>OY829098.1:13765000-18765000 GCA_963691645.1 Pelosia muscerda | reverse complement strand
TTTATTTATTTAAAGGATATTATATATTCTTCAAATAGACTTCAAGCCAGATATACTCACTCAAGGGCCAACTGCGCGAGTCTATTTTTTACAACTTAGGTGACAGAGCAGTACACGACTCACCTGATGAAAGGTGGTCATCGTAGACTATGGATGTTTTCAATACCAGAGGCGTCACACTCGTGCTGCAGAGCCGGGTGGACCACGTGATGGACTATGCCCACCACCGTTAGTATCCACGTTTTGGTATAGGGTTAGGTCATAACAGGTAAGACGCAGTGGTTGAAGACCTTTGTTTTTAAGCATCGCGGTAGGGTATAGGAGAAACCCCGTAAGTTGCCAAATACTAATGCGTTTGTGAATAGTTTTGGGATAAAACATTCCCCTGTCTCACTCCACGCCGGAGGCCTATGGGCTTCGTCTTCAGGTTTTGGAGTTAGACGTACATCGCAGTGATGTCATATAAGCAGATAGAGACACCACTAACGCGCACTGCTCGACAACGGTTATCTCCTTGGTGCAATGGCGCGTGCATGGAACACTCATCGATTTGCATATCCGTGATGCATACAGCTGGATAGAAAATTTCTGAATTTTTTCGATACTCTTAACTAAATAAATGCAAAATAAATGTAGAAAACAGGGCTAACTACCTAGACATAGGAAATTACGGAATTAAGACTTCTGATATGGCTTCGGTAAGTGATGAGAAAGGGTTTTAAAAATTTAACCTTATGTTGAAAAACCCTTGTCTTAAACATAATCATTCACGTTTTACCTATGTTCATTTGTTAACGGTTTAAATGTCCTTCCTTCCTCTTAAAGTCAGAATACACCAATAGCACCACGATGTTCGAAGCAAAATGAACAATTAAACCACATCAAGAGCGTCATAAAAGCCCAAAGCCGAGAATAAAGTTAGCAGGTTTTGTTGTACACCGAAGCAGGTTCGACTCTTGAGTTGCAGCAGTCCGGTCAACCAGACTAGAGGGTTCGCTCCTTGTGGCATACTGTACTCATCATGTCCGTTATGCTAACCTACACCAGAGCTATATCTAGTTGGTTACTATGCCATTAAACTCCGTGTTAATACTGCCTAATTAGTGTAAAAATAAAAAAAGTCTTACTCTTTAGTTTAGGAAATAAACACTATTTTCACTGTGTACGCTGGCGTCACGATCAAGCTAGCGTACACATGACCTTACTCGAAAACGGCTAATGTAAAGTAACTGAGTTTACTCACACCAACTCTGCTCTAATACCTACTGCTCCCACTATGCAAAATTTCATAACGATTGCTCTTGTAGGAACAGATATACCTATTGAACAAACTTTTCAATGACATTCGGAGCTGGCGTTATGGCAGCGTGCACATAATAGTTCTTATGGAAATGAAACTTTTCTTCTAACTTCTTTCTTCTTTTCTTCAAGCATAACTGTACCTATAAAGTATTTACACTAATAGAGGCAATTTCACGCACTATTTATAGATATAGCGTTTATTAAAAACTAGTACTTCGATATCGGCAATAGGTTGTGGAGACTAGAGGGTTCACAGCAGTTAGACTGGAAGAAGCAGTCCCCGAACTACAAGGTGACAGCTTTGGATGCATTCGAGATTGCCACTAGGAGGATGATGATGATAATGTAAGTTTTCATTAAGAACATCAAGTCCTTATACTGTACGCTTGTTGTTTAGGATTACAGTGTCGATTTTTCCTGCAATAGTTGCCGCCTGACCTTTCAACCCCGAGACAAAAGGTCACACTATGACCTTATCTGTTGTTTAACAGATGAACGCACAATATAGCCATAGATTCACTTACTTTGAAAATATAAAACTCCCATTGCGACCTCTTATTACTTGCTCTTGCACTTACGTAATGATTATAAGTACAGTTCGTCACTTCCACGGACCACACATAATGCAAAACGAAGTGCATAACTACTGATTTACATTTCACTTCTATGCACTAATCTACTATATAAAAATAGGTCGGGTTTTCCTTCCTGACGCTATAACTTCAGAACGCACGAACCGATTTCCACGGTTTTACATTCGTTGGAAAGGTCTTGGGCTCCGTGAGGTTTATAGCAAAGAAAATTCAGGAAAAAATATTTTCTTCATCTTTTAATCACCAAACGAAATGTTACATAAAACGAAGCCATCTGGTGGCGAAACGGAGTTCGCCGGGTTTGCTAGTAAAACTTATGTAATTGTATTTACCCACAGCTTAAATGCAACCTGAATTTATCATTATATTGAAGCATGAAATATAATAGGTATGTGGGCAACAAGTCGACCGGGGAATACCCCTGTCGACTGCCGGGAGACCTAACTAGGTCTATTGGCAGAGAAACCGCTAGACTTCTGCATCTTAGCCATCATCCCACAAATACTAAGCCTCTCAAGACTTCAAGACATGTCTGAACCCGTAACCAGAAACTTACAGGGGGAATGCTCTGACCAACTGGGCTACAAGGATTATATTTTGGACATTCGATAGGTATTCTTCTCAACGTTTTTGGGACGACCGTGGTACCAGTAGAGATGGAGGTAAGACATGACGGTAACTTCCATCCTAATTGAGCACTCCAACTGGGGAAGTACCTCCGTTCCCCTTCACACCTCTTCTCTATATGGTCGGCAGCACTAATGTGACGCTCTTTCCATCAGGTGATCCGCGTGCTTGTCTGCTGAAGTTGTATAAAGAAATCATTTACTGATAGTACCTATATCGGACTACCGGGAACGATGAACGATATTATAATCATCACCCTCAGTCCTCACACGTCACAGATTTTATTCGAATAATTATCGATTTCATTTAAAAACAACTTTCAATCGGTTTGACATACATAATATGCGTAAGCTGTCAACACGAAAATAAACGAATAGACAGAGTATACTCGTAGTTTTTACTCATTTAGTACTCATTTACTTTCTTACTGTCTTCCAAAATTTTGAAATTTAAAAATCATACCGGCTCACCCTGGTTTTTATCTAGTATACACAGATAGAGCTTATTGGTGTTCATCTATTAAAAGAATTCCAAGAAGGAAAAGAAAAAAGTGAAAAATTCCAGGAAAACAATTTTAGAATATTCACTAATCCTCTTAACATTTTAAAATCACTCGCAGCAGTGAAGTTTGGTTCTATTAATTAGCTGATCAATTTCGAGTTCTAAGAACAAGGAACCCGCGACAAGTACATGTACACGATAGTACCAAAGCTAAATAAATAGTACCTACTGAAGAACAAAAGGCCATAACAATATAATGCTGAAAATATTTTAACATAAAGGCTTAACAAATTCATTAAGCTTAACGTGGGCGAACACTTATAGATAACAATGGCGGCGATAGAAAACTTATTACTAAAGAATTATAACATAATGGTGTTGTAAAAAGTGTTATCTTTTGGACGAAAGCAATAAATATTTCTCGGTAAATCGAAAAGTCGAGTGAACAAAAGTATCGCTCTCTCACTACAAAAGTTTTAGTTCTCAAGTGTTGAACGTGTGTTACCTTGACTTTTGTTTGATTAATTAGTTTTTATGATACGTCTATTGGTCGGCTGTGTCTTTTGATGTATTATATTTTCTTGTTCTATGAACTGCTTGTTTTAAAAATATATTATTAAATAATAAACATGTAGTTTTATATCTTAATTAGGTATATATAAGGCTCAAAGATATTGATATCCGTGAGTAAGTTAGTATTAACGGCTTATGGAAATTCATTCTTCACGAGTATTACAAACCTGGCCGGTCAGACGGTAGTCCTCATTCGTACGTTAATCCTGGTCGCATCCAAATCTGTTACCTCAGAGTCAACGGTCCGCATTTTCCAGTCTAACTGCGTTGCGGCTAAATTTCGATATTTCCCGAGAAGCGACTGCCACCATCTGGCATCGACAAACTATAGGTATAGGCTATATCAAAGAATTGTAGCTAGACTAATTGTTGAACTTTTTAGGGCTCCAACTACCAGTAACGACTACCATGGATGGTTGTATGATAACCGGGACCGAAGGCTTAACGTGCGACCAGACTAGTTCAAATAGCCATATTCATGCGTACAAATAGTTGCACTATGCGGGGATCGAACCCACGCCTCCTGCGTAGCAGTCGTGTTCACTACCGCCACGCCACTGAGACGCGTCAAACAGTAGTCACTCCTTTGAAAGCTATAATGAATTATTCGTGCAAAGCAGGTGTCGAAGAGTAGAGAATTGCTGGACCACGAGCTCCGACGTGCAAGCTTTCGATGCAACCAACCAGATGATGATGATACCTTGATAATCACAATAAATTTGCTACGAAAATAAAAATATATACCTATTACCAGTAATCTTGATTTATATATCCTAAGCCAAGAATTCGTGCTATAGGCAAAGTCAAATGTGTTACCGAGTCGCTTGTTGCCTCGAGCTGTATTCGGCCCACACTGGGGATAAGTGTGTGGGGGGATACGTATTATCTAAAGGTTAAATTAAAACATTTTATTAAATATCTGTAAAAGAGATAACCTAGAGGTATGTAGACATTTAAAGATATAAATTATTAACGTAGTTTTGTTACCACCTGTTTCTGGAGCCCGAGTTAACGTCATCTGCATAAAGCATCACTGATCTATTGTGTACCACAAAAGACCAAAAAAAAGATCAGAAAAAATACTAAAATTAGTTGAGTAACCTAGTGGTGTGGGTAATGGACTGATGGGTCTCGGGTTCCATCCCAGGTTTTACCATGGTACACACCAATAGCTTTTCGAGGCTTTTCGAAGTTATGTGAAAGATCAGAAAAAATAAAAAAATTAGTTGAGTAACCTAGTGGTATGGGTAATGGACTGATGGGTCTCGGGTTCCATCCCAGGTTTTACCATGGTACACACCAATGACTTTTCGATGCTTTTCGAAGTTATGTGTGTATTTATCGCAGGCTTCGAAGTGCCCGGTTAATGACAATAGGTAGGCTCGCCACCTATTACATTGGGACCTAAACATAAACTGGCGAAATGTGGAGGCTAGCACCTCTGTCTATCGCTTCGCGGATGAAGGCGTGAGTTTACGTCATGTTACGTTCTTGCAGGGACCACGTTTCGATATGGTGGTCCATTTGCTAAACAAATCAATATTTTTAATTTTGACTTTGTGGAAGTTCCGTTTAATGATCTATACAGAATAAATGATTTTTGAATTTGACCTGACGATTTAACAGGCTTTATTTTATTATATATGGCACGTCAATTTGACTTCACCTCGCCTGATGGTAAGCTTCCTTCTTCCGTCGCATCGATGGCATTTTGGAGTAGCCTTCGTGGTGTAGTATAGTATGCCAGCATGGTAAGCTGAAGGCATAGTTTCAGGAAAGAGGCTCACCATAACAAATACGTACAGTATTACAATGGTGGCGCTCAGCTTGACGGCCTCATTAGATGCTTTTTCACGCCCCGCTTAATGGACCCGGGTCTGTAGGAAGAAGGAAACACGTGCGCTGGTAATGAAGATGCAGCAGAGGAAAGACTCACCGAACTGCTTGGTTCTTGATGGAATATTCTGCACCGTATGCGGGTGACATCTAAGCCCTGTACGTGTTGCCCTGTGTAGGAAAGTAAAGGGTTGGATTAATTGTAAGAGGTCATCAGAACATTCACCAATTCCGAGTCGCCCAGTATAAGTCAAAATATACCAAATTGAGGTCGAGATGAAGACCTCAATTGCAACCGGCACCACCGTTAAGGCGATTATGAAATTGATCGGTATACGCCAACGTGAAAAAACTGCTGTCACAAAAATTACACACTTCCATAGTTAATGCCTTCCTTACAACATTATTTACACCCCTACGCGTAACAAGTCAGGATAAAAAACACTACAAATTTGTGAAATTCTCACGAAATATGGAAACTTAATTTAACCAATGAAAATAATCAAAAATTACCTTCCGGCCGCCAGGTTCGACTAAGTCTTTGGTGCCATAAAGAAAGTATGTACTTACTGATGATGATTTGTAGTTTAAGTAAAATGTGTGCTGCGAAGGATGTGACCTATTTTAAAAACGCGTTTCATAGACACAAATACCTCACGAAGCCTGTAATTCTACTGATTTTGTAAACGTGATAATTTCTGGCGCTAGTTGAAATTTGGAACAGGGATAGATCTGGTATGACGCTTATAAACTCCCGAATATACTCCTGTGGATTGCAGAAACCAAATCAAAAGACCATGCAGCTTTTACCCGTTTTTTTATATTGTCATAAGTCTATATCGTCGTATTGCCAGTTGTATCTGAGATTTTTCCGACTCCCAGAAGAAAGACTGCACTAGCACGTCTTCCGGTATTTAGCAGGTCACCAACTTGTCTGGGTGGTGAGATTAGACTGTGCCCCAAAGGTGTTGGTACGACATTTGCATCTTCTATTTACATCTTTTACTTTCATTTAAATTTCATCTCAATATCAATTTTGTGTGTAACAATTCGGTATACATCTAAAGAAATCAAGATTGATGCACTACTCAGAAGTGAAGGCCACTTGGACAAAAACTAATACGAAACATATGCACTCTATGCATATGTGTATAGAATTAATTATTGCTGTTAGTCATTCCACCGATTCGACTTTAGTTAAGGTCACATTCGTGCGGTTCTACGAACGCTCCCGTTTTAGCGAGCCAGACATGTTATTATATTGCGATTACTATTTAAACTTCATTTTAATGTCTGTGAAGTCTACACTGACCCGTTAGTGGTAAAAAGTTTTGATAGCACGATTTGAAGCCAAGGTCCATTACACGCTTACTTTACAGAAGTATAGTAAGCGTGTAATGGATCTAGCTTCAGGCGAACTCGGTGGCGATGAGCTAGCTCGTCTCCACTGTCTGAGGTCGCGAGTTCGATTCCCGCTCAGTGCGTGCATTCATAGACATTTTATTTTACTTAAAACACGACAATTTGACTTCGCCCAGCCTGATGGTAAGCTGAAGGCAAAGTATCAGGAAAGAAGGTTTCCTTTACAAACACGTAAAGTGTTATAATGGTGGCACATTGATCTGTTTCCGTGTATTTATAAACTTTAACCAGTGATATGGATAGCTATATACTTGTAGTTCTTGCTTTATGCGAGATCTTGTATTTTTTTTTAAATAATTAGTTTTAATAATATTGGTTTATTTCGAATCATTTCAATTATGTGGCACATGGTTACTCTTCTGGTCTACTGGCTGATTTCACGAGTGAAGTTACTCGATTAAACTTTATACAAGCACTGACAACTCGTAGTCACTAAACGAATTGATTTGACCGAAGCACCCGCAAGGTTTATATACAGGGATAATTAAATTGAATTTTCTAAACCCTAATCGAATTGAAATCTAATCGAGTTGATTCCATTCACCACGTCGTCGGTAAACATGGTTACTCCAGTTGTATTTTCATTCAAACACATTATTTAGACATTTGAGTTGTTTTCTTTTTAACACCGATTACCATTACGAGTCTGTCACTACAGCTAGGCATCTCCCCTAGGCACTGTTCTCGTATACTATACTTGCTATAGGTACTTGCAACTTTTTAATTATCTCAAAAGCATCTTATCCGAATATGGTAGAATACGAATTTAAAAATTGTACTTATATGATTATGATCAGTAATTAATAAATAATATGTAATAACTTTTCTAAAGCATATGAAGACGTGCATCTAAATGTCTAATGACTAATTACTAATAAATATGATAACGAGGAAAAAATTGTATTTTATGTGTGTATAATATGTGTCATATTTGTAATGAATGAACTCAAAAAATTCTATGCTATTTCGAAAATTATTTGACCATTGGAAAGCCACATCCACCCTGAGAATTATAGGCTATAGGTATTGCACTGTACGATAACCTACATCCACGCGGGCGGAGCCGCAAGCAGCAGCTAGCGACTATTATGATATGGATCTACGTAATAGTATGCATGTGTGACAATGACTGGGCGTACGAAGCAAAAACATTTTTTTATACCACTTAGGTGGCCCGCGGCTCACCTGATGGTAAGTGGTTACCGTTGCCTATGGACGTTTGCAACACCAGGGGCGTCACGTTCGTGCTGCCGACCGTATAAAGAAAAGGGGGGTAAGGAATAAGGGAAGGAGAGAAGGCTAATAGAGTCTCTGTGCTGCAGTAGACAAAGAACAACGCGTGTGCTTTTACAAGAAACAGTGCCCAACTAATAAAATCCTGGACCGGATCTAGAGTACACATGCCTAGTAACACCGGACTAAGATTTTCCAAAAATAACCAGATACCTAATGAAGTTATAGCTATATATAAAGAAAGAAAGAAATTGCTAGATGGACCCCAGGATTCAAGATGCAAGCTTTGGATGTGTCCGGGACTGGTGCTCCCCAGATATAACTGCAGAATAAGAAATTTTGTTGCATTGTCCAGTCGTCAATGCCTTTTTATGGTACGGAAATACCCTCGAATCCGTCAAGTAATAACTCATTCGAAAACAAAGAGATTTCCAATTCATTCAGTCAAATTATAAAAATACCTATTTCTATTCATTTCCTTAAACGCTTATGTCATTGAAAAAACCATCTTACAAAATTTTACTTCGGTATTCTTTGTTCTCTACGTTTTCCTACTTTTTTAAGAATAAAATACGATTAAAAAAACGTAAAGTCATTTTTTTAACAGATAATTTTAAATTTCGAAATTCTACAGCTACAATTTATAAAAAAAAACCACAAAGCTAGTGAAGCATTCAAATTGCGCGACGTTGTCAAATTTACACCAGTGCACCAAAATGCATCTAGCAACATCGCATTCTCATATTCATCCCCATCAAGAAAAAATGCACCCACACACAAGCATTTGCAACAGGTGTAAAATGCACGTTGCACTCACACATAGAAAACTTCGAACAATTCTCACGCAGAGTTTCCGAGAAATAATACGCACACAGTGGTAGATTATTTAGAAAAAAATCTAACGCTCACTCACACAACGAAAAGAGAATAACCTAGAAAACAATAGAACGTCGGTACACTGACTGTGATGTTTGGATTTCTTTTGCAATTTTAAGAATAATGTAAAACCGAGTTCCTTCGAACTTGTGTTAAAGTTTATGCATTGTCAAATACAAATGTAAGTATTTAAGTGAAATATTCTCTCAAATGAGATGAGATAACAAACATTTTAAAATTAAAGTTCCTTAGATGAATTAAAAATTAATTCTAAGGATTTAACATTAAATTAGTTTTAGTAACTACTAAACTTTTTAAGGGACTTAGGTTTTTAGTTATGAATTTCAAGGAATTAACTGGATTTCACTTAACAATGTTATATTAAGTTTATACTTCCACGTTGTGAAATCAGATGGAATATAAAAAGTACAGATTTGGTTAGCGATGCTTAGAGGGGATGATAGGGGTGCATAGGAATGCAGTGAGTATCGTAAAAAACGATAAATACAGTTAGACGCGGGGGTGGCTGTGGACGCAACCGGTTCCGGGCGCAAGCAGAACCACTGTTATTTGATATGGAACTTATTCTAGAGAATAACATTATTCTAAAATATACAGTTCTCTACTCAATGTATATAACTCGAACGAAAACTACATTATAGACATTGTGAAAAATAACCTCAGTACCTATGGCTCCATGAAATCGTTTAAATTTGTTTATAAGTATTTACAGTTGCTAATTTGTTTGGTAGTTAGTTGCATAACAGTGACGGTAACACAATAAAGATAGTACAGTAACTACAGACAAAATATTGCAATTTGATTCAACAGTAATAGGGTTTTTGTAATGCAGCGTCCTCGACAGCACCGTTTGTGTATTTTATATTAACAACTACTTGGTAATATACGAACTTGAAATTAGAATAAGGTCTTTGCACACTGAACCAAATACTCAACCTTTATTGTCATAGAGTAAAATTTATTTTAGCACCCGTTTTTATGTATACAGGCCCGTACGCTGGGTTCAAAATATCACGTTACAAAGATGGACACTCTTAACTATAAGTATTCGCAAATGCGATACGAATAGTATTGCATTTGCGAATAGTTCAACGTAACATGAAATTGTGGTATTTTTAACTTAAAATATTATGTGTATATTTAAAAATTATGCATAGGTACCATATCAAGCTATGTTTATTTTGGGTTGGGTTTAGCCAGATAAGGTCGTTTAGTGTACGTAACTTCATAAGAAATTATACTTCTGTATAGTCCTAGAAATGTTATAATTATGCCAGTAAATATGAATAAAAATGGGCCGGTGGGACGAAATTTTAAATACGTTAAAAAATTTGTTTATCATCTATGGAATGATTGTAAATAATGTCAGTCTGTTTTGAATAATATTTGTTTCCATTAAGATATCCCAGTTATATCAAAATATAGAGATTATACCGACACGACGGTGGGAGCCATCTACCGACAATGATATGAACTAGATAAGATAAGATAAGATAAGATAATTTATTGGACAAAACATGTGTAGGTACAATAATACAGAGTTACTGCAGATGACATACGAATTAAAAATTAATATTAATATTATACGAATTAATAATATACGAATTTGATGCAGTGAGATGGTTCAAATATTTTTATTATGATAAGACACCCGATAAGACCACTAAAACACAATTATGTAATACACAATATAAAACTTAGTATTGGGCAATAGTTGTAGTGGATGTTCACACAATACACGCCGTGATAAGCTGTTAACTCACATTCAAGTACTTTAGGGTTTATTTGATGTTTATATTGTAACCAATTGCGTCACTGGTTTATGTGATGTGATTTGAGATAGATTGTCGACACTGGGGGCCTAGCCAAAATCGAATCGGATCACATGACATTCCGACAACAAATGTCACTACCATACATTTTCATAGCGATGACGAATGTAGATTCGGAACGAATGCATTTGGCTAGGCCCCCTGGTCTCGAATCCAATGAAAAAGGTGCATTTCGTCTTGATTTAATATTCGTCGATATAGTCATAAAATGAAGATCATAATTATAGTCTTTGTTTTTAAAAGTTTTTTTTTTTTTATTATTTTACAATTTCACGAGTGTTTAATCGATAAAATAATTATATATTTCAGGATGCGGTCGTAAAACGTTTTGTTTAGTATGAGAAATGGTTTATAGGTATAGACATAATAATATATATTAAACTGCAACTATAAAATGTAACTGAATGTTTACAAAACTCAGTTTACTTAAAGTAACAATGGTAATTACTATTAAATAACTGCAGGTTCTTCGGTTTATAATTTCTTATTACTAATTTAAAAATTACATAAAAATAGGTAGGACAAAGCATTCTAATAACTTTCAAGAGAATATTAATGAGAAAGGATAAGGTTCCAAAGCGTTTTACTTTTAAATACGATATATGTTAAATTTGAACAGATCGGCCTGTGGGTGGCTGGTCATCAATTTGGCGAGTGGCGGGGGCCGAGGGGGAGCGCGCGGGACAGGGGCGAGTTCAGCCTCGTCTAACCCCTTATTTTACATTTCACACTCCGGGAAAATCGTTAGAGAAATCTGCGTAACGTGCATGTCCGAGACATACACACACACACGCGAGGCCACCGTGTGAGCGAGCGGAGAGCGCGTCCGAGCCTCCCCCACCCACCCTTCTATTATATCGACGAAACTTCAAGAAATCCTCTTACGCACATGTGTACCTAGTCACATATGTAAATTTCTTCTGATCAAATTAAGCATACGAAACGCATTACGCTATCGACCACTTAGCAATCCATGATTAGGTTAAGGTGAATTCATCATTAACTCAAGATAGGCAGGTACTTAGTTCAATTAAATTGAATAAGTTCAAGTTTGATATTGTGACCATGGCCGTTGAAAAGCAACGGTAACATCGGAATCATTGTAAATATTAAAAAATATCAAATAAATCATCTCAAGATCTATCAAAATAGTTATTTTAATGAGTTTTTTTTATTTTACTCGTATATAGATACATATGTTTACGAGTAGAAAGATGCATACATCTTTAATAAAAGGTAACATGTATATGATATGTTTAGTAACTAAATAAGTATAAATATAAATTCAAGTTAAATGTTAAAATAATTATACAGCGTATGTATTTTAATTAGAAAGCGTTACGGGAGATGATGCAGTGGGTGTGCGGAGAGCGAGGGTTGGCGAGGCGCGGGGAGGGAGAGGCGCCGGGAGCCCCAGAACAAGCGCCAAGGCGATCTATTGAAAGATGTCGCCGTGGGGCGGCGAGCGAGTGGTCACATACATTATTACCGTACAATGTCACTATGCAAATGTATGTGGGTAGGCTTTGTGTGAACGCACTTACGCATACGGGGCGGCGGGAGTCGCCTCCACGTAATCCTGGGCTCCCCGCGCCGCGCCGCCGGCTCTCGCCAAAGATGGTTCTACGCATGTGAGTGTACACACGCGGCACTTTCTCTTGAAGCTCGCCACTGGCTTTTAAAGAGGGTGGCGGGTGTGGGCTGCGGGGGCTAGCCGTTCCGAACGGGTGACCACGGGGAGGCGCCCAGTGTGTCGGATAGCCGCGCGGACTTATGTGCGCCACCTATCGGCTCCGAAAAGCACCGCGTCGCAACGCATGCTACCCGCACGCACACCGCACGCATGCCGTTCCGCGACGCAATGCAACAGGTCCAGACAATGACTACATACAGATACCACACTGTCTATACTGAAATTTGAAACCTTACAACATTTTGTTAGACATCAACTTTTTGAATTTACTGAAAGAAAAGTCAGCATGCAATAGAACTTTATGCAGTCGTAGCACGCGCTGTGTCCACGTAGCCGTAGCACAGTGACGTAGCGTGAGGGGGCGCGGGGCAAGGGGACGTCGGCCTCGTTTAATTGAGTGTACTCAGCGCCCTCGCCAAATGATACTCCTCTGTTCCGAAATACCTGTAATAGATGTTAATTAGAGCGCCGGCCCGCGCACGGTGCAAAGAAAAAATAATAATTTGAACAGGTCGTAATTAGAGATGTTTACATAACTGTAAAACAAATATTTTCTTAATTTTTAATATTTTTTCCTCTTTTCTCGGCGTAGGGTCGGGTTTAAGCATATTTATTTTCCTCGGGAGTTTCTCGAGGCTAAAGGAAACATCT
Organism: Pelosia muscerda; assembly: GCA_963691645.1. Classification (NCBI taxonomy): domain Eukaryota; kingdom Metazoa; phylum Arthropoda; class Insecta; order Lepidoptera; family Erebidae; genus Pelosia; species Pelosia muscerda. Next base: position 18,751,840 of record OY829098.1, on the reverse strand, counting down.
GAAATTACATCTGAAAAATATTTCTTGCGTTGATTTTAGTATCAGCAGGCGTTTCGGCGCTTGCTACGGCTAGATATTTTTACGTAGGGCATGGGATACTGCGTGCAAGAGTTATGCAGTGTGGTAGGGTGACGTTACCGTGCATTGGCTCGGCTCGATGATAAAATTGAGCTCGGGCAGCAGCGAGCAGGGGCGGCCACGGCTCGTTTGAATCGAACGCACGTCCGGGCCCCGCCACCCCAGGGTGTGTAGTGGACTTTTCGCTCGGCTTGATATATATTTTCCATTCCTCCGGATGTAGGCTACTGCGGCTGTAGGTTCCGGCCCGCGGCGTCGGTGCGTCGGTCGCATTTACATGCGCTGCTCGGACGCCACCCTCACCCCGCGTAGATGACTGCTTGCTCGCACATCAACATCTCGATTGAACTTAATTGAATTTTCCATCGTCTCGCATTAGTTTTGCATCCACGCATGTATATCCTTGCATGATAACAGAATAAAGGATTTATCTACCAAAATGTGTAGAGCACATGTGAAGCTAGTGTATTCTATATTAGGCACCGTATTCTATATATTTCTACCATTTTATCCGGTGAACATTGTTATAATCTTGCGGCGGTAATGTAATGGTCAAGATTTAAACCGGTGCCTTCTTGATCATAAGGCTGACTCTGCTGAGTTAGCCTTATGATTGCCATTAAACCTACTAATTAATTAAATGTTGATATATGTAATTAATATATAATATAATACAATAATACATAATATAAAAAGTAACAAAAAATCAGTCAAAATTTTATCAAAGGTTACTCGGGCTAATTTCTAAATCAGTTAAACAGATTTGGTTGCGGTTTTCAGTAATTGATTCTGGCAAGGTTCAATTAACATTTAGAGTTATTTAGATGTTATTTTAGTGAAATATTTTATAAGTAGAAAAGTTATGTCAATAATAGTGGATCACGCCTATTAGTGATGTGTTAAATATGAATATTTCGAACCAAAAATACAGCAAAAAATGTTTAAAGGACGAGATTTGAAAGCCCTTGGTTATCGTTAATATCAAGATTATAAATCTTCAAGAGCTAAAAGATATCTGAAAAAAAAAATCCGTTACCTAACCAGTTAATATCATCACACCAAGACACAAGTATGTGCATTAACCGCTAAGAAAAACACATTTATTGTTTCGCCGCGATTCCTGAACACATCGCGTACCACCTCGAGTAACGGGATGCTTGGTATCGATATCTCCAGCGATGTCCGTTCCGTTCCGCAGTCACTTAGAGTCAAGTTTAGGCTGGCATCAAAGGAGGAGTAGGAGTGCTTCATACGGCGAAGCAATAATTCACTGTGGGGCAAAGAATCCTTCTCTATAGTCGCAGGTTCGGCCCCACGTAGAGAATTGCTGTCACCTATTTGCCGGGGCGCCTGCATGCCAGCTTGACCCCTTCGACTCGGTACAAAGACGGGCGCTGAGGATCGTTGACAATCTCAACCTCAGGAGGGACTTTGCCTCACTGTGTGTGTGTTCTACCGCCTGTATAATGGTTTGTGTTCAGAAGTCATTTCAAAAATAAAGACGATCTCACTGTTACCAACACCTTCACTTCTGGGGAACAGTTATAGGTACAGTCATATGCTACTACATAAATGAGAATTTTCAAAAACGACGTGTCACAGTCATTTCGAGTCCGATTTAACCGCCCTCGTTGGAATTCGCACACTAGGGATGGCAAGACGCGCGCATAATCGATTCTCGGCTTCCGATCCTTAAAGTAGATTAATCACCCTTGAAAGTCGACTTTTCGACTAGACTTGTCAAACTTTAACACCTCGTCGATCGGGTAAACAGAGACAACATTTTCCCACGTGCTACCATGCCATACCATATACTTCTTTCGCTTTTTATACTTTCAGAGAAATTAAAATGGTAATAATATTAATGTAATGGTACCCATCGTAATTTATTACATTTCCACCCGATCATTGATGACTTGGGATCAGAAATACCTAATAATTACAAATGATGATGTACACATATGAAAAGATTCAAAGGTACCGCTATTGGTCATTTTTATAAATTTCATACCTAAACTTCTTTAGACCGACACGTAGTCATTTCAATTTGAACCTAAATCTTGTAGTAATAAGGTTCTACCAGTAGAATTCGTAGTTTGTGTTTTACGAGCACTTTTATCCGCCATCGTTTCAGATCCGGTTCCGAAGTTGTGCTATTTTACGGCCAAGTTTTTACTGAAAAATGTTCATCCCTGATCCGTTGTGTGACTTATTCAAAACGTGTGAATGGGCTTAGCAAACCTTATAATATTTGTAACTAGGTACGAACGTGTGAATTGGATCCTACCAACGCCTTACCTGCGAGCCGGCACACTGGCTGATTGATGGACTGAGCACTGACGCAGGCTCAGTCGGAGTAAGGAGTCCTGATGCTTTGAGGTGATTAATGCATCCAGGAACTACGTTAAGATTATGATGCACTTTGTACTTAAATATGACCCCTGAAAATCTTACCAGAGCCATACAGATTGTTATGTAACTCTAATTTATTATTTGAGAATAACTTCACATTGGACTTAAAAATTATAAATAAAATATTTTTTTGAGAGTCAGTTGTCACCATAATATATTTGAGTGTCTAAGTCTCTTGGGGCCAGCACAAAGAAATTGGATTCGCAAGTGGCACATTGTGGTGTGCCATCGTGATGCATCTTCGGTAAAGGAAATAGAAATCCATTATATTCACTGCCTCTAGCAGATGATTGCCTACATTTTCAGGTCTGCATCAGCATGTGTGATATAAATAAGTAAACAATTTTTAAAATAGATACGTCTAAGGGGATCAAGTATAGCATAAACTTTCATTACACGTGTTACATTCACAGTTATTGGGTCGTTTCACCTCTTAACCCTGAGAGGGCAGCATAATGGCCTTTTCTGTCAAACAGTCGCGTTCCGTTAATACACCTGCGGATAGTAGGTGAGGTACGCTTGGGCTTCAAACAACGTGATGGAGCTCAACCCTCCCACTCACTCCATACATTCTTTTTCTGTGTAGCATTAAGACGTTCTTTATTTAGTTTCTTCGGAACTAAATAATTATATCAATTAATTTAATTAATGCTAGACAGATAAGTGATTGCATAAGTCGATACACGTGATCAAACCCTTCCCTTGAAAATCCTCTTTTTAAGATTTTAAGCTATCTCTATGGGGATCTTCAACTACATCAGTTCAGTATATTACCTAATTTATATAAGGGGTCCCACCAAAACCATCGCAGTCCAACCCAGCGTCATCTGCGAGCCGATACCCCAGCTGATTTACGGATGAAGCTTGGACTATCGGAGTTTGGACATTAAAAGCGAGTCCCATGATGATGACCATCATCCTGAAACCTAAAGTCCGCATTATTACAAAAATCCTGTCTATTCTAACAATAGACGTGCAATTTCGTGAACCTTAGACTGTAATACATATTATTTAACAGAATCCTTGAATTTGATTCGGAGTATTTCAAAACATCTCGTAGGGTTATTTTGAAAATTTGCTTTATTCAAAGGTTAAGATGGTAATTAGAGCAAAACTTCGCCTTTATTTTTAGCTATAATCACCGCAGGCTAAGAAGGAAAAGCAATCGTCCGACATCGTTAGTGAAATATCCATTAGTCAATGGTAAATATATTTCACTTTTCCCTTCATTTATCCTAGCCATTAATATGGATTATACAATCTATAAATGTTTGAAAATATTAATATAATTGTTCCTAGTTACATTTAAGAAGTTAGGTAGTGACCTCCAAATAATAATCCAAAAAAATCTTATACCGGAAAAGTTGTTGATATAAAAATGAATTGTTATCGTGTACAAAGGGCTCCAGGGGTGGTGACTAAGACCTGCCGGGGTCTAAGGCGTATTTTATTTCTCTGCAACGCTGGCAGACGTAGAGAATACGACCGCCGTATGATTCGATTCCAACATACCACCTCACCGTTGCACTTACACCACTTGATTGTGAGGTTCGTTTCGCAGAGATTTCCTGCTTAAAAATTGACTATAGCAGTTACATTCTTTATTTTGATATCTGAACTAAGAGATTTCACCAATTACTGGAACAGGGATCAATTTAAATTAATTGTTTCACTCAAGTACTTTCATTAGGCTCTGTTTAATTTAATGCACCGTGAACACTGTTATTGTACCGCTGAAATCCAAACTTAGTATGGTATTATTTCTACATAATTATTATATTAGTTCATCTTCTGTCGTGTCTACAGCGTGCCATAGTCACTTTCTGTTAGCCCAGTATGTAAAGGTGGACTGTCAGGGTGAAGGAATTGACTTTGAATTATCGTCTAGTCCGAGCATATTAATTTTGTCCTGTAGGGGTAGTGGTGTGTCCTAAAGAGTTGGGAGGGGAAGGAAAGGAGCTACTTTTGCGGTAAACACGCACGCCTGGGTAGAACTTGGCGTTGAACTCGACCATGATCGCGGAGCCCCATTGAGTAATGTGATCCAGGTCTCGGTCGAGTTCAGAGACAAGTCACCTTCTATGCTTTTCAGCGTCAGCCCGCATGGCCGGGTTTCCGGGCGTATATACAGAACGTAAGGGAACGAAACCACAAAACACACATGATGATAATAATATTATAGTAAAATCAAACTTAAATCTTGACTATAGCTTGAAGTGTCAGTGGGCATCACATAATATAAGTTCCTGTGCAATTCGAAAAAAAAATTGTATGATGTGATGCCACTACACAACTACTAGTCTTAGAAGCTACTGGATAAATAAATCTACAACTTATTAATGACATTTAGTTTGATACCACTTGCAAGAATGAGGTTTAGGTTTTTGATGAACGCTATGGATCTATGTTACTTTTGGTTAAATTAGACTTTGGTGTCCAAGATTTTTTGGAGCCCACTGTTTATTTGTTCCAGTTGACTTCTGTTATGTAAAGCTTTCTCTCCATGGTACATCGCATGTATACATTTTGACATAATTTATAAACACAAACGGTGTCAACAACTCTATAAAGGTATCAAACCGTCAGCACAGATTACCTAATAGTTGCCGTCAGGCCGATGTACGATTGAGAGAACGCTCTATAGACCCGTAGCAAAGCTGATTATAGGTGGAATATCACTCGTCGTCGGAATGGGGAGTGCGAAAATATTTCTAAAGTTAAATGAGACGAACTCGATCAGTGTATCCAAAGCCTTATTTGTCCGGTGAACCGTCATTGCGTAACAGCTGGCTTACTTTATCGACAGGGACAACTAGAACTGTGTAAGACTCTTACTGTTATTGGAGTCGATTCCGTCTATCTGTGCGTATCTCACTAAATTAAACTATCACTGAAATGTTTTTATTTAAAATTCGAGATTTTATTTGAAGTTCCAATTAGTCATCGACTTAAATTTCCTATTCCTATAGGTTGCGTAGCAGATAGCAATCACTTTAAGAAAAATATCGAGGTTCCGCCGTAATAATTTGCACTGATCTGGGTGTTTCTATGTAATATGTATCTATTTACAAAAAAAGTATCTAAGTATGTTTATCCGCATTCTAGAACCCATAACACAAGCTAGTTAAACTATGCTCACCGTGGGTCTAGGTGGCGTTGTCTGGATTGTCCTTGAATATTTATTATTATTATTATTGTATCTCAATTCCATAACTCTCGGACCTACGGAGTCCCTGGTCTTTGGAAGGCGTGCGACGGGCCGAAGCCAAGACGTAGAGGCCAATTTAAGAGAATTTAATATGCTAGGGATACACACTTGACAATATGATGATACATCCGGAAATGGCCAGGTGCAGAGACAAGTTGCTGTGCAGCGGTACGACCACGATGGAAACAAGGTCATGGGTTATGGGGTTGAATATTCGATGGACTAGTAAATGGGCTATGGGAGGAGACTAACGGACGCCTACCGCAACAATAAGTCTCAAAATTGCTAAAAAGGCAGTCGGTGACTCGCCAACTCATTGCATGGGCCCCATAAAAACAGCCATGAAAATGGACATGGAGCATCCTTCATGAGCGGCTAAGGTTGTTGAGAGGTGAGACTGCGGGGCGCCAGATCAGGGTATGCCATTCAGCAGGTCCCCGGCGTTATGACATTTTACACTTCCGCTCTTGCGACTCCACTCATGGCCGGTCAATTAAGGCATGGTGAGGGAGAATAATTCCGAGTCCTTGGAAGGATCAGGGTCCGTGGTGTTGTCACTCACCTGCGGGCTATTATTATTATTATTATCCACTTCAATCATTGCCATAGTCGTCTTTGGGTTGAGTCCCCGTAGCATCCGAGGTGTGCAAACATACTTGGTACTATTTTTGTAAACACACACACATTGCACAGACAAACAAACAAACCTTACCGTCGAAACCATAGCGTAAGGGTGTAACCACATTAATCGACGCGGAATCGGCTGAAGCCGGTTGAAAAAGTCTTTATGCCGACGGAATAAGAGTGTTACTAATAGCTTTCGCATCGGCTCGGCTCGGCCGACGCGACGCGGCATCGGCCGACGGCGAATCGAACCGTTTGTCGATTAGCTGATCGCATCCGTACGGCGCTGAATCCAGCGGAACGTTTCCGACTGCTGCCGAACAGCGCTGGAGACGGTTGAACGGCGTTGAACGACAGTTGAATCAACCGTTCGCATGCCTTCATCTACGACGGTAGCCGAATGGCGCCGAAGACGGCCGATCGGCGTTGGGTAGCAGTTGAATGAATCCGCTCGCGTGCCTTGGAGGTGTCGACTGCCGAACGTAATTGAACAGAGGCCGTGACAGCCATTCGGAGGAGTCGACTGCCGAACGTAAGTGAACAGCCGTCGTGACGGTCGTTCGGAGAAATCGACTGCCGATCGCATGTCAACAGCCGTCGCAACAACTAATCGGCGATAAGCCGAGTAGTGTGGTGATACGCACTCGGCTTAAGCCGATTCCGCGTCGATTAATGTGGTTACACCCTAAGCGGCGTAGTACTAGGTATCACAAATAATCACAATGTGACGATATGCAAAGGTTTTTCTTTTAACAGAATCCGAATCTATTTCTCAGTATGTCTCATTTCGCTTCCAGACCTTACCCTAACCCTAAAATGTTCTCCATTCGACCCTTAGGAACAACTGTTTCGAAATTATTCGAAAATAAATTTTACGATTTGACCTCGCCTTCAAGATATGACAGCGTAAAACGTAACTCCGAAATATTTGACCTTTATGTAGGTATTCACTTTGTTGTTACGCTTACAATCATTCAGTCCGATAAGTTTAGGGGTGAGCAGAGTTGTTTTAGATACCCATTATTTCGTCAGCTGCTTTCCGTTCCCCATCCTTATACACTTTAATACTAAATCCGAGCTGTTAGATATTCCCTACAGAAAACGTAAGAACCTTTTTGTTCCACTCGGGTCCTTAGGCACTGCAATCACAGTTAGGGTGTAACCACATTAATCGACGCGGAATCGGCTTAAGCCGAGTGCGTATCACCACACTACTCGGCTTATCGCCGATTAGCTGTTGCGACGGCTGTTAACATGCGATCGGCAGTCGATTTCTCCGAACGGCCTTCACGATGGCTGTTCACTTACGTTCGGCAGTCGACTCCTCCGAATGGCTGTCACGGCCTCTGTTCAATTACGTTCGGCAGTCGACACCTCCAAACAGCCGTCGCGACGGATGTTCGCAAGCGTTCGGCAGTCGACAGTCGTGATCGTGTGAGACCCCGAAAATATCAACAAATGCTTTCATCGCAGATTTAAGTTTAACTCTAAGCTGTACGGACGTTCTGGCCTTTCATTTGGAGATGAAGGCACGCGAGCGGATTCATTAGTCTGCTACCCAACGCCGATCGGCCGTCTTCGGCGCCATTCGGCTACCGTCGTAGATGAAGGCATGCGAACGGTTGATTCAACTGCCGTTCAACGCCGTTCGACCGTCTCCAGCGGTGTTCGGCAGCAGGCGGAAACGTTCCGCTGGATTCAGCGCCGTACGGATGCGATCAGCTAATCGACAAACGGTTCGATTCGCCGTCGGCCGATGCCGCGTCGCGTCGGCCGAGCCGAGCCGATGCGAAAGCTATTAGTAACACTCTTATTCCGTCGGCATAAAGACTTTCTTAACCGGCTTCAGCCGATTCCGCGTCGATTAATGTGGTTACACCCTTACTGTATTACAGTTTCTTAAAAATGGTTGGAATGGGTTTCACTGGTGACAATCTGTTCTGATACACTGTGTTACGTAGTACATAACTATTAATCTGTGCACTGTGTTGTCATATTTCAATTGATAATTCCAGTGAGTGTGACAACGCATTTAAATAGTATTAAATCCGTTCTAAATTTCAAAATGTGTACGTGAGTACACACCGTAGGACCGTCTGAATAAATTCATTCGCCGAACTGTTTTCATACAAACGACAAAAACATGAAATGACCATAAGCTAGGTAAATACTTTCAAAAAAAGTAAGTTCAAACGAAGCAGCTCAATCAAAGCAACACTAACAATTAAACAATCTGCGGATGCTTTAAGACAACTTCATACTTCAAAACACGAAATAATGCTCACTAACTTTATCGTGACGTCACCGTGCGTCCGTCGTGCTGAAAAGCAACTGAATCGTCGGGAAATCGTCACTTTCGGTATAATAAAACATCACAATAAAATCTGATAAACAATATTTAAATATCTTAGGTATATCGCGGGTTAAGAACTAGAGAAGCGTAAGGGCAAAATGACAACTTTACAGGAGAGCCGAAAAACAACTCAAATTCACCTACCGTCATCTTAAAGCTCTTGTAAGGCAAAATCTATAGTAGTTATCTGTGTGATTTTTACTTGTGATAATGCTTTATTTATCGGTTAAAGAATGGTGTAAAATTTTAGGCAATCAAAAAATGATTTGGTTTTAATAATGTTTGATAATCAAAAAATAGTTGACATACGTCATTATGGCTGAAATAAATTTAATAATGTATGGAATGCAACGGGACTTCCGTTATAATTAGTAACGAAAATCTTTACAAATTAGTAATCTCTTGAGGCGGCTACTTAACAACTTATTAACAATGTACTCAATTAAAAATAAAATTATTTGTGTTCAAGCTGAAAATGGTTATAAATAGCTGTGTCGAAGGAATAACTCCAGATCGACACAGCTCTTGCAAATCGTTGTTCTTATCTGCTGATATGAGTTTGGGACCACAGATTACCTTACAAAAGATTTTTTTAGAAGATGAGGTAGGAATATGACATATAGTTTCCATGTCATATTCGGCGGAATAAAATTCATTATCCAGATCAAGTTTCTTAGAGTGTTATTATTATGCAAAACATTCATAGCACATATCTTTACGTGGCTCATGAAATCCTCAATCACATTTCCCAATGGGAATCTGAGAACCTGGTCGAGTTCAATGCCAAAAAGACGCAGGCATGCGCGTTTTCAGCAAAGATATCTCCTTTCCTTCCTCCTCCCACTCTTTAGAGCACACCACTGCCATTACAGGATAACCTCAATATACTCGGTATGGACGTGCGCTGCAAACTGAACAACAAGAACTATATCGAGAGCATCATCAAAACAGCTTCGCGTAAACTCGGAGTCCTGAACAGAGTGAGACGTTTTTTCACGCCGGAGCAGCGGTGTCTTCTTTATAAGACACAAATTAGCTCCTGCGTGGAATACTGCTCACATCTCGGGGATGGCTCCGCAAAGTACTTATTACATGCTCTCAACAGGATGCAGCGACGTGCGGTCCGCATTATTGGGAGTCCTGAGGTCACAAATTCCCTCGAGCCTTTGCAGATGCGTAGAGATGTTGCGTCCCTGGCAGTATTTTACCGTCTCTACCATGGTGAATGTTCTGATGAGCTCTTCCAATTAATCCCATCTTTCACACGCGTCCATCCGTTTCATCCCGCGCACACTCAAGCTGTGGAATGAACTCCCTGCCATGGTTTTCCCAAGGGACTACAATATGGGATTCTTTAAGAGGGGCATTAGAAGGTTTCTACAGGGTAGGCAGCACGAGTGTGACGCCCCTGGTGTTGCAAACGTCCAAAGGCCATGGTGACCGCTTCCCATCAGGTGAGCCGTGTACTTGTCTGTCCACCTAAGTGGTATAAAAAAAAGTTCTTAAACAAAAAGAAGTTAAGTTATTAACAAAAGCGAGGGGCACCCCGCGTCGTGTTTTCATACGCAACCGGCTCGGTCTACCTCGCTTAAATTAACGTATGTTAGTATTAGACGCGAAAGTGAATCAGACCAACAGAGGTTTATTATGTGCTAAACGATCGTATATAGCCTTTACACTATAAACTGACTGCATTACTTTCATTAATTGGAACCAAATCAGCGTATCACACCCTTACGTTTTTTTGGCAGGTAGAAAAATCATTGAAGTATAGGTACTTAAAACGAGGTTGCAAAAGCAGTAAAGGTATTTTACGTTAATTTGGCACGAAACAAACTTAGGCTACATAATCACATTTTTTGCGTTAAAAACGTATAACAAGATACGTTATTTGGGCAATTACATTTAAGACATCTTCGGTGTAATAATCGCGCCGTAAATCGAGTTTCGATCGCAGTGCACGTAACTTTTTTGACAAAATATTGTCCAGATTATTGTAAATAGGAACACGTCATTTCGGCAGTAAACAGAAAATATTATTTTTGATCCGTTATATTTGTACTAAGCAATCTACATACTTCATCGCTCCAGTTTTTTGGCATATAAAAAAATGGGGATTAAAAAAGCGAATGGCGAAAAAAAAAATTTTTTGAAAATTTGACCTTACGCTACTCTTGTTCTTAACCCGCGATATTTGGGTAAACTTGCGATATATCCAATTGTGATTTTAATTGTTTATAATTATGTTACTGTTTAAAATGGGCTTAGTCAATACAGAAGTTAGTCAATGACATCGTTATCAGCTGTTGACCAATAATTTACTAAAATATTTAAACATCAACTTGTTTAGTGTATTTCATCCAGATTGTTCCGAAAATCTTCCCTACACAATACGTGAACATCGTGCACTGAAAATTCAAATCAATATTCCAAACTAGGACGATTCTACGTCCAATAGATATAAGCAAATTTTGCAACGTCCCTTTCCCAACCTGTTCCGTTTCCTATGTCTGCATAATAGATAAACTTATATACGTATGTAAATAAGTACTCTACAGGCTATAGTATGGACCCCGATATATAGTTTAAAGCTATAGTTATACATTGGCTTGACAATACTAGCCTCCCCCATACCAGGATATTTTACTTTCTCTGGACGAGGCCCCTTAGGCGCGTCCTGAACGCCACCCACGCGGGTGGCCACCCCCAACCCCCTTATGGCCACCCTTCGGACTCCCCCTCACGCATAGTACACACCATACAGAGAGCGAACTAACTCTGCTGCCAACCTCTATAAACTCGTTCATACGTGTTCTTGTATAGATAGGTACTTATTTAAATACGCAATTTGGAGCCCACCTATAGGTACTATAAATACGTACGTACTGAGCTTAAATCAATTTGGCGTGTAATTTTATTTGGTTTATGCTGATTTAATTTGAAAGGACGTCGGTTGTTGATTGTTGTTTTGAATTGTTTCATTTGGATAGGTACTGTCGGCGCTAACACTAAGTACGTAGGCCCCATTTAATTTTCACAACTTTGTCTACTACGCACGGCCATGCAGTAACTGTTTCAAAGTACTTTACGGTCCATTCAGCTATTCATTTGTATGGTTTTCAAATGGATGGTAGATGGGTACTCAGAAGAGTGCTGAAATTTGTCTAAACGTGAGAGATGTTTACATCACTCACACTTCATTTTGTTCAAAACTTAAACTACTTACCAGTCGTTGTTCTCCCTGCTAGTGTGATGAATTCGTTCTCGGAATACGCGCAACTATTTTGTAACAGAACTTTGTACGATTGTACCTATAACACTTGAGTTAATGAACTTCCTGCTAATTGAATATTCGAAAAAGTTGACCTATAATGCTGTAGAAGTAACCTAATCGGATAGAGATAGTGTAGGTAGTGCTCCATTAAGATCAGTAATGCTTAGGTACTTACGATTTATCAAAGAATATAAGAAAATATTCAAATCGTTTGCCCCACTTACATCTTCGGGGCCGCGACCTCAGATACATTAGCTGATTAAATAACGAGGCTCGGGTGCAGGCCTATCTCCTGGGGTTGAGGTGCCTAACGGTAGTCACTACCATCAAATAAGCCGAAATACAGCAGATTCTGGGCTTTTTTGATCAAGTTTTGGATGCAACTTGCGCGTGGACGTCATTTAACGCGACTGAATTGCGATTGCGATACGAACCCAGTACTAACTCCTAACTGACCACCGTTACTACGGCGTGCCCTGCGCTTGGTTGCCCATGTCGTCGCTCCCATTCAGCTACCATGCCTCTGTGGAGCTGGGACTTCACAGCCCGGATCCCTTCAGGCTTGAGTTCATTCGCCTCGCGCTGCTTTCGGTCCAAAGCTCCAAGATTCAAGCTCTCGCATCCAAGATTCATGGTATCGATATCGTGCACTGTGGAGCATGCAGCTTCTGCACGTGTATGCCCTCAGGGTCTCTATACCCATGGACCGCACAATTCCCGCGTAGGGATCCCGCAATAGATGTGGCGAATAAACTGGTTCAAATATATTTATTGTTGGGTTCAGTATCGTTAATCATAAGTAACTACCTACTTCTTTAATAGTTCCAATATACAGACATATCTACGTTACAATGCTTCACATTTATGATACCTTTATATAGTTTTAATTTTAAACAGTAGGTAGGTATAATTATTTTTCAAAACTTACGTATCTAAAGAATAAACTAACTGGGTCTACTAATCAAAAACCCGCCCCTGGTCGCTTTCGCTCCTTGTGCTAAGGTGCCCATCACACTAAACTTGTTTTCACACTGGATTGTGCTAGCCAGCCTCTGCATCAGCCTTTATGAGTCTTTGTCCGACTTCCCTCACCAGACTCTTATCTTCTTTGCCCCGGCTCCCCAAAGTCACCACTGCTACACTGACATGAAATGGTTCAGCGGCTCCAACTCAGCATACTTCTTCCTCTTTTTGAAGATGGCGGCATCCGAGGGCACCTTTTCCCGTCCCACCTGTTCAGGCTCCAGTACGCAGAAGATGCTTGCCGATACAAGCACCCGGCGGACCATATCTTTCCGAATATGATGTCTCGTGATGGCCATACGCCTCCAAATATGCGATTTACGAATGTTACAAATTACTGGAAGTGTGATGATGAGATCATCCGACAATGAACTAAAGCTTTTTCCCTTGTTTTCGTGCGGAATTCCCCTAAGATACAACAGACTAAAACCGCACGTCGTCTCGGGACTTCAGACAGGTGTAAGAGTGCCTAACTAAAATACTCACTCGCTCGAAACCCCTTTTTTTATACATACATAGAATCCCTATGTACTACCTACATTATATTGAAGAGACTAGTACCTCTACTCAAAACCACATATTATCTAATATTAGGATAGGATAGGATAGTAGGAGGTAGATACCTACTATATTATGAATTGTCCTTTTCGAACTGAGTCTAAACTTAGTAAACGAGAGGATGGCTCTAGAGGTAAAAACTCTTTCTAGGAGTCTGCTTCGGAAGACCAACTACGGCAAATTAAAAATTGATCTAATACAAGTAAAATAGATACAGCAATTAGCAAAAGCTTCGCATTTCACGAACCCAATATACCTTATACATCTCGGCCTACCTCTTCGAGAATATACCTGCAGGCGACAGCATATAAAATAATTTGGAATTTGTAAGTAAAACCATGACAGTATAAGATGCGCTTCAAGGGTGTGATTTCATTTGCACCATTGGCTGGCACCATCAATAGTGCAAATGAAACTAATATGTGCCGTTTACACCATCAATGGTGCAAATGATAATTTTTAGTTTCATTTGTACCTACTATTAATTTAAAATATTTGATCTCTAATATAAGAAAATTTTATTGTGTGTCCATCAAATACCGCATGCACCACTAATGGTGCAAACGGTAGGTACCTACATAATAATTTCAATTGCATAATTCATTTATAATACTGGATCTACTATATAGGAAGATTTAATGGGATATTCCCAATGGTAGTCGCTGGTAGCTCAACGGTAAAGAGTCGGCCGCACCATCAAGAGGTTCCGGGTTCGAATCCTGGCCATTACACTACCGACGTGAACCCAGTCCTAACACAAGCAATTTAGCTTAACGGGAGGAGTTACAGGGAATATAAGTGATTTCGGTTTTGGTAAAAAAGGGGTCCGATCACCCATACTTCCAAATTCCTTCTCTTCTCCGAATCGATCATCACAAAATTAAATCTTTTATATATCTATAACATAAATAATTACCAGGTACAAATTAGTTTGACAAAATAGTTAGTCCACTGGGAAGAACTGAGATTATTTAGCACGCACATGGACCAAAATTTAATAATTGGTAGCGTTTGTATGTAAGTTAATCATTATTAAAGTAGAAGCAGCACACACATTTTTTTTTATACACAGCATGCATTAGAGTCTTGTTACGTATACCTAAATGAAAACGTGCGACACTGCCTTTACAACTCGTTACTAAGGACAGGGGCGGAGGGGGGTGCGGTAGGTCTATGTCGGATGTCGTATTTATGAATTTCATCCACAGAAATCTATCTCAGTGACGCATTTCATTCCAATTATTGCAACTAATTTAGCTTGCGGAGTAACAAATATCTTTGCATTTGTTTCACATATCTTAGTAGATAGGGTATCTTAGTAGGTAGGATAGGGTAGGGAACCTACCTACGGACCAGAAATAAGTATGCATGTAAAAGTTAAGACCGTGCCCGTGTGTAGGTACCTGCATTAAGGAAAGTTTAGAAATGAAACTTCAATTGAGAGGAGAAAGATTTAATAAATAGATATAATTTTAATCTAAAACAGAGTATCAGAACTAGAGGGTCAATTATAAGAAAATTAAGTTAGAAATTACAATTCGACTACAGAGTACAACGAATTGCGAAGTCATGTATTCGTTACAAGCAACTTTGGAGCCAAATATTCATAATACAAGATGACATCATATCAACATTTATGTTCAATATGGTACAATTGTCAAGCAGGGTGCTATTAGTGAACCATAGATAACGTGTTTAATTTTAAATGACGATCCCAAAAGTTAAAATAAGCTGACGTGCCCGCCATATTTGTGAGACACTTAACACCAAGAACGGATTTTAAAGCGATTGTATATTATTGATATGTAAGTAATACACAACAATTAGATATTAAATACACATATTATCACACATGGGAGTAAACTCCGTGTGGCGATGCCCATTATTAGGCACAACTAGGTACTACCGCTCTTGTACATATTGGTCCTTGAAGGTGTTCGAGAGCTGCACTTTGATGTGCTTGGGTCAATATTAGCGGCGGGCTTAGCACTCAATTTACACTACATATTATTATCGCAATCATCTGATTTTAAACGTCATCGGGAATAAGAGTGACAGTGCCAAGATCGACTATCTTCGGTATCGTAGGGCCGACAGCATGTAACAGCTTCGTAGGGTAGTTAAAACGGTCCGTGTTTTCTAAATATTAAAACCATAACTAAGATTTTAACTGCTCTATAAACATATTTGTGTAATAGAGAGAATGCTTAATAAAACCGAAGCACTCCGATCTTGAACTCGTCTTCCCGATGCGACCTGTTAAATCTAAAGTCAGGTGTAGGTATATAATTTGTTAATTTCTTCCTATCAAGTCAGTTATCTAGATCAAACACGAGACTCGTATTCAATATAACAGAACATTATCCTCTTTGATAATATACTCATCTAGATGACATGCCCTCTCACCCCTCAGACTTACTTTAATGATAAGCAGCCTAATTTGACTAGAATTGGGAACATATTTAAACTACGCTGAGAGTCCAAAAATTTCAGAGAAAAATGTTTACAGCATTCAATTTCTTATGGGCATTAGATATATATAAGTATAATATATATTATATAAAGTCCCATCTTTATCCAATTGAGATAAACAGACATAGTTCTGAAACCACGATTGTAAATGTTTTTGTTACAAACAGAAATCTGGCATAATAAAAAATTGTGTGTTTAAATTAGATAATATTATCTACCATATATATATTATTTGTACATAGTAGTCTTTAGTATAGGTAGTAAGCGTGTTATGAGTAATTTATTCATAAACAAATGTTTATTAATAACTATTCATAAGTTAGAAAAACTTGTCTGTACATTAATTAGGTATTTGTTTACCTGCATTTTATTTTGCCAGTTTGGTGCTTGACCAGTAACACGTGCCAATTTCCTCCATCTAGCTAAATACATCAAAGAATGTATAATATGGGTTCGCGTTCATTAGCATAGCAACTGTATTTTGATCAAGGTTGAGTTACCCGCCGCACTCGTCTCGAGTCAATAGCACCCTGATAAAATACAAATTATTTCTAAGATACCATACATCTTAACGTTTTAAATAATAACGTTATGCTAAAACACATTGGTTATAGTTAAGGGCATTTAGAAAACAGTAAAATGTTTACGTTTGTAACTGTAGGCTCATTATACCTAGGTATTGAGGGCTCGTTTCATCAATGTTAATAATTGCAATCGCGTTTACTTACTTCGATGAAAACGAACTTTACAAAAAAGTAATATTTATTCATGTTTGTATATAACATTAGTTTAGTGTAAGACCGAAGCACGACTGCACCAAATTAATTAAATTTCTAATATAAATAAATACATAGCAAATAAATTAATGGACTACTTTCTGTCCACCATGAATTTATTGCTATTTTGATATTGTTCTGAAAAGGAGTTACGTAAAAACGTGATACACTTTATATGAACCCGGACTCACGGGGTGAAAACTTTTAATGCGACCGGGACTGATTTGATGACTCTCTATGTAAATCCTCCCACTACAGTACTCATAATTTACCATTAAGCAAGACTATTTCTATTTGATGTGTTGAATGTGAGTCCGTCTTTACGATCCACAAAAATATGCCTATTGTCTACATAAGAGCCGGTTTATAGAGATCTATTGTTCAGTTAGTACTATCAGTGGCAATGTAAAAATATATACTTAACTAAGTAGTTGCTATGCACAATTCCTCTTTATCCTTCAGTTTCTGTAAAAAGTAGGTTGACCATCCCTGTTCTATGTAACACGATAACACAATATAAATAAATAAATAAATTGTGCAGTGGGTACAATGCTCCTGCGTCTCATAACTAAACTATTGCTACAGACAACATCTCAACAATCCTTCAATAAGTGAATGACATTTTATGCACCATAGATTAAAATTACAAGTGATATATTAAATAGTGAATAACAGAAAGCCGTACTGGCTTATGTGAGAAGAACAATACCTTAATTGATAATAAGGACAAATTGTATGTTTATAATTTATAAAACTGCCATAATGCGCCGCTAAATTAAATAGTATCAAGCGTTCTAGATCGTAATGTAAAAAATTAGCACCCATTTAATGCTAGATATAGACTAGGGCGGTGTGCTTAAATTAAATATGCAGGTAACTGCAGGTGATCCTATCGGTCCTTTATTGAAAGCCAACTACGCGCCGCAGTTTAGTCAACTACTGCTTAATATACTGGAAGACTATAAAATAATCGTCTGTGGCATCAAGAAAAATTATCTAAGTATGTATAACGACCAAGGCTAAGTTTCACCAATGAAAATCCATTTACTTAAACTTTTTATGATATAGGTATGCGTACGAAGTTTGAATAATTTCATCAGTGAAATGCAACCTAAAGACGCGGGGCAAATAGCGTTTTGAACTGAATCCTATCTAATATTGGGTAATAACCTATCTAGTGTGAGTGATTTGCTAACATAACGCTACAATATTGTCGTAAAACTAAGCTTAGATTTAATATAATTTACAACTAAACAAGAGAGTTGTTCTTGGTGTTTATGGCAATAATCCTGGAAGCACTCGGGGTAAAAGTGATAAAGGCTCAGGAGTGCGACGTTGCCGCTCTGCACAAGCGCAGCGTGCGCGCACCACGCTGCCACACCGAGCGGCCACATTGCACATAATAGTTTTTTTTACACTAACAACGCCAGAAGTTGTAAATTCTATCTGCAAAGCTTACAGATATTGTAAGCGTTACAGACACATTTGCGCAGGTATTGTTGTACGACGTCATGTATAGCAAATCACCTCATAAAGTCATAACTTGGAAGTGAATTACAGATAGAACATACAAAACTGATTACGGAATCAACTGCACACTTATAAAACGTAATTATTTATGGAAGTTACAAAACATAATGTCAAGATTAGATGTCTAAACGAAGAAATATTAGACTTAACTTTCATAAACATCTATGTCGCCTAATCTAAATACAAGATTTTAAATAACATCAATATTTTAAACACTTAGAATATTCAAAGGCGTCGATTGGGATTCACGTTTTAGAATCTATAAATATCTAAATAGGTACCGAAAATGACACAGATATAAAATCTGATCAAACACCTAAACCTGTACATAAAATTTAAAATTATATATAATATTAAAAATATTGATCTTCTGTCGTTAACTCGCCCAATAATAGGTACATACTTAGTTGCATTATTTCATAGCCATTACTTGTGATATTTTTGTAACATATCGATATGTAATATTACTAAGACCATCGGAAAGTACAACACTGGCTCTGCTGGACATTTATTAAACTGACAAGTGAATTTAAAAGCTCAATGTTTGATATACACTTGGTATTTTACATAGGTATTGGCTTGATATCTGTGAAAGTTGTAATTAGGTAATAACATTCACACTCCACATAATAAATTTGAATATTACCATATACATATATTAAAAAGTGTGTGATTAGAAATTATGTTCGTGTTGTACATCAACAAGTATTCCATATACCATATAAGTAAATACTGCAATTGTGCGAAAAAACAAAAATAATTGTGCATTTGATTCAATACTCCGTTTAGTGCTATATAGCTAACAAGCAAAATAAAATACATAAATATAAAAATTATATTCATTCACATTACTATTATTATTGGGAAAAGATTAATAATAGAGATATGACAAGAAAAATAATAATTAAGAATGTCAAAAAAGATTAGTAATTGTTAGTCATAAAAATAATCATTTAAAATCATTGCAATTGTGTTAGTTAAAATGGTGATACATTTCTAAAAAATTAAATTGTAAAAAACATACATTGTGTGTCCTTAACTTATTATCATTAATATGCAGTCGTTATAACAAGAAAAGATTATTGTATAAAAATGATATTAACTATTTGCTACTAACTGACAGAATGGATAATTCAACTTCATAAATGATATAGGTATTAGTTCAATTATTATCTAATAAGTATAAACTTTATTTTGCAAACTGTGAATACAATAATGCTTTACTTATTTATATTTATTCATATTGGGACAAACTCGATACAATCTGGACTCCTTTATACAATATCTATCATATTTTGGTGTTATAAAAACTACATAATACGTTTTAACTGCATTAGTTAAATCCATCCTTCCCTTATAGGCATACGATGTCAGCGACTGCGAACAAGCTCTAAATCTAGTAAATATATTTGTTATCTGAATAAAAATACTTGTGATGTAATTTATAAATACGTACGAATACTTCAAATAAATATATGGGAAGCATCTTATTTAACTTTAAAGAGTCAATAACTATCAATTAAATGTTTGCGATTCAAGTAAAGGCCCTTCAGTTTGATGGTCCCGCACCGCCTTCGAGATCCTCGTATTCATACTTGTTGATCAGTCTGCAGGTATTACTATTACGTTGTAAACCCACAATTGTTGCGGGCACATGGTTACACGAGTACTTAGGTTATTATAATTGGTTATTCAGTCTATTTTCATAAATTGTTATTCTAACTAATACATGTCTAGCCGGCGACTCGAGACAATAAACGGCAGCGGTGCGACACCTACCAAAGTTACGCGAACCAACATCTGTTTCGTTGAAACGTCATCAAGCGTATGGTTCAGGGCTTTCGGAGAAAGACCACAGCTAATGAACAGATCAGGATATCTAAACATCTATTATATATCATAACCATTAATTGCAGTCTTACATGCTTTTGCAAATTACCAATTAATTAGCAGATTTTTGTACAGCACACTCTGATTATGAATGCCATATACTTATGTCAATATTACCGAATGACATCGAACGGGTGGTCCCCCTGCGGCTGCCCTAAAGCCGAGTAGGCGTATCATAACGTATCATAACGATTCGTAGTCACCGCAGACTTTCAAGACTCAATATTCCACTACCTTCTATCGTTACATTTTACACTAACCATATTAAAAACCCTTACAAATCATTTTACATCAAAATAATTGAATAATAATACTTAGGCTGACTCAGGTCTATAATAATGATTTTAATAATGATTTAATATTTATCCTCATTAATTAAAACTAAACCTTAATAATATCAGCTACGCGAATAGATCTGCATGAATATTCGTTATAATATAAATTAATAATAACTGTATATTATCATACTTGTCTGTATCGTTTGTTGCGTAAATGTCTTCCTAAATTGTGCAATAAAATCGCTGTCTTTTCAATGCTAGAATCTCAACACAGTGAAGAATATTTCTACCTACATAATACATTTATTTAGAATAACATTAAGGCATGGAATCTAATCGCAGCTGTTGGTGGCAAGAAAATAAACTAATTAGCATTTTTACTAGAAGAGCAACCTTCGCATTCGTCACCATTTCGTACATCTAATATAACTACCGCTAAAGGTATTAATTGCCATTCAAAACGTAGTATATTTTCTTACACCAAAAGCTGACTATATTTAGCATACGTTGACACGGTGCGTAATGTGTCAATCCTAGAAACTAGCAATGACAAGACAGCTGAACAACCTCCTATATTGAAACAAAGCTACGCGACGGCATACACACAGTGCCATATTACAGTCGTCAGCTAGCGCTATCTAGCGGTCGTGGGACGCAATCAGTCAGTAGCGACATCTATGTCGCAGCAGTCAAACTACAACCTGAACTAAATAGTTATCTTATCTGAACATATCGTTTGAAACAATCTATATTCTAAATCTCTAGTATTTGAATTGGTACGGTTCTTTCTGAAAAGGCACTGTGCGTATGATGTTACCTCCCCCTTCATTTCTCGAGACATGACAATAACACGGCGCAATTCCTACGGCGCTAACGTCACTTGGATACGATGATGGAGTTCTTCAAATATGCATGAGACAGAATAGTAATGTCAAATATAAGATCAATGAATACATTAAGAGTTAAGATCGAATCAATTAGATCTATAGATTTTTTTAAATCCATACATCATCTTACTTTATCGTTGGAACGTTCAATATTTGTAGATATAATAAATTGTTATTGATAATATAGAAAGATAGTTGTATAAAATTTAGATGCGATATAAGCGGGCTGGCGAGACTGTCTACGTATTCAAATAATACATTACTGTAAACGAATATTAAAACACCTTAATACGCCTCATATAATGTTCCACGATAACAAGAACGTACAGTCAGCGTGAATAGTACATGATGCTTTTACAAATTTGGAACACTTATAATTGAAAATTTTTAGGTAGGTCAGTCTAATCTATATATAATTATTAGAAAAAATATAATAGATAATTAATAGAGGACAGAAATCTTCCCTTTATGAGGCAGACGGAGAGAAGTACATACAGAAAATCGGAAGCATATTTAAGAATACAAATTCATCATACAGCCTGGTAATTAGTTAATTCGTATTTTCATTAAGGGACAACTTTATTTTTATTCAAAGACTGTGTTTTGAAATGTAAAAAGAAACATCTATTTTTGACGCTGATCACACGAACGTAGCCAGACACATACATTAATAGACTATGTGAATTATCTATAGATTTAATCATACTCTCGACAACAAAAAGAATCGTTTATTATAAATTTGAGATACTTCGAAATGAGACGGTATTTTTCTGTAGGCCTCTTTACGACGAATTATTCCGAGAAGAGGCGATAATACAATCGAATACGCAAGTACTCACGAGCCCGCTTATAATATAAGCCGCAAAACGTTTGTGGGAGAAGATTGTGTATTAACCTAACTAGTATTATTGGGAAAAATCTTTAAACACTATACACATTACAGTCGCGCACACTTTGTCCTGCTGTTTGATTGTTATACTCACAGAATGTAAAACCAAGAGGTAGTACCTACATATGCCAACAGTATTTGCTTAATAGTTACCGACTACATTAAGTCCAAATTTAAAATGTTATTTTTCCTCTGAAGCATTTTGGAATTTCAACGTACCTATATCAGTGACACGATTCTTAATTTTTTCTCGTTATGTCATAAGAAACGCCTGGTACTGTAAGGCCCACTTGTACCCGCATTGCGAACAGCCGAAGAAGGCTGCCCATATAAAGCCTTAGTATGAAAACGAACCACATGTAGGAACCACACGGACATAGTCGTCCATTTGGCAGCCGCAATGCGGCTACCTGCCAGTGCGTTGTGCATATCATCGGTAATTTGACCATAATTTGAACAATGAATGAACCAATTTCACATTTAGCAAACATAAAAATATTACTTTTAAGTTTCAAAATGCGTCCCAGACATTGTATTACATCAGTTGCACCTGTATGCACTCCCTTTTGATTTTATATTCCGTGTTTATTTAAACCATTTAATATCTACCAAAACTTTGTTACGTAAGCTGACCTAGACATAATATCTGTTGACTTCTATGAGAACAGATTGACAATTGACAAACCAGACCACAAGCGTACACTTGTTTTTGGAACACTTAGATTAAGAAATCTATGTAAACCTCTCATAGATTAACTTTATATTTCTACATACACTCTTTGGAATAATTGCGGAGTTTTATAACTGTATATAGATATATCATTAGAATATAATAGACTAATTGATTGCAATAGGCTAATTGATTGATATATATTATTATATAACGATTTTTTTGCAATATATTCACATTTTTATAAAGTTAACTTGTACAGCGCACTGGCATTACATACGTCAGACTATAACATTAAGTATGTATTTTTGTCTATAATTATTTTACATTTTATAACAGGTAAAGTCGAGAGGATTGAAACTAACAACACGCCCGATGATAGTCACTTGTGATAGATAAAATCAGAGCCGATATTTGCAGCATAGTTCATATTAGCAGCTTAGGTAGATCGTCTTTGATATGATAAGCGTAAATGGGCGTCACCCCTCTTCGAATTATAGACATAAGTTATGAGAGGACTCAAATGTGATCTTTATTTTCTTTTAATGAAAGTCAGCGTATTTAGCAACAGCCAAGCAACAGGACAACAACGGATTTAATGTGTAACCAATGCCTCTCGATGCGCACTAGCTCTTACAAGCATTGTAATAAGGGTGATATTGTACAACAGTTTTATATAATTGTGGATACAGAGAGTTACTCAATGCGTAGTAAGATTCAATGTTTAAGGTATCACTGTGACTGCGGGTCGCATTGGAGCAGCCGTACAATGGACGGGTCGCTCTTGGCTCCTTCTATGAACTCCTCAAGAGAAAGTTTCCCGTCTTTGTTTCTGTCCATTTGTCGAAATATTTTGTCAGTTCGCTTCTCCGGTGTCGATTCGTCCTCGGGCATCTTCATCACAGACCCAACCATTTTGTAAATAGCCTGAAAACATACAAATGTTTATTTATTTCTAACTCCTCTTTCCTTTACATATCTTTGATTTAGGTCAAAAATAATACGAGTAGATACAGCTGCTTGCTTAAGATACAGCAGCTGTTGAATAGTTTCATAGAGTGTTTATTGGTATAAGAAAAATAATTATGGGATTAGAACGTCTTATAAAAGCTCACGGATTAATAAATTTAAATAATAACTATTAACGTTTACTTTAGTTACGATACCTACAGGCACGGAACACAACTTAAAGTATTGAAATACTCATTTATACACTAAGTATTTATTTATTTATGTGCGATAGGCTTGTTTTTTTGTACTACTGTGCACCAGAAAGTGTTCTGGTAAAATAAAAAGATATAAGTTCAGCGGAAACGGTTTAAAATATCTAAAAGTAGATATGCATCGTTGGTAGATGCGCGCCCTGTCCCGAGTTACCTTTCGACGACGTCGAAGAATTTAAACCGAAGCCAAGGCTCTGGAAACTATAAGAAAAGCTATTTAGAACTAAAAAATGTAGGAACTTGGAGCGTCATTATGTTCTGCTAATGCGTCTTTAAGTGGTGCTATTATCACTATGTTCTTAGAAAGAAAAAATCAAAACAGAAAAGGATTTGGGTGAAGCCATGGATCCAAAGGCAGCCATTTTCATTTAAATAAGTACAAATTTTATTTAAATGTTAATAATATTTTGTCGAATATCGGTGTTGCCAATAATTTTGATGAATTCGTCCAATTTTTTTCATCAAATGTAAATTGGACAAAGGTATTTGATAAGTGTAATACCACCCTAAGAGATTACTCACATTATATTTCAGTAGACCTCTCCACAATTTTATTATTCTTGAATTACAATTGACTGACAATATACAGGGGGTTAGGGAAACGCTTCCGAAGTTTTCCGGCTTGGTAGTACTCGGGGTATACTACACTACAGTGCAGTGGCAAAACTAAAATTAGAACTTGGCTTTTTTAATTGCCGCCTGTTTAGCAATATTCATTGGTCATCCTGTTAGTAAAATAACATTACCACAAAAATATCAAATTACACCATAATGCGAGTTGGTGTGTTTATGAAATTATTGTTTCATTTAGCTTTACTAACATGGAACGTGAACTATGCTAACTAAACGATAAAAAAGAACTAAAAATAATGACTGAATTGTTTTTTTTTTATGTGAATATGAATTGTACCCGGAGTATAAGCAGGTGCTTTCGGCTTGGGAGCGTTTCCATAACACCCCACGCTATATGCAAGATATACTTACAGTGACGATTTCCAGCATCTCTTGTCGTGAAATGTACCCGTTGCCATCGAGGTCGTACATAGAAAAGGCCCACTTCAACTTCTGTTCGAGCTTGCCACGTGAAGTGACGCTCAACGCACACAGGAATTCCCGGAAGTCAATAGTGCCATCTCCGTTTGCGTCAAATGTTCGGAACACATGCTCTGCAAACTGTCAAAAGAAAATTAAAATTATGAGGATAATAATTTGGTATCAAAATCAGACTGAGAATGAAAATCAAGCTGCGTGACCCGTCTAATAATTGAGTAGATTACAAATTGCACCAGTCAGTCTCAAAACTATTCTTAAGCGATCCAGACGATTTTCTCAGAATAAGCGTCTGTATTAAAAAGTATTAAATGAAAACTAAATTAGATATTACTGTACCTTACTCGCGTCTCCATATGGGAAAAAATTCCCGTATATTTTCTTAAACTCTTCCACAGACAAATGTCCGCTTGGACAATCTTTTAAAAACCCTTTATACCATTCTTGTATCTCTGCATCTGAAAACGTAAGTATATTGTGCCTACATGTTATGATTTTGTTTTATTCTTCATAGTTAATCTACTACTATCTACTAACATTAAGAACAGGTAGTTTGTAATATTTAGGGAGGTAATCGCAAAAGATACATCGAATCATCATTGGTTGCTTGGTCGTGACAAACGACATCAGACATCCACGCAAGCGAAGCCGCGGGCAACAGCTACTAAACATAAATGAATACCACATGTGTACGAGTAGGTATTGACCCAGTTGACCCCATTGAGATTACACCCTGTAGGTATACTTTGTCCAAAGCCAATTGACTCGCCCCACTACCTCCCTTACACACACAAGTAAATTATATTGACGATCAAATGCATAAAGCAATAGGGATGTTGACTTCTATTTAGTTCTCGAAAAATTGTAAAATTATTTTTACGAGCCGCTTGAAAACTCTCTGTAGAAAATCAATGTGTGACACACCTATGTGACATGTATACTTCATGATAATATTCATTTCAAATTTAATAAAGAATTTAAAAAGCCGTAAATTCAGGCATAATTAGGTACTTTTGAAAAACTTTTGTAACTTGAAATAATGAAATGTTACAGTTTTAGTAATATGCATAGCAAAATAATATATTGCATTACTAATATATTATATACCTAGCAATGCATTATTTTTCAGTAAAAAATAAGATATCAAACAGTAGGTCTTTGCCTATTGGCGAGAATTGGAGACCTTGTCAACATCCCTATTAACGTTTTCAGTTTCCACACAGACATATATTATTCATTCGGCGTCATTTCAGTTTAGACAAGCTTTTCGCCAGTCTTGCTTTAACAATTATTATACTGAACAGTTATGTCATTAATAAGTGAGGGAATGTGATAAATTACCTGAGAACTCGGTGTTCTGCTTCAGATCTTCTAAAACCTCCGGCTTTAGTTTGCTATTTTGTTTACCCATTTTAGTAGTCGGCGTATATTGTGGAATAGGACGTAACAATATTACACAACCTGGTCACTTTTTAGTTAGTCAAATCTTGTGCCCTAAAACATAATTAATATGTGTAATTTGCTGTTAGGTTCAAGAGATAGTTCAATTTTGTAACGACACTGCAGATACGTTAAATGCTTAATGGCTATTACAATAAAGTCACTTTTTAACCGATTCTATCGCGATTTATTTGGTTAATATTACTTACATATCGTCTGGCGTTATTCGTGTAAACTTTTAACAGTATCTATCATGTTAATTAACTTGATGGTGACTGCTGTCTGTCTGTCTGTCCTTTGTGTTTAGTAAACTCAACTCAATGTGATTGGATCAATGAAGTACTTATTGAAAAATTTACACCCGGGTAAAGGGAAGAGAAATAGAGGAAAACAAATTTGGAGTTAAACGTAGTTACTCAATAACTTTCATGATACACTCCTAGACAAGCCATTAAAACAAAATATATCACGGTTCCCGGGTGAGACTGTAATGAATTTTGAATTTGACCTTACCTTTTTCAACTTAAGACAGCAATCAAAAGTGGCACAAAGTTGCAAGTTGTGGTTTTTTGCAATACGATTTTTTTGTTCTACTCTGCCAGTTTAGTATACAATACATAGAAGTCATTGTATACGACGATAGGACTAAAAGTCAACCAACCACTTTTATTGTAAAAGTCACAAGTGGTTTGAAAAAAGATTGAGAAGACAATACATGACATGTATCTAATAGGGTTTAAATTTTACGAATTAATTATTACCTTCTTTCAAATAAAACCGGCTGCAGTGTTGTAACAAATGATAATAAAATGACACAAAGATTACTAAAACAATAATTCAATTCTAAAACGACAATTACGCTATACTCACAAACATTAACAATTTGTATTTATATATACAATTTTTTCTATTGTAGTTTGCTCAATTTTATTTAATAGATATAATTTTTACCATCCAAATTTTTTTTATTGACTACTAAAAAGAGGAGGTTTCGATTCGAATATTTATTTTTTAACGTTTGTGAATAAGCCACTACATGTTAAAAGAAAAATGGCTGACCTTATTTCTTCTGCAAAATATGTTATCGTTTCCTAGTAAATGAGTAAAAAGCAAAAAAAGATTTTATGGCTAGTGTGCACGAAACTCTAATACAGTAACCTTGACTCAATAACTGGATCGTAGTTTTACATAAAATAAATATGTAACTTATAAAGAACCCTGTGTTTGTGAACAATGTATTTCCGCAAAAGTGCAATAGTACCTAAATATTATATGAAATGGATATCGTTTTATGGAATAGAATAGAATGTTTAATAATTGGGACTTATACGTATTTGACGTTAATGACATATGTTAATGACTACCGTATACGTTATACCATCAAAATACGTGTCAATCGTATACATTGAACACGGACGACCAACGAATTGTCTAGGCGGCAGAGCAATCCGACCTATGACCCCGTATCTACCTCAATTTAGCGTACAGACCTAGGTAGGTGTCTTTACAAAATATTCAGTCTAGAAAGAATGGGTACATGGAAGTACAAGGACATGGGCTTCTATTTAGTGCGATCTTATTTCCTACTGAAATTATAAATGTGAAATTTTGTGATGCTGTTTGAATCTTTGTTATCCAATCATGCTCTAAGGACTGAAGGGATGGGGTTGAAATATGGTACAGGGATAGATTTTAGTCTGAAATATTAGAATTGATTGATTCTCATGGGTTACGGGAACGGGATCAGAATTTCATAGGGTTGTAGCCGCGAGCAACAGTTAGTTGCCCAGATTAAGTAAAACAATGTAATAAACTTTGCTTTTTATTGTTACCCCAAATACTGTTACCTCAATGACAGTAGTCGTTATGACAAGGGCTCTCTCTGGTTCTATGTGCGAGGCGGTGCTACTGCAGGCTAATGCACTGCTGATGCGTCGCCCACATTTTTGGTGTCCCTCAATGTCTCTCTATGGCAGAAAAGGCGAATGGGCGAACGGATTACCATTGTTGTACCTAATGGAACGTTGGACATCGTGTGATACAAACATTCATCCGGCCAGGCTGTAATACGGGTACATAAAACGGGTAGTGTGGAATATAACCAATATAAAAATCCCTACCCTAGTTTAATAAAGATTCAGCAAAACTGTAAGTCAAACTGGCAATGAGCAGGGACGATGGCTTCTCAGAGCTACGTGGAAAAAACCATAATAAAAAATCTGAAGAATTTTGTCAGAAACAGATCTCTACGCGGCCAAGACTAACCAGTGACGAATAACTGAGTATGCCACTAGTAACGAGGTGTTCATTTTTTTTATACCACTTAGGTGGCAGCCAAGCACACGGCCCGCCTGATGGGAAGCGGTCAACGTGGCCTATGGACGTTTGCAACACCAGAGGTAAAGTAGCTTAAGGAAACTTATATAAAATACTTTAGCAGTCTGAGCAGTGCAGTACCTACTGTACAAAAGGGACCAAGGATCGTCAGCAAAGTAGGCCAAAACGACCGCGTCTTACCTCGGATACCTACACTGTTTTATTTTAGCTGATTCGAATTCGACAAAATGACTCTTTGCGATAGATGGGTACCCGAAGGTAGATTCCAATATATAAGATAAATGGGTGGATAGGCCAATGGATGTTAGTTATTTCAGAAGTGGATTTTATTCAAATAAGTGAATAAGTTCTACGAAATCAGTACTCGGGTCTTTTTATGAAACATCACGATTCTAAAATCAACTGCCAATCAGAAAGTTACCTAATCCAACCTAACCTATAAGTAGTAGACTTTCATATTTTATCAAATCCATGTACTTACCACCTTACTTACTACCTACGCCTGTGTATTTAATTTTCACGTATGATGACCTGATATAATAAGCACAAGTAGGAATGGACTTATCTCTCGGTATTTTTTCATACTCTCGACGGATATCTCTTGAGGTGCAGATGGAATAAAAATGCGTGCGTGCGTGTGTCAATGAAAATGGTTATAATGTCACTTGCTATAGCAAAAAAATATAAAGAGTTTATTAAACTTCTGTCTCTGCATTCTGCATAAATGTGTGAAGGAATCGTCATCGGCGCTAGTATAAAAGAGGACGTCTAGATAGAACTGTTGCCCTAGTATCATGACCCATGCCCTGCTCGTTTGCTATTAGACACCTGCCACAGTTTCTTCTGTACCTACTGTTCTATGTCAAATATATGGAAATATTAATACAATGGCAAAAAGCTTTGGAAGGAACCGGGATTGGTGCTCAGATGCTAAAGTTGTTATACCTTTGATTTTATTGCTCTAAACAAAAGGAAATGACTACAAAATCTAATGGGTAATTACGATTTACGTTATCCACTACATTTTCAAGCACGGACCGCATAAGCACTTTTTTTCTAATATTTCGCTGTTATGATGTACGGAAGCAGCAGAAGTATAAAAAAAAATAAAAAAAAAACATAAAAAAACTAAATGGGGTCTAAAGAATGAAGTAATAAGTAGATGTATTTATTTTATTTTAATGAACTATCAACAACAAAGTAAATAGTTCTTAACTACGATCCAGGTAAGTATATAAATTTTAGACAACATCAATGAATATACTGCGATTTATATGTCTCGCACACACTACATAAGTAATTTGAGAAATAAGTGTGGACTATTAATTTTTGTAATTGTATATTATACATGAATAGGCAAAATGTGAATCATTAAAAATATGTATCTTAGAAATACAACAGAGAATGTAAGAGTCACATAGAGTTACTGTTCACTATTACAGTAGTCTATTTATCTAAACAATACGCCAGCTCGGTTGTTACAATATAAAAGTAAACGGCGACCTACCAGTTTTGTAAGAAAAGTGTAAATGAAATCAGACTTTATAGGTTTATGTAGATTTCATAGGTTCTAATCAAAGCGGGGTCCACACGGAAGGTATATAATCTTTTCAGGTAATTTGATGTAATCTGGCTTCGTTTGGTGACTAGCCTTCGCAAAATTATACCGTGTGTCAACCGCTTACGTACAAAGAATAAAATTTCTGGTAACAGTTTTGTCAAGACAAGATTCAAAAGTTTAATATTTCAAAACAGCTGTCATTGTTTTAAGAACAGTAAAAATTAATCAAAGTAATGTTTGTTTCGGAATCGGACCATTTGTGCGTCTATCGCTGCTAGTTATAATAATATCTTAAAATTATAGACTATACTAATACAGTATTATAGAAATAATATTATATAATATTACTCAAAAATGAATAGTGCTTGAAGCTTACTATTAAGAGTACATCTACTTAAATCCTACAAATTATATAAATCAAAGGCAACTACTCTGTTAATATCGATCAATAAATAAAATATAGTACATGAGAAGCACATAACCTTAAGGAAATATATCTCAAAGATCTCTGAATGACAAAAGTTTACATGGGTCTTAGCTTTATTATAACCGTAAAAGCAAATATATAACCTTAATATTAATTACAAAACATAGGTCACCAAAAGTATACATGCTTGATATAAAAATGTATATATGATCCCTAATTAACATTCATTCATTGTCATTATAGATTATTACAAAAGTTATATGCTTATAATAACTAAATAATGTAAAATTCTATGTCGAACAGAGTAGTTCCCTATTTTCACAGATTGAGATTTTATATTTGAGACCAAGAAGAATGTATTCACTTACGTCCTAACCGATATTAAAACTATAAAAAATCGGCATAATGCGCAAAGAGAACGAGCTGCCACTTGACGCGTACGATCGGTCAGCCAATGGCCATAGGCGCCTCATCTGCTGACAGCTGTTAATCACTCGCTCTAGCCCACACGTCTTCCGCACATTGTTGCCAACTTTTTGCCCTAGATTTTAATTATCATGAGAAGTACATGGCACAATATTTCATAATTAAATTTCAAGCAAACATAATATAACTCACATTTATTTAACAACTACAGAATTGAGATTTAAAATCTATCATAAAGAGTTAATTTAGGTCGGTGCGGTATCGTGCGTATAGTTTGCCTTGTTTCGGAGCTTTGTGAAGTGATCTACTAGTTCAGGAGTTTAGTAAAGAGTTCCGACAAGTAAACATACAGACTGATAAGTGGCAGCAATAACTAACTGCAATTATACAAATCAGCTACAACTGACTCATAGGCCTGGGTCGCGTAACAGTAAACTTAGTCAATAAAAATTATAATAATTGACTAAACATTGTGAAATTTGATTTCTCGTAGTTTTTTGAGATATGTACATCGGCATTGTTAGGAGACGCAGCTACGGGTGACGTATAGCGGGTCTCGTGCGCACGCGCCTACGGCACGGTACGTTAACACCTGTTAGGTATATTTCAACTCTTAAATAAGAGCGTTCTTTTTAAGTTTTATTTAAATTTTCAATGGAATATCCAATTTTCTGATATGTTACACAACACCCTGTCTGGGAAGCTACCTTCAGGTCCAAAATGAATTTATTGATCCCTCGACCTTTCTCTTTTTCTATGAAATTCAGTCAAATTTATGATAATGTTACTGTTTAAGTAATGAGAAATTTTGCATGTGGCAATATGGAGAAAATTTTATGTCAATTGAATAATCGACCGGCTGTGCCGAGCGAATGTTAATGCAAATACGTCAACGAAACCACAGTAGTATTAATTAATACATTTCATAACAAATTAGCATCCTCTCTTCGTAACATAACACAATAAAAGAACATAACGATACAAAACGAATAATCGATTATTTATACCTAAGCGAAACAAGTTGATACAAAGTACACTTAAATAGAAACACGTAAAAGCACTTAAACACTATTTTGCAAACGTGTAACTATATGGAATGTTTATAACAATCAATGGGAAGGTATTTAGTTTCCAGTGCACATGATTATGAACGTGAACGAATGGAATGCACAGATATATAAATAAATGGGTCAGATGCAGTGTTTCTATTGATTTTAATAAAATGCCAACCTACATGGCTTCACGAAAGCTATCATGAAGATATCTATTGAATATAAATAATATAATTGGCCAATGGAACATTACTAGGAAATTGTGCGTTATTTTAATGATATCAACATATTTACTAATACATTATTTTTTAATACAAATTTTATGCACTGAAAACTTATAGACATTAACATAACAAGGTTTAATAGTAGCAACAGTCAAAATAAAATGAACTAATATCGCGACCCTTACAACTGTTGTGCAGCCAGTTACTATTTAGGAAAATTACAAGAAATAATAAAGAACGAGTGTTTTCTTAAACCACGAGATCTAAATCAAACTGCATAATCTAAAACAACACGTAAACGTGGGACTAGGGCAGACTAAAATATTTGATTAATGTATTTTTGGCCACCTTTGGCAAAATTGACAAAAATATCATATTGATAGGGTAACCTAGAGATAAAATAAATTATGTTGGAATAACATATTTACAAGAAGAACTAGAAGGCACAGTAGTGGGGAAAATTATCGGTGAAGAATAAACACGAACAAAATAATATGTGTTGTAGGGTGATAACCGAACAACAGCGTCTCAGACGAACCAAACTTACAAATAATACTGGAAGTAAAGAAGCTAACGCGAGCCCGGTCGAACCGAGCTCTGGGAGATACCTGACGAATTAATGAATAACATCGTATTATAAACAACATCAATACTATAGAAATGATAATAATATATACTTTACTCATGTAGAATAATACGGTTACTTTAACTTACATAACTTGAACTTAACTCTGACAGAAGTGATCAGATTGTTAGCCGTGTTTGTTTGTGAAGCGAAGCCGAGTGCTACTCATTACGATCTGTAGAGCTACGGCTCCGTAGTTGGTATTGCAACAGTACTGTACTGTAACAGACCATTTCTACCCTGTGGCAATGTGTTTGGGATCGTGTCTGTGTGTCGACCAATCTGACCGATTCTGTATATTACAGCTACACTAATCTTGCCTTAATATTAGAATTCAAAGATTGACATAGATGTAATCAGTGTGCAGTATTGTATTAATCCGTCATCGGATTGAATAATATACGAACCAGATAGGATGACAGGAGAAGACGAAGACTCTGGGGGATACTCATAGAATGTCTAACATTGAATGGTTCGGACACAATCTTACACTATTAGCGAAGTGGACAATCCAACAGCGACAAAGACTAATTCGACTAATACTTTTATCATTCGTACACTATAATAGGAATGGACAATTTCATAACTCGAAAGTTTATTGACGTCAAATTCTTTATCCTGAAAATAGGTCAATTTAAAATCTCTTACAATCGTCAAATCGAAAGTCACATGTGTCGGGGAAAGCGAATAGAGAAACGTAGCGCACATTCGTACCGGATCGACGCCCAAAATAATTCCACACGGTACAACTGTGAGGATACAATTCGTATCTGTTTTTAGAGCAACGAATCCAGACAGAAACATGTGAACGTAATCGAATCGTGTTTACTCTCTCAACGAAACGACATTTAAGGGTGGTTGTGATTCATTTACGACTCGAATTGGATGTTTGTTAACAAATGCAGGCTGCACTTGACGACTCGGTCAATGCGCAAACACAATCAGACACATGCTATTCTTATGCCATGTCGACACGACAACACATCGCGACCACACTGCTTACAGTTCATCCGCTTCGGTTTTAAATTCTGACGCGGTTTATTTCCTACACTTACACGACAATAAAATTTTCAGTAAAAATTTTGAATTTAAGAGACAAAATTTAAATTTTTAAATTATGTTCGGTCATAATTGAATTCGAAACATACTTTTACAATAAATTTTATATATTCACAGGTACTTTATGACCGTGACATGTAGTTTGGACAATTTCGAAAATTAGTGATGCCGTGTGGACAGGACGACGTCGTCGGGTTATAGTGAGGTATACGAAGGGGATGGGTGTGGTGGGTGGTACCGGATCGTAGTTTTTGTGGAGACTGTGCCAATTTAAGGCGCCAGCATTTTTGAAAGCTCCTCATCTTGCAGACAGCCTTTGAGAAACTCGTCCTGGGTCAACTGACCGTCGTTATTTTCATCCATCTTGGCGAAAATATTCTTAGCCCGCTCTTCGGCTGAATCAGCTGGTCGGTTACTTGAGCATGCTCCGAGCATATCGTAGATGGCCTGTAAAGTGTTATAACAGCTCAAGTTAATTATCCACAAAAATACACAACGACCAAAATCCTATAATATGACAATACACAACAGAGTCTATATTATTCTATACTTTGTTAAACAAATCTTTTATGAAGGGTGCATGGGGCCTCACCAAGACCTACGGGGTTCAAAACAACCTCACTTCCAACCCAGTACATCTACTCATCGATGAGGCTCATAATCTGGGCACAGTCTCTTTCGCAGACAGTAGTCACTGCCGTAAAACCAACAAATCAATAAAACCTGGTCGAACTTCAGAACTTCGATATCACCGGTGGGTCCTGGAGGTCATAATGGCAGTTGCTTCATGGAAACTATCAAGTTCAGCCCTTTCCTAGTTAGACTGAACGCTGACCGCAACTGACTTGGGAAAACGCTCGAAGAATAAAAATGATTAAGAAATGTTTAGATGTCTAATAAAGCTGTTCACTTTTTGGTAACTATGTGGATTAATAAATCTGTACCTACCTAACTACCTCTTCAGGTTGCACAGGCGTGAATATGTGCAATGTTGTAAAAATATCGATCAGGTTAGTCATAAACGGCGCTCAGATGAAGGTTGAGCTGCTAACTATAGGTATGTCGCAATGCGCTTTACCTATTATATCAAGGCAGGACAAGGACACGACGCTTAGTTGGCTCCGCAAATGTCAAGTAAAGAGTTGCGAATTAAATATTTTTAAACATAATAACTACTGTTGTTATAAATGTAAGGGCTGACCGAATTTTGATGAAATTTGGCGCAAGTTTGGGAAGAGCACCTTTAGATTACACCTGAGTGACGCTTCGTAGATTTTGCACAACAGAACAAACGCACCATATTGTATAATATAGGTATATCAAGGTCATGCGGAGTTTTTACAAATGAAGCCACGGATGACGGAAACCAACAAGTGCTGGTATAATCCAGCTTTTACAGCTTGAAGTTTCGAATAAAGAAAATAAATAATCTTTATTTATTGCAATGCATAGTTATGTATTTTCTTTTATAAACTGAAGACGTAAATTTGACCACGATTATGATAAGCATTTGTGCACCTCGTTGATACTTTGCTATCTCTGAATATTGATAGTCTACTTTCCATATTAATACCTAAATCACAAGGAATTATATAACTACGTTTGTTCATTACAACGTCAATGAGTTAAAAGGATTAGATGCCGACAAGCTGCTCTACAATTTGGCAAATGATCTTTATTGTAGAAGTTAAATTGTTAAGAAAAATAAACTAAAAAAAAAACGTCGTGAAACACAGACCTTTTCGACTAAGAGATTTATTCCCCGGGTCATATAAACTACAAAATGCGTGGGTGAAATGCTAATGTTTCTCTTCAGTTTATTCGTGGAACTGATTTAATGAAAACAATCGTATATCATACCTATAATAAAGCATTTAGATCGATTTCGTACGGTTTACACATTTTAGTAGACGATAAGCTATTTATCTAAATTTTGAGAACCCTCAGATTATTCAAGGAAGTAGAAAAAGCCTGCTAATTTCAGTATACAATGATTAGGTACTTAATTATGTGTATAGGAGCTTGTTAGTAACATTTAATTTAAAAGAGCGGATTTTACTTATTTAACCTTTGTGTTGAAAAAAATTAACATGCGATTATGTAAGTATGTTTTAAATGAGTTAACCAAAAATAGCGAAATGTGAGTATGTGTAGGTACAGTGTACACAAATAGCGCGCCATCTGTGTTGTTCTAAGTTGTTCATTGTAATTGGTTGAGAATGATGACGATGAAAGTACCTACTAGTAGCGATATATCGCGATACCTAATTAAATGCGCCGTATACCAGTCTAGTACATTCTTACGATATTAGGCGATTTGTATCACATGGCACTTTTAATGACTCAGTTTTGGTAATTATTTCATTATTTATTTACATTGCACTATTGATTATCATAACGACATTATCTATTAAAGTATATAGTTTTCACATTTAATTTCATATTGAATCAAGTTTTTTATTTAGTCCTAATAAAACGAGATATTTTGAACTACACAAAATCCTTGATCTTAAACCGAATCCATTATGAAATGTTAATATAAAGAAATGTCAAATAAAAATAGATGCTGACAGCTAATAATAACTTGTTTCAAAACACGGAAGGCCAGCTATAAGAACGCGTATCATTATTTAGTTAAATACGGTATACCTACTTTACGTCAAAATTTTAAAAAATACTACGCGAATTAAGCTAAGTTTAACTATAATGGATTTTGATCCTCTGTTCCATTCAAATATGGGTTTGACCATATCCAACGCCTAGAAAACATAACTATAATTATCCCTAAAACTCTGTTTGGTCGGATGGACACCTCAGCACTTCAGTAACCAAAATCTGAATTTGATGATACATCTACGAATACGATATAATACCCAAATAGTTCTGTAGTAATTCAGTTCGAATTTTGACACGACACAACCTGTTTCTGGGATGATTTTTACCTTAGAATCCTTCTTATAAAATATTCTACAGATACCGTATTAGCGTGCCCATTTTAGATAACAATATTTTATTTTAGTTGTTGCTAACTCATGACTAAGATTACCCTTACAGGCACTAAACCGATCGACATAATGTAACATTAGCAATAGATTTTGTAGCACATAATGTTAAGTGTCAAGTAATACTTACAAGTAGAAGCTAATCCTACGATTTTAACATGCACTACCGCTTTGGTAGCCAGACACGCTACACCCAACCATGGTGTAAGTATTTATGTATATTCCTGTACTTAACATCACAAATGTGCTTATTACGAGTACTTAGATATCAGCATATAACTAAAAATCGTCTTCTACCATCGACCAGATGACAGTTCATTTACTGTTTATTACAAAGCTGTATTTGTGAACAACAATTAAAAAGGGTTACGCGTAACGTTCGGGGTGTAAAATCTAGGGCTCCATCCCGTTCTTTCTTACGGTATATATCGCTGGCTTTTTCTATTTACAGTGACGTCATCTATGTCATTCTGAGGTTTCTGCCTATTAAATATTTTCGATTTTTTTAGATGAAGCTTAGCTTTTTTACGAATTTATCTGGAACCGATGTAGAATACAATGTGCACACTGTTACACAATATCAACAAAGCGGCGCTCTGGTGTGACATCGTTTACGCTTATAATTATATTATTGGTAGAAACCTGGCTCGTTATTCAAGTAATACACTTATCTCGGCGATAATTAAGTCATAAAGGCGCGGCGGGCGGCGCATGGTGGACGAAAGGTGGCGGACGTGTTAGTTCCATTTAAATTTATGAACCCAAGCGTATTGGCATCTTTTTGATATATTGAGGTATTGGCTTTTGTACATAAAGGTATGCTTAGAGCAATTATTATTTATTAAGTTGCTCGGGCATTGACATGAAATCTAAAATAGGAAAAACTTGAAAACAAGGGTGAAAGGGAATTTATGTTTTATCTTTAATCAGGGGGCATTGCGCCTATATACCTACTTACAAGCTCAATAGTTCTTATAGCGAACGAACGACACGCGATAGTTAACGTACGTACGTAACGTACTTTGACAAAATGGCCAAGCACACATGCGAACAAGTGGCAAGTGAGCCCAAGATGTCATATCGCTGCAGAATCAACTGTCTACTCATTTGACGAGCATAAGACCCAGAGCGATATTAATAAGGTGGAAATATCGTATGTAAAGTTTATGAGCCAATACAGAAAACAATCAGAACTTGAAAAAATGTTAAAGGGTTTCTTTATATATTGGTGAAATTAATGAAATCATAAAAAAATATGTTGGAGGAATCAAAATATTCAGGTTGCCCACAAATTAAAGTTTCTGTAGGTATGTTGATTTAGTGCCTCCCTTTCATGAATTATGTTAGCAGTAGCACCGTTAGCCGTTACCGATTCATGCTGAACTACACGTTTTCATTCTAATCGGTTTATTAGAGGTTTAAACCAAGGCTTTGACCTGGCATTGTGTTTTGCATAAATCATATTAAGACTTGTAATTTCAGTTTACGTACACTTAACGACAAAAGCTCTTGAAAATTACCGTTATTGAAAATCAAAAGCTAAGAAAGTTCAAAAGATTACAAAAGAGCACAAAAATCTAAACTTATAGCTTATAAGTAGCAGATTTATAGAATATGTCGACCCAATGGTGCAACCATTAGATTGACAATTACAAATACAATTTTGTAATTGTGTATGTATTGTATTAAACACATGAATACTCAGAATAATTCTCATGTATATAAATATTTTACAGTCGAGAATCGAACCCGCTTATCAATCAGCTAAACAATATCTATTACGTCAAATCGTTTACGATCTAGACAAAAGTAAAATAAAGGTTCACCTACAATACCACTATTGAAAAAGTGTGTCAAAGTGAGGCAATTTACGATAGTTATGTAAATAAATTAATACATATCGACTTGTATGTCATTGAGTAATCGAAGGGACAGACTCCCCAACAAGTGGTTAATTAATAAGTATACGAGAATATTAAATCGAACAGCCTCTGTGGCGAGGCCGCAGTATGCCCGCGACTTTTATACAATGGTCTGATCGTGACCTACACGTTAAGCCGTCGGTCTCGGTTGCCATACTATCCATGGAAGTCGTTACGGATAGTTGGAACCCTAAAAACCCGAACAGAACTTCGATATCACCAATTAATTGAGGCCAGATAGCAATCACTTCACGGTAATATCGAAAGATCATGGAGGTCATATGACAGTCGCTTCACGGAAACTATCAAAGTTCAGCCATTTCAAAGTTAGCCTGGAGAGACGACCCTAAATAAGTCGGAAAAAAGGCGCAGACAATGATGAATGATAATGATGAGTATACATCGACCGAAGTGAGTTCTCTATCTATTTAAAAATTAACGTAACGGTATATAATATTTTTTTGTACCGGTGGTGCTTATCTATCTTATAGGCGATTTGCCTATTTGTCGGTACACGGTTACATTTTAACTTTCAATCACGGTAATAGTATATTTCCGTGCTTCTATACTCATGTTCGTCTGATTAATTTCGAATCGGCTTCCAAGACTTTGCAACTTCCCCTTGGACTGGCTGCAGTTTACCATTACTCGATGTTCAGGCGTTTTGGTATTCCTCGTCTCTTAATCTGTTGGTGTACCGGCTTGCAGGAGAAGTTGGCTTAGATCTTGATGGAGCGAGCGAATTAAGTATTCTTGTAAGTAGTATGAAATAAGCTATGGAACTATAATATGCTCTGAATTTAGTTTTGATAGAATGCTATGTAGCAGTATCTTAGTGCAGCTTTAAACAAAGGTGTTTTGTTTAAAAACTAGTGAAACAATACTGTAAGATAGGCGTCTTCACCTGAGACTAAACAAACCCGCTCGGATAAAAATAAACAAGTGATGTGAAACGTAAAATTTTCTCGGCCTGACTCATCTACTTGTACCGAGAGCACTTAACATCAACTCAATTTTAATGTTACCATGTGACTGCTTCATTTTCCCATACACTATTTGACTGATCTTATTACAAATAATAGCAAAAGACCTGTAAAATTAATATCACACCCAAACTTTTTTTGATGAAATCACCTGTGTTATTTGACAAGTTGCTACAGAAATACCTGTTTTGACGTTTATAAAAACTGGTTTGACTTATTGACACATTTGCTAATGATATATGAGTTTATTATTTAAGTAAGTAGTAAGTAGCTAGACCGAGGTTGTTAAACGATTGCTCGTCGTCATAAGCAGACGAAGCGCCATGAGCAGATGATGTTCCCAATTATTGCTGAAGTTTTTACTCAGCAACCCGGGATTCGAATATTCCTTCTTTTCATAACTTAACCTGACCTAACTCCTGAGTAACTATCGCCTGATCTCCCAACGCGGAAAGGGAATGCTGCGTCAGTGCCTCGTCCTGAAACCTTTGCAGATGCGGCGAACTTGGTTTTAATTGAAATCAATACACCCGATAAAGTATACCTAAAGTTATCCTTAGATGAACAAAGTTTGAGAGGCACATACGATCTTTAAACAAAACCTAAGCATTAGACAGTGAGGGAATATATGCACCGCACGTTTTTTATAAACTATTATCAACGTTGACAGAAATAGATATTGCTGTGACGTCAATGTTTCTACACTATAAGTCACAAGTCACTGCCACTAACATTTAAAATTCGGTAAATGGTGGAGTCTGTTTGCCTATTTACGCTAATAATATTAATGTCTATGCAATAAAGCGAATGAATACATAATTATATTATTCAGTATGTACCAACCTGCACTATTTTCGTCATCTCCTGAATGTCTATGACTCCATTGCCGTCCACGTCGTACATACGGAACGCCCACTTAAGCTTCTCCTCAGGCGTTCCGCTCGACGTTACATGAATCGCCTGGAGGAACTCCTACAACAAACATTACGGTGGCTTTTCACGTCGAGTGTCGGCCAAAACAAACAAGAACGCGAAAAGGAGCTTCTTGTTCAATGAACCCTACAATCGTACTGTTAACAACCAGAATCAACATTATTTGCAGTGCTCGCCAGCAGAAATATTGTATCGCTCAGCATGTTTTCGCAGACTTAAATATTATGAGTTTTTGTAAAATGTTAAATAAATACCTGTACAGCTGTACTATTTGATTCTACGCTAGCTGTTATTTACCTTGAAATCGATATAGCCGTTCTTATCCATGTCGAATGTACGGAACACGTGGTCACAAAATTCAACAGCGTTGCCTGACGGAAAGAACATCTTATACATGTCGACGAATTTGGCAGGGGTCAGTCGGCCGTTGGGGCAATCTTGCTGCAACAAAAATTACACATTTAATTTGAATATAAAAGTTACAAGCTAAAGTACTAATTGTAATATGTTGCATGGTAGTGAATTTTTATAGATTAAAACGTAAGACAAATTTTGTTCAACGGATTCAACCTGATGATATCTAGCCCTATCTATATAGGCACGACCGCCTCGGAGAGCACGGTAAGCCGTCGGGCCCGGTTGTCATACAAACATCTATGGCAGTCGTTACGGGTAGTTGGAGACCTCAAAATTCCAATCAGTCTAACTTGGAACTTCGATATCGCAATTGTTCATTGGACCATTGGTTGTAGAGATCAGATGGCAGTCGCTTCACGGAAAATATCGAAGTTCAGCCGCATCACAGTTAGACTGGAAAGCCGACCCCAACTGAATTGGGAACAGGTTCAGAGAATGATTAGTCTAGCTATAGTTTGTCAAGGTAACCTAATCAACCGGACCAGCTTGCAAGCTTTCTTCTCAGGGCTAGAAGATCAGACAGTAGTCGTGCTCATAAAAACCGTTAGTCAAATGAAAAGAAGGGCAAGTAAGTGGATCGGGCTTTCAGGCAGAAGCTTTGGAACAATACTATAAAGATGGTGATTGTGATTAATTTTGTTATAGACCCCACGAAAAGTATAAGTAACTAAATAGAAATGAATGAAGATGGTCCACCGTTGCGACAAACGTATATCTCAATAATAAATTTAATAAAATAAAGCGGAAAAATCAAACACTGAGAAAATGAATATAATTCGCCCAGTACGAAGAAACAAGTGACCTCTTTCAATATAGGTGTGGAGTTATTGAGTTTCTATGTAAGTAGGGTTTGGCAATATGGAAAATGGTATTGGTTTATAATACAATCACATTGGTACACAGAAACTAAAAGGGTATTACTTATATTAAATTCTATTTCCATATTACATTTCAACGTACCCAATGTCGGAATTGTTTTGGGTATACATCATAGTCAAGAACCTACTATGTACTGAACAAATATTGAACGCACACACTTAGAGAGATTTAGATTGAATTTCATCAATAAAAATGAAAGCGATCATAATAATTTAAGTTTGGTTAGCACATTTGACTACATTTGATCGCGGAAATTCAGTTTAGTAGAATGAATTTTCAATAGCAAAATACTGATAGTATTTAGATAGTAATTGGACAATGACTTAAGGTGTAATAGGTGTCGCATAGTAATACATAAATACGTCTCCCTCATGAAACATGGTATATAGATAAGGTATAATTTTGCCGACCAGTTACAAAAAGGATTTCGCAGGAGATGCTAGATTAGTAGCATAAAAATATGCAGAGATTTGCGTGTAAAAAAAGTTCAACAACTCGTTGAACTTTTTTTACACGCAAATCAGTACCCCTAGGACGAGAAACTATCGAAATATCGACTTTCAGTCAAACCCAGAAAAGAGTCTAGAGAGTTTAATCTCAGAGGGTAAAAGCTACGGATCCAACTGGGATAACACAAGGATTTTATTAAATCATTTAGGTGGCAGTTAGTCACAGCCCACATAATGGGAAGTGGTCACCGTGGCATATGGACGTTTGCAATACCAGGGGCATTTCTCTCATAATGGCTACCCTGCAGAAATCTTGTAATGCCCTTCAAGAAGAACCCCATATTGTAGTAGCATAGAGGATATAGAAGAAAACAGTGTACAAAGTTTCGGTACCCTCCATACTTGGCATAAGAAAATAGCATTTGAAATCTACCAATCAGTCAGCAAGGTCAATCAAAGAGTCTGAAAGATGAAGATGTTTATAATTCATGAAAGAATCTTCGCGAGAATTCCAACAGAGAGGTATCACATCGTCACGAAGAGTCGCGACACTCGACCTTGCTATTCAGCAGGCATGGTAACGTGAGTAAAATAATAAAATACTTAACATCGAATAAATCACAATAGAATCAGTCAAACATAGTTTATTTTGAAATTCGTATGGTTAGATTTAACTGTTTTATCCACATATTAATCGGAGGGATACGACGTCATAACGCTTCGAGTGCGATGTACCCGCGACTACCAGAGAGTATCCGAGAGAATTTGTAAAACGAAACTATAGACGTGTCGAGACTATTTAAGCAGCTAATCGCATGTTATATCTTTGTGAAGATAGCCTGTAGATGTACCTGCATTATTAAACTGCACCCTGAACCCCTCCATTGCATGTCGGCATCGATTACCGTGCACGAACAGTCGCTTGTGTAAACGAACAGTGACAGTCAAACAGCTCATAAAGTGAGACGTTGCTTAAAATATTTTTTAAGAACAGTTGTGCTGTTTCTTAATATACAAATTCGAAGTAGAGTTTTCTATGGTTTATAATGTGGATAATGTTTTACTGAATCTATTCTGTGGTTCAGATCAGGGTTTGATCTGCTGAGGTCACTCAACGACCTCCATCCTCCATGAGCGCGGTCCTGGGGTGACCGGTAGAGTCATAATGTCATTAATTAGAATATTTTCAGTTGAAATAATGTTAGTCATATTCCTATTATTTTATTAAATAACCTACTAAAATTGTGTAATGGCTTTGTGACACACAAAGACACTGCCTACGTCATAGTAGGTATATGCAATC
This sequence comes from Pelosia muscerda, assembly GCA_963691645.1. Classification (NCBI taxonomy): domain Eukaryota; kingdom Metazoa; phylum Arthropoda; class Insecta; order Lepidoptera; family Erebidae; genus Pelosia; species Pelosia muscerda. The sequence goes on along the minus strand of OY829098.1, from coordinate 18,707,606 downwards.
GGACTCTCCCACCCATGTTTTTACAAACATAAAAATATCCGAATTGAGGACCTTCTTTTTTAGAAGTCGTATAATCTTGAGATAACTATTAACCGCTTGCAAGCGCCTTTGTGATTGCTAGGTCTGTATTGGATAAAATATATTCTTATTTAAATTGAAAAGAATGGCACGCGGCTTCGGTTTTGCTGTTTATTATAATTCGACGCTTTAATATTTAAAATGCAATTCTTAAAAAACTGGCTGCGTTTTTTACCTTTGTGCGGACTGAATAGTAATTAAATATTATTGCCGTACACGTATTCCATTAGAGCTTTCGAGAACCCAATTAAATAATACCTACACATTTTCTACAATCGCTTTAAAGATAGGTATATAAAGTCCGCCTTTGTACAATTTTAAAAATATGTAAATAAAAATAATACAAGAATACAATATTTCCACCGAAATGTCCTCGTCAGTAGGTAACACCCATACAGTGATGCACTCATCATTCTCTAAGCCTATTCCCAACTCTGTTGGGATCGACTTTCTAGTCTAACTAAGATGCGGCTCAAGTTCGATATCTTCCATATAGAGACTGCCATCGGAACTCCACAACCAAACTGGCGATATCGAAGTTCTGTATTTTAGGCTAGTCGGACTATCGAGGGTTCCAACTAGACTAAGACTACCATAGATTTTCGTACGGCAACCGGGACCGACGACGGCTTAACGTGCTCGCGGAGGCACGACTATAACAGTGCAAATAGCCATATTCATGCATTCAAATATTTGCACTGAGCGAGGATCGAACTCGCGCCTCTCGCGCTGCAGTCGCGATCACTAACGCTACGCCATAGCGGCTGTCTCACAGTGTGGCACTAAACCAAATCAAATGACAACAGATCGTACTTGGAAACCACCGGAATATTTATACTAGAACAAAATTAAACTTTATTCTTCCCAAACAACTGATTGCAAGTAACCTGAATTTTCAATGGAACGACCGGAATGAAATGAATGAAAGTCATTCATTGTGTTCTATTGCAACTGCGTAGTTTGAAGTAAAGGAAATTGATAGCTATGTTTTAGTTTGAAATGAATGTTTTTAACACACTTTTATTGTCTCGTGTGTATGTAGGTATGTTTATATGTATATATGTACGGTAGCCTAGTGGTATGGGTAATGGACTGCTCAGACGAGGTCTCGAGTTCGATCCCAGGTTACCATGGCACACACCAATGATTTTTCGATGCTTTTCGAAGTTATGTGTGTATTTATCGCAGGTTTATAAGTGCCTCGGAGAGCACGTTAAGCCGTCGGTCCCGGTTGCCATACAAACATCTATGGCAGTCGTTACGGGTAGTTGAAGCCCTCAAAAGTCCAACCAGCCTAACTTGGAACTTCGATATCGCCATTGGTCATTAGACCATTGGTTGTGGAGGTCAGATGGCAGTCGCTTCACGGAAAATATCGAAGTTCAGCCGCATCACAGTTAGACTGGAAAGCCGACCCCAACTGAGTTGGGAAAAAGGTTCAGGAAATGATGATGTACGTAACCAAGTCTCCATTTTTGAGCACTTCCCAACACCAAGCCTCACGTTCTTCACATTTGTGTTGTTTTATTTTCTTCAACACAAAACTCAAGCCTCACAACACAACACAACACCCATGCTACGACTTACTAAGAGTAGACGATTGGGCTCATATATATCGTAAGTATTAAAACAGACACTATTAAATATTTCGAGCAATTTAAAGTAAATCCAATATTCACTATTATGGAAATCACGCGGAGTAGTTGACCTCGGAATAAAATAAAACAGGAGTTATTTCTGTACTGACGGCGGTAAGAAAATAAATGCCACCAATGTGAGTCTAGTGCCTTCCAAAGAATTCTGGAGACATTTATCGGAAATTCCAACAATAAAAGGATATACAGGCTACCGCCATATGTTATCGTATCTCTTTAACTTCTCTGATTCGTATCGTACCAAATAATAAGGAAAAATAGATATTCGTGGAAATTTCCAGGCGGTAATTTAGTGCGGGCACGATTGACTTCGTTATAAATAAAACACTAGTCTGCATAATATGATTAATAGTATTTTTTTACATCTACTTAGGTAATTGAAAATAACAAAACTATAATAAATGATTTTGGACTTGCTTGAAGCTTGCCTTTGTACGTGACACTTACATGGTCCGCGCGGGTGGATGTAACATCTCACATGACACGTAATAAAGCACTACAACTACACACTACACAAGTTATGTTACGAGTCTTCTGATATTTTTAAGTAAAACCGGTTATAATAAAAAAGTAATACTTTATTACAAACTAGCTTTGACCCACGGCGCCGCCAACGCGGATTTCCATTATCGTTATAAATTTAAGCGCTCTATTCTACTCTACTTGATTCTCTTCTCGCCTCTTTATACTACTTCTCCTCTTCTGCACTTTCCATTTATTCCTGATATCGTCATTTTTGAATCTCTCCACTTTCCAATTTCCCTAATTTCCGTATTCCATTTCCCCATTTCCCGTTTTCCTTTCCCCCAATTTCCCATTTTCTTCATTTCTCCACCCCACTCTACTACATTTTAACGTTTCCCCACTTCTACATTTCCATTTTCCCCCTTTTCACTATCGTACCCCGTTGCCCGCAAACCATTGGAGTGTCACGTAAGAAATTACCAAGATATTGTTTGTACATAGGGTTTAATGATATCCTGCTTATATAAACCCCAAACTCAGACAACTTAGAAAATAATAATATCAATCGTAATCTTATTATTGGTTGATATTACCAATATATTTTGATCAGAGAGATAAAATGACTTCCAGACAGTGACGCCGGTTTTGTCACATATGCACCAGACGCATTATTTAAATTATGTAAATGTCATTTTTTTATATAACGCCATTAACATAAAGTTTTATTTGTTGCGTTTTTTACGTTTTATATCCAAAACAGGTATACATTAATATTACATAATTATTAAATGTGTATAAATAAAATTCTGGAAGTGGACTTGGCATACACTGTGGGGCTCTATACACTAGTTATAGCTAATGTTACCACACGTTACATTGCTATATTATTCAAAACGCTAGCTGTTGTTGCAGCGTTTCTATCCGCGTGAAAAATGGATAAAGTTCCTGCGACGAGTTAAGTAACACAAACTTTTTTGCAATAGAAACTATTATGATATACTGGTCTACAATCAGATCCATTATGCAATTTTTGCGTGAGAGTATAACCAACTCCATTTTTGCTTGTCATTCGTTTCTTTAATCTTAAGTCTCATTTCCCTCATCCGTCAATCAGCTGGTGTCTACCGTCTTGCAGGTGAAATTGACTTGGCTCCAGAGATTTTAGTGGACATCTTTCACCTTAATTCGAATACCTACATATATGAATTGAAGTCAGCTGCAAACTACTGCAAAACAATTAGGTAATTTCTCATAGTGAGCTGTTCTGTAACAAATTGCAACGGCCTCAGCAGCGGTGAACGCTGAAGTTTCGGGAAGTTTTACTTCACACAATGTTCGTGGCTTGCCGAGTTCATTAATTCATTGAATATTCTGCAGTTATTATTTAAGAATGAAGTTTTTCCTAGAAATATAAGGTTTGTTGCTAACTTATAAGTTCAAGGTCTTTAGGGTTCTGACTTTACAGAGGAAATTAAATAATCCAATAGGTAACTTATTTAATAATAATCTCTCTTATACATCTGAGCGTCAATTCTGCTTGAATCAAGCTTGCACTGTGGAGCTCAGGGTACCTTTGTTATATTTATTACGGTGCTCATAGGACTGTCATCAGATCGCGATGATTAGACCCTGAGAAGAAAACCTGTACCAGATCCTCGTTCGGTATTTTGCTGATAGATTGACTTGTAGTTTAGGCGGACTTGGTTCATAAAGGCGTTGGTGGGCCCTGCATTACCCAACACAACGTATATAATAAGTAACTCGAATCATATTGATTATATTCATAAAGTTTATTGATTGTATTAGTAACTTAATGCTAAGACCCTCGAAAGGCAGCCATTGGTCGGTAAGTATGTATAGCGAAATATGTGCCGGCCGCATCATATTTAGTTAGAGCCGAGAGCGACGCGAACCTTTGGTTAAGGAAAGCGACCCTGATTAGAGTTGTATTTGTAAGCATAGCCTAAGCCTAAGCCTGAGCCTGTAGACTAAGCCTGAATTGAGAAAATTGCACGAGAGAAAATTTAAAAACTCGTGTTAATAGCACAGTTCTTCGAGAAGACTAAAGGTTTATTATATACCACTAGGTGCAAAGTAATATTAAGAAAAAAAGACGAAGCGCAGGCGGGCGCGGGCGGTGCTATATGGTGAAACATTTCGCTCGTGTCAGGTAGGGCGTAAATAATTTTAGGTCACAAATTCATAAAACCGATTTGTTATTACGCCTTAAAGCATACTTAAACAAGGTGTTTTAATTAAATTTATCAATTTAAATCACCATGAATGTTTATTGAACACATCTTATTTCATTCACGAAATATTTAATTTGTTAGAATAATAAAAAATAATACATATTATTTACAATTCCAAAACTAGACCGAAACTCCAAGAAATCAGATGTACTTAATTAAAATTCTCGCCCTAGGCGGGCGGGCCTATCGCAAGTTACCGTTACGTACTTACCGCACGGCTGTAGGCATTTATTTCAAGAATATGGCCGAATTACAATACTGTATACTTAGACAGTATTGCCGTGTCCCGGGTCTCTTGTATGAAACGGGAAAGAATCCAGTACATAAGGCGGGCGGAGCCACGCGCGACAGTTAGCATAAAATACCTAGTTGTACCACGATAACTATGACTGTCATACTGAATTTCGAAGCTCAAAATAGCGATGAACTGTAGCCCTAAAGAACCGAAACGCGACTCACGGTAGTGCGAAAGTGCGCCACATCGATACCCATAATTTCGAATGTTTTCTACCGCGAAGCACGGTAGTGCGAAAGTATTCCACATCGATTCACACATTGTCGAATGTATTACAGCGCGATGCACGTCTGTGCGAAAGTCTAGTAAAGGGCATGCTACTTCTTGCTTTACACAGAAATGTTTGCTGTAAATCGATGATTGACGGATTGATGTTTTGTGTGAGTGTGTTAAGTTATATATTGATTTACTGGAACTTGAAGTAATATCAGAACAACGTTAGTTTTTATATGAGTGTCAGAAGTGGACAATTAAAAAAAAAAAGGATACAGTTATACCATTTATTTATAAGTGAGTAATAATGAATGAGTAATAAATAGACAATAATTATATTATAAACAATCATACCAAAAGTGTAATTACGAAATGACTACCTATTTACCGTTAACTGCACCGCGAAAAAAATGCTAAGCGTAATGCATCTGGTAGAGTTTTATTGTTTCCCACAGTTATTTCAAGTAAAAGTTACGAATTAGATTAGGTGTAATGTAACAAAATGTATCTAACTGGGGTAAAAAAAGAGTTTTTCATTATATATTCTAAGTGTACGCACTAAATGAACTAAAATTTTATGTGGAGTTCATAATTCTAGCCTTGGAGCTAGCAGAAAATAGGATGTGTGACTATGTGGCATGCCTTCGCATTTAGTAGAATTGAGCACTGACGTGCATCGCGCTGCAATACTTTCGACAATATGTGAATCGATGTGGAATACTTTCGCACTACCGTGCTTCGCGGTGGAAAACATTCGAAATTATGGGTATCGATGTGGCGCACTTTCGCACTACCGTGAGTCGCGTTTCGGTTCTTTAGGGCTACAGTTCATCGCTATTTTGAGCTTCGAAATTCAGTATGACAGTCGATAACTATTTTTAATATTTAAGTTACTATTTTTCGTCAGTTATCCGTTAAAAGCTGTCCGTGTTTCGGTTCGGACTAGCGATGAAAGTAATGTCGTAAGGAAGGCACTAACTATGGAAGAGTGGATGGCTACAAAGGGAGAGGCAGACCTAAGAGATGACCAGAATATGGGATGAGGGCAGAGGTATAATGATTATTTTTTAATGAAATTACTTTTTTTTTACATTTCAATAGAATATTTAAGAAAGGGAATAAAATATATTTTTAATTTACATTTCCTATAAAAAATTGGAAAAGTCAAGATTCAAGTCGACACTTAGTTCCTTCGTACAAATTCGAATATGTTCAAATCCTGATCAAGTACCTACCCTTCTACAAGTAACTTTTCCTATCTAATATAAATTATATCTTACCTTAAAGCCCTTGTACCATTCCTTGATAGTGGTCTCATCATACGACGTGTGTGTCTTGAGGAAGTCCATATCCTCCTTGGTAAGTTTATCTTTACTCACGAAACAGCCCATGACGACTCCTGGAAGAAAAAGAAAACTAAATCAATTTAAGTACGCCAATCGATGTAGGTAGGTATATAGCGTGAGGTCGGAATTATCGTACTTATTATTTTTATAGGTATCTACCTATAAAAATAATAAGTATATATACCATATAAGTATATATATATATACCAGATGATCTGACAAAACTAAACCTATCAAAGTTTTCCCGAGAGATGATTAATGTTTTTTCACTAGACTTTCTGTAATATTAATAAGTTTTCGTACAAGTTACATAAAGACACGTTTTAGAAATGTAAGTAGTATCAGGTCCCTAGAGAGCTTACACGACAAAGTTCCAAGATGTTTAAAAAGAAATCGATCCCGCTGTAACGCAAACATTTTTTTTATCAAAAAAAGCCAATCACGTGTGTGTCGGACGCGCACACTGAGGGTTCGGTACTAAACTGTATTGAGGGATGAACTTATTCTACATAAAATTTAATATATTTTGATATTGCCACGGAATAATTTAATTAAGATCATTTTATTTTTTTACAGCTTCAAGAGGCTAGGTATAAAACCGTATATATTCCTTATACGCATTCCTGCGAAAAAGGTTATAAAATAATTGAACCTTTTTGTTCTTTCACAGACCTTCATTAAAATTTGATTGGATATTTTAATAATCCTAAGAAGAGCGTCAGACCCTCGTCCGTGGATCAATATGTGTAACAGCAGATGAGGTTGGCTTCAGTCCCGCACATGTAAATTAGGCCCCCTTCACATGAATTTAGCACAAATTAATACAATACGCGTAATATAAGTTAGATGAGTTTATATAATTGCTACGAATAATACTCTGTGTTCAACTTCGTGTAAATTAGTAATCTCTAAAAATCTAATAAATATCGTTCATATCTTGGTCAGTGATAATAAAGTTAAATTTGGCGCTTGACCATTTAGATCGGTGGCGATATCTTAGTACTGGAAACTCTTTCCTGGTATAGAGATGTCATCGTATCCTGCATAAAACTATCTACATTCACAATTATCTAAATTCACCTAATTGCATTGGGTGAACCTTCTGTGAATACCAGCGGTAACTGTCACAAAGGGTTAGTTGCGTGGTACCGACCATGTAAAAATTTCATCAAGGTACAATAACTACCCATCTTCACCATTATTACATCGGTATATCTTTGGGGCACTAAAAGAGTCGAAGAGACGACCTCTTCTATTATTTATATTGATATGGTGTATCTTAGTTTATGTGGCCGCTACAGCCGTCCAATCCTGAACTTTCAATAAGTCGTCGTAATAATAAGAACCTCACTTTTCAATCAGCACGTGTGTTTCTAAGCGATGTTGAATTGGACCTTGAAGATCTTGGTACCAAACGCCCGTATTTTCTATGGGACACAATGTAAGAGTGTTTCGCTATAGCTTAACTCAGTACAAAAAGAAAGTGAAATTTACCCACACTCAGAATTGATTTTTAACCGCCTCTTCGCGTTTCAGGCGTCACCGGCGATTAAGCCCATGCATATTCAAATGCGTAGGTCGTCGAAAATACGCTCGTCGCACAACCCATATTGACACAAATACATACATATTTATAATAACGCTGCGTGTGCCAAATAATTATTAATCGCGACGTACAAAGCGTTGCGATGAGAATATTGTATACCTATATTAAATTCACTATAAATTCGCAATGACGTATGAAAAGGGATGTACCTAGGGGCACTATTCTGTAATTACAGTATAGTACAATAGAGTATGAACAGTAGCCAGTTTTGTGTATACAGCTATAGATATATTTATTTGTATATCTGCCTGTAAGATTAAAAATAATAAAAATAAAATACATTATAAGTGACCACCATGATACCCAAAATATACACTAGCAAGTAACGCGTATTTCGTAAGATAATACATCATTGTCGACCAATTAGGTATAGTTGTCGACGACTGTGGATATTGGATACCTACTTCTGTCATTAAAGGTCTTATAGGATAAATTATGACCTGGATATTCTTGTACTTCGAAATCTGTTTGACTTGAAACACATTTTATTATCATCATATTATCCTCAATATTATACTAACGACGGCGACGTCAACCCAAACCCAACCCAATTTTTAAAATGATTATCATTTAGATTTCTCATACGTACTTATTAATTACAACTAGGACAGTTGTAATAAATAAGTAAAATGAGTAATGTGTTTAGTTGACTCAACTTAACTCAACCTATATAGAACAGACTACGTTTCTATTACGTAGTCTGTTCTATATAGGTCACGTCGATATCACTTCACACCTCCCCTGATACTAAGCTGAAGGCATAGCTAAAATTGCATTACTCTACACACACTAACATAGTTATGGGATTCGTCTAGTGAAATTATTGTCCGGGTCTGACGGTCTGACGTCGCGTGGACATCACTGTCAATAACCGTGACATGTCATGTACCGAACCAATGCAATGCATAACGATGAATGACAACATTGACAACCCTATAGCATCACGAGCAAAACCAGACACTTCGAGAATTTTGAAAATATCTATTGAAAACATTTGCTAGCATCTAAAATATCGTTTTAATATCAAAGGAAGATGTTCACTAACGGCTGAACGTTTCTGGCTGAAAGGTAATAGGATATATTATGGTGTGGAATAACAGATAGGTTAGGTAACAGACAGCTTAGTCTCGGACTTTTCTATATTTACAAGAACGCTGTGCACACCCTTTTGTTAGCATACCGAAGCGAAACTAAACTCAGCATTTCAATGTCTGAAGATACCTACATGAGGTGTTTCGCTCCCAAAACCACTTTGAAGACGATCAGTGCAATCTTGAGCAGAAAGGGATCTTCTGAATTTTTTCCAGTTTCGAATTCATTAACCGTTCATGAACCAATCATTAATTTCATATTTCGCCACAGTCATTATAGTCGCATTTCCGTACTTTCGAAATACCGTTTAGCGCGATTTTGAATATCGAAATTGCGTGAGACAGTCATATAATCAGTACAGCAAACGTGTCAAAAAGGGTAAATGGAAATTATTGTACCCGTAATAAGGTAACAATGCGCATAGAGTTCTAAAAGTGCCAGTCTTCTCCTAAGTTTTTAAACAATTTGACAGACGTCGTTTATTCACAATCTCATTCAAACACAATGACTCATACGTGAACATCTTTCAGTCATTTATATACCTGCTTATTTCATATGACGTACCTATGCTCTTGAAAGCTATCATTATTTCGAGATAAGAGTAATATAAGTACCTATGCATTAAACAAAGAGTAATTTTTGTTGAAGATGGAATGACTTAGTTCAGCGCTAACTAGGAATACTTCTATTAGAATATCAGTGGCAGTGTTGGAACTTGATTTACCGCTCACTGGTTGAATTTATTTATTGTGTCAGCGAGTAAACGATGGTATTTGATGCTATAGCAGGGGCTTAGGGCGTGGAAATGTCACGGACACAACGCCTATAAAGATAAAGCGTGGCCTGTACAACTATCGAACTTTTTCAACCAGTCCGATATTTCCACATTGCCCACTTGCTCAGGTTTTCATATTGTACCGTTTAATGATTCCAAATAATTCTATTGCCCGCGACGGTAACGAGTAGACGACCGTCTAACGTAATGAAAATTAATTAGTAAGTAGTTGCTATTCATTTATATTGAATGAATTCGTAGTAGATTAAAAAGATACTCGGAGTCACATAATAATCGTTTACATTTTCTGAAGCGTTTACGCTGCCGTCGCCGGAATGAAATGGTATTTCTAATATTTTGTCTGATTTGTGTCTCTTGTAAAAGAGAAAAATTGTGAAACGAAATTGAGAATTGGGAAACGACATGTCGAGACATGCATTCCAATGAACGCTTTATTAATATGTCGAATTTAGGTACTTCAATTTATTTACTATTTAGCCGCTAAAAATATCAGGTATCTACACACCCGATATTTTACCAACATTTTAGACAATTTCATCTGCAAGTCGGGTTATGTAGAGTATCACACACGAGACTCTGGCACAGACTTTACTCGTAGAATACGTTCTTGTTTGGGTTGCAGGAATTACGCCAAAAAAAAGATGATCGCGTTTAGTTTATAAACCATTTCATTAGGTGTTATTAGCTCTAGATATACCTAGATACCTATACTTCGATTAACTGACAAACGGCGGTGCTAAAATTCACCCTCGCTATCTGGTCCGATAACCTGGTCAAGGCTACAGTGAACTGATGTTTGCGACCAGTTCCTTGTGGAAACATTTGATTTGATTGTTAAATGTGATATTGAGAATATTTACTTTTTATTTTATTTTATTATTACTACTAGGAATTCACTAGAATACACTAGCCGTATCACTCTGTTTTAGTTTCATTGACCGGTCTTACTTTTCAGAATCCTCCATGACAAATGATTTTTAAAGACTTACTAGTCAAAAGGATAACTGTAGATTATATATCTAGATCAATAAAACCGTTTGCTTTTTCCAACACATAATTAGTTTGTGCAATACCAAGCATATCATGGTTTGGTGTACGACGTCGAAAAATGTTAAATTTGGATTTTTTTACATTTTAAATGTTCAAATTAGTTTTAAGATAAAGTTTCGCTTAAATATTTGAAAATATCATCAAATATACTATTAATTATTACATTTTAAATATTTAATCACAACGGGAAATGCGGGCGTTTACCCACTTCAATGGAAAGTGTACACAGCCCGCACGATTTAGGACAAGTGTACGAAACATTTGGTTAACTGTATGCCCGACGGCAAATGAGCCTACTACACAACCGTCATAACCTTATACAAGCACCTCTTTCCCAACGAATATAATATTTAAGCAACTGAGATCCTTCTACAAAGAAGTTTGAGTACAACACACAATACACATTCGAGAACATATTGCAGTCGACCCACTTCGATGGAAGATCTAAGTTTTCAGTAATGCGGATAAAACCATTCTCCTACCTATTAATTTCTTTCATACTCGATTACGGCAAAGCCACATGATAGTCTATAGGCTATATAAAATGTCACTGAATCTCATGTGGCGCCCTCTAACTGCCGTAAAGTACTGAGTTAAAAAATAAATTTGAGTTAAATATGGAATGTTTGGTACCTTATATATTTCTATAGCAGCGATCGCTTACAGAATTAGATAGCTTAAGAAATCTTTCCAGATCCTCTTAATTTTTCAGACCAACAATTTATTACAAGATTCAATTGTTGAATAAAATATACTAAGCAAATAAATTGATATTTTAACATTTTAAATAAAAAAGAGTTAAAACTAAAACCCAACAACGACAAAAAGCATAAAACAAGATTTTCAGGTCAATGGATTAAACAACGTTACTGAAGAAGCAAGATAATTGACACTATATAGCAAGACGCCTCTGTTGCTTGTTGATAATACCTACTATCATAGGATACAATACTACAGTACTCAATTATCACTGTACAGAAATACACATATTCTTGATCTTGTCTATTATTATATTTCGGCACTGTTACAAGCGCCATGATAACAGATGTACTGACGTCCGATGAGCTATTTTCAATCGATCGGATATCCAAAAATATAATAGGTACCTATTCCGGTTAGACTTATAGGTACTATTAATGATAATAACCCTGTCGATCTAAAATCATACAAGTTGCTTATCGCATGTTATTGGTATCAAGATAACGCCGGGCTATTTGCACAACTACACTCGCAAAAAATATATCATATAGCAACTAAAAGGCTTTACCTCAAACAGAACGAGAACAATGTATCAGCAATTCATAGCGTTGGTACATAGAGAGAGTTTAGGTACTATAGAAGTTACACGGTACCTATGGGTTATATGGGTACCTATGGGTACAGTATCGTTCTATTCCTTGATATGCAATTTCGATATTAAGTCTCACTCATTCGTTGGTAGGTACAAATTTACGCGCTTTGATAAAATATGTTTGGTGTATTTTCGCATGAAGAACTGTCGAATAAAGAATGAGGTTCACGTGCGGGCAGATATTTCAACGTAACATTACATTATAATTTTATAAATACCGAGCTTGTAGCATTGATTTCAAAACCATTTTTAAATAATTTCATGTTATTTTCATTGGAATACAAAATTTCGTGCAAAGCTTGCCTACACGTGACCAAATCCAAGAATAACAGGAGAGGGAAAACAATGTCGTAAGGTTCCATTAAGAGGGTTCGTAAACTTTTGACCGAAACGGACTGTATTTATGTTTATAAAACTCAATATAAATGAGGTATATTCATGTTAATTAACTGAAGTGCGTGACCAAGTTACACTCGAGAATAAATTAAGCGGACCCAGTTTAATCGCATTGATTTTCACGTGTGTAATACTGTCTTAATTCTAAGATATTGTTTAGTTTTTCTTGAATCTAAATTTCAGTTTAGTAAATGCCTGTTTCCAGATTTTATTTAAAACAGATACCATTACACCCTTACTTCAAAATACATATTACATATTTTTGACGCCGAATATTTCCTACAGCCTACCTACCTATAATATCACCCTACCTTGGGTTTACTATAGTCGACTAAAACAATACACCGGTGTGCAAGTACAAGCAGGTGCTTATACTCCTACACACACACACACGTTGTCACATAGGCACAGTATTAAATAAAAACCTCACAAATCCACTCAATCTAAATACATACCATTAATCGGATTATTATCGCCAGAGCAATAACAATATTAATCTATACCGCCGATAGGCCGATACATAATTGACCGCGCTCAAGTAAATCCAGTCATCACTTTTTTGCAAGGTAGCAAAGCTTCCCACGACCTTAGATTACGCTTGAATCGCGAGATAAGCAAAATCGACACTTGTTAGTTAATATCTAACCCCCGTTATCGCTATCTACGCGTACGTGTAAGACCGTTGAACATCTTTTTTGCGCACGCCTCTTTTTAAGGGCTCATACTGGTTGGAGATATTTATCAATATTATGATATTCTCACTTATAATTATTTAACGCCCTCGAGTAACTTAAAAATCCCTTCTAGGGTCCCCTACTATAAGACTGGGTTTTCAGACATGTGTCAAGATATAATGTCTTCAAAACCAATGCAGTTTAAATGAAAACCACCAAGGACTATGGATATAAAATTCAAAGCAAATCGCTCACCTAAATAACTTTCTACCCTTTTTGAACCTAGCAGAGGGTGAATTTGAGATATTAAGAAAAATTGATGCAAAATGGTTTATGAAGGATTTATGCAAAATTTCAAGTAGATTGGACAAAGGAATTACCTTACCCTTAAAATTCCTAAAAAGCCTTTCTGATCCTAAATCACAAATAACACACCACCCAAGTTTCCAGTATCTCCTACCAGTGGTGTCATTCCGGACAAAGGAATTTACATAACTTTCTACTCCTTTTTGACCCCGTTAAAGGATGAATTTCAATAAAAAACCAATCACATTTTTCATACATTCTGTTCGAAACCGTATGTATAAACTTTGAAGTATATTCGCCTATGGTTTCACGTTGTTCCGTACAAACTTTACCACTCTTTTTCACTCCCGGTAGGAGTAGAATTTTTGAAAATCACTTTTTATCGAAGCCCCACATCATGTAATGTGAAACACCATCCAAGTTTCAGGTCTCTACGATCAGATGTTTAGACTGTGCGTTGATACCTCAGTCATTCAGGACAAAGGATTTTATATAATTCTCGTACATAGTTCATTTATTACCTTTGTGAAAAATATACCGACGGCTTTCCACAGTGGGTCATACTGTTAACACAGTGAGATCCCTCCGTACCACGGAGAGCACGTTTAGTGTCAGTCCCAGTCTTATTATTATTTATTATTATTTGTGACATTAGTTACGGGTAGTTGAAATTGAAACCCTGTTCTTGTTGAACATCGAACTTCATTATTGCCGGTGAGTTCTAAAGTACAAATGGCCGTAGCTTCACAAAAATATCGAAGCTAGGCTGTTTCATACCTAAATTAACAATCGATCCAACTGAGTTGGTAACAGGCTCGGCGGATGATAAATCACGTATCGAGGAAAGCTGCCTTAAGATTCCTATCGGAATGAACAGGGAGAATGTTAATTAATGAAGCTACTGTTCGTTCGCGCAGAGGGGAAATTTGATAATATGAAACTGAGGGAGCAAGTGTTCACCAAATCGCAACGTCATCAAATAAATCCATCAAACACCTTATTTAGACATCATCGTAGAATTAAGCAACCAGCTTTACTTATTTTTTTATTTTTTATTTAAGACATCAATTTGAACTCACTCCGCCTGATGGTAAGCTGAAGGCAAAGTCGCAGGAAAGAGGGTCACAGGGGTTTTCAATATTACAATCTTTATATATAAAAATGAATTGCCGTTTGTTAGTCTCGCTAAAACTCGAGAACGGCTGAACCGATTTGGCTAATTTTGGTCTTGAATTATTTGTGGGAGTCCAGAGAGGGTTTAAAAGGTGAATAAATATGAAAATGCATGAAATGGAGGAACGGGAATTAAGAATTTCACACAAAAAAGAAAAACCAATAATTTTTGGGGGTTGCCATACTTAGAACTGAAACTGATAGGTCTTCAAAAATGCTATTGAAGTTTCTGACTTTTCTAAACAGAGTAGAGAAAAGTGGAGAAATATGCAGATGATATCACTGTTAGACCTGAAAATTTGAAATAAACCCTGTACCAGCCCGCACTTACTTGGATCGATTGTTAATTTAAGTATGAAACAGCCTAGCTTCGATATTTTTCGTGAAGCTAGTGCCATCTGTATTCCAAAACCCATTGGCGATATTAAGTTTGGTATTCAACAATAACAGGGTTTCAACTACTCGTTACGAATGTTGCAAATGTTTGTATTGTAACCGGTAAGTACTAAGGCTAAACGTGCTCTCCATGGTACGGAGGGATCTCATCTCTCGTGAGTAGATATGCCGTGAGTGAATGCAATTTGGTGAATTCACAAAGAGGCCCTAATTAGCTGTGAAATAAATATTGTATAAATTAAATATAAAATAAAAAAATATGTAGTATGTGGATTTTACCAAAACATCAAAGGCGATGAACTACTGTACGATTCGTTCTACTGTGCTAATACGCTCTAGCCTTGCAGTTACGTCATAAGAGCTATACCTACGTGAAGTGCTATTTTAAAATACTTTTGAGTGCTACGGAAAAATAGTATAAGTGGTTACGTGTGTAAGAGTCGATAAACGAAAATAGTTTTACGATAATCCAAAGGTAACACGTTTACGTACATAGCCATAGATATTTAATTCGAACGGTCTATGAAGGAAAGACTTAAAAGATATTGAAATCACTTATATTTATAATAATTCCGTCGTCACGAGGTGGTTACTGAAGTTAATTCAACAAATAAAAATCAACTAAAATAATATTATCTTTTCTCTATTAATCTAAAACGCTATTGTAAGGCGGTAAACATTTTAAACTAGTTTCGTTCATTGCATATTATCTAATTATCTCAATATAAAAGTTATTGTCCGCGGCGGCTGCGCAAACTGCTTCACCTCATATTTAGGGACACCATGGTTCCCATATTGCGGGAAGGGCGTCAACTTAAAGAGATGTCCCCGGGTCTGCCAGGGTGCTATGGATATGTCTTGTATAATCTCACCTCCGGCAATCAAAGACCCATAGACGGAGAGAGTTTTGGTCGGTTCGAGTCCGACATAATCACCTCCACCGCCTTGGCGGAGGTGGTATCCGTGAGGATTTTGCGTACAATAAAAAATAAAATAAAAAAAAGTATAAAAATTTATTACCTTACGCATTTCTTATTATAATCATATAACCAATGTACAATAACCCATACATCTACTTCTACGAAACTTTAAAGAACACCGGCCACATTTCTATGGGCGCTGGACTTGACCGATGTTCTTTGAAAAAATAAAACCGAAAATTTAAATTTGGAATACTTGACTTGATTTGGTTGTTCAAAAAGTTATACGGTAAGTAAAAATAAACGCAATGTCGTAGAAGAGGTATTAAATATGGAAGTGGACAGTTACACCAGCAGATCTTAGCGCAACGATGACAAAGGACAAGGTGCGTTTCCACTGACGCAGAAAAGAACATCGCGGAATGTGCTATCATTGGATTGGTATTTATGTTGTAACTATGTAACTAAATATGTACAATATGTAACTTCGAATACCGGGTATAGAAACAATGCCCGATAAAAATAACAGTAGCATTCTCTTTCACAATGGACTTGAAACTACCATACCGCTTCGTGCAAAATAACGATCTTCAATTAAAATGTTACGATCTAAAACTGTACGAGCGATTGCATATTTTCATAACAAAAGACGTAAAAAAACTGAGCGATAGCGAGTTTCAGTGTAGAGCTTATGTCGATAACTGTAAACGCTTAGATACAAACGGTCAAATTGTCTGATTGTCGTGTCTCAATGACCGAAGTATTGAAAGAAAAAACCGATAAATTCCCACTAGTGTAAGGTACCGCGTGATAAAAATATTTTATTCTAATATTAGAAAACTTGCCAAAATATTTTGGAAATTTCCGTTCGATATTTGTAATTTATAATATATAATATAATATATTTAGCCTGGGTTGCATGATCTTACTTTAAGATTAACAGTGCAATTAAAGTACCGGTCGGGTAAAAAACAGGTTGCACCATTTGACAAATGTTAAAATGACGTCATAACTTGACGCTAACCGGCCACATTTATACTACAATAACTTTAACCTTAATAACTTTAACCGAGCCACTAAATACTCTGGTGCAACACATTTAGCCGAACCACAAGAACCAATGTTACTGTTACTGTTAAATTTGACAGAAACCTTAAATTTTACCGGTAGTTGGTGCAACTAAGCCTAACATTTCAAATGTATATCACGATTATATCGATTTTATACCCACTTCTGAAAAGTCCCTAAAAACTCTGAAATGACAGATGCAGTTTTTCACTAGTAACTTCGCCGTTACTTATTCTTCAAAGAACTGTTCTTATTTGATTTAGTTAAGCCGGGGATACACATGCCACTGAATCGTGCAAGTTACTCGTACTGGCATGTATGAGTAACTTGCACACTGCAGATACATTTGCACGTATATACTGACATTTCAAGATGCACATCGCGTTTACACAGGACAGTCCGGGAGAGTACTCTTACAAGTCAGTGTATAGTATACACATGCCAGTAACTTGTACGTGCAAGGAGCTGACATACTAGTGTGCAAGCTACTTAAGCATGAGTGTCCCTAGCTTTATATTAATTTGCAACTTGTCTTTTATTGGTATACTAACTGATGTCCGCAGATCACCTGATATAAAATACAGATCACCACGGAAAAATACCAACTCTATGAGCTATACTAGATCTAACTCTGTGTCAAATTTCCAGTAGTCTGAGGTCCGCATTGCTTTCCCACGGGAGGAACTGACATTAAACATTTACCTAGGAGAAGATATTTTGCGCCACAGCCTCGTTTATGAATCAGCTGATCACAGTATTGCGGGTTGCAGGTGAGGTTAGCTTGTAAGAAAAATCGTGACACCTTTAGCGTTAACACACAGTGATAAAATTATATATAAGTATTATGTTTAGCTATAGCCAGCCAATTTTGGCAAACAATAATGTAGTGATGTAGTTTGCATTCCATACATGTGTAAAGGGAAGGTTGCAGCGTGGCGTCTGCAATCGGAGAAACGCTTAATACAAACAGTTGGAATGCCGGTCACGTCGTCGACCGTGCCACGTTTCACAATTTCTAGTGCCGACTGACATTATTACCGCAATTAAGTGACCATTATAACATCACAAAAACAAGGCAGCATAAGAAATGAGCCAGTAAAAACATTGAAATAAAAGAACACAGCTTTATACTTTTTGCAAGTTCTTAGCAAGAATTTACCTAACGAAAGCTTTCCATACCCAGTGATGACTATGACTTCGACGTACAAATTATTACATTTTGTACGGCTTCATCAAAAGTTGCTCAAACCTTCGTAACTAAAAACGAAGTAGTCTGTAAACGTGGAAGCCAAATCGAATTTTCATCCTAATTAAGTTATGTTTCCGTGAAAACGCAATGGTACTTCTGTCTAGAAATTTCAGCTTTTTACTTCTGCATCTACTAGTGAAATATCATTAGTATCTGCGCCGGTGTAGAACAGTTAAGGTATAAAAGGATGAAAGGTGTGAATAAGTCTAAGGCTTGTTTGGTGACACATCACAGTGACTGGCTTCAGTGAACGCTTAAATTAATATAAGCAATTACGTCGTATTTTGGCAGAGGGATATACATATATTGATGGTTATACAGTTCATCTTTTACAACACGTAAAATACAACTTATTATGCGGTGAACAATCGTATTGTAGTACGCTTAAAAGTAATGATTAGAACATTGTGTGCAGTAGCGTATTTCGTTATAAGTCGGTAGATTTAGACAGACCATGTAAAATTTACATGTGAAGATTCGACGTGATCATATCTGTAGCTACGAGTATATAAATAAATGCAGGTTCAAAGAAGGGAACGTTTTGGACAGATTGAGTCAATTGGACGATTTGCGTGTTGGACGGTTGAACGTTTTGGACGACAGTCTATTTTCAATTTGAGATTTTCTGATCGTCCAGATTCACAGACAATAATTATCAAACTCAAGTTTGCCAAACCAAACCTGCCAGAGCATTCCTATTGCACGATTGAAAACTTCCAATTTACAATAAAGAATGTAAGACGATGCAGCAAATTTATTCAATTAATCTGACATATAATTGAATTGAAAACATTTATTTTTATTAGAGAAATATTTCTGAAACTAATTCTCGTTTTCAATAAAAGATGCTAGACACTGTACAAAATTCACTGGGCGTATAAAGTAATATTATGTTAGCATACCTATAATGAATAAATCAACATTACGTGAAATTTTTCATTCAAGAACGGCTATGTGACCGATAGCCTATGGGTGCTATAAGAGATCGCACCCATAGGCTATCGATCACATAATTTTAACATCTTTTCCGCTTTGGAAGGAAAGGTTTATATAAATAATAATAATAATAATGAAGCTGAGATCACACACCCTCAATCACACTCCCAAACACCGCATTTACTTGGTTCCGGCCCGTAAATGTGGTTAATACCAGCTCAATGAGCTGAGAGTAAGAAAGTAAAAAAAATAATAATAATAATCATTTATTACTAATTATTATCTTGCCTCTCGTATCATTTTGATATTTTTTAATACTCGTGATTGCAGTTTCATTTTCAAAATCCCTAAGCTGTGAATTTTCAGCGAACTAACGCATTTGCAAACAATAAAATCCCCATATTTAAGACGCTCAAATAAAGAAAAGAAAAGAAAAGAACGAAGAAGAGAAACGTGTGAGTGAGTGAGATGGAGACAATACGCAGTATCAATACAAAGCCTGTCAATTTACCTGACGCTCGAAAATGTAGGTTCTTTCAGTGGCATAATAACGTGTGTGAAAACTCACATCGTGTATAGAAAAAGGCTATTTTCCGTTTCTATACAAACGGAGGTGTTATAGGGGTTCGCCTAATTGAGGTTAAAAGTTACGATCATCGTTCGACCCTGTCACAACAGTCAGCACTTTCCGCTCACGGCAAATACGTCAGTTCGTGACTCGAAGTATTACTTACACTGACTTACACAGGCAGTCAGCGTTTGAAAACATTTGTTGTACTTTCAAAGAGCTAGCGTAATGAGCGAGCTCGTTTACGATGCATCTACTAAAATGTCTAGGAAGAAAGGAAGATAAAGAAATATTCATTTGAATGTCAGAGTTTCTTTCAACTGATGCAAAAGATTTTGAAATAATCATTTCTGATTAAAAAGCAGAGAGGCTAATCCAGTCATAACTGGAGTTAACTAGGCTAGTACTTACTGTAGTTAAACGAACTAGATACTGATTCGATTGATCTGGCAGTTATGGTTCCATTCCGGTACTAGACGGCAGCAGAAAAAATCTGTGAGGAATAATGACGCTGGAATAATTTTAACCTAATTAGTGACTTAGTCATTAAAAAATCAATCATAAATCAGATAGTCTTTGATCGATTTTGAAGAACCAATCAAGTTTTAAGTCCTAATAACAGTATCGTTTCTGACAAAAAGCTCAATTTTTTTTATTTACATGGATCTTTTTTAGTTAAAATTAAGATTGTCTATAAAATAAGTACAGCCACCAGCAGAGAAACCTCACTCCTAACGATCAATTGTTTAAAGTTTTCAAAGTCACTCGCAACATACCTTTTTAAATGAAAATCTGTGCAACCGTAGACCTTAGACCCCCAATAATATTTAATGGGCACTTCATTTCTTTCAACAAATATATCGGTAGGTCAACACATCACTAGAGTCACATACTCGGTGGTACCGTTTAACTTTTAAAAACCCACGGTACCACCAGTGGTATGGCCAGGGGTACCGTGGGTCTGAAACGTAATTAAACTAGACATTGAGAGTTAAAAACAAACTTGATTCTTACATTATTGAGAGGGTTCGGTTCCTTCGCAGCTGACTTTATAACTACGTTGGAAAAATATTAAGGAACAATTAATTGATCATCTATTTATTGCCTCTGTTCTTTTGGGTACAAGCGTTTTACCACAGCGCTCATGAATAAATATTTATATGTTTACTTTGGTAACATTTAAAATTTTAAGCAAATGGTATGTTAAATTTTCCAATATTTTGTTAAAACAATGTTTAAGATACACAGATTATGCTATCGTTGTCAGATATTGCGATACTAGTTGTAATAAACTTAACTTACTAGTTTAAAATGAAGGACGATTAGAAACCTTGTTTTTGCTTGAGCTGGCAGAATAATAATTTGTTTGTGTAGACGGTTGGTTCAATACGCGATATAGAAATTAATGTAGGTATAGCCTAATATTCTAGTGAAATTCGACAACTATACATGTTTTGCCGATTTCGTTATTTTAGGGAGATATATGGTTTTTTAATTTCAACAAAAATTAATAATCGGTAACGATCTGATACGCGTACACGTGGCATATAACTTCTAGGTAAAATGAAACCTATTTATTTTTTTCGTAATTTTAAAGCGGTTTAAGTCCGACATAACCTAGCTGAGGCTATCCGTGGGGATCCTTACACAATAAAATAGCTAAAAAATTGGTACGTACAATCTAGGGTGTTAGGTACAGTCAGAGCTCATAAGTGCATTAGCACATCAAAGCTCAAAATGGTTTAGCGTGCGGCCGGCGCACTTATATGTGTGTGTAATGTTACTTACTTAAAAGAAAAAGGACACAAGTAGCGTTAGAATGTTGACGCTATAGTTGCGTAGGATTGCTACTGCACTTTTGAGTTCTACTGTACGTCCGCCTGTCACCGGGGTTACATGGTGATACCGTGCTTCCCACACCCTGAGAAGCCCATCAAAAACAGGTGATGGCCTTTGATCAGCTGGGGTGTGAGGAAAATGTCATAAATCTCGGTAATAAGACCCGAGACGACGGACGTGCTGTTTTGGTCGGTTAGAGTTCGACATAACCAGGCTGACTGACTGGGCGACTGAAGCGTAAAAAAAAATAAGTTCATTTATAGTTGCAAATTTCTCCAATATTTGACCTATACATACGTATAATACGTTTAGTCTACAAAGTTATAAGATATAAATGATCCATTTTTTTATGATAACTCTGCGCAGAGTAGGACACCAATTTTATCATATTAAATTCAAAATATTCACACTCCCTAAAGTAAATAATATTATTTATAGAACCATGAAACTTTCAAATATTACAGGAAATACTGCTGACAGTTAATCAAAAACATTAGGTAAGTAAAAATTATTTTATGCCGAGTGTATTATTTGCTCAGAGAGCTTTAATGTGGTCTACAAAGGCGAAATGAATTCCCATCATGTCTTATTAAATGGACAGATTGAAGCTAGGTGTACAAAGACAAAAGTCATCTAGATATTAATATTTTAAGTGTGTCATCATTCCCTGAACCTTTTTCCCAACTCAGTTGGGGTCGGCTTTCCAGTCCAACTGTGATGCGGCTGAACTTCGATATTTTCCGTGAAGCGACTGCCATCTGACCTCCACAACCAATGGTCTAATGACCAATGGCGATATCGAAGTTCCAAGTTAGACTGGTTGGACTTTTGAGGGCTCCAACTACCCGTAACGACTGCCATAGATGTTTGAATGGCAACCGGGACCGACGGCTTAACGTGCTCTCCGAGGCAAAAGCATCGAAAAGTCATTGGTGTGTGCCATGGTAAACCTGGGATCGAACTCGAGACCTCGTCTCAGCAGTCCATTACCCATACCACTAGGCTACCGCGGCTTAATGTACTAATATTTTAAGTGTGTACTGTTATTAAATTAAAAGCTAAGCCTGGGCTGCACGATCTTGCTTTAACTTTAACAGTGCTGTTAAAGTACCGGTCAGGTATAAAACAGGTTGCAATATTTGACAGTTGTTAATATAACGTCATAATTTGACGCTAACTGTAACCGGCCACGCTCAAACGTCAAATTCTATCTAAAAGTTAACTTTAACCGAGCTAAATACTCACAAACACATTTAGCCAAACCATTAGTATCAATGTGACTGTTACTGTTAAATTTGACGGAAACCTTTACTTTAACAGGTAGGTGGTACAACTAAGCCTTACAGTTTCGCCAAAACTTAAGAGATAGAATAATTTTTATTTCATTAGCCCCCAATCTGCAATGCCTTCCACTGACACGAGTACTGGTGGCGATCAGATTCTAGATGTCAGTTTTTTTTTACTAACCATTGCGTGCGGCTCCGCCTGCGTGAATGTCGGTTATCGAATACCTACAATATGTCCGATCCCAAGCTCTAATCTATCTGTGATTCTATCAAGATTGGTTCAGTTCAGTGGTATATGGCTTTGTAGATGGAAAAATGAGAACCAGAACGGTGTATTCATTGACTTGTGAAATTCTTAACACAAACGTATAAAAACTGACGTCACTTGCATAGCGCAATCTAGGTGTAACTTCAACAAAGGCGAAATGCCAGTT
Source organism: Pelosia muscerda (assembly GCA_963691645.1). Classification (NCBI taxonomy): domain Eukaryota; kingdom Metazoa; phylum Arthropoda; class Insecta; order Lepidoptera; family Erebidae; genus Pelosia; species Pelosia muscerda. Next base: position 18,684,162 of record OY829098.1, on the reverse strand, counting down.
GTGGCTGATAAAATCTATGCGGTTTAAGTAATTATGTTACAGATTTATTTATTTACACAGTTGCTCGAACGTGCTATAAAACATCTTCAATACGATAATAATCCTAGCGATCAATGACAATCATTACACCGAAATTCATATTTACATTACGTTAACAGTAACATAATATATGGACATAATATGGACAGCCATATCTCCGATTCTACTCAACGGATTGCGATACGCGAACGGTTTGCGATGCCAACAAGTGTAAGATTTCAATGCTGACCAAGCCCTTTTTAACAGAAAAAACCGGATTAAAATCCGTTCAGTAGTATTTGCGCCCATCGCGGACAAACAAAGAGACAAACAGAATAATAATAATAATAATAACCCGCACCTGCTGATGAGGTAACGGGTGACGAGACTATAACCGTAAGTATTCAGTGCAATGATGATTTAAGGAGCGCTTTGGAGCTTGCAATTCACGAGTTTCGATCCTCGTGTCCACAAACTAGACCGCGTCTTCCGCGTTTGCCTACGCATAGAAAAAACATAGCGCTGGTGTGTGCCCTGGACTCGATGTTAACATCTTATATTGAGACTAGTGTCGACCTTACCGATACGCACTCAATTTTGTATTGTGCAGCGATCGCGGCATGTCGAGTAGCTGGTGTTAGGTTTCCCGACACAAAAACAGCTCCTCGACCTGCCGTTCCTAATTGGCAATACAGAATTGAGCGGCGTATCGCCGAGACCAGGACACTCATTGGCAAACTATGCTGCTTCAGGTCGGGCAATACCCGCCCAAGAGTGATGCGCTTTGTGAAACGGGCATTTTCGGGGACTGATGTCAGTCCTCGTGAGTACCTACAACGGGTCACAGAGCGCATCGACTTCCTGAAGCAAAAAGTCTATGCGTGGGCAAACCGTATACGCCGCTATAAAAAGAGAGTGGATCGATATACTCTGAATCGCTCGTTCCAGAGAGATGAGAGGTGGGTTTATAGAAGATGGGAGCAACCTGATTCGGATGTGACTGATATGCATCGACCAGATGATGAAGCCACCAGCTCATTCTGGCGTAGCATTTGGTCGGTGCCAATTGGTCACACAGAGGGTGAATGGATACGGGATGTCAGACAGTCATGTGAACCAATACAAGCAATGGAGCCAATATCTATAACAGTAGATGACGTAGCGAGTGCAGTCCGTTCATTACCAAACTGGAAATCAGCAGGACCAGACGGACTGCACAATTTTTGGCTCAAATGGCTCCATAGTTCACATGCATGTCTGGCATCGCAATTCCAATCATCACTTGAGTCGGGATCGCTCCCTGCTTTTATGACTACAGGCATAACCCACCTACTCTATAAATCAGGTAGTACCACGGACCCTAAAAATTATAGACCTATTACATGTCTACCAACGGTTTATAAACTTCTTACATCCATTCTTAGAGATAAAATATCATCACATATTGATTATAATTCTATAATGTCAATCTCTCAGAATGGATGTAGGAAGGGAGCCCGTGGTACGAAAGAGCTCCTTATTCTTGACATGGTCATTAGCCAACAGGTTCGCCGTAACCGAAGGAATTTGGCGACATGCTGGATTGACTACAAGAAGGCCTACGACTCTGTGCCACATACATGGCTGTTGAGGGTGCTAGAGTTGTATAAAATTGATACAACTCTATGCACCTTTTTGAAGACATGTATGGGGCAATGGAGGACGGTTCTTCTTTCTCCAGGATGTCGTCAGGTTCTTGGGGATGGTATACCGATTAAGATCGAGAGGGGTATATTCCAGGGTGATAGTCTGAGTCCATTATGGTTTTGTCTGGCACTGAATCCTCTTAGTACAATGCTAGAGAATTCAGGGCTAGGCTATCGGTTGCGGAGAGGGGGTTCAGTTGTGTCCCACCTGCTTTACATGGATGACCTGAAATTGTTTGCCTCCACCGGCCCCCAACTGTTAGAGTTACTTACAGTAACTGAAACCTTCAGTAACTCTATCGGAATGGGGTTCGGAGTAGACAAATGTGCGGTCATGCATGTAAAAAGGGGTGGGATTGTGGAATCTGAAAGAATTCAACTTTCAGATTCTACATGGCTGAGGTCTCTTTCCGCAACTGAAACCTATAAATATCTTGGTATGTCACAAGGGTTAGGTATTACTGAGACTGTTATGAAACAGACATTGCGGGATCGTTTCTTTGGCCGCCTGAGAAAAGTACTAAAAAGTCTTTTATCAGGTGGTAACAAGGTGCGCGCCTACAATGGCTGGGTCATGCCAGTCTTAGTATACTCCTTTGGCATACTAAGATGGACCCAGACCGACCTAGACGCCCTGGATAGAAAAGTCCGGACGTTGCTGACTGCACATCGGATGCATCATCCACGGTCATCAGTAATGAGGTTGTATATCCCACGGAAGTGTGGAGGTCGTGGTTTTTTAAACGCCAAGACTCTACACAACCGTGAGATATACAACCTTAGAGAATATTTCTTGCATGTTGACGAGGATGTGCACCGAGATGTAGTGGCAATAGACAACGGACTAACTCCTCTTGCTCTGGCTAAAGAGAACTGGCATAGACCTGCAATTCTCAGCATCACCGATCGTCAGGAAATATGGAAGAGCAAAGAGCTACATGGACGATTTTATCGGGCCTTATATGGGCCCGACGTAGATTTAAAATCATCTGTGTCCTGGTTGCGTTTCGGAGATCTCTTTGGAGAAACCGAAGGTTTTGTCTGTGCAATTACAGATGAAGTTGTTATGACGAATAATTATCGAAGGTATATCTTGAAGGATGGTACGATTGACATATGTCGGGCATGTCATCGTCCTGGAGAGTCCTTGAGGCATATTATTTCTGGTTGTTCTCGTCTTGCCAACGGAGAGTATTTGCATAGACACAACCAAGTGGCCAGGATCGTTCATCAGCAACTTGCTCTGAAGTACAATCTTGTAGATTTGGAGGTGCCGTATTACAGATATGTGCCCGACCCAGTTCTTGAAAATGGCCGTGCCACATTGTACTGGGATCGATCAATCATCACTGACAGGACTATTGTAGCCAATAAGCCTGATATAGTGGTGATTGATCGATCAGAGCGTCTCGCAATAATTGTTGATGTTACCATTCCCCATGATGATAATCTCGTGAAAGCCGAAAAAGATAAACAAATAAAATATTTGGACTTGGCTCACGAGGTTGTCGACATGTGGGATGTTGATTCAGCAATTATTGTGCCGATTGTCGTATCAGTTCACGGATTGATTGCCAAGAGCCTCGACCAACATCTCAAGAGGCTCGCGTTAGGCAGTTGGGTCAAGGGCTTGATGCAGAAGGCAGTACTCCTCGACACGGCACGTATTGTGAGGAGGTTCCTCTCTCTGGAGCCCTAACCTCCGGTAGCTTGGTCCCTGTACCCGATACCGGTGGGCTACTATTTTTTATATTTTTAAATATGTTTAATTTTGTTTTTTTTTTATGTATTTAAAAATATAAGGAATATGTATGTAAATGAAATAAAGAGGAAATAATAATAAAACAGACAAGAAATTAAAAAAAAAAATTCTTTCGTTTTCAGCATCATTAATATAACATAAATATTATTTTAAACTTCCAATGTACAGACGCGGCCCCTTTCTAATTATATAACAGGAGAGAAGATTGACAATTTTAAATAAGTACCTACAAACATTCGAATTGGTGTAGGGTTGTTTAAATATCGCTTTACTGGCGTTCTTTATTGAATTTTGCGGTGCCAAACTGGTACAAACTGCTAGTACCTAATTATTATACAAGAGCAGCAACAGTTAAACATGCTCTACTAGCAATACGTTTTAGTAATTAGGAGCCTTCACGGTCATGTGCCCAACAATTTAGTTTAATTAATTATTGTGCATAAATGGCACAAGAATGTCTTCATATATATATATTTTTATCTTCATTAAACTCAGCCCTTCGCAGTCCGCTGCAGGACACAAGGTTCTTCTATATTTCCGTTAGTCCTCTACCTCTAGAAAACTTTTCTTACATTTGTTGAACACTTTTTTTGCGAAGTAGGAAAAAACTTTTTAAACAGACTGTTTTGATTTCAGGTCGGCACTCCCGCATTGCCACATTTTTTTATTTAATATTTTATGTACCTACTTAAAGGTAAGGTCACATTATACCTACTATCTATAGATAGTATTATCATGCTAAGGTGGTCAATAACTTGGGAAGTGTCAAGTATATTTGAGTATACCATATAATAACTTACCTCCCTAAATAGGCAAACACCCTATAAGCAAACAGTTAAACACAGCGAACATATCCTTATCGTACTTTTTGTGTTATGTAAGTTATGTTTGACTGCGATTATGTGTCTGAGCTGTTTGTCTCGTCTATCCGTTACCACCATCAACAATGACACCCAATCGTACGAGTAGGTATAGGTACTAATCACTTCTCCATGTGTAACAGAATTCGGGAATTCAAATGTAGATTACGTAGCAGCACATTTTGGTAGCTACAAGCCTTGTTTTAATTATGAATTTAGTTCGAAATATCTAATAATCTGGATACGACCTCAGATTCATCTATTATACCAATTATAACAGAGGGGCGTGTGGTTTTAGTTAGTCGTAGTTCGACATATAAATAAAGTATTTAGGTATACCTTTCTGATTACTATTATTATTACTAAATATAAGAGATAAGGCTATTGTAAATTGGAACAACTGTAACTCCCACTTCCTGTCTTGGATGTAATTTTACTGGTGTACAATAAAGAGTTATCTATCTATCTAATTTTATGCGATTCGATAGACATAGATTACATTTGCAAAGATAAAATAAAACGAGTCCTAGTGTTCTACTAAACAAGACGTTTAATTGGATCGTGGTAACTGTCATTGGTGGTATCTGCCCTTATGTTGGAACTCAGATGTGATTATAAATACATTTCAATAAATTTTAACTGCGCCAAACATTGCAGTTTATACTATACTTAAGGACGGTTATATTTTCTTTGAGGAAAACATGAAAACGGTGTTAGCTGTTATCAGCCAATATACAAAATCAATGTTTCTTTGTCTGTTCGTGTACATATACAGTTCATAATGTTTACCCGATCGTGATAAAACTTTAAGTTATTGCTTACACTTGCGTGAAATCTATATGCATAATATAATAATGGGAGCCAGCAGGTGGCGTGCTGAACAAGGACAGGTCAAGACAGGTCAGGTCAGCTGGTCTAAGATATAACAATCAATATTGGTTTCTTAAAAATTTATGCGGTATTGGACATTTATTCTGACGACCAACGACGTAGCGGTAGTGCAGTCAAAAGGCGTCAATAGTCAAAAGGAATAAGTTCGGATGTCGCGGAGTGAAAATTAAATCTAAACTTTCTTTACTTAAGGTCTAGATTGTGTCGTATATAATGTATTTTCTTTAGTTTAGGTCTAAATTGTGCTGTGTAGAATTTATTTTCTTTAGTTTAGGTCTTAATTCTGCTATGTAGAATTTATTTTCTTTAGTTTGAATCTAGATTGTGCTGTGTATGATATCTTTTCTTCAGTTTGTGTCCAGATTAGACAGTGTATAATGTTATTGAATATTTATTTTATTACAAACATCCTCAACCCTAGCTACGCCAAGCAGGAAATTCGTAAAAATAGAAAGAAAGAAGAAAAGAGAGCGATAATAAAATTGAATTCATCTCGGTTGGAGGTGATTATGAAGATTAATTTATTCAAAAAAATATTTTCTTCTTTGTGAAATACCTAAATGAACGCAGTCTTACAAACCAATATTTGGGTGTATCTAAAAATAAAATAAAATAAGTGTGGTCAGGTGGTCCGGTCAACGGCCACTACAACCATTTCCTCTGTAAGGACTGTTATAGACGTTCCTTTGACAGGGACCGACGGCTTAACGTAATCTTCGAGGCACGACCAGACCAATGGAAATATCCATATTCATGCATAGAAATATTTGCAGTGGGCGGGGATTGAACCCGCGCCTCCTGCGTAGCAGCCGCGTTCATTATCGCCACGTCACAGAGGCTGCCACCAAACCAAACTCAAAAGCTAGCTTAACGGTAGGCGCTTATGGACGCAACGCAACGGACGAAGGTTTTTCTCAAAGTTTGATGTTCCCGTAAAAGCAAGAGCAAGAGAGCGGCCGCCTGGCAAAGTACCTTCCAGATTTGGACTTAAGCGCGAACAGAGCTGTGATCTTGATGAGACTTTATTATATGAATAATATATATAAGTGGTATATGTATCACTACATAGTATAAAACAAAGTCACGCTCTCTGTCCTTATCTCCCTATGTCCTTATGTCCCTTTGTATGCTTAAATCTTTAAAACTACGCAACGGATTTTAAAGCGGTTTTTTTTAATAGAGTGATTAAAGGAGAAGGTTTATATGTATATAACATCATGGCACGATCAACAGGTGCGGAGCAGGGATGAAAAATGTTGCAAAAACGGGTAATAAGTATATAATGTGATAGGTACAATATACCACAAAAGTATTTTAGGGTAATAGTTATACCTATTCTATTGCAAATAGTTTTTGTAGATTTAGATAGATAGATAGATAGATAGAGAGAGAAGAGATAACCGCGGTAGCCTAGTGGTATGGGTGGTGGACTGCTGAGACGAGGTCTCGGGTTCGATCCCAGGTTTACCATGGCACACACCAATGACTACGATGCTTTTCGAAGTTATGTGTGTATTTATCGCAGGTTTATAAGTGCCCGGTTGATGGCAATAGGCTCGCCCCCTATTACATTGGGACCTAAATATACACTGGCGAAATGTGGGTGCTAGCACCTCTGCCTACCCCTTCGGGGATATAGGCGTGATAGTATAAAAAAAAAAAGAATAGATGTGATGTAATCAATCAAATACGAAATGAAACTTATTTAAAACGTAGTTATTTTTACCCGACTGCGTGAGAAGGAGAAGTATCTTTTTGGATATAATGTATGTCGTTAGATTCGAATTTACTGTGAAAGTGGGATATAATTTTCTGCGCATATATATAGACCATTAATTTTGATATGTTAGAGAACAGATAAATACAAACGTTTAACTGTAATAATACACAATTTGGAATGAACATAATAAATTTTCAACATGAATGAATTGCTATAAAAAGTCACACTATTATTAAAGTCAATAACTAACAAAAACACCAAACAAATTGATAAAAAAGAACCTAATTATTAATGAAATGAGTGATAAAGACAATGTTAGTAAATCATTATTTCGCTAAAACACTTACCTCTTCAGTAAAGTGGCAACTGCAAAAGACGACTTCTTTTCGAACTAGACGAGAGACTTCGAGCACGCCAGGCACCGACTGCTACTGACTGTTACTAAAACGCTTCTGAAGCCGTGGATAGGACACTTGTAGCGCCCACGGCCTAACGCGGTCGGTCGGTGGAAAGGGGTTGTGGCGCGCGCATACAATTATTGTGCATCTACCCACGCCGCACCCCTACTTGCCCTCTACGCGAATAATTGTTTCTTAAAGTTAGTAACGCAAATTCTTTTTACTACAACCTTGATAAATTTCCTTAAGATTTCTACACGATACTTACAAAGGTTTTACGCGAAATTTTGCATTTACATATATTATGGCAAATTAATCGCTTATTTAGAAATTAATAAAGTACCAAATATTCTGTTTATGACGACTTTCACAGTTTTTCCCACTTTCGACAAGGATGATGATTTATCTTTGAGATATTTCGATATTTAATTTATTTTTAACTGATTCGTGCATTATTTTTCTGCACGAGGATTGAATTTTTTGGTTAAAGTAAACTTATTAGTAACAAGGATTGGCGCTCAGATGTAGATTTAAACCACAATCTATTTATAGTATTTCTTTTGACATTATTAATTGCATTTAGCCAGTTTTGTTGAATCCATAAATTTTACAGTATATATTATTATCAGTTTTAATCAGTATTTAGGTAATAATATTTTTTATATCCGCATATCTGGCCTTCAAAAACTTCAGGACAATTCGAAACTGAAATTGTATAAAGTGAAGTCACTACGTAACTAATAGTCTTAGAAGTCACTGGATACCTAATAGATCTACTTAGGAAAGTAATTAAGTTTAAAACTACTTGCATGAATTTATTTTTCTTATAAAGTAACAAGATATGTAGTATCTAGTTATTCACACACACATTAATGAACATAACATAACAAACTCACGTATATATCACCAAAAGGGAAGGCAGAGGTGCTAGCACCCATATTTCGCCAGTTTATGTTTAGGTCTTAATGTAATAGGTGACGAGCCAATTGCCATTCTCCGGGCACTTTTGACCCTGCGATAACTACACATATAACTTCGAAAAGCAACAAAAAGTCATTGGTGTGTGCTATGGTAAAACCTGGGCTCGGACCCGAGACCTCGTCTTAGCAGTCCATTACCCATACCAATAGGCTACCGCGGCTTTCATGATTGCCGCGATTTACATTGCCGCGTCAACCATGTCCTATTAACATATACAGATTATCAAAAGCGTAGGCATTGAATCCAACTCGCACAATGTCAAAAGTTCAACTTCACAGGTCAGTAGATACCAATTAAAATTATTGCTAATGCGCTAAGTCGAGCGTTAAAGGACATAAATTCTGCTGGATAGAAAAAATAAACCATGAAAATTCTCAATCAATTATATTTTGGATTATAATGAAGGAGCCACACGTTATTCTCCCACACACGAATGTTAATATTCGTGTGTGGGTGACTAACGTGTCCTGTCGATCACTTCCCGTCGATCGCCTAACCTTTGAAAATATTGTAGAATTTATTTTAGAATAATGTTGCTAACATTAGCATCAATTTAATTTCCTTTATATGAAAGCAAATGTTAAGTGAAGCGTATTAATATTACATCATTGCATGGCTGAAGGCAGACAAAAGATTTCAGTCGTCTCTGCTAACGTACACCGAGTGCGTGCTATCTGAGGTTTCCAATACAGCAACTATTGCAACACATCCGGCGTATGTATGTAGATAGAACATAATTATATTAAAGAAGAAATATATTATACAGTGCTTACTGCTCAAGTATAGGTACTTCTCTACTGTTATTATAATTGTAAAGTGGCCATGTCTGTACATTTACCTTACCATTAATGAACACGATAATATATATTTTTAAATAATTGTCTTCTTTTTTTTTTTTTAAATTATTGTTAAATTATTGCTATTGTAATAAATTTTAGTTGTTTATGTGTGTTTATATATATGGTATCTGCGTACCATTTACAAAATTAAGAATGCTATGCGTAGAACACAAGCTAAACAAACAAGTGTGGTCTCCTATAAAAAAAGAACTGTAAACTGGTTCGCTTTGGGGTGCCTTGGTGTTCAAATAGGGGATGAAAGTTCGTAATTTTTATAGATAATCTGATTAAATTTGGTACACAGATATTTTAGACTGGGAAGGCCACATTGGTCGCGACATCGATATTCAACAATTAGTTGTCAATATTTTTAATGCCATTTTAAAATCGGAGGATGGGAGATTGAAATAATAAAATATATACACTTCAAAGAGTGACCACATGTGAATTTTTACAATTTTATTTGTGAAATAGCTACTCTATGAAAAATATTTAGAATTTATGACCATATCTTTTTGTTGTCATTTTTTATTACCCAAAATATCGTAGGATTCCTTTTTGTGAAAACTGCGCAACGTCAAAGCTTTCACTTCAAAAGCAAATCAAACAAACCAATCAAAAAGTGGACGTATAAGTCACTTCCATTCACCTGATGGAAAGTGATTACCATTGCCTATAGACGTTTGCAATACCAGGTTTGTCACCCTCGTCACATATTTGACTCTGTAGGAACCTTCTAATGGTGGTCACCTGGAACCTGGGACTACCTGAACAGGGGGGAGACATAAATCATTGTACATACGGTTTTATTTTAAACACTCAAATACCCACATAGGTTAGAGGTTTGCCCGTCTTTGCACTGAGTAAAAGGGATCAAGCCCCAGCAAACAGGTGACAGCAGTACTCTATGTGGGACCGAGCCTGTGATTTATAAAAAATTGCTTCTCAGTGGCTTACTGTTTCACCCTGTTGAACACCCCTAGCTTTTTATGCCCGCTTGACCTTGTCTTCCAAGTGATTGCGCTACTACTTGACGTCGCTGAAGATATTGACACCAAAGTTCCCGATATTCGAGAAGATGGTAAGCGGTGTATTCAGGAAATTACACATTAAACTATTTTAGTGATAATTCCACATACTTGAGTTTTGTGTTAGAGGTACCCCTCTAACACAATTATTGATGATTACCCGAATTTGACTAAGTTGACCTAGTCTAGTTCTACCCGTGTCTGACACATTCTCATTGTTTTGTGCTCACTATGGTGAGAGGATCTCATAAAAAAAAACCAAAGTAAATATATCATTTAATTTAACTGAGAACTTCAAGGTTCTCCCTGTCTCATACAATTCAAAGGGCGAACTTGAGACGGCAATTACATTTGATATAGGTACTAAGTACCTAGCGTAAGTATTACCCACTCGAGTAGGTACAGCTAATCTCACAGGATAACGCCACTTTACGGTAATACATGACGCTAAGAACTATATTAGGATAAGCGGACTAGATATTATTATAATATGATCATGTTCGGCTATGTCTACGTTAGGTATATGAAGTACCTTCTGTGTAGTGCGTCGTAGAATTTTATTAGTGGAAGTCCACCAAGAGCCCGTCCGAATAGCATCTAGTCTAGTACATGAAAACAAGAGCTCTTCTTGATTGGGAACTTTACTGTCTTAGAATAATTATTTAATTGTTTATTATACCTCTTGAAATAGCAAATTTTTATTCATTTTCACGGCGTTTTACGATTTTTTATTGTTGACGACAGCCTGTCAAGAGTCGTGAGTTTTGAACTTCTAAATATTCGAGTTTTGAATTGCATCCACCTTCCTACAACTATAAAGTTATAACAACGTGTGACTTGTACGAAGACCAACTTCGGTCGTTTGGCAAATCTAAACTACATTCTAGAATAACTACCGAACACTAATACACCAATATACCGAACCGTATGAAAAAACTTGGTTATTTGCGAGTCAGACTCGCGCACCCAGCACAAACTTGAAGTTATTATCTTATTTGATGTATTCCGGTATAAGTGCGAACAGAATTCGGACGCTGCGCTGATGCGTATGCATGCTTACCCATAATATATGCATGGACGGATTATATTATCAAATTTCGAATGTTGGACGGATATCTATCATTCCCTGAACCTTTTTCCCAACTCAGTTGGGGTCGGCTTTCCATCCGTCCGTTGGACGGATATCTATATTTCAATTAATTTTGAAAAAAAGGGCATACCTATCACATCGTGATTGCCGAAAACAAAAAAGAACTCATAGTCAGCGAAGAAAGATTAAGGTGCGTAAGCAATTTTACGCGCACACACACATAAAGTCTGAGTATCTTCTGATTGCATTGACATCGAAGATGGATTACTGGGTCAAGAAAAATATCGATTTCGCACTGACACTAGCGTCACGTCACGCTCCGATAGACTTAGGTGCCGCACGATGAAAAAAGATAATAGGTACTCATTAAATTCCATATGTCCAGTAGCCAGTAAGTATTTGAAAAAAAACGATAATTCACATAACCTATTTGAAGTAAATACAATTTGAGTCTCGTGGAACACTGTTTTATGAAGCAAATGTTTTGCCAACCTGCCACAATGTTTTCCACTGTTTCAATATTATAGACCTTAGTATTTATTTGGAATAATTTCAATTTGACACCTCCACGCATAACCAATATATAGAACGTGTCTTGACAGACAGACAGACGGACGGCCAACGAAATGATCCTACAAGACTTTTTTATTATTTTGTTTATTTTTTCGATAGTAGGAAAATTTACAGCTAACCATTAGGTACAATGATATTTAAGAGACGGTCAATTAAGAGTTTTCACTGATACACATTGGTTGAAAATTAGAACATAATATGTGGTAGACAATTTTTAAAAGCACGAAAATGAACAATCGTATAAGGATAAAATAGGAATACTGCCAAAAATACTTATTGTCAAAGAAACGAGAACTAAGATCCTTTTTCATTTTAAGGATACTTGATGCAAACAAGTCATAATCGACCTTACGACTTCTGTTTTTTTCCTCTTGAAGTAAGTAACCCTAAAAAAATAAGCGGACCCCAGGTTCCGTGTTAATACAACAGCATATTACGATACCAATAACAATAAAATATAAAAAATGTTTGTTAAAAGGATTAGAGTTTCGTGAAAATAGAAATTACCGCGGACAGAAGTAATAAAGAGAATCAAATTTTACTTCCAACACGGACGATGTCACCGGTTTACTTACTATTGTAATAAAACAAGTATAACCTCATTTGGTTGTTTGTCTAAACAATTGTGCCGGGAACCTTTGTATTTCTTAGGGCCGTAAAACATTTCAAATTTGAAGGGTGTACATTGTACAACCATGCTTTTCTCCGCACAAAGGCCGCCGCGACGAATGGAAAAGTTACCACCCTCTCAAGTGATATGAATATTCTTGGTAGCTAATCTACTATATCCGGGACAATATGACACCTGTAACTTCGAAGGCATGCTGTTTAAACAGACGAGGCCTTTGTCTCAAGATTAGGAGATGTCTCGGCAGTGTGTCTCGGGTGAATGGAGTCCGCCAGACCCGGGTCAACGGAAGAAGATTGGGAAAGTAGATTAGGCCTGGGATGCAACCGGAAACAAGAAGGTGACGATGCTTTTAAATATAGATATCCAGAATACTAAAATATTGTACAATTTTTAAAAATACTTTTGTGGAATGAGTAATAAAATTATTAATAGGTATGTCGCAGGCCAGCAATTTGATTTATAATAAACTTTGCCGCATTTCGCAAGCGAGTAGCCTCCACCAGTGTGAGAAAATAACTTTGCAATAAAAACTTTCAGTCACTCAGTGGTAGCGCATTTCTTTAATGTTAGGGACCGAGATCTATTAAAACTAAACTACTCTCAAAAATACATACATAGCTATACAACTATTAATTTTTCAGGTAGAAACCATATTAGTCAATGATCAGTTCATTCATCTTTAAAGGACTTCGAAACGCTTAAACTGTTACGAACTGACGTACTCATATGTGCATCAATTTCCGACCGCCAGTTTTAGTATGTTTTGAGGAGCATGAACTTCGAATTTCACCCGAGGAACGAACACGAATGTCGGGCTTAAAGAAATTAAAACCGAGCGGCACCTCTGACGACAGCGATGTGGTATAGGAAACTTAGTATACGCTATAAAGGAAATCGCTGGGATCCCTCTTCTTCCACGCTCTCAAGTGATTTAAATTAGCCAGGGACGGATTTCCATACACGGGAACAACGCATGTCCAGAAACGTTTGCGGCTTTTTAGCCTCATTGGCAAGTGATGGTTGCCATGCATGGGACTTTTATGATTCAATGCCAGCTTGCGCCTTTTTACGGATGACGCCACCTCCCTACGTACGCTGAGGGGTCTATGAGAGCTAATGGATTATCATCCGTACAGGCTTTGACCGACGTTGATGACTGAAGTTAAAGAAGTATTTTGTATTATGTCCTACAATACATTTATTAATCCGAAAAAAATACATCTTACGCCTCCGCTGCCTCATACGTGTCACGCAAGCGGACTGGTTGGATTTTATGCACGATTTTGTACAAATTAACTGCACTATATTAACTCGATATCATTTACACGTAACAAGCACCTACGACGCACACGCACGACGCAGCGCAGGCCCTTAAAGCAAGACACGTGCCAGTGGTAAATACTGTACCTGCTTCTGCTACCGCTGCTGAATCAACGAGTAACTTACCTGTAAGAAACAAACAATAAATTTGAGATTCTGGAATACGGGCCTAGATTTTTGGTTGTTGGTTGTTGGCTAACATTGATTATTCCCTTAATAATATCGGCCGTAAGCCGATCTTTATAGCTCGCAATAACCTTCATCGCAAAAGATATAAGTACTTATTCAGCATAGTTACTTAAGATTTTATTGGCACTGCGGGAAAAACGATGTAACTGCTGGTCTATTTCATTTCGTAGTTAGTAGCTATGTGTCTTTATTACTTATATGACCACCATCCATATCCATACCTGATGATTGATGGACGAAATCGAAAGTGCCGGGCAGGCCTTTATTTCTCTTTAAATTAGAGTTCAAATTAATTAGGAATCATGATCCTTATCATGATTCGACTTCTCCTTCAAGTTTGATTCATTTTATCTAGTCATGCATTAAACCAGGCTGTTGTTTGAAGAAGAGTGAATGCAGAAGTACTTACTATAAAACCCTGTATGACATTGTTGAATGAAATGTTTAACGACAGTAGACGGATCTCATAAAATTGCCTATACTTGAGGAAGAAGGCCGTTAAATAATAAGAAAATAAAATTATTCATAAAAATCTTTTAAAAACAAGCTTGCTGTTAAAAAATAAGTGGCACTAAAATAACAGAGTTTGTTGCTATAGAAAAGTACCCAAACTGGGTTTATCTTGCTTAGTTTAGGAGTTCATATGGCCTGGCCATTGGCCTTGCGAGATGATCTTCAGACCCTGAATACCATGTAAGACTTTGATAAGACAAAACTAATGTACCTTAACCCAATAGATTATTTGTAACAATGGATATGTGTTGTTCTGGTCATTACTTTATATGGACTACCTACACAAGTACAATTTAGTAATATTTCCTAATTATATCTGTATTGTACATATATCCCACTTAATGTTACTGTGTCTTTAGCACGAAACACTATCAAATTCGTAACAGCCTGCCTACCATGTACCTATGTGTGTGTGAAACCCGTCCATCGTAATGCTACGTTCTCTTGATACCTTTACATTACGAACTCGATAATTTTTCGTGCTAAGGACATTGATAGATATTTTATCGCAATAAATAAACAGAAAATGATCTACCATCAAAAAGTTCATCTTTTGATGGTAGATCATTTTCTGTTCTGTTTATTATATTATGTGATATCCCATATTCGCAGCTAGTCATCTAAAACATCACATACCTAAATGAAAAATATCTGATAAGAGCTTTCATTAACACTACACAATACATTAGTGTCATGTTTCGAACAAGGCTAATAAAGATATTGACGTCGATACATATCTCACTGTTTTCTTTACATGTCAGTCTGGAGGTGGAACACAAGCTAATGAAATATAACAAGACACCTTTGCTATACCATTCTGAACTTAACTGTTAATAATCAAAGGTTATTTTACAAAAACCATGAAATCCTTCTTGTGTCTATTATATCCAGTCTACTCTTCAGCCGGCGAGCTTCCCGCTGGCAGCACATGAGTACCCATGTCACCGCTTTGTTTAGTAACTCTTTATTGTACACCGACTACCTAGGTGCCATCCATTGTTCTTGAGGTAAAAGAAGTAGGTACCTACAACTGGTGGCCGTGTCGCTATTAGTAATTTAATACAAACAACCATTATACAGAAAGATGAACAGTTTTTGTGCCCCAGAGTCGTGGCAATATTATAAATTGAAGTAGAATGGAATAAAGACGGACGATCCCGCCACGTACCTTTAAACACTCGTCACACTTTAAACTTTGTCACTCTAACACTGGGTACTTAACAGCCGTATAAAGATCGATATTTGGAGGTCGCAAATGACACCAGCTACCCCAAGCGACTCTGCTTGCGACAGCTATTCGTGTCTCTTACATTGCAATCGATATCAGCAGCTCACAGACGCGCAACATAGTGCAGTTTGCAACGTATTTACAATAATTTTTATTCGGAACTACCGCTGCATGGAGCTCTGATGTGGTGGTGTTTTTAATTATTTTTTTCCGACGCTAACAAACACATACAAAGGGGTTATTTAATTTTGTCAACACGCGCTCTTCATTTTATCCTTTATTATATAAAGTATAAAATAAAACTTAGCTTTTACCTGCTTATTAAAATCAACTGAATTAATTTCTATCAATAACAATATTAGGGGTAGGTACAGAATTCCTTTGTGTTCGTATACAAAACTGCCAGCCGTTTCCTTTTTCAATTATTATTTCACAATACGCTTCCGCCACGTACCTAACGCGTAATTTAGTTTAGTATTACATACCACTACCACAAACATTATTACGTAGGCATAATTCATATTCACAATTGGTTTTACCAGGTTTCGAAGTTACGTACTATACTTGTACGAGTCTTGTCTGCTTGTTGCACATATATTCTTTGACGTAGGTACTTGCAAACGTTTAATAGCACCATAAACCCTAAATCTTTTTCACAGCTAAATTATAAGAAATGCTTATGCGGATATTTTATATAACTAGCTACGGCCCGCAACTTTGTCCAATTAAATAGAATTCGTACGTAGAATATTTACGTCTTCGTCTGTAAGATACACTACCACTTCGATGAACAATTAAAACTTCATCAAGAGCATCCTTGAAACTAAAACCCAGGATAAGTCGGACGGTTTACACTGATCTCATCTCTGGTATTTGTTCTGTACATCGTTCATTAGAACCAATCGATAACATTTCAGCGGCATGTATTGAGAGTCCTCACGCTACTAACACCACTGAATACCTACAGATGAGTAGAAACGTTGCCACTCTTGTTTATATTTAACAGTTTCAAAATATATTTATTTTTATTTTAATATGTGCCAAACCCTCCTATATGTGCTGCTGGTTCCAAAGTCATGCACAGGGAATGGAAACGCCAAAGTCTCTTTTCAACTTTTGGGTGTAACTTAAAATTGGCGACACATTAAAGATTACGTATGATGAGACCGGATCTGACATACATACATATCCACAGGCATAGATACAGACAAAGCAAAACTGGTTACCATGTCGCTACGCTCGCTCAGCTAAAATTATTTGATAAATTAGGCCACATGTTTTTTCGGGACAGGCATACAACACAACTTATTGGCGTGTAGTACACAAACGGTTCTATCTTCCAAGACGAAATCGATCGAGTCATTTGCCTGTAAATTTAGTGCGTAACAGATAGTAGGTACTGCTATTCAAATTCGTTCTTACTAACAAGATGTTTTCATGTTTGTGTTCATAATTGAAGTGATACGTAGCTCTCCAAGGACGTGGGAGATCCGCAAATGGCATTGTTTACTATAGATTAATTTGTAAACGTTTATAACAGTTTCTAAAAGATGCACAATGTTTATCAAACCCCTTACAGGGCGATAGTGGGAGGCATCAACCGATAATGATACGAACTATCGGAAACAATGGACGATGCTACAATCAATTTTAAACAGTGTACTTTGATAACTCCCTCCAATAAATTTGATCTAATTGATATAAAAAAAGTAGGTTTTCTCTTACTGTATGGAATTTTCAGAACGGAATAAAATGTAATACTTTGTAAATAGTAACCCTATACATTTAATTTAAAAACGAGAATGTACGATATAAACCTCTGTTAATATACAGTGGGCTGATATGACGATACAACATTTTTTTAAGATTTTCCCATTAAAATAACTTATAAGATTTATATTTTGAATATACAGCCTTCAAGCGAGGGTGGTAACTGACGTCACAGTTACACGTACATTACTACAACACACATACATATTATCTATATTCACATCTGCAGCCTAGGCTATAAACCTCCGTATTAATAATCCAATTTTCGACAACTATGCTTTTCAAACTCACGTAATACGGAGAGTTCCTATTGCCGTCAAGCGGGCAATCTATCATGTGCTGTATGTTTATTATAAATACATACCTACTTATATTAATCTGCATTTTATTACAAACAATTTGTTAGATCAATTTTTACCTTAACATTTACCTAAATCCTGTCCGCGTTACATACCTATTACTAAGTCTATTAATACCACTGGCAATTTCCAATCTATATTAGGAGTTGCCAATCGCCTCTACAGTGGTACTACGAGTACAATCAAATTTGAGGTTGCATGCAATCAGAACACATTGATTGCATGCCCTTATATACAAATAAACGAAATTGCAGTGTCTGTCTGTGATGTTAAACGTAGCTGTATGTTTAACGATTCTAAAATAATGCAGGTACTAATCAAATAGAACAGGTACGGGGGTCTATGTACAGTTGACAAAAGAGATACGGAACCAGTTTTTCATATAACGTTGTATGCAAATCGGCTACCGTATCTCTTTTGTTGACTGCACCTATTAGTGATGCTGCGAACATCGGACTCCGTAGATATCCGCACATTTTTGACCATCCGCATTCCGAAATTCGCGGAATGATGTGGATGTTATGCGAATGTGAACACTGAAAAAAAAATACGTTCAGGTATCAAAAGATGACACTGCGCCGGCTTTGTTTCGGAGATTGATGGTGTCGTTCAGATCAAACGGCTCGATACACAGAGAGATCTCCCTGGGTTATAAATGGTCACCCATGCTAAGACTAATTGAGTTTTCGATTAGATACTAATAATAGAGGTCACAATTATTGATAGTGATCTAGTTACCCCTTAGACTACGTACAAACTGGAAAAACGTTCTACTACAGTCAGAACAATTAGATACTTTAGAACAGTATAATAAATAATTCTTTGACTATAATTATTTTCTCATCGTAACAAAATTGCTTCCGTTTGAGGGGGTTTCGTGTCTGTGGTTCAAGGTATATAACCCCGCCTAGGACAAATCCTAGGCGGGGTTATACACCTTGACCATTAATAAAATCTGGAGCTGCTTTTATAGGATATGACAATTGCTTAGCTATAAGTAAAATAATAAACTTGTTTCTTTTAGTTACAGTTTCAATTCCATTATCTCAGAGATATTATCTTGTATTTACGTAGCTGGTCAGAGCTGCTCAGTGTCACGTGAATGGTGTAAGATAATATGTATATAATCATAAAAAATGTATGTGTACGTAAAGTAATAAAAATGTTAAGAAATATCTCATTCGTTCACCACGAATTTTCCGCGTGAGTAAAACATTTTTCCTCACTAATTGTTTAGTTTTTTAACACTCGCAAGAAAAGCGTTCTTAGAATTGTTTAATCAAAGTAAATATAGCTATTTACATTTCGTAAAAGAAAAAAACACACAACGTTTTTATTTCAGAGTGCTCTTCGTACTTAAATAAGAATATTTTAACTCAGAGAATCATTAATATTTATAGAATTATTTTCTTCTTTTTGGGAATATTCCATCTATGGATGGGAATATTTGCAAAGGGAACCTCTGTTAAGAAACTTTAAATACGTCCTTTGGTAGTTGTGTCAGAACGGTTCGTCAAAGTAGTTCGAGAGAATAAGTATAATCTTAACAAAATAAAAACCTAAATAGTGTATCGATGTTCTCATAAGTAGTAACCTTTTCTACACACGATCATATCACGTATACCTATTTCTAACGCCATCAATTTATTTAAGAATTAACCCTTCACGATCAGAATGTCTAATTAGCTAAATGATGGTACTGCCCGATTGCCATTACTTGGTGTTTTTGTAACACTATTGCCCATACAAGAGTTAGGTGCGTATAGTAATAGTCCCATAAATAGTCCCATGGTCCAGTCTCTTGGCGAGCGCGGGCCTGGGGGTGACGGGTGGTCGCCTGTCACTCTAGCAGAAGCAGGCTACCGTGGCGGCGCGGCGCAGAAGTGCGCCTCCCCACATTCGGGGACTAGACTGGGACACCGTGGTCCCTACACCTGAAAGGGGTTATCTCGAAAGAGATGGCCGGCGTCTGCCGGGGCTCGAGGGATATTTTGGATACTATATCACCTCCGGTAACTAAGGACCCAAAGAATGCAAGAACGCATGTTGCGTTTTAGTCGGTTCGAGTCCGACATAATCTGCCGGTGGTAATCCGTGGGGGATTCGTCGCACTATAAAAAAGTCTCTTTGTGTAACAGCATGGTCTTGTGAGTGTTGTTAATGTGTACCGCAAGGTCGACTCTGGTAGGTAATTCGCGCGAACTCATTCACTCTAGGTGACTAAACCACCTTAGCATGCGGTTCGTTTGCAACACCCGTAACCATACAGTCTCTTTCTGATCACAGGTTTTTCGAATCTGCGTATACCTCTTTCTATTAACCAGTCTCACTCTACATGTACTGCACAGCGACCGCATCTCCACCGCAACTCTACTTTCATGCGTCTTCCCTTCATCATCTTGTCCCTTAAATAAAGACTAAGGGTGTAACCACATTAATCGACGCAGAATCGGCTGAAGCCGGTTAAAAAAGTCTTTATGCCGACGGAATAAGAGTGTTACTAATAGCTTTCGCATCGGCTCGGCTCGGCCGACGCGACGCGGCATCGGCCGACGGCGAATCGAACCGTTTGTCGATTAGCTGATCGCATCCGTACGGCGCTGAATCCAGCTGCAAATCCGACTGCTGCCGAACAGCGCTTGAGACGGTCGAACGGCGTTGAACGGCAGTTGAATCAACCGTTCGCATGCCTTTATCTACGACGGTAGCCGAATGGCGCCGAAGACGGCCGATCGGCGTTGGGTAGCAGTCGAATGAATCCGCTCGCGTGCCTTGGAGGTGTCGACTGCCGAACGTAATTGAACAGAGGCCGTGACAGCCATTCGGAGGAGTCGACTGCCGAACGTAAGTGAACAGCCGTCGTGACGGCCGTTCGGAGAAATCGACTGCCGATCGCATGTCAACAGCCGTCGCAACAACTAATCGGCGATAAGCCGAGTAGTGTGGTGATACGCACTCGGCTTAAGCCGATTCCGCGTCGATTAATGTGGTTACACCCTAACACGCCATTATGAACCGCTGGCCTTGACTTTTTCGGCACTGGCTAACCACTCATCTCAGAAGCAGTTCACCAGATTCGCAATTTACCAGATTCGTAATTTACCAGATTCTCGATTCACCAGATTCTCAATTCACCAGAAGTACAACCAATAACAACAATCATTATGCTTATAGTAGGTACTGTATTTACAACTAAGCCATTTAAAAAAAATAGTTAGAAAAAAACAAATTAGAGGAGGTAGGACACGAGAGCTCACTAGAGAGGTTTTGTGTTGTCAGTGGCAAAACCAAAGGCTTATCCTACATCTTTTGCGTTGACAACACAGAATGTCTCTGTTCTTACAGGGGTTGTGGCACGAGTGTTATTCCTCTGGTGTTACACTCGCCCATAGGCCACGGTAACCACTTACCATCAGGTGGGCCGCGTGCTTGTCTGCGACCTAAGTTGTATAAAAAAAATCTAACAAATAATTCATGAACAAAAATTATATAATATAAGGCTATTTAACACTTTAAAGAAGCCAGGCCAGCCAGGCCAGCCTTTTTTTTTTTGCTAGAATTTATTTATTTCTTTTGTTGTCTTTATAATGTAATGAATTTTTGAAAATTTTTATATCCTGCACTTCCGCTTCTTTTTTTTAATATTAATATGCATTTTAACAAATATGATTTACACACCGCTATGCAATTTCTGTTTGATAGTACAAAATCTGGTCGGTTGCGAATTTGGTGAATCGAGAATCTGGTAAATTACGAATCTGGTAAATTGCGAATCTGGTGAACTGCTTCTGAGGGAAGAAAAATAATTTGAAAATGATATCTATGGGCAGAGTTGGGCCATTCGTTCATTATGAATAACTGGCAAGTTACTTAGTTATTTAAAATAACCCAAATAACCAGTTATAACTTGTTTAGCGTTAACTTAGATTACATTTCTTCTTACTCGTATTTACTAAATTAGTTCGATGTCATATGTATTTAAAAGACAAACATGACTACGACTTTATGATCAATAAAATAATTAGCACGATGAGAAATAAAGCGAAGAAAATAAAATCTAATTTTAACATTTTGCGAGTTAATTCCGCTGCAAATGGCCTTATCTAAGCTGCAAATGGCTCAACTAAGACGACATAGAATACGTAACAATCTAAATATCATCAATTCCTTATACTGAAATAAAATAGCGAGGAATCGCAGCGAGCTACATTTCTAGGAAATGAGAAAATGGGCTGCAGGCTACAAAGCACAGATAGTACATACAAGAAAATCTACTCGAGCGACACAATCTCTATAGAAATGCCAGTATTAAAGACCGCCTCAGATGAGATATTATCGAACGGCAACCACAGATTAAGTATGTAGGTAATCTACTAGAGATTCACAACCATAGCTCTCTTCAGATCCAAGATCCCGCCATCTACATAGCCCCCACACCAAGCTTCTCTACTGTCACTAAACCTTTTATGCATTTCCCGTGTGCCCAACCCTTTTTTAAATCCATCGTCAATTTGAACCATGTACGTTCTGTAAGATCGACCCCTACTTGCCAGACTGCTCATTTGTACGTTCTGTAAGATCGACCCCTGCCTGCCAGACTGCCCACTTGTACGTTCTGCCCACATGTACGTTCTGTAAGATCGACTCCAGCCTGCCAGACTGCCCACTTGTACGTTCTGCCCACATGTACGTTCTGTAAGATCGACTCCAGCCTGCCAGACTGCCCACTTGTACGTTCTGCCAACATGTACGTTCTGTAAGATCGACTCCAGCCTGCCAGACTGTCCACTTGTACGTTCTGTAAGATCGACTCCTGCCTGCCAGACTGTCCACTTGTACGTTCTGTCCACATGTACGTTCTGTAAGATCGACTCCTGCCTGCCAGACTGTCCACTTGTACGTTCTGTCCACATGTACGTTCTGTAAGATCGACTCCTGCCTACCAGACTGTCCACTTGTACGTTCTGTCCACATGTACGTTCTGTAAGATCGACCCCTGCCTGCCAGACTGCCCACTTGCACGTGCTTTACATACTTGATGTGTTATTCGCTAAGTACTCATTCGTTCTACCAGTAGACACCCAAAAATAACATTGTTAGTTATTCAAGTTATATTACCAAAACTAACACATGATTGATTTGCAGATTGTTCGTAGTGAAAATCAAAGGTTGAACAGGAGCCTTCTGCCTTTGTGATAACGAAGACAAAGAACTGATTACTATTTGGATAGCGGGGCTAAGGATCGTCACAAAGGAAGTTATCGATTCAGAGTTGGTCTGAAATATATTCCTTGTTCTAGATCAGGTTATGTGTGTAGGTACCATTTAAATTAAATTACAATAGTGAATCGGATTAATATTTCGACAATCTGTTTGAACATCTACTAGGAATGCACCTATTTTACCCGACTGCGCCAGAAGGAGACTGACAAATACAAAATGTTTAGTATGCACTGCAGTTGAATGACTCAATGGATTTTGACATGAGAGGTATTGTGCAATGGGAGTGACAATGGTTACATAAAAAACACATTGGCGAAATTTGGTTTCGAAATATATATCCTCGAAAATGTTACTCTTACTTATCGAGTGAATGGAATGTCATACATATCATAACTAAAAAGTATAAAATTCTTATTTAATGTTAAAGGTACTTTTTAAAAGTACGAATTTCGCTTGCTTTTAACCGAAACAAGTTTGGTAGCTGGCGGAACATTACCGAATGAAAATTAACAGGTTTCCGCCTGTATCAAACTTTCTTCGATCTTTTTACAAGCAGTACTAATATCGAAATAGCTACCGTAATGAATAAATGCTCACATAATTGTAATTCTAACTTTTTATTAGTTATGCAGGACTCTTTTTCAGGGGTGGTTAAAAACGTTTATTTAGTATGTAGTAGTAAAAGTTTCCTTTCTGTTTCAGTACAATAATATTTGGTTAGCTTCTATACATTTTGGCGAACATGTATCTATGATGCTGAGCATATGTGTAAATTGGAACCATATTAAAAGGTGTAATCTAGTATTTGTATCACTATATAGTTAAAAAAACAAAGTCTCTGTCTCTATATCCCTATGTCCTTATGTCCCTTTGTATGCTTAAACTTTTAAAACTACAGAACGGATTTTGATGCAGTTTTTAGTAGATAGAGCGATTAAAGAGGAGGTTTATAATATATGTATATAACATCATGCTACAACCAACTGGTGCGGAGCAGAAGTGAAAAATGTTGCAAAAACGGGGTGACGCAGACGAAAATGCGCGGGTCAGCTAGTAATACATATAACCATGTTTTTAGGGAAGTACATAACGCGATCATGGTTAAAGCACTTATCTCACAGTCGGTGAGAGTAGGGCAATTAGGTATTTTCTCGTTCAAGACATGTTCCGTAGATACAGCTTGAATGTGAATGTGGTGCGACGTACAAGTAATCGTCCATCTCCCTCGCACATAGGACTCTAGGAACAAAACTGTCGAAGCCACTGTTACCATTTCAATACCAGCTACCTTGTTTATGGTAGCTAGATTTAAATTCTTTAACGACCTAAACAAGTTTACTTATTGCATTATTATGCCCTTTATAATGCAAAAAGAAAAATTGTGGTTTGTCTGATTCGAATTTACAAGTCTCATACTTTTCACCAAACTCGTACTTTTCACAATATTATGCCCATATCAGAGATTTACAGAGAAACAAGCGTACTTGTTAGTTTTTAAACTAATTATACCTATTATTATCCTACTAAACATTAAACCCAAAAATTTAAACTCGCAAGCCTGTCAATATTTATGTTACGAGCCATATCAATATAACATGGCCAGCGCCGCATGAGCCGCGGGCCAGCTTGTAAGTAGTAGTAGTGTTCTAGCCTAAAAAGGTCACACGAGTCCTAACCAAACGGGAAAAATAAGTCTAAGTAATAACGACCTAACTCAATCCCCCTTACACTAGTTACTAGCTAACACAATAATGGTTTTCTTGTTAATCCTCACGGCCTTTGTAACCTCGTTAAAGGTAAAATTGGGTTCGTATTAATCACCGATTCGATTGTACAATATATTAACAGAATCCCAGCGCGAGCCGGCAAGATAATCAACCCTAACCCTAACCACTGACTAAGTCGAGATAGGTCGACATTAGAAAATAAAATTCTTTTAATTTATTCTAGGACAACACAGCGCAGACATAATTACAAAATGTTCCTCAAACAATAGGAATTCTAATTTTAGACTTTTTTTAAATAATGTACCAACCTGAAATAGGTACTATTGGCTTAATTCACTTTCACCCCATTTGTTTGTCCCCTCCCCACCCCCTCTATTGAAATCTCCTCATACGTATAGCGGTAATATCTAGTAATTTCTATTTCACCCCATATCTTTAATTGATACTATAACTGCCTACTAACTGCCGCATTGGGGCAACCTGTTGTGGTAGTTAGTTAAGGAAAATAAATAAATAAAAATAAAATAAATAAATAAAATTGCTGGTACAAGTAACTGAATAAACTAATTTACATTGTGCATGTCGAATGCGGTGCGCAGCTAGTGAGTACAATTGAAGAACTTTGACGGACAAATAGGCCATCCGGAAACGCCGGGGTACGCAGCGAAAGGAGGCAAGGATCGTATCAAGGGACGCTCTATTGTTCAATGTTCATGCCTACCGTAGTGGGAGTACGGCGTAAGGGTGTGTATTTATGTGACTGAGGCGTTGGTATTTTAGTTTCATCGCGCTTTAGGTAGCGAATCCATTTAAACAAAACCATACAATACTCTGGAGTCAAACAAGACTTAATAGGTGCCTTAATGAACAATTCGTAGTTAGATATTAATAAGCTCAGTTCGATTGATGTAGTTACGTAAACAGATAGATATTCTCAGTATTATGATTTTGTAATGTCTGCCAACCTAAAAAGGCTAAGTAATTACGAAACATTTCGATTATTGCAGAGTAATATTAGCGAGTGCTACTGCTGTGCTTTAAGTTTAGGATTCCTAAGTCGCGCAATGGCCAGACTGACGTTTATAGGCTGGCGATAATAATAATTTTTATGAAATATGTAACTGTCACTTCACATGACTGATTGCATCCGAGGCCGGGCTGGACTCAAAGCTCAGAGTCCGCCTTCCGAGTTTACCTCCTCTACCTTGCGCAGTTTTGGGCCACCATGGTCGTCTCCCTCTCATCAACGTGACCATAAAAATAGCAATGAGTAATTTCGAACTAGTTGAATTAAGTTTTAACCTATTTTACGACACAAAATGTGCAACAAGTTGTAGACGGACATTAGAATTATTATACTCTAAGAGGGATCAAGTTCGCAAGGGCTTAGTATGACAGTGTTAAAAAAAAGAATAAAAAGATATTAACGTCACAGAGACGTGACGAAACCTACGACGGAGCAGGTGGTAATTATATTATTTTGTAACATGTTTTATCGTACGTAAACATATATTCCCAACCCATATCGCTTGTTTCATAATTTCGTAATAAATTCATTGTAGGTCAGCAGTTCATAAATAATAAATTTAATGAACTTCAACGTCCGATGAGTATACAGTAGGTATTTTGATTAATTTAATTACAAACTTTGTAACTCTAACTGACCGAATATTATTAATAATATAAAGATTTTACTATCAATAGCTAACCCTACCACCAAGGGTACATACTTGGCACAGTTCGTTAAGCATAAAGGGTTTGATATAATATGATTTAACAATTTTAATTAAATCTAAAATTGTCCATACAACGCTTTTAGAAAATTAGATGAAGAGATGTATCGAAAACTATTTCATTTAACACATTCCATTATCATAACTAAATCGTTGAAACTGTAGGCCCTCATGCGTAGGTAGTAACGGGTGGAAAGTAAATTTAACACATAATAAAACTATGATTTATTTCGTAATTGATCGCTAAAATTTTGGTTGTGGAGGTCAGATGGCAGTCGCATCACGGAAAATATCGAAGTTCAGCCGCATAACAGTTAGACTGGAAAGCCGACCCCAACTGAGTTATGAAAAGATTCAGAGAATGATGATGATGATCCCTTAAATTTAGATTTTGTAATTGATAGAAGGATTACACCAGATCTTTTAAAAATTAAATAAAAGGTTTAAAAATCCCTCGATACAATAATATACGATATCATAAAGTAAAAAATAATTCAAGTGATGTCGTGTTTATCTCTCAAATAAAGATAACTACGACAAATCCAATTTATCTGTTCGGGAGCTACCATGCCACAGACAGACAGACCGATATACACACAATCCTAGTCTCTAGTACGCTATATAATTCTCTATGTAGTCCACAGACCGACAATAATCAAGAGCTAGCCCGCTTTTCTCGTTATGAAAACACCTATTTTACGGTTATCCTCGTTTTCATTCCCCCACTGCCATTGCAAGCACAATAGACGTAAAACGAATGGAATAAAGAATAGGTTACGTAAATGAAATATGACGGACATAAAGCTCTTTAGGAAACATTATATTGTTCGTCTGAGTCATCGGAATTAGATGCTTGATGAATAAAAAAATCAAATACTTACCACATATTATCATCCTGTTATTTTTAACAACTTTGGGTCTTATATTGCTCTAGCGAGAATAAAATTTTATTGTTATGAATTTAGTCATAGGAGTAGTTCTTTTAGTATCATATAGGTATTTGGGAGTTGACCGGTAATTATTCTTCTATCTGGGAGATGACCAGTAAATGATTTGACACTATGGACAGAAAAAAGCAACTGGGCAAAATATTGAACACGATGGGAGCAATGACGCACATTAAGGGGGGCCTATGTTCAGCAGTGGACTGCAATAGGCTAATTGAATGATGAAGGATAGTGGTGACTTTATTCAGTTCACAGAATTTTTTAACTAGTTTTACTTCACTAGTTTTTCACTCGACCAAAGCCGCGGTGAGTACTTAGGAAAATACGATGTAATGTATACCTACATTGTGAAATTGTGAACATGCCGATTAGTTTCATTTAAAATTTCAATTGAATTATAAAAAATAGGTCTTTACCTATGTAATTGCTGTTCTGCAGTACTGGCCATTTCACAATTTAGTTACTTTATTGAAATTGATTTAACTTTACTGAAAGACCAAGCTTTAAATTGATCATATTTTTTTGAAAGTGGTACAACATTATAAAAAACAGGATCGAAAATCATGTCAAAGTTTTGGTTTCAATACCTCTATACCATTAGGGATTTACAGGCGTGAATGTATCTTCTTCAGTTGCAAAGTTACCACTTATATGATGACATTCAAAGCCTTAAAAATACTAACAGTAAATCCAAGAGACGATCCACCAGTTCGGAATAGATTCATATCAAATTCACATATCACCAACATTGTAAAGACGGTCTGCTGGTAAATAGCACATGTCAGCATGTCACTAATCACAGCACAGAGCCCTGCAGTTGCCCTGCAACTGCTGTCATGAAACTTTGTAATATTTATATGGAATTACAAAGTTATTTATTCAGTTGGTAGTATAACAGCCGTTCAATTATCTATCTGTTTTGAGAACTTATGACGGAAGTCACTCTCAATATATCAATATATTTAACGTTAAGTGATGTACCTCACTAAGACCATTTAGAAAATAAATAAAAATGTAGTTGAGTAGGCTCAGTGTTGCCAACTTAACGGATTTGCCGCCAGATCTAAAGGATTAGGGTACAGCGTTAACAAGAACAAAATAATTTTAATAGCTAGCGGATTTGTTAACGGACTGTTAGTCTGAGATTGTAACAATAATGTTCTGGAGACAATATTTACCTTTGTTTTAGATTTTTAATAGTATCTAGGTATATATTGCAGAATACATATTCAGCCGTTGTCACTTATTAACGAATTATAAGTTTATAAAGTATATCTGGCGTCCTTACGAACTTATATCCCCTTAACGAAATAGCATCCTACTAATATTATAAAGGCGAAAGTTTGTTTGGATGGATGTATGGATGTTTGTTCCTCTTTCACGCATAAACGGCTGGACTGATTTGGTTGAAATTTGGTACAGGGGTAGATTAGAACCTGGAATAACACATAGGCTACTTTTTATCCCGGGAAAAGGTTCCCAAGGGTTGCGGGAACGGGAACAAAATTCACGCGGGCGAAGCCGTGGGCATCAGCTAGTTTACCTATAAAGAGACTATAGAATGCTTATGCACGACGTGGATATATGAGGTTACCATTGAATGTTGGTCAGAGGTTAAGGCATATGAAGATAAATGGTATACAAATAAATGATACTATTTAATCCATTCAACAATTGGCGGACGAATTTTGAATACAACCCAAAACCACCAAAACCTCAAGGGAATCTTCCCATGAGTTCTATATGTAGAAAGAATATATTCTTAGGATACGAACGGTAATTTCAACTTGATACCTATACGCATTCCTGAGGAAAAGGTCTAGACCGACTAACAGACGGAGACCCGAACAACGAATTCCTATAAGGGTTCCGTTTTTTTCCTCTTCAGGTACGGAAGCCTAAAAAGAATTAAATGGAACATTACCACTGTCGAAATAAATTGGTACGAGGAAACAAAAGGTCCCCAAAGCAGGTCATTTATTTCCCCGCTCCGGTCATAGTACCAGCCACCCTCTCTTTTGTTAACATATTTTTGTCTAACCCTTGACGTGATGTTATTTTATTTTCATTATTTTAGTCCTTTTACATGACATATCACTGGTATTTATAACTATATACAACTACAACCCTAAACGTTCTACAGAATAATTGTTGATACTTAATGGATCTTATTTGTGGGACTAATACTCGCCTATAACTGTAACTCCCCTACATCAGGATCGATAGCAGTGACCAATGTACAGTAGAACTCAAAAGTGCAGTAGCAATCCTACGCAACTATAGCGTCAACATTCTAACGCTACTTGTGACCTTTTTCTTTTAAGACAAGCCAGCGTCGCCTCGTATTGCATAGTAACATTACACACACATATAAGCGCGCCGGCCGCACGCTAAACCATTTTGAGCCTTGATGTGCTAATGCACTTATGAGCTCTGACTGTACACATCGAGTAATTACACTTGGGAAGTCCCAGGAAAACTTACTTACTGTCTTCCAACTCGCAATGAAATTAATTAATAAATTGGAGGGACTGCGACCGCCACATACGGGGCCGCCACATTAAGTACGTCAATAATCCAGGTACATATCGAGAAACCACCAGCAGTGTGAACCGCCTGCCGGCGTTCTTCGACGAGTGCATGAATAATTTCACGATTCACGCAAAAACCACGCCTATACTATGATTGCCACACACTATGATTGCGGTAGTACTAAAGTATTGGCGGTAAACGGTGAAAAGTTTTTAGTAGTAAATTTATCGATCTACTCACTTTGAGTTCTTTTTTTTTTCAACTTGCATCCCCTGTTTCCTCCCTCTTTATCACTTTTTTCTCGACAAAAGGTAGTATATGTCCGCGACTAAGCTCTTATCCATGTATCAACCAAATTTCAGTAATATCAGTTCAGTGATTTATAAATACAGACAGAGTTACATTAGAGTTCATAATATTAAAATGGAGTAAGAACATGTGACTATAAAAAATAATAGATACGAACAGTATATATACTCGTAATAGTGCTTCGTATCCATACGTTCTTTATTCTGGGATAACGTAAAAATAAACTTCACTTTACATATATATTGATCTTTATAAGTCCTAACTATTATATATTAAGATTTTCCTATTAATGAGAGGTATATTTTAATGCGCACCCCTATTTGTAAAACGTTTTCAAGTATTCTATAACAGTATCGATCGTTCATTCACGTGTACTTTGACAATATTGCAATTGATCGTATCGTAACACTGTAACTTAGGTCGCGTGTGCCAGCATATTAAAACTAAATAATAATGAGGTATACTTACAGTTCTGAGTACCGCTATAGTATAATCACTCATAAGCCGTACCAATTAAAAGCATTGATAAACAAGCTGAAGACTGCGGCTTTACCTGTGTGGATATCGGTTATCGACGCGAGTGGAGCTACAGCACTTGGAAAACAAAATCAATACAACGATACAATTCAATGGTTTTAGTTATTTTCGCGACACGATACTTATTACTTTTTCGAAAATAAAAGTAACCCCATTACGCCTTATTGCATCAGCTATTTTCAATCAGCCGAAAGATAGACAAACATAAAAAAAGGAAAAACCTCGTCGTATTTACTTTAATTAAAAGTTGTTTTTTTTTTCTCACATTCGGATGTTTTTTTAAAAGTCATTTTGAAAGGTCATGGGCCTGACAACAAACTTTAAAAGTACACTATGAACCCCTAGTGCTAGCTTCTCTACTGTTCGATGGTGTTTGAATAAACGGGAACTGGTATGTTATAGTAGAGGAGAAAATTTGTTGAATATATTTTATTTACTGATGTGCGCTTCGCAATGGTGAAATAATTCGTTTTAAATGTAAATCGGAATAGGCACTCGGGCTGGCCGACGACGGCTGGCTGTATATGGGGACGCGCCTTAGATTTCCGCTTGGGGCTTATGTCTGATCGGTGGAAACGAGTCCGTTTGCATCGGTCAGTCTGCATTTTAATTATAAAAGTATTTAATACATTTTTGTGGATCTAATGAACTTATTCTTAGTTTAGGACAGTATAATATGTTGTACAATGTTTTTGGAGTCGAATTCTTATCTGCCGGTAAACTAATCACGACAAAGAAAAGACAAAATAAATTTTATAACAAAAGATAGCAGTTTTTACTCTTGTGCATAAATTATCCACTAGTTATCAGACCTCAGATAACTTTTTCTCGTCATTTTTGTGTAAGGGGTTACCCTGACACAAAAAAGACAGAGTTGATATAAGTTTCACGTGTCGCTCTGAGTGTGTGCGTGCGGGCGTGCTTTTTTGTTTGAAAGGTGAATAGTCAGGTGTGTTTTAAATAGATTCAAGATTCAAGATTCAAGATTCAAGATTCAAGATTCATTTATTTGCATAAACACGGGTTACATGGATGTTATTACAATATAATTTGTTGTTTGTTATAGTTCCAACATGTTTTGCCCAGACAGGCGTACAAATATTATTGATAAGTAATGAATAAATTATTTAAAAAAAGTTATGTCACAATTAAGAGAACAGCGAATTACAAAATCATTAAACATATTCGATTGCATAAATAGTAAATTAAATATTACATGTCAATATTTTATGAATGTCAATAAAAAAAAATTTCAAGAATGTCATGCATAACAATGTTTTAAAAATTATCATTAAGGAAATCCATTATGTCGTAGTAACACTTACGACATAGTATGTCTTTTAAGTATATGTTTGATGAAAATCGATCCAATAGGGCTGCGGTCACAAAATGGTAGACTATAAATTTTTTCACAAATCCCTCAATATGTTTGACATCTATAGGAGAAAAGTGTTGACTAGTAGAATACGATACATTACGACAAATTCTAAATCCATAATAGCTTGCCACCACTAAATGCCGATTTGCCTTTTTATATTTCACTAGTCCCTCAATATGGCGATATCGACGTTCTGTAGTTAGGCTAGTCGTACTATTGAGGGCTCCAACTATCCGTAACGACTGCCATAGATGTTTGTACGGCAACTGGGACCGACGACTTAACGTACTCTCCGAGGCACGACCAGACCAGTGCAAATAGCCATAGTCGGCATCGAACCCGCACTAGTCCGTCAATATGGATATCAAATGAAAGGGCTTTGCCAAGGAGATCTATTTGAAAAATATAAAATAAAATTTTAATTCAAAATATATAAAAAAATCCCCGTCACAACGTCAGAAGACTTAACAAATCCATCAAAGAGCATGATCAAAGAGCATCCTAGAAAGCCGTTGACGGAACAAATAGGCCACGTTCTTATTATCTAAGCTGAAGTTATGGAGGGCAGGCAAAGGTGGAAAATCGTAAAAAGTAGTATGTTATTGCATATCTGTATGGGAAACGACGTGCATATATGAATCTTATTTTTAAGATTCTTCTGTTGAACCCTGGTATATACCTGGTATACCTGATATACACATAAGAAAACAGTTCGTACACCATATATATGTACGCTGTACGCCAAACGAATTTGAATTAGAATGTACGAGTGATGGAATGGGTTCAATCATGCCATTGCAAAGTGTTACGAAACCTGCTTAATATCAGCCTCAAGCAATTCTTCAAAGTGAAAATAAACTGTTTGTCTATGAAATTTATCAAGTTGCAAATAAAACATCATAAATATATTAAAAACATTCTCGTCCATGAAACAGCTCTAGGTTCAGGTTTTTATGCGATATTGCGTCGAACATTTTATGAAAGCAAGTATTCCGATAACTCGCTGGAAAGTTGTTTGCTCGCCTGTCGAACAAAACGACTAAGTCAAGTAGCAAATAAAACAATGGTGTTCATGATAAACTGAGAGCGGCCACAAGTCTCAGCGTTATTTTATTGGATACATTAAGCGGAAACCAAAAAGAGTAGCAAGTATAGGTAAGTACTTGCTACTCTTTTTGGTACTTTTTGGATGTATGCGAGCATTTTCTCTTTATAATACCGGGGACTTTATTTTTGTTTCAGTGGAATTTTGACCAACGAATCGTTATTTTATATGGCGATAAGGTGGCTAATTGGTCAACAAGTATGACTTGCAGGATAACTTTAATTGATATTTTTGTGAAAGAGTGTAGGTACTGATCTTAGTAATGGTTATGGAATCTCTGATAGTGGTACGAGGCGCTATGTAATTACGAGTACTGTTTGGTGTTACGGGACGTAATGAAACATTCGTAGCGAGCACTATGTTACGTCTTGTGCTAAGCTAAGTATATAATATAAGTAGTTCGCTTGTATACCCGTCGTACTGACGGCCGCACTAATGCTCGTTTTGTAGCGATACTTTGTTTATTTTCTAAATGAGAGTATATTTCAAACAATTTGGTTACACTGGACACAAGATTCTTTTCCTCATCCTCGCTCTAAAAACCACCCGCGCTTAATTAATCTGTTTCGTCGATGTAAAGTCAACCCCTTTCTACGTGGTCCAGTCATATTAGAATTATTTTTGCTATTTTAAAGAAAGAAAGAAAGAAGAACTTGAGAACGAAAAGAAGCAGAGGCTGTAGTTTATAGTAGACTCCGAGGTAGATTTATACACTATAGTATAGAGTACAGAGTCTATACCAACCGCGAAGGGCGTGAAGGCGTGAATATCTATAATTTCATATACCTACTGTAGGCGGAAATGACCAGGTACTTAGTTAAGTTTTACGATACAGTTACAGTTCGATATTGTACCTAGGTATAACTATCCCACCAGTTGCAGGTCGGGCTTCCAAAATCCACACTCATTGATTTTTTAACAATTAAGTTCAAAAATAAAAATTGACCAGTCTACCCATATGATTTTGTTTTTGGACTTTACTCTGCGACATATTAACATTCGAAATATTGTAGTGTCTTGTGTGAGCCTGCCGATTATTACATGAGTGAACTCTTCATCAGCAGGCTCTTCCAGGATTATAACCATAAGATGTTCACAATAGTTGATAATATTACATGTTTCACCGCTGGGCGAACGTCTCTAGAAACTATTTCATCGATTCTCGGAAAATGCAGTTGCCCGGTAATTACTACGCTTCACATACATCTATTCTATTAGTGGCCAGTTCTCGTAGTTTAATGTTAATCGCTAATGATATGGTTATTGATTTAAAATTACATACCCACGGATAGTAAGGTAGACGAATTAACTTAACCATTTACTTTGTGCTTTTTCCAAGAAGCGAAAATTTTTAAATATTTAAATAATTGTCCAGATCCTCTGAATGTGGATGTTGCTATTCCATTTCTTTTTCAACAAATATGAAAAAATACGTGAGATATGACCTGTCACAGACCCGCGCAGGTCCCGTAACCTTGACCGGTGACGGATAGGAATGGGAGGCACGGGCTCATTACTTGTGCATATCTCAAGTTCAAGTTCTCAGGAAAAAAATCAGAAACATATGTACCACGACGCAGACATGATATGATTTACGTCGGTTCGATTGTGATAAATCAAATCATCTTTTGATTTGATACTAATAATTTTCAGAAATCATATCTCATAAACCTTCCGAACATCGCATTAGTCCCAGATTCACAAAGTTATTAAATTCTCCTACCAAATGTTTCAGATTTACAACGTTATTAAATGTGACAGTAAAAATTTTATAAGACTTTTTGATGACTGGCCAAGCTATACGAATATATTCTTCAACAAAGAATACAACACTTGAACTCTCGCGATCGTTCCAATTCCTTTTATACCAAACGAGTACTAACAAGACTGGATTTAAATCATCTCAAAACAATGAATAATGATGGTTTTAACCTATTTATGTTACGTTTCGTTATACAGGCGTTTTGTAATCCCAGTACGAACAGGCCGCACGACCCGTGAGTAGGGGCCACCCTCTCATTTAACATCGGTGCTAAGTAGCTGTGCGCCGTATTCGAACGGTTGATGAGAAGTCGGGGATATTCTACTAACGGAATACAAATTCAACATACCCTTATACATCGTTATTATGCCGACTAGCGTCGCCGAACTATGCCATATTATGCCGACGTTACACAATAATCAGATAATAAGGTCGCATAAAAATTATAATGAACAACTGTTTACTACTCTGTTTCTTATCAGATGAGCAATTATTCAATTTTAAAAGCTAAAGTTAATTTGAATTCTTCGGCTTAGTTTCTTTTTTGCTGGTTAACAGGAACAGCGTCATAAATGTAATACAGCACCTTGGATCGTTACGAAAACATGTGGGAGTGCTATAGGTAACAGTTAGAGGGCCCCTGACACGACAACGCTGGAATTATTTATTTTTTACTTTTTTGAGGTATTTTTTGTATTGGGGGCTTTATAATTTTTATAAATTCACATTCTACATTCAATGGATCATCTCCTCATGAACTAAAAATGTGTCTAGATACTTTCTTATGTAATACGAGTCTCACCTAAGTAGATATATTTTACATAATCCGGAGATTTATGTCAAAGTCGATCAATATACCTACATGTACCTACCTTACAAGAGAATTAAATTTTCGTACCAAATGTGGCCACAGCATTACTACGTTATGTGGCCACAGCATTAATATGAAAGGTGACACGTAAACGGTTCTGTGTTCGGAATTCGGTCTACGTACTAATGGACAATTACGCTCGTCACTCACACACCTATAAAGACATTACCACCTGCCCGTAATGTGCAATAGTACCTACCTACGTAAATACAGAACGATGATCACTAGACGAGAGTTGAAAGGCTTAGTATAACATATCCCTGAAGTCACATTCCTATAGAAATTCTGTACGCACAATTTACTTGAAACTTGAAAAGACTTTGCACACAGTTTGCCAGACACTTTTGTCGCCGTTCATACGGTTTTTATAGCGACGATGACGCATGCGCACCTCACACTGACTGTGATGGTTACTATACCGCATAAAATGAAAAGGTGTGAAAGAATGTTTGTTGAAAATATCACATCTCTTGCGATATCTGTTTGTACATATTTATTTCAAAAACCTCTGCACACGTACGTAGGTACATAAAATAAGTAAATATAACATATTACGGTAGAGATGAAGTGTTTATTAGAACGTCACGGCTTTGAGCGAGCATATTTATGTAGATTGTAAACGTAACAATAATAGACATGATAACACAATCTAGAAACGCAGATCGGTAAATCCCACAGTTGTCTGCTGATCTGTACGCGATCGTATCGATTGTACGTTTAATTTTGATTCCGATATACCTAGGTAGGTACATTTAAATCCGCTACATGTTCTCATCTATGAGTTATTATTTTACTAAAGTCTAATTAGCATTGTACCTATCCTTAATTGATTTATTACTATTTGTCCTCTAATAGAAACAAAATCGGTGAGAATACCCACGGAGATCAATAGTTACAGATTTCGGCAATGCTATAGTACAAATATATGAGTGAAATTATATGAAATAAACTGAGAAGACATGCGCATTAAGAACTAGAAATACATGACAATGATTACCTTTTCATATACCTAATATATCTAAATATCTATATAATAGATATAATTACTGATAATATTTAATTCACACAAAACAATTATATTGAACGCAAAGTACACCTCTATTTTTTTTAGATAAATCGTAAATGTTCACTAAGATTACACTGGATAGATTGCGAATAGCCATGTACCGATGATTCCCTGCGGTTTACGATTTTACAATCTAACTTTAGAATATAAACCAGATGGCCGGCTACAATACTCAATAGAAATATTTGAACACACTTTAGACACAGATTATATACCTATGTAAAATAGTGCATGGAAATTACGAAATAATCAATGTAAAAACAAAAAACAAAATTAATGCACAATGCTCTTTTAAAAAGTTTTGAAAGTACGACGCATTCGCCGCAACGGCTTCAATTTAACATACAATTTAAATAAGTTCCAGCACGTAGAGAGTAATAACTAAAACTAGACTTACCTTAAGTTTTACTGCTCGAAATTGATCAAATACGTTAGCGGAGCCTGATGTGGCTCGAAGTTGTGTTCACGGATGCGTGTGTCACGTTATCAATTAGCCACGGTAAGCATGATCGCGCGGATGAAATAAATATACACAGCGCGTAAACAGTGCAGCAAGGCCGGCGCCGACGGCGACCACTGGACGAATATCCCGAGAGAACGTGTAGCGTCGTGCACGAGCGGGTACACGAAATGCTCAGATCGATACGGGTTCTGCCGCGCGTTCCCTTCCCAGCTCCCAAATATTCACAGCGGGCCTTATGAGTGGTTGCAACTACTGCACTGACGGACACGGGGTGCACCGACGACTTATAGAAGCGGACACATCAGCCAGCCTTTATCCTAAGAGCGTTGACGTACCGATACAATGAGCGCTTCTTTGACCGCGTATCATTTAAATTCGTGACGTAGTGGGTACGCATGAGAATCGCACTAGGCATGCGCAACGTGAGGTAGGCGCGGCGGCGCGAACCGTGCCTAAACGGTGGAGGCGATGGTGGCATCGACGGGCGGTAAGGAACAAAGAGAAGCTATGTTACAATACTCTACTGGTGCTGGATGAGGGCCGCAGCGTGAGCCACCGCCGCGCGCCGTCGTCGTCCCGCCGATCGCTCGACCTCACAGCGCGTATCAAACGCACGCAACACCATCGATCAAAGGCACGCATAGCTCGCGACCTCCACACCACATTGCTAACCAAAAACCAACCTACTTTGCATATCGATTTCCGCTACTCCTTACACTTGCCACGTTTGAAATCACCCAAAAATCATAATGTAGACTTTAGTACAAGTTCCTACACATAAAAGCTAAAAATGGGTCGTTATTCTATACAATGCTGTCAGGTCAAAATAATTTAAACCCTTCGTTTCTTTAGTGCGTATTATAAATTACTTCACGCGGATAAGTATATTCCTATGTTATTATTTTATGTAGATTGAACTTTATTTTCAGAGTAAAATAAAACATGTTGCGGCAATGGTTGAAACCGTTGAACTAAGTAGGTACAGTACATTCCAATACTCACAATTATTATAGGTATTAATGTTTTCATAGTATTAAAATTTTCAATATAAACTATCTCATGGCAATCAATAAGTATGTATTGCGGTGATAAGAGGAATAAAATATTTGTTTAATCTGAGTAATGTGATGCCGTGTTTATACTATGTATTGTGTAATTCGTTGATACCTGATGGTAGATGAGGAGGACGTACAGAGGTGAGCGGACTATAGAGGTGGCGTCGTTTAGCTCTAAATACGTTGACATGCCATGTGAGTATCATAAAATAATAGTGAGAATAATTGACCGGAGCTACCGTAGTATAAAGGTAATGTCTTAAAAGGATAATTGACTCCGGATCCGATACGAGTGTGCGCTCTCAGAGTATCAATATGGGTTTCTCCCTGATCAGCACGGAACCATGGAACCGCTATTTGCCCTCACGACAAATACATAACGAAGAATACGCCACTGCACTGCATGTTCTTAACACACGCAGAAGGCCTTCGACTGTGTTCTTACGCGGTGATATGTTGGACAGTGCGTGCTAAAGGGGTTCCAGAGTTCTATATTAATACTATCCGAGACATGTACTACGATTCCGATTTAGTGGTTCGGATCACCGTTGGCGACAAAACCCTTCCCTATCACTGTCGGAGTACACCAAGGATTTTTCCTTCATCAACGTGGTGTTAGACGCTTTGTGGGATAGCATCAGAAACTCATATGAGCAGCTCCCATGGGTGTGTTCATGTGTGTTGACGAAATCGCACTTTAGATTCGGACAGGGGCAGATTGGCGAGATGTGTGAAAACATGGAAGGTGCTTAAGAACAGTGGCCTGAAAGTAAATGCGACCGAATACTTGGCACTAAATACCGTCGACCTGTCCCTATAGGCGATGACTTGATCGAACGCACGGACCAGGATAGGTAACTAGTATTGGTACTCCACGCGATTGGTGACATCGACTATGACGTCAATGCACGTATGCCCGCTGCATGGGCCAAGTGGCACGTGGTCACTGGTATGCAAAATGCCGGTCTGGCTAAAAGGACAGGTCTATAAAACTATCATTAGACCTATCCTCCTACACGACTGTGAAGCTCTAGCAAAGGCCATACGGATTTTAACTGTAGATAGATAGCTGATAACTTGGACTACTTTTATAACATAAAAATATTAGGGTTCAACGCAAGAAAA
This sequence comes from Pelosia muscerda, assembly GCA_963691645.1. NCBI lineage: Eukaryota > Metazoa > Arthropoda > Insecta > Lepidoptera > Erebidae > Pelosia > Pelosia muscerda. The sequence goes on along the minus strand of OY829098.1, from coordinate 18,644,474 downwards.
TTAAAACGGGGACCCAAGTCCATGAGGACGGAATCGCATACACCACTAGTCGTACCAGTAATTTGAATGGCGGTTCGCAGAAAAGGTAACAGTTGACTAGCTGTTGAAAAACCATCGTTTAAAAAACGGTGGCTTGTAGGAAAAAAATATAGAAAAATAAGAAACATTTTTATAAATAATTTTATGATCTAAAATTTTGTCTAAGGTACTTTTATGATAAAACTTATCGTTTTGTAAATCGCAAATAAACTAATTTTTATAATCTTTAACCTTGAATAAAAAAAAATCCATACACAGGAATGATGGGAAACTATTAAATATTATTTATAATTATGTTTGACTAATTTCACTGAATTTCAGCTTGTTGGAACTTTATGTACCTTCGAATGTCTAAATTGGCCGGACAACTATGAAAATTGGACAAGTAAGGCTGCGAATGTATATTCAGGTATAGGTATAGGCACGAGTTGTAAACCAAAGTAGGCGCGTGCAGAAATGGTGCACTGCCGGATAAAAAAATAGCTACCATAGGTATTCTATGTTTTAGGGTTTATTCGCCAAAAACATTATAATCTTAATTTCATATTGCTACTTGAATTTACAGTCGTAGTCGTTGTATAATGATGTTCACTTAGTGATGTTAATGGTTAACCACGTTAATCCCCGTTGTTATTTGGGTACAGTATTATAGGCATATTCGAGACCCTTGTTAATTTAGCTTGTTTCGTGATAGGTATAAATCTTAGAACCGAAACGTACTAAGGATTGGATGGTAATTGTTAGGCAAATTCATAAATCGCGGTAAGTTAGTAAGTAAGTATCTAATCATTTATTGTATGTTACATGTTTCGCAGATTGTCAGCATGCAAATTTAACATATCTTGGACCCAAAATATGATCTAAACGCACAGTAAGCGTTTTCGGGTGTCGTATGAGGATAGCATGGGGTGCTAAAGGAGATGAACAAGCCGAAATCCACCAGTCATGGCTTTAGTCTTAAAAGTCAGTCAGTCAGATCCCTCTTCACGAGAACGCTTGAATTATTTATTTTTTTACTTTTTCATGGTATTTTTTGTGTAGGGTATTTTTTTATCTTGGATCGATTTCATCAAACATCTAAGAACACTCCTGACTCATTCACCTTTCTAACAAAAAAATACATCAAAATTGGTTCATCAGTTCGGGAGCTACGATGACACAGACACACATACACCCACCGACGTTTTTACGTTAGGGTTAATTAAAACAATTCGTGCGTGCCAGTGCTACACCAGTCACCGGGGTCCAAACCAACGTCAACCGCAAGCCGGTACACTTGTTAATTAACAGACGGGGTTCTGGCGCAGGTCGCGCAGGCTTTCGTCTCAAGGTTGGGGAATATACGGCAGTACTTATGATATGTACCTACATGGTTAAAATTTAAGTTGTTATTTTAGGTACTTATATTATTAAAATATTAGTGTATCTGTCTATTATTTATACTTAAGTATAGAATAAGTATAATTATAATATAAATCCAAAAATTACAAACTTGTATCTTTGAAATTATACTATATTATTGTGTATAGCCTCCGTGGCATGGCGGGAGTGCACGCGACTGCTACGCACGGGGCGCGGGTTCCATCCCCGCTCAGGGCAAAAAGTTGTAGGTATGCATGAATATGGCTTTTTGCATTGGTCTGGTCGTGACTCGGAGTCACTTATACCTACCAAACAAATGTATTCTAATTGAAAATTGAAAAGAAAAAGAACTTATACGATATATTTAAATTAATGTATATTTTATATTTTGAAGTAACTGTACTGCTACATAGTAATCAATAATTTCAGTGGTTTACGCGAATGGCGCTCAGCTCTACGATTGGTAGATAGACGAATATCCACAGCTGCCGTAATTCCTAAATTCAAATCGGAACTACTGCGCGAAGTCCTTGCCTATATGGCTAGAAAAAATGCCTTATAATTATTATTCCAAATACTAGAAAAAAACGCCTGTAACAAACTCACGAACGCAAATTTAAGTTAAAGATGACTTTATCTACCTCGTCTAGAAGCGAGTCGACTGTAATCAGACATGCTTCCAGGCTGAATAGTAACCCCAGAGTCACATGGTTACAAAGTTACAAATTGGATATATTCAAATTCCAAGACTACTTTATATACAGTTACAGCCGCAGGAGAAGATATTAATAGCGTATTTCAAACTATAGTAGGAATTTTTGTTTAACAGGAAAATTTGCAAAGTATTTGGTTTATAACTTCTTCTGCAATACGCATGGAAACTCGTCTAAACTGCGACATATAGTCGATTTTTGGTTCAAGGTAAAGTAATGTCATCGGGTCATCACAGACGAAAACCAGATACATGACGAGTATAATCTAGAAACATAAAACACCAACAAAACTTGTAACAAGAAGGCCACATCCATATAATTTCAACCTTCATGTTTCTGTTACTAAATATGTACCTAATTTAATTTCGAATATCTGACCGGTAGCAAATTATTCGAGCGGAACATTTTATCCCCAATGGCAACGTTTATACTGGATTGCACGGCAAGTGCCTGGACCGACCTCGTCACGATCAATCTCTCTATGGCCACAGTCGGTGCAATCTGATTGGATCCTCGAGAATGAAATCGATACGTATTCATATTTTAAAAATATTATCGCGAGCGATTCCCGATTGATGTTTTAATTACCAACGCGTGGAAAACATTGAAATGTGTAGCAAAGTGTATGTATATATATTAACACTCTTTTACAGTTTTATCGCAACTATCTTTGTATGTAAACAAATCTTGAAACTAGAATTCAGTTCCAACTCTTCAACTACTACAAGTATTGACATTTGGGCATATTTCGTGTGTTTCAACGTTAGGTTTAGAGTATCACATTAGATAACGTGTTTTTATTTAATAAATTATTAGGGTACATATTAATTAAATACCCATCTCTCTAATAAGTACTTACCACATTCTTTAAAAAAAAAAGGATTCAATGCATAAAAACACTTCCACTCCACTTCCTGCTTCCCTCTGACCGGTCAATTAACATAAATCGAAGTTCAGGATTCTGATTTGTCCCAAATACGAGACGAACGGAACACTTTGAAGGTATTGAAAAAATTTTTTCACTTCCATTCAACGTTCTAATATCCCTATCTAATATCTAATATCTATGATTTCTAAGTTCGAAAAGTACAGTACAGTCATCACACATTGTGTTCAACTGCTTTAGACTTGCCGTTATTCAGGTGTGACGCATCTTCAAAGTCATTGAGAAGAGAGAGAAGAGTGATTGATGTGAGTGGGTATACGTATTTTGTATACCAGCATCCTAGTTTTGAATATACACACTAATATTGACACACTAATATTATCATCCAAATTCGATCAACCGTGAGGTCTATAGCGAGTAACAAAGAAAACCAAATAAATACATATACATGAGGCTAAATTATTATGATCAGGTATAAATTCGATGCTAAGAACATAATATTATTCACTCAGACAAGTTGCGACACTTGTAACTTAATTTCCTGGCCGCATTATATTAAAGCGTGCCCCTTTTGAACCAGTCCGATTGCAATTCCATATTCACAGATCAAGTTACTCGGTCTACAGACAGCAATACCGGTGTTTTGCACAGTCGAAGTTGTTGCAGTGCAAAACATTGATAACTTTAGATCAAAGTAATTGACAAACAAAAGTGATATATCTAGATAATATTGTTACCTACTGTGAAGTTTTTATGTAGCTATTAGAAAGCTAGACTAATTTCATTGGTCATTTAGTTTCGCCAATTTCAGAAATGAAATTCTGGAGATATTTAGTAGTACCTACCGAAATTTAACCAATTTACCAATTATTACTAGATAAAACGCGTTTTTCACTAAGCGAGTCAGTAAAATTTTAGGCTATGTTAAGTTAGGTTAGAACTGCGCAAATTGTGTGGGCGTTAACATGATGTTAATTCTAGTTGTGACTGATGTGATAGGCACTTAATAGTTCTAACTAAAGGAAAACTGTAACATAATACATAAAAGTCTGAAACATATTTTAAATTTATGTATAAAACAAAAGTTATATTAATTCACTTACTTTTGATTAGCCAGGGCGAAGCGACGAGCATGTTGCGCCATCTGAAAGTAAATAGAACTCCGTGTTATTACAACTTTGTTTTTCAATCGTGTCGTTAAGGTACCGTCGACATCTAAAGTATTCATACATTCTAATTTTCACTTTTAATTCCTACGCTTTTCAATATATAGTTAAGCAATATTGATTCATGTTAACATTGGTATCTGCGGATTAAAAAAATAATGAATTATTCCGATACGTTTATTCCTATGTGAAATATGTTAGTGTCAAGCAACTTCTGTCGCTAATTGTACCTATAGTAAAATTAAACTCTAACCAGACTAATGATCCACCTTGTTCGTTTCAAACAAAAGACTGAGGATTAGTATTCACGAGCGCGTACTATATACCTGCAGCAAAGTAGGTATAGACAGTTTTTAAATTAGTAGAATTACTTTAGTGCTTATCTGACCGGTTCTACAGTCAAAAAGATGACAATACATTATTATATTGTACGATAGACCATGCATTTCGATCGATAAACCTGATTTGAAATTTATTTAGATGCTAGTGTGTGGCAATTCAGTAAAATTAAAAATACTCGTAATAACCGTTTCAGTAATGGGATAGAACATTTTCTTGGTTGTAGCTCATTCAGTAAAATGTCGATTGCTATTTCTTACAAGAGTCATGAATATATTATTATTTTATTTATTTATTGAACTTTATGCACAAGTACATAGGTGGACTTGATGCCGTAGGCATTCTCACCAGTCAACCAAAGGTGGTGCAGAGAGATATTCAGTAGGTGCATTATTGAGAGTGAACTTAACAGTTTACTATATACAGAGTTGGGCGTAATCAACTACATTTGTAATCAGATTAATAATCTGATTGAAAGTAATCACGATTACTTTCAATCACGATTGCTTTTAATCACGATTACTTTTAATCAGATTAAAGTAGTCGGGATTACTTTCAATCAAGATTGACATTGTAATCTGTAATCTTGATTACAGTAGGTAGTCAGTAATCTAATTCTTGATTATACTTACCTAATTTTATTATACACTACTACTTTTTAATTACCAGAGAAACTGTAGGGGCTGATTTGGAACGTATATACTTCAATTTATATGGAATAATACAAATACCCAGCCATACAAAAAAACAAAGTTATTAACGTTTTTAAAATCTCACAATACGTGCATGCACGAAGAGACACCATTTTATTTACGCGCGATGTGTGGATAATAGTAATGTGTAAATAGGACAGGTATACCAATCATATCAATGAACTTTTAAACTTTCATCGTACAAGTACGATTTTATTGTACCTACATGCTCATCTTACGAGTTTGATTCTAGTGACAGTATTTTTTTAATAGCGTTTTAACACAAGTTTGGCTCAACTGAGTAAAACCGTAGTAAGCGGAGTGACTTTTAGCGTAATTCACTAATTTTAAATTTTCAACTGGCAGGTAGGTTCTAAAGAACATGTATAAGCTGGTGCATTAAAGAAAGGTTTTATAAATGGCGGCTTGTACTTGCGTTGACATATAGTACAGCTAGCATATAAAATTTCAATTATTTTTTTTCATACGAAAAATAATATAAACAAGACCGGGTCGTAATAATTTCTAACTACCTGCAGCCGGCGGCTTCGCCCGCGGCACGTGACGGCATCTATTTTTGTTTTCATCGGAAACAGAACCTACTTTTACACATAGAGTCCTTTTAAACGCACATTGAGTCCTTTCATCCTGAAAAAGGAACGCATATCACATTATATAAGGACGATCATGGAAGATCATGAAATAAAGAACTAACATTATTATGAACAACGGTCTTGTTTATATTTTTTTTAAATGAAAAAAAAAATGAAATTTTGTATGCTAGGTGTACTATCTGTCAACGCAAGTACAAGCCGACATTTAAGAATCCTTTCTTTTATGCATCGCATCAAGAGCACAGAGCGTGGAAGAAAATAAATATCAATATTTTTTTTGTGTTGACGGTACGCGCGTGAGTGAGTATAGACAGTACTAGTGTGCGAGCGAGAGGAAGTGATAACGTCCGCCATTTATAAAACCTTTATTTAATGAACCAAGTTATATTTAACACGTGCAAGACTTACCACTACAAGTACTTTAGTTGTTGCTCGAAATGTCCTCCGTCATTTTGGATACACAAACGAGCCCGCTTTAACAAATTCGATTTTAAACTATATATAATTTTATAAAAAAAAAAATTTTTTACTACAATATATTATTTACTTTTATTTTTTTAACATTCCGACTGTTAGTAATCAATCATGAAAGTAATCAAGATTACGATTACAGATTGATAATCATTAATCACAGATGCGATTACATTCTTGATTAATTTCTGTAATCTGTAATCGTGATTGAAGATTACACATTGTAATCATAATCCTTAATCAATAATCTGATTACTTTTTGCCCCACACTGACTATATATAACAAGGTTTGCCACTGAGGCAGTAACATACCATCATCATACCCATACCACTGTACTCACGTACTAATACATAATGATAAATAGATATGAAAACATATCTACACTAAGTATACTAACTTATTTATTTATTTCTTACATATCTCTGTCATTACAGGCAAACCCAATGCGACAGAGTAGCAACACAATAAAATTATAAAAAATTACATAATCAATTTTAAAAAAAAAAGTAGTACAAATTTCATAACAATACATATACCATAATTCATTCATTAAATGTTATAAAAACCATAATTCAAACCATATTGACAGAGTAGCAACACATTATAAATTACATGATGAATTAAAAATGTACAAAATTCATAAAATCATAATTCATAACTCACTCATTAGCATGTCAAAAACCATAATTCATAAAAATGTCCCACAATAAAAATTCAATTAGCATTATATATTATATTAACTATACTACTATACTACTATAAATACTATACTACGAGAGATGGTCACAATAAAATACAGGCGGTTAGCGTAGGAAAATGACGTAAATTACCTCTTAAACATGAATTTGATTTCATTAAAACCACTTGACATTATTTTTTGGGGTCCTTTGCTTGCGGTTAATGCGGTTTTTATGGAAGCTACTTTTTATGGAACCCAACACCAAGAGGAATGCCTGCAACAGAGCTTTGTCTGACAATCTGCAAGTATACCGGCTTCAACCGGGGCGTAAGTGGTATGCCAGAGGCTACCTCACCATCGGCACAAGTGGCCCAAGATGGCCGTGCGATTTTGGGCGATTTGAGTCCGGAATAACCGCCCTCGCCGACTTCGGCGGGGGGTATCCGTGGGGAATTTCCACATGGGGAAAAAAGGTATATCGTCTTGCAGATGTTGGCCCTAAGGATCTTGGTTGGGCTTTCTCTGTACAGTACCATCAATTACTGATAGATTACTTGAATCTTTTTGCAATTTAAAAAATATACAGAATTATTTAATTTTGATTTATACTTTTTAGTGCAGACAAAGTCTCCTTCTAATGTACTTGAGACCCCATTCATAAATGTGTTGTTTGCCTGTAGAGGGGAACAAAGTAAACCAGATACATACATACATACGGGAGTAATACATTATCCTCGCTGGCGCAGTTGGGTAAAGACTAGTGCAAGTTTATTTTCGATCCTGTCATTCACGTCTATATGGGCCTAAAAGCTGTCCGAGGGTAACTGGTTATTGATGAAAATTGTGTATCGCGTCAATAGTTTGCACTTGGAATTCGGTATCCGCTTATTTTTTGAGCGCTAATCGGCTTTAACGGAAGCGACTGCCATATGACTTCACAATCACGAAAGAATAGCCTGCACCAGAGCCTCGTGCGTTCTTTAGCAAGTGCAAGTTACGTTGGCATGGGTCGCAGATGATAAACTTATAGTCGTATAAAATCAATACCGGGAGTGCGATATAGGTATTGGCAACGATAATGTGCAACATCTGTCGAGTTCGCTATTCATCACCGAGCCTTGGCGGCTGGCACCCCGTTTCCTATTCACTCGCTTCACACCCGGTGAATAATACCCGCTAATAATTATGTAGAAATATAATATACGTGACCACGATACCTATAACTGGTCAATATGAATTTCGTTACAAACGACAAAGAAAATAAAGGATGTGACGTGAACACTTGTAGACGTATTGAATGATATTTAGTACACAAATCGTCTAATCAAATTTGATTTGACCTGATTGACAGTACGTAGGTAGGTTAACAGTAGGTCATTCATAAAGTGCAATACGTTATGGAGAGGTACTTGTATACCTGCTTGATCAGCAGAGAAAAAGTACATAGCTATAACTGTCTATAGGTATAAAGGTTAAATATGTTTGTGTACAGTGGGCTCCAAAAGTTTCAAGACTCCTTAAGATCTACCACCCTTTTACAGGCGAAATTCTAATTTAACCAAAAGTAACATAGATAGCCTTAAAAAAATTAACTAGATCGATGTCTGCTTTCGTTATAAGAAAATAAGTAAACTCATGCAAGTAGCCTTAACTAACAATAAGAAGTAGATGTATTAATTCGGTACCTTCTAAAGCTAATAGTTGTGTAGTGGCCTCATTTCATATAATTTTAGTATCAAATTGACCAGAAACTTTTGGAGCCCACTGTATGCTTCAAAAGTACAAACGTTCTGGATCGATTAGTTCAAACTTATACACGATAAACCCACAACGCGTTTCAAAAAGTTCTTTAAGGTTTTTTTTTCTTCATCGGCATCCAGATTGTACTACAATGACCTTCTTTGAGAATTGTTACCCGGGCGAATCCGGAACACAAACGACTAGTAAAATCTGAAATTTAGGTCGTGATAATACAGTTTGATTCGTATCCAGAAGAGCAATGTCATTAAGTTTTCTTCCACAGGAATAGACTAAAACTCAAGTATTTTAGCGTTTTAATTGAGATTGTGCAGTCAAAATCAAAATCAAAATCAAAAAGTGCAAAAGACATTTCGACAGAAATCCTATATAAAATTAGCCTAATGCAGTTCACTGCTGGACATAGGCCTCTACCAAAGTATGTCTGTCCTCACCCCTCCCCTCCACAGGGTCAGAAGCACGAGTTTGACGCCCCTGGTGTTGCAAACGTCCATAGGCCACAGTAACCACTATCTATTAGGTGGTGCAAGTCAAAAGAAAGTGATATAAATATGACTTCTTTATGTCTTTGATGTTATTTTTCTAAAAAATTGTGCTGAAATAATATACTTCAGTGATCCAGGATTAATACTGACTGTAATCGACCTAATGATTAGAAGCACATTGAATAATAATATTTCACTATAGCACTTTCTTTCTTTTTTAAACGTAAGAAAAATCCCCACGTATACCGGAGCCGGTTGGGTAGGTTATGTCGGACCCGAACCGACTAAATGCAAAAAATGAAAATAAAATAGTTTTTCAATGTAAAAGTTGTTATATTTATTATTAAATTATAGACGTTATAAAGAGAGATCTACCTAATTTTATTACAAAATTTATCACCTGGCAATAAAAAAACTATTGCTATTCCTCTATCGTATACGCTGTTAGCCGGTCTATCTAGGTACGTATTCTTTGTCTATGGCATGTGATGTGTGTGACACGAGCCGCAGTGCGCATGTCTATTTTAACGCATGACGTCCATTCCCGTAGCAACGATTACGTTATAATAATATACAAACTAGTTGCGTGCACTGGATTCGCCCCGGTGCAGTGACTTAAAAAATCTTTCACACAAACCTTATCCTGAGAACAAAGAATTCAACAACAAATAAATGATAAAACAATGAAAATTCGGCTGCCACCGAAGAGAGTCACATTTCACCAACCGTGATTTTCGGAGTAATAGGGGGCTAACTTGCAGCGAGTCCATTGTCGTCAAGCCGTTTACTGTTTGATGGAGAACCCGGAGGATGAGCTTATCGCCTTTTACAACACCGATGCCAACAAATGGTTTGGAGCTTTTTCATTTTCGAAAACTGCCTTTGCATGGCATGAACAAAACAACTCTATCTATAAAAACGTGACCTATAGTTAGTTACAAGTTACAAGTTGTAACTAATTAAAGGCTCTCAGGCTTTTCGGGTAGGTAGGTATAGCGTATAGCGCGTTTGTGCTGGCGCCAGCCATTGGTGAAGTAAACATGAAAGGAGACTGAAATGATTTCATACAATCTTGGGCCCTAGTTGTAAGAAGATGAAAGCGGTGTCAATTAATAGCTTATATATTATCAACCTCAACTAGTGTGGATGGCACCGTCGGAAGGGGAAGACCTAGGCGCACATACCTGGACCAAATCGGGGAAATGTTAGAAAAGGGGCAGGTCAGGAGTACCCTAAACCGACGAGCATGCATGAAAAAGGTAATGAGAGTGAATGAAGCGAAAGGAGTATGTCGGGATCGTAGCAAATGGAGATCCGTGATCTCTGCCTACCCCTACGGGAAACAGGCGTGATTTTATGTATGTATGTATGTATGTATTATCAACCTTTCACTGAAAATTCTGCGGATTTCGTCAATCTGAGATCAGAGATATAAGAGATTATGTAAAAGTGACGTTATGTTACAATCTTTAACTAACAGCTGATTCCTGAAGTGCAAAATGTTTACTTTTTGTGTACTAAAATGTTTATTATATTTACTAGAAAATGTTTGAAAAATCTTATAAATGAACGTCAACGACTTCAAGCGATAGGTAGGTAGCAGGTAAAGAGATAGGGAAAGGATGTCTAAAATAAAATAAAAAATCATTTAATATACTGTTTTATTCGCTTTCTATTATAAATAAAATGCCGTCTAGAATATGAGCGCAACAGCCTACAGTTCGTTTCCCTACAATACAATTGCAGTACTAGTAATGCATTACTATAACCTCGCTTCTTCAATGTGAGCCTTCGACTAAAATAAGTTTTATTAATCTTCAGCTACATTAAACAATACATAATTAACTGTTTTGTATTCGGGTAATAAAACTTTGTTTGATAAATAAATAATTCTTTGCCATAACTGTAAACAATGTCCATAGGCCTTCTAATTATATGTATTTTAAACCTGCCAGGATGGTAGCTGGTTAGATGAGGTTGTATTTATTCACAGACTGAGGTGCAAGCCAAATCACTGACAGAATTGTTTCATCGTGTAAGGGTGGTCAACCCAATGTATTGCAATGACCAGTGGCTATCCCACAATTCACACAGCGATCCATAGTTTCAATAATATCCAATTCACAAGCCCGCGGTAAAATCCAAAATAACAATTTCAAGTCAAACGTGTGAGCGATCTTCGGTGTCCAACGTAGTACAAGGTAGGCAGGGTCAGAATCCGTAGAATACAAAGCAGTGGTCGTAAAAAATTAATAATAATCGGGAAAGCAATCAAAACGTATTGGAAAATACGAAACGAGGGAGCAAACAAAACGGCAACTGTCTAGTGTCAATGCTATTATTATATTTTTAGCTGTCATGTCAGTGACAGACTAAAAATATAAGAGAGATTTGAATCGATATTAAATCGATAGTCATATTGTTTTTTTAGCAATTAATTGAGATTTGGTTTAATAATATGAGTGTAATTATATGCACTATATTGCATGTAAGTATATATAGGGCATTTAATTACTTTGAGTTAATTATTTATTGCAAATGTGTAATCGATTATTTAATCGTTAATCTCACGAAAACTATTTTCTCATATTTCTCCGCTTCCAGATTGAGAATTGAGGTGATTTTCCATATTCTAAGACACAAAAATATTACTAATTTTTTAGATCATATCTCACCTTATTACATTTTGGGCCCACCGTTTTCCATCTCCTTTTAGGCGGGATCTTCTAAAATTATCATCGAAAAGATCCCTTGCACCGGCCCTGTTTGAATCTGTAGTTACTCACTACGGGCCTGTTTGATTGCTCACTGATATTTTTCTTTTTTGAATATTCATGGTTTTTGACTTAATATTCTGCCAGTTATTTAAAAAATGTAAATATTTCTTTAAAAACGTTTTACAAGTTATGTAAATATTGCTCCATTTTCAGTTACAATGAGGTCATCACACTCCCTCATCTCTTGTCTTGTTTAAAGACAGCCTTACTCATATTCGTACCATGAGCGTACGTACCATAAAGTGTTATTTAATTTCTGCCTACTGTCGGAAATGAATGAACTATTTATAATCTTTGTCTATTCCTTCCTGTAAATCATTCACGTTTTGGGCTGTGATCCGGAGACGAAAAATCGGAGAACCGACGTAAGTTTTAGATTTACCGAACAACCGGTTTTCTTCATCAAAAACTTCGGAAACTTTACGTAAAGTTAAATATTGTCTCCTTTATATTTTTCTTACATACTTGACTTATTTTTTTTTAGTTGGAGTTATTTTCAATAACGTGATTATGATAATAATGGTAACCCACTGTCTTAAATGATTAATTAAAATGTTCACAAATCATCATTATCAATAAATCTATCATCATCTTTGCGTTAGGTCCAGCCGCATCCGAAGCTTTCACCTAGAAGTTCGAAATCCGCATCACAAATATGACTACTTTTAAAATTTTTAAATATAATTTCGGCCGTTACCGGAGAACTTTCGGAGGCATTCTGGCGATTTATTAAAACCGGAGGTAAATCTCTTTAGAGTCTTGACAGAAATCAATATACAAAACAAATTAATAAGGGCTTGCCCTAATACCTAATGTGTTTTGTTTATTGATTTCTTTTTGAAGAGTTTTTTTAAAAAGAGTTTTTTTTAAAGAGTTTTGCTTTGTAGTATAATATGAAGTAGGTGGGGTAACTTTATCTTTAAAGAAGATGGAAAACGGTGGGCCCAAATGTAATAAGTTGAGATATGATCTAAAAAATTAGTTAATTTTGTATATGAAAAATCACCTCAATTCTCAATCTGGAAGCGGAGAAATATGAGAAAATAGTTTTCGTGAGATTATCGATTAACTCAAAGTAATTAAATGCACTATATATACTTACATGCAATATAGTGCATATAATTACAGTCATATTATTAAAAAAAATATCAATTAATTACTGAAAAACTAATATTAATCATTTTCGATTTCATATCGATTCTAATCTCTCTTATATTTTTAGTCAGTCACTGACATGACAGCTGATGACACTAGACAGTTGCGGACTGATTTAGTTTCCTCAGGCTCACTTGTTTCGTGTTTTCCACTGCGTTTTGAGTGCTTTCCCGATTATTTGTAATTTTTTACGACCACTGCTTTGTATTTTACGGGTTCTGACCCTGCCTACCTTGTACGACCCTTGTTTTCACTTTGGACACCGAAGATAGCTTGAATTGAAGATATATATATTATATATATATATATATATATATATATATATATATATATATATTTTCAGTGAAGGGTTGATAATATATAAGCTATTAATTGACACCACTTTCATCTTCTTACAACTAGGCCCAAGATTTTAAGTAATCATTTCGTCTCCTTTGTGTTTGTTTGTAAGTAATTTCTATGAAATCTTGCATACAAATCATACTTGGAATTGTTATTTTTGATTTTACTGCCGGCTTGTGAATTGAATATTATTGAAACTATGGATCGCTGTGTGAATTGTGGGATATCCACTGGTTATTGCAATACACTGGGCCGACGACCCTTACACGATGAAACAATTCTGACAGTGATTCGGCAATGGCTTGCACCTCAGTCTGTACGTAAATATAACCTCATCTAACCAGCTACCATCCTGGTAGGTTTAAAATACATATAATTAGAAGGCCTATGGAGATTGTTTACAATTTTGGCATAAAATAATTTATTTATTAAACAATGTTTTATTTTATTACCATAACACAAAACAGTTAATTTTGTAGTAGTTGAAAATTAATAAAACTTATTTTATTTATATTTTAGTCAACGGCTCTCGCAGAGGAAGGGAGGCTATAATAATGCATTACTGCAATTGTATTATAGGGAAACAAACTGTAGGCGGTTGCGCTCATATAATGTGCATTATATATGGTACCTTAGCTGGGCTAGGTACAAGATCATATGCACAATTTCTAGACGACATTTTAATTATAATAAAAGGCGAATAAAACAATATATTACATGTATTTTTTATTTTATTTTAGACATCCTTTCTCTATCTCCTTACCTTGTTACCTACCTATCGCTTCAAGTCGTTGACGTTCATTTATATGATATTTCAAACATTATCTAGTAAATATAATAACTATTAGTGAGGTGAAGAACACATGTTGCACTTCAGGAATAAGCTGTTAGTTAAAGATTGTAACATAAACTCACTTTTACGTAATCTCTTATATCTCTGTTCTCAGATTGACAAAATCCGCAGAATTTTCAGTGAAGGGTTGATAATATATAAGCTATTAATTGACACCACTTTCATCTTCTTACAACTAGGCCCAAGATTTTAAGTAATCATTTCGTCTCCTTTGTGTTTGTTTGTAAGTAATTTCTATGAAATCTTGCATACAAATCATATTGCATTTATAAGCATACCTCGGGGTACAGAAGCAGGAACAAGACGGGGATACCATGGTTCCCACATTCGAGGGGGCTATCTAAAAGCCAGAGATGATGCAGATGACTCAAACAGGGTGATGGAATCCTTTATTGTTCTACCTTGATGATGCCGCGTGCGACTTCAGTGGATTTAAGTCCAAAATAACGGACTCGCTGGTTAAACAGGAGTATCCGTAGAACAGGAAAAAAGATAGTAAAATCGTTAGCTAAAGCATTTATTCTACAGGTAAGTTTGCGTGAATAAATACGGTTTCCTTGCTTTTTGGGGTAACGAAAATGGCTAATTTTGATATAAAAACAATATTGTTAAAAAGTCTCATCATGGTACCAATTGAATGAAATAAAATTAAAGTAACGTCACAGAAAGGCTAAACAAGAATACATGATAATAATATGGATAATGCACGGTTGTGGTATGGATTTAAGCAAGACTACTTAAAACGTCAAACAAAACTCTCCGGCAATAAGACTGTTTCGTAAACGGAGGTGGTAGGCACCCTAATATCACCAACAAACAGCAAAGTAGGTACATTCTCTTTGGTTTTCTTACATTTATCAAACATAAATGACGATACTGAAAGAAAAAAGGACCAAGTACGTCAAAGCTATAAATATCTTCAATCGGATATTTCTTAAACAAAACATTTTATTCTTACGAATCTTTTCTTTTGTGTTGTTTTAATGTACTTATATACTTTGTTACCTTGATTTAGTTTTTGGGAGTGCCGACCATTAGCTTGTTTATTTTAGAAAAGAAAATAACGTGGTGAATTTTGTGTTTTATTTTCTTCAAAGATTTTTTTCACTTTTAATGATTAAATTTCTACATCTGTTATTTTTTGTCATACTTTGAAGTGAATTTATAAGAACGAAATTATTAGATGAACAATTATCATCCAGTTTATTTGGGAAGTAGATCACTTAAGTATTTCACGATAGATTTTTGGGGACCGTAGTTTAACCTCATACAAACCATATTTTACTAAAGACAAAGTACAGTAATCCAATAACACAAAAACAGAAAATTATATGACAGACAGCCCGTCATTGTTACCATCTGTAGCATCCCTGAATCGTCTGTGTGACTATCACAGCAGTTGCGTTGAGAACTGGTCGCATGCGAGGCTTTAACTTCGAATCCCTGGTTTTTATGACATGCAATATACAAAGGATAGAATATTCAAGATGTAACTATCTATATTTACTATCCATCGTAAGTTTTGTACGGCAGTCGTAATTATTTAGCCCTATTTAACCCCCGACGTAAATACGACGGGGTGTCATAAGTTTCATGTGCCCATGTGTATGTGTGTGTGTGTGAGGACCTTGGATCGTTTCGATAACATATGGGAGTACCGCACCAGTTAGAGGTCCCCCGACACGACAATGCATGAATTATTTATTTTTACTTTCTTGGAGGTATTTTTGTGTCGGGAGTTTTTTAATTCTTTAAGCTCAGCTGTACTAGACAATCAGTTTTTAATCCTCTTCGATGAGAAAAAGAAATAAAAATATTATACTTTACAAAGAGTAGCGATACTAACTTTATTTAATTTTTCATACACCGTACAGTACAGAAAATAATGCTACGTTTTGAAAACTCGTCAAAAGTAGCTGAACAATGGGAAACATTCTAAGGATTTTTATATTGAAAAAATTAATATATTTATTTCATGTTTTGTTTATTTTTTCACAAAAGGTTGATCAGTGACCTGGAATAAGCTACTTTTGTTGAACAACTGTGGACGTGAAAGTTGAGTGACATGGAGTTATGATAAATGATAAAAAAATTATGTAATATAGGTTTTACCCCGAGTTATTTAAGAAATTAACATACTTGTGAGTAAATTTCGAGGTGGTTTACGTCAAAGATGCATTTGGTCTGTCAGGTGTACCTAAAGGTGGTAAGTACCACACTTTTCTTTTTTCGAAGGACTCTTCGCACGAATAACGCGTATGAGAGAATAGCAAATACATGTTTACGTTCTAGTAGATATAAACTTCAGTACGAAATGTAGCTAACACATAAATCTAGTGTAGTTTCAACTTAAAATGAATAGTTATAAGCACTTACCAATGAGGGTCAGCATCATAGCGGCTCTGACGTATCGCTTTGGATCTTTTGCTTCTTCTTCGGTTTTTGCAACGATTTCAAAGCCAATGAATTCGTAGAAACAGGTAGCTGCGCCACTGAAGACCTAGGAACAAAGAAATTAATTACTAATTAAGGTTTCCGTTTTTCAATAAAAATATATAAATATATAAAAATATTTGAACTGAAATCTTCTTTAGGAATTTATTTATGTTGCAGTGAAAACTTTTTTGACTCTCGTAGAACACTGCAAAAAGATAAGTTTATGGATAGCTCAAAATAATGTGCAAGGACGCAGCGAGGACATCAATAGTATATAGGAAAAAAAATAGGATTGTAAAAATGATTCTGGTATGTGTAATTTCAGCTTTTATTTGCTAATTTATCGCGATCATGACTAAGTATTAGATAATGCACGTTCAAAATTGGCAAGAGTTTCTATTTGGATTGCCTTCAATGTAGGTACTTAACCTACTTTGAAAAGAGTGGTATCGTGTATCCTCAAAATATTTAAAAACTGATTGATTTACTGAGGGAACCAACAATTAAGTTTTAACACTCTTTGGGTACCAGTGTAACTAATTATTTATGTTCCTAAATAAACTTTCAAAGTAATTCAACAAAAATTAAGTCAAATTCGAAGTTACTAATGTTTGAATTTTTGTTTTAAATTAATATTATGTTATTCAGTTAATCTGTTACTTAAACCCCTTGAACTGTATCTACTTTTGTACAGCAACTAGGTACCCATTCAAAGAACACAGGCGTGATGTTATGGTGTATTATGGATAAACAATGCAGTATTACGTGATTCTCTGAAACCCTCATCAGATCTTTCAGAATATTAGGACCATTTCGGAATACAGACCTATCGAACAAAAAAAAGGATAGGTATTGCAAGCAAATCAGTTCACAGATAATAAGGCTACAACAGAAACATTCGAGTTAGGAGCCTCCTTTTTTAGAAGTCCGTTAAAAATCGTGTACCTATCTAAGATGTTTCTTCGCATTATAGAACTCATATTACCAAGTTAGGCTCACGTAAAGACAAAAAATTTAGGTTATAAATATCCACAATCAATACGGATCAAATTAATGATATATTAAAAAAGGGCAGGTCAAAAGCTCGCGGAACCGGCGGCGGGTTTGCATGAAATGTTTAATTACAGTAAAGAAAGCTTGTCGAAAAATGTGTAAAGACAGAAGCAGATGGCGGCTGTTGTCCCGTTCTACCTTGGAAGAAAAAGGCATGTAACATGTTATTTATTTATTTATACAAGATTAATACCGTGGTAGCCTAGTGGTCTGGGTAATGGACTGCTGAGACGAGGTCTCAGGTTCGATCCCAGGTTTTACCATGGCACACACCAATGACTTGATGCTTTTCGAAGTTATGTGTGTTGTGTATTTATAAGTGCCCGGTTAATGGCAATAGGCCTGCCACCCCTTGGGACCTAAACATAAACTGGCGAAGTGAGGATGCTAGCACCTCTGCCTATCACTTCGGGGATATAGGCGTGAGTTTATGATATGTTATGTTATGTTTATTCAAGATTATTTTTATTTGTATCAACATGTGTTACTTGAATGTCATTCAATATAGCTTATTTATTATGCCAAATAGTTTTGCCCCTACAGAAGACGTACAAAAATCATATTAATTTAATTTACAATTATCAAATCAGCAAATCAGTACATGAATGGCGATCAGCCAGCCAAGCTTTTGTCATGTAAAATAACCCGCCTCGGGTCGTGTTGGTGCAAAGGAGCCCAGAACACTGGCAGCGTTTCCGCGCTGGATTGCAATGGCTAGTCTTTGCACCAGGTACGATCCGGAGCGAGAGTCTCCAGATTTTTCACATAATCGCCGACCTATGTCGGCCACCAGTTTCTTTGCTTCCATGCCCCAACTGCCCATGGTCTCGACTGCGACTGGCACCACGATATAATGCGGCTCGAAAGCTGCGTACTTTACCCGTTTTTTACTAGCCGCAGGGGCAAGAGCCGAGCGGCCCAGGTGACTCGCAGCCACAGTACAGACATAGGTCGCGTCCCACACCAAGCACCTACCCCTCTTCCAAGGCACGAGAGTTAACCCATCCGGTCTCTTACCATCTGATCTGGACAGGCCTGGCGGCTCGAGAGAACAAGGTACATCCGCCGAAACCACCACGGAACCACAGGTGCACTTATGGGGTTCACACACCCTGCATCCCAAGCGAAGAGCCACTGCCACACGCAAAGAGTCATCATCCAAAATCATATTATTTATTATTGCTTTTAAATAAAGGTACATAGTGTCACAAGTGTGAAGTCGAGTAGGACTGAAGATACCTTCATGTTCTAACTCCGTCTACCTAATTATTCATTAATTATTAAACATAATCAACACTTCATGTCAATATTTTGGAATTAATTTATTACGGGAAGTATACCACCATCAAAAAAAAGTGTCAATTAAATAAAAAGGCAACAATGCCATGAGCATAATACTTTGGAAAAAGTATCATTAAATATACTCATTATATCGTAATAGCATCTATAAGTACAACACAGCATGTCCTATTAGGTCCCTTTTATAAAGATTCAAAGGTAACTCTTTGATGGACGTAATGCTTTTTGAAAATCGCTTATTATAATATATACTAGACGTTACTTGCCTATTACCTAAAATAGAATGAAAAAGATACTGTCACGTAGCGCCGGTCGGCCGTTGTTCAAGATCTGTGAGACATATGTAGGACAGAGGAACACAAAAGCTTGTTATAGATAATAATAGGTATTATAACAACTCTTAACTCCATAGAACTCTCTGAATAGGGTGCCGTCTTAACTTTCACGAGATATCGATTTCGGATTGAGATTCGTCCACCTGCGCTTGTGTTTAGCGAAAATTCTTATACAGAGTTATAAGATATTGTGCTGTATTATAATCCATACTGCCGTGGTTAACAAAATAGGTACGTGCGCGTAAAATAGTAATGTTGGCATAATAAATGGCAGTCGTGATACTACGTCGATGACGGCATGATTTTCACTAAATAAAATGAAAATAAAATTATGACACGTTGGATAGTAGAGTGACACTTGTTTGTAAAGTGTCCTCATTTTTGCATAGCACTTAACTTTAGGGGACAAGTGAGTACTTGATACGTCATTAGAGGAATCAAAACTTATATAGGTAATTTTAATATTAACATACGGAAATGGTTTTAGCTCTTCTATAAAGGTACTCGTATCAAGTAGGCAGACCGATTGATATAAAAAATAGAGAACGCTTTACAAAACCGTAACACGGCTTTTGTTTTAGAGCTGTCTCACCTAGGTATCCCAGTCAGACGCTCACCATTTTTACCTCGGGCCTAATTAAAATCCCAATTAAAAGTACTATACCTAATTTTTGCAGCATAATATATATTTTAAAGAAATTAACGAAATTTTCGTTTACCGAATTATAATTATTTCATAATTAACGAGGGTTGGAGCTAGTGAAAGCATCTTAGAACTCCTCGTTACTAATTAGGAAACAAATACGATCTTATTACAAAGTACGGATTTTCTCTGAAACCAGGTTCAAATCGTTTTTACAAGGTGTACTAAAAAATATCTCATTACAAAAAGTGAAAGGCTTAGACAAAACGCAAATGTATAGGAAAGTAGAATATTACTGCGAATTATAAATTGTGAATTTACGTGTTGATTTACGTTGTGAATTTACGTGTTAATGTATATATGTAATGTATAAATAAAATATGAATTGTAAATAGATATTTTTATTTTTTTGTTTTAACTGTAAAAGATTTGTCGTCCTCTACCCTAGAAAGAATGTATGAATATACAATACATAGACTCACGCGTTTTCCTCTCCGTAGTATTCAACACACAATATACTATACACAAATGCACAAAATTACTATAGAACGTATTTTTTACATTTTGATCGACGTTGTACTTAACATGAGTAACGCACCATCATTATTTTTAAAGATAAGGTTTAATTTCCTGAATGCTTTGAATTACAAGATATTTAATTTTATACAAGATCCGGTCCTCAGACCCGAGGGAGGCCATCTCTAAAGAAATAGCCTCGGGTCTGTCGGGGTGCGAGGGTTATCTTGGCTGACCCATTAAAAAAAAGCTAATCATATAAGACCCGTAGGGTATGACTCAAATTACCGTTGATAACTTAATATTGAATCTAATTACTTTTAATTGAAACGTCTCTAATTGGATACAATTAGAATATCATGAGACAAAGATGCACGCATGTAGATATGCTAAAAGAGTTTGGACACTTTGAGCGAATGACACACAAAGTACCCACATAAGACATAACACGTGGACAGACCGGGGTCGATCTCACAGAACTGGTATCCGTGAAGATTTTCACATGCGAAAATAGGTTACAAAAGTTGTAATTCGTAATTCCTATCAATCAAAATTTTTGCTCCGGACGGCCTATCTAGTAGCATATAACACACAGAAGTAATTGATTATGACGAATGTTTATTCGTTCCTGGGGTGATTTTTATACTTTACTAACTAATCTAATTCTGAGATGATAACTGTTTTTATTCTAATGTAATTGAACACGTAGAAATTTGTATTTACTTTTACTGGACCAACTGTATGCAGTATGTACACATTGTACCTACTCAGCAAAAAAGATAGTATATTTTAGTCAAATCGATGTAAGCTTTCGTGGTTTCAGTCTTTATATGCTCCACAATTACAAGATTTAACATTTCAATTGACATTTCAAATTTCTGGAATTGCAAACACTATACATATAATGGCATTAGTGGCCATGGTTTTTGTGCAGAACAACATATAGATATAGTAAATAGATATAGCATATAGTAATAAGTGTAAATAAACAGTTCATTTCATATAGCATAGGTTTTAGAATTAAGTGACTAGTATAGGATTTTTATTTACCCATTTCGTTAATAGTAGTTTGTTTATATACTTTGTTAGTCTTATAAGAAACTGTATAAGACATATAATAAGATCATAGTAAATAAGACTGATTCTTGTAAGAAAAATAGGGTACGACGCGACGCATCGATAGCCCGCATATGGGCCTATCGAGAGCCGAAACGCGCTCGACAAATGGCGCGAGAATCGATCGTGTCGCCTCGTGCCCTAGAGTTCAAGGTCAAATTTGTACTATAAATATAGGCGCTAGCCGCGCAACAATTCAGTCGGCCACTAACAGTTGTACAGCGAGGATCTCCGAGAATAAACAAATAGAAGTTTATCATTGAAGAAAGTACTGCTCTTTCATTTGCCGCTCCTCGCTACAAGATTCTTCGGATCCTTCCGTCAATAGCTACGTCTACGAAGACGCACTCCCTGAAACACCCTCGCTCCTGACGCACCGCTCGGAACGACCTGTCCGCCTTGATCGCCGTGTCGGTCTGTCCTCGAAATCCAGCTCACCCATCCTTGCCCAGTTCGCACCAACAGTCTCCGTACAGATAAATAGTCGAAGCGACTGGGACGAGGGCGGACCCGTACATTCTGGTCCTTCGGAGTCGGATCTAGAGGCAGCCACGGAGGAATCGTGTGGAAAACCACGGGCGGAACATCGGGAAGTTCTGAGTTGCGTTAGGTCGTGTTAGGGGAGTCGTCGGTGTCATCATCATCTGACATCAAGACCGAAGAATCAAGATGCCGACCACAAGATCAGCAGCATCAGTCATGGGGATAGCCGGGCCTGAGGGGACTGCGGAAACCACTACGGTAACGTCTGCCTCGGACCTAGGGACCACGACAGAAGAAACTACAGAAACAACAGAAACAGCGACTACAGTCGAGCCGCTGGCTTCAGGGACAGCGCCGTGCCCCGAAGTATTACAGCAGTTGCAGCGTCAGAAGCAGCAAAAACAAGCAGCCCGTCCAGCCACTTCCAAGAGGGGGGGAGGGGGTGCATCCGTTCGTTCGAAGAAATCTCTTAGAATAGCACAAGCTAGAGAAGAGTTACTGCGTCTTCGCATCGAGTTAGCAGCAGCCAAGATAGCAGCGCTAGAACAAGAAGACAGCAGCGATGAAGACCTGGAAGACCACCAGGACCAAGAAGAAGCGTCAGTCGCGGCGGAAGAGAGGGTCGGTGAGTGGCTCAGCAGTCAAGAGCCACCGCCACCTCCCGTCCTGGCAATAGCAGACGCACCGCATCAGGGACACCGTGGAAGCATGCCAGCAGCAGCACCACCACCAGTCCAACAGCAGCAGAATAATTTCTCCGACCTGGCCGCGGCAATCACGCAAGCGGTCAGGGCGGCACACCGTCCGAAGCTCATCGAGCTACCAGCCTTCAGTGGGAGCCACCAGGAATGGTTGCCGTTCAAGGCGGCCTACACCGAAACTGAAGATAGTTACAGCGCCGTAGAAAATCTCAACAGGCTAAGAAGAAACCTGAAGGGAAAAGCAAGAGAAGCAGTCGAAAGCCTTCTCATCACGAACTCACAGCCGTCCGAAATTATGAAAACACTCGAATCAAGATTTGGGAGGCCAGAAGCAATCGCAACAACAGAAATCGAAGCACTACGTGGACTACCGAAGCTAACAGAGTCACCGAGAGATATATGCATCTTCTCTACAAAAGTCACCAACGCCGTGGCCATACTCAAGAATTTGAACTGCGTGCACTACCTGTACAACCCAGAAGTCGCAAGATCACTAGTTGAGAAGCTCACACCAGTTCTCAAGTACCGCTACTACGACTACGCCGCAGTCCAGCCGAGAGAGATGCCAGACCTCGTGAAATATGAAAAATTCATGAAGAGAGAAGCCGACCTGTGTGGGCCGTACGCCCAACCTGAAAATCTTACTCCACAAACAGTGCAACAGAGGCGCCCCCAACGAGTGAACACAGCAACAGAAGCTCAGCCAATCAAGAAGTGTCTCATCTGCAACGAACAACAACACCCAGCATACAAGTGTGAAAAGTTCAAAGAAGCAGACATCGACCGAAGATGGGACCTCGCGAAAGAAAAAGAGCTGTGCTTCAGATGTCTACGGCACCGAGATAGAAAACACACCTGTCAAGAGCGACGCTGCGGGGTCGACAGGTGCAACAAAACACACAACAGTTTGCTTCACTACGGCGGAAAGAAGCTCTCCACTGAAGACAGTACAGTACGGAACACGACTGAAGCAATCAACTCAGCGTGGACAGGCTCAAGAAAAGAAACTTTCTTGAAGATCCTGCCGGTCAAGCTTACAGGGCCGGCAGGAACAGTGAACACGTTCGCACTCATGGACGACGGTTCAACGGTCACTCTCATTGACGAGAGTACAGCAGAGAAGATTGGCGCATCGGGTCCGACCGACCCGCTACGAGTGAAGACCATCAATAACACTAAAACAGCAGATCAGCATTCGAGAAGGGTCTCACTCAAGATTCGTGGCGTCAAAGATATAGCAACAGAAGAGGTTCAAGCCAGAACAGTGAAGAACCTAACAGTTTCGTCTCAACGGGTCACCTACAGACAGCTGAGGGGATGCCACCACCTCGAAGATATAACCAACGACCTCACCTATGAAGAAGCCAAGCCGAAGATCCTCATCGGTCAAGATAACTGGCACCTGCTTCTAACATCAGAGACCAGGACAGGCCAGCCGGACCAGCCAGTAGCATCCCGCACACCTCTGGGATGGGTTCTACACGGCAGCGACGCGAGGACTTTGGGGCGGCGCATCGACTACGTCTCGCATGCGTTTGAAGATTCAGAAGATAGCAAAATAGAGCAGATGGTCAAGCAACACTTCGAGGTGGACAACCTACTCCTCAATCCGAGAAAACCAAGAAGTGATCCCGATGAGCAAGCATCTCGCATCCTACAGAAATATACAGTCCACCAAGCAGACGGAAGATATGAGACAGCGTTGCTATGGAAACAGGAACAGATTTCGCTACCGAACAACTATGAAAATTCGTTGAAACGACTTCATAATATAGAAAGAAAACTTGATCGTGATCCGAGCTTCAAACAAAAATATTCCGAGCAGATGGAAGCCCTATTAACGAAAGGTTATGCAGAGCTGGCGCCATCTACAAAAACCGAGAAGAAAACGTGGTATCTACCACACTTTGCAGTTATCAATCCGATGAAGCCGGGTAAAATTCGAGTCGTCCACGATGCCGCCGCCAAAACAATAGGAGTGTCACTCAACGACACCTTGCTTCGGGGCCCAGATCTGCTCCAATCCTTACCGGGAGTGATCATGAGGTTCCGACAGCACACAGTAGCAGTGACGGCGGACATCGGTGAAATGTTTCTTCAAGTGAAAATTCGACAGGAAGATAGAGATGCGCTGCGGTACCTGTGGCGTGGCGATCGTCGGGACGACGAGCCACCAAACGAATACAGAATGACGTCACTGATCTTCGGGGCTGCGAGCTCGCCGTCGACAGCAATCTACGTCAAGAACGTCAACGCCGAACAGTACAGTGCCACACATCCCGAAGCCGTCTCAGCTATAGTAAAGAAACACTACGTCGACGACTACTTAGACAGTTTCGAAACGATAGAAGACGCCGTGAAGATCGCTTCTGACGTTCGCCGCATACACAGCGAAGCCAAGTTCGAGTTGAAGCAATGGAAGTCCACTCGCCACAGTTGTTAGAAGCTCTCGGCGTCACAGAAGTATGTACAGCAACAGAGCGATACAAGAATGAAGAACAGACAGAAAGAGTACTGGGTCTTATTTGGAAGCCAGGCACAGACGAACTCACCTTCAACCTAGATCTCGCACGAATACCTACGCCGCTGTGTGACAAAAAGACGCCTACCAAGAGGGAAGCACTCCGAATCGTGACGTCTCTCTTCGATCCACTGGGGTTCGCGTCACCGGTCACCATCCAAGCTAAGCAGCTGTTGCAAGAAATATGGAGGCGCGGCACCGAGTGGGATCAAGAGGTCGAAGAAGACATAGCCGAGAGATGGAAAGCTTGGATAGGCCATCTGAAGAGTCTAGCCAACATCTCTATACCTAGAAAATATCTAGATTACAGCAAGTGCAAGTCGCTCCAGCTACATGTGTTCACCGACGCCAGCGAGTCAGCGTACTCTACAGTGCTGTACTGGCGTACCGAAGATACGAACGGACGAGTCAACCTCTCGCTTATCGTCGCAAAGGCGAAGGTGGCGCCACTGAAGCTGACGTCAATACCTCGCCTCGAACTACAAGCCGCAGTGATGGGAACGAGACTCGCCGAAACCGTTATAGAAGAGCACGAGCGCAAGCCTGACTGCAAGACCTTCTGGACAGACAGCAGAACGGTACTCACCTGGATCAAAACAGGATCTCGCTCATACAAGCCGTATGTAGCACATAGATTAGCCGCAATAGAAGACAGCTCTACAGTGAACGAGTGGCGTTGGGTCCCGACGAAGATGAACGTCGCCGACGACGCCACCCGAGATGTACCTGCCGACTTCAACAAACAGCATCGTTGGTACCGAGGCCCTGACTTCCTGTACTTACCGGAGCAGTCATGGCCGGCACATCGAAAATAGAAAAAGTTGAAGATATAGAAGAAAAAGTACATCATTTGAACGCCGTCAAGAAAGAGAAGTTATCCGAAGCCCTACCGTTCGTGCAGTTATGTAAAGAAAAATGTGAAAAAGTGAATTATCGTCGGACTCTGAAGAACAAGATCGCAGACCCAGACTGGCGTAAGACTCCGAAAAAGAAGAAAGCCGCATCGCCTCCCACGCAGATGAAGACTTCGAGCGTTGACCCCAACATACCGGTCACCGCCGAGCTACTGCGCGCCGCTGAAGACCTTCTCATGCGAGCCGCGCAACAAGAATCGTTCGAGTCTGAAATAGAAGACTTACAACGAGGGAGGGCGATACAACCGAACAGTCGTCTACGTCAGCTGAGCGTCGTCACAGTCAACAGCGTACTACGGGTTAGAAGCAGAATACAAGCCGCCCGAGACGTCTCAGAAGATATCAAGTCGCCGTTAATCCTAGACGGCGACCATCCGATAGTGAAACTGTGGATAGAAAACGTACACAGAAAGTTGCATCATTCGGGAGTCGAAGCTACTATCAACGAGTGCAGACAGCAATACTGGGTCATAAGATTGCGCCCGGTAACCCGCTCGCTGATACGGCAGTGTTTACACTGTCGTGTCCGCACCCAAGCGCCGCCGTACCCAAGAACAGGTGACTTGCCGGAGTGTCGCTTAGCCCACCATAAGCGACCCTTCACACACACCGGGGTCGACTACTTCGGACCTCTCACAGTGACCGTCAGGCGTACCAACCAGAAGCGGTACGTCGCCATCTTCACCTGTCTCACTACGCGCGCCGTGCACTTAGAGTTAGCCAACTCGCTCAGTACCGACAGCGCCATCTCCGCTCTACGCCGGATGATGGCAAGAAGAGGATGTCCTGAAGAGATTTGGTCCGACAACGGGACCAACCTCAAGGGCGCCGACCGCGAGCTTCGACAATCAATCGACCGAGCAACACAACAGGAAGCAGCCAAGAAGAAGACATCGTGGCGCTTCATCCCTCCCAGTGCTCCCTTCATGGGTGGAGCCTGGGAACGAATGGTGCGGTCAGTGAAGACTGCACTAGCCACCACACTGCACGAGCGACGGCCCTCCGAAGAAATCCTGTCTACACTACTAGCCGAGGTAGAGTACACAGTCAACAGCCGCCCACTGACGCACGTGTCAGTAAGCCCGGAGGACCCCGAAGCATTGACTCCCAACCATTTCCTGCTGGGAGGACCTGGAGGAGTACAGCAGCCGGGCGCGTTCAACGAGAAGGACGACGCCTCAAAATCAAGCTGGAGAGCAGCGCAACGCCTGGCCGACATCTTCTGGGCCAGGTGGCTCCGAGAATACCTCCCGGAACTACAGTTTCGTCGCGTGCCGAACGGAAGAGGACCCACAATAGGCCTACACAACTTGGTCTTGCTGGTGGATCCGAACGCGCCTCGCAACATGTGGGTGCGCGGACGAGTCATCGCGACGGTCCCCGGGCCTGATGGAGTGACGCGGACCGTCGACCTACAGACGCCGGGAGGAGTGCTGCGTCGGCCAGTGCGGAAGCTGATCCTGCTGCTATCCGGAGCATCGATTTCTGCACCGCAAGAGTGCGACTACGTCCCACGGGGGGAGAATGTGCAGAACAACATATAGATATAGTAAATAGATATAGCATATAGTAATAAGTGTAAATAAACAGTTCATTTCGTATAGCATAGGTTTTAGAATTAAGTGACTAGTATAGGATTTTTATTTACCCATTTCGTTAATAGTTGTTTGTTTATATACTTTGTTAGTCTTATAAGAAACTGTATAAGACATATAATAAGATCATAGTAAATAAGACTGATTCTTGTAAGAAAAATAGGGTACGACGCGACGCATCGATAGCCCGCATATGGGCCTATCGAGAGCCGAAACGCGCTCGACAAATGGCGCGAGAATCGATCGTGTCGCCTCGTGCCCTAGAGTTCAAGGTCAAATTTGTACTATAAATATAGGCGCTAGCCGCGCAACAATTCAGTCGGCCACTAACAGTTGTACAGCGAGGATCTCCAAGAATAAACAAATAGAAGTTTATCATTGAAGAAAGTACTGCTCTTTCATTTGCCGCTCCTCGCTACAAGAACTCATCATAAATTGTGCACGCCTATAATGATGTATAGAGCAATCTGCGAGAACGTGTTACCTTTAAGTATCTATGACATATCCGGAATTCGACATTTCAATATTAAACAACAGTCATGAAAAAATAGATCATTCTAAGAAACAAATTAACGTCTCATTGGTTGATCTACATTTTATTTTATTTAAGTTCTCTAACTAATCAGAGTCAAATTATTCCCTGTGTTAAACAATATAATGATAGCTTTAATTCTACCTTAATTAAACACAAGCTTCGGGGACACAACACAGTAATGCAGCAATTACTAGCACTGTCTCGAGTGAGATTTAGGCGTCTCGTAAAATTTTCACTTATTTGACAAATTGATCTGATCTATTTAAAAAGGGCAGATCAAAAGTATTGCACGAAAGGTTTACCTAATGATAATGCTCTAACTAAACTCATTACTTGGTATCAAAATCAGGTAACGCACCGAGAACAATCTACCCTAAACATTAGAATACATTTATGCCGAAATCGGATCTGAAGACGGTATGTGATAGTTCGGTTCTACTTATGCGTGACAAAGCGGTTCTTTAGTTCGTATTTCGCTTGAACCATAAGTCTAATCTGTTTCATGGTAGCCCCTCTATAGGTCCATTCATTATATAGGTAAGATCATTAATTATAAACTACAGTAACCTTAGACTCAAACTAATAAAAAAATTAGCAGGTCGTCGATTTGACTCCAATCGGTCCGATGCACGATGGCACGCTTGGATGAAGTCCAAGAAGTAAAGGCCACCCTTTCAGATGTTATCGAATCTAAAGTAGTGGCCCTCAGTTTGACGAATGAATCTTGCAATGTGCTAACCTACATTACTATATAATTTGCAACCAAATTGCTTTTATGAATAGTATGCTCAATCTCAATAATCAATTAAAATAATGTAAAACTGTAAAGAAAAAATACACAAAATGAGAGCGCGGGACGGGTCGGGTCCGCGACTTCACACATAGCGCAAGTCAAGCGGGCGCGGGTGACTTCTGAGAATACGAGTATCATCGTCTTAGAAAAAAGCAGTGTCGCACACTCGCCGCGCCGCCTCATTGGGGAACAGTTATAGGAGAATGCGTACCTACATTAAGACGAAAATAAACTGTGTGTGATTGGTTTCTATTGTAGATTAAACCGCACTTGATATTTAAAAAACTAAATTATACACAAAATATAATCTTTCAATGGACTACAGATAAAAATTTAGACAAGAATCTCAAATTCCCAACTGTTAGTTACATGTCAAATTCTAATTCCTGTGATTATCTGTATTGATTATCTGTATCCTGCGGTTATCATTATGGTATTAAATAAAATCCTTTTTATACAACAAGGAAGACACGATCGTATGAAACACTAGTTGCCCTTTTCATATTATTATTACAAGCGATACAATAGACGCAGATCCTTTTGAGAAGAAAGCTCCTATTGTATCGTCTGTGCAAATAACAAGCTTCGATACAGAACCGAAATAGCAATGACGTAGGTAAGTCTATATATGTTTTTAAATTGATTGCACCCCTTCTGATGGTGAATTAGGGTACTGTCCAAAGGATAATGACCACTTTTACAGATGGTTGTCTGTCAAAACCTTTCTCTCAGTTCCATGGACGTGTCAAGTTAAAATTAATATCAAATTCTCATATTATACATACAGGGTGTATTTTTGAAACGGGACCGTAAGGGCAAGTAGCTTATCCATTGGAGTTACAGCAAAACGTGCCCTAACTTTTAAGATATTTGGAACTGCATTCACAGAGTTTGCAAAAATCTTACAGAAAAAAAAACAATTTTACTTCATGTGGGAATCAAAAGACTATGGGACCATTTCAGCTTTGAGTACTAGGAAAGACAGAAATCGCCAAAAACTTTTCTCATACATTTCCCACGTACCATCATTAAATCATGTATGAAATTATTTTATGAAATTAATTGCTCAAAATGACTTCCATTTTCACGAATACATAAGTTTATAATTTTTTGCATTGAATGTATCACGGCTAATGATTTAACACGAATAAATATTATGAAAAATAGTCGCTAATGCATCCTTGAGCTCTTAAATACTGGTGTACACCGTCTTACACACTTCGTTTTTTTCGAAGCCCCATAAGAAAAGACCGATTGGCGTTAGAATAGGGCTACGAGGTGGCCACTGTGTTTGACCATGTGTACCTATCAGCTGTGTACTCATATTGGGATCTTTTCGCAATTCCGACATGGGCAATTCGTCCAACTGATTTTCACGATGGTGTAAAATGACGTAATTTACATGGCAGAATTCAGTTTCCCTTCATAAAATTCCACCATTATGACACTATCACTTATTGTAATATAATACACTCGTCGTGATATTTCTGTATGAGCGTGCTAAATGAACGATCGATAAAAGGTCGATGACAGAGCGCATAACAGCTCTACACGTACAATATATAGTGACAGGAATTAAAAAAGTGCTGCTACGAGCTATTGTTGGTAGACTTGTTGGTTTTATTTATAGCCCAATTGAATGAATCAAATTGAAAACAGTGAAACAGTGACAGTGAAAGCGAATATGAAGTAGATATGTAGTAAAATAGTAGGAGTAAATCATGATCATGGCGCTTGAAACGGCGCCGAAATATCGATTGCTAAATATCCCCTAATCCTTAATAGTAAATATGTAAATGACCATGTCAATCCAAAATCATACAATATTTAAGACTACGAAAATTGAGAAGCACGAAGCTTCTAAATAACTCATGGCGTTAGGGTGAATAAATTAACGGATCGAATTATAAATTACTAGGAGCGGAGCGTAACATAATGTGTTCGGGATAAAATCAAAATGAAACACCGTAAAACATAACCTTATATCGTCATTTTGTGTTTGCATGAAACTAATTTTCCGTGATGTCCTACACGTGACTAAAAATTCAGTTCGTTTTATTATAATGTTCATGGCATACATGAATCTGATCCCCATAACTTTAATATGTACTTTATAACTTTGTTGTATGGTAGAAGATGTAGTGATAGGTAGATAGGAAAGACGAAAGGCCAGGTAAAGAGGACCTACAAAAAAGAAAAAGTGCGTGCGTATGAAAACCAATAAATACTTCTGTGAAAGTAGACCTCGCGAGCGCCATGTCGAAACGGAGACTCGTTTAGTGAATTATGAAAATCTGTTCATTTTAATAACTTCTTAATATTGAGATTTAAAAGTTACTAATTCATGAATTTCATTGCATTTAATTTATTGAGTAGTTATAATATACTATTTGTTAGAGATATTTATTTTATGAATATCCCATCGACTTATGATATAATAGTACCTACCTACGAGGTAAAATAACAATAACAAGGAAGAATGTTTCCTTTGAGTCAAATTTGCTGTCGCCTGTACTTAGAATAGGTACCTACCCATTCACTTTTGCTGAGAAAAAATAATTCTTGTAGATATAATGGTTTAAGATTTCGGTTTTATTTACGGTTTCGTTATTCCCCAGCTGCTGCAGGTACATGAAGAAATAATAATCAATGAATATCGAGTCAAAATAAACATACTGTCATCACTCAATATAGAAAAGCACACGCTTTCATAAGTATTTTGTGCTCATATCGGCATCGGCAATTATATTATTAGGTAGATGAGTTAGCTACTAGCCATTACACTCGTGTAATTTTTTCTCGTGTAATTGAATCCGTTCCCAAGTGAACCCATTCCGGGAACAAAAACAATGGAGCTTATGAGTTATTCCAGATCATCTTTTCCTGTATGTACCAAATTTCAGTCAAATACGTTCAACCGTTTGAGCGTGGTTGAGTAAGAGACACTCAAATATCTCTGCAAACTTTCACATTCCTAATGTAAAATATATATATATCAATTTGCAACATCGCCTACTGAGTTCATATACAAATGCTTGTATACCGATGGCGACGTTGCTATTCAGACATTTTGCTCTGATACGTAGAGCCTAAGTATCCTTTACTTATCTACTTATAGAAAACTAGCTGTTGTCCGCAGCCCCGCCCGCGTGGATGTCGGTTTACGCGCAGTGTTGTAAATTTTTGCGTTCTACACGATTTTCTACTCGCCTCTGTATTCGACTAATATACTTTTGTTAAGACGTTTTAGGACACTTTTTACGCCTAGGGTTACGTTACTTAAGTATTAGTAAGGATTCATTATCTTTCCTAGTAATATATATCCTATGTTACTTAGGGTGAATGTAGCTTTCGCATTTTAAAAATACCTAAAAGGCCAACAACTTAACGAAACTAAAGGAAAAATTTAAATGAAAATTCACAACCAACTTAGTCCGGAACCACAATGTTGTAAAACATAATAATGAATAATTAATATGAAGTTTAGAAATAGCAAAACCGAATTACGACAACGTTTAATAACGTCACAAGATATTACGTGCAATTTGTTCAACCACGTTGAAGCCCTTGTCGCCGCGATGTCGCTCTGTATTTCAACAAAGTCAACTTAAGCAATTCGGGTTTATAATTAAAGCTCAAGGTCACCCGCAGTCGATAAATTCACGAGTTTCAAGACGGTTATCAAAGATAACGGGGTGTTTTGAATAGTGGTATATTCATTGTTGCTGATCCATTTAAGACTGATAAATACAGTGATTTATGTATGAAATCACTATCTGACCGTAAACGTTATTCTGCCTAAAATGTATCTAAGTATAAAAATGCAGGATGAAATGTCTAAGAATGGTCAAAGCTGGGGTCCTTAACGTGAAAGAATTATAAACTTCAGTTATACATTTCCAATTCACATGATCAATAAATATCACTTATCCAAATTATAAATAATAATAGATAATTTGATAGTAATAGTCACGTATGGCGCCATGCCTTGTTTCTTCATACAATTTTCCAGAGAACACTTTGTGGGGGCTGGCAAAGTGGCGACTAATAGACTGAAATTGAAAGCGAATTATACCTATTGATTACACGCCTGCACTTGTCCACGATACCTATTATTGAACCTTACCGGTTTCGCCATGCATTCTCAAAGGTTATTTACATTAACTATCAATGTAAACCTAAGAGAATGGCGTCGTCAATAAGTTACACCAAGTTTAATCAACGGTATAAATAGTGTGAAAGTAATTTAGTTATACTATTTTATAGACCCCAGCATAAATGAGTTTTATGCACGTTATTACAGACGCTATACGTAGCGAATACTTTTCAATGTCAACTCAAAGTAGAATTTGGTACCGTTAGTAAACAAGGCAACCACGACGGCGATGTGCATTGAAAGCAATTTGCCGAATACCACAAACTTAATTAAGTGGCGTCGTGATGACTTACTTGCATTGACTTATTTAAGAAACGTTGCGTTAACTTTTGAAGTTCATTAACAGCTTTTGATTGGAAAAGAGATTTTTTTTATATACACCTAGCATATTTGATTCATCGAATTACTGCACCCCACCTGATTTCCCAATAAGGACCGCGGGGTCCCTATTTTTGACAACCTCGACAGACGCTTTTTCGCTGGAACCCGTATTGTAGGAGAAAGGTAATACGTAGCCTAGCAAATCGTTCCAGCTAGCCTAACATAGCACGAAGACGAGTCCCTGGGGAATGGAAAAAAATTGTCTTTCCTTCTTGTCTGTCCCTTTAGTTAACACGACGTCGAGGATAGACTAGTTTGTCATCGGGCACAAAGTTTCTGCATTCAAAGTTACTAATACTCAAAAAAATAATTTATCAAATCCATTGTTATTTTTTTCATATCATACAAAATATTTCCCTGGCTATATAACGGGGAAACGCCGCCAGCGTTATGAGCACGTTTGATCGAGGGGTCAAAAGCTTGTCTTGATTCAGCGGATCAAAAGAAGCATTGACATATTGACATGTTATACTGTTATATAGTTTTTAATTCAAGGACATTATGTTATTGGTTATATTGTGATACTGATAAAGCTAAAAAATCTATGGTTTACCGGTTTTTGAAAAGTAATATTCGACCAAATTGACAAAACCTGCATATTTCACAAGTACAATAGTGACTTTTTAATTGTCAGTATTATGATGCGAAATATTATCCAAAAGACTGGCATGTAGGTACTGAAAGAGTAAGTAATTTTGAAGCAAAAAAAGATACGATGTTTAGAACACTAAACTTATTAACTTTGTGTGTATTCTAGTACGAGAGCCCACGACCAAAACCATGTTTCATAGCAATACGGCAAAAACCCTATAAAATCGTTAGATTGTATAATTCTGAACCCAACTAGGTGTGTAGTAACGGTCGAAAGTGTAGCAACTGCGTGGGAGGCCATTTCTGCTGTGTCAAAAAAAAAAGACAGTCGGTATTATAGCAATACGTCTGATAGTGAAAATGTACATAGATTTTATAATTGTATTACGAAAAAGTCTGTTTTCAGACATTTTGCGCGTAGCATATAGCCTGAGCGCATTTTTGAAAATGTCAACAAATTTAGCCGACCTGTATCATAGCAATACGGATAATATTTTTTTTCAACTTTTCGTATTGCTGCCATGATTACCAAAAACCTGTTTTCAGACACTTTAAGTGTAGCATATACTCCCGAAAAACGAAAATAACGTTTAACGTTTCGATGACGAATCCGAATCCGACAGCGATTGAATACGAGAATATTTTGTAACTTTGAATAAACCGTTTTTTTTTCAACTTCATCCCAGTTTCCTTTTGTGCGATTTTTTTCAGTCCTTCAACTTCAATGTTACGGTTTCGGGTAAATTCTTTGTATCATCTAATAAATTCAGGGTTGTAACGTATTCATTGGTTTGTAACGGAAAATTCAAGATGCCTCAATACGATTTTTAAATGATATCTGAGTATCGAAAAGTTGTCTGATAGAGAAGGTGCTACACTTAATTTGTCTGATATAAATTTTTTGCACATGTGGACAACTTATTTTATCATGTCCAACAATTTTCAGACATATTGCTATGATACCGATCGGTAAAATTTGTTAACATTTTCAAAACGGTCTCAAAATATAATGCGTTCACATTTCCGTCTGAAAATTGTTTTGTTCGCATCAAATAACCAAAATTTACTTAAAAAAAAGATTTTCAGACGTATTGCTATGAGACATTTTTTTTGTCTCATTTTTAATTTTTTTTAAGTGATTTTACGGGTTTGCGCTACACCACTAACGTCTGAAAAATATGTTTCCGGTATCTCAGAACTATCATTCAACTACAGTCTGCAAATCAGACATATTGCTATGATGCAGTTCGGTAAAATTCTTTGACAATTTTGAAAATTCGGTCAGATCAAACGCTACGCGGAAAATGTCTGATATTGGTATTTTCGAGTTCAGAATAATCGTATCTATCGATTTGATGCGGTTTTGGCCGTATTGCTATGAGACAAAAATTTTGGTCGTGGGCTCTCGTACTATTCTGTATGACTAGAAATACTATAATAAATGCAAGAATTCTCTCTTTAGCCTGTAATGGAGAGGTTTTGGTCGGCCTATGTCTGACATGCCACACCCGAAGGTTGACGGTGACCGGCGGTGACAGTGTCGGTGACTGACAACGGTCCAAACAAAGAAAAATAAAAAAATTATAACTACTATTTCAAGAATGGTGAAAAAATTGAGAAAATAAAATTATTGTACGTCCTACATAATGCGGAAAATAAAACTGTAGTGTATGAGCACCACCAAATGAGAAATCTGCTGGTTCCGACCAAGTTGTCCAACAGCCTTATCGTTGTGTACATACAGTGAGTCTCTTATATTTTATAATGAAGACGTAAGTTACATTTAACGTACTGTTTTTGAACTGTTAATATATCCCTATCAAGTATATTGAAGGCGTAATTAAATCAATTTCAAGAGGTAATCTTGAGCACTCAACTGATGATGTACAAAAACAGCAACCTTTCTGACAAGTTAATATAATAATGTAAGAATTTATTTTCAACTGACTTCAAAAAGGAGGGTCTTCTTTGGACTGCATTTTTTATTTATTAACTACTGCAGAAATCCGTCATTTATGGATGCATTCATAAATTTATTAGTGAAAAGTGATCTACGTAGTGACGTAATTATGTTAGAAGATGTCAAAAGTATAAATGTGCCCGCTGATGTTTTGACGTTGCACTTTGGGGCACACACACTCTTTACTACACAGTACACAAACGGTGTAGTAAAGATTTAGAACGTATGAATTTTTGGTTTTTTTTTCTGTATTCCAGTCAAATAAGACTGACAAAAATTCCCATAGAGCTAAAAATTTATATGAATGTTCAGAATACCATTATGAATGAATTGTGAAAAGTCCCCATCAATCCCCCTTCTGCATTGGTGAGTGCCATGGTAAAACCTGGGATCGAACCCGAGACCTCGTCTCAGTAGTCCATTACCCATACCACTAATAGGCTACCGCGGTTGTTCTCAGTAGTCCATTACTCATACTACTAGGCATATAGTTATAACACAATACAATACCTATTTTAATACAGAAAATGTCAACCACGTTGCGTGAGGGGGCTAGTAGAATCTTAGATCAGCGAAACAGGTGTATCAATTGTTCATTTGTAATCCCAAGAAACCAACAATCATTCGTAAACAAGGGAAAACGTACAATCTGTTACAAACATAAAGTGAAGTTATTATCAATCAAATAAAGTATAACCACCGCCGATAATTCAACTCTTATCAAAGAAACTTCGCTAGAACGCGCTTTACACATCTATGTAATATTGGTACTAAACAGGTCGAGGTCTAATCTGTGATGCATTTTATGCAAATACTATATTATAATCTTTTAACTTTTTAATCTATGATATGCGGCATCAGCTCTTCCGCCACTTTAGCTCTCCGTACAATCCTCAAAACACAGCAAAGACGCGTAGGTACCTACTGTGCATATAAACGCATTTTGTGTCAAGATATATGCAGGTTACTACACTTACAAATGAGCTTTAATTCATTTATTCGTAAGTATAATTATTACACATCACATCACTATATTTACGTCATATTTTCATTGCCAATTTTTTACGTTTTCTAAAAAAGCTTGGAAACCTGGGTTTTGATTCTAAAATGGCGACTGTAAATGATATTTGACTATTTTGTTTACCTTCTGAAACACTTTGAAGTAGAAACAATTACGCACTGCGGTCCATACCGCCATGAC
Source organism: Pelosia muscerda (assembly GCA_963691645.1). Classification (NCBI taxonomy): domain Eukaryota; kingdom Metazoa; phylum Arthropoda; class Insecta; order Lepidoptera; family Erebidae; genus Pelosia; species Pelosia muscerda. The sequence goes on along the minus strand of OY829098.1, from coordinate 18,606,913 downwards.
CATTGTCCTTTGGCATCGTTTGAATTTTATAGTTTTAACCAAGTTTTAATAGAGTTTTTGATAAAATTAATTATGAGATATTTTACGTTATGAAGAGACGTCATTTCACCGCAGATGAAATGCAAAGAGCTGTGGGAATGACACAAGCCGGAAGAAATCAATCTGAGGTATCTCGCCATTTTGATGTCAACAGGAGCATTATCTGCCGTCTATGGCGGCGTTACACTACGACAGGAAATCCCGCTGAGCAGCACCCGGACAGTGAAAGGAGTACAACTACTTGACAAGACCGATAAATACCTACAACTAACCGCGAGACGTCAACCAATGTTACCCGCCAGAGAGGTAGGTTCAAGGCTACAAAACTCATGTGGTGTTGTTGTTAGCCCCCAAAGCGTTCGAAATCGACTGCATGAGTCTACGAGCACGATGTTCAAACATGTGCCCGCCTATACGTCACGGAAATCCTGCTCGTCGAAATGAATAGTGTAGGGAACACATAACGTGGACTTAGGAACACTGGGACAACATTTTATTTTACGATGAGTCTCGATTCGGGCTTAGGTCTGATACAAGAAGGGTAAGAGTGTACCGTCGTCCCGGCAATACTGAAAGACTGAGGTGCGTTCAGGAAGATCATCCATACGGATCAACACTACAGTTATGGTATTATGAAGAACAGACGAATTACGCTCCTTTTTGTAAATGGAAACATGAACTTTCAAAATTACGTTGAGGATGTTCTTAAGCCTCATAATCATACTTTTGCGCACAAATCCTTGGCTCCGATTTTAAGTTAATGCATGGCACTGCACGTTCTCATACAGCGATGCGGACTAGTTAGTACTTGGCAACAGAAAACATAAGGGTGTCACCCTTCAGACGAGGGACATCTCGAAGAGAAGGCCCCAGGTCTGACGGGGTGCGAGCGATATGTTGGCTACTACCTAACCTCCGGCAACTAAAGACCCAAAGACGGCGTGCGTAACCCAACCAGCTACTGTGAGGATTTTCCGCACGATTAAAAAAAAAGGGTGTTACCGGCAACTGCTGGGTTGTTGTTACCGGCGTGACAACAACACCAGCAGTTGCAGAATTTGTTAAAATTTCATTGGAAAGGTTGCCGCAGGATACTATTAACAAACTCCTCGATACCGTGAATAACTGTCAACAAGTTTTGAACAACAGAGGTGAACACACTTTGTATTCAATCAAAGAATTCTTTAGAATAAATAAAGTGTGTTTAAGAATTTAATTTTGTTTTATAAAGGTTATTTTCTTCAAAGGTGACTTGTTTTCTTTTGTGCGTGATAGAGTAGGTATACTTTTAATAATAATAAAGAACTAAACAAAACCGAGTTTTTGTTTTAATCAAATAGGTTACATACTTGCCCACCTATGGTAAAAAAAGTAGAACAATTGAAGAATATTATTTGCAGATTATGTAAAATTAAGTATGTCGCTTAGACGTTTTTTAATGTGTGAAATAGATTGATACCTTTGTGGTATTGACTTGTATGTTTTTTCTTTTCCGAAGCTTTCTCAAGTTCCTGCCAAATAAATACTGGTGTCATCAACATCTTTTTACTAACTCCAAATTTAGAAATCCTTATACATACCCATCATCATTTTCCGTGAAACGACTGCAATCTTACAATCTATTGGCGATACACAAGTATTGCAGTTAGACCGGTTGTTAAATTTTTAACCATAACGTGTGCTATAGCTGTTAGTAGACAATCAGAACCGACGGCGACGACTTGTGCCCCCTAAGGTACGACCAGAAAAATGCAAATAGTCACATTTATGCATACAAATATTCAAACTGCATCCTGAGTAACAGTCGCGTTTACTACATCCACCGCACACACATCTTTATAGTTTTTTTACCCGTTTACTTCGGTTAGTATCAAAAACCAGGAGGAACATCAAGATGATGATGATGAAATTATTACGGACATAATAAAAAAGTCTAACTCTATACAAACAATGGAATTCTGATGTTTTCCTAGAAGAAAGGGAGAAATTGAACAATAGCTTCATTTATCTACTTATTACACAAAAATTTAAGTCGGACAATGTTTTACGTAACAAGAGATTCGCCAAAGCTTGACCGAATCACGTGACGGAAGAATGCTTTATACATATTTATACTTATGTTGAACATAATTCGGTAAACAATAGATCCCTTCGCTACCATCAAGTACGATAGAATAATATGGATACTCTATATTTCCTGTGGAAACGTTAAATAATTAGTTTCATCAAATACATTTACATGGCCGTGATAGAGGCATAATGCACATGCGTTCATGTAAAAGTCCGGCCAGAAGGGAGCGGTGATTGTATTGTATGTAGATAGCTACAAGCCGCAAGTGCGTTGTGTTTACGTCACGGTTGCAACTAAAATTGCAATTTCTAAGCCCGAGTCGTTCGAGTTCGATTTCATCTCTTGCTTTTGCAGAAGCGGTTGCCATGTGACCTCCCAAACCCGAGAGGAAAACGTCGGACAAACCTGAATTTCAGGTAGTTCAGTATTTAGGTATGCTACCAACCCACTTTCCGGAGGTCCTACCACCACACCTTAAAAGTAAGATTACTTCAATCTTACTTCATAGTGGTTGAGACATTCACCGTCCTTCATGATACTCAGGATACCTGTGTTATACCTACTGTAAAATAGTATATCTCTCAGTAGTGAATGTATTTATTCGTTTAACTTATAAGAATTTACACTTGTTTTACAATATATACACAAATATCGACGGACGACAACGGTCCGGGTCCGAATAACACTATGAAAGTAAAAAGATTATAAGGTTATCACTTTTTTTTAATGTATTTATTAAAAAAACGTACAGTCATTTACAATTTCATTGATACAGAGCACTTTTAAAATAGAAAAGGTTATTTTTGAAGCTTCGAACAATTTAATAATAACCACATTGTTAATGTTTTACAATGAATGAACCAAAGCATACGCAAACATACATCCACTTATCCAGTATCAAATTAAAACTTAACATACAATAGAGAGGCACACAGTTGGGGTCCTCTAAAAGATAATATAATGAGTGCAATAATAGGGAAGCGTCGATAATATTATGAATCATTTTATTGATGATTTTATCAAGCTGCAGTTTCGACGACAACCCAATGAAAATATATTATGCTTGTTCAGCAATACGACCGGTACGATAATCGAGAGATCTAATAAATTTCTTCTGCACCTTTTCTATTTTATTGACATGGACGTTAAAAAATGGGCTCCAAACCGGACTAGCAAAGTCGAAACGACTAAAAACATAACTATTAAATAGCACTTTATACGATATAGCTCATGTAAAGGGCTTTCCAAGTCAAAGTATATATGTAAGCTAATTGTTTAAAAGCTTTTTCTACAATGCTATCCACATGAGGCACAAAAGTAACCTTGGAATTCATAATAACCCCAAGTTCACGAATTTTGTCTACGCGCTCTATTCTTTTTGACAAAGTTTATATTCAAATATATAATGAGGTCTCTCTTTCTTCTGAAACTAGGACAGAACACTTGTCAGAATTTAAAAACTAGTTGCAAACTTTTCAAAATTATTAACATCTCTTTGAAGGACCTCACACTTCACAGTCACTCACGTCTCGGATAACGAAAAAAAATTTTAAGTCATCAGCGTAATATAGTAAATTTGAGCCATTTATGCCTTCTGTTACATCATAAATCTGTACTATATAATTGTAAAAAGTTTATGCTTTTCCGTGATGGACGCAAAAACTTCTGAACGGATTTCGATGCAGTTCTTTTTTTTTGTTTGAAGGGGTTTGGTCCAACTTAAAATCTTACGTCTGTTTGATTGCAATCGGTTAAGTAGAACCAGAGTTATGATAAGCAATATAGAATTTAAGTTGCACAAATGGCGCTTAGGCGCTTAGGCTTAGCGAAAACCAACAGCCATGCGGGCGTAGCCGCTAGCATACAATAGTATGTTATATAATATGAATAATAACGGTCCCGGCAAGAAATATTGTTGTCATGATAACGGGAATTGTTAGCGATATTAGCTATATAAAATGTATGAGAAATCTTATGATTATTGCTTCGCTCCCTTGGATGGTAGCATGATTATATAGCCTATGTTCACCGGGAATAGTGTACACTCCGGTGAAAAAAAAATGTAATCGATGTAGTAGTTGCAGAGCCTATTTATTTCAAGCAAACAAACAAACATTCAAACAAAAAACATCCAAACAATCCAACGTTTCCTCTTTATACATTAGTATTGACATGGCCGAAAGTCGCGATAAACGACATCCATTTAGGTGAGCCAGTTATATAAAGTATCTAAGTATGTTTATCCACATTCTAGAGCCCATAACATAAGTTTGTTGCAACTTAAATTCTATGCTTACCGTGGGTCTGACGTTGTGTAGATTGTCCTAGAATATTTATTTATTTATTTTATTTATAATATTTTAGTATGCCTGAAATTTTCATAGCTACACCCATATATAGCTGTATTAATCTTACTTTGTGACTTTCATAGTGTAAATCGGACCGTCATTGTCAGAGTCCGTCAGGATTCTCTCGATAATACTAGTTTAAAAAAATTATATAGTTTACTTTGATAACTATTGTTTACTTGTTCAATTTCTTAGATTTTACATTTGTCTTACAAGACTAAGACACAATTTAACTCTAATCTAAACACTCTAACTTAAAGGTAAGATGCGCACGCACAGATGAACGCAACTTCTACCATCAGCCATATAGCTCCGTATGACATTCGAATAATGGGATAGAAAACATATCTAAAAAAAGTGGCTTACCTGAAATTCTCTATGAACATTAAAAATAATAAACTTAATGAAAGAACTTATCGAGAACGGGGCTGACCGCATCTGCGCATGGGCCCTTGAGTTGTTGCCTAAGCAAAATATGGTACGTTACACACTCCAGCCAGATGAACTAGACGTCGTAGAAGACGTCGCCGCCGGTCCCGGTGCCTGTACTGGTTTTCGATCCATCTGTGAAAATACGAAGTTCCGCTGGACAAAGAGATTCGCAGCGGTGTTCTTCAAAGAGTTGGATTTTGTATTTCTTGTCGAAGACAATTTGTTTGGGTACACGATCACTTACTGCTCCTATAATTGGTAGCTCCTCTGTGAGCACTTTAAGTGTGGTCATGCAGGCTAGTCTTTGAGTTCTTTGCAATTTGGTGAATGTAGTGATATGTTGGGCCCTTGGTCACCTATAAATTCCCCCCATACATTATCATGGGGCGAATCACTGTTTCATACAGTCATAGGATGATTTCTGGTGTTATCCCCCATTTTTCTCAATTCACAAAAAAAATCCCCCAAAATTCCCAAAATTTTTCCAACTTTCCAAATCCCGGCCCTTTCCAGCTAATTGTCTAGATTTTTGTCAAAAGTGACGCCAAGGTATTTGACGTCTTTAGGTAATTGGAGTTCAGTGTCGAAGAGCTTTGGTAGTCGAAACTGTCCTAGTACCCTTTTATTCGTGAACATGACTAGCTCTGCTTTGGTCGGGTTTACCGATAGGTCAAATACCCTGCACCAGTTTTCCACGATGCGTAGGGCTTGTTGGGTAAGATTGCAGACTGTTCCTGCTACCTTTCCTGAGATAGGAATGGTTAGGTCGCCAGCATATCCTATAGTATAGTCCCGGTTTTTGTTCAGCCTTATGATTAAGTGGTTTATTATTAGTTTCCACTGGAGTGGAGATGTTACTCCTCCTTTTGGGCATCCTTTGGCTAAACACTGTAACAAGTGTTGAAATTTGCTACCTGAATGATCGATGTATATGTTTTAATGGAGAGAATCATGTTTGACTTTGGCTGGGGAGGGAGCTGCATATTAATTTCATCTTGATGCCTTCACACGTTTCGCAGAAAAAGGTGTTGACACACAGATTTTTTACATTACATTACATCAGAGATACATGACAGATGATTATTTAGATTTTTATATAAGGTAGGTACATTACAGATTTCAGACTTTTCCGTTTACCTGTTTTACCTTGTTAGTTGACTTTGCATTTCATAATTTCAGCTCAACGGGAAGTAACTTTTAGAGTTAGATGGATTGGATGAAAATGATTTTTCAGTTACAAGGCATGGTGGATCTGAGCAATTAGTGCAATAAATTTGAGCTTAGTACCTTTGCGTATTCTTCCAGTGATTTCAAATTACTTTTATTATGAACTATGCAACGAGTAAATGCAACGCAGTTCGAGATTAATACGATATTCTCTTGCGCCCCATACATTTGCAGGTGATGCGGCGTGAAGTCCCCTACGTGTGTCGGTTTTGTATAGAGAGTTGTCAAGCGGCTGGAAAAATCGATTTTCAAAATAAAATATAATATTTAAACTATTTGGCGTAGGAATACTTTACTTTAGCAGTTCATTATATTGGCATCAAGTGATCTTTTTTCAGTAAAAAGTAGTCTACATCCCTATTCGATTGATTGATAAATTATATAATATATATAAAAAAATGTTACGTTAAAACAATAAATATACAGATAACACTAGCCGACCCATTCCGGCGTCGTGCGAGATTATTTAGCCTAGAGATATAAAACAATTGGAATTTTTGATGTCGTTTGTTTGCAACCCGTGAAATCCTATTCTCGGGTCAAAAAATAACCTATTTGTTATTGCATTCTATAATCTAGGTATCCCTCTACCAAATTTGAAACAGAACTGTTCCGCAGGGTGTGATTTTATAATAAACGTCAAATATCGTCACAGACTTTACAATTAAAATACATAATCAGTATTTTCATATCATTCTGTAATAGGCAAATAAATGAATACAATATTTGAATTAATAGGATTGAATAACGCATTTTCTGTAATTATTCTGTTAATATTGTATTCGTATCTACACTAGGCATAACTACATTTCGTCTCTCAAGTAGTCCTCGCAATGGAAATTATTTCTATTATAATATATTTAACCCTCATAATGTTTACGCTATTGTAAATGATGTCGAACGCCACCCTCAATGGATGATTTTTTTTATTTCATCAAACGCCCCCGCAAAGTAAAGTACCTGAGCTTGAATAACGCGTACTTCGCAGACGTTGGAAGGATTCAGTGACTCTCGGTCGTTATTTGAGGACAGAGTGACAACTTGCGTGTTTATTCCAACTTGATTTTTGGTTCAAGATTGTTTGAAATGTTTATGGGAGTGCAGACTTTATATTAGTTGTGTGTGTGATTCAGTGATCCTGAATAATTCGCATTAAAATTTATAAGTGACAAGCAGAAAACAGTGAGTATTAATTGATTTACTTTATGTTATTTTACAAGTTATTGTTACACGTTCCACATATATCAAATTTGAATTCAAACGAATACATGGTAGTGAACATGTCACTTGCTGAAATCACTTTAGTTTTACACTCTACTAGATTTCTCTACATTTATATCACATTATTGTATTTGAATTAACAGGTCTTTGTTTAGAGACGTACCTACGTTAAATACATCAGGAATCGATACCTTCAAGCATTGATCTATACTGTTACATGCCTTTAGGACGTAATTTATAAATAGTATCAGGTGGCGCCGTGTTGTGCCGTGCTTTCTACTTCGTTCCCGGGTTGGGGAAATTTTTTAATGATAGGTTAGGTTAGCTGCACGATGTGTAAAAAGTTGGCTTGCTTGCATTTCGAATGAAGATGATAAGACTGAGTACGCTAGGTCACTCATTTCTTTTTCCCTCGCCATCAACTTGCTGACAGCAACAGGTGTTACTCATACTTAGCTATACATGATTGTTTGCTACCAGTAGTGTTAAAATTAACAACAGAAATCGTTTCGTAAGCAATATCCTTTTGAAATGAATTTAACTACAAAGACTATTTGTACAGTTATTGCCCTAACAATGTACTGAACATTAAAAATTACAAACAATCTTGTCATGTTGTGCATAAATCAATACATAAGTTTGTGTACAATTATTTTTGTATTCTTTTAAATCACTTAGGTTGTAAGCAAGCACACGCCCCCGCCCAACCGATGGAAAGTGGTTACCGTGGCCTATGGAGGTGTAGGAACTTTCTCTAATGCATTTCTTGAACAAACCCATATTGTAGTCGGTTGGAAAAACCACAGTAGGGAGATCATACCACAGCTGCAGCGTACCTGGTGATAGAACGTAGCCGTAGGCAATGTCGCCGTAGCCGTAGGCCGTAGCAAATGTCAAACAATTTCTCTGAACAGGTTCTATACCGGCTGTGAATATGGGCCGTAGGTGCCAGAACACAAAGGTTAAATTTTAGAAAGACATTATATTTCTCAAGTTTTTAATTTAAATTAGAATGTGTTAAGCTAAAACCGATGGCGGCAGTACATCAACTGAAATTGACTTCATTACACTATGGAGTGTAAATGAAATACTAAAAAGTATTACTCAAAGATATAAACCATGGTACATTTTATACCTTTCAATGAACTGTACTAACGGTAGCAAGGAATAGCCGACGGCCGACGGCGGGATAGGCCTAGGCCCAATCTCGGGCATGAAATTTATTTGGGATATTTCTAACTGTTATATTTATATACCAAGATGGACAAGGCCCATCATCATTTCTGGAGTCCAAATCAACTAACGCGCTAGTCGGAGCACTTGCTAAACGACACGACGTGGTCCGGATACAGGTTTTGCTTTTCAAATGTATCGATTCCAAACAAAGAATAGTGGTTTTAGGAATTGTAGTCTGTTTGTCTGTGCTATGAACGCAAAAACAACTGAACGAATCTTGATGTGTTTTTTTTATTCAGTAAGGACTTAGACAAAGTAAAAATTTACCGTTTGTTTGGTAATCGAATGAGTACGAATAAGAGATATGAACAATACAACGGCTCCATAAGGTGTGGAATTCCTTGAAATTATTTATATGGATAGATTACGAGTATTACAGCTTATTATCCAGATAACGAGTGCATCTGAACTGAGGGCCTAAATTTTTAACCGTTATCAAACGAAATAAGACTAATAAAGTAACTAGTTACATTGGGACCTAAACATAAACTGGCGAAATGTGGATGCTAGCACCTCTCGCCTACCCCTTCGGGGATATAGGCGTGAGTTTATGTTATGTTATGTTATGTTTATGTTAAAACTCAAAGCAAAACCCCATAAATTTGTTTATACTTTTTTTAAGCGTAAAATAAAATTGTTAGGTTTGAGTAATTTACTTGGGCCTTCTGTTCAGACGTTTGCATAAAATGTTAAAGCGTACCTACTATATCTCGAAAAGTACTAGGTCTGTGTTAATAATTTTTATTTAACAAAATAGCTTAGAACTTGTTAAACACTTTAACGAATTCCCAAATTATTATTAGTCACAGTTAAAGAGAAAATTAAAGTTGAATTTTACTACAAAGGTCTGAACTGAGAGCCCAAAAGATTTTCGGCTTTTCTGCATAGGTAGGCTCAGAGTAACGCAATTTACAGTAAAAAAAAAAAAACAATTTTTTTGCAATAATATAAGATATCACGCGTTCTTCCATATACCAAACTTTGAGAGAAAATTGTGTTTTTAGTGTTCCATGCAAGAAAATTTTGTAGGATGCATGATTTTGTTACTTTTTTGACCGATTCTCTAGTATGATAGTTTGTGTCAGATCAGTATGTATTGTAACTTCATGTAAATCATTTTAAGCGACTAGATTTGGGAATTTGTTAAAGTATTTAAGAAGTTCAAAGCTTTTTGTTGAATATAATAAGACTGATATTTTATGTATGATCTATGCCCAAAAAGTTAAGTACCTATCTTTCCTTCGTTATCCGCGTATTCGGATAACGGGCACATCAATAGTAGGTAGATGCGAATCAAATATGGCCGAGGTCGCGGCTTAAATATTCGCTGTCAGTACAAATATGAATATGCATGAATACGTTATTTCCACTTGTCTGGGTGATTTAATGTACAATATATTTTTCCGAATTTTAGAACATGATTTATAACAAGTCATGTTTATGGGTAGTAATACTAGCAACGATAAATAGATACGACGTGCTGGTAAACCGCCCTTAAACTATACCTACACTTTTTATTAATATCTACGATCAGACTAGATTTGTCAGTGTAGTTTGAATGGTACATCATTTCGATCGTTGCGATTCCTCATATTCAATATGTATTTTTGAAATGCAACCAATCGCTAACAGTGGGGTAAACAAACATGACTCTTGTTTTTTCAGGCAGTTATTTATACCGACCAACCACTCAAAGTATCCACTATCCAACGATGATTTTATTGCTCTTTATATAACATAATTATTTGTAATAATTTATCTATAGGTAATTTGTATAAATAATCTGAATGTCATGTTTCAATCCTAACAATTGTAAGTTTAGTTTTGTTGAAGCCGAAAATTTCATATATTATTATATCAAAATAATCCCCTTCTCATATACCTACATTATATACCTAACATCATCTCACATAGGTACATAAAGGTAGGTATTTTTTTATGATTATGAAATTATTTCTATTAAGAGATTAGGTAGGAAAATGTTCAAATATTATTCAATGAATGATTGGGTATATCATTTAGTTTTCATTATTACAATTATAAGTACCTAGGTAAAATAGGCGATTGAATTCATTAACTTAAGAGTAGTCTTCAGTACTATTATTTAGTTGTCAACTGTATTAAAATTATCGAAGAAGTGCTAATTTTAATACAGCTGACAATACGGGTTATACTAGGCGAACGCAACAGGTCAACTGTTGCACATGATAACATATTCCTACTTCATATGAAAGGTAATATAACTAGCTGTTACATGCGGCTCCGCTCGCTCTAGTTCATCTTTGCACCTCAAGATTGGTTCGGTTCAGTGGTAGACGTGAAAGCGTAACCGACAGATATGTTCGATCTGTTTCATTGGATTGAATGGAATAACCAGCTAGAACGATTTAATACCATCGTTTTTTTAAGATACGAAAGACATTATCGACTTCTATTTCTGCACCACAACGTCCACAAGTCGCGTCTGCGCTGTCTAGTTGTATGTTTAGAACGAAATCATAAAAATATAAATTTAAATTTCATAATAATTATAGATTGGTTTGCACAATTGTGAATGGTAAAACGTATTATTTATATTTATTTACAGTAGTATTAAAATAGTTGTTATCTGGGTGTACATCTGAACTGAGGGCCCAAATGTTCATCCCTTGTCGAACGATTATATATATAATAAGACTAATTAGCTGAAAATAGTTAAAACTTAAAGCAAACCACCATAAAACCATAAATTAAAACTAAAACAAAACAATAACTTCGCTTTAACTTCGCCTGCGTCCTTCTCTCTTTTCTATTTGAGAAAATAGGTATTAGCATTATCTACATAATTCTTTTGACATGTGTCGCCATTCACATGTCAAGACCAACCTTCAATTTGAGCCATCATTTTCTAGATACCCTGCGAAACTGAGATCATGAAAATTTAATCTAGTCTCTGCGATGACTTATTGTAGTTGATTATTGAATTTGAGTTACGTCTACGGCTATTACGCCGGATAAACACAACTCGTTTGGACTGTTTTTAGAGTGACTTGTGGGTATGGAGTCGTTCTTACTGTTCAGATATGTATCTACCCATCCATCATCATCCATCTACCCATTCATCACTGAACAGAAAGAACGGATCTACAACTGCAAGCTCTCGTTGCAACATAACTTGCTATAGGTAGCTCGCGGGCTGCAGTCTCCCTGCGTAGCAGTCGAACGGTCGACCGCTACGCCGTAGTCATAGTAGGCAGACCGTGCGATACGAACGCCATCGCTAGAACGGTACTTAAATCAGCAATATTTGATATTATGTATATATCACTAATACATTTTCGGGACTTGAAGATCTGAGAAAATCCGCACCCAAGGCTCTCTAGATTCTCAAATGAATAAAACTCCGATACCAATATTAAACTCTTAGCCAACAATAAGGCAATATTAAAGCAATGTGAACTCAATTAGACAGTGATTTCACTTATGGTGTTAAGCGAGCTCTAAAATTGTCTGCCGCTGTTCTTTGTACAGAATCTTAATCTTTTCGGAATTTCATTAGTCAACAAACTTATTGTGTGAAACGAAAAGTCAGGTAATGAGATACGCATTTTCACCGCTCATAATAAAATAAAAATTAATAAGAATTTTATATTATAAGTACATAGCCACTGCTTTGAAAATAAAATTAGACTAGGTACCTGTCGAAGTTAATACCCATAACATAAAATGAATTTGTGACCGGAAAAATGGGGTTCAACCTATTAGTTACCTATACGATATAACATACAACAAAATGGACTGAAAAAATCCAAATAGTTATATTGCTTAGTATAACTTAAGGATTCGATAAATTTGGGTTGTTTTAGTCCAAATAGTTGTACTGCTTAGTATAACTACATGGGTTCGATTAATTTGGGTTGTTTTAGTTCAAATAGTTAATACTGCTTAGTATAACTACATGGATCAGATTAATTTGGATTGTTTTAGGCCAAATAGTGTTATACTGCTTTGTATAACTAATTGGATCCGATTAATTTTGATCGGAAAAAGTAAATAGTGAGTAGAATGCTATCGCACTGTTTCTAGAAATGAGTAAGGAGGTCGAAAGTCAAAGATATCTTTGAATTGAACTACTCAAATTGACGGCATAGTTATTAAATGTCAGTTGCGAATTGTTTCTAGATAAGAATGTTACAATCCGGATTTGCTTTTGTCGTTGAGAGATAATGTATTGGAGCGGACACTAAAAATTTCAGTTATCATCGGAGAGGAACGCCCATATTACATTTGTGATAGGAGTAGGCGAGACAGACATAATAATCTTTTGCCCTATCTCTGTACCTATGCGATTTTGGGTACCCAAGTACCCAAAATGAAACTGACACATAGGCACTATCCGACTCAAATAAATTGCTTAGGTACCCAGTTGAACTGCAATAGTTTCAGTAGGTGACAGTGACATTTGATGAGTCGTTTTAATTTAAGATCTACGAGATAGCGTAATGATCTAATGAATTTCTTATAACATGTAACATGTTTGTCAATAGATCACACAGTCAAAATCAGTTTTTGTTACTTTTTCTCAGGACAAAGTCATGCTGTGTCGAAAACATAAGATGAAATGCAAATAGTGAAAATAAAACAGTTTTTCAATGTAAACGTTGTTATATTTCTGAATTCCAGTAATTATTAAGTCAGCTGAAAAAAAATTATTTAAATCGAAAACAATATTGAAATGCAAATCATTAATTAGTGCTATTCCTTTACTTACACTTTTCAAACTTGCTTTTGTATTATAGCAGATTACAACTTTATAATATAATAATATAATATAGTCAGTTAAACAGCGGCGGCGCAGTGGCGGTAAAAATGTAATTTAATGTTATAATTTTTATGATTTATATTATTTATATGATTTATATGATTAGCACTAATTAATGATTTGCATTTCAATATTGTTTTCGACTTAAATAATTTTTTTTCCGCTGAATGGAGATTATTTTTTTTTTTAATTTTTTATTCTAAACTGTATTTTCTGAATTTCATGAATGAAACCCATGTCTGTTTTGGCTTTTATGTGTTCACATAGCATAGCCCTAATTATAGAACTACATTTCAGCGTGATCAAATTCATAACAAAAAAAAATCCCGCTGGCTGGAGGTTTGGTTTCAACCATCATTTATTCTGAAAATAATACGGAACAAATTCTAGTTCTATTACCATTCGATAGCCCAAATATTCCGGCATATTACCTATAGGAACTTAGGCCTACAGGGCAACTGTTCCCGTTGAATATAGTCACGTCCATGATGGAGAATATTTTCAATACAGCTCTTGAGATCTCCCTAGGTTTATTACAAAATGGGAATAAAAAATTATTGCTCTTCCTCTCTCGTATACGCTGATAGCCTGTCTAGCTATTTATCCTTTGTCTATGGCTTTTGTATTTGTGATTTTAAAATGGATGGTATTCCTGGACCGTCTCGAAGCCTCGAAGCAAAGCCACTATTTGTCAAAAGTGGACGGGGCTACGTATTATTTTCAACGGACATCAATATTATAAAAATCGAAGGTACGGCATGGCGTGTTTATCTGGAGATGCTCATCTATAGATAAGTCTGGTAAACAATATTGCACGGAATCGCTGACCGTTAAAATAATTGTTCATTTATTTATTAAGTTTTCCTTGAACATTTTGTCAGATTTGTCTATTTAAGATGAATCGATAACTAAAAAGTTAATTTTTGTTTCTAATATATCCTTCCTGAATAAATTTGATTACTTTTTAAACATTTATATTACTTCTATAATTTTAAAAGTTTTACTTCAAATGCTAAAGTATTGTATTAAACGGTTGCCAAAATCTTTGAAGCTAGAGATAGAAACTATACGTTTATCATCATCAGCTCAAATACGAACACTGCACTGGACAAAGGCGCCGTAATCGTAGTTAAACGACTAAATCACATCTCATCAATATTTGACTAGGTACTAAGTACTATCTACTACTGATAAGGTTTATTTATTTTTTAGTATTAGTAACCAGTATAGTTTTAGTCTAATACGTACGAGGTAGCGAAAGTAAATCATAGTATAAAGAAAGAACTTCATTGAAATGTAAAAATGAGGGATTTTATTTCAGAATGAAGAAATTATAAAATCAATAACGCACAGTAACGACTGTGAACCTAATTATGCCAAGAATGAAGTAGAGTTAAAACTGATTGAATCCCAAAATCAGACATCTACCGGCTTCCCAAGTTTGATTCCTAATATTTACAAGCAGATAAGAAGAGAAATTAAGTCCTTAGGATATCATTTGGTTACTAAGATACCAAAATATAAGAATGTACAAAGCTTTTTATTTAAAAAAAGGAATGAAGCAGCAGGAATGCACAAATTGCATTGCGAAAGACCAGAAGAAGTAATAGTACCCAGATAATATTCGGCACTACTTTTAGGTTAAAATTAAACTTGTAATGGCAGACAAATTTTAGTATTTTGTACGCACTTAACGGATGTTAAAGAATATTACGGCGATGGAACTTTCAAAAGTTGTTTGAAACCTTTCGCCCAAATCTATTCTCTGCATGGTGACTTTTCCAGTACTCAGACGGAGTCGCGTATTTTGCCTATGGTGTATGCTGTGATGTCGGGCATGTCAACTAAATCGTGCATAATCTTGTTTAGAATAATTTTGTCACAGATTTCAAAAAGTTTAGTTTCGACTTTGAGAAAGCGGCATGTCATGTAGAGCCGCGTCGTAGTATTCCCAAATGTTTAGATAAAAGGATTGTTATACGCATTATTCTGATAGTATTTGGAGCGAAGCCAAACAATTAGATTTAATTAAAAAGTAGTCTTAAAAATTGAAGGGCTTTGTAATGTGTTACCACTTCTCCTAAATATCCATATTCGCGTTGATGGGATGGGAATATATTAAAGACTAGCAGTTGCTCGCGGCTACACCCACGTGGATGTCGAATATCGCGTTGTACGACTCTACTCGATTCTCTACTTTCCTCTCTATACTACTTCGCCTTGCTGTCATACCAACGGAAATAGCTATATTAGCGCCAATGTATAGAAATCTACCGGATCTATTGAGATTTATGATTAGTGCTCCGCTGTCTTGGTTGGTAGCGTGATGATATATAGCCTATGTTACTTCTAGATATTGTAGCTTTTTATAGATGAAAGAATTATTGAAATCGGTCCCGTAGTTTCGGAGCCTATTCGTTACAAAACACACAAACAAACAAACAAATCTTTCCTCTTTATTATATTAGTGTAGACAAGATTGCAAAAATACAAAAAAAAATACCGAATTCATATAGTTATACTGTTACTTACTTAGACTTTTTGTTATACCTATCGCATAACTAAAAGTATAACTAAGTGGATACAAGGCGACTAACAAATTGCAACTTGTCTAGGGGCCGGATCTTGATTATAACATATGTGCTCAGTAAAAAATCAGAATTGTAAGCAAGTGGAGCCGCAGGTAATAGCGAGTTTTGACAAGCAATAGCCTGTCATGCCGTGAGTTAATAACCAACATCCATCTACCACTACACTCTTGTCACCCGTGTATAATACTGATCCCGTTCTTGCTACACACAGGAATCTAATCCCGGGAATGGGTGTGTTATTTCGAAATATAATTTAATTGTGTGTTAAATTTCATCCAGATTTTTTCAGCTGGGCTAGATTGATTACTCTTTTTGTAACATGCTCAGATTACGTTATAACGAACGAGCTTAGCCAAGCTTTGCGTAGCCTTGGATATGTATGAAATATTAACTGTAATTATCACCAGAATAGTCCGATTAGACCAGATAATGTAGAGTGTGACAGATAACATGACTGCCACACGATTGATTGACACAACTATGAACTTGCATCAAATGTATTTACTACAACCAATATGTAGGTTCCTGGCCTATAGTGTCCAAACTCTAATTAATAGGATGTTTAGTACGATACGTCATGATTTTCTTTTAAAAACAGATTATAGATTCATCATTCTCTGAACCTTTTCTCAACTCAAATGGGGTCGGTTTTTCATAATAAAAACCTATTATAGATCACTCCTAATTTAATCACATATAGAACAAAACCAGTGGAAAGTATTTAGAGTCTCGTTCGTCCATCAGCAGGTGTACCGGCTTCGAGGTGACGGTGGCTTGGGCTCCATACGCTCGAGATTACACCACTTACAGTTTTGACATAGGTAGTAGTTGTACTATTACAATTCTTTCTATACTGATATATTGGTTATTGATTAAGTAAGTGCATCTTTTCAAGTGTTTTTAGGGCTCGAACCGATATACTCGTAAATGCTACACACAGTACACACCCCCAGTTTAATCCAAAGTTCTTCAAGATCAAGTACTAGGTATATCTCTAATCAGAATCAATCTACTTCGATTTTTAGCATTTCGTCTTCTATTAGGAATAGTTGCGCTACACCTACGAGAATGTTCTATTTATAAGTGCAAAGTGCAAACGTCGCAATACATCGAGTGTCGTCGGTCGAGTTCAACACGATGACGCACCCTTCATGTTGTAAGATATAATAAACAATAGTTGAGGTGAAGCTCTCTATTGTCTCTTAAGTATGACGTCAATCGCCAAGTCGGTGAAAGTAAAATAACAAAAAAAAACGAAAATGGATCTCTGAAAATATAATTGTACCTACTCATATTTTATTCATTTTCGATTTGGCGGCACATTAAAAATTGTCTGTGTCAGCATAAATTAACGTTTAATGAAAATTTTCGTGCAATGATTTTTTATGACTTTTGATGTCATTTAAGTCAACAAGAGAGTTATGATAGACTTCGATTGGCCTTTCACGATGAAGCTTTATCTCGTGCCACTATTTACAACTAGTTTAATGAGTTTAAACGTGGTAGCGCTAGAGCGTTCGACAGGCGTGGGTTCGATTCCCGTTCAGGGTGGAAAATATTTAGGTATATGTATTAACTAATAAAGTAAATTTGCATTGTTCTGGGTATTTTATTTACCGGTAGTACCTATGGATTTACAAAATATATAAATAATTGTTCGTTTATCTGCGTTCTAGAAACCTACATAAGCTAGCTTCGGGTCCAGATAGAGCTGTGAGCTGTTCTAGAGAGCAGTGCTATCTAGAATATTTATTAATTCAAAACATTTTTTTTAATAGATAGATAGATAGATAGATAACTCTGTATTGTACACCAAAAACAAAACAAAAAATAAAGGACAAGTATTGAGAGTTACAGTTGTTCTAATGTACAATGGGCGGTATCGCTGAAAGCCATCTCCTCCAGGCAAACTTGGGGTGGACAGTAACGTGACATAACAATATGTTGGTTCTGGTGTATTTAATGTAATAATTAATATAAAATAAGGCAAGACCAAGAGCATTAGGTATTTATCTATACTAATATTATAAAGAGGAAAGATATGTACGACGGTATCTCTCGTCCGAAATGAGCTGTCCAACTGGGGAAGTACCTCCGCCCTACAGAAGACCGCGGTCATAATAACCATCGTGTTGTGTTCCCGCCGGTAAGTAGGGTAGCCAGAGCTCACTATACCCCTCCTTCCCCTCCCCTTCCTAGCCTCCTCACCCCTTCCCAGCTCTCCCCCTTCCCCTTCAGGGTGGACAGCGCGTGTGTGACACCCTTAGTGTTGCACACGTTCATAGGCCACGGTGGCCGCTTTCCATCAGGTGGGCCGTGTGCTTGTTTGCCACCAAGGTAGTATAAAAAAAATATATGTTCGTTTGTTTGTTTGTGGCTCCGAAACTACTGGACCGATTTCAATCATTCTTTCACCTCTAAAAAGCTACAATATCTAGGAGTAACATAGGCTATATATCATCACGCTACACTTCAAGGGAGCGGAGTAATAATCATAAATCTCAATCGATCTGGTAAATTTCTATACATTGGCGCTAATATCGACAACAAGGAAAAGTAGTATAGAGAGGCAAGTAGAGAATCGAGTAGGGTCATACAACGTGATAATCTACATTTACGCGGGCGGAGTCGTGGGCAACAGCTAGTTTATATATATACAATATTAGGTAAATTATGTATGTAGGTATATATACTCAACATCATAACTTTGGATCAACATCTACGCATTTCGACACCAACGATAAAATATTGCATCCAAAATGAAAAGGATTAAAATACATAGGTATTATACCTGCCAAACCTGGGTGCAGCGAAATGGTACAAATCATTTGCATAGAATTTTCGTGAAAGGTTTACTTACTAGCATTGTATAACTGAAAGTCGAATAACAGCTCTGTTCACTTCTATTCAAAAAAATATTGGTGCAATTGAAAAAGAAGCGATAATGCAGTATGTAGTTGTTATTTATTTGTTCACGTTCACCGGTTAGATTATACTATTCAGAATACAACTATAGGTACATAAGGGGTACAGGTTTCAAGATTACGTAAGTACACATGTGTGCAATGTAGTTTAAATGTGCAGAAAACGTTATTGCTGCCTCTTTTGCAGACAAATTCAAATACTCGCGTAACTGTCGAGATTTTTAATCGTTTCTAAAAAACTGAATTATCTAATCATTAATCTGTATTTTTTGGGAATGGCACTATAATCCATTTAAACATTTCTTTTGCGTACGATGGTGTGCTGCCGTTAACCGTATAAGTGTAGGTACGTAGGTATGATAGGACATCTCGGCCGGAAAACTTCACCCTCCTAATTACGTGAACGCTGATACTGTGTAACCTAGTACACTGCAAACAGTGCAGTGTGCTCACATGACAGTGTTCTTCCTTTGATGTATGCACGGAAAACCCATAAAACGTGGTTGACTGGTCATTTAAAAACCCTTGATGACTTAGGGTTAGTAGTAATGGGAAAGAAATGTCTAATAAGGCAAGCTTACACCCCAGTAATTGAGACCATACTAGATGACATGCAGTTTTAGTTCAGTCTAGTGAAAATGGAAATAACTGTCAGTACAGTACAATAATTGAAAATACAAATTGTTGTATTTTCAATTACCTATTGTTGTGTAATTTTTTTTCATTCATTGGAATGAAACAAAAATAGTCACCATTTGCAAAAACAGTTAAGTGATAGCTCTAACCACACAAGAATTGTTATGATATCAAGTACAATATTTCAGCTTCGAAAATATTCCAATAGACGTATCAATAATACTGCCCCCCGGCAAGACACACACTGTAACACAATTAAGTATCTACAGTAATACTGATACCGATGCGATCCAGGAAAATTTATCACAATAATACTGTTTCTATGTACATAAGTGACTGTTGACAGTCACTACCTGTCGGGCGTCAGACGGCTCAACGTGTTGTGAGATCGCTCTCCCTTCCGTCAGATGAACTTATAAAACGCGTGTGGAACAAAGCGAGGCCGTATCAGGAATTTTCCTTTTACAGTAACGAGCGTTTTTAATCGCTAGATACTGTTCGGTTTTCATATCGCGGTTACAACATACGAAGCTATTAAAATTCGCGAAGAATATTAGAGTTGCTGTTGTCAACATAGAGTAAGTTTTAACAAGGGATAGGTGCAAATGTACCGCTGATACTTTTTATTTTGTTAGCATTCACTGAAAAAATTATATTTAAACTAGGTATAGGGAACTTGACAATTTGTTCTTATCCTGAAATATAATACTGCCTCTGAATTCAAAATAATGTGACCCGGGTCCAAAATACAAGACATTGATTGTTACTTTAACTAAATTTCATAACTCTATGTAAAATGATAATTATGGAACAGTTTGATCATAAATTACACTACGAGTAGGGATTAAGGAGGTCGGTGGGGCACCTGGAACTAGTGGCACCGAATTAATGTTAACTGCTGTAATTACTTAGCGCCCTAGCTTGTTAGGGTGAGAATTACAAGTGTGGAATGTGGCGAGTTAAATAAATTGGTGCAGTGGTGTTGAGAGTGTGGCCTCAGCGTTAATTAGAATAATTTCTTCTAGATTTTTCTAACTGATTTAAGTTACCAGACTAGTAGTAGACTAGAGTAGTTATAAACATGGTTATGATTTCAATTATCACCATCATCACTATCCTCAGCTTACTGTTTTATTGATATGTGTGTTTTTCTAGGAGTGACTGCATTGTAATCTCCTAACCCCGAGAGGAAAGCCTGAGCCAGAGCCTCACCCTTTGTTTAGCAGGTGCAGTTGCAGTTTACACTGCAACCAACCGGTTGAGCCCCCAATGATCATTTAAATTCATATGGCAACCTTATTTACTTTAAACATACTCGTATAATAACCTTGTAGTTATGGGTAGATCGTATACACAAAGTAGGGACTCATGAAATCACTTTGCATGACTCAAGATTACCGTAAAAAAGGAATATCGAGTAGCTCCGTTAGAAGATCAAAATGAAACGTAAATTTATACGAAAATTAAAAGATGTATATTCTTCTTAGATAGGAAGGTATTAAAATAGTGATGTTTGTATTTCATCTTCGTATACCGTTATACGTACTTACTGTGATAACTCAATATGATCATTATTCTACTTATTTACATCATTTCAAATAATGTAACCAGTATTGCTACGTAACTACTGGACCTTCGGTTTTGTAAATAGTTTATGATGCATCCTGATCTAATATGATGAGATTTATGAATTTACTTTACGTCACAATATTACAGAAAATCACGTGGCACGTGGCACGGTGAACGTCTGGTAGTAATACTAGCATATTTTTTGACCTCTTTTATATGGGAATGCATTTATCAATAGATCTATGAGTACCTAAGTAAGTTTATAATCCTCAGTGAATAAGTTAATATACGGATAAGGTACCTACTTCATATTTTGTTGTTTTGGATGTACACTGTACAGGGTTCTACCGACATCTTTGAGATTTTAACTAACATAACCTTTTATTTCGATAGGGAACGTCAACGGGAACGTCCTTTATCTCCTTTTGGCTATCGTCGCCCAATAAGGTTTAATATAGCCTTGTAGACTTTGGTAGGGTTCCCTTCATTCTTACTAGTCACTCAATTAAATAGTGTAGGAAATATTAACACGAATTTAGATAAATATCAGAAATCTGATAACTTTAACAACATTTGAATTCCATAGAACGTAGACTATATCATTAATTATTATAGATACATGCCTACAATTGTCAATAACCTATTTAGGCAGCTATAGGTAACTGTCGTTATGTTGTTCATGTCATCTTTATTACTGTTATTAAGTAATTTTAAGAAACCACACTAATCATCTCTATTGATACGTAATAACTCTGTATACCATTTTGCTATATTGAAGGGATATCTTTTCACCGTCTTTTCAAATGGAAAATACCCCCAATGGTCCCTAATTACTGTAATTCGACTAATATAATATACGAATTTCCAGGTACTTTTACGGAGTCAATAAGTACAAACGGCGAATTTGTTCGAGCGTAGATTGAACAGGAAAAAACAACTTATGTCCGCTGTTGTGGAGAACATCTACACTAATATTTGAGGGTATGTAGAAAAATTATTGTTACTTTTTGTTGAAGATGCTTGGTTCTTTGCTGTAATTATTTATGTAATGCGAAATATTTTCAATATAGACGGTGGATTGGTAAGAGAGCTCGAGAAAGCCAGACCTACGTCATAATATGAAGGCTGGTCTTTTTTGTGTTTAACTGAATCTGTAATAGGTAAATTTTGAAATATCTACTCATAATAGTACCTTTCCATACCTAATAGTTAAGGTACCTGAAATTTAAAGGAGCAAGGCCGTTTGGAAGGTACTAAATAACAATCTGCCAGTTAGCTTGAAGGTTGCCAAAACAACCATGCACCAGTTCTTACCTAGGTGCTATAAGGTACCAATAAATTTCAGTCTAAAATGACGTAGGTTTAGTATTCACGGGTTCATGCTCTAAATCAGCATTTCCCAAATTGTATAATATTATTGTACACGTTTATTTTAACAAATCCTACATCATGACCAACACCAGAAACTTAATAACCCTGCTAGTCCACACGGAAAAGTATCTTCAACATGAATGAGTACAATTGAAGTAAAGAATGCGACAGTGCGTTGAGTTGGATTTTTATTTTCGTGGTCCGGTGTTGAATGACAAGTTGCGAGTGTTGCGAACCATCATTTGGGAAATGTTGCTCTTAAATGACATTTATTGCTCGCGCTAAATTTAGCATAGAATTGACTGCTGCTGGCGTGCGTTTGATATTCAATTCGACTATTATAAGATTGAGTTTACAACTACTGGTACTACACCTGTCTTTGGTTTCGATTATTATCTATTTAAAATTATATTTTTATAACGAATTTATACAATTAAGTAGAAAAAATGTCGAGGATATCAAATGATATCTATGCATCGAAATATTGTGTTGGCTGGTAACGCAATTAGGTACTTGTGGTTCATAAACACGTAATCACCTCTCAATTTAAAGTATCTCATGGCAACAGATACCTATACTACCTAGATGCCTATTTGACTTATCCACACGCATGAGAGGATACAAGATACATTTAGGACCTGCGCTCACTAGCGGCACGGTGGAACTGCAGTGGATTTTTAGGCGATGAGTAGACATCTGGCATGAAATTTTTATTAAAAAAAGTCAATGAGGATGTATCTTATCGCAGTTGTAGTTTTGTGCCTTTTGCATTAGTATTATGGATATTTCACTAGCTCTTTTGGTTAGGTCAACAAGATTGATTTTATGTGTTCTACTAAGACCTTCGGATCTAAGCCAACTTAATCTGTAGCACTAGCATGAACTCCTATCGAATTCGTAATGTAAAGGTTTCGAGAGAACGGAGCATTGTGATTGGCAGTACCTATGCCTTTTGTGAACTTGTGTGCTCGTCTATCGCAAGGCTCCGTTCTGTAGATACCTTTACATTACGAATTCGATAGTATTTCATACTAAGGCCACTGCAAGCTGTTACACTATCGGACAAAGCTCTGGGACAAGCTTTCTTCTAGTGGATCTGAAGGCTCTGAAGTGAGAGACTCAGATGCAACCGAGAACTAAGCTGAGACGATAATGATGAATAGGTACATTTTAAATGTACTATTTATTTATGAAAATAATTTATTGAATGCAAACTCTCCATTTCAGAACGGGTGTCGAACATAAACAACATCTACCAACGTTCGTTTCAAAACGTACTGCGTACCTATTTTTAATTCCTATTTCGAGTGACTTTCATGTAAACCCTTATAATAATAAATAACAAGTAAGGAATAATTACTGTACCTGATACCCTTCAAATATTATATAAGTTACAATAATATCAATCATGTTTTACATAATACGGGCTTTCGCCGGTATGTTATATATCATTGGGCTCATGTTATGGGATGTGGCTACATTTTTGGCTACGTATATTTATCAGATTCTACAATTTGATATTATAGGATTCCTATATGAGTTGTTTTGGTACCTGAATGATGAGTTTTCAGGAAACAGTACCCGCCACATCTGGGTACGGTATGACCCCTTGGAACCACGCATCATGTAAAGTTTCGATCCATTTCTTTGATGACCTTTGGCTAATGATTTAAATATTGTTCGATAGTATAGCGCAAATATTTACCTATTTATTCATATGAAACGGCTATGATCTGCCAAGGCATAAAGCCTAATCGGTTTACTGTAAAAATTGACGTAGTCATGCGGTTATGCTCAAATTACGTCTATTAAAAGTCAGTAATTTTCTGACTCTTATAACAATTGTTATTCTTTCATATATAATATTCAAATTTTATACCATATACCTAGGTAGTGTTTAACATAAAGTAATAACTGATTTAGATGCCAAAAATAGGTTTAAAAAATGATTTTAAACTACACCTACACACATAGCTTAGATATCCATATTCCTTTGCATTCTAGTTGCTAAGAGCTCAAAATGCGTTCTACAAGCGCAGTATACGTTTTTGGGCTGTCTTTTGAGGACAACACGAGAGCCTCTAAAAAAATCTACCAATCATAGATTATTTAAAAAGAATGAAAGCAATTTGCAGGTTCGCGCGATAATGTAGGCATATACATACAAGTATAATATTATTTTGAAATACAGACTTATAATATTTATACCTACATACTAGGTATGCACAGTATGAAATAATCAACTGGCGCATTAAGAACTCAGTCAATTGCAGGTGCATATATTATTAGGAGGTACTTTTAGAAATTTTCAAGTATGTACCTAAATACTTCTCGCACAATGTGTGCAATTGCATGTTACGCGTATCTTTCAAAAACTACCTCAGATTTTAAGAATGAAGATCCATAGATGATATATATAAATAGGGTATAAGAAGTTTGTCCAGATCCCGCACCTCTCGCTAGCTATCGGTACGTTTTGTCCCACATAATAAGAATTATTATTCGTGAAGAATCGAACAAACATTACTACGGTTGAAAGCAAAGGCATAAGCTCAAGAACTTGCTCAAAAATTAATGCAAACTTTTTCACTGAACCAGCGAAGATTTACAGATAAATGCCTATTTAATTACCCTCTCACGACCACGAAGGACGGAAGTCAAGATTAAACACCAGATATTATAATAATGATGCCGAACATTATTGATAATCTTTAAATAGCATAAAACAAAATATATATTATTATAAATTTAATATCAACACGTGCGCCAACATAGTTGAGAACGTGTTGACCAACAGCTGCTGGCCACGTGTGAGCGAGGGTCTATGTCTAACTAGCTTGGTGTATGCGGGGCACCGGAGGTTTTGTTGGTATACGTGTAGAGCGGCTATTAGAGCAGGTACTTACCTGACTTATATCCAACCCAACTATCATACAATCTATACAACTAAGTCACAAATAAGGTTAGTTGTAATTATGTCAAATAAATATATTCATGTTCATGAATTTCACGAAGAAAATTTGTAGTCTATTTGCATTTATTTACAAATCTTATTGGTACGTGGATTATTTAGTCTAACAAGTAATTGGCAACCGAATATAAATTCTAATACAATGAAAATGAACGGACCCAACTTTTAAAAAGAAAAAAAATATTTAGCTACCAATTAGGTACTATCGTTAATAATTTACCTCCGTCTCTACTAAAGTAAACATTAAACAATTTTGAAAACAGAAGAAAAAGATTCTTCCTGGAATTATATACTCGTAGGTTTTAGGGATGAGATATTTTTAAGCCTCCGAGTTACTTCTGTTTTTTTTTTCATTTACCTATACAAAGTAATAATGTTCCTAGAGCTAAGCGACAGAAAATGCAACCACTTTCGAAAGGCTTTTTTGTTAGTATTATATTATGTTAGTTACATGGTTTGACTATGTTAAAACAATTTTAGTTCATTATAGGTAAAAACAGGTTAGATTAAGTACCGCAGTAATTAACAATGATAAGAAATCTGAAAATATTCTCTTGCACTGCTACCTCTGTTCGTAATTGTATAAAAAGCCATGTCATTCCTACTTATTTTGATACCTACTTAGTTTTTAACAATATCGTAATATCTAAATCCAATCTATTCCTCAGTCAGTAGTGCATAATACTGATTCACTACAGCTACTAAAAATTCTTGCTTCAGACACATTGAATGCTTGAAAAATAGCAGCTAGCGCCATCTGTTTCAATTTCCCGGTACCTAGTAGGAAGCATAGAACGATAATGTTGCGACTCTGTGCGGATAGATGGCAGATCAGGAATGGTTCCAAAGAAGGCTTGATTAAATAGGTACTTTTCCACCCCTAGATGGAGCTAATATCAATTAAGTATAGCGTACGTGGTTCACTTTTAAATAACTAGCTGTTGCCCGCGGTTTCACCCGCGTGGATATTGGTTATCGCGCAGTGCAATATCGTTCATAAATTCTATATGTGTAACTTCAACTATATTTGCGGCGCACGCCAAAACATGTCGCCGATTGTAGAATTTTTTCCTACTTACTTGACACTTATCGTTATATTTTGGACAATTAACACAATTGTCTTTATAAATAAATTATAGCCCATGTCTTATTCCGATGTATAAGCTAAATTATTGTAAAGTTTCATTAAATTTTTCGCTTGAAAGTGGAACAAACATCCACAGTCACAAACATTCGACTTTATAATATTAGTAGGAAGTAGGATAGTTACTGGCTATATTATATTTTGTTACAAGACATTGCATTCGTCTCAGCATATAAACTGAACAGATTTTGATATCAGAATACTATGTGAAATCTACTTCAAACATTCACCCTGACCTTGCGTTTGAAAAAAAAAGTATGTAGGTATTGATTAGTTGGCGCAAAGCCCGAGCTGTTTCAACTTGCCACCAAATTTATTATATCAGCAAATTGTGTAAGCATTGTACTCCAAATTATCTTTAATATTTTAGATACCCATGGTTTCCAAAATTTACATCATCATGTTTACAACCTATCTATATAAATTACTCACTGAGTTTGTATTAAATATTTTAATAACGAAGTGGTATTTTGTGTTCGGGTTAATCTTCTATGCCGATGCAATTTTGTTTGTTGAGGCCGATCTCTTTACTTTCAACTAAACGATCTGTTATCGTTAGATAGGTATCTAACAGGTATTTAACTGACAAGAGATTTAAGTTAAGCAGTTACTAGGACCAACATAAACCCTACCTACACATGTATCATTTCTTCACATTAAAATTTTTAGTGCTTTATCGTATTATGTAGATACGTTTAGTACCGTATCTCGTACAATTGGTTACCTCATACTTTAATTCTAAATTATAAATGAACTACTGTAAATTTACAAGTAATTTTTCAGTTAATTACACTGGGTACGTTGGATAATTTTGTTAATTTGTAGATTGTATACTGAGAGCACACATTCCACACTCTATTACATCAGACTAAGAGTAGGGTCAAGTGAAAAGGATAAGTCCTACTTATCATATTCACTTGGGCCTGCATATTTGGACATTTTTTTTTTTGGAAAACAAAAACTAGCAGGGTTTCATCTACATTAGGTTAGGAATAGAACAAGGTGCTTTTTCCAATTTTTATGCCACTTAGGTCTCGGTCTTAGACAAGCGCACGGCTCACTTAATGGAAAGTGGTTATCGGGACCTATGGGCGTTTCAAACACCATGAGGAGTTCTAAATCTAAAATACAGTGATCCGTCTGAAATGAAAACAGGTGTTCACTCTTTTTGGTCAGTTAATTTTATAACGAAATGTACCGAATTACTAGGAAAGTATATACCTAGCTTTTGTGTATCGATCCGAATGTTCTGCCAAATTTGGCTTGTTACTCTACTTCTAAACGATAAACTACGTATTCGAAGTCATTATAATAAGGGAAATTTACTTACATAACATAACCCCAAAGTTCACGCGATAATGGATAAATACACATAAACTTTCCAAAAGCCGTAATTAAGGAAGTTTTAATTAGCAAAACAAATTTTAACAGGAAAGCAATATGCGAACTCAAGACAAGCTTTCATATTGCTTTCCAGTTAAAATCTATACAATACGTACCCACATAATACGTGAGAAAACTGATTAAATTATTTAGAATTTAAATGAGACTGGTTTAATGTGAAGTATATCACCTAATACATCAAAATATAATATTATAGGCATAATATTATGAATAGATTAATATTCTTATGACAGTTTTAATCCATACGAAAATAATAATAAATGTAGCTCCCACCTACCCAAATTGCTTCATTTCTCCGAATTTAATAAACTGATTTACATTTCGTTGGTCCACTTTATGAGAGTTCATACTCATAGACACATTCGCCCTTAAAAGTTGATGAATAACAAATGTATAAAATGATGTTTACTATGCTATGTAAATGTTATCATCCGAGGATAATTTTCATATATTTCACGTTTGCTTTATCGCTTAAGCAAAAGTTTTAAAGCTAACGTGATGGCCTATTTACATGAAATGATTAAAAGACGAGAGTTTCTGAATCGTATGCTTTAACTATACTTGTAAATGTTCAGGTTAAGTTAACGTTCTAAGAAGAAAGAAGACAAGATGAGAATGAGTTAACGACGTTACCTCAATCACATCTTAGAATATCACAACAACACCAGCTGTAATTTCAGTACAAAGGCGAATGTTAGGGATATTGTTTACAATTTACAGCGAATACCTACACTAAACTGTTGTGATTCGTTTACACTTCGAAAGTAAGCAAACAAACTATCGTCTGAAACTATGTATTTACTTCATTATTTTAGTTACTTATACATTTTGGGAACAACACATGCTCGGGTAAAATTCGTTCCGAAGGGAAACATAATTATGTTGTTAATGAGCCTGCTATATTTTTTATTGACTTATTAAAAGTCATCATTTTAATCGAAACATCTTCATTGTTCTGCATTCTCGTACCTACTAAACTACCTACTTTTAATACTGCTGCAAAAATATATTGCCTATTATAATTCTTGACAACTTTTTATTGAGATGTTCACCATGTGAAAAATTAGATTTTTTAGATAAGTTACTTATTTTCACAAACATAATGGCGCTTTTACTTTTAATAGTAGTTGTAAGGTTTCCTTCATCCCGCTAGCGGGCAAGCAGTGAGTAAATAAACTTCAGTGAGAAAATAAATAAGAATTAACTCATGTAGGTACTTACTACACTTAGATAATGGTGAAGTGAACGAAATTCCAAAGGGTACCATTTGGCTAAAAACTATATTATTTAGTGGATGATGCAGCATGATAGAACCAGTTTAGCATACAATAACCTTGCATTTTATGGCGACCATGCCAGTATTCTCTGATATCTTCAATCCATAGCAGAAAGGCTATCATTTAAGATAATATCAATTCTAACATAGTGGGCTCCAGTTTGCAAATCATTATTAGTGATGAGATATCTCTAAAAGATTCTATGATAATTATTGATTATGTAAGCAGAATACAAATTAAACAACTGTTGCAGTCACAGATATCCGAGTTGCAGTACTATGACCTACCTCAAACACTTAAATAAATGTTTGTTTCGGCATAGTAAATTTGCGTATGAACATGGATAAGAATCACCTACTAGGTACTCATTAGTCATTTAAACAATGAGATTATTACTACACATTTACAGATATAAAAGACAAGTGTTTCCTCTCAAATATACAATAACAAATGCTTATGAGCATCGGTAAGACGTAATCCTTTGATAAGATAGATTACATTTATTGGATGTTTGAAAGTAAATCCTCGGGTAATAAATCTTTTGAATACTAAGGGCATCTATACACTCCCCTAATATTCTGAAACTCATACGTAGGTATGTATATCAAAATATTAATAGTCAATTATTAAGTTATGTGAAATTTGCACCGTATTTAAAACCCGGTACTTACTGTTTTATACCCTAAATCTCTAAAAATAGTAGAAATCACAAGGCTCAGGTTTGTGTTATTATAAGTGTATAGCCACTTTGCCTCTGCTTATCGTGATTAGTAATAAAACTATTAAACTATATAACTAAGTAGTTATCAGAACTGCTCGAAGCACATTATTTCAGCTCAATAATAGAAATATAGACTGTATGACTGCAACCAACAAGACAAGGAGCTAAAAATAATGTTCAGTGTATATTCTGTTTAGATTGAAGAGCGCGCACGTAACTATAATGTCAAAGGTTGTAAAAATGCTATAAGGTACACACGAATACATGTTCCTCACTTAATGGTTCATCGACAAATGTGTGTGTTATAAACTTTTATTTTGGAATGCCTATCGTGTATATAATTGAATGTCAATAAACCTCACATTAAACTAGAAGCCATTTAATGATATAGGAATTGAACAGTAACATTAAGGACACCATTTATTAGAGTATGCAGTACATATAATTAGAACTAGTACGTCGGATCTACATCACGGTATGGTCGCTATGATAGTATATAAAGACTAACACTGCACACATAAGATTAATAGGTACTATAGATATACACCTATTATACTAACGTTTCACTTAGTACACGTAAAAAAATTGGGAGAGAATATGTATCTACGATCGCTTCGCTGAGTCCCTTGCAATCAAATAGGTACTTAATCATTTATTTCGGCTAATACTAAAAATATTTAGACTACTTATGTATACCAGAAATAACCACCTCAGGAATAAGAGGCAAGGGATACGAGGCTGTCATAAATTAGACTCAATTAGACTCAAAGGTGACCGTTATAGAACAAAAGATGTTTAGTAATAACAGGAAAGTAATGAAACGTACATGCAGCTGTCGCAGTGAACAGATCAATAAAATACTTGAAATGTCAGAGGTAACTATATATTTTACCATCGCACCGCGAATTGACGAGTCAAATCTATGTGTATACTGAGACAACTCGACTCTTCGAATATCTGAGCCAGGCGGCAGATGATGCGCAAGAGCGGTTTCCGAACGCTGAAGTGGTATTTTTGGGGGACTTTAACGCCCACCACAAGATCTAGTTGAGCTCCGCCAAAACCGTGCGGGAAGAGACACCCACGCATTTGCTTTTGCTCATTGCCTGACCCAACTGGTACACGAGGTCACCAGGATACCAAGAACCTCGGGCCTAGCACCCTCTCTGCTAGACCTTCAGCTGACGAGCCACCCAGCCGCTTTAGGCAACTCCGACTGGTCTGGTCTGTTCGAGGTGCCTATCATAGCACCCCCACGACTAGTGCAGGGAAGGCGGCGACTCTGGCACCACTCGTCAGCGGATTGGGATGGACTGCGTGACTATTTTGCGTCCATCCCGTGGGTTGAGCGCTGCTTTGAAGGTCCCATCGGATAGTGCAACTCCTGTAGTCGGTGAAAACGGTCTAGATATGGAATACTATATTCCTTACACTGATGTCACCGGTGCCCGCGGGGTGCATCCTTGGTTAGACCACGAGTGCGCAGAGGCTGTCCATTACAAACAGTCTGCGTACTGCGCTTGGGTAAGGGCGCGCGCTACTCTCGATAGGTTCCAACATAGGGTACTTTAAGGCAGCGTACAACTAAGCCACTAAGGTCAGCAAGAGGGCTACGTCAGAGCGGATGCCCAGTGCATAGCACGGGTTGGTCAAGAACTAGTGGCGCATCTCTCGGGTAGCTCTCAGTGTTATCACGCACTCTCTACTCAGTTTGATATCATATCTGATACGAAAAACCTATCTACAATAAGGATGTAAGTAACAAAGAACAACACAACGAAACGAAAGGAACAAAGGATATAGCGAAGCAAAAATTTCGTGTCACCTTATTCAAATAAGTAAAGTTATTACAATTTACTTCAGATATTTTACAAAGTAGGAGTTTAATATTTCTGGAAATTCTTACTTATACAACTACCTAAAATTGGAGTGTCTGTTAGTAGTGTTAAACTGAGAGCTTATTAGGAACTCACATAAATGTATACAGCTACCAACCTTCGCCACCCACCTATAACAAAAACGCAATTCTTAGAATTTTTGTCTGTTTGTAATGGGTCATATTTACGATAGATAGTTGGTGTATTACGGCGCAATTTAGGTTACTTTTATTTTAAGAAAAGTATTAGGATTCCGTAGTCCCCGGAGGTGAAACCGTAAGCAAAAAAAACAGCCGATGAAGTCCGTCATTTTCGACGAAATTTCATACTTATCAAAGCAGTATTTTAATCTAATTTATACTTGCGAAATACAACTGTACCTATACCTTACTAACCGTAGGAATATATAAATAGTTACCTGGAAGATATCAATCCATTTACCTATGACGCTATAACCCATGAATATTTTAATGCAGCCATATTTCAAATGATAAAATTAGTGCAGATTCTGCTATCTGTGCAGTGGTCGAAATTTTTGATCCAATGTCCACCCACGCATATTAGGTACTAGATAGAATGACAGTCTACGTGTGCCGCGATTATTTGCCAGAAGCATAGGCAGTTCGTGTAAATAGCTACTCTTGCCAAATCTATGTTAGTGAACTTTACATTTGGCACTCGACAGTGTCTGCGTTGTTAGTTACGTTAAAAATATGCGTCGTCATGAACGAGTCACAGCAGTTCTGAGTGTCCCAGTACGCTGGCCCCAGTCCAGGCAAGACACACAGAGATTTACATCAACATATACATTTATCTAACTATCCCGAAGATAACAGCGCGCATGTAACATAGTCGCAATTTAACCTGAACAGTTAACCTTCAAACGTCAGTTAGTTCAGCCCGCATGGCGTTTACGTGTGCGGAGGAGGGGCAATCGAGTGCAAGCCGGTTTGTTGTCACAAAATTAGATGCACGTAAATACTTAGAGCTACGAGTGACGCATTGAGTGACGTAACTGTCTTATAAAAACAATCCTCTATTATGTGAAAAACCATCGACGACAGTGCGCTGTTTATGTAGGCGTTGAATAGTGAGAGATACGCGGTATACCAGAAAAAAGAGAAACATGATAGTAGCTGAATTTATTTTAAATTGTAGGCATAACGTCACGTCATCAACATAAAAAGAACAAATGTCTGAATCCCATTTCATTAAATGAATCAGTACAAAGGGACCAGAAAATAATTACATATTGTTACGCGACTACAACGCCTATTATGACTGGACTTTTTATTCCTGTTTTGTTGGCAAGGGGATACTTTAATTTTACACAGTTTATCCTAAGGGCGTTCAGCGGTTACCTAGCAATCCTTAATTAATAATGAAATATTTTGTAATGTTTGATATAAATGAAGTCGTAGGTATTTGGTCAATTTTACAAGCGAAGTAATTAGTAAAAGAAACTATAATGTTTATACAGGTACATTTTGTGTTTTTTACCACTTCATGGTTTTCATATAGAAAAACAGAAGACCGCTCGATACTAATTAGATATCAATTGATAATAATGGTTTGTCCACTGATATCCTGTTGAATACATTAATATTATGAACTCCATAAAAAAATGTGAATCACAAATGGTGGAACAGTGATAATAATTCAACAGGCGCGCAGATGATCGTGGCAACCAAACTGATGTCATACTCGGATGCGTGTCGGGTAGGTACGTAACACTTCATGACATCACACAGGCGAATTTATTTTTAGTGTTCGTTCGAGCCTTAAAATAATTATTTCGACTCGTCACTTTCGAGACCGTTTCCGTTTATTTCACACGCATACACGTGTAATGTCGCTGCGGGAATTTCTCTTATGTCGCAATTGGGTACTAAGTAATTAATCGTTGTACAGTAACGCTAAAACGATTTAACTTGGAATGTTACACGTTTATTGATTTTGTAACTATAGTGATAACATGGCTATAATTGAAGAATTTGTGAATTAGTCTTTACGATAAACACTATTATTTAAATCGATAGATTAATTACCTATAAAGTGCAATTGGATATATATTTGGATATTTAGCATATATGTATATCACATTTTATGAATTTTAAAATCACAATAAATAAAACATACATAGCTTTGTTGTACCTAATAATCAAATGCAGAGACGAATTAAAATGGGTTATACCTACATTTATTGCGGAAATTACAAGGTTAAATGCGATGTAGACACGCAAACTACCTGGCTGAGAAAATAATAGATGACTGTAAACGCAAAACACAAGTGTCGATGCAAACCATTACGTATACTATAACAGAACTGTTTAACTGTATGATCTTTTCTTTTACATTGCAGTACTAAATATAAAAACCCTTTAGGTATATAATACAACCTATCTATATAGACCCTACAAAATTTGATTATTTTGTTTTAAACCTATCGCTTATGCTTTATCTTCCTGCCCCAAATAAATAGTTAGCTGGGATTGTCGGGAACACACAATTTCAATCCATCTCTCCCTTTCAGTCCATATTGTTTCCTTCGTATTTTATACACCTTTCTAGTCATTTATCAGACCTTAACCATATTACTTTCATCGGTACTTGTTATCCTTATCTACATTATCTATGCAATGGCAATTAAACTGTAGAAATATACTTTATAATGTCAAAGTTAAGTATTATAATTCTTTCTCCAAGCTTAAGGAGTTATCTTTTGTTAAGTGTTTCTACCTGTCTATAGTCTATACACGTCAAATTCCTTTTCTGGATCTGCTCTTTGTGGATGTCTGACAAACATTTAAGGTCATCGATCATTAGGAGGAGTAGTAAACATTCAACGGTTAAGCTACTTTTGTTATCAACATTATGATTTCTCACAATTTAAGAAATTATTATCTACAAGGTTTTGTTTATCTGCGCAGAGGAGTTACCAAAACATAGACAGTAGAATCCACTTAAAGTTAAGTATATTTGTATAGCATTAAATATACAAGAGCAGGTGGGGCTTAGAAGTATATAATATGAGAGTTCAAAAAGATATGCTCGAGTGAATAAGGCACGTGGAACTAATAAGAAATAAATTTAATATCAAATAGAATTGAAAAAGTAAATGTAAGTGAGCAAGTCGGCTCCAAATCAAATTGACAACGTTTCAAAAATAAAGTAGACCAGTAGCACCCACTGGCAGAGCACTTTTTGGTAGAGAGCACATTAATATTGGCTA
Organism: Pelosia muscerda; assembly: GCA_963691645.1. NCBI lineage: Eukaryota > Metazoa > Arthropoda > Insecta > Lepidoptera > Erebidae > Pelosia > Pelosia muscerda. Next base: position 18,571,821 of record OY829098.1, on the reverse strand, counting down.
AGGATGTCCTTGAGAACAAAAAGAAGCAGTGCCCCGGTGGCAGAAACGCGTATATTCAACATTAATTGATAATTTCTTCTACCCTCTCTCAAATAAAGGTGACAACGCTTCCAAAAATTGTAACAAGTAGATGCTAGCGACGGTTGTAGATGCACATAATCCACAGCGGGGTAAATAACCACAAATCACTCAGTCGTGATCTGATATACCTACTCCGCTGAAACGCGCTCATATTTTATATACACGAAGAGGCTTTCTCCATCTGATGTGTCATTGCGAAAATTTCATGGTTCCTTTTCTAGAACAGCATTTGCGAAGTACTCACGATAAAATTTATGACAGGAATTATTCACGCCGAATATTTGGCCAATAGGTATTAGTAAAATTTAATACATATTTCGTTATATTTTATCAATATAATGAAACAGTAGGCCAAAGCCTCTCAACATTGGGCGCGACCTATATCCAGCGGTGGTCTGCGATAGGTTGATTGATTGATATCATTATAATTTGTAAGTTTCTTTAAATTCACTTACTATTGCAGAATTCGTACCGAATACAGTATTTTAGAGTTAAAACCTGAGTTAATTCTGTTGCATAGTAAGCGTTGGAGTATTGCATTGCAACTGACATTTTGTTTCCGTTGACATACTCGCGTGTCTTAATCAGATTACAAGCAATTCTCTCGTAAAGGAGTCGGTTTAACCACTTGGTTCTTAGTAAATACAGCAAAACAAATCTTATTAGGCTGCGAAACTTCGAGGCAAAATTTCGTTACAAAAAATTGTTTCCGTTGTCGTAGGTTCTATGTTTTAAGTTTGCGTTCATTCATCGACGTCCCGACCGACAAAGTTCAGAGCTAGGACATCAAAATCGCATCTTAAGGAAACTGTTAGCGCTTCATGAGTTTGTTACAAATCTTTGGAAAATGTTTGCGCTGGTATACTTAATTTTAGTACTATTCATGTTTGAAAGATATAGTATAGAAATAGCATAGTGTTGGGAATTAGAATGTTCATTCATAACTGTCATTGTAAACCTTTGAGAAAACCGCAAGGCGAAAACGGTTTGGTACAATAGAAGAATAGAAGTGTAGAAGTACAAGTAGCACACTACTTGTACTTCTACACGATATTTATTATACGATACTATCTATACATTATTGATAACACATTTTCAATAATGTATAGAGAGTATTGTATTTCACAAAATTTCAGAGAGCTCATTAGTTGGGTTTAACATGCCTGAAGCAAAATATTTTACAAAGATTCATGCCGCCATGGTGATAAAGACATCATTAAGAAAATTAAGAGTAAATTTTACCGAAGAAAGATTGGTGAAATTTATTTTTTTGTTCACTATATAAATACGAGTATAATGAGCGGATAACAGTGGGAATTTTTATGGACTTTTCGCTTCTTCTTCTTCGTTTATGAACGCAATTTATAAACACCATATTAACAACAAATTAACAATAAACTTACATAACACTGCAGAGCATCATTTTTATACCGCGCACTCAACTGTTCGCCATAAAAATGGTAAACATAGGCACTTAGATTGATTTTAATACAGTAATATTTTCTCGTTACCATAATGCAAGAGAGAAGATAAATGTATTGCAAGAAATAATTGTGTGACCCCTAAACGGTAATCGCTACAAATAACAACCGTTAGAAAAATAAGAAAAAATTGTCGAATTAAAGTAGGTGCTGTACTAATGGAGTAAGTGAGGAGTCACGACGTATACTGGTCATCTGGTCAGTTGCGTCTCCTCAAAGAATATTTCAATTTGTAATATATTCAAGTTATAGGTATACCTATATATATATATATGTATTTATAAATAAAATTTGAGGTTTTTAAAGTTAGGCTTTGAAACTTATCGATACATTGCTGGTGGCCTAATCGTCACGTATTTTTCTATGCAATATTCAAACATGCCAAGGTGATAAGGGATGCGTTTTTTGATACTCAAATTCAAACTAATATGTATGCCATACTATACCATAACACGCGTTTTGAAATTACTTGGTATATAGTATAATATACTCATACATTACTGTTAGTAAATAGTAGCCATGGGTTGCCATGCCATGTGATTGCCATTGCCATAAGATACCCATAAGCATATTATTACTTTTCACAAACATTCAATGTGAATCCTAAAGAAAGACCTGTGCATTCACATGTAATGAGCATACTTGCCAATGTTATATTGCAGAGAGAAGGAGAACGTTCCATCGAGCGTTCTGGCGAGCAATATTGCGAAAGGAAATAGAAATCTTAAAAAAAATTCGAGCGTGCATTAGAAAGATCATAAAAATGTTCGTATTGCTCTATGCTAGTTTCTAAATCGATGTTCTATTACAAGTATTTGCTCATGCTCAGGTCTTTCAGCACCTTGGGATTAATAAGTGTCATATTTGTAACCTTTTAGAATTAAATGATTTAATGTATTATTACTTTGTTTTATTATCTTTGCAGTAAGTATTGCCTCTCCCATAACACCAAATCAAATAGTGAATTTTCTCAGTACGGTACGCGTCTCTAGGTCCCTAGAGTCACTGCTCCAAGCGTCAAATAAAGGGTTGAGAGGTATTACCCAAACCCTAATCTCCGGTGAGAAGGCTCAGATGCAATCGGGACGCAACACTGCCATGTTCATAATGACTTTGTAGTTTGTGAAGGAACTCGAAATAACTGCCGTCGTATAATTTGTGTTATCAATTTATTGGTAACATGTTCACTAAGCGCCGGCAACTATTGTTTCCCTTGTAACACCGGTATTAAGCACCACAATGGAAGCTACTTACATTAGTTTAAATTGAACTTATAATAAAGTTTACGATACATTTTGAAGTGAATTTCGATCATTAGAACTGTAAGTACTAGTGACGTGTAGGATTGTTAAAAATGTATACCTAGGTAGCATTTACTAAAACTATGAATGTTAAAAATGTTAACGGTGTAGTTGTCAAGATACGCGGATATAACTTCTTTACTCCAATCGGTGTCGGTGCATGTGACGTAATCTTGAAACGATGGTTGACGCCACCTGACGCTTGGAAGTAAAAAATAATTTCAATGGAATGGTATTCTGACACAATATATACAGGCTGTAAAGTTGAGGAGAAGGGACGTGTTGAGTATCAAAAGAAACGTCATTGCAGAACATCCGGGAGAGAACCGGCGGCGTTGCCTTCATTAATCCAGTTGGCCGGAAACTGCAAAGTGTCTCTTCTGTCTCGAATGTTGTGGTCAACAAGAGGCACTTAATGAATGAAAATTTTTTTCTTCAATTTTCATGAGTATAGTCAGTTGCAACTTAATATCCTGGACAAATTAACTGACTCTTCAATAAATATGTCATGTGACATTCAAACCATTTCGTGATAACATAGCTCCCCGTGCATAACCGTTTCAAAGTGTATCCATTAAAGTACTCAATAATATACACATAAAACAGTAACGTTTATTTTTATACCGCATTGAAGTCGTCTCGCCGTCTAGCATGCACCACCAATAAATAGGGCAAATAATGTAAAGGGCGGTACAAAATATAAAAGAAGTGTATTATTATTACAAGAACTTTGCGACCTTTACTTTTAGTATCTCTATACTAATAATAAAGTCATGGCTCATGGCCCATGACTTACTAAGACCTTCTAAAATTTAATCTGCAAATCGGTACACCTACTGCTAGCGGACGACGGTTAGTAGCAGGATTTCCTCTCGTTGAGACTTCAGAACGCAGCCGCTACTAAAAGACTCCTATGGTAAAAGTCGGATGATTGCTACAGCGGGATACTTGCCCCGGTTATGAATACGTACCTACTACTGGCACTATACCCACATTTTGCCCGATGAGCGAAAATCTTCCGGAGCAAAACTTTGACGAGGAGCATTGAAATCATATTGGTAAGTAGGTATTTTATACTGTAGTTTTTAACGGTAGTGGTGCCGATCTATTTTTTGTATTTAATTACACTGTTCATTTCGTGTATATTCGTTAATTGGTTTTTATCTATTCTGTAAATAAAAAGGGCAGTGTGCGAGTGTAAAAGGGTAGTCACCCCCGTTTACTTTTGCGGATAGTTGCCCATTAAACAGTTCTTTATTTTCAAAGAGTTTTATTTCTTCATTTATTGTTTTTAACTCATTAACTTAATCTACCTTGGCTTAAATAAAATAAGTACCTGATTCATGCATACATTCCAGGCGAGGAAAATGCTTCGCAAGTATCAGCGTCAAGACCGCCATGGTGCCACACCACGTACCGAAGCTGGACACCAGATAGTTTTACACTAGCGGTCAAAGAATTGGATGAAAAACTAAAAAGCAATTCATGAAATATCATGAATATGCGGAATATTCTGCTTCTAATGAGAAAACGCGAGCAAGCGGACGGGCAATGCGATGTGGTGAGTACGCGAGAGTAACTTGTAGTTAAATGTTACAGAAGTAACGTGTCTTTGAACACGATTACGACTAGATGTATTTATTAATGAATAAGCGGTCGAAATTTGTGATAACGTAGTAATACAAAATATTGTCTTCTTACAATTGTTTACGTACCAAGACTGTATTTTTTTTTCCAAAATTAAGATTACAAGATTACAATTATTACTAAGAACTACTACTCCTCTTTTCTATAATTTGGTTTGCTCTCGATGTTTTACGGGACAGCTGCCCAACCTCGAGAGGAAACGAGCCTCGTTCGTCAATCGAGGTTGGCCTGAAGACCTTGGTGGGCTTGTATACATAAGCCTAGTAAATTATCGTTCATAATGATTTTGAAAAATAATAAATAAATTTATTCAATTCTAAAAAGTTAAGTTAAAAGTTATTTCATACAAGTCGTTCCTGAAACTAGCGAATGAAAACATTTAAATAAGATATTACGAGTATGTCTTCAATTGTGAATGCCGAAGCTTACCTAATCCGCTACAACTATATTTTCAAGTATATTCGGAGTTAGATAAGAGACCATCCATCGAACAAAAGGGTAAACCAACCCTTGTTTCAAGCAACTTTCTTGGTCAAGGATGTTAGAACAAACCAAAGAGAGATGAAGATTACTACTAAATCGCACACTGGTGAATTTTAACAAATTTCATTAACATGTATTTGCACAAGCCTAGGCTTGCACTATTATAGGTACTATATTATATTTGAACGTGTATGGCTAGCTTAAGTAATCTGTGTGCCTTTAATATCCTAATACACAAAAATGTCTTCTATTTCAATTTTTTCTTAAGACGGCTTCTGCAGTAAAGTTGCCGTAATTTCGCCAGTCTTTCGACGTAAACAAGTGTGTATACAATCACTGTCGCTATTACTTTTGACAATTGACGCGAAACAAATGCGACAATGAGGTTCATTTATTATTTTACAATAAGCACACTGCCACTTTGCGAAGCAGTTAAGACCTAGATAAAATGTATGTACACTAGTATGGCTTAATGCTGGGGAAACGTGTTCTAGACCCAACGATCTATTTTCTTATTTATAAGGCACAACTCGGCAAGCAAGAGCTTTTTACGAAATAGAACTTTCTCGTAATTGTTGATATTGGAGAGTTACCCGATACCACTTAGCCACGATAAATACTCGAGCACTGACATTTGACGAAGTTTCGGAAAAATAATATGATCACAAATTCGATATTGCGTTATGCATCTAATTGGCTAACGCTAACGGAGACAAATACACAGTACACGTTAAAACTTATGTAAAACCCTATGCAGTACCTAGGTCACGTAGAGCGCGATTTATGATGAAAATAATGATGAATGTGTAACTTTACGTGAGGGCGGGGGTCGTGAAGGTATCGTATCGCTTTATGCAAAAAGGTTGTATGGCGTAACCGTTGCCCTGGGTTACGGAGCTCAAACTGATAAGTGGATCGTTGAACGAATATCGAGATTATGATGTAATTTTGTAAATTAAGCCAACATTATGCATGGGCACGACACGAAGGGAGTCCTATATTAACATTATAATAAAGCATGATCTAAAATATTTAGAAGAGCACAACCATTATATCGAATTATTTCATACGTCGACAGAAAACTTACGACGTTATTTCTGTGCATTAAGTACAAGTCTGGTTTCGGGTAAATGTTGTACCATGTACCTTGTACAGTAAGCTTCAGAGAAAACGAACCCCCTTAGAAACTTCGTTTAAATCGCATGTTGGTCTAGTGGTTATAGCCGATGCTTTAAGGATACGGCTGACGGGGGTTCAAATCCTCGGACGCAAAGTTCTTTTTGTATTCATATTATTATTTTTTTATTCTCTTAAGCACTTTTTGTCAATTATTATTTGAGGAATCACATTTAATAGTATGTATGAGGTTTGTAAGAAAAGATAGGATTGTTGTATAAACTATATTAATTTATTTCTCTAATTACATTTCTAGGACTACATGGAGTCCATTTCCTGGTTGAGTATACAGATTTTCTATCAAAGTTAAATTGGGGTTACTTATTTTTAGATTTTAAGTGATAACATTTATTGACAAAACACAATACCCTTCATTTTTATATTTAATACTTCACTTATAGTATAAAATGTTCACCATTAGATAATTCTAGAAAGATAACTACAATATTTATTTACTTAATAATTATTTAAAGTTACAAACATTTTTTACACTCTATATAATCTTCGAATATAAAAGAATGGTTGAAAAATGAAATGTTATTTTTGCCTGTGAATCACAAAGAAAGAACCAACATGCTAAACTATAACAGTATAGCAATATACATCTTCCTCTTTGATCACATTTTCTAATAAGTAACCCTTTTAACACAGCATTAGAAAAAAAAATGTGAGGTCAGATGATGCACAATATAGGTAAGCACTTTAATGTGATATGGTTACTAGACAACTGATATACTTCATATTTATTTTAGATATTCTTTTTAGTTAATCACCCCCAGACACATAACAAATAATCGTGTTTATCACATAAAGATTTGTTCTGGGTAAGAATCGATACCTGCATTAATAGCGGAGAGGATGGCCCTCACTGTCTATCACTTCTTGAAGACGACTTTTCATCCCCGAAACCATATTAAAACATGCGGCACTATTTCGCATTAGTTCCCAAGTTCTATTTACCTCTTCATCCAATTTTTTTTTTGACTTTATTTCACTTGAGTCCCAGTTTAAAACCATCTGACCCCACAAGTTTTCTATAGGATTAAGATCCGGACTTTTAGCCGGCCACTCAAACACCGTTATATCTTCTTGTGCATTTAGCCAGTCTTGCACAATTCGGGACCGATGCACTGAAGAGTTATCCTGAACCAGGTAAATTTGTCCTTCTGGATATGCGACCCGCACTGACGGCAGCATTACGTCTTTCAACACTTCAAGGTATCGCTCACTGTTCATGCGACCACCTATTTCCACTAGCTCGCCTGGGCCCATTGAAGACATCCATCCCCAGTAACCTAAAATGATAAACCTTATCAAATCTGTTGCAATATGTAAATCAATGTCAGCAGGAATAATGATTCTTAAATATTTTTATATATATTATTATTATATATATAAAAATATTTAAGTATTTATAATATATAATATATTATATATTATTATATATAATATACATATATACTACCTATATATATATATATATATAAAATATAATATAAATATATATAAACATATATATATATATATATATATATATATTATATATATAATAGTATATATAAGTATATATAAAGGTTAAGGAATATAATAATTTACTTACCTAATGTTAATCGCCCGCTTGTTCTTAAGTCTAATACGTTTTTAGGGTCAAACCGTTGTCCACTTCTTCTCCATAAAATTTTTCTGCCATCCCTATCTGACTTAAAGCATTTTTCGTCGGTAAATATTACGATTTCGTTTTCCCAATCGAAATTTAAATAACGAGTGGCAAAATTTACTCGGTTGGTGCGATGATCGTCAGTGAGCGGAATCTTTCTGGCTGGCTTATAATTATGGATGTTCGCAGCGTGTAGATGTCGTCGAACAGTGCTCAGCGACACTCCAAAAGTTTCAGCACTTGAACGCGTAGTTTTGAAGGGTGCCACCGAGTGAACTTCCACAATATCACGGTGCCGCTCTGATTCATGGGTGTAAGCAACAGGGCGAGGTCCTTGGCGTTCACATTTTATATCACCCGTGGCTTGATACCTTCGAATCCATTTACGCACAGTATTTCTCTGCAATGAAAATGATAATAAATAAAAGAAACTCCAAAAATGTAACTTGTAAATGACAATGTAATATGATTAAGCAATAAAGGTATATAACATATTTTATCGGAACACTTACCGTTATGCCCATATCTCGTGCTATTTTCTTTATGCTTTGTTCTTGCTCCCAGAGAACAACAATTTTAGCTTTCAAAAATGTTGTTAATCGAACCATAATTACAATTTACTCAAAAAACTGATGAAAAACTTAATAAATTGAATAATAATATTACGAGGAGGATTAATACACCAATGCAAATTTCGACGAAAATTATAAGGTTACCTTCAATCACAGTTTAGTAAATAAGAAAAAGAAGTATTCTAATTGCAACCTTAGCGCGCAGTCTCAGGTATTATAATACTATAGCCGCAGCTCATACAGCATAAGTTTTTGAAAAAAAAACGTGACGGTAGTGCAACAAGCTGTATCAATCGTAATCTATTGAACTAAACGAGAAATCTATACAAATTTCAACCTTATGTTTTAGTATTTGAGCAGTTATTATTATCACATATGGTGAAAGTTGAAATTTAAACCTTAGGGTCTAGAAAATAACACCGTAATCAACTTTGTTCGATAAAAAGAGTAATGTTATTCATATTTTCGCCACTATTATCAAATGAACCGATAGCCTAGTGTTATAAGGCACGGTCTAAGTGATCAGCTGGCGCTGTAGATGCGGGTTCGTATCTTCAGATGGCACATAAACTAATGTGGAATCTTTTTGTGAGTATATTGTATCTTGGTATACAATTGAGCCGAAAGACCAAAAGTATTAGAAAAATACAAATATGAACATGTAAATAAAAGGCAAAAGAAGCTGCTCGCTCGTTCGCAGCTCAGCGACGATCGCATCACGTGACGTCATGTGAAGCGGCCGGCGCAAGCGGCGATATTCTTTAAGTATTGAGGGGGTCTGTTTTCTCTGACGCTGACTGTACCATGGTTGATATTCTTAAGCGTAGGAATGCAACATATGGCCAATTAGGACATTGCACAGTGCACATATACCCACCGATACGTGTGTGCACATAGTTATATTAAATGCTAGTTTATTCCTCTTATGATTGCCATAATATAGTAAATTGTTTAAGTGTACGAAATTTATGATGGATATTCCTTAAAGCAGGCATACACATTCAAGCAGAGAACAGAAAAAACTTATTACTTTTTGTTTTCCGTGCATTGAAGTACATATAACTGCGCAAGCCTAGACATGTGTAAATATCCGATAATAAAATTTGCACAAGTATCTCCAACACACGTTACAAATATATTTGTGCAAGCCTATATTTGCGCAAACATATTATAACGCATGTGGCTACCATAAGAGTGCCAACACACTAAGAAAAATCGTTACAATCGCACTGTACTGATCAAACTAGACTGATAAATCCTCATCATCAAATCATCAATGTGTGTCTGATAAAAATATCAAAACATACAATTTTTATAACACACATATTTCAGGGCACTTAAATCTGTACAGTGCAGTTGAATCAATTTCTAGTAGTGTGTCACCAAACATACGATTTTTACTTAATATAGGCTGTAATGTCACCACAGGTTTCTTTAAGGGTCCCCGTACCCTGTGCTTGGAACATCCAACTTAATTTATTCCTAAGAGTACATCCCTAATCATTACATTTTATTATTTTATTATTAGATAGGCATAATTTTATTCCATATGATGATGATAAATATAGTTTTTTGAAATAATTATAAGTCTCATAAGTAGTTGAAGAAAATCTAGCAGTAAGAATTACCTATTACCAGTGTAATACTTTGGTAGAAAAACTTAGATTTTGAGATTAAAAATTAAAAAGGTATCTTTTTAATTTTTATTCAAACTACTTAAATTGATATTGAATATAAAAAAATAATAATTTTGAATTAAATTGACATGATATAACTTCATGTAAGTGCTAGTATCATCTTTTTATTTATCCTGTATTGGGGCAAATAGTTGGAGGTGAATGATGACTGACATTGTTCATTGAACAATTTTATTCAAACTACTTAAATTGATTTTGAATATAAAAAAATAATAATTTTGAATTAAATTGACATGATATAACTACATGTAAGTACTAGTATCATCTTTTTATTTATCCTGCATTGGGGCAAGTAGTTTCACGTGAATGATGACTGACATTGTTCATTGAACATGTAGACTTTTCCTTATACACTCTGTATTCAATGTTTCTTATTAGCATCCTCAATGAAAGATAATTGCACTGTCTTTTGTTCTGAACATATAAATGATCATACATACTATATCACAATGTTCTGGTAATCATGGGTAATTTTACCTCTATAATTATGTTTCATTATGTTGATGGCATTGTAATTAAAAAACTTATACGTATGACCAGTATTCAATTTACTAATCAATGTAACTATCTGTTCAACAATGATGAAATACTTAACCATTATAAATTATCCAGGGATATCTAGAATATACTGTTGACTATGACACACTTGAATTTTCAAAGTAGATAGATTTCAGATACCTTAATAGGAAATTGTAGTCAATAAAAAGGAAAATAAGACAAAATATATTTACGAAATAATAAATAAAGGATACTCACCATATTTACAAGTGTTGTCTTGAGATGCCAATGTAGTTGCTTCTGATTTCAGCACGATACTTCGATAACTTATAGTCCATAACACACAAAACTATTCTATCAGACATATTAAAGCCTAAATAAACTAACATAGAATAAAATACAATAAAAATAATAAATAATAGGTACAATAAAATTAGACATTACGAATCCTGTAGTTACAATATTTTACATGGTTTTGGATTCCTGCCGAAACAACATTACAACAATAAATTTCAAAGTTCAGATAAGTAGGTATAGACCTAGCCAATTGTTATTGAAATCTTGTCTTGACAAAACTAATTCAAATTGTATTAACAATGAACCTGTAGTCACCAATTCAAAGCAAAGTCAAACGACAATACGTAAACAAGTGATCGTTTTAGTGAAAACAAACCACTAAACGGAATATACCTAGATAAGACTTGAAAGTCGTAACTTATTTTGAAATAAAAATATTATCTGGAAGTTGTACCTACATTGCGTAAAATTCACATTTCACTGTTACAACTCGACTAGCTCACTTTATGTAATTGAAAAGTATTAACCTAGAAACATGTCTTTTTTTAATAAATTTCAGAATTGACAAGTTTAACAAATATCTCCCACTGCATTTTGTACAACTCTACGCCATATTTGAAAAGTAGTTAAGAGTGCTGCCAAGTTTAAAATCCAAATCTACTAGGTTTATTTACTTTGTATGTTTTTGAAGCAAAGCACCTTCAAAAATATCTTATATTATTGTATGTAAACTTTACTTTTACACCACGACAATTGAATTTAACCTATGTGCAAATTAAATGTAACTGTTTCTATGATAATAAACGTAAAATAATTTAAGTGGTAACACTTTCAAACCAACTGTCATTGTCTTCACTTCTTGAAGCTTGAAGCGGATTAAATAGAGTACCGTAAAATCGTATTCGATTAGTTTGTGTTCGAATCATTTGATTTTATAGAATTTAATGATCATTTTTTTAAAAAGATGTTTCATTTAATTTTGTTGGTCAAGAAAAAGTTGAATAATGATAGACATAATGTCACATAAAAAAAATTTTACTTTAATATACCTACTATGTGCCTAAATTGAACAAACGAATGGTTACATTTAGGCAGTTTAAAACAGGTATATTCGTACATATTAAGAAAATATGACTTGAATGTTCGTTTTAACTTTTAGTATTTATTTGACGTTAAATGTAGGTTATAACCATTTTTTATTCGTCACGCTTCTTGTTTCTTTACTGCGAGAAGTGATTATTTGAAGGGCCTTACTAAAATATTGTTACGGTGACTGGTATTAGAGAATGCGGAAACTACGCTCTTGATCATAAGTGTATGTTGTGCAAAAACTCAAAACATTATTTGAAGTAAGTTGAAGAGAGCGGATTAAATAAAATTTTGTACAATAACAGAATTCCGACGAAGGTATTATAGGCAACCATTTGGACTTTTTACGTGATCATATTTACGTTGATCAGATAACTGTTTACCTTTTATAAAGAGTTTGGAGTCTATCAGGTTTGTTAATCTTAATCTTTAGCTTAACTAGATTTTGCTGAAGACCATCTGTCTGGAGATCCAGTCCCAACAACATTTTTACGCTTCAGTTCTTCGCACTGAGGACTCCAAGATAAACACAACAGGGAGTACCGACAACTTTAGCTATCAGTTACCTCCAGTTGGTCCAGTGGGGTCCGAGAAATATAATATATTTAAAGATCATCTGCGTATAGGTGGTAGGAAGAAGTTTTTTCGTTGGTGATTGAGTTTATAAAAAAACAAAGAAGTGAGGAAGAAAGAACGCCACCCTGTGGCACAGCAGTAGTTGTTATAAACCGGGCAAAAGTGGTGTTTGATACAAATACACTGTTGGTGAATAAACAGATTTCTACAAAACCTGTAAACCCATATTGGAAATTATAGTAACCCACATGTAGGCATCACGCTGTTCGCGCCACGCGTAGACGTTTGCTTGCACGCTATGCGTCTCCTTCTAAGTTCTAACTCTGCCAAGTACTCGCAACTAGGTAAGTCCCGCGCTTTACACGGTTTACTCCAACGGCCGCTAGAGCCAGTCCGCCGGTAACCACGACACTGTACACGCATCGCACGCTTGCTACGTACCTAGCTCGCTAGCCGGAGCCCTACTGTGTTATTCGAAGTCGTGAACTATTCAGGCAATCGCTTACTCACGTACCGTTTTTTGTAATATTATGATCAGTGTTAAACAATATACATCATACTAACACCACGTCTAGTTATTTCCCTGAGATACCAAAATCTTCCCCCATAAGATATAATAAGAGAGTTCAATATTCCAAGTGAAACGTTGAAGTTTATGCTATTGTAGGCATTATTGCAGTTTAACAGAGCTAATACTATCAGTTCACCTGCGTGCATACCCGCTCTAATGTTTTCCATAATATGACAATGTCGTAGTAGTAGGTACTCTGAATGATATCCAAACATTAAAGGATTCAATAATACATTTTTGGAAATGAAATTATGTAGATGAGTTGGAACAAGTTGTCCTAGGAAAGAAAGGACAATATAGAAATAAGTATAATAATATGCTCAGAGAAATAGAAAGGATAAATTTTTTTGGGTATAGAAATTATTTGAGTCTCTATCCAAGCCATTGTAAACACTCTATTAGTTTCAGAGAAGATCAAAATATGGTCGATAACATAAATAATTTTGTCGATGATAGAATGGATATAAATAAAACACCATGCACTACGTAATTCGTGTAGTTGTGATTCGAGCTTGGTACTGAATTCAACAGAAAAGTCTAACCTACTCTACCTACTCGTATTTTTGATTTTTCGATTAAATTTGAAAATCAGTTATTTTTCTCTTTTTTGCCTGTTTGCTTTGCCTTTAGGTTTTTGAAGACGGCGCTATTATTATTTATTAAGCCTTTTAGTGAGTGTAATTGAAATTGTTGTACAAAGATATTTTATATGCGGTTCACAAATAAAGGACATAGTACACCAAACAAGAGAATTGAACTGCGAACCCATTTAGACGGTAGCGACAAATGCATTTAGAGAGTGTGTTACGTTATGTGTTGCGATAGCAGCTTTCGCTAGATACACAACTCCTAACAGTTAGGAGTTAAGGAATTATGTTCATCATCAGGGGCCTTACTACAACCTCGTATAAAATTAAAACTACATTATGTGCGGATTGCGCGCCTCTCCTTCCAGTCCCGGAGGAGAGATGAGGACACTATGATCTCGAAAGAGATGGCACCGTGGCGAACAGGGTGCTAGTGATATTTTTCTTAATATCTCACCAGAGGTAACCGAAGACGCAAAGACGGCGTGCATTTTAATTACTATGAGTCCGACATAACTCTTCCACCGGTTCCGGTGGCTGTCGGTTCAAGAAAGATATCTAAGTTCACTCATACTATAGTTAGATTAAAAAACCAACTCTCAATTGAGTTTGGAAAAGGCTGTGAGTACGTGGTTGGAATGCAGTTACAATTATCTAAAATTAATAGGGGCACAATATAGATAATCATAGTTCTGCCGTTAATTTAATGACATTTCTTGGAATCGATTAAAACATCGAGTAAACGAGCACCACTCTAGTGTATTGTATTGATTCAATTGTTATATTTAGATTTTGTGCATACAATACATATATTGTGTTAACGCCGAAGATTGTGTGTGTCTGAGAACTTTAATGTTTTTTATTTATATTTTATTTTATCGAGTATTTATTTTTGAATGATATTGTTTTTATCAAGGTGTGATGGGTAAGTCTCAGAATTGAATGCATCATTTAGTTTATATCTATAAACTTCATTATTGTTCAATTTTACGACTGTTAAATTTTTTTTACAGAAAATATGGGAAAAGACCGTCAAACTTTAAATGATTTTCTGGAGGAGGCAGAGCTACAACAATATTCTGAACTGTTCAGGTAATTGTGTTGTTGATAGCGTCTCCGTATTGTGTATACAATAATTTTGCTGGCGTTTTGATAACTGGCCTTTCACTGAATTCAAATGCTTGTAGTGTGTTCATTTTTTGCGCTCTTATGCGATATAAGTTATTTTTTGTGAATGTCTGTGCGATTCTTTTGTGATGTATTAAATCATGCAAGTTGTGATATTCCTAATCATAAGAACATTTCGAAACATATGTCTCCCACAGTGTCTGTCTGTTACTACTTTTTGTTTGATATTTATTTTATGTGTGTAGTATTCTCTATCATACAAGTTCATCATGTTGGCTATAGTCAAATTTCTTTAGAAGTCAAGTAATTTTTACTTGAGACCCATATATTTTAAATAGTAACTTTGTTGAACTAGAAAAATATATATAATCATCAGCCTGGCTTAGTCCTAAATACAGACACAACATTCATCTCAACAAAATACACTAACCCCTACTATCTTTAAACACTGTCAAACAAATTAAATGTATGCTCATTGGTTGAAGAAAATATCAAAGAACCTAATTGTACTTATTGTGTTAGAATCTGGGAGTAAATTCAGTACTGGAAGTGATACCTGTATACATTCAGTATTCAGTGTGTGCAGTACTCGTATATGGTTATCTTAGCATTGTCAATTTGGGTGGTTTAGATGCTAAATGATTGAAAGAAATAAAAAAAATGAATCATAAGATATACAGTATTTTATTAGCCACAGTTATGTTACTAGTTCATAACCATCGAGGCTAATCGGTTTTAGATAAAATCCCTTCATACCAGTATTTATTTAGTATTAGTGGCTCTGGTTGATTTGACAAAATAATGTGCATCTTTCAAAAACCTTCACCTGTTAAATCCGAAAAAGTCTACATAAGTACAAATACCTACACCTGTACAACTATGTCAAAAATAAGAGATTGATGCATCAGGGACCCCTTTTATTTATTTTTATTGATGGGCAATGTGATGCTTTGCGATAAGGTAAACTGTACAACATTTTTAGATTTTGTGCTTCTAAATACAAAATTGTTTCCTTTTTGATTGATGTTTTGGTTGATGCTCTGTAATTCTATACTACAACTTATGCTATACTCCTTTTGTTTATGTACTTAATTAAAGGTAAACAATCTTGTAACAACTTTTTATAAAAACACATGTTTAAAATAAACTATATTAACTGACTAATTAGTGGTTCAATATAAACAAATAATACAAACTGCTCCTATATAAATAATGTCTCAATGGCCGAGCACTGTCTCCTAAGACACAGGTTATCCTAGTTTAGGAGGCAGGGATCATTAAAATATGTTAACATAATTTATGCATTTTCTAGATATTACTCAACCTATGTAACCTAGACTAGTTAACAATGTACATCCTTAAAGTCAATAAAGTATTATTATTATTATTATTATAATACCAGTTTTTGGTCTTTATAATGCATTTGTCAGCAGAAAAATATTTTTGTACTGAACTTATAAAAAACGTTACAAAAAGCACCAAGATTGTTTACATTTATTTAAGTACCGAAACAAATGGACTAAAGATTCTAGTAAGCTTTCTCACTACTTCATTTAAGTTAGTTAAGATGATGAAATCCTGGAATAACCTGGACCCTTGTTGACATTCAATTTCTCTTATCTTTTTCTACACCATCAATCAACTTTCACTCATCATCTGAATGGGAGTGAGTGTCTAGGCTCAAAATCCCACTCTACAGATGGGGCCAAATATATTTAAGTCTAATACAACTCATTAGGCATCCATAGTAAAACGATTTTAGGACTTAATTGCAAAATTGCTACTACTATTTAAACAGTTTATTGACTGCAGAACTGTTGATTCAGTGTTATACAATATATCCAGACATTATGCTAGCAAATAGTTTATGTCAGCAACATGTATGCGACCTAAAAACATTAAATGTTATACTGCTGACTGCATCCTGACATAAAAATGTATTCTATTATTTTTTCAAAAAGGGCCTTATCACTACAACCTATATTGCCCAATATCACGCATACTAATATTGCCTAAAATATGGATACAAATTGAAAGTATAAAATATTTGTTTGTCAAGAATAGAATCCTTATTATCATCATAGGGTTGTTTGCAGTTACAAGGCTCTTGCCTTGAAGCATGGAGCCGCATACTGCTCTTGATGATTATCATCATGATCATCATTCAGCCAAGCCGGAGCCAACAATCTATTTGCTCCTCTCCTCGTTTTGATTTGACTTATACTGCCTTTATGGGAGCGACTGCCGCATGAGCGAGACTTTTCTCAAGTTGTTGAGAGAACAACTTGAGAAAAGTTTTTCTTATCAATCGGCTTGCAGACGAGAATGTGAGGCGGGCATGTCCAAAAAAATTGAATACAGATTTAGGACGTAAAGAGCCAATACTTCATTGCCCAAACAAGTCTGACCTAGTTGGTGCACTTGCTAAACCACAGACGACGCTCTGCAGCAGGCGTTCTTCTTGGGTTTGGTAGTACAGACGGCAGTCGTTCTCGGAAAGGCCGACATGGCAAAGGAAACCATCCCCTAGCCTACGCGGATCAAGTATCAATATGGTCAATGTGAATAAAACCGAGGTGCTTTTTCCTGTTGTACAGATATGTAATAAAAACGCGGTGCTCTATTTTAGTAGGTAACTTCTGGGGTGATTTCGACAAAATTTTTATTGACAGATTACTTATGTACAGTATATTATAAGTCACAGCTTAGGCTATAATATTTTGTATTATACTACCTATCTTACATTATAACCTCTACTTAGTGTTTTTCATTGTTGCAGAGATGTATTGAAGATTTCAAAAATATCGCAACTTAAATTTGTTCTGAGTGAGGACCTAGATCAAATTGGCTTGTCTAAACCTGAACAGAGGCGTTATAAAAAAATATTTTCCAAGTATTTTCCAAATCCTTACATCGATAAGTTGAAGAAATTATTAAGCTCACACAAGAAACAAGAACCTGTGAGTTATAATGTTTGGGTAACAACTTTCATTAGATATAGTTCTAATATACTGTCTTTTTAGGAAAATATTAATCAAGGATATAATACCCTTAATAAAATTAAGGATCGTCTCCTAAAGTACTAAGTTACCAACTCATTGATGTCAAGCCATTGTTATGGAGGATATATTTATATGTTTGTTCAAACTCTAATCTCTAACATCTAAGAGGCCAGTTATTGGTTGGCTTATATACTATATAGGCACTATGTATCAGAAATAAAGTCAGGAAGATAAATGCGGTATGGTTGACCAGTAGTCAACCGGAAGTCGCAAACTTTATCAGAACTCACATCAAAATTTATCAGAAGTTAATTGAAGGAGTTAAAAAATTGTAAATCAAAGATTTTGATAAAATTATCTTTATAATTTTTGTTTGTTATTTTCAGTATTCACAAGGACATTCATCCATACAAATGGAAATGCAACCATTTAATGATACCAATATAAAAGTCCCCAAAAAACATATAATATCTATCGAAGACATAACTATAACTAAAGAGCTTGGAAAGGGTCAATTTGGTGTGGTACAACAAGGTACATGGAGTACAGGCAACCAAAGAGTAAGTTTATGAACAAGTTATGCCTACGGGGACAAAAACACTTAAAAAACAAAATTCATGTACAGGGCTTTACCAAGTACATTGAGGTTCAAGTCAACCTAATCTGTTAATACGTGGTCCTGCGGCTTTGGCGTACCTACGCTTTCTTTTCAGGACTTCGAGTTCAGACGGAAGTCACTCTCAGAAAAGGCACATGCTTGGGCCGTAACTGCTATGCTATGCTATGTTGACAATGAGTGGATTAAGGATTGCTTTGGTCAAAAATACACTTAAATGTTTCATTAACTGATAACAGAGGAGCAAGTCTTGGACCTAAAAATGCCTTTTATGTGAAGGATCTTGTTTCTTAACCCTTTCACATAAAAATAATATTGAAACATTATTCAGTACCAATTCTCCAAGTATATTGAATAACCCAAGTATGTTTTTTTAAAAATCTCCTATGTCCAGACATAACTAATTTGCAATTTTACATTATACCTTCTCATGTTGCTAACAATTCCACGAAACAATTGCATTATAATAAGAGTACATGATGGATGCAGTATATTTATTCCTGCATGTAGACTTGAGTGATATTTGCATGTGGGTACGTGCGCCGAATGACGCAAATGTATATATATCAGTCTCGATAATACTGATTTGACTTGCAGGTAACAGATCCTGTATGGTTTTATTAAATCAAATGTTACAGGGGACAAGAAATGTACCTACTTATCCATAATGTTGTATATTATCATAAAAAAAATAATTGTAATATACCATTAAAATTAATATCGAGACGTAGATAATAGCGGTTTTAGTTACCATGCAATACATTGCAAAATTGAAGGATTATTTATACTGTTGATTGATGACACTTAGATGACAAAACAAGTTAAATATTATAGTAGCGACTAGTTAAAAAAACTAAGTCATTATGTGGAATCATAATCATGAGTGGCACTGGTACTGGTACTGGTACTTTAGTGGTGGTGGTACTGTTTAAACAAGTATCATATCATCAGCGATCTTCGTCTATATTTAGTCTGTCGTGTTAGAATTGCATGGCTAGCTGGATGTGCGCTGGGCCGTTTTTTTTTAATGAGGCAGTCTCCACCGATTCCATTCTGGTGGGCTATCTATCATCCTCATAACGATTTCCCAGGAGCATCCAAAGTTTTCACATAATATTCACGCCTATTGTCGAAGCAACAGACGTCTGAGCAGCCAACTCAGAGAGGAAAGCCTGTACCAGACCCTCGTCCATAGTTTAGCAAGTGCGCTGACTCGCAGATGAGGTTGGTTAGGGCCCCAAAGTTGTAGGTTGAGCCCTGTACAGGTACAAAGTACTGTACACCCGGTCAAGGTTTTTACTCCCTTGTTCCCCTATTTGTAATGTATCAATTGAGTTCATTGTTTTGTGTTATAGCTGCCAGTGGCTATAAAATGCTTGGGCCAGGAACGCATGACTTCAAACTCTGCTGAGTTTTTAAAGGAAGCAGCTGTGATGCACAGCATTGAAAACCCAAATATCGTACGCCTGTATGGAGTAGTACTGCATTCAGATTCTTTGATGTTGGTAAGACTTTTTGACATTTTCTTTTTCTACTAGTTGTTGTCCGCGTCTTCGTCCCAGTGTATGTTGGATCCTGTTCCGCTGGAACCATGTGAATCAATTTCAGAGATAAAAATAATCTGTGTTATTGTGGACTATAATTAACCCGGTACTAAATTTGAACCAGCACCAATCAGCCGTTTCAGTGTGGTTGGAAACAAACATCAAATTACCTCAGAAATTTTCATATTTTCGTGTATGTTTAATTGGACTAGTACAGAAAATTCATGACTGGATTATACTATTTTCTTGTATTATTTTGTCAACCTTAGGTCACGGAGTTGGCTCCGCTCCGCTCTCTCCTAGAATGTCTCCGTGAAGTGACAATTAGGTCTTACTTCAGCGTGCCTACCCTGTGCTCATTCGCAGAACAAATATGTGAAGGCATGAGTTACTTAGAAAACAAAAGACTGATCCATAGGTATGTGCTTTTTCAGACTTTTATCACAGCTTCTCAAAACAAACAAACATTTTACTTTATATCTAACTGACCCGACAGACGTCCTGTCTGCCTACTACCTACCTACCACCTACCTACCACCTACCTACCACCTACCTACCACCTACCTACCACCTACCTACCACCTACCTACCACCTACCTACCACCTACCTACCACCTACCTACCACCTACCTACCACCTACCTACCACCTACCTACCACCTACCTACCACCTACCTACCACCTACCTACCACCTACCTACCACCTACCTACCACCTACCTACCACCTACCTACCACCTACCTACCACCTACCTACCACCTACCTACCACCTACCTACCACCTACCTACCACCTACCTACCACCTACCTACCACCTACCTACCACCTACCTACCACCTACCTACCACCTACCTACCACCTACCACCTACCTACCACCTACCTACCACCTACCTACCACCTACCTACCACCTACCTACCACCTACCTACTACCCACCTACTATCTACCTACTATCTACCTACTACCTACCTACTACCCACCTACTATATACCTACTACTACTCACCTAAAAAAAGTTTAAATTCCTAGTTTTAAGCTACCTCTCCACCAATTTTCAGCTAAATCGGTACAGCCGTTCTTGAATTATAAATATTGTAACTAACGCGACTTTCTTTACATTACTTACTTGAAGCTTTTATTCCAGAGATTTGGCGGCGAGGAATATTTTAGTTTTTACCAAGTATAAAGTTAAAATATCCGATTTTGGTTTGTCGCGAGCGCTGGGCGTGGGAAAAGATTATTACCAAACGAATTACAATGTGAATCTCAAATTGCCTGTCGCGTGGTAAGTTGTAGAGAACTATTAAAATAAGTACCTAGCTATGTAATTTTCTCAATTTCAGCAATTTGCATTTAAAACATTCATCGTAAAAATAAAAAATGCCGAATCTAATCAATTTATCATCACCATTACACAAATAATCTACGATAATGTAATATAATAAAAATATTATGAAAATATTATATTTAGAAAATGTCTGTTACATAGTTCTATTTTATGCCACAACCAATTCAAAAAATCACGATTGCACAATGTCAATGCACAAGTACAAAACCTTTCCTTGAGTAAAGGAAACACAAAGATTTATAAACATTTAAAATTTATTCTGACCTGCAGTGCATTTCACTAACTATGTAAATCTATTCTCAGGTGTGCACCGGAGTGCATCTTATATTTGCGATTTACGTCAGCAAGTGACGTGTGGGCTTTCGGCGTATGCCTTTGGGAAATGTTTACGTATGGGTTTCAACCTTGGGCAGGCTTCTCTGGACATCAAATACTCGATAATATAGACTATCCCAATTCCCAGGTTGGTGTAATATTTTTTAAGCATAGTATATTATGCTAATACTTGCTTGCGTGTACGCTATATGTATAGGGCCCTACCAACACTGAAGTCCAACCAACCTCATCTGCACCTTCCAAACAACGAACATCCCACTGGCGCCGCAATTCTCTCGGGGTTGGAAGGACAGACGGTAGTTGCTCCCGGAAAAATCGACATCAATCAAAAACCTTTCGCAGCCCCCGGATTCCAAAATGCGACATTGGTCGCAACTGGAAAATCGTTTAAGCAAAGTTGGGCCGATTGGTTGGCTTGAGCCTTGTACACCTACCGCCCTAAGGATGATTACGAATCTACTAAATTATACACCAACCTACTATTATTATATTTTTCTACTAATATATACATTTTCTAAGTGTAAGTTTTATGTATATTGTAACAAGTATCAGCCCCTTTGTTATAAAATCTTTTTGTATTCTTTTAATATGGGTATGGTTTCAGAGGTTGGACCGTCCGCTGTGCTGCCCCAAGCCGTATTATGCAACGATGTTAGAATGTTGGACACATTTGCCTAGCCAGCGACCTAAATTCAAAGAGCTTGAAGTTAAATTACGGAATATTCGTCCGCAAATGGTATGTAATGGGACCCATTTTGATTCACCCTTGAATTTTTTATATCTCTTGAGTATAGTATATTTTTATTATTAATTTTATATACCATCTAACAGTATGTTTTTTCACTATCAGGTCAGGACGAGATCAGATTTTCAAGTTCCAGAAGGTGGGCGGCCTAGCAATTACCTTCATTACAATGCTGGAGAGATCATTACAGTTTTAGGCCAAGAGTAAGTTCTTCTAACCCCTTGTTGAATAACAAAAATATGCTAACCGGTTACTTCAATGGACGTCAAAATGTGAACACATTTTTACAGTTTCATCATCACGTCACCAGAGTACATGTAATGTCCATATAGAGCACATTTTGTGTTGAAGATACAGTTCAGAGGTATACCTCACGCTATCTCAGCTATTCAGGTGTCCTAGGCGCCTGGTGTCGCTGTGCTATTCTTTGTTGCATTTAGTACACCTGATACAAAATAGTTATTGGAGGGTACAGGAAAAGAAAAATCTCCTTAGTATTTTATTGAATTGAGTAATTTAAGCATTTACTAGGCAAGGAATGGAATGCGCGCGTTCTATTGTAAAGTGAGATATGTCAAGATCTACTTAAACGATTACACCACTTATCATTTTTACAATATACACTGACGGACTCATAAACTGCATCAAAGTTCAGGTTTACTCTAAAAGGATTTTTTATAATAAGTATGCAAACTTTTTAGATTAAATTATATAAATATGGAAAGACTGGCTCTTAATCTTAAAAAAAAATTAAATTTAAAAATAGAACTGCAGTAAAACAAATGAATATAGCCGGGAAAAGAAAATTTACTTGTAGTATCAGATTTGCGTGTTATTTATAGCAAAGTTTTAAATTGATTCTCATTGATTTTTTTTGTTTTGTCAATTGAATTATTGTTACCAGCATAATTGTTGGGTTAGTTTTTTAACACATCGAGAGTTTTTGAACCATAATATGGATACTTCGTCCGAACAAGCGGCACAAATTGTAGCATTGGTGCGGGAGGGCTTGGATCAACGAACGATTGGTAGAAATTTAAATTTAAACCAGTCTACGGTTTCTAGAATATACAGAAGGTTTGTAGAGACAGGTTCTTACAGGAGGAGACGTGGTACAGGCAGAACTCGAGCAACCACAGGTCGTGATGACCGATTTATTGTTATAACTTCCCTGCGAAATCGTTTCCTCACGTCAGTTAACATCAAAACCGAGCTTAATGAAGTGCGTGGAGTAAACGTGTGTGCACGAACAATAAGAAGAAGGTTAAAGGAAGCGGATATCACCCCTTTCAGACCAGCAAATGGTCCAAAGTTGTCTACAGCTCACAGACAAGCTCGCTTAAGATTTGCGCGTCATCACCTGAATTGGACAGAAGAGCAGTGGGCCTCTGTATTGTTCACGGACGAGTGTAGGACATGTTTATATGGTGCAGATGGTCGCAGAAGAGTCTATCGTCGACGTGGGGAGCGATATGCTCAAAGTTGCATTGAGGAGCGTGTTCCTTTTGGAGGCGGTTCATGTATGGTCTGGGGTGGCATATCGATGAACGGGCGAACAGAACTTGTGTTCATAGACATGGTCCGTCAAAACGGTAATAGAGGGGGTTTGACAGCACATCGCTACATAACAGAGATATTAGAAGATCACGTGGTGCCTTACATGGGATTCATAGGCGAAAATTTTACTTTAATGCAGGATAATGCCCGGCCGCATGCAGCTGCACAAGTTCAACATTATTGCGAAGAGGTTGGGATACGTACAATGAATTGGCCAGCACGCAGCCCGGATCTTAATCCCATCGAGCATGTTTGGGACAATTTAAAAAGAGCTGTATATGCGAGAAACCCTTCGCCCACGACAGTGGCAGCACTAAGAACAGCACTTTCAGAAGAATGGGACAATATTCCGCAAGATCTTTTAAAAACCCTTATAAAATCTATGCGGAACCGATTAGAATCCGTAATAAGAGCACGTGGGGGTAATACACCTTATTAAAACACAAATAAACCCTTGCATAAAGTTTGTGTCTATTGTTAAAACCAATTTTTTAATTAAACCAATTTTTCTTAAATTTCTGTTTTTTCTTCAAAAAAAGTCTTAAGGTCCTTTCCAGTACATAAACTTAAACTTAAAGATATGACCCTACGCTGTTTTAAAGTTCACGAACCAATCTAGAGGTTTCTATTTAAATCTGTATAGAAAGTATGCATACTTGGTTAAAATATTTATTTCAAAGTCGTCTATTACTTTGATGCAGTTTATGAGTCCGTCAGTGTATATTCTAATCGGAAATAGAGAAACTGAAAAAATGGAATAAAATAAAACGATAGTTAATAAAAACTAACAATGGTAATGAGCCTCTTTTCACGAAAATAGTGACGAAATTGTTTTTTGTTGTTCTGCTTTGTAGGCAAAATTTATGGTATGGCGTTACGTCGAGCGGAACTTGCGGTGTCTTCGATCCGGGTGATACTATGCCGTATGATCCACCAGATGTAAGTACGATAGAGGTACTATAAAATGGTGTCTATAACTCTCTTTGTCGTGTGATACTGTACTTAACCGTGCTATTTTAGTGTCGTGTTTCAGTGCTATAATATATATTCATTTATGTGCCGACTGGTAGATATCATGAATCTGAATGTTAACTTGTGCTGAACAATACTGTTTACATTGTACTGGATGTTTTCACTTCATATTTGGTTTGCTAATGTTCTATATTAAGAACGGCTCCAATATAATGTGGTGTGCCCCCAACTTCAACCAGAATGGTATTACTTACTCGTTTTTATATTATAACTTGGTTCATTAAAGAAAGGATTCTAAAATGGCGGAGCTTATCACTTCCTCTCGATCGCACACTAGTACTGTCTATACTCACTCACGCGCGTACCGTCAAAACAAAAAAATATTGTTCTTTTATTTTCTTCCACGCTCTGTGCTCTTGACGCGATGCATTAAAGAAAGGATTCTTGAATGTCGGCTTGTACTTGCGTTGACAGATAGTACAGCTAACATATAAAATGTCATTTTTTATTTTTCAATTTAAAAAAAATATAAACAAGACCGTTGTTCATAATAATGTTAGTTATTTATTTTAACCAACATCATGATCTTCCATGATCCTCCTTATAGAATGTGATATATGTTGCTTTTTCAGGATCTATGTGGACTCTATGTGTAAAAGTAGGTACCTACTGTTTCCGATGAAAACAAAAATAGATGCCGTCACGTGTCTTTCTAATTTTTAACATTCACGCGAGCGAAGTCGCCGCCCGCAGCTAGTTAGAAATTATTACGACCCGGTCTTGGTTTTATTATTTTTCATTTGAAAAAAAAAAAACGTTTTATATGCTAGCTATAATATTCGTCAACGCAAGTACAAGCCGCCATTTATAAAACCTTTTTTTAATGCACCGGCTTATACCTTAGGAGCAATATGCTATCGCCCTCGTAGCGACCATCTCGTAGGTATGTTGTGTTGTGCGTGAACATACCCATACCCATTTTTTCTATTTCCGCATCTGTCTGAATTGAACAAGTAGGTACTTACACTAAAGTTATATTGTGTTGTTGTGAATGTACATACCTAGCTACATGCTTGCAGGTACTGTCGCCATTATAATAGAAAATGTATTGTTTTAATTGCTGATTATATATTCTAGCACTGAAACCAAATTGGTACTCTAACCTATTTTTATTCTTCTCATGTCATTTAAATTGCTACTTGGGGATTCGCTATCGAAGCTGAATGTTGTTGTTAAATCTGCACATTAATTATATTATTCGTAAATCTTTTTGCTACGAATTTTAAACGGAGAAGAATTGATGTGCTGAGGTTCAGCACATAAATTCACCTGACAACATGCCGCTTCTACTGTCATTTTTCATCAGAAATGCCTTACATCTGTGCCGTCGCTATCCCCGAACTCTACACGACACTCCGCGCGTTCAATTCGCTCTACGCTACTACGATGTGACGTCAAACGCCACACATATACCAGCAAGAGGACGTTACAACGGAGTATGATTTCGTCTCCGCAAGGCGATGTGAAGCACACCGGCCATGTCGGGCTTGACGGCGCTTACTTCGGTGACATATCCTTCTTGGATCCGGCTGGATGTGTAAGTATTTAATCTGACAGCATGCTCAAAATGTCAAGAAATATAAAGCCAACCCAATGGAGTACCGAATAGAGCAAGTCCAGCACGCTTAATTTCCCTGCACATATATATTTTCTGATGTAAATTACATATAATATAAAAACAGCATCTGAGATTCTCTATGAAACAGAACTGAATGCTGGATGGTATGATATCGTATTAGCGGTTCTGAGCATATTGTCTAGTAGTGCTATTTTGTAATATAAAATTTCCGCGTCAAACCTACTTTAGAGGAGGGAGCCTAATATGGGTATGTTCGGGCAGCTTGTTTTTCGCACTATCAGTACGCTATTGACAAAACAATCGGCAGTCGCATTGAAATGCTAACAGTGGCGTTCGAAAAGGAATTTGCATATTAGAGATTAACACTACAGGTGGTGAAGCGACAGTATTTTTCAAATACGTAAGTTTAAAAAAGGTGTGTAGGAGATTGATGATAAATCAAACGCTAGTACGTAAAAGCTT
This sequence comes from Pelosia muscerda, assembly GCA_963691645.1. Classification (NCBI taxonomy): domain Eukaryota; kingdom Metazoa; phylum Arthropoda; class Insecta; order Lepidoptera; family Erebidae; genus Pelosia; species Pelosia muscerda. The sequence goes on along the minus strand of OY829098.1, from coordinate 18,544,762 downwards.
TTACTGTGTCTTTGAAAGGTGAATGGTCAATTTTAGATTTCTACTATAATAACCTTAAGGTGAAACGCAAACGACACACTTTTGTGCGATAGAGTCCGCGCCGTACAAAGATGGTGAATGAAACGCATAACAAAGCAGATGTTTTGCAGACTTAACACACTTGCGATCATTCTATCGGCCGTACTGTACGCACATACCTATACACTTTATAGCGCGGTCCCTCAAAATTCGATGGATTTTTCATACGCCAGACTTTTTGCGCGTCGTATGTGTTGCTGCCTAAGTGGCATAGGTTTTATTTTTACGGACCAAGGACAGTCTGTCGTCTGCGCCGCACCTTACCATTTCATGCTTTGCATGTCTTAATATGTAATCTGCTTTTTTTACATTGGATGCATGAAAAGTAATTACCGTAAACTGAACTTTAATTTCATTTTATTGTGAATTATTTAAAATATCCAATGAATATAATCTGCTTTAATTAGTCCAGGTTAATTTTTGTTTTGGTATATGTTGAAATGGTGCACGTTCTATTACCCTATATCTATTTAATCATTATACTTATTCGTATAAGTACTCAAAGTATCCCCTATACCTTTTAACGCCGGTGATACAGCGGTGTTTAAAAGTTGTCTTTGTATGTTATATACCTTAATAATTATTGTAATGAGGGTGTGTGTGTGCTGTGTGTAAGGGTGTATGTGCGTGCGAGTACGTATGTGTGTGTTAAGTAACTCTTAATATAACTAACGTTTTTCCTTTCTTAAAATTATTCCTTTTTCATTTACTATCCTTTATATACAGCCTGTGTAAATAGAAAAGTGCTTCGATTTGTTATCGTTAGTTCAGTGCACGCTATACAATATCTTCTTACCATAAATACTGTTACATCTAATTATTGTAATATGGTTCTCGCTGTTAAAGAAATATAGGGTTGCCGTGATTGCATTACACAATGTGGGTATATCGAATATATCGTACTATCAACAGATATAACAATATTTCCTCTGTCTATATTCTTTTTGTCATGATTGAATTGCATTATAATTAGCTCATAATGAGTACGCTCACAATTCTAAAGAAGCTGCTTTAGTGGTTAAAAAAGTACAACGTGAGCATCATCCTGCATCAGTGATGGCCTGGTGGGGCATGTCTTGTCAAGGAATCTCAAAACTACGTTTTTGTTAAAAGGAGTGGAAACTTCAGCCAAAGTACCTAGTAACAAGGCACAAACTACCTAAACCGTCGATCCGGACTTTATAATCTAGTAAAGACAAAGGTCGGAAAGAATGTCTTTGTATTTTTTTTGCCAAATCTTTAGTAAATATTAACATATAGGTAAGTTTTAATAATACATTGCTTCGTAAAAAATTGAAGTCATTTGTAACAGAACATGAAACTAATGTTTGAAGTTTAAGAAACTCAAAAAAAAAACTCTCACTTGCAGCCACCACGACAGATCGTGACCCCGTACAAACCTTCGGAGGATTTGGAACAGGTGCCATTAATCAACCCTAACTCACCGTCACACCTTTCAAGCTCGTCGGGTACTACTCCGTACCCAATGCTTACTTCTATTAAGTCGGAGAAGGAGAAGATGAACTGTGATGATATATCTGGTAAGTATTTGGCTTATGATATATACAAGGTTAATACTTTACAAGTACCAGCAAACATCTTGCGTAAATGTAATGCTAACCACAAACGTTACAGTATACTTGTGCAAATTTTAATAACGTGTATTTGCGCAAGCTTAGGCTTCCGTTAGAATTGCCAATCATGTTGCTTTTTTATTATTATTCGTGTTTATAATTAGAATTTTGTTATGAGTAGGTTTCCGAAAATCGAGCCAGAGGTCCAATACAGAACCTCCCACCGTTGCAAGCCGAGGTGCCGTTCAAAAGGTTCGTATTTGAATTCATGTAAAAATTAATATTGAGGCTGGATTTTTTATTAGAATTGGTAGAGTTGAACCGGACATGATGATAGCCGACATCACTGCCGGAACCGCGGGGACAAGATAGTTGATCTATAATGTAAACCCAATGTTTCAGGTGAAGTACGCGACCCTGGATAGGTCGTGTAACAATGACCCTGGCGAAGGGTGCTCTGCGATGGAAGATGTTCACGAGTACCACGAAATATCTGATGAAGCCGTAAGCATAACTCATACATTATAACTACCTAAAAACAAAAATGTTAATGAAATCAGTAAAGTCGTTCTCGAGTTATGGCGTGATCAAGAGAAATGGCTAACTGCAATAATATATTTTGTGATTTCTATTACAGAATGAAAGCAATTCGGCGAAGCCAGTAGTGATAAAACAAGAAGATCTTCACCTAGACGTTCATGTGAGTACCTAACTATATACCCTCATTCTTACAAACTTCGTAATGCAATAGGCTGAGGTGTATTATATACGCTTCGTATGAGCTTCTTTTATATAAAAACGTTAAACTAGACATATAGGTACACAAGTAACACATACAGGATAAAACTATCAATTTACCCGAAATCATGCGCCATATTGACATTCGCCAATATGAAAAAGAACAGCTTATAGGATTTGAATGCAACCGAAACTAACGCTGTGATGATGATGATTGTATAAGAAACTCTAAGTGGCAACACGATTGTTTATCGTATTCCCTATGCGAAGTCAAACCCACTGATAAGGGTACTCTCTCACAACGAAAGCAGTGGGATGGTTCCGTTTGTTCCGATTGTGTAATTTTTTTGCCAATGTGTTTTCAATGTGTTCAATAAAAAGAATCGACCCAATTGTAATTCGCTACCCACAGAGCAATTTAGATTTTCACTAATGGCAAATAAATTTATAACATAAATTGCCTATATTACCAAAGGGGTAGGTATCTTGATGCACTTGTGCCGATGTTTTGATACCTATTTCACAAAAATATGGCTCAGTCACTCCTTCATAGCTAACACAGAAGTCGGAAAATGCCCACCTTGCACTTCCTTAGAGCTTTGAGCATAAATACGGTCATTTTGTTTGTTAAAATGTTGCTCAATTGTAAAGATTTTCTCATCCGTAAACAATTTTTTTCTGTGACCTCCCTTTGCGTACTGCTTCAGTAGTTATCTCGATTGTACTACCCTATTATCTTTTTAAATTATCAGTTAAAAATGACCAGTGTTTCTTTTATAGGCTGCAAGTCCTTCATCTTTTAAAATACGTGACCGGTTCTGGGTGCTATCTTCATCTCCCGAGATAAAATCTTTTGCTTTCGGATAGAATTTCTTCGAATTCTTTCCCTTTCTGCTTTGACCATATTTTTCGTACGAACACTACGTGGAGAGCCAGATCTTTTTCTGTCACAAACAGAGGGGGTTTTACCATTTGGCTGATACCAAGCGTATGTAGAGTTTTAAAAATTCCATTTGGGTCCATACCAAATTTGTGTAATGCATGTGTGATTCGGTTCTCTTTATCACCCCACTCCATTTTAATATTGTAAAATATTGTACAATGTATTGGCGCCAAAATTAGAAAACTCAATGAACGATCGTATAATAATGACAGATTTCAAATTTGAATGTAATATTTTTTTTAATTTTTATTGTAACAGTATTAGTGGCCAGACTATGTATACATTTAATGTACATTTCAGAAGGGATCCGCCGACTTCAGCGAGAGTTTAATCGGCGAAATGGAATCGTTGTTCCGTAATCTCGATGCTCCTGGGAGACGTGATGAGCCTGTATGTATTTCTTCAATTTCTATTTTTTGAGCTTTTTGTTTGTTGGCGAATAAAATTACTTATGTCAAGTATGTACTCGTAGTAGGTATGAGATACATTCGTAATTTTATAAAACGTTTTTGATAAAAATACAATTTTAAAAAATAATATTAGAAATGAAAATATTTTGTGCTGTGTTGCAGTCAAATTGTAGTCGCATTTATTATCAATTAAAATATAATCCATCGAAATTCAGTGAAATATAATTTTCATACATAAATAATTACGTCAATAAGTTTGTGTATGCAGTGCAAACCCTTGCGTGGATTTGGTTGAACTTTTCAAAATCCTTTTTAGGCTATATGATACCAATATCTAGCCTGCATAGCTAGCATCTGATAGTCCTTCATAACGTAATTAACATAGTAACGATGTGTGACAAAATAAGAAGCAACAAAAGTATGTACTATTAAGTTGTAAGTTCAAATTATATAACGGGTCTTCCATTAGGCACGGCCGAACTTTGACAGTTGGTAGCGGCCATCTTGTTGAAGCTACATCTGTTGTCATTTATTCATTCTGTTTTGCCAAATCATCATGGATAGCTATTGGTCCAAGATCCCAGAGGAATAAGACATTACTTATTTTCACACGGATGAAACCTGAAGTTTTCAGTAGCGTCTCGTGTGCCTTGAATACCTACGCGCTTTGTGGGACTTGCCGAGTGACACCTGGGCAGGTACCAAATGGGAAAGGTAACTAAAAATAAGAATTATTTAACTTAAATTCACATGACTGATTTTTATATATATCATGTAGAATATTATTTTAAAGTAATATCATAAGTGTCAGACACTTTTGATGGACCAGAGCTTTTGTCAGACGCTTTTAAGCTACCATCTATGCTATACGCATGCGCATAGTGCTCTCGCTCTCATACTTCTGGCTGAATAATTATTATCTTAGGGGATGTTTGGTCACTCTAATTTGTCTGACTGATTGAATATAATTTTTAAATAATTACTTCAATAACATATTAAAAAATCAAATAGCTATTAAGCTACAAAAATAAATGAACTTTAGGTACTTATTCTTACATGTCTGATTTTTTAATATGTTATTGAAGGAATTATTTAAAAATTATATTCAATCAGTCAGACAAATTAGAGTGACCAAACATCCCCTAAGATAAAAATTATTCAGCCAGAAGTATGAGAGCGAGAGCACTATGCGCATGCGTATAGCATAGATGGTAGCTTAAAAGCGTCTGACAAAAGCTCTGGTCCATCAAAAGTGTCTGACACTTATGATATTACTTTAAAATAATATTCTACATGATATATATAAAAATCAGCCATGTGAATTTAAGTTAAATAATTCTTATTTTTAGTTACCTTTCCCATTTGGTACCTGCCCAGGTGTCACTCGGCAAGTTCCACAAAGCGCGTAGGTATTCAAGGCACACGAGACGCTACTGAAAACTTCAGGTTTCATCCGTGTGAAAATAAGTAATGTCTTATTCCTCTGGGATCTCACTCTATATAGCATTCAACAATACGTGCAAATGATAAAATTGTTTTATCAAAATGAGTGTTCTGTTCGGGGTACGCACCGCTCGCTTCTCAGAAATGAAAGACCTATTAGAAGCTTATTATAGCTTATAGAAAGTAAACAAGATGACGTAAGAATGTGAAATAGCTGTACCTATACTGAATCTCGTATCAAAATAATTATTTTTACAGGACATGCCCGACGACCAACGCTCTCTCCCCTAAATTATAACATGCGTATAATTGACTTCTTACCTAACGCGATATATTGAATATTACTATATTCAGGTGGATTAACGGTGAGAAAAGGTTTAGTAGAATGGTAGCTTGTAGGAGTAGTTTTCATAGTAGTTTTTTACATTGTATGTATTATTTGACTAGTTTATTCAAGTGTGTGTAACATTTGTTTTTTATTACTTTCATATTTTAAATATCAAATTTCATAATATTTAACAGAAAGGTGAGACATGGCCCAAATAATGCTATCTCATGTATCAGAATTCGACTTACAGCTGCAGTATTACTGAAGAGCTTGCCGGTTTTTTATGCATCTATTTTTGTATGAGGGATACGGAATGTAACAAACATGCTCGCAGCTTATTGATGGTATAAGCTTGAGCTCTTATAGCATCTGGAACCCACACGTTTTTTACCATCAGATTTTTATCAATTTTACATAAGAGTCGATGAAAAAGGTGTATGTACCTAATAGGTAATTAATTTATTGCTTTATAATAAAAATAATAATAGTTCATAGTTGGCCATTAGTTTTCAAAATGAATCAGTAGCGATAAAAATTGTAGATGAATTTATTATTGTATCGTATGGTTGCCTACGTGTCTTATATGAACTTGACGGTAAATTTAAATCACGTATGCAATACAGTTTAACTGTAAATTTTCTTATCAAATGTATTTGTTGATGATGATGTCCAAAAGGATATTCTTGCCAGATATGGCGGACGGATCAATTGTTATTTTTTAATTGAATATGATGTTATCTCTATCGGGTCGCGGGGTACCTTGCACTACGCGGCGAGTGGTAGGGACATTTCGAACTGGTTTCGGCCGTAATCTGCACATATTTTTCTCAAACATTATGCACACGCAAATTCTTTGAAATTAATTACTTAGTGAACAAAATATCACGTATGTCCACTTTGTTGAAGGCGTGATGTTGTAAAATAATCTCTAACGGTCGGTTTTAAAACCGCGATCAACCAATAAAGTTACAATATTGTAAAGTGCTACCTTTTACTAATATTTATCCACTTATGTTATTTTGTGACTGCCTTGCAATTATTTTATCTTAGGGGTCAATTCATGCTAGCGCTTTTGCGTGTGACTTCGCTAATTGATGGGTAGCTTTCGTACATACTGCCATTTTACATATAAATATTTGTAAAATGCGAAGAAAATTTTACCCTTTAATTTGCTCCCATGCTGTGCTAGCTTGAATTGACTCTTATTCGTTTGCTGCACTTAGTTATCATGTGAGAGCTAAATCTGAATGATTTTATTATTCTTATGCCCACAATTTTTAGCTTTAGTTCAGTTAGTAGTGTTAGATACATTTTATATTAATTTATATGCGTTAATGTTTTCAGAGTACTTCGACAAAGAATCCTGAGGCACCACCGCCGGATATAAAGTAATTTTTTAAATATTTTATTTACTTCTATGGGGTGCTAAGTTTTGACCGTACCTGAAGGGAAAGTACTCTAAATACTGAGATAGCGAAATTCCCTCCTAGGAAACTTGAAAATTGCTTGCCACACCCGATATTCGAACTGACTGAAATCCGCAAAAATGACTCCTGTATTTTTATTGTCAAACATAAGGATTAAATAATTCCAATAAACATAGTAAATGAAATAAAAGGAAAACCCCGAAATCTAAACTTATTCATTGTATTTGACTAAACACAGGTTTAGTCAACTGTTATGACGACATAAACTGTAAAATTATTTTACTATCCCTAAAATATCGAAATCATATCAGTAAATAAGATCTAAACTATCTGTAACTAAAACAGTTTTTATGGGAAATTTAGGGTACTTCACATACATAAATCAAATACATAGTATTTGTTTTATGTATGTGAAGTACCCTATAATAAATAAGTATTTTTATGTACAGGCCTAGAGATCAAACTCTTCCAAAAGCAGAAAGGAAACTAAGACTTTCTCCTACAAGTACAATGAAACCTATGTCTGCACACGAAGAAAAGACTTTAAACATAGCCGTCGCTCTTGCCAACGAAATCACTTCTAAGTAAGTACAAGCTATTGACTTTTTGATTACATTATTCTGTGATGTATATTCTGAGTATCCGAAAAATTCGACAAATGTATCACTACATAGTATAAAATAAAGTCGCGTTTTCTGTCCCTATGTCCCTTTGTATGCTTAAATCTTTAAAACTGCGCAACGGATTTTGATGCGGTTTTTCTAAATAGATAGAATGGTTAAAGAGGAAGGTTTATATATATATATATATATAAACATCATGCTACGACCAGCAGGTGCGGAGTAGGAATGTTGCAAAAACGGGGTGACGCAGACGAAGTTGCGCGGGTCAGCAGTTCATAATAATATAAACATTTTGCCCGACTGATTTCGGCCATAGCGACTAGCATCTGACTAATGAGAGCTTCGTTGGTGTGCTCTCATGTAACTGACGTATCCGATCATAGTAACGCATGTACGGGCATATACGCTACGAGTCAACCCCAGCCGATGTAATTATATTACTTATATAGGACTGGCCTTGAAGTCGCCTCGTTTTGCATTCATCACTTCAATTCGTCTTTTCTCCGTCAATATTTCAGATCCATGAATGACCTCGGTATGGATAAGACTAAGTATTCGCCCAAGTTCTCCTTCAAATTTCCACACTTATCACTCCAAACGCATGGACACCACTCGCATGAGCCGGAGAAAGAAAAAGAGACTTCAGGTAATACAATAAAATTATTTTTTTAATGGAGGGTATGTAGGTAGTTCTTTTTAATATAGGACACATTAATTAGACTTCTCCGTGCCTGATTGTAAACTGAAAGCAAAGTCACAGGAAAGAGGATTACCATTCATGTAATACATTATCTGTTTTGCAATATAATATGTGAGGTTGCCAAATAATGAATAGTTTACTCATCGCAATCTACTATGACCGCGAAGAGTAGTAAAATCACCCGTACAGAAAAATAAACAACATTTTTAAGTGGATGAAATCGCGCCCGCAACATGGACCGAAAATAGAAGAAGCAAAAGGTATTTCAGAATCGTAGCAAGTGAAAATATATCTCTGCCTACCCTATTGGGAAAGAGGCGTGACTTTGCAACGTTCGCGGCCTGTATTTACAGTGGTAGTGAAAGTGAATTTCAGCTATTAAATTCCCATAAAATGTTTATTAATAAATCTTCATTTACAGTTAAACACGAGCGCCGCAATTTTAGCGAGGAAGCTAAAAGTGTTCCCGATATACAGGTATGGTAATATTAATATTTTTTATAATAATAATATTTGATTAAACTTCAGAGCAGTATGATACATCATAGGGGAGTGGCTAGAGAGGCCACACGGTAGCCTCTCGTACCGGCTGACCCAGGTGATCACCAAAAAAAAGAGCAGTACCTATGTTATACAAAAAGTAGCGTTATTATAATAATATTATATAGCGTTATATAATTAGCCATTGGAGGAACGATAGCCTTGAGTCAGCCATGGTTGCGACGGATCTCAGAAGAAACCTGATAATCCTGAGGATTCTAATTTTATTAAGAATTTTTCGCTTGCTAGATCATCAAAATTGAGCACACGATTAAAAAGCAATTTTGCGCCCTTGTTAGCCGAGCAAGCGACCGGTTAGGAAGAAACTTGTAAACGCGTAATCCGATAACTAATTATAGATGTATAGTACCCAATTATAAAAATACCTTTCTGATTGTCCAGTCGACATTGACAGCGGAGAGTAAGATGGCGTACACAAGTCTTATCGAGGAGCCGACACCATCCACGTCCTTGATGTCTCACTTCGCCAAGGACTCCATTATCAAGCCGGGCCATCACTCGCACTCACTGCAGAGGAATATACAGTGGGGTAACAACAAGTGAGTTCCTTAATTTTACTTTATTTTACTCTTTTTATTACAGAGTAAAGTATTGCATCAGCATGTTGTGGATACAATCAAATATTTTTTCTTAGAAACGAATTTTAAACATATTTAAATGTAGATAGAGCGCGCCATCTTGTTTCATATCATAATTCTCATATCATTCTCTGAGGCAACTCCCAACCGATCGATCGACCGATTGAAGTCGACTTTCTAGTCTAACTAGGATGCGACTGAACTTCGATATTTTCCGTGAAGTGAATGCCATCGGACCTTCACAACCAAATTGGCGATATCGAAGTCCTGTATGTAGGCTAGTCGGACCTTTGAGAACTTCAACTACCCGTAACGACTGCCATAGATGTTTGTATGGCAACCGGAACCGTAGGCTTAAGGTGCTCTCCGAGGCACTCAATATTTGCACTAACCGGGCTTGAACCCTCGACTCCTCCGTAGAAGTTGTATTCACTACCGCCACGCCACAGAAGCTATTTATCACTATACTATCATGCAATATATGCGTACCAAGCGCCCTCATCTCACTGAACACGGTGCAAGATTTTGAATTTCCCTGAGGGAAAGTCCTCTAAATACTAGAGATAGTGACTTTCCCACAAAGGAAACATTTCCGTATTATTAAAAAGAAGCAAACCAAATTTATTTCGGAAAAAGTGAATGCAAAGCTTCGACGTAATTCGAACCCACGATCTTTCCCCTACAGGGGGACTGCTCTGACCGTTGAGCCAGAAAGCCACGTCTAAAATATTCAAAGCACCAATCGATAGGGTCAATCATAAGTATCAAGTCTCTCGAACAAACATAGTATATTAAATGATAGGAAGTCCCAGAAATCTTAGCTTAAAAAATATTCTGTATTTAAATGTGTAAATGTTTATGTCGGACTTGCACCGACTAACAGCGAAACCGCACGCCGTGTCGGGTCGCAATTATCGGGTTATTATGTTAACCAAATAAGACAATTCTCTGGCCATCGCTGTTGCCCAGGATATGCCGTGTGAAGATACCTATCTGTAGGACACTTTGCTGTAAGACACCTGTCTAAGAAGCAAAGAATTTAGGTTTAAGAAAAAGTTTAGTTTTCATGGACTTCCTTTCATTTAATGTATCATGTTTGTTACAAAGATTTAATCATTATAATTGATCATATCAATTTATTCAACAAATATACAAGACGTTATTTTTCTGGATTTACTCACTTCGATTGCCGAGTGTGGCAAGGTATTTTAAGGTATTTTTCGAACGTATACAAACACCGTTTTGTTTCTTTAAAAAACTATAGATTTTTTCCTATATTCACCAAGTTCAGTATTTACACTTAACTTCCCTCAACCGTCATCAAAAGTACCTAAATATGTAACAAAAAGTAAATACGTTTAAGATTAAAAAGAAGCTGATAGTTCTAAAACAGTGAAAACCCGTTTAAATTGTTTATTATTTTAGAAATGCGTTCACAAATAACAGGATAAGTGAAGACTATGTTAGGTATAATTTTTAGTGATGACTATCGTATTTATTGTTCCAGGTACAATTTCAGTCGAAAACCGGAGTTCCAGAAATATGTAAGTTTTCACTTGGTGTACATCACCATTATTCCGATGTAGCGGTAGGCAAGCTGATGATTCACTTGATGGCAAGCGGTTACTGTAAATCAAAAGGTGCTGCGCTTCCGCTTGGGCACTTGGAACTTGGGAAAACTAAACGAAGGGAGGTATCGCATGACTGGCGGTCTCATCGACCATGTTAATGTGTGCGAGTGACGTACGTTATAATTACAAAACATACCTGTACGTGAATAATTGTATATACGATGGGTGGACGCCCTTTGTGGACATTTTTTTTTTTTTTTATCTATGGCACGTCAATTTGACTTCACCTCGCCTGATGTTAATCTGAAGACAAAGTCCCATTAAAGTGATAGAACAATAAATGTGGTGTAATTATCATGATAGGCGTAATTCATATATATTGTACAAATTTTAAAAATTATACGAAAAGAGGAAGACGTTAGAAAAGAAAAATAGAACAAACATAATGTAACATATTAAATATACATATATGCAACCATACAAATAAAAATATATTAAAAAAAATAGATATAGATGTGGGCTAACAGGATGATAGATAGTGTTCTTTTACCGTTTTTAGCACTTTTTGCTCTTTTTAGCTTTTTTGAGAGTAAATGCTGTCTGACCCCTTCACTTCCCTTGGGCGAGGTTATAAAACAACTATTTAGGCGTTAAATTAATATATATTTTTAAATTTCAGCCTGAAAATCCAATACCTTTGCCACCACGAAATACGAAGCCGAAATTGATTGACAAACCTCGCCACATAAGGAAATACCCGCTTAAGATTCCTGGCGAACCCAAACCCACATTGGAATCCATCGATACGCCACCGATAATATACCAAAATACAACTCACCCATCGAAACGTGGACAAAAATTACCCATACCAATTGTAACGAGTGCCGACGTTCACGACGGGCCAGAACCTTCTACTCGTGATACGAACCCGTTTAGCAATGGCCCAAGGCCCGCACTTAACACATATGATCTTGCGATACCAGGAACTAGCTCACCGAATCCTTTTACCTACACATTCAATGACGTGGATGACACCGATTTAGAAATGGACATTGAATTCGGCGGCGAGGATAGTGATGACGAGCTGGCGGAAGCTAGCGGTCTGGTGAAAGGTGAGATTGTGTATACGTTTCACCCATAAAGTTATTTGAAATATTTAACAAAGTGTGTTACAAATTACTTACAAAGTGTGCAAGTGACATAATATATTTACACAAAACGTAGGTGTGGGTATGTGCCAGATAATATAATTATGAACTGTGACCGTTTTTTATAAACCTATCAACTTGTCAGGTATAGCCGTAAAAAGTCATAAAAAGTGCATATTTAAATTCAATTGACATTTTAAATTCGGTAACTCATTAATGAGGAGACCGTTGATTTATTTATTAGTAAACCAGTAAACTACTGTACTAGCACCTCCTAGTAACTCCTGCTTGCAAAATTTTGTAATTTTTTGACAAAATAGTGTAAAGTTATAAGTACACTATTTTTCTAAAAACTGTATCACGCAGTATCTTTTTAAGTTTGAACTTTTAAGAGTAGGTATGTACCACAAACAGTAGAGTAGCTCGTAGTCTATGGTCCATTGTAACACCCGTCCGTGTCGTCGAGTTGCCTGCTCTACGAAAAACTTCGGCCATTCATTTTCGAAAGCCCGTAATGAAATTTAGGAATATTCCTTTATTAATAATTTTAAGGTAGAAGCAATTTAACAGCTATCCTAATAATATGAGATCTAGCAAGCTTGTACATTCTGTGTACTAAGTATCGGGAATGTGTCAATAAAACAAAAAATACAAATTATTCATCTAAATTTATTTTATCGCCTTCAAAGTAGGCTCCATCGCTTGCAATAGAACATCTCCACCGCTTCACCCAGTCTTCCATACATTTTTCATAGGCTATTTGTGGTATGGCCTTTAGCTCATTCAGCGAATTTGCTTTTATGACTCAAATTTGGGTTTCGGCTCGTTTTCGAGACGCCATTCTGAAGACTGTTGGCTTGTTTGCATGTCATACTCATAAACCCATGTCTCGTCGCCAGTTATTATACGTTTCATAAAGGTCGGATCCGTAGAAGCTCGGGAAACCATGTCTTCAGCGACATGCTTTCGCTGCGCTTTTTGAACAAAATTGAGCTCTTTTGGAACTAGTCGAGCGGCGACGCGTTTCATGGCTAAAATATCAATGAGAATGTTGTGGATGGACTTAAAAAGTATGTTCACCTCACTAGCCAACTTTCTCAGACTCATACGTCGATTTTCGAGCACTAGCTTCTTGATTCTGTCGATGTTTTCTTTGGTCGTAGCGGTTGAAGGGCTACCAGAACGAGGCAAGTCTACTACTACTTCTCGGCCTTTTTTAAAAGCCTTATACCATTCATAAACCCTTGTTTTCGATATACACGATTCGCCGTAGGTATTTCGCAACATTTTTAGTGATTTACCACATGAAATAACATTCGAAACACAAAATTTGAGGCACACTTTTTGTTCAACAATATTTTCCATTGTAAAAATCGCCGAGGACTCAAAACTATGACCAACAAAAAGTGTAGTTTAAAACAAATTAGATGACAGATCCCGCTCTAATTTTGCGCGCTAAATCAGTACAGTGCTAGCAACATGCAGAAAAAAAATTAGAACGACCTCTTTTACGCGGGTCTTTTTATTGACATATTCCCGATACTTTTTACACAGAGTAGTATATGTAATCATGTCAGCATAAACCTACATAGTCTAGTAAATAAGCAACTTTGTGTAGTAATCTAGCGAGTTTTAAGTGCTAAATTATGGAAATGATATTATATATATTTTTTAGGGTAGTAAGTAATAAAAAAGAAATTATTTGCTATATAAGTTCTAACATTTTCAGATTTTAAAGACCATGTATCAGTGGAAGATCTATTAGAGTTCGCTGACCTGAAGCCGTGCGGACGTCAGCGAGGCGTTGAGTCAGATGAAGTTAGGTTGATGCGCAAGGTTTTCAATAAACAAGTAAGCGCTATTGTTTCTGTACTGCGGTCTGATTTGGACAGCTACATTTTCAAATCGCGTGATTACATTTTGATTACTATTAAAATAAAACAAAGCATCCTCACGCATCCGTAAGGTAATTCTGTAATCCTTCCTAATTCTGTAGTCTAATTACGTTCTCAGTGAAAGGACAAAGACAATGACAGTAAAACTATTATGCGGTATTGCATCAACTCCTATGTTGTTTTAAAAGGGTTATAAAATACCCAAATATAATTTATAGTTGCCTTTTTAGAAGCAATATCTGAATTTACAAGGATATTTTTTTAAAATAAACGTAGCATAACCTCAAAACGAATGTTCGAAAAATATAATGGCTTTACAATAAAATAAAACCGATATTATGTGCCGAGAAAGAAAACGTACATCATAATAATAGGAACTGAGTATACTAAGATATAAAACAAAGCTATAATGAATATTCCACAGAAAGGAGTATTTAACGAAATGTTTTTTGGATCAAGAAATTATTTAGAGCGTAATCTCACTACACCATACGTAGCTAAAGTTAAGTAAAGTAAAGCTATGACGGATATGAACTAGTAACGTAACTGGGTCAATGACCTTCAAAACAAAGACGCTGTAAAAGTAATTTTTGTTCAATCTTACTTTTAAGAGGTGATGGTAAGGTCCCTGCCCTGCTATTTACCAAATGTCAGGTAAAATACAACCATATAGACCATATTCATGGCTAAAGGTGAATCAATTTTTCGTCGGACGAGGTAACTCATATTACAAAATAACAGATTTGGCGTTGTCGCCAATGTTGCTACGGATTTTATCCAATAATAATGGGTATTATACTTTTAATAAATACGATTTATATAAATAATGCCAATTATATCAAACAGTTTTGGTTCATGATTCCTAAAGCAACGGATACAAAATACAGTGTAGAGATATCGTTGAAATCATTAGGTACTCGTATCTTTAGCCAACGAAATCAAATCCCATCAAAATGTTTTGTATATATCCTCACCGAATCGGATCTCATTTATAAGTATAATGAACATGATTCAGGTGTTTTATTTATATAATGTACACCACGTTACATTTATATGAACTGCATATTTTGATTTCAATTACATACCTGTGTATATTTGAAAGAAAATGTAAGAACTTTGATTTTCACATTCTGAAACTTCACTGAACACTGGTCTGATTATGATAATTTAAAACGACCCATCAAACGTCACCTGACTATAGTTCAGTTTAACTAGCTCCCTAAGATGAAGTCAGTTCACACGTAAGAAATCATGTTTGTCCCGCTTTCTCTGACCATCAACGTTATGCGGCGTCTCTCTCTAATTCTAATTTTCATGTCATGAAGTAAGTTCCAAGTCTATAGTTCAGCTACGTATAATATCAAAACGATTTCATATCTAATATGTTTTAAAAGAAAACCTCGGTTTAAATATAGCATTCTGATGGCATTTATGATAACTTTAAAAATAAAGAAAATAATTTTTATTTAGAAGATAATAAAGGAGATATAATTTAATATTATTTTCATCACAAACTCGATAAATCAGTACTATCGATGGCCTAGATAATTTAAAATTCAAATTTTATAAGATTGAAACAATACGTTTAAAAAATGTAGCCAACTGAATCAGTCCGCAATTTTATTTTGTAGTCGTGCAACTATATTTCTAGAACTTAACTACTAGATCATCATCATCAGAGCACCGTCACATTACCATCTAAAGTTTGCACTTTCAAGCCGTCTCTAAGTCTGCTCTGCTGCTCCTCCGTTTTATGAATTGATTTATGTGACTCACTAGTTTGTCGAAAGGTACTTTCAGTCAGTTGCATTTGTCAGAGAACACCCCCTTGATATCTTTTTAAATATCTAGAGGGTAAAAAGTATATATAGTGTGAAAATTTATTGCCGTGCATGTAGGGAAAATCTCAAAATATTGGCGTTAGCGAATTTTACTGTAAGCAAATATTTTCTTATTTTAAAATAAAATAAATCTGCAGTTAAATGTCGGAAAATGCTTGTTGCGTCCGGCAATGGAACCGACCAAAATTGGGAAAGATAAATTCCTTTATTTTAATGACATCATATTAGTCAATTATAATG
Source organism: Pelosia muscerda (assembly GCA_963691645.1). Taxonomy (NCBI): domain Eukaryota; kingdom Metazoa; phylum Arthropoda; class Insecta; order Lepidoptera; family Erebidae; genus Pelosia; species Pelosia muscerda. The sequence continues at coordinate 18,528,664 of OY829098.1, read as the reverse complement.
ATGACATCTCTACCAAACATGATAAAGTAAATAAAGGGAATTCCATGAAAGTATAGGAAAAACTCATCCGTCATATTTATCTGACAGATGTTTTTGAGCCACGGATGGTTTACCATAATATAATCCATTTGAACCCCTTTATCAAGATGGTGGCCGTGGGATAAACCACACAAATTTAGATTGAACTTTAAACTGATTCCCCTTGATAAATATATCTAAATAAAACTACATCCTGTGACAAATGCTGTTTGGCTTTTTAGTTAGGCTGAAAGCTGGCCCCAATTGAGTTGGGATACGGTTCGGATGATGATGATCTGAGTCTGAGCTAGTTGAATTACCTTACGATTATGACTTCTGGCAATACAAGCTTATTTGTACTAACCTGTTTTTATGTGCTAGGTCGTGCCAAAGGAATGTCTGGAGGCGTTGGAACTAAGCGACTGGAACATCCACAACGCTATCAAGCTAGTTCGCGTCAGTGTGTCTGTTGGCACGGAGGTGACCCTTGAGACCATCCGCCTGGAACTCGACAAAGCTAAGGGTGATATTACTAAGGCATCTGCCGTCTTATCTAAACAAAAAACTTAATTCCATAAATGTAGAAATCCATGTGTAGTAGTTGACTTTAATATACTTAATAGTAGCGAGTGTTGTGTTTCATTTGTAATCCGCTATTACTGGAATTCATTAACCCTTGAGTCGGAACCCTGAAATAATACAAGTCATTCCTCGTATCAAAATTTCGGAGGTATCAAGGACATCAATTCTCGTGCATAAATTGTCTATGTACTGTGTTAGATATGACCATCAATTGATGTAAAATAACCACTTGATGGTTATTGATAGAGGAACTGTTGCAATATAAATTATTATATTAATGAATATCAATTAAGTTGGTTGGTAAGGTTGTTGGTTGGTCAACACGCGTGACGGTTTCCGTATGCTATAATTGCAGCCATGCCCCCTGCGGTTGGATATGTGGGGATTTCTGCACGAAATAAAAATATATAAAAATGGGTAGGTACCCTATATTTCGTTTCTTTCTCGTAGCTTTAAATCTCATAGGAAAACTTTTTTATTTATGGCACGTCAATTTGACTTCGCCTCGCCTGATGGTAAGCTGATGGCAAAGTCTCAGGAAAGAGGGTCACCATTACAAACACGTACAGTAGGTACTACAATAGTGGCGCTCTGCTTGTGGGCCTCATCGAATGCTTTTTCACGCCCCGCTTAAAGGACTCGGGACTGCAGGAACAAGAAATACGTGCGCTGGTAAGGAATTCCAAGACTTAATGGTGTGGCAGAGGAAAGACACACCGAACCGCTTGGTTCTTGATGGAATATTCTGCACCGTATGTGGATGACATCTAAGCCCTGCACGTGTTTTCCTGTGTAGTAAAGGAGTGGGAGGGATTACTTGGAATAGCTCATCAGAACTTTCACCGTGGTAGAGACAGTAAAATACTGCCAGGGACTCAACATTTTTACGTATCTGCAAAGGTTCGAGGGTATGCTTGACCTCAGGACTCCCAATAATGCGGATCGCTCCTCGCTTCAACCTATCGAAAGCATCTAGTAAGTACTTTGCAGAGCCATCTCAGAGATGAGAGCAGGCTTGCGTGGAACGCAAGAGCGAATTGTGATTCTTCTAAAGAAGACACCGCTGCTCCAGCGGGAAAAACGTCTCACTCTAGGACTCCCAGTTTACGCGATGCTGTCTTGATGGTGCTCTCGATATAGTTCTTGTTATTCAATTTGAAGTGAACATCCATACCGAGCATATCGAGGTTATCATACAATAGCAGTGGCGTGCTCTGAAGAGTGGGAAGGGGAATGAAAGAAGATGCCTTTGTTGTAAACGCACGTCTGCGTCTTCTTGGCGTTCAACTCGACCAGGTTCTCAGATCCCCATTGGGAATTGTGATTGAGGATCCGGTCAAGCTCAGTCACAATTCCGCGATATCAGACTGCTTGGCCGCAGGATGTCCGCGGTAACTCCCGTGTAAAGTGCTATTGTCCGTACAGCAATGGATACTGCCAGATAATGCGCCAGTGGGTGATAACGCGGACCCCTGCGGAACGCCAGCATTTACCTGCAGGAACTCCGAAGATCGTCCATTACAAAGAACACGAATATGGCGCCCCCGCATGAAGCTAGCGACTCAGGTGCACAGTCTAGGAGGTAGATCGAAGGCTAGTAGTTTGGAAAGAAGTGATTTGTGGCGATGTCAAGACGGCATGCTTGTCCATAGCTTCATCCCAAAGATGGGTAACATACGCCAGAAGATCACCCGTTGACCGTTTCAGCCTGAAACCACATTGCCGGTCATTAATTAGGGGCGATCCTCTAGTTGACGCATGTGCTGTGTTGATGTGGTGCTCCGAAACCTTGCACAGCACTGAGGTGACGGCTATGGGTCAATAGTTAGCTGGGTCGGCGCGATCCCCCTTCTTGGGAATCCGCTCCTTTATTACTTCACTCCACTTGGTCTATGCAGAGCTGTCTTTACCATAGGGGCCCTGGGCACATAAGAATTCGGAGGCCCTTTTGGAAAGTTAGAGTTTTAGATATTTCTTAAGTTGAAGACGATTGATGTAAAGACGGCATTAGGCCCATTCAGCGACAATGCGTGCTTTAACGTCGTAGTCGATGTCACCAGTCGCGCGGAGTACCGATTCTTGCTACCTAACGTGGTCCGTGTGTTTGACCAAGTCATAACCTCCCTCATATTAAGAATATCTTGTTTATAAGACGTACTGCTATCTAAACAGAGAAGACATAATTTTGATAACGCCTTGACTTTGAGCACGTTTTAACGACCTAAATACGTCCACCGCGGCCGCTGCAACTAACCGCTACTGAGGTACGTGGCGTGCAAAACGCACCGCACCCTGCTCGCTGCCCCGCTCTCCGCCCCGCTCGCCGTCCCGCTCGCTGCTCCCGCTCGCCGCCCCGCTCGCCGCCCCGCTCGCTGCCCCGCTTACCGCCCCGATCGCCGACCCGCTCGCCGCCCCGCTCGCCTCCCCGCTCGCCGCCCCGCTCGCCTCCCCGCTCGCCGCCCCGCTCGCCGCTCCACTCGCCGCACCGCACACCGCCAAGATCGAAGTCGTGATCAGGCCGTTAGGCAAAATTCATAACTCACCACATAATAGGAAATGGGTTGTTACTGCGGCCTCGTTAAATAGTAACTGGGTTAATCCTATTTATTCGTCCTCATTTCCTAAACTATCAAATTGTGTGCCATTAAAAGTACTTACCTACATTTGCCTTACTAAGTATTATTATTATCTTCATGCATCCATTATTTTGAAATTATTTTATGTTATACCTCTAAATATAAGTAGGTAAGAGAATGAACCTATAAGTAGGTAGGTACATACCTATTACCTAATCAGCTATATTGTAGGCTTTGTAAGAATCCTTTGGATTAGGTACCTAAGTCATCATCATTATGCACGCACTAAGATGGCAGATGTTAGGCCTTTGGATATGTGTACATGATTTGGATTTAGGAACCATTCTTTTTTCCCCGGTTTACTGTGCTTCATCACAACAATAATCTCGTACATTTTCCAACACCAGTACAGTTTCATATGTACCTCCACATAGATCATGGAGCATTTCAAAAGCTACATCATTGTCATTCTAATTGATGCCTTGTTCCATGTTCCGATTTGACAAGGATTTCGCATGATGACGAACGGTGTAGCCTTGCTACTGTTCCTGCCGTACTCAGATCTTTGCGGAATATTACATCGCATCAATCGGTTGGTTCTAATCGCATCAAAGGGCGGTTAGAACGCCGGTGGTTGCCCCAATTGCCTTCCACTTAGTGCACCGCACCGGCTCGTTTATCAGTTGATGATGTTCAGATTCAGAGCCCTACTAGTATCCTTTACCTCAGACCCTGGGCAGTACTGATACCTTTAATGACTTCGGCGATGGATAATTTTGTATTTTTGAACCTAATTAAAATATTAGACAGATTTAGTGTTGAAAATCTCTACAGAGCACCTACATTTTCCACATAAAGCGTACATTTGTATATTTGTAAGAAACCCTTTACACTCAACTCGTAATTCTTTCTTGAGTTCCCACTTTTTATTGCAATCTGAAGAAAAAGTTGCTATAAACCGTATTCAGGTCTTTCGTAGCCGTATTTACCTACTATCGTATTTAAAATCAATAGAACTGTGACATGGCACGACAGCTCCTTGACACGCTTTCTATCTTAGGTACCTAACACAGCTCGATCGATATTTTCCACTTCTTAATACTTAAATTAGTATAAATTATGCTGCACGACTTCAACATCTCAGATCTCTGCATTTTAAACCAGAAATAGCATGTCGCGAGTAGGTACTTACCTATCACTGTTATTGAGAAATGGGAGCGCCGCGCCTACCCCGGTTAAATAATAAATTAGACAATGTGGGTCAGGCAGGACAGTCGCGACGCTTTAGCCACCTATTTATATAGATTCCGCTCCATATTTCGCTCGTTAGACGCTTGATAATAACCTTTTTTTTATTGGAATGGAAAATGAGACTTCTAGTGACGTAAATTTTAGATCATTATCGTGATCGTCCTTTGTGACTTCATCTCGCCTGACGATAAGCTGAAGGCAAAGTCTCAAGAAAGAGGGTCAACATTACAAACACGTACAGTATTACAAAGGTGAAGCTGAGCTTGGCGGCCTCATCAGATGCTTTTTCACGCCCCGCTTAAAGGACCCAGGTCTGTAGGAAGAGGGTATTGAGCCATAGGACGTCTTCTTCCGAACAAATCATGTCTCACCCATCGACCTCCAATCCGCCCGGTTGGAAGCGGTCTGCATCCAACGGCTACCCCCGACTCTGACTCTATCATCTGTCCATCTCGAGGGGTCTATGTGGTTTCCATTCGAAAAATTAGACTCCCCAAGTGCCATATATGTTTTACTATGTGCCTCGTCCACTGCCATTTCACGCAGCCCCCGAACAAGTTGGTCTCCGAAAAGATCACAGGACGGACACATAATCACAAGTCATACAGAAGACACAAGAGCATAACTTACCATTATGCTTAACGTTTGCCGTTTCCGAGGAAACCTTTGATTCCATCGTGACATGAACAGTGCTACAATCTCTCCAACGCGGCAGCGGCGGTGTCACATAAACAAGACGTTAAATTCCCGTACAATGTGTCGCCTTTGTGACCATAGAATGACATGGTGCGTAACTAGAAGGTATCTGAAGTACCTACGCTGGTCGGACCGTGTGCGGAACACGGAAATTCTACGACGGGCAAATGTTGGCGGATCGAGGGTTAACTAATGAGACGGCAGGTTCAGTGATGTGGTCAAGTCTCTCGAATGTCAGACGACCGAGTGAAAAAGGGTTTTTTTCGCCGAACTGCAGGATGGCAAGCGTAAACAAGGCGGCCAATACCTGCGGTACAAACCGAAGAAACGATGTGAGCTCAATCCGTCGCGGTGGGAGACTATAGCGACGGCGACGGACCGATCAGGGTGGAGAAATGCCGTGCACACCAAGGTATGCCAGTTTCTACGGAGGCGAGTCGAAAAGCCACCTGCGGCCATATTCTTCATTCCTACTCCACATGTGTTGGTAATATATAAATAAACCGTGCTCTTAAATCATTTTATCAATTTATAAAATCGCATCAAAATCCGTTAGGTACGTAATTTTAAAGATACCTATAAACATACCAATAGTCAGATGGACAAACAGACAGTGGGAAGTGGCCTTGTTTTATACTATGTGGTGATATGGTAGTGATGAATAAAATTACTGAGCGACGTGCCACGTCGGTAGTAAGTGGGGGTCACTAATTCGGGGCATCGGAGACCGGAAGAACTGGGTCAGTGGAAGTGGATCGCAAGCCGCAGTGCCACCCCGCAGCCGACTCCCTCACCTCACAACAATCTCGTGATAGGGGTGCGTTCTGGGAGAGAGAATAGGTCAAAATACCTATAAGTAAAAAAAAAGTTTAAAATTCGATTAAGACACCTTACCTACCTTATTTATCATTGTTTTGCATACTATTAGAAATTAGTTGAGTTCTTATAGGTGTCAATTCTTACTTTATATTTAGTAGGTAGTATTCTTTTACTTTATGCTGACTTCCAAGCTAATTCAGTTGAGGTTTTGTTTCCAAAATGTACAAAAAGGATCTCTGCCTTTTCGCCAAAAATCGTTTGCCCGATTATCACTTGCCAACTAACGTTTCCCAGAATTTCATTTCGCAGAATAATCATTTGCCAACTTGTGATTTAATTTTGTTTTTATTACCCAACTTCTCAGTTGCCAATTTTACGTTTGGTCAACCTTTTAGGATGACACTTTTCAAAATGCCAACTTTCAAGTACCGAATGTTTTAGTTAGCATAATACTCATGTAGTTGTTTATTGTTTACCAAATGATGTGGGTAAGCGATTTGGTTACGGCACTTCGCCGGCCGCTGCCGCGGCACGCTCGCTTCGCTCGCTCGGCTCGTGCATTGTTTATCATAATACTAACCTAACCTAACCTAACCTAACCGATTCTTTTCGATTTCACCTGAACTTCGCTCCACACTTTGAATTTTTGCAAATTTAACCTAACCTAACCTACTTAGATTACCTTGTGATTATTAAATAAAAAATTAAATTGTTTTTTTTTAACATTATATCAATGTACGAAAGGGAACTGTTACACAGACGAAACGTTATTCGTCTAAAAGTTGTCTGGCCTAATAAATAAATTGGCAAAAGATAAATGCCCCAAACGTATTTTGTCATTACAATAATCAGCTTAACAATAATTCTACCAAATGAAACGTTGTCATACAAACATTTGACAATCGTTATTCGTCAAAGTGAAAAATTGGCGAAACGTTGGTTGGTAAGTGATAATCGGGTAAACGATTTTTGGCGAAAAGGCAGGATCCCGTACAAAAAGTATGAACTTTTATTCGTACATTGCGTCCTACGGTTCATAATATTAGTGTTGATAGAACACAAAAATTATCATCTGTAGGTGTGATGTGAACAAGCAAATTGCCTCATACCTATCTCATTTTGCAACTTCTACAACGAAATTTATTTTTAACAGGTAGGTATACAGTTTAATTTAAAGTTCAATACAATAGAATTCATGGAACACTGTTGGCCGTTCGCATGTTGAAACCACAGCTTTTTGTTTTTAGGTCAACGCCGAAAATCCTCAACCCAATCCATTTAAGTGGCTTTGTTCATAACTGTGCTTACATAGATCCTTTTGTTTTAAATGCTATTGTTTATTCATCCGTTATGCTATTGAACCGGTACCAGATACAAAATAAACATGCCATATCGGTACAAAATATTACTTAAGTATATAAAACGAAAATGCGTAAGTATTCTAAGAATGACCTTCAATAAGTAAGTAAATAAAATATGTTTTTGTAATCTGAATAACTAGCGGTGAAGACTCGGTTCGGTCAGAAACGTAATCGAACTTGGTTTTGAATTTTTGTACCAGTTAATGGACGCTTTAGTTGACCCATCAGTTTAAAATATTGCAATTACTTTCGAACCATTAAATAATTTATATCTACGTGTAAGTAAATTTTCTAAAGTCATTTGTAAGTTGTGACGTGACTGTGAAGCTCATTTTGCTTGATCTTGGGCGCAATTCTAGGCTAGGACATCATTATATGCAAAATGAGATGCGCGTCTCTTCGCACCACCAGCAGCGGCGCCTCGAATTCGGAATTCTGCCTATTTTTAGCCTTAGTGAGGATCAAGATAAAATCTATTCAGCCGACCACTGACACTTTATTGTGTTCCATCATCGTGAGTCTACCAAGACGTAACCAGGTATGCACTTTATCCTAGGAATGGACTGCCCACAAACTCACGTCAGGTCTTGCCAATTATCGCAAGTAAACGAGTGTTTTTGGAGATGTGTAAGATTTGAATTACGGGCGAACAATGGTCCCGAGGTCAGTATCAAATTTCAAACCAAATCTGTGCGGGGTTTTATTTTAAGGAATTTTCTTTCTCGGAACTCTGAAAAACCATGAGTCCGTTTCATGGTTTACGCTCCTGTTGGTAAAGTGATTCATTCATCATTATTATCTTTCAAGTTTATCGAAAATCTTCATAATGATACTGTAAGTTTGTGAAGTAATGCCCACACCTACTATCTATCATTGCACTGTTTGCCATAGCGAGGGAGTTCATCCATCATCATTCACACACTACGACCGGAAACGGTGCGCACTGTGCGGTATGAAAGGAGTTTTATCCGAACTCCCTGCCGTGCTCTTCTCAAGCGACTACAATATGGAGTTCTTCAAAAAGGGCATTAGAAGATTTCTATAGGGTAGGCAGCACGAGAGTGACGTCCCTGGTGTTGCAAACGTCCATAGGCCATGGTGGCCGCTTTCCATCAGGTAGATCGTGTTCTTGTCGGCCACCTAAGTGGTATATATATAAAAAAGTAAGTCATAGCGATTAATGACAATCAGAACTCCTAATCATTGCGATAACTAGCCATCTACTACCTGTTTTCACTTTTCAAGTCTGATAGAGTCGCCTTGATTTCAACCGATGCTAGCAAAGGAAAGTCTACACCAGTGCTTCGATTTGATAATCAAACTTGACAAAATACGGGAGCTATTGCACTCTACCTACCTACCTACCTTTTCCGGGATATGCACACCTTGAGAATTTCATTTAGAATACTTACGTCATACCAAGTCCACCAAGTTTACCAAGTCTTCAACAATGTGTCTATGAGTTTGTAAGTTCACACAGATGGGAGAATAAAATTTGAGTGTTCTTGGACTTAATTTCGCTCTTTTAAGATATCGTTGCAATGATGATATTGATTATAATTAGTTTTTATCCGTATGCGTGCACGATGGTAGTCTACTCTCTCATCTGAATGGTTTAGGAAAACTTTAGGAGCGAAGTTCTTCAACGTGGCCTACGCACACTTACGGATCAAAAAAAGTTGATTTAGTAAAAACGTAACAAAATCAGTCAAATATCAAAGAAACATCAAAAATAATTAAGAGGAAATAATGAGGTTTGAACTCACGCCTTATCATTGCAGGTCGGCCGGTATACTATCATTAAAGGTCCATCCACATTTATTATTTTTAAGTGGTTGCAATATATTATTCTGGATAATCTCGTGCATAGTATGTACAAATAGGTATAAATGTTATCGAATTGGATTTTAAATAATAAAACCTTAGTTTCAACATATTACATTTATTCTTAATATATAGTACTATGGTACCATCAATTTAAACAATACAACATGGAACATCAATAGGAATTTTTAAAAACATTTTCTAATTGCTATATAATATAAAAAAACTAACAGATCAAATGTAAAACATGAACATCGTTTGATCACAATAAACACATTATGACTTCTGTATCAGTTTCCATTATTATTATTATTTATTCGAAATATCCTTCATATAGCTTACTTACTAGATCTATGTAACAATGGAATATACCTTCTAATGCAGGCGTACAGTAATATTTTTGAAGAGGATTGAAATACTTTCAGTTTTAAGGTATCGCGTCAGAATTGATAGCCCAATAGCCTCTTTAAAATAGTCCGCCGTTAACACCTGAAATAAAAAGGTCTGTTAGACAGAACCCTTTATATTATAGAAATTTATCTTGGTATTCCTTCTACATCATGAATTTGGTGCCACTTTACGGATATCTCCAAAATTCTGTATGAGACAGTATTCATAAACTGCCTTAGTAAAGCAAGTAATAAGTACGCCCTGTGAACCGACTTTTACGTATAACATAGTATAGCTACTTTACTAAATTTGTTGTACGTATGCACATTTTATTTAACCGCTTTCATTGCAGGTTTAAAGTAACATAAACTTTAACGTGAAATAGTTATGAATTTTAACTCATTTACTATTTTGTATCTATAAGGTTTGATAGATTAACATTTTTCTTTTTATTTGAACACATTTTAATGTCTGGGTTAGACCTTTTTCTATATATAGTACCTACTCTAATAAAATCGTAGTAGTCTCATACCTGTAATTGCTCTGACATTTGTCGCAGTCGCAGAACGATTTATTAATATCTAATTTACTCACTAACATAGAGAGCTTACTTTTCTAATATGATATTCTTTGTACTTTTTGCAACATGTAAATCAAAAAGTGGTTTTTTTTCATTATTCAGATTTGTATGTGTACAAAACACAATAAAATGGAAATATGCACGAACACCAAATTTGATGTGCCTTTTAAGCTTTTAAGTTTATATTTCTGAACCATACCAAATGTTTTATTTTAATACAATATTCCAACTTTTTTGGATGTACAAACATAAAAGTTGTCGTAAAATTTCAAAGAATATCATTTACTCGTACTTATAACTGCTTACATATATATTTTAGTTCACAATCAACATCAAGAAGTACATTTATGTCTTAATCTATTGAAAGGTGCTACCTACTTTACCGATGCACCTACATATTGACGAACTGTAGTTGTATAATAAGTAGTGGTATAAGGAACTGGGCGGAAAGGAGCAATATTTTCATAAAAGACCAATAGCAATTGTATAGATATAGGCTCTACTTGTAATTTGAAAAGTACTCTATATACCTACCTACTGGAAATAGGGAATTTCAATCAAAGGAAACAAACCCTTATTAAAATGAAACATACTGAAAATTTATACCCTGTATATATGATCTTTAGGATTGGATAGAACTGCTGGAAATTTGTTACTTTGTGAACTAATAATTGCCCTGGTGTTTTTTATACAGCTTATTTTATTCATAATGTCAGTCATTCGTAAGTAGAATGAAATGTAACATATAATTTTATATAATTTTATAATATACTTATATGTATAATTAACATTCAGACTTTTTTTTAAGTCACACTAGCCAAATACAATAAAATGTTCTTTGTATTGAAATAATTCATGAAATAAATTAGTTTCGGTTATTTTTGTAATATTTGACGTTTTATATAAAGTTGTAGAGCTAGGTAGCAGATAAATTGGAATGGGTTACGCTAATACCGTTGGCGTCAGCTAGGACAGAAAGTGTTAGCTTCCACTGGGCAACGGAAATGCCAACGTAACTACCCTCATTCTTTGAGGGTGGCGTACCGTCCTCACTTTCATGTCCTGTTCTATGAAGATGAGGGGGCATTCTTGATCTCGACAAAGGAAAAACAAATCTATAACCCTGGTTTAAGCCTTTGGCCGTATATACTTATACAACTTTTTTATAAATATTTTGTAATTCATATCTACCTATGTAATAAAGGAACTATAAGTAAAGTGAAAAAAATATATTTGTGGCTTCCCACAAATAGCCTCTCGGCCACTCCAGTAGCCATTATTCTGAAATTCCATTAAGTAGTTATTCTGAATATTGAAAAATTGGACCCACTGTAGGTGTATATTTTCTAGATCCTCATATAAGTAATCGACATCATTTAATACAAGCAGTGGCAAAAAAATATGTTAAGCTTTTCGTAAGCTAGAGCATAGGTACGAATAGTTACCTACATCTACTACACATGCCTACACATTTACTCAAAGCACATGACAGTCTTATTGCATCTAACATTTATACAAGTTCAAAATAAATTGATTACAATACTGTTATTAAATATTCCACTTTCGGTACAATTGAATTTCAAAATAAACACATTGCAGTTGGCCTGTTTGTGAATCAATTCAAAGTGGTCAATCTGATGTAATAAAAAGTACAAACAAGTGACACATATATTATATTAGTTCTACAAATAAGTAAAAGAACCAATAGTAGAAACTTAGTAGCATAAAGAACGCATGCGTGAGTTTTTCGGCCTACTTTTTATACCGAGCGGACACGATACGTGTGTGCGTGCCGGCTTGTATTTGTGTGCGTGCGACGTGCCTCTCGACCTAGATTAGTGATACAAACACACTGTTAGAATGGTGTGTCTGTATCGCCAACATAATGCTGGTCAAGTAAACAACATCTCAATGACTAGAGGATCCCGCCATTACTGATTCATCGCTGGTGCCTTCATCGTTCAGTAGGCAATGGGCACCAACGAGAGCCCTTCGTCCCTCACATTGTACTCGAATATCCGAGTTTAATGTAATTATTCCCTGGATGAATGTCTCATCTGCCATTACTTTGGCTGTCTTACTAATTGTGTCTAATATTCGCTTGGTGCGACATTGCATGAATTGAGCAAGAGTTTCAAAAATATTTTCAACGTCTCTATCAATATTATTACGATCCAAGAACATACTAAAGGAATAGTTGGCTTTAGCTTGAATGCCGATGAAAATTGTGTAAGTGGCCTCTGTTAGAACGAGAGTGACACACTGTTGGAATGGTGTGTCTGCATCGCCAACAAATTGCTGGTAAAGTAAACAACATCTCAATGACTAGAGGATCCCGCCATTACTGATTCATCGCTGGTGCCTTCATCGTTCAGTAGGCAATGGGCACCAACAAGAGCCCTTCGTCCCTCACATTGTAATCGAATATCCGAGTTTAATCTAATTATTCCCTGTATGAATGTCTCATCTGCCATTACTTTGGCTGTCTTACTAATTGTGTCTAATATTCGCTTAATGCGACATTGCAAGAATTGAGCAAGAGTTTCAAAAATATTTTCAACGTCTCTATCAATATTATTACGATCCAAGAACATTCTAAAGGAATAGTTGCCTTAAGCTTGAATGCCGATGAAAATTGTGTAAGTGGCCTCTGTTAGAACGAGAGTGACACACTGTTGGAATGGTGTGTCTGCATCGCCAACAAATTGCTGGTAAAGTAAACAACATCTCAATGACTAGAGGATCTCGCCATCACTGATTGATCGCTGGTGCCTTCATCGTTTAGTAGGCAATGGGCACCAACGAGAGCCCTTCGTCACTCACATTGTACTCGAATATCCGAGTTTAATGTAATTATTCCTTGTATGAATGTCTCATCTGCCATTACTTTGGCTGTCTTACTAATTGTGTCTAATATTCGCTTGGTGCGACATTGCATGAATTGAGCAAGAGTTTCAGAAATATTTTCAACGTCTCTATCAATTATTTTTTTTTTGTCTATGGCACTTCAATTTGACTTCACCTCGCCTGATGTTAAGCTGAAGGCAAAGTCCCATGAAAGAGGGTCACCATTGCAAACACGTTCAGTGCTACAATGGGGTCACCATTGCAAACACGTTCAGTGCTACAATGGTGGCGCTCAGCTTGACGGCCTCTTCAGATGCTTTTTCACGCCCCGCTTAAAGGACCCGGGACTGTAGGAAGAAGGAAACACGTGCGCCGGCAAGGAATTCCAGGACTTAATGGTACGGCAGAGAAAAGACTCCCCGAACCGCTTGGTTCTTGATGGAATATTCTGTACCGTATGCGAGTGACACCCAAGCCCTGCACGCGTTGTCCTGTGTAGGAAAGCGGAGGGTGGGATTAGTTGGAAGAGCTCATCAGAACATTCACCGTGGTAGAGACGGTAAAATACTGCCAAGGACGCAACATCTCTACGCATCTGCAAAGGCTCGAGGGACTTTGTGACCTCAGGACTCCAATAATGCGGACCGCACGTCGCTGCAACCTGTCGAGAGCATCTAATAAGTACTTTGCGGAGCCATCCCAGAGATGCGAGCAGTATTCCACGCAGGAGCGAATTTGTGTCTTATAAAGAAGACACCGCTGCTCCGGCGTGAAAAAACGTCTCACTCTGTTCAGGACTCCGAGTTTACGCGAAGCTGTTTTGATGATGCTCTCGATATAGTTCTTGTTGTTCAGTTTGCAGCGCACGTCCATACCGAGTATATTGAGGTTATCCCGTAATGGCAGTGGTGTGCTCTGAAGAGTTGGAGGAGGAAGGAAAGGAGATGTCTTTGCTGAAAACGCGCATGCCTGCGTCTTCTTGGCATTGAACTCGACCAGGTTCTCAGATCCCCATTGGGAAACGTGATTGAGGATCCGGTCAAGCCCGGTGACAAGAAGCCGCCTCTTTTCCGCTATATCGGACTGCTTGGCCGCAGAATGTCCGTGGTAGCTCCCGTGTACAGTGCTATCGTCTGCATAGCAGTGGATGCTGCCGGTGGACAGCATGTCATTGATATGCAGAAGAAAGAGAGTGGGTGATAAGACGGACCCCTGCGGCACACCAGCATTTACCTGCAGGAACTCCGATGCTCGTCCATCACAGAGAACGCGAATACGGCGCCCCTGCAGGAAGCTAGCAACCCAATTGCACAGTCTAAGAGGCAGACCGAAGGCTGGTAGTTTGGAAAGAAGCGATTTGTGCCAGACTCTATCGAACGCTTTGGCGATGTCTAGGCTAATAGCCAGTGACTCACCATGCTTGTCCATAGCCTCACCCCAAAGATGGGTAACATACGCCAGAAGATCACCCGTTGACCGTTTCGGCCTGAAACCATATCATGTCGGTCATTAATTAGGGAGTGATCCTCTAGGTGACGCATGAGCTGTGTGTTGATAAGGTGCTCGAAGACCTTGCACAGCACTGAGGTGACGGCTATAGGCCGATAGTTGACTGGGTCTGAGCGATCTCCCTTCTTGGGAATCGGCTGTACATTCGCCTCTTTCCACGCCGTCGGCACTGTACCCGAAATGTAGGAAAGTCGGTACAGCTGCGTGAGTATTGGAGACAACTCTGCTGCACATTTTTGAACAACCGCCGCTGGTATACCATCCGGACCACTGGCTTTCCGGACATCGAGTGACTGCAGTACTGCTCGGACATCGCGTTGCCTGATACGAATATCAGGCATTGCGTGGTCACTATTGGGTAGAGTCGGTGGCTGCATACCACAGTCGTCGATTCGGGAGTTGGCCGCAAAGAGATTAGCCAGCAAATTTGCTTTCTCTTGCAGCTCATGTGCCAGGGATCCATCAGGGTTACGCAGGGGGGGCAGCGAAGGCTGGCAGAAGTTAGCTTGCACGGCTTTGGCCAGTCGCCAGTAGCCACGGCTGCCCGTGGGATGCGCTACTAGTTCTTGGCCAACCCGTGCTATGCGCTGAGCATCTGTTTTGACATAAGCCCTCTTGCAGACCCTAGTGGCTTTGTTGTACGCTGCCTTAAAGTACCCGATATTGGAATTGTGCGTAGCGCGCGCCCTTACCCAAGCGCGATACGCAGACTGTTTATGCTGAACAGCCTCTGCGCATTCGCGCCCAAACCAAGGGTCAGCTGACGAGTAGTGCCAGAGACGCCGTTTTCCCTGCACTGGTCGTGAAGGCGCTATGATAGGCACCTTGGAACAGACCAGACAATGGTCGGAGTTGCCCAAAGCGGCTCGCACCGAGACATTGTACTGGTCTGGGTGGCTCTTCAGCTGAAGGTCTAGCAAGGAGGGTGCTAGGCCCGGCCCCCTTGGTATCCTAGTGACCTCGTGTACCAGTTGGGTCAGGCCGTGAGCCAGAGCAAACGCGTGGGCGGCTCTTCCCGCATGGTCTGTTTTGGAGGAGCCCAACCAGATTTCATGGTGGGCGTTAAAGTCCCCCAAAAATACCATTTCAGCGTTTGCAAACCGCTCCTGCGCATCATCTGCCGCCTGACTCAGATATTCAAAGAGTCGAGTTGTCTCGGCATCTCCAGTATGGGAACGGTAAAGGCACACATAGATTTGACTAGTACAGCCAAGGTCTACGTGTACCCACAGGACAGAAAAGGATGGGTCCTCAAGGCAGCGCAAACGGCGACAACAAACATCCGCCCTAACAAACACGCATACCCCGGCTTTGGCACGGAAATTTTCCTCTAGAACATAGCCTGGGTAGAGTAGGTAGGTCGTGTCGTCAGGGCGGCATATTTGTGTCTCCGTCAGAAAGAGCATGGCTGGTTTCGCCGTCTCAAGATGTTGGTGGACGGCGTTGAGGTTTGCATGGAGCCCACAGATGTTAGTGGACTCCACCTCAAAAAGCGAGCTAGTGGGACAATAAAGAGCCGCTGTGTTGCCATAATCTCTAATATGCACTGCCATGGTAGAGGGTAAGAGAAGGCGTGAAAAAAGAGGTGATTGTCGTCGCAGCACCGCGTGACAAAGCGCGGGAGATTGGTTTTATCTGTGATTGTGAGGCATGGTGAGAGCCGATGCGCCGAACGGAAGGGCCCCCGTACCCCCCCGAATATGGTCGCCGGGGTCCCGTCCGGTCACCAACCGGCACGACGAACCATATCGGGATTATGCGCGGCCTGGTGAGGCAGCCTCCCAGGGTGGTTAGCCCCAGTTGGGCCCCTGTACTATGCCGCGGGCGGCCAGCGGCACCACCGTTTCTACGGGTCTCCCTGCTCGGCGGGTCGCCCCGTGCCATTCCCACCAGACTACGCCAAGACCCACTGGTCCCACTAATGCTGCGTCTACCACCACCTCTGCCCGGCTATGCACTTGCTGACCCCTGAACGCAATCCAACCGAGGTTGGATTACTATGGAGGGTTTTCCGCACTTTTGCACGGTGGTACCCACCCGGTCGAAATTTATGACAAATTTGTGCCATCAAATTTCTACCACCAGTTGGATTACTATGGAGGGTTTTCCGCACATGTGCACGGTGGTACCCACCCGGTCGAAATTTATGACAAATTTGTGCCATCAAATTTCTACCACCATCAATATTATTACGATCCAAGAACATACTAAAGGAATAGTTGGCTTTAGCTTGAATGCCGATGAAAATTGTGTAAGTGGCCTCTGTTAGAACGAGAGTGACACACTGTTGGAATGGTGTGTCTGCATCGCCAACAAATTGCTGGTAAAGTAAACAACATCTCAATGACTAGAGGATCTCGCCATCACTGATTGATCGCTGGTGCCTTCATCGTTCAGTAGGCAATGGGCACCAACGAGAGCCCTTCGTCACTCACATTGTACTCGAATATCCGAGTTTAATGTAATTATTCCTTGTATGAATGTCTCATCTGCCATTACTTTGGCTGTCTTACTAATTGTGTCTAATATTCGCTTGGTGCGAAATTGCATGAATTGAGCAAGAGTTTCAGAAATATTTTCAACGTCTTTATCAATATTATTACGATCCAAGAACATACTAATTTGGGCTTAGTTTGAATGCCGATGAAAATTGTGTAAGTGGCCTCTGTTAGAACGAGAGTGACACACTGTTAGAATGGTGTGTCTGCATCGCCAACAAATTGCTGGTAAAGTAAACAACATCTCAATGACTAGAGGATCTCGGCCATCACTGATTGATCGCTGGTGCCTTCATCGTTCAGTAGGCAATGGGCACCAACGAGAGCCCTTCGTCACTCACATTGTACTCGAATATCCGAGTTTAATGTAATTATTCCTTGTATGAATGTCTCATCTGCCATTACTTTGGCTGTCTTACTAATTGTGTCTAATATTCGCTTGGTGCGAAATTGCATGAATTGAGCAAGAGTTTCAGAAATATTTTCAACGTCTTTATCAATATTATTACGATCCAAGAACATACTAATTTGGGCTTAGTTTGAATGCCGATGAAAATTGTGTAAGTGGCCTCTGTTAGAACGAGAGTGACACACTGTTAGAATGGTGTGTCTGCATCGCCAACAAATTGCTGGTAAAGTAAACAACATCTCAATGACTAGAGGATCTCGGCCATCACTGATTGATCGCTGGTGCCTTCATCGTTCAGTAGGCAATGGGCACCAACGAGAGCCCTTCGTCACTCACATTGTACTCGAATATCCGAGTTTAATGTAATTATTCCTTGTATGAATGTCTCATCTGCCATTACTTTGGCTGTCTTACTAATTGTGTCTAATATTCGCTTGGTGCGACATTGCATGAATTGAGCAAGAGTTTCAAAAATATTTTCAACGTCTCTATCAATATTATTACGATCCAAGAACATACTAAAGGAATAGTTGGCTTTAACTTGAATGCCGATGAAAATTGTGTAAGTGGCCTCTGTTAGAACGAGAGTGACACACTGTTGGAATGGTGTGTCTGCATCGCCAACAAATTGCTGGTAAAGTAAACAACATCTCAATGACTAGAGGATCCCGCCATTACTGATTCATCGCTGGTGCCTTCATCGTTCAGTAGGCAATGGGCACCAACGAGAGTCCTTCGTCCCTCACATTGTAATCGAATATCCGAGTTTAATCTAATTATTCCCTGTATGAATGTCTCATCTGCCATTACTTTGGCTGTCTTACTAATTGTGTCTAATATTCGCTTGGTGCGACATTGCATGAATTGAGCAAGAGTTTAAAAAATATTTTCAACGTCTTTATCTATATTATTACGATCCAAGAACATACTAAAGGAATAGTTGGCTTTAGCTTGAATGCCGATGAAAATTGTGTAAGTGGCCTCTGTTAGAACGAGAGTGACACACTGTTGGAATGGTGTGTCTGCATCGCCAACAAATTGCTGGTAAAGTAAACAACATCTCAATGACTAGAGGATCCCGCCATTACTGATTCATCGCTGGTGCCTTCATCGTTCAGTAGGCAATGGGCACCAACGAGAACCCTTCGTCCCTCACATTGTAATCGAATATCCGAGTTTAATCTAATTATTCCCTGTATGAATGTCTCATCTGCAATTACTTTGGCTGTCTTACTAATTGTGTCTAATATTCGCTTGGTGCGACATTGCATGAATTGAGCAAGAGTTTCAAAAAAAATATTTTCAACGTCTCTATCAATATTATTACGATCCAAGAACATACTAAAGGAATAGTTGGCTTTAGCTTGAATGCCGATGAAAATTGTGTAAGTGGCCTCTGTTAGAACGAGAGTGACACACTGTTGGAATGGTGTGTCTGCATCGCCAACAAATTGCTGGTAAAGTAAACAACATCTCAATGACTAGAGGATCCCGCCATTACTGATTCATCGCTGGTGCCTTCATCGTTCAGTAGGCAATGGGCACCAACGAGAGCCCTTCGTCCCTCACATTGTAATCGAATATCCGAGTTTAATCTAATTATTCCCTGTATGAATGTCTCATCTGCAATTACTTTGGCTGTCTTACTAATTGTGTCTAATATTCGCTTGGTGCGAAATTGCATGAATTGAGCAAGAGTTTCAGAAATATTTTCAACGTCTCTATCAATATTATTACGATCCAAGAACATACTAATTTGGGCTTAGTTTGAATGCCGATGAAAATTGTGTAAGTGGCCTCTGTTAGAACGAGAGTGACACACTGTTGGAATGGTGTGTCTGCATCGCCAACAAATTGCTGGTAAAGTAAACAACATCTCAATGACTAGAGGATCTCGGCCATCACTGATTGATCGCTGGTGCCTTCATCGTTCAGTAGGCAATGGGCACCAACGAGAGCCCTTCGTCCCTCACATTGTACTCGAATATCCGAGTTTAATGTAATTATTCCTTGTATGAATGTCTCATCTGCCATTACTTTGGCTGTCTTACTAATTGTGTCTAATATTCGCTTGGTGCGACATTGCATGAATTGAGCAAGAGTTTCAAAAATATTTTCAACGTCTCTATCAATATTGTTACGATCCAAGAACATACTAAAGGAATAGTTGGCTTTAACTTGAATGCCGATGAAAATTGTGTAAGTGGCCTCTGTTAGAACGAGAGTGACACACTGTTGGAATGGTGTGTCTGCATCGCCAACAAATTGCTGGTAAAGTAAACAACATCTCAATGACTAGAGGATCCCGCTATTACTGATTCATCGCTGGTGCCTTCATCGTTCAGTAGGCAATGGGCACCAACGAGAGTCCTTCGTCCCTCACATTGTAATCGAATATCCGAGTTTAATCTAATTATTCCCTGTATGAATGTCTCATCTGCCATTAATTTGGCTGTCTTACTAATTGTGTCTAATATTCGCATTTTCATACAGGGAATAATTAGATTAAACTCGGATATTCGATTACAATGTGAGGGACGAAGGGTTCTCGTTGGTGCCCATTGCCTACTGAACGATGAAGGCACCAGCGATGAATCAGTAATGGCGGGATCCTCTAGTCATTGAGATGTTGTTTACTTTACCAGCAATTTGTTGGCGATGCAGACACACCATTCCAACAGTGTGTCACTCTCGTTCTAACAGAGGCCACTTACACAATTTTCATCGGCATTCAAGTTAAAGCCAACTATTCCTTTAGTATGTTCTTCGACGTTGAAAATATTTTCCAAGAACATACTAAAGGAATAGTTGGCTTTAACTTGAATGCCGATGAAAATAGTGTAAGTGGCCTCTGTTAGAACGAGAGTGACACACTGTTGGAATGGTGTGTCTGCATCGCCAACAAATTGCTGGTAAAGTAAACAACATCTCAATGACTAGAGGATCCCACCATTACTGATTCATCGCTGGTGCCTTCATCGTTCAGTAGGCAATGGGCACCAACGAGAGTCCTTCGTCCCTCACATTGTAATCGAATATCCGAGTTTAATCTAATTATTCCCTGTATGAATGTCTCATCTGCCATTACTTTGGCTGTCTTACTAATTGTGTCTAATATTCGCTTGGTGCGACATTGCATGAATTGAGCAAGAGTTTAAAAAATATTTTCAACGTCTTTATCTATATTATTACGATCCAAGAACATACTAAAGGAATAGTTGGCTTTAGCTTGAATGCCGATGAAAATTGTGTAAGTGGCCTCTGTTAGAACGAGAGTGACACACTGTTGGAATGGTGTGTCTGCATCGCCAACAAATTGCTGGTAAAGTAAACAACATCTCAATGACTAGAGGATCCCGCCATTACTGATTCATCGCTGGTGCCTTCATCGTTCAGTAGGCAATGGGCACCAACGAGAACCCTTCGTCCCTCACATTGTAATCGAATATCCGAGTTTAATCTAATTATTCCCTGTATGAATGTCTCATCTGCAATTACTTTGGCTGTCTTACTAATTGTGTCTAATATTCGCTTGGTGCGACATTGCATGAATTGAGCAAGAGTTTCAAAAAAAATATTTTCAACGTCTCTATCAATATTATTACGATCCAAGAACATACTAAAGGAATAGTTGGCTTTAGCTTGAATGCCGATGAAAATTGTGTAAGTGGCCTCTGTTAGAACGAGAGTGACACACTGTTGGAATGGTGTGTCTGCATCGCCAACAAATTGCTGGTAAAGTAAACAACATCTCAATGACTAGAGGATCCCGCCATTACTGATTCATCGCTGGTGCCTTCATCGTTCAGTAGGCAATGGGCACCAACGAGAGCCCTTCGTCCCTCACATTGTAATCGAATATCCGAGTTTAATCTAATTATTCCCTGTATGAATGTCTCATCTGCAATTACTTTGGCTGTCTTACTAATTGTGTCTAATATTCGCTTGGTGCGAAATTGCATGAATTAAGCAAGAGTTTCAGAAATATTTTCAACGTCTCTATCAATATTATTACGATCCAAGAACATACTAATTTGGGCTTAGTTTGAATGCCGATGAAAATTGTGTAAGTGGCCTCTGTTAGAACGAGAGTGACACACTGTTGGAATGGTGTGTCTGCATCGCCAACAAATTGCTGGTAAAGTAAACAACATCTCAATGACTAGAGGATCTCGGCCATCACTGATTGATTGCTGGTGCCTTCATCGTTCAGTAGGCAATGGGCACCAACGAGAGCCCTTCGTCCCTCACATTGTACTCGAATATCCGAGTTTAATGTAATTATTCCTTGTATGAATGTCTCATCTGCCATTACTTTGGCTGTCTTACTAATTGTGTCTAATATTCGCTTGGTGCGACATTGCATGAATTGAGCAAGAGTTTCAAAAATATTTTCAACGTCTCTATCAATATTGTTACGATCCAAGAACATACTAAAGGAATAGTTGGCTTTAACTTGAATGCCGATGAAAATTGTGTAAGTGGCCTCTGTTAGAACGAGAGTGACACACTGTTGGAATGGTGTGTCTGCATCGCCAACAAATTGCTGGTAAAGTAAACAACATCTCAATGACTAGAGGATCCCGCTATTACTGATTCATCGCTGGTGCCTTCATCGTTCAGTAGGCAATGGGCACCAACGAGAGTCCTTCGTCCCTCACATTGTAATCGAATATCCGAGTTTAATCTAATTATTCCCTGTATGAATGTCTCATCTGCCATTAATTTGGCTGTCTTACTAATTGTGTCTAATATTCGCATTTTCATACAGGGAATAATTAGATTAAACTCGGATATTCGATTACAATGTGAGGGACGAAGGGTTCTCGTTGGTGCCCATTGCCTACTGAACGATGAAGGCACCAGCGATGAATCAGTAATGGCGGGATCCTCTAGTCATTGAGATGTTGTTTACTTTACCAGCAATTTGTTGGCGATGCAGACACACCATTCCAACAGTGTGTCACTCTCGTTCTAACAGAGGCCACTTACACAATTTTCATCGGCATTCAAGTTAAAGCCAACTATTCCTTTAGTATGTTCTTCGACGTTGAAAATATTTTCCAAGAACATACTAAAGGAATAGTTGGCTTTAACTTGAATGCCGATGAAAATTGTGTAAGTGGCCTCTGTTAGAACGAGAGTGACACACTGTTGGAATGGTGTGTCTGCATCGCCAACAAATTGCTGGTAAAGTAAACAACATCTCAATGACTAGAGGATCCCGCCATTACTGATTCATCGCTGGTGCCTTCATCGTTCAGTAGGCAATGGGCACCAACGAGAACCCTTCGTCCCTCACATTGTAATCGAATATCCGAGTTTAATCTAATTATTCCCTGTATGAATGTCTCATCTGCAATTACTTTGGCTGTCTTACTAATTGTGTCTAATATTCGCTTGGTGCGACATTGCATGAATTGAGCAAGAGTTTCAAAAAAAATATTTTCAACGTCTCTATCAATATTATTACGATCCAAGAACATACTAAAGGAATAGTTGGCTTTAGCTTGAATGCCGATGAAAATTGTGTAAGTGGCCTCTGTTAGAACGAGAGTGACACACTGTTGGAATGGTGTGTCTGCATCGCCAACAAATTGCTGGTAAAGTAAACAACATCTCAATGACTAGAGGATCCCGCCATTACTGATTCATCGCTGGTGCCTTCATCGTTCAGTAGGCAATGGGCACCAACGAGAGCCCTTCGTCCCTCACATTGTAATCGAATATCCGAGTTTAATCTAATTATTCCCTGTATGAATGTCTCATCTGCCATTACTTTGGCTGTCTTACTAATTGTGTCTAATATTCGCTTGGTGCGACATTGCATGAATTGAGCAAGAGTTAAAAAATATTTTCAACGTCTTTATCTATATTATTACGATCCAAGAACATACTAAAGGAATAGTTGGCTTTAGCTTGAATGCCGATGAAAATTGTGTAAGTGGCCTCTGTTAGAACGAGAGTGACACACTGTTGGAATGGTGTGTCTGCATCGCCAACAAATTGCTGGTAAAGTAAACAACATCTCAATGACTAGAGGATCCCGCCATTACTGATTCATCGCTGGTGCCTTCATCGTTCAGTAGGCAATGGGCACCAACGAGAGCCCTTCGTCCCTCACATTGTAATCGAATATCCGAGTTTAATCTAATTATTCCCTGTATGAATGTCTCATCTGCAATTACTTTGGCTGTCTTACTAATTGTGTCTAATATTCGCTTGGTGCGAAATTGCATGAATTGAGCAAGAGTTTCAGAAATATTTTCAACGTCTCTATCAATATTATTACGATCCAAGAACATACTAATTTGGGCTTAGTTTGAATGCCGATGAAAATTGTGTAAGTGGCCTCTGTTAGAACGAGAGTGACACACTGTTGGAATGGTGTGTCTGCATTGCCAACAAATTGCTGGTAAAGTAAACAACATCTCAATGACTAGAGGATCTCGGCCATCACTGATTGATCGCTGGTGCCTTCATCGTTCAGTAGGCAATGGGCACCAACGAGAGCCCTTCGTCCCTCACATTGTACTCGAATATCCGAGTTTAATGTAATTATTCCTTGTATGAATGTCTCATCTGCCATTACTTTGGCTGTTTACTAATTGTGTCTAATATTCGCTTGGTGCGACATTGCATGAATTGAGCAAGAGTTTCAAAAAATTTTTCAACGTCTTTATCTATATTATTACGATCCAAGAACATACTAAAGGAATAGTTGGCTTTAGCTTGAATGCCGATGAAAATTGTGTAAGTGGCCTCTGTTAGAACGAGAGTGACACACTGTTGGAATGGTGTGTCTGCATCGCCAACAAATTGCTGGTAAAGTAAACAACATCTCAATGACTAGAGGATCCCGCCATCACTGATTGATCGCTGGTGCCTTCATCGTTCAGTAGGCAATGGGCACCACCGAGAGCCCTTCGTCCCTCACATTGTAATCGAATTTCCGAGTTTAATCTAATTATTTCCTGTATGAATGTTTCATCTGCCATTACTTTGGCTGTCTGACTAATAGTGTCTAATATTCGCTTGGTGCGACATTGCATGAGTTGAGCAAGAGTTTCAAAAATATTTTCTACGTCTCTATCAATATTATTACGATCCAAGAACATACTAAAGGAATACTTGGCTTTAGTTTGAAAGCCGATGAAAATTATGAAAGTGGCCTCCTGAAAGTTTCCTGTTAGTGTGAAGTAGAATCCAGCAAAGCCATTACCTCTCGCATCTCGCTTCATCATACTTTTAAAAACGTATGCTAAGTTTCTTTTTTCCGTTACCTCCAAACCACTTAGGTAGGGTCGGTCTACGTATATTAGTGCCGTATCATATCTCATTTGTTTGTCTTTAAATTCATATTTATTCCAATCTACAAAGTTGTCATTCAACTCATTAAAATTGTAACGATATAACTTTACCAAGTGCTTGCTAATATATTGATAAAACATGCCAGTGTGTGGATAACATTTGTCTTTCATAACGGTAACAATAGTACCGACATGATAACCAGGATCTACAATAAGTAGTCCCTGCCGATTATCTATCGAGATACGTATGCCAACTAAAACGTGTTCTTTTTCTCCGGCGATGTTAGGCACTTCAAAAGGTCCTTCGAGACGCGTTACATAGTTAGGAACTTTTCCGTTGACGGACTCCTGACAGGACAGTAGCGACATTGATTGAGATAATCCTGGAAATTTTAAGTCGAGCCTCTTTATCCGCTTTAGAAATGTGAGACCTAATCCCACACAAGTATATTGTCTGTTATTAAGATGAGGTACATGTTCTTCGAAGAAGTCTGATAAGGTGCGAGTGCTTCTTTGGTACGCATTATAAAATTTTATAAAATTATTTACTGAATCGTAATAATTTCTCGAGAGAATAAATCTCAAATTTGTTCGCAGTTCTGTTGTTAACTTCTTGTGTCGCCTTGGAGTTAGTTTAAGATAAGGTAGAGAGCTTCCCCAAAGGGCACGTGGTAGTAATGACTTGGCACTGGTTTCTTGTATTTTTGGCGTCTGGTCTATTTTACTAGTAGAGCTGATCGCCTCAGGGCAGCATCATTCTTTTGGATCCTAAAAGATAAAAATAATGAAAATTTATTAGTAATGTATTTTTATGACATAATTATATTAAGTTTGAAATATAGGAAGGTTTTTATGCTATACCTTAATTTAAAATATTATTACAAGTATGGAACAAAAATTACTAAGTGGTTGGTGCCTACTTTAATTCTATGATAAAAAATAGCGCGTTACTTCAGCAGATTAATTTAGATTTCATTTTGATAAATTTTCATTGTAATAAAGTGTTTTAACAACGTATCTGCGATATAAAATCTTTATTAGATACAGAGGCGGATTGAGCGTAGAGAGCGCCGCAGGCCAGCATTTCATAGGCTCTAACGCATTCTCCTCGAGCATTACTTGCTCGAGAAAGAGGCGACTGCAGCCAACGTACTCGCACTCCCCACCAATGTTGTGAACAAGGTGCTGAGCGAGAGGACGCCCACTCCGAAGACCGCCACAGGACCTGCTTCTTCCTCTAGCAGTTCGCCCTTGAGCGCATTTGTACCTTCGCGCCCCTAGGCACGTGCCCACTTTGCTTTTAGGATAATCCACCTCTGATTAGATACATTATATATTTGTTTTTCAAGTTAGTAGAGATATTCGGCGGAGAGGTTGACTCAATGATGAGCTATCGACCAATCTTTCAAGTAAATGACACTACCCACTATCCACTAGAGAGGAAGAGCTCCGAGTGATAAAGAAGAACGAAGTAACAATAGCGGGCAGAGACAATAAAACGGCTGTGACAGACAACGTCGAACTTTAAAATATTGCCATTAATATAATTTTATTAACATGAAATTGGTGAAGGTGTTTGGATGTTCGTACTTGACCACACTCGAACTGTTGAACGGAACATTCTGAAATAACACTGGCTACTTTTGTCCTGGTTCAGGTTCCCATGGGTTGCGGTAATGGAATCAGAATTTCATACAAAATATAAGCACTCATAAATACGAGGCAGCCTGCAAATATCATCATTTTAATTGACAGTAGATTGTATATATATGTACATATACTTCTATTTTTAACGAATCTATACCAATAAGTAATAATTTACATAAAACGTAAATATGCCAAACGGACGATTATGAGACGCTTTCTTTCTTTTAGTACACATACCTACATGACTTGTTGTGCGATTTTATCGGCTGTGTTGTTCAGTGTAAAGTTTGGCTTTGTGTATATTGAAACTATGAATAACATTCTTTAATTACTAACTCAATAGGCTAGATAAGACTATAAAGCATTTTTTTTTAGTTTTTATTTATCTGTGTAGCCATCATCTTTGCGTTAGTGAATAACGCAAAGATGATGATGGGGGCTTTCACATCGGTGTCCGGGATCCGTTCAGACTTGATATCTGTAGTAGTAAGATCATCCACCGCTGCATATTCATCTTCGTTACACGCAGCTCTTACAATTTGTAATGGCCATGCTTCGCAGCTGTATAAGAGAACAGGTAGGAGTTCTCAAACGTGTACTTCTATGTCTTAACATGTCATCCCAACTCGAATCCACCAGCCTTTGTAATCAGCATACTTATATGAGAACCCATGGAGACTCCTCATATATAATCTGTAAGTTATTGATGTTGTCCAACAGATTAAGTCAGAAAGGTGAGAAGATATTTGAAAAAGGTTCTAAGCTTGAAAAGTTTGGTTACCAATTTTTTAGCGGAGAAGGGGACTTGGTCCTGCTTTTGATAATATATGAAGACGCATATTTTATGTCACCAACTAAAAAACAAGAACATTTAATATATACGTACTATATTATATTATATTATTATTAAAAACACTTTTATGACGAAACTTGAAAAATAATATTGAAATAATAAAATGGAAAACTTACTTACAATGGTTATAATACAAAATTCATCATAATACTAATTATTATAATGTAGGTATTATTTTAAAGAGAAGCCCTCTACGGACGGACGGACGGACAGTACCTAATAGTCGGCAATCTGGCTTGTTTGTGTTTTGTGTGATTTGGCCAGTCGGAAACAAAGTGAGAATCCGACGAAAGTAGATTTGATTTTGCAGGGTATACGCATTATCTCTATTGCACCCTGATACTTCGATATAGCAGTTAGATGATCTTAGCAGGAGTCTCACTTTTTCCAGTTGTGCCTATTCAAAAACTGGATACTGTACCTGGCTGTAAATAAACTAATAACTTATTTATTATTTCTTATAGGTACACTTATATCCTGTGTTTTCGGAATATTTAAGTGTTTTGCCATAATTTTATAAGGATAACAAAACTGTAAATAAGAAATTGCCTAAGGTTGCCTGGAAGAAATTGCGTAAAGCGATAAGGCCGCCCTTTGTACTGCTCTTGTGTACTCAATTTCTGTAACATGAATGATTGTAATTTGGCGTACAATAAAGTATATAATAAATAAAAAAAATAAAAAAAATTTCGTAAAAGAATATTTCATTTATTTGGTCCATTTATATCTACGTTTAATTTCTGCATTACTTTTTTAAACACTCCGTTCTATTGAGTTTATTTCATGATCATTTGGAAACGTATGTATTTTTTTAATATTTTTGTTTCAGTCAGCCTCTTGCCAGGGCTGCCAAAATTAACGAGTAAAGTGTAATTCAACTTTTTACCCACTTCATATTTGACACCAAAAAGTTTCAATTACTTGAACACGTAGGTACTTATGAAACCCCTTTTTTCCGGCATTCCTTTGAGTTTCAGTTTTGAGGACGTCTCAATGGAGAAGAGTGTCCCAGACTATCACTTCACTGGGGCTAATCCGGGGAAATCTGGAAGAATAACTAGTCTATGTTTTGCCATTATTGGCCGCATAGCCCGCATAGCACCTAGAACGCGCAGCATAAAAAAATCGCAGAGATGGCAAACTAGCTCGGCACTTTGTGTTATCTGTTATACCTGTTCATAATGAACGAATCTGGCTCGTTTGAGTCGCTTATCTTCGCTTCGCTATTAACACGAAGTTTCAACACTAAGTGGGATGACATTTATCCAGTTCTCCAGTGAGTAGGTAACCCCTTTCTATCGCAACGATGTGGCTTTCTCCAACGTCGTCTTCTAACATTTCTTTCATCTTCATTATCCATCTTCTCGTTATGTCTGTGGGAGATGTTTGCATCCAATGAAGCGACGAGCGTATTGAAAGAAATAAAAGGTAATGCAATCAAGAGGTTGGCAATGGAATTAATTAAATATTTATAGTTCTGTATTGTCAACCTACTCCGGTTGGATTACGATACAAATGTTAGCTGAGTCAAAGGCCCATGCTGTCCGCGGCAACCGTCAGAAGAACTTATTGTATATTATAGGTAAGTTAAAATAGTGGTCTCTGAAATGACGGCGTCGATAAATGCTTTTTACGTCTTTCTTAAAAACCCGCGATTGTGAAAAGAAGAAACACGTGCGTTACACTTTTAATTCCAGTTTTTCATCGTGCAACAAGGAAGGAAGCTCCAAGTCGTTTGGTGCGAGATGATACCTGTCGTCCGCACATATGTGGGTGGTATCGCAGTATGAGTCGTTCTGGACAGGAAAGGAGAAGGTGGAATCGGCTGAAAGAGCTCATCAGGTCAAATGGCAAATATCGAACACAATGTTTATGTTGTTATGTTTATGATCATAAATGAGATCCTGCCTTAGTGTCATAGCAGTTTTACATTTTTTTCAAATCACTATTATCTCAATGCGAACATTAATGTGAGATGATATTGTTTTTACTATGCAATTACTATAATGATAACATAATTAATTTCACATTGTGCACGACAAATTATTTCTGTGATAAATAATATAATTAGTGATTAAAAAAACATCGCGTGTGGTCGTGACCGCAAATTGCAATAATTAATTTAAGAAAGATAGTATACTTGACCTATCCGAACTTAGTACAGCTACAGTAGAACTAATTCATAGACTGTACTGCAGCCAACCAAAACAGGTAATCTGTGCTCGGCTATGAGATACCTAAACATGACGTTCAGAAATAAAACCATGGTAAAACCACGGAATTCGCCTAGCCAACGTTTCCGAACGCTTTATAAGTTGTCTGACGATGTTGTCTTTTTGGTGATAGTGGTTTGGTCTTAGTGGTAGGTATGGCTGCTAAAAACTACAAACTTCAATGAATACTTCTACAAATGACTGTAGTACGAGATGATAAATAGTGTATTTTTTTAAATAGTCGACACGTCAATTTCATTTTACTGCGCCCGATGGTAAGCTGTTGACCACTAGTAAGTTATCTCTTACAATATCTAACTGCAAGCTGGACACAAAATAGGGCATAATTCAGAATACCTACTTAAATGGTATTCCCAATAACGTAGGCATTATTGGGAATACGATAATACAGCCACATGCCATTAAGTATAATTAAGTGCATGTCATAGGCTATCTCGCATGTTTGGGATTTACGATATTGCTACATAACTCGAATTTCTATACACGCGATGTTATAATACAATCAATATTTATAAACAGCGTTGGTGTAACAATATAACAATGTACTCATAATTATACTAGTCTAATTATCGGTGAGGTCATTTTCTAAACTGTGCAAATGTCATTATTTTGACAGCGAGTAATATGCTGACCCCACGGTAAAGGGCTATGTGCTACGGTAAGCCACGCGAGTGACCTGTGCGGCAATGCCGCCCTGGCAGAGATGTACAAAATACTTTTCGAAAAGTATTTAAATACAAAATGCAAATACTTTTTTAATATAGTATTTCAAATGAAAGATACAAAATACTTTTGCCTTTTGTATTTCAATACTAAATACAAAATATGTATTTTCAAAATACTTTATTGAAATAAAATACTTTATGGTAAAGTTACTGGTTTTCTTTATTTATTAAAGATTTTAAAATCACAAGCTCTTCAAAAAGAACATCTGACATGTTGCGTCTGTGTGGATGCATAATCGTACCGGTTTTTAATAAATAGGTATATTTTTCTATTTCTGTATTTTTATTTGTCATTTACAGTTAAAATAACGTCTTATTGCCGACATGGCATATTGTTTAAATACAATTTATTTTGGCATTTTTTTAAAGACATTTCGAGCGAACAACACAGAAATAATGAAATAGCTGCCAACACTGCAAAACGTAACAGTGAACAGTGACTTTGAGGATTGTCAAGAGGGTTCCCTCATATATTTATTAATGGTCGTTTTATATGCATTTTGTATCATCTGTCATTTTGCGCATAGACTTTCAAACACTAGTGGCCATTTTTTGTTTTTACTGAATCGCGGAATGCTTTAGAAAAATGAAGCTAAGAATAAAAAAGTATTTTGTATTTTACTAACCATTTTACAAATACAAAATACGTCTCGAATAGTATTTCAAATAAAATACAAAATACTTTTAAAAAAAAGTACTTAAGTACAAAATCCAAAATACGTATTTTGTATTTTGTATTTGTATTTTAAATACAAGTATTTCAAATATGTCACAACTCTGCGCCCTGGACATCAGATCCTGGTGGGAGAGGTAGTGCTGGCTTGACGTCGTAGAAGATAACACAATGGTTTTATTGCCATGGATAAGGACTGTTCGAAGTGGAAGAAAAGCGGCAAGGCGGCCCGGCTCCGACGTGAAAGCTTTTATGGTCATGAATGTATCATGCAATCAAAGATTACATGAGCATGATGTACTATGTTATCAATATAAGGATTTTACAAAATGCTTCATTGACAAATTTCTTTACAGAAATAGGACAATGGAATCAGTTAGGAACAACGGGATTTCAAAAATATATTAAAATTTATAGAATCATTATTGGCACATTGTCCAAATATTGACGTCAGAAGTCGTTTATGCTTTAAATAACTGTAAATTTAGGTCGGTGGCACCACGTTACGTTGTAGAATAACATTTTGTCATTGTTTAACTGTGATGTCAGCGTAGTACTTACAAGAGAAAACGGGTCAAAATAGTTCATCTGTGAATTTTTTCTATTTAGATGTCAAATCAATGAAATTGTTAAGTAACTTTAATGGCTTCTATTTATAATACTAATATAGGTACTATATATAGCCTGACTACTCTTATTGCAGATAACGTTTAACGTGCGCTGTACCTGTACCTGTACCAATAGACTGTATCATACTTCATTTAGCTCATTTATTTATTTAGTTTCTACATTCCGCTTGAAATTCTATATCTATATTCAACCTAGATCCTGTGACATATCTTTTTCTGGTATACGTGAAAGTTATTACGCAAGAGATGGCCACGGGCATCGAATAAGAAAATTACGTACCGTAAAAAAAGACATGAAAGTCACTGAGTAGATACCAAATTTACGTTAAATATTGGGTCCTCAAAATCGACTTTGTGTTTGTTTGCAATAATTTTAATCGTCTAGTGCAAATGAATTGCGAACTTTGAAGAAAAGAAAACTCGTTAACGAATAATATTATACCTACGTTAGTATAACACAATCAGCTAGAGTGTATGGGTTGCGGTAGGGTCTTCAAAAAATTCATTTAGAGCGGTAGGTAGGTACCTATAGCGTCAACGAAATAGCTTTGTACAACGGAGCGGTGTTCGTGCACATGTAGGCCACCTAGTTTGCCGAGCTCCCTTCCTCGTTGGTATCACCGAAGCCTGTGTTCGCCCCCTTGTGCCCTCACCCCTCCCACGTAGCATATCGTCCACCCTCAAGTTATCCCGTGCCCTCGCGACCTATATATTTCTTGATTTACATATCCACGACGGCTTTGTGTCGGTGGTATATTACATTATTTTGGTTTGCATCTTCATCTAGCAGCTCCCTCCTCTTTTATACAAAAACTTATGAATTCACTACGTATTTATTTTACGGCCTATACAAAAACAGCTACGTGCCAGCATTACGTAGGAACTGTGAAGCCTTGAACTATATCGTGGTTTACACATTGGAACAATATTTACAGCGCCCGTAGTATTAAGAGTAGGGGAAAGTGAAATACTATTCTCAAGAACATAGACACTTTCTCTTTCACGCGTAAGACCAACATTAAGACAAGAATAACTGATGACCTCTATAGAATTAAAATACCTATTTCGTTCTACTTTTATGTCTGCAATTCTATTATAGATGTTCACTGGATGAAGCGCATACTTATAAACGTGTGCCATGATCTGAAATGGATGTCTGAAGCACTCAAAACACTACGTAACCCTTTACTAACAATATAAATCAATGACGTAAACGATTTTGTTATGGAATGAGCTCGAGAGAACTCTTCGTTGTTTACGACGCGAGTTCGTGATACTCACACACATGCCATGTCGCTACAGATGAGACTTTAGAATAAAACATTCCGATGTCTACCAAAACGTAAACGTTCATTTCTTTGTTATGTTACTTGAAAGGAAAGTAAAGATTTGTTCATACTAGTGAATAGCGATATTTCATACATTACCTAATTGGTATAGGTAGATACGTTTGTCCATTGTATGATAAATTACCGTACGAATCAAGAATCCAAATTATTATATACATGCTATTCTTAATTATAGCCGAAAGAGAAAATGTAACTGTTTTAGTTATGTACCTACTACACACGTATTTCGTGGCAATACCGTTAGAAATTCGAACAAAGCATTACATTGCGTATGAATCTATGTCATGTTATTTTATAAACATTAAACATAGGTTATTATAAAAGTACATCAATGCCATAGTTATCGTAATAGCAATAAAAAGAGTAGCTATGTTAACAATAGGTATGATAACATGTCTACATATTAAACTTTACTAGCATACTTACACGGTTAAAAATGCAAATACGGTAAGTTCTATAACATTTTACCTCTTGTAGATACAAAAGTCATCATCGACTTTTCTTTGTACATTTCAACTTTAACTAAAGATAAGACTTATCATTGTTGCATACAATGAATAATATTGAAATAGACGTCTGTGATAATCTCTTTAAATAATCGACGCCCCTTTTGATAGGTAGAAGAGCATTATTCAAGTTCCAGATTGTGAATTAGATAATCAACATTTGCATGACGATTTTAGCATGATAATAAAAAGAAATACAAAGTAATAAACAATTCAAGTGAACAAATAATGTACTAAG
Organism: Pelosia muscerda; assembly: GCA_963691645.1. Classification (NCBI taxonomy): domain Eukaryota; kingdom Metazoa; phylum Arthropoda; class Insecta; order Lepidoptera; family Erebidae; genus Pelosia; species Pelosia muscerda. The sequence continues at coordinate 18,495,140 of OY829098.1, read as the reverse complement.
GTATTATTTTTGTGTTATATTAGGTTTTAACATATGAAATTGCCGTTTTGTTTGAAGAAATTGGAGGACACCCAATTTACAGTACTAACACATCTGCATTTTTTTTTGAAATGAGAATGCAAATTTTATCATTTTTGTGTATGAATGAGACAAAATTAAGCAAACAGCAACTTTTATTACATTTTTGAAAAGTGACAGCTGAATATTTTGCGGATGATTCGTCCCTTAATAATTTAAAAAGGGTGGGTTTCATTCCGCAGATGAAATTTTTGCGAATAAAAAGTCACCTAAGTCGTAAAAAAGTGATACGAAATTTATCATCAAAATGGACAGCATTTAGGAAGTACTCTCTTTGAAGACCGAATTTAATTTATCAAGCGGAAAATAAAAAAGAAAATTTAATACAGAGTTGTAAAATCTTGAAATCAACTTTCAAACAAAATATAAATAATTGAAATAGCTATTAAATTACAGGAATAACGAACTCACGAATCTGTAAGAAAACTTCGGCAATTACATATGTAAAAACCTACTATTTGTTTATATGACAATAAAATGACAATATAAACATTCGGTAGGTACTTACATAAAAGTTTGTGCAAACTGGATAATTGCAATCCGGTAAGGGTCAAGCCAGACATACACCTAATATTATGTCATTTGACGGCTCCATGTCATTAGTACCCGCAATTGGCGAGTATGTTTTAAAACGTGAGTGATAGTGTAAGAAAAGTGCTTCATAGGCATACATGCTTAGTAGGTGGAAATATGTGATCTCTGTTTAATCTATTTGCAGCATAACTGTATGTGTATCTTCCTCATTCTAACTGTATGCAAACCGTGGGTTTGGCTGAACTTCGATATTTTCCGTGAAACGAACACCCCGTATTCTGAGAGAGATTTTCCGACAGTCCTAAAGATAATGATGATGACATTCCATTAATGTTTACAGATTACATGATTAATTAAATAGGTACTAACGTTTTCCGGCCTAGAGCTTGAAGCAGCAGCATCCCACTGGGCTTTGGCCGCCTGTTCAACATTATTCTCGACCTAGAAAGATAATGGGCAATGTAATTCTATTATATACTGTATTCTCTGAACCTTCTGAGAGAGATTTTCCGACAGTCCTAAAGATAATGATGATGACATTCCATTAATGTTTACAGATTACATGATTAATTAAATACTAACGTTTTCCGGCCTAGAGCTTGAAGCAGCAGCATCCCACTGGGCTTTGGCCGCCTGTTCAACATTATTCTCGACCTAGAAAGATAATGGGCAATGTAATTCTATTATATACTGTATTCTCAGAACCTTCTGAGAGAGATTTTCCGACAGTCCTAACGATAATGATGATGACATTCCATTAATGTTTACAGATTACATGATTAATTAAATACTAACGTTTTCCGGCCTAGAGCTTGAAGCAGCAGCATCCCACTGGGCTTTGGCCGCCTGTTCAACATTATTCTCGACCTAGAAAGATAATGGGCAATGTAATTCTATTATATACTGTATTCTCAGAACCTTCTGAGAGAGATTTTCCGACAGTCCTAACGATAATGATGATGACATTCCATTAATGTTTACAGATTACATGATTAATTAAATACTAACGTTTTCCGGCCTAGAGCTTGAAGCAGCAGCATCCCACTGGGCTTTGGCCGCCTGTTCAACATTATTCTCGACCTAGAAAGATAATGGGCAGTGTAATTCTATTATATACTGTATTCTCTGAAACTTTTCCCAACTCAGTTGGGGTCGGTTTTCCAGCCTAACTGTGATGCGGCTGAACTTCGATATTTTCCATGAAGCGACTCCATCTGACCTCCACAACCAACGATCCAATGACTGGTTACTAAGTTAGACTGGTTAGACTTTTGAGGGCTCCAACTACCCGTAACGACTGCCATAGATGTTTGTATGGCAACCGGGACCGACGGCTAAACGTGCTCTCCGAGGCACGACCAGACCAATGCAAACTGCCATATTCATGCATATAACTTTTTGCACTGAGTGGGGATGGAACTCGCGCCCCATGCGTAGCAGTCGCGTGCACTACTGCCACGCCACGGAGGCTGTCATTCCATTAATGTTTACAGATTACATGATTAATTAAATACTAACGTTTTCCGACTTAGAGCTTGAAGCAGCAGCATCCCACTGGGCTCTGGCCGCCTGTTCAACATTATTATCGACCTAGAAAGATAATGGGCAATGTAATTCTATTTGTCAATAATCAAAACTCGTAATATTTTTTAAGCTCATGTAATATAACAAGTAGGTACGGCGCTAACGACACTCGAAGGAAGAAGGTGCTTACCAAATAAAAAGAAAAATGCACATAAACTGAATAGTACCTACTTATTTTATGTGCAAGTACCCAAGTAGGTACTTATTTCATCATTTACCTCTTTGTTTTATTACAAGCTTCATGTTTTTCCTGTGATAACCCACAAAATGATGGTTGAAGGGTCATGAATTTGAATATTCCGTATTATTTACTTATAAGGGTCTTATTATTAGGGATCTGTAGGGAGATATTTCTTACAGGTATTTTGTCAACCCAGTTGCTTGATGGCTGGTTTGGAAGAACTACTAAAATGATGAATCATTTTAACGATGAAACATAATGAATTATGTGTGCAAATTTAATGAGTGAACAATAAAAGACAGACCACAAATACTTACTTTAGCCTTCTTAGGCTTTGAAGCAGATGCCTCTCGGTGAGCTTTGGCTGCCCTTTCGACATAGTCTTCAAGCTAAAAAGATATATGAATATTATGACATTTTATTTATCAATGATCGTTGTAACAATTTTGGATCCCACGAGATGTCTACAATTAACTTGAAATCGTTGACAGATGTGTAGAAATTGTTCCTACACGTACGAATACACCTCTTTCTTTTACCAGTTGATTTTAATTAGAATGGACAAGATTTATTTCCATATAATGTAATGAGCTAGCTTGAATTACAAAAAGTATAGCGGTTTTTAGCAGATGCTCGACATTTTAAATACAGATACCTATATATAATACGTTTACATACTTGTATATAAATATATACATTTTTATGCATACTTCAATTAACACCTTAAAATGGAATGAAACACACTTTGAATGTTATACAACATAGTGTGTGTAATATAGTAAGAACGCACATTCGCTAATACACATACCTCGGCCCCAATTAAATATGTCATGGCGTCACGATCATATACTGCTTGATTTGAAGCTTCTAGTATTATTCCGGAGTAATACTCCACCTGAAAGAGAATACGACATATAGTACAGTGGCGAATATTCTGTTGAGCACGTGAAAGTAAATAGGCTAAATAGACTAAATAGGCGGAAAATGTAAGAATTAGTAATTTCATAACCGTTTTTGTTACTCGATATAAAACACACAGATCTCAATATCAAATGGTGTATACCGCATGTATACACAGTGAGTTATTTTTTTCTGTAATGGAAAAATGTAGGAGGATATAATATACAAAGGGTTCTGAAAAACACTGAAAAACAAGTGCTACGCGTATGTGTACTATTGATAACGAAATTATGAATTCTAATGATTATGAATTTTCGACAGATTCGTGGATCGGACAGATTTTTAACTCGACAGATGAGTGGAATGTGTAGATTCTTGGATTCGCCGCATTCGGTATATGGCAGAAGTACTTACAGAAGTACTTAAAGACGGTAGCTAATTGACCAAAAAAATTGATGTTCATAAATTTTTAAACACTTTTATTCTGAAGTTACACCGTAACCCTGAAGTTAGCAACTGTCGTTACTAAATGCATTGGTACATATAAAATAATAATTTAGCGCGATTTGACATAACACAGAGGTGTAACTTCATAGGTGCGTAGATACATAACCTAAGTACACACATCGTCTTTTTAAATTCGGCAATACATCCGTCAAGTTAAGCATCAGTCCAATTCACGAGCACCAGGTCTATAACTGATCACCACGCAATCGTATTAAATAAATCATGAAAGTTGATCACTAAATATTTTAATTATTGTGTAAAAGGGTTTGAGAAACATTTTAGATTTCTAAATAAGACAATTATGTGAAAAGTGTGCACCCCATTGCTTTCTTTGTCGGCTTGTTTTGTAACAACTGTACTCTACCGTAATTTATTTTTGTTAGATATATTTATATTGTTTATGAACGTGTAAGTACCCTTGTGAAGTCTATGTAGTGGTGACAATGTATTTCAATAATTGAATACTTACATCAGATATACCTGAGCTGGGCCCTGGCTGATCAGTCTGTATGGAAGATATACTTGGCTGAATACAAGCTTGACCCTCCTGTATGCCATCTTGACCCTCCTTTACGCTAGTTTCATCCTCCTTTATGCCAGCTTGACCCTCCTGTACGCTCCTTGGTGTATTGGCGCGTGAGTGGGGCTCTGTGGTCATGATTGCCGTGTCCCGTCGGTTTGCTCATCCGCTGTATACAGCTGTCAAAATTATATGTTTTAGAATCAAAATCTGGACCATACTTTAAGTGGTGGGGATAGAGCCGGAGCCCCGGTGCCGAAACTGCACCAGCGGCAACCCCGACACAGCCTACCATACTATGGCCGTGTGTGAGGCATGGGACGGACAAAGGACGGCCCTAACACGCACAATTGGTGCGGACCTTTCCAAGAATTTTTGATAGGCACAACGTAAATGCCAGACAACAACAAGGAAAGCCCGCTGAGGTTCTTGCCGGAGTCTTTTCAGGCCGGGGTCTGTGCGGGGTGTGGTTCATTTGCTCACTAACTTATTTTTGATACTGACGTTTTGTAAGTGCAGTTTGGTGGTCTACACAGAGTAAATGATTTTTGAATTTGAGCAAGGGCGTTCTACAGTGGTATCTTATACATATTGATAACATTAAATAAAAAAATAGCTTTATCTTATACTGATAGTATTGAAGCACATTTACATTTTACATTTACACTAAATCCGTACTGAATCCGTACCGAATCTACATTCGTCATCGCTCTGAAAATGTATGGGAGTGACATTTGTTGTCGAATGTCATGAGATCCGATTCCGACAACAAATGTCACTCCCTTACTTTTACAGAGCGATGACGAATGTAGATTCGGAACGAATGCATTTTGGCTAGCGCCCCAGGCACTCTTACGAACCGTACGAAATGCAACTTCCTTACAGTCGATTAGAGAGAGAGAGAGAAAGTGAGTGGGTAGAAAATTCCCGATTGAGCCACCCAGTCATGTAGGGAACGGCAAAACTCTGTCATCATATAAGGATAATTCAACATAATATTAGCTTCCTCTATTCCAATATGTTCAACTATCTGTTCAACCAGTTGAACAAATTGGACTACTTTAGTCCAGTTTGTTCAACTACTTGTAATAGTTGAACTTTTTGGACTGAAAATTCCAGTTTGTTCAATCATAGCAGTTTTGTTAATTTAATAAAAGAAATCACTGTTTTATCACCAAGAATGAAAATTGACCGACACATATTTCATTGTTGATTAATTTCATTTGTTTGTTGTTTTTGACTCAGTGAAAAGTACTCTATACAACGTTAGAAATAAAGCAGCAGGCGTACCCAAATTCTGCTTTACAAACCCGCAGGATATTGTAGTGCCACAAAGGTATTTATCATTTTTATTAGGAGATTACAATGGTGTTCGAATCATACTATTTTGTTCTGAAGATATGAGGAAAATTGTACCAACTGTTGATCATATCTTTGGAGACGGGACTTTTAAATCGTGCCCACCACCGTGTAAGCAAATTTATAGTATTCACGGTGATATTAACAGTACTGAAACTACTACAAATATTATTCCATTAATCTACGCGTTAATGTCCGACATGTCCCAGGCATCTTATACAATTTTATTTGAGATTATAAAAAGCCAATTTCCGAGTTGGACACCACAAAAGTTCACTTCAGATTACGAAACAGCGACACGGGCTGCAATCGTTGAAGTTTTTCCAAGCATAATAACTAAAGGTTGTTTCTATCATTATTCTAATGCCGTATGGCGAAAGGCCAAAAAGTTGAACCTTGTAAAGGAAAAAATGAGCCGAAAAATTGTACGACTCACAAGTGTACTGCCATTGCTTCCGTCTACAAAAGTAAGAGAGGGATGGACTTATATTTTAGAAAAGATTGAGTTCTTGAAAAAAAACATGGAAGTACAGTCCAATTTGGATGTGTTCGTAAAATATATTGAAACATACTGGCTCAAGGACGACGCCTTTATCAGCACTTGGTGTGTATTTGGCGAACGTCATAGAACTACCAATAGTGTTGAAGGGTGGCACCTCAACCTTAATAACGAATACGTTAAAAATAAAAAAAAAGTAACACTAATGCAGCTTTTGAAAGTGCTCTTTGAAGATTCAGAATTCAATAGTGTGAAAGAGTTGCAAATAAGAAACAAACAAAAAGTTAACAAGCGGAAGAAAGATAGCATTTTGAATGATAAAATCATAATGGACCAACAAATGAAATTAATCAACAACGAAATATGTGTCGGTCAATTTTTATTGGAATGTGCAATATAATTTTTTTTCATTAATTATTAAGTATTCTTGGTGATAAAACAGTGATTTCTTTTATTAAATTAACAAAACTGCTATAATTGAACAAACTGGAATTTTCAGTCCAAAAAGTTCAACTATTACAAGTAGTTGAACAAACTGGACTAAAGTAGTCCAATTTGTTCAACTGGTTGAACAGATAGTTGAACATATTGGAATAGAGGTATTAGCTTAGCTTCAAGTATGGTAAAGGTCAATTACTGTCCAATTTGTAATATTATTTTAGCCTGCGATTCTGAGTTTCATTCCACACACTTGCAAATTCAATTTAACTGGTGATGTAAAATAACATTGTGGTAAATGTTATTCAATTAGGTAGGTACGAATAAACTACCTTATAATTGACTTGTATTCTAGGATATGTGCAACTTGAATTCGTTTAGCAATAAACTGTTCCTTATTTTGTTTTGCTAAAGTATTTTTTTTATTACGTATGTTTGTGGTTTTCTCTTATTTTGGAAGCGTTTACTGATCGCATCGTCTAAAATTACTGCTAGCGGGCGGGTACACGGTTCTGATTATTTTATTTACAACTCAATATCAAATGCAATGTCCTTTTTCATTTTATTATTGTACTATGTTTTATTGTACTCTATTTGAAATAAACTTTTAACTTCATAAGTATTTAATAATAATTAGGTCTTTTAGGAGAACATTTTGTAAACTATGTCACAAGACAACGTAACCTTACTATGATTAGACGGTAGGTTCTGATGTACTTAGATAGAATCAAATGTTATAGTTAAATTCTTTTTCTAAATCACATTATCGTCAATTATAGGGAACGTAATAACGTTGCTCACAAATACCGCATAGACCGTTGCTGCGTTACCATAGAAATAACGTTTTAAATTTTTGTGTGTTGCATTGCAAATATTTATTTTCCAATCGCCGAGTGCTATTAGCGGTTAAGTCGTTTTGTCTGCCGAACACCGAACGCGAATAGGCGGAGAAGTGTTAACCTCTGGGGTGAAGGAGGATGAGGGAAGAGAGGAGGAAGGGGGGGGGGGGGAGGAGAACCTTTGCCGCGCATACGTATACACTATACTGAGTATACACTATATAGAACACAATGCGGCATCGGTCTGCGCCGACGTGGCCTGCGCGCCAGCGTACCGTCGTCGGCCCCGTTGACAAAAATATACGTAACGTAGCATCCGTCACTGGCATAACCTCACTGACTGTACCACGAGATACCACGTTCCGTTCCTCCAGGTAAGTCATGCTGCGCGATAAACTTTAATTATTCAACGATTATTTTTGCTGGCGAGTTTTCTTTTGGGAAATCGGGCCTTTGCGTTAGCCCGCAGTTGTACAGACGTGACGTATCTCGTCAATTCCAAAACTTCAGGTGCAACTTTCTCAATAGTTTAAAACTTTTTGTTTGTACCGAATACTTTTTGACAGATTTAATGGTTTTGATTTGAAATTCGAACGCGTTTGTAACATTGGTGTCTATTGAACTTCATTCTAATTGCATCTTTCTGATTAGGTACTATTGAGTTTGTTCTTATTGGTATTTATCAGTAGTGGTAGTATTTAGTAGTAGAGGATAATATGTGATACGTGTAGGTACACAATTATTTACTCGTGTTTGAAACTAATAGGTACCTTTTTGTTGTATATCGATATTTCGTTGACAACAACGACTGCACAGTGTGTTTCTCAGTCATTTTAATACACCCGTAAATCGCAATCTATCAGTTAATGTTGATACATTAATTGAAGTCAAGTTATATTTTAAATTAGTTTTTCTTTTTATTAGGCTGGTACTTAGAACTTTACTATGTGTCATAGTTAGAAACTATTTCCAATGCTAATCTTATTAGTAGGCACATTTTATTGGATCAATATTACAAGGTTGGAGTTACCTTGAATAACAAAGCAACTTTATTTCCAGCTGTCAGCAATATTAAAGATTGCATAATATTTAGGTACTTTATTTATAAACAGGGTATTTTTTCTATGACCAGCCAAATATGCACAGAAAGGTCAGACTTAGGGAAACCTTTATAATTTTTTTTATTCCCTAGAACTTGATTGAACTTGTTAGCAATGTCGACATCATTCGTTAGCAACGCTCGGTTGGTTCGCGCCCTTTAGTGACCCGGTCTACCCTGTGATGATTTGATTATGTTTAAGGGTAAAGGTATGGTCCCGTAGCCGACCGCATACGACAACAGTAGACGCATGCAGCATATACAGCGTAGGTACCGTATATTTAGCGTGAATAAGATAATGGTTTATTGTTTTAATTCCTTGCGACTTGTGAATGGGACCGTTTACCCATATCGAGATTTAACAAGTGAAGAATGTGAAAAAATTTAAATGTGTATATAAAAGACATACCCATGAACGGAATGCGAGACTGACTTTCTTTTATTTCTGTAGACAATAGGCGCGGTCGCATGACGTGTTGTGCATTACTTGTTAAATTTCGATATGGATAAATTAATTCGATATGGCAATTGAGAAGTCGCAATGAATTAAAACAATAAATACTATTATTACATTCATATTTATATCACGATACGCTGTGTTCTGAGGTGCTACTGCGGTCTGAGGTTGGCTACGGAATCACATCTTAACGCGACACACACCTCAAATCATCACATATTTTTTAATCAATTTCAAATAACAGTGTAGGTTAGTCATTATTAGGAGGGATTTGAAATATTTGTAATTTTTAGAGGCTGTGATTTAAGTTATCGCCAAAATAATGTAATTTACCGTTAACGTTATTTTAGTTTAAACGAAGTCGACATAGTCACGAAGCACGGTGTCGTATACTACGGACAGTACTGGATATATTTGGAGATAGATCTATATTTGACGGCAGATGTGCCATATTGAGTATCAATGCTGTCATCATCATCATTCTTACGTTAGTCGCATACACACGCACATGTCATCCTCTACGATGCCAAGCCAGCACTTCTTGGGTCTAATAAATCCATTTTGAGTAGGAATATCTAATGCAAAAATTCTTGATAAAAATATATATTCCTATTATAAAGTTATAAAATTGTATAACCTTAGTCGATGCAACAACAGTCAAAATGTTAATAATTGATAGTTGCTAGTCCCTACCGCCGTGATAATGAAGCTTAGGGTCAGAGGTCACTTCTCCAACTAATCATAATATTCACTATATATGACCTAAATAATGCCAATGTAGATCAATCAGTAATATATGGCCATAGTAGGTATCGTCAATATCAATTGACTTCAATTCAATTATTTAAAACTAGATATGGAATGTAGGTACTCTTCTTATACTTAGGTAAGTAGGTTATTAATGAATATTTTGGAAACCTAAAGTAAATTGTATGAAAAATAACTTTCGTGTGCCAAATATAAATGTTATGTCAGATAATTTGTCAGTGAAGTACTTAAACTATAACAAGAATACAATTAAATCTATATCAATATCTATATATATATATTTTAATTTAGATCGATTAATTTGAAAAAGTTAATTTTAATAAAAATTTAAAATATGTACCTACATATTAACATCAATGAAAATGAATATTATGTTTTTATTCATTCATCATTTTTAAATGTCGAAATCCATATCAGTGTTTTTATAGGTTAGCAAAATTTTCAATATTCTAATAAGTTCTCTGCCTGTATTATGGGTATGTTGGTACCACGGAATAAATTCATTTTTCTATGGTTGGTACCATATTAGGTAGGTATACATTGTTACGTATAGTGTCTGTCTATTAAGTTCGACTCTCAATAATGCACCTACAGAATATTTCTCTACTACCTTTGGTTGACTGGTAGAGAATGCCCACGGCACTAAGTTCGCAAATGTACTAGTGCATGAAGTTTAATAAATAAATAAACATTTTTTTTTCATTATTTCATATAAAATATTTATTTGTAAAAGTTAATAAAATATATTATATTTACTAATATATTCTTGTTTTCGTTTTACACACGTATATAATATGTTTAGGCCTATTTACGTTCGGGGTCGGCAGAGACATCAACCCGCCACTTGCTTCTAACCTCATTAAAAATTTATTTACATTTAGTTAATAATATAATGTAATCACAATTTAAACGCCTTGAATGAATGTGATACAATTTTCTTTCTTGATAACAGTAGGTATCCTATTCAATTTCAGTATACTTTTCAAATAAATGAATAAATATTATAGGATTCTACATAGCGATATCTGGACCCAAGCTACCTAATCATAGTTTAACTAGGTTATTTAACGGTTCTTAAATGCAGGCATACATACACACATGCTACACATAAAATAAAAGACAGCAAAAGCAATAACGACAACGATGTAAAATTCATTTCAGTCTTTTTATTTATTTATCAATACATTTGAAACAATTGATAGATTTATTTGGTAAAGTAGCTATATGTTAGCAATAATAATAGTAGGTAATACAATAAAATACATTTAAATATTTTTAATTATATAAAATATTAATATATGTAATATTATTAATTATTACAATATCATAAATAATATATTAACTTCCTCAACTTAAAAACACTATCAGCGAGAATAATAGTGATACAACCATTCGTTATCAGTATTTTCAATATTAGCAATATATTTTTCAAAATTTAAATATCAGGAAATATATTTATTTTTATTTCTGTAAATTAGTACCTACTTAATTAATAAAGTTCATTTATATTAGGTACATAGTAAGTAATAATTAGAATAAGCTAATAAATAGATCAGATGATTAAAAAAAATACAGTTAATATTTGAAAAATATATTACCATTTGGAGAAGTGCTTACCTATATAACGAATAAATAATTATACTGGCAGTTCCCATCAGAATAGTTTTATTATACATACTCAATATATTTTTCAAAAACATATACCTACCTACTTATGATTTGAAAATATTTGATCTTGAATCAATTTTATTATCATAAGTATAAGCATACTAATTATCCAACAAAAAGAAGTAAAAAATGTCTGTTCCTAAAACTAATAAGAACTTAATTCCATTAATAGTAAGAGCTCTTGTTCAATATTTATACCTCTTGATACTAATAGAGAATTAGAGTGACTGAAATTTGTTGAAGAAAAAAACGTGAAGTACCACTGATTTTCATTGGCGATGGTTCAGTTTTCACGAATTATTTATTAATGCATTTTTCAACTGATTCTTAATAGTGATTATTACATTATTATAATTGGGTAGTGGACTATCTAGTCAATTTTACTATGTCAAAACTAAGTTCTAAGTAAGCTTGTATGAAAAATCTAGTCTGGGTGAGTGAATAACTCTATATAAATAAATAAAATAATAACCCAATTTACCTATACCTAAGTTAAAAACATTTCAGCTCTGTATCTGGAGTACCTATCATCCTTTCCTTTGAGGATTAAACATTATCCAGAAGACTTTGATCTCTAATAAAAAAGTCACACAGTCCCTTGTAATAAAGACGTGTTATTTATTTAATTTTAAAATAAATAAAACATTAAACAATACAAAACATAATTTGTTTAATATACATTTATTGTAGGTTTAGGAGATATAAATGTAAAAATATAAGTAAATATGAATATAAGTAAAAAGTACAGTTAATTGATAGCACTTGGTGGAACTCACTGTTATTCATAAATGCAGTGGAGAAGTACAAGTGTGATATCAATTATGAATAAATCTATAACTCCTAAATAGGTATTATTATGTATTTGTTTATATATAAAAACAATACAAAACAAAATTTGTTAAGTAGGTATATATTTTTGTTGGAGGTTTATGAGATATACATGTATAAATCTATAACTGCTTAATATAATTATGTATTTACATTTAAATAGAATTTTAAATTAATTTTGTTTCTCGTGTAATAACTGACCAATAATTCTATCATCTGTTTGAAAATTCAGGTATAATAGTTAAGTGAAGAATAATGACTCTTCTAAAATACAGTTACTTATAAACCGATAACTTTTGTACCTATGTTAAATAAAATATTCATATTTAGTCAATGGGTTATAAATCTACAAATATTTTAGGTATATGAATTTATCAAAAAACGCAGAAAAAATGAATTCATATTCTAGGTTATAATTTCTTTCCATAAAAATATCACGCACATTCTTTAATTTAGAGTCCTGAAGAACATTCCTTTATTTGGTCAAATTGTACCTCAGGGAATGTACCTACCTATCACAATAGAGTTTAGATACTTGAGGACCTACTGGCAGTAGGCCCAAGTTCCGTAGTGAGATACGCAAAACGGGTAGCCATTTTCTCACTAATATATTATATTAAGACATTTAACAATAGACTAATAACTACTTACTGCTTCACGTATAATAGTTAGCGCGGTTACCTGGTTCTTTTGTTACGTTTCGTTGGAACCAGTTACTCAATTCACTTGGCGGACACTGTATTTTAGATATTTATTAGAGAACGTACGATGCTTCCTCAGAGAGGTCGATTTGGGAAACCAAATTTACCAGTATAATGCGATCTCCCCCGCCTACTAAAATACACGTCAACAGCGGAACGACGCTATCTGATGCGGCTCTTAATACGTTGGACAGGGACAGTGACGATGCAGTATTGCGTTAGCGCGTTTGCGCAGTAACGGTGCCCTAGTTATTTCGGGTGCCGTCCTAGATTCGAAATATTCGAATGAAGTCGAAATGCTGTTTTCATCACCAGCCGCGAGTTTTATTCGATGGGGCCCACTCTGGGCTGCCCGACCTCGTAGATACTGAGTTAGATAGTTAACGCGACGCGCCGCTCACTCTATCAAAACCGCGCGACAGCTCTACACGCAAGCTGCAAGGCGGAAAACGCGCTACTGCACCAATGCGGCTGCGTACGTCTTATGATTATGGCGCGCTGCGCGTCACAAATCAATAAAGTATTCATTATTTTCATATGAATTATTTATTTAGAGTGAAAAGTATAAATCTGCGCATTAGATAAGAGGGAGAGGGAAGTCGCCATTCGTCTCTTTTACGACGGTCTTTGTTTAATTTTGACACTTCGGTGGCGGTAAATTTGACGACTGCGCAGGGTGCCCACGTTCCCGATCAGTTCAAATATTTCTACACGAATACGTATATTTTTCAGTATATAATATTATTTAGAAAAGGTTAAATACATTTTCAGTATATTATAGGTACCTACTTATCTGATCTATGTTTGTCTTTATCTATTCTAGATTCCATAGCACAAATTAGTTTCTTCTAGCTTGTGCACATATAACATAGCCTGCTTTCTATGCTTAATTTGAATCTACTACTACTTGTAGAATATCCTAGATTAAAATTATAATAGACCCATGGTATAAATGTCTTACATTTATTATTTATTATATTTATTTTTTTATTTTTCATTAAAGAAACGTGACACATTTTCAAATGAACTATCTAGGTATTAACTCCAAAATCTTAGTAGATTCCAAACAAAAGAAAAATGTGAATTTTAAATGTTTGTTATTATAAAATTTGCTATAAAATAATTAATAGTATAATAATATATTTTGTAATAGATATAATACGTAGTAGTTTTCGGCAAAAGATACACAATACATAGGTACATAATTATGAATAGAGAAAATACGGCAATGGTACCCAATGCTCACAGAGTAGCGGAGGTACCATATCATTAGGCCCAAAGTAAACCTTGGCCAGTTTGGTGGGGAGAACGTTTACACGTGTGACCCAGATAGATGCTGAGGGACCGAAGAGTCACGGAAAGCCACGACGATGCTCGGCCGGTGGCACAGCTCGCCAAATCGATACCCACTGAACGTAGCATGCTGGTGATAAATATGTCATGGCATTCTTCGTCAAAGCAACTTAAAAAACTGATTGACACACTGACGTTACCGTTGCTGACTTCGTTGGCTAGGCGCCCGTTATATCGTCGGCAGACACTGCAATGCATTACTAAGAGGAGGAGAGCACGTGCAAAATGCAGGCCACTGACCTTTTTATTATCCTTGCGGCGTTTTCTTTATCACTAGTTTTTCTCTTGGTTGGTGAATTTTATTAAAAACGTTCCCAGTAGCTGCAGTGGGTACGGGTATAAAGCGGAGCGTGAGTTCTCCGTTCTCGTTCGACCAGTCGAGAATTGTGCGGTGAGCACGGCGCACGCACAACGCGCAGCCGTGTATCGATCGATGTTCCATTACATCACCCCTCGCATCCTTTCTCTTGCGCGCGCACCACGGCTGACACCCCCCCTACCCCGCCTTCCATCTGGCCCCCCTCGCGCCAATCGCCACTACGCCATGGATCTCCGTTACGTGCCACCATCCATTCGCACTTTGGTCGTCGTCAGCTTCGGTCGTTCTCTTGGAATAAAATACACTAGTGCAAGTTAAAAGTTTAGTTCAGAATTTTCAAACTTGGTTTTTGTTCGCGTAATAAATCTAGCGTCTCATAGGGATTTCTAGTGATTATTATATCAACAAAAAGTGAAATAAAATTAAATTTAACTCGCCTTAAATATTTGTGAGATGTTCTCGACCTAGTTTTTCAACTTCCGCATAGTAGTTGAGTTAGCAACTTCGCGTTTTTTCATTCGTTTAAAAAAGTTAGAAGATTAGTAAACCTTACGCGTGTATGTATTCGTGTGCTGTTTCAAAGTAATTAGTCAAAGTCATATTTTCCCTTTGCTTGATCATGTGACTCACGTCTCAGTCACAGTACCAGTAACTTGGCCGTATCCGCGTGCACGTGTCGCATTTACGTTTAGTTACTAGGTATTTCAATTGCAGCCGAAGATACCATGAACTAAAAATAGAAGACCAGAAGATAGAAGATTTTAATATGCCAGTTGTGTCGGGGGGAAAAATTGACTCGGCTGTTTTATGTACCAGTCAGTCTTTTTCTCTCTCCTATATGACTGGCATACTGTCACCGCTGTCGTCTGCGTGCTATGCCAGCGTGTTCCTCCGTGCTTTGGTTATGTCTGCAGTGACGTTGAGGGTTACGCAAGCTGTTATTTAATTCGGCGGCGTAATCTTTGAATTTTCTGCTTGAGACAACCGTTTTAGGTAACTTCGATCATCGAGCTCTACAAGTTTTGTAAAAACGAAACAACTAAATTAATTACAATATATAAATATATAAATGTTCTTCCTTTTAACTATGTGTGTACCAGTTAATATTGAGTCCCTGAACCAATGTGACGAAATGGAAATAGTCATCGAGACTACGCGGCGGGAATTGGGCAATCTGCAAGCGAGCGGATGTCTCGTCCCGCTCGCCGTGGACGCCCCCGCTGCCGCTGCCTAAATTTTTGAACTCTTGCGCCGAAGACACGTGAATCTAACCGACATGTTACGAATTTAAACTGTTATTTTTTATTTCAGTTCCAGCCACCGCGGCGAGCGCGGCCACTTGATTGATGCTATGCGATTCGTTTCATTTCATATTATATTTTACCTTTTTTCTTTTGTTCTCATTGCGACTTATTGAATAAAAGTATTTTATTCAAGCCTAAATAATTTTTATTTTTTACTAGCTTGTTTTTTTATTATCAGTTACATTTTATTGTATCTAAAAAATAAAACATTAAGTCATAGGTAAACTCACACATACACACATTAGGACATGGGCCTTTAACTATATAGTGTGGGTGGCACCCTTAGACCCGCCTCCCTGTATTTAGCCCAATGGGGCATCGCTTCAATTTTTTTAGTGACCTTCAGTCTCAAAACTCGCTCTAACACAGTTTAGAAAAAAACACAGGTACAATGGCTTGCGAAAAGATTCTTAAATTGTAGTTCCATCATTGGCACAGAACAATACTATTGTTAGAACAAAAATACCAATGTTTGATTAAATGCTTCATGCGAATTGTAGTTTATTATTGGCAACACAATGCATACGTGCTAGAATCATATTCATTTTTCACTTTTTTTTTAAATTTCTTTGCGCCTTATAATTTTTAAACTATCCTTAATGGACTCATGAAATCAGTTCTTTTTACTAAGTATAGGTACCCGTACGTTTTACTTCTACTAAGAGTAGGTAGGTATTTACTTCCTTAGTCGATTATAAAAATTAAAATCTCAAAACTGGGTAGAAAGATGACAATATATTAAGTTAGGTAAATTAGTCAAAGTTCAATAGACTTTTCTCTGAATAATTTTTAAATTAGATAACTTGTTGCTCATCTTCGTCTCAGCATAAGTTGAATGCTGTCCGAATTTAAGTATTAGGTAACTACATAGTTACAGAAAATGAAGTACATACATATATATATTCTGTGTACTTTAATTATATTTTTCAGTGACAAAATACATATTATTTGTCTCCTGATTTTAAATAAAGATGAAACAGCCATACTTGGTATAAATAATGCAATTAAATGCAATATTTTGTAGCAATAAATTTACCATTTAGGTACCTAATGTTTTTAATAGTTTTCTCTAACTAGCTGATTATTAGTTTAGGACCAACTCTACATTTTCTTTGAATGAGCGATAAGTATTTCTTGTACTAAAATGATTGAAATACCTATCTATTATTCGATATAATTTAACCACCTCTATTCTTACTTAAACATTTGCGGTTATGTAGGGATTAGACTCATGCTCATGAATTAAACAGTTAATAAATATCATAACCTAGTGTTAATACATACAGGTAAGTACCTAAGAATCGTGTTTAATATCAATGCATCTTTGTAAGTTGACAAGGATCGCAAAGATGTCGATATTATAACATAACATAACATAAACTCACGCCTTTATCCCCGAAAGGTTAGGCAGAGGTGCTAGCACTCACATTTCGCCAGTTTATGTTTTATGTCCCAATGTAATAGGTGGCGAGCCTATTGATATTAATCGGGCACTTATAAAACTGCGATAAATACACACATAACTTCGACAAGCATCGAAAAGACATTGGTGTGTGCCATGGCAAACCTGGGATCGAACTCGAGACCTCGCCTCAGCAGTCCATTACCCATACCACTAGGCTACCGCGGTTCTATATTATTGCGATATAGTATACCTACATGTGTTATATTGACTGTCTAACACCCTGCAGAAAGTCGTATATGCAGTTACTTATGATTTTGATAAGGTAGCTCCTGACCAAATTTTACAAACCCAATTTAAGGTCTGGCTGTACCTAGAATCATATCTTAAATTGAAATAGCTATGGGCGTGCAGGCAAGATTCCAGTGACCTGGTATAAGTATGTTTAATATACCTACGCTCAATTAAAGTTATCTTCAAATCAACTAAGATTGAACTTCGCCTGTAAATTCAATCAAGTTGGAGGAACTAAATTGAGTAATATTAAATTAAATGTTAACCAAACAGTTGACTACACATGAGAATTTAGTTCACTTGAATTTGTTTAGATATGTCTAAACAACTTTAGGTATATAACGGAGCTTAACAAAACCGGTAATAGTTAGATATGTCCGAATTCCGATAAGTTATTTTATGTGTATATCGTCGTCGTATCGACGTCAGTTGGTTTTTAATAATAAAAAAAAATTGGCAAAATCTCGTCAAAGCATTCACCTTTTCCTCGTTAAATGTGATTTGAACTGTCAGCATATTAATTGCTTTTCAAAATTTTCAGTACATTTAAATAATTATTGAAGTTACTAGATATACTGTTTTATCATGACTTGGTATAGCTGCGATATACTTCGACATCACTTTTAGGTTATGGACGATTATGGACAGACGGAAAATATAAAGGTCCTGTCAAACACACAGGAGTAATCTTCGGACGCGACCGATATTAACGCAACGATGATGATGATCTCGACTGACTGACTTGTTTTGACTCTACGTAATATATTACTAGACGTACTAAATAAATAAATTGAATTGATGTTATTGAAGTCATAAGAAGTCATAAAGACTCTACATGCTAATTATATATAATACTAGCCTATGCCCGCGGCTCCACCAGTGTGGCTGTCGGTTATCGCGACCTTAGCGCCATCTGTGCAACTTAAATTCTATATTGCTAATCATGACTCTGGTTTCATTTAACCGATTGTTAGATTTTAAGTTGGACCAAACCCCTTCAAATGAAAAAAACCGCAGCGAGATTCGTTCAGTAGTTTTTGCGTCCATCGCAGACAAACATTAACTTTTTACAAGTAGGTATATAATAGTATAGATAAGTAATATACCTATACTTTATATTACTAGGAGACTAAAATAGTCTGATACTCTCCAAGACATTGTTAATTGGTACTGCTTGTGAGGTTAGGCACGTAATTAATTTCCTTGTAATTTATACCGCATAGCAAGGTATCGGGACAAAAAAATATTCGGAGATTGTATATACCCGATATCCGGTACCCGGATTGAAGACATCTGTAAACAAATTTTCAGCTTTTATACTATAGGTACTATATAGGTATATCCTATATCCAAAATATACTATACTATAATGAACAACACGGGTAACACTCTATAAATAAGCAAAAAGAAAGTAAGTTAACCAAAATGTCAATGTTTTTAAAACGAAGTACCTATGTCTATTTTGTTTGAAGGACTATATCTAGGATATTTTGTAGAACGGGAATATTTGCTTTTTGAATTTCCAGGTTGGATTATTTCACCCGTATTCGTTGACGCACTATGTAGCTGGAACTCAGTAAAGACGTATAAAAATGTATCATTCTTTCAGTTGAGACGTTTCAACATCGCGCTAATTATTACAAACAATAACAACTTCTGATTCTATGGTTCCGGAAAGCTATAATTTGCGAATCTTCAAGTCAAGAGTGTCTCCATCTAGGCAAACGTGTTTTATCGTAGCCTTTATCATAACTTACCAGCTAACTACTATCTGTTGGTAATTTATGGAGTAGTCTATGCGTAGAGTTGAGATGGAAGCCAAACATGATAAAATAATGAAATTGTGTGAGGACATTCGGACGTTTGACTAAATTAGCTCAAACAGTTGAGCAGATCTGGCTAAAATTTGTTACATAATAGGTTAGTCTAAAGTAAAATATAAGCTTATTTTTTGGTGTACAATAAATAAATTTATCTATCTATATACGACTGCCTACTTATTATCCTGAGACTAGGTCCTATGGGTTGGGAGCATTGGATGCACGGTTTATCTTTACGTCTATAAGTTTAATATAAGTTTCTATAAAAGGATTTGGGGTGAATAGTTCAGAGAGTAAGATCACTCTCATGCAACTTAAATAGGGGCCTTATTATATTATCCAACTGGTTTTAGTTACGGACGTAGTCTTTACATTTCAATTGATAGAAGGAGGAATAAATACTGGTTACCATTGAAAAAAATATTTAAAATACTACTTTAAAATACTACACCAAGTTAAGTATATGTGTCGGTTATGTAGTTGTGTGCCACCGTAGTCAATTGAATTGAAAAAGGGGACTGATTGTAACTGGCAAGAGTGGCAAGTATGAGTCCTCTAACCTAAATGCTACAAGGAAAACTAACGCATATTCAAGGCCACTTGCTGAGGATTATGTAGGTACGTGTATTTACTTACAAAATATAAAACGTGCTAATGGTGTGGCTCATTTGACACTCTCACCGAGATGCAAATAAATTATTGTAAGAAATTGTTCACACTATAAGCCTTATAAGACTCTTAATAAGCGTAGGTTTACTAGCCTGTAGGGGTTGGGGGTTCTAGAATACGGATAAACATACATTGGTACATTTTTATAGATTATGAACACTTACATATCATACCTACATAAAAACACCCAGATCAATGCAAATTTATATGTATACATATTCATATGTATAAATATTTGCACTGAGCCAGAATCCAAGACTCGTCCTCTGACTCAGCAATCAATCGCTCTTACTCTAGGTCACAGAAGACCTCAGATTTAGAAGAAGCGTTATATTTGTAATTACTTGAATCACTTAAACTCTGGTTGTAAGACAATTAAAAATTTACTAGCATTTCCAGAGTGGCATTGTGTTATTCGTCATTTTTAGTATTACCTGCTAAAATGGAGATCTTTTTGGACTCGCATAATAATAATTTTAGGTTAGACAATCAACAATACAAAACTTCTGGTCTACAATAAAAAGTCTGCTTATAAGGTATTGTGATTTTATTGTTGTGCATTTTGTGATTTCATCTTTCTGCAACTCGGTGTATAGTGGGCCCTGGAGAACAGGGTTACTACAGTAGGTACACAAGTGTGTTGAAAAAGTCGTATGATACACGTATGTATTGATAATTACCGTGCTCGGCTCTCTTAAGAAGATGCTCACCTAACGGCTCGAGTCTCAATGGCGGCTCAGTGGTAATTTCTTTTGTCTTTAATTGACTGCACGTCCCTGAAGGAGAATGTAAAGCTATCAATTCTGGTTTTCGCAGACGATTGGTGCCTACTAATGGGTATTGTAACGAGCAATTTAATGTCGACAGGGTACACTACTGAAAATACTTATTTTTAAATGACTATTGCGCCATCGATCGCCTCCGCAGGCGGTACGTGAAGTAACTTCATAGTAGATGCCTAACCTAACTGCTACGTCTTTCGGTCCACTTTTAAGCGGACCCGAAAATTTGGATGTTTGTATTCATAATCATCATAACACCCGGGAATAATAGTGATCTGACCTCCGTATGGTTAGGTGCTTAACGAAAATCGTGATTTATTTTTTAATATTTATTAGCTGGAAACTCAGTTTTTTTATACCACTTAGGTGGCAGACAAGCACGCGGTAAACCTGATAGAAAGTGGTAACCGTGGCCTACAGACATTTCCAACACCATGTGCATCACATACGTGATGCTGACCATAAGAGAAGAGGGGGGAAGGGGAAGGGGAAGGGGAGGGGAGAAGGTTAAGATAGTCTCCGTGCTGTCAGTGCAGAAGACAAAGAACGAACGGTTTCTCAGTCTTCCCACTGACAACACAAAACCTCTCCAGTAAGCTCTGGCTCTGACTCTGGTAATTCACATATGATATTTTTATATATACGTATGTACATAGGTACATTAGTCAAGTTGTATTTTTGTCAGCTCCTGAAGAAGTACTGCACTGCTGTTTTTAAATAATATCTACTCATTATAATAACACATTGTGTAAGTATTTTCTGTAAGATAAAATATTTATTATGCAATTGCAGTGTAGAATGCACGACTCTCCACATAAGCCTCAGTGATTAATGGATTGCTAAGAGCTGTAAAATTGAGTTATACTGTAAGTAAAAAAAAATATTTCGAGAAGAAATGATGTAAATTTTGATTTTTGTGATATAATTTTAACGGAGCTTCCTTTTCTTAAACAAATTTAAAAAGGTAATTAGGAGATAGGTAAATCTTGAAAGGACTATATCTTTGACCACTATTTGTATACCTGATATAAAAAAATGGAAATGAGTGGCTTGCTTCTCACTTCAGCTACCTAAATGTGGTCGTTAGTTGGTGATGAAGCTCTCTTTTGGAAGCCAGGTCTGCTACTCCACTTCGTATGATCTGGAGCATCTATAGTAGATGGACCATTTTCACGCACGTCATCTTCTACATTATCAAGTCAACCATTTTTGCGGTTGCCAGACATTTGCTACCCACATGATACCATTACACCCACGACTAGTCATCGCCCTTAAGTCGTCACTAACCCTTCATCACTTCATTACGTCACTTTCGCTCTTAAGGTGTAATTTGAGGCTGACTTCGATACACAGAACTGACGTGTTGCATTAAGAAGTGCGTCATGTCAACTGTCGTCTGTCGTGTTGTGTTAGCATCGAGAATAGTGTGTTGGGCATTATGAGAACAATGCCGTAAGTGTTTAGTGATGTGAATACATTTACGTCATTATCTATGCATATCAACGAACTGAACTGTTCATAAATGTGACCTACTTTAAAACAATACTAGTTATTATCCGCGGCTCCACCCGTATTAAATCCATATGGGAATCGGAAAAGAAAATTTCTCTTTTCGTGATTCTAATACCCAAAAGCGGTATCTAAATAAAATATATTTTCGAGATAAATAATTGGAGATATGTAAGAATATTTACTTTTTACGGCACTGATGGATGGATACCATTAACGCCATATAAGCCTAACTAAAAGGACGTCGTAAAAGCCTCGGTTGTAATCGAGAAAATCACTAAGATACAGCAAGTGACATCCGAAACTTTTACATTGGAGTCTTGGGTTCGCTTCTTCCAGTCAAACTGCGGGCTTGGCTGAAATGACACGATTGCCACCTGACGACGACGAAAGCTATACATACGACGACGAATACCTTTTACCTAGTACTTCCACGAAACCACGGGCACTAATCTTATAAGTTAATTAAACTAACTACTTCCAGTTAACTAACCTACACTTTGTACAGAAACCCCTCAAGTCGATCGCCTCAAATTTGAGGTTGAAGAAGCCCACGTTCACCAGTGAACATACAATGGCTGAAATGATGATAACGTTAATTAAAAAAGGCTCTGGCGAAAGGACCTATAAAAAGAGTTGACTGCTGCAAAGTACAAACTTCAGAAGCTGCTAGGATTAAGTACTGAGATAATGACGATGGAGAGTGTTGATTCAATGTTTAAGTCAGGTAATTTGGATATTAAAACGACGTAGGTAATGTTGCTCGAAAACTTTCGAGCTAAAGCTAAACTGAAAGCGGAAGAACCGTGAATCGAATGCCAGACACCAAAAACCAATATCTGACGGTACTTTAGCAGATAAATTCCAGTTAAATAATCTTTTCTGGTTTTTTTCATTAACATTGAGTTAAATTATTAATTATATTAGGAAACTGCCCAGATGGAACTTGAACCTGCCACCAGTCCCTTATATGAGGGGTTATACCCTGTTATGTAAAGGAAAATTTCGATTACTTATGACATCTGTCGTCTGGTAGCTCAGTTGGTCAGAACACTCCTCTGGAAGGGGCTGGTCGCAGTTTCAAGTTCCATCTGGGCGTTCACTTTTTCCAATCTAAATTGATTTATAGATGACATACTTAATGGCTCAAATTTTCATAAAATGATAAATTCTAAGCTAGGTACGCCCATGAAGCGAGCGTACTTTCAGATCAACCAATTAATTATAATCAGGTCTGTACTATGCCTTTGCTCGTGACAGGTGATTTTAATGTATTCTCCAAAAAACAGAAATCACCAAACGCAAAATGGATTATTAACCAAAAAATAAATTATTGTGATAATTGATTGATTCATCATCATCATATTGACGTGATTCCCCATCGCTTCGAGGGGGCGTTCACTTTCCAGAGCCAAAGCTTCCATCTTTCATACACCCTTTAAAACATACAGAACATCCACAGAAAACATGGCAAGTCAGTAGATATACCTACTGACCGAAAGCCGCCGAATAAGGCATTATCTATAACAGAATCGAGATCTTCCGGTAGACTTAACACTTTCACTAACGACACAGATACTTTTGAAAGAGTTCCGAACTATTAGAGAGTGACGGCTCACTAACAATTCGTACATTCGCGTTCTTATCACGAAACCTCGCCCTCTTACTGTGAGATAATAATTGTGTTACTAACGCTGATAACGAATGATACCACTGGTTAGGATTATTGCTAGTTGTTTCGTTATGAACTATATTTGTTAACATTTTTATCTGAGTCTTCGAGTTAGTTTTGGTAACAATTCAAATTGAATTTCACTAATGAAAATACTCCCCATTAAGTTATTATTTAACGTTTTACAAAATGAACGCTTTTCGCATTGGTAATTCGTTTATTAAATGAAGTCAGCCTTACTGCTGAAAGGTACTGGGTCCAAATGCTAGCCACTACTAGACTTTTTCTTAATACAAGCAGTTTAGTATAGCAGCAGGGGTTAACGGGAATATTAGTAATTTTGATTACTAGTACTCTATAATAAAAACTAAAACAAATTTGTGAAACATAACCACACGGTTTCGGGACTGGACCACTTATATGCAAACAATATAGCCACGCTGATGGTAACTACAACAAACTAAAACTAGTTTTCTAAAAAAGTTGATAAAATATACAGTGATTTTTGGACACAGTTTCGATAGCAAAATTGTCTGGAGGTTTTAATTGCCCAAATTTTCTTCTTCTTAGTAACATAACATAAACTCACGCCTATTTCCGCGAAGGGGTAGGCAGAGGTGCTAGCACCCACATTTCGCCAGTTTATGTTTAGGTCCCAATGTAAAAGGTGGAGAGCCTATTGCCGTTAACCGGGCACTTATAAACCTATGATAAATACGCACATACCGACGAAAAGCATCGAAAAGTCATTAGTGTGTGCCATTGTAAAACCTGGGATCTAACCCGAGACCTCGACTCAGCAGTACATCACCCATACCACTAGGCTACCGCGGTTATTCTTCTTAATCTATGAGAATAATATCCCTTACATTATTCCAGTACATCAAGTGACGATTAAAACTATATGTGACGTGTAAAAATTCAATAAATATAATTTAGCTGACCATTTTATTTCTATTCACCCTTCGATTTCTAATCACCCCGTTTGACCCGGTAGTAACTATATTTACGTCGCGTTGTAGTAACCCTCACTGCGTTATATATAGTATATATAGTGTGGGTAGTGTATACATACGCACCCTAGCAGAAGCAGGCCGCGACGGCGCCTCCCCGTATCCGGGGGTTAGATGGGGACACAATGGTTCCCACATTAGGGGAAGGGGGTCATCTCAGAGAGATGTCCCCGGGTCTCCGGCAATGAGGGACTCATGGACGGCGTGCATTTACCTCCACCCACTTTTGGTGGGGTTGGTATCCGTGGGGATATAGCGCACGGTAAAAGAAAGTTATACATACGGGTATATCCCATGACTTGCACGCATTAATAATTATAATCAGGTTTATAGAAGTTTATAGAACAAAATTGGCATTTAGCTTCCTCACACATAACCCGTATATCTAGCTGTTTTTGCTATGCTGATTGTTAGCAATACAGTTTCTATATAGTAGATGTTTTTTAAATATTAGCAACGATGTAACTAATATTCCCTCCAACCCCTCCAGGTAAGTTCAATGTGTTAGAAGTGGGTTCACGTAGGTAGTATAATGGCCTGGATTTGAACCCAGGATCTCTTGATCGTAGGGCCGACTCCTTTACCATTAAGCTACCGACGCTTATGCCACGTTTATACTATGTAGTCAAACTGGGACCACATAACCAAAGTATTTTAAATAATCTCTAATGTTTGGACTTAAACTTTTCACAATTTTATAAGGTACCTAATAGTTAGATGGAATAAAGTTTTAAGTGACGTATAATTAATAGCGTCGATGGAAAAATTATTTCACTAGTAACTATCGTCCCCCTATGTTGCTTGAACTACATACATTTAATTATAGGTACCTCTAAGAAATTCTATTGCAAAATCTTGACGAACGTATGAATATAATTCACCTATTTTCGACGTATGTTTATACTTTCAGATTTGATATGTGCGTAGAAGATGATGCATGTGTTATGCAGGTGTACAAAATTTATTGATTAAATTCTAAATTATGTAGAATCTCAATAAGAGATTATATGAATATACTATTAATATGATCTGTTCAATAAATGGAACGGGGTTATCTGAGGCACGTTGATAACTATGTGAGTAAATTATAAGTAGGTTGGAAATTGATAGAGTTGTTTAAACCGTGACTATGAAATGTATGCGTTTGATAGATTAGAATATGTGTAACATGTACGTTTAAATAGATATGAGTATATAATAGTGTAATGCAGTGTGCTCTATGCAAGAAGTTTATTAGGTACTATGGAATGATACCGTAGTACCTACCTTGACATTTTGAGATAGAGATCATTGGATGTCAACAGAGATAATAAAGAGAATCTCGTGGATATAATTGTAACTATTCATTTTACCACGTATTTTGAAACAAACAACTGTGGATCTACTAGAGAGATGCTAGGTAATCAGTATTTTCACAAACAAATATAAATAATTATTCTCAATAATTAGGTTTTAAAGTCTGATACTGTCTCCTACTGTTGACATACTTCGGTACTAATTGTAGATAAACTTAAGTGACGCCATTACCACAGTATCCACAGCAGGATCGGTTTCCGATTGATTTTACGAGTACAACCTGGTTTCACTGCAGTTGGCATTTTCGAAGAAAGTTGCATAGGCAAACACTTTTCACGATCGGAAAAGTCGTGTTTCCAGTGGATAAATAAAAGTTTAGTTTTATGATGAGTCATGCTAGTAATACAATAAATTTGTATACCTACTAGAATGACTCATCATAAAACTAAACTTTGATTTAAACGCATATTTTTGTAGGCAGAAATAAAATTATTGTGATTTCTAAAAAGTTGGTTATGTACATTGGCTCATTATGTGCCAACATTGTACGCTAAGTTGCAAAGGGATCATTTTTATGTGTATATTTCAACGATAATTTTCAGAAAATTACTGTAATTCCTTGAGATAGTAAGTACCTGATTAGAGTAGGTATGCTGTGACGTGAATCCGCTTACGTTTGAGCTCAAGCTACAGATAGCTTAAGGATGCAATTAAACAGTACATAGTAATCATTGATATAACCAATTAAGTACTTCAAAAGTTCAACGATACTTACCATTAATTACGTATGTAACACAATACGCTGTTATCGTTTGTTTTACAGAATGTACGTTTTGCTATAGCCACATGAAATAACAAAGTGGGCCGCGCGTGATATGGTACGTAGGTATGGACAGACAAACTAAATTCTAAGTTATTGGAATTTTTAGAGTCAAACCATTATACATACTTAGAACTATCAACTATACTTACCTAGAATGGGCTCGTATCTTTTGGACTGCACGTCAGCTTTTTAAAGTCTAGCTAGATGTCATCAATTAAAGAGAATCGAGTGCGCGATCTTCGGCGTAGCAGTCCAATGCTCTACCGTCACGCCACGCCAAAGGGTCGTCGTAGCCCAAATAACTTATGTATTTAATAAGTAATAATGCCAAAAATTATTGGTGGTGAAAGCCTTATCTACTATGTAAGTACTTTCGAAATCGTATTCAATTGAGTTCGCTTTAGGTTTAAATTCTTTAGCCAGGACATCATGACGCGTTTATGTATGCAGGTAGTTCGGAAAACACTACCAAAACCGAAGGCACATGGTAGTGATCCGGGTACACTATATATTGGTATAAAAACTAGGATTTTTATATTTGTATATGAAAACATGACTTTGAATAGGAAAAATTAACAACATTTTATTAAATATAATTTCTCTCCGACGAAAACATACACTTAAGCATATTATAAAGATGGTAGAACATTATTAACATAAGTGCGTTGCAGCAGATAATGCTTACAACATGAAACTTTAATAAATTTTGTCAGAGAAGGCTAAATATTAGCATAGTTTTCTCCGCACCAGTACGGCCACGTGATCGATTAGAATTTGAATACTTACGGTAACTCTACTAGCTATGAATTAAAAATGAGCCACCTTCGTCCGTGGTTCATTTTATTCTTTATGGTAATTGAGCTTTGTTCCTGCAGACTTTTCCCGGGCCTCAAACATTTTATTGCACCTCGTTAATTTTTGTGAGTGGTGTGAAGATAGTGCCATTGGTCGTGCAGCATTCTCATTAATGGTTTTGCATTACTTAGCACTAAACGTTGCTCAAAAATATAAACTCGTGAATTTTATTGCTATGACAATTAATGAATAATTAAATAAAGCAAATTGCGGTTTACGTACAATAACTACATACATAGATATTATTTACCAAGTAGTTTTTTAACCTACTCGGTAAAGAATTTTTTAAAGTACGAGTACCTACATAAGTAGGTGAATGCGCTTGAGATCTACTTCCATATTGCTATATGTGTAATAATTAATAATATATAAATATAAAGTAATAATTGAATAGATATATTTGGTTTGGTAATACTGATAGGTTAGTAGTTTGATCATTTTACTCATTTTTATCTTAAATATTGCTATATATTTGCATACACGTTCAGTTTGGATGACAATGCATTAATATAGTACTATGAAGGTGGTCTGATGATGGAGTGATGGAGTGCAAAGGTGGTCATAGGAACTTTTAAACCAAACAAGATACGCCTACCGATTTTTGAGTTCTATTGTTTATGTTTGTAAATATTCTGGTGCTATAAATGATAACCAGGGCCTGAAGATGCAGATCATCGGAATTTCTGTTGTGTTTGGGTTCGTTTGGCTGGTCTTGATGAGCACACCTCTGGTGTTATATGATATTACTAAATCTAAAAAGTGGGGTTTATAATTTAATTATTAATAGAAAAATCTTTTCAAAAAACAATACCCTAAAACGGAATGAATGTATATATGTGAAAATAAATAGTGTATGTATATGTATACTTTTTAAAGAAAATTTTATTTCAAACCACGTTAATTCAAGTGTTGTCGATTTTGACAATTTATGTGTTCGTGAAATCGGTGGCTTTAACTTGTTTGCGCGGCAAAAAGGTAGATGATATTGTGGTGTGTGTCGATGCAGTGGATTTTCTGCCTTCCATGTATTGTTCTACGAGTACCTACCAGGCAGAACGTTTCCTAATTGACAAACGCTATGCAAAACGATCAACTTGCTGGAATACGATTGAATGAATTGTCATTTTTCTTGGAAAATATAAGAAGAAGTTACGTCACTTAGGTGTAACGTGGCTCTCGTGATCTTTCGTGATCTTACAGAAATATCCGCTAACTAATTTATGTTTTTATAATCCGTGGTAATGGTTGAAGTACCTATATGTAATTGCTCGGAAAAACCATTTTTACTTTGAATGTATTTTTCAGCTGTTGTTTAAATATGGTTCTTCTTTCTCGATTAATATGGACGTTTAGATAATATAGTATGTATAGTTTAGATAATAAACGTGTAGATAATAGACTTACCTACAGACCTCAACGATGACAAAAATTTTCAGGTTGTTACCTCACCCTAGCAGAAGCAGGCCACAGCGATGACGCAAAGTGCCACCCCATACACAGTGGCTAGACGGGGACACCAGGGGGAAGAGGGTCATCTCAACAGAGATGTCCCCGGGTCTGCCGGGATGCGAGAGATATGTCTTGTATAATCTCACCTCCGGCAATTGAGGACCCATAGACGGCGTGCGTTTTGGTCGGTTCGAGTCCGACATAATCACCTCCACCGGTTTTGGTGGAGGTGGTATCCGTGGGGATTTTGCGCACGAAAAAAAAAAGTCCTTTGTTACGTGATAAATAAGAAAATGACGGTCATAGTGCTCTGGTACCGACGACGGGACAAGCGCGTGCGAGTAAATGTACTGTGTAGGCGTGAGTAGGTTTGTCTATCAATCCAAAGTAGTTTAGTTTAAGAGTACATTAGCGCTATCACACAGATAATAGGTATTATTCAATTATTTAGCCTCATTAAGCCGGATTAGATCCCACCACTTTCTGTGACGTGTTAGGCGGTGAGAGACGATCAGTTGGTTTGAATGAGATACATGATTTGTAAAGGAGGTGGGTAATTGCTTTGTAGTCACTCATTCGGGTGTGTCAGACTTATGTTTCGAGAATTCAATAATCTTTTTAGTGTTTAGTTTTAGTTTTATGTTATATTCGTTTTAGTTTATGTATATTTATGCTCTATCTTAGGATTAAATAGTCCGGTTGTAACCCTTCTCTGATCAATATAATATATTAATGTATCATATTATAATCAATACCTACGAGTATAATAACTATTTAGAGACGTAATCAAACTTACAAAAAATCAAAATCAGTTGAGCAGTTCACGAGTTCACTACAAAACACATGTACCTATATAAATGTGAATGGCGCTTGAACGGGGTTAAGTGATCAGTCAGTAGTTGGACTAATAGTCAAAAAATTATGACCTGAGGGTTGCATCCACGGCTTACATTCATGTCCTTCTTATGTATAATATTCTTATTTTACAGAAGCGGGTGCCATTTAAACGCTTACGTACAGGAAAGCTATTAATCTCTTGTCCATTAATCAGGAAGTTTTCAGTCATCGTTAACTTTCTTGATAGGGTTCTAAAACACCCTTTGATAACATGTGTATGTTCTGTTATTATGGTTTTATATTTTATGAAAAAAATATAGATGTATATCTATACCTATATCTATATATCACGGTTTTTATTTATCCATTGTAATTCAGGCCAAGATTAAGTTATATAAATAGGTGCTTATTTATATGAGTAATGGTAAGTTAAATATACAATAGCGATTATCGGCGCCCCCAATATGCTCACACTATATCAGATAAGTATTAAAATGTTAGTACTAGGTATATGCTTTGTGTATATACAGTACTTTTTGACACTCATCGTTCCACGCTTCAGTGTGATGAGTCATACAAATAATCTTTTTTCCCGTGCAGAAATCCCCACCGATACCCCCCGCCGAAATCAATGAGAGTGGTTAAGTTGGACTTGAACTGACCAAAACCGCACAGCTATCTCGGGCCATCAGTTTCCGAGGGTAAGGTAGCGTTAGCGTTATCGAGCATTACTTGCTCGCGGAACACCATCACAGTGAGCAAGACAGTGAGCGAGCATACAAATAATCAAATTTATGAGTAACTCAGCCTTTGATTTGGCCTACGTAAGGTAGAAGAGTCTGAAGTCTCTATCGCACAGTGCATGCCTACAACTTGATAATTTTTTTAGCCGAAAGAACTAAAATAATCTTTTTTATATGTTATAAACACTGTGGTTATGAACACTTAATTTACCTACTGTTATAAGGAGGAATAAGGGTGAGGAACTCAGCCGGACTCTCACTCTTATTCCTGGCGATTTGATACTTGATGCTACTTAGTATTTATAATTCCAACAATTATAATTCTTAAATTAAAAAAAAATTGAAGTTCAAATTTACATCACATCATTTCAAATTCCACTTTCACTATTAAAAGGCCAGGAATTTTTGAACGATTAATTGATGTGTATCTTATTTTTATGAAAACTTAAGTTGGGCATAAATCGTAATTTAGCAGTTAAAATTTTCTGACATAAGATAGACAAACGTCAAAATCACTATAATAATGCTTGAGTGAATTAAACCAATGATTGTGACTGTGATCAAAGTGAAGTAAACAGCGTTAACACATTTTACTTAATGGACTTTAATGGTTTGGCCATTATTGCTGACACTCGTGACAATTCGGCTTTAGAAACCTTTCTAAATGTCCCAATTATTACCTGATTTACAGTAGGTACTGTATAGTCAAGCCCCCGTAACTTACTTTACAAAAGGAAAAGAATAATTTATTAATATGTTATATCTATTGTTATCATATTTTCTAACCGGATGAATAGACTAGAGTGACCAGGTTATTCACTGTTGAACACATCATCACCTACCTGGTGAGATATTGTTCAAATGCGAGCCTATCGAACATGAATCTTCATATAGGTATGTTAAACAAATGCCACGTTTTCAAAAGTCTTAAGACTAGTTCATCGTCATCCACTGAGCGATCATCATCATCCGACACATTGTTACTGCATATCAATTTAATGACGGCCATTCTAAGTACAGTTGACAAAAGAGTCCGTCCGCCGTAAAGTCGTCTCACCGAAAGCCTGCACTGAATTAATCAATTACATTTAAGTAACTGCGAGACTGTGAAGGATATACGCCTACGTAGTAACTAGTAGTAACTAATTCTTTGCTTGTATAAAAATCAGATGTGAACTGTAGGTACGATGATAAAAAATTAGGCAATTAATTAGAGCGTATGGAAAATATTCATTTCCACAACTATTGACGCGGCTCAGATTAGTTGCACCGAGGGTCCTTAGTAGTAGGTACATATAAATTAAGCTTTATAATAGGTATAGAAATAATGCATTTTTGAAGGACTTGAGCCTGACGAACATATTAGAGACTTGAGTTAGAAAATGTACTATGCAATGCAACCGAGTACTTAACGTAATACCTATGGCCTAACAAGTAATATCTAAGTAGACTTAATTGCTGGTAAAATATTAGTTAGTGCGAGAAATAATTTACACTACAAACGTGAAACCACTCCTAAAGTAAGAAATGGTTAATAAGCATACTTGTTATGTATATTTCTATACTAATAGTGTTATAAAGCAGAAGAGTTTGTTTGTCTGATTATTTCTTTCACTCTAGGATAGGATAAACTCTTTCCGTTGAATAGCATATTAATCAAGGAAGGCAGCTACTCAAAGAAGGGGACTAGTTATCGTAAATGTCAACCAATCTCGTAGATTTCCATATATGATTTCAAAATTAACTAACTGCGGCGGGGTATTGAAGTATGCCACGAGCGAAGTCAGGTAATTTAAGTTGAGGAGATCCAAGAACATTTACAAACAGAGGTGAGTATTGTCACAAATGATCGCACAACTAGTTGTGCTATCAAGTTGGTATATGGGTACGGGCGGAAAAAATCTTCTTCGGTCTCTATTTTACATACCTACATAACTTGTAAAATAGAGACCGGTCGGTTAGGTCTCTATTTTAATCCTATATATTGGACGAAAATAATTGTTATAAATGTATATGTGAAAGACGTTTGATGCCAGGATGTTGTTTCTGTCTACACCAGCAGAAAATTAGTAACTTTTGTGCAGGCATGTGTGTACGTACAATTTTTTCTACTATTTCTCGTCTCAAAGCAGTTTAATCCAACTAACCAGTTTATTAGCGATAGCGATACCTGTAAGTTGTACGTTTATTATGATTGGGCCTTATTACAAGTGAAATGCTTCTCCGATATCGTGGTAGGTATCGTGAACGATCGAGCGTCGCAAATCTACCATGCACCACAACCAACGAATGTTGCATAAGTACCTCGTCATGATTCATTTTGCCATTTACGAGTACATATTCAATAATAGTTTATTTATAAGGTTTCTTAAATAATGTACTTTTATTTACTCCTTTTGTTTCTTTTATTCACTTTTATTTCACTTACCTAATCATACGATACAGAATTATTGATCTATTATGACGGTAAGTATTTACACCCTAAGTAGAAAGGATTCTCACAAATTGAGTACGGAAATGTGGGGAATTTTTATTGGCGATTTATAGCAATGCTTTTCGTAGGGTCTTTATGTTGGGAGAAGTATATTAGCGTAGAACGTGCGGCGGGCAGCGGAAATCCTAGAATAATGTCCGTCCTCCAGTTTATCGGTAGGTACATGCCCCTCTAGGTAGGTAATTTGAGAGGTGGATTTGGTTATAACGTCTGTCGGGGTTAAATGTTCATTGGATGTACCTAGTTCTCCGGCTACACCAGCATGTGACAAAATACCACGCAGGTTTAGTCAATATCATTTTTTGGGTTCGTTCAAACTAACAAATCCGAAGGAGGTTTCCGTACTTTAAGAATTACTTTGACAATTGGTATTTTTTAATGTATTTTCTTTTGAAAACAATGTTTTTGAAGATACTAAACCGCTACCGAAATATTCATGATAGTATAAGTATAATTTAGTTGATTCAGATATCGAACTCTTCATTGCACGATACTATGAGTATTTATAGTACACTCACATACAGAACAGACTATAATCTATATGAATTCGCATGTTGTTGCAGCGCCAGTTACAGTCCAGTGATCCTGAATTAATTTGATATGCTTCTAATTCATTGTGTATAGGAGCTACGTCAGCATAGAGTGTTCAGTGACCGATCATCCGTGCCCACAGATAAGAAACAGACAATGCTAAAAACAAATTGTGTAATAAGTTCAGGAACACATAGAAACATACGACTATTTACTTTTAGACACTAAGGACGTACTAAGTGTATAATTTTAGTTCTATGGAGATAGACGTAAGTACCTATTTATGTTGTCGTATTTACGTACCCACGTATAAACACTTCCCTATGTTATTTGTCACATACTGAACATATTCATTTGAAACGGACTTAAATAAATGTATCCTTTTCATCAAAATTTTGCTAGGATATAAAAGAATTATACTGATATAGGTAATAGGCAAATAAGTCATTCTTCTTCATTGTTTTTTTGTCATTATTCTGCTTGACAAACAATTGCGAATAATAATGGCTGGTCGAGCAGAATAATTTAATCTTGATTTAAGGATATCACCCTGATCGGTCGCAGTTTCAGTCTATACAAGAACAAAGTGGCAATCATGATTTTATAGAATGGAATAGATTGATCAATGTATGGATTTGACATTCTTTAACGCGATTCATAAACGACTACCAACGAATTCTGGTCTATGCCCTCTTTGCCCTGATTTGTATGTATACGACAATTGAGGTTCAAATGCCTCATCGCTAACAACCTTTTGGCATCGAGTGTTTAGCAGCTCGCATCTAAGAGAATAAATACTTAAGTGCTTATCGCTAGTGTCACGATCCAAATTTCAATTACACCCCCTCAGCAGCGTAACGTCCACATTAGAGGACAAATGAAACATGCTTTAAATCTTTTAAACTAAAAGGTACTATAATAATAAAATAGAACATGAATTGTATGAGTCTCATTATCCTAAAATGACGAGGGTTAGCGATGACCCTGACCGCTTAATGTAGTTATTGTATTAAAATGGATCTAAAACCATTGAAATTGTCTCGCATTCATAACGTCTCGCGCGATTTTAAAAGATAAGTCTTCTTGAAGTGTATTCTAAAGACTACCTTATTAATACATATTTATAAAGAACGGTGAACGTCAGATATCAATATAAAGGGTGTGTTCAGTTGTATAGGAGATCCAAGATATCTGTGGGCATCACGGGGGCAAGAAGGGGACATTTGGAGAATGGTTATATTGGTATTAAATTATAATTCCAAATTGGAAATATTGTTAAACCATACAGGATTTACATAGACCATTGTAGTTGGTGCGAGGATATACGAAAGTAGGTAGGTATATTAGTATAATACCACAACATAAAAATTATTAAACATCATGTCCAAAACATACTGATAACTTGAAAGCATCTAATAAGAGTTTGATTGATGATTTTATCAATTTTTGTCCATAACCAGTCAGTGGCTTGAATGGCACTTTTTGTGATATCAGTGGCTTGACAATTGTTGGCAATTAATAGAATCGGGAGTGGGGGGGGGGGGGGAAATCGACTTTCTATCCAACACAGATTTGAATGAGAATTGATAAATGGAATATTTAGGGAATTAATCAACAGACATTGGCTACTTCACTTCTCGAACATTAGACCCAGAGGGAATATGAAAGGGAAAAGGGCGGGTGGAGCCTCAGCCATCAGCATCTAGTGACCATGATTTACCTACTTCTAAAGAAGTTGTGAAGGCTATACCCTCTGCGGTAGGTGGTACATACAAGAAGATCCTTCTTCGCTATCCTTAAACCTTCCATATACGCCGGCTAGTTTCTGGTTAACATAAAAACGAGACGCATTTGATCTTTATATGTATGTGTTCCAATCTAGAGTGATGTATAGAAGAAGCATTTGTCGTTAACGCATGCATGCTTTTCATATTATATCATTCGTGAAATCGGTTCAGCAGCCTGCATTAAATCGCTCCAATGCGTTAGAAATAGATTCTAATGCTTTGAACTTTTGCTCGTTCCTGCCATTTTTGAAGTGAACCTATACCAATAGAAGGTATCAAAAATATGTCGACAATAACGAACAAGATTCTGCAACCTTTGGACAGTTTATAATAGATCTGAAAATGCACTATACTGGTAGGATGCCCATTTTGAACCTGGCAAATGCAAAGAAGCAATATTTACGGATAACCTCATAATACCATAATTTAAGGCTCTGTCATATTGGATGTGTTCGGCGGTCTGCGGTCAGATCATAATGCATGCAGCCCGTCTTATGTATAAATATCATTGTCGGTCAGGGCAAATCATTAACGATCCGAGCAAACTTCGGTGAGTTGAGCATCAAACCGGCCCTATCGAAACACACTGCCGTAGCCTGCACGGAAGATTTCAAATGAAATATCACTATTTATATACCCATCCAAATAGTAGCCGCGTCTATGCAACTTTACCCTCTGATCGTTTACTGAAAAGTGAGTGCACCTGGCCGCAGCGTTGTTATACTAATAGTATAGTTGACATACTCGTACCCATATCTTGTAATATTAAAAATATATTCCGGGGCATGATTATGGTACATCATTATGGATATAACGATGGACGAATGATGATTTATACCATAAAAATATATGTTATCTGTTAATAAATTATATCAGTACCGTATTTCACGAATAATAAAATGAATCGCTGACTGGTTAATGGATGTTTAGAAAGTGGTCTTTGTTCAAATTTTAATAGAATGCTGAGAGTTTTAGAATTAGTGCACAATCCATCCGTAAAATCATTATTGTTACGTATTTTTGCGTAAACCAAAACTGAAATAAGAAAAGTCTGTAATTATATGCAATAAATCGATTTTTAAATGAAATATAGGTAAATCAAATGAAATCATAGATGTAATTCATATTCTATTCATATTCTATTCATAGTTATTACATTGTTTAATTCAAATCAAGGTAAACTTAGCCAGCATAAAATGAATATAATTTTTGTCCATATCTACATTGAAACTGTGCTGGACAAAGGTTGTTTATTGACGCTTGCCAATAAACAACCTTTGTCCAGCATACTATATACTAGACCTAATTGCTTACTCAGCAAACTCGGCTAGCCACTAACTGCCTAATCACTTACGTTTCTATCTACAGCGTATGCAACATTGTGCAATTTGAGGGTTAGTAGCCTGCCCTTTTAAGGGTTTATTCCCGAGCCGCTAGCAGTCCTATAAAACCTGTTCTCTATAAACTAATAAGCTCTTAGCCTCAGATGTGTGGTTGGTAACCTCCTTAATAATTTGTAAGCCTTATGCGAGTATATAGTTGCATACAGTCAAAGTTATAAACAAAAACAGTGTATATTGTAAGATTTATATTGACAAAAATTAAACGTAGAAAGACTGCTTATCTATACTGGTATATTTAATAACAATATCAAGTTAAATATTTTAATATGCGACTTTTACTACCCACTCGATAGTAAGAGCAATAAAATTTCACATAAAACTTAACAGCCACGGTAATATAGGCACGTCTATAAAATCCAATATATCAAAGTACCTACTACACTACACTAATATTGTAACATAACATAAACTCACACCAATATTCCCGAAGAGGTAGGCAGAGGTGCTACACCCACATTTCGCCAGTTTATGTTTAGGTCCCAATGTAATAGGTGGCGAGTCTATTACCATTAACCGGGCACTTATAAACCTGCGATGACTACACACATAACTTCGAAAGCATCGAAAAGCATCATTGGTGTGTGCATGGTAAAACCTGGGATCGAACCCGAGACCTCGTCTCAGTAGTCCATTACCAATACCACTAGGCTACCGTATAATACTCGTACCTAGACAGTAGATAAGTATAGTAGTTCAACATTGTCCCTTACATAAATTTGTTTCTACTTTTTTATATCACTAATAAACCCTCTTAGTAATAATGTTTCTTACATTACCGTTCATAGTGAACCAGTTCTGAATGCGTTCACTGACGCCTAGTGCCTACTTACGATGAAAACTGTGATACAGGTGCCTCTACCCTCCCTATACCTACTACACCTATAAATGAATCAAGACTGCAAAATTTGGTGTATGAAGAAATGAACTCTGCAAAAATGTGCATTATAATGGGCCATTGGACAATGAATACGGTATATAAATCTTCTCAATATAGGTATTGTACTCAATACTGGTGGTAGAAATTTGATGGCAATATAATGAATATAAAGAAAAAATATAGAATAAAACCAATCTCCCGCGCTTTGTCACGCGGTGCTGCGACGACAATCACCTCTTTTTTCACGCCTTCTCTTACCCTCTACCATGGCAGTGCATATTAGAGATTATGGCAACACAGCGGCTCTTCATGTTCCCACTAGCTCGCTTTTTGAGGTGGAGTCCACTAACATCTGTGGGCTCCATGCAAACCTCAACGCCGTCCACCAACATCTTGAGACGGCGAAACCAGCCATGCTCTTTCTGACGGAGACACAAATATGCCGCCCTGACGACACGACCTACCTGCTCTACCCCGGCTATGTTCTAGAGGAAAATTTCCGTGCCAAAGCCGGGGTATGCGTGTTTGTTAGGGCGGATGTTTGTTGTCGCCGTTTGCGCTGCCTTGAGGACCCATCCTTTTCTGTCCTGTGGGTACACGTAGACCATGGCTGTACTAGTCAAATCTATGTGTGCCTTTACCGTTCCCATACTGGAGATGCCGAGACAACTCGACTCTTTGAATATCTGAGTCAGGCGGCAGATGATGCGCAGGAGCGGTTTCCAAACGCTGAAATGGTATTTTTGGGGGACTTTAACGCCCACCATGAAATCTGGTTGGGCTCCTCCAAAACAGACCATGCGGGAAGAGCCGTCCACGCGTTTGCTCTGGCTCACGGCCTGACCCAACTGGTACACGAGGTCACTAGGATACCAAGGGGGCCTCAGTGCGAGCAGCTTTGGGCAACTCCGACCATTGTCTGGTCTGTTCCAAGGTGCCTATCATAGCGCCCTCACGACCAGTGCAGGGAAAACGGCGTCTCTGGCACTACTCGTCGGCTGACTGGGATGGACTGCGTGACTATTTTGCGTCCATCCCGTGGGTTGAGCGCTGCTTTGAAGGTAAGGACCCATCGGATAGTGCAACTGCTGTCGTCGGTGAGATCAGTCTGGGTATGGAGTACTATATCCCATACACTGATGTCACCGGTGCCCGCGGAGTGCGCCCTTGGTTTGGGCGCGAATGCGCAGAGGCTGTTCAGCATAAACAGTCTGCGTATCGCGCTTGGGTAAGGGCGCGCGCTACGCACGATTCCAACATCGGGTACTTTAAGGCAGCGTACAACAAAGCCACTAGGGTCTGCAAGAGGGCTTTTGTCAGAGCAGATGCTCAGCGCATAGCACGGGTTGGTCAAGAACTAGTAGCGCATCCCACGGGCAGCCGTGGCTACTGGCGACTGGCCAAAGCCGTGCAAGCTAACTTCTGCCAGCCTTCGCTGCCCCCCCTGCGTAACCCTGATGGATCCCTGGCACATGAGCTGCAAGAGAAAGCAAATTTGCTGGTTAATCTCTTTGCGGCCAACTCCCGAGTCGACGACTGTGGTATGCAGCCACCGACTCTACCCAATAGTGACCACGCAATGCCTGATATTCGTATCAGGCAACGCGATGTCCGAGCAGTACTGCAGTCACTCGATGTCCGGAAAGCCAGTGGTCCGGATGGTATACCAGCGGTGGTTCTTCAAAAATGTGCAGCGGAGTTGTCTCCAATACTCACGCGGCTGTACCGACTTTCCTACATTTCGGGTACAGTGCCGACGGCGTGGAAAGAGGCGAATGTACAGCCGATTCCCAAGAAGGGAGATCGCTCAGACCCAGCCAACTATCGGCCCATAGCCGTCACCTCAGTGCTGTGCAAGGTCTTCGAGCACCTTATCAACACACAGCTCATGCGCCACCTAGAGGATCACTCCCTAATTAATGACCGACAATATGGTTTTAGGCCGAAACGGTCAACGGGTGATCTTCTGGCGTATGTTA
The DNA here is from genome assembly GCA_963691645.1 of Pelosia muscerda. Classification (NCBI taxonomy): domain Eukaryota; kingdom Metazoa; phylum Arthropoda; class Insecta; order Lepidoptera; family Erebidae; genus Pelosia; species Pelosia muscerda. The sequence continues at coordinate 18,454,969 of OY829098.1, read as the reverse complement.
CCCATCTTTGGGGTGAGGCTATGGACAAGCATGGTGAGTCACTGGCTATTAGCCTAGACATCGCCAAAGCGTTCGATAGAGTCTGGCACAAATCGCTTCTTTCCAAACTACCAGCCTTCGGTCTGCCTCTTAGACTGTGCAATTGGGTTGCTAGCTTCCTGCAGGGGCGCCGTATTCGCGTTCTCTGTGATGGACGAGCATCGGAGTTCCTGCAGGTAAATGCTGGTGTGCCGCAGGGGTCCGTCTTATCACCCACTCTCTTTCTTCTGCATATCAATGACATGCTGTCCACCGGCAGCATCCACTGCTATGCAGACGATAGCACTGTACACGGGAGCTACCACGGACATTCTGCGGCCAAGCAGTCCGATATAGCGGAAAAGAGGCGACTTCTTGTCACTGGGCTTGACCGGATCCTCAATCACGTTTCCCAATGGGGATCTGAGAACCTGGTCGAGTTCAATGCCAAGAAGACGCAGGCATGCGCGTTTTCAGCAAAGACATCTCCTTTCCTTCCTCCTCCCACTCTTCAGAGCACACCACTGCCATTACAGGATAACCTCAATATACTCGGTATGGACGTGCGCTGCAAACTGAACAACAAGAACTATATCGAGAGCATCATCAAAACAGCTTCGCGTAAACTCGGAGTCCTGAACAGAGTGAGACGTTTTTTCGCGCCGGAGCAGCGGTGTCTTCTTTATAAGACACAAATTCGCTCCTGCGTGGAATACTGCTCGCATCTCTGGGATGGCTCCGCAAAGTACTTATTAGATGCTCTCGACAGGTTGCAGCGACGTGCGGTCCGCATTATTGGGAGTCCTGAGGTCACAGAGTCCCTCGAGCCTTTGCAGATGCGTAGAGATGTTGCGTCCTTGGCAGTATTTTACCGTCTCTACCATGGTGAATGTTCTGATGAGCTCTTCCAACTAATCCCACCCTCCCCTTTCCTACACAGGACAACGCGTGCAGGGCTTAGGTGTCACTCGCATACGGTACAGAATATTCCATCAAGAACCAAGCGGTTCGGTGAGTCTTTTCTCTGCCGTACCATTAAGTCCTGGAATTCCTTGCCGGCGCACGTGTTTCCTTCTTCCTACAGTCCCGGGTCCTTTAAGCGGGGCGTGAAAAAGCATCTGATGAGGCCGTCAAGCTGAGCGCCACCATTGTAGCACTGAACGTGTTTGCAATGGTGACCCTCTTTCATGGGACTTTGCCTTCAGCTTAACATCAGGCGAGGTAAAGTCAAATTGACGTGCCATAGATAGAAAAAAAAAAAAAGGTAGATACATTACGAACCGCGCGATCCTTTGATATTATTGGTGCACAATGAAATGCGATTGATCACTATCCCTACACCGGATCACGATATTCGATAATAATCGCTGTCTAATCGAGCGCGTGGAAAGTGTAGAGACGAACTTTATAACAGGTTTTAACTAAAACGTAAATTGTATGGATGATGAGTCACAATAGGCTAAATAAATCCACAATTAAGGCGTCTGCAAAAATAAAACATTTTATACACTGTATAACGATGGCCACAAAAATATCGTTGGGGCGATCACCTTGAAAGTTTGAAGATTCACATGTACCTATCTACTTTGTCCGAAAAATTTACCGCAGGGTGCATATAATTATAAGAGTAACATTTTGTTTAGCTCGTATATCAGTACTTATATAGCTATCATAACACAATTCTCCCTTTTGAAAAATTACGTTACAGTTTTTACCCACACACACGTTAATTTGTTAGGTTAAATGGGAAGTTTTAAGTAGTTCAAAAATACGTTCCTAAGTGTGTTATAAGTAACATAACGTAAAAGCAAAAGCAGTATTATAGAAATCCTAGCAAGAACATGATAAAATATTCAAGATTTTTATTACACGCAATAATATATGGTATAAAATTGAACTTGGCAACTGCATAATGTCGGCTGTCAAACCGTCTTCACTTTCGACGTAGACGAGTTAACTCACAAGTTCGGAATTCTTAATAGTGCTTCTACACCAACATTTTATTGACAATCAAATACCTACCTGCAATTTCGACGAAATTGCTTTCGAGTTGCTTTAATACATGTAATACTAATAACTGTCTTATATTCTACTGTGAAGTATCTATATTATTATATAAGGCTGTTTGGGATGTCTGTTTTCATATTAAAAAAAATTGATAAGAAAAATATATATTCAATTAATTAACATATCTACATATTTATTTATACCTATCTTAAAAATCAACAGCAGGTTCGCGTACTATTCGGAAAGTCCTTTAGGTTGTGCCACTTTACTCTAAGACTCGGATATTTAGTTTATAATGACAATGTTTGTAAGTGCATCAGTGCCGGTCCAGAGCACGCATTTCTTAATCTATTTTCAACAAACTTGGCACACGTGTTCTTTGATTGAAAAGACAACTTTTGTCGAGAGTTTTTGTTAATGGCAAGGGGGAAGTTTGCTCTCGCGTTATTTATGAACGGATCTATATATTTAGGTAGAAACAGAAAGAACATGTTTCTCACAGGTAGGTGTGAAAAAAAACCCAATCGAGGTGTACTGTTCATAGGCCTATATATTTTTTTAACATTATTTACTTTCCATGGGATCAGTAAAGTTAAATGAAACGAAAATTTTAAAAAAAAGTCACTGCATAATAAACACACGCGGTGCCATCTTGCGAGTTAATGTTTTTACATGAAATTTTTGTTTTATTTAGCTTTACTAACACGATGGAGAGTAAATAACGCAAGTTAAACGGTATAAAAAGAAATTGCCGTGCCGTAATTGTGTACTAAGAGTACTACCAGGGGCCTTCGGTTTCGGGAGTGTTCCCCTTACACCCTGTATAATTCCTATTAAGATAAGGTCTCGACAAAACTTGTGTTTTAAAACAAAGAATACGTGTACCAAATTTTATGAAAATCGATCAAGAAATGTGTCCCTTAGACCAGAACTGACACACCTACAGACATACGGACAAAAACAAAATCGATTATTTTGTCGAAACTCACTGTGCGGTATGAAAGAAACTTCATCCCGTGTACGCGCAGGCTGTGGAATGACCTCTCTACTGTGATATTTCCAAGCAACTACGAGTAGAATAAGAGGTTGACCACGGTGACCACTCTCCATCAGGTGGGCCATGTGGCCAGGTAAATTTTAAATTAGATAAAAGCAACGATAATGATATCAAAACAAAATTCTCAAAAATATAGTTTAGGTTTCTAGTTATCTAACGTAGACAGCGTAGTTTTAGTTCACCTTTATAAAGGTGTTATAATCTTCCAAATTAATATGAATATTAACCTCAAATTCTGAAATTTACTTTTTTCACTCCCACACACAATTCTCGTTACACGTCAAGTTGAAATACTTAGAGGATTAGTAGGTAGTTAGGGGCTACATAAGGACATAGTTTGATGTTACTAGTGAAGAAAAAAAAACTTTTTTTATAGATTTAAACGGCGGTACACGAGGACTATTATATATTTTGTGCCACAAGTTAATATCTACCTACTGTTAAAGTTACAACTAGCCTGAACCCAACGCACTTGCGGCTGGCAGGTTGACATGACGTCATCTCGCCTGATGGTAACCTAAAGGGGAAGTCTCAGGCAAGAGGGTCACTATTATAGATACCAAGAACGCTACTTGGTGACCTTGACGGCCTTATCTGATGCCTTTTCACGCTTCGTTTAAAGGCTAGGGTCTGTAGACCAAAGGAAACAGGTGTGATGGTAGGATTCCTTCCAAGTCAATACTGTACAAATTAATTAGTACGTCATAAAATGAAGCAAGCAACTCTAATTCAACATAGGTAATTACTGCATGCCAATGGTTTCACTACCATAATGCTAAAGGCTAAAAGCAAAAGTCGTAAAGTGGATAACGGGCTCCGAGATGGTATAGGATGCAACTGGGACACGTGCATGCATACATTCATACCCACACACTAACGCATGATGTACCCATACCTACCTTTAATTCAAATCAACTTATAGCAAATAATAATAAATCTATTTCACTAGTAGGTACTCGTATAGTGTTTAGTTTCATATAACTTGGTTCAATAAAGAAAGGTTTTATAAATGGCGGACGTTATCACTTCCTCTCGCTCGCACACTAGTACTGTCTATACTCACTCACGCGCGTACCGTCAACACAAAAAAAATATTGATCTTTATTTTCTTCCACGCTCTGTGCTCCTGACGCGATGCATAAAATAAAGGATTCTTAAATGTCGGCTTGTACTTGCGTTGCCAAATAGTACACCTAGCATACAAATTTTCATATTTTTTTTCAGTTAAAAAAAATATAAACAAGACCGTTGTTCATAATAATGTTAGTTCTTTATTTTAACCAACATCATGATCTTCCATGATCCTCCTTATATAATGTGATATACGTTCCTTTTTCAGGATGAAAGGACTCAATGTGCGTTTAAAAGGACTCTATGTGTAAAAGTAGGTACTGTTGCCGATGAAAACAAAAATAGACGCCGTCACGTGTCGTGGGCGAAGCCGCCGGCCGCAGCTAGTTAGAAATTATTACGACCCGGTCTTGTTTTTATTATTTTTCATATGAAAAAAAAATATTTGAAATTTTATATGCTAGCTGTACTATCTGCCAACGCAAGTACAAGCCGCCATTTATAAAACCTTTCTTTAATGCACCAGCTTATACTTTGTATTATGTAAACAAACAGGACCTGGGCGGTTATCACAATCTTCTTAAATACAGGTAAACCCTGGTTTAGAAATCAGAGCTTTCCATACTAGCATATTTATCTACTTGACTCAATACTAACGATCGAAATCTAGCTGGCTCAGACAAAACCAAATTGATTAACCTCGCTTCTTAATTTAGTTTCACTTTTGTTTTCTTATAAAGCCGTTCCTTATTCAAATATTCAAATTAAAAAAGAAGGATAAGTGCTGAACAACCAGAGAATTAAATCTATTGCCATTACAGATTTTTTTTATTCGGTCAATATTATATTGAACTAGTACTTAATTAATGGAATTTGAGTTTTAGACAAAATTCAATAGTGCTATTAAATAGACGACGGACGGATGAATAACTTGTGCTTTTTTTTAATTCGAAATTAAAATCTAAGCATTCCGATATTCCATTATAATCTCTTTCCCTTTCTATCAATTAGTCGCGTTATTAGAATACCACAGATAAAATTTATTGTTCACAGACATGTGAGAGATTAGGTTAGCTTACCACCTAAGGCTCTGTAGATAGCCTCGCAGATCGTTACGTATAGACTTATGTTATATGCATTGGGCACGGCACTTAGCAAGAAACCTGTGCAGTCAACTTCTAATAAGTATATGAAGTGGTAGGACGGAACTGTATTGTACAGTAAATTGTATTGTATGCGACTTTACTTAATGTACCTACCACTACCCACTAATAACTATATACTATTACATAGTAAAAGGGGTTCTGTTTTTACCCTTTGTGTAAGGATCCCTAAAAATATCTAACTTGAATCAAAATGTAATACCGCTATCTTTATCACAGTTTCGTGATAATAACAATTCTAACGAGTTATCACGGTAGCTACCACGTGGTGCTATGCTATTCACTCAAGTTTGTACTTCCTCAAAACACGTTGCGGCTATCAGTTATGAATTATACCGCGGAGCCACCACACAAGGCCTATTGAAATACTAGAGGCACTGAGGCACCTATCTACGTACAATGCTTGCAAACTACGAATAAAGTATCTTTGTTCGTAGCTTCTAAACAATGTTAGAAGCCCTGGCGTAACGATGAATTTTAAATCTATACCACAGAATAAATAACAGCACTTCGTCTCTATACTAGTGTCTATACTACCTATTATAAAATTGAATTGTACACTGAACTAAATTGAATATAAACTGACTGTTCAATTCAAATTTAAAAATGTGAATGTAAAATTAACGAATCTGAATTCTGAACCCTAAAATACTTTTTGGAATTCTTGCGTATCTGAAGTAGATACCATCGTAATTCTTGCGTATCTGAAGTGGGTATTATAAAAATTACATACTAAGTCATTTATATTACCTACCTAGCTGATGTAATCGTGGCTTTTGGTCATATCTCTGGTTCAACTAAACTAAAATTTAAATCTAAAACGCCAGACATTAATCCTGATCAAGAACTTTCCAAAATAAAACCGCATCAAAATCTGTTCAACTCTGCTCAACCTGTTGCTCCTTTGACTGAGCATTTAACTGGTGGTCAAAAGATTTATCGTAGGCATGGATGAAACTCTTCGACTGGTTAGTTCATATATAGTATTATTTCCTATGTATAATATGTATGTATTTACAAAAAAAAAATGTATCTATGTATGTTTATTCGCATTCTAGAACCCGTAACACAAGCTAGTTAAACTATGCTTACCACGGGTCTAGGTGACGTTGTGTAGGTTGTCCTAGAATATTTATTTATTTATTTATAGTTATTAGGCATCAGAAATAATCATTCCAAAAATGTAGTTTTGAGATTATAGTTAATTCTAACTAAAGTATTTCTGAATATTTTTAATGTAGAGCCACGTTAATTTATATTTTTTTAAAGTGTACTTAGATAACAACCTGATAGAAGCCACTTGGTAAAAGATCGTGAATAGAAATGAACGGTCAAACAATTAACTTAGACATGCATGGATGTGGTTGTGGACCTTAGGTTATTATCAAAAAAATCGCCCATTTCCGCTATTTTTAGAAACCTGTCCAACAAGTTGGCCCTGTCTGGAACCGAATAGCATTTTAGAGGTGAAACGTGTCGGAATGAGATGAACGTATGATTCTAATAAGTAGAAATAGGACGGGAGATCTGCGAAATTCTTTCGTGCTCATATTCATTGTGGTGGGCGACGAGCTGGTCGACGAGTCATGCCTGCCATGCGGCCGCAGCGACCTGCCAACACTTATTATGTCTTAGTGAAGTTAAGCATTAACTTGCGACATTATTGCATAGTTATCTTATAGTTTAGCTTACAATATTTTTACAAGAAGAGTTATCTACGAAGTAATAAGAGCTTCAACTCAACTCGCGATACATACATTATAGTATTTTTATGTCATTCGACTTTAAAATCCGCTCATTCTCTAATGTCTTTTCATTCACTGTTTTACAAACACACTTATTGTATCAAAAGCCTTCGTGATTCACCGTTAAAAATAACGCACTCGAAGTTGATATTAATTATTCAAGTTCGTAAATATGAATGGAGGAATTCACACATAATTTGTTATTCTATTGTGTGAGAGGTAGTTAACAAGTGTTTTGCTCTAAAAGCATTATCTTCTACGGACATATTCACATGGTCTTCATAAGATAGGGCTTGTACTACCGAACCTGTACTACAGAAGACCTTTGTAGAGCAACGGAAAACACTATGCTGCAGTCAAGTTTCACTGCTTCAGGGCGATAAAATTTAATAATCTAGTCAATATATTTAAGATTTACTCGAAACATTGACTCGAAGAAGAGGAAGAAGAAAAAGATAATAGTTTTCGATCAAAACACTTGTTACCTTGTTACGGTTAAGCGCTGTCATACATTCTAATGCTACGTTATTTGGCAATGCCAAAGAAGGTCCGCTCTCCGCCGACTTTCACTCCACAGCCTCAAGCAGTCACTAGTGAAAAACCGTACCAACCTTTCTAGAGACGGAGGCTATAGACCACGTTAATGTAAAGAGTGTAAAGACTGATCGCTTTTTGTTTCATTCCGCTACTTACGAATTGTATAATATATCGCTGAACGATTTTTCATAACAACATGCTTTTCATAGTATATTATTATTGGATAGTGGGAACGTAATACCTATATTTGTAGCAACAATAACCCATGACAAAGTATCCACTAGACGGCAAATAGGCTCACCCTTTATTATGTGGGACAACAAATCCTGGTTGGCAAAATGCGTGTTAATTGTTAAGACACCAGACCTCTGCCTACCCCTTTGAGGATTTACAGGTATGATTTTATGCAATGTATTCTTACGTAGTTTGCAAGTTATACCGCCTTTTTTACTTCAATGTGATCTTTGTGCCGTCTATATACTCGTATGTGCAATAATTATTGTATGTATGAATGTGCCAGCATATACTCGTGTGTACGTAGATAGCACACGCGCGATTATATATCTGCATATAAATGCTGGTGCATAGGTAAAATCATTAAATGTGTCAACTACTACAATTTTATATATGTTTCAGGCCCACATGGCCAACAAAAAATAAGTGGTAGTGTGAAGAATGTGGGGTACGCATGTCATTACTTTACGTTTTCACGCAACTAAATTCGAGAATATGAACTTTCTTGTGAGGAGTTGAATTATTTTAAATAACTTTCTTGACATTATGTCTAAACTTTCCGATTCAAAGTACGAAACGTCATAAATACTTTTAACATAGCAAAGTAATCTCGATTTTGAAAGGTTGAACTGTTTTTTCATGTTGTGGTTCGTATCAAACCAGACCTATTATGATGTTTTTTTGCATTCAATGAAATAATCACTTTGAAGAAAATACCTAACTACAAAATAATATTCCCATTCAGCCCTTCATCCCCTTTAACTCCGCTAACTATACCGCTTACGGTCCTTATTCTAATATATGGTGTATTAAGCTAAATAAATAGAGTTGGTTGATATACCTACGACACCCAGTGGTTTTATCAAAGCCGTTAGATATTACTTCCATTCATAAATCGGTGTATTGTATGTTTTTCCTTGTTTGTTAAGTTCCTTCGCAGCGCAATTTTGCGGGTCAGTAAATTTAGCTTGCCCTTTTAATGTTCAATCTGATTGAAGACATCGATAATTATTATCATCAGTGGGTATGATGATGATTCTTAGGGTTGTTTCTGGTTGCATTCATAATAGTATCTATACTAAACCATTTTTAAGACCAGTATCAATAATAGATGAATCGATATTAAATTTCTACACGTACGAAAATTAAGTCCTTATGAGTCATAAGAAAAAGCTTGTAAATGTTACTTAGCTACGTTGATTTACAAAAGCATTTCGAATAACTAGTTCTAACTAAGGAAAACAAGTTCTAACTAAAATCGGGTTATCAATATAGACACGCCTCACCGTTACAGAGGTATTGCTTATCTGGTACAAAACTGTTAGTCTATGCGTATCTGTGCTGTGGAGTATTATGTCGCAATTCAACTGGTTTCTAATGACGCGACACGCGGAGGCTCCGCGGCCTACGGCTAACGGGTCTTGAGGTACGAGCCGAAGGTAACGATCGCCCATGGAGCATTTAACCTTTCGTCATTGCGATCGCCGCACTTTATAGTACCTACATACGTACTTAGCGTTTATCTCGTGTTAATCGACTGAGGTGCAGTGTTAAACAACAGGTATTCCTATAAATATGTATCTAGTAATAATTATAGGTACATAACAATTTATCAACAACATTATAATTGTCTTTGAAACCAATGTGTAAATTTTCTACATATTCTCAATCTATTCTAATAAATCTATAAACTATTTTAGGACAATCTACACAACGCTGTCTACACCCATGGCAATCATAGCTTAACAAGCTTGAGCTTCGGCTTCTAGAATACGAATAATACATGCATAACGATTGCCGATTGCGTTATGGAAAGTATTATTTACTTTTAGTAATGCTCTGGTACTTATGGTGTATGATAGGGATTTAATCTGTATTTGTATAAGGCCACAGGGTCTAATCAAGATCTTACTTGGTAGAAAAATAAAATAAAGAAAAATAAATTTGCAAAAAAATTGTAGTTTCAAAAATATAGACGCCTACCTAATTTAAACATGACTAATAAAAAAAATCGTCGTTGAAAATAGTTGTGTTTTGAGAAATGTCCCGATGTCCCTATTTTTTCTTTTCGTAACATCTTCTACAAAGTATTAAGAAGATATAATAAAAAATGAAATCCTCAAAATTGTGCCCAAATCATGGTGGAACCCAAGGAAACTGGGTTTTATATGCCGAGATGTGTTGTTTTAGTCGGTTGGAGTCCGAAGAGGATCCTTGGGGATTTCCGCATTAAATACTCGTATAATTCAACTAAGTACTTCTTCTTCTTCGAGTCAATAGCTCGGATAAATTTGGCATAAATTCTTCAGTTTTCTTTTTAATATTGTTGGCCCAATCTTGGGGCTACAGCAATAGCGTTTTCCATTCCGTTGCTTTACAGAAGTCTTCGGTGGTACAAGTGTAGGAACACAGTGAGAAAGAGAGCAAGTGTGACTAGGGTTGGGCCCTGTAGAAATCGCAGGACTACTTATAACTATTTCTTGTAGTATTGATAGTACCATACAAGATATGGTAAGTACAAGTAGGTACTGATTAATGTAAGTAGAGACAGCGGCATGTAATATGAGCCACAATGTGGTTGTTATTATTATGTCTCCTATTTGTTTGGAAAACATCCTTTAGAATATGATAAACATGGATCCGAAAGACAGAATGAAACACCTATAATTAAGAAAACGAATAACGGTAAAGCCGTCAAATTAGTAGATTCTTACTCCGTATTTCGAATTTACTACCATTTTCGTTAAAATATCTCAAGGGTTTTCAAATTGTTTCAACTAGAACTTACAAAATAATACCTACTAGGTTGTTAATTGAATTCAACATCCTATATATAAATTTGATCACTGCCCACCTGTTGGTACAGTCTCCATCAGCAAGCCCATTTGCTTTTGGAGAGTTCAGTCGCTAGTTCTGTAGGTATATTCCCTCTATCTCATTCTTTTAGTATGATGTTAACACATTCAAGTACAGCCGAGGTCGTAAGGCAATAAGGTGGGAGGATGACCTAAAAATGACCTTAGAACCACTTTGGATGAGATTAGATTAGGTTTCTCCAATGACAGAATTCAATGGAGAGAGTTGGAGGAGGCCTATATGCTGTAAGGCACACCGAATTAAGAGATATCTTATAATTAAACATACATAGTCTTAGTTTTTTTAATTTTAAACTTTTCTTTGTTAAGTTATCTTTATATAGTTTCCACTTATCTAAAAATTCACTAAGATAAAATATGTAAGAATGTAAACATTTTCGGAAATAAAGGCTTTATTATTATTATATTATTATTAACACATTCAAAGTACGCATACAATGATACATTTACATAAAATTGAAAAAAAGAAGCATTCATTTCAATTTAAATATTTTTTAGTTATTACAAAGTAAAATCCTTTGAAAATGTGTTAGGGTTCAGCAGCATCCGCGTATTGTGGCCGTATTAATATGGTAACTTGCCTTTCAACCGATTCGCATTTAGTAGTATATGATACTTTCTACTCTTATGATGTCTCTGTATACAGCTTCCTGCGGTTCGCTACTTATCTGATTTCTTCGGCTTCATAGCGCGTGTCTCATCTGCTGCATAACTTGATTTTACTATAATATAATATAGCGGTGCTCATACTGTACATAGTGGATAAATTTATCGCACGTTCGTATGTAAATAGCCATAACAACTTCCTGCACGCCGCAGCTTGTTGATAAGCTGGTAATTCCGCAAAGTCTGTTCACATTTCTGTACGCAAACTAGTTATCAACGGATTGCTCCGAAAATAAGAATAATATTCTTTCGAAAAGAAAGAAACTACTTATGTAATATTTTGATAAATAATTTAGAAGTTCCGGTGGTAATGTGTGGTTTATTTCATTAGATTTAATTTACCAAGCACGTGTAATAGTGGTCTCAATAAGCTACAGCTCAGTCACAGGCCCCTCCGTGAACACAATTTCAATCATAATACAATCATCTTATAACAAAAGCTAGCGCCCCTGGCGTGATATCAACTGTCTAGACAAGGGATGAAGAGTAATATCAGGGATTACTCTGTCCACCTGTATCCGACGACCCGTCTTGATTTTTGGAAATCACTTCCGACATATAGTAATCAAGTAAACAATTAATGGTGTAATTACTTATCCAAGTAATATTTTGTAAGGCTCTCGATCAACCAAGTATAAAACTTTTTGTATAAGAAATCAACTTCGCTATACCAAAGGTATTTTCCTCGTCTATCTTGTACCGTTATATTATTGTTCAAGTTTCCTAAGGTCTCGTCCTAATTATTTTTCCGAACAGTTCGGATACTGAGGATAAATTATTAATTCAAACTTTATGATTTTGATGATAGTCAGATCTGGAGGATTATATAGAAACTGTAATCAATTTGCATTCATATACACAGGGAATTTCTGGTTCTTATAAGACATAAAACCGTAAATGCTGTAAAGTGTAGCTGTAGGTACTGTAGCTGGTCTCATGTTTCTCCAATGACAATTGTGAATATTAATGAAACTAAAACCTTAAAAAATCAGGCACTAGGTGCCTACATGCATGTAGCTAATCTAGGTGCAAGCACAGTTAGCACCAGTTTACAGTTAGCGCTCTGACATATCACTCTCTCCCTTTCCTTTGGGTGTGAAATTGCGATGTCCACATCTTTTCCCGGAGAGAGAGGACGCGTATCGCGTCGCCGCTCGCCGACAGAGGCGGCCCTTCTGCTAGGGTGACAGGTGGCTTCACCGACATCAAACGACAAAATTTCGTAAGATCTATAACCTGATTGCAGCACCACCTACCGAGTCCAATATTCTGTATGTACTGTGGCTATAACGTTCGCGCAGGTGCAAGTCATGAGCAGAGAAGTTTTAATGTAAAAGAATGAACGCTAAAATAATGTATAAGATACAAATAAACGGTGATTCCAATATGTTTTCATATCTTGGCAATAGTGGCTGACGTCGGTGAAACCTTCTGGCTGTATGTTCTAGTCGAGGAGAAATATGCAACTTCCAGAACAAAAGAGTAAAATACTGACCAAAAATTCATCGACTCCACCGAAGCCTCTCTTATATCGCGATCGGCCTTATAAAATTGGCTATAGTGTCAATATTAATTAATATAATTATAACTATATTGACAGTGTATCACGATAATAGATCGAGATATTCATTGACTCTAAAAACTCTTAACTTTAATGGTATTTTTAAGCTAGGTATTTCAATTAAATCATAATTAGTGAAATGAAATGCGTTTGTTAAAATAGCTCATACATAACATTAAAACATATTACAAATGCTACCCAAGCAGGCAAATACATAGAAAAGAAGAAGAATAAGAAAATAATTGCACATTCATATCTAAATATCATAAAGAATTCACAGTGCACGACACGACATGACACACCATTCTGGATGAGAATTTACCATAAAGTTTTTGTCTAGCTTAGCCCTTTCAAAATAAAATGAATATTACAGATTTAAGAAATGCAATCATGCCAAGGTTTCCTAAAGATTTATAGAACCTAGGAGTATTTAATTTCCTACATAACTTTAAAAAAGATAATTTGGAAAAACTCCGTAATATTGTGGGTTTTCCTTTCTGCCTGGCTTTGTGTCTTTTGCCTCACGAATCCGACAGTGCGACCTAGAATCAATAATCTTAGTAGTCACATCGTAGTCACAAAATTTTAATTTGTGACCTACACGAACAAAGTTTGACTTTGAGAATTTGATCCTCGTACCATAACTATCTACCTGCATGCATAATACTGCATAGAGGTAATTTATAATAGTTGATACTATTAAAATGTGCATTCAACGAACGCCATAATCAGTCTGGATTCTAGTTGTCAAATTAACGATTAAGTATGAGTAGAACAGGGTCTATTTTCGTAGAGTGAAACAGTGCATCATTTTGTTTTGCTGTGCCTAATACCCACAATAAAAGAATAAACGTAATTAGCTCCAGCTCACTACTCTCACTGCGTGAATTACTGCTCCTGTTCCTGCGACCCATAGGAACCTATTTCTGTGTACTTTTTGCTGTGTTACTATACTTTATGACGCTACACCATTTTGCCGAGAATCAGATTTTTATATTCACTTTGGGGTCTAGCTAACCCTGTTTAAAATATCCTTTAATATGTATTTATACAGAGGCCAGTATAGTTTTCGCACCTCTGTTAAGTGGCAACACAGATATGTATTGTGCCCCTTATGCAGAACTGCATACTATTCCGTCCCACATGCCTACAAAATCACAATATTGTTCTCACTTCTTCAACCTTGCGATCTACTAAACACTATGGTAGTAACTAATCCAAATATGAATTGCGGTATTACAGTTCTGGCCAATAGTGTAATACTCGTAATACGTAGCATAAACATATTCACTATACAATAAAACATAAAGTGAAACACTTAAGTAATAATATCAAAAAGGTACGTTGAATTACCTACCTTTCATCCCTATTCATACTTAAGCTAATAGTTGAACTGCCGATTTGGTAACTTTATGAAGTAGTTGAAACCGATTCTGTCTGTGAAATATATAACTACTACTTCGGTTTAAATTTTGAAATATGTCCAGTCGTAATTATGCCTTGTGCGATATATATGATCGTCTTGCAATTTCTGTCAGATGTCATTTCTCAGTCACTCCCTTTTTTGCCATATCTTGTTTCACATATTCCTTATATCCTTGGACCTTGTTAATAACATTACTATTATCTCATCTCATAGTATGGCCATACCACGATAGTCGCTCACTTCTCAAATTTTCATTTACTGGTACCATTTTCAAACTTTCTCTAATATACTCATTCCTTATTCTCGTCACATCGCACGTCCAGCCTAACAGTAGTCTTTCATCCGTCGCTTTTAAGGCTTTGTGTGATACCTACAGATATAGTTTAAAAAACTAAAACAAGTCAAACTTAGCAGAACCATCACCCTATTCGCTACATGCCAAGCCAGAAGCCGAGTACTGCACATTTGTAACGCTTAACTCCTGCACCTTAGGTAACGGAAATAAGTCTGACACGGTACAGCTATATTTCTTATTCGCGTCTACCGAATATGATGCCCATTTCCGTGCATATTTCCTAACTTACGCTGCCGCGCTTTTATTCAGGTACTGTTGGCATATCTAATACAAATATAATGATTTAAAATTTATTTTAAAAATAATATACAGTAATGGCGGCACAGTTCTAAGTAGCTTACGACTCAGTGTGCGACACCGTCTTAGCTTTATGACTATGGCACAATTCGAATTTCAAAATCTCCTTCATATAATGTCAGTGGCTAGTAGTTCGTTTAAATATAAAATTGGAGTTTAGCCAACCAGCAGCGCACGCGACGTTCCTGTTCCCGTGAAAATTATAATTAGGAAATTTATATTTACCGTCTTACTCAATTCGGGTATGGTATCAATATGTTCTATTGCGACATCGCTGTGATCTCAGTTAAATATATTTGCCAGGAATATTTGGATTTCCACCTAGAATACATTAAAGTTGCATTGATTGATTTAATTGAATCTATTTTATGCAGATACTTATTAAACATTTTATAGAATTTACTAGATCTTATTAAGTCCAAATAAAATATAAGTAGGTGAAATTCGTTTGTATGATGCTCTTTATTTTATGGTAGGTTCTATTCGTAATTGCATTTTTTACTTGGGATACGTCAATATCTGAGCTGAGGGCAAAGTCTCAGGATGTGACCATACTTGAGTACCTCCTCAGGCCTTTCTCTACCTGACGTTGGCATACGTAACGGCGAGGTTGAAAACGGCGATAATGGGACTTGCGTAAAACATTTTTACTACTTAGAGTTTTTTAGATGGGTAGATAGGTATGTGTAACTCTTCATTGTATATCAAGAAATTTAAAGTAAAGACGAGTAGTGGGACCTATGTAGTTATGTACGATGGACGTATTTTGGTGGCGTAGTTTAGGAAATATTCAAGAATAATAGAAATACAATAGCAACCATTTGACGACGCCACAGCAGTAAGTATCTACCTATTTCCTATTTTGTAGAGAGTACAACCTATACGATGTACTACGTAATTGCGATTATACTATATGTTATATACGCCCACCTCTGGCATTGCAAACGTCATTATTTTTTTATGTCTTGAGAAACTTGACATTGGCGTCTCGCTATTAAGAATTTTAAATTACATTCAATATAATTATATACTATAATTAACGTATATATATATATATATATATATATGTATACGTTTGTAGGTGAAATCGTTGTGATAGAGAGGAATCGAAGAAAGGAAATCAATGCGAAATTTCCGATCGGAAAACCGGTTAGCTTATAATTCATAATACCTAATCGCAGGGGCGTGTATTCCAAGAAGATAAATAGTAGAAAGTATAGATAAATTAGAAATTATATACTTTACCGGTTATTTGCCGTAGTTCCATGGGACGTTCCATTGATGGGACGTCCCATGGAACTACGGAAAATAACCGTACTTTACGCAGTGTGGCCAGCGTGGAAACAGTAGGGCAAAGCCTCCCAACATTGGTAGAGACCTTTGTCCTATGGCCTATGTCAATTAAACGGCCTATGCAATGTGTGCACGCATTAGGCTACTCAACTAAAATTCCTTAAGTGGTAGGCAGAGGCGTATTGACAACAAAATTTCGACAACTATGATTTTTGATTTAAAAATAAAATTTTATCAATATAAATTTGTCTTTTAATAACCATAGTTAAACATATTTTTTCCATGTATTAGGGAACACTGGATGTGCTGTCCACACTCTTCTTACCAAAATTGCCGGCTGCGCCATCTCGCGTCTCTAGGAACTCTATAAATACCTAAAAGAAAACTGGTCATTGATTTGCTGATTACTTTTATTCTATTTAGATTACGAAAATTATGTTTAAAACTATCGGGTGTATGACGTGGAATCGATACCGACTTATCGATTTCAGTAAAGCAAAGTAAAGTTGAAAGGCAGCTTTCGGTGTGCGAGCCTGACTCGCACTTGACCAGTTTTTTTTTTATTTATAAGGAATCGTGTAATGTCTTCTATAGTGCTAGTACCACCTTTCGAATCCAGTTCATCCTTGACTTTTTTTTATAAAACATTTTTAACAATTCCTTTGATTTGGATACCCACAAACTTTTTCATAAGTCGGAGTGAGTATTCATGCGTTGCAGGTGGCAGCGAAGTTTAGAAATCACGCGATTTAAAATCTTATCTTAAAGCATTGATGCTAAAGATCGATACTTATTCATGCCCAGAGGAATTTTGCCCACTCGATATGTTTATTAGTGTTGGATAACTTTGAACCCGGAACTTTTCTTGCGCAACAGTCGCAACGGTAGACGCTCAGTAGAAGTTGTACAAGTACGATATGTATATTAGTTGCTCTCACACCGAGCGTCATTTAGGTACACATTTTATGGGAGGACTTCCTCCTGCGGTTAAGTCAAGCAGCAGTCGTTATCGTAAAAACCAAGAAATATATCAAGAAAGTAGGCGAAAAAGAAATGGAAGAGAAAGGGAAAGTAGGACGTCTTCAAGCAAGACCGACCTGAAAGAAGTAACTGGTGCCTATACATTTGATGCGTTAAGCTGTAGGGAAAAGCCGGTGTCCTGCCTGCAGTGAACTGTGCTAGGCAAATTGATTGATGTATTTATTAGAAATGATGTATTTATTAGGAACTAGCTGACCCGGCAAACTGCGTTTCGCCTAAAGGTCACTGTCGATACATCCATTTAGATTGGATGCTGGGATTTCATTTCATTTCATTGGGATATATTTATCACATTCACGAAACGATTTTGGAAGACGTCCACTCTATTTGGATTTTTGGACGAATCGTCAATGGCTACCTTTAGAATAAATGAGGTTATGTTTACCATAATTAGCTGTTTTATCTAATTTCTTCATTACATAATACCATACCTTATTGAGCTATGGACCTGTACGCCCACGGCACCCCATCACACACCCATAAGAATTTTTATTATCTATCTAAATAATCAACATAAATACATAAGAAAATACATATCTAGAAACACCCACATCATACATGTTGTATTTGTACAAATTCTTGTATAGCGCGGGAATCTTACCTACACCCTCTGAGTTAGCAGTCGAAAGATCTACCGCTACGCCACACATTCGTTGCAGTTTTTCAATATTGTCTGTAACTAATAAATCCGGTATCACCTTGAAAACTGAATCATAACCTTACGTCATAGATGATACAGTACATCCAACGACGCTATTAGTAATATATTAATGTTATTTTATATTCTTTTTTCCACTTCGCACGATTGGTACAGTTAATTCTTTAGCAACATAATTTGCATCAAATAAATCCGGTCTTAAAATAAGCAAGTAGCCTTGACAAATTAATTCAAACTATTACACGTCACAGATTTTATTTTTTCACGTCATACGTGCGTCAACGTGACCTTTGTGATTTGTGGCGTAGACGGTGGTGTGTTCGACTGCTAATTAAGAGTTCGCGGGTTCATAACCCACTCAGTGCAAATATTTGAATATAGAAGAGCTATGTCTATGTGCATTGTCCTGGAAGTATATAATTATTATGTAAAACATGGATATATTTACATAAAGAAATCTATGTGTTTATTCGCATTGTAGAATAAGTCAGTGAATCTAATTATGCTTAATTCGAGGGGTTCCGGATTCGAATTCCACGTGAAGCTAACACAAATAATTCAGGTTTGCTCATAACTGGAATATTTATAGTTTAGGTCGTTAATAGTACGCTCACTTTAAAAAAATATTACGTTATTGCTTCTGCAAGGTTTAATCTAGCACGCATTATAAATTACCAGAGTAATTCAAGTAGCACATCACGCTATTATCAGGTCGCCATGGGACCGAGCTAACATCCTATTACCCGTAATCATTGTTCAAGAAATTGTGCCACACGCCATGAAATTGCTTCAAACCCACAGAGGGGACTTTGTTGACTTACATAGTTCTAACAAGCTGCTGCCCGCTGCAAATTTATTAACTGCTGATCAAATTCGCGTCTTCGGAATCATAGCTCCTCGGGTAAGTCTTTTTACTTGCTTTGAGGGGTGCGGTTTGGCATTACTCTCTATGACAATGAATGATATTTTACTATTGCTGCCAATGGGATTGTTAAACCCTATTCCAAAATCTATTTCGGGTCAAACAGATAATCTTTGAAATTGGTTATGGTATTCAATCAGCTCATTTCAGCCGTTTGAGCGTAAATGAGAAAAAAATATGGTCAAGTGTGAGTTGTACTCGCGCACGGAGACAAAAGAAATGGTTTCTCTATTAGTACTATTTAAGTAGGAGTAGGATAGGAGGGACAGGATGACATTCTGTTGAAGATTACCTTTAGGACATTTTGCTCACGGGTTAATTGCTGCTGCGCTTCAATTGATTGAACCATGCTCAGTCAGGCTTTACCCCTGTTCAATTGAATTCCAATATTGCTAGAATCTATTATCGCGTGCGCCAAACCACTTATGATGCAATAATGTTCAATGGCACAATCGAGATACGCAATTAAACCAACTCATTTTGCGCCACTTCGGAAACTATGTTCTCTACCATTATAACGCTATACAATGCGATGGTCGTAGAATTGAAAAAAAATTGACTAATAAGCATCTATTACGGTGCAGTTCGACCTCAATATATTTTTCAAATATTAGGGTCTTGCAAGGTTCTAGCAATATTGGATCGTGACACAACTATAATCATATAATCAATGTCGATCGTACAGTCAGCGTCAGATAATATTCATAATTAATCGTGATAAGCCACGAACCTGCGTGTAAGTGAAATGCTCCCGAATTCGAAGGCCCCTGGTAGTAATCTTGTTACACTATAAATAATTGGAATTGATAGAGCTAAAGAGTCAGAGAGAAGAGAAACTCCGCCTATGTACTTGTGCATAAAAGTGAATAAAAAAAATTAAACAATAATTTACTAAAATAACATCAACTCGTATTATGGCGTATTTTTTGTTTCTTTCTGTAGTGATGTTTTTATGATATTATTGTTTCACCTAGCATTATTGATAGTATGGAGAGTAAATAGCTAATAACAGTATAAAAATGCCAAGTCTTATTATGGAGGCTTCGGGAGGGTATTCCTTAAACTCTGTTTAGGAGTATATGATACAATAAAAAAATAGTAGGTAATAAAAAAGTAAGAAGACTGTAAGATGATTATAGTGAAACATTGAAAGCATAAATAGTTGAATTAAAGTATGGTTGCACTTTAAGTGATCTTTTACTCATCCAGAATATTTATTGGCAACGCTGCCAAGTCAATATTGAAAAATATTGTTTTCATATTTTATATCTGCAATCTGTTCGAGCATTAAATTTCGCCACGAGCTTAATTTTAGTGTAGCTTTTTATGATAATACAACATAATTCTATTATATTTTTTTAAACAATAAATACACCAAAGCCTTGCTTAAGTAGTCATTTAGAGAATATAGTGTGGTCATTTGCTCACTGTTTTCCTTTGACCGGCCAATTTTTATTTATTTCTCACTAGCAAAGATTGACCACCTCTGCTTAACTGAACATTAAATTCGAAAATAAATCTTAACTTTAGCCCGATTTCTGTCAGGTCAACTTGACCTATATATTATACATATATTGAGTAGTTGGTCCCGTTTACGCCACGTAACTAATAGAGGTACTAATTACACTGTATATTTACTAGCTAGCCTGCACATTACGATGCAAGTAATGTGTAATACAACTAACGCCATGCAATCAATTGTTCCCAGTAGTATTACAATGTATGACTTTAGGCTGTATGTAACCTATAGCCGGCCTACGATATACATGGAAGTAAATACAAATACACTCAATATTATCTAAATGTAGTTAGTACTGGTTAAGTTAGAAATCACGGTGAATGAATATTCACTTTCGTAACCGATTTTTTATAACCAACTACGAAGGGTGTGTTATAGTTATATACCTTTGTAAGATAGTCTGTGAATCACCCTGGTTATCATCCCCACAGCAATTTCACAGTTGTGCCAGATTTTCTATCTATCTGAATAAAAAATGACTTCGAATTTATTCAAACTGATAGCCTTGCGGCAGACACTGCGGACATAATCCACTAATTCAACACAATATAGCCGGAAAACCGCCGTCTCCTTCCCGAGCAACATGAAAGAGATGCAACGGGCGTACAACGGTGGCATGTGGTCGCAAAAGGGACAATAAGTACACACATTTAATCAATAACTATTCACAAATTTTGATTTTACACAAAAATATCAGATTAAGTCAGTCAATAATATGTTTTATATTACGTAGGATGCCAAAGCACACGACTTCACGACAGGGCCGTTTCTTTTGTAAATACATACATAGGTACCTAGTAAAGATATAAACATTACCAAATCAAATATGTAGGTAAATACTTTTCAGACATACAAATATTTACACTGAGCGGATTTCAAACTCCCAATGTTAATATATTGTTAGTTTTGGAACTTAGGTGATTAATAAATTAGAAATTGTTAAGTCACTCTTGACATTAACTGTACCACGATACTCATTATATTATGTAGAATTGTAGAAGCGCTATCTGTACCTATAGATACAGTTGCCTTAATCAAATTCCGCAAGTGAATATGTATGCATTATGTTACACGAACGTACCAGAAGATTAATTCCATCGGGGCAGGAATACCAATGCAATGGAGGCAGACATAGTCAGGACAGACAGAATGCAATTAGGCACATGACGATACAAATTGAACAACAACAACCATGGAATATTTTCGCCCATGACTAACCTCAATATTTTTTCTTGACTTACCTCAACAATTGAATTTAATAAACAGTTTAATTATGATGTATTGGAATTTCTTATTTTGTTATCCGACTGTAATGCAGAATACTATGGAATATTCTTTGACTTAATCGACCATACGTTCAATTGTTATTCGACCAGTTATTTAGTTTTAAGCTAATCCGACATTTTAGTATGTTTCAGTAGGCAGGGGAGGCACGCTGTAGTAACGGCGCGGCGGTAAGACCCATCATGGGGGACTGGCTAGAGAGGCCACACGGTAGCCTCTCGTACCGGCTGACTCAGGTGATTATCGGGCATGGATGCTTCGGGGATTACCTGCATCGGATCCAAAAGGAGCCAACGTCCGAGTGCCATCACTATAACCGTAATTTTTTTTTAATCTAGGCCACGTCACACACTCGTACAGTGTTACAATGGTGACGCTCAGCTTGGCGGCCTCATCAGATGCTTTTTCACGACCCGTTTAAAGTACCCGGAACAACTATGCATTGATCTGTGCCGGAACTGTAGAAAAACGGGAACATGTGTGCTGGTAAGGCGCATACCAAGATACTATAACCAACTACTATCCAAGATAAACTTCACTCATTTCTTAATCCAATATAAAATAAAGATCTTTTGTTAATTTATTAGTGCGTAGCAACTTCTAAGGGCAACGGTACTATTCTACATAATAATTACATCAGTGTACGTCTCTCTTTGCCAGAACTTTACTTATTAACAGTCTTGATCATTAATTAAATGATATATACGCTTCAGGATATTGGTTTTAGGAGAAATTTGAATGTAGCTCAAACGGTATAATTTGTTTCATTATACCTTATGTCCAGAACCTCTGTGCGGTACATCAAAGGCCGAATATTCAGAAATGCTTTTGTGGTTCGAAATATGTAGGTAAGTAATTCCACTTTGATAGAACTTTAATCATAAAAAGAAACAAGGGTTTAGAAACAAAGACAACTTAATATATTCAATGCTCCATTAACTAAAAACCTACCTAAAATATATTATACAACATTTACAGAGGTATCTCCCCGTGGCCTTTACTTACTTCGACCAACCGATTATGAAGTTGAATGACAATATTGGGCTTATTAATCGGCTTTGGACAAGCCATTCCTCATAAGGGAGAGCTTATTAACAATGTTATTCGGCCGTCGGTGGATTTCCAAAGTTGGACTGACTTTTAATTCGGGCAAATAATTTTGAGCGTCGAACTTCCCGTTAGATCCGCTGTAGTTTAGAACAGAAACTAGAACTTTGTACCGAAGTTTTGATTGTCTATCCTTCAATTTAATCCTCTATGTTTTGATGGGCAGCGAATTATTTTAAGTATCTATTCAATTTACTTACTACTTATATTGTTATTCTCATTTACTTACGATGAGAAATCGTCATTATCATCTGTCTACACCCCAAGTCATTATCATCTGTGTACATCCTAATACTTTTTCTAAGTTAGTTAGGAGGTTACTATTTTCTCGGACTTACATGAGTTCCAACCTATCCGTTACGAATAAGAAACGTCTTCGTATGGTAATGCATTTAATGCAATGCAAAAATAGCTAATCTGGCACCAGAATTGTGACCGATGTCTAAAACCTCAAACAGATTGTGACATTTACTTCAAATGATCATGTTCCTAACCCTATTGAACAACATTTTTATAGGGTATGGAACATGATCATTTGAATTGGACAGGACATATAAACCGCATGTAACCCTTCCTCAACATTATGCAAGTTTCACGTGGATTCATCTGTTTCTAACAATTTATGAAAATTTATGCTAAAATTACATTATGAATTATCGTTAACAAAGAAGCATGAAATTGTAACGGCCTCTAAACTTTACAACTCATATGTTACCTAACCAGGAATTACCTACTGTGCAACTTTCGTCTGTTTAGCGATAAGAATTAAATTATGTAAAAGGTACATTCTTTTAGTTTTAATGTGCTTTTATTACTTTCACCTGTAATCAACTGACTAATCAACCAATTAAATAAAATGTGTAAATAATTAATAAATCTTGATGTTGAATTTCACCAGTTTCTAAATGTCGTATCATTTTGGTATTTCGAAAATATGGGGATACTCGTGTAGATAACAATTGATAGGTGCCTACTATAAAACTTATCTGATAAAGTTTTGATAGAGTCGTCTAAGATTTTACAAGAGCATAAAATCTTACGACGTCTCTATCGTGTATGGAATCTGTATGGAACTTATAAAAGTTCCATGTATTTATCATTGGTTATAAGTTCTTTTGTTATTATAGTCTTGATGATGATTGAGAACCAAAATTATGCACGCCTAGAGATTATTCTGTTACAGTGATTACAGATTACCCTAGCATATGCCAAAATGTAGTATCTACCTATCCCATTGGAAGATTTCATCTATGTACAGTAGAACTCAAAAGTGCAGTAGCAATCCTACGCAACTATAGCGTCAACATTCTAACGCTACTTGTTACCTTTTTCTTTTAAGACAATTCACGCACACATGTAAATTGTTCTTCTGTAGGAATATTATACATTATTTCGCTACAAACATCTAAGTAGGCCGTGGCCGAATGGTTCTGGCATAAGGATTACTAAAATGTAAGGTTGTTGGTTCAAATCCTACGATCAATTAAAACACTTTTTGTGTTTTATTTATAAATTTAACAACAGGTTGATGAATAAAATATGATTCTAAAGTAGAATTTATTATTAGTTAAACTTTAGCAAAGATCAACATAAAATGTAAAAAGTATGAAGGTAGATTTGAAATAAAATGGAATAATTACTGACTTAGAGAAAATAAAATGACGTTGTTGGTTTTTAGTTGCTTGTTTTGTGCTTGTTATTGTCGTGAATCGATTCAATATTAATTTTAACATGCCTACAAGTTATATAAGAATGGAAGTCAATGCTAATATTGTGGCTTTATATATGAATGGATTAAATATAAGTGAAATAGCAAATGAAACTGGCATATCCGTAAGTATAATAATATACCATTTTATTTTTAAATTATACTAGCTGTCGTCCGCGAAAACGCTCGCGTGGATATCGATTATCGCGACCAAACCTAGCCTATGTGTTATTCTGTGGTATATAAGCTATATTACTGTAAAGTTTCATTAAAATCTATTCTATCTATTTGCTTACATTAATGTAAAAACGTTCTTTTTAGAGAGCGGCTCACAGTACCGCTGGGATAAGAGGTTTGAGGACGAGAAGGCCGGAAGGTTTGAAGAAGTAGAAGGCCACCGCTGATTAACCACGACCAGCGGTGCTATATGGTAGCAGAGTATGAAACCAATGGTTTCATACGAACACGACGATTTGCCAATGAGTTTGAAACATCATTGAGGACTGCTCGCCGCGTACTCCATGCCGAAGGCCTGCATCACCGGACGCCAGCAATAAAACAGTTTTTAACGGAACACGGAACAGCAGAAGTTATGTGGACTTTTTAGATAATATAATGTTACAGTGCGTAGTGCTTTTCGTCATAGATCGCGAATGGCTTAGAGAACATGCAGAGGTCAACGTTATTTCTTGGCCAGCACGATCCCATGATTCAAACCCGTTAGAAAATATATGCGGTAATGGTAAAAAGATTTATAAAGTCCTAAATTATTAAAGCAACATTGCATGCAAATATGTGACAATTTACGTAGGACAGATATTTATCAGAATGTTGTGGGGTCCATGCGCCGACGTCTACTCTGCGGTATTGAGAACAATGGAGGTCATACAAAATATTAATAATTATTAGCACAAAAACTATTATTAAGTAATTATTCATATTTTGCCCGCCTACTATCATTCTCTCTAAGCCTATTCCCAACTCAGTTGGGGTCGGCATTCTAGTCTAACTAAGATGCGGCTGAGCTTCAATATTTTCTGTGAAGCGACTGCCATCGGACCTCCACAACCAAATTGGCGATATCGAAATTCTACAATACTAATTATACTTAATTGGATGTTTGTAAAAAAGTACTACTAGTCTTGTTGTTCTAAATATCAAAACTGTAAAAAATAATACTTTGGTTACATAACTTACAAGTAAGTAAACTATACCTACTTAATGATCTTTCTATGTATTACAAAAAATAAATTCAATAACCCAGTTAAGTAAGAAGAAGTAGTTTTTGTGAATTTGGTGAAAAGGGGACGTGCTGGCTATAGGACAAGTCAGTTTAAGATTGTAAGATTGAGGTTAAGTTTCAATCCTCTTTTCCTTGCGAAAACGAATACTTAAGCTATAAACCTCAATAAAATTTACATTGAGTAGGCAGGTAGATAGTAAAGATGAAATATATTTAGTTACTTATCAAACATTTTGTATCATTTATTTTCATAACCCGATAATTTTAATCACATAAATAACAATTAATGCCAACTTTATGCAAAAATAATTTATAATTATTCAAAATTAAATATTTGACATAAATATAAAAAAATATTATCAGTTGGAATCGAACCACTAACATCTCTAATCATTCCGTTCCGATAGTGTCATGCATTAGCCACTTAGCTATCCGTTGACTCACTATGCCTGTTAAATTACTGTATTAGTATCTAATGACTCACAGCAGGTTTAAAGAATAACACAGTTATGAAAACGGACATATTAGGTATTATCGATACCTCGGGGCTCAAAGGGCGTAACCGCCATTTTGGCGAAATTGAGTTTTTAATGCAGTCCTACTTATTTTTTTCTCCTCTATCGATCAGTATATTTAAAGTCTTCCAATTCGCAAAAAAATGGTATTTACGACCCCATTTTTTGTAGGAAATAAAACAGATATTTTTGGTTTTTGTGTCGTAACAGCAACCACTATTACTGTTTATAAACGCGAGGGTAGTAAACGACACTGTACATGATACAAATGTGTTTACGCCTACCATTTTACATCATAAATTTTTTAGGTTTGGGTCGTAAGAGCAATCACTCATATTGATCAATAAATTTGAGGGTAGTAAACGACATACCTAGTAACATAATTGTGCTCAAAATTAATTAATAAATAATTAATTATTAATTGAGTGAAGGCAAACGCGGCAGCGTCGAAATTTCTACTTGCTTGTTGAAATATCTTGAGCTAGTCGATGGAAGAGGAGTAAAAAATCTACTATTGTATTGTGATTCATGCAGCGGACAAAATAAAAATAAGGCTGTGCTGGCTATAACAATTAACAATTTTTTGAAAAAGTCTGCTAATTTAGAAGTTGTTCAAATAAACTATTTATTACCGGGCCATACGTACATGCCTGTCGACTCCGTCCACGCTGTGATTGAACGCGAGGTAAAAAGATTGATTGTGTGGGGACCGTCTCAATGGCCTGCTTTTATTCGAATCTGCAAGAAAAAGACCTAGACCCTACTACGTTAATTCCCTTGACCATACAGATTTTCTAAACTTCGAAAATTTAGCTATCGTAACATTCACACCATCAACTTTGAAAAATATTAAATTCAAAGAGATAAAGACTGCAACTTTTAAGAAAAAATATACAGATTATATTTTTATAAAATATTCAATGAAAGAAAATGCAACTGAGATATAAGTAAAATTATCTGAAAAACCACAAAGAAAAAGAAAAGAAAAAGGGGAAAGCAAAGGGAAAGGAAAAGGAAAAAGTAGGGCTTATGAAGCTATAGATAATTCTGCACTGGACGTTACAGAAGAAGATAATTCTACAATAATTAAGCCATTATATACAGCGAAGTTACCAATTTCAGCGCCTAAATATAATGACCTAAAACGTCTTTGCGAAAATGGTACCATACCAAAGATCTATCACGCAGAGTATTTAAATCTTCCCTCAAATGTAAATGTAAGTGATATTTTGGCGGAAACAGACATAGAGGATGGAAAAGACACAGATAATGAGTGTGATTGCGCGTGTATTGCTTATGACTGAAATAACATGCCATAGCATGCAATGTAAACCTTTAAGATTTAAGTTTATTAATGTTTTGTCGTTTACGTATGTCAAGTTTGCTTAAGTTTGTTAAGTTTGCTAATTTTTGAAACAAATATTAATTCTAGTTTTGTCGTACATTGCATAAGTATAGATTGGATGGTACCAAATTTTTGGTTATTTTAATGTGTAATGCACATAACGCAATAGTCACCAAGTTACTGAATTTATTGTTGTATCCTAATTCTACTTCAGAAGTTGATTGTGTTTGTTTTTTTTGTTATGTTTTAGGTGGAATACTATTAATAGTAGCAGTTGTATTATTATTAACCACACAGAAGATAATTTGTTTATCGTTTTTCATTATTTTTTATAAAACGTTATTTAAATAAGGTTAAATGAGACTTAGACTATTAGGTACAGGTAAATCAATAATTATTAGTATTAATTCGTTATCTGAGTTGATAAAAACGGTGAAAGTGGACCATTAGGTCCACATTCCTGAAATATCTACTCGTTTTCCCACTCGGTCTACTTTCCTTAGTGGTCCACTTTCCTGAAATTGGTGGTTACAACCATCACTCATCCTACATGCATTGATTTTTGGGGAGTAACCGCACTAAACATACAAATTTTCGGGGCGTATGGGAAAGCTATTTTCGTTGCTTTTAAATTTATTCGAAATATTATTATACAGTGACCTGCATCACAAAAATTTAAGACTTTTGGTCTTTGAATGGTTTATTTAGGTCAAAAATTGAAAAAGTTATGCCGAAAACAGAATTATATTTTTTGTTTTTTTGCTCTCCTGTAAAATCGACTTTTGGCGCTTACGCCCTTTGAGCCCCGAGGTATCGTTATTATGATTAGTCTATCTTCTATCTTTGTCTAGTAGGCATTTTATATATATTGTTGTACTCTTCTTCGCTATAATATGCATTTCGCACACAAGTAAAAACTACGCGCGACGGTCGCACGGTAAACCATTTTGAGCCTTGATGTGCTACTGCACTTCTGAGCTCTGACTGTACGTTTATTTTCAAATATTATATTTTATATTAAATTATAATTTTTAATTACATAAAAATACTTAACTGTTGCCATGTGTTGACCTGTTACCATGGCAAATGCCATAACGTCATAATTATATCAAAACACCTGCGTCTATACTGGTATTTAATAACTGTCATCATGGAGCTTATAGTTTGGGTAAATACAATTCTACTATGTCACATCTCATACAAAATAATTTAAACTATTCATCTCAGATTCATTCAATTAAATCGGTAAGCATTGTTGAATGTAACGGGTAAAACTAAAATTCATTAACAATTTATATTCTCACAAATTCCAATAATATCCATACTCTTTACAATAATCCACAAAATATAATACAAATTTAAAATACATAACTGTCTAAATTTGCGTTGGTAGTAGAAAAAAACGTTAGTGGGCACTTCTATCGAAATATCGTTGAATGTAGGCTACTTCAGTACAATGACATCGACGAATTTCGACGCGACGCGGGCTCCTAGCGATAACATTCACCGGTGTACTCGTAGTATGATCCCATAGCGTGAACTGCCGAATTCAAGAACAATGGCTAATGAACAATACGTGTACTCAAATACGTGTGCCATGCGTCGTTCCAAAGTTATTTAAAA
Source organism: Pelosia muscerda (assembly GCA_963691645.1). Classification (NCBI taxonomy): domain Eukaryota; kingdom Metazoa; phylum Arthropoda; class Insecta; order Lepidoptera; family Erebidae; genus Pelosia; species Pelosia muscerda. The sequence continues at coordinate 18,425,698 of OY829098.1, read as the reverse complement.
TGAGGTTTGTTTGCATTTGGTTTGGTTATTTATTCGCGTGAAACTTCTGTTCTGTGATCGTATGACGCTTTCTATCCACTAGAATAATTTCAATAACAGTCCGTGGTAATGGACGAAATGAAGTTCTGCCACTAAGTTGTGTACAAGTAGAAAATCAGACGATAAACATTATTATTTTGCCATGGAATTCGAATCTATCTTTAGCCGCACCTCTAGCGACATGCATACAAAAGGAGGTCACAAAACAGGACGAAGACAGGATTAGTAACTCTGTTTAGCAGGCTAATCAGATGTAGTCATGGTTGGAATCGTGAATTTTTGTAAACATATTTCTATTTCCAAAAAAGTTGGTGATAAGGTAGTTTTAGGGTGATTTTTTTTAGATAGACTTCAGTTGAATTTTACACAACTCTGTCAGCTCCTAAAATAAACATATTAATTAACTTATCTTGCTAGTTTAATAGGTTTTAGGATATTCACTGAGCGGAATCAGAACCCGCAGCCATCGACGTAGCAGCTAGACGTTGTTGTAGCAACGCCCGCGTGGTTGTCAGTTATCCCGCAGAGTTTAACGCTCTAATCGAGTCGACTCAAGTCGGCTTACCTCTCTATTCGACTTTCTACTCCCCTTTCTACTCGTGTCTACTCACCTGTCTTCACCTCCTTCTTCACTTAACCGCTTTCCCTTTATTTTTCTTTTCCCCACTTCCCCGTTTTACCCTCCCCCCTTCGTTCCCAAGCTTCAATACAATACATCACAATACAAGAACATGTTTTCAGGATATCTTAGATGTCGATGCCGTCCCCCCTTAACCCCCTCTTTCGTGATAAAAAGTAGTCTATTTCCAAGCTCTAATCCTTATTTATGTACAATTGTGAACATACATACAATTTTCATCACTGCTTTCCCCTCCTTCCCCTTTTTACGCGATATAAGGTAGCCTACCTCCGTTCCAAAGCTCTAATTAGCATTTATAAAATTAGTATACATATGATACTTTTCATGAAATCAATCATTCACCTGATTTTCCAGCTATTTATTCGGCTTTGATCAGTTAGTTAAGGAGGGTAAGTAACAATAGCATGAGTAAGTATAGCTGCCTAATTAAAATTTAACGAATACAGTGTTCAGATTTCTAGAAAGATTATCGATCAGTCAATTTTATTTTAGTTCAATCGGACTCGATCGAAGTAAATTCGGATTTGTAGTCGTCCTTCGATAATTGTATTTTATGTAGTGTAATTTCTAACAAATTAAATAAATAAAACTGTATGTAGTAACCCCTGTTGCAAGAAATACTGTTCTGTACTGTTGTAATCCTATGTTTCCTGCAGGATATTGACGGTCCACATCTCACTATAAAACAAAGTAAGATTGAATTATTATTACGTCTAAGAAGCCGTGGCAAGGCCTCAGGTCAGGGTCAAATTTAGTCTACCTTGGAAATCTATTGTGTGCTTTATTCAAAATATGATGTAAATATTGTTCAAAATATAGATGGGTACTAAAGAAAAATCTTTAATTCAACATTCTCTACATCCGTAGTGCAAGATCAAATCCATTGAAATTAATACAGGACCATCAATGAGTCTGTCGTGGAAAACTATTTCTAAAATCGGTTCATAATCGAAGGAAATGTAGAGAAAATACAACAAATAGAATAAAAATACTACCTTTTTGACAACCAAGCGATATCACATTTATTTTTTGGTGATTCTTAGGTAAAAAATTTTGGGATGCGACCATACTCGGTCCTCCGTGGATGCGACCGATAATGATGACATTTCGAAAAATCTTTATTTACCTTTCTTATATAATGTGTATGGGAAACTAGATGAAAAAAGTTTATCTTTATCAGCCATAGAAACCATTATTTCTTAGGCAGTCTAATGGGAAATCAATAAAGTATACTTTAACCCAATGTTAACCTTTTCTTTCAGGTCGATTTTAATGTCAAGGTAAGCATTACTTCAGAATTATTTATTATGAGTGTAGTTAGCTAACGTAAACCACATTTATGGGTATCCTATCCTACTAATCCTACAAGTATTCAATATGCGAAAGTCTATTAGAATATTTGGAAATTTGTTATTCAACTAAGATCTAACGGCGGAAGAGATCTGGTAGGAATTTGGTTCAGGGATATTTTATAGTCCAGAATAACAGATATTTATCGCGAGGATGGGTAGATGGGTAGATCAAATCAAATGGCGAACTGTGGGAGTCGAACTTAAGCTCGGGGCTCTTTTTTATTCTCTTTGTTCGTAAACTGCCTCATTTTTCGATGATAGAATTAAATTCGTTAACTTATTGAATTTATTTTATTATTAAAATGTTTAATGACTTCATTGATTGTTTTATAATATTACATCTTCTATTCTTAAAAACTTTCACCGTACTTTTTTACGTTTTGGTTTTTTCTTGGAATAGAGAGTTGTTTTGTTAATTTTTAAATTATTATTTACCAATTTTACCTATACGTACAAGTGCTGCTGAATAATGTAGGATACATTATTGGTAGGTGCTGGTGTTTAAAAGCACATTTGGACGCAGGTACATACTTGTACGAAACCATTCTGGTTTTAAATGTACTGATAAAGGTAAAACCCAGCTGGTGGCGAGTGGGTAATGGGGTGATGATATACGATGTAGACTCAGACATTCATGCCACGACAAATCATCAAACAAAAACACCTTGAACTCCCCTTAACTTGTGTTCGATACATTTAAATAAAGTAATTCCGGTACACATTTTACATTCTAAATTATAATGATAATAAGTAAGGGAATATGTTGTAATTTCTTGTAATGTACTTGTTTTATTATAATAACAGTTTTTTAGTAACGAATCCTGTATATAACACCCTAAATCTATACGTTACCCACCGACCATGGAGGATAGAATGTGGTCCCGTCTATCTTATTCTTTTATTCTGAGGTGAAATTATGTTACTAAAATTGGGTTTGGGATTAATTGGGTTATGGGGTTCGAATTTTTGTTTAGGAATAATTAACGCTTCCCGTGACGTAACAAGCAAGCCGACTTTTCCTCACGACAATCCCACTAGGTGTTATCACATGAAGTCTGTAATACAGAAAAATTTCATAGTATGCACTAGGGTTGGTATATTTTTTGTTTTTATTTAAATAACGGAAATGCCAGGCCTAGAAGTGCATGCATGAAGCAAGCGATGTGCATCCATCAAAGGAATTACGACAGTAGAAGAACTCAAAGGTACCTGTACCAGGTAACTATTATCTCTGGGTCCATATTGACCACCTAAAGTTCTTTATCCGAAATTCTTCTTCCTAACGATTTGTAATCCGAATGATCACTCCTCCTAAAATTTTTCATCCTAAAGTTTTTATTCATACTATTTGTAGTGCTACCGTCGATGTTCATAACAGTCATGTTTCCGAAAATTGTTATCAATAAAATCGTTAACATACAATATTAAAGCTACTACTGTTTTTTATCCTAACGTTTTTATCCCTAAACATAATTACCATAATATTGTCACTCATACTTAGAAAGAAACATTTATCTACCAAATGTAATAAAAATATATGTCGGTAGAGTTATATTTTATTTATAGTTTTAATTTTTTTTGGTTATTTGTTGTTACATAACTACTTATTACTATTAATTAGAAAACTGTTTAGAATGATTAAAGGTTGTATCACTGATTTTTTGGCTTAAATGAATGAAAATCATAAAATACGAATGATTTACGGTTATGTTTATGACCTTTTTCGTTTTCGATTCTTTTCTGGCACTTCGCCGGCCGCTACCGCGGCACGCTCGCTTCGCTCGCTCGGCTCGTGCGTTGTGTGGTCACAATTGTAACCTAACCTAAACCAAGAACTATAAATATGACCGATTCGTTTCTGGAACTTGGCTGAATGACCGCAGCGAGATTGTACGTGTAAATAACTAAAACTGTAAAAGTTACGCAAAATTAATGTGAATAATACTGATTATTATTCATAAAAATAAATCTAAACAAAAAAGGTATGACTTTCAATAATAGTGTAAAAGATGGTTATGTTGACAAATTATAGGAAAAGAAATAATAGTATAATAGATGTTTATTGCTACCGACATTATGAAGTTGAATGATTCGGAATTAAAACATTAGAGACAGAGTAGTTAGGAATTGTGATTGTTAGGATGAAAAATGTTAGGAAGAACATTTTCGGAGTTCCAATTTTCGGAGTTGAAAATTTAGGTGAACTTTGGCGCACCCATTATCTCTACCTACCTCAATGGGAAAGACTTCATGTAAGTATGTACAATTTACCTCCCTTACTTATAATCCAATTTAATGTAAAATCATAATAAATAGGTATGTATATGAGCGCGGTTGCGCTTGGCTGCATAAGTAGTAACTACTTTACGGCAATACTTTTTCTATTCAGTTACGCCGAAAAGGTCAATCGAAAATAATAACAGAGCTGTCCTACTTTCTCCTCTTGATTTATGCAATTTGAACCAAAACGGAACTAGATGATTGACAGGCGACAAATTAGTTAATATTTTTCTTATGTACCTAATTTATAAACATTGCTGTCACCACATACACGGAATGCAAGATTTTGATTGAAATGGCACATTGAGATGCAGAGTGAGAGTTCGGCTAAGATCGAATTGCTTCGTTAATAAATACCGAGCGTTCTCTGTGTACGCACATCAGTGTTACAGTTTGGTATCTATATAGAGTAGTTAAAACTTGCCATGTTTGTTCAATTTAAAAATTATAAGTTTGGTTTTTATCTTTCTTTCTTTTCGATCCAATATGTCAATTCAAGAACCGCATACTGTACATGCATACGCGGCTTGTAAGTCTGTATCATACTTACTTCATTGGCAATGTGTACACACACTACACACATCCATAAAGTCACGCCTCATTCCAATAGAAGTAGGTGGACACAACAACTTTCCACTTGTTACGATCATGGAATACGCATATGTATAAACACGGTCGCCCTTTATTTAGACTGTCTTATTGATATGGTTCAATATGGCATATCATTTATATATTATATTGTATAAAGTTGGCATGTTATACTTATATTTACATGTGGAAATGTGGTAGACTTTAAATCGAGCTTTGAAGGTTGCACGATACTTTACCGATCAATACCCAACTGAGTAGAATAAGTACCATAACTAATGTATGGAAACTCAACCTTTATAACAAGAATACTAATATATATCTTCATCATTACAGTATAAATTTATGTACTTACTTGTAGGTCACATACGTAAAGTCATGTTCGCCATGCTAGAAAACATTAGGTCGTGTTGAATAAGTACACTGACGGACTCATAAACTGCATCAAAGTAATAGACGACTTTGAAATAAATATTTTAACCAAGTATGCATACTTTCTATACAGATTTAAATTGAAACCTCTAGATTGGTTCGTGAACTTTAAAACAGCGTAGGGTCATATCTTTAAGTTTAAGTTTATGTACTGGAAAGGACCTTAAGACTTTTTTTGAAGAAAAAACAGAAATTTAAGAAAAATTGGTTTAATTAAAAAATTGGTTTTAACAATAGACACAAACTTTATGCAAGGGTTTATTTGTGTTTTAATAAGGTGTATTACCCCCACGTGCCCTCATTACGGATTCTAATCGGTTCCGCATAGATTTTATAAGGGTTTTTAAAAGATCTTGCGGAATATTGTCCCATTCTTCTGAAAGTGCTGTTCTTAGTGCTGCCACTGTCGTGGGCGAAGGGTTTCTCGCATATACAGCTCTTTTTAAATTGTCCCAAACATGCTCGATGGGATTAAGATCCGGGCTGCGTGCTGGCCAATTCATTGTACGTATCCCAACCTCTTCGCAATAATGTTGAACTTGTGCAGCTACATGCGGCCGGGCATTATCCTGCATTAAAGTAAAATTTTCGCCTATGAATCCCATGTAAGGCACCACGTGATCTTCTAATATCTCTGTTATGTAGCGATGTGCTGTCAAACCCCCTCTATTACCGTTTTGACGGACCATGTCTATGAACACAAGTTCTGTTCGCCCGTTCATCGATATGCCACCCCAGACCATACATGAACCGCCTCCAAAAGGAACACGCTCCTCAATGCAACTTTGAGCATATCGCTCCCCACGTCGACGATAGTCTCTTCTGCGACCATCTGCACCATATAAACATGTCCTACACTCGTCCGTGAACAATACAGAGGCCCACTGCTCTTCTGTCCAATTCAGGTGATGACGCGCAAATCTTAAGCGAGCTTGTCTGTGAGCTGTAGACAACTTTGGACCATTTGCTGGTCTAAAAGGGGTGATATCCGCTTCCTTTAACCTTCTTCTTATTGTTCGTGCACACACGTTTACTCCACGCACTTCATTAAGCTCGGTTTTGATGTTAACTGACGTGAGGAAACGATTTCGCAGGGAAGTTATAACAATAAATCGGTCATCACGACCTGTGGTTGCTCGAGTTCTGCCTGTACCACGTCTCCTCCTGTAAGAACCTGTCTCTACAAACCTTTTGTATATTCTAGAAACCGTAGACTGGTTTAAATTTAAATTTCTACCAATCGTTCGTTGATCCAAGCCCTCCCGCACCAATGCTACAATTTGTGCCGCTTGTTCGGACGAAGTATCCATATTATGGTTCAAAAACTCTCGATGTGTTAAAAAACTAACCCAACAATTATGCTGGTAACAATAATTCAATTGACAAAACAAAAAAATCAATGAGAATCAATTTAAAACTTTGCTATAAATAACACGCAAATCTGATACTACAAGTAAATTTTCTTTTCCCGGCTATATTCATTTGTTTTACTGCAGTTCTATTTTTAAATTTAATTTTTTTTTAAGATTAAGAGCCAGTCTTTCCATATTTATATAATTTAATCTAAAAAGTTTGCATACTTATTATAAAAAATCCTTTTAGAGTAAACCTGAACTTTGATGCAGTTTATGAGTCCGTCAGTGTATTATATATTCACAACGTACCGTTTTGTGAGGGGTACCAACTCCTTAAGGGCCCAAGTCAACGTCGCCTGCTTGTCGCTGCACCTGTTAAAGAATGGATGTGGCACCAGCGCAGACGTGTCTCCCGAGGTTGCGAGCGGATCTAACAATAAACGAACCCCAGGCCCCAGGGTGAACAAACTTTGGACGCCACTGGGATATTGCTATGGGGAACATGGTTATAATAACTACTTATTCTGGAAGCATTATGCATCATTGATGACTAAATATTCACACAGTTCACTTATTCTTTTTCAGTCGAATTGTATGGAATGATATGGTATGATATGGCGGTCTGTTTTCCGCAACTCCCCGTCATGGCGCGGGTGCTGCATGAGAATAGATGGTTTAATCAATCCACCCCAACTTGTTGAAAAAAGACCACAATCACGTTACAGCTGGTTCTCAGAGTGTATTTGGGTTTTTGAAGGACTTAGTCCTGTATGTCGCTTGGACAGTTGTCGGGGATACCTAAGGAGTCTAATTAATATCAAGCACAAGAAGTGTTTCCATGTATGATCCAGGCTACTGAGGGTAAATCAGGGCCGCATATAGCCTTATCCCTTTTGAATAATAAAGTCGGCTGTGCTAATACTGTCCTAAATAGAATACGCCTGAATAATCAAAGTAATGTCTTTGTAATTTGCTTTGCCTACTTTATTTGCTTCAGTTTTATAATTTTTGTTTCTATGCTGTTGTCATGTTGCCTTTGTGGCCTAATGATCATATTGAATCCTAGACATACACAATCACGCCATCACGCCTTTTGAATTAACAATCCCATTTTACCAATCACCCTATCGCCATATTTCGGGCACTAATTGCCTTGTACGACACCGCCTTGTAGATATAGTGTACGTGATGTAAGTACGTATTGTGTATTTAACCATATTGTTTTGCTTGCTTATTACCAAAATAATCGTATTAATTGCTACTGGCAGATTATTTTGCTGCATCCTAAAATACATTGATAATTATTGTAACTTAAATAGATCAAGCTGGTGATGTTCAGTAATAAGAACCATAATAAAAAATCTAATGATATTCAAACTTTGCTCATCATAGTCACCAGCTCCATGGAACTAGTGCGGTAGACTAGCTACATACTAAGGCGTGATACAAGCCTAAATATTCTTCTAAAAGTACTCCTCAGGAACTCATCGCCTATCGCCTTCGTAAATGCAATTAAGGTAGCAGCACACTGGGTAGACATAATTTGACATACCATCGACAGGAGCTAGTTAAATCCTTAGTTGGTAATACCTAACTCACCATCACAAAGATTATAAGTTATTACTAAAGTTCACTATTTAACGGCTATGTAAAATATCCTTTACCTACAGTCGTACTTAGCAAACCACACACTGTTTGCATGTGGTCGTTAGCGGTATAATTAGTAGCGATTTCCTCAACGATAAACTCATTTCCTCTTTATTGTTAATCTAAAGTTTAATTTCCTAATGCGTGAGAGCGCCAAACCCAGACATATTACAACCATTTGACTAAGAACGAACCTTGACCAAGTTTATATACTCTACGAGTCGAAAGCCTTGAGCAACATCTAACTACTTATCAACCAACCAACAATATCTATGTCTACGCTATTTCGAAACCTTAACGGGTAAAACATAAGGTCTATATTATTTGTATACAGCAGCACATAGCGTCACATATGTATTCAGTCTTGGTCGGCGTATATGAACGAATCTGTGCCTGCAATTTTTTATAAAACTATCAATAACTGTCATTTCCTTGTAATGTTACGCTGAGATTTCACGGCGTTCTTGGCTTTATTGGTAGAAATGAAAGTGTCAATATTATATCAATATCTTTACAGTATATATTTCGCGATCCTGTCAACATAAATATTGATCAATGATGTGGAAATATTCGTTCCTATTCGTTCCTATAAATTAACTTCGGCTTTTAGATAGCGATATTTATTTTCTATTTTTCTTGCAGAAATACTCACGGATACCAGCTTGGATTTGAATTCCGGGTGTAAAGAAGCCTAACAAAACATTTCCCTCTCACCCTAGGTAACTTTGTGGACCCTAGGACAGTGTTCCTGGTCGTGAAAAGGAGTGTGTGCAGGTAAACGGAGGTCAATGAGCAATCTCTGACACCCGAGTCGCCTTTGCCCGAAGATACGAAACGTCGCCGGGTCCCCGAGCGCGACTGAGCGAGTTCTTATTAGATGGCTGCCATCAAGCTGCTCCTCAGCTCCCCTGAAGCAGGTCTTCCGCAATGTTGATGAGTAATGGTGCTCACGCGTTGGCTTCTACTTTCTGATCCGAAACCGTTTCCGGGGATTGCGAGCGCCGCTATCGGTATGAGAGGTACCCGTGTCGCCTCTTGAGTGATTATGGATCTATCTAATCCCTCCTATTAAATTAATTCTCTATATCTTATGTATACAATACTGTAGTATAAAAAGTGATAACTTAGCTATATTTTTTTTATAGTTAAGTGCAAAATAATTGAGAGCTCTAAATCTATTTTATAAATTACTTTTGTTACATTACGACGAATATATTTACGCTAGGCTGCACAAGTAGCGTTTACGGCAATACAATGCGAGTAGTTATACTAAAAAGTCGATCAAAAACCCAGTATCTAATGTGTTGCTAAAATCTTATGTTATTATTTTATAATTTTATGAGAAATCAACGAAATGAATTTTATAATCATTCATAGCCACGGCAGGCAGGCCTAGTCAACCCCGACCGAGAGGCAGGAACAGCGCTTTTGAAGGTTCTCAGTAGCTCTCCACGTGTCCCTCTGATTAGTAGATGGGACAGTGGAGAGAAAGAGCGTGGAGTGACAAATTAGATCACCTGTTACCCCAACAGAAGTTGGTTCCCACACTCGAGGGGGGCATCTAAAAACCATACATTACACAGTGTCAACCAGAGTGCGAGGGAGTTACCTTATTGTGTTACTCTATGCATTGGAAAGTGAGAACCGAAAAGGCCTGTGTAAACACGCCCCGATCAGTGAAAAGAAGTCAAGAGGATATAAGGGATACCCACGTACTCGTGAATAATTTGCTACTCCTGCTGTAAGTAGTTTCAGCTCAGGTAAACATTTTTAACTACCTGCCAATCAATAATAAAATAAATTGAATCAATAAATCGCCTACCTACCGCGGATGGTAGACACCATTAGAAATTAATATGTGTTTGATGTGACCTGTGAATAAAACCTTGTAATGCATCCATTAATACTTAAAAGGTATTGATCGTTTTCACAAAGGTACACAACACCTATCAGCCTACATCACCTATCATCTAATATTCAAAAGCCTGGTGCGAACATTAATGGCTACGCCTATTTCAAAGATGTTTAACACGATCAACATTGAGATCAATATAGAGAATTGTTTTCTGAGATCTAACTTAATCAAGGAAGGCTTTGAGCGCTTGCGTTGTATCAACACTGCATCGCTTCGTACAATATCGTAAATAATACTAAGCTAATTTCGACAAAATAATTTGCACAAAATCGTCCATAAAATTATATGTATGTGTATAGTTTTATTACGGCTCATCGTTAGAATAACTAACTAAAAGTATTTCAACATGAAAATCGTTTTAATTTCTTCCAGAAAATACTAAACTTAGGTGAGTAAATGAGTGAACCTTGTCCATTAAGGTTCACAAAACTTCTTACATATAAGTAAGCACTTGCAGTTGATTTAGTGCATAATTTATGTATTAACATGATAAATTACATCATATTAAACTAATTAAACGAACTAAAATATGATCACTGAAGGTAGGTCCAAAAAATTTTATTCTTTTAAATAATTGAATATGGTGTAATTTATCATGTAAGTACATAAATAAATTAAACACTAAATCAACTTCAAAAAGGTCAGGCGCCGAAGAATTCCTCCCTACATACCATACATACATACGCACATAGTTAATTTATATATAATGTACGAGGGTGAGTAAAGTTTGAGTTCAGCTGCTTTCGGTACTGTATGTATAAATATCGTAGTAAACAGTCAATATCAAAATTCATATTATTACCTATCCGATAAACCACACTTAAGACCCAGTGTAACAATGAATATGTTTTAGTATACACCTCTTATCAGCAATGTGCGTAGATATTACAACTGCATTTACTGGGAAAATGATATCATTATCGTATAAACATTTAACTTCTTTCCGGAGTTTTATATAAGGTTTTTGACCTACTTTATAATATTACGGTAATTTTCATTTCAGAGAAAATTTCCAATTAGGAGAATGAAAGCAGGAAGACCAAAGACGAGCAACAAGAGAGCACTAGGTATATCAATGACTGTAAAAGTAGAGGAAGTGAAAGGTGAAATATTAAGGTATTCAAATATTTCCTCGCAATCGCGAGGAGCCACCGTTCCTGTTCTTTGCTGGTTTTATAGTCGACCGTATCTGCTCCAAATACGTGCTCGTGTAAAATTGAAACCTTAAAATATAAAAGGTGAGAAGCGTTCAACTGGTTAGTCCAACTGGTTTAGTTCCTGCTGTTCCGGTGAACAACAGGAACTAAACCCATCAACGCTGTTCACAAGAGAATACAAAGTGTTGCAAGTTCCGTTGCTCAGAAAGTTGTTGATTTCTAGTTTCCATCAGTTCCAGAAATTTATCACATCAGTTACATAACCTTAGTAGTTGCATAACTTGACTTGTAAATCATCCTATACAAGCAGGAGCTCTTCTAGTATTATTCTAGCGTGTACCAGTTTAATACAACGAACATTAAATAGACACGATCATTTAGAGGACAAAGCCGACAGCTTGTTGGCGGTTCGACCTAGCTTGTGGTGCGACTACGTAGACGATGGAGGATTTCATTTAAATCTCAAGGCTGACATCACAATAAATGATGACGAATGATGATAATCAAGAGGTTTAAATACTGGTGATTTTGAATATTATTTTCTATTTCACTTCATCAACTACACATGTATTGTTACTTCATGATATTGAAGCAAACGAGGAAGGCTTTAGTTTAGAAATATAATACCAGATAACTGATTGACAGGCACACAAACTTTATACAAACATTGTCAAATATTGTCCGAGTTGCGGTATCATCTGATCTGATCATCTTGTTAACGATTTTTATGGTACGAAATTGACAATTGATAAATTATTGACCACATGGGCCGCGTTTTCAACCGGTAGTACATTTGCTAAAGTGCTATTTTCATATCATATTAACACTGGCGAGGCTCTGGCCCAGGTTGGGGAGTTAATGGCAGCCACTTCCGAAAAAGCCAACAAGCTATTTAAAACCAATAAATTGATCCCAAACAATGTATGTGGTGGCGGAGAAAGAACATCAACACCCGATTTCATCCGAAGGATGTCGTAAGAGGCGATAAACGGAAAAATACGCAGACAGTATGTCTGCGAGAGAATGAAACCTCCAAATAGACCCTGTGTGCTGGCAAGAGTGCAAACAGTAGGCCAAAATTCTCAACAATTGATAGAAATTAACCCTGGGCGCCTAAGTGCAAGCTTTGTACACATCTCTGGAATATCAGTATAAGGACCATAATGATGTCGCCAATTAATAAAGACATTTTAATTTGAATTGAGAAGAATTATTTAAGGTTGGGAACAGTCCGTTTGTTTTTTGTCTACTACTTAAGTGGCAGATGAACACACGTTTTTCATTTTTATGTCAGCCTCACTCACTTTATAGTTTATTTGTGTGTTGTTCAAAGTTAAAGTAGTCGACTAGTGCATGACCTCGCACACTCGCTCACCCGCCATTGCTAAACGCTGTCAAGTCAGAGGCTCACTTGTACCTATTCAATGTAATACAAGTACTTATTATCTACTATGTCGCTTATCTTTATAACACACGCACATTTTTAACTATGCCCTTGGCATATGTCTTCTAATAGCAAGCAAATGGTCAATGATTCCAAATCTTTTGAAATGATTTTGCATTACGATATTTTCAAGAATGGAATTATTTGAGTATACTCCGAATTAGCTAAATATTAATCATCAGTTACCATCTTTTTTCATTGTTTTGGAAAAGCAACAATGGAACGCTGACCTTCTCCGTGAATGGAAAAATCCGTTAGAACCTTGGATTATAGTGTCTACTCATAATCACTAGTTGTTGATGACGAACAGATCACTACTTAAATAGTTACCAACATTACATCACTCGACTATACAACGAACGGCAGAATATTTTATTTCTTCTGCCACCGTAACCGTAACTGCAGAACTTGAATATCGCCAGAGGACTGTGGGCGTTAGATGGCAGTTTTTCCCGGAATATAAAGTTGTGTGCAGTGCAATTGAAGCTCAAAGATTGAGGTTGGTGGGGTACACTATACTAAAATTACCTGTTGTATAGGTAACCGCGGTAGCCTCCGGAGTCTGCTCTCCTATTCCATAATCTTGTTCACTTTGTTTTTACGTAAGGAAGTGTGTGAAGAATGCCGTCTAAAAACTCATAAACTACACTAATCTAGAAAATGTTTGCCAATTTAATCTTAGTAGATATTAATTATAGCAAAATGTGCAACCATTATATATGAAAAGTTTACTTCAATTTATCTTATCTAGAATTTAAATGAACAAGCATACACATTTAGAACATACCTGTTTTATGCAGAATTATGTACCAGTGAGTTTGCACACAGTTCTCGTAATCTTAAGTACATATTCAATTACAATTGAGTTACCTACTGTATGTAAAGCGGTACAGTGAGCGAATAGAAGATGCATTAAATTATTATGAAAAGAATTTCTCAGCTGGAAAAAGAAAAAATAACAAAACGCAAATACATAGGTAATGTTAATGTGTAAAGTTCAACGGTGTCACTAACCATTGTGATGTGGCTGGACTTATGAGGACCATTACGAGACCTTGCTTTTTTAAAAATCTGTATAGATTTGGATGCCCTTGTAATTGTCTAAAAATGCCAAACGTCTGTGTCATTTTATCGCATCGATATGGTGCTGTTTTAGTATTTTGATTGTTTCATAGCTATAAGATGCACATTTTATTTATTCTCTCTCATAATTCTCTATCAGTTGATCTTTACTCGATTTCATGCTTCAAGGACATTCCCACTGTGCCCCTCTTGGTTTGTGGACTGGTACGTGCGTAGTAAGGGTGGGGCTTTACTGTCTTTAGGGGACGATGGGGGAATTGCAGACGCGGGGTAAATCCGGACCAACAAATATCTCCACTATCTCTGCCGCCTGCATGCCGCTTCCTCTATGACGCGTTACGTTTCGCCATCTATAGTGTCCAGCAAACATTACCGACAGAAAGTTGCGCGCACGTTTTAAAGCAATTGAAATTTTTCATTTTTTGTGAGTTTTATGTAATTTTTGGTTTTTACTATTTTGAGTGTCATTCAAAAAGAATAAGCGTCAGAAAAATGACATATTTTCTGTCGGTTGCGATGTTAATGACGATTAATCAACACAAGTGGCCGCCTTGATAAATTTTGTTAATCTAAAAAAAATTGTTGTTGTACTTTTCTAACTCGTTTGGGTCAAATGCGGACAAATGGCAAGGGGTATATACGGACGTCCGTAATCACCCCGTCACTTATAAAAATCTATAATACTTGTATTTATATTATTTCATTTTTTGTAACTACCCTATTTTTATCAAAACCTATTAAAACCTTTGATAAAAAATGAAAATATTTCTTTATTCCGAAGATGCCTCGAAAAATATTAAGAAGAAGAACAAGTTTACACCATAGAATTCATTATACAATGTTGATAAAACGGGGAGCTGAAAAAACGGGAGGTGGGGGGGGGGGGGAATGTTGTTGTATATTGAATTGCACATGATGTTGTAGGCCTTTTTACAAAGGCTTTTAATAGAACCACAAGTACTGACAAAGCTACGAATGGCTTGAAGTTGGGAAAAGGTTCAGACAATGATATAACAACAGATATAACCAACTTTAGCTGGAATTATTCTATAATATTTATATATAGAATAATTCTAGCTAAAGTGAGTCCCAGAATTAATCTCAAGTTGCCTGTGATGCTGTCAATTCAAATATTTTTAATCCAATAGAGTCTCTACTGGAACAAAGCAATTAGAAAAAAAAACATTCTATTATATTTTCCACCACACTGGTAAAACTAAACCTAGAGCAAATGGGGTAGTTACAAAAATAGAAAGAAAGAGGAAGAACCCGGGTCAAGATAAGACTATAAATAAGAAACCAAAAAACAGTAAAGAAAAACAACCAAATGATGAATATTTCTGCATGTATTGCCAGGAAAAATATTGTGACCCACCCCCCGAAGACTGGATTATGAGTTCAAAATATAAAAATTGGGCCATGTGAATTGCAGTGTTGGGTCTTCTTCAAAAGGTTACGTTTGCAAATGAAATGGACCTCATCCGTAAATACCCCATGTTGTCCGCAATTGACCCAGCACTGGTCCGTATTTACCCTAAGTGCTAAGGGTAATTACGGACTTATATGTTTTTGTTTTTGATTAAAATTTTATAGATGTTGATTGATCTCATATAATAATTAATGTTGATTTGATAGATAAAGAACTATAGTTTAATAATTAATGAAGACGAACTGATTACTATTAATAGTTTGAATTTTATTTGTGATTCCGCCTAAGCGTCCGCAATTCCCCCACCCTCCCCTACATAGTAAGTCAACAGACGGCTTTATAAGGGCGCAAATCCAACACGCATTTTGACTAATTCTTAAGAAATAAATCGTATGAAGTAAATGTGTCTTGTGAGTAATGAGGCTATCAATTTGCAATATAACCATATTAGCAACATTACTAAACTACAAGTTACATTTAGTAAGTATTCTACAATCAGTGCAAATATTGTAGCCTAAGCATCTGCTACTGATTTTATTAAATGTTGTATTACAAACACCCTAAATCTGAATAAATATATTTCGAAACTAGTTGAACGGCGCCGTTCGGTTAGAAGGCTAAGCAATTAAATGAACTAGGCATAACTAATTAACTCGTTTTATTTACTAGCGTTAGTACACATTAGTTTGTCTTTCTTTCACAGACAGTTAAAGTTAATAAGTAATTTACCTATTTTTTTTAACAGTTACGCGCCTTACGACGAGATGTATCGTATTCATTACTTTTTTATTTACTGCCGATTCCCGAAGGATTAGGTAGAGGCAAGCTATATACCTTTCGCTCGTCACACGCGATCCCACGTACCTAATAGTGTCTATCACCGTGATGGGGTCAACACCAGGGGAGTCACTAACCTCCAACTGTCTCGTAACTAAGGCAAGTGTACTATATCCTCAACATCTCTCAGTGGAGTTGCTTTTAAAGACGTAAGTACTCTCAATATGAATTATTTACAAGAGTTTACCTGGCAAGAGTGATGGAGTTCTTATTAGACTGTAATCATCGTGTGATATTTTTTTTAATATATTCAACTTCATGTCAACATATTTGTTGGAGCACAAGAGGATTGTAATAGAAACTATGTATGAATTCAAATAATAAACGGAAGTACTAATTTCAACAACGATGTTGTACATATTCATTTTATGAAAGTGTTCTTGAATACCTTTCCAAGCGAATGAATGTCTTCTATAAAGAAGAATTTGTTTAACGAACTAAGTAACGTCTGGAATTGGAAACTGCTTTAGGCTTCTTGCAAATTTCATTTGTGGAAGAATACTTTAGATTCCGTCGTATTGCCAGTAGCCGATGAGACAATACTTGTCTTAGTAAATTTAGCTTAAACGCCTATAAATAATATAACTACATCATAATATAATACTATGAGATATTTGAATGATATTATTGATAAAATCCTCTGTGGCGTGGCGATAGTGAACGCGACTACTAAGCAGGTGCGGGTTTGATCCCCGCTCCGTGCAAATATCTGCTCTGGTCTGCTCGTGACTCGAGAGCACGTCAAGCCGTTGGTCCCGGATGCCATATGAAAATCTATGGCAGTCGTTACGGGTAGTTGGAGCTAACTACAGAATTTCGATTTCGTCATTTTGGTTGGGAAGACCCAATGGCAGTCGCTTCACGAAACATATCGAAGTTCAGCCGCAACTTAGTTAGACTAGAAAGCCGACCCCAACTGATTTGGGAATAGACTCAGAGAATGATGGGTACCTATTACTAGTACATCCTATCTAGTTCGGAAATGACGTTCTAACTATTCAACGGATCTTGCTAAAGTTTGGTACGGGTCTATACCCGTACCAAACTTTAGCAAGATCCGACTAGAGCCTAGAATAGCGTAGTTCCCAAGTGTTGAGGTAACCCCATATAAATATTTCACGACGCAGAAGCCGCGTGCATCGGCCTGAATTATATCAGCATCAGTCGAAAAAATAGTTATCTATCATCATGGAACTTTTGGGTACCCAGTCTGATAGACCCAAATTCAATGGTACGAGTGTCCAAATTGAATTTTAGAGAAAAATCTTACAAATGTCAAGAATGTAGATTATAGATACTTATTTTTTACCGTGCGAAAAATCTCACGGATCCCCGACACAGTCGTTCAGGAAGGTTATGTCGGATTCGAACTCACTAAAACTCAAACCGACTAATAGGGAACGTACTGAATGAGTATCATTATTCTTTTGATCGCTGAGGTACTGCATTAGAATGGAAAGTAGAACTGCATTTGAACTGCACCTCGTTCGGTGCTATGGTGATGTACTGAGTGCGAATTACTTAAATAAAACACTAAACCAACCTTGCAGTCCGATTGCAGTCGATGCGTACTTTCTGGACCATTTCAAAGATTGCATGCTTACTGCAAACTAGCTGCACAGTGAACATCAGTTTGATTATTTTTGAGCTACCACCTAGCCCGAAGTAGAAATAACCAAGATCTTACGTCTAAACATAAAAACATCAAAGCTGCCAACTTCGCCTCTCTGAGTAGTAGTATGATGTCACAAAAAAGGATTATAATGTGTTTCTGACCGGGTGAAACTTAAAAACTAGTTTTGTTCCTATCGGACCTACTACTCTAGTTAACTGCAATAGGATAATATAGGTTGTATTCATATAAAATTCCGAAGGTACAACTGAAATACAATACAAAACGACGTACATTTAATTATACTAGCAAGGTAAGAAATAATTAAGGCCCAGTAAGAAAATAAATGAACTCAATAAAACATATCGGATAAGCTATGAAAAGTTATTTTTCTTCCATTTTCATAATGGGTTACAAAGCCACTTAAGAAAATGGACTTCATTTGAAACCAGTTACTTTTTTCGTAGCTAGCTATGTTGTTTGTTTATGAAAATGATATTTTAATCTCCTTGACGTAGTTGTCCCAGTTATGAAAACAAGGATAAAATAGTTATCATAGTAATTGTCTATGTGCCTTACTTAGTCGTGTTCGTGACTTTTGTGTTGTTTACAAAATATACAACATCTAATCGATACTCCTATCACACTGTAAAGAAATTTAAACCTATCTGACATATATTTTGTAATCATACATTACCATTATATATAAATTAAATATTATATAAATTATCTATATTACTAAAAGACTTGTTAGATAATATAATAAGAGTAACCATTTCCGCCTACTAGCAATTGGACAATCCTCATGACACGGATGGATTTAAACGCTTGCAGTTTCCGGTGTACATGCCAATTGCCCTCACAATAAATGTCTCAATGATAAACGTCCTTGCAAGTGCCTGTCAATTTAAGACGCGAGTGTTTTTCCAATAGACTGTTATAATATTGGAATATTTATTATTGAAGGTTTAATAGCAGAAAGACCAATTATATACACAGCTCGCACTTTGGACCCCAGGTTCTCTCTCCTATTCCACATTTTCATATTTTCATATATTTTCAGTTGTTTGAGAGCAAATACCATTTGACCCTAAGATGAAAAGCCTGTGGTAGAGTCTGGTGGCGAGGGGTCCCCATCACGTGCCGGAAAAGCTGCTTTGCAAAGGAAATATGTTGTAGATAATGTTTAATTTTTTAGTCTATTAAATCACATAGAAATGCATTATCAAAATGAAATTCTGTATCTAAAATTGAGAGAATTCTGTATATAACCGGTTTTCCGTTTGTCACCATTCGTCACTGGTAGAGCCTCATTTGTTACCAGGTGTATCAACTTTGTAAGTGAGGTTTGATTGGGTTTTGCAGATATTAGTGGAACTCTATATCAAAAGTAGATAATAATTAGCAATATAAATATTCTGAAACTTGTTCAACTCATCAGATGAGGACTCAGGACAGAAAAACGAGTTTCAAAGATCCTGTTAAAAAGAGATAGTTGCTGGAGGTAAAACTATATTGCCAGCAAGGGCACAACTACCAAAAGGTTTCTTGCAGTCGGTGACAGAATCCCCTAGTTATATTTGTACTCCTACCACGCATGATTCCGACCACGATAGCATCTTATCATCAGGCTGCCTGTACACTGATTCTAGTTTCAAAAGCCGTCACTATTATCTGTAACCTCAATACCAGAGACAGAAAACTATACATTCTATGAACCATAAAAGTGATCTGGTCAGACCTTTATCTTCTTGAATTCGTAGTACTTTATTACTGAAATAAGTTGGGTATGTAGGTACCTAATTGTTAATGTACAAAATATTTTATTAACTGTAGACAATAAGTTGTTAAATTTGAAATACTCAACCTAAATGGCAAAGGCCATTTGGGTTCAAGTCGATAGTATGATATTTCGTCTTCGTAATTCATATACAGGTTCACAACACCTCGTTTATTATGCACAAGCTTCTTTGCCAGTCAGAATTCACTAAAGGTACGGCTGACTTCACAACGAATAGCAATTTTCATATCTTATAAACGTTCTCGGAATGCAATTCGTTTTCCATTTTGTAATATCCGAGTTATTAAATCGAATGCTCGATAAACTGCATGACTTTCGATATGAAATCGTCGAATCAACGCGCACTCTATTGTACCACACGAATATTTAAACGACGAACTAACTGTTAAACTTTGGTATTTAGTCACTGTTTCGTAACTCCCACCTCTACCCGAATTTCTAAAAAACGGTTTCAGATAAAAATGCCTTGGCAACAGCTGTGTCGCTTCTATCGTGTATATAACAACCAATCTAAAAATGTAATTTGTTTCGCCGTACGTCGTTCTAATAAGGTCCATTCCACCATATTTTAGATGTAGTGACATGGTTTCTCTTTGTTTAACGTAACCAGCGAATCATTAATCTTCCACGTCCCCCTCTCCTCTTGCCGAATTAGGCGAAGGAGGGTCGAGCAAGTATTTTTTGGAGATCTATGATTTACTGGACGTATTCACGACACGCATGCCACACGAAACTTCGCAACGGAATAAATGATTCACAAAAGTATGTTTTATGTTGAACACATTACGTCAACTTTAAATAGAGTAAAGATTTTGACCTAATTGTGCTGTGCGTGCAGGAATCAACTATCTGTCGCTTATAAAAATATTTTATTAGATACTTAGGAGTCAGCATATTGTTATTTATAACTAACTACATACTGTGCTTTTATGATATACCAAGCAGGTGAAATCACGAATTATAAAGCTTAATATAGAGTTCCTTTAGGGTAAATCTTGCTAGTAATATGTTTCTTGTTGTTTCTTCTGACCATACTTAACACATATGTATAGGTATATTTATTTCTATTTATGGCACGTCAATTTAACTTCACCTCGCCTGATGGTATACTGAAGGCAAAGTCTCAGGAAAGAGGGTCACTATACAATTACGTACAGTGTTACAATGGTGGCACTCAGCTTGACGGCCTCATCAGATGCTTTTCACGCCCCGCTTAAAGGACCCGGGACTGTAGGAAGAAGGAAACACGTGCGCTGGTAAGGAATTCCAAGACTTAATGATGCGGCAGAGGAAAGACTCACCGAACTGCGTGGTTCTTGATGGAATATTCTGCACCGTATGCGGGTAACATCTTAGCCCTGCACGTCTTGTCCTGTGTAGGAAAGGAGAGGGGGGGGGGGGTTAATTGGAAGAGCTCATCAGAACATTCACCATGGTAGAGACCGTAAAATACTGCCAGGGACGCAACATCTCTACGCATATGCCAAAGTTCGAGGGTATGCGTGGACTCAGGACTCCTAATAATGCGGAACGCATATCACTGTAACCTGTCAAGAGCATCTAGTACCTAAGTACTTTGCGGAGCCATCCCAGAGATGTGAGCATTTACGAAACTCGAAAGTATAACAAATTACTTTTACATTCAGGGATATCCAATAAATAAATAAATATTCTAGAACAATCTGCACAACACCACCTAGACATGTGGTAAGCATAGATGGAGCCTGATGAGCTTAACTAGTGTTATGGGTTCTAGAGTGCGGATAAATATAGGTAGAGTTTTTTTGTAATACGTACATAGAAACACCCACACCAATGCAAATATGAACATCTGTCTAACTGAACCATGAAGAGAAGAATATATTATGATTAGCAGTACTCCATATTGGGCAGGATCTGTGACCTATAGAGGAGTCTTTACTCCGCGGTGAAGAGCTCCTTCGAACTGTTAAGCACTCCTAGTTTCTTTGATGCCAACTAAACCTTGTCCTCCCAGTGAATGCCATACTGAATATCTCTGGAGATATCAACACTAAGGATCCCGATACTCGAGAAGATACCCGATACGCCCTATAGATACTTAATGTTTATTCTGAAGCCTCATAAACGATCAATACCGACTTCAAGATGTTATTAAATTTCTGAGTGCCCGTAGAGAAAAAATACAGTGAACGTTTTATTAATTTTTCCTCGTAAAATAATAATCCGACAGACATTTTCAAAGTACAAATTCCTTGACATTAATCAAAGTAGAATTAAGCGAAATGACAAATACTTACATATAAATTAAACAAAAACGAAAATAAAGGTAACAACCTTTGAGATCTTGAGAACGTAAGTAGTAAATGGTATGTATAAAATTAGATATAAGAGCCACAGACATCAGATCACCTATAACGACTATCTTCTACCATTAAACCGATAATAAGGTCAGCGTCTTGGGTGTGACAATTATTTGAAATTGATGTATCACCATATCCCAGACTCAATAATCCCAATTAAACTACTCGTAAACAATACCTACTAATCTCGCATAACAAATAAGTATGACTATCGAACTCCTGAACGACAGAATTGATTTTTATGTTGTATGTACAATGTACATTGTACATTTCAATGAGATTCTGGATTGTTTCACAATACTATTGATAGTAAGACCAGGTAAGACGACGTCTACCGGGTCTGGTAGTTATTTTCTATGGTTAGGTACCTACACTATTCCTATACTTCACTTATTTAACTTTTTTTTTATGGCACATCAATTTGACTTCACCTCGCCTGATGTTAAGCTGAAGGCAAAGTCTCATGAAAGAGGGTCACCATTGCAAACACGTTCAGTGCTACAATGGTGGCGCTCAGCTTGACGGCCTCATCAAATGCTTTTTCACGCCCCGCTTAAAGGACCCGGGACTGTAGGAAGAAGGACTTCACATAAATGATGTAGATCAACAACTAGACATCTTCTTATGCAACATGAGCGAATTCGCAAGAGTCCTTTTGTAAATAATTGCGTATATTTCTGTTATTCTAATAGTATAAAGTATCAAATCTAATAAATTCTATTTTTCTTTGTTAAGACTATTGGTTAAGGGCCAGTACTGTCTAGTTTGCATTTGTTATTTTTTTTTTATTAGGATTAGCTAGCCACGCTATCGCATCAGGTGAATACCTACTTTGTAATGCCAGCTTTAAGGAAAATAATTAAGCAGTAGATTTTCGTTTCTGACTATATATATTCTATTACGCTCTTAGATAGACATCCATTTTACGGTATATTCGGAGTCAGGATCAAATTAAAAGCTAAAATGCTGTGTGTATGTCTCGTTATTACATATATATTACATATTCAATAACGTATATCAACTTCGCTTCAAAGAGGAAATAGACTCAACGAGCGAAGCAATTTACTTATTAATATTGGTGCTGGCGTACTCGTTAAACCTAGTAAGTGGTATTTATCAAAGTGTCGGCATTATTGTATGCTTACACAGAATGGCCTATTATTCCGAAGTTGTTGTTTAGAACTAAAGTTAGCTCTAGAATTAACCTTGTTTGTGATAAAGGTAAGAATTTTATTTATATGAACACGGTAAGTGGTAGGTAGATATATAATATGAAAACATTGTATTCTGTCGCCAGCTCAAGGGAAAAACAGAAACACTACTTTATGCCTTCTCACACTACGCCCCAAGGATTTTAAGAGAAAGGAAAAACACACAATGAGAAAATGGGTGCTGACCCATTTTTTTCTCGAAAATAAACACACAGAAATGACACTTCAGTGTTTCACGTATTGTCAGGATAGGGAGGGCTGGGTCGAGTTATTTGTAAGCTCATCGCGTCAAAACCGGCAGATTGCCATACTTTATTTGAAAATTAAAAAGTAACTGAAATTAGAAGTAATGCTACCGGTGAAGCCGGTGACTATCAACCAATAAATAACATACGAAGTTAATCGACAAATTTCAAAAAAAAAATATCATTTCGGTCACTGTGGCAAATACCAAGCTCACCTGCAATTCAAAATACCCTCTAAACAACGGACGACGACCACTCACTGGCTCAGGCTTTTTTCTAGTGGTTTGGAGGTCAGACCAGACAGCAATCGCTACCATAAAAGCCATGCCAACATACCAATAAAAAACGATAGAAATAGTATTGACTCTGGAGTACCAACTTTGGACTCAACTATGAGGATGCTGGTGATAAAAGTTAAGCCTCGTATAATAATAATCGTTTATTGCCTGAAACACGGTAAGTTACAATGGTGTTAATTCAATAGGGTTCAACATGTTTCGCAGATATTTCTGCATGCAAAGTAGGTATTACATTTATTTAGATACAGATAATATAAGTACAATTCTGACATTTGAATAATTGTTAAAATAATAAAAATTAGAATGTATGTAAATTGTCAGTCAAAAATGTAGATAATAATAAAATGTCAAATTCAAGGGTTATGAAAGCATGCGAATAAAAATTATATTATCAAAATTGTCCAATAATTATAGTTATGTCGAATTCATACAACAAAATTAATCAATCAAAATCAAATAGTTAATCGATTTCATACAACAAAAACAAAAAATAGGCTTGATACGTATCATTATGCAATATAAGCAGGGTGGTTCTTTTTAAATTGCTATACGTATGTTTTCTTTTTCAAAAGTGGTCAGCCCTGTTTAACTTAATTACAGAAAATTCTCAAATAACAGTACCTGCCTATCATATCTAATGTATTATGAGAATTGAATGTGGCGTGCCTAAATCATATTCAAAGTAGTGGGCGTCGTTAACGTCGAATGAATTCAACTGACTAATTGTGCAATTCATAATGATAATGATACCTTGTGCGTGCCATTCCGACTGAAATTAGTGCGTGGACTAACTGAGTTGCTCTTGACACTGTCAGAGTAGATTATCACAGGCTTTTATCTTCCCGGAAATAGTTTTCTGTGAGCCGCGAAATATTATAGATGGAGCCGAGGACAACAGCTAGTTTTATATACCTTATATAATACCGCTGCATGAAAGTCGGTGAGGCGAGTATTCCTTTTTTTTTAATTTAAACTTTACAGCGTTCTCTGTCATGCGACATTCGATGTCGTTACCCCAGCGCACTGCGGAATGCCCTACTTTATCTTTCATTGTGCTAGACTCAAAATAGATTTAAATAATAATAATTATTTATTTATTACAATGATCAGTTTATTATAAGTAAATAATATAATGACACAAATTATGTTTGTAGAAATATAAAAGATATCCACAAATTGATTTTGACAATTGATTAATACAAGAAACTCTGAAACGATGCGGATTTTTTTTACTACCATACAACTTATAAAGTTCGTATCAGTTCTAATGGTTCTACGTTTTGGTACTGATTCAGTATATTACTAATTTAAAACTTCATAATATTTTACGATATTGTTCTGAAATTTGTAAAGCATGAATTTAAACCTATTTACAGTACATTTAAACATGTGACATAATAGCGGATGGATGAAGAACCTTATACTTACCTCATGGACTCGACACCGTGACGATGCGACACGGCGGTGGGCGTACACGACTGAGCCAGTCAACCTGTAACGGCGACCAGCGTAACCCGGTCTAAACCTCAGGTCAATTCCAATAAGTATCTATGTATTGTTACTGTAAATGTCCGAAAGACAGTGTAAGTGTATTAAGATACCTGTTAATATCCACTAAGATTTGTGGTAACGAAGGGTATAACGCAGGTGTATGTCAGCAGCCTCTCAGTCAGTCCGTATGTAGCCTCTCAACATTCACGATATCAGAACTTAGAAACCCGCACCCACACCTCCAAAAAGTCCCTTGTCAAATGGTGTTAATAATCGGTCAATAACTTCTTATTGTATATAGGTAGGTACTTTCAAGTGTCGCCAACTTATAGTGTAGTAAATACAGTGTACTTATATGTATTATTGGAGTACGTTAAAATCGTTTACGTGTGGGAGTGCGCTTGTTGAAGCGGGCCAAGGCTAATGCAGGCGATAAGCGTCTAGTTACATTTATCATACGATTAGCTACAATAGAGTTACCCGCAAATGGTTTACGACCTATTTGAGTGAAGGTAATTTATCTTTCAGCATATGAGCCAACTTTGAAGCTGAATCTTCTAAAGCTTCTCTCAACTTCATTCAAATTTTGCCCCCTGGGCTTTCGATATTTTTATTTAGGACAATCGTAGCCTTGGTTGTTCATCGGTCTGTCTGTGTCACAAAAACTCTTTGGCAGGAACGCATACAATGCCTTGAAACAATCAAATTAACTAGAAACTTTCGAATCAATCAAAAGCACCTTACTACAACGGTACAAGTAAAGAGTATTTATGTAGTTACATTTTAGTTCTATCAAGTAATCTGTGGTTATGTAACAACACAAGTTTCTATCAGGTCATCGGATTATCTGACGAGTATTAGTGGCGACCCACCGTTCATTTACCAAAAGGCGATGTCCTATCTAGGACTTGTTTGAGATCATAGGCCCTCATCTCTTTAGTCGAACTTTAACTTCAGCTAATTAGATGTTTCATGCCATTGAGGGGATATCACAATTGTCAAACTCTGCCTACCTACCTTGACCCATTCCTCTCTGCCCGTAGGTATAGGTACCTATATATGTTTGATATTTAGCGTGCTCTAATCTCTTAGTAATAAGTATATGATCTGAAATGACTATGTATGCAATAACAACCGATTTTACATTGCATAAAAGTCGGTAATGTCGTGGTTCAAGTCTGAATACGTTTCATATTATCATCTTACCTGCAATTGAGGTATAGAGAAGTTAAGTATGTAGTTCCTTCAGCAAAGCCTTCAACAAATCGATATTTGAATGACCTCTATTCTGTAAGGCTTCATAACGAATGCCACCATGGAAAATAACAACCTTGAAACATAATTCAGTTAAGCATAGGTACTAGGGATATGGCTATCGTTGGTTTGTATGTTTGCAGTTCAAAGAGAAAATACAATCAAAATGTACACATTGCAATGATACCTATATTAAGTGAGGATTTATGAATTTAAGAGGTCTATATTTAATAATTATTATTATCTAAGTCAAGAAAACATGTAAAACCTCGCTCAGTTGGGGGTCGGAGACATAGAGGTTGACCGCCGGCAGCATTGGCTACCGTAGCCAATGCTGCCGGTTTGTTCCTGGGGCAAAGGATGGCCATTGATATTCAGCGAGGCAGTATTGCAAGCATCATGGACACCTCAGCGCCGCCCGGGAGTGATTCCAACGATACGGAGCGTATTATTCGACTCAACACAATCACAGATGTTATAAAGAAATCAAGAAGTTCTGAATAAAATCTATAAATCATCCTGCCTGTCTCGTCTCGTGACGTTCCCAGAGCGCTGGCAACATGGTCACGTTGAAAGCCAATACTAATTACTTGTACAAGAAAAGTCCAAAAATATAAATATTTATAACTGTTATATACAACTACATCACTCTAGACAATGTCTTCGGCACTGACCGCACAGAGACTCTCTTAACCTTCTCCCCTCCTCCCTTCCCCTTCCCCCCTCTTCTCTATATGATCGGCAGCACGAATGTGATGCCCCTGGCATTACGAATGTCAGAAAGGGCTTCATTCATTCTGTCGTCTATCGGAGCATGACGTTTGGTTATAGTACGAGAGCCCACGACCAAAATTTTTGTCTCATAGCAATACGGCCAAAACCGCATCAAATCGATAGATACGATTATTCTGAACTCGAAAATACCAATATCAGACATTTTCCGCGTAGCGTTTGATCTGACCGAATTTTCAAAATCGTCAAAGAATTTTACCGAACTGCATCATAGCAATATGTCTGATTTGCAGACTGTAGTTGAATGATAGTTCTGAGATACCGGAAACATATTTTTCAGACGTTAGTGGTGTAGCGCAAACACGTAAAATCACTTAAAAAATTAAAAATGAGACAAAAAAAATGTCTCATAGCAATACCTACGTCTGAAAATCTTTTTTATTAGTAAATTTTATTTATTTGATGCGAACAAAACAATTTTCAGACGGAAATGTGAACGCAATAAATTTGTCGAGCGTTTTGAATATGTTAACAAATTTTACCGATGGGTATCATAGCAATATGTCTGAAAATTGTTGGACATGATAAAATAAGTTGTCCACATG
The DNA here is from genome assembly GCA_963691645.1 of Pelosia muscerda. Classification (NCBI taxonomy): domain Eukaryota; kingdom Metazoa; phylum Arthropoda; class Insecta; order Lepidoptera; family Erebidae; genus Pelosia; species Pelosia muscerda. The sequence goes on along the minus strand of OY829098.1, from coordinate 18,397,908 downwards.
TGCAAAAAATTTATATCAGACAAATTAAGTGTAGCACCTTCTCTATCAGACAACTTTGCGATACTCAGATATTATCATTTAAAAATCGTATTGAGGCATCTTGAATTTTCTGTTACAAACCAATGAATACGTTGCGACCCTGAATTTATTAGATGATAATTAACAAAGAATTTACCCGAAACCGTAACATTGAACTTGAAGAACTGAAATAAATTGCACAAAATGAAACTGGGATGAAGTTGAAAAAAAAAAACGGTTTATTCAAAGTTACAAAATATTCTCGTATTCAATCGCTGTCGCATTCGGAATCGTCGTCGAAACGTTAAACTTTATTTTAGTTTTTGGGAGTATATGCTACACTTAAAGTGTCTGAAAACAGGTTTTTGGTAATCATGGCAGCAATACGAAAAGTTGAAAAAAAAAATTATCCGTATTGCTATGATACAGGTCGGTTAAATTTGTTGACATTTTCAAAAATGCGCTCAGGCTATATGCTACGCGCAAAATGTCTGAAAACAAACTTTTTCGTAATACAATTATAAAATCTATGTACATTTTCACTATCAGACGTATTGCTATAACACCGACTGCCTTTTTTTTTGACACAGCAGAAATGGCCTCCCACGCAGTTGCTACACTTTCGACCGTTACTACACACCTAGTCGGGTTCAGAATCATACAATCTAACGATTTTATAGGGTTTTTGCCGTATTGATATGAGACATGGTTTTGGTCGTGGGCTCTCGTACTATTAGGTAACATGAGTTCACAATTTTTCTTCATCCATATATTTATAATGCCAATATTTTCAATGAAAACTGCACTACGTCTAAAGAACTAGGTGTTCATTTCAAAATACTACGGTTTATGAAATCTAATACATCTAACCCAATAAATAAAATAATAACGATTCGGGAAGATCAAGCATCTATCGCGACCAATATTTTAATGATCGCGATAGATGTTTAAAGTACGCTTGGTTCCTTCTGGATCCGACGCAGGTAATCCCCCAAGCACCAGTGCCCGGTAATCACCCGCGTCAGGTGGTACGAGAAGCTACCGTGTGGCCTCTCTAGCCAGTCCCCCATGATGAGTCTTACCGCCGCTACTACAGCGTGCCCTGCGAATATTTAATCCTAGAAATAGTTATTAGAAAAGTATCCTATAAATTAAATATAATATTGGTTATAAATGTCAGGTCTGGTCGATCACTAGTCCTCCGTAATTATAGTTTTCTTAATTAATTGTCTAACCAAGTTACAATGTATATGTAATGTTAGGCACAATGTATGCATTCCTAAAATTTATATAAATATATTTGATTCTTAATTAACTAGATCATTATCCTCCTCATTCCAACTGTGAGTAGTTTTCTGACGACATACATTTCTAGTTAAACTCATAGACAACCTTAATTTGAATGCTCTAAGGTAGCAAGTCCAAAGCAGTATTAGAAAGGTTATATGTATTGCCCGTTTAGAAGCGATTGGGTAGTAAATTGAATCTGATTGAAATGCTCCAGATTTCAACGTGTGCGTTTGTGTCGGCCATTACGTCATGACGCATCTAGAACGATCTAATACCTTAGTGTCGGTTATTACTAAGAATGACGCCTTGTACAGTCAGTAGGTACAAATTCAATTATACGTACATATATCGTATGATCCGATGTTCGTCCCCCACAGGAAGAAACAATTCTCATATAAGACACAGTTTTCAGATTCCGAATACTTACTGAGAATTACTAACCGAATACGTTTACCCTAATTAGGTAATGACATTACCTGGAATTGTTGAATAAAGAATGGCACAAGTGTTGTAGAAATTCCGTTCGCCCTTATATAATTTTTTATTCATCCTTGGTAATAGGTAACCAGGAGGCAGCGGCGGCGGAAAGTACGCCTTCCCATACCCGGGGACTAGACTGGGCCACCGTGGTCTCTACACCCGAGGGATAGGCGTGCGAAGGATATGTTCTCTACTATCTCACCTCCGGAGACTTCATGTGTTTTAGTCGGTTCGTGTCCGACGTAACCAACCGGTACCGGCAGGGGGGTATCCGGAAAAAGTACGCTGACTGGTAAGGTGCAAAGGGAAAAACGTTCGTCATGACGTCATTTATATAGCCCACGAGCCGATCCCTATCGCCACATGTCTGATGACTTCATTTGTACCCCAACGATTTGTTAACTACCGAAACACGCGTACAAGCTTCCTAGTTTTAGTAACACAAACCCACCTACCGTAATTCCTGATAATAATATGAATAATTTAAAACAGTGACCAACCTACTTTGATTCATGTCTAGAACTTTGATAATAGAGTTAAAATACATTTATTATTAGGAATTATCCGTTGTGACTTGTTAGAGATCAACAGATACCCTCTTGCGGTCAACGAGCACTTAAACAAAGCAAGAGTAAGAGGTACCTATAACTTCGGGCTTCAAGAAGATACTCCATTTTATTCAAGTTAATTTCTTATGTTGTAATTTTTATGAAGACAGGTATTGCATAAAAACTATGAAGCTCATGGTAAATCATATTGAGTAATAAAGTTTTGATAATTAATCCAAATATCATCAATCTAATTGAAATAAGGTATCAGAACTGTGTAATAAATTAGTGAATGTAAAAATGTGCATAATTATGTATTATAATCATTTTAAAATAATTAAAAAAAAAAGTCGTTGTTTTCTGATGTTTTAACCCCCGGCGTAAAAAAGTCTGTGTGTCTGTCTGTGGCATCGTAGATCCCGAACGGATGAACCGATTTCGATGTAGGTTTTTTTTTGTTTGAAATCTGAATTAGTCGAGTGTTCTTAGCTATACTTATATTTGATAAAAATCGATCCAAGATGACAGCCAAAATACATATTTTTGCACGAGTCCCTCAAAATGGATGTCAAATGAAAGGGCTTGACAAAGATATCAATTCAAAAAGTATAAAATTTTAATAGTTTAATTTATAAAATTATTTAATTTTGTTAAATTTTCTGTAGAATTATCTTTCCGTTAGTAGGTATGAGTACATTAGCGTGATCGTGTTAAAAAGACAGTCTTGTATTGGTAGCTATTTATATATAACAATAAATAAATGGAAGTAGAGTAAGAATAATTTGTAACTATCCAAAATGATTTACATATATAAATTGTTAAACCCATGAACAGCGACATCTCTCCCAATTTCGATATAAACAAAAACATTCCACAAAAAATAATCAAATGAACAACATGATTCTATTCTACGATCTAACCGATTACGTCACACAATCCTATGATTGCGAATACATACCTACCTACTACATTTCAGTGGTCATAGATATTACGGCTTAGGCTCCGCTCGCCCCCTGGATCTTGACCCTTGCGATTAAAATGCTCCACTCGCCCCCTTTTTTATTATTTTGGTGTAGTGACTCATCCCACCACTCACCAGGGGTGAGTTAAAAATTTACATTTAAATAAATATTCTGGTGGTTTGAATCGCCCCTTGAGGTATTTCTTTTGAAATCTAACCTAAAATGGTACAGTTAGACACTATCTTGTAGCTTGAAATATTCTTACAATGTACCATCCATCTATACTGGTTATGCTCAGGTGAATACATAACATATTGAACAAATAAATATTATTTTATTTATCCTGAATTAAAAAGAAAAATCTACCTACTATGCCTAAATCAATTATTTTGATTTATATATTTATTTCAATTTGTTTATAAATTTGTTATTAGGTAAATGGTAGATAGGGTCAAAAGGAAAACGCTCCCAAAGTCGAAAGCCTACGGCAGTTGAATTGCTGTTCGTCAACTCGAGAACAGCTAGGCCGATTTGGCTAATTTTGGCCTTGAATTATTTGTCCAGAAAAGGTGGAAAAATATGAAAATGCTTGGCACCGGGCATGGGATCAGAAGTTCACGTAGGCAGAGCCGCGGGCAACAGCTAGTATTACCATATAAATAGTTACAGGTTGGTATTTTTTGTATTCCGTTGAACTACCGTTATTCACTCTCCTTTGTTGGTAAAGCTAAATGAAACACTAAATTAAAAATAGCATCATCTCGCATTTTGACTTTATTTTTTTAGTGATGTTTTTTTATCAAATTATCGTTTTATTTAGGTTTACTGATACGATAGAGAGTAAATAACACTAATTAAACGTTTAAAAAATTAAAATAAGCCACATTGTAACTTTTTAATATCAGTGTGTTAGAGATACGCACCCGAAGCCGAAAACACAAATGTTAGTATGTGTTTTCGGCTTCGGGAGCGTATCTCTAACAACCTGTATAATAGGTATACATGTACTTTTGGGCCTACATTTTCTAGGAGTGTTTAATTAATACTTTCCTTAATATTTACTAACAATTATGCGTTTAATTTTTTAACAAGAGTATTGCGGTTAAAAGTAATATAACTGTTGATTCTGCGATTATTTTAAAAACTTTGCACTTGGAAGTAAAGTACCTACATTCTTTAGATGTTAATCGCGTATTTTATCTAATGCTATTAGCTAATACGATATGATCGCGCTTGTGTCGGTAGATACGCACGACTGCGGTACCACGTCGCCACCAAACTGGGTCAAGATGGTTTTAGATCAATACGAAGGCGGTGTTTGTGCGAGTTCTCTGTTTGGAACCCGTAAGGTCTTCCATAAAATTGGTGCTGCCCGCTGGTTAAGCAAGCTTATCCTATTCACAAAAATATATTACAAAAGAAGTATAACTTGATTCGCATATCTAGGAGTCTTATCTATGTTTACTGTTAGACTAGTAACGTTATCGAGGGCTGATAACTGCTTTGCGATGACCCAATGAAAGTAGGTCACCTAATAATCTACGCAATGTACCTAAGTTTGAGATAGCAATACTGTTGCTTTGTTGATTTTAATTTGTTAGACTTCTATAGGTCACTTTATCACATTCATAAGTATTATAATTCATATTTTTTTCTATTGAAGTCATGTGACTCAGAAAATTATTATAGTAATTATATTGTGATGATAAACACTAAATGACGAATGTGTAAGGATAACATGGAATGACGAATGTGTAAGGATAACATGGAACAGTATTATTATTACAAGAAATATATTAGATACCTACTAAAGATAACCAGTTTCAATTACAGGCACCTACACGTTACAAGGAGTTTGTCGATTCGATTGGTATTTATTTAATTTTATTCACCGTTTACTCAGAGATTTATTATTCGATTTACTCCTCCTATTTTCTCCAATTCATCATCAATTTGGTCCAGTTCTGACAATATTATCTATGAGAAAAACACTGGTCTTAAATTGGAATTAAGTGTGTGCGTGTCGACGACACATATGTGAACGAATATCTAAATATCACGCCAACCGATTTGGAGAATTCATTTTTTATTGGACAGGGGATATTTCATGGATAGTCCCTCATCAAAGAAATCAGGATCTGATTCTAGGATCCTGGCGACATCGAAGAGACACTCGGACGGCTCCTTCTGGATCCGATCCGAAAAAAATAATTAAATAAAAACTAAAAAGAAAGAAACAAGCCCAGTAGTTTAAAATTCATACAATACTCACAGTCGGGGCCCATTCAAATTTTACGAATCAATTTTCCCAAGGGGCCCTGACTGTGAGTATTGTATGAATTTTAAACTACTGGGCTTGTTTCTTTCTTTTTAGTTTTTATTAAATTAATTTATTCATTTAATTTTTAAAGTTATTTTTTACGCAGTCAGGTTTTTTGTGTTTCTTTAAATTATTATTTTTATTTTATACTTTTTAGTTACGATTCATTCAAAAGTTATTTTTTTACCAAAAATATTTTTGTTTGTAAGTATATCGTTTAAACTTGAAATATAAACTTAAATCAATAAGTAAGAAAATTAGCGAGAATGAATGTTTGTTAAATAACTTTAAATCGTTATATATCCTAAACTATTAATTAAAATGGAAAATGGTAAAAGGAACCTAAAGATGATTTTAAAATACCTATTCAATGATACCCCACTTGACATGGTTCATTGACTTTTTTTTTATTTTGATGATATGGCATCTGGTTGTAGCTGTGGTGAATTTTGATTACTGTCATGTTTTTAGTGACACTCGCAAGGTTAAGACGAATCGATCATCAAAAATTATGCGTTTAGCCTCTAGAACGCCACATAGACACCAACATACATACATAGACTGATGCCCTCCTTTGCGTCACGCAGTCGAGTAAAAATGTAAGACTTTCTTGATGTATTCTATTTGTACTTTTAGGCTCTCCCAAGGCAGATACGCCATTCCGAAAATAACAATGACCTATCAGAAGATATTTTCGTATTTATCTCTAGAAAAGGGACAATTGAGACAAAAATAACATTTCCGTTACCAATATGTCGAACTAATTAAATTGTTAGATCGAACTAATTGTCTTATTGTTTACAAGAAATAATCACGTGATTGTGTCTATTACTATCACTGGCGGATGCTTGGGGACAGAAACGAAGTCTTTGTCTATATTTCAATTGATTTCAACAAAGCGGTAACCTATGAGAAACAATACTAAAGTTTAACCACGGCTACAACTTTCGAACAATAATTTTAAAATTATAATATCTCCAACTTACGTCATCGTAACAAGGTTAAAGGTATCTTCATTCCTTCTCATTCCTACTCTTCAGAGCGCAGGATTCAATATACTCATGATACATCATCGAGAGTATCATCAAAACATTCTCGCATAAATTTGGAGTTCTGAACAAAGTGAGACTTTTTTTCATGCCGTAGCAGCGGCGGCTTCTTTAGAAGACACAAATGGAGTAGATTTGTATGCTCTACATGTGAGCAGTAGCTCGCATCTCTGTATGCTCTCGACAGGTTGCAGTGACATCCGGTCCAAGTCCGGTCCGGACAACAAGTTCATAAGTTATAGTGATCAAATTGGATATACTATAGTTGTAACAATTTGTATATTTATATGATTTATATCCACAAGATAAGTTGGTTTAGTGCCAAAAGATCTGATTTGGGTGATTCAGGTGACGTTATTGCCGAGCTATTAATAAACGCTTAACGATTTGTATTGACGAACGGGCCGCTGGAAACACACGCTGCACATTTTCACTAAACTAAAATCTGTAAACTTTTAATTCGATTTACCTTGCCATGTTTGTTTCAAAACTTTTTAAACCTATTTATCATTAGAAAATTAAATAATGGAAAAGTTTATCATCCAAAAAAACATTTTTTACATTAAGTGATTAAAGGAGATTTAGGAACTCGGACTTATTTGATCGTTTTTATCCATTTTGGAAACACAACAACAATCATTTTCTTATTTTTTACAAATAAAGAGATTGGTGGATTTAAACACGCATTCAATATGTAAAGTTGAGATTGCCTTTTCTCCTTGCCCTTCATTTTGAACATTCCTTAACTGAGATGATGCAGCTTTTACGTAAAGTAACAATTGGTGAATCGATAACCTAAATGATATACCTAGGTATACCTACCTAGGCGAATCAGACATACCGATTTCTACGGTATTCATCTTTATGTACTATTCTAAATATGCGTACCGTTAATGACTATGCATATCAAAATATACACAATCCTCACCTAAAAAGTAAACATTTTCTCTATTTCGACACAGTTTACAGAACTTAAAACGCCTTGTGCTAGTTGGTTTTGGTTGCTAGTAGAATGCGCAGGCCTGGCCCTCTGACATCAGTGCATTACGTCACCGCGCACATGGTCATATATGAACTGTGGGCACCGGGCACATGTGGCTCACGCCTTATACATTTGAACAGTGTTATATACGTACGGTATAACATCGGCGAGTGAAGGTCTTTGTGTGACGTCTAATATATGTTCATACTTCATACCTACTTCCTGTTAGTTTATAATTTATGCAGATTCAATTCATGGTTTGGTGGATAACTGTAATAGACTACCTACCTACAATATTTATTTCACGCACTTTGTTTCTAAGATATGAACCATTTAGTTTTTATAAGAATACCTATATAATATGATAGCTATGTTATATTTTGTGGACTAGCTTTATAGTTACATACCGATAGTGGGTGGCGCAGCGCCATCTATTAGATGTTGTACGAAACTATACCTATGATAGGAAAACAAGCAGTCGCAAACTTACAGACGGATACTTTTAGAAGGTAGGTACTTACACAACACAATATTCAAATAAGTTGGGAGATACTGACCTACATTCCATCTCCCTAACTATTCGACGCGATCCCTAATAGTTTGTGATTCGATGTAAAGTGATCACCAACAAACCATGGCAGGTAGGTAAACAAGACACGAAAAAATATTGATATACCTATAACCTATCACCAATATTTTTTTATTTAGATAAAAAATTGTAACCAATACCTCAATCCATGCATCCATAGTAACGTATAATACTATGTATTATTTCAATGCCTTAACCGCGGAAGACGTAGGTATGGGTACCTAGAGTATGGGTTGGCGTGTGTTTATCATTACAGATTATTTTAATCAAAGTATAGTACAGGTAAGAATATGAATGTTCATTTTCTCCTTATGTGTTAAATAATTAAGCAAAAAATCTGAACTTCACACTGATGATCAACACAATTCTCAAAACGAGGAAAACAAATAATTCTGTGACATGAAGAAGTAAAACTGACGGAATCATCAGAACCATAATAACTGAAAAGGGATAATAAAATCTTTAATTTTTTATTTGTAGGAAACTTAATATTTATTTTGTCTACATAACCTATGCAGGCAAAATATCATCATCATCAGAGCCCTGTCCCCAACTCCACTCTAAACTCAACAGTAAGCCGGAACCATGTTTCGGATTTACAGTCTAACTGTGAAGCGGAACAACATTGCTATTTTCCGAGATGCGACGGCCGTCTGACCTCCACAATTCCGCAACCCGCTGACGATATCGAAAAAATTACGAACAATTATTCCATTTTACGGCGCTAAATACCTACGCATAACGTTTGCTAAAATAAAATACATAAAATAGTATAACTGAATTCTTATGTACAGTTTGTTGATGTTAACTATGGTAACGCATAACATATGTACATCAGTCGTGTGTACTTGTACCTATCATTAGGCGTCATTTAACACTGGTGGCGCAATCTAGCTGAATGATGAGAGGTGACGAGTCCAAGGTTGTAACTAAACAGTGTATAGCCCGCGATGTCACTTGGCATATTTACGAATTACCTGATACTACACATAAAATAGTTAGACGGGGACACCGTGCTCCCTACACCAGAAGGTGGTCATCTCGAAAGAGTTGGCCTCATCACCTCCAGCAACTAAGGTCCTAAAGAAGTGCGTTTTAGTAACTAATAGGTAATCTGTGGTTTACCAACCATTAGGTAATCTGTGGTTCTAGTCCGTACGAGTCCGACATTACCTCCCCAATCCCCAACCGTCACACCGTCACCCACGACATTCGCCCGATTAATTTTGAACTGAAAATTCAACGTTTACTTCAATACCTGCGAGCAGATGCGCTTCAACGAGTTAAGTAAGTAGATTAATATCAGAATCGTAAGGCTTATCCGTTTCGCTCTTTCATTTAAAAGCTTAGTAACCAAGTAGGTAGATACTATGTGAATGTGTGAATTTAGGTAGCAGCAAGACATATCGGAAATTTGGCAAAAAAGCAGATAGAGGAACAAACCGAACTATAATTTTGAATATGATTCATACGCATTCATTAAAAAAAATACATTTATTAGGTACTTAAGGCGTCATACTATTTATTACAGACAGACACCTAAATTTTATTCACTTGTATAGATAATAGCTAAGATAATAACAATGCCCATCAGCATTGAAACTAATAACACTGGTCACGAATAAATTATGCCTTTTATTCATTACAAAAATTAAAAAATTCAACAACTTCCTTTGATATAGATCAAAAGTTACTTACCAAATGGCGGCGTGCCGACCTATTTTGCTCGCACCTTAAGTAAGTATTTACTAACTTATTTACTTATGTAATTTAATGCACTTATATTCTATGAAAAATTCAAAGTATGAATAGTGCCATTTTAGTCAGATTTTAGTGTTTCTAATAAAAAATCGCATCTAAATTAGTTCAGTAGTATTTACGTCCGATCGTGAACAAGTAAACATATAAACAAGATATTAAATTTTGTGTCCAAATCGGTAATAACATAAAAGGTTCGGCCTTCTTATAATAGTATTAGAAGCGCACGGTATATTATTATTATTATATATTGAAAGCAGCACGCTATGTCGCCATTTACTCAGCAGTTTAACTTATTATTTCTAACTTGTTCAACCTATTAATGTCTTCAAAAAAAGAGTAAACCCTACTAGGATTACATTTTCTTTTTTTTCTAATGTCTTGTCGTATCCATATTTCTTCACATATTCCACTAGGATTCCCTATTTCAATTCCCCTGGGGTGAAGTAGGACGTAGTAAGTCTTTCCGAAGAGCAAAACCTATGCTCGGGTCCTCTCCGAGGCATAACTCAAAAATGCCGTCGAAACAATAGAAGAAAAATTTCCCAGAGGAAAATCCAACGGGGGGAAATCCACGTTCTATTCCACTACAATCTCTCAGAGAATTATCTTAAGCAAATCAGAATGATAAACGCTTGATAAAAACTAATAGCTGTTAGGTATATTTATATGCATAATATAAATGCTCACGCCCGTAATCCCCGAAGTAATCGCCAACTAGTTTTGACCCGATTCCTTGCTATGCGGTGTAAATCGCATTTATATAAATCAGACGTAATGTTAAAGCGTTCAAAAGTGCAGACATCTGCTACGCTACGAAATAGCATAATAATAATTTCTCTTTTATTGAATTATCACTTCAATAACTCAGGGGTCCTCATAAAAAGTTAATCTACCTAACTAGTACAGATTTTTATTCAGCAGTAATAAATGTATTGAAGAACACAAGGCTGAACAATTATACTCTGCTATGACATGTATAACCAATAATTTGTTGTCATATCACAATTAAAGGTTGTAGGTACACTGGACTATTTGAAGACACAATGGCCATTACCAGTCTCTATTCATTGCGTCCAAATCGCGCTGTTAATGCTGTTAGATGTACCTTCTCGACATTTGATTGAACTCGTCGTCACCCCTCTTAAAAAGGGTGAAGATCTTGCCAGTGTCGACTTGCTTGGGTTTTACCTTATAATTATATGACACAATGTACGTGACCTCATTTCCAAATTTTTAGACATAAGTTTATCATCATCACGTTAGTCTCACTTGCTTCTGAAGCCAGGGATACACTCCCACCCTCTACTCCTAATCTTGATTTGACTTATCTTGATTTTACAGAAAACAGCAGGCGCTGCCCTTTCGTTAATAAGCAGGTGTTGCTACATGCTGTAGCTAGCAAGTGACATAACAGCTTTTGGCCGCAAATATCTTGTGGGGCCCCAAACCCGAGGGAGACTAGTTTGAAAACTAGTTCTTTTTAGTACAGACTAAAGGTGTCTGTTCTCTGTAGCCGAGCTGCGCATTGGACATCTCCAGATACATGCAGCTGATACAGTGTACCGTGAAATGGATTCAAATATTGTTTATCGTTATAAAGTAATGTATGTGAAAAAAATTGCAGTTATAGAAAAAATACATCATAACATTCATTTATTACTATGAACTATTTGTGCGGTTGGTTAACGTGTCGTGATTACTACTACTTCGTAGGTAATACCAACTATTAGGTAATCTGTGGTACTACTTTTATACGAATAATTGAGACGAATATGGTACATGCATAATTATATCACGTTCACGTATCACTACAAAGACAGACATCTGACAACAGTAAAAGGCATTTCTGTGTGTTTTTCGAAGAGAAATTATCTATATATGAATGATTAGTACAAATTTCTTCACATTTGTGAGAATTGACAAATACCATTCTGTCGTAGACGGTGAGTTTGGCGCGGGTGGTGTCTGGCGTCAAATAGTACAGTTAGAATATAAGTCGTTCCACGGTCTGCACCTGTTCAATTCAAGACAGGTAGCGGGTGCCGCTGCCGACCATTAAATAAACGTGAAAGCCAATAAGTATGCATGTGTTTAGAAAATCCGTTATGAATATAAGTTAAGTAAGCATGATTATGCGTTGAGACTACTGCCAGGCTTGATCATAAGTAGGATTGCCAATCTTTTCAACTCTTTTGTGTAAATAAAGTAGGTACTTACCTACACTGGTTTCTAAAGGTAGAGGTTAATAGTAGACAGGTAGTATTGTTTAGAGTAAAATTCATATACAAAAGTAGTTGTAGTGTTATATTCATTTTTATCACCTTCCTTTAGCGGTTCACTAAATTTCATACTCAACTTATGGCCACGTTCAAATAAATGCGTGCTTTGATATTCATTATGAAATACCTACAATACCTTTACATATTACCAACTACTTTATTATAAAAATACTTTAAACTGCGTCGTAACACTCGTAACCCGTGAAAAACGCACGGATATATATTGTTTCTATTTTCCACAGACTACCTCATCATCATCATTCTCTAAGCCTATTCCCAACTCAGTGGTATGTGTTAAAATATGATCTCAAACTCTCACAAATCACTGGCCATCTTGGATCAAAAATTAACTGAAGGAAAATAATGTTTGAAACAATCGGTTCATTCAAAAATATTTTATTGATGGCAACGATTTCGGACAACAGTTAAATATTAATAATGCACTATCACATATGTTGGCATTTCCATGTGAGAAATCCGCGGTAGCATTTCCATCAAATGCGGCGTAGTTTCGATTCAGATTAGTCCGCCCCAAAACTGGGCTTCCCATTGAAATGCGTAGATGTTCACGTCAAAAGGTCCCTACACAGAACATAAAATTAAATTAATGACCACCTGCCAAAACTTGCACCTTACGAAGTATCGACGCAATAAGTACTTGTACACCTTTTATTTATTATTACAGGTGAGTAAAATATAGCCTCATTATTATTAAACTTTCCTTGTTTAGTTAGTAACAGTTAAAAGAAACTATGTGCATAATCAGTTAGTGTTATCTGCCCAAGGGAGGTCACATCTAAGTGAACTTCTTGAAGAGTGGCAATTTAATTCAAAACAATCGAAGGATGACATAAGTTGATAATCTCTGTAGCTGCGACCGCAGTTGAAGACAATTAGGTCCATAAATATTCAGTCCACGGTGAGTGAGTGAACTACTTACAATCAAATTCATTGTAGAAACCAGTGTCTGTGCTCCAATAAGAAATAGACTCAAGCAGTCTTCGTGGCTACATCCTGATGTACAGCGGGCCGCAAAAGTTCCTGGACAATAATTCGAAACAAAATTGTATAAAGTGATGTCACTTTACAACTACTAGTCTTAGTGGCTAATGGATAATAGATTTACTTGTTAATGTACTTAAGTTTAGGATACTACTTGCATGAGTTTACTTATTGTGTACAAAGAAACATGACATCGATCTGCTTTATTTTATTAACGCTGCGCTGTCTGTTACTTTTGGTTAAATTGACTTAAAGTGTCAAAGGATCTTAAGGTATCATTTTTTAGTCATTATTTATTACGCAAAAAAGTACAAGTTTTACCGTAATATAAACCTCACTGTAAGAAGTTAAAGAGCTAAATAACTTTCTAAGAGTTCATTGACGTCAGCTAAAAGTTTTCTTAAATATACAAGCTTGTTCGATTCAAGGATTAAAATGTCGTACTAAATACATACTTTTTCAGATATAAACAAAGTACCTAATCTTTATTTTGAACGGTTAAGGTAGGATTTCGTTTTGCAGTACGTATGACTTAGGTAAATTGAGCATTAAAGTGGCATTTCGTCGGGGATAGTGCAAATCCGCGAATCTACCATATGTAAAGGCCGCGTATCTGCAATAGATCAAGTTTTACAGAGGAAGGTTAAAACTTAATAACTTTATTAATTCAATGAATTTTAAGCTCATTTTTACATAGAAGGTAATTATTAATGTGTTCTATCTCTTGTTAGAATAATATATCAATTTATGTAAATAATTAAGGCCCTACGACAAATACGCGGATTTGCTTTGACCATAAACTTATAATATTGGAACTTAAGAGGAAGGTACGCGGTTATGAATTAAATAAATGTTATTATTTAACAACAATATTTATTTAATGTTGAAAATAAAACTATTCTAAATTAATGTAGAATCTGTAACTCTTACAAGAGTTAGATAATATGAATGTAACAAAACTAACAGAAACTTTTCCTCTAAAATCTCTTTGAATTGCTCTTATAAACATTGATAGAACTAAAGTATCAAAACTAGTTTAATTAAATCTTATATTCATTCAGACGATATCAGCCTTAGTAATTTCAATTTGAATACTTAGGAATATCACAAATCCTAAACTTATTAATAAAATATTATATAAAAAATCAGTCTTAGTGCTAACAGTATTAGGCACTTGATTGTACATAATAATTAAAATCAAATTATAAAAAAATAAAAAGACTGATTTTTTATATAATATTCAACGCCTAACTTCGAGCAACGCGAAAAATCCAATCTTGATTATTTGTGATAATCAATCATAAATAAAAAGCCGCGGTAGCCTAGTGGTATGGGTAATGGACTGCTGAGACGAGGTCTCGAGTTCAATCCCAGGTTTACCATGGCACACACCAATGACTTTTCGATGCTTTTCGAAGTTATGTGTGTATTTATCGCAGGTTTATAAGTGCCTCGGAGAGCACGTTAAGCCGTCGGTCCCGGTTGCCATACAAACATCTATGGCAGTCGTTACGGGTAGTTGGCGCCCTCAAAAGTCCAACCAGCCTAACTTGGAACTTCGATATCGCCATTGGTCATTAGATCATTGGTTGTGGAGGTCAGATGGCAGTCGCTTCACGGAAAATATCGAAGTTCAGCCGCATCACAGTTAGTCACTGGCTATTAGCCTAGACATCGCCAAAGCGTTCGATAGAGTCTGGCACAAATCGCTTCTTTCCAAACTACCAGCCTTCGGTCTGCCTCTGAGACTGTGCAATTGGGTTGCTAGCTTCCTGCAGGGGCGCCGTATTCGCGTTCTCTGTGATGGACAAGCATCGGAGTTCCTGCAGGTAAATGTTGGTGTGCCGCAGGGGTCCGTCTTATCACCCACTCTCTTTCTTCTGCATATCAATGGCATGCTGTACACCGGCAGCGTCCACTGCTATGCAGACGATAGCACTGTACACGGGAGTTACCACGGACATTCTGTGGCCACGTCTGTCGTGAGACGTTTTTTCACGCCGGAGCAGCGGTGTCTTCTTTATAAGACACAAATTCGCTCCTGCGTGGAATACTGCTCGCATCTCTGGGATGGCTCCGCAAAGTACTTATTAGATGCTCTCGACAGGTTGCAGCGACGTGCGGTCCGCATTATTGGGAGTCCTGAGGTCACAAATTCCCTCGAGCCTTTGCAGATGCGTAGAGATGTTGCGTCCTTGGCAGTATTTTACCGTCTCTACCATGGTGAATGTTCTGATGAGCTCTTCCAATTAATCCCACCCTCCCCTTTCCTACACAGGACAATGCGTGCAGGGCTTAGGTGTCACTAGCATACGGTACAGAATATTCCATCAAGAACCAAGCGGTTCGGTGAGTCTTTTCTGTGCCGTACCATTAAGTCCTGGAATTCCTTGCCGGCGCACGTGTCTCCTTCTTCCTACAGTCCCGGGTCCTTTAAGCGGGGCGTGAAAAAGCATCTGATGAGGCCGTCACGCCGAGCGCCACCATTGTAGCACTGAACGTGTTTCCCTCCCTCATTTTCTTTAAATAATCAATATAAAAAGAAGCGTAAGTTGATGCTGTTAAATCCGTAGTTGTCTCATCAAACCAATAACACTTTACATTATTAGTGCCCAGATTGTAAATTGTGAAATTATGAACCATAAGCTTTGTTTTAAAATACAGTGCACTAGCTTTCAAAAATGGACACAGTTTCACAGTTTGTAAGTCAGCAGTGATAAGATGAAGTATTCCATTTTTCGCTCCTTCTTTGTCTAAAGTCTTTTTTTGTCTAGCTAAATCTTTTCGTGACAAGTGTTGCTGATATTTTTCTTCACTAATATTACCTACTCTATACGAACAACATAGATCACATGCATCATTTTGCATCATGCATCATGCAAAATTAAACCACAAACTCGTTGCCGGTGTCTCCAGATCAATTACGCGGTGCTGACACTAGCTCGCGAAAGATACGCAGTGTTGTTACTGGGCGATTCCTGGCTTTCGATTGGTCAAAATGAACTCGTGTCAAGGCGGTGGCAGCCGATCAAGATGTTGCGGAATTTGCCCGCGAAACTTAAATTTGGCTACATTTGTCGGATACACGGAATTATCCAATGCAAGTTACGCGGAGTTGCACTATCCCCGACGATTTGGCATTAACATCTACGACCAAAAAAAACAATTATTTAAGTACTAGCAATGCAATTTATTATTAATGGTTGTATATTATCATGTGTGAGTTCGCTACAGAATTTCTCCTAGTTTTTCTGTTCTGTGGTAAATAGGTACATACCTAGGTAGGTAACTGTGTATGATTCCGTATTCCAACTACCCAGATCGTTTCAATTCCATTTGAAACTTTTGACAAAATTCGTTACCGTTGGGAATTTCAGGCATTACGGGCTGATAAAATGTAAAACGTACTATGAATATTAAACTAGATGATGACTTTATTGATGTACCTAAGCGTGCTTTCACATCACAAGCAACTGCAGAGTATAAAGACTATAGACCTTCAAAAAGAACCTCGGGCTCAAACCAACCTCATCTGCTAACCTTTTTTTTTTTTTTTTTTTTTTATCGTGCGCAAAATCCCCACGGATACCACCTCCACCAAAACCGATGGAGGTGATTATGTCGGACTCGAACCGACCAAAACGCACGCCGTCCATGGGTCCTTGATTGCCGGAGGTGAGATTATACAAGACATATCTCTCGCACCCCGGCAGACCCGGGGACATCTCTGTTGAGATGACCCTCTTCCCCTAATGTGGGGACCATGGTGTCCCCATCTAGCCCCTGTGTATGGGGTGGCATTTGCGCCATCGCCGTGGCCTGCTTCTGCTAGGGTGACCGGCGGCTCCACCCGTCACCCCCAGGCCCGCGCTCATGGGGGACGGAGGTCATTTTGCGACCTCCGACGTCCGAGTCGCCTCCGCTCATCGCGGGCAGTGCGGGCCCGGAGTCTTCTCCGAACCCGCTCCGCCTCCTCCTTTTCGAGCATTACTTGCTCGCAGAAGGAGGCGGCGGCTGCCCAAGCACTCGCGCATCGTACCATCACCGTGAGGAAGGTGGCGAGCGAGACAACTCCCACCCCTAGGGCTGTCACTAGGACCCGCCTTGGCGTCTCCCACGCCGGGCACTCGGTCAGCGTGTGCAGCCCCGAGTCCTCGCTCGCATCACAGTGATGGCACTCGGACGTTGGCTCCTTCTGGATCCGACGCAGGTAATCCCCGAAGCACCCGTGCCCGGTGATCACCTGCGTCAGCCGGTACGAGAGGCTACCGTGTGGCCTCTCTAGCCAGTCCCCCATGATGGGTCTTACCGCCGCTACTACAGCGTGCCCTGCGCGTGATTGCCCAAGTCGTCGTTCCCACTCGGCTACCATGTCCCCGTGGAGCTGGGACTTGACAGCCCGGAGCTCACTAGGCTCGGGTTCATGTCCCCGCTCCCGCGCCTCCTTTCGATACCGATATAGCACCGAAAGGGCTCTCGCATCCAGGATCCATGGTATCGATCCGGCGAGGAGACTCGCTGCGTCGAAGGATATCGTACGGTACCCCCTGATGACCCTGATGGCCATCGTGCGCTGCGGGGCGTGCAGTTTCTGCACGTGTCTGGCCTTCAGGGTCTCCGCCCATACTGGGCACCCATATAGGGCCATGGACCGTACGATTCCCGCGTAGAGACCTCATCTGCTAACCTGCTGATTAACTGACGAGGCTCTGATGCAGGCTTTAATCTCAAGTTAGCCGGGCATGGCAGTCGCTCTTATATGGTAGGATGAACTAAATACTTAGTACCCAAGTTCCAAAGTGACGACCAAACTAGAACAATACTTAAATGATGTCGTATCACACATACAACTTAGCAATGATGACGTATAACGCACGTCACGGATATCCTTTAAGGAAAGTAAAAATAAACTAAGAAACCATATTTATCCGGCATCCACTCGCGTACGCCTGTAGCGCTGTATTCGGCAATACCTAAATTAAATACACCATTCGAGTAATAGCATTCGTTAAATAACAGGCGCTTTATCATATATGTATTTAATTTAGAAAGGGTTGTGCGATCTAAATCCATTACAAAAGTGATAGTCCAAAATTGTAAAATACATTTTGAGGTTGCTATAGTCAGTTTGTTCTTTACAATCCCCTCTTTTTTTTACCCTGGGTACTTTGTGCACGTGCCCAAGGCCCCCTGATAGTTATGGGGCTCCCAGTTCCTGCCAGATCAGCAAATGACAACTGAAAAACATATTAATTTTGAACAAATCAAATAAGTACATAATGACGACTGATTTTTAATAGACTCAGAAGTTCCTGTTCAATGAAGGACCACAAACCAAACTGCGGATATCGCGGAATGAAAAGTATATCATACATCTGCAAATATACCCGCGTGGATGTCGATTATCGCATTGTAAATTTAAGCGTTCTATTCGACTCTATTCAATTTTCTACTCCCCTCTCTATAGTAGTTTCTCCACTTCCCGATTTCCCAATCTCTCCGCTTTTCAATTTCGCCTATTTCCTCATTTTCCGTTTAGCATTTCCCCATTGCCGGTTTCGCATTCTTCCACTTCCCCATTTTCCTCATTTCACCACACCCACAACTCTTCCCCGTTTTCCCACTTTCCCAATTCAGCCTTCCCCGTATACCCATTCCACTTTTTTTATTTTCTCCCTATCCCCATCTCTCACACATCTTACGCATTGTAATTTCAAATCTGGCAGCTATATTTGTGAAAGGATAAGTGGGAGACTTCAGTCTTTGCACACCGAACATTACGCTATGGTTATAAGTGTAGCATACACTTATAACCATAGCGTAATGTTCCTACCTACTAGTGAAGTGACTACCTAATTCTACAAAGATAATGGTCGTCACAGATGACATGAGATGGCTTATAGAGTACCCTGTCCATCAATACTATTATAACAAAGACAAAGATAATCTTGTGTCTAGTCACTTTCCTGCCACCTACGTATTTATCTAGTAGTAATAAACATCTAAGAAAAGTTCGATGACGTCTGGGCGTAGAATTATCATATCATTTATGAATAGATACCAATTAGGTGTACTTAGCCTCATTAGAAGATGAAATTATTTGCGACATCGTGACACTCGCGATCGATCGAATAACCTTCGTTAGTTCACAATATCGCGTGCTCAAAAACTCGTGCAAATTAAACAAACATACCTAAGTTAGATGTCAGAATTTCTCTGTCTGATAGTGAGAGCAGCAAAAATATTTTAGCTCAGAAACATTGTTGCTACGCTAATTGTCTGCTTATAGTTAAGATTAGCTGACTTCGCGACTTTTCCGCGTAATACTTAATGAAACAAAAACGGAACAATACTTTAATAAAAATACTCATCCTTGTATACTCCATAAAGGCGCGTTTAAACCTATGTAACATTTTATCGTGACCGTATGAGGAGCGCGTGTCAGTTTGAAAATGTGGACGCGTTTTGTTTTGTGCGAAGCTGCGGCTACGCGCTGATCCATTCCAAATACTGGAAGAAAATACTAAAACACGATGTCACGGTATAGGTACCTAAAGTTACGGTATTAAGATCGATTGTGCGTGTCTCAGCGCGTAGGTTTGAGACTGTTACGCTTAAATGTTACGTATTACTTACTTATACTACTAACTTATAACACTTCGTCGCACCCCCGGCCACGCGTTTTTCCATCCCGTCACTCCGTCCACACTCAACGTCATGCCCTGTATCGATGCCACGCAGTCCTGTCCGTTGTTTGTGTCACAAATCTGAACGCACCTTTAGGAACAACAGCTGTCCGTGAAAGTCCCGTCGAATTCTGGGTACCTGGCTGTTTCAGTTATTGACAAAGTTAAAATGTCAGGAAGACAGGTAAGTACTTAAACTTCCATCTTATTCACTATTGGTCTGATAGTTTCACACCTTCAGTTCCACCCACTAATGATTTTACTTTAATAAAAAACTAGCCATTTCATGAATCTGATATTTTTGTACACAACTTCAAGACAACGATTCATCCTGATTGTCCACCATAATCAAGGTAGGTACTGAGATTATAAAAAGTGCCATTCGATTTTAGACTCTACTTTCACTTTGCCAATGTACAAAGTTAAATGGTATGGTATAAAGTGAGTGAAACGATGTAGTAACCTCTTTTTCATTTTATTTTGAACTTTAGCGTCATATAAATAATGCTAAAATTCCATGGTAGTTTTTGCAATCTCAGTCGTGTGCCTTTGGTTTACAAATTAGTAGAATCAGGGTTCGTATGAAAAAATAATAAAACCGTTTGATTTATTTTTTTACTTGTAATACCCATCAACAAGGAAAAGTACCAATTCAAACTATAAGCTACCACATGGTATACAGAATCTCGCAGTAAACAACTGCGTAGGTAAACAAGAGAGCATTGGGGGAACAAAGGCAACGGTTATATGGGGCACGGTTCGCCCTAATGGGGACAACTTTGGGATCGATACTTTCAAGAGTGGTTACCATGGTGATAACGCTTCCGTGGCCGACTTTCGGCAGCTACATAAGCTAAGCTACCTACTGTGATCACCCTTGATACGGATTATTACATATACTTGAGCGGCTGCACTGTGAATCTACAGATTTTAGCATGGCTTACGTTAGAAGAAACTTGACGATGATAGAGAACTGAAGGTCTGGTGATAATATATATGTAATTAGAGCAGTTATGAGAGTCTGTAGAGAATATGGGTAATAGCTAAATCAGTTAATTTGTAGAATAAGATACGTCGTGGTGTGGTTACCTACGGTTTGTCAAAATCCGCCTACGGAACCCAAGGCACAAGTAAAATCCTCCAAAAAGTAACAAATGAAACGAGCATCATCGTCAAACCGTTTGAACCGTTTTATTATTTTTCCTTTTAAAAGGTTCAAAGATATTTTATGGATAGCAATAATTTTCTGTGCTATAGCGATGGGGCTAGGCGCTCACGAAAAGTTATTATAGCCTACGGCTAACTCGCCCGGGTTCTTATTTTTTGAGACAGACTATGTGAATGTTACAGAGTTAAAAGGAAACAATTTTACAATTAGTATACTGTCACAGAATAAACAATAGTACTACATAATACTGCTCGCAACTACGTGATACTGCTCGCAGACCAATTCTCAGATGGGTGTCGTAAAAGGTGACGAACGGAAAATAACAGACGATATCACTGCGAGAGAAGGAAAACTCAAAATAAAACCCGGTACCAACTCGTCAGGCCAGTGTAGCAGCGTGGAGGCAATAGGCCAAAGGCTCCAAACATTGTGAGAGGCCTTTGTCCAGCAGTGACGTAGAGACATAAAGACGTTGATTCCTCATTCGGAATAATTAGCCGAAGCCGAGCGAATTAATTAGTTTATACCACAGGTGGTAGAACGGATAACATTGGTTTGCTCCATGGTTCCTTTCAGTTGAGAAAATATGTTATGTATGACCCAACATTCACCTCCTGAGTTCATCTCTTAAGGTGTATATATATACATAAGGAATGACTAGTCCATTGATGGGTGGAGAGGCCTACCTCTGCAGTTTTTTTTATTACCTATAATTTCCCGTTTACCGTCATATAAGCAAGTTATAATATGGTTGTATTAAGTATAATAATGCTATGAAAATAAAAAGGCCCAAAAATAATTACGAAACGTTATGTTCAAAAATTAACTCACACACTACGACCGGAAACGGTGCGCACTGTGCGGTATGAAAGGAGTTTCATTCCGCGCACGCTCAAGCTAATGAGCTCCCTGCCGTGGTTTTCCCAAGCGACTACAATAGAGGGTTCTTCAAGAAGGGCATTAGAAGGTTTCTACAGGGGGTAGGCAGTACGTGTGTGACGCCTCTGGTGTTGCAAACGTCCATAGGCCACGGTGACCGCTTCCCATCAGGTGGGCCGTGTGCTTGTCTGCCACCTAAGTGGTATAAAAAAAGGGGGAACGCTCCCGGAGCCGAAGGCACCTGGTAGTACTAATGGTACACAACATATAATTGCTATAAAAAAAAATTACGACAAAGCAATTTTTTGTGTTGGTAGACGGTGGAAAAAATGTGGACGGTTGATGACACGCGTATCATGATACGCGGTTTCGATACGCCGTTATGATACGGTCGATCCCGTGTCGTGTCGGTTTTTGTCCGATCTTCAAAGGTGATACAGATACGGGCGGCGGTCATTCTGGACGCGTGTCATTTGGGTTGCACGCTCGATTGCAGTTTTTTTTTTATTACTTTATAACAAAGGTGTACAATTTTCATATGCACTAGAAATGTAACAAAAACCAGAAAGATTTAAATTTAAGGTCTCTCATCAAAGCTCTTCCTCCAATTCTGTTTTTGTTTCTAAATAATTCCGTTTGCCACCACTGTCTGTGTTTTAGTATTGACCTCTTTTTAAGAATATTGTGAATAACAATAAAACAGGCGCTCTAAATTGCTAAATTTACGTACACTTCAACCAACGGTCTTCAACCTTGATCAAACATGTCGTGTTTAATCGAGAGTTGATACAGAGCTGGGCAATTTGATACGCGATCATGGCTATTGTGAAGATACGGTCACGGAGCAAATCGAGGCGTCTTCAACTTGATACAGGGCTTGATACGTTATAGGTACGCTGATACGGATTGATACGTGATACGGTGATTGGACCGGGCAAATGATACATATCTGGACCCGGCTTAACGTTCTGTTCGTCTATCGCTCGGGGAACCCCGTCGCTAGAGGAATTACCTTATTACATTATTTTCATACGTCAACTTTTGTCACCTTGGAATTATTTTGCTTGCATTAGGAGGTAGAAAATGTGTGGATTTCGAGGCTTAATTCGATGACACAGGTTCGGTTTTCAGCATTTATTATTCTTTCAATCAAAAATGACGAAGCTCATTCGATCAGCTAGATTATTGTGCATTTATTGAAATTATAGTCTTATTAAAAGACCCAAACATTAATTTAAAAACACAGCAAGTAAACTGATCCAACCAAATTAATGTAGGTACTGAACAAGGGCAGGACGCTGCTATTTCATAATATCTACCTATAGATATTGTTTTAGGTAACTGTGTGCACGTCATGTAATAAGTTACAATCCAGGAAGGAACTGTATTCTAGTACCTACATACATACATATGCTCACGCTCGTAATCCCCGAAGGGATAGGCAGAGGCACAACAGAGGTGTATAATTAAACACGGTCGGTCCGAGCATATTGCCGCCAATCGAGCACTTTGGAAAAGAATTGGTATGCCCAAAATAAATTCCTAACAACAAAAACGTAGAAGCAAAATAAATTTGCAAAAAAAATTTACTATACACGAAGTAATTCACAAGGAAATGAATTACGTGCTTAGCCGCACAAGCACTACCAATTAACGTCTTGGAGAGTAGGTGTCCGACGGAATTCTAGTACCTATATGTTTTTTAAATGGCTGTAATGTGTTTTGTAAAGAAAAAGAAATTAGTGACGGTACATTTGCAGTAGAGTAAATAGGAGAGTTAGCCAAAACATGAAAACAGTACAAAATAAAATTATTGTAGCTTTTTATGACCGTATAGGTTAGCAGTACTGCCATCTACCCAAAAATGATGGACTTAGCTGTCCTACCGTGGTCCTTCTAAAATGCAACAGATGTCTCTTTTACTAATTTGTATCGCTTTTTTTCTATATTAGTAAAATTTAATTATCCTCTAAATTAAAATTTACCAAAGATATACATGACATGGAATATACTTACTTACATATTTATAATAAAGCTCTCAAGCCGAGGAGAGATGCGAGGCCCCGGCGCGCGGATTCTTTGATTGATACTTGTTCTACTTAATCTTATTGTTGGATGGGTGTTCAACACCCAAAAATCTCGTATTGCGCGTATACGCATAATACTTATGTGCACTTCAATACGTCTCTGGGGATTAAGGTAGGATGCCGGTAACTGGAACACGCCAATGAACTCTTAATTTTTTGAGATTAACTTTTATTATCTCCAACAAGCATTAGGTACAAATTTGAACAGGTACTATCTACTATAATTTATTAACTAAAATACAATAGTTAGATGCCACAATTATGCATTTAACAGGGGAGCATAACAAACTTCACAATTTCTACTTTAAAAATGATTTAAAAATAGTAAATTTGAACAAGATGAATTAAAAACCAATTGTTACAACTCAGCCATTCCTATAATAATAAAGAAACAGGATGGATAAGTGATATGCTGATAAGACACAAAAACCCAATGACATGTAGGTATCTCACTAATTTCTTTACAACTAGGTACTCACTTTATAAAAAATGAACAATATGAGTTATCAACTTCACAATCTTATCCTACTCAGTGGCAAAATATGCAAAATAATAATCTTTAAATTTATCCCATTTCGGGGTAATTACATAATTTATCACAGTCTTCTAAGTCCAGCTAAAGAAAAATACTCATAGAAATTAAACTACAGTGTATTTTTTGGTTCAAGCAGATAACACAATAAATGTTTCATGCCTTTAGTGCTGTCACAATATTTCTGTATCATCTCACATTCAATAAGTTGATAAAAGCTATTACATGACATGTATTCCATATTATGTGTGAATTGTCTGCTCATGGAACAAGGTCCATCTTAACTTATTGAAATGTATATCTTCACATATTAACCACTATGATTTTGTGATTCTGGACAGGCTTCAAAATCATATCCTTAATTAATTTTTTAAAGTTGGTCAAGTAATGAAAAACCCTTAATGTCTCGAGTCAATGGCACTAGCTTAATTATTTAGGTCATTTGGTTTGTTAAGGTTTAATTATGTAATATTACAATAGATATCCAAAATCTTAGACATATTATGAGAAATTAATAATACTAAAATAGGAACTTAAGTTTTTTAGAAATCATCCTACAAATCTTTGGAATTATTGAACATTTTTTGATCAAACCATTGTAAACAGTTAGAATGGTGTAAATCATCAAACTTTTGAAAAGCTGGGGCTATTTTATTTCTTAAAAACCAATACCAGCTCTCAAATAAGCAATATAGAAAACTATGTTCAATTTCGTCTTGATGTAATGATGATCTTCTCAAAACATCTAATACAGTTGCATACACTACAGATTGGCGAGTTGCTGGTTTACATAACGATAGATGATCTAAAGGTAGTTGATAAAATACTCCACGGCCTAAATCTGCTGAAGAAGATTCTACAAAATGAATTGGCACTTTGAATGCTGTCACTAATGTTGGCACAGCTTCTGCAAAGCTTATTGTTTCCCAATTATAATGGTCCGCAGTTTGAATAAAGTCATCTTGCAATTTAAGCAATGTTGGGGAGTTCTCTTGCAATTGCTTAACGTCTGTAGAAGGCCATATAACAGCTGCAGCAGCGCGGGGCATTGTCGCTAAACCACTACCTCTGTGAGGAGTGCCAAAGAATAGTACTGCTTTAGTGTTTTCTGATAGTTGTCTCAATTCTTGGTGTTCACTCTGTGAAGATCTAATAAGAGCTTCTTTCACAATAAGTCCACCCATTGAGTGTGCAAGCCAAACCACATTTGTATTCTTGGTACCAACACCAGCCTCAGCAAGAGCAGGCACCATCTCAGCAGCTCTTGTTGGTATATCAGCTGACAGCGATGGACACTTCTCAAGCCATTCAGACAATGAACTCCAATAATTCACCCCCAAAATCCTCAAGTTATTACAATCTTTGGGTAGCCAATCCTTCGGCCAGCAAAATGTATAACTGCTTTTGTCTTGCTCTTCTTCTGTTAAAGCTAACCGTTTCTTCTGAGCTAAGTAAGATTGTTTAGACTGGGGTTCACGTGAAGCATCAATAGGCACATCTTGCAGGACAACTTCTACATCACTCAACAGTGCCTCATCATCACTTTCTATTAAATCCTTCATAACTTGCTGGAGGTCAGGATCCATATATCTTGTTGCTACTGCAGCATCTGTTTCATAAGCTGACTCAACACTATCCACATCGGACATAGTCACCTCCATGATTCCTAAAGGTTCCAAACACTTTTTGTCTCGCTGCCTCCATGTGACAAAGACACCTCCCCTTAATCCATGAACTAGTAAGGTATCACAAGTTGGAGCCTTTGTTGTTCTGTATATAGGGTGCAATAAGAATAATCCAGGTCTGTAACAGTGCTCTCCAGATAAATTTGCTAGACACACAGCAGCAGAACTCGACAAACGCACATCTTCTGACCTTAAAAGTCTTGATAATTCTCTTAGTAAACCATTTTGAAAGAAGTCTATTAGCAAATTAGTGTGTACACTCAAAATAGTAAGCACCTTCAGAATTGCAAAATCAAATTCAGGGTCGTTTCTGTATCTTAACATTGCTTCTGCTAACTTTGACATTAGCCCTGTATTCACTAATGTAGCAGTAGATATATCATTTTCGTAGTCAGCGACATGAAAAATAGTCAGATGATGATATAAAGCATCAAGACACAACATGCATAAGTCTTTTTCACTAATACTGTCTGGTTTTGAAGGTACACAATCTGCTTCTAATGCTTCCATAGCTTGCTCCTGTACATTGATAAAATATTTAAATATGAAATGTTGAATACAGTGGTGCGGATTTATATTTTGTACAGACATTATTAAGTCTCTAAATTTGTATGACAGAAGCTCCGAGGTTAACGCTTGTCTTCGTACGTGAATAGGGGGCGGCAGAAAATAACGCAGATCTGCGCCTTGCGTCCGCGCCAATAACACAGCCGTATTTTTATCTAAAGCTTGAGCTAGTTTACAACAGTCCCAGATTTTATTATGTTTAAAGGCGGCTAATTGCTCTAAGGCAATATTTCGTTGATCTTTGTTTCCATGACGACATAACCACAGTAGTTTCCATGCTAAAGAATGCTTCAAACTTTTCCAAATACGTCCTAAACCGACAGCCTCTTTCAACTCTTTATCTTGTTCTAATTTCAATGTTAAATTGTACAACGGGTCATCTATGTAAATATATTCAGGTTGTTGCTTCTCTCTATCGAGAACCTTAGGGTTAACAATCTTGTACATGGCATTGTAGGTTTGTCCGATATGATAATAAACAAACAAGCCAGTACCGCCGATTATGGCTGTATTTTTCAGTATCTTTAGAATACGCTTGGATCTATCTGGCATTATTTTCTGAACTCCACAAGTCCACAGCACAAATTACGAGCAAGAAAACTTAAAAATCTTAAACAACCAAAGCAAGCAATATATTTTAAAATAAATAATACTGAGACACGGAGACTGACATAATTTGATATTTGACAGTTGTTGACAACACACTCTGACAGTGACATACTATATGAACTTTTTTTAAATCTCATGTGTCTGCCTTCACGTTGATTAGGCTGTGGCTGCTGCGCTGTAGGTCTTCGAAGCAAACCGAAAGAGTATAGTAATATATAGGAGGGAGCATCCCTGTCCTCTATTAGAGCCGTGCTGCTATCCGTGATTTTATTTATTTTTTTACGTAAATAATCGCCATCATCATCATAATCAAAATATAATATTCTCTCGTTGGAATGAGTCCGCTTTTAATATCATATTCATAATATATCTATACTCACAAACACTTTGCGTAGGAAAAGAAATGCATGTATTGTATAGCCTGGCATCATTAAGTAGGTAAGGCACCAGTCGCACGCAAAGTTATCTTACGGGCACTCTACACACAATTAGCGGCCTTGTCGTTCTGTGGCAATCACTTGACAGGTTACCGAGGGCATTTATTATATTAAATTATTATTTAATAAATTATCGTAAAACAATATATTTACATTAATTTAGATTTTAGTCTGATTACTGTCCGATCCACTATTACATGAAGTTTTTGATGACAACATTTTATCGAATTACAATAATATTGCACCTACTTCTTGTTCGATGCTATACAGACCTCCCCCTGACGGATATTTGGGGAATGGTAAAGTTGCACGAAAGAAAAAAGTTTGCTTAATCCCGATTGGAATAGCCAATAGAGTAGAAGTGGAGGTAGTGAGCGAATGACGGAAATTAAGCTCCACTATCTGGACCAGGTCCTAACATCTGCGTATAAGGAAATTCCACATTCAATTCAACCAACCCCACCCCGGAGTTTTGGCGGGAACGCGAAAAGTGTCATAGGGCTGCAGTGTTTTATTTTCTAAATTTGGTGTGCATTCGAGTTTTTATGTGTAAAAATGGTGGAGTTTTAGACATAACCGCTTGAACAAAGCACACAAGTGTAGGAGAGTGGAATATTGTAGTGAATTGTGATTTTTCGTGTTGGTGTCAAAATCTCCCTAAGAAAAGCTTCTAGTAAAGTCTCCACTACTTTACTAGGGCAACTATCATCCGTCATCGTCATCATCATCATCATCATCAGCAACAATCATTTCAACTATACTTATCACAAAATAAAAGGAAATTCGCAACTCGACACTGGCAAAATTGTCCCCTGAATTGGGTTGATATGTTGCCATCTAAGAAAATAAGAAGAAGAAGAACCCCACCCCAATTAACCGCTCTGGGATTTCCGTTATAATTATGCATGTGTATGTATGATTTATAGATGAAATAAAACAATTTTAGTATTTCGTTATGCTCATTTACTCAATGAAGTTACGAGTACAATTTAGTAGGTGTTAGGTGTAGTAGCCAAATATATAAAATATTGTAGGTAGTGAACTAGTGAACTAAATTGCATGGTGGTGATTTACCGCAACTTACTTCACTGAAGCTTCATCCACATCGGATGTTCCAT
This sequence comes from Pelosia muscerda, assembly GCA_963691645.1. Classification (NCBI taxonomy): domain Eukaryota; kingdom Metazoa; phylum Arthropoda; class Insecta; order Lepidoptera; family Erebidae; genus Pelosia; species Pelosia muscerda. The sequence goes on along the minus strand of OY829098.1, from coordinate 18,368,860 downwards.
TGGCTGCATTCTGAATCTTCTCTTCATCATTCATATCGTCCAGACGTACTGCCGAAGGCACGCAGCGAACCTCTGCAAGAGAATTGGAACATTAATTTATTTATTTTACCACATAGGTACACACATCCGTAATCATCGGCACACCTTTTAAGTTGATTTAGTTTTATATTTCCGCACACTTTATTCATCTGCAGAACACGAACGTACCCCCTCGTTCCTTCTAACTAAAACTATTGTATTAAGTACACTGTCTAGGTATAGGCGTTACGATTACGACTATGATTAAAATTTAATAATGATATTACATTACCTATATCAATAGAGCTCACCAAAAAGCCGTCCCAGATAGAATTCGTTTTAGAAGTCGATTCTGGCGTCATATATTATATTCTTTTTTACTAGACAATGTATGAGACAACACCACTACATAGTATAAAATAAAGTCGCGTTCTCTGCCCCTATGTCCCTTTGTATGCTTAAATGTTGAAAACCACGCAACGGAGTTTGATGCGGTTTGTTTTAATAGATAAAATTATAACATAATGCTACGACCAACAGGTACGGAGCAGGAATGAAAAATGTTGCAAAAACGGGGTGACGCAGACCAAGTCGCGCGGGTCAGCTAGTAATATACCTAATATTAGGTTAAAAAAATCATTTAGTTTAATATACCTAGGGAAGAATGCATATTACCTTGAATAATCTCAGTTCCCTCTTCTGGAGTCTTCATCACCAATGCAGCTGTCAAATAGAATTCGCTATTAAAATAAATTCAACATACATTTATTAGCGTGGCATGATGTAAACCTACCTACGCCTACGGTATAACGGGGTGAATAGGGATCAAAGGGTGAATAGGGACAAAATGGTCAATGGAATATTTTACCTCTTTTACCACTTAGATCTCAAATAAACGGTAAGCCTCTTATCAGATATTTGATAATTCTGTTATTTTAATGAACTAGTCCAAAATTACGGCTGAAAGAAAATAACTACAGAATTTAGCTGACCATTTAATCCCTATTCACCCCGTTTTACGATACACAAATATGTTTTTTGAAAACCAAACTGAAAATGTAGGAAAGACAAACTGAATAGGTAGGTACTAATAATAAAACTATTTTAATATGGAATCTGAAGAGCAATAAATAACTTAGGTACTTATAGTATTGATCTATTTTGGTAACTAAAATTTGTATGAAGTACCTACCAAGCTCACAAGGACACTACACTCCAATTTTCATATAGTGTGTGTTACTTACCTATATTTTTTCAAACAAAAGCTAAGACATATACAGTAGGTAGTATTTGAAAAACACTGACGATCTTGTCATCATCCATAATGACTGGCGGGGAAGCAAGTAGGTATTCTTACCTTCGTCTATTAGAGCTACGTACACGTACCTTGTTGGAGCGAATTCCAAATCGTTCAGTGGTCCGTCTTCTTGCGCGAGATTACCATCTGACATTATTTCCTTAACCTCGAGGCACACGACTGCTGCAAGTTAAATAAAATAAGAATAACAGTATCTCTATATTACCTGTACAAATACATAGTTAAATAGATACACCAAGGGACCCCGATTCTATAGTCACACGACAGAAAGCACAAAGACTGCCATGGCATTTTCGGCTTTATTGACATTTCGTTAATGTTCAATATGAAATGAAAAACAGTGTATTACAGCAATTCATTCACTCTACATAATGTCATTTGATTTTGAACTTTAGTGGTGAATGAATAGAGTCGAAAATTAAATGACATTTTTTGTAACCTCTGTTCCTTGACAATGGTTGACAACTATATCGAGGAACTGCTTGATCTAAGTCGAAATCGAACCTTTAGTAATAGTCAAACACTGGACGTTGATTCAATAATAATATTCTCGTAGCTAATATTACCGTCGCGCTTGGGAAGTCTCCAGCGAGCCGGGTGGATGATGGGCTGGTTCAGACGTCCCACTCCCGGGTTCTGAAGGTGCCATGGTAGGTGCCGCTTCGCACCACCTGTAGCGGCGGTGCTATCTTCTTCCTTAGCCGATACCACAGGCAGCGCCTGCAAAATTATTTTATAATTATTTATATCCAAACTAATGTGCCTGCGGTTTCATCTGCATGAACGAAGTTACGTTCATCGAAGTTCGAACGAAGCCCCTAAAAACGTGGGCAACTCGGCCAGGTTTGGGCCACATGTCGGGATATGTAGATTGATGGAGAATCGTGTTACTTAATGCTATCCCTGATGTGTATGACTGCCGATTCAGACCTTTTCTTAAAACACTAAAATAAGTTATATATTTTACAACAAGTGCTAAACCACCGAAATAAACAGAAAACCATATAACAAGAACGACGGTCATCTGCAAAAAGCTGCTCACCTCATCGCCGCTCTCCTCGTCGCCACTTAGTTGATACATGGACAATTCTTCGCTTTGCATTAGCCGCTGCTCCTCAGCAGCAGTTCAGGTACTCTGAGTAGAAGTATTCAGTCGTCTTCAAGCTCAACTGGTAAATAAAACATGAATTCATAAGGTTATCCAACTCACGAACTAATTAACGAACGAACTCTGACGTCATAGATATGTTCAGTTCGTGTAAGTATTTGTGCATAGTTGTTGTTTAAATAATAATACAATTGTCGCATTATTTTATTATTCTTTCGTATTTAATACCATATTATTAATCTTAGTATTCTATTACTAATCTTGGTTCGACTTTAATACTAAGATTTTTATACTTTAATTTTTTATATTGTAAATCCGTCACGTAAAATATGATATTATCATTTTACAGGGGTATTTTTAAACAGGTCATCAAGGGCAAGTACCTAAACCACAGATTACCTATGCCTTAACTGTCATAGTTAGAGCAAAACTCAGGAAACTATGCATAACTTTTAAAATATTCTGAACTTCTTCTTCTGTCGAATCGACAGCATTTTTGTTTGAGTGGCCATCATCATTGTCTAGTAATTTGTTTCACGGTAGCGCCGCTACTCACGGAGAGGGCCCTGCATAGATTTTGAAAACTACACTCACTGATTTAGAAAGAATCGTACATTCAGCAAAAAGGAAGCGAATAGTTCAAAAAGCATTGCATTTGTGTCAGTCGTTCCTACTTCATTTTTCTGTGGTTGTTTCTATTTCGAGTGGCGATCTAATACTATGAGACCTACTAGAAAAGTAGATATCACTCAAAAACGTTCTCATACCTACATTTTTAAAGAAAATCGAAACTCAATATATTTTTTTATTTATTGCCAAATGGGACTAATTCTCACTGTAATCAAATCAAACGACTCTTTCGACTAGTCAAGTCCTTTAACAAGGGTAGGTAATATTAAGGGGTTAGATGATTTAGTTAGAGGGAGTATAAAAAATAATTTAACTCGCCCTTTTAAATGGCGGTGGCCATCTTGAATTTCCAATGTAACCTACTCAATAATAATTTTGTTCAGTTTTATAGTTACACAATTTACCTAGCTGTATAAATTGGTAGGTACTTAGGCACCTAAATAAAAATCAATATCTAACATTCTCATAATATCAAGTTGCTCAGGATCGGGATGTTATTGATTGATCGAAGTGACTCATGGCTACCATCTTTAATTTAACTCATTTTTTCAATCAATATATGTATTTATTGAAAGAAAAAAAATCAAAAATTCAGACTGCCCATAGCAGGAGGACCGAATAATGATTAGATGAGTTCTTCATGGCACATAGCAACAGGCACGTTACCACGGCAACTGCCGGTGTTTTGTTTTGACAAAGGCTTACAAAGGATACAAAATCTTCTCCGTATAGCAACGATAAGATTACTTTTACGCGATTTTTCTATTTTAGAATGTAGGCAGGTAAGTTTTGTTAAGTGAAAACGAGATATTAATTTTTTCAGACCGTTGCGAAGCCGGGATGCGTCAAGTAACAATTATATTTAGATAATATTAAAAAGCAATGCTTCGTCAGCATTAAGTACCAGCCTAATTATTTACTGGATTGGCCATTAACTGCGATGTTGTAATTAGGTCATCCGGTTAATTAAAACAACTATATGTTCGGTTATAATTGATAACAGTTAATATACCCATTTAGCCAATAACGTGCAAGTGCGGCACTATAATAATTTTTAAATAAAACAAAATAGATTCTACTTACGGAATTATTCGCACAATTGGCAGCATAGCTAATCGACTGCTTCGAAAAGATGGAATGGACTCAATAATAGTGTTTTATTATGGTACTAAAGTATTGATCGGCGTCAAATCAAATTGAATTGCCACATTTGAGGTAGAAAATATTTCATTTCCTACTAAGTAACTCCCAATTTGAATTATTGTGATGATGAAAATGATGGCCTTAACTTATGAATTTCATTGCCCGGCATAATATTGTGCCTAATGTCTAACATTATATACCTACCTACTTGTTGCTCATGGAACAGAATTAGGGGAAGCAGCCTCAGTATGGCGAGGTGATATAACTCAACAGTTCTTAAATAATTTCCCGTTCCTCTTCGACAACATTGGTTGAAATAAAAGGAAGAGTAGGTATGCCTACGTCATGCAAGCGAGGTTGCAGCCTGAAATTTTTGAGGAGTTTGGGGGAGCGGGTCACTAAAAAGAAACAAAATAAAATAAAAAGAGACACAAAATGATCTGATGTCTGGTTGTGAGGGGGAGGGGAGGAGGTTATGACCTTTTGACCTCTCCCCCCTTGACTGCACGTCTTGGTTATAGTACCTACCTGCTCGTGGCTGTGTATGTAGTATTTCGGAAATTGTGATATAAAATGCTAACTAGTATGTTAGTCGTACCTAGGTATATACATCTCTTGCGGCGGGACGGGCCTTAACCACGCTGAAGCACTTAGCCTACTCGCCACTGCCCTGTCGGCAGTGGCCAGTTAGCGTCAGTTTGTTTGTACGGATTAGCAATATGTCAGAGATTTTACCAAATTCTTGAGGTTAAACCTTAAGAGCCTAAAGGGAAATCTCAGGTAAAGAATAAATAAAGAGAATAATTAGATATAAAAAGGCAGATACATAATATGAAATTTTATAACAACATTAAGTACCTACTATTCAATGACAAATAAACATAAGATAAACATTTTATATTCTAGCACTTTTTATAGATCAAAATACAATTGTAAACATTAGCAAAACAATTGTAGCTAAATAGGTAGGTAGGTAGGTAGGTACAATAAGTATTAAATACAATTTATTATTACAATTATACCTACAATACCTCAATAATTACAATTATCTTACAAAATAAATAGCCAACGAAATTTAGTGTTGAATAAAATAAATATGAGATTGATATAAAATAATAGTTTCATCTGATTGATTACATTATGTAGGTACCTTCGTTCCCCCCTGCTCTCCCGCTTAGTGAATATTTGGAGGGTGGAAAGTGGCTAAAAATACATTTTAAATACAATAAATTTGTATTCCGTAATACGTCACTAATATTCGATATGCGGTCACGGCGCGGTGTGCTGTTCATGCCTGTGGAAATTACACTACGAAATCAATGGATTAGGGTTTTAAGAATGGATGTGACTGGTCGTCAGGTGAAAAAGTACCTATGCTTAGATATACTCCGAAAACCAAAGAACATTTTTTCCTTAAATAAGGGAACACTAGATGTGACACCACACTTTTCTTACCAAAAGTGCCGGCTGCGACATCTAGCACGTCTTTAGGAATAGGTATAAGTACCTACTAGAAAACTGCTCAATGAGTCGCTATAAGGAGTTCCTCTTTAATATTTGTGAAGGGTGTGAAGACTAGGGCATCACGTTCAAACCCAAAAAGGTTTAACTCTTTTTTTCGCACCTGTTAATCTCAGGGGCCAGCAGTGGTGTATTAACACTCGTAGGTATATTACCTACATTATTACGCGTTGATACTACACTACAGAAGCAAACAAGCACTAAATTCTATTATCATAATGCAATTATGTAATTTAAAACAAAAGATCAGAGACTGTTTACTTGCAATTTAGCAGAGATACCAGAGGGTGCTTTGGGGTCCCAATACGATCTTCGGGGCCCAAGTCAACCCCACCTGCAAGCCGGTGCACCTGCTAACTAACGGACGGGGCTCTGACGGGGGCTTCCCTTTCGGGGTTGGGAGGACAGACGGCAGTCGCTCCTACAAAAGCCCAAACCGCCAAAATATAAAAAAAAAAAAATGGACCGACCAAGAATAGGAATTGCCAGGGATAGGGCGCCGCCGCAAAACGGCGCGCAGGAGCTTCGCCCAACTCCTGTGGCAAGTGGGTTAGGGCTACCGTGCCACGGTGGGGCACGGTTAAAGACACAACACCAAACACAACAACAACCAAAAACCCGTAAAATCCGCTTCGCCAGTTGGAACATTGGCACGTTAACCGGTCGTACGAGGGAGTTAGCCGCCGCACTCGCTAGGCGGAGGGTGGCCGTAGCGTTCCTACAGGAGACTCGCTGGAAAGGTAGGACATGCCGGTCCATTGGGGATGGCTACAAGATGATGTACACAGGTGCACCCAGTGGGTTGCACGGGGTAGCTGTGGTGCTCTCTGAGGAGCTTCAGAGCGGCGTCTTGGAGGTGACGCGTTATAGCGAAAGGCTAATGGTCGTGAGGGTGCTTATCGATGGAACTATTACCCATCTGGTAAGTGCCTACGCGCCCCAGGCAGGTCTTAGTGAAGCCGAAAAGATGTCGTTCGTGGGGCAACTCGGTGAAGTGCTTCTAGGCATACCACTGTCTGAGGGGATCGTTCTGGGGGGCGACCTCAACTGTCATGTGGGGAGTGAGAGCAAGGACTTTGAGCGTGTCCACGGTGGTTTTGGGTACGGCAGTCGCAATGCAGAGGGTGAGAATATCCTCAGAATGTGCGTGGCTGCCGACCTTGCCATCGTGAATACGTATTTCAAAAAGAAGCCTGAACATCTCATCACCTTCCTCAGCGGGGGGGTCGCTACTCAGATTGATCTTCTACTCACTAGGAGGCACAGCATCAGCAAAGTAGCCAACTGTAAGGTTTTCCCCCAAGAGAGTCTCAACGATCAACACCGTCTTCTTGTCATGGACCTCTGTGTGAAGCCCAAAGATAAACACATTGAGCATTGCCAAAGCCGAATCAAGTGGTGGCTGCTTGACGAAGTTACGTCCCAAAAGTTCGCCTCGAATGTCGTTGACAAGTGTGACGGCACGGAAAGCGAACCAGTACAAAACTACTGGGACAAAATCCAGGCAGCTATCCGTGGAGCGGCTAAGGCGGTGCTGGGTTTATCTAAGGGCGGACGCAAGTGTGACAAAGAAACTTGGTGGTGGAACGATACAGTCCAGAGGGAGACTAGGGTGAAGAAAGCCCTCTTTAAAAAGTGGCAAGTGTCCAGGTCTCCCGAAGACCGCGACGCGTACAAGGAAGCAAAGCGCGCCACTAAGAAAGCTGTAGCCAGAGCCAGACGAGACCACTTACAACCTCTCTATGATAAGTTGGAATCGCCTGAGGGGCGCAAGCTTATCTATAAGTTGGCGCGCTCCAGGGTCAAAGCGGCACAGGATATATCCATATGCCGCTGCGTTAAAGACCCTGGTGGCAACCTCCTATACGATAATGTTGCGGTAAAGGAGAGATGGCGCTCATATTTCCACGAACTGCTAAACAAGCAGCATAAAGAGGTGCAGCCACCGGAACTCCCTTCGAACCAAGGACTAGTGCCACCAATAACGCCTGACGAAGTGCGAACTGCTCTGCGCCGTATGAAGAATCGGAAAGCTGTCGGACCCGACGGAGTTCCCATCGAAGCCTGGAAAGCGATGGGAGCCCGTGGTGTGTGCATTCTCACAAACCTTTATAACCGCATACTCCAAACCGGTAAGATCCCGAACCAATGGAGACTGAGTATCATTACTCCGGTCTTCAAAGGAAAGGGATCGATTCAGGAGTGCGGGAGCTACCGCGGTATAAAGGTAATGTCACACACCATGAAGCTCTACGAGAGGATAATTGACTCCCGGATCCGACATGAGTGTGCGCTCTCGGAGTGTCAATATGGGTTTCGCCCTGGTCACGGAACCATGGACCCGGTTTTTGCCCTCAGAATTGTCGCGGAGAAATACAGAACGAGGAATACGCCACTGCACTGTCTGTTCTTAGACATGCAGAAGGCTTTCGACTGTGTTCCTCGCGCGGTGATCTGGTGGGCACTGCGGGCTAAAGGGGTTCCAGAGTTTTATATTGACACTATCCGAGACATGTACTACAATTCCGATTCCGTGGTTCGGACCGCTGTTGGCGACACAAACCCCTTCCCCATCACCGTCGGAGTACACCAAGGATCTGTTCTTAGCCCGTATCTGTTCAGTGTGGTGTTAGACGCTCTGTCGGACAGCATCAGAAACTCATATGAGCAGCCCCCGTGGGTGTTTATGTATGCTGATGACATCGCCCTGGTGGATTCGGATAGGGGCAGATTGGCAAGACGTGTGAAAACATGGAAGGAGGCGCTTGAGAACGGCGGCCTGAAGCTAAATGCGGCGAAAACTGAATATCTGGCTCTGAATACCACCGATCCTACACCTGTCCGTATAGGCGATGACTTGGTCGAACGCACGGACCAGCACTTCGATTTTTACTGTCAAAAGCGTCAAATATAAAAGTTTAAAAATTTACGCGGGAATCGTTTCAACTGTGGAAAAAGTCATGTTTAATATCGTTTGTTTTATACTTTATTAACTTGCTATAGGTTTGCTTAGCTTGGTATCTCTGCAGGAATAATTATAATAAGAAGCCAGTACTTAAAGAGAAATCTTGAGAAGCGAGGAAAGTGAAGAAAATAAATACCTTTACGAGATACCGGCTAGATAAACATTTACGATATCTCTTTTCGGCAAACCTTCTAAACGTATTAGAAGATGACTTTACATCAAGCAACTCTTTATCTACATACTTAGATGACTGTTTAATATATATAAACAAATCATTTGTTGTGTTGATGGCACCCTAGTGTCCATGGTCCGTTCAAGGAAACTATTGTCCCAAGGGATATCATGCCAGGAGAAATGTTCTTATTGTAAGTAAAATGTAGTTTTATTCAAGGGAAGTGTAAAGAAAGGAAGGAAAGTATTACTATTTTTCTTGAATACATAACACAATACATAAGTGCAAGTGATTTGTTTCAGATTTAGATAGATTACATGTGGATGTCACATTTGGCAATGTGATAGGTATTTTTGTGTTCAATAACACACTGATAAAGGAGTGTTCAGCCTAGATAATCTGAACCATAATAGTGAACAAGTAAGTATACTTACTTGGTAAGATAGTACCTATCTATCTATGTATTCAAACAAAATACAGCAGGGACTAGAAATTTAGTGTTTGTTGCCATCATGATGATAGGATTAGTCACCTAGATTCTGTGTTACGGAGTGCTAAGTATCCAGATAAATAGTAGCATAATTTATCTGTTAAGCCAGACTCTATACCTACCTGTACCAAAGTTAAGCCAGATCCTGTTTAGCTTTTACAATGTGATTGAATAATCAACATCCAGACATCTATACAAACTTTCTTTTTTGCAATATTAGTAGGATAGGAATTAAAACTACACAAAACAAACAACTTACAGTACACACAACATGCCTATTTAATACAACAGACATTAATGTAACATAAAATTATTAATAGAAATTTATTTTGTCGAAGAATACATGTTCATTTACATACTATTAATATGCATTGAATGTAAGTTTGTGTGCAAACTAATTATAAGAAAAGATATATCTATTCAGACCAAACTTAAATAAAATACAATATTTTTCATATAACATTGAGTCGAGGATAATTTTCTAATAATTTTGTGCGATTTCAGGGGATTCAAGATATTATGCAAGGTCAACTCATGATTATTTATCAACCTTGGTGCTGGAATATGGAGTCATTATAATAAATGCCATTGGCACATGTGATATGCAGTGACAGTTTCAAACTGTGTTGAGGGGGCAATAGGAATATTGAAAGGACGGTTTAGATGCTTATTACTCCACAGTATGGATTAGATTTTTGACATAGCTAATAAAAGATAATTTGCAGATTGTATTATTATATTTTATTTATACACCATAACCTACTACCACTTCAAAATTGAGAAGGTACAGCACAATGTTTCACACCTTAATGAAAAGAATCTGATGAAATTTAGAAAGAATTAAGTAAGTACCTATGTAAATTTATTTATTAATTGCAAAAATTGTATACATATAAACGACAGCATAGGTAACAACACAAGAGTAATTAAAACATAACTGGGGCCTAACCATCATCTCTTAAAAGTACCATTACTTCAATCTTACTTTACTTTCACACTGTGATTCATAGTTGGGTTGTGGTCATCTGCTGGTATTTGTGCTGGATCTTCTAAGTTTAAATTTTAAAAAATTGAATAGGTATCTATATAAATGTAACCACTACAGCAAGAGATACTGTATGACCCATTTTAACCAAATAAAATTACAACACTAGTATGCCGAGTACCCTGATGGACTCGGTTGATCTGAATCAAACTATGGAAATAAAGTAAAATTAAAAAAATATTACTTTTAAGAGGTGGTAGTTAAGCCCCTGAAATATGAAAACTATTTGACCCATAGACACTGAACTTAATATGCAGGTAACTGAATTCCGTTTAGGTGCATGTTTATATTCTTCACTGATTTCTTCATCTAATGATTGCTTGGAAGCACCACAGTGCGGTAAGGCTGCCAAATTATATCAAACTCCTATTGTTCTTGATATACAATAAAGAGTACATATAATGTTAATTCTCCGTCAATTGTCTGCTATAAGATTGTTTCGCTGACCTTCATGAAGACTAAACGATTTTTGTTGATTTATCATGAGCTGTTCGCTCACCATATCTTTTTATCAATAGCTTCTGCAGCAGAATTGCTAAAATATAGCGGTCGAAGACGATAATATGATTAATTATGGGCGCTGTATAGGTTATGTTTGTTTTGTTTTGACTTATACGGTTTTTTGACGTTTACGTCGCATAGGGCACTCCTAAGACAAGAGGATACGATAACCTCCCGGAGAGTTTGCCCTCTCCGTGGTGATTGGTGGAGTGACGTCATATATCCGAGAGAGACTGGTGGATTTTCAGTCTCGTCGTACAGAGGGTAAAATTAAGACTATGATTGGTCAAGAGACGTCCCTCGCTCTAGAGAGATTGGTCGAATTCAACACTTCGATTTTTACTGTCAAACTCAAAATAAAAAGTTAAACCATCAATGTTTCATCATTTTCGCAGGCAACCGTATGACTTAGCGAAAAACGTCATATTTTATATAGCCTGTCACAGTTCTTTTTGTTAATTTATGGCTGCATGGATTGCTGTGTATAATATTATTATTAATTACATTAATAGTATTAATTTACAAGAAGCCAAAAGAGTGATGTTAAGGAGAAATCTCGTTATGCGACAGCATTGAGGCAAATGGATACTATTTCGCAAGATATGGACTACATTAACATTTAACGCCTGTCTGAAAATCTCAATATTATATTAGAAGATGATTTGACACCATTTTTGACTGTACAAGTACGTTCAAGTGCCTTAAGGAATAGGATAAAGGTACGTACCTATCATAACACAACCTATTACTTAAGTGTAGAAATACAAGATAATGGTATAAAGATAGATCACTTATGTGTAACAACCGTCTACTTGTCGAGCAATTCAGCAAGTAGTTAACGCTCTTAATAATATCTTATGTACTCAAACAAAGTAAAATCAAAATACAGTAGGGACTAGAAATTATAGTGTTTGTTGCCATCATGGTGAGCGGATTAGTCACCTGTTTAGCCTTTAGAATGTGATTGAATAATTAACATCCAAACGTCTATAGGTACAAAGTTTCACTTTTACAATATTAGTAGGATAAGACATAAAACAAAACATAACAACTACACAACAACAACATATCATTTATTAAGTACATTAGACAATAAAGTAAATTTAATTAATAATTGATATATTTTATTGTCTCAAAGAATACATATTGTACATTTACATACTATTAAAATAAACTGCATGTGTGTGTAAACTAATAAGAAGTAAAGATATATCTATTCAAACCAAACTTAAATAAAATACAATATTTTTCATTTAACATTGAGTCAAGGATCATTTTCTAATAATTTTGTGTAATTTCAGGTGATTCAAGATAATATGCAAGGTTAACTCATGACTATTTATCAACCTGGGTGCTGGAATACGGAATTATTATAATAAATGCCATTGGCACATGTGATATGCAGTGACAGTTTCAAACTATGTTGATGTGACAATAGGAATATTGAAAGGACGGTTTAGACACTAATTAGCCTACAGGGTACTACAGTATGGATTAGATTTTTGACATAGCTAATAAAAGATAATTTGCAGATTGTATTATTATTTTTATTTATACACCATAACCTACTGCTACATCAAAATTGAGAAAGTACAGAACAATGTTTCACACCTTAATGAAAAGATTAAAGAATTAAGTATGTAAAATTATTTATTAATTGCAATAATTGTATACATAGACGACAGCATAGGTAACAACACAAGAGTAATTGATGACATAACTGGGGCCTCACCATCATCTCTTAAAAGTACATTACTTCAATCTTACTTAACTTTCATACTGTGATTCATAAATGGATTGTGGTCATCTGTTGATATTTGTGCTGTATCTTCTAAGAAAAGTTTAAATTCTAACAAATTAAACAAATGTATCATGCCTCCAAGAGCATGTTAAGCCGTTGTCGGTCCCATTTGCCATACAAACGTCTATGGATCGATATATCTTGACGGACTCAGATGATCTGATTCACCCTATAGAAATTATACATTTAAGATTGATATAGTATTACTTTTAAGAGGTGGGGGTTAAGCCACTGAACATATATTTCATAGATTTTACTATGAAATTATCTAATGATGGTTTGGCCACCGAATTATATCAAACTCGTATTGTTCTTGGCATACAATAAAGAGTATATGTTAATTCTCCGTCAATTGTCTGCCTTAAGACTGTTTCGCTATCCTCCATGAAGACGGTTAACGTTTTTTGTTGATATATCATGAGCTGTTCATTGACCAAGGGTTATCCGATAACTTTGTAGTGCTGTGAAATGAAAATTTAATTAATTTAATTTTACTCAAACCGTGTGGAAGACCATTGAAAATAAATAAAATACATAATACTTACTTTTTTGTTGGAATGTAATATGAACAATAAAAAGTATTGTTTCTACATTCAGTTGTAAAACTTAAACTTATTAAAGCTTTTTATTAATGGCTTCTGCAGCAGAATTGCTGAAATATAACGGTCGAAGACGGTAAATGATTTTATACATTATTGTATCGGTGAACGGGGCGATTTATAGGTTATATTTGTGTTGTTTTTGTTTTGGCTTTGACGTTTAGTTCACTCTGTGACGATGTGTCCTCTATGGCGATTGATGGACAAAACCTTCAGACTGAAATTAAATTTAATAAATTAATAGATGTTTAATTAGAGATTGTTTTCTTTTAGGAACTTAAAAATACTAGTATAATATTTTTTAAATCCACTAAACTATATTTAATGTTTGGACTAGATTTCTAGATTACGGTTTGTTCACTTCCAAAATAAAGTCGCCTCCCTAGTATGAAATTACAGAGGGTAACGTCAATTACTCGTGCGAGATTAGTTAAATGCAATAAGTTAATGAAGAGTATTCATTGTTGTTCAACTTTATTCTTCAGGAACTTGAAAATAATGATACAATAATTTTAAAGCCCACTAAACCATTTTAAATCTTCACTTTGATAAACCGTAATCTACGGTTTTCTTTACAATCTACTTTCAAAACTTCACGACACTAGACCCTATGAAGAGAGTGACGTTTCCTCCCGAGAGACAGATATTGTGATTGGCTGAGTGACGTCATCCGCCCGAGAGAGATTGGTGTATATCAGTCGCCCGAGACCTCGTCGTAGAGAGTGAAAATTTAGAGATTTTGATTGGTCGAGTGACGTCATCCGCCCTAGAGAGATTGGTCGAAACAATTCGCTCGAGACCACATCTTAGGGAGGATCCAATATCGTGTTGTCATTGGTCTATCTTTAAGACGAGCTCTAGGATATGTTCGCCGGCGGGCACATCGTCGAACTGACACTTAGGGAATTGCACTGCAGGTTAGGTACTTGGGATCGGTGCTTCACGCGACCGGGGATATCGACTACGACGTCAAGGCACGCATTGCCGCTGCATGGGCCAAGTGGCGCGAGGTCACTGGTGTCATCTGCGATCCCAAAATGCCGGTCAGGTTGAAGGGGCAGGTCTATAAAACCATCATTAGACCTGTCCTCCTACACGGTTGCGAAGCATGGCCTCTGCTAGAGCGACACAAGCAGGAAGTGCGTGTCGCGGAGATGAATATGCTGAGGTGGATGTGTGGAGTTACGCGTAAGGATCGCGTGAGGAACTCTCGCATCCGGGGCAGTCTACATGTCCGTGACATTGCAGACAAAATGCAGGAGAGTCGCCTTCGCTGGTACGGCCATGTTCAGCGACGACCACCCGGATACGTGGGCAACAGATGTCTGGCCATGCCACCTCCACCGGGTCCCGGTAGGAGGGGTAGACCCAAGAAGTGCTGGCTTGGCGTCGTAGAGGATGACATGCGTGCCAATGGACTCACCACCATGGATGCGCAAGACCGAGCGAAGTGGAAGAGAAAAAGCCCGAAAGCGGACCCCGGACTCCGAGGCGAAGGCTTCGGATGCGACCGGGACTAACGCTAGGATGATGATGATTAGCAGAGATACCAGGTTAACCGTAAATCTACTCAAAAATTCCAGTTCATTATAATATGAAAACAATTTTTTTTTTCATTTTTGCAAGCAGATTAGCCGCAATTTCGCCTAATGTTAAATTGGTAATGAATAAGCATGTCAATTGGTAAATGTACAAAATTACTAATGGTGAAACACTAATAATATCAAGATCTTCAAGAAAGTCCTGCAGAGCCATGTTAGTCACGCTAGTAAAGTTTCTTGCCGTGTATCCGCCCCCAACGAGATCAGGTAGTCGATTAGGAAATAGTTATTTGTGCAACAAGAGAGCAAAACTGTTTTTTGCTGCGAGTGCCGATTTTGAATCCTGAGCAAGCGAGGGATTTTAGGATTGAATCACGAGCGTAGCGAGTGATTCTAATGTAGAATCCTGAGCGTAGTGAGGGATTCAAATGCACGAGATGCAAATAATTTTGCTCTCGTGTGGCACACATTACTTTTCACTTCAGCAGCGAGAACACATAAGAAATATTACTTAGAAGATAATGCAACACTTATTAACAGAACAGAACACCTATTATTAATTAAAATAATGCTGAAAATTTTAAAAGTTAATAATTAATTACTTATTGCTGTTCTGCAAATTTAAAGTTGAAAGTTAAAAGTTAAATTTTATACCCGTTATTTTTAAGGTGTGTTCAGAAACAGCGTACGTGACATTTTATTTTTCAAATGTTGATAATAGTAATCATTATAAAAACTTATGCATTACTTATTTTGGTATTCAATAACATTACATAATTATTAAATAATGTAAATAAAATACATGGTTATTCTTTTCCAAATATCTTTCAAATTTAGAATTTCGAAATAGGACCTTTGATGTGCCATAAATTAAAAAAAAAACCTTCAACATACTTGTGTTTGTCACTCGAACTTTTTTATGGACGGCCAAGAGACAGAGTGCAGTATGTATACTTTGTCAAATATAGGATGATAATTTTGACAGGTCTAAGTAGGGTACCCCATACAGTACAATCGTAAATGAATCTATTCGATATTCGATTATCGTTCCCGTAGAATATGGTATCGATGTTACATAAATAGTAAAACATTTATTACTTATTATTTTATGTACTTAGGGTATTATAATTTTATAAATATTTGTTTACTTAAGGTGACACTTCATTAGTGAGGCGCGGCATTACCTAATCGCACTGTACTGCAAATATAGATTGATAATCGCTACAGTTACTGCCATTTGTAGTATAATATTTATGTATATATTATATATGTAGTTAATTCTATTACCAAAATTGTAGTAGATAAGTACTTAAACATAAAATTATTTTCATAAATTAATAGATTATGTTCGATTTATTCGATTCGTTTGTCTACAGTCAATTATGCTGTATTCTTGCAAGGCACTACTCTACGAGAAGTGGGCGGTACTTGTCTATGAATTACGATAATTTTAGAGGTATTAATTTGTTTGTAAAAATACCAAAAAATATGTTACTTCATAGACGTGAACTGTCAAAATTATCATCCTATATTAGACAGAGTATAATTCGAAAGTTATTCGCGGAACAATTCTTTTTGAATCTATGGTTGGCACTCTTTATTGAAAATTAAAAAAAAATAATTAAAAAGCTACTTTGTCTCACTGAGTGAGCAAAATCGCATTTTGCACACTGTTTTTACGCAGCAAAACTCACTTGTTTGAGCTGCTGTGGTGAAAAATTATGTTACCTATGGTGTTGACTGTTATTTGTCATCATGTCAATTGTCAACGTCAATCAAAAATCAAAGCAGCCAGTCCGCTGATTCTGCATAATAATATGAAGCAATTTTATAACTATTTTAAGAAGAAGTTGAAGGTGAACCTTTCCTGTTTTATTCTTCGTGTTCCACTATACATAGCAAATAGCCGAGTGTGAACGGCGCCGGCCTACCACCACTCTTTCTTCGCATTTGGGAGCGTCTCAGGAGGACCAGGTACGATGTCCGTGTCACGCGTTACTACCTACCTACTGCATTATCCATTTCTACTCTTAGTACTCGTCCGAGCCCGTTTCCAACTCGGTTGGGGTTATGGATCAACTTTTCGTCATCATCATCATCTTAGCTTTATTCCCTGTTGTATTCTAGGCTTTCAGTTCTGAACCTGGGTTGTTGTTTAATTGGGCTTATTAAAGTAGGAATGTTTTTTTTAACATCCACCAACTTATACTTACATAAATTATTTGACATTACACCTCTTTATTTCATAAATGTATGTTTAGAAGTACCATTAAATTTTAAAGTTTAGCAAGAAGGTTACCCTACTTACTTCCAGTGGGGTCACAGGTAATCAAGCTGGTCATATGTCCTGTGTGTGACATTTCACCCATTTACCCTGAATTATCTACTTATCAGTCATACATTTACAAAGCTAATACCAAAAGCACAATGGCCCAAAAAGGGAGGCTAGGTGTACCAACAAGATACCTGCCAACTGCGAAACAAAGCTCTGGTGTCGGTTTTCCAATTGAAGATTGGAGGTAACATCAGCCATATCCTAAAAATTTTAATACAATACCTACATAAAGTATATTCGTCTGCCACATATAGCTTCTGCTTGTTACACTATCTATGTAAAAGGATATGTCTGATAACTGTTTTATATAGGTATACTTACCCTCTCTCACGCCTACCCTGCACGCACAATGGCCCAAAAAGGGAGGCTAGGTGCGGAAAAAGGAGTCCCAATACAATACAATACCCTCTCACATAGACAGCCTCTGTGGCATAGTGGTAGTGAACACAGGCACGCAGTGCAGTGCAATGAATATGGATATTAGCATTGATCTGGTCGTGCCTCCAAGAGCTCTTAAGACGTCGGTCCCCATTGTCATAGAAACGTCTCTGGCAGTTGTTACAGGGGTGGGGAAATGGGTGAAATGGTCCACACAGAAGGGTTGATCATACATCTGGTCAACATTGTCTCTTCTGGAAGTAGTAATACCCTCTTACATTAGGAGGGGTATATGTGCAACTGTAGACTGCAATAGGTTAATTAATTGATTGATTATTCCTTGGGCAATCAAGTATTTCCAGTCAGTATAATAGTAGAGAAGAAAAGAGATAATGAATTTATTAAATTCATTCCATTCAATCATAAATGATTATGCACTTACTAACTATACCTTTTATTAACTTACAGTGGGACCACAACTTGTTTGATGATCAATTGGATGAGCATTTGGATGTTGATTCCAGCAGATATGCGGCGAATGAAGGGTAGCCTGAAGATACCTTAGAGCTTCTAAAGATAAAGGAGCTGAGAAGTGTACTCAGAGATCTTAGAATGACTTACATTATCTTCAGTTCAATCTTGATGCAGGAGGCGAAGGACGAACTTTTTATGCTGCTTTCTATTGGCTGCGGTGTCTATAGAGTTCATTAATCTTTGTATGTAGTATAAGGAGGTGATATTGAAAAAGTGTGCTGGTATGTGAAAGTATTTAAGGCTATTAAATTTTACTTTAGTGAGTTCTTGTATTTTTATAGGCCCTTAGTACAATTTCCCATTACCCCAAACCATTGCTTTCAGGTTAATATAATGATTGCAACTACTGGCTGTAGCAATTTTTAAATTTGTGTGTAATCATAAATTTTATTCAGTAGTAGATTGCTAGTTGGATTTTCTCCAAAGCTGGACTAAAATCTAACATCAGGGTAATTGACTAATTCCTTGAAGGAAAGTGGCTGTGCTTGTCTAAGTTATACATAATAAATTTTAACTTGTGTTTACATAAAATCATTGGTAACATTACAGTTGTTATTGTTACAGTTCTTGGTAAAAGTACAGTTTAATTAATGCATATAATTACTGAAGCTGTGCGTTTCAATTGCCTAGTTTTTATTAATATCAATAAATAAAGAATAAATGCTATAGTGATATACTGCATTTGGTGTGGCATGCAAATATGCTAATGATTGATTCATTTATCTAACATAAGTGGCTGTGCGTTTTATTATCTTATGCTTACTAAATAGCGTATGCATTATTGCGATATCATCATTCTCTGAACATTTTTCCCGCATTACTATTTATTTCATTTCATTTATTCCATAGTTATAATCTAATGAACACATTACAATACGATTTCTTGATTGTATAACAACATAGCTTAATGAAGTCCAGTAGGTACCCAAATTAAAATTAAACTTGTGTTTAGGGTACCAGGGTCCCTGAAGCCTATCAAAATTAAAAAGCAATATATTATTAATTAGGAAACATTACATGGTAATATAATCTATACTATGTAATTGTTTATACCTAAACATTTATGTGTGTTTTGACATGTAAAATTTAACTGACTTGCATTGGATTTAATATAACTCACAGGAGCTTGGCCTCCAGAGATACACCAAAGAACTCCTGGAAATTAAATAGGAAATGATTGCTTTAGTTGTTCGACATGATGATCTAGTTGCCCACGTCTGCTTTCTATCATCGCACCGCTCGCCATAGGCAGGGAGTTCATCCTCACACATTACGACCAGAAACGGTGCGTATGAAAAGAGATTCATCCCGCGCACGCTCAAGCTGTGGGAGTTTATTCCATGCCGTGGTTTCCCCAAGTGACTATGGGATTCTTCAAGAAGGGCATTAGAAGGTTTCTACAGGATTACAAACGTTACAAACGTCCATAGACGACAGTGACCGCTTTTAATCAGGTAGGCCGTGTGCTTGTCTGCCTCCTAAGTGGTAATTATAAAAAAAAGTTTATGATGGCCCTGTGACACGGTAGACAACATTACGATGGTCTAGGGCGTGCTAGAATTACCTAGTCTACTTCAGCTTCAGCTAGCAAAATTGAAATCAATGCTGATTAATTGTATCATGTATTGAAATAGAATGGCTGTGCGTTTCTAGTGCTAGATTTTACTGCTACCAACTACTATTCTATTAATCTTAACCAGTAGGTACAGTCATTACATACGAGTAAACGGACATAGTTTTAATTTCGGTGAGTATTTATTACCATACCAACTCTACATAATTATTGAGAGCTCTTATTACCTACTATATATAAAACACATTTTGTATTGAATATATTATCATTTATTATAGTAATACACTGAATAAAGTTGCAGTCTACAAATTACAGTTTTATGAAAGTAAAAAATAAACGAACAAAATTTGACGACCATACAGTCATACTAACATTACATTATTAGCCTTTAGCCTTACATTATACAACTAGAAAATACGTGAGTGAAGTTTGAATTGCGAAACTGCAGCTTTTAAGCGCTGCTCATTGACTGATAAGAAACAAAACTCGAGTTGCCCAGTTGTCCAGACGTTGGCCAGTCCTGGGGTCCCCGTTTTGGTTAACAACTAGCCTGGGAAAATCGAGACTCCGGTTGCTTTGTGTTCTAGTCGCCATACATGTATGTGCAAAGCTCTAGTTCCAAATCGTGGTAATAATTCCAGTTGACAACTCAAATGTCGTTTGAGTTGCATAATGTAGGGACCTGGCTAATATTGACTAGCGTTGAAATGTGCCTATTAAATGATTTTTCAGAGTCATAAATTAACTTAAAACTATTAAGTATCACAGTTTTTTGTTTTAATAAGATTACATTTATCACGGGAAGTATAGACGTGATAAATAATAAACATCCAATAATCTTCAAAATAATAAGTTTCCACAAAAAAAATGGGCTGGCAAATGAAGAAGTCAGTAACGTGAATAAGGACGTTTTAACAATTGTCCATTTTGTCTTCACCCTTGATGGAACATCTCTTCAATCGCCGCGGACTCCTGAATTACAAGATGGTGATTAAATTAATAATTATAAATGTATAATTTATTATAGGTATGCACTTGACAAGTTATTTTGAACAGAAATGTTTCACGGTTCAGGAATAGGGGGAAGGACATTCCCGGATTTGTGCAAACTAGAAAAAATTATAAATGAACTTATTTCTATCTGTGTAGGTAGGTACTATTAGCGTGCTGTTTGTAATGCCATCTATATGACAGCTGCAAGAAGTTTATAGTGGCTCAATGTCTGGCATCATCTAACAAGATATTTGTATTGAATCTTGCAACTCACCCGAGACTCCGCTATATAGTCCATGATTTCAGCTACCCCAAACGCTATTTCCTGTGCATTCTGTATTTCTGGACTGAAAAATAAATTAATTACTTGGGTAAATCACCTATCACCTATGTAGTTATTTTTGTTATTTATAATTTTCGTAACTGATTTTATTACAAACATCGGGGCGTGCAGGTTCGATTTTCGCTTTATGTAAATTTTTGTGCGCATACAAAATTGAATTAATTTAAGTACTTATTGCATTATGATCGTTTACATAATATAGTCACAATTACAATAATTAACGTACCTAGCTGAACGGCCCTCCATTCCCTGTGCGGATGCGCCATTTCCTGAACCTGTTCTTAGAGTGCGTCTTGGTGTCAATGTAGGTCTCAGGGGTGTAAACACTGAAAGGTATAAATTATAACATTTTTATACAAAATATTAGTTCACTCATTTTTGTTCATAACATTTTCTAGCAATATTTAGATCATACACACACAATTTATACGCAATAAATATGATAAATTAAATAAGTAATTTTCTGATACTTGAAACGTAACATACCTACCTACAGTACCTACTTATCCTTTCTAGAGGGAACAAATAAATAACTAGATACAGTCGAGGTACCTACAAAAACTTTAGTTTTGGAAATCATTCCTTGTTTTGAATACGTGACGTTACTACCTAAATGGAGTCCATAGATAAATAACGTAAACCAAGTTGACAAAGTTCATCGTCCGACACATCTCGTTTAACGTTTCGCCAATTTTTTTTTGCTAATTAATACTCGCTAACCATGTAATGAGGCGGGGTAGGCCATTTGACTGGTGGCAAATGATATACTCAGGTATTGGGGGGATTAGAGCGGTAACTGCTGATCAAGTTACTTTAGTAATAATATAGATTCTAGAGCTTTGCTTTATGCCTATGTTCAGCAGTGGACGTCCTATGGCTGAAATGATTGCTTGAATAGTTGAAAATAGTATAAGGCGACGACGTAGGAGCCAAACTACTAAACATCATCACAAATTTACTGAAGTAATGAGTGATATGGCAATAACTTTTGAATTGAAGTCATCTATCATCTCTCTCTCTCTCAACTCAAAAGTAAGTATTTTATTTTTTAAATGTAAAATCAACAATCTGGAAGGAACTGTCTTCATAAAACTTGGCGTGAACAATCAATATCATAGTTAGTTATGTACAATAATATTACCTGCATTGTTTTCAGTTAATACAACATAGCCACATACATCTGGTATTGGCGCCTCTTCCGTGCTGCGGCCAAATAATGTAATTTACTTGCATTAGATTAACATATTAATATTATATATGAGGTACGGATGTACCTAATGATACCGTAAAATTGTAAAATGTCAGTAGTATTTTTTATTATGGGTAGGTACTACTACCTACTCATTTTCTCGTTCTAACTAAAAGTTACATTTTTTTTAATCTTCATTTTTAAAGAGGGGACACAGTGAATATGACACCCTCAAAAGTTATATTCAATTGACTTAATGTTGTGGTAAGTTTTTCACGTACCTCCGTCTTGTAGCTGCAAGATATTGCTCCTGGATCGCAGTGAGACCTTCAGCATCAGATTGTCCTTCACTTCCATATTCTCTTTCTGCTTCCCCGGTTTCAATTGCTGCGAAGTATTTAATTTTATAACATCTTTAACTCTGTGAAACGGCACTCATTTTTCTGCCTAGTTTATCTTATATCCTGGTTGCTTTTAAAACCTGTATTTAGGAGAGCGGGCTCTTGGAGACTGCTCGCTTACCCCCTTCTTGTTTGAATTTTTTTAACGAACCAATGGTTCGGCATTTGAGGAAAGCCTCCAAAGCCTGGTCCGTGCTATATATATGCTATATGCGTGCTATGCCATTTTCGCAAATAAATAATTTTGAATTTTAAATTGAATATATGTAATGATCCTAAAGTTATCCTTAGGGGAACAAAGTCTGCGAGTTACATACGTATCTTTACACAAAACCTATGTGTGAGAAAGTGACAGAATATTACCTCCAACTAGTCCAGCATCTTCTGGTATCCTGCCATCACCCACTACTGCGCTCTTCTCCTGAAGCGATGTGTTGCCGTGGTCTGCAGGTATTACCGATTCGGACGACTGCAAAATTGATTTGTAATCATCAAATCGACACTATTAATCGACTTAAGGCCTATACTTTCTCTGGCCACTCTGTCGAGCCCATGGTAGTTGTTCAGAATACAGTATACTTATTGTATATTATGAGATTTGTAAGATTAATATTTCTACTTAACTCGACATAACTACTTAGTCCCTTGAGAAAGGACTATACTGAACAAGGGAATTTAAAAAAGAACAGAAGGTTGATTTGTAGGTAAGTAAATTTACCCAGAGGACGGATTAAAAAGGTAGGTAATATAATTGAATTTTATTGTAACTACCTTTAATCAAGTCGCAATGATTACGCTTTCGAATCCCAGCTAACTAACAAATTCTAACCAGTCCTACTTTTCTATATTATTATGATAAATGGTGAAACATTGTGAAGATGATTCGATGTTTGTATCTAATTCAATCTCACTTTAACGACTGAACGGGTTTGGCTGAAATTTTGTACAGGGATAGAATAGATTACCTACAATTTGGAATTACATATAGGCTGCTATTTATACTTATAATAATATATTCCTGTGGGTTGCTGGAACGAGATAAAATTTCGAAGCGGGCAACATGTACCTAGTTGTATAATATTCATTCAAAGTACAAAATTCTTACCTCATCCCCACTCTGCGCAACGAACTCTTGGTTTTGCATTTTATACTACTCGACTGTTACAGTTATGGAGTCTTTATCGTATCGACCTGTAAACAAATTTCAATAAATAGGTACTATAATTGTGTACTTATGTATACCTAAGGAACCTAATAAGGATAGTGTCAACAAAGACATTTGTAAACATTTAGGTCGTAGAGAGAGCTTCTGTACCGTCAGCGCAGAAGGTCAGAAACCAAGATTTCATGCCACCACTAACAGGCAAAAGTTATGTGACTGGCTGGCACAGCGGAAGAATACTACATATAGCCGGGTCTATTCCTCGCGGGCACGATCGCACATCACAGCACCGTGAACTTTATGCAGATGGTTCACAGCCCTGAGGAACCGCACTGCCTGCGGGCAGCCTGAGGCTAACGTTTCATCGGGGCGTACTAGTCAGAGCCGATAACTTAAGCATTTGGTCTTATCACTGACAGCACAGAATTTATAAAATAATGGCTAAAAAAAGGAAGGAGGTTATTACAATACAATATGGGGTTCTTCAAGAAGGGTTCAGAAGGTTCTTACAGGGTCGACTGCACGAGTGTGTCTCGTGTTATCGAAGGTTCTTACTTCCCATCAGGTGAGCCGTGTGCTTATTTGCCACCTAAGTGATATAAAAACAAAACTGATTCTGACGAAGCTATGCCAAAATGTGTCCTATTAAAATATTGGTTTCAACTGTACCTACGTAAACATGGGCACCTACATAAATGTATACTTTAGTCGTTTTTAACGTTACAAACAAACATTACATTTTTTTGGTATGAATTTCGAATGGGCGAAGACATAATTATTAGATAGTATCTACGCATTTTCCCTAGGTACCCAGGTAGGTACCTAATGCCCATGTAGAATCTAGAATTATTAGGTAGGTAGTGTACTGATGCTCAGAATCAGAGATGTACAAAATACTTTTCGAAAAGTATTTAAATACAAAATGCAAATACTTTTTTAATATAGTATTTCAAATACAAGATACAAAATACTTTTGACTTTTGTATTTAAATACTAAATACAAAATATGTATTTTCAAAATACTTTATTGAAATATAAAATACTTTATGGTAAAATTACTGGTTTTCAGAATTTTTGTTCTTCTATTTTTTTTAAATCTTCAAATAGAGCATCTGACATGTTGCGTCTGTGTGGACGCATAATCATACTGGTTTTTTTTAAATATATTTTTCTATTTCTGTATTTTTATTTGTCATTTATACATTCATAATCACTTAAATACGAATCGTTAAAATAATGTCTTATAGCCCACACGGCATATTGTTTAAATACAATTTGTTTTGGCATTTTTTTAAAGACATTTCGAGCGAACAACAGTAATAATGAAATAGCTGTCAACACTGCAAAACGTAACACTGACTTTGAGAATTGTCAAGAGGGGTCAGGTTTTATATGCATTATTCTTTTGCCCCCTAAAATCCAACCACACGTCCTGATCGTCTACCTGATCTCGTGGGGGGCGGACACACGGAAACGAATTTACTGGCGTGGCTAACGTGGCTCTGGAAGACTTTTTTAAAACTTGAAACTTGACATTGGCGTCTCGCCATTAATTTTATAAAAGTTTACATTTACTAGAGACTGGCAAAATTGCGGCTATCCTGCTGCAGAAGCCATTTTAAGAAAAGAAGAAGAAGTATATGCATTTTGTTTCATTTTGCGCATAGAAGCTGCTGCGCCACTAGCGGGCATTTTTTGTTTTTACTGAATCGCGGAATGCTTCAGAAAAATGAAGCTAAGAATAAAAAAGTATTTTGTATTTTACAAAGCATTTTACAAATACAAAATACGTCTCGAATAGTATTTCAAATAAAATACAAAATACTTTTTAAAAAAAGTACTTAAGTACAAAATCCAAAATACGTATTTTGTATTTTGTATTTGTATTTTAAATACAAGTATTTCAAATATGTCACAACTCTGCTCAGAATGCGTTTTACCAAAATGCGACCATTAAATTTTGGGTTAAGTATAGAGAAGGCGATCGTAAAAAACGAACGTATTGCAGCAACAGCGCCGCCGAGCACTTCCCCCTTTAGAGTGTATGAATTTAAATAATAATACGATCTCTTCACATCAGATCGCTTACACATAATACAATAACGGGTTATCCATACTGACACTACAATAAAGAGTCTATATTGCACCCGTGACGAAACCACGGCAAGTCGCTAGTTTGAATTAATGTTTTGTACCTACATACCTAATAATTATGAAAAGTACTTACCTTCTGCTAAATAGTCAGCAAGCCGGTGGCGTCTCGTGTATATATCGGCTCACGGCAGCACTGTGTTGTGTTGTGTATTTTGGAATAGTTATTGATCGGCGTCCTCATAGCGCTACATTCTATAAAATATGAGTTACATTAAAAAGAGGTGATTTTTTAAAAGGAGACTGCCTTATTATATATTTCGTTGTTGATACAATTAAAACATTCGATATTTGAAATATTTTTTATACTAAATAATCATTTATATTAGTTAACGTATTATTCTCTTTAACAATAGTGAACGCAGTTATTCTGTGAGCTACTGTCGGCTGTCAAAAGTATCGTACCAATGTCACTGAAACTAGTATTGCCAACGTAGGGGATTTTCCAGTAAAACTGGTGATTTAGATATCTGCAGACGAAAATATTTACCTTGATTCTTCCACCGCCGCCGCCGCCGCCGTGGCTGAAACTATCTCTATAATTTTATTATGGTGTAATCTCTAAGGTTAAGACTTTTAACCTGTAACATGTAAATGAAGTCGTTTGTGAAATAAGGCTCTCCTCTCTCTACCTAATTGAAGAATTCTCGAGAAAGAATAGTAGGTATTTGGATATAATGTTATGTTCTTATAATAATATCCGATGGTTTAAATATAGAGAAAGGAATTCACAGATCGTTTGGACATTATAAAAGGATGTACGAATGAAGATTGACGAGACGGATTCATGAGGTGAGCGAGAGTTAATAGGCTACCCGGTAAGTATAAGTCTACCTAGACAGATGTATACGTTAGAGCACGTTTTCCCTACTTGACTGGCGACCGACAGCTGACTGGAAAAGGCGAAACAAGAGATCGACCATCGATTATAAATTTGATCTTTCTTTATTTTAGTTTAGATGGATGTGGGAGTTTCTATTTATAACGCGGCAGTTCCAAATCGGAATTGTCAATGTCATGTCAACAATCAAAAATCAAATCAAAAGCTAATATTTATAAACAAAACAGTCAACAGTTAAATTTTGTAATCCAAAATTACGTACCAATACAAACAGCGATTGTTTCGTTACTTTACTTCACTTTTTCTGCCGTCGAGGTGCTCCGTGTTTGGCAGCTCAGCTATTTCGAAATTATATTAAACTGATATTATTTCGTAAGTGAGTATTTAATTGCTCCGGTGTCTCCTTATTTCTATTCTGAGTAAATATTCCGATTATATTTGTTAAAATCAATAATCCTTCCAGACGGCTTTGCCATAGTGTACCGGGTAAAACCGGGTGAATGGAAGTAAAGAGTAGTTACAGAACAATTTTGCTGTTATTTTTTCTCAATTTTTGCGATATTATTTAGAACTGATAATTTGTAGAAGTATTTTATTGCTCCTGTATCGGCTTTTTTATATCCTGAGTAACTAACTAGCTATTGTAACATTATTGTATTTGTTAAAATCAATAATTTTATGAGATGTGTAGGTAATAATGTAGTACCTATATAATTTTACAGAAGTATAAAAACAATTCTAATGACCCATTTATTTCTAGTCATCCCTTGATCTCCATTTACTCTATGTATATGCAGTTTACTATGGTGACAATGGTTGCCTGCCAAATGGCGTGCTATTACATATAGGTACTTATTTGAATTCATTCAATCAGAATTATTTGTAAAAAATTTTCATGAAGGTTGTATTGTATCCCTCTTGTTTAAAGCATACCTACACACATTTTATTATCTTTTAGCAAATTTGTTAGCGAAACCATATTGCATTTGCCATATCGTTATATGGTAAATGCAATAATTTACCTTTTGATTTGCTTGTTGTTTCGGCCAGGTTGCTCTAGCCGTGGTCCCTAGCTGACTCAACTGAGCTTCTCACCACTGTGAGTGCAACCAGGCCTAAACATATTGTATTGTTTTACCATATGATCATGTTTATACCTGGATTTCGCTGATCATATATGCTTGTTCGATTTAAAGCTCTCAGTTAATTCTTTTAGCAACATCCTGTATTATGCATTACGGTCTATGGCACTATACGGTCTACGGTCTATGGTCCATGGACCAAATTATGTTTGAATCCATTGTCCGATTGTGCAAGGCAGACTGATTGATATACAAAATATTTTTGTACGTCAATAGTGAACTATATGTATAATAATTTAAATATTGTTTGCTCAGACTTAGAGACAGATTTGAAAAGAAATCAGAATTTCATTAGTCGCAACAGATTTTAAAATTCAGAAATTTATATTCAGAGACAAACTTGAAATGAGTTGTTTGCGTCGTAAGAACTTATTTCTGTAGCTAAGACCTATTTTTGTTTTTCAATTTTAAGATATTGTTCCTATTCTATACACTCATGGTGAGTTTGTACAATAGAGATGTTTTGTAAAATACAGTGAATTTATTAGTAAACTAGCTGTTGCCCTTGACCCCTTCCCCATTAAATTCTTATATCCATTCACAAATATGTCTTTCTATGGGTAAAGATAAAATCATTTTTAAAATTGGTTCTCTAGATCCAGAGATTACCCCCTACAAGGTTGCAAACTTTACCTCTTTATATAATAGTATAGATTATTAGGTGTGGTTACTGCAAGATTCAATGAAACTGTACAAGTGACAGTGTACAATGGGCACAAGTAAATAAAATTATAGTCTCTATTTGCATTGTCAGAATAACAGTGTCGGTCTATGGCCTCCGCCTAACCGGACCTGATGATCAGCTGACACCGAGTCGGTCTGTGGCCTTCGCCTAACCAAACTCGGCAATCAGCTGATTGTAGACCGAACTAGCCCAGTTGATATTGGGCTCAGCTGAAGGGGGTCATTGACCCGTGCGGTAGGTACTGCCCTAATTTCTGTGCCAGCTGGCTGATGCCTCTAGACCGGCTAGGTTCAAGAAGTGAACCCTGTCCGTTGCTAGAGAGCTCTGTCTAATTGGACCGGAAGGTTACCGTAGCCAAAGTAAAAGAGAGAGCATGTGGAAACTGTTTTATTTATACAAAATGGGCCTATTAATATATACAAAATCGTCGTTTAGCAATATACGGCTTACAGGAGCTTACAATCTAGTCTACACCAATCAGCGTCTTTATTCTATTTACATAAGCAAACCTTAAATCTATTATATACAATTAGTTTACAAATGCACCGTTTTGGCGTGTGGCGCTCTTCTCTTGCTTTATAACGCGCCCCGTCGGTTTCATATAAAATGCGACTGCAGCGGCGGCTCGTCGCATTCCCGGAATTTCGTCGCTGCGTGTAGACGTGCTCGGGCTCCGCGTTGCTGCTCTGTTGTCGTATGCTTATCTCGTACGTAAAGTGTGTAGGGCTTATGTATGTGTCCCTACATCACCCCCCTCTAAGAAAATCGTACATTTGGTCTCACTAATCTTCCTGTACGAGTCTTATAGAGGTCTTGCTGTTTGTTACTCACATTTTTTGTTGTTGTAGATTTCTCGGAATTGGGTGCACTCGATGACGTAGGTTCGTGAAGTATATTTGTTGCAGGCCTCGTGTCCCGAGATTGCGTGTCGTCTGTTGCAGGTGTTTCGTTATATACATACGCTGGTTTCAGTCTGTCTATAGATACGCATGTTTGACGATTTGGTAGTTGAATGGTGAATAACTTGCTATTTTGACTTCGTTTGATAACTTTATATGGGCCGTCATATGGTGGGGTCAACGGCCGTCGCACTGTATCATTCCTCAGGAACACATGAGTACAAGTTTCGAGTTCTTTGTATGTGAATGGCTGCTTGGATGAATGGGACTTTGGCTTCGGTGCTAGGGACGTCATCGTTTCAGTGAGCTGGCGAACGAATTCTGCGTCTTCAATGTTTGGCTTGGTAGGCACAAAGAAATCCGACGGAATTCGAAGTGTAGATCCGTATGTCATTAGTGCGGGACTTACAGATGTGTCTTGACATAGTGCTGTGCGTAGTCCTAGTAGAACTGTAGGTAACTCTTCGCTCCAGTTGGTACCTGCTGATCTGGCCATCAACGAAGCTTTCAAACATCTGTGTCTTCTTTCTATGAATCCGTTTGCTTGAGGGTGGAATGGAGTTGTACGTATGCGAGTGATACCAAGTCGTTGCATTAGTGTGCGGAATAGTGATGACTCGAACTGTCTGCCTTGGTCGGTTGTGATACGTAGGGGACAACCGAATCGTGCGATCCATCCGTCGTATACTGCCTTTGTCACTGTTTCAGCGGTGATGTCACGTGTAGGTATAGCTTCAATCCATTTCGTGCATCGATCTATCATTGTAACTATGTAGCGATATTCATTTGATGGGCATAAAGGTCCGACGATGTCCAGATGTACATGTTCGAAACGCGATGATTCTTGAAACTCACCAAGGGGACTGCTAACGTGTCTTTGAATTTTCGATCGTTGACAACCGATGCATGACCTTGCCCAGTTGGTTACGTCTTTATTCATAGTAGGCCAGAAGAATTTGGATGTGATTAGTTTTCTAGTTGCGCGGACGCCCGGATGACTTAGTTCGTGCTGTGCTTTGAATGCTATTTCACGAAAAGTCATTGGTAGGTATGGTCGAATGTTTGTTGTTGATACTTCACACCATATGGATATAGGTTGTTGACCTCCGGGGAGACTCACTCGGGCGAACTTGAGGTTTGGTTGTTGTTTACAGGCTTCTAATTCTGTGTCATTTTCTTGTTCTGTAGCTAATTTGTTGTAGTCGATTGTGTTGTTGAGTACTTCGATCTCCGAAATGCGTGATAAGGCGTCAGCGGCTGTGTTACATTCGCCTTGAATGAACTTGATGCTTGTGCAGAATTGGCTTATGAAGTGAAGTTGTCTTTCTCTTCTCGGAGTGTCGCTGTTATTGGCTGATCGTGTGAGTGCGAAGGTTAGAGGTTTGTGATCAGTATATATTCAAATCAAATCAAATCAAATCAAATCAAATTTATTTCATAATAATCATTGTACAATATTTTACATAGTTCTTAATCTATCGTGCGTTGTAACATTGTGCAAGAGTAGTTATCTTATATAAAGTAATATATTTAGGTATGTATATAATAATCGTTGTGCAGCTTGTGTCTTACATAGGTCATTGCTTAGGGATAATTTATTAGTTGTGCCTGAACTAGGTAATCCTGTGTTTCAGGCTTTAGGTGCAGATTTCTACTTTGTGCTTTTAAAATACTATTGCATAGACAACAAATAATATGAAATATACAATATATAGCTTCTCACTACTGCTAAACAAAGTAATTATTGTTTATTTTAAAACAGACATTAATTTCTCTGTGTCATCGTAGGACAATTTTTGGAGTACGTTCTTTACAGCTCGCTTACAATTCACACTATTTAGTGAATAAATGCTTGTTATAGCATTTATCCTTTTATACAGAAGTGGTGCCAAAAACAGGTGAAATTTGCTAGTGTATTCGTGTTTTATCGCAATTCTTTCAGTGCATACAATATCTTTCCGCCTTTTGTTAGTATTATCGGTGCTGTAAGGAATGGGATGGAAACGGTGCTGTATTGTGAGTTCATTGCCTTCTATCAGTCGTCGTAAGCTTTTCACAGCGGTATACATTGCTAGTAATTCGCGATCGTATACGCTGTATCTTCGTTGTGTATCGCTCATGTTTTTGGAGAAGAATGCGAGTGGTTTCCAAATGCCGTCAACCTTCTGTTGTAGTACAGCACCGATACCAGTGTCTGAAGCGTCGGTGAGTAGACATAACGGTGCGTTAGGTATCGGATGGGTTAATGTGGTTGCTTCGAGAATACTTTGTTGACATAGTTGAAATGATTTTTCGGCTTCGGGTGTCCATTGTATAGGTGATTTATCGTTTTTCTTCGCATTGTGTAGGTACTTATTGAGTAGGTGTTGATAGTTAGCTTGATGAGGTAGGCAACTTCGATAGAAGTTGATCATACCTAGGAATCTTCTTAGCTCTTGCACTGTAGTTGGTTTGGGATACTGGAGTATGGCTTGAATGCGTTCGTCTGTAGGTTTGATTCCGTCAGATGAAACTTCGTAACCGAGGAATTGGATTTTCTTCTTGCCGAATTCGCACTTATCGATGTTGAGTGTGACGCCATATTGGTTTAAGCGTTCGAGCACTCTTTTTACGTTGCGTTTGTGTTCTTCTGAGTATATGAGTAGGTCGTCTATGTAGCAGTAACATATGTCGTCGAGGCCGCGTAGTACCTCGTGCATGAATCTTTGGAATGAAGAGCTGCTGTTTATCAAACCAAATGTCATGACTTTGAATATAAATCCACCAAATGGTGTGGTTATTGCTGTTTTTGGGATGTCTTCTTTTTCTATGGGTATACTGTAATATGCCATTTTCATGTCGAGCTTCGAGAATAGTACTTTTCCGTGCAGTTGGTAGGTAAAATCTTGTATTCTAGGTATCGGGTATCTGTCGGGAATTGTGACAGCATTTAGTCTTCTGTAGTCGCCACATACACGTAAAGAACCATCTTTTTTCTTTACCACGTGCAGTGGACTGGCCCATGGGCTGTTAGCAGGTTCGCAGATGCCCATTTCCATTAACTTTTCGAATTCTAACTTGGCAGCTTTGTACTTATCAGGTGGTAACGGTCGCGGTCGGGAGTATATAGGTGGACCTTTGGTTTCTATGCGGTGAGTGACGTTATGTTTTGCAGTTGATTTGATAGCCATCGGACGTAAGATGTCTGGGAATTGCTTTAGGATGTCGTGATATGCGTGATTTTGGTTGATAACGTAAACTGATTCCTCTGTGCTGTTTATTTGAATAGTGTTCACGGTGAGGTCTGTAACACTATCGATAAGTTTCTTTTTATGCAAGTCCACCAATAGTTTGTGTTTCGCTAGGAAATCTGCGCCTATTATTGAAGTCTTCACATCAGCTACTATGAATGTCCATTTGTAACTTCTACGTAAACCTAAGTTGAGTTCTAATGTACGCTCTCCATAGGTACGTATTTGGGTACCGTTTGCAGCAAATAATTTATACTTGTCTTCTATAGACTGTGAGTACTTCTTGTTTCTTGCGGCTAATACTGAGATATCGGCTCCAGTGTCAATGAGAAATTTTTCTTTATTGTTTCTGTCTATTATGCATAGGCGGTGGCTTTGATTTACATCGACGCCCGCCACATTCGATGTATTTCTTAGTTTTCCTGCTTCGTGTTTGTGTTAGTAACTCTTTTAGCGCATGGTTCTTCGCATTTACGAGCATTATCACCGAATTTTAGATGGTAATAACACAACCAATCTGGGTCGCCTGGCTGCCGACGCGTAGAACGCGAGCGTGAACGCGCCCTTAAGTTGCGCCTATCGTAAAAGCGCTCGTTGCTACGTGGTTGGCGGTGCGTGCTTTGCGTCGGTCGGAATTGGTTCGAACGTAAATCTGCTATTTCGAGCGACAGTTTCTCTATTTGTTTAGAGATGAAGTCGAGTTGTAGTTTGCTAACTGAAGACATGATGTTGTTTGTAGGTGTAGGTACACTAGGTATTGCAATCAGCTGTGCGCGCAGAGGTGCGTTGTGATACCGTAGGTATGTAGGTATCAGCTGTTCGGGTCGTCGGGGTCACCAATGTCGGTCTATGGCCTCCGCCTAACCGGACCTGATGATCAGCTGACACCGAGTCGGTCTGTGGCCTTCGCCTAACCAAACTCGGCAATCAGCTGATTGTAGACCGAACTAGCCCAGTTGATATTGGGCTCAGCTGAAGGGGGTCATTGACCCGTGCGGTAGGTACTGCCCTAATTTCTGTGCCAGCTGGCTGATGCCTCTAGACCGGCTAGGTTCAAGAAGTGAACCCTGTCCGTTGCTAGAGAGCTCTGTCTAATTGGACCGGAAGGTTACCGTAGCCAAAGTAAAAGAGAGAGCATGTGGAAACTGTTTTATTTATACAAAATGGGCCTATTAATATATACAAAATCGTCGTTTAGCAATATACGGCTTACAGGAGCTTACAATCTAGTCTACACCAATCAGCGTCTTTATTCTATTTACATAAGCAAACCTTAAATCTATTATATACAATTAGTTTACAAATGCACCGTTTTGGCGTGTGGCGCTCTTCTCTTGCTTTATAACGCGCCCCGTCGGTTTCATATAAAATGCGACTGCAGCGGCGGCTCGTCGCATTCCCGGAATTTCGTCGCTGCGTGTAGACGTGCTCGGGCTCCGCGTTGCTGCTCTGTTGTCGTATGCTTATCTCGTACGTAAAGTGTGTAGGGCTTATGTATGTGTCCCTACAACAGCTTTTCAATGAATGCACTTGATGATAGGCAGTAGATTACATACATTGATTCACTGAATTATTTTATTAGACTCGAATAATATGAACCAGACATGTCTTAAGTATACTATTGTTTGAGAAGGCACATGCCTGCACACACGCATATACACACAAACACACAAGCACACAGGGTAGGCAGCGTAACGCACTTGGTGTTGCAAACGTCCATAGGCCACGGCGACCACTGTCATCAGGTGGGCTTTGTGGTTGTCTGTCACCTAAGTGGTATAAAAAAACATACACACATACACACACATACACACACGCATAAGCGCATGCGCACGCACAAACAAGCCAAAAACAAGCCAAAAAATACTACCTACTTAGTACATAAATAACAAGATTTAGAATTTTGAGGTGAATTTCTGTTGTTCTTGTTCTTTTTGTCCTATTTGAATATTGTAATTTTTTCTTCCTATTTATACTAAGCAAACCACGTGAGGCCCCAATTCCATCGGTAGGTACTGTTGCTTGGTGTCTGCGACGCAGTTCGACTGTCAAAATGGACTTAAAGAGTTAAGTCTTTAAGTACAGTTTAGCATTTGTTCGTGGTGGATTGTTCTAGATAAAGAATATTCCAGAATAAAATTTTATGAAAAACAGTTTGAGTATAAATACTGAGTCACCGGGCCGAGCTGATTTAGTCTCGAACTGACTGCGACTTAGAGAACATCGCCGAGCAAAGAACTTGTGAGCGAATTTCGTTGTATTTGTGAAGACTGTGAATAGTGATTAAAGATTTCATCGTCTAAAATTAACATAGCGGGTAGACAAAATAATAGGTTGATAGCTACAGTGAAGGATAATTTTTAGGAAGAATTAATTATTATATTGCAAACTTTATTTTATAAGTAGGTACAATAGATATGTAAAATAATAACGTTTTAATGTGAGCGATGTCCAAGAGACTTATCATTCATGCATTGTCAGATCAGTAACATGAGTAATTTTAATTGTATTGGAAGAAAAAAACTGCAGTAGTGTCTATTACCTAATTTCAATCAAATCAATCCTCAATCTCGACGAGTTGGTATGTCGTCATTTTGGTTAAGTAAGATATAAAAACGGCTTTATCTTGTTTTTTAGGCACTTTCAAATGAATATGTCGCAAGAGTCCGAGTTTCCCACCAATCAACCCTCAACGTCGGGCTTGGTCATGACTGCTCTTCAGGAAACGAGAGCTCCATCTGGTACCCACTCCGTAGGAAACCAGAGGGAGAGTTCGCGTGTGGAAAATACTGGTTCAATTCGTGTAAGTATTTTTGCAAACTGTAGTCCGATTCATGCATTAGGGTTAATGTTTAAGCTAGATTAAATTTTTTTTTATAGCTTTGGAGGCTCTTGCTTCCACGACTATAATAACTTACGAAAAAATAACTTTGGAGGTTACTATTTCATTTGTTAATTTTAATACTTTGTATGTTGCGCAGGGTAATAAATATTTCGAAGTTCCAAACATCGCAGTGCATCGCCAATACGACGAAATGACGAATGACAACGTAAGAATTGTAAACTTTATTATTTTAGTTGTATAATCGAAATAAACGGCGGGTCACCCCACCTGGATGGCTCAGACGCTGAATGTCCACTTCTCAATATGTCCGCCGGTCGTAAAAGGTCTCTTTCCGCAGAATGTCTTTATCGAAAAATGACCTTTTCCCAGAATGCCCTTTTCTCATAATGTCTCTTTCGCAAAATGTACTTTTCTCAGAATGTCTCTTGCGCAAAATGTTTTAAAATTCCTATTTCAAAGTTGAACTTTTTACGTAATTATAAAAAAAAGATTCTGTACGCCTCCTCGGGTCCCCAATCCTAGAAGATGACTACACCTCATTTATAGAGGAAAAACATCAAAATCATTTCAGATCACCTCCTAAAAATTAATATCCATTCGGCATTTACTATTCTTCGGTATTGACTTTTTCTTCAATTCTTCAAAATTCACCCATGCCCTCAGATCTACCCCATTTTGGAAACGCGATGGTGCTATGGTGCTACCATGGAAGCTGGGAAAGGGGCGGCTGATGACTTGGGGCCTAGGGCAGTCAGGCAAATTCGCCACTGGATGTCAGCTTACCAAGGTGTGACGTCCACGTTGGCGTTTCTTTCCCCTTTGCACCACGGTCCTAGACAGCGGCCAATAGGCTCCAAGTTTTAGGAGCTTTCTAACTATATTTGGTTATCTCGACCAAAGTGGCCGAAGACCTATTGTCCGATCTACCAAATATTAACACAAAAATAATCATAAAAGTAATTTAAACGTTTGCGAGGTGCGAGTTGATATGTATAAATAACTATCATTACAGACATTGTACCTATAAAACAAAGTCGCTGCCCGCTTTGAGGTCTACAAATAATTCTGCTATTTATGTCCATCTCTTTTTTTTTTTTTTTTTTTTTTTTTTTAAGCTTACTCCTTCCACTGCGTGCTGTGCACATCGAGGAAGCCATTTTACATATAATTTTTAATATTATTTCTAATTAATTTTTAACAATGTTTTCTAAAAGAATATCCCACTCTGGTATTTACTATCCTTATTTTAATTACAAATATTTAAATGCTAATTTTGCAAAAGTACCCACTTGGCTGTTTCTCTTTCTAAGCTAGGTGCTTCTTTCATTCTATCACTTTCATTTCCTTCCTTACTTCCATCCCATTACTTCCATACCAACTCAGTTTAAACCCTCTCATACTATCATACATTCTGTGGGGCGTGGGGCATCCGGGTGATCAGCAAACTTCCGTCGGAACCACAGACAGCACCTCCCAGTCCATTTTTCCACTCGATTTATCGGCCTCTCTCAGCTACTTCTGCAAAGTAGCTGTAGGAGGCCGATCATGTCTTGTTCCTCCTTAAAACCACCCTTATAACCCTTTCCCAATACTCTAGGAAGTGCTGCCTGTAGTTCTTTGTCACCAGGACTGGAAAGTTTGCTACACAAACCTCCAGTTGGATCCGACACTCCAACTCGTACCTATCCCTAGCGAAGATGGGACAGTCCGCGACCAGGTGCGCAACCGATTCCACGACCCCTGGCTCGCAGGCGCATGATGGGTCCTCCTTACATTTGAAGCGACTCAAGTATTCAGAGAACCCACCATGCCCCGTTAATAGCTGGGTCGTGGTGCCGGCTATCTCCATCTTACGGACGGTTCTGTACGCAGCCACAGCGCACGGAAAGAAAAGCTTGGTTCCAGAAGCAGTCGTACCCGTCTTATAGCGTCCGTTCCACTTGTCAAGCGTGATCTGACGCAGGCCACGCTTGACAAATGAGACGGGACACAGGTCATAGTTCGGCCTCGTCTTCGACCTCAAAGCCGCCTCCTTGGCGAGCTGGTCCGCTCGCTCGTTGCCCTCCAACCCTACGTGGGCCTTGATCCAGAACAGGGATATTTCCTTGTTCTGGACCAAGCCCCGCTTGATGTTATCTCTGGCCTCAACGGCCAGAGGGTGGAGGGCGCGGGGGTTTATGACCGTTTGGAGAGCGGCTTTGCTGTCGCTGAGGATGCCGAACGTCGTGGCCGCGCCGCGCCTAAGGACCTCACTGGTCGCTTTGCACAAAGCCAGGAGTTCGGCCTGGTAGACGGTACAATGTGGGGCGAGAGCAAGTTTGAGGGTCTTTGTTTCGGCGTCGCTATTCCAAATGGATAGCGCAGCGCCGACACGACCCTCAATCTTGCTCCCGTCCGTGAAGATGCGCACCTGGATGGTGTTGGTGCGCTGATAATCTTCCTCGTCTACCAGGCTGGTGAAGTCCAGACTTATATGCTCCGCGGGGTGAGGTACCTCCATTGCTGAAGCCATCCGTTCGACCTCTCTGTCTCCCAACCATGACTGGAACACTCCTCTCTTGGCCTCATAAAGTGAGGCCACCTCGCGAACTCTGAGGTCCAGAGGGAGCATTCCAGCCAAGATTAGACTTGAGTGCAGAGAGACCGTCCGGTAGCCCTTGCAAAGTTTTTGCGCGAACCCGCGCTGCACCACGGCTAACTGCTTCTGGATACCGAGCTTCTCCACCGCTGGACACCAGCTGCTGGCTGCGTACAGCACCGTCGGTTCCACGGCTGCGGTGTAGATGGTCCGGATCACCTCGGGATGTAATCCCCAACCGATCCGGGCCATCCGCGCCAGCTTGTGGTAGATGGCGATAGCCTTTTTGCACTGGTTGGTGACGTGGGTGTTGAAGGTTAGCTTGTGGTCGATGGTGAGCCCCAGGATCTTGATTTCCTTGGACATGCCAATGTCTATCCCGCCCATGCTGAGGCGTGGGACATCGTACTTAAGCCTCCGCGTGATTACCATCGCACAAGTTTTGTGCGGTGCGAATTTCAGCTTCATTCCGATGCCCCACTCCCGCACATGCTCGAGAGAGGCATTGGCTTGTCTCTCAATCTCCAAGGCGCTGTCACCATCGAACACAAGCACCACGTCATCCGCAAATGCCTGGACGCGAGCTGCCCCATCCTCCAACCGTCGCAGTAAGGGATCCAACAAGAGGTTCCACAGTAAGGGTCCGCCAATAGAACCCTGGACGCAACCCTTCCCCGTAGGGCGTTCGCACTCCTCGCCCGCATACCTTACCCTCACTCTCCTGTCGCTAAGGTAGCTGTTGATAACTCGTCTCAAATTTGCCGGACACCTTTCCTCAGCCAGTCGTACCTTAATAGCCGGCCACCAGGCGCTATCGAAGGCGCCCTCTATGTCCAAGGACACCATAAGGACTATCCTCTTCTCATCAAGTCTAGCCCTTATGTGGCCCATGAGGTCATAGAGGGCGTCTTCGGTACTTTTCTGGGGCATAAAGCCGTACTGGCGAGTACTAATCCTCGGCATTAAGTAAAAGTTGAGACGAGTTACCAACATCCTCTCGTACACCTTCCCCAGAACCGGTAACAGACCAATAGGTCTGTACGATTTGGGGACGGCGTACGAGTCCTTGCCGGGCTTCCTCAATGCCACCACCACGGCTTCCTTCCATATTTTAGGAAAGTAGCCGTGGCGAAGGCACCGATTCAGCAGCTCCAAGAAGAATGAGGGGTCGGCCCTAATGGCGTGGGTGCAAATGTCGGCTGTGAAGCCATCCGCCCCCGGGGCTTTCTTCGGATTGAACTTCCGAAGAGCACCGAAGAGCTCTCCCACCGTAAAAGGTGGGTCATCCTCATGATGACCCTCATCCCGCTCCAAACCCTTAGCCTTTTCCCTAACTCTTCGGTGCCCTTCGTTGTCCTCCTCCTCCCGGTCCTCCGGGTAGAAGGTCCGAGCTAACAGCTCGGCCGAACCTTTTGCGTCCAGGTAAGATCCATTGGCGGAAAGCAGAGTATCCTCTTCCCTTACCGTGGCCCTACCTATCACCCGGTAGATGCCCTCCCATAGTCCCTCCATGTCCTGCCTTCCGCAGAAGTTCTTCCAACTTTCGACTTGTGCCTTTTTTACTTCACTTTCATACATCTCCTTTCGTTCCAGGTACTGAGCTATAACGAACGACCTGCGGACCGGTGCGGCGTACCTGATTCGACGCTTGAAGGTGACCATTACCTTTTTAAGGCCAGCGAGTCTTTCCGACCACCACGGTGCAGTGGTCAACCCCACTGGTTTTTTCACTGGGACGCTTTCGCGGCACGCGCTCCCAACAGCCTCCGTATATGCTGTCCATCTCTTTAGGATGAGCCAGATTTTATCAATACTGTATAATTCCTTATCAAATTAATTTAAACATTTTATGTCATCATTTGAGCCTTAGGAAGTCCAATTGAACATACGCCTCCCCCATCAACCTTGAAAGATTATACTATTATACCTATATAGAGATAAAATTTAAAGAAAATGAAATACGTTAGTTGCGTTATGTTGCAGTTAAAATTCATGCCTTATACCTAATTTAACGGTATTGATGCGATATATAATACCTACGTATGTTCGGACCAAAACTTGGAAGTAAATTTTTACGCAGTTATCTTCAAAAGATAGAGACGAAATTTGAATATAGGTCGTTACGTTTATGAATTTACATAATATGTTTTGTTCGATATTGTTTGTGTGGTATATGTGACAAGATGTTACGTAGTTTCTATTTTAGGCTGTTTTTTTCCACCTTGATCATTATCTGGGATGCTTTTTAGTTAACTCCTATTATACGGTTCTGTATGTTAACTAAGGTTTTCTTGTAATATCAATCAATCAATCGATCAATTAGCCGTTGCAGTCTACTGCTGGAATAGTATAATAAAATTGAATAAGTATTAAAAATCCACCGTTATGATGGGTAAAACTTAGTAGAAAATTAGCAAAAGAAGCTCACAGTGAACGCCTACGATGCTGGGGTACAAGGGCTTGTGCGCAAATGGTTAAGCAGTGCGTGAAAAAGCATCTGATAGAGCCATCAAGCTGAGGGCCACTATCGTGACATCCCAGGTGTAATAGTGACCGTCTTGCCCGAAACTATGCTGTCAGTTTACCATCGGGTGGAGTGAAGTAAAATTGAAGTTAGGATATTTCTTGAAAAATGTAACGCGAGAAAACTGCCATAGATTACAAATCCTGATGTGACGGTTTGTTGTGACGGATATGAGCAAACCTAATGCATGCCTGCATGATTACTTGCATGATCGCTTGCATGTTTGCCTGCATGCTTACCTGATTGCTTGCCGATATATTTGCCTGCGCGCTTGCGTACATAACGCATGTATAATGCTTGCGGCATGCCTGCTTGCATACTTGTAGCATGCTTATTGTATACTTGTTGCAAGCTTGCATGAAATTCGTGATTGTGATTTTCGGTACAAAGAGTTTCGTATTTATGTATACACTATACGTGTAGGTACATTAGCGCTACCAATTAAACCAACGTTTTCGTGAACAGAGTGAGGACGCTACTATACCTACCTTAAATGGGAAGAGAAACAGCTTGTTTATTCTACCAGAGGTCGCAAAGTTGACTATGTCTTATTATTTCTCTTCTCTATGGCAATCCCAACGATTCCGATCCCATTTTTTCCCAACACACATACTTACCTTGTTTTGACGAATCAATCCGTAGTTATAGTCACATAATAACATAATGACAATATTTTTTGGTTGGTTATTCTTTATACAAATTAGTTGTTGATTTTTATGAATTTATCGTAGCAGACACTACAGTATTTTGTTTATGGAACAGTTTTTTATATGATCGCTGAAAATATGCTGGCATGTTGTTTGAAAATAGGTACCTATCTCATGAATATATTTACTTGTAAATATATGATGCATGAAAATGATACGTGATTTTGATGAAAATTGAAACTTATTGTTCAAGGCACTGATAATTATAGCTGTCTAAAACACATCATGGTCCATACGAGTGGTCAGGGAATGTAACATAACAAAAATAGTAATAATATGTAGGTAGGTTGGAAATATTGGCGGCCTCAGTGGCGTGGCGTTGTACACTTCGCAGGAGACTCGGCTTCGTATTCCATTCAGTGCAAATATAAGATTACATGAATATATAATATAAAAATTGCATTAGTTTAGGTACTTTCTTTGAATAATATTTAATTGCAAAAAAATATCTTAAGCTCTGAGATATAATCTAAAGATCATTACATGTTTATATAACTTACACATTGCGTATTTATTTTACAGCTTGGCGATGACTTATTCGACACTCCGTTGGCCGAGCCGGTGGAAGTTGACTCCGGCAGCGAGGATGAGAACGAGCCGCTTTCGGCAGAGGAGCTGCTGGAACTTTTTCAAGAGGACGCCGAAGAAATCAAAGGAGCCACTGATGAGAGTTGCTGGGATTGGCGCGACGACTATGAGACTTTTACTGGCAAGAAGGAAAATTTTGAACAAGAGGTTGGACCAACACTGCAAGGCACAAACCCTTCTGAGATCTTCTACCAGATGTGGGATCACCATATTATGAATTTTATAGCAGTAGAGACAAATAGGTTCGCCTGGCAGACAATTGCCCGCCTTTCAGAGATTGGAACGGTCATCTCTCCCGGATCACGAATCAACGATTGGGTTGAGACTACTATTCCGGAATTGTACCGCCTAATCGCGGTGATTATTTTAATGAGTCTTTGTGTGCGAAGTCGTGTTGATGAGTATTGGAGCGACGGAGCGCTGAAAATGCCAGTATTCCAGCGCATCATGACCCGCAACCGTTTCCTCTTACTGATAAAGTTTTTACACTTCGCCGACAATGATTGCATTCCTGAACGAGGTGACGGTCGCAAAATTGCTAAAATTGAACAGCTTATAAATTACCTAAATCTCAAGTTTGTAGCCGCTTATAAACCGCGCAGAGAGCTTTCAGTAAACGAATCGTTGCCGCTCTGGAAACGTAAACTAAGTTGGATTCAGTTTATCCGGTTCAAAGTAGCACGACTTGGCATCACGACCTTTCATCTGTGCGAGTCTGTATCAGGGTACGTTCTTAAATTAATTATTTCTACCCGAAGAGGTACCCCGTCGCCACCCATTGACGGATTTTCTAGCCGCACTGCTAAAATAGTAATTAGACTTATGCAGGGTTTCATCGGTAAAGGCTATACACTTTTCATTGATAATTATTACAATTCTGTTGATTTATGTCGGTATCTAAAGAGGCGTGCTACAGATGTAGTAGGCTCACTTAACCGACGTAGACAAAATACACCTGCTGACATTAAGCATTTGGACGAACATCGCATGTCGCGAGGAACGGTGCTAAGTAGGCATAGTGGTGATGTTTCTGTCACCGCATGGAGAGAATTCAAATTGCTTACCGCAGTTTCAACTTACCACAAAGACGATAAGCCTAAAATCAGCCTACCTGGCCAGCCCCTGAACCAGCCTAACGTGGTAGACGAATATAATAAGTATATGAGCTGTGTGGATATTATGGATCAGATTCTATCTTCTTATCTCCTCGAAAGCAACCGAGGGCTGAAATGGTATGTTAAAGTTTTTAGGAGGCTTTTAAATGTCAGTATAGATAATTCATATATTATTTATTGCGCCAACATGGGGCAGAATAGTAAATTGACGCTCCGACAGTTCCGATATGTTATTGCTGAAGACCTCATCGCCAAATTTGGTGAGAACAAGGTAGCTCGCTCGCACAGATACAACTCCAGTGTGCGTCTAGATAAGTCGTTAGAACATTTTCCAGACACTAGTCCAGCTGTCAGTGGGCGCACGGCGAAGTTTGAGAAATTCAAAACGGCTCGGTGCGTCCGATGCCGTGCTGCAAGAAAACGTACGGAATCTTTCATTTTTTGCAGCCCGTGCACAGTTTACCTATGCCCTGGCCAATGTTGGAAGGAGTACCATAATCTAGAAGCTTTGTAAACGATTGCCTCCTTTACAAAGTAATATATAATAATATATTATAATATAATAATATTATGGGTAACTGCCTGTATGTTTTTAATAGAGCGACGGCCATTGCAAAGGAATAAAAATATATTTTCTTACAAAATATGGTAACTAGCTTTATACTGTTTTATGTTGTAATAGGTTAATTAATGTTATGAAAAAAAAGTGTGAAGTACGCATGTCATTGCTGTGCGTTTTTACGCAATTGATGAAAAAATCGACATTATTATGAACCGTATTGTAAGAAGTTGAAATGTTAAATAACTTTCTTAGAATTCACTGACATACGTGTAAACTGTTTTCGTAAATATAAAAGCTTGTTCGATTTAGAATATAAATCGTCATAAATACTATTTTATGCTTAGTAAAGTTATCTCTACTTTGAACGGTTAACGGTGGTGTGAGTTTGGCGACATCGGTTCTACTACTGAATCAGTCATGTTACAATTCTTTTTCTGTTCAGTGATCAAACTAATATTTAGAAGGCTCTTGCTTCAGTCAGGTACAGTTCGGTTATCTATATATTACATACTTGATGTTATGGTAAAAATAATCGGTACTTTCAAAATATCAGAAAGTGTCAATCTGGTTCTGAAGTGTATATTCGCAGGCAATCTTCTTTTTGTTAGATGGCTTACATTATTTTGTAAATACTGTGTTGTACGTTGGGATCTGGTCCATATTTTGTACAATCATTGTCTTTATTCTCACTCTAAATTCCATATAAAAATAGTTCCCAAAGAAAATTTGTATCTACTTTCAAACGGGAAGATTGAAACACTGATTCGATGTAGGTACTTCGAAAATTTGTATCTACTTTCAAACGGGAAGATTGAAACACTGATTCGATGTAGGTACTTCGAAAATTTGTATCTACTTTCAAACGGGAAGATTGAAACACTGATTCGATGTAGGTACTTCAATGTACATTCTTTTTCTCTAATAATAATGATTTTTT
Organism: Pelosia muscerda; assembly: GCA_963691645.1. Classification (NCBI taxonomy): domain Eukaryota; kingdom Metazoa; phylum Arthropoda; class Insecta; order Lepidoptera; family Erebidae; genus Pelosia; species Pelosia muscerda. Next base: position 18,324,296 of record OY829098.1, on the reverse strand, counting down.
TTGTTAGTTTCTCAATGGCTTGGCTTGTAAAGCTTTGCAACAGCTTTGTTTTGAGACAGCGGCGCACACTGTAGGTACGCTAGAAGGGAAAAAGCGGACTTTTGTATGCTATCCATTATTGAACAGGCGTTAGTATTCTAAATACAAGAGTAGAAGACCCACGTGTCAATTCCGTATAGTTTTGGAGAAAAACGTTACCAAAGTTAGCGTATTTTGCGACAAAACATTAAAAATGATTTTGCTGCCAAAGTTTAAACTCAACCACTGTACTATCTGGTCAGTCAACTGAGGTATAGACTATAGTTTATTAAGTACTTGTTGCAAATCGAACAAGTCAATAATTAGCTGGATTTTGTTTTTTTATGTTTTTCGATTTTTATTTTATTTTCGTCAATTGTGCGGCTTACTACTAAAACCCGTGGGAAAAGTTACAAGGATTTGAAAATTTCTACCAGGTTGTCACTTATCTCAGTGTCAGGGTCACATAGGTACTTACCGTGACCGACCACCAAGGGTTTGTTACTTAGTATCTGGAGGTGGTGGTCCGTTGGATTTATCACACAATAAAAAAATGGTACAAACATTACCAATTTATAACATTATAATAGATTGTATTATAGAAAGATGATCTCAATTATACTAGCCTATCCCTGCGGCTCTGCCTGCGCGGATGGTTGTTGTTGATTATTATCGCGTCTTTTGGTCATATATTGAACATTCCATTCCATTCCATTCTATTCCACAAAACGATGGTCGCTTGCGATATACCATCAATTGTTCCCATAAAAGTCAATATGAGCCACATCAAGAGGTGAATGCATAGGATTCTTACTTAAGTAGTTATAGTATAGGGTAATACAGTAGGGCTTCAAAACGTAAACTTTGGCTATAACCGGAGTTAATGCTGGGATGATGATGTGCTTCCATGTCCAATTATCACATGTAGCATTAGCTTCACGGTACCTGCATATTATTTCCCAACTGCTGGGAACAAGCCAGTTTGATAGCGATAGGGGTTTCCTCGAAGATGTTGCTTTTTAGTCGGGCACATTGTGCAAATAATTTTATGCTCTCTATGTTGTAGTTATTGATGTTGGTGTACTATTTGTCATCTATGTCTATGTTTAATGAAAAAAAAATACTGTAATAAATCTGATGAAATCATTTTATTAGGTGCCAGATAAGTAATTTTTTATTTGTTTACATAATTAAAACACTATTTTATTTATGTACTTAACTCGATTAAGTATAAAGGTTTATATTTCAATTGCCAAATAACTTGTGATTTGTTGTTTTTTTTATTCACTTGTGTAGGTAGGTATAGATACCTAAGTGAAACTTATTACCTAATTGTGTTTCGTATAAAATAAAGCTATTTGTTTGTTGTCATACGATTTTTATTTCAATCTCAAGTAAAAATACTTTTTTAATATAAAATAATAAAATGTTAGTTGTAATGTAGGTACCTACAGTTAAGAGTGTAGGTACATGACGACGGGTACAGGCGGGTGTAATGCGAAATGTAAACATTAAGTACGTGTAATATACCTAAAGTCGACAGAAAAAGAATACTTCCTAAGAGTGCTAAAATCAAAATAGCAATCTAAATTGAGTTTGAATCTATTTCTATTCTTTTTTGTCACCAACGGACAAATAGATACTTAGGTACTGAGGCCTGGCCCAAAATGGTTCATTACCATCGTTAATTACACCTTCGTTAAATTACCTTTACATACATACCTGCATATAATTTACGCCCGTGTGTACCGCCCGGGCAAACACCATTTTAACACCCACATTTCGCCAACTTGTTCGATTCCATGTATTCAAAGTCAAAGACAATCAAAGACAATTTAGCACGATTTGACAACATTGAAGTAACTATTATACCCGTTGTCAGAAAAGTATCTTTATATTCAATTCATTTAGGTTATTTTTATCCGAACTGTGATGGCTTATATAGATGTCTATAAACGTGCTTAAACTAAAACAATAGTTTTTATTATATTGCTACTTTACCTACCTACTGTTCCCTACCTGTTTTTAAGTAGGTAACTACCCAAAGGCGGGCCTAAAGGTATGAATGTTAAAATTGCATGATTATGGACGCTATTACAAAAATATTACCTAATGAAGTAATAAAAGGCAGTAAAGAGTATACCATTTTGGAATCGGAACCTGAAAGTTGTGAGTGCAAATGGAAGCAGGGGATGACATTTGACGTTGCTTGCTGTACTAGAATCTGTAGGAGATCTATGACTGTACAAACTAACTTCAATCGATGCGGCAAGAATTTCCGGCATGTATACACCAATACCGATGATCTAAAGAACTGTGTAGCTAAACAAGCTCAATGTCCATGTCTCCTAGCATTTGCTACTGTGGAAACATCCACCAACCATAATAATGTACCGATAAATTTCCAAGAACTAAGCAAACTTAGTAACGACACAGTAACCGACGTAACCGAAGATCTGACACAGAATCCCAAGCTTATGAGCAAGGTTGCAGTTGAACAAGGTGACTTGCAAATGCCTGGTTATTCGTCTGTAGACAAAACTACTCCATTGACGGTGATGTATAATAAGAGTGTTTGCACTGATAACAGATTGCTCGGAAAATATGCGAAGGCTCGTAACGCTCCTTGTTGGAAAGGTCACTTTTCCACCCGTCCCTTCACTCTGGGTACTACCGAATACCGTAGATTTCAAAAAGATAGCAATAGAACTAAACTCATAGGTGGCTATCGCGTACCTGTGTGTTATAATGCAAGATTTTAAATTGTAGGTATTTTTATTTTGTAAATGTGTCTTTTTTCACACTTTTCAATAATACCTACCTGTTGTGTATACAATAAGTTTTATCTACCTGTAGGTACGTTATATCCAATAAGATACTCTACCTACCTCAAATCTCCCATTGTTATTTCTTCACTGGAGTATTTTTATATTCATGGTAAAGTACTGCCCTTAAACAATGACAAGGGCAATTCGTTGGTGGTCGTTTTGTAGCATGGAATAGTATAAAATCTCAGAAAAAAGTAATAATATAGACGTTTTCATATTAAAGTAGCGCCATCTCTCTCGCACTCTTTATCTTCGCCACACAAGTGCAAGCGAAACAGCTCTAGGTACTTACTCCCATCGACACATTGAATATTCTAGCCTATTCCATTGTCTAGGAGAGGAGATGATGCACAAAAATTAGTGGTCCCTAGCATGAGAACTTCGATAGAAGCTTTTTCAAGCTTCGAAGTATCCGACCTCATGATTCGCGTCTGTACCTACCTAAGTGAGTATCTACTGTGTGACACCTCTATCCAGCAACTGCTGTTTTGAATAACCAGGCGCGAGGCGGTGGGATTAATTGAAAGAGTACATTGGTATTTTGCCATGGCAGCGTCTACGTCTCTGCAACGGTTATAAGGTCTTACTAACTGTACACAGGCCGCGAGAAATTACCTATGGTGGGAGGGTTTAGACGCCGACATAGAACGTATTTGTCGTGAATGTAGTGCGTGTGCGTCACAGCGCGACCAGCCCCCGCCGGCGCCGCTGCACTCGTGGCCGTGGCCTGCCCAGCCGTGGGAGCGGCTTAATGTAGGTTTTTTGGGCCCGTATCGAAACAAATATTATTTCATTTTAATCGATGCCCATACTAAATGGTTGGAAGTTAAGTGTGTTTCGTGCACATCGGCTCAGGTAGTAATTACTTGCCTTCGCGAGTTATTTGCACGATTTGGATTACCAAAGTCAATTGTAAGCGATAATGGACCTCCCTTTTCTTCAAAAGAATACTTGTCTTATTTAGAAACTAATGGCATAAAGCGAGTACTGGTAGCACCTTACCACCCTGCCAGTAACGGTGCTGCAGAAAACGCGGTTCGTTCCATCAAGCAGGTACTTAAGAAAGCATCGTTAGAGAAGGTGGATATTGACGTTGCTATCAATAGATTTTTATTCACGTATAGAAACACTGAACATTGTACTACGCAAAAAGAGCCAGCAGTAGCTATGTTGGGGCGTCGTTTACGTGGTAGGTTAGATTTATTACGGCCCAGCACCGCCAACGTAGTACAAGCGTCCCAGTCGCGGGCAGAGGAACGGCGCGGGGGCGTATCTCGCGATTTCCAGCCCGGAGACACGGTGTTCATGCGGGACTATAAGGACAGAGATGTTAAGTGGAAAGAGGGGGTCATAGTTAACAAAACGGGACCGGTATCGTTTCAAGTTAAAGCGCTTGATAGTCAAATGAATAAACGTCATGTCGATCAACTTCTTATGAAAACAGCTAGGAAATCACGACACTCGGTAATTCCTTTAGAAACCGACCTTAGTGCTACCCAATCGGAGCAGAAGGATTCTGGTAACGGAATAGTTAATGAGGGTTGGTCAACATCCTTGAGTTTGTCACCTAACTCAGGTAGCAAACAAGTACAGCAGGTTGAAGCATCAGGAGTTGTTGGGGACGGCAATGTCCAGTCTGACGTTGGAGAGGGAAGTGGGGATGGCGACGCCCAGTCCGATGTGGTATTGTGTGACTCTGTTGAAGCACGTAAGCGCCAGCCCCGGAAGTACTCACCTCACGCCATGGTGTTAAGGCCCCGTATGCCTAAGTAGCATGTATGCAAATTAATACTTTAGTAACTACTTAATATTCTTAATATTTTTCTACCGTTTCTCAAAACATATTGTTACATGATATTTTTATTATTATTTATTATTTATTAGATTGTTAAGGTTGTTAAGGTACGTGCATTATGTTACTGATATATGTTACTATAATATTTGTTAGATTGTTAAGGTATGTGCATTAGTACGCATCGCTAGATATTGTATGTGTATTGTTCTCTTTAATTAGTACTTGTGTATGGGTAAAATTAAGAGGGGAAAAATGTAATGTTTGTACAATTGAGGGTACATCGAGAACATATATTTATGTCTACCTACAATAAACCAGTTTGCGATAGTCCGTGTTTCATTGAACACCACACTAACCTCAGGGCTTTCACTGATATAGGTAGGAGCGGACTGCACGCCGCTGCAGTTTATTAAGCAGTTTCTGTGAACAGCACCTATCTTTCACCGTGGAACAATGTACCTCGCCAACCAGCGCATTTTACCTCGGAAAGAGTAGTCTGTTCCTTAGCTGGAATGACAGACCTGTCAACCCTTATAAGAGAAATAATGGGTACCCAGTCATTTTTGGTGGATTTCATGATTTTACAACTCTGTATTAATTTTTTTTTCTATTGGCCGCTTGATAAATTAAATTCGATCCTCAAAAACAGTACTTACCTAAATGCTATCCATTTTGATGATAAATTTCGTATTACGCTTTACAGCTGCCTTTTTCAAAAATGCAATAAAAGTTGCTGTTTGCTTAATGTTGTCTCATTCATTCACAAAAAAATGCAAAAATGCAAATCGGTTAGGTACCTCCAATTTCTTCAAACAAAACGATAATTTAATTTGTATCGACCTCATATACTTAGGTAGATACCTACTAATGCATGATTTGAAATAGAACAGAAAGAGGCACAACATAATTAAATAAAGAGTTTATTTAAAATAGAAACAGCTTACAACTATAAAATAATTCAACTGTTTTGGCCAAATAGTTATACATATCTATAAAACAATGTGAAAATGTAGATTATTATCATTATATTTAGTGTACCTACAATATGCTTAAAACTACCATTTTATTTAATTCTAGCAATTTACTAGTGACTCATTGATAATAATCTACTGTTATAAACTTAAGTACCTACCTAAAATAACATCCGATAACCACTGGTAGGAAGGTACCTACTATGGAGTGTGGAGTGGACTCCTACCAAAAGCTTAGTGTGGTGCTGACATCAATGTGACATTAGAAAATGTCAATGATATTTTATGAATTGACGAGAATCTATCACACCTGAGTTTGACACTCAACGAAGCGTACTTTGTAATGGATGCTGGTAGGGAACGAAGCGGCGGCGTGAGCAGTGTAACGGTTAATAATTGATACCTAATCACCTAATGGCTTGGACCAGACCTTTGAGCGTTGAGGGTTCCCTTTGTTTGGACTTAGTGCTGGACAGACTTAATCTTATACCTATAATATGTATGTGCTTATATCCTTTTCTTATAGCCAGTATAGAGGTACCTATATAGATACCCATGGCAGCTATGACAGGTATTTATATTACCTCCGCCTCTTTAGGGAGGTCACATTTGAAAATAATTTCGCTATAATTTATCTGAACTGGAATCTCAGGCGTTATACATAAGTGCTCAATTTTAATATCCACAGATAAAAGTATTTGTACTTACGAGTGGATATAAGATATATGTTACACTGTGTCTTACGACTCCTGTAGACAACAGTTGTTATTTACCTTGCAATTGAGAAGTACTTATATAGTTAGGTAGGTACTTATAAATTGAAATAATGTAAAGTAGGTACTCCCGGAATTTAGTCTGTTTATATAATACTGCCAACGGCTGCACCACGAGAATATAAAATTTACAACACTACGCGGTTATCGTGTAGTGCTGCAAATTTCGGCCTTCTATTCGACTCTACTCGCATCTCCACTCGACCACCATCTTCTTCTCCAGGACTTGTGAATGCGTAATAGACAGTTACTTTCGCATTTTGGTTTAATATTAGTATGGAAGTTTAACCATTCGTCCAATTTATATGCAGTAAAAGAATTCGTTTGTAAGTAGTTGTAAGCAACAACTAGCAAGGGTTGAAAATGATAAAATTCCTTTATCTCAGGAATGCGTAGAGGATAAGTACCTGTTTAAAATCACATCAACTTAATTAGATTTGCTAAGCCTTGAAGCTGTGTGAAAAGTCACAATTCCATTTTAATGCAATCAATAACTTGCTTCATAGGTAACTTCTCAGAATGTTAACGGAATGCGTTATCATTTTCAACCCTTGCCAGTACAACTCTAAACTTTTTCGAGTTGTTAATCTCCAAAACCGTGATTCATAGAAAAAAAAAGTAAGTAATTATCTGATCTACAATTTTGCCACAGAAGTCTTTACGATAAGAAGTACAGTACAGCCCTTGAATAAAAAGGTCAGGTGCCAGATCCATGAGAACTTTTTAGGATTCATTCATGATTTAGTTTTGAACAATTCTACCAAATTTCAGCTGGGTGCGAATTATTTGTTACAATGAATGTGTAAATTTACCGGAATAAACACTCACAAGTATTCGTTTAGAAGCACTCTATATAAACTAAAGTTAAGCTAAGCAGTAGGTAAGTACATTAATTACGTATTTATCTATATTACCTATAAATACAATTGAATAACTCTATATATAATTCAATAAAATCAAGCTTTACTCTAACAAATCTTTGGGTACCTGTGTAGCTGTAGCTCCTACAATCTCAGTAAGAATATAATTTTTTTCTGATAATAACCCTTTGGTAAGTATTACATGCTATTATATTTATATTAACAATACGGTATGTGTGTAGATAACAAATAAATTAAATAAGTTACTATAGCCATAGCGTTACTAGCGGACCCGGGAATTTCAGATGCGGCCGGGACTAACGCAAATATAACGAATGATGATACCTAGTATTGAGTACTTGATACAGGTTTTCAGACCTGGTTCCACTTGCCTTAGCCAGTCATCGAGTCCCTAGAAGCTATCTAGCACTGCATAAGATTTAAATACGATTTATTAATTTGTGGCTATGCAGTGAACTTAATTTTTTGACTCATAACAATTTTTCCTTCTGATTTGGTTATCTATGATAAAATACGTCGATGGTCATGAAATCATTAGAAACAGACAAAAGTTATCCTTTTCATGCATCTTATTTAGTCAGACTTGGTCGTCAGTTTAAGTTCTATGTATACTTATTAGGTACATTCAAGCTTCCAGCCTACCCTATCGATAAAATAATTCAGTATCTTTCAAAACACAAATATTCACAGTTTCTTCATGACATCTATCCTTGGTCACTTTCATAATAATTAATTCGAAATATAATTTATTAAGTCTACTGATAGTATGTGTGCACGGATGTGGATGTGGGAGGAGGTGGGACCGGCGTGGAAGATACAGATGGGGACGGCAGCGTTGAGAGCGGCGTCGGAGGTGGCGTCGAGTACACCTTACGGTCTGGGGGTAGCGTCGGAAGGGTGGACGATAACCCGAAACCACCGAGCCCGGTGATTGACGAACCACCGGACAGCATCTGCCCGTGGACACTGCGCATGCCGAACATAGACGTTGTGCCTGTGGAGAAATAATTCAAACTTTAGTACCTATGATCGATATCAATTAACTGCGGGTTGCTGCATTAGTTATGATGTGGAGAATGTGTATGTCAACTAATTTAGACATGTTTACTAATTAATTATTTATATAATTAATAATTCATTATTATAATAATTAATATTAATAATAATAATTAATATTATAATATTATCATTGTAACATAAATCTTATTAATTTTTATAAGCCTTCGTAACGTGGCGGTAGTGCGCGCGACTGCTACGCAGGAGGCGCGGGTTCGATTCCCGCTCCGTGCAAATATTTGAATATTTAAATTGGTCTGGGTATTTCTATGTATAATATTTACCAAAAAAATGTATCTAAGTAGGTATGTTTATCAGCATTTTTGAACCCGTAAAACAAGCTATTTAAGCTTACCATTGGTCTAGGTGGCGTTGTGTAGATTGTCCTAGAATATTTATTTATTTATTTATTTATTCATAAGTGAGTAAATAGACTTCAAATACCTATATCCCTAATATAAAACGTTCCTCGTCACAAACCTGAGACCAAACCAAAATTACGAGTACAGATGAGGTAAATTAATATCCTGTGGTACGAGTAGGCATGTATCTCGTACTATTCAGTAGCGAACAATGTGTTAAACAGAAGTTACCGACGGTCTGTGTGGTGTAGGGTGTAGCGCAGCGGTCCCGCCGGACCACCAGTACCATTAGACTGTACCATTGATGGTACAAATGGTACTGAAGTATCCCACTAGTACAGTCAGCAGCAAATAGATAGCGACAATCAAGGCTGTCAAATAGTTAGATACAATCAAAGTAGTCAATAACATCGATACAGCCAAAGTGGTCAATTTATTGAGTGCACCCAGCCTGTCCAAATATATCGGTACACCGTGTTGTCAAATACATAGATACACGCTAGCCGCCATTATTATAGCTACAGGCAAAGCGTCAATAGTAACCAAACACCCAAAGTGGTCAAACATATTGATACACATAAATAAAATGACTTATGCAGATTACAAGCAATGGTGTGACGTTCAGTGACATTTCTTCTATATTTAAATGTAATTAAAAATAAAATAATTTTGCAAAGAGGATTTGACTCATCAGTATAATATTTATTTATTGTAACGCTAAACATTTCCCGTGACTTGGTTCAAATATTTGGTATAGGTATCTTACTTATTTCTTAAAGCTGACAATTAGTATGTGTCGCCGGACGGATTTAAATGTAGTTTTGTAACGAAGTAGTAACATAAGCTATCTTTATTTTGATCCACGCGAATGAAGTCGACTCATTGACATTGATTGACCACTAATAACCTATACGTTAAATTAATAATTTAACAAAATTTCCATGTTCCGTTCTAATTTAATTTGTTATTTTATCGTTCAATTTTAAAATCGCTAATTAAAATAATGGTGACACAAACAGTCAGTTTATTTCATTTTATATATACGTGATATGTGAAATAATATGTCAAAATTGATATTAATATTTTGAGATATTATTAGAATCTATTGAACAAAAAACAAAACACATGGCAATGACGTCACGCACGAAATAACAAAGATAGTATACATACAAAGTTTTAGACGAAAGAAAGAGATTGACGTCTTTCACCATAATCTCAGACAACAGTCATCGTTGTTACTTCCCAGATACTAATTTAATTTGAGCTCTATGCTCATTAGTTAGGGTGTAATTGTGCAGTTGTACCGATGTTTATGGCAAGGATGTTGCTTAGTTACATATATGGTGATTTGGCTGTCATCATATAAGTGGCACCCTAGTAGAGCCGATATAATTGGTAACATACGCGTTCCGTTACTTTTGACGAATGAAATGTCTCTATCTATGTGAGCGTCTCGGGTGTATCGATAGTTTTGACCACTTTGGCTGTCTCTAACTATTTGACAGCCTTGAATGTCTCTATCTATTTGCTGCTGACTGTACCATTGATGGTACAAATGATACCAAAATATGTCGCTGCACCACCGTTGAGTTTGGCAGAGCGCTTGACTACTAGACGTCAACAGTATTATTTATACATTCTCGTGACGTCGGTCGTCGTCGTGGGTACGATTCCATATCTACGTTACCGTTATTACCTATGTTTACTCGTATTTCTGAATCTGCAACCCATTCAGGATCTATGCTTAATTTGCATTAAGACAAAGCTGTATATTTTGAATAATATTTATATGTAAGAAAACAAGTGATCTAAAAAACATCAACCAGCATGTCATTATTACTGTAGTGAAAGGTTTCTACAAAAATAAATGTACTTCGAGTAGGTACCACCTGAGCGCTAATGCTGATTACAGTCTATGTTTGCACTAGGGTTATACATTCTTGTTCCTAATTTGGTTTATCTTACTTTTTGGGGGAGCTATTGGCGTCGCTTTGATGATAATAAATCTGAAAACAGCGCAAGACTTCACATATTCCAACATGTTTGAGATAAAATATGTAGATGTTCGGCTATAATTGCACACTACGCGAGTTCCCATCGATCGCGGCTCGCCTGTGGCTCGTCTGTTGTCGACCACGTGCACGCTCACTGCCTAATCGCCATAATTTAAACAAACCTAGTAACAAGCCCCAATTGGGCGATTTTAGGAATAAAATCTTACTGGGAGTTACAATTTTCCAAGAATAATCTACATTCATACAGAGTTCCGTTTTCTCAACTCAACTGTTCCAGGAAAATCAAGAAAATTTGAATATAAATGCCACAATGAAATCAATTGATTACGACGTTCATCATTTTACTTTGTGGAGTAAGACAGAAGAGGATTATTGATATTACTCCGGCCTTGATCAATGTGGGCTACAATTCTCATTCCTAGAAAACTAAATTTAACCGTTCTTTAATTACGTAAATACACCATTCATAATTCAAAAAAAAATGTGTTCGGTGCACTCCAATGTTTCATAAGCTAACGTTCTGGTACTTGTCATCGCTTTTTAAAGGCCATAGATCACGCCAGGGAGAGGGCCTCGCCGATGGGATAAATTGCTTTCAAGTTGGCAGGCGACGAGAGACGTGCGCCGGCACAGCTCGCCAGCCGCCTGCGCTACTCTTCATCGAAAGTTACTTTAACTGTTTAACTATAGATTTATTGGTACGTAAGTGGCGCAGACAGGTAGATAGAATGCTACACACAAAATACAGTTGCTGGTTTAATGTGAAAGAATTCGCACAAGTCGCAGAGCAGTTCCACATAAAATACAATTTACAGAATATTAAAAGTTCGCCAGCGAATTATGTGAATCCTGAATGCCGGTAATTTACGACTGTAATTAAAATATTTTTATGTCAATATGGCAATAAACTGTATAATTTGTTTTATTATCGTATGTACATGTTTCCCTAATTACGTTCATTTACGATGCTCGCAATGTATGTGCATGCGCGATGTCCGAATGAATGATTAGTTTAGAAATAGATTTTGCTTTGTGACTGGCATTAAGGATTCACGAGGACGCAATATTCCAGAAAAGATAACATGATTATTTGTGTACACTGAACAAATGTGGTCATAAACCGAAAAAAAACAAGAAAATGAACATTTCTCATGCCAAGTTCTTAAATGTATACTTAGTAATTGGTAGAAAACCAGCTCAATGTACAATAATTAAATCGTGTTATAAATTGAGCACATCAAATATTCGCGGTGGTAATATGACTTTAAATTTTTAGTAAGTACCTGATAGAAGCGATAGGAAAGTACCGTCGGTGAGTAAATGTTTCAAGTCACAAGACGGTAATCTGGTATTGCGCCATCGATCCTCCCTAAATCAAGAAAAATTATTTTACTGTTAGAATCGTTTTGGTAATAACAATTTTTGTTTTTACTTACAGTAAGTACATGTACTTCAAGTTAGTACACGTAATAAACACGTTTTTAAACATGGCAAGGAAAGAAAAAAGAGTCACGGTTGTTTCGTTAGTTGCATTTTGTTTTCAAATCCTTGTAACGTCAATACTCGTAAATTATGTTTATTGTTTAGTACCTACAAAAAAATAATGTAATAATAAAATCAGTAATCGAAATATAAAAAATAATAATGACTCAATTCGAAAGGGTTTTACGGACTTTAATTATACAATTATCTGGAGGCGTCATGAAAATCTTAAACGAGTTTTTTTGGTTGCATTACTATTATGTTTAAGGATCATATTAGTAACTAGCTGACCCGATAAACCTCGTTCTGCCATAAAACAGCTATGGAGTCCACATCCACCCATAAAGAATTTTGAGGCCCAAACAAGTCAGCAAGTTGGTACACGTGCTCTGGTTCTTAGAATCCTGTTGAGTGGAAATGTTTGTACCTATTAATAATTTTGTATACTTTCATGATTTTATTGCTTTAGGTGGTCATTACAGTATCTATGTACAATAGTATGTTTATCCGTATTCTAGAACCTATAATACAAGTTACAAGATATTTCAGCTATGTATGCTTTGAGTCTAGATAGCACTGAAGGTATGAAATCTATCTGAACCTACTAATTTAATATTATAAATAATTATTATTCGTGGAGTTTTATTTACCTACATTGCGAGCATTCGTAATAAATGTTATTGATAGAGTCACTAAGATAAAAAAATAAATTACTATTCCTCCGAAGTATTTATAAATATTGGACTAAAAACAGTATCCAACTGAAAGATTGCAAAATGATTTTTTTTTCATAATATTTTTATTTTGTTGCTGGTGCAACTCTGCCACTTGTAACATGCTAATCATTTTTTTCAAGGGTCAAGGTTGTCATGTGGATGGGTTGACTTTTTTACCCGTTCCGTTTCGGGATCTACACCGAAGGGATGTTTTGGGTTTATACTTTTTTAGGACTTCTTGTTTATGGTAGCAGTTCTACTCGTACATTACAACTTTTATTTACAAATAGGGTGAAGGACCACCCAGTAATTACGCGTTTCGATTAGAATGATTTTTTAACTTATTTATTACAAAGTACATACTTGCTATAAATGGATTAGGTACTTGATACTGCGGTGATTTTAGTAATAAAATATGCCAAATGATAAAGTCTTCCGAGTCACAAAGATTCGTTATATTTACAGATTTATGTCAATCCCATACTTCACTAAGTGATTCCATTTGCGTTTTGGCCAATAGAATATTAGCCAAGTACGCCTAAAATACTTACACCTATTTCATAATTTCAAAAACTTACAACTAGTGGAAAAGGATTTTTGATTGATTTGTCTAATATCTTGAATAGATATTGTATATCTTGAGTGCGCTTGCTTGTAACGAACTTTGCTTGTTTGCTTCTTAAGCAGTAATCAAACATTTCGCATAAGTAATACTCGTATATATATCAGTGTTTCGCATTATAGGTATACCGACAGACTTTTATTTCTTTTTAAACGCTTGGAGTTCCCATTGTGGAAATACCATTTGCTCTCTGAGTAATAGGTACATTCTCATTAGTAGGTATAGAGTTTACATAGAAATACTTACCTTAACTTTATAAGTAGGTAAATTGATTAAAGAGAAACCATGACTCCCTGTTTATGGCGAACTCTGCGATGAGTGAAAGTAGACCTAGGCATCATGTCAAACAATTCTTCTGAACCGTCTCTATGTTTAGAATTGTCGACGATCCCCACCGCTCGTTTTTGCACCGAGTCGAAGGGTAGCTGAAGAAGCTGGTACTCAGGCGCAAAAACGAGACAAAAGTGCTGCACGTGGAACCGAACCAGCGTCACAGATAACCTAATAGTTGACCTGCGAATATAAAGAAGGAGTCTTTGCCGTGCCGTGAAGTACTATTTCGCTCTGTTAAACATTCCTAATTTCTTTGATGCTGGAATAGCCTAAATTGTTTTTAAAGTACCTGCGGCACTAACTCGCTGTTTATATAGACATCAAATACTCGACGAAATGGTAAGTGGTGTACTCAAAAACTGCGGCGTTACAAGGAATGCGTGGTTTAATTGGACTATGTTTAAAGGTGCTCAATCGAATACTTTAAAAATAATACTTGTTATAATGGTCTCGATTTTAGTCAACTTGTAGGTTTTGGACTCTCTGCCACCACCGATCGAGACTAGTCTGTTCTGTCGCCTTTCTCGGGCATACGGTGCACGAGTTCGGTCTTCCATGAAGCCGGGAATCGACGTAGTAAGTAAGCGCAAAAAGTAGTGCAAGTATGAAACTTAAAGCAACTAAAGAAGGTCAGTGTCTATAAATTAGTTATGTCTAGCTACATCAAGAAATGTAAAATTATCTGTCATCGGTCGATAAAATATGATGTCAACACCAAACATTCAACACTATTGCTCTATGTGAACGATTACCTATACTATTGAGCGGAGTAATCAGCCTTTGTAATGAGTTTTGAAATGGAGAAATAAAAACTTTAAAACTTTTAGATGGTTTCTGCATATCCCTTTTCGTACGTACAGCGTCAGAACTGACATGAGACCGCACACATCGTCTGAAATGCATCGATCTGTGTCAATTACAGCTATTTATAGCCAGTACAAAATAAAACAAAACTATCAATGTGTTTATTCAAAGCGTACCTATTCAAAATCAGAACTGAAATCGTAATTGTTTTTTAATAGGTACGGTTCGTAATAGGTAAATATAGTTTTGAGTAGATTTAGGAGATTAAATCTTTTATCAAAAAAAATCAGGGTAGGCTCAATAAATTGGTGAACAGACTTATCGATGTTTCCCTTTAATAGAATAGAATGGATAAGATGAACGAAGTAGGCTTCCTAGTTATAATTCGGAGATATATACGAGTTCGAGACCTCTGACCGAGGTTGTCGTCAGTCACGTAGCATGGTCACAACTCGAGATATTTTTCTTTTTTAATAAGTTCAAATACCTGCTTCATCGATTATAATAATCCTTAATGAAAAATATTAAAAAAAAAAAATGGATGCTTTAGAAAGTATCTTATCTCGGTGTTATCTCGAGCCAGATTAAATACTTTTTGTAATTACTGTTATTGCAGCAAGGATTCGACGGTGTACCTTCTTGCACACTTTGCAGTTAGCAGAGAAGGAAAAACGTTCAATATACGACATCGCACAACGACTACTATGTACAGTCAGAATCAGATTGATATTGGCAAGCAAATTACTCCAAAAAAACTTTCCGAAATAAAATTTTGCAAATTTTGTATTACTAATTTACATTAAAGTAGTTGCACCAAATTAAAAAAAAAATATTAACACCTGGCTATGAAGATCTTTTTGAGTACTCAGTATCGATCTGACGGCTACTGTACTCGTACATGGTAGATGTCTCTAACATTAAGCAGCTTCACAAAATTTACAATATGTCTAAAATCAAACACTGACTGAAAGTCTGCCACTCATAATATACTTATCAATAGGAATCACCCCAGTGTTCGTTGGTGATTGAAAGAATTGCAAATACTAATAGGTACAGTCTGTATTTAACTATGTACATACGCCAATTGAAATATGAGGAGCCCTTCGAATTTGTAAGCGATTATTGCTTATGGGTAGGTACATAATGTAAGTAATGTATATGATTTCCATTGCTTGCAATAATGACTCACTTGTCTTTATGTAAAAAAAAACATTTTCTTCGCGGAATAGCAAAGTAATGTACACACGATGTTCTGGCCTTCAGTTGTAAATAAAAAAAAAACACCTCATCTTTTGTGAAGCCAGAATTACTCATGTCTGAGGAAGCATGTTAAAATGCCGATAGGGACGCTCTGCGTTCTATACTGAAATACAATTTTCAAACAGATGTCAGTTATGTTAAATCAAAAAATGCTCATAAACTGAGCACCTATAGACGCGCGTAAACACGGCATCAAGGTTGTCGTTCTTAAAAACCATTCTCGATTTTTTTATTAAAGCTTGCGTTAAAGTTCCGTCGACGGCGATATTTTTGAAATACCTATTGCATTTATAAAGATCAAACGGTTTGAACAAACGGGCGTTCGTGTAAACACATCATACTCGTACCGAGTAGAGCATGCGCGCACGCCGCTCCGTAGTCAACGTAGCGCGCCATTATCCCGGCGTAAACAGAAATACATCACACCACGTTCTCTGTACTTTTATAACTTAGTGATATTTTGATATACATTAAATAGGTACGAGAGTTTGCCATAAGCTATATTGCTCCGTTTCCAGATGTAATTAACAAACCGCATTAAATTAATTCTGAAAATTATACCTGTACGTAATGGGAATTAATTATTTTACCTGTGGTTGATGACTTTGAGATAAATAACTTTTTATAATACCTATGTATAGGTATTAATTACCAAGTACCTACCACAGGAACTAATGACAATCAAAGCATAATAAGCTTACCTACATAATACATTATAAATATTAAGAGGATATATTCAGTTAAGCAATAACACCTTGACTGTCATAGAGGTAACTCGGGAAGTGTAAAGATAAAAGAAACCAACTAGTTATTCGATCAAAAATGAATGGCTAATTGTACAATCAATAGCCTAGCCTCTCTTCTATACAACGCAGCGTACAACTAGTGTCCTGGAATTAAACTCAGCCGTAGCGCTACCGTAGTATAAAATACTTCTATGAAGGTAGGTATGTGTAGCTACTACTAGATAGTAGACTAGTTGTTTACAACCAAAATTGTGTTACGACACACAATAATTAAATAGACTACCGATTTTAGATGCGGTTACTAGATGAGATACCTACTGAGTGAGGGACAAGCTTCTGACACAGGCTTTCCAAACGGGGTCGTTAGACGGTAGCGCTATCTGAATTACAGAAAAGAGTGGGTAATAGGGACAGTGGACCACAGCAGTGGACTGACAGCACAGACTTTGCATGCAACAGAGGTTGCCTGGAAGAGATCGCAGTTGCCGTTAAGGCCACCCATTGTACATTCTGCTTTATGGTTAAGTCCGTAATGTAAATTTTTATTTTATTGTGTACATTAAAGAGTTATCTATGATATGATATTCAGATGAAGAAGACTTATGCTGGATTTTTCTTGGATAGGAAGTCAATTTCTTCTTACTAGAAAAGTGATAGTAATCACACACGGATCTTAAAAAACGTAACGAATTCGCCAATAATTATGTGGGATAATGGAAGTTGTCTTACACTTAGATATTAATGGAATGCGCTAGATATCCATCCGCAATTACTAGGTACAGAAGAAACAAAATTATTCGAAGTGCATATCTCAGCGAATATTGTGAAACACTTTACATTTTATATTTCCGCTCACGCCCGTGGTCCATTTTAGTTACTTCAGTGAGGTTAGGCTTCTCTTGCCAATTTGATAATTTCAGAAAAGAAATCTTCCATTATAATTACCGTAGTCACGACAAATTGCTGGAATGCGCCTATAAAGTTTTACTAATCATATCAGGCATTGCATCATAAAGGTTTAAAAAAATAAATTTACACTTTACAATTTTCATATAATCAACTTTTAAACTCAGAGAAATGACTAACACTTTTCGTCCATATACATTTAGTGAAGTTTTCGACCGCTTCTGATGTTCGCGATCAATTTCGTTACAATGATTCACGTTGTTCATACGCACACAATAAGACGAAGATCGAACCACGTAAACGGCTATATCTTCTGTTCGTATGGTACCTATCTTTAAAGTGTATGAACATCACGTATCTGCTGATGCAGGCAGCCAATGCACATGTTACCACAGCTTTTACGACCGTCGTAAGGGAGTGTTGGAACTTCTCAGAAACGGGCCGATGCGCACATGGGAGGCAATAAATCGTCGATTATCCGGCCTGCTCCGGACTCGGCTATTTATTAGCCGACTATGTACATCACACTTTATATTTGGTGTTATATTGGCAACGTAACTGTGATTCTAGTAGGAAGGATTTTATAGCTTAGATTAAAATTAAAAATATTTCAGTGGTTTGTCAAATTAAGAGGCTTACAAAGTTATGAGAAGAACGCGACTAACCCAGTAGTGGTTGTGGATTTCCCAATACGACGCGAAACACGACTAATCCAGAGGAGCACTGGGTTCTGTGAATTTTTGTGACTTCAGGATAAAATATAGTAGTAGAAGCCAAATTTCATCCAGACCTGTTTAACTATAGTTGCGTGAAAGACTAACAAATATCTGTTGTGGTTTTTGTTTATAACTACCAAATAATAAATAACTTGCATTGCTTTAATTTCACCTTCACAATAATCCTTGGGGTTGGAACATTCTCCTTCTAATTCATACAAAATGACATAGATGGAAGCACCACTCGATTAACGATATCCTCATTGGTCCGTTAAGGGGGCATGGGGGGAGGATCTGCAGGGCGCATGCCTTAAATATTAATCGATAGGAAAATCTACAGACGATTTGTTTCCTAGTGGAGTTAGTGATAAATGTCTCAGTTTACTCTTAGTGCAACTCTTAACAAATCATTAGGTACCTTGAGGTAAACTGTAGTTTTTGATTGTATTATTCACCAGACCTATAACGAATAATTTAGTTATCAAGGTTACTGAACAGTTTTCGCAGTGATTTTAATCTTGAATTAAATAAGAAACTCATACTGAGGAATCAATGGTAATGGCGGCTATATATCGGCAGCTTTATAATATTACAAGATTTCTGGTAATGTATTGTAACAAATAATTGGTGCTGGTGGTACTGTAACCAAATGTTAGGTAAGGTAAAGGATTGAAACTTGCTTAAAAAATGTAATACTATTGTGCTGTGATTTCCACCATTAATTTTATATTATGTGAATAGACTTAAATAATTAAGGTAATCGGTAGTCGGACGAGTCGGTATCGGTAATCAGGCGACAATGAGTTAAGCGTAAGAAATTAGACACCACACACAGAGTGACATGATAAATTATAGTACTAAATTATTCAAAATAATAGTAAAATTTATATTGAGTTGCAAAACACGATATTTTGATATATTAGGATATTATTATATTGCTTAATTTGGTATTAGGTAATGCAAATATCAATCATATTTTACCTTCAGTGTAAATGGACAAGTCGCATAATAAGAGGTACTGAAGATTGGAATCAAGCCTTGGTAACTAGGCATCTCAGAAAAGGAACTATAGAAGACAGATTCGAAGAAGAGATGATGATGTAAAGGATACAGCAGGTAAATTGTGAAGCGGGGTATACCAGAAATTGATAGGTAAACAAATCAAGGCCGAGTTCGATGTTGGATCACCAGAGTCTATTGGAATATTGGATAAATATTATGAAGGTAATCGGTCAATAGGATTAGAGGCTTCGGTATATTAAATACATGTTTTCATTTGGTAATGCAGTTTTATTACTATGGTAATCCTACACCAGGTAATATTGGTAAGGGTTGTTTTTTGGGGTGCAAGATAGGAGCCTCCTCGTGGCGCACCCTGGACGGTTAGACACCGCTAGTTAAAGTATAGTTGGTGTCTTTCTGACGAATCCTATCAACTCAGTATTTCGTAATCTTATTTATCTTTTATAGTGCTGAACTACTACTGCAGCTACTGTACTGAAGACTCCGCTAACAGGCATCTGCAGACCCAGTAGAAGAGATATCCGTCGCCTGATACTAGATAGGTATAATGGGAAAATATTTTATATTGTAATAATGTAAGTAGTACATATATCAATAAATAATTATTGTGGAAAACTGACTTTTATTTTTCACAAAATGTTTGCTTGAGAGCCATTCATACGTTCTTGGGAGCTCTGAGTTCGAGAAAGACAGCTGCCCAGCAAAGAAAGATTGCGTTAGAAACTCAAACTGGCTTGCGTTGACTTTTCCTCATAGGGTCCCAAACATTTTTATGACACAGGTGTGTGACAAAATCCATATTATTTCACATATCTCTCTGTTACCTATTGGTCTGAAGTGACAAACCGTTGTTCGTTGTTCGTCCGTTGACGAGAGTGACAAAAATGCGCTATATAGAGCCTAATATACCAACCAGCAGGATGTTCCATTTGTAGTTAGTTTTGGCCCCCATGACCTTGGTGGAGCCACATACGAGAGATATGACAAATTTTGGTCTCGATTGCCTAATATCAGAGAAATCTATTTATCCATTCTAAAACCAATCTTATTATCTATCGGAACTGCGTAGGTAGGTACTTACATATACAGCTTAGTGGTCGATTCGTGACCTTATTAATATATTTTTGTAGAAACGACGCTTCTCAAAACATATTATTTAAAAATGTGAAGGAACCGTAGTACGCACTAATGACAGTGCGAATCGACGCCTATATAAAATGTAGCGATGATTCATTTTCCACCTTATTTTTGAAAATACACAGTACGCACTACGCTATACTATGTAGGTACAGTAGGGCATAAAAGTGGTTATGATATGAAACAAAAAAATCCGGTTCTGAAACGTGGGAAACATTTTTTACTAACCTACTGCTTGATAGGTTAGGATCGACCTAATTTCAGGAGTCGTGTTAAGTGACCCACACACGTTGAGATTATTTATCACGTACTAAAGCATTAACAAATCCGTCTAACGTCCCACTTGCGCTAGGTATCACCCTACTGCAGTGGTGTCGACAACACTCTCCTGGGTTACGTCACATTCTCACTCAAGTGGTTACTTTGAGTGTTCACAGAAACAATATGAAAACTGAATCCGGACCATGATTGTTAATTTTAAATAAACCCATTTTAAGCTCAAAATATAAATTAAACCTATGCAACGTAGTGAGTTTACCAGGATGAATACCAATATGTTGGTGAATAAGCTACTATCTATTAAAATTATATACGTATGTGGCTATGTATATCATTGACATTTGCGACTTTTATACATAAGAGGTATCTATTAAAATGAGGTAGGTATGTAGCTAACACATCCGAAGGAATTCATAAGCAATGCTTTGAGAAGGCTGAGCGAGAAAATAATTCATATCAATGGGGACAGAATCCGAAAAATAATAGGAGCGATTACTGGCCACTACTGCACAAGATAAAATATGAACAACGATCATGAACGAAGAAATATGCAGACACTGCAAGGTGGACGTTGAAAGGATTAAACACCTATTGTGCGAGTGCCACGCCTTAGGAAAACATCTACTCGGTAAGGGCTACCCCAAACCAGAGGATTACAGGCACCTGCAATGGAGAGGAATAGCCACCTTCATAGAGGACTATCCCTTCTCTAAGTTAGGGCCCAAGGTGGGGTCGACACAAAGGAAACAATAGGGTCGAAGAGTCTGCGAATGCTTGAAAGTACGCACCCCAATTAGATAAGATAAAGATGTATATTATCGACATTTTGCAATTTATCTTCTTTATATATAAAAATGAATTGATGTTCGTTAGTCTCGCGAAAACTCGAGAACGGCTGAACCGATTTAGCTAATTTTGATCTTGAATTATTTGTGGGAGTCCACAGAAGGTTTAAAAGGTGAATAAATATGAAAATGCTCGAAATGGAGGCACGGGAACGGGGTAAGAAGTCCACGCGGGCGGAGCCGCGAGCAGCAGCAGTATATAATTGATATCTATTAAAATGAAGTAGGTAAGTATGTAGCAATGTATATTATCTACATTTTGCATTTTTTTTATACTTGTATAATGTTTTAGAGCAATCGTGGTCGGTAACTTGGAATGTTTTAAACTACGATGATGACTGTATGCTTATTCACTACGTTACATATGTTTAATTTAAAAATTTTAACTTAAAAAAGGGTTTATGAAAACCCGACGAAACGAGTGCACCTGCCGCTAAATTGAAAACCCACAGTTACCTTGGCCATAGAGAATTTCTATAATAGTAAATAAACTAAAAGTGCATAGTAAATTTATCTTTTGTTAATAAAAATGAATTTTAACTCTCGACAAAATCGGCGAGGTTGTTATACGTTTGACGTCTGTGAAAACACTATGAAAAACGTTACTAGCAACAAATTAAAACACATTCTGATGTTATTCGGGTACTTCATATAGATTATAACCGACCTTTGACCCTGTATCTCTTTAACGATTATAAATATTACGTACATATGAGTAGGTACAAATATGTGTGTATGAGTATTTGACCCACACTCAGTTCGTATCAGTTACGCACACATTTGCGTACACCTTTGCAACCCGCGAATAAACTAACTCCGAAATACATCTTATATATTCTTATCTCCTGGTACACGGTGTCTGTCTCCTTATATTAAATCAATACCTTGCTCTGCGTTACAAAATTTTGCTTCCTGCGCCACTCCAATATATTGACATCGTGGTCTCGCTAACAGGTTATAGTACCAGGATATAAGCTCACGCAGGAGTTCATAAGATTTTGTCTCTGTCATTACGAGACACACCCTCCGCCCTCAGTACTGAATCCATTGTATCACGATATTGCAGAATTTCGTGTGGCTGCCGGCATAATTCACTATGTGCCTTATTTTATTGTCAGATTTTGAAATGATCAATCTTTTTGGCAATTTACAAGCCAGTACAACTGCTGTAGTGTGCCAGGGTACTACCACAAGTGGAAATTTTATTATTTTGAACAATTGCGGTGTAAACTTAGGTATACGGAACTTATAGCAATTTTATTTTATTTTATTTTATTTTATGTATTTATTAGGCATTTCAAAGTTAAATAACAGGTTGTATGGACTTATATCTAGTACATAACTCAATTACAGATATGCGCAGCGTTTGTGAGCGTAAGTAGGTACATGACACTATATAAGAAAATTTACAAACAACAAACAATTTACCGATATTAAAGAATCTAAAAATGCAATGAATTGTGAAACTTCGCATCGCTCACATCGCACAAACGAAACGCATTCGAAACATCAGATGAGTCCCGTACCGATGTGAAAAGCACAAGAAGGAAGCCTGTGTAAGAGACACGTCCGTCTGGTTTACCAATAGGCATTTCTCATATATTATGCCTACTTAGAAATGTTTGAAAAATAAACTTCAAATTCGTTTTGATTTATTCAGCTATCTTTTTAATTTTTATTTAATTTTATTACTATACTATGTACTATACTATATTACTTTGCTACTTTTCCCGAGATGAAAATGTCATATATTTTATGGTATTCCAGGTTTTAATATATCCCTGTACCAGTCAGAATGAAATTCCAGCCAGATCCGACAGACAGACAGTGACTTTAACTTTAACTTCAACGATAAAAAATAGTAGACCCATGTTTATTTTCAATTATTTGAAAAAGACAGCTTCCGTGGCGTAGCGGTAGTGCACGCGACTGCTACGCACGGGGCGCGGGTTCGATCCCCGCTCAGTGCAAGAATGAATATGGCTGTTTGCACTGGTCTGGTCGTGCCTCGGAGAGCACGTTAAGCCGTCGGTCCCGGTTGCCATACAAACATCTACGGCAATCGTTACGGGTAGTTGGAGCCCTCAAATTTCCAACCAGTCTAACTTGGAACTTTGATGTCGCCATTGGTCATTGAACCATTGGTTGTAGAGGTCATATGGCAGTCGCTTCACGGAAAATATCGAGGTTCAGCCGCATCACGGTTAGACTGGAAAGTCAACCCTAACAGAGTTGGGAAAAAGGTTCAGAGAATGATGATATTTGAAAAGTATTTTCTTTTCGATTGTTATACGGTAGGTCCAAAAATGTGAATAAAAACTATGAGTAAGTATATGAAAAGCAAGAGGAACAAAGAAATCTGTAACATTTTATTGTTACAGATTTCTTTAGAGAAGCTGACAATTCAGCGTATGAGATTTACACGAGAGTATTTTGACGTCAACAGTCGACAACGATGCTCCGACGGGATTCGAACTCAAAACTCGTACATGATCTTTCCTTTACAGGAGGAATGCTTAGTATGCTTACCGCTGAGCCATGAACCCATGAAGATCTGTAGTCGAGTACCGTCGGAATATTCACTTTTTCAATCTAAAATTCGATTTATAAAAAATATATACATTTTTGTTCGTCCCGTGTATAACAACTGAATCGCTCTTCTGCATGACAATTCGATCAATAAATCTGCGCAAAATGAAATTGAGAGTTCAATTTCAGGTGCGCGACATTATTGATTATAAAATTTTCAGATCTTACTCTTCTATGTTTATGTGGTCCTAGTGTATATTTTGTAGAATTCAGAGTCTCCGATGTAGAATTTCTGCCAAATGTTACTAGGATAGCATAACTTAAAGGAGTTCGATAGTGGTAGTTTGAGCCAAATGAGAACGTTGGGAGGGTTTTATAAGTTCCCCGCTCTCTGAGGAAAACGAAGAAGCGGGGGAAAATGCCGGAGGAAAGTTGTGCGGACGTGACGTAATGTCGTTTTTGACGTTACGCGTCAAGCGGTTGAAGCATGCGCGTTGACGATTTTTGTTGAAACAGTAATGAGATGCGGCCCTAGTACTATGCTTAATGCTATAGGCCCAAAGAAGGCAGAATAATAATGAAAAGACAATATCCGCTATTAATAGGATCTTCGAGTACTGTAATGTAAACATGTAAATAGCAAGATACGTATAAGTTTCCATAAATTTATTTATATTACTCGTATTAGTTTAAGCGTATGTCTATGAAGCTGTTATGGATAGTAGGAGCCCTAAAAAGTCCGGTTAGTTAAACCAAAACCAATTGGATATGAATATGCAATTTAAACATTTAGTAATTGGAATTAGTTAAATGTATTTAAACATATATTATTGCGCTGCTTGTTTTGTAGAGGCTGTTTTTAGTTGACTTAGACTTTAGTTGAAAGTTACTAATCACATTTCAGCAAGATCGTAGGGGGTGTTTTTGTATTATATTTCATAATACGCGTTTAAAATTATGCCTAGAATAAATAATAAATTTTTGATACACTTTTTTCTCAAACTGTAATGGTACTATTATATTCACAATTTCATTATTAAGTACTTAGTAGGAGATTCTATTACGAAATATATCCCTATATAATATAACAATGACAATGATGTTAGACAATAAATAAATTAAAAGGCGACGGAGATATTTGGATATTAGATTGTTCCTATTTTCCTAACTAATGCTAATCCTAACTAAAACTATATAATGTGCATTATGAACTGCAATATAAGTATCTACATATAGATGAACACGTTCACTGTAAATTAATATTCTATTTAGTCATACATATTTAAATTCTCTAATACTTAATCAATTAGCAATTATTAATATATCATTATCAATTAAGGCCAGGTTGCAGTAGTTTTTAACATTTTCAAACGTCTGGATATCAAGTAATATTGCAAATTGCGCTAAATAAAAAGCATATTCATAAAATAGACTATATCTTCTAGGGTCCTGTGAAAACAGAAACACGATTCATGATAATTGACTCGATAGAAATTAGCGTCAAACATGGGTCTAAAACGCTCCAAATCGATATTTCAAACACGTTTTACACTAAGACGCCATCATCAAATAATGCCGAGATTGATATCATTATAAAGAGCATAAAAATGTCTAGCGACTGGTAAAATTATATTTTATCAAGCAATTATTATTTTTTTCAAAAACTTATAAAACCTCAAAATCTTTGCATTTGAGGAATCGCAGCGGTCAGTCAGTTGAGTCAGTACCCGCCGAGGCGTGTTCAAGGTAGGACGTGTGCTGTTTGTTTCTGCGAGCTCCCCCCCCCCCCCGCACGTTATTACGTATAATCGGTTTCGCTGAAAAAATGGGTATAACTCGGTTCATTAAAGGAAGAATTCTATAATGGCGGAGCTTATCACTTTCTCTCGCTCGCACAATTGTGCTGTCAATTTAATTTATTTTTTAATTTATGTTTATTTTTTTTTTCTTTTGTGCCACTGTACAAAAAATGTACAGTAGGTATATAAAAATTTGAATTTGGTGTACAATAACTAGTCTATATCTATGGCTCTAAAAATGTTGGTAGGCTTTTATTGATGACTGCTCTAGTCTTCTTAGCCCCTAACTCTTAGCTAAATTACAAGTGGGTTCAGGTCAGCAGTTGGTCAGAGTTATTATTTTTTATTGAATAGATTGCTTTAGTCACTAGGCTACCGCAGCTGAGTATAATTATACATATTTTAGGTTACAGTGCTGCAATGAGAAGACGAAAAGCCGCTGGTGTTGAACAGCCCGTAGACGTTTCTAATTCTCGTTTGCAAATTGCCACGTAACTATCAGTACTTTTACTAAAATCTGTGACATATTTGAATAATATAAAACTTGTAAAAAAAATTATCTCATAAACCTGATGAAACTTACAGCAGACAGGAATCGTATTGAACAATCAACGATTTTACAAAGAGATTCAAGTAAATAGCTCGAACTAAGAAAAAATATTTTTTTTCTTAGTTCGAGCTTACAGCTTCAAACTTCGGTCCCATTTGTAAACGAAAAGTTACAATAGATAGTGCACCATTAGTAAAAAATAATCCTATATAAAAAAATCTAAACCAAGTGGTTTCAGTAGCTCGCGGCATCGAAAACGAGAAACATTCCATACAGCAAATGGAACAACAGAAAAACATAAAAATAGATCAGTGTGGACTTTTTATTGACCGCAAATACCCTTTTATTGGAGCCACTCCAGATGGTCTTGTTGGAAATGACAAAATTGTCGAAGTCAAGTGCTCTTTGATTGCGTCAAAAAATGGTTTAGAAAAATCTCTAGAAAATAATAAAGTACAACTTAACAATTTACCATAAATAAAAATAGTAATTGGTTTTACCAAATTCAAGGTCAGTTGCATGTGACGGGGCGCAATATGTGTATTTTTGGTTTATTATTCTCAAACAGAACCAGTGTATATAGAATATATAGAGAGAGATGACCAGTTCTGGACCGATAAAATGGAACAACGAATAATTCAGTTTCATATGAAGAGTCTGCTGCCGGAGTTAGTTGATCCAAGGCATATCCGTGGTATGCCTATTAGAAGCATTGTCTTGAAGGAAGAGAAAGAAAATAAAGAAAACCATGTTCCTTCGATCACTACACATCAACATCAATCCAATCTAGTTGAGGCTGGCTCTAGTACTACAAATAGAGAGTATAATATCATATTTGAAATTTTTTGAATTGTGCGTTTTCATCATCACCATCATCATAGAGACTTATTTTCCTGACTGCATCCAAGGCCAAGGTGAACTCGGAGCTCAGGGTCCGCTTTCCGGCTCTTCCACTTCACACGATCTTGGGCGTCTCCCAAAACCTAAACCCTAAAATGCCCAGTCAAGTTGAAAGAAACTTGACGTGATTTTAGGATTGCATGTGACGACGTGCATTTTCTACTAACTATCTATCTACTAACAGATCAGTAGGCAGCACAACTTTTTTTTTTTACCCGACTGCGCGACGCAAAGAAGGGGTAATGTGTTTATTTATGTTTCACTTTTCAATAGGCTTTGTTTTTTGAAGACGCTTTTATTTTTTCTGTATGTTCATATGTTCCAATGAAATGGAAATACAAAAATATGTATGTTAAATTTAAGTGATTTTTTTTTCTCTACCTATACAATGAAAAACTATAACTTTATGTGCCCGAATCTAACCTACTGCTTTTACGATATACGTACCGTGGCGTAGTGGCACCCTAGCTTGGTGACGTCACGGTACGAGTTCTCTAAAATAGCACTACAATCTCCCGCACGCGACTTCATGTATGTTTTTTTTATATAATAAAAAAAAATAATTTAAAACAGTGTTGCTACACAGTATATACCCACACATATAAGTGAAAAAGGTACCTACACATAGCCTATAGTGAGTATTCCGATGAACTCTTACAATCAATCCCACCCTCCCTTTATCAAGAACAACATGTTTTTTTATATCACTTATGTGGCAGACAAGCATACGGCCCACCTGATGCGAAGAGGGTCACGGTGGCCTATGACCTATATATTCAGGTCTTAGGTGTCACCCTTTGTCAGCTTTTGGACTCCATTCCAGTTTCTTAGTTTTTCTAACAAACGCGAGTCTCAAGTTTTTGCGTACCGGGTTATACTATACGATAGCGCGCGCCTGCGCGCCGCCCGCGCTGCCCGCTCGTTGCGTCGATTACACTCGATTCGGCTGCGGGGACTGAGGTACTGAGGCGACGTAAAATACCTACTTGTCTCACTGCAACCTCGCCTTAATCAATAAATATCAATATATCAATTTTAATGGGACTACTAAAATAAACGAT
The DNA here is from genome assembly GCA_963691645.1 of Pelosia muscerda. Lineage (NCBI taxonomy): Eukaryota > Metazoa > Arthropoda > Insecta > Lepidoptera > Erebidae > Pelosia > Pelosia muscerda. The sequence goes on along the minus strand of OY829098.1, from coordinate 18,295,889 downwards.
TATTTTATAATATCTATAGAAGCCTTAAGCCTCTTGTAGATGTTCTACGAATTGCTACGAGAACTGTAGCACGTGCCACTTTGCGAATAGAAGATCTTAGAACTTTATCGGCATAAAAACTTCCTTTAAGTACTGAGAAAGCGACGAAAATAGAAAACAAAATTCTATTTTCGTCGCTTTCTCAGTATCTTATTTTAAATTCTTATCGGTAATTTGTCGACACGTCTGCATGCCCACACTTTCTTTTTTAAAGTGCGAAAAATCCCCACGGATACCACCGAGTCGAGTACCGCTTCGAGTCCGACATAGCCTCACCAACCAGTTCTGGCAGAACTGGTTGGTGAGGCTATGTCGGACTCGAAGCGACTAAAACGACTTTGGGTCCTTAGTTGCCGGAGGTGAGATAGTAACTAACATATCTCTCGCACCCCGGGCATCTCTTTCGAGATAACCGCCTTCAGGTTTAGGGACCACGGTGTCCCAGTCTAAACCCCGAAATTGGGTAGGCGCATTTTAGCGCCGCCACCGCGGCCTGCTTGTGCTAGGAGACATGCGGCCACCCGTCACCCCCAGGCCCGCGCTCATGTGCGAGCAAGTAATGCTCAAAAAGGAGGAGGCGGAGCGGGTCCAGAGAAGACTCCGGACCCGCACTGCTCGCGATGAGCAGAGGCGACTCGGACGTCGGAGGTCGCAAAATGATATCCGTCCCCCATGAGCGCGGGCCTGGGGGTGACGAGTGGAGCCGCCGGTCACCCTAGCAGAGCCACGGCGATGGCGCAAAATGCCACCCCATACCCAGGGGCTAGATGGGGACACCATGTTCCCCACATTGGGGGAAGAGGGTCATCTCAACAGAGATGTCCCCGGGTCGGCCGCGGTGCGAGAGATATGTCTTGTATAATCTTACCTCCGGCAATCAAGGACCCATGGACGGCGTGCGTTTTGGTCGGTTCGAGTCCGACATAATCGCCTCCTCGGTTTTGGTGGAGGTGGTATCCGTGTGGATTTGGCGCACGATAAAAAAAAAGGCCCGCGCTCATGAAGGACTGAGGTCATTCTGCGACTTCCGACACGCCCGAATCGCCTTCGCTCATAGCGGGCCGCACGGGCTCGAAGTCTTCTCCAAACCCGTTCCGCCGACTCCTTCTCGAGCATTACTTGCTCACAGAAGGTGTCGGCGGCAGCCCAAGTGCTCGCGCATCGTACCATCGCCGTGAGCAACAGACAATGTAGGGTTTCTCGGTCTTCCCACTGACAACACAAAACTTCTCTAGTGAGCTCTGGCTACCGCCAGAAACACAACACAAGGTTATTATTTGCCGCGGTATTCTGTAGGGCGGAGGTACTTCCCCAGTCGGACTGCTAAATTAGGAAGGGACATACCGTTATACCTCCATCTAAGTTTCATTCCATTCCTAAAACGACTCAAATTTCCAAAAATATCTAACGTGTACAGTGTGTTGTATTCATGGCAAATTGTATTTTATGATTAAAAGCTAAGAAATATATTAATCAGTTATTATTTATACTAGAATGCCTTGATTTGATTTTAAACCTCGCTCAAATCTACTGTCGTGAATACATTACCAAAATAAAATGTAATTTGGTTTAACTGGTATTTTATATTAGAAGTATATTAGTTAATTATTGTTTATAATCAAAATAGTTGAAAATATTGCATTACTTCGTGGCTGAGATTCTTGAAGTAAGAATTTTCAGTATATATCCTTGAGAATTTCCACATGAAAAAGGGCAATAAACTGAACACAATAAATAAAATAATAAACACTCACCGTGTTCATTGACAGAATACTGGTAGTTCGGTATGAGGTCTGGCAATTCGTGGTGCGACGGAGGCGACGCTGGTGGTGGTCTGTAGCCCGACTCCACCGCGCCGTACGCCAAAGGCCACTCGCGCTCATTGATCGCTCCGTATGTGCAGTACTCTCCACCGTACGCTAGCTGCTGACTCGCACTACTCGAGTGAGAGTACGCACACGCACCATAGTCTATAGGCCCACCACCACTCGTCCCGGGTCCACCACCACCCGCTAATTCATAGCCCGTCGGTTGCGAAGGAGGCAGCGCCGACACTCCACCACCACACAAGTAATTCCCACCTCCAAACTGCGGCTTCAATGCTTGACACTTACGTCGGAATCCTCGAGGCCTCCTCCTAAACGATCCTTCTTCGAACATAAACTCAGAGGACGGGTCGATTGTCCAGTAGTGACCTTTCCCTGGCCTCCCGAGTCCTTTGGGCAACTTGACGAAACATTCGTTTAAGCTTAAGTTGTGACGTACAGAGTTCTTCCAACCCTGGTACGAGCTGCGGAAGAATGGGAACTGCTGCTGCAGAAATGCATAGATTTCACTGAGTGTTAGACGTTTGTTGGGTGAGTGCCGAATAGCCATGACTATGAGGGCTATGTATGAGAAGGGTGGTTTTTCCTGACGGCGGGTAGCGGGCGCGCGGCGCGCCGCTTCTTCGGTGGTTTGGTCCTCGGTCTTCATGCGTACGCGTGCGTGCGCGTCGATGCGCGGGCTGTACAACAGTGCGCGCGCACGACGCGCAACGCCGCGCGCGCCGCCCCGAAGCCGCGCCCCGCTGCCGCCCCACCGCTCATCGCCACCACACCCACGTCCGCCTTACACCAGCTTATTGGCAAACCGGCACTCGCCAAACCGTTTAACCAAAAGGGAACTACACCAATATGCATCGCAAAGTAACAAAGCAACTATCTTTAAATATGCTTTGTTTTGTGTAGTGTCTTATTAAACTGAAAGCTAATATCTTTTAACTAAAATTTTATAAGTTTGAAAACTGAAACAGATGCTTGATTTCGCTTACAACAAATACAGATCGTATATATTTGGTACTTAATAAAATACTATAGGATGCATTGTTAAAGTGTACCACAATCAACACATGTATGTAGGTAGGGTCAATGCTCTCGCGGATCCTCGTCTGTATCATCCACAAACTCATACAAACACCCAAACAGCGGAAAACCCGCTTAGACAATAATATTTACCCGTCGCAAGGACGCCTGTCGAACGGCCGCTCTTGACCTAGCACAATTAAACCAAACATTTTACTAGAACTATAAAACAGTTATACGACGTACACCAAATATTTACCATAAAGCGTAAACCAAAAGTTTTGCATTAAACTTGCCGGATTTATTTACTCGCACTCATGTAAACTAAAGCGCCCAGTCGAAAAAGAGTCTTATTAATATAAAATAAGAGTCTATTTGGAATATTTTTGGCTAAGAATCAATAGCGTTTGGCAGTTCTTCACATCATTGAAGAAAACGTAGAGGAAGATATTATACCCAGAGCTTATTAAACTAACTAAAATCGTATTAGCGCTAAGTTTTCAAGTCATAAAATTGATTTTTGAAGAACGACATGTACCGAAGCTGCATTAGCACGCTATGTGGATTTATTTGCATCAAGTGGTTTATATACAAAAATAATATTAAACTATCAAGAAATGCTTTTACCTTTCACCTTTTCTCGAGCAGAAGAAAGCTGAGGCCGCGATATGTGCCGCCCCTTGCCTAGAGTGCTACGTTTGGGGACATCGTGATGGTAGGTAACCGTGGGAGATTCCTATAAGAAAAGAAGAAAGGTGCCCTTTGAAAGGTATCATATTTACCCACTTTATTTCAGTTAAAAGTCTCATAGTAATTTTAATAGATATTCCTCAGAGCAAGAGTAGGGTAGGTACTCCTATAATTTTGTTCAAGTGCTATGGTCAATTTTCTAAAAAGCAGTAAAGTGCTTACGTTGGTCGCGCCTTGACCTTCTGGTCTTACGTTTACACCCGTCGGCATTACACATTAAAGTGACGTAATGTTGAATGTCGTGATAAATAAATAAATCATTATTATCGAATGATGCTATAAATACGAGTCGGTCGAGCGGGATGCGCCCGCGGCGGGTTGCTGATCTCTCCTATAAACAATCACTGCTGGTGTAGTAAACAATAATACAACCACTATTATAACACGATTTCAGTATGATTTTTCTGGTATTTAAAGCTAAGTAAGCAGTGTCTCTCTACCGTGTCACCAAATATATGGTTTCTTTATTTACAGGGAGTGAAATTCGTGAAATCATTTAAACAGCGCTGTAGTAAACTGGAACTAAATAGATTATATATAACGAGTGTACGTACTCGTAAATTAATATGATAGTAGTTCAACAAAATGTACTTTTAAGGAATTATGAAGAATGTAAGTACGGTATGTCTTTAAAATTAGACAGCAGGCGCTGACGATGACAAACGTACGTACAAGATAGATACTCAGTATTTCAAAGCTACTTTTCTCTTTCCAACGCAGTGTTTTCAGGGAATGCCGAGTTAAAAGGAAGATGCGCTCCGTCACGAAGCGCTCTACAAGCTCCGCCTACAACATGGCGCGGACTCTACATCGGCGCGCGCGCAGGCGGCGTGGATCATTGCCTGATCTTGAACCCTCCATTCATCACCTTTTACGATCTACTGATGTTTGCTTTGAGGTTTTACGGTTTCGCCTTAATTTTTGGTATGCAATTAGACATTTTATCGCCTCAGTTTAATTGATTTTCCGACCGTTACAACAAACCAAAAATTCGAGAAATCGCGTACGGAGTGACATCTAACGATTTATTGGACACATTACACATGTTGTTGCAATAAACACTGACATTTATCCGATTACTATGTAACGTAAGTTGTGAATTGTACAGGCGGCGATACTCCGTACTGATAAGGACATTCTTCCCACTGAGTGTGACCATGGCCTCTAAGAAGTACTAAATAATTAGCTGACGACAGTTAAGTAAGGATGTTTAAAATTCTATAGGTGACTTGAATTGTTAGTTTAGCAGATACATACTTCATCTGGTAAGTACGACTACCTTGGATAAATGATATTGAAACCTTTAACCATTAGGCAAGTAGATGCCTACCTAATAATAATAATAATAAGGAAATATTGAAGGCCTTGAGTTTTCTAACCAGATCGTCTTACACATTCTACTAAACATGTCTAGTGTGATCGGTTCGAATTTAGTTAAATATTGTAAGTATGAAGTGATTTATTTCGAATAAAGTTTGTACATATATGTTAAAGTATCTACCTAGTTATTCCTGCATAGGCAATAAGCATGTGTTCTCCCACGTTATTGGATTATAAAAGCTCATTGCAGGGGATGATTCAATGCTATATCGGAATGTGGACTGCAAAGTTGAATTTATCCCACTTTATTCAGGTGGATAATATGAATATATAGAAGATACAGAACATTATATAGCTATCGTCAATGAGTTGTGAAGATCAGATGGCAGTTGTTTCACAGAAATTATCAAAGTTCAACCATGTCGCAGTTAGATCGAAATAAGCGGATCCCGTACTCCGAGGTGAAGGCCTCGGGTGCGACTGGGACTAACGTAAAGATGATGAAGATGACTACACTGACTAATTTCACCGCAAGCTCTTGAGCGTGGTGTGCCCTAGGACTCAAATTACAACGGGATAGGAAGTAGGTTCACGTTCTTTAAAAAAGACGAAATAAGTAGCAATGATGGATCTGCTGGGAGCTGAGCTGAGTAAGAGCCTGACCCAAGCTCTAACTCAGCTGGGGTCGTATTTTACTACTTTCAGTGTAACTACGGAACGACTGAACTACAATATTTTCCGTGCGGCGACGGCCACCTCACCTCCACAACTCACTGACGGCATATAAAATTCTATACTTATTAAGTATGTATGTAATTTATGTGATCTAGATGGGTAAGTCGTATGAAGTCAAGTGCCTTAATGCATAAAATATAACTCCATCAAAAGAGGCTTAAACACTGATGAAAGATATCGAAATATAGTTATTGTTGCGTCTTTCTAATTCTTGAACAAGTGTAAACACGTTCACATTATCACGAAGTCTTTGTCTGTATCAGCTTTAACGAGCGACGGAAGATTTAACTCAAGTTACATATTAGGTAGGTAATACTTTGTAGCCGTAAACGCCGACGTATTTACTTTATAGACCGTAGTAGAATAACTAATCTAGTCGTGGGTAGATAGAGCTCGGCTCTCCGTTTGATATTTGATGCTGTAGTGTTCCAGGAATTTCTTGCGGTTGTGTGCTACGTGTATCGTAGGATTTATGATTTTATAAATCATCGTCGCTTGAAATAATAGGTACACAATTTTTATCTGTGATATATATATAGACGATGCAATCAAGAAGATAGGACTCTTCTCTAGTAAAAAAACATAAGTATTGTAAACAAAAAACTACTCAAAAGGGACATTAGGAGTTTCTTACAGGATCGGGAGCACAAGTATGTCTACGCCCTCTCCTTTCCTTTTATTTATACCACTTAGGTGGCAAACAAGCACACGGCCTACCTGATGGGAAGTGGTCCCAGTGGCCTATGAACGTTTGCAACACCAGAGGCGTCACACACGTGCTGCTTCACCTAGGATAACACGTGCAAGGGCTTAGATGTCACCCGCACACTGTGCAGAATATTCCATCAAGAACCAAGCTATTCGGTGAGTCTTTCCTCTGCCGCACCATTACGCCTTGGAATTCCTTACCGGCTCATATGTTTCCTTTATATGATCTTTTATCTGGGACGTGAAAAAGCAGCTGATGAGGCCGTCGAGCTGCGCGCCACCATTGAAACTCTCAACGTGTTTGCTGAGCTGATTGATGTCAGTTTGGTTGAAGAGATCGCTGCAAAACCATTAAAGTGAAGAAGTAAAACTCAAAAACTAAACTCTAAAGTGAAAAGCCAGCTGAACTTTATAAACATGGAGGTATATACAATAATAGTACGTGTATCAATTTTGCGACTTGATAGAGTTTGTATGGGTATGTTCATATCACTAATTAATCACTACGATATAATTATTATTAATCGCATTCACTTAACTTACATTACTCATTACAAACCACAGCAATCTCGGGGTCGCGCTACTCTCGAATCAATCGATGCTACTACAGTAAACTTTGCAAAATACTAGGACATCAGGATATAAAAGGAGCTCTTGTAAATATTTGCCTTCAATCTACTTTCCACACAAACATCCATATTCTTTAGGGTGTATTGGTGAGTTTTCGATTGGGGTGAAATATACCAGGGAACCAGTAGCTTTAACGACAGTGTCGTACCTATGTGTTTACCTGTAACCACAAACACACACATAGACACAGACAACTTTCTGTAGGTTTATTTGAAGGGTGGGTGGTGTGGTGGTGTTCTGGCCGGTTTAAAGCGGAGTAAGTGGGGGCTCAGTAGCATCGGGCTAAACTTTGCGTCACTGTGTAGTGTTTATGTGACATTGTATACGAATCACGCACACAGAGCAAACGGCAGATTGTTTTAGTGAGTAGTACGTATGATTGTGGTAGCTATGTGTGTGCAACACAAACACAACTGTGTGGCTTCCCCCGTCCCCGTCTCTGTCTACCGGTGCAACATGGTTGTCGCTGCCAGAAGTATCAGGAATGTAGCAACATTATTGTTAACATCACCTGATTAATGTAGGTACTTACCTAGGTACCTACATTTATAATATTATTGTTTATTATTTTTTAGTTCAAAAGTTCGTGCCAAGACTGTTGTGTTCCAAAATTTAAGTTCAGTTGAGTATTTGTTTAGAATTACTTATTTTATTTCGTTTAATCTATCTACTTATCAATTTGTTGGATAAACAAGACAAGAACCTTCAACATTAACATATTCCATTACTATGCGTTTCATATGAGAAGATAATGCGATCGCGGCATGTTCACTCCATATTTATCCAAATCATACAGCTAACAACAAAACTTCCATGTCAGATAGGTTCATACGTGTATTGTAACAACGAACGACAACGACTTAATGTTTATTTTCTTTTCATTAAGTACATAACATATTTTAAAGAATTATAATCATAGTTTTCTTTCATAATAAATAAATCCGAAGTTAGCAACGGGAATCAAAATGTGTTCTGATCTAACCTGATCTACCTAATACTAATCTGATCTAAGTTATCAATTCATTTGAAACGCATAGTAGTTTGATATGGTAGTAAAAGATTTAGAAGATATAGTAAAATTAAAAATGTGAGATTCAAGCTAACCAATTTTTTATTATTAGTTGTGTAGGTTCGAGTCTCGACACCTCGAAGAACTATCGAGAGGTACTGTACGTGTAGATTGCTACGAGTGCTACAACAGAGTCCTTTTACTTTTATGTAAAATCCATCTAAGCCGTCAAAGTTCGGTGGCCATTTTAACCGTAACAATTTAAGAGCACAATTTTGTTCTAAACACTATTTCGTGTGGCATTACATTAGATCTAAAATACGTAGGAATTTCAGATCAATATGGCGACATTTTTATGGAGGTGGATCACAATACGTTCAAGGTTCAATATAAAAAGTGACGTACTGATATCATTATCTCTTTCAAACAACGGTCCTTCTCTAATGCACACGATGCAGTGTTGTTGTAGACATACATGTAGACTTGCACAAATACACGTTACTGAAATTTGTACAAGTATCTTCCAACACACGTTACAGTATATTTGTGCAAGCCTAAATTCGCTCAAGCATATTTGTGTCATTTGTGGTTACCATTACAGTAAAACGGTTATGGTTTGGCACATCAGGAAGAAAAAAAAATAGTCCAACCCAGACCGGCTTAGTTCGATTTTATAGTGTTGTCTCCATCACGCATCAGACTGGCCGATTGATATTCGAAGGTATGCAACTTTCCGCCGATATGATAGAGAGGACGCTCTATGTATGTCTCTTCTTCCTTTCTACTGTAATTCTAATCTATTGATGTTCTAAGAAATGCTCCCATTGTTATAATTATTGCACTGTCATTTGTGTCCCTGCGTTTTTCTTGAAACTAACTGTAGTAGTATTTATATAAAATGTAAGATTATGGATATTCATAGGACGTGCGCATTGAATTTATTCGAAGAAGGATTAGAAGAACTAATTCAAGCTGGTTATCATTTTGTGAAATAATACCTTTCCATAATAAATATGTAAAGTGGGAGCGAATAAACAAGGGAAAAAATGCGATGATATCGTCGTTCAAGTAAGTAGCATCAATGAATTACTTGTTACAATTTATTCTTCATCTGTTATTTTTACTGTATTTATTTATCTTTTAATTAGTTACCCACCAGTGGCTCGGTCCAGTGGGATCGTAGTGCATTTACAACCCATTAGTTAGTTAGCTTGAGCTATGTGAAAAAGCGATTATGATGAGCGTTGAGCGATTTATGAAAAACTATCAATGCTACGAGACTACGAGAAAGAAAACATGTCAATGAAATTAGTTAGTTTACTTAATACCAGTTTATTATGCAAATTATGCGACTTGATAATTTTTGTGATAGAGTAGCGTTATGGAGGTATTGTTGAAAGGTTGAAAAGCGTCAAAAGGAAGGTGAAAAAATAGGTAGATATCGGTATATTTTATTGTGTCATTCAAAGTCTATCGTACAATCATTAAGTATATTAGAAACACAGAAACGCTTTATTAGAAAATATATCAGAATTCTTCAATAGGTGACACATACCACTAAATAAAAGTGCTTATTGCAAATTATTTTTATCATTATTATTTCAATTGTGTAGTTATTTAGTATTACTTAACCGAATTCTAAACTACTGGGCTAGTTTCCTTCTTTTCAGTTTTTATTTAAGGTGATTTTTTCACGTAATTTAAAAAAATTAGTTTTTACGCAGTCGGGTTTTTGTTTTTTTTTTAATTAGATTAATAGTGCCCCAAACTATTTGATAGCGTGTCCCTATCCAGTTATCCATTTGAGATATTCCCTATCGCGCTAATACCAGATTACTGCTTATCCTATCTGTTGTCCTGGTATCTAGAGCCCGGACCGTAGACTCAACAGGTGTAAGACGGCAGCGTAGTGTTCAGTACGCGCCGCCTTACTAAGCGGGAGTATCGACCGCATCCCGTTACATTAATAGTCGGTTACCCTTCAGCCAAATGCAACAGGTGAAAAACGTGAGACAGAATGAAATACGAGTCACGTGGACTCGTGTTCTATAGGAAAGATCCGATAAATAAATCTAGTGGTATTACTAACACAAAATATGTACATAAATTCAGTGAACAGTTAGGATCAGCATTTGTTACGAATAGGTGCCTAGGTAATGAAAATGTAGCCATCTAAACAGTATTTGATTGACAATAGACAATTTATTAGTAAGTACGGTTTATTTTAAGAAACTGAATAAATTATTAAATAAAATAATAAATAAATAAAATAAATTTGCAATATCCTCGTTCACGATTTTTATGATAGCGCTTCATTCGTCACAGAATAATAATATACGTTTATATTTATTTTTTATTTTTTTATTTTCACATATTACATCGGCGGACTTAATGCCATAGGCTTTTTTTACCAGTCTACCGAAGGTGGTGCAGAGAGATATTTTGTAGGTGTATCATTGAGAGTGAAGCTTATTATTACTAGATATATGTATACATACTGTACTTATATATTTTAGATGAAAGGGTAAATTTATCATTAATCATAACATTATTAGCAATACTTAAGAGGTGCAAAATGTGCGAGTGACATACATAATGCTTACGCATAACCTTGATGTATTCTCAAAGAGCCCATGTATTCTCAAAGAGAGATGAATATCACTTCAATGTCTAGATTATAAATCAATTGGATGGTGATTGTATGGTAAGTGTTGAATTGATATCATGGCTCTCATTTCAACATGACCGTTATTTTCAGTGGAACACAGGTAAGTAGGTACTTTACATGAGAAGCTACGCTGGCGTCAGCAAGCAGCATATTTAAAATTGATTCTTTCACTAGTTTGATAGTTGGATTTAATGAGAAAAGACCACCAAGAAACTCAGGTAGACTTTCGCTATCCTTGGAGGAGTGGACACTCAATTCTAAAGAGATGCAAGCGCGATTATTGCTTACATGAAAAGATCATTACGATCGTTTAGTTCTATTCACCAACTTTACATGCAGTCCGACATGGATAGAAATTGTTTGACTGCTGCTCTATGCAACACAACATCAACTGATCAGCTCGATGTTAAATGCCATTCTCCCCTTTAATTCCATTATCCCCTTTATATCCAGGTGTACATACACATACACGTGGATGACATCACGAGGTGAAACAAAGTGAAATCAATTGGTGTATTATATCTAGGTAACTAACATGTGATAAGGCAACATGTGTGAAGTTTGGAAGTGGTATACTGATGATAAGACAATTAAACAAAACAGCACTGCTTTTTATAACAATAATGTAATTTACTTTAATAATAACTACCAATTAACATAAAGTATTATCAAACTTATCCCGACGACATAAAGTATAATTTCGAATGATATATGAAATAATGATCAGTTTGCAATCCCCTTATTACTTTATGATAGCCTGGTAGCATTGGTCCTTTGTTACATATTGGTACCTATTACTTATATATTTTCGTTTCATTTTCAAACTGATAACGGATAAGTTAACAGAGATTGAGAATCAATTTCAACCAATGAGGACCATTTACTCACCAAATAATTAATATATAATATTCCGGGACAAACTGGTGTACTGGATTTACATTGTACAGGGCTCGCAGGCATCCTAAACAGACAACAAAACAGGTGAAGAACCCCGGGCTACAAAGTTGAAATAATTTTGGATGAAAATGGACAATCGCTATGAGGATAATGATATTCTAGAGCAAACTACACCGCTCTCCATCTATATACGCACGTATAACTTATACCTAGTATGAGTTCTAGAATGCAGGTAAGTAGACATACCTACTAAAAAAATTCTTTCATATTTTAAATAGAAATATATTCTTTCTACAGGACAGGCTTAGCCTAGTGTAGGAAGCTATTGATAATACCGGACTTGTTCCTAATACTGTTTGTATACGCTCCCGGTAAAAAACTCTCGGGCCACGGTATCTTACCAAATACACTGCAGAGCCTACTTCACTATCTTCAAAGACTTATAGCACCAAGATATTATTAGGTCTCTACACATAAATATAGAGTTAAATCATTTCAGTCTTATTATTATACAAGTACCTACTCAAGTCTTAACCTGCTGACAGGAACAAGTACCTCCTAGCTACAAATTATACATATATATTTAATTTGTGCTGTGCGGCCTGCGAGCCTCTTGCGAATCAATGGGGTTTTTGTGAAAACAAATTTTTGTAACTTTTTATGAAATACAAAAGTTAACTCTGAGATCTTTACCTCTATGCGAGGTGCATTATATGACTATTAATCCTCCACTTAGCACCGTCATCGCCATAAGCAAGTGGACTACATGTGTGATATATATATGTGATAGTTTCCATTATTGGGTTTGTAATGAACTTTTTAAAACTAGATCGTCCCCCGTCATGATAAATTTTCTCAAAGTTGTAGTTAAAATGTGTTATATCAAAGGTATAAACATTATTTAATTTGTTATCTGAGTTATGTGAAGCTAAGGATTACGTTATTAAAAATATAGTTATTAACTTTATTGTAAAACCAGAATAGCTTCCGACAATATGTCTAGCTTTAAACTCAGCATCATTGTAATCAGTGTGAATTCGTTGAAGTTCGTGGAACGTTTCGTGTCCATGGGCCCGATTATACTATTTTAAACTTTATTGCAATACAGTAAAGGTACAAAATTAAAGGGCACCGTGTGCACAGTAAAGGAAACGATGGCACTAATAAGTCTTTTCCATTCAATTTCGAATTTTAAAACCAATTACATAAAGCTGAAGATTCCATGGCGATTTTTGTAAACTTTGGTTTGCCAATGGCTAACAATTAATAAAATCGAAGTCCTTATGTCGAGGTGACATGCGGGATTTCTAGTAGATTCCACTATGAGTAAAGGTAAGGTCTTATGAATACAAAGAAAAAGTCTTATTCAATAATGCAATTTATTTATTTATTAATGTGAGATACATTTAAAACCTTAGATATCTGCGTTTCTTATCCATCTTAATAAGAACTTACGCTTACAACTCCACCTCTCTCATGGTGCAAGGCCACCGCGTCTTTCTTAAATACTTATTAACTAACATTTAGAATACATTTAAATTGAGAATTCTTAAATATTTAGACTTTTCATACGTCATAATGCATCATTCCCAAATACCAGTTGTTTTACCACCTATCAGGATTGCAAGATTTGCAACCCTGACTCAGCCTTAGCAATGATCGTCACGTCACGTCCTTAAAAATTATTAATATCCATTAGGGATCCATTAAAATTGACAAACCTTATAACTACGTTTTTATTAATATCCGTAAGCCATCAAATCAAATGAGTATCTTACAAACTATCAGGGTTGCATTTAAAACTCTGACTCACTCGGTTCGAACTCAGTAATGATTGCGACGGCATTTATAAACATTAATAAATAGACATTTAGAATACATGCAAAAATCTTAAAATCTAGTTTTTTAATATTCTTATTCCATCAACCTCCAGTCTTCTGCCTTACAGACTGTCGGAGTTGCAACATTTACTACCCTAACTCAAACGGTTATCGGCTTCTACATCGATCATCGATAGCGTCTTGTAAACATACTCGTATTTATTAATAAACATTTAGGATACATTGGAAGTAAGATTTTAGATATCAATGATTTTTTTATATTAGTATGTGGATATTAGTAGTATGTGGTATGGGTAATGGACTGCTGAGACGTAGTCTCGGGTTCGATCCCAGGTTTACCATGGCACACACCAATGACTACGATGCTTTTCGAAGTTATGTGTGTATTTATCGCAGGTTTATAAGTGCCCGGTTAATGGCAATAGGCTCGCCACCTTTTACATTGGGACCTAAATATAAACTGGCGAAATGTGGGTGCTAGCACCTCTGCCTACCCCCTTATATGGGGATACAGGCGTGATATTATAAAAAAAAAAAAAAAAAAAAAGTATGTGGATAATTCATGAATATATAACTTCAGTATCCTGATTTACCGTCAGTTTTGTGATACCTGATTGAGTCACTCTTGTACGACCTTAGTAATGATCCCGACATCCAGTAATACTTACTTGTAATTAGACATTTAAACATTAGACATAAAATGGACTTCTATTATATTTTTTGCTATTCAAAATTCATCAATCCCAGTTCAGGGCTATATTAGTCTTTGACTTTCAAAGGGGCCCACACAGTTTTATGAGCAGGTTTACTTAGCTTATAGTAACAATTTCAAAAACTCATATTGTAAAATAAATTAACAGTAAACTTATTATTAGTAAATTCAAATATAGAATACATTTTTTTTACAAAAAATACTTATTTAAATGTATTGTTAGACAATAACTAGTGTAAGTTTATTACTGACATATATTTTCATGTCATTTAAAATATAATTAATGATAATATTATAGGAAGATATAGGTAGGTAGCTGCTTAACAATGTTATTGCATTCACTATCACATAAAAATACATCTATAAAAGGTAAAGACTTAATGATAATAGTTATAAACTTTAGTCTTCGTTTCACATTTGAGTACATTAATATAATTTATAGAGGTGCCAATTCTGTTACGCATTTAGCTAACGTAACTGTCTCTAAAATGCAAATATATTTTATAAAAATCTACGGTGTTATATTTAATTTTATTCTATTTGGCATCAGTTTATTATAAATAGATAACATTAAATATGAATTTTAATGGAGATATTTTATTCCAATCTACTCTGTGACTCGTGATCCTTTTGCTGTATTTTAGCTGTTTTTATCCTTAACAACCGAATCGGCACCTGTATCATTAGTGTCTGACACAATTCTATTTAAAAAATCTTTATTTTCTGTAAAGTTTACCAATTTTTGAAATTGGTTAAAAATTAACCCATAAATATCACATCTCCAATGTACACGACTACATTTCTTATATATTTTCGATTTCTTAAATCGCTTTTGATTGAATTTCAAATTCGATCAAACCCTGCGCTACTACGTCTCTCCGTTATTGTCCCTTTCTATATTGAGCACATGTGTATTCTCTAAGAGAGAAAGTTGTCAAGCCCATAGTTCATAAATACGTATCTAAAATGTGGCACACACGTAGTCTTTAAAATACATTTCATTTCTGACATCATTTAACAGTCTTTATATTTAAGTGCTGATTGATATGCAAAATATTGCAGATTCAGAATTTAATTTAATTTCGTGTCTGTATACCGAAATTACAAATTATTCTTAATGCTACACTTTTGTATATTTTATTATAAAATGATATAAAAATCATGAGCAGTTAAAAGTGATAAATTAAGTTGAGTTTCAATTCACACAAATACCCAATACAAAACGCGTAAGTATAAATTGTAATGAACTCATAGAATAACAAAATACTTAATACTCACTAACAAAATTCAAACTTCTTAACATACCTAAGGTCGTGGATTAAGCTCTAGGTTTATTTATCAGTGAAAGTATGGATTTGGGTCTTACAAAAGTACATTTGCCGGACAGTAAGATTAAATCTGCGACTGGCATTACATTCTAGTTTATGTAACTACCGGTTAGATTGATCTAACCGCTATGTTCTAAGCTAGATAAACGTGGAAAAGCGATATCGCCTGTGAAATGAACCATATTACGGTCATACGACAAGTATGCCTTCATTTTATTAGTGTAGATCATAGTGGCAATCAGTATTTTGGTTCTTGCAATATTCACATCCATTTGCGACATTAGCTGCAAGCCCGCTTGAAAGCAAGAAACATCAATTTTGTTAGATTCTTGTGACAGATACACTTTCCTGAAAACATTTCGTATCATGACCAAGCGCAAATTCTCAATGGCGATAACAAGACCAACATCCACGAAGTAATTACGATTATCTTCGTAAATCTGTTCAAATCTCTTTATGTTTCCATTTTTAACAGTAGTCAACAGCTCCCAAAGCAATGGCAAATCGTATTTTTCTACCAAAGCTAATGGCGGCATGTAACCGAATAGCATTTTCACTGGTAACAAGTAAAGAAGTATTTTTTGCTTATTCCTCACACTTTCGGGGCAGCATTGTTTGAATGCAAATGTTAAATTATTATTTGCAGCAATAAAATCGCCTTCGAGTACTGCCAATCGTCCGACGTAAAATCTGAATGTAACCTGTTGTGCTAATGTGGCTTTAACTTGCTGCACTTCAGGTTCAACAGCTTTAATCATCACAAGACACAAATTGAATCTGTGTGTCTTGAAAAATATATTCAAAATCTGATTCACGGGGCTCAACAAGCCCAATATCTTGCTGTTTTCTGGAAGGGTACCGGTGTCTCCAATACAGAGTCTGTAGCATGCCATCAATATATCAGTAGCTTGTTCAAGTATATCCCCAGGATTCTCGCTTATAGAATCAGCTTTCTGTGCAATTAAACGAAGATCGCAAGAAACAACGTTCATAACGGGCAACATCCAATTCGTACCTTTTTGGGTTCGGAGCAGTTTCACAATATCGATGGCAGCGGCGCTTTGATGATGAAAAGCCAATATGAAGTCACGAGCATGGAGAGCTTTCACACATTGTAAATGGTTGACGATGATATCGTCTAAAGGTGCCACACACTTTTCTGCTAGAATCGTAGTAACTTCACTTTTAATCAAGATCTCGTTCAAAACATGCGGATCACTTAGAGAAAGTACATGCGACAATAGTGTTCCCTGAGAGGTTCGGTACATGTGATCACCATACTGCACAAATTGCCTCAGGGTGCAAGTGCCCAGCGTTATTTTCGAGAACATTACACAGTCCATTTTGCAAAAATATTATGTACTTATATGTGTTTCACAAGTTAATCGTCAAACTTTTGAAAAAAATACATACAGTAAGTAGAGTAAACGTTCTACGTTTATTTAATACCTACCTACCAGGGGGGTATAAAACTCTCCACCAAAATACAAACTGACCACAACCCGAAATGTGTAACGTACTTTTTAAAATACTGGTACCAATGTAAACGAGTTGAGCGTTCTACGTTGAATGTGTTTGCTCCTCTCTCCACGAGGAACTCGGGATGTAGATTAAGCCCAAAACGCATGCGTCAATCGATCTTTCACTCCCCTAGGTTACCTACATATTTAGTTCGTGTGCCTATGAGTATGTTTCACAATCCAGAATAATATATAATTATTATAATATACTTAATTTAAAGTGTAACAGTGCAACCTCACCAAAAGTAACACTTAAACTGAATCAAGACTATTGGGGACCAGGTCAACTTCACCCACACCCTACGGAGGTTTCGGCGCAGGTATCCTTCTTAGGATTGGGCGGTCAGATAGCAGGCGCTCTTATAAAAATCAAAGCAAAAAATCCCCATGGATACCAATCCCATCGGAGCCAATGAGAGAAGGTATGTCGAACTCGAACCAACTAAAACGTACGCCTTCTTTGGGCCTTTTTTTATTTATTTTTATTTAGTTAGGAGGTGTGAAAGTAGCAAACATATCTCTCGAAACCCGGCAGCACCGGGGCCCTCACTTTTAGGAGGAGACCCCCTTCGGGTATAGGATGAGGTATCCTCATCTAGCTACAGGGTATGAATTGGCGCACTTTGTGCCGCCGCCACGGCCTGCTTCTGCTAGAGTAACAGGCAGCTCCACCCGTCACCCCCAGGCCCGCGCTCATGAGGTACGGAGGACATTCTGTGACCTCCGAACCCGTTCCACCGTATCCTACTAAAGCAATACTTGTTCACAGAAGGAGGCCGCGGCCACCCAAGAGCTCGTACCATCACCGTGAGCTAAAGAAATCGCACTCCAATGGTCGCCTATAGTCTGCTGTGGTGCGTGCAGCTTCTGTGCGTGTCTGGCCTTCAGGGTCTCCGCCCATATTGGGCACCCATATAGGGCCATGGACCGCACGATGGTACAACGACGTAGAGTCTTCTGCAGGAGTCATCAGGCCCCCTCATGTTGGGCAGCAGCCAGAGCGTTAGCTGCCTTTTTTTTTTTATACCACTTAGGTGGCAGACAAGCACACGGCCCACCTGATGGAAAGCGGTCACCGTGGCCTATGGACGTTTGTAACACCAGAGGCGTCACACACGCGCTGCCTACCCTTCTGGCCACTTAGGACGGTCTCCATCCAGACCTCGGAGAAGCTCCCCGAAGTCCCACCGACTTACTTCATCTGAAGCTGAAGAAGAAAAAAAGCTACAATAATTAATGAATTGTTGAACTGAAGTATCGGGTATCTTACAGAAAAGGAATCTCAACTTTTTGCGATTTTGATATATACCCCTGAATTAAGAGAACCCGGATGGCACTAAATATGGGCGTAGTAAAAGAAGAGGAGCCATCATAATACGCATGCGCGCCATTCTGCAAGGGACTTCATACTCACAGAAAAGATAAAATCCATAGTTTCACAAAACAGTGCAAAACAAATGCTTATCAAAAAGACTAGCATAACATTACAAATGGATCCTTGAACCACAAAATGCAGATTAAACTTGAACGTAATCGCCCTATGCTACCTACCTACCCAGGTATATTTAGCTACGGGATATCATTGATGTATGACACACATTGGTGTTACAGTGAATTGCTATCCATTGAGCAATTTAAATTTACACTCATCTCCATGGCCTTATCTTAAATAATTGAGGTCGGCGCAACATGTCATACTCCTCCACACATTCCTGTCAGATATCATTTCCTCAGTCACACCCTGCTTTGCCATATCATCATTCACACAATTCATTCATATTTTCTTGGGCCGACCTCTGCTCCTAAAGCTCTCTACATTCATACCGTGGACTTTCTTTTACAATATTACTATCGTGTCTTGTCATAGTTTGTCCATACCACGACAGTCGTTCACTTGTCAATTTTCTTTTACTTGTGCCACTTTAAAACTTTCTCTTTCTCTACACTTATATACATGTCAAATAATTTAAATACCATAGGTATACCAATACATCTAATTAAGGTAAACACAACATAATTGATTCTAAGGCAATATGAAGTTTGACAAGTCAGCTAGTGGAGCTATAAAGTTTAGGGTACATAATATCAAGTTAATGATAAATGCCCTTCACAATTCACTCGATGGTCGAAGATAGATTCTAGGTACGAAACGTACGCATAAGCCCACCGACTAGGTTCCGCAAAAAATGCCCAAATTCTGCGTAGAAACATAAGAATAGTTTTCCAGTAAATGGTTTTATTTTTAGAAATAAGCAGAAATCACTGTTGGGCAGTTCAATATCAAGGTAGGTACTATTATATATATGTATAAAGTGGTCGCGTCACTACATTGGACATATTAAAAACAACTTGATTTCTGTTTTATTAACGATATCGCAGATTTTGAATTCTTGTTTGTTAACTTGACATAAAATCTACCCAGAAGATACTGAACGGATTCTGACGTGGTTTTCTTTTCTTGTATTAAGTTAATCGATCGCTTAAACGGTAACTCCAGCTCTTGCTTTTAAACTGAATTAAGCTAAGATACTACCTATCCATTGCATATAAGTGATTATTATTTCACAAAGTACGCACTTGGACGAAAATTTAAAGACTGTATTTGTGAAACATTAACCATTTGAAAACCATTTGAAACCATTTGAAAAATGTAATAAGTATCTACTGAAATTGTAAAAAAATAATAATATTTTGCTATTTACCTGTTGAAACTAAAAGCAAAGAAAATGCAATTGTAACATAATCCAACAATACATAAAAGCTATCTAAGAGTTCGAGACTAAAGGCGTGCATAAAACGTGGTAGTAAATTACACTTTATGACGCGTCGGCCATGTGCGTTTCGTCCGTCAACAGCGGAAAGCTACGCGCAGACAAATTTGCGCGACCGAATGCTCCTTTACAAACGGGGTAATGAGAAGCAGACGAAGTTAGACGCATGACTGGAACGTTTCGATCAAGTTTTCTGATACAATGTTTTTGTTTTTGGTAAGCAATGTAAGCATCCTTGTCGATAACTTTGTGTGGGCTAGTAACATTGTTTGATATATCCTGGTAGTGTCATGGGAGTTGGTTGAATGATGTTTGGCAGGTACTTATTAGTATTTACAACAGCTTCCATTCTGAACCTGTTGTTCAAAGATGTACCTACAACTAGAATCTGAAAGAAAAAACTATCAGAAAGTGCTTTACTTTCCCTGCGGCCATGGTAGCAGTGGAATGAACAGTCTGCAGAGTTTCAAAATATGTTATGTGCACACTGCAAGTTTCAGGAGTTGTTTAGTTTATTTATTTACATTCACCACATCACTTTACCCCGCCTCTTGCCAATCTATATACACTTTGTGAAGATATATTCTTTCACGAACATCAATTAAATAGCTTCTGTCCGACAATTCAGATACCTACCGGGCATGTTCAACATATTTGTCGAGAAATTAATCATTGTGCAATGTGGTATTTTTACTGATTTATATCATTTATTGATTCGTGTTGAGATTGGCTACAATTGTTAACCATGAAGTCTATTCTATTTAGTGGTCACTATTCCATTGCCTATTATTTGTTCAATGTTTACAGAATTACCTTCAAGCTCTCACCTACACGTTAATATAATTTGATAACGTCATAGAAATTATAGCAAAGCGAGGTTGAAAACATGCAACACACCTACCTATTTTGTATATATATAGTATATATATTAGGGGTGTAAGTACTTAAAGAACCTCAACGAACGTTCTCACTAGTTCCAGTCGAAGTAGTCCCGGTGGAACTAGTGAAACAAAGTCAATGCACCTGCTAAACAAGAGACGAGGGGCTCCCAGGCTCTAGGGGTTGTGAGGTCTAGCAGCCCACCAAAATAATAAGCATAAATAGGAGAGTTCTATTTAGGCATATTATTATACCACATATAATGTGGCATAAAAACAATCTCAAATCAATACAAACCATCTACTCCAATTTTTTTAACATTCAATCACAATTTTTAACTAAGCTAAAGTTGAACGTTTTCCTCTCTTCGTTGCCAAATCAACAACATTTTATATATTCTGCCTCCAATATTTCCAAATTTGGAAATATTAGGCAGAAAGGATAAAATGAATTCAGAACATCAACAAAACGTGAGTAGACCCACGTGATAACTTCCAAATAGAACAAATTGCGCATATATCTACTCACAAATGGGGTAAATATATTAATTTAAGCATAGAAACGTCAGCTAGCGGCCTGTCCCAGATTCGCACGGGAAATCTTATAACCCGATTACAGGGCACCTACCGGGTCCAATATCAAATATTAATCAATGCAAATACATATAGGATATTCCCTCAAATTTTAGGTGAAATTTTAAGACATACGTAACTAACCACCTAATACGAACGAACAACCACCGCAATAAACTTTTAATTCCTAATTACCCTTCTTCTTCTTTCGTGTCAATGATCCACTCATGCTTACGCTATTCCAGAATAAAACTTTGCCATGTGGACCGCACCGTCAGTTGCCTCTATTCAGGTCGTCTTTAGTACAGGAGGCAGGGCATAAGGTGCACGAAACCAAGCGCGTCATGTACTGCACAGGGGCACCGCAGTCACATGAGGTTAAGCCCGGGTCTCTCATTTCCCACCTGCATAGATTCTGCCTCGATCGACCGACCATTAACCCTATAGAATCCTAGTATCATTTTTATATTTTTTTCAAACGAATATTAAAACGGATGTTGAATATTTAAAGAAGAATCATAATAATCTAAATACACTATCTATGGGACAACGTAAAAGTATCTAGGTAACTATCTGAATCCTGAATCCATAGTCATAATTATTCAATTCATCTAGCACTTATTTTCTTACTTTAAACCATGTAAACTGTAAACCATGTCAGCATGACTTTTAACAGAGAAATATCGTACCTAATCCCACATATAGAATATTCACATCTGGGTCGAAAATATAGCCAATTCAGCAAACACTAGATTTTATATCGGCTGTTGAAAACATCAACCAGAACAATCACTTGCTAAAGATTCATCGTGGCTTCATGAAGAACAAAAATGCACTAGTGCAAATCATTTAGCCTTTCCACACCCGATACGTTAGCGTCTCGGCAATTTTCCAAAACAAACATCGATCCAATATTGATGTTTTGTATCAGTTGAGTAGGTAGGTACCTAGGTTGTAGACTATTTGAAATATTCTACACACTTCACGTACGCTATTTAGTGTTTTGTACCGAAAAAACCTTATCCTGAATCAAAAGTTGTATGTTAACTGCCTACCTAGATCAGTTAAATAGAGATGTATATACTTAGGTAATAGGTATAGTCATCTGCTATAACTTGTAAGAAAAGAAATTGTATTCACGTCCATTCGTTTGTATTTATGGGGACGACTGCTCTAACCCCTAACCGGGCCTCGACAGGAAAGCTTGCACCAGAGCCTCGTCCATCAAAGGTTTTCTTGAGATTGTGGTGGGTCCGCAATAACAATCTCTCTAATAACGTACTTAGTGGTCAAAAATTTAGCAGTGCTGTAGCATGACCAATAACAAAATCTACGAAGTGAAACAGACTAAACATATAGCAACTAAACTTGACGCTAGCAATAATGGGACAGACTCTGAGTAATATTAGACGTACTTCTATCACTACGCCTACATTTGCATGGGACAGGATCCATTAACAGACGGCAAATGTAAACAACACCATCGGCTGACGGCGACTTAAAAGGCGTTAGGGGAATTTAATCTTACAAAATGCTTTTTGTATCCGCCGCACAAGGAGAAGAAAACAATGTATAATATTATACCTCAGTGTTACGTTGGTGATATCAAATAAATTGATTACTTTCTAGGTAACTAATAACAATAACTTAAAGGACGACAATTAATTGGCAGATGAAATCAGCGCGAACTATTAAACCACGACTTTTTCTGCTACCCGGTTGCGTCCTAGGCAAGAACCATACGGGCAGTATGAACGTTGATCCTAGGTTTACACTCTGGAACCTTGAGTCCCTTTATTTATTCGTTACAAACTGTGCTCGCGACATAACACTACAGTACACAATTGTCCTCCAACGTGGGTACTAATACTGCTTCGTTGCTGGTCAAGAAGTCTTCTTAAGTAGAATTTGGTTTAATGTTCCATATGGAATACATGTAACCACGTCGTGTCTAGGCATAGCTTGACTAAGCCCAAATGATATATTACGCACACAAGCAAATTATTGACGTTTTTACACCGATTGGTATGGGGCTGTGTGTGATTATCTAAGTCTAAAAAAATGTTTACACCTCGGTTGTCACAATCATTAACTATGTAAAACCCGACAACATTAAGCATTTGATATTATGATGTTTGTTTATCAAAGTCAAAAATGCAAATCAAGTTTAGTTGATGTAAGTATGTTACGAAAAATATTATAAACTTTCCAAGAGTGTGTGATAGGCATAACGTAAATACCAAACACAAAAATAATCTCGTTGTCTGTGAATGCAGGCTCCACAAAATTTCAAATTCTTTTCTGGGAAATTGTATAAAGCTCATTTAAAAATTCCCTAATGAAATTAGAGATTTGCCTATACATAAAATTAATAATGTAATTAAAAGAAAGTTATGCCAAAAGGCAATTTTTTATAAGTTTCATTTATGGCGCGTCAATTTGACTCCACCACGCCTGATGTTAAGCTGAAGGCAAAGTCTCATAAAAGATGGTCACCATTGCAAACACGTACACGTACAGTGCTACAATGGTGACATCAGATGCTTTTTCGTGCCCGCTTATGGGACCCGGACTGTTGGAAGAAGGAAACACGTGCGCGCGTAAGGAATTCCAAGAGAGTGAGAGTGCGGCAGAGGAAAGACTCACCGAACCGCTTATATAAACCGCGAATATAAAATCCAGGATAATTTGGATGATAAACAAGCCTGGAAATGAGCTGTTTACTTTAACAACAATCATGTATTTTATTGCATATTTAAAAAAAAATCTTTTATGCACTTCACTTCCGCATAAACTATGAATATCCCAAAACCACACCCACTCGTACCCGCAATTTTCCTAAAAAAGGATCCAAAATGTTTGCTTCACGGACCTATTAATACAAATGTGTGGGGTTTGGATTTCAGTTTAGACAAACTATACCTTCATAACGTGTGTAAAAAACACATCCATTTGACAGATCAACCAGTTTTACTTGTCTAGAGATTATTTGAACTCAACCCTTACACGTCTAACCCTCGGACGGCGGATGTAAACAAATGTAAATTATGGCTAACGTAACTACCACATGTGCGTTGTTCGAGGTTAAAAAACTTACTAATTGCTATCTGAATCTGACATAAAAAAAATGTTCAGTTTTACAACATGTCTGGTAAAAGATAAGTCGAGGCGGGTGCGAACGCAGAAAAAGCAAACGTACAGTCATTAGCAAAAACTGTGCGCAGAGATTATAGACGTACAGTCACCTTCAAAAACTGCTGAATACCAACTTGACGAAGGACATTGAAATAATTTAAGAAATGTATGTTTATTGATCTAAACGTATTTTTATTCCTATATTTTTTGATCGATAATTATACTATTTCATGTTTTGTTTAGTGGTACTGATTATAAAGGTAAGATGATCGATACGTTGGAATGTGTTGAGTTACTGGTAATAAAGGTAAGCCGTTCGATAACCAAGTAGAATTGTGTTACCTCTAAGGCAACTGATACGCTATAATACTTATGGGTAATTTCACCGACCGCATTTTTAGAGTTTCTTCGCATGAAATCACTATGTAAAACGTTTATTAATGACCACTCTATTTTTTTTCATGTAATACGAACACTAGCTTATATGAAGTCACTACTGAAAATACATTTCTCTTAAACACAAAATTAAAAAAAAATTAAAATATGCTAGATTCCAATAACGGTGGCGTGTCCGCGATGCACCTTTAAGCGCATTTACCTCTTTAAGTCCGCTATGATTGCAAATTTAGTACTTAAATTAAGATTACTATGTTAATTAATATATGAAGCAACCATATTTACTGCTTTCATTACTTCTATTATAACGCAGACATCGTGACAATGTCGATAAGGAACGTCCGCGCCTAAAATGCAATTTCGGTGTGTTTTGTTTAAACCCTCATACAACGTATACACGTCAATTTAAACGATCTATCTTCTTACGCACGCGGAGTTCCAGTCATGCTCTTGCGTTTACGCAGTAATGGCATGTCCGATTCTGCCCAGTTTTCCCGCTAATACGTAAGTACCTTCTTATTTCTAAGTGGGAGTACGAAATTTTACAATCACGGTGGGTTACTGTATGAATGAATATTTGGTTTTAACATTACGATTTGCGAGTATGTTGTGTGTTGTTAGGTACCCTCAGCAATAATACATTTCACGTGACGAATGCATCACTGAGTTTTGTTTAATTTCATTTTTTCTTGATGTTTCTAACTTCGGTGGTGCAATATCGGTGGTTTCGGTGGTAGATTTATTGCCACCTATATTGCATCAATACTAAAATGGCTATGAGTTTCCATATCTTTGGTAAAATATTTACTCACAAGGTAATAAATAATAAAATTACTCATTTTTTTGTTATAATTAACGTATTTACTATTACTACTGAGAGTGGGGCAATATGGGTATGGGAGGCGTAACCGAAGGGGTTGGAGGCTGGCCGACTTTCTTGAGAAAGAGCGACTCTTTATGATGAACTCTTTCTTCAAAAACCGCCCCACAGGAAATGGACCTGGATGGGCCGCGGTGGTCGTACCAAAAATGAGATTGACTTCATCATGACGACGCATAGACGGATATTCAATGATGTCTCAGTGATCCATGGGGTGAAAACCGGACGTGATCACCTAATGGTTAGAGGCACATTGAATATTAATGTTAAACTGGAGAGATCCCGTCTGATGAGGTCTACGCTCCGACCTAGAGCTTCCCATGTACAGTACCCCGAGAGCTTTCAACTCGAACTTTCGAATCGCTTCTCTTGCCTAGAAGAATGCAGTACAGTGGACGAGATAAATAACAGGTTGGTTGAAGCTGTCCATTCAGTGGGCTCCAATTCTTCAGGCCCCGTCGAAGAGATAGACCACAGAAGCTCACCGATCACACCCTCAAACTCATGGCCGAACGACGCTCTATGAGGCTGCAGTCTACCAATGACGCTGAAGCACATCGGCAGCTCAATAGACGTATCCAGCAGTCTTTGCAACACGACATCCGTGCCTTTAATACTCAATGTATTAAAGAAACGATTGAGCGAAATAAAGGCTCCAAAGTGTTCGCAAGAGACTTGTCTATTGGGCAGAGCTAGTTGACAAAACTGAAGAGGAAGGACGGCAGTGTCGTGTCGACTAAGGGAGATGTTTTGAGGGGGATCGAGGGGTTTTATGGACAGCTTTATACCTCAGTCACTAAGCCTGCTACTGATACGGTTAAAGATCCAAGAGCCAAGCTAACCCGACACTACACCGAGGATATCCCGGACAACAGCCTGTACGAGATTAGGGTGGCCCTCAAGCAGCTTAAAAATAACAAGGCACCAGGAGAAGACGGAATCACTTCGGAACTTCTGAAAGCGGGTGGAACACCGATATTTAAAGTCCTTCAGAAGCTCTTCAACTCCGTCTTATTCGAAGGTACTACGCCGGAAGCATGGAACAGAAGCGTAGAAGTCTTGTTCTTCAAGGAAGGTGACAAAGCCTCTCTTAAGAACTACAGACCCATCTCGCTTCTGAGCCATGTTTATAAGCTGTTTTCGAGGGTTATCACGAATCGTCTCGAACGCAGGTTTGATGACTTCCAGCCGCCCGAACAAGCCGGTTTCCGAAAAGGTTATAGTACCGTAGACCACATTCATACGCTGCGGCAAGTCATACAGAAGACTCAGGAGTATAACTTGCCACTATGTCTAGCGTTTGTGGACTACGAGAAAGCCTTTGATTCGATCGAGACATGGGCAGTGCTACAATCTCTCCAGCGGTGTCATATAGACTACCGGTACATCGAAGTGCTGAAGTGTTTGTATAAAAACGCCACCATGTCAGTCCGAGTACAAGATCAGAGCACAGCGGCGATACTGTTGCAGAGGGGAGTGAGATAAGGAGATGTAATATCCCCGAAGCTCTTCACCAATGCAATGGAGGATGCCTTTAAGCTACTGGAATGGAAAGGTCTTGGCATTAATGTTAATGGCGAATACATCACTCACCTTCGTTTTGCCGACGATATGGTGCTCATGGCAG
The DNA here is from genome assembly GCA_963691645.1 of Pelosia muscerda. Lineage (NCBI taxonomy): Eukaryota > Metazoa > Arthropoda > Insecta > Lepidoptera > Erebidae > Pelosia > Pelosia muscerda. The sequence continues at coordinate 18,268,629 of OY829098.1, read as the reverse complement.
GACCGCTGGAGGATCTTAACACAATGCTCGACGACCTCAACCGAGTCTCTCAACAGGTGGGCCTCAAGATGAATATGGACAAGACCCAGGTTATGGCGAATGCTCATATTCTAAGGCCCTCCCCAGTGTCAGTTGAAGGCTCGACCCTCGAAGTTGTAGACAAGTACGTCTACCTTGGACAGATGGTCCGATTAGACGGATCAAACTTCGAGGCGGAGGTCAATCGTCGAATCCAACTCGGCTGGGCAGCGTTCGGGAAGTTACACAGCGTCTTCTCGTCCAAAATACCTCAGTGCTTAAAGACAAAAGTCTTTAATCAGTGCGTGTTGCCCGTGATGACCTATGGCGCCGAGACGTGGACCCTCACTATGGGCCTCATAAGAAAACTCAAGGTCGCACAGCGAGCTATGGAAAGGGCTATGCTCGGAATCTCTCTGCTGGATCGAATCAGAAATGAGGAGATCCGCAGACGAACGAAAGTGGTCGACATAGCCTACAGGGTTAGCAAGCTGAAGTGGCAGTGGGCGGGGCACGTAGCAAGAAGAACAGATGGCCATTGGAGCCGAAAGGTTCTTGAATGGAGACCGCGTACCGGTAGACGAAGCGTGGGACGGCCTCCTGCGAGATGGACGGACGACAAAAGCAAAATTGCCTTTGGCAGCATGATGTAGCATCTGCATCATGCATCCAAGCCGTTAGTACATATTGTTTAGATAAATATATCACAATTTATAATTTCGGTGTGATCTTGCAATTTCGGTGGGTTGACAATTTCGGTGGTTGTTCTATTTTTATAACAAATGCAGTTATTTGTTTCCTTCTAAATATCTAGAATTCTAAAAGAACACCATTAAATTTTTTCATCGGTAAACCTATGATTGAAAAATACCACCGAAATTACCAAAAAATGAGGCATGCGTGAAATTACCCTTATAATCAAAAATTTTATTGTACAAGAGGTTTTCTTAATTTCTATGGATGATGTAACACAGAACTCAGTGATCATAATTCAATCAATGAATTTCGCAGTTCACTACTGGATAGGTATGCCTCCCCCAATGTACGCCATTGCTCCTAATCCTAATCATACTCGTACATTATAATGGACTTTCAGTACCTCCAGAATAATTTGTCGAAGATGATAAATACCTAATGTTAAAAATTACGAAGTATAAAAATATCGATTTTGTAAACATAAAAAGTCAAATTTTAAATATGTTGAGGTATGATATTGACGACACTCTAGAACGACGAAGTAGAGTAATATCGAGGTATAATAATGACGGCATTCTAAAATGAAGTAGTATAACGGTAACGAGAAAAATAAATTGCATTATTAACCAATATTGAGGTCATGGCAAGATAATAATTTGCTTGTATGTATGAGAAACTTGGTAGACCGCGTGATTTGGGTTCAGGTAAACTATATTTCAGGTAGGTATAGGTATAGGATAGGTGTCGAAGCTGCTTCTCAAATGCAATCTTATTTGGGTGTATTTGTTCCAAACTCGATCGACGTCATGCCTATTAAAAGTGTATCTAAGAACATTTGAAAATACACGACCCTTTTGTTTCTACTCGATCGGGCAGTCAGGATGCAACCATCATGGATCTCTTTATTTTCTCTGGCGTGCCATACGCGGCTCTAACAAAATATACAACCGACCGAATTGTAACCGACACGCCGCGGCCACACGCTATGGTAACATGTTTTGACGACTCGTCATCGTACCAACAAAACGCCTTTGTCTCATCTCAACGGATAGTAGGAGCTAATCTAAACAATGTAATTTTGAAGTTCTTGCTAAATAAACTCTAGCAAAATTGGACTCTACGTAGGTATGGGTTGGCGCCACTGGTGTCTAGATCTATAATACCTATACAATAACTTGGAGACATTCTGTGGCATGACAATGGTATGAGGTAGAAATTTATAGATCTTCATAATGTGGTTATTTGCACGTGTTTCCATCAAGCACGATCTGAGGGAAAAAGACAGAGTCCTCGAATTCTTAACAATACTAAGTACTTGAATGCCTTAGTTTATTTGAAAAATATTCCTGAATTGTAAAACAAGATATTGCCGAAGTAAAGTGAAACTAAGACTTTTTAATTTCTTGAAATTAAGGTTAACCTTCACGGATTCATGAAATGCACTGCAACCAAGTAGCTAAGAATATGCTAGAGATACGACGGCTGAAATAGACAAAATACCCCCTAACCCATTCCACAACCCGTGTAATAACCAATGGCAATCCAGTGCAAGCAAGAAATAAAACTAGTGACACTAGTGGGAGTGGGAAAGTGCATTTAGCATTTCAACATCTAGGTGATGTAGTTATAAAGTTCAGCGTTGATAAGAGAGCAATCATACCACTATAAGCTCATATTATCCTAGTACCTGAGATGCAATGATTGCACCCTTTTGTGGGTGCAGTTATCGATTAGGGCTTTGGCTGACATGTTTATTGGAACTACAGAAGGTATATATGCACTTTAAAATCAACAAAAAGCAGGCTATCGAATCTTATTCCAGAAAAAATATGGAAAGTGAATCTTTAGCACTGTGCATGCCGTCATTAAAGATGCACATACTCAATTGCATAAAACAATATACCTAAATGCCTAGGTAGTTTTTATCTGACTTTTGACTGTTAATGCCGATAGTGGCTATGTGAGGCCGATGCAGTGATATAAGTACATACCTACTTAGTTTGTTTCTTGTCCTTGAAGTTAAGTGCAAATTATTAGTAGATATACTTACCTACCTACTCTGTAATTTCTTGATGCCCTGGTAACTCACTGCACGAACGTAGTGCATCTATTGCAATAATGACTCAGGTCTGGATTTAAAATACTAGACTACGTACTAAAATGCTACTGAAATTCTTGTTTGTATTATATAATGCGATCAATACATAACAATAAGTACCTATATACATATCGATCGATTTCGAATATCAGCCAATGGTACCCTACCACTATGATTATTGTTTGTAAACAATTTAGTAATACCTTAATATTTTATTGATAAGTTAGTTAAATTAAAACAGTCCTATCGCCACCAGATAACTGCACATTTTAATACATACCTACCTAGCTATGTAAGCGAGTGGGATGCAGTTTTATCTCTCTGACATCATGTTGTCCTAGTATTTACCACCTATAAAATAGTGCATTAAGGGCCATGCAGTCGTTCGTTGCACTATTTCCGAGATATACCTAACCACGGGCCATGAAGTCGAGTCACAAAAGTTACTATGGGATACATAAAATAACAATTCCGTGGATGAGAAGCCTATTTATTCTAGAAAGATGACAACAATTATTTTTAAATAAATATTTGCTAATACATGTCCCTACATCCAACATAAATCTCTAAGTTCCTAGTCCAGTAAAACTAAACAAGTAGATGATATTGAATAATTATTTGTGCTCAACGTCAATTTATAAAATTCTGTACCTACATTGTTCACAGCACATTTTGATGTAAAGCTTTTTGATATGGGGTTATTTTATCATTTAGGCTCCTAATACCCACAGTAGGGATCCAATTCAGAGTACCTAGTTGTTATGTTATCGTTGTCGGGTGGAAACAAGCACTTTAGATATATCCGTGAATTATTTCATGGATAAATAATTACTTTATCTTTATAAAATAACTTCGGCGCATCCACACCAATTTACACACAGTTGGGAAACAGTATAACTTGGTTCATTAAAGAAAGGTTTTATAAATGGCGGACGTTATCACTTCCTCTCGCTCGCACACTAGCACTGTCTATACTCACTCACGCGCGTACCGTCAACACAAAAAAAATATTGATCTTTATTTTCTTCCACGCTCTGTGCTCTTGATGCGATGCATAAAAGAAAGGATTCTTAAATATCGGCTTGTACTTGCGTTGACAGATAGTACACCTAGCATACAAAATTTCATATTTTTTTTCAGTTTAAAAAAAAAATAAACAAGACCGTTGTTCATAATAATGTTAGTTCTTTATTTTGACCAACATCATGATCTTGCATGATCCTCCTTATAGAATGTGATATACGTTCCTTTTTCAGGATGAAAGGACTCAATGTGCGTTTAAAAGGACTCTATGTGTAAAAGTAGGTACTGTTTCCGATGAAAACAAAAATAGATGCCGTCACGTGTCGCGGGCGAAGCCGCCGGCCGCAGCTAGTTGGAAATTATTACGACTCGGTCTTGTTTTTATTATTTTTCATGTGAAAAAAAAAATATTTGAAATTTTATATGCTAGCTGTACTTTCCGTCAACGCAAGTACAAGCCGCCATTTATAAAACCTTTATTTAATGCACCAGCTTATACCTAAGTATAAATGAGCGTAGGAAGACTCAATTGCTACTTCTCAAAACCCTACACATATACGCGTAGATACGTTGTCTACAGCTTAAATAAGTCAAGAAAATAAAAGACAGTATTGCAGTTTTTACTTCTTACTTAGTTTTATTGTTGATTTTACAATTAAACTCTCTACTTCTTAATGTCTACAATAACAGTTTATTACTACAATTATTTAGTTTTTAAGCCATTTCCTAATTTACAGGCCAGTATAGTATAACACTGAAACTGGTTTGAGCTTACAAAGACAGGACATTATCAGCCAAAACTACTTGTGGTGGATAGACGAATGCGTTTTGATGCGTTGTCGGTCCAGCTGCCAACTCAGCCGCGTAATATAAAGTCTCACCGTCTTGGACTGGTTGCAAATTCGCTAGGTTTAAGAAATCTATTTGATCATGTTGCCCTCCCTGCGTGTAATTCTCCATACTCAAAGACCCATCGCCCACATGTGAACGCATATGAAAATTCAGATGACTACTCTGCTTAAATCTGCGGCAGCATATAGAACATTCAAATGGCTGTATATTTGTATGTGTGCGCATATGCTGTCGTAAGTGTACAGATTGTGAGAAGCATTTGCTACATATTACACACTTAAAAGGCTTGACTTTAGTATGTGTTCGGAGATGTTGGTCCAATCCAGCTTTTTGAGTGAACGCTTTCGGGCAAAATGTGCAAACGAACGGCCGAATTCCCGTGTGCATTCTCATATGCTGTTGTAGCCCACCTTGTTGAGTGAAACGTTTTGAGCAGATCGAACATTGATGAGGTTTAATTTTCGCGTGCACGATGCGATTATGTTTATCATATTCAGTGCTGTCTAGAAACGTTTGAGCGCAGAGTCGACAAGAGAACGTGATTCTATTTGGGGTGTTAAGTTGCGCTGTGATTGGATCACTGGGATAAAAGTCTCGGTCAAGACGTCTTTCACATACTTGGCAACGCAGCGCAGCTTTACGCCTTTTTGTATGCTCTTGACGATAGTGGAGGGAGTAATCACAGCAGTTAAAAAATATTTGTCGACATTGCATGTCTGGGCGCATCGTTGATGGGAAAGTGCAGGTGAATGGACCCCTAGGAAAACAAAATATCGTAAGAATTTGAATGTGTAAGCAATACGTTTTTGCAAATAACAAGACGCAGGTTATTTTATCCAAGCAATTAGTCAATATAAGGATTTCGTTTATACTTTTATCTGGTTGAAGTGCTTTTATAAATTCAATTTTCCTTCTTAAAACTATGATCACAGAACTCCTAAGCTTCTTATGAAGCTATAGTTGTCACAAAATAAAAGGCCCGTTTTGACAGTTCGCGCCCATGAAGTTCTCAATTTTTCACCAATTGAAATGTTATAAAGGTAATTACATTTTTCATGGACAGGTACCGCCCACTCGGCTTAGTGCTGTCCATAACGATTTTTATTACGTTGTCCACAGACTATTAATAATCAGTTAAGGAAAAAAGATATCGAGTAAGATATGACTTTCAAGCCTGATTTTCATTTATTTAAACTAGTGTTTAGACCAAAATTAATTATTGAACTTCACTGTGTAGTTATCTTTTACTTAAAATTATAGGCTTGGAGCTTAAAGCAGTAAATAATGGCCGCATAGATTTATATATTATGACTAGTCTCTGATCAGAGGCATACGCGTGTGTTCGCCATCTTGTAAAGTTGACTGTGCGCCCGGTACGTTTGTTTTGTTGATAATATTTCCTGACTCGGCTATGTTTTTTGGATTATTTCTGACTTAGATATTCGAAGAGTCGAGTTCTCTCGGCATCTCCGGTTAAAATATTAAATAAAAGCAAATTGACCTTTCATAATATTTCATCATTTTATAATATCTACAATATCAAAGGTTAAGCTAATTTTTCTTATCAGAACTTTAATACAATGTACTTCACATACATATTCAAATCGATCAAATCCCCATGTAAACTGGATTCGATTCATCATGAGTATCGAGTACCGAGTCGTATGGTTACATCACTAGTTACGTCATGAAGGCAAATGCCAAAACGGGCCTTTTATTTTGTGATTAGTATAGGTAAGTACAGAAATTCGTAATGTCTTTTATCTACCTAACAATATACTTATGTACATACCTACTTAAAAAATACAGTTTGTTTGGTTAGACACTGGTAGATATATATTATGTATATACAACTCCATCTGAAAATTTTTGTTTGAGATTTGTTGTCAGTACATATCCACCTCATTATTGATGAGAGGACAACCCATAAATCGGTGGTACACTTTCATTTAAATGACAGATTGGGGAGTCGCATGTCCAACCTCTTCGCTATTGCTATAAGAGTAAATTACCATAGGTTTAAGTGCTACAAATAGCTACTAACTAAAACTCAGAACGTTTTTACCTTAAATCAATAGCCTGCTTAGGTTTCACCTTTTTAACGAACCCATCTAATCGTGACCTTTTCAGGGCGTCACTGTCTATCTCATCATCTTCAATGGTGACGATCAAGTAAGTAGTATCTTCGGAAAAGGTTCGTGTGGTCAGACCGTCGTGAACTGTCGTTGGATCTTCCCTGTTCTTATACAGGGGGATGAACTTGAAACCGCAGAGGTCATTTGTAGTTACCTGACAAACATGTTTTAGACTTGGCTTAAATTTAGTTTTTTTTATGGCACGTCAATTTGACTTCACCTCGCCTGATGTTAAGCTGAAGTCAAAGTCTGATGAAAGAGGGTTACCATTGCAAACACGTTTAGTGCTACAATGATGGCGCTCAGCTTGTCGGCCTCATCAGATGCTTTTTCACGCCGTGCCTGTCATATCATGAACATTGTATGTTCATACGCCAGAGCCCTTACCCCCTACTTAGATCTTCGGAGTCCATGTCAACCACACCTGCAAGTCGATAGGTACCTGCTGATTGAGATGAGTCTCTGGCACAGTCTTTCATCTCGAGTTCCAGGGAATGAAAAAGGAAAAGGAAAAGTTCTACTTCTGCACTGAATTATAAAAGCGGAACCTGTGCTTCATCGCATGTGCAAGCGTGCAAGACAATGGTTGACAATTAGCAGAATCGGGACCCTGGATTGGTAATCGGATGATTATAAAGAAATAAAATATTACGTTTGCTTGGGTTTTTTGTAGTGTTGGAAGCGAGCAGTTTTCCCAATCTCTGTCTGTCACGTCCCCATCGTGCTGCGTATTCTTATGATTCTGCAATGCATTCGCGTTGTAGAAAGTTTTCATGCATAGCGTACATATAAACTTTGCTGTCAATTCCTCTTCATAAGTCGTCATGTACTGTGAACGGTGTGTTATATTTAGGTATTTATTCATTTGACAGTATGAAAAACGTACAACACGTAGGTACAATAGGATATTGAAGCGGTTAATCATCTGGGAACCATTAAATCACACAACGCAAATCATTAAACGAAAATCACTCGTCTCATTTTCCTTCGTCTAATATAATTTAGAGAATATTGGTACCTTAATTTAAATATTAAGTGGTTTTAATTCTATTCCCTAAAGGGCCCGTAAATCTTGCTGTGTAAGTACCTAAGTACTTCATTCGGACGTTGACATTGTCTAGTCTAGACGAATCGATATCTTATTAGGTAGGTACCGCTTGTTCTAACAGTCTGCGGTGAAATTTGCTTTGTCCTGTACAAAGTAAACCCATCTCATGAGCATAACGATTGAATGAACAAATGAATATGATAATGAGACAGAGACGAAACTATAAAGGAACATAATTGTGAATATTTGTTCTATCACAATTTACTAGGCCCGTACAATGTTTATTCCTACTCATCTGCCTACTCACTGTTGTTCACAATTACGCGCAAAAGCTATTTATTTGAGAATTATATTTTAAGTATTTCACCAATCCGTTACTCATGGTTAAACAATGTAAATTTAAGACAAACACTTACTTGTACATTAATTGAATTAACAGGAAATTCTGTTTCGCCTAGTTGTTCCATTTATTAACCGTAGAAAAGTACGAGATTTAAACATTAATTATTTCAATATTAAGCTGCATTATTTATAGAGCTCTCAAAATATACATAATATTTTGAAAATTCCGCCATTCCACTTTTGTTTCGCTTCAAACCAAAGAGAATACAATACTTGGCTTCAAACCGTTACCACAGGCAATAATATTACAGTGTTGCAAGTTACAAGAAATTGACGAATAACATTAAAAACCTATCTATAAGATATAAAAAAAATATTAGGTAAGTGTATAGTATATAGATATTTTTCATATAAGTTCAGACAAAAAATTAATAAAAATATCGAGAGTTAAGTAAATTATTATTCAATGTTTATTAATTTGATGTTCATGCTTAAAATTGCATATTTGTTTCTGACTAACCTGTAACGTGTTCAATTTGTTGGAGGTGACATTTCAGTGATTCGGTTGGGCACTTTCTGTCATCTTAGTACCTATCATTGATCATAAATGTCATTGTGATCCATCTGAGATTTTGTTCATACTGTTCAATTAAGTTATTTGTTGTAGGTGTAATAGTTTCAAATAATGGCTGGATCAGCACTAAGGAGGCTTATGGCCGAGTACAAACGTAAGTAAAATGAATAAGTGAACTATCGGCAAAACAGCAAACTTACTAAATGTAATTAAGTAAATTAATTTAATTATTATCTAGATATTTAGCTTTGTGACAGCCAAATTCATCAACACTGCCTTGACAAATATCCAATAAGATTTACCTAGTCGCAGTAAATTTTCAAGAAGCACTTGTCTTTAAAGTCATCAGCCAAAGATTATGGTTTCTATAAAATTTAATTTCTAATGAAGATATCTACAATATCGAATGCTCTAGTAACTTTGATAGTTCTCTATTTGAGGTCATCATAATAGTTTACCATCTAAACTAACCGCAGCTTCTATTCTGTTATTCAAATCTGTAGGTAATTAAAAAATCTTTGAAATTCATTCTACAGCCAGTACATGAATAAATTTATTGTGTGGTAGTTTTGATTCCCTTACATATAGGATAAGTATGTCAGTTACCTTGTGTTGATTATTTTTTTGCATATATTGTTTGTATGTTATTCATTATGAAGATCATTATTTGCTGTGTTCTTTCACTCGTCATATTCAGAGAGCTACGATGAAATATTTATCTGCTGTGGGCTGAAGTGATGTACAATAGTACCAAAAAATTAACTCATCATTCACTAGTTCATTTGCCCTGAACCCTACATAATATATCTTTTGAGTGCTATATCTTTTGATCGTATTTCATGCAGTTACATTCAGCTGTATGTTTCATAGTAGCTCAGATTCAATAGGATCCTCACAATAATACTGCTTGGAAACTAGTTGGAGAAAAAAACTTCTTGAAGCTCTTGGTCACTCACAGTCTTTGATAGGTTTGGATAAATTCAGCTTGTATACTCTATGTCCTTATAAGTAGACCAGAGTAGCCATTTTTGTTGTTGATTCTTCTTTTCTACCAGCCATAGCCCATAGAACTTACCATTGAATATATTTATTTGTATTGTTAATTTTTTTCCCAGAACTAACACTAAATCCTCCAGAAGGTATCATTGCTGGTCCTATAAATGAAGAAAATTTTTTTGAATGGGAGGCACTGATCACGTAAGTTCTGTCCTCACTCCGCAAATATAAAACTTCTTTAGAATCCTATCCCACTGCGACTCAAAATGAACATCTTAAGTCCTGTAGAAATTGAAGAGTAAGTTAAATAGTAAAGAACAAGTTGATTTGATGAGGCTGTCAAGCTGAGCGCCACCATTGTAACACTCTGCGTCTTTCTAATGTTGAACCTCTTTCTGAAACTTTGCCTTCAGCTTACCATCAGAAGGGGTGCAGTCAAATTGACATGCCCTAAATATTAATAATAAAAAACTTCCAATTTTCCATCTTTCAATCTTTATCTGCCCATGTCAAAACATATTTTGTTTATTTTCCAGAGGTCCAGAGGGAACATGCTTTGAAGGTGGAATTTTTCCAGCAAAATTGGTTTTCCCTCCTGATTATCCCCTAAGTCCACCAAAAATGCAATTTATTTGTGAAATGTTTCACCCAAATAGTAAGTATAATTATGTCTTACATTTATTTTACTTCTTATTTTACGATTCATTTTAATACCATGTAACTCATTTTATGAAGCAACAAGATATCTTGAGACAGGTAGGACATGATGGCATTCTTGTCCTAATTGAATTGTCCATCTGGGGTAGCACCTTAGCCTTACAAAATACCGGGGCTAATAATAACCTTATGTTGTGTTTCTGGTGGTGATTAGCGTAGCCAGAGCTCACTGGTGAGGTGTTGTGTTGTTAGTGGGAATATCGAGGAATGTTCCATTCTCTTCTGCACTGACAGCGAGAAACTCTTAACCTTGACCACAATGTAACCTTTTTTATTGCCCTAACAACTTTTTCGACATTTAAGTATAATTATGATAAGGCCATAAACCAAAAAAAAGAAATTGGAACTGAATAAGCTGCTGCTATGGAAGTTTTTTAACTGAAAGTATGTGGCTATTCCAGTATATGCAGATGGACGAGTGTGCATTTCAATCTTACATGCACCAGGTGATGATCCCATGGGTTATGAGAGCAGTGCTGAGCGGTGGTCACCAGTACAAAGTGTGGAGAAAATATTGCTCTCGGTCGTCAGTATGTTGGCTGGTGAGTCATATGTGTTACATCATAGATGGTGACAAACTCCTATTTCTCAATACATGGTCAGATATTTTACTACAAGAGACTAAATCTTACTCTCTGGCATCCTAAAATGACATTTCTGGAATCTAGACTGTTTAATTTTTTTAAACACATTTAATAACACACATAGGCTATTAAATAATTCCAATAATTGAAACCCGATCAATTAAAAAGCTGCACTTAACCAGTATTCCGGTGTACTGAAGAAAAACTGTGTACTTACTGCATATTATTATTTAACTACAATTTTCTTCTTCTTTTTTGTGTTTCTTCATATTATATCATTCTTTCCAGAGCCAAATGATGAAAGTGGCGCTAATGTGGACGCCGCAAAAATGTGGAGGGAAGACAGAGAACAGTTTAACCAAATTGCAGAGAGGCTTGTCAGAAATACCCTAGGTTTGCCAATTGACTAAGTCTCCACAGTATATATGTAGCGGTTAGTTCTCTGGGAGAGTACGGTGAATTATCATCATTTTTAAAGCACACCATGTAGTCTTTTGTATCAGCTCGTATGTTGTTGTTGTTTGTACTGGGGTTTTCCGCACTTAGCCTCTTGATTGGGCCATAAAGCTCGTATATTATTATAGCAACAGTGTTTATTCTATTCGAATCTTCTTCACTAAACAGTTTTGGACATCATTACTGTTTTAGAATTGTGTTTATTCATTAATAAGTAGATAATACAGTGGAGACTCCATTAATCAGATTGATTCAATCTGTCTGTCGGGTTCATTGAATGTAGGTATACGGATATTTTTTACAATATTAACTCTAGTAAATAATATTGCATTGATTCCTTAAGTTTATGTTTTAGTGTCTATATTGCGTTATTTTATTTACATTCCACAAAAAACAGTAACACTAATAAAGCTATTAGCTAAAGCCCATCATGTATTGCAATGTGCTTCTTAACGTCCTTAGTAAGCAATAATATTAAACTAGATAATTGAAGTCTAATTAATTGGGTCTCCTGTGGACACTCTCCACCGTAAATACTTCATAAATACTTAGTATCTAGATATATTTTGATCATTGTATCTCATAAGTGCATCAATTGTGAACAGGTCTCACGAGTTTGGCGTAATTAGTGAATGTAGACCACTTTGACTACAACTAACACTGAAAAGTGTTAAATGGTTATAGACGTAGTATTGTGTATTTGCATGTATTTTAAATACAAAATATTCATTGGCGACTGTTACGCACGTGAAATTATCTCAGAATATTTCTATGCAATAATGCCAACAACGTCACGCCAGTATATACTGCAATTTGACCTTCGCTAGTCCCTGATAAGTTAAGGGGGAGACCACTTTGACCGCGATTAATGCTATACCATCGATTTCTCGCAAAGGAAGTTGCACAAAATACGATTAGCTAAAAAAATAACTTACAAGGAAATCTTATAAAAATATTATCACAATCTAATAACATAATACATATAATACATTAGATGAGACGTGCCGTGCCGCGTCGGCTATGCAGTACACGTGCGTTGCATCTCGTGTTTAAATATTCGTATGCATGAAGAATGATTCATGTCTAACTATTAAACGTTTAAGAATATATTTAAAAGTATCAAAACTTTTATAATGAAACATACGCAGCTATTGTTATTATTATATAAAACACATGTATAAGCCACAACAATCTATAAATGCGAGGACTATGACACATTATTAGTCTAACGCAACTAGTGCAACGGCGCGGCGGCCACCATGTTCTGGACTGCACCACTGCTTACCATCAGGCGTGGTGCAGTCAATCTGACGACTTATGCACAAAAAATGACAAAATATTAGGCATGTCAAGTGTTAACGTACGGTTAACCTATTTTTAGTCATTCATTCAATCAATCAATTAGCCTATTGCAGTCCAATGCTGGAGATAGACCTCTCCTAGTGTACGCCACTGCTCCCGATCCTCCACCTTCCGCATCCAGTCTGTCCCAGTCACATTTTTTAGGTCATCAGTCCATCTGGCTAAGGGGCGTCCTACCTTCCGTTTGCCTTCTCGCAATCTCCACTCATGGACTCGTTTGCTCCAGCGGCCATCGTTCCTTTGCAAATTGCAGATGTGGCCAGCCCACTGCCCCTCCAGCTTGGTTATACCGATATACGGTAACGTTAGTTCTTTGTCGGATGACCTCACTACGAATTTTATCCTTCAAAGAGACTCCAAGCATACCTCGCTTTATGACCCGCTGCGCGACTTTCAATTGGTGGGCTAACCTCACCGTCAATGTCCATGTTTCTGTACCATAGCTCATAATAGCTAGGACGCACTGGTCAAAGAGCTTTGTTTTCGGGCTTTGCAGTAGAGAGGAGGAGAAGACCGGACGTAGTTTTAAGCGCGATTCACACATAGCGCGGGTGCGGGTCGGGCGCGGGTCGTTTTGCAATCCATCGCCGTTTACAGGTTAAAGTAAAAAATACCTTATTAAGAAAACGGCGATGGATGGCAAAAACACCCGCGCCCGACCCGCACCCGCGCTGTGTGTGAATCGCGCTTTAGTCATTATAAATTGTAAACGAAATTTGTATAAAAAAAATTAAAAATCTATCATTTATGTACTTGTTCACTGAATAGTAACTATGCTTAATAATAATTATTGTGTATATCATATCAGCCATTATTTCTTTATTCTTAAACTAAATACATAATCCATGTTTAGGTATGATATATGATTGTGTCGTCGTTATTTATATGATTACTGCATATCATTATAAAGCAATACAAAGCGTACCTACTCATATTTGTTTTATAAAAGCAATAAACTAAACATATCGAATGCTAGTATGATTGACTATGTTGGAATGTTATCAATCATCATGTATTATTAGGCGGTTTGTTAATTAAGAAATAAGTTAAATCTCGTCACCGCCTACTTGTGTGTGGGCGTAGAGGCGACTTAACTTCAATTTCTCGAATCAGAAACCGTCAACGATTATAATATCGGGTGCTGAATCTAACTGAATAACGAGATAATGAATCTGCATGCAGTATAAATCACGTGTTATGCAGAATCATAGGTGATATAAACTATAGTATAAGCATCGAGTCTAGAGAAAAATCGAATGGAAATAAACGGCCAGGGGTTAATAATATATTTTTATTTTAATGCTTTGCGCAACTTGAGAAGTTATCTACAGTTTTTATTTATTTATTTACAGGATTTTTAATGTTTAATTAATTACATTTAGCCTTTTTAAATAACGAATAATGCCTCTTTTGTCAATTTTATACCTACCGATATTTTTGTAAATTATTTTTTAAAGGAACAAAAAGGATTCGTGTTTTTTATGTCAGTTTTAATTATATACGTATGCTGTTGACAAAACAGATGAGTAAAAGACGGTTATACTTAAAATATGACTATAATAATAAGGAAGAATTTGATTTTAGTCGAGACTTTACTTAGAATTTTCGTACCACTAACTAAAGTAACGAAAATGTGCAAGCTAGCCGGTGGTAAGCGGTTACCATCGCTTATGCACTCTTACAACGGATGGAAAATAAAAGGGGAGGTGAAGGAGGGGGGAGTCTTTATATCCTGTAACCCGGATAAAGTCGGATTTGAAGAGAGAGGGTAACACTTTAGCGCTTAGAATGGCATCCCCCTCAGTCTTTCAGTGTTGCAGATATTCGTATTTTTCTTATCTGAGGAATTTGCAAATTAATGTCGGAAGGGTGCGTGGTAATTGAATACGTGTAATTCGTCGAATTAGATGAAATTCAAGATGCAATAAACAGCTTGCACGCGAACGTAATTTTGTGCAATATAATATTATTTATATGACATTATATTCACAAATATATATTTGTGATTAGGTTAATTATATTTGTACTAGAACTTACTGTGACGACACGTTACGGTGAGCTCGTAAGTTCAATCCATATTAAAATAAGAACATAACACGTTCGGCAAATGTATAGCTAGTGCCAAAAGCAGATCGATGATTATTGTAAGAATTTCTTAATCAAAAAACTGAATGAAAATTAAAACAGCAAAACGTTCTTATGAAACTATCCATAACATCTTTGTTGAGATATGTGCTTGAAATATTAGAAAATTAATTAAACAGCATATTCATCACTACATAGTATAAAACAAAGTCGCTTTCTCTGTCCCTATTTTTCATGTCCCTTTGTATGCTTAAATCTTCAAAACTAAGCAACGGATTTTGATGCGGTTTGTTTTTATGGATAGAATGGTTAAAGAGGAAGGTTTATATGTATATAACATCATGCTACGACCAACAGGTGCGGAGTAGGAATGAAAAATGTGGCAAAAGCGGGGTGACGCAGACGAAGTTGCGCGGGTCAGCTAGTTCAGAAATATAAATTGCATTGTCTATTTTTTATCTGGAAATTATCATACACTTTTGGCGCTATCTATACTTGTCAAATATTTAAATAGGTAATAAAATGGATATTTATTACTTCAACAGAATCGGGACTCAATGGTGAGTTCCTTACATAGTACATTGCAGATCATTCGTACCCATATTTTGCTGAAAATCAACATGTGAAATTTCAATATGGCGCCAAAGTAGTGCTTCAAATATACATGTATAATTACCATCCATATTATTCAAAATGAATTCCATAATTAATCAGAATGGATTATATTCTATTTATAAGACAAGGTAAATTAAAATAGAAATAAATTTTGAATAAATGTTTTTAATCTTCTCCAGAGTTTCATTTAATATTTCTTATACTGTAAGATAAGGTGATTAAAGGAACAAAGCCCGCAGGTATAAGTTAATCAATTTCATTGAAACCATAATTTCACATAAAGAAATTACTGCATGTTGACCAAATGTTCATACAGCTTGCGCAGAAGATAACCGAGTCCTGAAGATCCACTATAACACTAACACACACCACATAACTATTATTATTGGTGAATGTTAAGATGACGGACCAGTCCAGGTGTGAATAATATAATCTATACATAAATTAATATAATACAATATTTTTACAAAACTATACTTTCATAGTATCGGCAAACTGTAGGTAACTGTATAGTCGTAAAGTGACAGTAACAATGTGAAAGTTTAGGTCCATAATCTTGCTGTGGTTCAGGTAGGTATTTAGTTGAAATATTTATAGGTACATCTTCAGTAGATACAGTAAACACGGGCCCTTACTACGTGCGTGTACTTAACATATTATTCGCTGAATGTACGCAGGAAAGCGAAGTAGGAGAAAGACGTTTTCAGAATCTGAAAGAAATACTCGCAACACTATTTGTACTGAACTGCTAACTACTTTACTTTATCTATTCTTGACTTTAATTTCTATAGTTCTTTTGATTAAGGTGGTTAGAGTAAGTTAGAGTAACCTTTAGATTAAAACAGTAATATAAATATCTAGGTAGGGGTACTTGTGTACTGGTAGGTACTTGTGGGAAAAATAACTTTGTACTTAGTTACATTAGAGCCCTGTACTTACTGAAGCCATAGTCGTTACTCCAACGCTGACTAGCCCGGCAGCATTTACGTGAATCGGCTCTTGTACGTTCACATAAAAGAACCATACTAATTTACGATTACCCGTATTCATATACTCCCATGGTAAGCAGTATACAGCATCCTTTAACTTTTCACTCTGTAAAAACAAAATTGTTACTGAAACCATGGAACTGCGAAATACCTCTCTTCACGTACCTACCTATCTTATTATGCAAGTACTTAGATATAGTTCCCAGCACAGGTAGTTAGTCACAAATTTTTGTGCTTTGTAAAATTATCTTGTATTTCGTGATGTAATTTAGTTACACAGTTATAGATATATTAGATATACAATATATTTATCTCAGTAAACGCTATAAATGGATACCTACTATTTATAGCGTTTGTAAGTACCTATCTACTTAGTTAATGATTAAAAAGGTGTATGAAGGCCCCGAAGATCTTGGTGAAACTTGAGCCTATCCAGGGGTAGCGGGTAGCTATATCTGCTGATTGGTGGAGGAGGCTGGTGTTTGATGCAGGATTTCCTCTTGGTGTGGAGGGATCAAACGCAATCCTACCATTAAAAGCCAACAATCAAACGGCTGTAAAGTTCAAACTTTGGCTGCAACCAATGACGCTGTGTGAATTAACAATAACACAAGTAAGTAGGTACTTCTATCTAATTAATAAATAAATAATTACCATTGTACCAATTGTTTCAAAAATTATACATAATTGCATAAGTTCCACAAACATCACCAGTGTGAATGGCACATAACGAGTTAGAGCTTCGGGAGTCTGTGAATATAAAATACATCATTAAGTACCTATAGAATAAAGTCTGGTGTAGGTAGGTAAGAGGTATCTAAAAAGATAATATTTTTATAAATATTTAAGCACCTAGTTACAATTCCTTTTTTTTAAAATATACTGACAAGTAGGTATACCTACTTGTAAATAACTACTTACCATTTGCGAACACTGGAGAAGTAGCAAACAGCCACTGATTTGATGGAACATGAAATATGTTAAGAGCGTATATCCGAATACGTTAGACATCTCTGAAGTGAACCTAACAGAAGTAAACAAGGTATTATTAGCTGCACAACATAGTGTCTAAGCGCTCGCTATGGCTGCCATACCCAAATACTTAGTTAAGAATTTACACAGTTATTTAAATAAACCAATAAGTATGCCACCAGACCTTGAAGATGAATTTTGTAAACATAGTAAATGTTTCTTTTATGCCTACCAGGGCGAGGGGTCCCTGTAACCCGATTCGTGCCGGCTTCCCAACGGTTCGCATGGTGCATGATAAACTAGATCCAGATTCGTTTTCACCGGCTTACTTTTTGAAAATTTTCACCCTTCGTCACTGTCTCATACTTGCTTAATACTTACTCAATAATAAAACGGTGATAATCAATACACTGCTTCAATTTTGCTGTCACAATTCTCTGTTCAGATTCGGAATACATTTCCACACGCAAAATCTTGTTAATATTACCCTCTCCGCTGCATCCCTCACCAGCGGGTATGGGAAATGATTCCAAGAGGCGCACCAAAATTTGGAAATGTCCGTACAGGCAGAATACCATCAGCGATAGAAATAGATCAAACATGCAAACACTGCTGGCGCATAAATACGAACCGTACCTATAAATGAAGGAATATCTAATAAACATAATAATTACTGAGAAAATGGCTAAATACTTATATAAGTAGATTTAGCTATTGAAATCACAAGACAATGGCAGGTAGAGACAGTCAAATTTGTACCCATCGTCATATCTACTACTGGAGTAGTCCCCAAGACACTCCAACTCAATCTTAAGTCACTGCAAATGCCTAAATCTACCCTTACCTACTCTCAAACAAAAGGCCACCCTACTCAATATCTACATGCCGTCTGACCTGTAAATTTTAAGAATATTACGATGATGTGGGTGATCCACAGCAGCTTGGTCCCTTTGCCCGATGCCGGTGGGCATATTATATTGACAGATAATATTTAATTAAATTTGATATTATGTAGGTTCACACCAAGCTAACAAAAGCGTAAAATCAAATGGTATAAGACAAGCCTTACAAACTAAACCTTACCAGTTGATAACGGAGGCTATAACGTAACCTTTAAAATTGGAATCGGAGTTGAAGGGGTACCAGATATAAATGGCATGCTCGTAAGTAGTGTTCACCAAGTCGTCCCGAGAGTCGTACTTGCCAGTTTTATAGTTATTGTAAATAGGCGTCATATTAAATAGCAACAGAGCGAGAGGCATTACAGCTGCGTAATAAAGAGTGAAGAAATGGGAAATTCGATGCATCTTTTTATGTACCTTAAAAAAAAATTGGTTGATTATAATTTGAGCTGAATATTAAATAGGCTTTCTGCATGATCCATTCCTTCGTCTTTTTTCGTGTTGCACCACCTCCGTGACTAATGATGAAGTGGCTATTTCGGAATGGAGCCAACTAACATAGGTACAGGGCTGGCTACGCACTAGGAATGAAATCTACAAGAACCCCAGCAGACATGTCTCAATGCATCCTGTCATGCAGCATGACCTCGCTGTGAAATACGGGATGCCTCCCTGGATTTACAAGATTAGGAAGCATTTGTATTTACTTAGTGACGAAAATCACGTAGGTACTTACCTCTAGTTACGTATTTATTTCAACTTACTTACCGTCATAGAGTACTCAGATTTATCTTTATGATAGAAAAGGTGTACTTCACGAATAAATTTTCTTGCCACTTTCCGATACCCATATGATATGCACAAAGTAAAAGCTCGTGACTGTAAAAGAATATGCACCAAATTATACCTAATAACGTAAGTTACGGTAACCAAGTAAATATTTATTGCCTTCTTAATTGAAGCTTAAATGTGGTTTACCGTAGTCACGACATTCATGAGCAATGTTATATACATATGTGTCAATTCGAAGATAGTCAGGTCTGCTATGTGAAGTTTCACGTAAGTTACACCCAAAATCATGTAAACGAGTGATAATACAGTATTATAGTAACCGTACATCCACTCATACTTGTAAGCAGGTTCGCCAACCTCACTTCCTGGCCATCCACTGATGATCCTCAGAATAAAGCCTATAAACTTCATATATTTATAATCCATTGCATTGTTGATGCCACTGTTGAGCAATACAGTTAATTAATACTGTAGGTAAAAAGGCATCAGGTAAATGTTTTCATTAACTAAGTAGGTAGGTACTCACATGAGAGCATCATCTAGATCCCAGAACATATTCGTGAGAAAATTGTTAGCGCTTTGAAGCGCCTTGCCTTTTTGATATTGAAAATGGCCATGGAGCGTGTACGTTAGCTAAGCCTGTCAACACTAATTTATAGTCTCATACATGCATCATTATTAATGCACCGCATACTTAAAAGTTAGCACCTATTAATTATGAGTTCCAATAAGTTCAAAGAGGAAAATTGCAAGTACTTAGGTAGGTATGCATATTCAAAGTGTTAATTTTTGACTATCCCTGGAAGGAAAGTACCTACCTACTATGAATACTAGAAATAACGTTTCAACGTAATTTCCCACTAAGCATAAATATTGGTATCCATTTATACTGCCGCTGCTAGTCCAACTACAAAATTTCGATTTCGCCCGTGGGTTGTGGAGGCCTCCTGGTTGCCTGCTGTGATGTGCCTTTACTGAAAATATCGAAACTCAGTCGCTGCCTATTTAGTTAGGTAGATTCAAACCAATAACCAAATAAACATATAGGTGGCATAGGTACATACCTACTACATAAGTATTTGAGCATACAAAAATGTGCAATGGGTGGAAATCTAATCCACCAGCTCTGTTTGGCCGAGCAGTCGAACACTCTACCCATACGCCACGGACGTCATTTCCATAATATTACAACTTTTCAAAAAAGCTTTAACCTTAACGAATGTGTCTTTTGCCTAATTGTGAAATCAGTTCACCTGCCACGTGACTAAGTTCAGTTTCCAGGTCACTTTGGCTACGTTCTTAAACGACCCAAAAGTTTGGTGTACCTACCTACGGCTTCGTCTTCAACCCAAAAAAAAATTACATCTATACTTAGAACACGGCCTTATTCGATCTTATTGTGAGTACCCACATTTCCACTCTGGAAAAATAATTACAAAATAATAAGATTGATACTTAAAACTTTCTTACATTTTGCCTACCACAGAAATTGAAGCTTGAAAATTATTGCGAAAGTTCGTTTACGAGTATTTTTATCTAGTGAGCGTTGTCAAAATTAACATTCTAGCTGCCCGCTCAATGCAAATATTATTAGCATCAATAGCTACTTAGGTATCATTCAATCAAGTAACCTATTGCAGTCGACTGCAATAGGCGATATCGATAGGCTACTTGATTGAATGATGCCTAATCTCAACACTTCTGCCATATGCCTTTCCCAATGTTGAGAGGCTTTGGCCTTCCGTTAGGTACCTACCATGCTGGCCGACCAACTTGAAATAAAACCCTGTACCAACCAGTGGCGTAGCTACCAAGGGGCTAGGCGGGGCAGTGCCCCGGGGCCCTCAAGCTCAGGGGGCCCTCGAATCCTTACCAGAAATCTCGATCGAACTGAACTTTTGGAAATTGGATGCAACCCTACTTTATACATAATAACCCAGTTGAGGGAAATTTAAAGTTAAGGGTGTCACACATTACGCAGATACAGTAAGATATCTGTTTCTGAACAGATATCTTTCAATATCGCTCTCTATATAAATTGTATGAGCTACCACACACTACGCAGATACGATATATTTTATCGTAGAGTATCTGTGAGCACCGACATATATGGAAAGATGATGAGCTTATTATCTACGTATATATAGATGGACAAACATGTAGATAATGCATCTCTCTAAACTTAAGAGCTATGCTCTTGTCGGTGGAGTAATCGCCACTCCTCTCTGTCCCCCGCCAACCCCTTGACCTCCTGATACGACACAACTTGTATCCTTTCTTTTATCTGTGCCATAAATGTTCTTCTTGGCCTGCCTCTTCCTCTCTCTCCTTCTACTTTTCCTTCTATGATCTTTGTTAGAAACAAGTCGTGTCTCATCAGATGACCCATCATCTTTCCTCTTCTGTTTTCAATAATTTTCAATATAGACCTTCTCTCCTGTACCTTGTTTAGTACCTCTACGTTTGTCACCCTTTTCGTCCAGCTTATCCCTTCCATCCTTCTCCAGCACCACATCTCGAACGCCTCCAGCCTATCTCTATCCCCCTGCAATAGGCCTATGTCCCACTGGATGTTTTGATGTTATCATTGTTTTGTTTTTTTTTATTGTTTATTTTCAATCGGAATTTCTCAAAAACATCGTTCATGGTGTTAACTAGGTCTTGTAACGCGTCTTCATTTTCTGCGAGTGCAGCAATGTCATCTGCGAATCTAATAAATTTAATATTTTTCCCATTGAATTTAACCCCCCACTAGATCTCTCTTTAATTTCTTTAATGGCACTCTCTATGAATATGTTGAATATTAGTGGTGATAGGGGACACCCCTGTCTCACGCCCTGTCGGATTTCTGCTATTGCCCTTTCTCCATCAACCTCAATTATAGTTTCCTGTTCCCTATACAGTTCCATAATGATCCTTCTATCTCTATAATCTACTCCTGCATCTTGTAGTGCCTTCATCATGAGCTTCCAGTCCACCTTGTCAAAAGCCTTCTCCCGGTCAATAAATGCTAGATGTGTCTCCAGTCCCATCTCCATTCTCCTATCCACAATTAGTCTCAGTGCCAATATAGCCTCTCTTGTCCCTTTTCCCTGTCTGAAACCGTACTGATCTTCTCCAGCTACTTCTTCCATTCTAGCTCTTAGTCGGTTCTGCAATATTTTCAGGAGTATTTTTGAGACCTGTGAAATGAGACTCAAGGTGCGGTGTTTCTCACATTTAAGGGTATTGGGTTTTTTAGGCAGTGTGACTGTTTTGCTCATTTTGAAGTCTTTCGGTACTTTTCCTTTCACGTACATAAGTTGAGTCATCTGGAATAATTCCTCATGCATTGGTGGACAAACGGCATACTTTATGAGTTGATAATGCATCATATTTAAAAATAAATAATGTCATTACGGACAAAAATTGGATGAATGTGTTTTTCATAGTCTAGAAGCTACATTAATCTGTATGACATTATTTATTTTCCTGCATTTCTTAAATATTCCTAGCCAGTAGCAAAAGCACTGGTAAATAATGTCATTAGTTGGCTATTTGTAACTAGGTGGAATAGACGGATAAATCATGGTAGATATTACATTCGCCTCGGTCCTGTTTAAGCCTTATATGGCGTTCTATCCAAATTTTTGGCGTTCAATGAAGCTAGACGTGTATCAAATTCAAAATCAGAATCATCATCTGACAAACTGTCTAATAAATTAAGAAGCAATAAACGCGTCTTTTTCGTAAAACGCGAACTCATGTGAAACGATCAAAGGTCCCCCGACACGACAACGCATGAATTATAATTTTTTTTATTTTTTGAAGATTTTTTGTGTCGGGAGTTTTTTAAATTTTTATTTTATACTTTTTAAATTGTTCTCCTTGTCAAGCCCTTTCATTAAACTAAGAAGGTTACACGTTATACGCTATACGCTATTGTTGATGGCGGCCATCTTGGTTTTGAAATTTGTCATAGTGTATCGTATTTTACTCGTCATTTGACATCCATTGATGGACTTGTGCAAAAATATGTAGTCCACCATTTTGTAGCGGCGGCCATCTTGGATAAATATTTTTATTACCTGTCCTGCAGAGCACAAAAAAGCTTAAGTAGCTTAGTATTTTTAAAGTATTTGTACATTTCATATTTTTATTTGATAAAACCGAATCAGTTTGCATAGCAGTGGGGCCCCATTTCTTAATTTGCCCCGGGGCCCTTGGTTACCTAGCTACGCCACTGGTACCAACCCGTCAGGTTGGTACAGGGTTTTATTTCAAGTTTTCCTTCTCTGGCAGTGATGTTATCTGTGCGTTTTTCAGTTAATTGCGTCACGTCTCAGAAATAGGTTGAGATGGTGTGGTGATATTCCCCCCCCCCCTCCCCTCCTCCCCTACATAATAAAATAGCTAGGTTCGGTAGGTTAGGTAACTATATAAAAATGCCATATTTTATGCAAATGCTAATAGCCGTAAATTCAAGGTAGCTTTATTATTACCTAGACTTTTCTATAAAATTGTCACCTGCTACCAATCAACTTCCTTATTGGTACCCAGCAATTACTGTCATCTACCAAATGACAATTCTTTAATGTACCTCATTTTAAAGAATGCACAATGGAGCGATAAAAGTTTACTAACGAAATAAGTAACTAATCGCATTTTCTCGTGCTATTGATCATTCTCTGAACCTTTTCCCAACACAGTTGGGGTCAGCTTTCCAGTCTAACTGGGATGCGGCTGAACTTTGATATTTTGCGTGAAGCGACTGCCATCTGACCTCCACAACCAATGGTCCAATGAATAATGGCGATATGGAAATTCCAAGTTAGTCTGATTGGCCTTTTGAAGGCTCCAACTACCCGTAACGACTGCCATAGGTGTTTGTATGGCAACCGCAAATAGGCTTAGTAATTCTAAAAATATTGGTGTACCTTGTCTCCCATAGGGATCAAGTGTCCCCAGTTTCCCCTACATATGGAAAAGTGACTTATATCTTCTACACTTCACCAATAGCATGTGATCATGATGATCCAGTGAGGTCCAGCATGAATTTTATTTGACCGAAGTTTTTACATAATAGACGTGTTATTGGGGCGTAACTAGGTACTGCTCTAGATTTAGTTATAAGATTTATCAAACTCAAAGTTGTGCTAGAAATAGCCTCTTTGACTCAATGGAAAAGGTTTCTGACCGGAAGTGATCACGTTTGGTGTGATTATGGGCAGTTGTATTTGTACTAATCATCTTGTAAATATTCAATAATATTCATACCGGGTATCTAGTACCTAATTGCAAAATAGTTCATTCGGTTTCTTTATCTATCATAGCCATCTAGCATCTGAAGACTATATTAAATCCCAGTTGAACGTTGACCTCAAAGCCTCACGTTAAAAACTGCCTCCACCACAGAGTTTCATTCATACGAAAAACTAGCCAATATATTTATTTGAAATTCTGACAGTTGCTCGTAACGACTGCTATGCATACAAATATTCCACTGAATGGAATCAAATCCGCGCCTCTTGCATAGCAACAGATAGTAATCACTCATCATCGTCATCATTAATACAATAACTATAACTAGAAAAAATTTGAGCTCCCATGAAAAGAAGAAGCACACACCCGCGCAACCTGCGCTTTGTGTGAAGGCAGGGACACCCGCACCACCCACATCGGACCAGACGCGGGCCCGACTCACGCTATGTGTTTTGCTCTTAATAGTTTCACTTTTTTTCCTCTTGAGTTAGGGAACCCAAAGAAGACAACCATGAAGCCCAATACACCCACAAAGCCCCCAAAACCCACAGTTTATATGTATGACTTTTTTGGTTAGGTATTCTGTAACAAATACAAACTCAACAAAATAAAGATCATTGAAATCGGTCCAGCCGTTCACGTGTTATACTTAAATGTAGTCTAAAAAGTCTAAAAAGTTTTTAAACAAGAAATAATCAGATAAAATCTAATGTTACAATATTTTATATTTTTATCTTAAAGTTATTAGGTACGCACAATCAAAGTTTGTACCTACGAGTTTGTAAATAAGTAGGTAGGTACATAAAGGTACCTACAGGAATTTCATTTTTTTCTCTTTTGTCAATTACGTGACGGTAACGTGCGGTTCGATAAATAAATGTTTAGGAAAAGGAAAAAATCGAAATCGTTCATAGCAAAATGTCCCAGAGTTGTTAACGTAAACGTAGAAACGTAGTACTTACGTTTAGTTATTTACAACTTGACGTTACAGTTGCTATGAACGAAACGTAGGATACTTTCTGCCACAGAGTACAGACTAATGTTGCCAACGGTGGCAATTTTTCGCCATTTAGGCTACTCGGCACGAACATCGGCGACGAAAAATCTAAAAGGTGACTGGTGGCGACCAGTAACCTTTTAGATTGTTAGGCTTCTACAAGAATCATTCAAAAATGGTAACTGGTCCCCTATTAGGCTACTTCAGTGATCAGGAACTTAAATCAGTTAGGTAGTAAAGAAGCCCAATATTTCACTCAAATATAAATATGTGTGTCAAATTGTGGGTAGGTATGTATATGGGTAAGTATGTGTATGCAATATAGGTACGATTTAATCTTGTCATGGTCCACCCTCTTTATTTATAATTAGTTCTTTTCATGGAATTGACTGAATGAAATAACCAAAATAAGAACGTAATAATGTACCTATGTATTCTCATTGTGAAAATTATTTCATACCTCACGAGTTAAAAAACGGAAACCTTAAAGGATCACTTCCTGTCCGTTAGCCTGCCTATCAAAACCTTTTTCATATGAATGCGTGGAGGTATTAAATAGGAATTCAAACATATATAAATACTCAGGTCAGCAACGTCCAGAAGCTGTGCAAATATCAAACTAATACGTCAATGCGATCAAAAGATGCAGACGTTTATAAAGCAAATTTTTAATGCAGTATTCCTATTCGCACTCGCACAAGTTCGGCTTTTTAAATTTGGTATTTAGAATCTATTTTTTTGCTTTCTTTTATGATATAGTTAGGTGTTAAATAAATGAGCTGCTGCCTATTTATCAAAATATAAAAACATGCAATACTTAAATGTATAAAAATGGAATATTCGGCTACATAAGCCTACTCTAACTCTAAGCATGAATGAAAAACGGCGATATTATGCGAAACGCTGTTGACAACACTGGTACTGGCCAAAATCCAATAAGACTCCCGTTCGAATTTTTTAATCCAATCAGCTACGAGATATTCTTTAGAATTGACAAATAGAATCTTAGAATTCAATTTTTTGATTTAAGTTGAAGTTTTGTGATTTTGTGTAAAAAGATTTCTCGTGAGTTGGTTCTGTTCTTGTACTTCTTGTTCTTGTTGCGCTATGCTATGTTTCTGTGCACTTTGCCTGTGTTTTATCAGCTCATGGATACGTTTATTATAATCCAAAACAAGATTTGAACACGAATCAAAGATTATTTTATCAGACTACAGTTTATTGTCACTATGTATAATAAAACAAATACACAGTATTTTTAATCACAGTTGCTTTACGTCCTTACTTTATCGCTGCGTAAATGATCTAAATTATATTAAATTTTCTCTATAAGTGAAATAGATGATAAGAAAATGTCATCTTCTAACGCGGATATACAAGAAAAGTATAAATTGTACCAAAAATTTACCAAGGTATTGACCCTGAAGGTGGCACAAATTGTTGTTCAGAGCAGACAGGGCAAAAAAATAACACACGAGTGTAATACTAATCTCCCGGAGAATGGAGCAGACTCCGCGACGCAATGGGTGAGTGTTAATAGACTCTTGTACATAATCTGGTTTAATAAGACCAGGGAATATACAATATGTGTAATCTAGACAGCTGTTTGTTAAACTAAGTATTTATTATGCTATTATTTGTGCTACTTGCTATTAATCTCCAGTGCCTATGTCAAATATAAACTGTAGGTATATCTACATACTTACTAACACTTAAAATAATATATAAATGAAATAATGAATGTAACCATCTTGCAATATTGGAGTAATGCAATAGTTTTAGTAGTTTTAGTTTTAGCAATGCAATAGTAGTAGTTCAGTAATAGTAATGCAGTAGTCTATTGAGTACTTAATGGAAGTTGTTATTATGTTAAGCTCTACTTCACTCGTAAAACTTAATATTATTTAACCTATCCCAGCCAACCCCTGTGATAATAATACATATTAGTACTTGAATGATAGTCAATGCTCTGGACCTGAGATGTGTCCTGTCAGTATGCCTGTGATCCCTATTTACCCCGGTTTGTGAATTTAG
Organism: Pelosia muscerda; assembly: GCA_963691645.1. Lineage (NCBI taxonomy): Eukaryota > Metazoa > Arthropoda > Insecta > Lepidoptera > Erebidae > Pelosia > Pelosia muscerda. Next base: position 18,241,101 of record OY829098.1, on the reverse strand, counting down.
AATTTAGTGGGTTAAGAAGTGCGTTTAGAACCAAGGCTACCAATCAATCAATAAACTCAAGCATGATCACATGTCCTCTTTTTATAATTTGGTCTAAGTAATGAAATTTAAATATGAAATATGTTAGATAAATAGTAGATAAGCTATTAAAGCTGTATCTTGTGCAAGTGGATATAAGAAGGGGCTAATTCTGGCATTTCATAATAATTGGAAGAATTCTGGCTGTTTATTAAAAAGAGCCACAAACACATTGAGTATATACTATAGCTTTGCAGAATCCGTTTTTTAGGTCTCCTTGGTGGTTTTCCAGGGTGCAATGCCCAAGTAATGCTAATTGACCAGTCGTAGATTATATTGAACCAATCACAAGGTCTCGCATCACTGGTTGATTATGAATTTTTGGTTGCTCTGTATAGTGCACAGTATGAACTTTCCAACCAGTGTTTAAGATATTATGCAGCCTTTATAATTCTTTATACATTGCAATTTTTATGGTTTTACCCCTATTTTGTTTTCCTTATATTATATTTACTTACTGTTTTAACATAATAATATGAGTATTTATCTGCATGTTACTACTCTGCGTTTCAAATAACAGAATAATCACAATCACGTTGACTACACTCCATACTCATCAAAATTGTAAAGCTAACAATATTTTCATGTTAGCAGGGTTGATACATATGGTAACTTTGTCTGGCAACAACTTAAATGTTTATTTTCTTTTCATGAACTTAATTAATATAGTTTTTATTAATCTAATATATAAAATTCTCGTGTCACAGCGTTCGTTGCCATACTCCTCCGAAACGGCTTGACCGATTCTCATGAAATTTTGTGAGCATATTGAGTAGATCTGAGAATCGGCCAACGGAGAATCGGGAACGGGATCAGAAGTCCATGCGGGCGGAGCCGCGGGCAACAGCTAGTTATTTATAATAGTTTTTTTATTGGAAATAAAACTGCAGCAGGAATTAAAATGTCAATGTGACAGTTAACAACTTATTTGAAACGCATAGTACAGTAAACTTCAGAGAAAAGGAACCCCCCTTCTTGTCAATAATAATAAGAAGGGTGTTCCTTTTCTCTGAAGCTTACTGTACAATGTTTTAATATACTCCTGCAATTCATTATTCGCTTCAATAGCTTCAATATCGCTTACATTGTTCCATTGTACATAGTTGCGACAGAAATAATATTTGCAGCTGTGCAAACAAATGCTGTGTAATCCATCTTTTGTTTAACATGCAAATATTAAATACATTATGTTTATGTTTTTGATTTGAGTTTACACTAATGTGTTCTTGAGTGTGCTAGAGTCTGTGTTATTTAGTGTGATTATACCTAGTCCAGCCATAAATTGTGTTACAAATGAAAATTAATTTTGAAAATATGAGTAATTTATTATCATTCAAATTTATACCTATAATATATTTATTAAAGTCTCATCAAAAAATAAAAAAAAACATGTCCGAAATGATCACTTTTGACTTTTATACAAGACTTTAATCTCAGGAAATTTCGCCACTGCTTGGTCCATAAAAATCTTATATATCTTATAAGTCTGGAATACCTACTGGTTTCAGCCAGGCGCGGGTAGTTTGTGTGTTGTGACCAGGTGCAGAGACCAGCTGGAAAGTTCACAGTATATTTTTAAAAAGTGTATTGCTGAAAGGTTCACAAAAATTTGGTTTTGTGACTCCTTGATAAGGCACACCCCACTAAACCATCACAGACACCAGATGATTATCACATTGTACATCGACTACTTGAGCAGCTTCTTCATAACTGTAACTGTATTTTTTTCTTATTGTATTGTAGTGGTGGGGTAGGCAGGGTTGCTAGCACCCACATTTCGACAGTTTATGTTTAGGTCCCAATGTAATAGGTGGTGAGTCTATTGCCAATAACCGGGCACTTATAAACCTGCGATAAATACACACATAACTTTGATAAGCATCGGAAAGTCATTGGTGTGAGCAATGGTATAACCTGGGATCGAACCCGATACCTCGTTGCATCAGTTCATTACCCATACCACTAGGCTACCGCGGTTTTGGTTTTTGAAATACGTATTGAATTCAAAATAATTGAAAAACAAAAAATGGATAATATGTAACGGTATTTATGGCCAGACTAGTTATTTATTATTGCTGAGCGTTTATAATAATTAGTAGTAAAATGTGACATTTATATAGTCATTTTCAAAACTTTATTTTTATTACTTGCATTGCATGAGTCTACTGAGTAAAAAAGCTCTTATATTTTCCTAAATTATTCTTGTAGTGTGCATTAAAGCTCTTTCAACCTTCATTCTAAATTATATTATTACCTATATAAATAGTAATGGATCAACTTCTATGGATGGAAAAAAAAAAATATTAAATATGGGTTTTGCATTACTTATCCTAATGGATTCGATCTCAAGTGATCCTAAGGATTACTGCAATGCAATATTTTTTCGTAGAACTTTTCTTGATATGGGCAAAAATCTGTTGAATTCGCGACACCGTTACTGACACCTGTTCTGACAGATTGTGACAATTCACATGTGACACTACTGCATATAAGTGCCTATATCTTTATAATATACTGGCCTAGCTTTCGCATCTGTCGGCACTGTTTTCCCGTATTTTGTGTGCTATGCTAATGCTTTAAGCTCTTTTAATGATATTGTTGAAAGCTTACCTCAATAATTTATATTAAATTTAAGAAATGTACTTAATACACAATAATGATAAAAACAATACTCTGCGAAGGCAATATATTTTAAGTCATTCATGCATAACTGTATTTTCATTCCGACATCACAATAGTATTTATCTTTTTTGTTATTCAGTTCAACCTATCCATCCCTGACGAGCCGGCTGTGACAGAGGACACAACGCGTGTATTAAATGGTGAAGTAGTTGATGCGCTCACGAAGATTCTCTGTATAGAGATCTCTCTTCATACTGTCGACGGCGATGATATGGTGTTAGAAGTCTGGACGGTAAAACTGGCACCTGGCAGCGAGATTTGTTCCCCATCTACGGTGTACTATCGAATGAGCGTGATGCTGAAATCAACGCTGAGTATATCCAGAATAACGCCTGCCTATAAGCTTTCCAGGACGCAGCACAAGGAGACTTATAAAATCTCTCACAAGATTTACGGTGGTCAACCAGATTACGAAGTTTTAGGTATTAACAGAATTCTTTTAAAATTTGTCTTGAGACCTTATTTCAGTACCTAGCATTTTTTCCACCTAAAATATTATTTTTATGACTAAGTATTGTAAAAACTCAGTATTTAGGTATCCCGCGACCCTGCCGGCAAGCTTTATGATTAATATTTTTTTATAAATAGTAATCATTATTAGTAATACGCTCGTGTTAGCCGATCAAAGCCTAAAAAATAGTTTTTGTTTTTTTATGTTGCGTAGTCGTCTTTGTCCTTTTTTTCCGCCAGACCCTTACTGAAACAGCACCTTAAACAAAACTCAGTAACATTTTAATATTGACGCATCATGTACCTATTCAAAATATTTATAAATTTTAAAACGGGCTTAGTCTTTGACTATGAGTTCGTCAGGATGGCCGTGTTAAATTTTACAAAATCTTCGTTCATAATTTCAGGAGATAAACGCAAGACCGTGAAAGTGAGCGAGTTGCATACCCCGATTGGAACCTTGATCATAGAAGTAGTGTACAGGACGAAAATGACTATCATGCCCGATTCTAGACAGAAAATGGAGCGTGCACCGTTATCCAACAATGAAATAATGGTCAAAAGCGACCACTTCCACTCAGACAGTCCGAAGTTAGTTATTTTTTATGACTTGTTGTGAACTGATGTTATAGACAAATAGTACCACGTAACTCATTTATCTGGCAATTAAATCCCACGAAGACACTAGACTTTTGGTTATGGTTCCTAAATTCTACGTTTAAGGTAGCCTCAATGATATCTATCTGAGACCTATCACCATAATTTCCAACTTACTAGCAGGCGCTGGCAACTAACACACTTATTCTTATTTACAAGCCTTTGTTCGTTTGATTACAGTAACCCTGAAAATGTATTTAAAATCGCAGTGCCCTATGTGCGATATGATATAGATGCGAATGGCCTTGTGCCGAAAATCTTCCACTTCTATACAATATTACTTAATAACGCACTCTAAGTTTTTATCCACCTTGTTGAATACATCCGTAAATGTTTAGCGTTTTGTGTCGTCGTAAGTAGATGTTTAATTTAATGCACCATGACTTATTTAGTTGCCAAAACGTTTAAATTTAGCACACTTAAAGGGCACAAGTGGCTGCACATATTAATACAGTGTTGCTGCTCAGTCTTTTGCATGGTAATAAAATATTGTAATAGATAGGTCAACTATAGATACCTCTTTAAGGTTGACCTATTGTAAGTATTTTGATCACGTCATTAAAATTTGCTAGGATGGGTCAAGAGTACTCAAGACTCCTCATTGTATGTTTATATAATTATATACTGTCTTTAATGCTACATTTTGATGTGTACAGTACATACATATAATAGATATTAATAAGACTATTTAATTACAGGAAAAATCGATATGGCAAGAAGGAGCTGGACTTATCTAGGCCATTAACAGCGGGTGCATTTGTGGATACGGTAAAAATTAAAGAATTACATGACACTCTCAGCGAAGGTCTGCCGCCGGAACCACCAATGGCTTGGCTACTCGCTGAAAAAGAAAAAATTGAAAATGTGAGCGAATCTTGATTTGGTTTTTAAAGAAGTTTTATATATTATTTTATTTATTTATTTGTGACGAGAGAGGCGAGTAGGGAATAGAGTAATGTAATAGTGTAAATGAGTGCTAAAATTTAGTACAATGCGCAATAACCGGCGACAACGCTGGTAGAGCGGCGGGCAACAGCCAGTATTAAATAACTATTTTATTATCTAAACTTAGTCAAGTTTATACATGACTGAATCCCTCCACTAAACCATGCTATTATCTAATAAATAAAAATATCATATCGGGGTGTCTGTGGTTGAACTCTTCGGAATAGTCTCGACACTTAATGCTCAATGCCCGTTACTATCATTCTTTCCATTATGAATCAATTTTAAGGTGTCTTGTCTCCCACTGCATACATGGTTATAACCTTGAAGTCTTCTGAACGTTTCCTAAACTTTAATCTTCTGTTCTATTACAGAAACTGAAAGTGTTGACAACGTCGGACCAAGAGAACGCAAATCGGCCGAGCTGTAGCAGCGGTGCACAGATACCTTCAGCACACGCTGTCAGCAAAGCGATCGAAGTGCCCAAGATCAAGAATGCCGGGAAATATTCTGGATTGATGGTAATATACCTACAACTTATGTTAATAATAACCACACCATATCTTTTTTACTTTATTTGATTTAAAAATTAGCACACACAGAAAAACAATACTTAAATATTGAATGTTGACAAGTAGGTACAATGGCACTGCTTATTTCTCCTCGCTTTTATTGTTAATATGCTCAGTTTTGACCACTATCTAACCTGTTAGTATGGTTCCCGATGGCGGAAAGCGTATACCAAGAGGTAACCTATTAACTCTAGGGTTGAACTCTCAGGTTGCTTTCGGAAACACAGATATATTTACGGCTATTTCCCTCTGGTGTAGGTAGAGACATTAACTCTTCCATTTATTTGTGTACCATTTACCTTTACTGTCGTTAAACCTTTCATGCTTTTTCTGCTTTTGAGGGTTTTAAGGCTCCTTCTCGGGTAGGCACTACCTAAATGTAATAATAGACCAAATTAAATATCACTACGGAGATTCTGAATAACGTGAACAACGTGACTCAAAACATTTTCAATTTCGAAATAACACGGAATGACTTTTAAGGTTTCCCTAAAAGAAAGTTTTAATACAAAGTTTCCCAATGTTAACCGTTCCAGGTAAATTTAAAAAGGAAACATTATAAACGCAGAAAGTAATGGATAACTTTAAACGTTTTTAGAAATACTTTCCACGATTTCAGATGTTTATATTGCCACATAGTCAAATGCTAAAATATGTGTCAATCACCAAATTAAAGGGGTTTGATTTTGTTTAGTTACCTGTATCTTTTTTTTTTCGTACTCAAAATCCTCACGTATACTGCCTCCACCGAATTGGGTGGAGGTGATTGTGTTGGACTCGAACCGACTAAAACAATCGCCGTTTATGGGTCTTTGATTTCTGGAGGTGAGATTATACAAGAAATATCTCTCGTACCCCGGCAGACCCGGAGACATCTCTATGAGATGGCCCCGTCTCCTAATATGAAGGCTACACCACCCCCAGGCCTGCGCTCATGGAGGGCGGCGGTAATTTTGTGACCTCTAACGCCCGAGTTGCCTCCGCTCGTCTCGGGTTGCGTGGGGTCAGAGTCTCCCCCGGATCCGATCCGCCGCCTCCTTCTCGAGCTTTACTTGCTCGAAGAGAAAGGCAGCTGCAGACCACGCGCTTGCACATCTCACCGTCACCGTGAGCGAGAGTATTCCCACCCCTAAGGCCGCTACGAGGACTCGCCTAGTCGCTTTCCACACTGTGCACTCGGTTATTATGTGCGACCCTGAGTCCTCACTCTCATCACAATGATGACATTCGTGCGTTGGCTCCTTCCGGACCCGACACAGGTATTTCCGAAAGCACCCGTGGTCGGACATCACCTGCGTTAGCCGGTACGAGAGCCCGGACTATCTATATAGCCCCATGAAGCATCTCTAGCCAGTTCTCCATTTTGGGTCTTACCACCGCTATCACGTCGTGCCCTAAGTCACCAGTACCTATTATTTATTTTGTACAAATAACACTTGATCTAATATGAATCGATGGGGAGGAATTCTTCAACAACTAAACTTTTTACTCTCTACTCTCCACGCGCCCTTTTTCGTGTACAAAGTTTTTAATTAATATGTAATTTTCTTTCACGCGTCTTGTATACACAGTAAATTATTTCAAGGATGTTAGCAGCTCGTGTAAATCTTATGTAAAACTTCATCTAAAATTGAATTTAGTGCAAGCACTGCAAGCATACCTTTTAAATTTGTATAAATTTAAATATTTGCAGGAATTTCCTTTCGCTGATGGGAGTCCTATCGCTGAGTTGGCCAACTTTTATCAAGAATGTTTACACGCTCGATCGATTAGTGACGAATGGACGGACATAGCACTCGACACCACCTCGACGGACTCCGAGTCTCTGTCCAAACAGCTGAAGATGTTTGAGGACGCCGTCCCTGAGTTTGACAACATGGTAGCTTCTATGTTTAGCAACTCGGAGTCGGGGTCAGAGCCCTCTTAGACTGGACGTAAGACTGTGTGATTGTATTTTAAGGATCTAAAGCGATTGCGCAGTGCGAGTAACGCTGGCGAGTATGTTATTAGGAACTAATATATGTCTATATCAAACATTGTTATACGCGCCTAGTGATAAGAATTTTATCGTTATTTTAAGTACTTTGATAAATACCTGATTTATTTATACTTCAAATGCGAAGAACAGTGAATTGTATTATTGTATTGTCGGTACAAATAATAGCTTCCCAGACTCGCGTCTGGGAATCAAACTTGAATATTTTGTAGGAAAGTGCTCGTGTACTTTTGTACAAAATTATTCAAGTTTGAATTTCGAAACGTAACCCGACTACGTTACGTCGGTTGTTCAATACATTATTGTCTTAGAGACTTTCGTGTCAAAAGTTGCATTTATCGCGTTACATGTTATTAGAGCCGTGGATGTCATCCTCATTACGATCATTCGTGACTCCATAGTTCGAAAGTCATCACATTATTCGCACTGCACTATTACTTCAGAGATCGAATGATACTCGAAGGATCCTAGATATATCTATTTTCATATTGTACCGGGTTTTTATAGTTGGTGAGATTAATGTTTCACTGCTTTTACATTGATAGTAGTTATACTAAGAATACTTCAGAAGTATTAAAACTTATATTGTTGATTCATTGGCATTTGTGTGATGTTGCGAGGTTTCGAAATTCTGTCATATATTACTGTTATTTTTTGTTGTAAGAAAGTACCTATAACCGAAACTACTTTTCAATCAAGTTTCATGTAAAAATCGAACAGTATGGGTCAAGGACACATTTACGAACGATTGTAGTAAATGTTTTTAATTACGACTATTTCTTTTTGAAGAAGCTATATCCATATTGTCTGTGAGAGGTATAAAAATCATCTCGAGATATAAAAAAGTGACTTTCGTTGTGGTCCATCCATCCATTAGTTAACACTGGTTAACACCACAATGTCTTTGTAGTAGTTGATATTACCTAAGTCCTATAAGACTACAGCCCGGTCTTATACAATAACAGTACATTTCTTCCTCTGATGTCTTCCTTTTATCGTTTGCCAATCTCTGATGTGTTATACAAATTATCAAAGACATTGACAATTTAATGTATGGAGATCTTTCCAAAAATTAACTTTCGCAAGTGGTTTTTTTATTAGAAATATATTAGCATTACCTACTGCTAATTTCATTAGGTATATGCCTTCTAATGACCTGCCCACGTCTGATAGGAACTTTTACCCGGAATAAGGAACATTGTACCACTCCCGTCCAAAGCTCGTCTCTGTAATCCAATTGTACTGTGGTATCATATTGTTTATTTCTCTACAATCAACAAATATTGACAAAATGAGATAGCTACTAGCACGTAATGCTCTCGTTTTAATTATGATACATGATTGTTATAAATATTTTTCAAATAAAATAGCGATAACCATAACCTATTATATAATTCATGCGGTCATAAAATTAATTGTTCTATTTATATTGAACAAAAGCAATATATTCAAATAAAAACAATAGCAATATATTAATTTCCAATATTTTACGAACATTCACGATCATCTAAGTTTATTGATTCAGACAATGATTGTAATTTTATTTTGTATTCTATAAAATTTTTAAATATTAATGATTATGAACGATAGCAAATGCTTAAAAATGTAGATCTATTATAAATTCTTACACGATACCCCTTATTCTTCTGTCGAGTCGACGGCATTTCCACTCCTATCTAAGTGGCAGAATGGAGTTGCCTTCGTGGTGTAATAATTTGTTTCGCGGCAGCGCCGATACTCACGGAGAGGGCCCGAGCATAGGTCTCGCTCTTTGGGAAGGATTCTAGTGGTTACTATGGGAGCAGCCGTCTGACCTCCTGATCTAGAGCTTCGACCATTAACCGGCAGGTGTACCGGCTAGCAGTTAAAGTTTAGTTGCCCTAAAGCTTATTTTAATAATAATGTTCAATATTCAATAGATCACTTAAGCGAAGGGTGAACATTTTAAATAGGGAGCGGGTGGAAACTTCCATCTTATTTGGTCCTCCTTTTTAGTGTATTAGACGATATATTTGAATCAATCGTAAATGTGTTCTTGATAGCAGTTTTATATTTACATATTTACTCTATATACTGATATAATTATTTGTCAAGTATACTTCAAGTCTTATGGCCAATACATACCTACTACTGAATTGTAGATAGTAAATGTTGGATAATAATGCTCATATAGTAATGACTGATGCTTCTTAGGGTAGTATTGTATAATAATTATAATGGTATAGACACTTTTAAACTTGTGTGTGCAATATTTGTTTCGGTTTTATTTTTGGCTTAAAAAGCGTAGCTTCGGTCTTACACTAAATTAAAAAGAGTATTTTAAAAATATTATGCACATTATGTAAATTATTTTAAAATTAATGCAAGTGTAAAGGGATTCAAAAGAGTGTTTGTTATTGACTGAATATAGTAGAAATCGACTCGCGTCGAGACTAAGGTTGATAAGTTACAATAATGACTTGTTTCATCAGTTACCAATCTACCGTGTTTCTCAAAATCGAACCGTGTCCAGATACGTCTTGTGTTAAAATTAGAAGGTTTTGACTCATCAATCGATTAACTTACTGATACACCACTGCTGGACATACTTAGGCATCTCCCACCACAAATAAAATATCTTATTATTATGATACTCACCAGGATATTTAACATGATTTTAATATTTTTGGACTATCCGAAATTTAATTATTCGGTAAATTTGTTGGTAAGTGGTGAGACAAGGCTCAAATATATATCGTATTTATCTTGACTGTGTAACGATGATATCATGATTCCTGCTGCAAAGTGGTAACAAAATGAAAACGTCGCTGACGGCTTGTTATTAACTTGACGCGTATTTGTAATCATGTCGTTATAAATATGTATATTTTTTATATAAAACGTCGGTGGGAAAGCATAAACGTTAAAGCGCAACACTGGTTACATGACAATTTATGATTGTTTCTTTTTTAACAAAAACCATTAGGTGTGCTGTAGTGAGACCGTAGTAGTGCGTTATTTCTTTTTATGATTTCACTAGCAAGGATAAGTTTAATTTTACGTGTAAATCACAATCATATTAAAATTTTAATAATCGTTGAGTAATTGTTTCTGGTCGTTTTCAAAATATTTAAAAGCACACTGTAACGTTGATTACGTGTGAACATTATGTGAATGTTTTATGTAATTATTAGTGAAACTAACATAAGGCGTTAACTAAAATGTAAGAAATTTATCAAAACTTATAAACAAAAATAGAAATAAAATCACATATGATAACCCAAACAAAAACTGCCCGAACATAGTGCTAATCATATAAATTCATAACAGCTGTACAATATAAGTATGTACTCTTAAAATATAATAATTCTGTGATGAAAGCAAATGACACCTACCATTTCTGCGTATTTATTGAAACATGCAATACGAGTGACACTTTTTATAGTGTAGTATCAGAATCATATCATTGATTAATTGTAAAAATGCTAACATCACATACAATCACAATAAACTTTTTTTCTTATGATATGTAAAGGAATATTGTATATTCGTAATCATAGAAAGTGTAAACTTTGGCATCATGAGAGGCCTTTACAATGTAGTTTCACATAAATATAATAGAATGAAAGTAAGTCGAGTGCCTTCTAACCCAACGATTGAGACCTATGTCTCATACTTGTGCCAACTTCTTCGATCCATACTTTGTTAGTATGTCATATTGTATTCGTTGCGATTGCTATTTGTTTTTGACTGCACAACACCCACTCACTAAATATAAGATCTATTTAACTGAAAACTCAGTTTTTCGTATTTACTCAATTCAATTTATTTTTCGGTGAAATCTGCATTTTAAATGTTAAATAGTTTTTGCTATAATAACAAACTGCTGGTATCTACAACGATTTTACGACATAACTTTTATTTGTTAGAAAAAATTGAATGCTCACCATTGCTAATGGATGTGTGTAAAATCAAATTCATTAAGCGATAGCTGAGTAGCTGATAGCTTAGTGGTTAAAGAGTCGGCCTTACGATCGAGATGTCTCTCGTTCGAATCCTGGCCATTACTCTAGCGACGTGAACCTACTCCTATCACAAGCCTTTGAGCTTAGTTATAAGGGTGGGAATATTAGTTACTTCGGTTGCTAATACACTTAAAAAAATAAAAATAAATAAAAAGGAGCTTTCAGTTTTATTGTGTATTCAGACACAAATTTATTTATTTATTTATTTATTTATTTATTAGGCACATCAACAGATTATGTACATTACATTTCAAACTTAAATACTAGGTTTATGGACTTATATCTAGTACATAACCCAATTACTGATATGCACAGCGTTCGTAAGCCTAAGTACATGGCACTATATAAGTAAATTTAAAACAAATAATTAAAGAATTTTAAAGAAAACTAGTATATTAAACACAATTAAGCTAATATTAGATGCATGCATTTTTATTTTTATTTTTATTTTTATTTTTATTACATTTGTCTCATTATTCTCCGTTTATACCCGGCAGCGCTGTTTCCGAAAACAAATACAAATAGTTATGCGCAAAAGAAGTTTCAGCTAAATATGATCAATACCCAAGTAAAAACAAAATTAAAATTGCTTTTTGATTAATACTTATATTTCTATAATAATATCAATGTTAGATTACATTATATACTCATGCGATTTGTTTCGTATAATAATATGTATATATTTCTATAATAATATCAATGTTAGATTACATTATATACTCATGCGATTTGTTTCGTATCGCTAGTCAGGTGTACTTTAACGTAACCAATTTCACTTTTAGTTAAATTTATGAAAATTAATTGCACTTCCTTCTTATATCAACGAAAATTAATCAGACAGAAGAAGCCTAGCTTATCTGTTCATAATTTGTTCAAAAATTATAGTAAATTCATACAATGTACATAGTATCACCATATATTCATAATGATATTTCAATTTAGCTAGATATAAACCGAAACAGAGTATGTTGTTGAAATAGACAGAAAAATCATTAGCCACATCAAAATATTCACTAGTGCATATTCTATGATATATAGGGGTTTAGGTGGTGGGTGGTTGGTAGCCCATTGATATCTAATATTAAATTATACCTATTAGTACACCTATGGCATGTAAATTCGTGTTTTTTTGGCTTTGTTGAGTGTATTAATTGATTATTTCACAGGGTTACTGCAACATACTAACAACTACTTAAGGTTAGGTTAGTAACATTTTAAACAACATTTTTTATTCTCTGACTTTTCATTATTATGTGCTTATAATAGTTCAAATAAACTCTTTGAGGCTCTCGAACATATAGGTGCGTTTATTACTTGTCGAAAATGATAAATTTTCAACAACTTATTTACTTTGATTAATAATTTGACATTAGTTTCACGTTGATTTATAAATACATGATAATTAGATTTTTTACATTTTGCGTTTTGGCTGTTTAGCGTATTTGTTTCTGCCCGCCACGCTCCAATGTGCGCACCCGCGGGCAGAAAAAAATAAAATTTCAGCACGGAGCGCGCCATTTTGGAAAAACTTATCGCACTTATTAACAAACCATTTTAAGAGAAGGATCTTGGACTAGTACCATCACGCACAACTACTAGTCTGAAATAAAACTTTAAATTTCATCGAAACTTCTAGCTGTTTATAAAGCAGTAGTATATGAGATGTTGCTTGTGATGTTATTATTGTAACCTTAAGAGGTTACTAATATTTTATAAGACATTGTATATGATATATTTTTAAGCCGGGTATATAATTTAGATTTCAATGTGTTTATAATATGGAGCTTTATTTTCGTTAATTGGGAAATTAGTAAAACATGACTTAGGGTGTAACCACATTAATCGACGCGGAATCGGCTTAAGCCGAGTGCGTATCACCACACTACTCGGCTTATCGCCGATAAGTTGTTGCGACGGCTGTTGACATGCGATCGGCAGTCGACTCCTCCGAATGGCTGTCACGGCCTCTGTTCAATTACGTTCGGCAGTCGACTCCTCCGAATGGCTGTCACGGCCTCTGTTCAATTACGTTCGGCAGTCGACTCCTCCGAATGGCTGTCACGGCCTCTGTTCAATTACGTTCGGCAGTCGACTCCTCCGAATGGCTGTCACGGCCTCTGTTCAATTACGTTCGGCAGTCGACTCCTCCGAATGGCTGTCACGGCCTCTGTTCAATTACGTTCGGCAGTCGACTCCTCCGAATGGCTGTCACGGCCTCTGTTCAATTACGTTCGGCAGTCGACTCCTCCGAATGGCTGTCACGGCCTCTGTTCAATTACGTTCGGCAGTCGACTCCTCCGAATGGCTGTCACGGCCTCTGTTCAATTACGTTCGGCAGTCGACTCCTCCGAATGGCTGTCACGGCCTCTGTTCAATTACGTTCGGCAGTCGACACCTCCGAATGGCTGTCACGGCCTCTGTTCAATTACGTTCGGCAGTCGACACCTCCAAGGCACGCGAGCGGATTCATTCGACTGCTACCCAACGCCGATCGGCCGTCTTCGGCGCCATTCGGCTACCGTCGTAGATGAAGGCATGCGAACGGTTGATTCAACTGCCGTTCAACGCCGTTCGACCGTCTCCAGCGCTGTTCGGCAGCAGTCGGAAACGTTCCGCTGGATTCAGCGCCGTACGGATGCGATCAGCTAATCGACAAACGGTTCGATTCGCCGTCGGCCGAAGCCGCGTCGCGTCGGCCGAGCCGAGCCGATGCGAAAGCTATTAGTAACACTCTTATTCCGTCGGCATAAAGACTTTTTTAACCGGCTTCAGCCGATTCCGCGTCGATTAATGTGGTTACACCCTTACTAGGTAATAAATGTTTTAAGATATAGTTAAAATAGTTGAACTTACTCAGGTCGGTGCAGAATGTCAAAAAATTCTTTTTTTATGTTAAACATAACAAAAATTTATTTATTCAAATATAAGCTTACACCTAGTTAAAATCTTTTTAAATTGTGCGATATAATAAAAAATAATTAAGTAATTTTTATTTAGATGGAAAAGCTAGTCATGTTTTGTCAAATGAAACATAAGCAAGCTAGGAGTTTGCGCATAGCCAAAATCGCTCGTATTAAAAGATACTACCTAGATGTTATTTATTATACACTTTATTGAGGTCACATATATTAGTGAAAAAAATATAAACAAAAATAAATTTCGTTTCTTATCTTTTAATTTTTTTACGAAGTAATTTTTAAATCATGTTTCAAGTTTTAAGGCGTATTTACGTTTGTGAGTATACGCTACATATTTGTTTTCTTGAGGCTTTTTGCTCTGTACCTACCGGTATTTTTTTTGTTACCAAGGTAACTGCCTACCTCAGAGTAAGCGGTTACCGTGGCTTTAGTTATAAGTTATTTAGTTATGGGCTTAGATTAGCATTATATGTTTAGAATTCGCCATATAAATAAGTTCTAGATATAGTTGTTAGACCATATTTTTGGTTTACTAAGTACTATTTAAAATAATTTCCATTATGTGTGTATTAATGACTTGTATTTGAAGTGTCGTGGTTACACATGTATCTATTGTACTCGCGTTCTGTTTTAAAACAACTCACTAGAATGTTATTACTGTAGGTTAAGTACTATGCCATATAGCCCACTGTTCGTGTAACGCTTACGTCGCACGACGCACGACTATCAAATCACTCATATAGTACACTTAGTTAAAGTAGGTACTCGTGAATAAAATTCATTTCTGGTGTTTGATCGGTTGATACAGTCTGGATTGAAACAAGTCGTAAGAGGATGGTGAATACCTAGTCTAGTTTTAAAATTATTAAGTTGTGAATAGTGTCGATGCCAAAGTCATTTCGCATAAAATATCAACCGACATGGTCATCCTCTTATTTCAACCGAATGAAGGCAGCGGGATTCAATTGCGTAAAGTTTTTTCCGAGTAGTTCAAACAAAACGTAAAATTGATATATGTATAACAGGTTTCATACACGATATATACTTTTTATTCGCTGATTATATTGCGCTTTCAGCAAAGGGAGAAGACTTACATGTATACAGTACAAATTGCACTAGTTAAAAATCATATCTGCTCCTAGATGTATTAAAGGCACATTCAGCATTCACAGAATTCAAGTTCGAAATTAATAGCTTATTAACTGACAGTTTGTTGGATATATCGCAGTCCAGTTGGATAACCCAAAAAGTGTGTAGGGCTCGGTCGGACCATAAAATCAACAAAACTTTCAATTTTAGAGCAATCAAAAAGTTTATCTAAAATGTAGAGCCGCAAAGTTCATCATAGATACACCGTCTCCGCTGGCCCTGGGTCAGCTGGGGAGCGAGGGATACGCCACAGGCTACCTCATCCTCGGCAACTTTTGGCCCGAGACGGCCGTGGTCGCTTAGAGTCTGACATAATGACACGCACTCTCTTGGGTGTGAGGTATCCGTGGGGATTTCCACACGGGGAAAAAAGAGAGTTACCGTAAAACGGGGTGAATAGAGATCCAGAGGTGGATAGAAATAAAATGGTCTTGATTTGCTCTAATCAGAATGAAGGGCAGGCGCGCCCGCATGCATGCACACGTGTACGCGGACGCTGTAATCTTCATAAAATTATTCAAACATTTGCGCAATCCGACGCCTACTCTTGACACGCTTCCCTCGTCTGCTGTGTGAATCTTCATCTAAACGTTCATTGTAAATATTCATTATTCATATAAATTTGAGTTAAACAAAATATAAAAGTCATTATGTTTAGTGTCATATAGTGCAATGTGAGCAGTCTGTTCTTTTTGTCAGTGCCATTGTCAAGTTATCCTTTCATATGAATGACTTAATGAGTATAAATTATTTTATAGAAAGTGTGAGGGACACTATAAAACAATTTTATTTCTATGAAAGTTATAGTATAATATGCGTAAAATATAATCAATAAACGTCTTTGTATTACTTTACAATACTTATATATCTTGTTTGGGTTTAAATGTAGACTAAATTTGTCGTCGTTATAAGTGATTATCTCCCCAGCGTTTATTATTGTTAAGATTTAAAAATCACATTGTGAAATGAGTCTTATAATTTACGTTATACTAATAATGTAAACCTGAATGTATTGTATACTCATACTTATTTATATACTTGATGTTAGGTATATGTTGCGCGATTCAAACTTTGTTTGTGAAATTGTTTAAATAATTTGATTAACGGCTTCTGATATAAAATACAGATTTTTCAAGCTAATCTTATTTTATTTCTAATACACCTACGCCTACATACCTACTAAGAAATAGTAATGCGTGCTTTAGTATTTCGTACATACGAGTTCAATGAACTATGTTCAATGAAGTAATGTATCTGTTCCGTAGTAACTAATTACTTTATATATAAGTATCTTGGAAAATTAAACTGCTTCTGAGGGCGACTGTGCATGCACTAACTGATATTAACGCGCCCATGTTGTGTTACAGTCACAGTATACTGGAGTTACATATATTTGCGTATATAATATGGTTGCATCCCTGTAGTCGCATACCATATTTTTCACCAGCAGCCTAGTAACTTGTCGCAGTGCAGTGCCTCGTGACGAGATAGAGGTAAGTAAGGCCAGCACCACCATTTGAAAAGAAGAAAAAGATTGTGTGTTAAAATATGGGTGACCAAGTTGACGTGCATTTGCAATAGCTAGAATTATAGGAAATACCATTCTTTTACGATTACCAAATTAGGGTATAGGTATAGCTTGCCTAAACAGGAATGACGTCCCTCAAACATTCACATCCGTTAAAATAGTAACAACGTCAATTGGATCGTCAATATCATTTGCTCAGTATTTTTCTATAGTTCCATGGGACGTTCCATTGATGGGACGATGGAAAAAAGTCATTTAACCGTAGTTCCATTTCCTATGGAACCACCGAAAATTGTTTTTTATTCCACTACAAGTTTTCTGAGATACCATTAATAGAGACGTAACGATAATGAAAAAAATATAACTCAAATCAACCAACATTAATATAGGTAGGTACTTAACTCAAATCAATCAATCTTGTGTGCGTAAGACTCCTTCCTCATAGTCAAACTGATTTGACGATGAGGAATTACGTTTCCACGTGGTCAAACTTGTTTAATGACGCTCCTTGTAACAGGGCGCGTCATGTGTGCTTAGAGTAAGGTAACACACGTTACAATCCCTATGTGCGTGCGCAAATTTCTATGTCCTGCTTGTTATGATATATGATGCCGATACATGAACTTTCACTGCGAGACTAGTCCCTAAACTAAAAGTTATGCAAAAAAATAAAAAAGGAGCGAGTTATGCTTGAAGTCTCTTTGAAGAATATAAATTTCGTAACAAGGTTATCTGACAAAGAACTAAAAGTACCACCTTAGCCCTCAGAATAAGCAGTTTGTAGACACATGGGCTGGTTCCGTCTTCCGAAACATCGTCGCGACCGTTGGAGCAAGAGAGTCCTAGAGTAGAGCCCGAGAACGGAAGGAGATTGCCAAGGGAAGGTTCAGTGATATCCCCCTGATGGATTGGCGCCCTGAAAAATGTAACTGAGATAGACTGGGTAAAAAGGCGCAGGAACCGGTTAAGAAAACCCTATTCCAGCGTGTACTGCTATAGGTTTACTTGTTTATACTTTGTTCGATTTGCTACGGTATTTATGTCCTAAAATAATTACTTATGAAGGTTTTTGACGAACAAAAGTTAGGTATACCTTCAAGATTTGCATATTAGTTGAACTTGTAATGAACCAAAATTATGTGAGAGGAGGGGAAAAAACAGATGCACTTAACTTACAATAATTGGCGATGTCCCGTCGGAGGAGTCTACACGAAAAACAGCAAGAATTAGGTACTAATGGACTAGTAGACTAAGAGACTACCTAATGGTTTTGCTTTGGATAATAACAACAATAATAATAATATGCATGTTACGGTAGGTAGTTACTTATTTTATTTTATTTGGAAAACAAACAGTACATACCTACTTGCAACTAGATGCTACATTATCGGAAACAGTTGCGCCATAAACCATAGATGACAGTACTTTTATCTATTCTCAGCTACCTGTACCTAGTTTAATTATTATAAATAAGGTACCCATTGGATTGAGTGCAGTAGCACTATAATCGAGTTACGGATAAGACTTCCTTACATTTCTTTTTTACATTTTCGAGTAACTGAACTGGATCAACTAATTTAGTACCTATATAGATCTCAATAAGCTTATTAGGTACTGGGAAAATCCTTGCAAAAGTATAGGTAATTTACGTAACTGATTTGTATTTTATGAGTTGGATTTTCACAGGTTTTCAGAACAAAGAACCAAATATCCATTTGGTGGAGCATAATCAGGGTTGTTAAATCAATACAATCAATGATTAAAATTTAATCAAGACTATTTCTTCATTTAATGAAGACCATAAGATACTGAAGTATTTGGATGTCGGTAAAGCGTAGGTATCTCGTGTGATATGTTTATAGTCAAGCATGCCTAATGTTAATAACACTCGATTTCAAATTTTATAAGACTTGACAATATAATGTTTCTTAGTACCTATTCTGATATTCTGATATTTAATGCCAAAACATTATGTAGGATATACCTACGAAACAAATAATAACGAAGTGGACCAAAACAGGAATAAGAGTGGCATCTAACCTATTGTTTTTTATCGAAATGTAGCATTAAATAATGACGTGTTGCATACCTATTAATAATTTGAAGAATCAATTTTCTTGGCATGCAACTCAAATTAAATATATGTTATACACAAGCATAAAAAGTTGGCTTGATATCGTGCAACAGTTTTTCCGTGACCTTTAATAAATTACTTCTGACGCTCATTAGCATCTTTGATAGTTCATTAATTCATTGCAGTTTTAAATAAGAATTAATAAAACTCAGTTTGTACCTTATGTCAACTGACTTAAGCTCTAAAATTACATACACATTTTAGTCACATATTCGTATACGGTTCTGACATCGATCGGTTGATGTCAGAACCGAATATGGCGCAACAGGTGCATGCAAAATAGTGCATCGCCGAACACCTAGAATACCAGGCTTACAGAAATATGGAGGAGATTAATAATGCAGTTTAATATTGTTGTACCAGTGTGTGTTAGACCTAATGTGTAACACACATCTTTATATTAGTTCGTTGCATTGCCAAGTGCAACGAATATTTCATCGAGTTGATGGCTTTAGCATATTATTGCATACTCATCTGCATGCTTTAAATCTATTTATCGATACTAAAACTGCAATTAGCGCATCTAAAGTACCAGGACATCATATCAGTACAAGAGAGTTCTACTGCAATTTTCAGTTCGTATTACCACTACATACAAACGTGGAAATACACTTTCCCACTCCCTCTTAGTGCTCTTAGTTTTATTACCTTCCTGCTTACACTAGACTGTTCTGCTATTGGATGGAATTATTTAGTTTCTCGCTGTATTTCTTGTGGAATGGGTGGGACTGGGGGACATAATTTATATTCAGTCTGATTTAGTCGCGTAATACACGTAGTGCACTTTAGGATATCGGTGAACCTGGATGTCTACCACAAAATATAAATAGTGCAAGCAAATCAAAAGCGCAGATGATGTTGATTTACGGGGTCTGAATGTGTTAGAAGTATTCAGTGTTAAATTTTAAATCCATTTAAAAAAATCGTGTATGAGGAGGTGGACTGTCTACACTAAATAAAAAAAATATTGTCACCGAAATTATTAAATTCATTTCTCAGTTCATCTCGATTAGCTATCAATTAACTATTAGTTATTATTTATTAGTTCATTAATTTACAACATTATCCTGGTGTTTCCACTTTCTGTTAATTTCATTCATTCAGGATCTGTGGAAGCTAGTATTTTATTCTTTTTCAGTACTTAGATCTTAAATGCCCAAGTCACAAGATACAGGATTACTTCTCAATGTTCATTATAATTTTATATTACCTGCCGAATTTTGTTCGACTTTTAAAAGTATTTTTTTGACACGTCGTAACTCTATGTAAGTAACGACATCATGAAACCAGGATTATCCAAATCTTCGTGCGTTTTGAAGCACTGTAAGCACCGGTGGGTTATAATAAAATAGTTTTCAATAGAAGTACCTAAATCATCATCATACTTGGCTGGCTCCACTAAAGCATCCCTCAACATGAATTTAGTTAGAAAAATTATTCCTATTAATAACTTATCATTGGCGTTAAGTTATATATTGCTTCCCCTATAGCCTTAGTTAATGATACTTGGTGCTACAGCGGCGCATATGCCTATACGTAGTTTCTTAAACTTTGTGTTCTAGATTCAACAAGAAAAAACACAAAGAATATAACGTATAAAACGATACCTACGTTGGTATCAAAGTATTAAGGCACTTTTTTCCACCATGGGTTACATTACTTAAGCACTTGTAAGGTTCCCTAATCTTTTCTAGTAAAAAATATAGCCTATGTTACTCAGGGCGAAAGTAACTGTTCAATGATGAAAGAATTTTGGAAATCGGCGCGGTGGTTTTTGAGTTCACAAACATATCTAGACACAGAAACATACACATTTTCCACTTTATAATACTATAATAGTGTAGATTGAAAGAGCCTCAGGGATATATGTATTTATGGTTTAGTTACTTCCTTTAGCCTAGTGGTATGGGTAATGGACTGCTGAGACGAGGTCTCGGGTTCGATCCCAGGTTTTACCATGGAACACACCAATGACTTTTCGATGGTTTGCGAAGTTATGTATTTATTGCAGGTTTATAAGTGCCCGGTTAATGACAATAGGCTCGCCACGTGGGACCTAAACATTGGGGAAATGTGGATTCTAGCACCTCTGCCTACCCTTTCGGGGATATAGGCGTGAGTTTATGTATGTATGTACTTAGCTGTAAATTCGCAAAACAGTGCTGAGCCCAGTCTTTATCTGCTTATAATTAAATAAAAAAGATAGTAGCATTATTATTAGTGCTAAAATAACTACGTAGGTTATCACCAGACTTACAGTTCAAAGGCAAATACAACCATCAAAGTGGACTTCGAAAAAATGTCGAGAAGTAGGCAATCAAAGTCTTATAATATAATATTAAAATCATATAGTAGATAGATAGATATCAGTTTTTAGCAATTAGATTAAATCCACAAAAGCATAAATTACATACCTACCTATAGGTATACTATACTTAAGTACACACATACAGTATTTCAATTTATTAAATGAATACCTACATTATAGTTTAGTCATTGGCGCTTTGGTGCGTTATCATATATAATGCTTGAATGGATTGACCGAGTGAACTTTTCGTAATCAATTCTTTATCTGGAAGATGGTACATAGTAATGCTCGCATCCACTAGGTACCTAACTTGCATCAATAAAAAATAGGCAATTGTATATACAAAGTGAAGGGGATAAAGACACAAGCTATACTGGCTTGCATGTGAGGTTGTCTTAATCCCCAAAGAGCTTGTTGAGTTATGGGGAACTTGTGGAACTAGAGAATGGAACTACTGGGATACGGCGAAAGATTGTTCCTGCTAAGAGGGAAATAGAAAGTGTCGCGGTAGTCACTGTCAAATGCATAAATATATAAATCAACACAAATGGAAGAAAAATTAAAGACAATTTAGCACGATTTGAAATTATTGGAGGCACAGTTGCCGCCTCACTTTTTACGAAAACGTTGGTTTTACTCATTAAGTCCCCAAGACACCAAGGGCTCAACTTGAATTACGTGAAACAAAAACATTGTTAATGAAATTGTAGATGTACCTACCTAACAGCAACCCACATTTTTCTGCTAATTCATTAAACTTGGGTGGGAAAATAAATGGAAAAATCTATACCATAAAACATTTTATTAAGCGCAAACTTATTCACTGCAATGTGTAGTAGATGACGAACTAAAGCTCGGCTCATTCTTTCGAAGTATACTATACACCTTCACGTTCTGGCCTGTCATGTTCTGAAAACAAACAAATAATAATAATAGTTAACGCCTTGGGTAGGTACTTGATTGTAATACTAAAGGTCATGAATTACGAAATTAGAGTAGGGATTGAGGGTAAATGTTGGATCCCTGCCAGTATGACATGAAAAGGACGTTGAACCGTTCGACGACGTTTCAAACGAAGATATTCGTTCGGTTCCAAAAAACGTTCTAATCTTAACAAGCTACGCAAAAGTGTATCATTTTAGCAAGTGGACCGGCTTGCAGATAAGGTTGACTTGAATTGGATTGGTGAGATGGCAGAATACCTGTAAAAACGAAGGTAAATCATCTGGACTCCAAAGTGTATTAGAATTGACCTGAGAATGATGATAATGATGCTTTGTTATGGCCTAACAAAAAATGTTTATGAAAATATTACTGATCCATGTTACTAGTAAAATAATTTTTAATAATTTTAAAATAATTTAGGTGTAATTACCTGTAATAAAGTCAGCCTCTGTGGCGTCGCGGTAGTGCACGCGATTGCTACGCACGGGTTGCGGGTTCGATCCCCGCTCAGTGCAAAAAGTTGTATGCATGAATATGGCTGTTTGCACTGGTCTGGTCGTGCCTCGGAGAGCACGTTAAGCCGTCGGTTCCGGTTGCCATACAAACATCTATGGCAGTCGTTAAGGGTAGTTGGAGCCTTCAAAAGTTCAAACATTCCTATCGCCATTGGTCATCGGACCATTGGTTGTGGAGTCCAGATGGCAGTCGCTTCACGGAAAATATCGAGGTTCAGCCGCATCACAGTTAGACTGAAAAGCCGACCCCAACTGAGTTGGTAAAAGATTCAGAGAATGATAATGATACCTTAAATAAATTCCAGGACACCTTTCCAGGTCCCAGTCCCTTTCTAGAAGGAATACTCTAACCACCTAGACACGTCCAATGTCTTGAGGCGATATGTTGACTTGGGGATTCTGATTGTGGATGTCTTACATTTAAAAGGGAATGTTAGCGTAGGAGCAGAATTTCGTACCGCATCGTCCAAAGGAGCCTTATAAGTCCGCAGTACCGGCGCGTCGAGTTTCTTCGCGATGACGGTGCGTCGGTGGTGGCCGAAGACTGCGTCGTGCAGCAAGGCGTGCGTGATGCGATGACGGTCTGCTGAGCGCGCGACGCACCGCACGGTCTTTAGGGCGTCTAAGGCAATGTTCAGTCGGATGCGCCCAAGGAAGGAGTATAGCGAGTTTTCTTCATCACAATCCTGTTATTAATATGCCATGAATAATAAATAATATGTTCCTATAGGTACATGATGCAAAACCGAAGTATTTGACAAAGATTAAGAACATACCAATTTAATTTCTTTTTTAAATATTGCAAAGCTTTGTATACATACTTTCACACATAAAAGTGTGACATATGGAAAAAAAATCTAGCGCAATCTTTCCTTTCGTGGTTGGAGGATCTCTCCCGTAATAGTCAATGCGCCACTTAACTATTTGTGAGAATAGAATAATCTGCAAGCCTTTCATGCAACTGCGCCGTTTTTGAGTATTTTGACCTGTTCTTTTCCAAATATACCATCAATTTGTATTTTTTCACGACTGTTCCCTGAGCTGCGGTACAATAAAGTACCTATGATAGAAATATTTGATTACCTTTTTGTGATGACGTTCAGCAACATATTCTTGCTGATGCTTTATTTCCTTTGCCCAGCCTCTGAAACAAACATTGCGATTTATAGTAGGATTCAAACAAATCAAAATAGATTGTCAGGTTTCCTAAATACGCGCTAGATGGCACAGCCAGCACTTTTGGTAAGAAGAGTAGGTGTCACATGTAGTGTTCCCTAATTTATGGAAAAAATGTTCTTTGGTTTTCGGAGCATATAGTATATGCATACTTTTTCAGCCGACGCTTTGTACACATCCTATCTTAAAGCCCTACCTAATCCATTGATTTCCTAGTGTAATATCTTGTGGAAACAAAATGTTTGCCTTGATTTCCACAGGTATGGACAGCACACCGTGACCACATAATTGAATATTAGCTTCGTATTACTGAATACAAAGATTTCAAATTAAGACATTCAGTCAGTTCTTTCTTGCCACAGACTAAGTATATTGGCCTCCACGATGCAAACTAAAAAAAGAACCAAAAGCTATGCTCGCGCCATCTTCTGATGATTTAAAAAAAAGCAATAGATTATATACCTACTGGAAAACTGCTGTCGATTCTCCATTAAGGGAACATATTTTAGTATTTTTAACTCAAGGCACACTACAAATAATAAACTACATTACATTTTAAAGCAATAATTTTTTACAGTAAAACCGAGCTTAGATCCTTCATGCTTTCGAAAACTCTGACTGTTTCTGAGACAAAGTACGTACCTAGCATTATTTTTATTTCATTTCTAGCACCTCGAGCGCGAAGCGGGATCCTACTCTGCACAATTGAGTATTAATTCCTAGGCTTTCTGCTAAAAGTACCTAATTACATCGTACCTCTCACTAGCAGCTTTATGTTCTTCTCTATTCACTTAACGTTTGCCACTGCGCTGCCACATTATCCTAAGGGTGGGTACTCACTTGCCAACGTCCAAGAATTCATCAAGTATTACTTCATCTTCGTACTCCAATTTAGGACTCTGAAGTTTGGTTTCTACCCACACCTCGTTTAGTTTCAACGTCAGGTAATGGGAACAAAGTATCAGTATTACCTATAAAAGATTAGGTATAGGTAGGTACAGTTACGTAAGTAAATTAACAATGAATGAACATTTTGAAGGCAACTAGGAAAACGTGATGAGAACGATGATGATGAGGTAAAATATAATATATCTATAGGTACCAGTATATATTATGGTATGAATATAAGTTTAAGTTGCCCAGTCCGGCCATGACTATGATATTTTATGATAAATAAATTATTACATTTTATGATATACTCGTATGTTTAACTTTTTCTTTTATTAACCTCAGAACCTTGCGTCCAAATTACTAGCGGCTTGGTAAGTATCGCATCTTCCAGTGACGAAAATGTGACGCACATAGGTTCGAATTTGTGACGCCTTGGTTTTGAAGATATTGGATGTTGAAACAGGGCGATTTTACACCTTGCGCCCAGCAGTTTTCTTTGAATTACTCATTAATCACTGCATATCTATTTCTTTGGAGGTTGTCACCTTTCGTCACGATGTCGTCACTAATTCTACATCCAAGTTTGAATCTCTTATGACCACCCATTCTCGAGATACAAGATGGGCGCAAGGTTCATAATTTTCTGAACGTTACGCCCACTTGTATTTTGACGACGGAAGCTCCTAGGAGTTTGAAACTTGCATTAAACATTAGTGACGGTAACAAAATGCTATCGTGACGATCATTTTAGCTTCATAAGAGTTATCCTGAAGAGTTATAAGCTTTTGAAACAAAACCCAACATTTCTATGAAGTAGCTTATAACTCTTCAGGATAACTCTTATGACGCTCGTAAAGTAAAGACTTTACCCGTAGAAAAAAGTTAAAATGTGTGTTAAATGACAGAATTCGGATGCTTTCAATAAACTCTTACATATTTTCTCATAAAGTTATTTTTACTAGCGTAAATAGAGTAATAAATGTCAAATGAATTTATATTATCATCATCATCCTTGCGTTAATCCCGGTCGCATTCGAAGCTGTCACCTCGGAGTACGGGGACCGCTTTTTCCAGTCTAACTGCGTTGCGACTAAACTTTGATATTTTCCGTAAAGCGATTGCAGTCTGGCGTACACAACCTATAGCTATAGCTATAGACGATATCGAAGGACTGCAGCTAGACCAGTTGTTGAACTTTTTAGGGCACCATCTTCACGCAAAGATTGAAAGACACGTATATACATAGATATCTGGATGGCGTTGTGTATATTGTCATGGATTCATTTATTTTACGTCAAAGTTGAGAGAGCAATGCAATGCAAGTAATTCATCAGTCAGAGCCTTCTCCGTTAATCAGCACGTGTACTTCATAATACTTAAGGGCTGTCCATGTCCATTGTATCCATGCAGTCAGTGACCAAGTACCACAATAGTTCTATAAAAAGCTGCAATATTATGTGTAACAAATTGCGAAAATGATACTATTAATCATCAAAGCCTGAAAATGATTATATTATTATGCGAAACACTGACATCAAAAAGAATTGACAATATATAATAATAATAATCTACTTATACTTCTCCCTAATTTTGATAATTATGTCATTAATTCCCATTTTGTTGTCAAGTATTTAATATGAAATTATTACATGTCAATTGATCAATTGGGCTGAAATATGGTTAATCTAACGCAAAATTGTATACCTATGTATATATATATATAGCAATAATGAATTTGAATTTGAACAGATTCTCTCTCTGCAATTCTAACGGTTCGGTCAATAAAAATTGCAGAATTTGTAGGTTTGGAGTAGTTTGGCATTATAAGCATCGCATTATTATATTTATATGTTGGCATTACGAGTGCCTACTTATATAGGTATGGGCCCAAGTACGTACAAGGAGTACCTACACTTGCTGGTTGAGATTCTACCGTAAGCCGTGTTTGTTAAGGAGGTAAGGCAAGGAGGGTTCACTTTTCGGCATTAAACACAAAGGACGTATCGCATCAAACGTCCACCTGAACAGGAGCAACCGCATTTTCTACCGCAACTACCACTATTACCACTAATCGAATTGCCGACGGCACTTCTTCAGGGTATGCGTAGTAAGCCGTAAAGTACGAGATACGTCAGTGACATAATGAAGGATAGTGTAATCCGTGTTTATCGTCATTGATACCTACAACATATCAACAGAAGAGCTGAATGTCACAAAAATAAAATGTCCAAAAAATAATATCGTTAAAAAATATACTAACATCCAAACATATGAATACCTAAGAAGAATAATGTCCATAACTTAACTAAACATTACTGTAATAAACCCCCGACAGCTGTTGAAAAGATCTATACCAGTTCCGAGATCCATTTACCAATCATAATCCGAAACAAAATTCACATGTATCCTCAGCTCTCTATTAGGTTTGTTTAAATCTTTTCCAGCAGGTTTCCGATAAGTTAAAGTAAATTATTACATTTTATCGCTTACCATCAGGTCAGATGCAGTCAAACGTACGCTAATAACTTACCAAAACAAACCAAGTTTTTGACGCTGACCTTTCCTAGCCTCAGTCATTGCGCAATAAAAACAACTTAACATAATCGTGTGTTATTCTGTAAACTTTATGATAATTTAATCTGACTAGATTACCAGTATATTTACTACCAGGAGAAGAGCGGTAGTTAGGAGTCTAGAGTTTGAGTGCAAGCGTCCGAATTTACTTGACCTTTACCTAACTGTTGTCAAGAATGTAGGACACAAAAGTGTGCTAGTAATAATATCTCTCTATCCCGTATATTATCATATTTATTTATTATAAACTTAGGTCAACTTAGGTCTTTTCCACTATTTATAATAAACTAGATACTAGGCGAGCAGATATCCAAAGAGATCGCTATTGCAGTGTTTTGTATACAATTTTCGCACAGCACACATGCATGACACAGGACGGACGCGGTATAGGTCTTATTAAAATGGAGGTGACCTGAGGTGACCGATGAATTTGTACAAAAATCTTTTCCGTCCAATACACGGTGACCCCTTTAGTCGAGATTTTATTGCTATCTTGTTTTTATTCGGTAGCAGAACAGGGATCTAACTGAGATATAGGTAGGTATTTAGTCCGATATGTTGATTGTGTTGGATGTGGGCCTCTAATGTCATCGAATGTGTATTTAGTTCACCTGGATTGAATATGACGCAACGCGACGCACCTATAGTCTTGTAACAGATTTCATACACCGGTGAGTGTTTATATGGGGCCACACCGATACCATTAGAGGCAAACCAACCTCAACTTGTTTATTAACGGATTTGTATATTAACGGATGAAGCTGTAGCTTCTAACGGAAGTCCTTTCCGGGTAAGCCTAACGCAGGAGTAAGTAAGTGAGACCTAAAGATCGAAGCGAAACCTCAGAAGCAAACCGGAATAATGATCCTCCGATGGGGATGGCATGGGAATTTCACCAGCTACATTTATAGTGTCAGGTGTAATAAATATGACCTTGAAAAACACCTTGCTGCAACTCAAAATTTCTTAACAAGGAACCTAAAAACAGGTATAGGTATCTCTCGACCCGAGACTCGAATATAAGCCCTATTATCAGCCGCACTCAACTCCTGCGGCACCGTGGGCAGTAAATAATGGGTAATTTCACGCATGCCTCATTTTTTGCTAATTTCGGTGGTATTTTTCAATCATAGGTTTACCGATGAAAAAATTTAATGGTGTTCTTTTAGAACACATTAGTATTCTAGATATTTAGAAGGAAACAAATAACTGCATTTGTTATAAAAATAGAACAACCACCGAAATTGTCAACCCACCGAAATTGCAAGATCACACCGAAATTATAAATTGTGATATATTTATCTAAACAATATGTACTAACGGCTTGGATGCATGATGCAGATGCTACATTATGCTGCCAAAGGCAATTTTGCTTTTATCGTCCGTCCATCTCGCAGGAGGCCGTCCCACGCTTCGTCTACCAGTACGCGGTCTCCATTCAAGAACCTTTTGGCTCCAATGGCCATTTGTTCTTCTTGCTACGTGCCCCGCCCACTGCTACTTCAGCTTACTAACCCTGTAGGCTATGTCGACCACTTTCGTTCGTCTGCGGATCTCCTCATTTCTGATTCGATCCAGCAGAGAGATTCCGAGCCTAGCCTAGATTATAGCCCTTTCCATAGCTCGCTGTGCGACCTTGAGCTTTCTTATGAGGCCCATAGTGAGGGTCCACGTCTCGGCGCCATAAGTCATCACGGGCAACACGCACTGATTAAAGACTTTTGTCTTTAAGCACTGAGGTATTTTGGACGAGAAGACGCTGTGTAACTTCCCGAACGCTGCCCAGCCGAGTTGGATTCGACGATTGACCTCCGCCTCGAAGTTTGATCCGTCTAATCGGACCATCTGTCCAAGGTAGACGTACTTGTCTACAACTTCGAGGGTCGAGCCTTCAACTGACACTGGGGAGGGCCTTAGAATATGAGCATTCGCCATAACCTGGGTCTTGTCCATATTCATCATGAGGCCCACCTGTTGAGAGACTCGGTTGAGGTCGTCGAGCATTGTGTTAAGATCCTCCAGCGATCCTGCCCTGAGCACGATATCGTTGGCAAAACGAAGGTGAGTGATGTATTCGCCATTAACATTAATGCCAAGACCTTTCCATTCCAGTAGCTTAAAGGCATCCTCCATTGCATTGGTGAAGAGCTTCGGGGATATTACATCTCCTTATCTCACTCCCCTCTGCAACAGTATCGCCGCTGTGCTCTGATCTTGTACTCGGACTGACATAGTGGCGTTTTTATACAAACACTTCAGCACTTCGATGTACCGGTAGTCTATATGACACCGCTGGAGAGATTGTAGCACTGCCCATGTCTCGATCGAATCAAAGGCTTTCTCGTAGTCCACAAACGCTAGACATAGTGGCAAATTATACTCCTGAGTCTTCTGTATGACTTGCCGCAGCGTATGAATGTGGTCTACGGTACTATAACCTTTTCGGAAACCGGCTTGTTCGGGCGGCTGGAAGTCATCAAACCTGCGTTCGAGACGATTCGTGATAACCCTCGAAAACAGCTTATAAACATGGCTCAGAAGCGAGATGGGTCTGTAGTTCTTAAGAGAGGCTTTGTCACCTTTCTTGAAGAACAAGACTTCTACGCTTCTGTTCCATGCTTCCGGCGTAGTATCTTCGAATAAGACGGAGTTGAAGAGCTTCTGAAGGACTTTAAGTATCGGTGTTCCACCCGCTTTCAGTGAGTGATTCCGTCTTCTCCTGGTGCCTTGTTATTTTTAAGCTGCTTGAGGGCCACCCTAATCTCGTACAGGCTGATGTCCGGGATATCCTCGGTGTAGTGTCGGGTTAGCTTGGCTCTTGGATCTTTAACCGTATCAGTAGCAGGCTTAGTGACTGAGGTATAAAGCTGTCCATAAAACCCCTCTATCCCCCTCAAAACATCTCCCTTAGTCGACACGACACTGCCGTCCTTCCTCTTCAGTTTTGTCAACTGGCTCTGCCCAATAGATAAGTCTCTTGCGAACACTTTGGAGCCTTTATTTCGCTCAATCGTTTCTTTAATACATTGAGTATTAAAGGCACGGATGTCGTGTCGCAAAGACTGCTGGATACGTCTATTGAGCTGCCGATGTGCTTCAGCGTCATTGGTAGACTGCAGCCTCATAGAGCGTCGTTCGGCCATGAGTTTGAGGGTGTGATCGGTGAGCTTCTGTGGTCTATCTTATCGACGGGGCCTGAAGAATTTGGAGCCCACTGAATGGACAGCTTCAACCAACCTGTTATTTATCTCGTCCACTGTACTGCATTCTTCTAGGCAAGAGAAGCGTTTCGAAAGTTCGAGTTGAAAGCTCTCGGGGTACTGTATATGGGAAGCTCTAGGTCGGAGCGTAGACCTCATCAGACGGGATCTCTCCAGTTTAATATTAATATTCAATGTGCCTCTAACCATTAGGTGATCACTTCCGGTTTTCACCCCATGGATCACTGAGACATCATTGAATATCCGTCTATGCGTCGTCTTGATGAAGTCAATCTCATTTTTGGTACGACCACCGGGGCCCATCCAGGTCCATTTCCTGTGGGGCGGTTTTTGAAGAAAGAGTTCATCATAAAGAGTCGCTCTTTCTCAAGAAAGTCGGCCAGCCTCCAACCCCTTCGGTTACGCCTCCCATACCCATATTGCCCCACTCTCAGTAGTAATAGTAAATACGTTAATTATAACAAAAAAATGAGTAATTTTATCATTTATTACCTTGTGAGTAAATATCTTACCAAAGATATGGAAACTCATAGCCATTTTAGTATTGATGCAATATAGGTGGCAATAAATCTACCACCGAAACCACCGATATTGCACCACCGAAGTTAGAAACATCAAGAAAAAATGAAATTAAACAAAACTCAGTGATGCATTCGTCACGTGAAATGTATGATTGCTGAGGGTACCTAACAACACACAACATACTCGCAAATCGTAATGTTAAAACCAAATATTCATTCATACAGTAACCCACCGTGATTGTAAAATTTCGTACTCCCTCTTAGAAATAAGAAGTTACTTACGTATTAGCGGGAAAACTGGGCAGAATCGGACATGCCATTACTGCGTAAACGCAAGAGCATGACTGGAACTCCGCGTGCGTAAGAAGATAGATCGTTTAAATTGACGTGTATACGTTGTATAAGGGTTTAAAAAAAACACACCGAAATTGCACTTTAGGCGCGGACGTTCCTTATCGACATTGTCACGATGTCTGCGTTATAATAGAAGTAATGAAAGCAGTAAATATGGTTGCTTCATATATTAATTAACATAATAATCTTAATTTAAGTACTAAATTTGCAATCATAGCGGACTTAAAGAGGTAAATGCGCTTAAAGGTGCATCGCGGACACGCCACCGTTATTGGAATCTAGCATATTTTAATTTTTTTTAAATTTTATGTTTAAGAGAAATGTATTTTCAGTAGTGACTTCATATAAGCTAGTGTTCGTATTACATGAAAAAAAATAGAGTGGTCATAGATAAACGTTTTACATAGTGATTTCATGCGAAGAAACTCTAAAAATGCGGTCGGTGAAATTACCCTAATACAAATTATTACTGTTATTGATTTAAGTGACAATAGTAGCCAGACATTTACAAACTGGTACTACAGTTTTTGAATGACGTAATAGAACTTTGACCTTGAAGAGAGCAATAGCTCCTATGATAAATTTTTGATTGCATAGGTACCTACTTATATAATACTTATATAAACTATGCAATTTAGAACTAACTTACCTCGTCCTCCATACTCAACTGAATGTTTTTATATAAATTGTATGTTTCGTCGGTGAGGCTTACTTTGAATTTCAAGTCTTCAGATAACATGTGCAGTAAGGCGAATGCCTGGAATATCATTTATACAGTATAAGGTCAAAATTTTCACCAATGAGCTTGACCAGGATCAAGATTTCAAATATCTCATTTATCCATGAGGTTTGGATTGGACCCGCCACCCGGCCGATTGGATCCAAAATAACCAATCCCCATTATGATGGCCTCAAAAACCGGAATAACATGGGTCTTGGTCGAATAAACTATGCCGAATACCGCGCACCCCGGCTGACCCTGGGTCATCCACCTTTTGGAGATGGTAGCCTGTACGGGATGGGAGCTACAGTGTCAAATGATTTATTTACTATAAGTTACAATAATTTATTTCTATATCAGGTATGTAAAGTGGGCTTGGCGTCATCTCGTGCAATTTTAATCTCAAATTGTCCAGGCACTTCTGGAGCCCATTGCGTGGACATTTCACGGTTAAATGTAATAAATATTTATTTATTTTACCTTAGACATTCGAGAACCAGCCATGCCTCCGGAAGGAATACAAACTCGAGTGCGATGACTTTTCTCACAAAAGTCCTGACTGTCAAATTCCTCTGACTCGAACGTCGCCATTATAGGATTTTCAAGATCTGGTGATTTAATTTTTCAATCAGTTGATACACATAACACCCTTTTAGCATTTTCTATTTGATTTTTGGGCATTTCTTGGCGTATCTACAGAATTCAAAGTCCAAAACAAAAAAAAATAGAGTCCTCTAATGAAATCAAAGAATTACCTGTCAATACATTTAAACGTGTAGTGACAAAACGTGTAGTGTATTGACAAAAATCATCACGCTATAACTCAAGGGAGTGGAGTAGTATCAACGTCAGCAAAAACAACAGAGTCCCATAGATTACTTATTTGAAAATTATTACTTTTTTATATCGCTTAGGTGGCTGAAAATCATACGACCCACCTGATGCAAAGTGGTTACAATACAAGTGGCATCAACTTCTATTGATCTTCTTGAGGAGGTGGTTGGGGGTTAAAAGAGCTTCTGAGAGAGTGTCGCAAGAGACAAATAGGTCTTCCAGTCTACTGACACTACAAAAACTCTCCAGTGAGTGGCTACCCAACTCACAGCCGCAAATATAACACAAGTTTAGCCACGGTTCTATATGGTGGAGGTACTTCCCCAGTCGGACTGCTCATTTGAGACGGGAGATACCGTGATGCAATTAGAGTGAACGTATTTAAGATGCGGTCACTGCATATTTATTGTGTAGGATATGGCTGACTAATAATAAGGGTAATACAGATATACGAGAATGGTACAACCTGAAAGAGATTATTGTCTCGAAAATTGAAAGTATTGGTATTATATATTATATTAAAGTATTTGTATTATAAAGGCACGTACCTAGTAGGAAGTAATATTGACCGAATGACATACGTAAGACGGGGCCGTCTTCGCTTAAAATACACACTAATCAAATTTATTGTACCTATTGAAAAAATATTAGTATACTGTAGGTAGTGAAAAGCACGTCATGAAATAAATCAGCAAGTTTAAAGGTTTATTGATAGTATAGAAAGCTCGTGAGTGCTTAGAGACAGAAGCAGATAGTGTCTAAACTTGTATGTGCTTGCTACAGAGGGAAGAAGGCGTGAGTGATGATTGAGGACCTGTATTGATTGTTCTTATATGTATTATAAAGTAATCATAACAAATACAAATGATGTGAGTTTGATTTTTGTTTAACTAAATAGTGGAAGAGTTGTTCGCTCGTTCATAAAATCAAACAGAAGTCATTCATTGGTTTGGCGCACTGACACTGACGGTGGTCCGTACGATACTGGACTGGAAGCGAAGCTGGAAGCTGTGACCTATAATTTTATCATTCTCTTTATCTTTGCGGATTTACATTTCAATAACAAAACACTTTATATTAAAATACCAGACATTGGGTTGGACAAGGGAAATCGAATCTTGTTGCGACTGCATAACGTAGAACTTCAAATAAACTAAAAGCTAAATGCTCCACTACTGCTGGCTTGTGTTGTCCTGGTACTTTGTTGCGAATATTGCGTTGTCAACTTCATGCATGCGCTAAAAGCATTTTCATTAATTTGTATAATGTAGCAGCAGTCTCGTTCTGTTATGAATAAAACATTAATAATTCAAATAGATTCCTATAAAAACACATATAAAGTAGTACTGTTCTTGCTAAAGATTATCATTTTCTGTTCAAATCAATCTCGGCGCAGAAAAGATTTCCAGGCGTTTCTAAACTGAAATAACGCTTTCATACATTCACACCATCAGTGTAAAACTTCCATTGTTTCCTGAACTTGACCGTCAATAATTTCGTGAGTCATTTGAGCCTAGACAAGCTTTATGGTATGACAAGCATGTATAATTTTTTCTCACTAATTTCATTTTTTTTTTATTAGGGTATTTGAATTAGGTACTCAAACAATTAGCCCATCGCTGTCCACCGCTGGACATAGGTCTCTTCGATTTGACTGATATAATACAAAACTATTATACCTACAATATGTAACCCTTGCTGGCTTTAATCTTGACATTCATCGAACCCCATTACTCTTTTATAACCCGAATATAACCACAATTTATGACATTTTAATAACTGTATGCTCCCTTGAGGAATAGCGTGCTAATTGGTGTAAAAACTTTGCTAATAAGTGCAACGGCACAGATTATTTAAATACTTTGTTGACTGTGGCTCCGACGATAACCCCGACCAACCGATAGGCGTACAAAGAAACGCACAAAGTCAGCCACTCACTTTATAATATTAGTATAATCAAGAATTAATAGAAAATGTTAAAATCGTTTGAAAATTCGTTATTGTCCAGCAATTTCTGATGAGGACTGTAGGGTTTTGGCTCCCTACAACACTACATGCGTAGGTATCTACTATGAAACCGGCCTACGTAAAAACGAAAAGCGGCATTATGTATAACGGAATTCAGTATAACCTTCGAGAATGCCTTTTTCATCCAATTTTATGCCTGCTAACTGACATTCACTACGGAACACCGACGCAATCAATGTGGCGATGGTCGCTCCACGTTTTACCACAACGGGATTCTGAAAAGCAATCAAAAATATTATATCAAGGCCCGTGGTACGAGTATGAGGTCCTTTGGCGCTGCACACTTCTATAAGCCATGGTAGCCACTTTTCATCCAGTAGTACGGATGCTTGATTAGCACCAAAGTCATCATCAACATTCTCTGAGCTTATTCGCTACTCAGTTTCGGCTTTTCAGTCTAACTAAGATGCAGTTTCGATATTTTCCGTAAAGCGACTGCCATCGGACCTCCATAATAAAATTAGCGATATGGAAGTTCTGTAATTAAGACGTCGAAGTTAGTCGGACTTTCGAGGGATCCAACTACCCGTAACGACTGCCATTGATGTTCGTATGGCAACCGGGACCGACGGATTGGCACCTAATTGTTAAAATATCACTATCTATCACTATCTTAACAATATCTTAACGTATATCCTACCAAAAGATTTATAATTTTTTCAAGTACCTATTTCCTTTAGCAGGGAAATAGACAACGTGCAACGAACTATAGAACACTATTTAATTATTCTGTGCTCTAGAACCTACCGGACTCAAACAACACTAGAACCATTCAAGTGGTGCCTCAACTATAGAAATATCATCAGAATAAGTAAAGCGAATAACAGAAGAATCAGAAGCACATGCACACCAGCACACCGAATGTTATACCTATATATGAGTGGTTGGTGATACCATATTCGAGGCTCCGTGAGAGGCGCGCCAGGACACGAGGTGGCCCACACCATCACCGGCTCGAGCGATATCACATATCAATGCAAGTGCAATGCATTGTACCGGGGGTCTCGACATCTGAAATAGTAGCATATTGCAGATAACTGTTTACAAATTGCGGGCGTGAGTAAGAATGGTATTTGTAGAATAAATAATTTTTAACTTTTAGCTAAAAAGTACGGTTGTATGGAGGAAACGCTGGAACATTTCGAAACAATGTTAATGTTGGTATAAAATGTATGTACTACACTACATTACAGAAGGGTTTCAACGCTTTGTACAACCTCTTCAAATTAATCGATATAAATAGTCACCCGGACAGCGTTTCTCACATTATGTGTGCTTAAATCTTAATCCTTATCTAAGGGAAGGTTAATAAATATGAAAAAGTCTTTCCTGTGAGTAAGGATATATTGCTGATAGGGACCTCTCTTTGAGCAATATTCTCTACAATAATGAATTATGATTGATAAACAGAAATTGAATATGTGTGCTCATGTTTTCTTTGTCGCAACTTAATACCTAAAAGTGTTTACCAACACACGTCTTTCAGTGTTACAATACCAGATTCCATTATAGCGCTGTTAAAAATCATTTCATTTATCATCTGGTGGGGTTAAGTCTAATTTATTAATACTGATATTGTCTTATATGAAAAGGCATAAACATGATTCGCGTCCCTTGGATCTGCGCTAAGTCTAACTTTGGTAGCCATAGTCAAGATAGTGAACGTCATCAACTACCAACTTTATCTTGGAGTTACATATTTTATTAACTTTATCTTATTTGACAGTCTCTACTGTAGCCTTACGTTGCCTACAAATCTAAGAAACTACTTGTTTTTGTTATGAATAGTCCATTTATGAAGAAAGATAACAGGCTAACATTGATGGGGTGTATGGGGCTCCCACTAAAGCCTTTCAAGTGACTGACAACTGATGATTGCTGAACGAGGCTCGGATGCAAGCTTTCCTCGTGGGATTGGTCGGTCAAATCCAAAATAATAAAAATCAATTTAAGGAGAAGTAGAACAGTGGACTCTGATCTCCAAAGTGGAACCTTTAAGTGAAACTAAGATTTCAGAAGTAGCGCTCCCAATAAAAATAAGATTAAACTTACTGTAACAATATCCAAGAGATTGTAGACGCCGTTTTTGTGCACGAAAGACGTCCTATAGTCTTGTCTCCATATGACAGCTTCCCAAATGAAGTTCAATAGCGCAATTAACCATCTGTAGCAGAAAACAAATAGTGTCATAATGTGAGTTGATGTGAGTTGATAAAATAATTAAAGGAAAATTTGCCAAATCGTATTTTTTTGCCACTAATAATATGGCATAAAAAACACGCTTCGTGAGCGTGTCACTTACACCCTACATAGGCACAAATATTGATTTCGAGTTGTGGGAAGTAGACAGTAAACTCGAGCAATTAGTGAAACTAATGTTAACGATATTATTGGCAGTGAGCGCCTTCGGTCAGAAGAAATGATCGACAAGGACGCAATATTCTATGGTTCAAGAGAGCGTGGAGTCCTGTACTATTACTTTAATTTCAGTATTACGCTAAACACTGTGTCCAATCGCGCTAACCTATCACTGACGATATAATTTCTTTCAAGACAGAACATAACATCATCGAGCATATTTCTGGCTAAATCATTGACTCCAATAGGCCATATGATAGCAGGATACACCATACAAGACACACGACGCCGACCATGTGTTTCTGAATGTGCGGAACTCGTCAAGAGACGAAGACAAACGGCTATAACCGCTTGACTCTTCTCGATTGGCGGTAGCTTTTGTTCCAGTATAGTAGAACAGAGATCTGTAAAGAAAATACGTGATATAAATTGTTAATTTTACGTTTATACATAGGCACATACGCCTTTCCCCTCCGGAGTCGACAAATACAACAATCTCCCTTGTCCTTACACACTTCGGGAGCGGAATTGTGTGTGCTTATTGTAAAGAGCAAGATATTGCTTAGTACTCCGATTCTAAAATTGAATTCAGTTATTCTCGACTTTTATATAAATGATTAAGATAACGATGATTATTACATTTCCAACTCCTTCAATTTAATTATGAGCAATATTTCTGCGTCTTCCAATAAAGTTGAACTTTACCCGTGCCTTACCGAGTGCCAATACTTGATGTACCTGTGAGTCACTTCTGGTGTTACAGTAATAGGCATGTGGAAGGACTAGTTCTAAATAAATTTATATTAGTAGTAAATAAGGCTTCATTCAATCAATTAGCCTATGGCCGTCCACTGCTGGACATAGGCCTCTCCCAATGTTGGGAGGCTTTGACCCACTGATTACACGCTGGCCAGACGGTTTGGTTACATGTTTTTCTTTCGAGATTTCCTTCTCCCGTAGTGTCATATTATTTTAATTATTCGTCTCTTATAACTACTTATTTTTTTTCTCCGTTACTAGACGGATATACATACATACAGACATGAAGCTTACGCATAAGTATTATCACACCATGGGTATCATAGAGATCTTGAATGGAACTTTTACGAACAATGTTTTTCCTATGATACACTGCTACTTGGAGCAGTCTAACGCACCAATACAAAGTTGAGATTTCATACGGAAATTCTGTATACCATTCGATATACCACATAATCCTGAAAAATAATATACAATGAACGAAAAAATATGCAATGACTGTACCAGTTACAAAATTTTGTCAGTAGATAGATAGGTAACCAAATAAAGGGCGGAACGTTGCCCCAACTAGATGAACAGATTACAGTAAAATGGGGTGAATAGGTATCCAGGGGTGAATAGGGATAATGGAATATTTTATATTTCTTCTACTAGATTTCAACTAAGCCGGTTATCAGATATTTGATGATCGTTACTGTTATTACAATGAACTAGTCCTTAGTTTCGCTAGAAAGAGAATAACTACAAAATTTTGCTGATCATTTTATCCCTATTCACCCTTGGATCCCAATTCTCCCCTGTTTTACTGTACCTAAAAAGATAACTGGTGTAGACGGGATGTGGACGGTGAAAGATTGGGTGCACTGCACATTGAGCGAGGCCTATGTCCAACAGTGGACTCCAATAGGCTGACTAAATTCGTCACGTTAAATTTCATTGTTAGTAATAGGATAAAGCCATACTTTTATGTGATTTAAAGAATAGCAATGTTAATGGACACGTTATTAGTATGGTATCAAAGTACAGCTCCCGGGCTTTAATGTGCAAGCTTTGGAAGTAAAGGGATTCATAATTAGATGATGATGATGATGATGATGGAAATCCATTACACCATCATTTCTACCTTCTTTGGAATTGTATCTTAGCCATAAGTTTCTTATACAACAGAGTTAATGAAATTTGCATCAGGCGCTTCACCTATACGATATCTTAATAAATTCGAGAGTTCGTATTGCAGGACTGTTTTATTAAAGAGAAGAGATCCTATGGATCACGGAAAGAAGAAAACGTATACATTATTTGGTTCCGGTTACTTTTCAAAAGCCATGGCGCCGTTTAATAGTTTAATTTCAACGAATTAAAAAGGCCGGGGGATGCCGATGAATTACCACCTCGGACCGAAAGTCTTGTATTGTCTTATAGTCTTGAAGGTAACTGATGATCATCGGTAAGATGACGACGATTATTTAATATTGACATAAACTGCTTACACTTAATCAGGCAAAGTTCCTCACCCATTGATTCAAATGTTAGTGACAATAATGGTAAATATATATATTATTGATGTTTTATTGTAGTCAACAAACCATTGCTGTTTACAGTGTTTACCTATTGAATGACCTGCCTATGCAAGTAACACATTCCACATTCAATTGCAAATATTATCATTATGAACAATTAATGATCAACTCTTGACGTTAAAACATGACTACTCAGGTTATTATTTCATTGTTTGATATATTTTATTTGTACTAACTGTTCGTGTTTGTGGCAATGACAAAGGAAAGATAATGATACTACCAAGATAAAGATGTCACCCGGATTCGAAGATTTTATGTATAGTCACCTTCTAATTAATTCATATTCTTTGACCAAATTTGGGTCACAAATTGGTAGAACGCAGACTAAAGCCTGTAAAGAAGTCTTTCGAATTTCGGCAAATAGCGCTGTTGACCACCGCGTTTTCAGTTGACACAATCCAGGATCAATTAAGTACATTAAACCTAACAACCAGTGTCTTGACTTCACCAACTGAAAATAAATAAATAAATGTTTCATGGATGTAGATATACCTACTTATACTTTGTCAAATATAGGAGGATAATTTTGACAGGTCTAAGTAGGGTACCCCATACAGTACAATCGTAAATGTATCTATTCGATGTTCGATTATCGTTCGCGTAGAATATGGTATCGATGTTATACAAAAAGTAAAAGAAGTATTTCTTATTATTTTATGTACTTATGGTAATATTATTTCATAATTATTTGTTTACTTAAGGTGACATTTCATTAGGACGGCGCGGCATTACCTAACTGCACTGTACTGCAAAGATAGATTGATAATTGCTATAGTTACTGCCATTTTTAGTATGATATTTATGTTTTATATTATACCTAGCTAATTATATTACCAAAATTGTAGTAGATAAGTACTTAAACATAAAATTATTTTCATAAATTAATAGATTATGTTCGATTTATTCGATTGGTTTGTCTACAGTCAAGTGTACTGTATTCTTGCAAGGCGCTTCTCTACGAGAAGTGGGCGGTACTTGTCTATGAATTACGATAATTCTAGAGGTCTTAATTTGTTTATAAAAATACGTTACTTCATAGACGTTAACTGTCAAAATTATCATCATAAATTAGACAGAGTAATAGTTGTAATAAATTAATAGGCTTGAGGAACCCTTATACCTACGAGCTACGCCACAGTCATTATAGGACCTCAAAAGGAAAAATGGAGCCCTTGAAGGAGCCCATCCATATAACTACGGTGCACAAATCCAAAAATGAAAATTCAAAATTCTTATTAAAATTTTAATCAAAAGTTATTAAAATCGAACCCACTAAGTAATTTAAAATTATTTTCAAAAAATTCTTCGCTCTAAAACTAATTTTTAAAAATGGCTGCAACTGCTATACCTACTTTATTCAGCAAGCGGTTCTAACTTTCAGAAATACTTACAACTTATTTTTGACATTGACTGTACATCGTACTTACATACTTATTGTATGGAAACGCCTTAAGTAAATCCACAACGAAATTAATTAATATTTTCTTGAATTTTACGTCTTGCTGCATTGCATTAAAGTTGACAGTCCTTGTCCAATCGTCTCTTGGAGGAATTTCAGTCAGGA
This sequence comes from Pelosia muscerda, assembly GCA_963691645.1. Classification (NCBI taxonomy): domain Eukaryota; kingdom Metazoa; phylum Arthropoda; class Insecta; order Lepidoptera; family Erebidae; genus Pelosia; species Pelosia muscerda. The sequence goes on along the minus strand of OY829098.1, from coordinate 18,199,639 downwards.
CTGAGAGTGTTATTATATCTGTTAAATTAATAAATCTTTTACGTACCTACTTAACTTCCTTAAAATTAACACATAAAATACTAACAAACGTCATTTGTACGTTGAATCGAATTGTGATAAAAGGAGTTTAGCACGAGCTGGCCTCTTCAGCAATATCAAACAACACTTCTAGACGCCAGCTAAGTATACTATACAAATTAAAATAGACATATTACATGTCACGTATAAAACATACAAATATTTACACTGAACTGGTATCGAACCACTTGCGTAGCAGTTGAAGCTGTACTACACCGCAAAGATCGTCAAGGCAAGATTATGATGGAGTATGATGCAATCCTGGTTGTGTCAGTCAACGGGACATGGTCGACCGGCGGCGTTTATTCTTCAAGCAAGGCAATTATTTCCGACGGAAGTGAAAGTGTCCAAATTATGGTTCGCTAAATTCACCAGTGAATTCCGAAATAGATAGCCATCGATGTAAAACATGAATGCTCTAACTATAAAAAGTGTCGATCTTACAAATGATATTAAATGAAATTGCAAGGGTTCCGAGAATAATCGTTTACTTCAATAATTCAAGTTAGTGGTCAAGTTCACTTGTTTCTTAACTAGTCATTTCATAATTTGAGTCTTTGTCCAACTCAATTGAGACAGTGCATTACACGTCACAAACCCAACTTTCATATAAAACATTTCGAAGTTTTATACATATGAAAGTTGAGTATGTGGTTATATGTTTTACTGAATAAATTTTCACTAGAGTACTGCAGCCTTTCAGGAGGGACTTTACCTGGTTTTATGTGTTTTACCGTCTATACAATGGTTTGTGTTCAGATCAGTGGAATTGTATGATGCGCTGCCTACAGCTATTGCGACCATAATCAGCGCGCACTGTCTGACATAAAAAGAACGAAATCCCACGCACGCTCAATCTGTGGAATGAAGTGCTTGCCGTGGTTTCCTAAGCGCCTACAATATGAGGTTATTCAAGAATGACATTAGAAGGTTCTCACAGGATCAGCAGCACGACTATGACGCCTCTGGCTGATGTTGCACACGGCCGTAGGCCACGGTAACTACTTTCCGTGAGGTGGGCCGTTATCTTATTAAGTGGTATAAAAAAGAGATTACTAAGTTATTTACCTGGCATAAGAACAGACAAGCCCGTCAACTTCGACCCAAAGCATTTCAGCAAGGCAGCTGCGATGACTGTGAGTGTGATTCTCTCGTGATAATGATCGCGAGCTCGGCACTCGTAGCGGTAAGCCCAGTTGAAGCAACTATGAAATAAACAAAGACGGTTACGGAGGAGTACCACTGATCTTATTTAGATCAATTCTATAATAGTAGGTACAGGTGAGAGGTTCATGGCTAAATACCTAGGCAAGCAATATTAGTTAGTCTTAGGATGGGTAACTGTTCTAAACGCATTAAGAGTAACAGAGCGGCATCCTAGCCTCCGTTACCACCACATTCTGTGACTAACTTTACGGGTAGTTCGAAGCCTAAATAGAAACGTGGTAATTAACTTGCCTTATACTGTAGCTGTCAGGACAAGGAAAGAGTGCTTTGTACTCTGGCTTCTCTTCCAAGAACGTTTTCGTAGTCTTCAGCAAAACCAGTAGAAGAGTTAAGGTTTTAGTCATGTGCCGACTGCTATCACCTGATAATATCATGAAAAATACATTTACTTATTTAACAGAAGTGAGGGGCTCGTGCCTTTGTAAAGTTAAGCAGTACAGCCAGGGTAGTATTAGGTTGGTGACCATTTTTAAAACAATATTTTTATTAAATACTAGCTGCTGCCCGTGGTTCCGCCCGCGTGAATGCCATATTTTGGAAAACTCACTCAATATCTTTATAAATTTTAGCCTATGTGTTATTCTGATGTATAAGTTAAATTATTGTAATGTTTCATTAAAATACATTCAGTAGTTTTTAGTTACATGAAAGAGTAACAAACATCCATCCATCCATCGAAACCTACTTACAAAATTTCATGTTTATAATATTAGTAGAATTATAAGCAATAATTTTTTGGAGTTTCCATTCAGATTCCGTAGTCAGATTTTATGTAAGTAGGTATAACTTAAATCTTAATCTTTTATGTTTTCATAGTTAATTTTCCTACACGATTCGAAGTTTCTTTCGAACCATGTTATAAGTACCTACCTACTGACGTTCAGATTGCCTTAACAGAAGTGATGCCCACCCAGACCCGTACATTCACATCATCAGTGTAAAAACATTATAAACATCAATTTCATGAACTTGATTATCAATATAATTTTTTGGTTTGGTTGGTTTGACTTCTGAATCACTTATATATCAGTAGACCTATATTTAAGTAGATGTAAGTATAATAAATATGTCAGTTATACATAAATACTTACCCAGTCTCACATTAAGATCTTGACAATCAGCCGGATTAATATCATAACGTGGTAAGTCTCTTTCGGGAAAATATGGATTAAACCGATATAATATATTCTCAATAATATTTTCCTTCATCATGTCTATACCTGAAGTACAACAAAGTAATTGATTAATATAACCTACATTTCGGTTTTGCACTGGTGAATATTTTGTTGTCACACCTTAGCTGACCTTGGATTACATGATATTACAGTAGGGATCCCTAATTGTATTTGTAATAAATGTGTGTAAATAAATAAGTGATACATATATAGGTAATGACCCTTTAAACCAATTGGATATGGGATATATTAGGGCAGACCACAAAATTCAACCCGAAGTCTAATGCGATGACCGCTAAAACTACTTAATTTTTGCAGTGAAACGCAGTTATGAATGTTGTCCGACCTAATTCGGGAAATAGAAACCAGTCCACTGTATATATATAATGGTCTAAAACTACCTATTACCTACGTTATAATCACTTACAATTTGCCTCTGTGTCGCATGCTAAAAGCAAAGCGATCTCTAAAAAGGTTGGAAATCTATGCGAACTCGAGATTGCCAACATTCTGACTGTGGTTTCAATAAGTATTCGCCCTGCAGCTATAGAGTGACGTTGACGGGCAGAGTCGGGGCTCCTGTCTTTATCCGGTGCCGAGAGATGGAATAAAACAGCCTTAGATATTATATCAAAGAGGTAATCTTCTTCCAGGACCATAAGAAGGTAGCCTGAAATAATAACCATGTGTTGTTTATTAATAAGTCAACATCTTGGTAGTTACTTGAGCCCACGGTAGTCCCTTTCTAGAGTGAATACGTAAAACTGAGCTCAGTATTTAACTAAGATCCGATTCAGTAGAATTATGTTTCCAAAACATCGAATAGTTTTGATATAACATGTATCGACTTGTTTTATGAACTTTAAATCTCAATATCATCAAAAAAGTACCATCAACTGATCTGACTGAACCGTGTAGCACCATCAAATGAGTGATAAAGAAGGTGTGGGATGTATTAAATTCCATTGAATACTATCGCTTATATAGTTACGTTTTTCTTTCTAATAGAAAGCTCGATAAACTTGACGTTACTTAATCGAACTACTGGGTACTAGAAATTCTAGTTTGAATACGTCTTCGTCTTACGACGATGTAGCAGTCATCTCCTAAAATTCCTAACACTACGTAACAATGCTTTTGCCATAATTTCTAAGGATCTTTTATTTTACACCAGTAATGCGGCAAACAATGATGTTCAGGATTTATGGGCAATCGCCGTATTGGTGTAGTCAGATTCAGGCAAAGCTGCTAAGGCATAACTACACGGGCAAAGTAGGTATATAATGTAGGTACATTGTAATAAGGTTTAATGTTAGTATCACTGTTACCGAGACGTCATTTTGCAGGTCATCGAATTTCAATGAGGTCGCTAACGAGGTAGGTTCTATTTGGTCGCGATTAGTTACAGTTTACTATTCATACCTATGTCCATTATCACCTCGATAACTATTAAGATAGCAGTACATTGTGTACCTATAGCACATTCGTGTTGTAAACTCGGTTAAAAATAAATTCTTTGAAATAGTTCATGTTTATTGGCATAGCTATTATTGTGTTCTTCAAATGTATTCAAGTTCCGGACGTATTTTACCTAATGTACAATGTTCCTCGACAACCGATTGTCACTCGATGAAGAACGAGAAAAAATCACCCGAATATTAAATCTTTAATCGTAAATCTAAATGTTAAATATTCTAAATGTTAAAAAATTTAAAAGTGATAAAAGTTTAATTTTGCTTTTTAATCTACCTACTACCTATCATTTAATTAATTCTAGACTCAGAACCTATGGGAAGGAAGAGCCATTGGTCATGGTTAACCTGGTTGGCCAATTAGGAAACTTCTAAAATTTTATAGAAAGGCAGGTTTCGTCACGATTATAAAGTCAGAGATGCGTGACTGCAATGGGGATCTGGCTGGAAGACCTTAAGTAATACGATAATGGTTGAGCCAGAAGCACTCAATGTTGTAAGACGCGAAGTGGCTATCCCCTAACCCGTGTTTCTCGAACGAGCCTTCAGAGTTACCAACCAAAATACAAGATAAAATATTTTGTTATAGTAACTTTTCCTTTTTTCTGGATTTTTTTTTTTACTTTTTCGGCTCTGCTCGCGTGGACTTCTTATTCCGTTCTCGCAGCTCCACATAAACATTCCGTAGAGCTCGAGGAACAAATAAAAAAAGAATTAGGTAACGTACTCGATTTGGTTCAGCCGTCTTTGATTTTAGCAATATATTTCGCGGTTTATTTTTATTCATAATATATAGATAACGGCCAAAGAATCCTATCTATACTAGAGCTATTGCTGGCTGAAAAATAAAAAAATATATATTGTAAAAGATTGCAACCCGATTTATTGTAGTTGTCATACATATAATATTACAAAAAGGTAGCCAATGACTACATAGATATATGGCAACATTAATTATCTATCTAATTTCTGCGTCCCGTTCCAAATAGTACGAAATTCGTAATTGTGTTACGGTTCTTAGAAACCGCGCCCAGGAAACGTAACCCGATTTTATTCTGTAAGCTGTCCATTAATATTAGGTAGGTACTATAGACGGGTGTTTATGATGAATATTGCGTCACAGAAGTCATTGATTAATATTTCAGTAAACAAATTATAATGTACGGCACGCGTATTCTATAAACAATAACTATGTTCACAAAAGGAGTAAAACTCCCTCGAGTGTCACCGACATTGTTCTATTTACCGTGCCAACTGGCGTGCCGATAACGTCTTGGCCTCAATTAGAACACGAAAGTAATACAATAGAGTTTTCAATCAATTAATTCAGAACGTACCTAGTATAATAAAAAATACACTTAACAAGGTGATTTCGTTGTTGTACTGTATTAGTAGCTTTGATCCGAATGACTCAGTATCACTATCATTCCAGCGGTTAGAACATACCGCAGCCACACCTAGCTTGAGTCTTGGGTCTATATTTTTTGGTGACATTTACAGGAATGGTTGCCCAATGGACAACCCGATAAAATCCTGCTTTACGATTCTAGTAATACTGCTATTATCCCTGTGAATGTACTATACACATTTAAGTACAATGCTGACAAACCACCGAGCTTACGCACCCATGAAGCCAAGGTAGCTGCATATAGCATCAAAATAAGTCACGACATCGGACGTGGTGATCAGTAGAGTTGGTTTTGTTATGTTCTGCAGCAGTTCCACAAGGTTTTCTTTTAAGACTGGCACCTGGTCGCTGTTTTGCAGTAGAAAGTCCACTATTATGTATAAACTGCTTAACGTATCTACTCTCTGCATAGCTTGTTAAGGAAATATTATTATTTTGAGACACATGTATTAACACATTTTTATTTTTTTATTGAAGTATACGTATGAATATACAAACAGAAAAGAAGACGTTTAAAGGATCATACATAATCACAGAAGTAAATCGAAACTTAAGCCAATTAAAAAACGATTCTTACACTGTTCAGACACGTAGAGAGGGCAAATGAAAGAAAATTGACGAAATAGAATTAGAAGACCGTGGTGAATGGACAACTCAGTAATAGACGTAGTAACTATTTATTCATATGTGGTAATAGTCAGTAGTCGACTATATCGATCAGATCGAGGATGTTCTAAAGAAAGGTCACATCAGAAGATGTGGTAGTAGGTACCACAGTATCCGTTGAGCATATCATTGTATGAAACCACTTATGAAGGTAGAAGAAGCGAAACGTGTTGATATTCTTATCGCACCAAGAAGAACCTGTCCACGTACCTATGTATGTACCTGTAACTAAATAAACTTGTCGGTTTCATTCATACCACTTCATCAATATTTCAGGTGGCTATGAAGTGACTAATGTCGTTTACTTATGATGCTAACCTAAACACAAAATAAATTTTGTATAATGTATAATTTTTAATATATGATGAGGTTGGCATTCCTTTTTGGGTAACCCCAACCACAGGGTCGCCCGGGTTTTACCTCATCGGTGTTTATTTGTAGTCTACATTTTAATTAAGGAAAGGATACGTATCCATTGCGGCTGGTTTTGGCGAATCCTCGCAGGTAGGCTTGCAGACGATCCAGTTGTTCAAGCGGCGATGCATCCAGTATTAGAAACTCGATCTTCTGAGCTACGTCCCAGCCATGCGATGGAGGGCATTCGTCATTCCATTTGCGAGCTGCCGGATTAAATATTTTAATTAACACACGATTGTTTTTTAGCAGTCAATCAATAGGTATGCCCTACCAAATTCTATCTGCGCCCTGCTGTCAATTTCACCACTAGTTACTACTGATAAACAACGGAATCTGATTAGGTTCTATCGCAGGTTTCCCTCTTGATATTGGGAGATAAGGCGGCAGCCATGCCCGAATAAGTCGATATACCAATCAAAAACAATACTACCAGGTTCCTTTTTTGACATTGTAAACTTTGAATGCAACCGGAAAATTGCGACGGATGATGGAAGCAGTCAATCAATTAGCTATCGCAATATTGTGTATACTGATTAGCGCGTCTGTACTCGAGCGTAAACTTGCAAAACATGAGATGATAGTTAGAGCTGCCAACTGTAGGATAAATATAACCAAGAAAATAGGAGAAGAAAATACAAGGGATGCCAGGGCTTTAAGACTTGAGGTTCTACCAGATTGTCACACTTTTTAATTATCTCACCAAGTTTATCATCCCACAGGTAGCTGGCACGGGATCTGCATTTACTAACGTGGGATCTTTGGTCAACAGTTACCTACTATAGAATAAATTCATCAAAATTATTTAACTTTAATGAATTGTATTGCATCATAAATAATTATATATACCGTTATGAACGTTTTAGTTTCTTTTCACACCAATTTTCATTATTATGACGTGTTATATTTGCGTAAATAGTTTTCGATTTTAAAAAAAAAAAAGTTAATTTGCACTGATAATTGTAGTGAATAAAGAGCGTTAGCGTGGCGGTAGTGGCGGCATGAACTCGTGGAACCAGTATAAAGACAGAAGAGGAGATAATATTTTTAAACCCTGATAACTCATTCATGGATCATGACATGTGAAGGTCTAAGTAGACAGGAAACCTTATGAATCGTTGAAAACCTATAGGTCTAAATACGCAGTGTATTTTTCTATCCTTTGCCATTATATTCCTTTATAATGATTAATGTATTCAATCCTTTTCTACTGTCGTGTTTAAAGAGGTAAAAATACCTGTTGGACTAGTAGTGGAACTAAGCAATAAAACTGACAGTAACCACATTCATACCTACCCCTTACTAGACAGGCTACATTAATCTACGAATGCTATTAAACAATAACAGTATTTAGAGGTCAAGTCGACATCGGCACACGAGAAATTATGTTAGTTGATTAAAACGGTAACTGGGTGAGCGAAAGCGTAATTTAATTTATGATGAAAAGGACAAACGTCCTATTTGTTTAGCTGCACTTTCATAAATACTATGCCAACGTCTATTTAAAGGCATCGCAACCATAACTGTAACAAAATATAATACGACTACCATTCATTCTTTTCATATGGCAACACTAAACTGGTCAATTGTAGGTTACCGACTAAGACTACTATCGTGTAGGGCTATCGTGACTTGTTAAAGCTTGAAGTTCCGAACAAAAAAGAGGAATAGAGGTCCCACACCCTACATCCTCCTTTCTCGCCTGAAATATATATCGGACCAATTAATTCGTCATGGTAAGCGCTCAGGGTCTTGAGCCGATCTGAAGATTCGATGATCACTTCCTGCAGCTCCTTGTCGGTATTGTAATCTGCCCTGGGATGAATCTTTCTCGCCTTGAGGGTAACTAGCTTTCAGGTAGTGTGTACACGAATCAGTGTGTATATTATACAGCGGGGGTCATCTCGAAGAGAAGGCCTCGGGTCTGCCGGGGTGCGAGGGATATGTTGGCTACTACTTCACCTCCGGCAACTGGAAACCCAAAGATGGCGTGCGTTTTAGTCGGTTCGAGTCAGACATAACTACCCAACCGGCTCCGGAGGGGGGTATCCGTGGGGGTTTTTCGCACGATAAAAAAGTGTGTATATTATACAGAGGTTAAACGGTCAATGACGGTCGCACGATGCGCTGGTGAAGTCAGCGGCCTTGAATATCAAAAATAGGGTTGGCTACCTCAAAGGGTTATGACGATCAAGGTCATACACGGCTACCACGCTGCATAAAGAGAGCTAGCATGCTCATTGGCCGGAACACCCTCGTGATATTTTAAATCTTTTGCTGTCTCTGTGTTGTGGCTGTAGGTTCCACGTTATTTGCCCCGTGGAGTTGCTAGTTTCTATCGGTTGGCTAGTTCGACAGCAGTTTTCCTTTAACTGATGCAAGTAAGCACTTTTCCGGTAAGGCTGTTAGCGGTCGCTAGGAAGATATCAAGTCCTGTATGCCGTCACTGCGGCAGCAGCTGAGACTTGAAAGAAATCGTTTTACGCCAAACGATTTCTTTAAAATCGAATATGTGAAACGGAGAGTACAACATATACGATAGGAATCAATAGTCCAAATAATTTAATCTGGTAATAATTTCAAGACGTACGTATAATAATTTATTAGTAGATAGGTATTCATGAAATAGGCTACAATATGATGTAGTTTGGCATAGTTTATGAAGCCTAACGGAGGCTGAGCCTGGTAACGAATTGGTTTTATTCATAGGTAACGAGTGAAGAAAATATTACCGATTAGTAATCACGTTGAAGAAACGAGTAGTACCTAGTTTAATAAAGGATTAGTAGTCTTAATAAACTGAAATGTTATTACATTTAGGTACTTATTTGATTACTTACTTTGACTTTTGATTTGCTAACTCTGATAGAACTACTCCGATAAAGAATATAGTAGTTCAAAGAATATTTCGATAGTTATTTTAGAAATCCATTCCTGCTTAGAAATCTAAAAACAACAGAGCGGTCTATTTGTTCCAGAGATCGATTTCCTAAATCGATTATCGGTTTAGTGGTTAGGCACTAGGTTATGAAACTATTTACGACAGCCAAACTGTGATTAGCTGACTTTAGTTTGAATTTTAACTAATCTTACGAATAAGTATACCATGCTTGACACTTCAAATTATTATTAAACTAGCTGACCCGCGCAACTTCGTCTGCGTCACCCCGTGTTTACAACATTTTTTATTCCTGCTCCACACTTGTTGGTTGCAGCACGATGTTATATACATATAAACCTTCCTCTTTAACCATTCTATCTATTAAAAAAATACATCAAAATCCGTTAAGTAGTTTAAAAGATTTAAGCGTACAAATGGACATAGGGACAGAGAACGCGACTTTGTTTTATACTATGTATGTATGTACTATGATGCGCGGCTTTAGTGTAGGTAATGAGAAAGATGTTCAACAATATTTAAAAATATCGAAGTATATTACGAACCACGGGGGTTTTCAATAAACATGATATTCTGATAGTTGATACCTTTAATGCTGTAAGCGAATACTTATAAAGGATAATACTACTACCTCCGTAGCGTGGCGGTAATGCACGCGACTGACTACGCAGGAGGCGCGATCGATTCCCACTCAGTGCATATATTTGTGTACATGAGTATGAATATTATTAATAATATTCACATTAACAACATAAATATTAATAAAAATATTATTATTGAAATAATCACTCCAAAGTGTGAGCTCCAAGTGAGTAGGAATATTTTTTTTACTGGAATGTGAAATGAGCTTGTGCGAGCACGCGATATTTGTCTGATTTGTTTAAATTACATATTTATTGAAACAAATCAGACATTATATTGTCATAGTCGTTGAATTATAAACTGTAGAATGTGGTAAAAGAGATCTATATCTTTTAATATATCTTAACTAAAAATGGAAGTAATCCTCTCAATCTGTAGATATAGCGACAGTGCCAGGAAAACTAACCTGCTAAATTAGGAGAACTGTAACAATGTTTCATCAGTCCAAAACAGTTTTGGACTGATGAAACATAGGTCATGATGCCACGAGTTAAAGTTCTCTCTTGGATATTAATATTTTCTGATGTCAATTAACTATCGCAATAACTCTTCCCCTGGAACCAATTAATACTGGACATTGGCGTGATAACTTGAATTTTGCTACCCGCAAAGTAATATTTTAATTTATTTATTTTAAGGTAAGTTCTATGATACGTAGGTGTTGATGATTAAATCTAACGATATTATATATGCGTTCTTGTTGCATTTTAAAAACTGCTTTGTTTGCGTCTAGATAGCGCTATGTAGTTTTATATTTCCTAGAAGGAATTGATGATTCTTTGAGTCGTATATTTATTATAATTCATAAAGCACTAAGTAATCGTCGTATATGGATATGCTTGAAATGATTGTATGCATTACTTCAGAAATAAGCAAAAGATACCTGAGTAATAGATAAATATTGCGTAACAGAATGCACGAATCTTTTTGAAATGTATGCAAATAAATTAAATTGAAGTGTCTGTTTGTTATGTTAAAATAATATATCATTTCAATAAATACATAAGGGTAGGTACGTACGATATATAGTAAAAAAATCTATAATTTTATTTTTACCTGTGTCTTTTTGTTCGGGTCGGCCCTGTTCCTATGGAGATTACCTGATCTCCACAGTGGCTTGATCGATTTTGATAAAACTTATAATTATAACTTTCGTTGTAGAAGAAGAATTAGGGTTCAGTGTAAAAAATGGTTCTAATATTATGAACCCAATAGGTTGTTGGTTATTCGATCAAGCAAAACACGAAGATAAGAAACTCTTATATAACAGAATTAGCTATACTTTACACTTTATCACGTTAATAGGGCATAGGGAATATTATATTCTCGTGGATCAGTAGAACGTAATCCATATTACAGGCAAAATTGTTGATTGTCAAAATGAAATATAAATACTATAAAAGAATACTCACGGAGAGTAATCGGATCCAATTCTTTCAGAAATTGTCTTTTTAACAATGTTTCTGTATCGTATGGTATTCCTTCAGGCCCATGGACACAACCAAATGTGTCTGATGAAGAAATTGTTGGTGTTATACAATGATATTCATCTCTGGTAATCAGTTTGAAATCATCCTCATGTCTTGGTTTCCTAAAGAATTTCGTATGTGTAGTACTCTCTGAAGAACTGCAGCTGATTTGAGTTTTTTTCTTCTTCATTATTTCTGATTTTATGGATGTCTTACTGGTTTTTGCCACATCATTTACACTTGATGCCGGTGTTGGATTTTGTCTATCCATTTTACAAAGGTAATAGATAGTAAAATAATGCCCTATTTATCTTCTGTGTCTATGAATGACTTCTGCAGCAATATCGCAATTTCTCCAATAAATCAATCGTCAGAACTGTAATCCTCTGGCTATCACTGACATAATGTCATCTAGTGACTGACAAATTTTGACGTGATTAAAATTAATAAGTAAATATTTACAAAATAAAAAGGTTTATATAGATTTCATTTTTATAGTCTAGTTTATATTGTCTAGTAGGGTTTTCCTAATGGGATATTTAATTGGATTTAATTTCCAAGGAAATATGACAGCTATTTTTAAGATATCCCCAAAATCTTGTTGTTTGAGAAGCCGCGGGTGAGGCGGCGAGGCAAATCGGTCAGGTCCCCTGCCGGCGGCAACGTCGGCGGCGGCGGCGGCGCAGCTTTGCGTGGCGAACGCGACATCGGACCTATGGAAAGACAGTCAGACTGCAGATACATTCACTCAGTCGCGCTTCCACGCTCGCAGACGTTGGATGTGTGTTATATATTTATCTGTTAACAGTACCAACTATACACGATAATTCATTAGTTTTCCTCTCGAGAAAACCAAGTGAAATATAATATTGTAGAACGCATAAGTGGACTAGTTGTGAGTGGATTTGTCGCTAGTGTTTGTTTGGTTTTGCATCCATACCGGTAAGTGATATCTACTAGTTTTTCTTCAAATTGCGGCCATACGTTTGTTTTGTTGACATTGTTACGTTGATGATAATGGAAATTTTGCGACTGGGAAATGTTATAAGCATACTTTACTGAGTTTGTGAGCGCAGTTTTATTAGCAGTTAGTAAAGAAATTGGAAGTATATAAATAGTATTCGGATTATTCACCCGTCTTGTTTATTTTGGTACTTGAGAAGTGAAATATAAACAGTTGTCATTGAGAAACAGCCGGAAAATGTAGCTAGTTATAAAGAGACGAAGCAGTTAGGTACTTATCGGTAGGTAATTACTGCAGCTTGAATGACAGGTGTTTATATGTAGGGAGACGATGTGACGTAAGTTGCGACTCATTTTAAACTAGCGAATGGAACAGACACCGTAACTGATTTACCTTCATTAGGTAGGTCTGTTTTATGTCATCAATACTATGGCACAGCCCAACCTCAGTGAAGTTATTAATGTAGAGTAGGTAGTTAATGCAGATGCTAACTGACACCGTGTTTGCAATTGGAAACCTTTGTATCTGTGTCTAGTTGCAGTATGTAATAGCACACCTGTCCACTGTTAACATAAATATCATAGGCTGTTGATAATTATTATAGTTATGTAAAAGGACTCGATGATTGCAGTCGTTATTGATGCTGGCTGTTTTTTATTCTCATTATGTTAGTTGCAGAAATATATTATTTGACGTGTTGGAACTAGGCAATCAGAACTAATTATTTAATTATAATGTTACGTGGACATAATTGTTGATGTAAAATTAATTTCAGTAGGAAGGGGGAAATGTCTATAACTGAAATTAGGGCAACACCGACACGATACCCGTTTGTATGATTAGAACCTCCTAGTAGTAGGCAGTTGTAGCAAAGGATTTCTGTGAGCTTGTCTGTCACTTAAGGCGGCGTTCATAACTTACGTGAGGTGTTTTTTTTAATATATATATTTTTATAATTTCTCATGTACAACAGGTAGAGAATTTTTGAACAACTTACATGCATGAGTCCGCATTTTAAATACAGACTGTACTTACGTAGGTACCTATTATAGAAGTATCTAAACTTGAGTGGAGATTTAGTTTTAAAGAGTTTGGTTGGTGTGTCTAGAACTATTCTCGTAGTATACTATCCAGCCCTGTATTTTAGAACTATTTACTAGTCAAATAGTTCTAAAATACAGGGCTGGATAGTATACTAGGTATACTAGCTATCGGCCTAAGACGTGATATCAAAGAAGACCTGACGTGCGGATTCGATTTAATTTCGATCGTTTTAGTCAGTTTTAGTGTAGCCTAGGGTTGGTATATTTTAATTCTCCATAACCGAACATTTTGAGTACATTCTGGGTCATTATCAATTAATTAATATAAGGCAGATATATACAGTCTAGATTCAGTCTCAGATGCATACTCGAGTCCAGCAGAGAAATACAACCTGAAATGGGCTCACCTTGTCCGTACCTCACCTGTAATTTTTTGATATTGATTAATAATATTATACCAATGTGAATTTGGTTCAGATAATATTCGTAAATGTTCAGCATCTTTTTTAATTCCTGGCGTGTGAACATAACCTAATGTCTCTTAGAAGCGTATTTATGTATAATTGCTTCTTATTCATAATCTATTGTCTTCATCGTGTTTTGTTTCTCTTTTTATGTATCACTATGTATTGTGTGTCGTGTACTTATATACGCTGCAGTTGTTTTATATTTTGAATCTGCCAAGTTAAGATCAAGATAACATTTTAAGTATTTTTTATCGAACGCCTATGTAGTAAAAATAAAAAGTCATTGAGTATAACTACATTTACTGTTGGATGCCTATAAGACACCCAAAATTTCTTCCCAAATTCCGATCTGGCTCAAAAAGCTGAGTTAAATGATAACTAAATAACAAGGCTTATCCCAATTATGCAAAGCTAAGATTCGTAAGTATGCAAAAATCCGCTTTAACACCATTGTCTTATCAGATAAGAATTTAGTTTAATCTGACCCTTATTCTAGTTGACCGGAAACCACGCTTCCTTTAAAGGGAAGTTTACAACTCAGCCAATTAAGTAATTCTGCATGTGTTAGGTACCTGTGCATATTGGTAACACAGAATTACTTATTGCCACAATAAATAAAATCGTACTTGGACGCCAATTGCGAGTTATCGTGTTCGTAATTTGTCTTCAAATCAAACTGTTACAACAGGTGTAAACTGTTACTAAGAAATAAAATAATCAGATAGAAAATTCTAACGGTTACTTAAGTTATGCTACACTTTCACGTAGTTGTTACCCAATGTGTCATTATCGCTCCTACGTCCGATAAACTATCACGCCCACCTTGATCACTTCTCCTCCATTGAGGGACATACCTACCTCTCAATGGAGGAACGTGAGCGTGTTGAGAAGGTGAGACGATAAGGTTCGTCAATGATCTTTGATCTTTTACATATACTAGCTGTTGCCCGCGACTACATTACGTTCCCACCGCGTTTCCGTCACCACAGCATGATGATGAGACTTATGGCACTCACTAATAACAAAGCTTTCTAGTGGTGAAAGAATTTCCAAAATCTATTCAGTTGATCCAGAGATGACCCCTACTACCTCACAAACGGAACCTAACCCGCGACCGGGTAAGGTTTTCGGTTCAGGTTCGGAATAGTCCTCACAAACTCATAAACTTTACCTTTACAACATTAGTACCTATCGATGAGGCGGACAGGCTTAAGCAAGTACCTAAATATAATTATTTGGTGGTAATTACGGTATCAAACATTTATAAACATCAGAATACGCTCTGGCGTTGGTTTTCCTCTCGAATTTGACGACGGGCCTAGACGGCAAATACTTACCCCAAAGTCAAATCAAGAGAAAGCGTGGAAGAGCAGGCATAGGAGTCCAAAGTAAGTCTTTGGTCCTAAGTAATGCAAAAAGGTTTGAGTGTCAATCGAGAACACAATAGAATGCATGAACAGTTATGAGTTTCCACACACATGACACCTAGTTTTTAGGATGAGAAAGAGGTTTTGATTCCAATGACATCAAACGCACTTAATGACTATCGTGATCTTAATGATTGCATGTTCGTGATGTCGCAAAGGTTTTGTAGCAATTTCAATTCACGTAATTAGGAACAATATATATTAGTATTTACATGAAGGTAACACTGTGGTTTTTTTCATTATACTTACTGTATAACACTATAAGAACCAAAATTCTACTAGTAGAAGTAAAATAAACTGAACTAGACTTTCAAATAAACTGGACTCTCACAGGCTACTTTTACCACGCCATAAGCGACATTCCTCACTAAGTCAAGAAACTATCAGTGTAACATTGTGTTAACCTTTTCATTTAACGACATGGTACCTACCCGGTTAGTCATTTGATTGAAGTATTACCAGTCACATAAATGGCCTAGGCGATAAATTAAGTGACGAAATAAATTCAGCACATGAGTGCGACTCCAAGAAATGGCCGTCAGTACACAACCTCTCTGGTAAATAAACAAACTTTTGTACCTATTGTGGGTATTTATTTTCATGTTACACCACTCCAGACCGAACTGATTAGCTATCCGCCGAAATTATTCAGATCCGTCGGTCTGTTTGGCAACAACACATGTAACAACATGGACGGGCAACGCAGAATTATAGTGTTGCCACCGATTACATAATAGCGGTATTGCAAGCAATAAAACATAATTGGAGACGGTTACGTTCATGGGCAAGGCGTTATTTTGTTTTTCAGCAATCTCTTTTAATGTTCTTATCATAATTTTTCTGCGCTTATTTATTCTAGCCATTTAGTCTGATGCCCCTCTTGACGGATACTCCGCCAATGGGTTTTATTATAATAAATCGGTCTGTCGGCTGCTCGGTGGCAGGCGATAGATCGTAAGCCTAGTATGTCCGACTCAGTTATTGTTTTGCTTCCAAAATTGATAAAAACGGCCGTTTACTTTTAGAAAAACCTTTGATGAAGTTTAAATTGAATTTGAGTTTTACAAGTGACAAGTTTTACAACATAATTTACATCAATAACAAGTATTGGCGTTCCGATGCGGACGATCTGCGACAGAATTTCCGTCAACTGTAGCAAAAGGAAGAGACAACCCGTAGTTAAACTGTAAACTCTCCGTTGCGATAAAAATGTCAAAACATCAGTGTTAACTATTTTTAGTAATTGTACTGGTACACTTCCGGTCATACTCATTCTTTCCAAGATGAACTAATCTTAGGGGATTGACAGTCCATACGCATCTTTAAATTTGCTCGTTTTTGTGACTTGTATATTTCTGGCGATTATCCTCAACCCCTGATCGTAGATTAGATAACTGTCTAATCGAGAGATTCAAGGGATAAGCTTACCCCGGCACCTCACGCTCGGCATGATATGAGTAGAGTCGGCATTGCGGCACAGATTACCTATTGCGGTCCCGGTTTCGATTTCTGGCCAGGAAACCAACTCCGAACTCGAATTGATTGACAGAGGGGGTTAAGGGTCTTACTAAAAATAATTTTAGTTCACAATATTCTTAAGAAATGAAGATAAAGCAATAAAACCTTCAGGTGGGTGACATGATCACTGCGTGATCAAGCCCTCACCTTATGGTAAATAAAGAGAGAAAAAAAAAAAAAAACCTTCAGGCAATAAACTACCTACCAGAGGCACATACTAGCTCAGTCGTACTCGTACATGTTGCAATAGGTGCTGTGCCAAAGTAACATTTCATAATATTTTAGTATTTCCTAAATATTTAACTAGTGAGTTTAGCAAGAACATGCAATTACGATTACAATGTCGTATAATTATCGCTTCTTTCTCCATACGTTTCATAATTACCTGTGTACAATAAATTACATTTTAAAAACATATTTTTTACACCCTACACAAAATGGACAATAATGAATCGAAATAATTTAAATGTGGGTATGTAAATAATGTGTCTGTTTTGCAACCCATGTTCGAAGTCTGGCGTTCGAATTAAATTAATAATGGTGTGTGCGTCCAAAAATAGAATACATCGTGTTAATAAATTTAAGTGTTATATTTACGTGTTCCCAATTTAACTAGAGCACGCTGTATGTTGTACGAAGAGTATCTATCTAGTCTAATAATTCTCATCCGCATTACGATACCCCAGTTGGGTTACCCACGATTAGGGAATCGGAGGTCGCAGAATGACCTGCCTCCTCAATGAACGCAGGCCTGGTGGTGACGGGTTGGGCCAAGCAGAAACAGGCCGCGAGGGAATCCCAAAGAGCACCTCTCAATCGCGAGGGCGTTATTCGGACACGGACACCCCGGTTTCCGAACCCAAAAGGGGCCAGGGTCATATGTTGGCTACTATCTCACCTCCGGCCATCAAAGAATAGAAAGTCGGCGTGCGTTGCGAAGTGGGATAGGATTATACCCGTGGGGGTTTATCGCAGATGCAATTTGGAGCCTGACTATATTTTTATTGTCGTGTTAAATAACGACTACCGTCTGACCACCCAACCCGGAAATGAAAGCCAGCGCTCTACATTCATTTCACATTTTAAATTCGGTTTGGCGGTACTGAGGCGACCGTTGCTCTATTTACGCTAGTAATGATAACTTTATAGTTTTTACAGACCCATACTATGGTTAAATGTCACTATGGGTCAAAAAACAGTTTAGGACTAGTAAGTAAAAAAAGCAAACATTCCTATAGAAAGGGAAATATCGCGGGTTCTCATCACATCGAAACTTTCGCTTTCTTTCTGAATTTAATTACAATGTTAACAATTTTTCATTACAATTTTTTCTTTCTTTCGATTTTATTTTATCTGTACCTATACATAGAGTAGGTACGTGTGTAAGTACGTACATACACAATGTTTACAAACATAACTATAACCGTATCGAATACAACAAATTAGGAACTAGTGAGTTACTGTTATTAAACAAATACGTAGGTGCCAATGCCCCTTCTTCGTTGTGAATATTTCCGCTATCTATTTTTATTTCTTTCTCTATCTTTTATAGGCCTAATACAAGGAGTGTTACTCCTACTTGGCTTATAAGGCTTTTAGAAGCGACCGCCCTCTGACCTCCAACCTAGATAAATCTACACCAAAGGTTGATTCGTTTATCAAGATAGTCATAACACCGAGCAGTTGAGGTTGGCTAGACGGATGTCTACAGCACGTAAGACCCAAAAATATTCCCAGTTGATGATTCGCAAACTGTCATGACCATCGCCCGTACTTGCAGTTACAATCACGATGCCATCAATACGTTTAATGGGTGGACGTCGGTCAAGTCGGCTGCCCCAGCGGATGTCGGTTCGTTGAACTAGTGCCTACATGACTAGTTGCTATTATAACTTTTACACTTGATTGGGTTGGGAACGGCCACTATTCGACAGGGGATAGTATATGACGATGAAGTTAGTTGAATTGGGTAGCAATTACTGATGACTATCTACATCTGTTTATATGAACGCAATAATTTCTAAAGCTAACGTGCGGACTAACGTACAAGCATGGATGCGATTGTAAGAAAATTTCATATCATGAGCGGCCTGCGAATTTAAAAAAACCATTCCAAACAAAAAAGAAAAGCCTTTTCACCCACGTCGGTACTGTTTTATGAGAATACCATAGGATTTACCTCATATCCTTGTCTTTATATGTATAATTATTTTTGTTTGTTGTTGTATAATTTCTTAATAAAATAATTCCATGTGCGATTAAAAAGGCGAGCGACATCTTGATGGTGTAAAATCAATTAATTCCTATCCGTAGTACAGACCCATTAGGTAGACACAGACAACGTATTTGCACTTGCTACGTTACTCAGTACTAGAATTGTTTGCAAGCATATCCACCGGTTACAGCCACTCTTGACACGGCCTTCACATACATACAAAGTTTTAAATCTGCAATAATAATTATTATAAGTTGCTTAAGTTCGACTTTTAAGATTTTGTTTAAATTATCTTAGGTGCAGTTAATAAAACCGAACTGAAATGTATTTCAACATAGCCCTTGAGTGTTCTACGAACTAACAAATACTTACATGAAAAATTTATTGTACAATATACAACATTATACAATACGTAGGCAGAGTCGACTAGCGTATTACATTCTTGTATTACGCTAGTCAGAAGTCAATATCGTATACCCGATGTTACATTTTCTAAGCGTTTATTTGGAACCATGCCAGTACGATCGTTTTTATTCCGTAAGCTTTAATACCTCGGTAACCCCAGGCAATTTTAATGCGGCTATATCACAGTTATGGATGCTAAGTTATTTTAATAATAGGTACCTATGTATCGATATTTATTCCGACAGTAAAACAAATCCAGAGATCTACTTACCTACCGATTTTGTAGCTGTGAGGGTCATAGGCTATATGTATAATATCATTATGCTCGTCGGCAGCGGGAACAGGATCAGAAGACCACGCTTTAGAGGCCGCGAGCAACAGCAATGCTGTATACCAATTAATATAATTATATTAAATGGTATAGTTTTCTGAGACCTAAAACGTTACAACCATACCAACACTATCACACTACATAATTTCTGGTTGTCGTTTTGTTAATTATCTTCCGCCGTGACATAAAAAAATCTATTGTAGAGAGCCGAGGCGAATGCCAATTGAAGTATGTATTCGTGAATGTTAAGCTTTAAAATTAATATACGTTCAATGTGTACAGTAGTACTTACATAAAGATAAAATAACTATGGAGAACATAATTTTAAGGCCTTGTAAATCTAAATTAGTTTAATAATTTTAATACTAAGAAACCACGTCGCCACTGATGTTTGAGAGAAGAGGATAAGGCGATGATCATTGTGTGGATGCACACAGTGTGAGTCTTTCATTCATTGTATGAGAAGGCACCACTCCACATAGATGTAAATTACAATTGCATTGAATTTTTAAGGACTTACTTAGGTGCTTTTTATATTTTGTGCTTCTGAAAAAGAAAAAAACACACCAACGAATTTGTAGTTAATTCACTAGTTTACGCTCAGTCGAAGCTCGGTGTTGTTTTATCAAAAATGACTTAAATAAGTATTATTAAGTAAATATTTATAATAATTAAGTTCTGTAATATAATATTCTAATTATGTTACGTATAATACATACAATATAATAAAATAGCCAATGTGCATAATCCTGGTTACCTTGAATATTTATTATTACATATATTATATAAATATCATGTATAAGTATATTAAGCAATTAAGGGCCTATCTTAGACTATGCACAAACAAAGTGTTCTTATTTCCGTTGTTAAATTTAAGTCATTGTAATGAAGTTACTTACTTAAATATTTTCAATGAAACGCGCTATAAATTATTATTATTGCACATTTTTACACAAACAACATTGCACTGGCCTTCGCAGAGCCTTCACAGTGCCAACGGAGTCACGTACTAGAACGCTGATTTAACAATCGGTATAATAGGGAAATTTATTGTTATTTAACACAATCGTTTCCAAGCTAATAATAATAATAATGACTTGTAGTGATAGCTATAACTGACATTGTCTGAAGTTTACGTGCATTTCATATTATACAAAGAAAGAACCCATTTTAGCGGTCTATTCAAGTAAATCCAAGCAAAAGCAAAATACAACAAGACGAAAATCCAAACGCAAACTCGAAAATCCGATAACCTAGTCTAATTACAGAACTTCGATATCGCCAGTGGATTGTGGAGTTCAGACTATAGTCGCTACACTCAAATTTAGACTGAAAGCCAACTCCAAGTGCACTGGAAAAAGGTTCGGAGGATGATGATCTCCACAATATTGTGCATGAGATTGATGCCGGGCACGTCCTCTTGATCTTGTATTCCGTGTCCGTAACCATCTGATTTATTTCGCCTTTGTCTACAATATAGCATCGTGCCACATGCTTCTTTTGACCAAATGAAGTCCCATCCTATTTAAAAACGACGACACAAATGCAACTTTAAAATAAAACACGTTTCATTCCAAGACACTTGCATTCAGGCCAAACAAAGGACAAGACAATAGGAAACATTAGAACATGGTACCGTGCTCGGTCCTCCACCGAGACTTCTAATATCTAAAGAGATAAGTGACATGTCAAGATTGACATGTTATTCTAAGATTAAATTGATAACGTCCTATGTATATCGCGATCTGTCATGATAACATATTCTCATGTGTACAGAGTGGTTCAGTGATAATCCGTGGACAAATGTGTGGACTTTGTGACCATTTTTATGCTCAACATTTGTTGTGTGGACTAATTTATGGGGCCCAGCTATGTCGAATATGCTGAAGAGGTAAGTAGACAGTTAGTTTTTGAATGTTTATTCAAATAATAACTTTTCTCTTTTTTGTATTATCACATTGACCTTGTTTTTATTCAGTTACTTTGTATACTGCCATCTTTATCATTTTTGAAATATTATTATTATATATTAGTCAAATTATAAAATAAACCAAATAAAGTTTCGGACTCGGATACAACCAGAAGCTACGTTAAGATTATGGTTGACTAAGTATTATGTGTAGCATTACATATACGTATAGGAGCATGAATAATTGCTTTTGAATATATAAGTATATACTTCCGTTTGTTTTTACATATGACATTATATTAAATTACAAGGTGTTTAGATGCATAACTGTGACCTTATCAGATCAATGAATAATTAATTATTTACTGACTGATGGTCGTGGCTTCGCTTTCGTGGAATGGCGAACTCGTTCTCGCAAACCATTCGAAAAAAAATCTGGGAAAAATATAAGATAGCCTATGTGTTATTCCAGGCTCTAATCTATATATACATATGTAGGTATCAATTGAGATTCGTTGAGTCTTTTGAGCGTAATTGAGTCACAAACGTCCAAATAAACAAACAAACATCTTCACAATCTTTATCATTTAGGCATAATTAGTATTACAAAGTAATAAGAAGAATTCACAATTTTCAACTCAAAACGTGGTATTTCTGGAGTACCGAGAGAAGAGAAAACCAAGCCATTATTATATGTATGTACAGAGTTCTCACATGTGAATTCTCACAGTCGGTGAATTGCCCCAAGAGGTGTCGGTAACGGTGTCGAGCGTTTAATAATCGTTTCCCATCTCAAAAATATTTTGCAAAACCGAAAAGACGGACTGAACGGATTGAGATGTGTTTATTTTTGTAAGAGTTAGACGCAGTTTATAGCCTGAATATGGTATGTGTGAACATAATAGGCATGATGACAAGGTTGTCCGATTCTACCCAATAGGTAGGCACTGCTTAATATCTTAGTGTTTGCTGTAAAAATATACATTGTAAAGTAAATTATATAATGAAGTAGTTTTATTCATTATGTAATTTACTTAATAACTAAGTTGAAACCATGACTTTTCATAATTTTTAGTTCCCAAGGAGACCCAACATAGACCGAGATAAATGCGATCTCTTGCGCTCTATGCATTTGCACTACTTGCTAAGAAGGCATAATGTCACGCTTTCCTAAAGATTTTGTGTAGAGCAAATTCCTGGAGCTCAAAACATTGAATTTTTATAATCAAATATTATGAAACTATTTGTTGTAAGAAAAAAACATTTTAACAGCTCATTGTATTGTTATAAACTGGTTATTTTTCTAGAACATATAAGAAGTAGTGATCATCCCTATTATTTTAATGCAACCGCAGATAGGACCTAAACTAGAATCGTATAAACGACATTAATGTGGGCAAAGGCGCGGTCATTAGCAAATGGATTATAAAAGTGTTGAATAGAGATATAATTAATAAAAGACGAAGAAGAGTTAAGTAATTGTGTATAGCCTCGCGTAAACGCATTCTAACCTTAGAGTAAACACACACAAAGTATTTTGACGCAGTTATAGCTATCACAAGGCGGTGTGTAAAACAGTGAGTACTTTGGTACAAGTTAACATTATCTATACATACTTACATGCCAGGACTTGTACACATTTGGAGTTTAAAGAACCAAAATTTCAATTAGGTTACTCACACATAACGCGTATTTCTAGCCGTTTTGTGGTTTGTTAGCAATACCTACCTACGTGTTTATACAGTTGTGAATAGTCAGACATCGTATCCTCGAATGTTTTATTCGTTTTGAAACTGGTTAGAAACGTGAAGTGCAAAATGCATTCGTATCACCTCGTCCCCACAGTATTTGTATAAATATAAATTACATCACTGTTCTTTTTTGTTAATTAAATTACTTTATTCGTTTAAAAACCTAGTTTTTATAAAAGTAAACGAATAATAATGATAATAAAACCCAGTATGCGTGTAGTATTTTTGCTTATACTACAATGTTTATGTCAATGTACTTTCAATGTTTTCGTGAATTTACCGGCAATAATGCCAAATTTTGCTAACGGTCCTTGATTTGTACTTCCAAGTACGTACATACGTACATACTTATGCTTATCACCACTGTATGACCTATTATCACCGTTTCACCGTTGGTAATTGTAATCCAATTTGTAATTTCCCACCTGTCAGACTTATTTTTAAAAAGATATGTGAGATACTTTAGTCTTTGCACACTGAACATTACGATATGGTTATGATGTTAATTTAAAAAAAAAAACGATCATCAAATGTCTCTGTCACCTACTGAAACTAGTGTCAGTTTGAAGTTGATTACATATTACATGTTATTATTACATAAATCATATTGTAGCATTCTATAGGTGAAAATATTATTGAAATCGGTCCAATAATTTCGGAGCCTATTCTTACAAACAAACGAACAGACAAAAAAACATTTACCAAAATACAAAATATTTCCTCTTTATATAAGTGTAGTTTGTCATCATTCTCTGAGCCTATTCCCAACTCAGTTGGGATTGGCTTTTTAGTCTAACTAAGATGCGGCTGAACTTCGATATTTTCGATATCGAACTAAGTACTGATGTACAAATTGTAAGAACTATGTACACTTAGTGAGCAATAAATGATTTGATTTGATTTGATTTGATTCCATGTAGCGACTGCCATCATTCTCAAGTTCTATAGTTAAACTAGTAGGACATGTTTATGTTTTATGTGTTTACAAATAATATCGAACCCGCGCCTCCTGCATAGCAGTCGAAAAACGGTTAACCCTACATTAACTATATATCGTGATTTTAGTATAAGTATCGGTTTGATCAAAGACGTCCTTTATTATTTATATCAGCTAGACAGTTTGCTCGACCATGAAATAAATAATAGAAGAGTATGATCTGCTCGTAAGACTATTTATCTTGATATACTCTCTGATATGGTAATCAGTATTCTGTTTAGATACCACCTACGGATACTACATACAATACTGTCGTGGTTGACTCTAGCAACTATCCGTTTTCAATAGATGTCGTCAATATTGTCATGTTGGTAAATTGAAAAAGTGGCATCTATCTATAGTACCTAACTACCTACCTACCTACAATTGTATAATTATTGTAAAGTGGTCGTGTCTGTACATTGGGATACTTAAAAAATCTTGGGCTATGTTATATATTAATGACGTTCAGTAACGTGTAAATATTTTTTTAGAAAACTTGTCTGTTTGTTCGCGATGAATGCAAAAACTACAGGCGGAATTTGGTGCGCTTTTTTTCTCTGAAAGATCTTAATCATACTTAAATACTTACGTTTATTTGAGGGTCATCGATTCGCTTGAGTAAATCTGAACATATGGCCAAATCCGCGAAAACTGACATCCACACGGATGTAGCCCGAGAGGCTATTATAATTATTATTATATTATTTGTATGTTTGAAAAAAATTCAATGAATAAGTTCTTAATGACTTGTCATTAAAGTACATACATATTACTACTATTATAAGAATGAACTGGTACTTTTGAAACAGTACAATCGGTACTGTTTCAAACCTCTCTAAACAATTTATGCGCGATTATAGTATACAGCAAAGTTTTATTGGTATGTGTTTACCAAAGAGTATAGTACTGTAATGTAACTGAAAATGTACACATGAGATGTCACATGTGAATGTGAATGAAGTCAAAAGAGGTTTCAGTGGCAGTGCTGCATCTCAAAAAATGTTCTACGAAAACTTTCAGTTTAAAAATGGATTTCGATTTACAAAATAAATAGTAGGTACTATTTGAATGTAGATTTACATTATAGAAAATTGTTTTTATTTATCTACTTGATATTAAGTTCGAAAGTACCTACCTTAAGAAATAAACGATTATTGACATTGACAGCTGGCTGGGGATTTAAAAAGGTACACCGTCACTGCATAGTACAAAACAAAGTCGCGTTGTCTGTCCCTCTATCCTATGGATTTTGATGGGTTTTTTTATTAGATAGACTGATTGAAAAGGAAGGTTTATATGTATATAACAGCATACTACAGCCAACTGCTCCTGGAGCTAAAGTGAAAAATGTTGCAAAATGGGATGACGCAGACGAAGTTGCGCAGATTAGCTACTTATAGATAAAATAAAAATGTGAGAGCTATAACCAAACTGAGACCATCGGAGGTGTACGATTATTTTAAGTTACAGATCACACGCAACAAGCTGCGCGTGGGCAGTGTAGATATTAATAACTTAACGCTAATAACACATACTTATTACTCTGTATTTCAAAACTATCTTACCTTCAACGAGGTCGCACCTGTCGACAGGGTTATCACGTGTTTGTAGAATGTGTTCGGAAATAGTATAGTGTTAATATACCTTACCGTACCTTTATCAACAGTCTTCTACCCTTATCCCATGGTATTTGGGGTCGACGCAACTTTTACTTGCTCTATTTATATCTACTAGCAGTTCTCACAAAATTGACTTCCTTCCAATTACGATATTCCATTACAATTATTCAAATAATTCGTCCACCTCCACATTGGTGTTGAAATTAACGTAATTTAATTGAAAATCTAATATTATTACTCTTACTTTCGAATATCTTCACTAATAAAATTACGTGACATTATGTTTATATATTAGGATGTCAAAATGTTTGACAAGTGACAACCCTGCGCAAGATAGATGGTGACTATTTTACTGCCACATATATTTAGAATTCCCAATTAACTTTTGAATGTAATAATAAGTTTCACGTTAGTGAAACTTATCGGAAACGCAAACTTCCGAATTATGCAATAATAAACCAACAATTAAAAAAAATACTGGCAACGTTTTGTGATAGGTACAAATGATATTGAGTGTTATTTTCTTCTTATACCTAATTAACTAGCTGACCCGCGCTACTTCGTCTGCGGCACCCCGTTTTTGCAACATTTTTCACTTCTGCTCCGCACCAGTTAGTTGTAGCATGATGTTTCATAACCTTCCTCTTCAATCAATCTATTTATGAAAAGAAACCGCAACAAAATCCGTTGAGTACTTTTAAAGATTGAAGTATATAATAGGACAAACATAAGGATATAAGGCCCGATACCACTAACTACCGCTTCCTATAATAGCGTTTGTATATTTTCAAACTGTAAATAAAATTTTACAAGGAATGGAGTTCATATACCTACCTATTGGTTCTCGATACAGAGCGTAATTTGTTGATTGTTTGTTTTCGATAGCAAGGAATGCATATTTATTGCCTAATTTCTAATCTTTAATGTGTGCTACCATCTTTGGTACCTATACTCTTTAACCGTACAATATTATCATTTTATATATTCACATTGTGTAATGGATTGAATAGTAAACTCTAATATCAACGTAATTTGTCATGTCATACCCAATATATCCTTATATTAATTTATTCACTACACATATTATTTCAACTTCATTACTTAATGTGATCAATCAATGAAATAATCTGCATATTACACTCTCTTATACGCCATTGACTTTTCCCCTGTTGCTATTCCTCCACGTCTTCCGACGGATGTTACGTTAACAGGTGCGCGGACTTCAGGAGTTCAGGCAAAATGGGAACTAGTTGAATGCAATGATAAATGGTCCTTAGGGAGATATGGCCTACTCATATCTTGCTCACTCAGTTAGCTTATCCTGAAAGTAATATGGGTAACATTCATCTTCTACCTGCCCTTATCCCAATCTCAATAATATGGGTAACATATTTAAAACACTTCATTTTAAGTCATTCGATTTGTTGATTATTCCTATCGTTACTATCACCTTGCAGACAGGATGCACTGGTCAAAGACCTTATATATGGCCTAGTTTAGTTAACACAAAACCAAGAAGCCAAGATTGACTTTGCAATTGTGAAGTGCAATATTCAAGAATTATAATTAGGAATGTGACTTCATATATATTGATAGATGCACATTATCAAGGTGTGGGTAAAAATTAACCATGATCCGTCAGTGTACCGTACACTCATAACCTCCCTAAATGGATAGGTTTCGTTTTGACTGATCATATAGATCAGTATACAGAATATCAACGTACGCTTATCGCTTTCCTGACTGATCGATTTTAATTTCTTAACAATATTCTTTATAAAACGCCGTCTTGATTATTGCTTTCTTCATTATTTTTTTATACTTATTTAGTGCAGGAGACATGTTAGTATATAACTATTTAAGCAAAGTCATTACATCGTTTAAGTATTGCATTGATCGGACCTTTAATATCAGGTTGCCTGTCCAAGTACACGAAGCTGCAAGGTGATTGAGTGATATTTGGAACGTACGACAAATAATGCATGTACTCATAAAATTAATTTCCGATACTTAATACTGGCGTGATAAGGACCTTGATTTAGATTTACAAGGAAATTGTTTTCTTAATTATTATTTGTGTGTGCCCACCTGTGCCCGCGACAATGTTGCATGTCGCATGGACTTACATCTTGTGTTCTATTTTTACGAGTAAATGGATACAATTTAACTTTAACAAAATTTCGTCAAAATCCAGCCACTACGGAGATTACTCGGTTCTGCACCAGACAGTGAGAAAAAAAGACAGGTGACAGACATACCAAAATCTGAAAATATATTTATTTTGTTGCTTTTACAAATAAGCTGATATTTTAAACTTTACTAACAGACACTTTAATTTACTTCAGAATAAATGATACAATTATTTACGTTGCAATTACTTAACCATGCATATAAAATTTAATTAATATGGTACACATTTATGGTACAAAGTTACAGGTTGCACTAGCCATGGTCTCAAGTTGGCTGGTCTTGCAACTTGCGACCACGGCTAGTGCCACCTGGCCGAAACGTCAAGTACTTGAAAAGGTAAATTACCATATATAGCCACGTTTATACCCGGGTTTTGCTAACCATATAAATCATGCATCGCGTAAGTTTAAACGTGATTAGTGGTAGATATTACTATAATTGCCTGCCCTATGAAAAACTGGATGTCTGTTTGTCTGTGGTAGATAAATAGACACTAGCCTGATAAATAAACATAGATTTTAAAGATTGAAAACGTCCTAAGCATACCTACAAATTTGTGACCCTTGCCTTGGCACCAGAAATATGTGATAATACTTTAATGTAATAAACACAATGTCCATTCTCTCGATATAAATTCCGATTTGATACTCCTGGTCGGTATACTAATTCATGTCAGTGCGATGACGGCGAATGGCGAAGGAACTTTAGAAACGATATTATCGCGTGTTATTTGGTTATTATTATCTAAGTTTATATACGTCTTAGAAATTATAACATTTAATCATTCTCAACTAGTTCCCCATTAATATAATTCAAAATTGACATTTAACCTACTATCTTCAAAACATTTGACATATAATTTTATAATCTAATTAGTGCCAGATGAAGCAAGAATAATCGGATTTGTTATCGAAACTTGTTAGTACTTGCCTACGCCAATTTCAACTAGACATTACGTCGACATAGAACATAAAAGTGAATGGTAAGCCTAAACAACATCACTTTCTTATAATTATCATAAAAATAATAACTTAGATTGAATATTAATCAAAATGAATCAAGACTCCCGTAGGCTACCTAGGTTTTTATGAGGTTTTGATATTGAAAAACAAATTAAATAAATTCTCATCGGTTGTAAAACCGACGTTTTTAATTATATTTAATCATGTCGTTCAATTTCAAGGACATTAAACAGTTTTGATAGGTCACCAGGCCCTTCTATCTTAAGCAACACTGCTCTTACCGGATTCAATGATATATAAATATATCAAAATCACTTCGATTTTTACTCAAGCAAAAACAAGATTATTAAACGGAATAATTAGGTAGATATCATTTGTAAACCGAGGTATTCTGAACCAGTTCGTATTAAGATAAAATATCCATACAAATGTTATTCCATGGGAACAGTGGCGATAATACTTACGCAAT
The DNA here is from genome assembly GCA_963691645.1 of Pelosia muscerda. Taxonomy (NCBI): domain Eukaryota; kingdom Metazoa; phylum Arthropoda; class Insecta; order Lepidoptera; family Erebidae; genus Pelosia; species Pelosia muscerda. The sequence continues at coordinate 18,169,940 of OY829098.1, read as the reverse complement.
TATACGCGTGTGTGTTGTGAATTACTTTCACTGTAGTCTTTGCACATCATAGGTAATCTCATAGCTATTAAACCATTCGTTTTCTAGCTATGAAGTTAAATATATTCCTTTCAACAGTCTACCAGGGACCAGATTCCCAAAAGGCAAGTTTTTGTTATTTGTCACATAATAAATAAACCAATAACTGATTTCCATGCCTGGGTTTAGGAAAATGATATCCAGAATTACCAAATTAGGATTTCTATCCTAATTTTCCTTACGGTAATATGGCAATTCTGAATATAAGTTTATTTAATAGAGTGACGAACAACAAAACCGCAAAAACATAATTTTAGCGGATCGGGCCACCATCAGACTGTTGACAGGAACACAAGTAGGTAGTTCACACATTTTGACTTGTAAGTTCAGTCTGTTCATTTCCTTGTATCAGTATCGATAGAAGAACCCAGTGAGAGTAAGTACCTACTCAATAAGTACACGATCGCATTCAGAATACATTGTAGACCCGTCACCCGTCAGTTGTATGAACATTAAAACTTTTGCAAATGGTCGTGATTCTCGTCCGTTTGTTTTTGCATTTTTTCTCAGATTTTCTCTTGCATGCATTGTTACGTCTCTTCTTACTGTAGTACCTTAATGCAGTGAAATGAATTTATACTTGCTATCCGGTATACTGTCGTCGGAATATCAATGGACTTCCATGTAATCAATCTTGGCATTTAGATTTTTTAAACCACTGTGGTGACAAACAAGTACACTTTATGTGACGCTGTTACTGTTCCTACGATTTATGATGGACTGGAACTTTTGAGCAACGTGATTGACAAGTTATTCGATACAGCAGTGTTGGCTACTTGTTGGGAAAAAAACAGTCACCGAGTAACCTTGTAATACGATGTGACGTTTTATTCCCATTTAGTAACATCGCCATTTAGCAGAGTTACCTACCGGTGGGGAAAAAAGTAGGTATTAACCATTACGATGAATCAATCAGTATTATGCGTTTGTGGTTCGATGTTACTAATAGGATAATAGTTATAAAAAATAGGTATAGAATAAATCATATTTACACATGCTGTATTGCTCGCTTAGACATTTAAATTTACATTTAATTTTCAATAACAGCCTTTAACTCACAAACACGTGTCTGTTCTAAATATAACCAATGTTTTACAATCGATAAGTGATTGAGCAATAATCGATTGAACAAGCTTTCGTATAGTAGGGTAAGTAGATACAGATCTGTTCTAAGAAAACAGTAGTTGTATTATATAGGAATTCAAAAAGTAAATATTACGTAACGGCTAATAGGCACAGCGTACCGGCTGCTGCTGTTAGACAATAGGTATTATTTGAAAAGGGCACTTGTGTACATTTCATTGACCCGGTGAAACCTAATACAGCTACACTTGTACTGCTTACCCGATATTCTATTACTTAAAGTAAGTGCAATAACCAGTATGTTTAGCTGTTTCACTGATCGAACTTTCACGGCAGTTGCTTTTAAACTATCGCCCATGGGAATTCCAAATTTCAAATCCACATCTGTTTCTTGATTTGCGTATTGTAAAAGTAATTATCTATTGCACGAACATACTTCCACGTGTGTATGTTTTTTTACATAAAACATCCCTTATTACCTTGAGAAACTTCGTACAAAATATTAAAAAACTACACTACCCTACCATACCATACCAATCACAATACCTACTATTAATATTGAATACATTGTTCCTCGCTACTTAACTGTTATTAGAGCGATAATTTTCATACAAAAAACTAATGCCATAATCAAAGAATGACTCAGTGTTCGTCAACTAAGTATTCCAGTCATAGATCGCCAGTAGGCCAGTCTAATTTCGCCTACAAAAAATAATACAAAAGAATATAATGTAATAGATACATTGTAATAATTTAAACTACGTGGGGCCGTCGCCATCGTCTGGTGACGGGACGCAGAAGTAATTGTCCTATGTCAGAATGTTTACAGAATCATTTATTATCATCATCTCAGTGTTGTTCCCGGTTGCATCCGAAACTCATTCATTCCCCTTAGTTTTGATTTTATGGAGCAATAAACCCAGCCATCAGTTTCGTCAAGTCCAATTCCATCGATCCCGTGGAATCCACCATCTTGCAGATTTTTGAAAGCTACTGATTGATTGTTGACACGCAGCAACTTCAGTTGACAACTCGAGTTTCGTTTGAGTTGCAACTTAGGCCATAGGTGGGTTTCATTAAAATACTTATTTCAATATGGCATTGCCACACGTAGATCGAGCAAAACGTTATGAATAATGGTATTTCAATAGAAACTTCCCTCGTTCCATTAATTGGTTCAGCAGGCCATGATGAGGTGCATAGTCCGAGGGCAGTGGACCATGGAAGTAGATTATTTGTATTATACCGTATACGGCTGATCAGTACGTACATAATAATAATGCATGCGATGGTGAGCTAAGAGAAATAGCTGTACTGTAGCGTGAGGCACCCACCCGCATGTGGACCTGACCCGTTCCCACGACCTATTAGAACCTAGCTATTTTCTTAGCTCTGTAATTAAATCTAGATTAGTGATGTCATTAAGTAATACTTTTCCACCCTCTATAAGTACATTCATTTGTATTCTTTAATATTAGTTAAGAGCGTAATCATTTTTAGCATTTTATTCCTGAGAAGTTGAATATAGATATTCATAATGTATAGAATCAAGTTTGAATTGATTTTTATACTACATACATAAATAATCACACTTATATCCCCGGAGGGCTAGGCAAAGGTGTAAATCACCCACATTTCACCAATCATTGTATTCGATCCCACGTAATAGGGGATGAGACATACAAGGAAATAAATGTTTTTTATTCTCACAGACTAATTTCTAACTTATAAAATTCTTGTGCCACAGCGTTTCTCTACAAAGTTCTCTGTATCGGCTAGACGATTCCTATGATTTTTTTTAAAAATATAAAATATTGTCAAGTTAACTACTACTAAACTACTAACTCATTGGGGTCAGAAATTCTCCACAGGCATTATAATTTTTTGTAACAATTACATGACTCACATACTTCAGCCAGATTTCAAGAACGGAACCTGAAGGTTTCTTGTAAGGTTAGTGTGACGCCCCTGATGTTGACAGTCACACTTCACATCCATCAGACACTACCCACTTCCCATCAGGCACGTAGACCGTGTGCGTACTAGTCACCAGTACAAAAAACTGTATTCCTAGGTTTTACAAAAATATTGCACTCAGTTCAAAATGCAAAAAAATCCCAAAAATGATTATACCAATTTTCCTCCGACCCTTAAAATTTCTCCAGATGTACCTATTATAATACTTAAGGATTTTTGTACCTAATATTAGGTCAATGACTATGGAAGGTATTAGGTGAACAATTCTAAATATAAATTAAATTTACCCAGTATAGTGCGTATTATATTGTTTCATGATTCATGCCCGAAGCTTCACAGAGCCTTTAGTCCAATTATGAAACTAGGTAAGTAACGTGAATGCCCTGTAATCTGCCGAAGGGTGACAATCAATTTCTCGGCTATCCGACCTGTCCTACTGGCGTCTGGCAAAATATTACGTCACTTATTACATCTTCGAATATTAGATCTCGCAATATGAAACTATTAATAAAAGATAGAATTTGAGGCAAAAGCTATGGTTTTTGAGTGAAATTACGTAACCAATGCAAATATGGCGATAAATTATAAATTCATAGTGGATAAAATAATCATTTTGAGTAAATTATACATCATTTGGGTGTCTTTTTTATGGAATATATTATTTGATTACATATTTTATATCAATCCGGATAGATATGGAACGCATTTGTGTTTATTTTCTCTTAAATCTAACTTTAAGTGATTATTCATTTCTATTATCTCACATTAGAATCAAACTGAAATTTTAATCGGAATAAATGGCGTTGAATTTGGTGATACGAGTGCTAATGAGACAATAGCTCCTACTTGTTTATAAATTAGCAACCGATCAGTTGCCGTCAGTGTAAATAATATAATGAAACAACATCAAATAAATCATGATACAATAAGTTGAAAATAGTCTTTCTGTAGTTTATATTTTCAACATGTCAGTTGTTAACGTGCATACTTAGATGTATTAACGGAATGTGTTGTCTAGAATCCAGCCTGAATTTCATGTATATAAAGGAAAGACTAACTGATGGCATTCCGTAAAACCTAATAATGTGTCAAAAACCATTGTATAGATATTATTGCACTCGGAAACTGCTGCAGATAAATCATACTTAATTTCTGCACTTAAATTGCAACTTACTTTAGATTGCTAATATTTTTGCCTCCGTATCATTAATCAATCAATTGCAGATGCAATCTTTGTACTTGTCACATCTTCGTCCTTGGTTATGTCATCACATGAAATTAGCCGTTTCTGTTCTCAGTACCATCTGAGCGTGAATAACAATTCTGAATGCCACCGCTCAGTACGAATGTACCTCATCTTCGTTTAAATACCCCATAAATTATATAATTTTAATGGTGCATTGAAATATATTCAAAGCAACATTAATGTAGTATAAATAATTTAAAAGTGTTTAAGTATAATATTTACGACTTACATCGAAGTTATAAAAAGAGAAAGACACATAAGTGTGAAAGATACAAAAAAGCAAAAATAATGAAATACCCGTGAGAGTTTTTGCATGGTGTGAGAGAGTTAAAAAACATTTATAACATTACATAATGTTCTTCCTAATAAAGTTTTAAAAACAGATAAAAGTTAAGCACACTGCCCGGTGGGCTTAACTTTATCTGCTTTATTAACTTTTATCTTTTATTTACCATGGCATGGGTGCCATGCCACATAGCTACCCACCTCCTATCCTATTAGTATCGGATAAAATACCTGTAGATGACCAAGCATTTACCTACGTATGCTTGCCGAGTGGTAGTTGGCCTGTATTTGTTGACTTTGCTACGAAATAAAGTGAAAAATTTAATAAATACTAATTAAATTCACGCGCGTTAGTTCATGATGTGTTCGTGACAATGTTTGTCAAGCAAAAATATAATTTCATTATTACGCTAATGCTTCTTTTTGTCGTCATCTGGTTAGTTAGTACGACACACAAATTACTTGTGAGTGAGTAATAAAGATACTTTATGTACCGGTATGCGGCATGACGTGAGTTTAAATAAAAGAAAGATTATTTTGTATGCATAGAACATAACTCTGATTCGTTGATTTCAGCTCGTGTAATATTGTTAGCTATTTTATTAACATCTTCTTCTGATATTTACTTTATTTATAAAAACATTTTGCAATTATGTAGGTATATAGTATGTTATGGACAATCTCACTTTTCAGTTGAGATCGTCCTATTCTACTCTTCGTGTGGACTGTATTGTGGACTTTTATCTGACAACCTTTTCAATAGAAACACTAATTGCTTCAAAACGTTTATTCTATCTTCTATATACTAAGTTTTAACAACTAATGTCTTCTAGGTTCTTCCTTTTCTTCTTGAGTGGTTCTTGAGAGTAGTTCTTGAGAGTGGTTCTTCGTTGGTTGTGCGTTTGCGGTTGTGGTTGTGGTTGTGGTTGTGTCTTAGCGTCGGTTTCACCGAGCTTAAGTACCAATTTTTTCATTAGCCCGCAGTGGGCGTTAAGGAGCTATTCTTTATTTACAATTTATCTTCATTAGCCCGCAGTGGGCGTTAGGGAGCTATTCTTTATTTACAATTCATCTTATACCTATATTCACAATTTATCTTATTCTACGTGGTTCGGTGTACTCGGCGTACTGGACAGTTCTCCCCCCAGTGCAGCAGTCCGCGTAACGGCCTTCTCAAGTACGACGAGCTTGCTCACGGGGCGCTTGAAGACTCCAGTCTTCGTCCTGACGTCCGCCATCCGAACTCCGCCGTCGGGTCCCACGTAGGTTCTGGTGACCTCTCCCATCGGCCACACGTTGCGTGGTAGTACGTGATCCATTACCACCACGATGTCTCCTTCTTGCAGGGGTCGTCGTTGGCTGCTTGGCTCGCCGCGGGGTACCAGGGTAGGTAGGTACTCCTTTACCCATCTGCTCCAAAAATGGTCGGCGAGGGCTTGACAACTCCTCCATGTTCGTCGATCGGCGTATTGACACGGCCCGGTCGAAGGCAGTCCTGTGGATGACCCCAATAAGAAATGGTTAGGGGTCAGCGCCTCCGGATCGCTCGGGTCGACACTCACGTGGGTCAACGGTCTTGCGTTTATCGAGAACTCAGCTTCGGCCATCAGAGTCCCCAACACTTCTTCGGTCGGCTCCTTTTCAGTTAACGTCGCCGCCAACGCTGTTTTCACTGACCGCACTAGCCTTTCCCACGCTCCGCCTTGGTTCGGCGCTCCCGGCGGTATGTATCGCCAGTTCACCGCATGCAGCTGTCCCAGTTCTCGTAGCGCCGGCATCCACTCTTCGTAGGCGACCTTCAGCTCCTTGTCTGCTCCGTGGAAGTTGGTGGCGTTGTCCGAGTATATGGTTCTCGGCCAACCCCTTCTCGCAGCCATCCTCCGAAGTGCCATGATCGCGGAGCTTGTAGTGAGTGATGCGACGATCTCCAGGTGCACAGCTCTTGATGACAGGCAGGTGAACAGGGCGCCCCACCTCTTCTCTCGGCGACGTCCCACCTTGATGACCATGGGTCCGAAGTAGTCTATCCCACAGTGAGTGAAAGGTCGCTGGTACGGTTCTAGGCGCTCTCGTGGCAGATCTCCAATTGCCGGCGGTTGCGGTCTGGCTCTTCTTTTTCTGCACAGGCCGCAGTCTCGTTCGGTTGCTCTCACGGTGGGTCGCAGGTGGATGATCCAGTACCGCTGCCGCAGGTCGTTCGTTACTCGTTCTCGCCCAGCGTGTCCGGCGGCCCGATGCTCGCGCATCACTATAAGTTTAGTGATGTAATGTCGGCCGTCGAGTATGAGCGGTCTCTTCGTTTCTAGCGGCGCGGTGGCTGCTCCGATGCGTCCCTTGACCCGCAGTAATCCGTCTTCCATGACCGGGTCCAACTTGTACAGACGGCTCGCCTTAGGAATAGGGCGGGCGGCCTGCAGTCGCGCGATGTCTTCTCCGAAGCTTTCGTGCTGCGCGCGGCTGATGATCGCGTTCTCAGCTTTTTCAATGTGTATAGTTCTCAGATGCGACGTCAGTCGGCGACACTTGTCTATGAAGGCTAACACGTAGGCGGCGGCTCTAACATATTTCGTGAAGTTAGAGAATCGCGTGGGGTCGGGTAACCACGCATGATGTACTTCGCTCTTCTCGCTGACGTGTAGTACCTCGCAGTCTTCGATCAACTGTGTCTTATCTGCCGGCCACTGATCTTCTGGTTGCAACAGGAACTCTGGACCGTGAAACCATCTGTCGTCTGCGGTGATGGGTGAGTGAGTGATGCGCGTCGCGTCGTCTGCTACGTTTTGGACGGTCGGCACCCACCGCCACTCCTTGCTGTGCGTGAGCTCGGAGATCTCGCCCAGGCGGTGAGCTACAAACGGCGTGTAGCGTCGCTCGTCGTTTCGCACCCAATGTATCACCGTAGTTGAGTCGGTCCAATACACTGTCTTGTCAATTTTCACCCGATGTTCTCGCTTGATTGTCGCCGCCAGTCTTGACCCGATGACCGCCGCTTGTAGTTCTAGTCGCGGTATTGTTTGCGCCCGTCGGGGTGCCACCTTTGATTTGGCGGCCACGAGACATAGCTTGATGCTTCTGTCCGGCCGTGTGATACGCCAATATGCCACTGCTGCGTATGCTTGCTCACTCGCGTCGCACAGTATGTGTAGTTGCAGGTCTTGAGCTTCACTTAGCGCGTAGCATCGTTCGAGTCGTAGGCGGGCTAGGTCGGGGAGTCGTTCTAGCCAGGCAGCGAAAAGCTCGTTCTCTTCTTCGGGTATTGGTTCGTCCCACGAGATCTGAAGTCGCCACAGGCTCTGCAACACGATCTTGGCGCGTATGGTGAAGTGACTCAGCAGTCCGAGGGGGTCATATATGGACATTACCGCGCTGAGGGCTTCTCTCTTCGTCGGCGCTCTTGTTCGGTTGACGACTTCGGTGGGAACTCTGTTCATTGAGGTGTTGAACCCAAGCTCGTCTTGCTCTGCGTTCCAGATGAGGCCAAGTATCTTATTCTCGGGCCCATCTCCCCCCAGTGGGGTCGGCGACGTCGCTCGTAGCTCGGCAGGGACGTCTCGGAGTACGCTGGCTTGGTTCGTGTTCCATCCTCGTAGTGTGAAGCCGGCGGCTGCGTGGACCGTCATCAACTCGGAGACGGCTCGCTGGGTTTCATCTTCATTTTCATAGCTGGCTGCCAGGTCATCCATGTAGTGACTTCTTGTTATGGCTTCGAAGGCCGCCGCGTGAGTGTCTGCGTGGGCCTTCGCGTTCGCGTCTCGAACGTAATGTGCCATGAATGGGGAACTGGCGGCGCCGAAGATCATGCTCGTCATCTTGTAGTGTCGGGGTGGTACGTCTCGTTCGCCTCCCCGCCACAGGAACTGCTGAGCTGGTTGATCTTCACGTCTTATCTTCACTTGAAGAAACATCTCTTGAATGTCAGCTGTGATCGCGATCGGCTTCTCTCGGAACCGGAACATAATTCCCTGCAATGACATTAACAGGTCCGGTCCTTCTAGCAGGTGATCATTTAGGCTGACACCCCGGTTCTTGGCTGCTGCATCGAAGACGAGTCGTAGTTTCCCAGGCTTGTTCGGATTCTGTACGGCGAAGTGAGGTAAATACCAGCTGACTGGACTCGTAGCCTCGGTGCCGTCGCACGGTGTCGCGTACCCCTTACTTAACAAATTGTCAACTTGTCTGGTGTAGGCTTCGGCGAACTCTGGGTCTTCATCCATCTTGATCTCGATCTTCTTTAATCGGCGCAGCGCTGAGTTGTAACTCGGTGGGAGAGCGATGCCGTCTTCTTTCCACGGTAGCCCCACCTCGTAGCCTTGTTTCGTTCGCTTCAATGTTGTCTCGACGATTTGTACTGCTCGACGTTCCGCGTCGCTCACTTTCGGTTTGTGAGAGACACCGAGCGCGTCGATCTTGAAGTGGTTGTCTACGAGGTCGTGTAGGCGTTCGTCTCCGTTTTCGGTTCGTTCGGAGGTAAAGACATGTAGCACGTTGCTCTCGCTTTTGCAGATGACGCTTCGCGGTAGCGTCCCATGTACTACCCATCCTAGGGTGGTTCTCGATGCTACGGGTTGGCCTGGCTTGCCCAGACGTAGTTCTCTTGACACGATGAATTCCCAGTGGTCGGTGCCGATGAGGATTCCCGGTCGTGTTGATTCGTAGCAGACGTCATTCTTCCCTAGGTCTCGCAGGTGTTCGTATTCGAGCAGTGAAGTCGGAATGGATTGCTGGTGTAGTTTCATAGACCGGACGGTGCGCGCTTTAAGCACGTGCGGCACTCCTTCAGGTCCATGAAGTCGTACGGTCACCAGCTGGCTTCTTTCTTCCGACTGCTGCATGTTGACCCCTCGCATCATCAATCGTTGCGTAGGTCCTCTTGCCCCAATCTGCCTTGCTAGGTCTGCATCGATCAGTGAGATGGTAGCGCCTTCATCCAGGAGTGCGTGAGTCTTCACCTCCCCCCCTGGTCCCACGACGGTGACGGGACACATCTTCAACAGCACTGCTTTCGGTTCAGTGGTGGTTTGGGTGACCACCGACAGTACTGCTTCCGTCGGGCTTGCGGTGGTAGATGGCTTCTCTGCTGCCTTCTCTTGATGCAACGTCGCATGATGGGCGTGGCGGCATTGGTTGACACCACATGGCTTAGCTTTGCACAGGTTGTATCGATGCCGTTTCACTAAGCACTTGAAACACAATTTCTTCTCTTTCACGAAGTCCCACCGTTGATCTACCGTTAGCGCCTTGTATTGCGGGCACCTCGGTAACTCGTGAGTTTGTTCACAACTTGCACACTGATTCAATTGTTCTTTGTTCTCTGGTGATTCGGTGACGTTGAAGACTGAGTTCGGTTTCTTCTTAGGCGCGGGCGGCTGACGAGTTTCTTTCTTCGCTTGTGTTGTACTCGCAGCAGGGACGTAGGCGTGTTTGAGCGCGCGGTCTGCTTCCCTCATCAGGAAGCGGGATAGCGTGATGATTTCTGGTTCAGCTGCGATTCCGAAGTCCGTCGCGTAGTCACACCATCTGGCTTGCACGTGGGGGCTCAGCTTGCTCAGGATCTCTCGTACCAACGCCGGGTTGTACAGGTATCCCCGCTGATCGATGCTCTGTAGTACACACACAACGTTTTGCACTCGTATGGCAAAGTTATTCAGCTCCACTGCCGATGACCTTGGTCTGGGTAGCTTCTTCAAATCTTCGAACGCCTTGTCTATGATTACTTCTGGACGACCGAATGACTGTTCTAATGTTCTAAGTATGATCTCTGGATCCGTTGCCGTTGCAAGTAGCGCCATCACGATGTCGCGTGCTTCCCCGGTGAGGCTTTTTCTCAGACGCTGAATGTTTTCAATCGGCGATATGTTGTACAGCTTCGTGGAGTCGGTGAAAGCAGCCTTAAACGTGAGCCACTCGCCATGGGCCCCCGAGAACGTAGGTAGATCTGCGCATCGTATTCTGGGTCTTGCTAGTCGCTCCATAGCCTCGGTGAGTTGATCTATGCTTCTTGTTCGCGTGGGTGTGGCGGATCTGCCGCGTAGATCAAACCGCAGATGTCGATCTTCCTTGCTTCGCGTTCTTGATTCTTCGGGTTCTGGTCTTGGCACGACGGGATTCGTTTGCAGCCATTCGTCCACTCTCTTGTGGTGTATTTCTGTAGGTATTTCTTCGTGAACACTCTCTTGATCTTCCTGGATGGCCGTGAGGTCGGCGGCCAGCCTTTTTCTTATCAGGTCCGCTTCAATTTCAAGTTCCTTCTTCTTTAATTCTGCCAGTTTTTCTGCTGCTTCTAGTTCGGCTAGTCTGGCTCGCGCTGCAGCGCTCGCAGTAGAGCGGTTCGTCCGAACCGACCTTCCCGGTGAACCAGTTCGGGGTAGGTTCCCGGGCTTCAGTCTAGGGGTCGTGGGGGGGGCGTCCATCGTAGCCCCGATCCCTGACTCCATACCCTGCTGCGTGCTTGGCGATGCCGGAGGACCCTGAGCCAGCCTTCGGCGTCTCTCTTCGTCGATGCGCTGCTGCCTCAGGTACTCTTCCTCTCGTCGATCTTGAGCTTCTTCTGCATCTGCTTGGCTTCTGGTCACGACCATTGTGGAAACTTGATTCTTCTCTCTTGAAGCTCCGGTGTCTTGCCGCTGTTCTTCACTTTTTGATCCGTCTTCGGAAGGATCAAATCTCGGCGTCGATCCGGCAGGCGAAGGACCAAACAATGTTATGGACAATCTCACTTTTCAGTTGAGATCGTCCTATTCTACTCTTCGTGTGGACTGTATTGTGGACTTTTATCTGACAACCTTTTCAATAGAAACACTAATTGCTTCAAAACGTTTATTCTATCTTCTATATACTAAGTTTTAACAACTAATGTCTTCTAGGTTCTTCCTTTTCTTCTTGAGTGGTTCTTGAGAGTAGTTCTTGAGAGTGGTTCTTCGTTGGTTGTGCGTTTGCGGTTGTGGTTGTGGTTGTGGTTGTGTCTTAGCGTCGGTTTCACCGAGCTTAAGTACCAATTTTTTCATTAGCCCGCAGTGGGCGTTAAGGAGCTATTCTTTATTTACAATTTATCTTCATTAGCCCGCAGTGGGCGTTAGGGAGCTATTCTTTATTTACAATTCATCTTATACCTATATTCACAATTTATCTTATTCTACGTGGTTCGGTGTACTCGGCGTACTGGACATAGTACAAGGAATTACTTATCTACATACCGGTTTACGGTCAGGTGATATACCTATCGGCACGGATCTTAGATCTAAGTCGTGAGAGAAATGGGGGCACGGCGCCCCCGGATTGTTTCAATATTATCTATAATTTGTAAATTTGAGCTCATCCACCTCGGTAGCATCTGGTGCTCTCCTAAAAAACTGGGCAATGGGCTCTATCTGCCTTCTACTTTGCCTGGAACCAATGAGCAAATATATTTTATTACAATTTCTATGGTTCACTGGAATGTGATCAGTACCTATACTTTATTTTTCATTCCTCATTCTGGAAAATATTAGAAATGGATAACCAAAGAGGTGGTAACCCTACTCTGGAGTCATGCTGATATGCGGTAACATAAAGAGGACTAGCTACTGAACACTGGTATTATATGAGGGGGTGGTACTTTCTAAAGCGGTAAACACCTATACGACTTGGTTTTCATTGTAGTTCATAGACTCTACTTCTACATGTGTAATTTAATGTAGTTCCGTTACACTGTACCGCGGAATATTGTAGAAATTATATGATACAATACAACAGTAAGAAAAACTTTGTATTTGGCCGTAGCAAGATGTTCGGCCTCACCCCCAAGCCGCTGGCAGTCGAGGTGGAGGAATCAGACCGGTGTGCTGACTTTGTTTAGTAGCGTCTTATGTGTGTGGTTAGTTTGGACCGCGAATATATTAAGGAGGCCACATGCACCTTAAACACAAAATACTCAGCTACAATGAGATGCCTATGCAAATTTTCCAGTTATGGGAAACGGGTGCGGAAAACCAAATAAAAAAATAAAAATAAACGATATATCTTAAATGCTAAATAAAAAATAAACGTAGGTGTCTAATCTAATCAACTTTTAGACCACTTGCCTGCCACACCACACTCCATGCAATGCAATATATTTTTTATGTTATTTTACATTTCTGCATACATGATAATATTTTTTAAGTATGTAATCTAACTTACCTTGTTGGTTTATTATATATATAATAATTGTATTATAATATAATAGGTACTCAGAAATTGTTAGATTAGATTATAAATGATTTAGAAGTATTTTCTTCGGAATTTCTATAATGTTCTACAGTGGTTTTTGATTTCGACTAAATATTTATATATATCTATTCTGTGTCATAAAAAACCCGACCCTAGAATAGATATTGGACATTTTTTAACTTTAGATACTATTTAACATAGGCTTGCATTCTAAGTGGTCAATAATAAGTTTCAATAAATTACATACAAATTGGAAATGGAGACCTCCTCAAATATTTTTTGAGTCCAAGCCAACCTACCTATGTACAACCTATGTGAGTAGCACGTGGTGGTGTATTGTATCTACTACCTAGACCATTGCGCACGAGACTCTTGACATACGTTTTTCTATCGAGGCTCAGAGGTCCAACGGCATTTATTCTCGTAAATGTAAAAATTGATTGAAACCAGGATGGAATATCGTCTAAAGGTTCAGATTACCTACTTACATCCAATTTTATAAAGTTTCTTGCGAAGTAGAAAGTAACTTACGGCATTAACATATTATTAAGTTGTGGTTTGCAATTTGCAATACAACCAACTGCAATAAAACTTTACAATGATACAAATTGATGGTTTGGATACAAAACTAAAGATTGTACATTATTACGTGCCGTTGTAGGTGTTACAGCAGCATACATTTTAATACAAAGCTTAACATGACGCGCCATAACCATGTACCTACCTACAAATGTTTTGTGATCATTCAAGGGAAAGATTTTTACATGTCGACTATTTTTAATATGTGGTATAATATTATTTAGAATGGTTTAATTAAAAACATATTCGTAGTTCTGTTCAAAAGATATTCCTGGATTCTACTAATTGTTAACCATTGTCAAACTACTGAGATTACAAAACCTGCCATTGAATTTTCGGCGATATATTCTTATATATAAGAGCCCTGGTCGTAGATGCGCTACTTTTTCGTAGAATCCTTAGCTAAGTACCACAATTGAGAATTTGTAAGATTAACATTTTTGGGTGTCTCCTCAAAATAACCTCAAGGAGAACTAGCTTGATTCGTAACTTCATTCTCTTTGTCTACCTTTTACCTAGACACTGCCTTCGTAAGTTTTTTTTAAATTTCACCTTACGTAATAGCAATACTAAAATCTATATATATTTCAATGTACATATCATTTGTAACTCAGTAAATATATAATGAGTAAGTATTATTGTCACGAATCGTAGCTATAAGTTAGTATGAGTATATATCAACGTCATTAACGTCCGCCACAATCTGTCTTCCCAGAGGTAAATGCAGCAAAAAGTTATATAAATGTGTGCAAACATAATTACTTTCCGCTCTGTAAAATGTGCGGTAGAATAAGTGTTATAATGACACGGAACACCGACGTCATTTTACAAGTTCCATGCCAATTGCAAACAAAATAACATTCAACAAACATGTGCTATGGTGAAACACTAAACAAAAAATAGTTGCAACAATTTAAATAGAACCTAAATAATTCAACAAATAGACACCACAAAAATGTTTAACGGTGATTTGTCTTTTCTTCGATCGCTGTTATGATGAACCACCTTTATTATATAAGGTGAATTCACAGGTAGGTATAGTAGAAAAAAAGAGATACGGAACCACTTTGTCATACAACCATGTACTAAATGTGGTACCGTATATTATCTTTTGTTGACTGTATATTTTATTAAATATAACTTTTGCTAAATTCTTGCAATTTCGGACGGGTCCTAATATAACCTGATACCTACCTACTTCCTAAAAGTTGTCAAAGATTAAGAGATTTTATAACACTGTACCAACAAACATTGTAAAAAACATTTGAAAGACGATCTTAATTTATAAAAAATACGAGCATGGTTTAGTGTTCGACCATTTTATATTTTCTATTCGACCATTCACCTAATGATGAAAACAGCACGATTCTCATCATTAAAAATAAACAACCGTAAGCATTGTTATAAGGGGCCGAATTTTTATCATGAAGACGTATTTTATGAATTTAAGGTCTAGTATACGTACATACTTATCACTATTACTTACTAATTAGCAAATTGAGGGGCAATTTGTAACGTTAGTTTCACATGTCCAGTTGCATCGGTCTTAGGACTATGAGCACTAGAAACAAGAACGGTGTCATTTCGTCCTCATCTGCAAATGTAACTCCATTTCTAGGCCCCAAAAGGTGTATCCTTTCCCACGCATTATGAAAACTACACAAATATATTCTACCTACTCTACTTTCTACATCTTTCCAACAATGTTCCGAACCGAACACACAGACTTGAATATTCGGGTGTTTATATGAACGAACAGTAGAGTAGAATGGGAACCGTGAGTCACCTCCTACCGCAGAAAGACGGACAGGCGACCTGAAAAAGGTAGCTGCATTAGACGGAATCTGCAATGCATTTGTATCGAGTGCTATGGCGCATATTGAGAGAAAACGATCATTATCGTCATCATGTAGAGTTTTCCTGATTTCATCCGAGGCTAAGTTGAACTAAGGATCTGTCTAGAAAGACGAAAATACAGGAGCTTATCCTCCTTCACTTTTGGATCTTGAGCGTCCATGGTAATGAGATCACTGTACCGCTAACATTGTTCTAAGGTGTACAATAAAGAATTATCTATCTATCTATCTATCTATCTATCTATCTATCACCCTCCATGATGTCAAGCTGGGATTATTGAGAAAAAGCGATAGTATTGATCAAATTACTTAACCTCATAAAATACGTGTCTCTATCGGTTTGGGAGAGGACTATGCCCGTTTAGAGGGAACACCAAAAACATACTACTAATTATACTTGGAGAGCTCAGTGAAAATATTAATTATGTGCGCCAAGTCGCTAGGCACTTATATATAAAAAAATTGCACAAAATTATGGTTTCACATTGTGAGAACTTGCATTGAATCCATAATATTGTTGGTTCAATTTTGGAGTTGAGGTTCCAACCGAACCACAAAAATAACGTGACCACATAAACTACACCTCTAAGTCTATGCAGAAGTGTTATTTGCAGGCTTAAAGAAGTTATATTTGCTTGGCTTGTCTCCTTAGATAGCAATCACTCACTTGCATGCGTCTCCTTCTCTACTTCGCACGATCAATAATCGGTGATACGCACACGCATATTGCTACAAGCAATTCTTGATATTATATTGCCCGTTGTACTTCATTAAAAAATCCATATTGTCCTTCTTTCCAATCTCCTTCATTCCAGCATTCATAGGCCATGATGTTTTATATGCTTGCTATGTTAGTGTAAAATCATTTCATTTTCATAGTTTGATACAACATCGCTATCTACATACATCTAAAACAGTAATTTTAGCAAAACAAATCCTAAATTCGACAAACAATGAAGATAAGTTATCTTGCTATCAACCGTCAACCAAGCAGCAAGGTTGCAGCACGTCTATTTTGTAAACACGATCTCACAAACCCTACATTGTCTAACATTTTCATTGTGTTACACACAGGAAATGTGTGTCCAATAGATGCATTCGCACGACTGACGGCTGGATCGAATATAACATGAAATGTAAAACTAAAATACATTTAAAAACGACACAGATCTTTCTATACTTATTTAGTTTTCTAGTTCTCATCTAATCAGGGCTACGTAAAAACTGCTACAGGTAAATAAGATAGATACGTACATACTCATATACATAAACTCAGTAGAGATGTTAATCTTGTAGCATATTAAAAAACATTACTTTTTTATTACTTTGTTTCTAGTTTATTTTACATAACAATATTTCGAATAATTATAAGATTCGTTTTATTTAAAAGAAAATTTAATTATCTTAAACTACACACCGAACACCGTAAGAAAGCATTGCACAACATTATCAAAGTACATAGTCGAGGCGAGTCCCCTAATAGTAGTGTTGCCCAAATGCAAGAACAAGACGAGACTTAGCCAGTCTTGGTCTTGGTCTTGCGCCAATACACCTGGTCTTGGTCTTGGTCTTGGTCTTGCGCTCCCAGTCTTGGCCTTGGTCTTGGTCTTGCAGCAAGAGTCTTGCAAGTCTTGCAATTACCTATTAATCTATTGCTATTTATTAAAGTTTACTTTAAATCTTAGAAAAACGTATTAGAATTGGAACATTGTGAGCTTGAATTAACATAGCCATAGTAAAGAGAATAAATTATTATGACATCTACTACCTATCCTTACCATTTTATCCCAATCATAATACTACTTGCGTGATCAGTATAATGTATTCATTTTCATTCTAAGCACTCTGAAACTTATTTATTCTTTGGAACACCTGTAGGTACTCTTAAAATTCGAAATTATTTTGCATGAGTATACCTACGCCCTGTGGCGGCAATCTAATAGTGTCAAATGTTGTGATTTCGGCGCGGCGGCAACGATTGTTGTATATGATTTCAAAAGAAGCCGCCGGCGCGTGTATTAAGTATAACCATGTACTTCCGAAAAGCGGCAAATTTCTTTGAGAAGTAAGTACAAAACCTTTGATGCCGCATTATCAAAGTGCCGATGGTTAAAACATAACTATGCATGCACTCAGTTTGATTTTAATGGATATTTTTTTATTCGCTATGTAGGTATGTTTATGGTATTAGTCGTAATGCGCATAGGTCCAGTTTTTCATATTCTTTGATACAGTTTTTTGCGTCTCATAGAATTCCTAAGCGTACCTATACACCGAACTGTTACACCTAACTACTCCGTGAAATAGCGCTAAGTCCTAGCTGCAAGACGCAAGAGTCTTGCAGGCTTAGTCTTGTTCTTGCTCAAGTCTTGCACGGTCAGTCTTGGTCTTGGTCTTGCTAAAAATACGCGGTCTTGTTCTTGGTCTTGGTCTTGCAAAAACGCAAGAACAAGACCAAGACTGCAAGACCAAGACTGAATTTGGGCAACACTACCTAATAGGTGACACTTTTATTTGTTCAAGTTCCAAGTGTTAGTTGTTGGCGCACGCCGCAGGTTCTACTAACCCAGTTTATAGTATTAACGTCTCCACGGCGTCAGCTATCCGTCAACTAGCTTTAAGTACAGTTATATTGTAAGTATTGTAACCGCCGAGGGATCGAAAACCCGATGTAAGCCAGCTGATACAATGATACCACGAGATAATACGCCTAGACAACTTTCCATTACGAAATTGGTACTATTTTCTTAGTGTGCTCGATTTGTGTGTCCCCAGTGATTTCTCAATAAACAATGATAAATCGCTGTAATCAAAAGATATAATTCTACTTGGTTTTACTGAGATAAATGACCTTTCTCTAGCCTTTAGGTAGTGGCGCATGCGGCGGATAATAACCAGGGTCAGTGTTACACATTAGGAGTGCGACGCTTAATATAATTATCGCGACCTTTCTATTAAAGTCAATTGAGCGCCTTAATGTAGCGCACGAAATGGATAATGTATGTTTTACCATTTTATGTTGTTGAGAAATTACTGTTTATGCAGTTGTATTTCAAGAAATAAGCAATCGATTATACTGGCGGTCGTCTTAAACTTAGCATCAATCTTAGGTTGATAACTTAGTTACGTAAAGGCAGCTAAAATAATACCTTGAATAATTCAACCTAACGTGGGTATTTTCGTTTGCATAAAACGAACAGCGCAAAATTCGAGCACTGTCATAATGTAGGCATAATTGGAGAGCGCCCGACAGTACCCAATTAACTTTGCATTAAAATACTTTCCCCTAACGCAGATATTATTCGAGGTTTTATAATGAGGCACATGAGGGAGAGGGGACAAGAATAGTGAAAGCATTTGCTTTATTGGCGACACGTAAATAGTCACTGGATGGCGTTCTCATATGAAAATATTATTTAGGTAAATCGCTGCCTATAGCATCCTAACAAGTTTTTCCTGATAATACATTTCCTTGTAATTCCTTACGCATTAGCAAAATCTTAATGTTGTAAAATTTAAAAATAATCTTATATCGACAAATTCGACACCTGTTAAAGCATCGTAACTGCAAGACTAACATTGCAGTGAAGTTTAAACTTGTTTATATTTATGTTTCAGAGTGTCTAAGGTATTTACCTACTGTTTCTACTCACCGAAAATAATTAATAATACCTACCGTTTATAGGAATTATGAACCAACAGCGGTTAATAATATGCTAAGCGTAACACAGGGAACAAAACAACCTAACGTTACGTAATAGCGGAAATGTAGCTGAACGCAGTAAGTATCTGAACTTTACTTATCTTCGCATATTCCGCAGTCACAATTGCATGTCGACCGCAAATAAACTTGGAAACTGTGAAACGAAAGTAGTTATAATTCTCTGCAAAGAAATGATGTTCTTACAAAGTTGTAATCTGGTTTCATTCATGTTCGTATTCATTCATATTACTTTTTATGTAAATGAGTGTAAAATAACACTTTATCGAATGAGTATAATATGAAGTTGATTTTAGTGTAACGTAACGCTTTAAAAACTTTTGAGAGTTCTGCAGCGACTGCGTTCAAATTGTGAAGCAACCCGCTCGAATAATGATAAATGATTTTTATTTGTGTTTCGCACACGTAAAATGCTATCAACCGTCAACCAGCTATAATTGAGCTATAGGATTTTGCCGATAGTTGTTATTCATGGGCAGAGCCGGGACCCCCTACATCTAATATGAATCCTGTAGGGGGATAAATAAGAGATGAATGCTTGTATGAAATTCCGTCATTTTGAAGTAAAAAGTGAACAAATTTCAATTATATCGGCAGAAAACGGAAGTAACGTTTTTAAGATGGTAAAATAGTTAGTAGTTGTCACCTCACCACAGTTGTCACTTTTGAACAAGAAGTTGAATGAAATTCATGTGTAAATACTTCAATAATAAATAGGAACATAGAACTTCTAAAATTTATTAATAAGTTTTCACCCGCTTTCAGTTTGCGAAAGAAATATCTTTCGGAGCTATGTGAAATTTAACACAGACATACCATGACAATACAATGGCGTAAATAGATAGTCCAAAAGACATTGAAATAAACACTAATGAGAAAAGTAAACCCAAAGAGATTACACAAAACTAAAAATAAAAAAACCTCAATAATAAGTTCAAAAGAAACCCACACTTTAATGAGTTGAAATTTAAACTTAAAACGCCTGATGTGCTTTCTAACGAGCAAGCATTTTATATTTAACTATTTCAAAGAACCGAGTACCTATCTAAGTTTATTTACTAAGAGGATTTAGAAGTAATCTAGGAAAATTATAACCCAAAAATCCTTTGAACGGGACCTATTACTAAATATGATCAATAAAATCGAACAAAATAGTGACATGCTTGGTCATAATTTTATGAACAGAGCAAAGCCTAAAAGTTAAGTACCTTCAGTTATTAGTCAACCTTCAGTTCACCTTCAGTTATTAGTTAGGTGAGATCAGTAGACGGGATGTACAGGACCCTACTAACATCTTTAGCGCTCCAGCTAACTTCATCTACAAGCCGGTGTCCATACTGATTGCCGGACGAGACTCTGGCACAGGCTTTCTCTAGTGGTTGATAGGCCAGAAGGCAGTCGCTTCTAAAGCCGGATAAACCAAACTAATAGAGGGAAAAGGAGTAAATAGACTCCGTGCTCCGTGGTTACAGCATCAGATGCCACGAGGAACTACGCTAAGATGGTGATGATGATGATGATGATGATGATGATGATGATGATGATGATGATGATGATGATGATGATGATGATGATGATGATGATGATGATGATGATGATGATGATGATGATGATGATGATGATGATGATGATGACGACGACGATGAATAAAGAAATATCATTTTTATGCAGAGACTCTTCTATCTTTCTCAGTTCTCGGTTCAATGAAATACAAGATTGGAATTTTATAGAAGTAGGTACTTAGCACTCGACTCTTGAAAATTTGATATTTTTTCTGACGTATGGCATTCTGGTTCGTAAAAATAGTTCGAGACGTTTTATTTACTTATAAAAGTGCTAAGGCGCATTTATATCTGATACAATACAGATGTACTTGAACTCGGGAACAGTACGAATACAATTTCGATAGTGTAATACCGCAGTCGAACATTTATTTAAAAAATGGACTCGTGGCATTTATTCTAATATCGTGTAAATAGTGGGGATCATAGTTTTACCTATTGGCAAATAGGTACATCTGTTGATTCATTTACAAAGCTACTATAATGCAGGTATTCTCTCAGATTGGGTTAGCAGTTTGGTTACCGCAAAAGGCGAAGTGGTTAAATCGTTAGCGATCTTTGGGTTTCGAACCTGAAGTTTTCTGTGTTACCCAAATCAGTTTCACTAATATACTACATTAGAAAAATAAAAGTTGCCTGTTCTACAGCGACTTCATCTACACGAACGAATTCTGTGGTTGCATGCACAACTATTTTTAAAATACATAACACTCGTATTATATAAAATGACACTATCACTCATCAGTCTCTATAATTTCAATTTGAATATGCTGGTAAAGCTTAACTTAATTAGATTCAGTTAGGGCAGGCTCTAATTGACCAGGAGAGCAGCTGATGACCCATTTAGAGCAATTGCACCCATCAATTTCCTAGAACGCTTTGTCTGTCACTGGTTGCAGCAATAAACTAATAACAAAAGTGAAGATTAATTGCATTAGTAGGAGGAAGGTCAGTAATAATATTATCTAGAATTTGAGTATAAAATATGTCTCTAAAAATAAATAAAATTGAGTAGTTAGTTGTAGACTAAAATGTTTATTTTAACATTAAAAACAATATTACTTATTCAGCTCCAGCATAAGTTGAGGTGCTGTGAAAGAACCTGGCCACAGTGGCCACCCCTATAGTTACGCTGTAAAATAATAACGAAGACCTGCAATATCCGTAATCTGTACAAGTGTACAGCGAACTTGTACAATCAATAAAGAGGCTACAATCAATACAAAATGCTTGTAACTAACCATTATATGTATTGTCAATCTATTGTAATATGGATCAGCTCATATGTCTAAGCTGAATTCTACTAGTATATTATATTATCGATAATAACTAAACCCCAGCTATTTCTATGCTAATAACCCCTTGGATATCATTGTCAAGGTCAACGGGGATGTTTGATATTTCAATGTCTCTGTTAAGGATAGCAAGGGCGGGGAAATACCTAAGTAGTGTTATAAATACGTAGTCACGGTGAGAAATATCAGTCAGTTTGCAATTGAAAGGTAGATATATCATTAATTATTTTATCTATCTAAGCTATCTTTGCGTTAGCCCCGATGACACCCGAAGCTGTCCCCTCGGAGTCTGGGGTCCGCTTCTTCCAGTATAACTGCGTCACGGCGACTTCCACGAAGCAATTATTGCCATCTGATCCATTGGTGATATCGAAGTATTGCAGTCATACAAGTTATTGGACTGTTTTGAGCCCTAACCGTAACGACTACCATAGATATTCGTAGGACAACCGGGTCAGACGGCTTAAGGTGCTTTCCGAGGCACGACCAGACAGTGCAAATAATTGAAAATAAAAACATATTATGTATACAAATATATGCTCTGGACGGGCACCTAAGCCGCACCGCCTGCTTAGTAGTCGCGTTCACAATTTTATCATGACACAAAGGCTGTCTAAATATAATTTTATTTGTTTAATTAATATACAATTAGTATAGCACCAAATACCTATTTTAAACATTTACGCTTGGGTGAATATGTTTGATATTTCGATACCTGTTATCATATCATCGAGGCCAGAATGAACTGAGGTTACCAGCGCCGCCACTGAGCCCACGTCTTTTCATTTTCGTTTCTTGTATTGCCAAGGTCATTCGTTGTTCACGTAGGCAGCCAGTTTTTACCTTAAGTAGAGGTGTACCAACCAAACGTTTTGCACGTTTCTTGTTCTTTTATCCATCGATATCTCGTATCATAATGTTTTGATTTACGAACTTGTTTTGTATCAGTTCTAGCACCTTCCAATAAATGAAACAATGGTATATACTTTTGTTTTGGTGATGTGTACATTTATGACGAAAATTTGAGGCGTTATTATAAATTTATGGTAATATTCTGTCAAATCGATTTTCATCGTCTTAGCGTGGTATGCTGGTTGCATCCGATACTTTCACTTCGGAGCCTTGTAGTCCAGCGTTTGCATCAATTCATAAGACCAATAAGATTTTCCTTATTGGTCTTATGAAGTAAATTGTCACTTGAAGTAAAAATATCAAAAAATATATGTCTAAAATTCTCTAGCACCACTCTAGAGTTACAATATTTGTAAAAATATAAAACCAACCTCAACATAATATTATTGAACTACAGGAAGCAGGCTATTGTTACAATTAAAACCTATCGGATAGGGTGCTACTAGTGTCAAACACCTCATCATAACCATCGAGGCATTACATTGACACATTTACGTACGGCGCATGGCACGTGTGTGCGTCCCTGAGCGAATCAACAATGAGTAGCATCTGTCAGGGCAATTAACTGAAAGGAAAATCCTAATTATTCGCATTCAAATAGGGTCAGTGTTGCCAGATCCGTAAGTTTCATTAACTGAAAACGTCTCTGAATATTAATTCAAATATACGTACGATTATATATTCATCTTAGATAAATATTTGGTGTTGAGAGCCCATTTAACGACATTTACAGCACCTCAAAATTAAAAATATAAAAGGTCAGTTTAGCAAATGGATCACCGGTTTGAATGGATCAAAACTTCGGTAAGAAACTCAGCGGGCTTTATTTATCTATTTACAAATATTTACTTAGTCTAAATAACGGTGTGAATACAATAATTTGCTGGAGTAGCAAGCTGAGTGAATAGCTATTTCCAAGCTTGCTTATCATCTGTATAATCTTAGATTTTATATTATATTTTTTATTGTTTTGGTGTCTGATATATACGATATGTCTGTCATAAATTTAGGAAAATTTTGTAATATAATATGCAATTGTAAAGTAGTCGTGTCTCTATAGGGTAAAAGCCGGATAGTTGCGCCAGTGGGATACTTGCCACGGTTTCGAATACACTATGTTACGGATGTAAGTGGCATTAGCGTTTTACTATAGTTGTAAGTACACCTCCCATAGACCTCAGGGCCACGTTAACCGTCACCATAGACGCAAGCGTTTCATTCGTGCAAGCGAAAATCTTCCGCGGTGAATCTTCGACAGGTGTCGAACTTATATTGGTAAGTTATTTCTGTTGAATATTTTTATTACTAATTGTGGTGTCAATCCACCTTTTATTTCTTTGCGTGCATTAGGCTTTACATTGCAAAGTTTATTACATATTTTTGTAAAATAATTATCATTTTTTTCGCAAACGAAAAGGGCAAGTATCCGTATCAAAAAGGATAGTTGCCCTAGAAACTTGTGCGGATAGTTGCTCTGGGGGCAACTATTCGCAACTATAAAATTCTTTCACGAACAAAGGCAAATATTTTCTATTTGTGTTTTTTTATTCATTGTGGCTGTAACTTAGCTAGAATACAATAAGTATTTAGGTCGTGTGTTCTAGGCCCACCCGTGTCAGTACTTTTTTCAGATTATTTATTATTTTTATTTTTTTACCACTTAAAGTGGCAGATATGCACCTAATGGAACAAGGTTGCTGTGGCCTATGGACGTACGTAACCCCAGAGTTCATTCTACCCATTAATAAAATAATTAATAATTAGTTAACTTTTTAGGTGAGCAAAATGCCTCGTAAGTATCAGCATAAAGCCGGCTTGGTGCCGCGTAGTCACATAAGCTGGACAAAGGAAAGTTTAGGTCTTGCATTCCAAGAGTTGGATAAAAAAAAGGAATCAACTAAATATCGCGAATGTACGGGATACCACGGGATACGGGGTATAATTTTTGACTATTTTTGTTATATTTTGTATAACGTTGATTAGAACTTTATAAAAGATTGCAATAAATAATAAAGACTGGTTGAATAAATCGATATGAATTTGTTTTTCATCAAAAGACATTGTGAGGCGTCTATCCCCGCATGAGGCAAGTATCCTCTCAAGTATTATTTACGTTAGGCAACTATCCGCTAGAGTGGGCAACTATCCTCTCTTTGAGAGGTCAAATAAAACAGGTTTTACTCAAAACCTATAATAACTATGTTCTTAACAATAGGCTTCTATAGTAGTTTAAAGACCTATAATTTTATATACACCTTGCAATATTCTTATTAAGCACATATTTCTTAATTATATAGCTTTGTTGAAAAGTGGCGCAACTATCCGGCTTTTACCCTATTGAAGAACTGAAAAATACTAAAACTGTATACATTTGGTTGTGTAGTATTTGGTTGTATTAATAGGATGTATGGTTGTAATACTTCCATTAGTAGAATAATTACCTACTTACCATAAAGGGAATGAAGATATAAGGTATTGTTTGTTTAGGTAGACAAAGAGTTAACGAATTAAGGACACAATAAAGTGAGTAGGTAATAGGTTATTTTTTTAATTTCGAACGCTTTCTCAAAGGATAGAATTTTCTATTAGGTACTTGATATAAAGGTGAGGTTCGTTTAAAGTTAATTCCAAGCTTTTTCCACAGCCGTCATCTAGGAAAAGGGTTGAAATAGTTTTATAGTTAATAACGATAAATTAATGTGTCTCCCTTTTGTTTGCAGGTAAGATGTGTTCGAAAGCTGCATATAAAATCTTGCAAGTAGGACCAGCGGTAAGCTAAAATATAAAATTGATCTCCGTACGCTTTATGCTGCTCTATAATATAAACATGAAAGGAACTACTGTTAGTTACTCCATAAAGAATAACCGTGAACTTGTAGCTTTTGGTTCTTAGAAGATACAACAGAGAAGAGCAATAAATCGAATGCAAAAAGTGTATTTCTTGACAGTTTTGAAGTGCCATTAGCATTTGATCTAAGCCTTCGTGTTCTGGGGGCAACCATATATAGTAAAAGTAATGATATCAATACTTCTTGTTGTGGCAGAGTTATTGCAATACTAAAGTCCAAAAGTTAGGCAACGTGATCTTAATTAGATTACAACGTTCACTTTCTGTTATAACACGTTAACTTCATTAATATTTTTTGTGTCGCCTTATATGACGTAATTCGATATGAAAATAATTACCGCTGCGTTATTGGATCCCTGATTGTTATAATTACAATTCAGCAGATAATTTGTCCGTATAATCTACCGGGACCAATTGCAACTGCAAGCTATAACTTGACAAAGTTTTTTCGCAAACCTATACTTATAGACTAAGGTGATAAGGTACGACTTCTTTAAATAATGGTGTATGTAAATGAGGTACCGTATCTCTTTTGATGACTGTACATTCACACATTCACAATCAGAGAAACAAGCGAAAGCTATAGGAACTAGACGTAAAGTGAACGATAAATAATATCTCGATATTAAAAGTCATTAAATCTATGATAAGAATATGCATACACCGCGTGAGGTTCCTTCCTTTTTTATAATATATAACTATGGGAGAATTAGTGTCACAAGAATTCAACAGAATAAGGCGTTCGATGTACTAGTTTCGGATATTAGATTATAATAGCAGGGAAGGATTGCCAGTGGAGATTAATTTCTCTGTTCGATATGGTACGCACATACAGGCTAAGTGAAAACTTCCTGATAGAAACATGTTATTAAATACCTCAATTGACAACTTTCTCCAAGGAGATCATACTGCTTAGTAAAATTTCAATCTATTTAAGCGTTAGTGTCAAAATAATAATAACTGTAATATTTTACAGAGGAGGTTCTAATTTCAATCGACTTTCAAGAAGTGAAGATTATCAATGCGATACGCATAATACTCTTGACTTAATAGTCAGGAATACCATAGAAGAATTAAGAAATAATAGAAGAAGGAAGCCTCGTATTTTAATCAGGAGACATAATTGGCTCCTGAATAAAACACGAGGCTTCGATGGTATTAGCACCCGCAGAAACCATTTATGGCAAGAAGGAATAGGCTTAACTATGGCCTAACTACGGAACTTCTATGTCCAAAACTCAGTGTTTTGGTAGTCAAATTTTTCCTATTTGTGTTGGACTGTAAAGACTGGTGTCGTAATTCTTGTATCTTCTGAAAATAGGGAGCCGTAGTAACTAACCGTCTTTCGCTACTGTGTACCTATTACCGGTGGAACATTACAAGATCTAGCCCTTGTCCAAATTTAATAGCCCTTACAATGTGGCATATCTCTCCGTATTCATATTTAGACATGGTTTGGTCATTTCCTTTTTTATCGACTTGACCCAAAACGTAAGTTTACACCATTGTTGATTAGATACGATACCAAAGGTTTGACCTTGTGCTAACAGCATTTCGTCATAAAAGACAGCATTAGTTTGTCTACTAAGGATCCGAACGCCCTCGAGCACGTGGTAGAACAAGTGGAAACTGTAATAATAACATGTTAAAACAAGTATTTCTATTACAACATTATAAGTTTGTTTAACATGTTCATCCCTCAAAGTGACTAATTTATTCAGTATCCATGTGAGTTCAACGATTTGCACTTACAAGTCGTTAACTTCTTTATATATAATGTGTGTGGTAATGAATTTCACGTTTGAAGATAAAATAATCGTTTCCTATTATCATTAAATGTATAAACATTTAAATGGATATTTCTACTGTAAGTTTACATATAATAATTTGTAATTACATATCTTTAAGCAATGTTTAGTCATAGACTCTTTGCACTTCACTACTGCGGTTACGAATCTCTTCAACGTTATTACGCATATTGTAAGTTTTTATAAAGTTATTGATTATTTATTTCCACATGAGAAATCATAAAATAAGTGAGCCAACTCAATTTATTATGAATGAGGCCGCTGCGACTGACATTAGCATAAAAACAATAACAATTGCGGCGCTCACACGTTTTAAAACGCCATATGCAGTGACGTCATCATGCTAACAATGCGCCATTGAAAAATAATCTCTTGAATCATGAGACATCACTTTACGGGACTTACATTTTTTTGTTCCAATCGCCATTCGTTTCATATCATCAATAGCAAACATGCACACATTTCGTCTGATCGCTTTGATCCACATATGATTACATTTTTTGCACATCACAAGATAGTTTCACTTTCCCTAGACACGGCGTACCGTTCTCGGCGTTTTTGTGCGTTACTGCTGTTACTTGACTGTCACGCAAGAGGGAGTGCTGGTGAAATATCTGAACTGAGTAATAGTTATCAAGAGTTACTGTTCAAAACTTTGTTGATACAGATTGACTTAAAAATCATACAATATAATTTTATGGAAATTAATTTTCAAGGTTTATTAAGGTGAAAAAGATATGGACACACTGGACAAACGTAATGCTTTAAAAAAATTAAGATAATTACAATAATTTAGCGTGGGCATAATATCATTTCAGAAAGCCTCAAGAAGTAACTCGCCGCATGTTTTGTTTACCTTTACGAGGCTACCTTGCATGTTCGAGTATCAAGTGTGAAATGAATTATTGAAGTAACTCGACACATCATAAAATTACTTAACTCACAGTAAAACTAACGATTTTATAAAATGGTAGTAATAGGAATTTCGATTGTCAAATGAAATTCACACAAATACTTGGTATGATTTTATAGGCAGGTTTAGTGGCGACCTCACTCAGTTCCACAATGCAACTTTTTTTATTCAGTACTCGTCCATTTGTTTTCACCTTTTATCCATTACGATACACCTTCAGCTGGAGCATCCACCAGCTTAAAAAATAACCGTGTTACTTAAAAATACTAGAGTTTTTCACTCATACATACTTATATTCTAAGAAGCCTTTTTATGCAGTAATTTTCATTTCTTTCTCAATCTTATAGTTAGGTACACTTAACGGGGACTAGTTTCTCTTACCGCTCTCTCATATACCTATGATAAATAGCAAATAATAAATATATCATCATCATTATCATCATAATATATAGGTTTAGGATGATTGATTGAAATTTGCCTAAATGTACACCATACTTAGGTACATAGTAAACAGGCATAGAAAAGACAGTACATAGAGAAGAATATTTCATATTGATACGCACAGTTTTATGCCGTTTATTTTTAATTTAATGGCTTACTATCCACCATTGGGCAACATAGCCGGAAAACAATTTAGGTTACTCCACTTCCTTACGCAACAATAATCATATATTTAATTCATGTCCAAAGGCCATTTGTCATACTTAACTCGTGGGTTTTCTAAAATGTTTTTAGGTATGTTTCTTCGTAAGAGAGTGTCCTCATAATGTTTTTGGATGAGAATAATCGAAATCTCGATGTAAATACGTCAAATACGTTAAGTGCGGGTCTTCGTTCGCCGTGGGAACTATCTAAAACATAATCAAAATTAAAATATTTAAATAATGTATATTTTTTCACATAAGGCAATCTGCTTTACAAGTTCAACAAACTTATGGTAGATACAGATATTTTCGAAACCTTTTTCAACATTCAATGCAGCTTGACAGCTAGTTTAAAGGAATGTAAGTAATAATAATTATCATAAGGTTAATTTCGTCACCATTTCAGAAAGTCACTAAAATGAATGTAGTAAGTTCGTTTGGCAATATACATTATCCCTTCACGGCACGCCGAGTTCTACAAAACTGATCGCCCTTGAGTTGAGATAAAAATAAAATTAAACCGCATGATCCGGACTTTCGAACATTGTTTTCGTGTATTCCAGCCAATGCCGACTGAAATATGCAATACTTACCCACTTGACACGAACTTTCAATAGTTACACGTGCGGGTAGTGGGCAGCAAAATTAACTAAATCAATAAAGTCCCTTCGTACGCTATATTGCTCTACATACACTTTTGTCCTCTACTCCTGACTCTAACTGAGCTAAAATGCAGATGTTAGGATCAGGTTCAGGACTTCAGGCCGTGCAGGTCGATAGTATAATTTCGTCACACTATGAGAACGAAAACGATTATCGTAACTATCTGATGTTTAACATGCAGGGAGAATTAAAGAATCAATTAGTTTATGTCAAAAAATTTCAATTATATTTGTAATAAGTTCAAAAAAGTAAATAAATCATTTGAAATATGGTAGAAATATCCTAGTATTCGCTGATATTAATGAAGTTCACCTTCCAAGTATACGCACAGGATCGTGGGAAATCCACGTCATAAACCACGCACCCAAGTTAAATAGATACCTACCTACGAATGAGGTAAGACTGAAACAGACGCGAGGTGGTTAATCCACTAAAGTAAAGCTAAATCCCTCTGCAGCCAAGGCTTCAAAATACTCTTTACTAGAAGAAATAAAGTGAAACGATATTTGTTGATCGACACATTTTCATTTTGGATCTTTCAATTCGTAACGCCATGGTCCCTTTTCCGACATTTCCCCCACAACTGCTAACTCCATTCGGCATATTGCAGTAGAGCATCCATGGCAGTGAGACGATTGGTTCGCATGTCATATGTTGTGTAAATATATTTTATTTGAACCTAAATGATATTACCCAGATATCATCAGATCTTTAGTCGTATATCTTTCGATAGTCTACATTTACATAAATAAACAACTATTGGTCAATAACAGTCTTATCAATATAACTTAGGCCTGTCAATTACTATCGAGAAATTCATATCGAGATTTTTCACGATCGTATCGCCTATAGGTACAGTGGATACCAAATCGACCTTCACTTCGTTTAATTTCAAATCGATTTTTCGAGTTGTGAAACCGTATAAGGAAGGTTACTCTGTCAATAAGTCTTTATTGAAGTCGGTACTCGAATAACGAGAAATAGCAGTTAATTAGTTTCAATGATTAACAATGTAAGGGGACTTGGTAACTCAACACCATCAAAGTCACGCAAAAGTTTGATACATTTTTGAGAATACATAATTGTATTTTCTGAATGTTCGCGTAAACTTTACTTGGGCGAAGTTTGACCTAAATAATTCCACAGTATTCCGACAGAATCCCTAAAAATTATAGATATCATTTCAAAGAAAATACAAAACTTAACATAAATATCGGAGAACCAGAACTTTTAAGAAACCGAATAAAAAAATATATGTTACCAAGTCCCTTTATATTACGTTCGCTTCACTAGGTCTATCTAGTACAACACCGATTTGTTCTTTTTGCAACGTTTGGCTACAATTCGATATAGTATGTACCTTGTGATATTCTGATTGTTTAATTCATATTCCCTTTAGATTTCTTGCAGAATCTTACCAAACCATTCCCAAAAAACTTTCCCTTTTTATAACATCACCACGATTATATGATTAGAACACCTAATCAACCATAAATTCACGAGACGAATGTAAGAAAGCTTTGCCTAATACGTATGTAATTATTTTTGCCATTAATCACACATATCTGAGGAATATGTTAGAGAACTTGTGAAATATTTGATTTCCGTGAGACAGTTGACTATGCGATGAAACACGCAATGCAAATGTTAAAAAAGACTATGTTCGCCTTCTTTTTAATTGAATGTTTGCAGTTTTATTGAATCAGAAACAAAACTGACAGTCTGAATTGTCGCTCGACACAAAAGAATCCTACGAATTGAGGAGCTTCCTCTTTTTGAAGTTGGTTAAAAAGAGTTACAACTCTTGCTTTTACGGTAAGGAATACATGTGTAATTTAATTAATATATGCCCACCTTTGTCACGTTAATTGTAAATAGAGTAAATTTTTGGTACATATCCTATGAGTCTGTATGGGGCAAAAAATTGGTATCGCGAAATATCATCAACAATATACAATTTTTTGAGTGGATTGACATGAATTCTTTAGCTAATCTATGTCCCATACCTACTACTTTTAATACTTATTCCTGCTTGACGATAAAAGTCACGGTTAGCTATACTTTGTAAAATATAGCTTGGGTCCTATGACAGATGTCAAAATGAGGTTCATAGGGATGTCCGAAATTCGATAAAAATATCGATACTACCAGCTATTATTGATGCATGTTACATATAATTAGGTTTAATTTAATTGTATGTATGTATTTAATTGTAATGAGAACGGAATATACGTAGCATACAAGGCGTCGGCACTCGTACTGATGAGAATGAGTGGAGTGGATCAGTGGAAGTTCATATCAAACAAGATGTTGGCGCGTGTATCTTATGCCTACATCATGGCCCAAGAGCCAAACGCGGCGTGTCTTCTTACAAAATCCTAAAACAGGTTCAGGGCGTTTATAGATTGAATGTAGGATTTTATTTATTCAATATTATTTAGGATCAAGTACCTATATTGAAATATAAATATTATTATGATATTAAAATACCTAAGCAATAAGATTAATATCTAATTATTTTTTTCTTATATTAATTTCAGTTTTAAATTAAGGTTTATTCAAAATATGGATACTTTATAGTATGTGGTCACGATGATTCATCGCCCATCACTAATTAGCTCGGTATGCCCATAAAGTATGACATTGACAGCTACTACATTAATTATTAGAAAATTCAAAACTTCATGTACGGGATTTCACTGACAGCTGTCATAGGACCCAAGCTACATTTTACAAAGTATAGTACATAACACATATAAAATCAATGTTTATGGTAACCTAACCATAAAAACCGGCGCACTATCAGTGATACTGCAAGTTGCGCGACAAATAGGTTATCGTCGCGCAATAGCATTACAAACTTATAATAGTTATGACCTATTTGATTTCATTGCTTGGATTTTATTGAATTTGGAACTGTCACGGTAAGTTCATTTTTCTTCATCCGAGAGCTAATCCTAATGGAATGCAAGTCTTGCACGAAAAATATAATCAGCGGATGTAGATACAGTTTTGTAAGTGATTCACATTACTGTTTTAAGTTGTGGCTCAGAATGTCAACTTCCCAAAATGTCCCCTGGTAGCAAAATGTCAACTTCCCAAAATGTGAGCTTGTAGGTGCTCGTTCATATTATTTTGGTTATCTCCCTCCCTAAACAATCCTAAAGGAGCTATTTTAAACTACGCTTTAATTTGGGTGTATGTCCGTCTGTTTGCGGGTATTATTATCAGATACTTTTTTAATAAAAGTATTTAAAATGTACCTAACTAGTTGTACATATATCATATTTTGTTATTGTCACCAGGTAGATGTAGGTTTTATTTTAGTTTTGTCCAGCGGCTATTAAACAGGCTTTTTTCATTTATTAAATAGCAACAGAAATAACATGGACTGTAGGTATTTTATTATTTAAATCAGTAGTAAATTTATGTATATGTATGTTAATGAATATTTAAATAAAACTGTCTCTTTTGTGACACGTGATTGATTGACTGGTTCCGTGGTATTAATTTTAGATTATATTTGCGTGTGACCTTGAGGTCTTCGATTAAAATTTTTGATGGAGCAGTTTGAAGTAAGCACCTCTGTAATCGTTTTCTATATTATGAAATTATCAATAGTGTGCAACAGTCAGGTTGTGAAGAAGTTAAATTTTTTTTCATCCCTTGTCAATTTGGCTTGCCTACCTACTAATTTAAGGAGATAAATGAAGAGGAAGCATTTTATACTGAGTTCTCAGTTTGAGTATATGGAGATGTATCGTTACGTATAGTATTATTATATAATGTAATATTAACGGTCGATCGCTAAGCGTAATGTTATGGAAACAATCATGTGTGTTATATCATCGACGCGTGCCAGTATTTATATTTAAATGTACTGTAACATAACAAGATATACCTATGTTAGGAGAGTATTCGAAAGTTTACGAAAATCTTTATTATGTTAAGCATATTTACCTTCATAGTGTATTTTTCTGCATTTAGTGTTGGGGTGCCAACCGTGCCGTGCTAGCCGGTATACCTACTACGTGCCTTGCTGAGTGTCGGACGAGGTTCTGACGCAAGTATTCTTCTCGGGGTTCAGAAGTCAAATGGCTCTGAACTGAGAAATGAGTTTAACGAACCTGAAAATCTAAATACATTAATTGTTATTTTATAGCTGAAGCTGAGTGCTTGTGCTTACCTACTCACCATATAGAAGTAAATCTTTTATAATATATTAATATTGAAATTTGTATGAGAACGTGGGAATGCCAAATGGCGCATATTTGTATGTCTACTTATAAAGTATGTGTTTAATTGCTATGTGCAAAAAAGTCTGGTATATAGAGTTTTGTGAGGTATGTATGGCATAGGCTAACTTCATAAGCCGGCAGTGGCGAAGGATGTCATTTTTCATCTTACCTTTATAGAACAACCATAGGATAAATTTAAGCATCTCATCCACGACTTCTATTCGTAGCGCAAGCCAATAAGAATGATGAAAAGGCGAAGTCCGACATCGGACTACGCGCTTCAATTGTTTTGTAGTAACTGGGATGCGCTAGGAGGACGAAATAATCTGGACGTGCCGAGCAAAATATTATAGGTGCATGCTTGCATCTTCACACGTGTCATAAGGTGCGGACAGTTTTTAGAAGTAATTTACGGGCCTCATTGGAAACTAAAAGCAAAAAATGCTGTCTAGATTAAGCAACTACGTATTAAAAAAATTCAATATTAATTTTTCAAAATACTACTCGTACTAGGTACAAACTCTTACAAGTACTTAAATATTTTAAAATAAGTAGGTAAGGTATAGATTCTTTAACAACAGCCCTTACGTAACTACCTACTTACCTACACCAGTTAGAAGAAAACGTCAGAAATATGAGATTGATCTTACACAATCGTATCGTGGGAATATACTACGAGTAATTTAAAACTAAATAAAAACAATCACTATAGACAAGTCCATGAGTTCAATGACGTATATCCTCGGTGCGCCCGCGCAGGATGTGACGTCTCGGCCACGTTTTGACATTGACACACGCTTGGCCGCACATGGCCCTACTTTTTATTTTTTTTCTGACCATATATCCGGAGCCGGTATAGTTTTTATGAGAGATAATATGGCGTATGGTTTGAGTGTATGTAAAACCACCACTACCAAGTACTTTGTGGGATATCGTTCAGAGAAGTAGCAAAAGTAGCCACATCAATCCATCACTATCTTGACGTTATTCCCAATCGTAACCAGGGCTTTCATCTCGGCGCCCGACTTTTTGTTATCTTCAGGAAGAAGAGTGAGAGTTCTACTAAGACTGACTTGCTTCGATTTTATGGGGCGTTCTCTCTTTTGCACATCGCACTGACAGCTTAATATCAATCAGTCATTCATAAATAAGTTTATCGCAGTCCACTGCTACACATAGACCTCTCCGGGCAGTTTGTAATAAAGGTATCAAGTTCTCACACACGAACGCTCTACATGATAACCATTATTTTGAATAATATTCGTAAATCATAAGACGGAGATTTGTGCATTAGCGCAAGATCTGGTTTTGGTCTATAACGGACATGGATACAAACATTTAGTCCGTCACCCAACACAAACCCCAAAAAGATATATACATAACATAAATTACGGTTTTTACGCAACGTGATGCGTAAAAACTGTAAAGTACGGTAAAAATAATACGGTACAGTGCCGTAACTGGGATGGATTTAAAACATACCAACTCCTTGACCAAATAAGTAGACAATTTTTTTTATTTATTTGGTATGTAATTTGTTCGGTAAACAATCCAGCATAATACTAACTGTGTACTACTGGGTACAGTGACTACTAACTTTGCACACCTTACCTCAAACTTAATAAGTATTACGCCATAATAATGTAGGTACGAATCAATTCCTTGAAGCATTTTAACTCGACTTCCAAATATAGGAATCAGACTGTCCTTACGTGACTCACAAAAATAAAGACATATAAAACCAGTTCATTTATTTAATTTTCTTTTATATTTCTAGGTAGACATTAATGGTAACTTCAATATTACCAGTTGATTGGAGGTCGAATGGCAGTCGCGTCCGTAATGTATCGAAGTTTGACCATTTTAGAGTAAGACTCGAATGTCAATTCCAAATGAGTAGGGGAAAGGCTCGATGGATGAGAAAAGATAGAATTATTAAAGAGAAATCGAATGATATATGTGGCAGAGATACCATTATTTCACTGAAATGCCTGATCTATAGGCAAAAAGCCCCACGGTCCAATACCTAAACTTTAAAATTGTCTCGTTGAGACGCACAAAGTAACAAAATAAAAATAATACATAT
This sequence comes from Pelosia muscerda, assembly GCA_963691645.1. Taxonomy (NCBI): domain Eukaryota; kingdom Metazoa; phylum Arthropoda; class Insecta; order Lepidoptera; family Erebidae; genus Pelosia; species Pelosia muscerda. The sequence goes on along the minus strand of OY829098.1, from coordinate 18,133,959 downwards.
ATTTTTTTTAAATACTAATCTTAAGTCACACTTACTGTGCGTTGACTTGCAGCAATACTAAAGCTAGCCAGTCATTGACGATGACACGAAATGGAGTGAACGTCTTCCAGAATCGTTTCGTGTCTTCCAGAATGTACACCAATAATGGACGTCTTTCAGTTTTGAATTTCCAAACGTATTGAAATACCTAAATACATCCAATCCAACTGGACGTATCGTCAATGGCTACCTTTACTGTGCCGGCTTTAACTGTGACGAATATTTTGAAAAGCAATATTAGAATGCTGAATGTTCAAATCAAATTTACATAGGAAAAAGTGTTGTATAGGATAATATAAAATTTCGACAATTCAGACGAAGCTTCGTGGCTTCGTTCGCGGGTTAAATCCCGTTGAAGCATTCACTTTTTCCTACCTAAAACTTTGACTGTGACTTTAAAAGTATACTAAGCAGTAACGTACTGCGTAAGTGTATCGATGATGTTACAATTTGAGCTTGTGTTTAATACATAAATATATTATTAGAAAATGCTATATATTCACGATATATATACTTCATGTAGGATGTTTTGTTATTCTACTAAACCTGCTGAGGTGTCGCTAACAACGATTTGTTCTACTTTCGTGACACATTTGCTAGCACATTCTAAGGTGTTAATAATAAAATCACTTCGTGACTTTGAAATCAACATGACAAACACATATGCAAATAAGTAGCTAATAATAAAAAGGTGCCATCTCTTGGTTCATGTAGATTTGTAGACTCAGGTAGAGTCGCCCCCAAAATGGTTTAATACTAACAAGTATCTAACGATCTTAATCTTAATGTTGAAATATGTCATGGATATGGTCTCCAGGGGACCAGTTTAATATTTCTTTTTCTTATTACTCGTATCATATGGTATGAATGGTTTTAGAGTGAACTCGATCGAAATCGGTTGATAACTTAGAAGTGTTACGACAAAGATTCAATAAAGCTGCTTTAGAGGGCGGCTTCATAAAAAAGACTCGTAATTTCTCATTTCAATGGTTTCATGGTGAGTGATGCTCCATAAAATCAGTCCATTGAAACAATGAACAACATACGAAATAAAGTCGAGAAAGCATTTTACACTTCTTACATTTTCACTGGTCTAGCACAAAAACTAGTTGATACACTATTTCGGTGCCTGTTAGGTACCTCATCATTCTCTGAACCTTTTCCCAACTCGGTTGGGGTCGGATTTTCAGTCTAACTGTGATGCGGCTGAACTTCGATATTTACCGTGACCAATGACGATATCGAAATACCAAGTTAGACTGGTTGGACTTTTGAAGGGTCCAACTACCCGGGACCGACGGCTTAACGTGCTCTCCGAGGCACGACCAGACCAGTCCATATTCATGCATAGGTACAACTTTTTACACTGAGCGGGGATCGAACCCGTGCGAACTACCGCTACGCCACGGAGGCTGCCTTTTAGGTACCTATTTTTTGATATGCCTAGGTCCAACCTAGGTATCTTATAAAGTGCCGATTTATTATTAAAGAGACTGGTATCTGGGGACTGATTGTTTGTTTAGTGAAGAACACTATAACTAGTTTAAATCCATATGACAGTCGAACTTTCAAAAATGAAGAGAGAGTAACTGCATGTTACTAGAACTAATTATATTACAGAATAAACCAGTTTATATCAGATGAACGATGAATGGTCATAATAGAACGACGCGATGTTAAAATCACGCATTGTTTAAGTGATAAATGTCACCAATGGGTCTTCTTTCAGGCCAAGCCAATTTCTTTGAATAGTTTGTAGGGTGAGTGTTGCACTAAGATACTTAGTAGGTACTATTATCTCTGCTGATGGATTGTGTCAGGAAACGGAAGGACATTTGTGGAACAATAAAGTATATCAGATTCCTCGTTTGAATTGAAATGGATTTTATGAAATTAATTACAATTGAAGGTCATTTTTCATAATTAAACACATATGATAACTTAATATAATTACTTTATATAGCGCGAGATAAATAATAAAATTTTATATGCATAGGCTTTTAGATTACAAATAAAAAGAATTATTAAATTTTACATAGCATTAAAATTTGTATGGTCGATGCATAGCATTAACTGGCATTAACATTAACGCTTCAAATTACCTAATGGAACTGTAGTTACTTACTGAACCTGACTTTGGTTAGAAACCTTCAGTTGTCATTATCAGATCTGACATGCATTATTACTTATATTAATTAGGAAATCTATATTTCAACAATAGTCGAATGACCAGGCAATGAAACCAAAGAAAATATAAGTATGTTTACTATTTGGACTACTAAATGAAGACACATACCTACCTATTTTGTGACAAAAGGCGTAGCGTTAACACTCACTTTTCTTCATAAATAATGAGACATTCTATGGATGTCATTACCTTTTTGGGAAGATGATTAAACGCACAAGTATTTTCAAAAATTTGTACGTTCTATCTACAAAAAATTATTAGAATTACACCTACTCTTTTAATTTTGCATTTTATTAACAATACTTGAAGGCCACATTCTGGGTTAATACGGAAAAAAAACCTCAAAAAGTCAATTATCTCGAAAATTATTTAACATGCAAGCATACATGCATATGGTTGGCAAAATTGCAGCATTTTCGATCGTCTAATAATCCGCTAACAGGAATACGTCGAGTTATAGTAACCCAAATATTTCTATTTTTGGATACCTTCATAATTTATTAATAAGGTGATTATAATCTGTAAAGGGCTGAATCATAGATTAATATGGCATATGGCAGAATGGTAATGTCAATTATTGCTCTATGAATATTCTTGAAATGAGCTTAATACAAGAAGATTTAATAACAAATAAATCCATACCATAGATATAATAAAAATCTGGTATCGATTCTATTAGATTATCTAAACCCAGACTAAAATCTACAATCGATTCTTGTCCGCAGCTATACTTGTAACACATACCAATAACATGATTGAATTATCCAGAATAGTAATCGCTATGTCTAATCCAATTTAGTAATTCAAGGCTTCAACTCTAATTTCACCAAGGCATTCACAAGTGAATCAATCGTTTGCGACTCATATTTTGTAATCATCGTTGAATGTAAGTACATCGATGAATGTGCTGGAGATGAAAGTGGAACTACTATTACTAATAATTAAAAATATATATCACTTTTTATTACCACACCGCCACACTCGATTGAATAATTCATGCCGTTTTTTACCATTATCGAACATTCTATTCTATAGAATGCCCCAGATTGTGACGTTGTCGTGTGTCGTTTGTCAAAAGTCAACAATTGTATCATCAATCAAGCTCTCTCGATGTGATGACGTGCTATCACGTCACCACGGTCACTGGCACGTAGTGAAAGTCGTCAAATTGATAAGTGTGGGTAGAGGCATCAATCTGCAACACTTTCGTCGCAATAAATCGATTGTCATTCGGAGCCCGATCCTCGCGCCCGATTTCCCTCAACTAGATCTGTCCAGATAATATAGAACTGTTTATAGTTTGCGCTCCATATAAATCGAGGCTCCAACTACAATAGACGTGAGTGGTTTGTGTTTTTGCATAAGTACTACGGACGTAACGTGCAGAGTGTGTCGATGTTTAAAACTGGGCATTATAACAATCATATATTATTAATTCAAGTAGGTACATTTTTAATTGTTCGGACGCAAGGCTGCGTATTGTTGCTGTTAAATATTGTGTACATAGATATAATGTACGAGTAGGTAGGTGGTACTACACTCAAATTTACTAGTTGCATAAATACCTACTGGCGGCTCAGATTTCTAATATTGCATTGGAGGTAGGCACCTATTATGAAATTAATAAAGATGGTTTGAGTTACATATATATACGCATGGGTTATATGATATAAGTATGGGTTACGTGCCATATAGTTTTAATTTAATAGAATACTTAAGTCATCATTTTAATCTGAGCAGAAGTTCAATAACATTAGAAATGTAGATACACATCGAATCTAACGATCATAATATCTTGTCTTCATCTTCTGCCGAATCGACGGCATTTTTGAATTGCCATCGTGTTGTAGTAATTTGTGGTGTAGGTTCTTGTAATTGATATTATTAATTAAAGATACAATGTGGTTTATTCATAAAAATGCTTTCCTTATTATCTACGTAATGCCCGCGGTCATAAAATCATAATTTAGATAAGTAACTATCCCTGCACCAAACCTCATCTTGATTTGTTTTGCGTGCAAAAATAACAAATATGCTCACTCATTAATTACAAATATTTTTATTATAAATTTTTATGTTACTAAATGTCTCACGTTTAGATTTCAAAAAATGACTTAGGTAGGTACAGTCAGCTTTTGGTAGATGTTGACTAGCCAAGTAGGTACTTGATATGAGTAGGTACTTATAGCCACGAGTTAATGGTCTCAAAATGCGCTCTATACGCGCAGTATGCGTTTTAGGCTGTCTATTGACAGCAGCAGGTGCAACAAAGGTGGATGAGCTTATATCTGAAAACACGCGCGCCAGGGTCTCCTTTCTCTCGCGACTTGTGTCCAAGATTCGTGCCTCGAGTTATACCTAATAAAGAACTTACTAGTCAAGATCAATCTGATGCTGAGTCAGCTAAGTGTACGGTAGGTAAGTACCTACTATAGCGACGTGGTGCGTGTAAGTGACTATTAGGTATTACTTACTTAGCTTATGTAACTTAAGCAATACTCGAATAATTATCTAAAATTTAAATTTAAATTATTTCTTTTGGTAAACTTGTAATTTAATTATCACAGTCGTTGTGGTTGAGATAACCAATCTTTGTTTTGTTTTTACATTCGAAATTTAAAAAGAACAATGATGGCGATTTATGTTACGAAATTAGCCAATTTCGTAATGTTACTTGGCTTTATTGTTATTTTATATCTTAATCAGAAAGTTAATTAGGCACATGGGTAATTATTTCACTTTTGATTTTATTGAAGTATTGGTATGTATCTAAATACTATTTGAACATATTTAACAAATGCGATTAACCGATGTGAAAAAGGGGCTATTATATAAAATACTAGCCTCAGGGCTAGGGTTCCTTTGGACTAAAAGTTCGTTTTCTTTTTTGTTTTTGCACAGATGTTTACCTACCAAATTCTATTTCCATATAAAAGTGGTCCGCTTATGCAGTAAAAACAGTGATTCGGTTCCGTTAATTACTGAGAATGATAATATAAAGTTATTTTTATACTTAAAAATCATATATAGGCATACTTACTTATTATACATTTTTTCAAAGATTTCAATTTTACACTCAACAGTCATTTCAATTTTATTTACTTACTTAGTTATAAAAGTACCTAAAATTATATTAAAATTCGAACGTATTCGCCGATGCTGAACACACATACAGTTCTATATATTTGATCGTTATAATTGATTTAAAGTCTAACTTGTCATTTAAACTTCACAGCAAGCGATGACGTCACACATAATGTAATGTTCGTTCAAATAGTGTTGAAATTCGCGATTGCGTTACTAGACTTCAATTGAGGGGTTAGAATCGCTAAAAGGACTAAAAACTTGTATATGGTGAACATTTCATTGAGAGAATTATTCGGTCGGGGAAACTACTTTGTAAGCAGTGGCGTACGATGTTAAGCCCTCAGTACACATTGACCAGTGGTGGACAAAGACTTCGCAATTGTACACAGCGGGTAATGCTAGACATTGCAGACAGATGTTGGAACATCGTGGCATGTAATCACTCTCTCAAGCGGTATTTGAATTTTGAATACCTACCTACATTGAAAGACAACATTTATTCATAATATAAGAAAACCTACCTAAGTTTAAGTGAATGTCATAATTAGAAATGAAACCACGTTTTACGGATTCTATCGCGACATAATATGCTATCATTTACAATACGTACATCAGTCCAAAGATATGTTTTGTATATTGCCATCAGTGTAGATTGTAAGTACTCGGGTAGACACTCAGATATTGATTTTGAATCAGGTTTTAAATACCATATGATGATGAAAGATTAACTCGTAAACTGGACGTTAGAACTTGTACTAGGGTTGTCCCTTGTGGGGCTTCACAAAAAAACATGTGTACCCAAACCTAATTCTAATTGGCTGCTATTTATAATTAATTCATTATGCTTGACAAGGTTATAATCAACAAATGTCAAGGTTGAAAGAAAAGCTTGCACGGATGTTGTTTCAATTTATTTAAAACCAGCTGTTGTCCGCGACTCCACCCATGTTAAATCTTTATCTTGTTCCCGCAACGCACATTCCACATACGTACCTATTACCGAAGTGAAATGTGTCTATGTGCAATTTCGAAGTGAAATGTATTTATGTGCATTTTGCTGCAAAGAGTAACTAACATTCACACTGACAAAAAACATACATCCTCACAAAATTCAGTAGGTAGAATTTTGAGTCCGTCAGCAGCAGACTGCACCATAACTTCTTAGCATCCAGCTGAGAGCAGTCCATCGACACAGTACGTACAGTAAAAACAGCAAGGACCCCAATTTGTTATTGCTAATGATATTGCATGTCAATTTGGTGAAATACCGGTAATAGGCTTGGGTCCACTAATATTATATCGGATTGTTTTATGTTTGTAACGACAAATTCAGGATAAATAGATAGCAGGAAGTAATATAAATTGGAACACAAAGCAAATATTAATTTTATTTTTAGAAAATAAGTTTGGCAATAAAATAGGCAATACATTCGATAATATCATCCTTATAGTAAGAATAACTTTCTTAGAATTAACATTTATTTTCAATAACATTATCAATACAGAATATTAAGAACTATATACAAAATATTTACACATCTATATTAATTATAAAAAGGTAGAGAGACTGCAACTTTAGGCATCAAAATATTCCTCCCCATCGATCTCTACCGGAACCGTGCCCAGAAGGCTGGCGGCATTACCACGCTGAATGGCGATGCCAATTCGTTGAGCGAGGTAAAGGCCAGCCCTATGGTCACGGGAAGCGTCGACAAGTCGCTTCGCTATTTCTTTAAATAGCGCGCGCGCACTTGGACCCCACGGACCCAGCGTTTCGACACCAAACGGCTCAAATATATAATTACTATTTAAATTATTATATTTGCGCCGTTTGAGAGTCTCTGCCGATGCAGCAGCAGCGCATACGCAGTCCATCGTGCTTGGAAGATGAGAAGGCGCCAAGGTGTCGACGCAAGTGGCGTCCCACACCAAAGGCCTACCCATCTTCCAAGGCATCAACGACATCCCGTCTGGTCTCTTGCCATCGTCGCGCGCCAAGCCAACAGGTTCAAGAACAGCTGGCACGCCGGCGGTGACAAGAGCCCGACGAATGATGTCGTTAATATGCGCGTGTCGGGACATGCGACCTGCGCTCCTGCTGCAGGATAATCCGTGATGTCCAAGGCTATCGACTACTTCCCCACATAGACATCGATGCGGAGAAACACATGGTGCACCCAAACGTAGGCAAGTTGCAATGCGGAAGGTCGTGTCGTCCAACATTGTACCAATGCTGGGCGAAGGAAGTGCCTGCAGCCAGACACCTGATTCCCATTCCCCCACAGCCAATAGGCGAGCACGCTCAGTATCGTTTGCACTTGTACTGAATAAATATTTTTTAATGCCAACACAGAGCGGCTCATCCCATTGCCTCTGGGAAGATGGGTTGGCGGGCATAACGGCATTCGGGAATTAACTGACATACGTCTAAACTTTCTGGGAAATAAAGCTGGTTCAAATCAAAGTATGGACTTCATAAAATCCTTTTTGTGTATATCAAAGTAATCTCTATTTGCAACGGTCAGGTGTGTTTTAATTTTGTAGTAGGTACGTATGATTTGAGCTAATTTGGCATTAAAGGTAGTATTTATATAAATACGACTAATTAAAACAATTATATAATATGTAGTAATGTAACGTGTTATTAATAGTTGTATGTGTGAATATAGCGGCATTGGCTCCAGCGCTTTCCATACCTACAAATTTAAATACACTTTTTAAACCGTCAAATCAACTATAGAAATAATTATTTTAAATAATAATAATAAAACATTATTGTATAAAACTACATAATTAAATCATTTTTGTAATTTTAGATACAAGGCTATTAATTTATCGAGATATCTAGTGGTGGATGATGCAGGTTCAGTTTATTACTCGTATGGTGAGGTCACGAGAAAGCATGAGGTGAGGCAAATTATCGTTTATTTGAAAGTGATGTTAAATACGTACTAACTACTTAATTATTGTAGTTAAATGGAGACAAATATAGACACCACCTAGACCGGCACAGTTTTGCCGAGTTAGTTAGTGGCTAAACGCCGAACTATTTTCGCATATGTATCTTAATAATACGAGTCGGTTGTATTAAGCCTATGTCAAGCACTGGACTTGCAACAGACTAGTTAAGTGATTGGGCGAATATTGGATATTCTAGATCTGCACCTATATTTGATGGGGTTTTATATACTCGCACATAGAGTAGCAACCCTAACACTAAGTGATAAATTGTGGCCAGTGACGTAGAATTGCCAACGGTCGAGCGAGTCGGTTACGTTATGTAACGGACGGCCCGGTGTTGGCGCGCGCGCATGCTGCTGCGAAATCTACTAGCAATAGTGTCGCTTCGCTTCAGGCAATGTGAAGTAAGCAGTGTTCTATTGCTGTTTTTCAGTTTCTGATAAAAGACTGGTTGCAACATTGTTTGTATCTATAACTATCTGTGTACCTAACTTTTTGTTTGTACTACGCGTTATGATACATACTAGACACTGCGTAAATAGTCCTTAGCTCCAGCTAAATAACAACTAAATTATTCAATATTTTAGATTAATATTGTGAGATAAATTTTATGGTAGGTGTTCTAGGATAGTCTTCACCGTTCAATTCCGAATTTCGAGTTATGTGCGGATCTGCCTGCCAAGAATATTAAGTCTTTATGACTGATTATAACCACATCGTCCAATTCTTAACAAGCGTAGTAATTACCCGTCACGGTTAGTCTTAGTTGTCATAAAACTTTGTTACCACACTTTACAAGACCAATACAGTATCCAAATACCTAATAATTATTACGATAATAGGTGTAATAACCGGTAACGCAAGTTCCATTTTTAGTTCAATACCGGTCAATCATGTTGCTCGATAGGATGTCAATAAATGTGAATAAATAATGAATAAGGTGATTAGTTCATGGACATATATAACTGCGGTAGGTATTATATTCAAAACTGCTCGTATTTTAAACCTGGACTAGGTCTAAATTACCCCAAAACGTTATAGTATAGCAGCTAGGTATATTATCTCTAGGTATAATATGTGCACACCAAGAACAAAAAAAGTTTGATTGGTAAATATATCGAGGGTATATACAATTGACGGCCTTATCACACAGTGGCAATCTCTTTCAGGCAACCGGGACGGAGAATAGAGTTCAAATTAGTCAGTTTTTGGTAGATATTTAACAATACACTACAAAACACACAATTTGTTGTTAAATCTAATTGTTGTTGTTAATTCGCCTCACAGGCTACCTAACTAAGAATGAGGTGAACTGCCTTCTGGGAAGAAGTTCTGTAGTTTAAACCATAACCAAACCAAATAAGTCCGAATTTGGCGTCCCCCTGAAGCTGCCGCTCGGGACACGAGTCCCGACTTGCCCAAACCCCAGATCCACATCGATTAAACCAGGTTAGTGGACGTTTTGAGGTTCCAGCTCCGTATAATGGATGCCACATGCCACGTTACTTATTCCTTATAGTATTTTATCAGAACCGACGGATTAACGTGCTTTCTAAGGTACGGAGGGGTCTCATACACTCACTATCACGGACTATCACCTATCCTAAGACTTTTTTTTTTTTTTTTTTTTTCGTGCGAAAAATCCCCACGGATACCCCCCTTCTCCGCCGAGGGCGGTTGGAGAGGTTATGTCGGACTCGAACCGACCAAAACGCACGCCGTCTTTGGGTCTTTAGTTGCCGGAGGTGAGATAGTAGTCAACATATCTCTCGCACCCCGGCAGACCCGGGGCCGTCTCTTTCAAGATGACCCCCGTCGGGTGTAGGGACCACGGTGTCCCCGTCCAGTCCCCGGGTATGGGGAGGCGCGCTTAGCGCCACCGCCGCGGACCTATCCTAAGACTGGTCTACATTAAAACTAAACATTAAATAAAAGATGTGTCCTAAATAAAATGAAAAACTGTTTGCCAATCGGCCTGTTTTATTCAGCAACCATGCCTATCAAACGAACTATTCCTAGTACTAAACGAACCAGTACCTACTAGTAGATTAAAATTGATCCAATATTCATGAGGCAAAAAGATAATAAATATGTACAGCTAATATATAATCATCCATCTCTAATTAAAATTCGTTGAAACCTATACCTATACATTTTTCAATAAGTAATAGTTTCGCCATAATTGTGACTTTAATTATGGTTACTTTCATGCTTCTCTCAATTTTTTTAACCTTTTATTAAAGTAGGTACCTACTGCTTGTAAACGGTAAGTGATTTTTTAAAGAAAGGGGTAGTTGCAACAATCAAAAAACATTACATTACAACTCATGTTAAACATCCCATATCATTTTAGTAACAAGTGCCAGCATTCAACTGCTAAATCTGTACGTAACTTTTTTTTTTTTTTCAAAAGTACTACTTAAGGTACTAAGTAAGTACTTATAGCTTTGAAAGTGACCTAGTTTGTTCATGAGAACAAAATGAAATGACAGATACCGTAATACAGTTTCCTGTTATTGATTGAGTGAATGAATGGTTTTTTTCACGACATTCCAGTTTTTAATATAGGTATAATAGGTAACTAAGTAGGTATACACAAAATTTATTTTGGTACATCGTAAAGAAGCATGAGAGTTCTACGAATATCGGCTTTTGTACAGCGTTCTACTCGTATGATATCTTGTTAATGTAATTTAATCTGAAGTCATAGTCATAATCTTTCTAAATATTTATACATTCCTAACGCCTACACCAAATTGGATAATGCTTTAAATGTGTTCGCCATTACTAGGACAAAGTTTGTAAGTACCTATGAAAGAAACCAGGACGTGTAGCTAGTAGTTTAAAAACTCAAACGGTATTCTGTAAAGTTTTAGTCTGATGTACAATACTGAGCAGCTGAAGCAAAACGATCTTAGTCGGACTCTTATTCTCGACAGTACCTACCTGCTATAGTGCTACTATCGCACATGTACCTAATGTAACATGTACCACTAACTTCGCAAATAGATTTCATTTGTTTCGAAAACTGTGGCGGTTCAATTCAACTGCCACCACTAATTACTAAAACTTGACGTTGACATTAGCTAGTAAACAGCTAGCAAGAAGGTATGAGTATCGGTCGAATGTAAATATGGGAACCCAATTCGTCTTGGACTGCACCAAACCGACTCCTTATGTGATTAGTCTACTTTCTAAATCTTATTTAATATTAGCTGTTGCCCGCGGCTCTGCTCGTGTAGATGTCGGTAATCTACGTAGTGTAACTATTTATTAACCTGTATTAACGTAGTGGTAGCAGTTAGAATTTTGGCAAAGTGCCATCTATTTTAAGTCCCGACGAACCACTAACAAAAATTTAAGAATTTAAATTTTACGTTATATCTTTTCTTAACACAAACAATAAATAAAATGCACTGATGTATTTATTGTTGTGCGCAATAAACTGATGTATCACGCGATTCACACAAAAAAATATTTTTTTCCAACGAAACCAAACCATACCTCTATCTAACTTGATGCCAACGCCATCTATCGAGCGACTTGGCAACATTTACTATTGCAATTTACACTGATGAAATTGAATATAGCTACTAAAATATAAATTATCTGGAATACATTCTATCTATTAACATAGTTGCCCGGATATAATAAATACTATACATAATCCATTTATAACAATAATCTCAGAGAATGCCATAAACATCAATTTGGACCAAGCTCTTTCTAACATAGGAAACCGTTCAATATTTTTTGTGTCTGTATGACCATTCATACAGAGACAAACGAACAAACAGACACATTGACAAACAGCCAAAATTGCAAAACAAAAATTTCTATAGCTACAATAACATAAACCGAGTATTTTTTAAAGATTTCCAACTGCAAAGCGGTTGTGCCTGACAACCGTTTTACAGGCAGGGAAACTACTATTTTTAATAGAATAGGGAAAATACTATTCTACTATTATATACCTGATTGGTATATAATAGTAGAAATTTCCTGTGCGAAACCAAAAAATCACAATAACAATACGACCTTAACTTCGGTATTATAATAATTACCGAATAAATAATTATATCCGTTATAGTAAAGGAACGCGTTAATTAACTCAGTAAAATCTAACAAATGGCAACATAACCACTTGGAATGCGTTTAAAAGTGGTCCAACTTACTAAAATAATGGCCGACACATTCGGCTTAGAGCCACAATAGCGCTAAAAGTCCATAATTAAAGTGATGCGATTAGTCTAGCAACGATTATACGAATGATGGTAATGGCATTCGACCTTCGCGTTGATGGATATAGTCTGCACTCTATACACTGTGCATCCATACATCTGGGCTAAGTGCTATTATTCATCATTATGAGATCGTGTATGTTACTTACGAAAGAAACACTTCATTACCCATAGTTAGTGGTTGGATTTTAAGTGAGGTGCAAAGAGTTCTTATTATAATTTTCTACTATTCAGTTATTGAGTTCTTAGAGCTCACGATATTTTTTAAACAACCTTGCGAGATGGTTTTCGCGCGATTGATATTCTCAAAGAACGCAAATATGATTAAAATAAATGTTTTATTTTACATAGCCTCTAAGGCAGCGACTGCCGTCTAACGGTCTATGATTCTATTCATTGTTAATCATTTTTAAATCACTGAGATTGCAAGAACTAATTGAACTTCCTTAAAGTTCGAAATTAAATAGAAAATAGTTCATTACGTCGTTTCGATCTCTACATAATTTTAGATTTAACAATAAAGCAGTAAAGTTTAAAATTCAAAGGCATTTGTTACGATCTCAGTGGTTTTATTATGGTTAACAATTATGGTTACTTTCATGTTTCTTTAAGCAACTTCTTCGTAAAACGGTGGCAGCCCGAGAGAAAAACTTCGGCTCGAATCTCGTCCGACAATCCGTTGCAGCTTACAAGTGAGATTGACTAGAAATAGCCTCAGAAATATTGCTGTGTCTCCACCCACATCAAATTTTGATCATTTCATAAGGTATATTTTACTTACCGTTAAAACTTATTCCACATAGTGCGTAATTAATAAAATCAAAATGTTTTACTGACCGCATTATGGGTTAGCTATGGCACTTTGTTCGTGGTGAACATAGTCAACTAATATTCACATTAAAATAGATTGCGATTATGGTGGAAATAAACCCAGTAGTTTTGCACATAATAAGCATGATTAATTATGCAGCCCACAGATGTGGAACCAAATACGGACTAAATATCACACGCTGAGTGTATAGTACTCGTAAAGCTATTAATATCGTGACGACGCTGTTTCGATCTTTCTTACAAAAAATAAATAACTAAACGTTGCATGTGATATGATAACTTGCTTTGATTTAGAATTCATTAGATGTACGTATAAAGTTAGGTGTGTTTTTACACCAGTTTAAATTACATTAAACAGTCTATTTATTAAACCAGTGGGCTCTAGAATACGTTGTCCAGCTACAGTGTGCCATAAGTAATATGGCGATAATGTAATGCCATGTCATATGGCCATACGTAATAAATGTTATAGCCAATACCATAGTTTTGTCAGCTTTCGTGCGGTTTACCAAATGACTCATAATTTTAAAGCGTTCTTGGATTAGGTACCAACTTAGCATTCCAGTTGCAAATATGGTGATCGTTTGTCAACCCGTATTTTATCTAATTTCCTTCGTATGTAATAACTTTATATATTTTTAATTAGTAATATTTCAATTACGTCATTAACTAGAAGCTAAAATGGCAGAAACAGTATTTTAACGTACTTGTCTACCTACTTACCAAATATTTCTTCTTATTTGTGCTCTGGTAGTTTATTATGTTTCTTTACTGTTACAAATTGTTCATATCGAAATTTTTGCTTGAATTTGAAATACCTACTATAAACATAATGGAGTCAAAACGTCCCCAAATTCTTTTGTTTGTATCTCATTAAAATGAAAAAATAAACTCACGCTACAGTTATATAACGTCACTGTAACGATGACATCTATCGGTCTCGTGATTACCAGACTATGGCCTCAAGGTTTCAAGTCAAGTGTCAATTCAAACTTCAAGAGATAATAGCTGGCAGGGGCTGGAAGCATCCTAATGACAGACTAGAGCAGGTGCAGGCGGCCTAGAGCAGGTGCAGGCGGCCTCGAGCGGCTGCAGGCGGCCAAGCGCCTGCAGCCTCTCGAGGCCGCCGGCGATTGTGCGAGGTCGCACGCTGAGGTGACCGACCTAACGGTGCATATTTACATATAAATTAACAAGAAAAAACGTGTACACAACGTAATGTAACAGTGGAAATTGGACTTGACATTATAGCATTTAAATAGACAAAATGCAATTCAGTTTATGCAGAGAGCTATTTGACGAAGTGCATTGTTGAGGGTTACCTTGAGCCCCCAAGAACTTAGTCCCATACACCAAAACATTGTATTTTTTCAGCTTCACTAATTTTTTCAGTTATATCCTACAATGATGCATATAATATAGTTACATAACGCAATTTGTTAACTTACCATTGCCACTTTGTGATTTAAAAGTTAACAAAGATCACGATAGTTGGCACCCATCGTTCACCTCAAGTCTATCCCGTAAAGAAAGAAGACCATGAAAATGTTGTAATGATGAGTAATTGTGAACAGGAACACAACAACAAGAACAGGTATCATCGCATGAGCACGAAGTGATAAAATCATAAGCGGACAATAAGATCGTTACGGAAAATACTTTGAGAAATTATAAAATAATAAGCACTTACATAAATCTTATATTAAGTACCGCGTAATTGTTGAGATTATTGAAATTGCCTTGCAATTTTTTTATTCGATCTACTATGTACTTTCAACGTATTCGTAACAGGAAATTCCCTCTTGAAACTAGGACGGATCAGCTAGTTCCTTACATGTAGTAACACTAAGAAATTACTTGTGTATTACAGCTAACTGATCACATCACACCTGTGATGATTCACCGATGATAATGAACGATACACAGACTACGAACAGTTTTAAAATGCTAAATCTAATTACTTTGTTCAGTTGGATACTTACTTGTTTCCTTGTAAGATATTCCGTTTCCACAACATATACAAATTATCGGTTGTTATATTGGTCTAGCAATTATGCATTTATACAGCCATAAAGGTTAAAAAGTATATATTCCTTTATCAGTATAGGTATACATTTAAAGAATCAGGTGGTTCTTGCAAGATCTGGGTGCCTGGGCCTACCTCAACTGCAAGTCGTCCACCTAGGTACTAAACAACCAAAGACGTTTGAAGCTAGCCAAACCAAATCATTGAAATGAGAGACAGGAAGCGAACCCCGAGCTGCTAGCAAAGTGCACTCTTTGAATGCTATGAGCCATATCGCTCGCTAGGAGTGACGCTCGGATAATAATGACGGGTACTTTAATTTCCTCGTATGAGTTTGTTTCTTCTTTCACGCTATTAGCGCTAAATCTATATTGATATTATAAAATAATTAGTGTTGATTATTTACCATTATTATATTAATGTCACTGTTGGTACTATATAGGACGGCTGGAGCAAACTAAATAATATGTCCAAACGATATCTTTGCAAATTAGAAAATACAGTCATTGTAAATAATTTAAGTAAGTAGTTATTTGTAAAGTATCAAGATAGTTTTCACAAACTACTCTATGCGTATTGAAGCACTAGTTTATGTATAAAAATCATTAATATAGCTTTTTGATTCAGTCCATTAGTTGCATTACCGTCTAACTAGCATATAAAAATATCCTCTCTCATACCTATATGCGTTTAAAAAATGCTATAAAGTCACAAAGTTCAATCAAATTTTTTCTCAATATAGTCTGTAAATAAACGTTCATAATTATAGGAAACGGTGAGTAAGAAATGTGTTACGCATTCATGATAGGAAGTGCCTGTGAATCATATGTCTTCATAACATGCTCCAAAGAGGTCGCGTATAATATTTAAGTAATATCAAAGTGTTGTGCATTCGATATCTAAACAATATCAGGTTCCTAGTCGGTACCTAGGCTAAAATATCATTAAGGTTGGATACGTGAAATTGTGTGGTGAAAATATGTGAAATTACCTAAGTACCACTATTTGAACATGTGCGGCGAGCGTCAGAAGGAAAAAATCTAAGTAAATATAGGTACTTAATACTATAATAAAAACTATAAAAAGTAATATCATCATCATCCTCCCAGCAATTTTAATTACATCCAGTTTCAACTTTAAGTTCAGAGTTTGCTTAAGTATGATGTATGATTGGTATAGTCAACTTTTCCGGACGTGAATGCCGTCAGAATTTGACCACCCAATCTCGATAATACCAGAGCCTCGTCCGTTGTTTAGCAGGTGCCCCATCGTGCAGATGAGACAACTCGGATTCCAAAGGTGTTAGTAGTCCTCACCATTTCCTAAGATTACAACAATTTCAACATTTCATTTTAAATTAAAAATATATATTTATCATCTTTACTTAGTCGTTTATACTTCGGGCGGGTTCATATTATGAAGGTTTAATGATTAGAGGAAGCTCATTATGTAAGAACAGAAGCTCATGGCAGGTTGAAACCACTGCATATGCAGCCAAAGAAGGAAAGAAGTAATGATGATAGCCCAAAGTTATGGTAGGGTAGAAGAATAATAGTATTTAACGATGAATATGTGTCTCGTATCGTATTTCTCTTTCGTGACTACATCGCACTATGATTCTAGAAGTGGCGAAAAATCTACGTTATAACGAGGTGTCACACGCAACATAAATTAATGTAGGTAATGACTATGCTTGAAGGCAATTGTTGCTAAATTTTTGGTCTTTTTGTTTCAGAACATTCAGTGCTATCGGCCGGGAGGGCAGTAAGGAGAGCACTTCAAACCATAAGGAGAGCCCCTTTAAGGAGCTCGAGAAGCCCAAAGTCAGCAGCAGTGATGCTGTGCTACCTGGCCAGCACGAGGAAGGCGAGGCGACCATGAACAGAGAGAACGTGTCCAACAAGATCGCTGCCGGGATGGACCGGTGGCAAACCACTCTGGAAGATATGATACATCTCAGATCTTCTAACAACCAAGTGTTTAAGGACTATTATTGGGTGAGTCATCATTATATTGTAGTGATAAATAATATCGAGAGTTGCAAGCTCGATCAAATTCAACAAACTTATTTTCTGGCAATATTATTTTGCTTGAATATAATTCATCACCACAGTTTGGTATATGGAATTTCACTGTAGAATTCAAACAGGCCGTTTGATATAAAAAGAAAGGCACTTTAGTTATACAATACTTTTAACTGGACGTCAATTCTACTAATAGTCGAGCATTAGCAAACTACGCCACTGCAAAAATGCCATTGCAATTTTTAACTGTATTTATATAAGCATAAAGACCAAAATTACATGAATACGACTTCGTTAGATTCCTTCATTCTTTCTACAAGTTACCGCTTAATTTTAGACTTTAATAATATAATCTTAAGGTTCAAAATTAGATGACTATACTGCAGTGTCTGTGGGTTGACAATTAGTAGAATCGTATTACTGGAAGTAATGCGATCATGGTATAGATCTAAGTTTATACCATTGAACTGTCTTACGTTTCTGCCAGGTTAAAACAGGTTGACTGATTCAGTGGTGCGCCCCCGCCGTTAGATTTACTACATTCTGTTGTTGTTTATATTTTATTCTTGGTTCATTTCCACTATTGAGGCATAGAATAGGTCGTACCAATTACCTTGTTGAGGCCATTTTATTTGTTGATATAATGATGACTACCATGTCAATTAATGAAACCTGTATTACTGGTATCTGAAGGGGCCTATATTTTTACCTTAGACTTTCAAGAGTAGATAAGTACGGCGAAATTTTTAACAAAAACTGAATATACGTACCTAAGTAGATGAAAGGAATACGTGAAGAGAAGAGGGTGACTTTTTATGGCACATGGAATCAATTCTTGGAGTAATTTCTTTAAATTTTAATGTTAATGAAGATTCAGCGTTTCTTGTATTTAATAGACGTAGTACCGCACAAACATGGTAGATATCTCGTTAAATTTTAAAGTAGGTACGTGTAGTACTTAGTATAAATGACTATGCAATCTACCTAAAATCATACAACAATTAATTAATCGAAAAATTGGTTGCTATATAAGTACCTATATGTTTATAGGTTGCTAATACTTATAGTTTTCGTCAAGTTATGTCTCCTATCATCGCGTAGGTACAAATATACAAGAATTGCAACAAACATCACATCGGTTTAACTGCAATGAGAAATTCGGATTAGACAATAATTAGCATGTACCTAATTATGTACGTGACACCTCATCACGGAGACATTAGACTTCCACTTGTCACACAACCTACCTACTTGCAAAGAAAATCGTTAAATAACAATACATTATGTTACGTTATTCGAAGTGCAGGTACCTGCTGGTAGTAGTCATTGATAAATATTAGTATTATAATACTGAAAATAATGACGTAACTACATCAAATATGTTTTCCTTGTACTGTAAATACAACCATTTTATGGGTACAAATTCTGAAATATTATTATAACTGTACGTTGCCGCCTCAAATATTCAATTGAATTTATTTGTCACTTAAACATTACAGCTTTTTTACTGTAGGTATCTAATAGCAAAAATTAATGGCTGTCTTGATGACAAACTATGCCTACCGACGGACGTTCTAAAACTGAGCTTATGTGACTAAACAATACGTTCATAAAAATGTATTATTCCACTATGATCACCTGGGTGATATGACCTGGGTGATCAAATTCCACAACTTTTGTGTCCTTAAATCACCTGCTGACAATTCACCTGGGTGATCAAATTCCACATGATTTTAAATTATTTTATTTGTTTCCCTATATCACCTGGGTGATTAAATTCCACATGATTTTAAATTATTTGTTTCCTTAAATCACCCGGTTTAAATAGTTACTGATTTGATGATTGTAATAAATAACATCAAGTTAAAGTTATTTATTATAATCATAAAAAAAATATTTAATAGGTTTTAAGGTTAGGTTCGGTAGTTCAATGACAGTCACAAAATAAACCAAACAATGAAGGAGAGCAGACATAGATAGAGACAGAGTATTATACGATTAGTTATTGCAATTGTTAGCGCATTATGATATCCATCGCCCAAAATTTCTCGTATTCACCCAATTAATACAAAACACAATAATGGATTTTATTCGCGATAGGACTTTGCGTTACAGAAAAACGTGAGTTTATTTTATCAATCTCATCAAAAAAAAACACAATCTGTTCATAAATGCAATTCAAACATCGCACCCCAAAACGAACCCTTGTTAATAAATCTGAATAGCGCCATCTACCCTGTAACTGTATCACCCTCTTTGACCCTCACCCTCCCTAGATGTCACTTGTCGATTAAAATACAAGCTATCATTATTTTCCTGAGCATTGTATATAAAGCAACGATGAGAACTCTGAAGTTAACTCAAATGAAAGACATTACAATGCGGGGGTTTTAGTAAACCCCAAGGCTATTTTTGACTGTTCCCTCCGATTTAGTTCGGAAAGGAACATAATAAATATTTAGAGACATGACCATGTTACCTTTGTGTTACTAAGATCAGAATGTTGTCGTTCGTAAGCAGCATCCAGGTTGCAGAGAGAGGTCAGCGTCAGTGTTACCTACGTAATCTGTATATTATCCTATGCACGCGTAGTTTTCCGTAGGGAAGCTTTTAAGGAAAGTTGAGTATTTCAACTGCAGTATGTGACTAAACTTATTGCATAGTAGGTGAGTATCAATTAGCCTATCGCAGTTAACTGCTGAACAAAGGCTTCTCCCAAAGTTGGGAGGCTTTGGCCTATTGCTTAAGTATTTTCTTATCTCTAAATATTTTCTTGTCCTTAGTCACCGATTGCCACTATGGTGGGATGTTAGATATTTTTACTTCAATGTTTTCAATTTTCACTATGAGCATTGAAAGGGTTGAAGTTAAATCTTTAATAGTAAGGAATAGACGTACTAACGGAAACGTTATTTTGGCACGAGTTTTACACCTTTAAGACCAGATGCTCATTTTTTGTGATTTTGCTATCAAATCC
Source organism: Pelosia muscerda (assembly GCA_963691645.1). Classification (NCBI taxonomy): domain Eukaryota; kingdom Metazoa; phylum Arthropoda; class Insecta; order Lepidoptera; family Erebidae; genus Pelosia; species Pelosia muscerda. The sequence continues at coordinate 18,113,585 of OY829098.1, read as the reverse complement.
CCAACGATGTGAATGGTTTTACTATTTCATTTATAATAATTATGACCTCGCTCGCTTTGTTTACTTTGTTATTTTGAATTCAATTTGAAACAGAAGATGCTTACTTTTGGGTACCCCCACCAAGAATTACAGACCCCCACCAAGAATTATTTGTCGGAATAACAGACATTGTTCTCGGGATATTTGGGGGTCTGACAGCAGTCCCAAAATAAGCCTAATAATGAAATTCTAGGAGGACGGACTCCGCGCACCCCTACTACGGCGCTGTGCCTCGAACTCTAAATATTACTACATAGAAGTGAGTTATAAGTACGTACGGAAAAGGCCCATGGCATAATCATTCACGCCTTAAGTACAATGAAGCAATGTAAATAATATATGGCTTTATAAGAATTTGTTCAAAGTCATATTGAAGCAAAAAAGAAACACAATGCAAATTTAGTAATACGCACTTAAGTGATTGTAAGTGTGGTAACAAATTGTGTTATTTACTTCCACCTATATATATATATATAATATATATAAACACACACACCTACTTACGTAAACAAAACAAAGTCAAAGAAAAATTGTCATTACTACTGGGGTTTTGTGGCTGCAATATCGAGGATAGGTGAAAGTGAAATGAGTTGTAGATGATTGAGGTAACAGAAAATAGCGATATTTTACCTATTTATTGTAAAAGAAAATATTCTGCTGGCTCCGCCGACGCCTGGATTAGTCATGGGCAACTACAGCATCATCCCCGAGCTTAAATTATTCCGATCTCCTCCGGATCCAGATCTTTAGGATCCTCAGGGCCTCAGGGGCTAAAGTGAACCTCGCCCCCTTGTCATTACATATATCGGACAAGCTTCTGGGGTCCGCCTTACTCCTGTGATTGGGAGGTCAGACGGTAGTCCCTTGCGCAAACGCCTTGGTAAGACAAAAAGAGAAAGAGTAGGAGCAGTGCTCAGACTACAGAGTATGCAACCGAGACCAACTCTGTACATGGACGAACGGCCGATACTTAACTAATATGATAAATGTTATACTTACGTTATATCGGCAGTAAACCAAAGATCCCGTTCGAACCATACCTAACTAAACATTCGATTGTGAACCAAAAGCACGTTGATTTACACCTTACTGTAACTTATTCCCAACCCGGTTACTAACCATTTCATAACAGACACTTCCCGGGGCGAGCGGAAGCGCGTGCGCACATCCACATTCAAACCATGCACATCAACCGTACTTCAAAACACCTCCATGACAAATTTAAACCTTACCATCTTTAAATTGAGAACTTATTTTAAGTGCAGTGAAAGCTGTCATGTAAAGAAAGTTATTGTGTGTGGTACTCACGCCTAATGTATGGGTAGGTATAATTCAATCCATTGATGTACACCATTGTGGCACGTGACTGGTTGATAAAGAAGTATTAGTCTGGCGCTGAGGTGAATACGCCTAACAGTTTTGTTACGACAGCCCATAGAAAACGGTGATGCAACGTGGAAAATAAATGGCTGTCTATCAATCCCCACATACTGCCATCATCTTTTCCATTTGCATCTAAAATACGCCCTTAGGAGTCATCGACCCGTTTATCGATTTTGATTGGTATTTCGACATTTCCAGTAGCTACTGTCTTTCTACCACCTAACCCCAAGAAGAATGCCTGCACTAGATCCTCGTTCATTATTTGGCAGGTGATGGACCTGCTACTCAACTTTCCACTTATTATTAATACTGTTAGGTTCGGTTATAGAAGATAAGTATTAGTTATTTGAAAATTTTTGATATGATAAAAATAACTCAGAATAAATCCTCAGAAGTTCGTTTCTCTGTTTATACCTACTGGCTGGATTAAGAAGCGGGACTGCTAACTGGTTCAAATGGCTTTTCAGTCTCAATTTATATTTCCTTGAAAATGCCTGTAACTCCTCCTTAACAGGTACTATGTTTAGGAGCTAAATTTAAATTTCTACAGATCTAATCGTTCCAACTATTAAGAGAATTGATTCAATTGACTGCCAGGCCACTAATTATCTTTCAACGACCACGCAGGCAATTTTCTCTTATGCATGAAACCACAAATATATCTACAATAGCACGAAAACAAAACGCCATAATGGCCAATAGTCATTGAAGATACACGCGAACTTTCTTTGTTATTTTCATTTATGAAATACTTTTTCTTTATCGGTATTTTATATGATACTGGGCAACACTAATTTATAATAAAGATTCAATTAATAGCGGATTAAAAGTGGTCGTATAATATCCCGGTGGTTATATATAATCATTTTACGATTTTATTCTGGGCCATTAATAAAACAGAAAGCTGGAAATGGAAAGGAGGAAATATTACTAACCATAAAAGAAAATTACTTATTTGCATTTTAAGGCAACTTTGCCCTCTCTGTCTACGGACGGACGTAAAATAGCCCACACAGAGCTGCGTCCCGTGGAAAGATCGTCTGTGAATGTGAAAGACAGGCGCTGTCGCAGATTAAAAATTTGAAAGCGATTGGAGGGGGTGGGGGTCAATAAAGTAAAAAATTGTAATTTAAAAGAGGGGTAATGCTCCCAGTTATTGATATACGATGCGTGGTTCTCCGTGGCTATCAACCTTCCTATGAAATCTGCAGAATTGAGGTCCATGAAAAACTGCGTTTAAGTTTTACAATTCTCTGTAACCTAGACATTGAAAAGTGAAGTTCATTTTAATTAACGCAAATGTTAAAGGGTCATAATTGTACAAATCGTTCGAATTTTGTTTCGATTAACTCTAATGATACTAATTGTAATGCTTCCGTATAATCACAAATGAGCAAATGAAAACTTGTGGCACATGAGCACACAAATTAGAGTTGTGCTGTCACAGCCACTAGTCGATCAATGGTTTCATTTAAGCACAGCTATCACGCAGCTGAACACGCTACGGACACGCGCTTCTGACACGGTCACGGTTAAATGTTACTTAAATGTAGTCGCGGCATTATACATCGTGCCTGCGCGAACAAAATGTGTTACTACACACTCAACATTGGCTTGGTTTATGTATTTGCATGAAACATTACTCCCGTTTATTCCCTTAGACAGCTGGTAGGTGTGCCGGCTGCAGGTAGAGTTGGCTTAGGTATACACTTTACTCCACTTGGTGCTAGTTGGTTAACGAACGAGCCTGAGGGAGACTTTCCTCTTGAGATTAGGAGGTGATCACGGCGGTCGGTTGGCCGCCTTCAAAGCCTGACCGGAACAGAAAATTATGGAAAGAATTTAGTCCAAAGAAACTTTTATTTTTAACCGCGAAAGTGTAACACTTTAAATATTATTGTAACACACGTATTCTATCAAATGTATTGTCTTTACTTGTATTCTATTTTATTTCATCTTATAAAATGCCCAGACATTCTCGTTGCGGGCATTTTACGGTGGGTAATTTTACATTGTTTTTAATACTCCTTACCTACAGGGATATTATTAGCTCATTCCAACAGACATTTTGAAATCACTACTGTGGTCAAGAAAAAACAGGATCTACATACCCTATTCTTATTTTACCTAACCATTTCTGGTCAATGGATGGATCGGTTTCTAATAATTGAATAATAATCTACGTTTTGATTTGTTTCAGGCTCAAAATGGCTTTGATGAGCTCCGACGTTATGTGAAGCAAGGAAGCGATTTTAGCAAGGAACTAGCATCCATATTACAAGAAAGGTATCTATGCCCAATTTTGCAAACCTATAGTTATTATTACTATAATACCTACATAGGTTTTACGGTAACACTTTATTGCTACGCTTAGTATTTCATGCTTATAAATTGGGTAAACTTAAAGATTGACACAAATATGAAAAAGAAGAAAGTGGCAAATGGCATGAGAAAAGAATAAAGTAATGAATCTAAGCGATAACAAAGTAATAAACATTGCTAATCGATATATGCACACAACTGTACTATCACTTTTTCTAAGTAATAATTGCTAAAATTGATACGCATCATTGGAACGCGAACGGTTGCAGCAGTCCGACTGTAGTCACGCTCGGCCGATCCAGCTTCAATGCATGTCGTGTACGCACCAGATAAGCTATCTTATCGACATCTCTTCATAACGTTTCCAGACATAACTATGAAACAATACCTATTGTTTACCAGCAAATCGGTTTAACGAGCCTACCTACTCCAACATACGACAACTGGCTCAATGACAAAACGAAAGTTTTCGTTATGCTTCGAATTGACTAAGATATTATTCTCACGTTTACGCAAAAAACAAATGTCGAATACGTTTTATTTATACCAATAGTGGTAGTCAAGCACTCGGCCCACCTGATGGAAAGTGGTCACCCTGGCATATAGACGTTTGCAACACCAGAGCGTCGCACTCGTGCTGCCGACGTCGTAAAATAATAAAGTAGATGCGAAAGTAAGGGCATGGCAATGGCCACAAAATTAAAAATAGCTCGTTGCGAGGTTCCGCCAAGTGGGCCAACGCGCGAGACACAAATAACGCGTGCTCTAAAAATTTATATCCCCTCATTGGTTGAGACTGCATTTCCACTATTTTTGTATGACTACAGAGACATTATATTAAAACAACACGTGGCACCATTAGGATTATTCCTCGACTAATTATGCATTATGTTCCTCTTTTAAAGGGTTGAAGCTGAAATATACTACTCAAAATGTTTAGCAAAACTCGGCACGAAACTCACGAAAGCTTGCAAAGAGAGCGTTGGCTCTTGTGCCGAGGCTTGGAAACATGTTGCTATGGAGATGGAGAAACGCTCGGAAATTCACAGGTAATTAGGAATTAGGTTACCACTCATTGAAAAACTCTAACACTACTCAAATATTATTTTGTAAAGATTAAAAAATAACTATAATTGCTACGTTTCAGGAATTATTCAAGCGGTCTATCTGAGGAGTTAGTGAAACCAATGAAAAATGTAATCGATAATCAATTGAAACTTAGAAAGAAGGTGACCCTAGCACAAGATTCACAAAATTATAGATTTTACAAATATTAAACAACACAATAATTGTTAACACTGTTTTTAATAATTTCAGATCGAAGGTAACGTCGATAAAACCACAAGGTCTTTAGCTGAATGGAGAACGGCGGAAGCGAAATCAAAGAAACAATCACACACAGCCGCAAGAGAGAATGAAAAGTTACAGGACGCCACATTGGATATTAGGTCTGCTTCTTGCGATTCTCTTGGCGATATTAATGTCCGGTTTTTTGTTGAGAAAAGTACCTAAACTATCTGGACATTAGATCGCTCAAGTCATTACGGAAGGATCCTTCAGTTTTTGCCAATGCGACTAGCACTGCGAACTTTGTTTTTATTGCGAATGTCGTGTAAGGAAGCGTTCGGAATGAATCATTACGTGTTACCTCAAATATTTGTTTACAGTTCGCGTCTATCACGTAGTTCGAGCGTTGGCCACATCCCTCATGCACACTCTATCCTGAGCGCAGCACGAGCCGAGCGCCTACCCCAAGCTACTAGTGAGAAAGATGCAGCTAAACTTCAAGTAAAAAAGAGGAAGACAGAGGATGCTGTGAAAAAAACTGAAGTTGAATATTATAGCGTTTGTGTACACGCAGAAAGAGCAAGGTAAATAGATAAGTACCTAATTGTGGAACATTGGTAGTTGTATCTGTTAGGTGGTTAAGTGACTCATTTTTGTCGTGTCCTAGACTGGAATGGGAGACGAGTGTCGTCAAAGGTGCTGGGATGTTGGAATCTCTTGAAGAAGAGAGGCTTGCTCAGCTCAAAACGGCTGCTGACTGCTACCTCAGATTGACGACCGCAGTACCATCACAACTAGCGGAGGTAAATCTCACATAAGACTGGCAACTTGATGTAATATTATCAAAATCATATAAATGTCTACCATTGACAAACCACTGATATTACAAAAAGCTCCATTGAATTTTAGATTTTACGGCTATCCCGTTCAAATCTAAAATCAAATGACATCGTGCAGAGTGAATGAAATAATGTAAATTTAATTTAACTTTGAACTTTAAGTGTAAGTATTTTCATGAAACCGAAAATTCAATGGTGGTTTTTTGTAATCTCAGTGGTTTGACAATAGTTAAAAATTAGTAGAATGGGGATCCTGATTGAATCCAAAGCTTGCACTTTGGAAGTCAAGGTCCGCTCTCCTACTGTTTCTCTTTGGCATGCCTATATTGCTGCTTGCAAACGAACCTGCGTTTAAATACCTACTAATATGTTTATTATTCTGTTTTTAGACCACGAACTTGTTAGTAAATCCAATAAAAAATGCAAACGCAAATACCGACATGATGGTTGTACGCGGGGTGCGATCTACTCCAACCGGGGCTAGCGAGCAGCTGCTACCAGATTTCTATTGCGAGCACACCACGCTTGCTATGAACAAGGAACGGCGTAAACAGGTACCATTTAATTTTATGACTTCATCTTCTTCTTAAGATGGCATCTGCAGCAGAATCACCGCAATTTCGCCGATGTCTAATAAGTGGTATATGTTATACAAAATTATTGATGGCGCGAAGCCAATGTCAAGTTTTTCAAGAAAATTTACCAGAGCCACGTTAGCCACGCCGCGACGGCCCGCCCACCCACGAGATCAGTCGGTCGATCAAGACGTATGGTTGGATTTTACGGGGCTTAATTTTATAGTAACTACCTTGAATTGATCACAAACAGCTTGAATTGAATTGAAAGCCACTGCATAATTAATGTGTGTTTTCATCAACTAGGACAATATATTACTGATATTGAAAAACTGCTAACTATTTTATCTATAATTTCAGGCACTGGTAAAAATTCTCCAATTAATCAAGCAGGACATGGAAAGGGAACGAAAATCCAAACAAGGCTTGGAAAAGCTCTCAATGGCTATCAAACAGACCCCAACCTTCGGCAATGATGACTCACAGCAGAATGTGGCCGATAAACTGTATCATGTAAGTACACCTACATATACTACTTTCTCTGGTGTAGACATAGACAACGGTTCGCCATTCACATCGCTGTTCTCGCACACTTCACGAGCAACCGGTATTTTAAAACTTTTGAATCTGAGGTTTTGACCTTGGAGCCTCGTCCAACAAGCATGTATGTGCACCAAACGGCATGCAGTTGATGTTAGCTTGCGCCGCGGTGGGCGACCCAAGCCCTTGGTATGGACCCTTACTCCTATCATCATATGACTACTGTATACCTACATGCCTATGTACATTTATATCATTCGATTTCAGATGAGAAGCATGCTAACTTATTTAGAGGCGGTGCGCTATAAGATCACGGCGAGCCTGAACGAACTAGACAGTAGACCTATCGTACACCACCCGTTAGCTGCACACATACAGATCATCAGGGACAAGCAAGGATTACAACAGAGTATACTCAAAGTGAGTGCGATCATTCAATAACCTCATTATTATTCTCAGTGTAGTATAGTTTCGTAAGCACTTTTGTTGCGGTTTTGAGACTGTTTTATGCCTAATCTTAAGGTACCTGTGTACTTTTAAAGCGAATGTCAATATATAACTGTTGCAGAATTAGTCTCAATCAAAATACTATTAGTCGTATGACGTTATGAACACTTGCTCTCCTCCCTTTATGCCAACGAGAATAAATACGTATGTACAATTAAGTGTTTAAATAGGTACTAATGGCATAAATACTTCTCCTCATTGTCACTCAACAATAATTATTTAATTATTACCGTTTATAGGTGCCACCGTGGCTTCAATCGAACTATCAAGACGAGGTAAATAAAAATTTGCAGCCGAATTACACAGCATTGACAAAGAGTGTCAATGGGGGTGAAGAACGAGAAAGGCGGGACTCTATAATGAGCAGGGCCTCGAGCAAGCTGAGGATAGAACATCTCTCGTTTAGAAAAAATACAGAACATAAGAGTGCACCGGCTACTCCAGTAGTGGAACTGCCTACAAAAGTGTTGCAAACACAGACGATAGAAGCGCCCCCTCCACCAGAAAGTCCGCTGGATTGGAGCGAGCGTGGCGCCGGAGATGGACTCTCTAATCAACAGGATAGCGATTTTGGTAAGTCAATTGATATTAGTGTCGTACTATTTCTACATAATTAGGTATGAATAGAAATAAAACGGGACAAGGCGGCTCCCACGGCCTAGATCCATTTCCTTCATCGGAATCATCTCGACGACAATTATGTTATTTGTTTGTATAGATTCAGATACATAATATAAAGATACGTTTTGCTATATTTTACAACAAAAAGAATAAGTTACCTACTCAATTACGTACATAAGTGCTTACCTTAAGATGTTTTGGAATGTCTGACCTCGCACACAAAAAGAAAACGCAGTGAGTTTCACTCAGGAAAGCTCAACAATCTGGTCATTGAAGACGTTAAAAAACATAGTGATCGGTGTTTTTATCAACCGTATCAATAATTTTATAATGGTGCATGTTGCAGATGAATTTTCGTCGCAGAGCGGCAGTTCTACAGATTTGACTGATATAATGAAGAACGAGGTCGCCGATGGGGCTGTGCAAACACCATCGTTGGGCAAGTGTCGCGCCCTTTACACCTACGAAGCCAGGCTCAACGATGAACTTACTCTATCCCCTGGTATGTTATTATCACACAGCTAAAGATAATGACAATAAAAAAAATAAAAACTTAATAAATAATAATGAGATAATAATAATACCAATGAGATCGTAAAAAAAAATCACACAGTTTGCTCAGCGAATTTACCTTACGATCATCTAGTACTATTATAAGGAAAACATTGGCGTTGTAAGCTTGCTGTGGTCTATGTAGGTACTTATAAGAAACAACATACATACTTACTTTAAAAATGATCAATTCATTTATAACTAACTAATCTGTCACTGCAAACCATGGGAACCTATTCTAACGAATAAAACCTGTACCTGGGTATTATTTCAAACAATTTCAGCCAGAATCGTTTAACTGTTACAGCGTGATTGCGTAACAGACATCTTATCATTTAAGATACATTTGTACTACGTTTAGACACGTATAGACTTTCCAACATTTTTTTCCATAGAAATCATTGATACTAGATCTATACAGGGTGGAATTTTGTAATGCCACCTGAAGAGAGAGTACTCATAATACTGCAGATAGAAAATTTTACTCAAAGGAAACATTCCTTTATTTTTGAAAAGAAATAAAACTGCATCCACTGATTTGTGAAACTGTTTTTTGCAGGTGACGTTATAATTATCCACGAGAAACAAGACGACGGGTGGTGGAGTGGGGACTTGAACGGTATCTACGGAATCTTCCCTTCGTCGTACGTCGAAGAAATAACTACCTGTATATAGCTTTTCATACTCCATAATGTTTGACCGGGGAATAGTGCTAAATTACATATTATATTAGTAAGGGATTTGCGTTTCGTCAGAATTCAGTTTGGTAATATGCTACATCATATTGTCCAAAAGTGAATTACAAACAACTTAAATATTTCTTGAGAAAACCTCTTTCCGCGTTGAAGGAAGTTAAGAAAATGCATTTGATTTTTTGTAGTTACGTAATTTTAAATTTCTAAAATATGCAGAACTTCGAAATTCCTAAGGTTAACTACAGTAGGTAGTAGACATATTTGAGTTAATACACGGCATCCAGATGCGATGGTAAAATATTTAGATGAGAAATAATTTTATATACTTATATGTAAAATTATCGTTGATTAATAAATAATTAGGTACGTTTATAGTCTTCCAAAGGTAATTTGTATCATTTGAAACTGATGCCAATGGTACACCAATTGTAAATATGTAATAATTAGGTATGTTTCGGTGCATGTGTACATGGCATGGCAGTATAAGTATTTTTAATTTATTAAATATGTCCTCAAACATAGTTACAAGTTATAATAGTAACAAGTTATAAATAAGGTGTTAAAATGAGCTAGGCAATTTGTTCAGCCTTACGTAATACACAAAAACATGATACACATAATCACATGTGTGTATTTGTTTTAATAACAAACAGTATTTCGTATGTAAAACAAATAAAAACATAAAGATAAAAAAGAATCCTATAAGTTTTCACGAGTGGGTACCTACTTGAAAATATTAAAAACTCGCTTTAACCCTGGGACAGAATACGTCGCAGCTGGCAATTAACGATCAGTTAGAATGAAGGCTGTTAAGAATATTCAAACCAATTACGTTTATGAAGTCATAATAATAACATTAATAAGCACCATTTATTTATGAGGTACATTTCTTCACGAGGTATTCAAAACACTATTTAACGTACATGGGACGTGTAACAGTTTATTGTAGATAATAAAAATAAAAAAATACTTAGACCATACTTATTCTGTCTTAATTAAGTTCAATGAAAATAAATATACTTAATGTTATGTGTAAATTATACAATATATAAAATTAAACCAAAGTGTTGTTGAGTAAATAAAATGTTTAAGAATTTTAACTTGGTCTTATTTACGGTTTTCTCATAATTTAAGTCAGAATTCATAGAATTCGTTAAGATCTGTATTTAGTGTTCTAGTAAAATGTGTTAGAAATAAATATTCCTAATAGTCTAGCAACTTTGCCACACTATTAGAAATCGTTAGTCTTCGCCTTGTCGTAAGTTATCAGAAGATACCGAACGTCAGGTACTAGGTATCTACTTGTAGAATCGCACGATCGCCGAATCACCTAGTGATCATTATTGCACACCCTGCTGCCAACAGTACCTCCTAGGTTAGCCTGTGATTGTTAGTGATAATATATTATAAGTAGTAGGTACGTAAAATAAGACAACGTATTTCGGGAGATGACAACAAATAATTTATTAAAATAACATTCTTAGATTACAGTTTTGGCAAGAAAGGACTAATAGTCCATAATATTAAGAACTAATCTGTGTTACATTTTTTTTGTTAATTTTGAATAGATAACACGCGTTTAGTTAAACATTTTTATTCTGTACCTGTATGTAAGTTCTCAGCCGATTATTTTCTGGCTTAATAATTTTCAAATTAAAGCTTATATAATGTACCTATAGACACCAAAATATTAAATTTTATACAAACTAGCGACAGATAATGAATCAGCTAAGAGTTAAGAACTTGACAATATTGTTCTTTAGATAGGTATACATGCATGTGTAGCTTTAATAAGCAGTTTTCTAGTAGGTATTTATAGGGTTCTTAAAGACGCACTAGATGGCGCACCTGGAACTTTTGGTAAGAAGAGTGCGGTGTCGCATCTAGTGTTCCCTCATTTACGGAAAAAATGTTCTTCGGTTTTCGGAGTATATGTATGCATACTTTTTCAGCTGACGACCAGCCTTGTCCATATTCAATCGTAAAGCCCTAATCCATTGATTTCGTAGTGTAATATTTTGTGGAATCAAATGTTTTCCTTGGTTTCCACAGGTATAAACAGCACACCGTGACCGCATATCGAATATTAGTTACGTATTATTGAATACAAAGATTGTATTTACTTACTACAATGTATTACTTACTAAAGTTATGTAGGTATCAACTTTTTGAGGCTACAATATTACATACAAACTTCATCGCTTCAGAAACAGCAATCAATCATATTAAGACATTCGGTCAGTTCTTTCTTGCCACAGACTAAATTGGCCTCCACAATGCAAATTAAAAAAGTATCAAAAGCTATGCTAGCGCCATCTCTTTATTGCCGATACGATTATACCTACTGGAAAACTGCTCATTACAATTTTCAATATGTTTTTATTTAATATGCACATCAAGCAATAGAAGGCAAGAAACAATCTTGCCTTCTGCTACTTGATGTGCCTACCTATAAAATTATCCAGAGACCGAAATGGATAATGTAATGACAACAGCTAAATTTTCATCTGTTTCTTATTAGGGTACATATTTAAGTTTTGGCTAATGGACTGCCTTCTTGTGACTGTATTAACCATAGCCTCGTCATTACCATGAATCGAATTCGATATAGGTAAATAATGCATTAATAAGGCCTTTTCAAATATTACGTACGTAAATCATTAAATCATATAATAATAATAATAATAATAATCGCAGGGAGGTATGGATGGGCAAAGAGCTACACGGACGGTTTTATCGGGCCTTATATGGGCCCGATATAGACTTAAAAGCGTCCGTATCTTGGCTACGGTTCGGTGATCTTTTCGGAGAAACCGAGGGTTTTGTCTTTGCAATTACGGACGAAGTTGTTATGACGAATAATTACCGGAAGTATATCCTGAAGGATGGTACGGTGGACATCTGTCGGGCATGCCACCGCCCCGGAGAATCACTCAGGCACATTATTTCCGGTTGTTCTCGTCTTGCCAACGGCGAGTATTTGCACAGACATAACCAAGTGGCCAAGATAGTACATCAGCAACTCGCCCTCAAATACAATCTTGTGACTTCAGAGGTGCCATACTACAGGTATGTGCCCGACCCAGTTCTCGAAAATGGTCGTGCCACTTTATACTGGGATCGATCTATTATCACTGACAGGACTATAGTCGCCAATAAGCCCGATATAGTGGTAATAGATCGATTAGAGCGCCTTGCAATGATTGTTGATGTCACCATTCCTCATGACGAAAACCTCATGAAAGCCGAAAAAGATAAACAAATAAAATATTTGGATCTGGCTCATGAGGTTGTTGACATGTGGAATGTTGATTCGGCAATCATTGTCCCGATAGTCGTATCAGCCCATGGGCTGATAGCCAAGAGCCTCGACCAACACCTTAAGAGGCTCTCGTTAGGCAGCTGGGTCAAGGGCCTGATGCAAAAGGCAGTACTCCTCGACACGGCACGCATTGTGAGGAAGTTCCTTTCTCTGGAGCCCTAACCACCGGTAGCTTGGTCCCTGTACCCGATGCCGGTGGGCTACTATTTTTTATATTTTTAAATATATTTAGATTTTTTTTTTATATAAATGTATTTAAAAATATAATCTATATGTGTTAAAAATAAATAAAGGAAATAATAATAATAATAAATATTTATTGTTCTATAATCTTGACATGCTAGTATTACAGTCCATTAGCGCTAATCCAAAATATACACCTTTATTTTGAAACCTGTCTCTTACACTAGGGGATCCTGTATCATAAGAGACAGTGTACGCGTCAATATAAATTATATAAATTTTAATGAATTACAATGATCTTTACAATTATTTGTGACTTGTGCCTGTAGTCTGTGTCCAGTGTGCGTGTGTACTCGTGTGTACACGCGCGTGAGTGGGTGCGAGTGAGTGTGAGTGGTGTGTGAGGATGTGTGAGTGGTGTGTGAGGATGTGTGAGTGGTGTGCGTGGGTGTGTGTGTGGTGTGTGTAGGAGCGTGTTTGTGTAATTAATTAATAGTTTTGTTAGGTTTTAGTTCAGGTTACGTATGTTATAAGATTTTCAGTTTGTGAGTAGTCTTGTTTGAGAAGCCAAGTTGTGACATGGTGTTCTAGTTCTTTTTTGTTCATGTCCATGATGTTTAATTTTTTATGAATTTGCTTGTATATATGGGTGCTAAGTATGTAGTACTGATGTTTCGCGAAGGTGGTTTTGAAATATCTTCTCACGCCAGCAGTTTATTTCGATTCTGGGACGCACTTATGACTTTTCTAAATCCAAAAATGTGCGTTTTAGAAATTGACTTCTTTTAAAAAGTAAACCATAGTGAGGTTATATTAATAGGAGTCTAATATTTGTGCAGTTTGTGCTGACGCCATAGAATGATATATATAAAGCTGACGCTGCGCTTTAGGCCAGTGAAGGCAGATAGGTTAGTGAAGGAACGAAGGCTTGTGGTTAAGATATACTTAGATACGAACGGTATCAACAAATAAGTTAATGGGAAATCTTTTCACATTCGTTGATGGCTTAACGCCAAATTTGAATAGGCCCTTAGGTACCTACGTATAACTAATTTATAATGCCACTGCAATTTCACCAGTTTCGATAATCACTACTTTTGTTTGATAAGAGCGACATGAGCCAAATACCGAATTTTATACAAACATTTTATTTCTACGACACCTATCTACAAACGTACACCAATTAGAAAAAAATCCAGACGATCCTTGCACCGAACTTTGTGTTATCTAAACAACAGTGGGTTTAACATCAACAGTAGTTACCATTCTAAGAAATAAGTAGTCACAAGTTTTGAGCGAAATGAGATGAGCTATGAACATGTTAATGTAACACTTTGAACCGGTTCACTGCCACCTTGTACGCGAGGGTCCTAAAATTTGCATATATTCCATACATTGCTTGCCCTCAGCACTGACCGTGTTACAAATTTGTAATGTACCTAGGTACTTATTTAACAAATTATAAAAAGAACACTAAGACCAAATTTCATGCTGTAAGTAATAAAATAAGTGTAATCGTATTCAACTTTGGACAATATCTTATTGGTCCGAGTTAGCAAGTAAATACCTACATTTTTTTTATTAAATTCATAAGTATTACGTGGACTGAGTTTGCGAATATGTTCGAATGTATTCGAAAATATAATTTTGTTACGTCTATCTCCTTCTATGTACAAAAATAGCATTACGTGTAATCTATCATAAGTCCTGCAACGAGCTCAGTTGGACATTTTTTGCTACGAACACTTTCTTAAGGTATGGTGCGTTGAAATGGATATTATCTCTATATGTGACCTGCATTTAAACGATATCTAATATGACATATACAATATATTATGACAAATTGAGAACCTTGTTATGGTTAATTCCTCAAAATTGAAGTACCTAGATTGCGAGGTCTACCTAATATATTGTGAGCGAGAGCATATTTAAATATTTCTCTTTGGTCAATGTAGTTACAGCTTTATTCTGGTACCTACACACACCAAAGAGAACACTAGCTATCCTCACACGATTTGATTGCTCAGTAGGTACCTCGCTCTCCATATTTCCGAAATTTTTGTATTGTCGAAACACTACTATGTAAGAAATTATTACAAGGTCGCTTCTCTATTCTATAAGTTCTATTCTATAAGATACGTACAGTCACCATCAGGAATTGCATTGAAATAAATTAATAAATATATTTTAATTATTATTGTAGTTGTATGTAATTTTTTATGGAAAATTGGCGACCGTACGATGTGATGGCCTAACAAAATCCATCATTGGTGTTGGCAGTCTACAGAGGCTACGTCGAACTTTCTATGTGGGAGTCTTCTCTACATAGCTTAATCTAGCGTTCTAGCTGTTGGCCAGATTACATTCTCACAAAAGTATTATTTAACGGGCGGGGAATGAATGATTTCAGACAGGCACAGTACTTTGTGCCGAGGCTATATTTTGACTATGGACGTTAGAGATTTAGGAGATCATCGGTTAAAAATAGGTGTTTAGCAAAGTTCACCACTAGGGCGCCATTGTAACGGCGTAAATTATATGATAGTAGGCTAATAGTTGAACATATTTGGATTGTGAACAACTACCTACCTGTTTTTTTTTTTTGTTTAATCTGGGGTTTCAAATTGTGCAGCAGGAGTTCATATTACGAAGTAATACGGCGTAAAACTAGACATCAAGTATCGGCTTTATCAGACACTATCTAACTAAGAACCTTGACATTTTAATAAAAAAAAAAATTTAGTTTTGGTTCTCCTTGCTCTCTACCATCCGTATCATGTACTTACTTAAAATTATTGTACAGTACGTATCTACTTTATTACGCGTTGTTGAAATATATAGCATTTACCTTGTTAGTTATTATTGATTCGCCGTAATAAATAAACCAATTTATACCAAACAATTACGTACACAGCTGACTACACAGAGAAATTACACGAAACTAAGACTCACCTGTAGACACGTGAGACATGAATAAGGCCTTAAGTCATAGATTAATCGAATATTGTATTTCGTTTCGACACTAGCGTCTGACTACGGGGCCTAAAAAGGCCACTAACGACGAATCGTATCCGCATTGAAATACGAAGCGGATTTAATTTCGTAAAATGGTCACACACAGCGCAATTCGCCGCGCGATTCGTTTTTGGCAATTCGTTTCTTGAAATATTTCATTTCCATTTCAAGCCATTTCAAGAAACGAATCGGATTGCAGTGCGTCTTTTCGTTCATTCGTTTCTTGAAATGGCCTTTTTAGAAAAGGCGAATTGCCAAAAACGAATCGCGCGGCGAATTGCGCTGTGTGTGACCATTTTACGAAATTAAATCAGCTTCGTATTTCAATGCGGATACGATTCGTCGTTAGTGGCCTTTTTAGGTCCCTACGTCAGTCTAAGTTGCAGATGAGTCAGATCGTGTCATATCGGCAGTGTTCGTTTAAATAAATCTGATGCATTTTTAGCTTCTTAATATTACCTTCATTACTCATTAAGTGGCGACGTAAAGTTTGGTACGGATATGAACTAACGGTGAGTTAAGACTGCATCTAGTACAACAAGCACTTCCTTACATTAGGCAATTAAAATAAAACGCGACGTTGGTCTCGACGTCTTAATAACCATTAGAAGCTATAAAGAAGCGGCGTAAGGTGGCGGTACCCGCAGATTGGTCGAAATTCATGTTGAAACTTCCGTTTTATTCTGGTTGCCTAATGCAATGGCAGCCATTTCATTAATGTAAATCTGCACAAGCCGAGGTTAACGCATTTGTACTTAACACGTGTGTGGCCCCCAGCTGTGAGTGCTGCAATGGAATGGCATTGCATAAATTTCATTAATGTCAATTTCACTAATGCAATTTCATTAATGTCAATTTCATTATTGTCAATTTCATTATTGTAAATTGCACTAATGTAAATTTCATTAATGTAAATTTGCACAAGCCTAGGTTTGCACATTTGTATAACAACGCGTGTGACCATTGGCTGTGAGCGCAGCAAATGGTCCCATAGCAGCAAAAGTACATTCTTTAGAAATGTACTTTTTTGCATAGTTGATAGGGCGAACGTTTAACACGTTTACTTAGATACAACCAGTTTAATCTTGATTTAAAGATGCCCAGGTTTTAAACCTAGACTTAGCAAGAAGTTATACGGTTATTCAAAGGAGATTTACGAGGCGAGAGGTGTAGCTAACACATTGATAATGATAACTATGGGGTAATATGTCTAATGTTTAAGTGAATACGTTTTGTGTGAGGCTTGTTAAATATATATGTTTTAGGTGCCATGGAATAGGAGCCGGGAACTTAAAATAAAACAAAATAAAACTTCATAAAAAGATAGAATATCGATTACAAAATTACAATACAAAAAATAACAGGAATAAAATTATATTATTCTTATACAATGAATAAATTAGTAATATATATATATTATATTCCCAAAATAAACAATACTAACTGATAAATTATAGAATTTATCAAATAACAAAATATATAAAGAATCTCTCAATGATTGGTAGGGATATGTAATGGATAAATTATACCTGAAACCACAAAAAAGACTAGAATTTGAGCGATCAAGTGGGCGATGTTCAGAGATAGAAAAGGACAGGGAATAAAACATATCTCTTAAACGTGCCGCAATGTCTTAAACTAGTTATATAAATCCTACTATACGTTCTACAATATATACACTCACCATCTCCATCGGACCTACTCGTAGTTGTGATCCGCTGCACATAACGAAATCGGAAATCAGTCTATCAGCTAGCTTGAAACAATGACGTCATGCAAGAATACTTTTAATTGTTTTCCATACTAAACAGCTGCCTAAATTAGAAGCCCAATCAATGTTTGGAATGGCTAACGGTAATAGCACTGATTTTCAACTTCAATGTCAATAACTGCCCTCGTAAAGGTATCGATACACATATACTAGACAATAATGGTTACACCTAATATAAAGTTTAAATCACGACAATTAATAGTTACCGGAATACAAGTACAATGATAATAATAGGCTAAATATTACAATATAATACACTACATAAAATAAAACACGCTTCGAGCAATACAACAACTAAAATAAACTTTGGCCAAATATTAAATTATCACACTGTATAGAATGTATATTGCTTACAACTGATCATTTGAGCAGACCTTGTGCTTTGAGCATACTGTCGAGAAAAGCGGTTCCATCAAACAAAAAAATTACGTCCCGTAGAAGTATCACATGATTCGTGCTCATAATTGCTCAAATGATTAGTATTTCAAATTAAAACAGGATAAAAATATCTTTACATTAACATTTTATGCTTTGCACTGGCGTCGAGAGCCTAACAGAAAAACTAATGTTTTTTCAAGAAATTCGATCTCTACTACATACACTTTCAGTATAATCAGTATTCTATCTTAATCTACACTCTTTTCAAGAGTATACCCGTTCATTCCATCCAAATCGCATTGTGCGTAATGCATTTTGATGTGATTCTATATCACATAAAAATGGATCAATTTTTTTAAGAAATGTACATTCGTTTCCTCTACTCCATTTCAGAGAAGTCTGGCAAGAAATGTCAAGCAATTCGTACAGCTGATTAACTTGCGGATCTCTTTCAGCAGTGAAGCAATAATTATTGTGATATACGTAATTTTATTGTTGTGATTTTCTTAAAGATTATTTTTGGAGAGACTATGGCAGTTATAGGCATACAGTACTTTGTATCTTATAAGAGTATATTTACAAAGTTCAATGCACGTTATTACGCTCAGATATCGAACAAATAAAGTGTGCTAGAGATAAATGCCAATAACCTATCTATTTCTGTTCATTCTTATCTTGACATTTATATATCAATAGCGTTTATGTAACAAGCGTCCTAACCATATAATTATAGTTAGTTTATTACCACATTATCATTTATCGCTTATTCGGGACCGATCACATTGTCAACATTCGGCCATCGTTGACGTCAGTATCAGAAAGCCATCATATTGTTAACATAGTACATAACTTGCTGTCGGAAGCTAATTGTTTTTAAATAACGCAACCACATCATAAGGAGTCCAAGACCTTAATAAAAGTAGGACAGAATGTATTGTATTATTGGCAGTGTTCGTAAATTTTGCGCGATTACTTAATTCCATACACATCAAAATAGCGTGAAATCCATTAAATTACTTCTAAATTATTTATTCTTACAACACTAACGTACTCAACTACTTTTGGAATGTGCAGCGCTCATTCTACATCAGTATTTAAAATTTAAAAATTCAATCTAAAGGCGGTTCACAGGTTTGCGTATAAATTCTTCAAAAAGTTGCCATCAATTGACACACACTTAATACTAAAAAATATTTGGCAATAAATTAATGTAGGCCTTGAACTCCGTCCTAGTATACTCATACACCAATTCGGTAATAATCGTCGTAAAGTCACATTGAATACAAGTATACGATTACTAATAAAGATAAACACTAATATGCAATAATGAGTGGATTCTCTTACGATAATACTGAATATAATTACATACAATGAAAATAAATTGTTTCTTTCCGTTGACTTCCATCCATATTTTAATCCCTTTTTACGTTCTGAAAAAGATATAAAACGTTTATGAATAAATGCGATCTCGGGCGACTGGGATTTAAGTTGAACATCATTATCATCGTGATATTATTCATGGCTGCTGCCACTGTTGGGGCCTCAGTTGCGAGAAGTCCTACCGGTTCCCGTCATTGCCAACATGCTAGTATTTTTTTTGATGATATTATTATTAAAAAATATACTAGCATGTTTGGCAATTGATTATTTTCATCATCATCATCATCATCATCATCACATCATCATCATCATCATCATCATCATCGTCATCATCGTCATCATCGTCATCATCGTCATCATCATCATCATCATCATCATCATCATCATCATCATCATCATCATTATCATCATCATCATCATTACCATCATCATCATCATCATCATCATCATCATCCTAGCGTTAGTCCCGGTCGCACACGAAGCATGCATTTTGTCTGCAATGTCACGGTCATGGAGGCTGCCCCGGATTCGAGAGTTTCTCACGCGATTCTTACGCGTGACTCCACACATCCACCTCAGCATATTCATCCCCGCGACACACAGGTCCTGCTCGTGTGGGGCGATGCTGAGGCCATGCATCGCAACAATCGCAACCGTGTAGGAGGACAGGTCTAATGATGGTTTTGTAGACTTGCCCCTTCAACATGACCGGCATTTTGGGATCGCAGAACACCAGTGACCTCGCGCCACTAGGCCTATGCAGCGGCAATGCGTGCCTTGACGTCGTAGTCGATATCACCAGCCGCGTGAAGCACCGATCCCAGGTACCTATCCTGGTCCGTGCGTTCGACCAAGTCATCGCCTATACGGACAGGTGTAGGATCAGTGGGGTCTTATGCCAGATAACCAATCTTTGCCGCATTTAGCTTAAGGCCACCGATCTAAAGCACCTCCTTCCATGTTTTCACACGTCTAGCCAATCTGCCCCTATACAAATCCACCTGGGCGATGTCATCAGCATATATGAGCACCCACGGGGGCTGCTCATGACTTTCTGATGCCGTCCGACAGAGCGCCTAACACCACGCTAAACAGATACGGGCTAAGAGCAGATCCTTAGTGTACTCCGACAGTGATGGGGAAGGGGTCTCTGTCGCCAACAGCGGTCGAACCATGGAATCGGAATTGTAGTACATGTCTCGGCTAGCGTCAATATAGAACTCTGGAACCCCTTTAGCCCGCAGTGCCCACCAGACCACCGCGCGAGAAACACATTCGTAAGCTTTCTGCATGTCTAAGAACAGAAAGTGCAGTGGCGTATTCTTCGTTCTGTATTCCTCCGCGACAATTCTGAGGGGAAAATCAGGTCCATGGTTCCGTGACCAGGGCGAAAGCCATATCGTCACTCCGAGAGTGCATACTCATGTCAGATCCGGGAGTCAATTATCCTCTCTTAGAGCTTCATGGTGTGTGACATTACCTTTATACCGCGGTAGCTCCCGCACTCCTGAATCGATTCCTTGCCTTTGAAGACCGGAGTAATGATACTCAGTCTCCATTGGTTCGGAATCTTACCGGTTTGGAGCATGCGATTATAGAGGTTTGTGAGGATGCACACACCACGGAATCCCATCGCTTTCCAGGCTTCGATGGAAACTCCATCGGGTCCGACAGTTTTCCGATTCTTCACTTCGTCAGGCGTTATCGGTGGCACTAGTCCTTGGTTCTGAAGGAAGTCCGGTGGCTGCACCTTTTTATGCTGCTTGTTTAGCAGCTCGTGGAAATATGAGAGCCATCTCTCCTTTACCGCAACTTTATCGTATAGCAGGTTGACACCAGGGTCTTTAACGCAGCGGCATATGAATATATCGTGTGCCGCTTTGACCCTGGAACGCGCCAACTTATAGATAAGCTTGCGCTCCTCAGGCGATTCCAACTTATCATAAAGAGATTGTAAGTGGTCTCTCGTCTGGCTCTGGCTACAACTTCTTAGTGGCGCGCTTTGCTTCCTTGTACGCGTCGCGGTCTTCGGGAGACCTGAACACTTGCCACTTTTTAAGATGGATAGCTGCCTGAATCTTGTCCCAACAGTTTTAGACTGGGTCGCTTTCAGTTCCGTCACACTTGTCGAGGACATTCGAGGCTTTGGCAATGCTTAACGTGTTTATCTTTGGGCTTCAAACATAGGTCCATGACAAGAAGACGGTGTTGATCGTTGAGACTCTCTTAGGGGAAAACCTTGCCGGTGGCTACTTTGCTGATGCTGTGCTTCCTAGTGGGTAGAAGATCGATTTCAGTAGCGACCCCCCGCTGAGGATAGCGATGAGATTCAGGCTCAGTTCAGGCTTCTTTTTGAAATACGTATTCATGATGGCAAGGTCGGCAGCCATACGCATTCTGAGGATATTCTCACCATCTACATTGCGACTGCCGTACCCAAAACCACCGTGGACACGCTCAAAGGCCTTGCTCTCACCCCCACATGACGGTTGAGGGCGCCCCCAGCACGATCCCCTGAGTCAGTGGTATACCTAGAAGCACTTCACAGAGTTGGCACACGAACGACGCCTTTTCGGGTTCACTAAGACCTGACTGGGGCGCGTAGGCACTTACCAGATGATGTAGTTCCATCGATAAGCACTTTCGCTATAACGCGTCACCTCCAAGACGCCACTCTGAAGCTCCTCAGAGAGCACCACAGCTACCGCGTGCAGCCTGCTAGGTGCACCTGTTGTTGTATGCCATTTCCAATCGATCGGCATGTCCTACCTTTCCAGCGAGTCTCCTGTAGGAACGCTACGGCCACCCTCCGCCTAGCGAGTGCGGCGGCTTACTCCTTCGTACGACCGGTTAACGTGCCAATGATTCAACTAGCGAAGCGGATATTACAGGTGTCTGGTGTTGTCATTAACCGTGCCCCACCGAGGCACGGTAGCCCTAACCCACTTGCCTCAGGAGTTGCCCACTTGCCTTTTGCGGTGGCGATTATCCCTGGCAATTTTTGTCCTTGATCGGTCCATGATTTAGCCCCCCGTCCGTTAGTTAGCAGGTGCACCGGCTTGCAGGTGGGGTTGACTTGGGCCCCGAAAATTGTGTTGGGACCCCAAAGCACCCAAATCACTATTATGTAATGTAGTTTTGAATTAGTAGCATTAACTTACCAATTGTCAGTCGTTTAATGTGCAGCTCTAATCTGATTCAGTTCGTCGTCGGAGTCCGTGGGGGGTGCGTGTTCTGATCCGGCTAGCACAGTGAGGTGGGTGGAGTCACTCTGCAGTGTACTACACTCCCCTCCACCACTTCCACTCCAATTCCCGCATTGGGCTTTCTTCTGTAGAGCTTGTACGTATGACTGAAGTAAAATGAAGCAATATTAATTTTACCAAAAAACTTGACCAACGTACGCAACGCTGAGAATCAAACTGCTAAAACTGAATTGAAAATCAAAGTTTTCATATTTCACCTTCTATGTATGAATGATTGAATTTGTAAATGTACTTATATTCAAAGATTACGAGAGATGGGAACCCTACTATCACCATTCCTCTCCATTTTGAGATTGAACGAGAGTTTTGGCAGGAAATCGAGTGAATGTGGTGCTGTAAAATTTGATGACCTACCTATCGAAAGAAATATGATGGGCTGATTCAAGACATCGATCTAGTTTAGGTTATTATGTCATCTATCTTACTTTTGGTTAAATTAGACTCTGTCAAAAGATTATAGGCCTTAAGGTGTCCAGGGGCTTTAGAGCCCACTGAACATAGAGAAGTGCTGGTCACCACATTTAGGTATTATAATGAAAATTGTGTGTCGCAGAAAGAGCATGAGAAGTATAGCAGGCACACCTTCGAATGGCCGAGTGAGGAACAGCGTGAGAAGGATCGCTGTCATATGATAGAAGATATAGTAGCCAATATAGAAAAGGGGGTGCTCAGATTGTTCGGACACGTAGAGAGGATGAATGGACAACCAGGGTAATGACCATCCTAGGCGTACACATCCCAATCAGATGGAAAAGTTTTGAGGAAAGGCTAGCTCAAGAGTACTCGTAAACAGCGTATATCAATGTAACAAACATGACAGTAAGTAAAAGAAGCATAACAATTGTATGCCAGCTATGCCAGGATCGTAGCAAGTGGTGAGATGTCTCTGCCTACACACAACCAATACGAACGAGTTAGAATTACCTGCGAGATAACATCTCCATGTGCTGTGCGAACTTGATACAGGTATCTGTATTTGCGCTGTTTCATCTCGGCGCGTTGCTCTCGGGTGATCGGGCGCGATTGCTGCGCTTTCAGTCGACGCTTTTGTGCGCTTATACCTAAAACAAATGCGTTGTATGGTGTTAGGGTAATAAACAAACATGGTGAGATAAATAAATCAATATTTTTTCGAATATTTTGAGGTAACACATCTACATTCATCGTTCAATATCTTTTTATTAATAACAAGCCGTTCCAATTCTTCTGGAATCTTTAGGGCCTAAGGTAAATCACTGCTAATTAACGGACGAGGCTCTAGTGCTGGCTTCAGGGTTAAGAGATAGTACTAAAAAGCCAAAATAATAAGTAGGAGAGAAAACCCAACTCCAAAGTACAAGTTCTGAATGGGACTAACGCTGTGACGAAGCAAGTGTAACCACGTACTTTGTTCGTGGTATATGCCAGTGGCGGTGAGGGCGCATTGTGCTGTTAGGCCCACTATGGCGGCGGCCGGCCACGCCGCCAGCGTCAGCCACGAGAGGCGACACGGGGGAGCCACGGGTGGCTCCAATTTTGCTCGCTCCCAAAGCTATAAACACAACAACAACAAAAATCACGACCACACTCTATATTTTTAGCATTATATCGGTATTATTATTTTATGTGGTATTGTAGTATGTGGTATTTTACCGTCTCTACCACTATGTGATGAGCTATTCCAATTGATGACACGCGCTCCTTTCCTACACAGGACAACACGTGCAGGGCTTAGATGTCACCCGCATAAGGTGCAGAATATTCCATCAAGAAACAAG
The DNA here is from genome assembly GCA_963691645.1 of Pelosia muscerda. NCBI lineage: Eukaryota > Metazoa > Arthropoda > Insecta > Lepidoptera > Erebidae > Pelosia > Pelosia muscerda. Next base: position 18,089,153 of record OY829098.1, on the reverse strand, counting down.
CGGTCAGGCGAGTCTTTCCTCTGCTGCACCATTAAGTCTCCTTACCAGCGCACGTGTTTCCTTGTTCCCACAGTTCCGGGTCCTTTAAGTGGGGCGTGAAAAATCATGTGATAAGGCTGTCAAGCTGAGCGCCACCATTGTAGTACTGTACGTATTTGTAATAGTGACCTTCTTTCCTGAGACTTTGTGAAGTTAAATTGGCGTGCCATAAATAAGGCCTCATTAAGATTGTCGAGGTCCGAGGCAACCACACCTTACTATTGTTAGAGGTGCCGGTTTCTCTTCGGGGTTGGAGCGTCAGACACACAGACATCCCCGTCAGGACAATTATAAACCAAAAAAGTTGAGGGTGGTTTAGCAAAAATAATTGTAAGATCGATCAAAAACAGAGAAGATATTGCGCATGGTGAAACCGGTTACAGCAATATTATATTTAAAGTTTAATACTAAAGACGCTGTTCAGGTTTACTCAATACTAACACTTCTTTACCTACTACTTAAGTTACCAGAAAGTCGAAATGAATATGGCTATTTTTAATGGTCTGGTCGCACTTCGGAGAGCACGTCGATCCCGGATGTAATATAAACATCTATGGCTGTCGTTATGGGTAGTTGTAAAGCAAATGAAGAGACAACTGGTCTAACTGCAGTACCTACTTAGATATCGCCTATATCTATACATTATGGAGACCAGATGACAGAAGCTTCACAGTAAATATCGATGATGATGATAGGAATTTATTGCAATTACATCTTTATAAACTTTCAATTACTTGGATCCTAATGCAGGTTATTGCTTGACATAGGCCTCTCCTAATGTGCACTGTACCTAGTAGCTAACCCTCCACCTTCCACATCTAGTATATTGCAATTATCTGTTTCGGGTAATGTTCAAAAATAAGTAAAGTTATCTGATATTAATAACTAAATATTGAATGTCGAGTTTAACGGTCGTCATTGCAGGGAAATCAATATTATTGTAGACTGCGTGCGTTTGTATGGGTTCATTAAAAAAATCATTAACCGGTCCGGTCCAGTCAAAGTTTGTACATTTAAAAATCGTTCAAAGTATATTTGGTTAAATGTAGATTAAGTAGCAGGAAATTTCTAAATATTATTACTGGAAACGGATCACGTTGCGTAGTGAACTCCGATCACGAGGCCCTTTATACAAACCTCTGGTATATTAAATTCTTGTTCTGAACTAATGTGTATGTATGGCTTCTTTTAGAAAAACTTTTCCATTGTTAAAGTTAGAACAATTGGGTCATTAGAGAAAATGGGGCAGTTTTCGAATAATTATAGGTATACATGTTTGTTTAAGTACATAGTCAATAACCGCAGTGGGACAAGTTACGACATGTCTTTTCAATATTTATTACAAATAAATGTTGTCAATCTGAAATTAGTGTGTTTTTATGACTTCTTTTAGAAAAAACTTTGACTTTGACTTTGCCAAGTTGATGCCTTGTTAGGAAAAAATTGAAACCTTCAGACTGAAATAGTTTCCAAAAAAATATTTGTACAATTGCATTTGTATAAGATGGTATTTGTGTTACCCTTCAATCATGTTGTCACTTAAACGTCTTAAATCTTCAACATCACTTATTTATTCTGACGTAGAAATTTATTATGAAACTATGATTCATACTCTACCAACTAACTTAAGGATTAGTTCGAAGATTAAATACAAAACGATTTATATTTATAGGATATGACTAGATTAAAAGATTACTTTAGATTACGAATGTCAAAATACAGATATTGTAACTACCACTAGTCCAGTTTAGTCTATAATAATAGTCTATAATCTTCACACGATACACTTGATACATTTATAAAATCCCTACTCTTGATAAATCTAATTAATGGTAGGGGGTAGCATAAATGCAGAAGACATCTGGTTTAATTTTAAATAGGTACCTTTATAACTCGATTGATATTTCGTCACTGAATACTGTATTCATAAAGCACATGTTGTTTTAGGTGCAATGGTATGTTGATTTTGTAGAGCTATGAATAATACCTATATTATGTTTTTATAAATTATGTATAGAAACTTATTTTTGCTTAATATTATATAAATAGATTACAAACACAAGCTACCTATGCTTACTATGATAGCATTGTGTAGAATATTAAAAAATATAAAATATATATGTACAAACCCATTTAAGCATCATCATTTTTTCGAAGAAGTAGTCAAGGGAAACCGCAGCGACAGCGCCTCCGTACACGCTCGTGCCGAAGATAGTTAAGGCTGAAACATGATAAATAACATTACGTGTAACAAACACATACTATCATAATATATAATAACAAGCGAGGTGCTTGCCTTTTACAAAAGTAATGCAAGAGACAATTTAAGAGACCCTTCAGGATGTTTTTGAAATCTTGTTCATCCACAAGTATATCGCAAATTATCACTATTATCTAATAGGTTGAAATCGTGTACGTGAATGTTTAATTTTTAGTTTGACGATGGAAGTCAGACTCAGCGGTGATATGTATATATGTAAACACAATTCAATTACTGGTTTTCTTTATGCCTACTTTTATATTTACCACACAATCCGCTTCTCTGTGGGAACAGATATTTACTAATGCCATTCATATACGTTGGGCACCCACAAGAAGGGAAGACTCAGGATGTCCTCACTTGACATCATTAGTGATGTGCATGGCAATGGCAACATTAGCCAATCGGTCTTGGGATGTGTGGGTATTAGACCGATCTTAAGACATTGAGAGAGAGCACGTCAAAGCGCGATTCAAACATAACGCGGGTGCCCATTTTGTCATTTGCAGAACAAAATAAATAAAAGAATATACTAACAAAACGGCAGTCGGGCGCGGGTCGTTTTGCAATCCGCAAAACGACCCGCGCCCGACCCACACCCGCGTTATGTATGAATTACGCTTAAACGGTCTCAGTTGCCATCGTTACGGATAGTAGGAATTACGTAACTTGGATATCGCAAACAGGGTGGAGGCCAGCCAGATGGCAGTCGTATCACAGAAATTGTCAAAATTCAACCGCATCGCAGTTGCATTTTTAAAAGCCGACCCCGGTCTCCGAGGTGAAAGCCTGACAGGATGAGTGGATGAGTCATCGCTAGAAGTAGCCATGTATCAGGAAATAATAGAAAATGTGTTTACACGTATGCTTGTCACTCCGACACTATCACAGCAGGTGCGTGGGTTCACTGCTCTATACATTCCAACGCCCCTCGTAATATTATAATGAAACCAGTGAGCACCGCACCGGCACCAAATAAATGTGCGCGTGCTTGGCACTTCCCAAAGGGGATAAAGTGAAATAACAAAATGAATACAACTGTTATTCTAACGATTGAGAGGATTCTAACATTTACTTTTGTAAATAGAAGACTTTACACAACAATTGTAACTACAGATAGAACTATTGTAATAAAAGAGAATTACTTGATTGAGTTAATGCATTCACCGATTCAAAAATTCATACCACATTAGTATGTGGTACGAATTCGTCGATTTTATCGACACCTTAACACGCAGATTCAACGTTCGAGGGGAGGTTAGTGTATTAAAGAAGAGCCAATGCTATAAAACTTTTTATAAATACTATTGAATAATATATATAATAAGCGCATAGGTATTCCAGGTTAGAAAAAAATAGGAACCTGAAACAACATTACATTCGTTACAAAAGTAAATTGTCACAGTTATCACAATGTTATCAATGTGATTAGATAACGCGCTTACCTTTCTTCCAGTATAGGTTGATGACTGCGAAGAATATGCCAGAACATAGTAATACTACTACACACAGCCAGTACTGAAACAAATTCAATAAATTATTTTATATTATCGCCCTATACTTAGTCAACATTTCTTATTTTAATTGGAAGGGGACTAACTACCAACTGTATACATTTATATATAATTCGCAGCGCAATGTGAACTTTTTAAGCATCACTATTGTAATATCAAGTCAAATCTCATCACGTGAAATGAAAACGACTCAAGGAAAGTCAATGAACTTGTATGTACCTACTTAATGCAGTAATGGTACAAGTTTAAATTGAATCAGTGCGTGTACGATGGAGGTGCTAGTATCTATACGTAATGTATTTATATGCAATGTCACACGCAGCGAAGATCAAGCATAATAGCGATAAGTATTCGTTGCTTTCAGCAGGCTAGGAGACTAAGATGGTGAATTATTTCGTTATATTAATGTGAAACATTGGTTTGAACGTTCGATGACATCATACATCAATTCATTAATATTTATTTGAATTTGAAAAACTATAGCATTAATGAAATTATAGGGTAGGTAGGGTAACGAACCGTAGTAATGAATTGGGAATATGCATATGATTTAACTATAGCTAAATCTTATTTATAGGTAGTTTAATTTTAGAATTATGTATATATTACAACACCACTGGTTCTGGCGGGAGGGTTTCTGTGAAGATTTCCACACGAGAAAAAACAAACATACATACATACATAGTAGCGCAGTCGGGTAAAAAGGGTTGGTGTTGGGTTGAACCCAAGAAAAAATTGTATAATAAAAATAAAAAAATTTCGACAGGAAAACCTGCGCTAGAGTATCGTCTGTTTAACAGGTTCATCAACTCAGATATATGGTTGACTTTTGACCTTCAGGTGTTAATGGAATTCTGATCACCCATATTTCCATATAACGAAAAAAAGAATCTTGTCATCTTGGACTGGTTTTCACCAAGCATAGCTAAGAGCACTCCCAACTAAACCACCTTTCAAAATAAAACTAGATCAAAATCGGTTTACCCATTCGGGGTTTCGATGCCACAGACAGACACACACACACACGTGAAACTGAAACACCCCGTCGTTTTTACGTCGGGGGTAAAATATTAAAAGACATACAACCGAGAATTCAAAAAAAAAACAATGTTATATACAAAACCGTACCTACCTAAATCTAATATAGTCCAAGTACTTTTACTAAACACTAACAATGATATTTTGTGATATGTACGTCAGCCTCTAACTCTACAAAAGTAAAATAATAAAGGTATTAAGTGAAGACGCTAGTTCGGCCCAAGTAAAAGTCATAAATTGATGTGTCTAACTCTCCAATGACACACATTAATGATGTCATAGCATATTTCCGGTAAATTAAGATCCTAATGCATTATGACTATGACATCAGTATAGGGACTACTAGCGTGGGTCACAAATTAGTTAGTATTCTAGTTTATCCAATGAGCTAAATTGTACTGATCGTGTTATCACTTAGAAATGGGTTCAGATCAGTGGTATATTGCAGGGCTTGAAACCGGTTTAGAAAATACCGGTTAATAAAGGTTAAACCTGTTTTTTGTAAAGGTTTCATTCGGAGCGAAACCAGAATGGGAACCATACTAAAACCTTAATAAACCGGTTTAATCCAGAGCGACACGTACCTACCCGCGTCGGCATCGCTTGAACTAAGCACGTCACAACTTGCTTGTAAATTGTAATTGTTCAGAGAGTGATGCATTTATTTAAACGATTGCTAACTTAAAGTGGGCTAAGTTATTGGTAATTTCGCAGCTTTGCTCCTAATTATTTTAGGGTTTTCAAGTAAAGAATTGGTCATAAGAGAAAGAACAAAATATATAGTTATTTATTTTGATTACTTGAACGAAAGAAATGTCTAATCGAAGGATGCGGCGTAAAATACGTTATAACTACTGGTGGTAGAAATTTGATGGAATAAATTTGTCATAAATTTTGACCGGGTGGGTAGCAACCTCGGTTGAATTGCGTTCAGGAGTCAGCAAGTACATAGCCGGGCAGAGGTGGTGGTAGTCGCAGCATTAGTGGGACCAGTGGGTATTGGCGTAGTTTGGTGGGGATGGTGCGGGGTGACCCGCCGAGCAGGGAGACCCGTAGAAACTGGTGTCGCGGGCCGCTCGCGGCATAGTAGGTACAGAGGCTCAACTGGAGCTAACCACCCTGGGAGACTGCCTCACCAGGCCGCGCATAATACTAAAATGGTTCGTCGTACAGGTTGGTGACCGGATGTGGGAACCCGCCGACCATATATTCAGGAGGGGAGGCACCTTCCGTTCGGCGCGTCGGCTCTCGCCATGCCTCACAACCACAGATAAAACCAATCTCCTGCGCTTTGTCACGCGGTGCTGCCACGACAATCACCTCTTTTTTCACGTCTTCTCTTACCCCCTACCATGGCAGTACATATCAGAGATTATGGCAACACAGCGGCTCTTTATTCTCCCACTAGCTCGCTTTTTGAGGTGGAGTCTACTAACATCTGTGGGCTCCATGCAAACTTCAACGCCGTCCACCAACAACTAGAGACGGCGAAACCAGCCACGCTCTTTCTGACGGAGACACAATGTTCCAAAGGAAAATTTTCGTGCCAAAACCGGGGAGTGCGTGTTTGTTAGGGCGGATGTTTGTTGTCGTCGTTTGCGCTGCCTTGAGGACCCATCCTTTTCTGTCCCGTGGGTACACGTAGACCATAGCTGTACGAGACAAATCTATGTGTGCCGTTACCGTTGCCATACCGGAGATGCCGAGACCACACTATTCTTTGAATGTCTGAGTCAGGCGGCAGATGAGGCGAAGGAGCGGTTTCCGAACGCTGAGTAGGTATTTTTGGGGGTTCCAAGGGGCTTTTAATAGCACCCCACGACCAGTGCAGGGAAATCGGCGTCTCTGGCACTACTCGTCAGCGGACTGGGATGGACTGCGTGACTATTTTGCGTCTATCCTTTGGGTTGAGCGCTGTTTTGTAGGTAAAGACCCATTGGATAGTGCAACTGCTGTCGTCCGTGAGATCAGTTTTGGGTATGGAGTACTATATCCCATACACTGATGTCACCGGTGCCCGCGGAGTGCGCCCTTGATTCGGGCGTGAGCAGAGGCTGTTTATCATAAACAGTTTGCGTTTCGCGCTTGGGTAAGATAAGGCACAACGATTCCAACATAGGGTACTTAAGGCAGCGTACAACAAAGCAAAGGGTCTGCAAAATACCCAGCGCATAGCACAGGTTGGTCAAGACCTAGTGGTGCATCCCACGGGCAGCCGTGGCTACTGGGTACTGGCCAGAGCCGTGCAAGCTAAATTCTACCAGCCCGGCAGCCCAGCTACCCTGCCCCGCCCCTCCCCCGTCCCCCTGCACAACCCTGATGGATCCCTGGCCCATGAGCCGCAAGAGAAAACAATTTTTCTGGTTAATCTATTTACGACCAACTCCCGAATTGAGGACTGTGGTATGCAGCCACCGACCACCCAACAGTGACCACGCAATGCCTGATATCCGTATCAGGCAAGGCGACGTCCGTGCAGTACTGCAGTCACTCGATGTCCGGAAAACCAGTGGTCCGGATGGTATACCAGCGGTGGTTCTTCAAAAATGTGCAGCGGAGTTGTCTACAATGCTCACGCGGCTGTACTAACTCTCCCACATTTCGGGTACAGTAGTGCCGACGGCGTGGAAAGAGGCGAATATACAGCCGATTCCCAAGAAGGGAGATCGCTCAGACCCAGCCAACTATCGACCCATAGCCGTCACCTAAGTGCTGTGTAAAGTTTTTGAGCACCTCATCAACACACAGCTCATGCGTCACCTAGAGGATCACTGACCGGCAATAAGGTTTTAGGCCGAAACGATCTTCTGCGGTATATAACCTATCTTTGGGGTGAGGCTATGGACAAGCATGGTGAGTCACTGGCTATTAGCCTGGACATCGCTAAAGCTTTTCATAGAGTTTGGTACAAATCGCTTCTTAGCCAACTACCAACCTTCGGTCTGCCTCCAAGACTGTGCAATTGGGTTGCTAGCTTCTTGCAGGGGCGCCGCATTCGCGTTCCTTGTGATGGATGAGCTTCGGAGTTCCTGCAGGTAAATGCTGGCTCTCTACTTTCCTTCCTCATCGCACTATTCAGAGCACGCCACTGCCATTTCAGGATAACCTCAATATACTCGGTATGGATGTTCGCTGCAAACTGATGAACAAGAACTATATCGAGAGCATCATCAAAACAGCTTCTCGTAAACTCGGAGTCCTGAACAGAGTGAGACGTTTTTTCACGCCGAAGCAGCGGTGTCTTCATTACAAGACACAAATTCGCTCCTGCGTGGAATACTGCTCGCATCTCTGGGATAGCTCCGCAAAGTACTTATTAGATGCTCTCGACAAGTTGCAGCGACATGCGATCTGCATTATTGGGAGTCTTATTTTTATTTCATAATTAAGACACAGAAGTTGTGATTTAGTTTTGTTCATTATAAAATATCAATCAATCAGCCTATCGCAGTCCACTGCTGGACATAGGCCTCTTCTAATGCATCCAGTCTGTCCTAGCCGCCTTTTTCAAGTCATCAGTCCATCTGGCTAGGGGGCGTCCTACCTTCCGTTTGCCTTCTCGCGGTCTCCACTCGAGGACTCGTTTGCTCCAGCGACCATCGGTCCTCCGGCAGATGTGGCCAGCCCACTGCCACTTCAGCTTGGTTATTCTGCGAGCTATGTCTGTAACTTTAGTTCTTTGTCGGATGACCTCATTGCGAACTTTATCCTTCAAAGAGACTCCAAGCATAGCTCGCTCCATGGCCCGCTGAGCGGCTTGCAATTTGTAGACTAACCCCACCGTCAATGTCCACGTTTCGGCACCGTAAGTCATAATAGGCAGAACGCACTGGTCGAAGACTCTTGTTTTTAGGCATTGTTGTAGGGGGAGGAGAAGACCCGACGCAATTTGCCAAACGCTGCCCAGCCCAATTGGATCCTTCTGGCTAGATCTTTCTCGAAGTTGTTTCTACCAAGTTGTATGGTTTGCCCCAGGTAGATATATTATTGAACAACTTCGAGTGTGGCCCCTTCGACGGCAATCGGTCTCGGTATAACGTGTTCATTGAACATAACCTTGGTTTTGTTCAAGTTTACACCAAGGCCGACGCGTCGAGAGGATTCGTTTAGGCCGTGCAGCATTTCGCCCAGCTGCTCCAGCGACTCCGCAACTATGACGATATCGTCGGCGAACCGAAGGTGGTTATAAAATATGCAATATAATAATTAAATAACTATGTGGGCTAATAATAATAATGAGTCAAAAATGAGTAGGTAATTGTCAAAAAATAAACCACGCGGGCGAAGCCGCGGGCAACAGCTAGTATTATATATAATTAAAATTATAGGGAGTTAATACATGCCATTATCAATAGAATTTTTACCAATATCATTTATCAATAGAATATTTGATTAGAAAAACTGTTCTTTTATAATATTTTGATAATTAAAATAAATACATTTTATTAAAAAAAATTGTATTAAATTGAAAATGGACTGCGCATACAGTCCACGCGACCGACGACGCTCGCACTACACTTTAGTGACCTTCACCACTCCTTTAAAATATGGAAGCACTTTAGCCCTACGCTTGAAAATTGAAATTTTGTACTAGTGGATAACACATGTAGTCCGCGCGAATTGAATGTGAATGGTGCATCGATGTTGTCGGTAAGAGCGAAATCAAAACCGGTAAATTGAGTTCAAACCAAAATGGTTTTTTATCGGTTAAGGTAGAGTCAAACCTAAATGAAACGCTCTTATGTACTTACACTGAAACCGGTTTGATACATTAACCGGTAAACAAGCCCTGGTATATTGCATTTTACCAATACTCTATATGTAATATGGAAGCAAGTCTTTTTTTTTTTTTTTTTTTTTTTTTTTTTTTATATCTATGGCACGTCAATTTGACTTTATCTCGCCTGATGTTAAGCTGAAGGCAAAGTCCCATGAAAGAGGGTCACCATTGCAAACACGTTCAGTGCTACAATGGTGGCGCCCAGCTTGACGGCCTCATCAGATGCTTTTTCACGCCCCGCTTAAAGGACCCGGGACTGTAGGAAGAAGGAAACACGTGCGCCGGCAAGGAATTCCAGGACTTAATGGTACGGCAGAGAAAAGACTCACCGAACCGCTTGGTTCTTGATGGAATATTCTGTACCGTATGCGAGTGACACCTAAGCCCTGCACGCGTTGTCCTGTGTAGGAAAGGGGAGGGTGGGATTAGTTGGAAGAGCTCATCAGAACATTCACCATGGTAGAGACGGTATAATTCTATATTGCCTATAGCATTTTTTTATCATAAACATAGTGCAAGATACTAATTAAACATCACTGCGGTCGTTGATGACTGAAGGTTCATTTTGTTAAACATACATGGTACTTAGATAAATACATATTACGTATGTACCTATACGTGTCGTTTTGAAGCTGTCTTTAATATTACTGGACTGCGCAGCGTCTATACACTTGTATACACGTAATGTTTCCGTTAAAAGAGAAAAAGTAGATTTTTGTATCTAAAATAGAAAGTACACAACTAGTTTGGATTTGAGGTGTTCGACCAACTACAAACCCGTCGGTCGCAAACATGGTCCATATTAGACACGTCTACTTATCTGAAAATAATATTGTACAAAGTTACTGTGTCACAGTTATTGATGAAACTCTTGCTGTGGTGTGTAGTAGCTCGCGTTAAAGAATTGGAATGTTTGTTTATTCGAGGATATTCATTTATTTTTAGTAACAACATCCTGCCAGAATAACATAGAGCGATGGCCAAGACCTACGAGACTTAACACTGTACCTGCCGAATAAGAGATAAATACTTAATCACTGGACTGTTCCTATTAAACATGTACAGTCAAGGGCTAAAGTAATATAATAATTACTGATTTGTTAATCACTACTTTATGACGATGATGATGTCTCCCAGTCGTTTTCGGCTACAGTTTTGTTTAGTAATCAAGTAGGTACCTATAACTTGTAATTTTAGAAAATAAAAATGATACTAAGTCTGTATGACAATACCTGAATTCTTTGTTCAACTCTACCAAGTTCAGAACAATAGTACTATAATCAGAGTCTCAAAGCAAAGTAATACTTAAGGTGTTGAATTCAATGTCAACAGCTGTAGCGGGGAAACCAAGCAGGTTGTTACCATGTACCTACCTACTTATTAGCTCATCGGTCATTCATAACCATCATTTCTATTGAGTATTCCATTTGAGTAAACGGACATTTTAGTTACGTCGACCCAATACAAACTATGTTATTTGACTCGCAAAAGCGTACCAATTATGATTAATTCTATAGTAATTTCTCTTACAATTTCACATTTTATCCGTGTATAAAAACAGTTGTTACCTATGCTGTTTAGACATTCACATTAAAATCTGTTCCGTAGTAAAATTAACTTCACATTTTTCGCAAAGCGTGCACGAGCATGAGTTATTGAACTTGCGCAGCTATAACATACAATTCAAAACATAATAGACCAGTAAACTGTGAGAAGGACCGACTACCAAAATATATCATAAAGTTACGCAAATACACCTTCCTGACTATAACTACGGTACTCGGATGTGTGCGGATGTCTAATGCCCATATATCATTATATACCTAACACATTGTCATTATATAACAGATACGTAAAACATATGCAAAAATATACGCTCAGCAACCGGTATATTATAGCAATCAACAGAGCATAAACATCACGCAAAAATCATGCTACGTTATAAATGCGTTACGTGGACGTTTGTGGCAACTAGGTATATCCTATTCGATTGTAAATCAGTTTGCGGGGATAAAACAACTATCTCAGTAGTGCATTAATACAACACATTCAGATTTGGCACAACTATGACTTTTATTATGGGGGTCGATGTCTAGTGACCCTCGTTAGTAAAAACTCGTTAAAGAAAAAATAATATTCCTTATCACTCTTCAACAGGGAAATCCTTTATTTAGGCATAAATTAGGTTATTCCATACGAGCTATAACTAAAATCACGCTGTTCTTACAGATACCGTCTTGCGGTATGCAGCGTGTGTACCCTAATTTATGGGTGACTTATTTCAAGATGAAACGTTCTCACAAAATTCCGACAAAACTACATTTAAATTTTAAAAATGAAAACTGAGACTAGGTACAGATGTGCCGAGTGAACAATCAATTGGCATAGCACGTGTTAGAAAGTACTTAAATGCGCTCAGCCTATGTCACAATAGCCTAACTATTCAGAAAATATAATTTTAAAGGAATTTAATCAGTCAATAAAGCTTATACTAATAAAGTGCTGAATGGAGTTCAACAAGATAATAGAATAAAATGGAAAGTGACAAGATACCAAATTAATATGGTGCCGTTGTTGTTATTTCAACGTTTTTAGTCTCAAAGAGACGGTAGTGTTAAGGAAACACTCCCGGAAACGAAATCAGGGATTACTACAGACCATTTTAACAAAATTGGGTTACTTTGTTATTTGATCGCAATACTTTTTATTTGAAACCATTTTATTAGCATAATTAACCACACCATTTAAAGGGTTTAAAAGTACCTACCAAAAAAAATATTGAAATAAAAAAAGAAGCCCAATTTTGTTAAGCTGGTCTGTGGTAGGTTTACCCTGTTTTCGTTTTCGGGAGCTTTTACCTAACACACTGTATTATTTTCTTTCTAAACCGACCCTATTTTATCTGAATAGGCTGTAATGACATTATTATCAGTCTAAAGTCTGAGTACACGAAACACGACTTCACGACTATTAAATAGTTTGATGGTTTATAAACGCATTAAAAAACTTTCGCCTTGCTATGTATTTGTTTATCACCGAGTCGCAGTGGTAAAACGTGTTCATTAATAAATCATCGCGTGGATTTCACTATCGCTAGCTTCACTTTCACCCAAATTGTTAGATAAACCTTGAACTAATGTGTAGGTAGGTACACACATTATTACAGTTATCAGTTCCATGACGCCCAAACCAGAGTGTACGCATCACTTTATAACAATACCTAGTTACTGTCCTCAAACACTTCCATTAGGCAGAGCTTGTTATTTCTTTCAACCGTTATACTCCGAGAGTAATTTGACTCTCAAAATAGTATCCTAAAGATTACGTATTATGTACAGTTGATAGAGTTCGTTTGATGATAGAAGGTTCGGAATTACTTAAACGTATTTGGTAGATAAAAAAAGATTAATATGCAACGAAAGTCTGTGCAGTACCAGCTCTCAGTAAGCACGTATTCACTAGATCCGTGTGCTCTAAGACTTAAGTGCATATTAGATGACAATGCAATTTCTTAGATATTTTAGTAAATATGAATGAAATAAGTTTTCTTTGCACTAGAACACGGAGGCGAGTGCATTGTTAGTAATTCTAGTAAAGTAGTAGTTTAAGGTCTGAATACCATGTAACACTAAAGTACTAACAAAGGCACAACAAATGTGCCCGAGCTCGAATTTATCATTGTTATTTCAGGAGGTACTACGGTTTGCCTTCGTACTACATCTTCAGAACCTGTCTGCCATGTAACACGAGAGAATTTATGCTCAATCGAATACCTAAGAATTATTAATAAATGGTTTACAAATAATCACAGACTACCTACTCACATATTTCATAGTTAGATATAAAGGCACATGAACAGTGCACGTAAAATAAAGTGTTGTAAAAATGTAGACAAAGTATATGAGTTCTGCAAAACTCGCCAAAACAAAATGTCCTATTTGATAGAGTCGAAATATGTTACTCATAACAACTCACAGTAACTCACCACCGGTTTACTAAATGGCTGGAGAGCGCATAGCCGAGCAGATTATCAACTATGCATCGGGGAATGGAACACAGTGGAGCATGCGATTGAGGCCACATTATATTGTTAGACTCTACTGTACTGACTGTACAGCTACAGCACGTCCTATTGATTAATCGCCATTATATATGCTACTGACGGACAACGTTTCTAAATTTAGATGTAATCGAACGAATACACCGTAGAAGATAGTAAATAGGTTACTGCAGTTTGAACCTTTCGGATAGCCAATTAAACGATGACGACTGTCCATAAAGAAATACTTCAAATAGCTGGTCGATTTTACTGAGAAACGCTTAATTGGTGCCAAATGGATTACTCTGGTCACAATGGTTTTGCGACTTTGCGATAGCATTTAAAAGGATGACCCAAAATTACAGTCACTTGCAATATCCTTGAATGTATCACATTCTCGATTCATTTCGCTTTCAGATAAACACGGTAACGCTTAATTTATATGTGTGTCAAACTGTAGCCGAGTTCGTACCTACCGACACTAGATAACAATGAATCACTTAAGCAGAATCGATGACGCACTGCAATTTACCAGCTTTTATATTTTACTTATTTATCCCGAACGACTAGGTGAATAATGGCAGTAATAAATTTTATGTTATAGTAAAATTAGCAAAGCACTCGATATTTACAGGGGTACAATTAAATTTCTTGCTCTAATTAGATTATAATAAGATATATCTGTCCTATTAGAAGAAATCTGTACCTGCATCTTTGATCAACAACTTATCTTTAGACGTCTCTATCGAGGCATATTAGAATCCATAAGAAAAATCCATCCGTAAGAAAATGACAACTCATCATACTAGCTGGACCTCATAAAAAGCATAAGTATAAAATAATCAACATAATATAAAGTAATCAACTTAATTTTTGTTAGATATTTATTTCAGTAAAATGACGAGAGTAGAATTGTGTTTATTTCAACGTAATTTAGACGTAATTTATTTTAACAAGGTTAAAATGGGCTACAAATAAGCGACATGTGATTATATCTGACTAAGTGAAATCATTATAACCGACATTGTTATAGTTACATTATTTTATATGAGACTCAACTTCGCTATAATATCATCAAAATCGTCAATGTTGATGGCTGTCATTTAAGCGATCACCACACATATGGTTAGTCATCAAAATGGCAAATCAACCACCAAAATATTGTGGTAGATTTATTATATTGATGAATGTAACAGTAAAAATTCACGTGAGAGTCGAGATTTTAAGATCCTAATGAAATTGGACCACAGTCACCATAGACAAAGAAATACTTATAAAATACTACAAAAACTAATTAAGTATATACTCACAGTAGTGGGGCGGGTGTCCAGGATATGATCATAGATAGCCAAACCAGCGATGGCCAGCAACACGCCGGTGTGGAAACCGGTCATGAACAAGCCAACATATTGAATCAGCATGGTGATCAACCCGAATAGAAGCCCAGCGCACAGTGCTACACCTGTGGTTCAAAATTGTTAATATTATTGTAGGTAGATGTTAATTTTTTTATTTGATGTGGCAATAGTTAGATTGCAAATAAAAACTAATAAATACAATTTACGACTCTACGATGCTCAAGACCTTTGATGTCATGGAGTAAGAATAACAACGGTAGGTTAATAAAAGTGAAAACAACACCTAATAGAAAATTAAATAACACAAGTAGTTTATTCAGATTTCATTCCGGACGAAGCAGGAGCCTGTAGGCAAAGTCAGGAATCGAGTTTCAAAGATCTTGAGACTTCAATTTTGTGATTTTTTATAGTCACACTGATTATGTAAATCTAATAAGTACAGAACAGAATGTCTCGCATGGCTATGGGATTGACATAATACTCATATTACTCGTATGTTTACAATTGTCATAAACGTAATAATAATAATTGTTATAATATGCCAATCCCATTTATTCTACGTGGGTAGTTTGGTTCCGATCCGATATCTATCTGGTATTGTACTTGTATTTAATACAAATAAATGTATCAATAAATTCTTTCGTCATCACCTTTTATATCGAGAAGACGTAAAAGCTTATAAGCTTCAAGTCACATAAAGTCTCAAATATGTAAAAAACTAATTTGTAAAACTAGCTTTAATTATACCATTCGGCTCAATAATAAACAAAGACCTTAAAAATTAGTGAGCATCTTCTTCGTGCAGTTATTAGGTTATTACTTATGAAAAGGTCTCCTGCAGATGAACGCCCTCACTGTCTAGACTCAAATCATAAACGTAGTTTTTATAACTCAGTATAAGTGTATATATACTTACCGACGTTACCATACGGCGGCATTAGGTATTCCTGTAGGCATATTAAATACACGATCGCTGAGCCAAAGGTGAAACCAGTCAGGAACATGCTCGCTTTGAAACAACGATACCCTAAAAATGTCATCAATTTTTTATAAATATAAACTAATTATTCAACTAAATTAAAACTGAAATAAAAATAAATAAATAAAAAAGTAATATAAATACGTTTTTGTATGTTATACTTATCAGAAGTGTTGTAGAAAAAAAAACAATATCACTCATACCTTTCTGACACCATTTTGATAAATAGATCAACATACATAGAAATATTACAGTAGGTACCTGTATAATATATTTTTTACGCAAGCACATATCGAGATCTACGGATAATGTATCCTTATTCGTAGAACGAGATAAAGTACCATAACGGAGCCGACCGCAGACGGCAACTGCAGACGTATGCATACCATGAAATTAATGAAATAGGTTTGAATATATTATCATACTGATTTTTGTTTTAATTCCTTAAAATCGTGTCTTTTATGAGGAGAAGGCGCTACAAATTAAAGGTAATTAATTTCGCCTATAAAAGAGAGCTTCATTTTATTTCTCTCTTTTTGCAACTTAAATATCTTAAGTGTCTACAAATTCAATGTTTTAACAGACCTGTGTGATAAATTAATTCGTACCAAATAATTTCAATAATAGCTATTACCATCAAAAGATCTATGACACAACCTTGTAATAACAAGGTCGTATCTTAGATTGAATTTTCTTCTGCTGGTTTAGTACGTGTATAATTGCAAAAAGTCAACAACTTGCGAAATAAAAAATGTGCGTGTAAAAAGTCCCATTGTCAATGAGGCATTGCAAAGGCCAGCCGTTTTGCTTTGACATATTATTATATTTAAATCTTCATGAGTACGCCATTCGTATTTCTCTTCTTGATGTCTAAAGAAAAATAAGCGCTTTGAATACGTAATATCTTCGGAGGTGTTCAAATATAAGCGTACTTAGTGGGCGGTGCGCGGTGCTTCAATGGTATTTACTTATTTACTTTGATCATGATTTTATATACCTAGTACGTAAATTTAAATTACAGAAAATCTGTCTACATAACGATCGTGCTCCTCACTAAGTAATTATTGAGAGGCAGAGAAGGCAATATTTGAAATTACGTTTGGGGTCCAATGTTAACGTCAGAATTATAAAACACGTTTATTAGTCTAAACTCCACAATAGAGGCCTCTTCGATGTCGTTAAAGTGAAACTACACACTGAGCAGCGAGGTGGTTATATACCCTCGGCTGTGGGAACCACGGCTAGAAAACGTTCAAGTGTTTAAAAGACAAAAATGCGGTTTGTATTGTTATTAGTGGATTATTTCGAATCTCACATCTAGGTGCCTGCTTGCCAATTTAAATTTTAAGCTCACGGACATTGTTTATATTTTGTAATTTTAATTTTATTTCCACTCTTCCCTACCACCCCGTCACTGGTTGGGACGGGTGTTAATTTAATTATAAGTATTCACATTTTAAAAACAAGTCAAGTATTTACCTCTGGAAAACTATTCCTAAATATAATATAATTATAATCCTAAAGCTCCACAGTTAAATAAATAGGTAGTCATTTATTTTGAAACTTGTAAGGTTGAACTTTCAAGTGCAACAAGACTGATTATCGAGACTTTCAGAAACCGACTTTTATTTGGATTATTTCTGACAGCGAGACTTAATATGCAAATTAGGTACGTTTTTTGTTGATTTTTAATCAAAGGTAGACAATATAATTAAGACTAGTTTTTAAAAAGGTAGGTGCCATACCAATGCATACGATAACATTACCAAGAGAGGCAGTCTACCCACAGAACAGAACTCTAACGGTCATTGGCTACGGGTCGACCTATCGCCCTTTATGATCATTTGCAAAAGAGGTTTTCAAAATCTAGATTTAGCTTATCAATTTCTTAGAACTGTCAATTTTGATTTCTATTCGTAGATTACTCTGATAGGTACTGATACTTTTATTTTAGCATTATGAATATATATTTATGGTCGAGAAAAAGAGAGAGTCCGGCTAAAATTGGCTTGTTAACGCTGGATCATTATCTTGAGTTTTATTCTTTAAATGTATAAAACTGTCAGTCTGGCTTACGAAAGAACACCTTTAGGCCTTTTAAATCGAAGCAATCCGATTATAGTCGCGCTGTTTTCTTCTGTCCATCGAACCAATTAAACAATGTACAAAGTATACACTAGTCGATAACTGGTACGGTCAACTTAAAAAGAAGTCGCCTGAGTGACGTTGCATAGCCGCCATTTTTAAATGAATTATTCTATAAAAAATCTGATTTGTAGTTGTGTACAATACATAACTCTATTTTACTTTATATTTGGCTTGACAGTAATATTTAAAAAACGCCTATTTTTTCGGTCTCTGCGTGGAGTAAAGTATTATAATCAATATATTCATGAAATATTTTATTTTATCACTACATAGTATAAAAGAAAGTCGCGTTCTCTGTCCCTATGTCCCTTTGTATGCTTAAATCTTTAAAACTACGCAACGGGTTTTGATGCGGTTATTTTAATAGATAGAATGGTTAAAGAGGAAGGTTTATATTTATATAACATCATGCTACGACCAACAGGTGCGGAGCAGGAATGAAAAATGTTGCAAAAACGGGGTGACGCAGACGAAGTTGCGCGGGTCAGCTAGTTTATTAATAATTGCAAATGGTCTCAGAAAGGTATGGTACCTATGATACTATGAATTATATTATGAATTTTACATTTAAATAAGACTTCAAAATTAAAATAATAACGACTTACCAAACAAAGTATACACAATGCCAAAAGCGATATACATCGAACAAATAACGCTTATTACGGGATCGTAGTTGTAATCGATGGAGGTGCAAAATGACCCCTCGATGTGAGGGCCGTTGAACTTGATCGTCATGTTGGGAGGGCGCCTCGTCACTTGGGGTACCAGCTGACCCACTGATGACATTATTATATTTTCGATTGGTACCACTTATAGTCTGCGATGTGAGACAATCTGTAGACAAATAAAATAGATTAATTACATCAATGTGGGTGTGGCTACTAATATATCTACGCGTAGCTGCGACTTCGTCTCCGTGAACCTTAATCAAGATTTGATCAACCTTAATCAATTGAAAATCGAAATACTATTTCATAAATAAAAACGTAAAAGTAACCTAAAATACGTTTTACAGTATCAGCTATCAATAGCAAAATAGGACACTTCGAAGAAGGACACAAAATAGGATTACCGAATATAGATAGACAGACACCATTTTCAAAAATTGTTGTTTTATATGGGGTACTAGGGGGGTGAGGTACTTTTCGTGTATGTGTTATTTTAACATATAAAATAGACGCTTCAATTTTATTTATTTTTACTTATAGAGTAGTACATATCAGATGTGAAAGTTTGTGAAGAGATTCGGAGGTTTATTATTCAATCACGTCATTTTTTTAATTACAGTTCGGCGCAAAAAATGGAAAACGTGAGTAGATAGAAGTACACGCGGGTTAAAACGAACGCACTGCTAGTCATTACTATAAGTTATTATTATTATTTAGAGATCTTGCTCAATTGTTTGCGCAATATTGATGTAAACAGGACTAGTTGATAGATAAGATGACAATTTTGTTTTTGTTTTGTTTAGGCGAAGGATCATATCTAGAATGCATTAGGTACAAAATTGTTTACGATACTTAACTAACACAAATTAATAAAAACAAAAAACTAATCGTATGCATAAACTTTAAAACCAGTTACGTTTGTGTTACTAGTTTATAGCTTTGGTGATGTAATCAATATTAATGACTAGCTGACGCCCGCGGCTTCACCCGCGCGATGTCAGTAATCGCGACCATGGGATATTTTTCCGGTTATACTCAACCAAGAATTATACGTAGGTACGTAAAATTTCAAGTCGAACCAAAAAGTATCTTCTAATAAAAAATGTGTTCAGAATCGTCAATGTAACATAACCCATGATTTTGGGCACGGGTTATGGAATCGAAATGTGTTCAAAATACGCTCGTGCTCACGTGATTCAAACTTGAACTATGTGGTTTAAGTTGAATCAACTTCCAGCATGATCAACTTTGTCATCTCGTGACGAACTAGACAGATTTCTTTTATGGAATGGATTATTTTTGTTATTCGAAACTTAGAAGTTTACAATTAATAAATAGGAATACGTTACATAAAACACATTTATGAAACTGTAATTTGAATTTACTGATTTCATCAATAAATCAATTAGCCTAGTGCAGTCCACTGCAGAATATAGCCACTCCCAATGTACACTATCAATCTCGATCCTCCACCCTCCGGATCCAGTCATCCATATACATTTTAATGCATATTACAATCTAACAAATGCCTAATTTCCAGTTTAGAATTATTATATTACACATAGGCCTATGTCCAGCAGTGGACTGCCGCGGGCTGATACTGATACATAGAAAAAATATTCTACCAATAAGTATAAATAAATAGTAGAATTGTAGATACAATCAGGAGTCAAACAATTGCTTATAGTGAGGGTATCAGTTTAGTTCAGTATCTGATAGCTCCATGTTCGGTAATGACATTGAGATAGCACTGCACCAACTATTAGGTTTATTGCTTCATAAAGTACCCAAGTATAAGTAGTCCATATGCAAGAAAGAAGGACAATCAAGAAGTACATAAATTGTAGTATTCTGTCAGAAATTATTGATTTCTGACAGAATATTACAATTTATGTAACCTACTAGTAAACCTGAATGTAACCTACTAGTAAAGGTTACATGGGAATTTTTAAAGAATCACATAATGGCAACTGCAAATTTTAAACAATTCATGAATAATACAAGATTACAAAATAGATGAATGGGCAAACGATTCACTCCAAGAAGGGTGTTAATCAACTCAATATACAACACTAAGGTATAATATTGATTAAGCTAATACAGAATAAATAAAATAAAAATGTTTATTGACCTTAAGTTTAGATTGTACATGGAGCTTTACTCTAAAATCAAATAGAAAATAACAAAATATACAGAAACTGTATTCCATACTATGCTAATACCTGTGTTAAAGAGTGCATCAATCTGACTTAAAGATATATATATACTTATTAGAAATATGTAGCATGAATAATGCGAGTTCACAGTTCAACAGGGCTGCTGCTGTCTCAGGTACCTTAAATCATCAGGATTACAAGGGTGATAGTACCTATATGTATTGGGATCTACTCTGTCAGATAATCTTTAGCATTAATGGCAGCCCTGAATGCTTATTAGTAATAATACTTGTGAGTCCTACATTAATTTATTGAAACCATAATTTTGTATCTAACCAGTTTAAAACAAGTACTAAGTTAATTCTTAGGATTTGTTATGATGTCATGATATAAGTTTAAACACTTCAATGAGGTTTAAATAAAAATATGCTAACTATATTTTATTAATAGTATATTTTAAGTATTAACTATTTCTCTTTAAAAGGTTCTATATTAGTAATAAAAAAAAATAAAGTAAATCATGACAATGATCAATGTATGTTATGAATGATTACGTATATTGCAAAAACACGATGGAGTTTAAATTGAATTTCAAAGTTCGAAGCTCTTACAGAATAATGGCAAATACACTACTGCAAAGACTAAGTACACTGACTCAAATTATTATAGCGACCAAATAAAAAAACACTCACCATTCTACGTCATGTGTCGTTTTCACATAGTAAATTTGTAATTCCTCAAGCACTGTCGAATATTCCACAAAATATTTACTAAAATCTGCGATTACAGGCTTTTCTCTAATAATTGCATTGTTTGTAAGTACCGCGTGAATAACCACAAGCCAGCACTCCGCATTCGCGACTACGCAACTACCTACGTAAAAAGAAAAATATCTAACTAACAAAGGTTTTCATTTCACTGAGTTTTCTCTTCGACTTCGACACTTTTTTTTAAAATAGTGCTGACTGGTAGCACAGATACAGAAACCGACGCTGATGAAAAAATTCGCTTGACATCGACTGTCAAAATCGATAAATGTTATTGTTATTGTTTAATTAATTAATTTGTAAACGTTGAAATGGTATGTAAAGATAACGGAACTGCATAAAAAACTTCTTAAAGTTTAAGTATAAATTAAGACTTAATTGAATAATTCATAATTTCAAGATGAAGACCAAGATTAAAATACCGTTATCCAAACGTAAAACGTAGAAAATCGAGGAGTAAGCCTAAACCCAGTAAACATCACTAGTAACAAGGCTACTAAAGTCCACCATAAAAATAATTAATTTTATTTATCGCACGAAGCGGCTCCAACTTCAACGTACATTAATAAGTTGATCTTGTGTTCATAAGACCTGTGCATTTCGAAACGGCGTGTGAAGAATCTAAAATGTTTTGGCCAGTCATTGTCGAAATATAAATCAAACAACACGCACCTGCCTTCGTGAACCTACTTTGTCCAAAGTCGGCACATCCAATTTCACAATGAAAGTTACAGTTACTACTCTTAACGATGAAATCTTTGTCTTGGACGTGTCCGAAGACCTGGAGTTGGAGAACTTTAAAGCATTTTGTGAGATAGAATCTGGGTTCCCTGCTAAAGACATCATTCTGAATTTCAATGGCAAGCCTCTTTTGGACGATAAAAAGTCACTCAAACAACACGGTGTCCACGATGGAGACGTTGTCGTGCTTCTTCATATGCTTCAGACCGCCACAAATCTCCATCAAAATGACTCCAGCCAAGGTATGACCTGTACGTAAATATTTTTACTTTGTATTTTGAGAAACTGCATTGTCATTCCTATTGTCATAGGTGACACTGGGCGTCATTCCGTAAAAATAATTACTGGTCATCTAGATGTAGACAAAGAAAACTCACCTATAAAAAAAACAATGACATGTGTCAACCCATATAATTTTAATTTTTGAGATACTCATATATTTTTTAGTGAAATTAAACAAAACATATCCCTTACAGCTTTGCCAACCGGCTTAGCAAGTTTAGACTTCAGTAGCATCAAAGTACCATCAAACACAGCACAAGCTAGTGCTAGCACTTCAATGGCAGCCAGGAGCCCGCCTGTAGAAGAGGATCCTCGTATCATCCGAGAAATGTTTTTAGCTAATCCAGATCAACTCGCATTACTGAAGCAAAATAACCCAAGATTAGCAGATGCCCTCCTCAGTGGCAATCTTGGTATGTATATGTGAAGTAAGCATAAGTTTAGTCCATATTTATAAACATTGTGTAAGTTTAAATATTTTATTTTGGACAGATACATTTGCATCAGTGCTTCGCGAACAAATTTTAGCTAGGACTGAACGCCAACAACAGAGAATAAGGTAATATATTTTATTGATTTGATCCTTTGCTTGTCATCTTATGTTCTAGAAATTATATTATGTAAATAACAAGACTGGATGATTACAGGATGATGAATTCTGATCCTTTTGATACCGAAGCTCAAAGAATGATTGCAGAAGAAATAAGACAAAAAAATATTGAGGCTAACATGGAGGCAGCCATGGAGTACAACCCTGAGACATTTGGCACTGTAGTCATGTTATATATCAATTGTCATGTTAATGGGTAAGTTTCATGTCTGAACATTATGTACAAATAATGGACATTGTGAATACTGAAGTGTTGTTGTAGGTAATATTAATTACAATGTGTTATATACTATAGAATCGAGACATATTAATTATGTACACTAATTTGACCATAAATTACTGATAAACTTAATGAGATCAACAACGCCTTTATTGTCCACAAGTCATTGCCTCATGATTTGCCTCATTAAAATTCAGCATATTGTATGTATATGATAAACAAAATCTATTTAAAGAGTATATGTGTATACACAATTCCTGGAGTACTAACTGTATTTGAAAGACATTTAATGTGACCTCTGCCCACTCTGTTGTATTTATTTTTAAACTATGATTTGCAAGATTATTTTAACTACATGTTACTACAAAAGAGACCCCGGGTACTTTCCAAGTTTAGTCACACTGTTCTTGTCTATAATTTTTAAAATAACTATTTTTTCATTTGTTCAAAACATGTTTGTACCTACAATAGTATGCAACATAAAAAAATGTGTGGATATATAATAAGTTCAATCATGTTTTGCCTCACATATGTTGTGCGACTGTCATTCATACTTCTAGTTGGTTTGGTTGCATTGCTCAGAGGTACAATAACCAACAAACTATCCTCAAATGTCTTTTATCAATGGCTAGAAGTGAATGAACTCGTATCTTCACAGTTTAGTAAATAAAATATTATCTTTGTCACATAGGTTCCCAGTCAAGGCGTTTATAGATTCTGGTGCACAAACAACCATAATGTCTGCTGCATGTGCCGAAAGGTGTAATATAATGCGACTGGTAGACACAAGGTATGTTATATTAATGATTAATGATTAACATCTCTCATGGGTGTGTTATATTATATAGTAGGATTTTTTCCAGAAACTTAGCATAAATTTTTTTGAACTATAATTTATGCATTTAGTACAACAATGACAAGAGAGCTCAAAATGAAGTTATTACTTGTGGTCAGAGGGACCTGGGACAATCACTACTTATGTAACAAAATTACTTTTCAACAACCACAAGTTGTTAATGTTTTTTGGGAATAATATTCTTGTTTTTTTTTCTTCTACATGTTTGAATGTGACATGATCCCTTATAATGTATTTTTAGTTTTAATTTAAATGTCTTACCATGACCTGAGGTAGCTTCAAGAGTGTACAGTGTTAGTGTTGCTATCATATTTGCCCAGCAACAGACATGTAGCTGAGGCTGCTATGGTTTGTGTTTCTGAATCATATAAAAGTTACAACATTGAATAATATTTATAAACAGATAGGGGTCACTAAAACATTGATAAAGAGGTTATACTTCAGTGTTTTTATCTTGTCTTTGTTGTTTTGAATACAAAACAAGTGTTTAATTTTGCATAATCAGTATTAAATCATTCTTGCAAGCTAGTATACCAGGTACACCTGTTAATTGACAGACAAGGCTCTTTCTTAAGCAGGCCCAATATTATCATTTCTTCGGGCACACCAGTGACATTGCAGTTGATAAATCATTCGAGTGTGAACTGCAATCCATTTGGAGTGAGATCAGATTGAATTTCACCCCAAAAAGCCAATATACCAATCAAAAACCCTTTCGGTGCATGAGTCCAGTCTGTTTTTGACCTTTCGGTGGTCAAAAACAGGCTGGACCCCAAACTCCAAAGTTAAAAAAAATTAAAACTGGATGCAATCAGGCAATTGCTTCGACAGTGGTGATGTTCACCTTAAAAACCTACCTTACACACAAAACCCCTTCTCACATTAGGCAACTCAAACTTAACTTGAGGTCTAAAGTTTCAACAACCAATCAGCAGCTCTCAAAATGTATCAGAAAGATGGAACTTCAGATGATTGATTGAATGTCATTCAAGTTAAATATCTAACTGTTAATTACAAAAGGTATTAATTGGTGCTAATGTTATTGAGATACATTAAGTATATGAATTGATTTTATATATCAATAACATTGACAAGATAAAACCAATAGTGAAATATACACCATATTTACGACAATTAATTATTATCTTGTGTGCCATAAACAATTTCATTGATGAGATCACCCCTTACAACTTCTCAAATTAAACCACTTTATAATAATGAAGATAATGAAAATAATTTCTTTATTTCAAGCAACATAGGCTCATGTTTAGGTTAGTCACAATATATTATTAGCCATCCTATGTTCGTAATAAATCGTAAGTCACTAATTAAAATTAAAATGACAATTAAAAGTCAAGTAAATCAATTAATATCATCAGTCCAAAATATATAAAATAGAATAATTAATTAATTAGAATACTATATTAAATAATTTAAAATTAATTGCATTACGAAATTTGAAATCAATAATAATAAATAAACTATTTCGCTAAAAATATCATAACTATTACGTTACTCCACTCTCTAAACGATTTCTCGGAGGACGAGAACCAAAACTAGTTCATTGGAATATTGTATAATATCATATTGTTTACATTTTTAGCTAGCTATTTTCTGCTCTCTTAAACATAGTACAAGTCAAGTAATTCCATCTAATATTATCGGTTAATAACATTCAAATTCGTCACTTGAGATAAAGAAAAAAGATATCACGTTTTAGAATAATATCTATAGTAAAATTATCAAACATGTTGTAAGTCAAATTAAAAACAGTCAATAAATTCAGATATTCAAGTAGATATATTCAGTTGAAACGCGCAGCATACATAAATAGTAAGCAACTAAATCAATCACTGAGAGTCAAAAAACGATCCATGTCATGAAATAATCAATAAATATTTATGATGTCTTAGTGAATTACAATATTGTTTTCGTATATTTTAAAATAACGTTCAGTCAAAAAAATTAAGCAATAAAAACTTACATGAAGAAAGACTTATTGAGGTGGTCTAGGTATAAAAAATGAATTAAAGAGATCACAGTCCAAGGACTGATAAATTTTAATCACCATCCTCGTAGCAATTTTGCTTTGGAACTCAACATTCACTTGTCATCTAGTTTCATAACCGTTGCCTGTCTACCTTAAACCATCAATCATCTTAGATTCAGGTACCCATCGTAATGTTACATAAACAGTGACTTAAGGAACATAATTGATTTGTGTTTTAGATGGGCAGGCATTGCCAAAGGCGTTGGCGTACAGAGGATCATTGGACGCATACATATGGTTCAGATGCGAATCGAAAAAGACTTTCTAACAACATCTTTTTCTGTGCTCGAAGAACAGCCCATGGACATGCTCCTCGGTCTAGACATGCTCAAAAGACATCAAGTAAGTGTGTACGAGGGGGCGTTTTTAAGTTCGCGGAATGGGAGTATAAAAATAGGAATAAAATTATTTATTTATTTTTCCTTTTCAATATGCTCATCTATAACCCGTATACATTTTTTAGATCTTTCAATTATCTTATGTATCCCTTTAAAAAAAAATGTCTGAATAATACGCAGAAAATGCATGTTTCACTTCTTCATTGCTTGAAAATTTCTTCCCGCGAAGTTCTTTTTTGAAGTTTGGGAATAGATAATATTAGCTGGGAGCCAGGTCAGAACTGTAAGGTGGGTGAACCAAAATTTCGAAGCCCACTTTCTGCAGTGCAGCCATCGCAACACGGCTCTTGTGGACAGGCCCGTTATCGTGTAGAAGGAGGACACCTGTGGTAAATTTTCCCCTTCTTTTTTCTTTGATGGCTTCCTTTAACTGCAATAGGATTACAGCGTAGTATTTTCCGGTTATTGAGACACCTTTGTCTTTGTAATCGCTCAACAGAATCCCTTCTGAGTCCCAAAAGACTGTTGCCATGATTTTCTCAGCCGACTGTGACATCTTAAACTTCTTGGGTGGTGGTGTACCCTTTTTGTGCCACTGCATAGAGTTTTGTTTGGATTCAGGTTCATAATGATGAACCCAAGTTTCATCCCTAGTAATAATTAGAGTCAATACTTCCTCTCTGTCCTCACTACAGAGGTCCAAAAACTCGCGAGAACAATCTACGCGCTGTTGTTTTTGAGTTGACGTGAGCATTCTCGGCACCCATCTTGCACTCACTTTAGTCATGCCAAGACTATCGTGAATTTTTTTGAAAATGGTTGTATCTGATACCCCAACCATTTCTACTAACTGTTTTTTCCTCAGACGGGCATCTTCCAATATTAATTTTTCCACTTTTTGAATGATTACTGGAGTGGTCACCTTAATCGGCCGTCCTGGCCGCTGGTCCTCTTCAAGTGAGCCCCTGCCTTGCCTAAAGAGGTTATGCCACTTGTAAACCATAGCTTTACCTGGGCAAGAGTCTCCATAAACGTATGACATCGCTTCCAATATGGTTTGAACTGATTTTCCTTGCTTGGTAAAGAACTTTATGACAGCGCGGAATTCGATTTTGTTCATACTTCACAATTTCTTCCCGATTGACTTGTTTGATCGACGATAGTTCAAATACTAATGAACTTATTACGATAAAACTTGGTATTTATATTAATAACGAGTTACTTATTTCGTAAAAATTTTGGTAAGTACCCTCACTAGTAATCTTCCCACCTATTCCGCGAACTTAAAAACGCACCCTCGTAGTTTAGTTTTTATACACCCTTTTTGTCATCAATAATGCTCAAACCCTGGTTGCTAGGAGCAACCAGGGTTTGAGCATTATTGATGACAAGTTTGCCCGAAGTCTCCTACTTCTCTTCTGCATATCTTTACCTTTGCGGTAGTGTTAATATTAGGTACTTTGTTTGTTGAACAGTGCAATATAGATTTGAAGCGGAATGTGCTGCGCATCGGCACGACTGGCACTGAAACACATTTCCTGCCTGAGTCTGAACTACCCGAATGCGCCCGACTTTCCGGATACTCCGAGGATGAGATTGTCAATCAGTCCATGCGAGACCATGAAGAGCGACAAGTAAAAGAAGCACTTGAGAAGTCCAAACAAGGTGGGCGTGGAAAAAAAAAATAATATAAAATTTTGTATTTAAAAAGTGTGTGTCCTTTTTTCACCGTCATAAAAATCGTAACGTATTTCAAAAACAATAAAAATCGTAAAACTAACTCTTTGTTTCTGTGTAGACGATTGCTCGCGTCTTGCATGCGAAGTAATTTATCAGCGTAGTAGTTATTTGTGCATATTTGTCGGGAAAGTTCGGTCAGTGAATGGAATTATTACGAGGCGACCAGTGTATACTGAATGAGGCGGGGTGCTTAGTAGTGCGTACTGCTCTACAGTTGATTAACTTTTTGTTGTGGATGTTAATTATTTCCGGTATGTTTTATTTTCCATACTTCATTCATTGTCTGTATTTTTGTTCGAATTTGCATCTTATTTTTTGCTTTCGTCATCCGTGCATCCTTCACAGTTGCAAATATAGCTTGCACTTTGGCGCCCGACGTCCGGCCTTCTCCTCTTCATGCATTACTTTTAAATTACATCTATCTGTAGTGATATTGATTATTCAAAGTGCACCCATTATTTCTGTTATTTGCACTGGTAATATTATTGTAATCGTAGGCTGTATTTATTATGTTAAGAACTTCGCCTTAGTACGCTTAACGAGAAGTATTTTACGTAGATCTTTATATACTTTTATATCACTGTTATTAGATTACATCAGATGAGAACGAGAAATCTTAATCAAACAATATATAAACATTACAGGTGGCAGTCAGTCAGTGGTTCAGCCCTCGACGAGTGGGCAGCAGTCATCGCCTGTGCCAATGCAAGTCAACAATAATGGCAGTCCGCGAATGCGTAAGTAGCACTAAAATAATATATTTATCAGCTTTCGAAAACTTTCATATAAAATTCTTGAAACAGCCCGAATATAATTACTTGTTCGCCCAAGAACCTTTACTAAAATAATAATCAATATACAGTAGTCGGAGAGAAGAGTCATGAGTTTGTCTAAGATCGCCTTGCATTGCTTTCTATCACACGTAGTTTAATTTTTGAAGAATGTTTATCTACAGTTAAAATCATTTAGAAGAGGCAATTTGACAGATGGGTTAGCCACAGAATGTAACTTAGCATGCTTTGAACGAAACAAAATAATTCTATCTTTAACTTAAAAAATATTTTTTTAAACACTGCAGTGCGATTAGGTATTTTAGTTTACATTCTCCATTTTTACAGTTAGGTACCTTTTCTTTGTTCCACAGTAAAACTTAATCGGTTCATATTACAAAAACTCTGGTGCGACATTTCTATTAATAGCTGCGGTTCTATTTATTAGCACTTGATTATTACGAATTATTACAATAACTTATGTTTTACACCAGCTCTCAGCAATCCCAGCCTAACGATTTTACTGACTGACAATTTTGGCGAGACCGAAGTGGAAGAAATCGTTTCTCTTGGATTCACCAGGGAACAGGTATATATTTACTGATTTATTAAACTTTCTTTTATGAACCGCGTATCATCTATCTACCACCACCAGGCCATTAAGGCCTTTGAGACCAAGCCTTCTTCACTTGCAAGCCGGTATACTTGCTGGCTTTACTGGACAGATTGTGAGTTCAGACGTCATCGTCAGTCGTTTCCATAACAGATGTAATGTAACAGCAGATTCAGATTCTGAACTGAGAACCTCGAAAGTAACAGAGAATAACGCTAAGATAATGATGATATTGACAACTTATTAGCTCCCAATATACATATTGGGTTAACTATCTGACTGACAGTTTTAAGCATTATTATCGAAGTTTTGTAGTTGTTGGACTTTTTAGGACTCACTACCCATAACAGCTACCATACCAGCCGTGAACACCGGCCCAACGTAACCTGACTAGCGTTGCTTGGCTTAGAATGTGTTAAATAACATACCCGGTTACTATTTAATATACTCTTGGATTACATACCGGGTAAAATGGTGTGAATGGAGATGGCGAATTAAAATAAATGGTCAGTTAAATTCTAGTTATTTTCTTTCAAGTTGAATGCAAATTTGGACTGAATCATCAAATATCTGGCAATGGGCTCAATAACATTTTGTAAAAGAAATTATTTAAGATATTCCATTGACCATTTTATTTCTATCTACCCCTGGATCCCTTCACCCCGTTTTACGGTATGTGTAGCCCCCACACGTCCTTGTTTACCTATTAGTAGAATGTAATTTACAGTGTTATATATTTCGTTTCAGGCTATCATAGAATTGAGACGCTTCAACGGTGACAAGAAACAAGCAACTGTTGCACTCTTTGCAAAGTCACTGAAATTCTGATAATTAATTAATTGCGCAGACTGTCGAACTGTTTGATTAATACAAATGAATGCTAATTATTTTAGACGACGAAAGTTTGGCTTGGTCATGACTATTAAAATATTTTTATAAAGATATCAAAGATTATGTGTTATATTTTATATACGCAACAAAATTATACTTTACACATGACGTCGTTTCTAACTTTTTATACTTTCCACTAGTTATTTGAGCAGTACTTGAAACCCAAAGTCACTTTGCATTTTAATAAAGGCTACGATTTTTCAAAGTTTTAATCAAATGGTTCATTAATTTAAGTCAAGGTGTTGAGCTTACACGCGTAGGGCCACGGGACAATACGTATTTGAGTATTAAAACCTTAACAATGATGTAGTTATATGTATAATTTATAAGAATATGTGTTGCGTGAGCTCCAGCTTCCATACAAATGTTTTAAGACATGCCGGACATGCTACAAAGCTTGACTTTTGGCATTTGGCACACGTTTTGCAAAAAGTCAAGAATTTATCTCATCATAATTCAATATTAGACATCAAGGTAATTTATGTTGCCCTTACAATTTTTTAACGAAAGAAATTTCCTTACTTAAATTTACGGAAAAATTAACCATTTGAAAGAAAGCAACGAATCTCACCTTGATACAAAGAAAGTTAATTTTCCATAGTTGGCTGATCGCACAATGACGTTTGCATAGAAACTCGAGCATGTGGTGTCGTTCGTCTTGTCATAATATAATAATAATATTCTCTCAGACGTGCAAAACTTGATACAAATAAAGTTTGCTCTTCCGCTGTGTCAAATTGCAAGACAATATAGTACGATTAAGCTGGCTTATGAGTGTTATTCATATTTTTCAGATTGGTTAGCCCTGATTCTTAACAGGTCTACCCAAACCAATCCATCTTTCCACTGTTTGGTATATTTTAACTATTCGGTCATTAGAAATCTATTATAAATTTAAATATAAGAAATATATATGTGTACAATAACAACACAAGAGTCCGAAAATAGGAATTGGCTAATCCCTTTCTCCACTGTTCGGTATATTTTGAATAGGTATTCGGTCGTTCGAATACCTATATATTAAATGGAATTTCAACTTTATATTAAAAAAGTTTAAATATGACGTGGTACGAACATGTTATTTACACTTTTTATTAAATTTAATTTAACATTATATTTATTTATACATTTTGAAATTGAAATCTAAAGAATATATTTATATATTATTGAGACAAAAGTCCGAAAAATTTAAAACAACATCAACAACACCCGTAATTTGTTGAATAAAATATAGCTTATTGTTATATTTTATTCAACAGAAGACACGGGTCACGTTTATCATCTACTATATAAAAATAAGTCGGGTTTTCCTTGACGCTGTAACTCCAGAACGCACGAACCGATTTCACGAACGCACGAATCATTTATAGGTAGGTACCTATAAATGATTTTTCTTTTGACATTTTCGTAATTGTGGTCGTTTTGCTGCAAACGCTAAAGGACTGGGTAAATGTTAACGAAAATCAAAGTTCCATCCGTCATGGAGGAATAATTCTTAATACTAAAATAATGAACACCTTAGTACGCCTAAATTCGTTCTTAAAAAAAAATCTGCCTTCAAGTAATTGCGTATTCGGACTTAGTCTGTAAAGTATTATCATAAGTTTTAGTTGTTACGAAAACTGTCTCTGTATAACATGTTTTATGTATGTCTATCTATGGCCTGTTTGAGGGTAAGATATTTATTCGGGCTGTCCCGATTTTAGTAATTTTATTTAACAATAATGCAACTTTAAACGGTTATAAAGTAATTTTATACCTGATTTAGTTTTATATTATATGTTTTCATTATCAAAATGAATAAAAATTGCTACGGTAATAATGAGTATTTATTAGTACCTACACCCTATTGATCTATCCTCATTACATTAATCAATTGTAATTATATCAGACGCACACAAACCAACATACCCACTGAAACAGATACAGTATTGTTTTGGGATATCCCTCCTGTTTTATAATTCCAAACTAAAGGTAGATTTTCCCATTTTAGCCTTATCACATTCACAATGTTTCTGTCAGTTGATGTGTTGATATATAAATTACCAAAATATGCTACCGCGCCACCAGTCCTACACCCTACACCTACCTATGTCGCCGTTCCTAGCCAGCTCCGGGCAACAAAATCAGGGAACGTCAAATATGATTGATATGACTAGTGACGTATAAGTGAGTCAGTAGTACCATATTGATGGTACCTACTATTGGCATACAGGGAGCTTTTCATTACCTAATATATACCTACTGATTCATAAAACTTGCCCCATACAGCGCCTGAAGCCTAATTGAGTTAACTTGTAAGAAAATGGCGCCAGACAAGCCAATAAGTGATTTTATGAAGAAGCTCTGGAGATGTTCGCAGCGCCACTACCAAGTTTCTGCCTCTGCATGAACAAGAATGTACCTATTTGCCTAACTGTAGCGGTTAGTAAGGTATCTGGGTACTTAAACATTAAACAATTGTAAGGCCTGTGCCACCTGTGCTATATTTGACGTACCTAAATGCTTTTTGCTGATCTATCGGCGGACACTACGCGGATTATCTGTCGCGTTGTCATTTAGATACGTAGCTATGTGATGACATGACTTGTAGGTAGGTAACTTGACTTTCCAATGCGAAAATCCGCGGTTTTCGTCAAATAGATACAGCGCTGACAGATTCCGCTTAATCTTGATATCATCTACCTACCTACGTAATCTGTTTGATTTATAAAATACTAGCTGACTGCTGACCCGCACAACTTTTGTCTACGTCACTCCATTTTTGCAACATTTTTCACTTCCGCTCCGCACCAGTTGGTTGTAGCATGACCTATACATATAAACCTTCCTCCATAATCTGTATCAAAATCCGTTGCGTACTTTTAAAGTTTAACCATACATACATAGGGATATAGGGACAGATGTAGTCAAAAACATTATAGATTTTTAAAATGTTCGATATATATTTCATTCGTTTTTAATTCTACAACAAACATTATTAGGTATATTAATATTTATGTAGGTACTTATATAGCTAATTAAAACATCGACCACTGAAAAAATATCGACTAAGTACCTAGGTACATCTCATCTACATAACATATTCGAGTCTTTATTTAAAATAGCGATAACATAACTTTACGAAGAAGGTATCACTAACACAGTTTTACCTCTTAGGTATTTGGCCAATAATTAAGAGTGCAAGTTATACTTAGTTAACTTACATACTTAGGTAGTTGAAAAGAGTAACAACAGAGAGGTTATTTGGTCGGTGCGTGTATAGTTGCCTGTCCAAATAAGATACACAATCAGACAATACCCTGTTTCTGGTGATGGTATAGCCATCCACCTACAGGAGAGATTTTGATTTGGCATGTAGGAATGTAATTACTTATGTCGGGATGAAGAGAGAGTCCGGTAAAGAGCGGTTTGCTTCAGTTTTGTAGAACGTGTTTACGTCGTCGCCGCGTCGACATACCAAATCAAAAGTCGTGTAAAGGCTCCCATGTAGGTTGGTACTATCAAATCTGAGTGATGGGAATAGTTGATGGATTAGTCATAATAACCCAATAATCACCTATTTAAGAAAAGCTACGTAGGTACACATTATAATTATTAAGATATGTGATATGTAATTTTTTTTTCAATATATTGTGTAGGTATTTAGTCACCATCGTCTACGCCGGTGGCTTGATTGATTATTAGTTTGTTCACCATAGCAGTCAGTATATCTGTTAGTCGAGTAAACCTTTGCAGGGGACTTGTGAGAGCTCCTCTTTCGCCCCACAGAAAATTAATATGAAACTCTGTTCTGAAGAGCTCCACTAGAGTCTGATCTGAAACTGGTCTTAATGAAGGCATATCTTGTACCACCGTCCTCGCGTTTCTTTTAAACATTTCTATTTGGTTGGTGAAATGTCGCGCAGCCTCCAAATGTGCTGCAGTCGAATGAAAATCGATTTCTAGAGTGTTCATCAAGCTGTTATTGAACGATTCATCTAGTTGTAACAAACCACCACCGTCACCATCTATAAAGTTCAACAATATTTAACAAAAGTAAATACAGAAATTTTCAACGGATGCTAAAAATTTACCCTTACCGAATAGGTGGAAGCACAATACTGGTGGGAGTATATACGGGGTCGTTGTATTAGGAGGTAAGGGATTGGTCCCTTCGTTCATGCTTTTGAAACAAGGCCTCAATTTTGCTTCGAACATGTAAGCATTTTCAGTGTACACCCGTCTCAAAATATTCCATGCATTATCCAAACATTCAATCTAAAATAAAATGAACAACAAAATATTAAAATCCTATCGTCTCAAAAAACCTCCACAAAGTAAAAAATTGAAGTATTAGCACAGATTACTTATTAGTTATAGGTAGCCCTTTAACTTTGATAATCATAAATTAATATTTGGATTTTAATTTATTTACTTTATACTTTTCTATTTCTTTATACAGCTTAACTAGCGTTATTTACTCTCCATCGTGTTAGTAAAGCTAAATGAAACAAAAACTTCACGAAAAAACATCTACTCGCATTGTGACGCCATTTGTTTTCTTTGGCAGTGACGTTTTTCTATAAAATTATAGTTTCATTTAGCTTTAGGTACTGTTACGATGGAAAGTAAATAATGTGAATTGAAAAATAAAGAAAATTGCCTTTTGTTATTTTTTTTATGCCAATATGTAGTGTATCAGAAGTACTAGCCTTAACCTTAGGCATTGAGAGTGTTTCCACTACACTGTATAATTTGATAAAAAAATGGTTTTATTCAAGCGTTATCCTGTTGGTGGATAGCTAAGTAACTAATACTTAAAGCACTTCGACATGTTATCATAACAACTTGAGGTCTCTCGACATTGCGACGTTTTTTAACACAGCATACTTATTACAAAATCTGTTAGTAGGTACCTGAGGCATGCACAATCCGAACATTATTGCAGAAAACCCAAACAGGTTCCCCAATGCCGTTTTAGTCTCCACTGCTAGGAGTATCCAGTCGTTAATAGTGTCCGCCCGCTGTCTATCAGTCTGACATGTTAATACCGTGACTGCAATTAGAAGTCGGAACGTCTCGACCCTAGTAACAAATCAACATCTGAATTAGATGGAATTTTATTTCAATATTTTTATGTTTAAGAGATTAATTACCTTTCAATTATATCCATTCGTAGAGTTCGTCCTTGAGGTAGAAACAACAATTCTAGTCCTGAAGCTGTTTTATCAAGTCCTTCGATTTGAACCACGTCATCGAATAAAAAATACAAATCCACTTTTGTCAAATGATTTGCCAGAATCCTGGGGCCCGATGTACGCAACAATAGCTTGATTGCATGAAGAGTTTCCGACTCCAGTGGTTTCGTTAATCCTGGTAGTATAATATGCGATTGGAAATTTTCTAAATGAATTCTCGATTCCACCACATAATCTAAATTTTCTGCCTGCAACAGTTTGGCTTCAGCGGATTCATAATTGAATTGTAGCCTTATTGTTGGTGTCACAAGATGGTAATCTGAATCCATCCTTGATTTATTGGGATCACCGTGCGCAGAACTTTGAGTAGAATCTCCGGATCCGTTACCGGAATCAGATCCCGAGACCTGATATAATCGTTGCAGTTCTAATCGCCGTTCATCAGCTTTTGGTCCGTCGTACCTTGCCGGCTTGGCTGGAGGACTGGTTGGAAGATTAGTATCCCAAGTGCTAGAGTTGGATTCGCTACAGAAAACTTTTCCGTGCTTGTTGGTTTGACTTTGAATAACTCCATCAGCACTAGCGCTTTTACCATGCGTCATGTGCTGGCCCATATCAATTGGTGTAAGCGAATGAGATCGTTGTTTTTTGAAAGGCACACGCATTTGCATGCCTGGTTTGGCGGCGAAATGGCTATACAGACTGTAGGGATTGTTATAGGACCCGTCGCCGACTGGCGATACTACGGAACTATTATCTTCATTCTGAATATAGTTTGTTAACGGAGTCACACGATTAGCTGGATATTGTATTCGTGCTCCAGATGCTGCTGATATAGGTTTGCCTGAGCCCACGTATGAAGTAATCAAATCAGCAACTGTATCATACGCTTCATCCTCAAATTGGTATTGATGTCTTTCATATACGGTATCAGGATGCACTACAATCTAAAGTAGGGATAAATTTGTTTTTAGGTACAATTATTTCGTTCATTTGACTATAAAGGTATTTTACTCACCCTTTGAATAACAAAGTGTAAATGTTGTCCATTGGATCGACAACTTAGTACGAAGTTATCTGGCTGTGATGATGAGTCTCGCACTAAGAACTCTCTGTCCTGTTGTAGAAAATTTTCGGCTGACGTCCTACTGAGTGCGCCATGATACCATCCATGTGATATAATTTGGTCCGTTGGGAGTGAAAATTCCCATTCCAACAGACCCGAGGTGGTCATAACACTCGTATCCTAAAATTAAGAGAAAATTGAAATAAAATTGTTCGACATTATCTAATGATGATTGAATAAGAAACAATGTCAAGTGAATACCGTAAATCATAAGGACTATGTAAGTGCAATTGAGTTTTTTTGTAACTTATTAGATATGTAAATTGTGTTACTTTTTATACTACATCGATAAAAAATATTTTAATCGCTCAGCCCGCACACGTTATTTATTAGCTCAGCAGGGCGTACATAGAGCATCTACACTACATATTCCTAAATATATATAAATAATAATAGATATAAAACGTCTATAGAGTTAAAAATTTAGGCGTAATTCGCAACAAACCAAAAAGTTATTACAAAGCCTCGCAGAGTCATAATCTATGGAGTGTTATAAATATATAATATTAATTTACCATTGCTGCCAATAAAATCCTTTTCACTTCATATAAATTGCGTAAAATACACAAAATAACAAACAGTTACAACGATTCTGAGTACAACCGCCGCGGCACAAGGGTGCTAAGTTAAGGGTAAGTTTGGATCAATAAAAGTAATAACGCTAACTTCACTTGCGTTATAGCGCATGCGCGACCCCCGGTTTTTAATATTATTAGGTTTACATACCTGATAATAATCTTTATTCTCAAGTAAATACCTAAGGCTAAGTTATTGCTATGTTAGTAAGTGTTCAATAATCTTAAATTAAAGAAAATCTAAATTAATAAATATTAACTATACAAAATTCAGAAACAAATAGAACGCCATTACTATCATAACAACAATAACAATCACTTAATTGATTAAAGTAGGTTACATAATATCAATAACCAAAATTTTTTTGACGTTACAAATTTATTTAAAAAAAGATTATATACCCCACGGGTATTGGGTACAAGGAGCACCGGTGGTTATGGGTCCAGGGCGACTTACTCCTCACTATGCGTGCCTAGCAGAAGTTCCTTCTGCATCAAGCTGAATTTCTTTTTCTTTTTCCGCCCTCTCGACATAGTCGTAATGGGAGCTGGTGATCTGGATAAGAAATTAGAGAACTTGAGTAAACAATTTAATTTTCTCAAAGAAAATTTCCCACGGTTCTACCTCGTTCTTATACCTGAACGACAATTGTGAGTTCAATATCGTCGCTTATACAACAATACCGCACAAGTAAATTTTGACAAGTTTTCAGGAGACACAAATAACTGTTTTAATTGTTTTCAATATAACGTTCATGTGTAGTAAATTCGAAAATTTATTTAAATTGGCTATATTTTTACTTTTATAGGTCATTGATGTAATTATTTATGGCTGTAGAACTATTCGTTGGACTTGTGCGGTTTAAGTTCGACAAAACAAAGACTTCTGCGGTATTTAAAATTTTTATTATTCATATTTTTAAGAAACAAAAATAGAATCATACAACGTTTTATGTTTACTTTATTGTTTAAGGCAGGACATCTCATCGACAGCAAGCACTTCTTCTGATTGAAGGCTGAATATTCCGTCAAAACCGCGAACCGCTTGAGGCCTTCATATCTCGTCAACAGCGAGAACTTGCTCCTGTTGGAGGGTTGATACTTTACTTACACACGCGACATATTTTATTTTACTTAACAACTTACAGCGAGAACTTCTTCCGTCTGGGAACTAGAAATTACACCAGCAGTAAGAGTGTCTTTGGATTGAAAGCTTGATACCTTGTCAGCAACAAGACCTTCTTCTGGTTGGGGTATTATCCTCTCGCCTACAGCGAATTCGAGTTCTTTGGTTGGAATTATAATTACTGAATTACCGTCCGTACATTTGTATGAAGAGCTATCTATTGTGTTTAATAATCCAGTGGTCCACATGGCATACCAGCGGTGGTTCTTTGGAAATGTGCAGCGGAATTGTCTCCAATGCTCATGCGGCTGTACCGACTCTCCTATATTTCGGGTACAGTGCTGATGGCGTGGAAAGAGGCGAATGTACAGCCGATTCCCAAGAAGGGAGATCGCTCAGACCCAGCCAACTATCGACCCATAGCCTCCTCAGTCATAGTCACCTCAGTGTTGTGCAAGGTTTTTGAGCACCTCATTAACATACAGCTCATGCGTCACCTAGCGGTTCACTCCCTAATTAATGACCGGCAATATGGTTTCAGGCCGAAACGGTCAACGGATGATCTTCTGGCGTATGTAACCTTTGGGGTGAAGCTATGGACAAGCATGGTGAGTCACTGGCTATTAGCCTGGACATCGCCAAAGCTTTTGATAGAGTCTGGCACAAATCGCTTTTTTCCAAACTACCAGCCTTTGGTCTACCTCCTAGACTGTGCATTCTTTGTTAAAGACGAGCTTCGGAGTTCCTGCAGGTCCTGCGGCCAAGCAGTCTGATATAGCGGAAAAAAGACAGTTTCTTGTCACTGGGCTTAACCGGTTCCTCAATCACATTTCCCAATGGGGATCTGAGAACCTGGTCGAGTTCAGTGCAATAAGACGCAGACATGTGCGTTTACAGCAAAGACATCTTCTTTCCTTCCTCCTCCCACTCTTCAGAGCACGCCACTGCCATTACAGGATAATCTCAATATACTCGGTATGGATGTTCGCTGCAAACTGAACAACACGAACTATATCGACAGCATCATCAAAATAGCTTCGCGTAAACTCGGGAGTCCTGAACAGAGTGAGACGTTTATCCTATCACAGCAAATAATATTTAATTGAGTTAGCGTACCATTTGTGTATATCAGAAGAAGTAGCCTTGTTGATAAATCAGTCAAAATTAAATTAAAAAAATGATTATTTGCAGCGCGGCCTCACTACACCACGAGTTAGTATAGCGAACTGACGACTTGTGCGGTTGTAAACTCATTCGACGACTTGCGCGGTGCCGTTTCTATTGAATAAAGTGCTGTTATTGGCTAATTTCGAAATTTCATATAACGCTATCGGATGCGGAATGAAAAGATCTATCCAATGACGTATAAAACATCATATGGCCATTTTTCGACTTACGCGGTATTGTTGTATAAGCGACGATATGTAATTTGATGCTGAATTAAATTAGTATTTACCAGACATTTTAAAATTAGCGTATTGACTAAAGAATTGAAGGAAATGGATAAATAATATCATTGAATATATTGGAG
The DNA here is from genome assembly GCA_963691645.1 of Pelosia muscerda. Classification (NCBI taxonomy): domain Eukaryota; kingdom Metazoa; phylum Arthropoda; class Insecta; order Lepidoptera; family Erebidae; genus Pelosia; species Pelosia muscerda. The sequence continues at coordinate 18,048,758 of OY829098.1, read as the reverse complement.
ATTTGAACCCCATTGGAGGCATATGATGTAGTTATCTGTCTATCTACCACATCCCAACCACATCATATATGCTGATTGAAGGAAGAGGCTCTACCGCAGTCAGTGGTTTTTATTAAGACAAACTAAAATAAAATATTCTTTTTTGTACAAATTTATGGTCTTCCCTTTATTTCTGATAGGTACTAATTTATCTAGCAAAAAATAACACTTACGATGATGCCGATCGGTATCGTAAAACTACAGACTGATTTTCTTATCGTGTAGGTACCGGTTTCGATTCCCGGTTCAATGTTTACAAATGCAGTTCAAATGCTTCTTTATAAATAAAATAAAGTCTTTCAGTAAAATGACCCATCGACATTACTTATGGTACTTTCGCTCCGTATGGTATTGTCGTGGGACGCCCTGTACACGTATAACAATATATGTATAACATTATATTATGACCAAATCCGAAATTAGAAGGAATTAGAAGAAATTTTGTATGTGTGTCATAAAACACGAACTTGAATCGTTTTTTGAGTCAATTAGGAGTTCATGGATTAAACAATAGGTGCGCTGTTTAATATAAAACCTATATTAGTACTATGATTAAACAGTATTCTATATAACAGAGAGAATAGAGATTGTATAGGTAAGAGTAGGTACAAGGGATAAAACAGTACACTGTTTAATAAAGAAAGTAGGTATCTGAGTATTCCGACGAAAACAAATTGGGAGTCAATTGAGTTTGTTACGGAATTCGAATACGGATAGGTACTTGATTATACCTATTTGCGCAAACCAAATTAATTTGTAAGAAAGCAGCGGGTGGCTGCTGAGCCTTCCGTTACAGACTTAGGATTAGTTTCAGCCACTAACGAAAGGAAGTGAATACCACATGGTCCACATGTGATTCAATGTTTAACTGAGAACTCAATTCAATTGAACGTCTTAAGCCAGCTTAAGATATTCGTATCTTTGCAGAGATGATTTATAAAAAAATATTTATACATCTAACAGAATTGAGAAACGATAGAGGATCAGACACGTCGATATAAAACCTAATTTCTCAATAGAAAACCAAATCACCCCACCAATCCACAATCAACCCTTCTTTAAACATTCGTATTTCCGATCAACAATATTTGCAAACAAGTAATGCGTATCTACTGAAAGTATGAGTCGGCTAGTGGATAAACAATGCGATGTTGAAAGAATACTTTTCACACGACACTTGTAATGAATACCTACGGTAAATTAGTTTGCTGGCGGCGATGGCTAGTGTCTTCCGTGTGCGGTGCTTACTTCTTCTCTTTTTAATATTATCTGCAAAGGTTATGAGCTATGAAAAAAGTAAGTATTTTTTTTCCATTGTATTTATTTTCATTATGTATAATAAAATTACTCTCGGATTTCCCATATAATGATTATGATTTTTCTATTGAGAAGCTTATAAGCTACCCCGTCTCGCCTATTAGTATTTTTAGTAGTATTTATGAAACTTTATGAAAGCTCGTTCTGTGAGGGTGAAGGAAACAGAAACTCAGTATCGATTCGAGTCGAGTTTCTTCTGCCATCCATGGAGTCTACTAACGAGACATAGTGTCAAATAATCCATTATTTGACACTATGTCTCGTTCCTATAACTGCTCATAATTAAGTACATAGGTAGGTACTTACTGTAGGTACTATTTCAGATTTTAATTCGAAGTTCGTTATCTTTTCGAAGTTTCGAAATCTATTCGAAGAATAGTCATCGTTACTAGGTACTCATCTAGGTCGTTTTTGTGACCACTTGTTGTTAACATTATGTACCTACCTATGTAGGTACCTACCGAATAAATAATTAACAAACTGCAATTTACAAAAACCTGTTCAATTTAGATTAGGTAGGTATTTATGCTGTTGATTAATGGTACTCGGTGGAACTTATTGATATGTATATATTAATGATAATACACTTGTACTTCTTCACAATATTTATTTTTGTACCTAACCGGTTTCAACTTACAGCATTTTCTACGGTTTAGGTACATTGACTTTCATGAAATATAACTGTCAATGTAAACCTTTGAGAATGTCACAAGGCCATGAATGCCGTGAATACCGTGGAGAAGTACAAGCATGCTATCAATAATATAATCCATCCAATTTAAGTTTAATGACCACCTAGAATGATAATTGTTTATTTTTAGCTCTACGCAAGATCGTTCGGAATCAATCAAAAATGATACAAAGGCCATTTAGTGAAATCGTTGCACCATCGCCATGGAGGAATGTTTCAGCGTATGCCATCAGCTATAATGACGGCTATCCTTTCGCTGGTGTCTCACAAGTAAAAACTTTATATAATAACCAGCAGAGGCCAAGAATATCATCGTTAAAAGCCGGAAGAAGCACACCCACATTCTCGAAAGTCAAAATGATGAATAGTGATTCTGTAAATGAAAGATTAACTAGAAATTCTATATCAGATCTGAACGTGACGAAGCTATCTGCAAAGAATGAAGTACTGAATCACAACCGACGAGACTCTTTCATGAGCTCCAATAACATGACCATTAAAAATTTTTACCAAATTCCAACACAATCAAAATTTTTTCCTCCCATTGAAGAACGTCAAAGCAGTTTTGAACAAGCAAATAGTAAAGAGAATTCTATTGTTATACCTAACATTTTAAAAAACAATGACTCTATAGAATTTAAAGGATTGTTAACTCCTGAAACTAAACATATAAGGGGACCTAAAAACATGAACATAACACATAGTGTCATAGATATAGACTCTACGAACGAGAAGCTCGATTTTTTCATAGAAGGGTATCCAATGGACAGTCAAAAATTCAGTTATAATCTTACAGTAGATCCATTAACATGTGCTGCTATTAAGGAAACGAAAACTGATATTAACGCCCAAATACAGTTTGCTAATTTTAACATAGAGGTAAGATTTGTTAGAAATCAAATACCTACCTATAGTAAAAATATCCGATAACCTCTATATACCTATCAAGGCAATATAATATGTGTTTCAGCCTTCGTGGATACGAAACAAACATTTTTGGAATAACATTTTTGATAGCCGATATGAGTCGCTTATGAGAAATCCTAAATGGCCACCGTTGAAGGTAAATGTATTTCAAAGTTCCTACTAGGCAGGTACTTAATACCTACTATGAAGTTCACTAATTTCATATCTTTTGCAGGTGATTTTAATACCCCGTGTTCATGTCGATACAATATGGAAGAAAACATTTGAACAATACCACAAAGAATCCGTTGGCAAAATTTTGTCAAATGTGGTGAAAAAACTTCAATTTTATGAGAGACTTACATTTAATTGGAATGAAGTATCTCATCTGAGTCACTGGTGGAAAACGACTACACATAGAACACGTTCAGTAAGTTTCTACCTATATTTTATGAATGTGAGAGTTATTTCATTCACACTCTGCAACATTAAACAATATTAGCAAAGTCGATCTTAGGATGGGTGACCAATCTTAAGGCCCCTCCACACCTCGTCCTCATACGATTGCTATGGCAATAGTCACTAATAGTTGGGACCCTAAAAAGTCCTACAACGGGTCCAACTACAGAACTTTGATATCGCCATTGAGTTGTGGGGGTCAGAATAGTCGTTTCACGGAAAATATCGAAGTTCAGCCAAGTCGTAGTTATATTGGAAGACAGTGACCCTATACTCTGTCTAATTTAGGATGATAATTTTGACAGTTCACGTCTATGAAGTAAGGTATTTTTATTCACATATTTATACTACTACAATTATCATAATTCATAGACAAGTACCGCCCACTTATCGTAGTGAAGCGTCTTGCAAGAATACAGGATAATTGACTATAGACAAACGAATCGAATAAATCGAACTAATGGTAATTTATTAAAATGATTAAGTACTTATTTACTTAAATTTTTGTAATATAAATAGCTTAGTTTAATACAAAACATAAATATTATACCATAAATATCTGTAACTTTAGCAAATTATCCTTCTATATCTGCTGTAGGTACAGTGCGGTTAGGTAATGATGCGGTGCACCTCTTCGCTGCAGTGTCATCCTAATTATACAAATATTTATAACATTATATTTCCCTAATTACCCACAATAATAAAAAATAAATGACTTCAAGTTTTTGTAACGATCGATTTCATATTCTATGGAAACGATAATCGATTATCGAATATATTCATTTACGATTACACTGTATGGGGTTCCCTACTTAGAACTAGAACTGTCAAAATTATCATCCTATATTAGACAAAGTATAGACTCGAAGGTGAAAGCCTAGGATACGACCTGGACTAATACGAGGATGAATGAAATATTTTGTGCTTGATCTCGTTATCTTAATGTTTTCTACTGCAGTTCGAAATAGCCATCTTTTGTTCCTGGTGCCGCCGGTCAGAATATAACCCTGAAGTCAGTAGACTCAATCGGTGATCAATGCAAAATACACTGTAAAGCCGAATCCGTAATGCGAGACACAAATTCGCAACTGAGTTTAATGATAATTATGATAATTGCAGTTATGATCATTACAAAGCATTGCATATAAACACATACCTACTCGTAACACTTATTCATAGCTCGGTAATCGAGAATGGAGATTGTCGACCGACAACACGTAAACAATAATAGTAAATATTTAAATGAACACCTTTGATTCTTGAAGTAATGTTTTAAAAGCATCTTCCTAAGGCGTGACGATGACGACGTACATCGAAGTCGTGTTCAGTACCACGCTGTCACCTGGAAAATGATGACTACTTAGCATTCGGCGTAGTGTCAAGTACTTAAACATGTGTAGTTGCAGTTACACATTAGTTCTAGATAGCAGTTCAAATAGTTATTCATGAAGAAGACAGAAGAATGTTTGGGACAAGTAATAATAAAAGCGTGTTAAAAACGTCTTTATTGCACCACTCTTTCTGATTTTGCTGTCGAAACTGTGCCAAAACATTTATTTTCCGAAACTACTATAAAATCACCCAGTAGAGAAACAAAGCGACACTTTTCAAATAGAAGGGATGAATAACAATTATGGTACCTAGGTATATACCAAACAGTGAACTATGTGCGTGAAGAAGTGCACAACTACGTAATAATGGCCGAGGTATAAGTGCCACATTGTAGAGCATGGCCTTCCACTAGACTACTGTGCACCTACTGGAGACAATATAGTTGGGGCAGAACTGTATTCTCGTTGTAATTACTCAGTGATTAATTAAATGTTTGTTATTTAGATATTCCGAAAACTGGTTAAAGGAGGTCGTCTTGAAATCACTACTGGGGGGTGGGTTGAGTCCGACGAGGCTACGACACATTTATTTGGACTCACTCATCAGTTGATAGAAGGTAACGAATTATTTTGTTATTAAAATCTCCCCCTATTTATTGAAGACTCCCTTATTTTAGTGTAGTACATTTTTGTATTCCATCTAGACATTTTTTTATTTCTATTCGCCTTACGCGTTCTGCACTGATAGAAATTGTTTGACAAAGTTGAAGTTGACGTTCCGTGACCACGACGAACGATCTACAGGAACCGTTTCCTGGAATAAAATTAGAGCTTGTTATTGTTTATGTCTGTGTAAAATTTCAGCCAGATCCGTTTTGTAGTTTTCAAACATCCATCCATCCAAACAAACTTTCACATTGATAATATTAGTAGTACCTACCGTGAAATGTTCGACAAATATTAATTCGTTATATTTTCAGGACACCAGTGGTTGAAACTACATTTAAACTATACTCCAAAAGTAGCATGGTTGACCAACAGTGTGACTCACAGTCCGACAATGACTTACCTTCTGTCAACAGCAGATATAAACCGTATGGTGTTAACAAATCTCCACTACTCATGGGAGCAGTATCTGGCTGAATATCAATATAGTGATTTTATTTGGATACAAAACTGGGATCATGATAAATCATGTTTATCAGAATTAAATTTAGATTTCCTAAAAATGGGTAATGAGCGATATCCAAGACACGCAGTTCTGAGTCATTATCTCCAGTACAATTCAGATGGGTTCGAGGCATGTGGACCTAATAGTGCCCTGTGTTCTACGTATAATTTCGCAAATTCTCACAAAAATCTCGATATTAGTACGTATAATATTAAAGAGAGGGCTGAACAACTTCTCGAACAATATTCTAAAACGGGAACCATAACTCCACATAATACAATTATAGCTCCTATTGGTGGTGCGCATCTCTATGAATTGCAACCTGAATTTGATTTCCAGTTTAACAACTATTTGAAAATTGCCGATTTTGTAAACTTTAATAAGGATCTATATAAAGCTACCATTGATTTTGGTACAGTGCGAGATTATTTTAAGAGTATAACGGGTAAAAATAAATACTATCCTACATTAAAAGGTGATTTCCTTAATTATGCCGACATAAAGACTGGATACCCTGCGTATTGGGCCGGTTTTTTTACATCAAGACCGTTCACTAAAATATTACTGAGACGTCTCCAGTCTACGCTTCGCACTACGGAAATTTTGTTTTCTTTCGCCTCTAATTTCAATGTATTTCGGGGATTTAATCTTTCGGCGATTTTCCAAATGTTGATTAAAGCTAGAGAAAATGTTGCTCGACTCCTTGATCGTAATGTTGTAAGTGGCACAGTCACAGCGAGTGCATTAAAGTATGTTCACAGTTTGATTCTTGCTACAGTTAAAGACTGTTGGTATATACAGGAGCTATCAGCAAGTTTTTTGACGTTAAAACCAGAAACAAATACTCCATATCTCCAGAAATATGTTTATAGAGACGGTGAATTCATTTCTGTGTTCAGATCAATCTCCCCAGGAGATCATATTTATATTTTTAACTCTTTAAATCATGAAAGAACCGAAATTGTTGATATTATTACTAGATATCCAAACATAAGAATTATTGACCAAAACAAAAACGACGTAACTATTCAGATTAACCCCATCTGGAAATATAATTCAGATAACCTAATCAAATTGTCTCGAAAATTCTTCAAAATTAGCTTCGCTGTGATGGTGCAGCCAATGACATTAGTACTTTATAAGATAAAAGAAACATATGATGCATCGCATAATGCAGCAGCGATTTACTGTGCCGTGTGCATAATTGAAGAATCCGGAAGTGATAAAACAACATTCCCTTTCAATATTCACCCAATACAGTCGGGTGATGTACAGCTCGAAAGTTACAAACATCGGCTCATATTCGATGAATTGACTGGTTTCTTAAAGACGGTTGCTGAAAAAGAAACAAGCCATGAGAAATCTGTCTTGATTGATTACGGAGCGTTTAGGGGTTCCAATTTGAACTCAGGTATGTTTTTATTTAACACAAATACCACAAAACCACTTTATGATATGTTACAACAATATAAAACTGGCAATAAATCAAGAGTCATGATCATTGTGTCAGGACAAGTGACCACAGAATTGACTACAATTTATGGTCGTTTATTACAACACACTACAAAGATTTTTAATTTATTAAATAGTCCATTATCAAATGCAATATACATTGAAAGTAAAGTCGACTATGATGTAACACCTAATAATCGAGAATTAGAAATGTTTCTTTCAATACAAACAGATATAACAAATGGTAATCCACCACAGCTGTTTACAGATAACAATAGCTTTCAATACACCCCTCGTGTTTTGAACATTAGTAGACGTATTGAATCTAATATGTATCCAATTACAAGTATGGCTTACATACAAGATAAAGAAAGTCGTTTAACAATAATTACGGATCATGCTCAAGGCGTAACAGCTTTGCAAGAAGGACAGCTAGTTGTTATGTTGGATAGACGCATTCTATTTAACGATGGTCGAGGGACACATGAGGGTTTAGCAGACAATACTGTAACTTGCCATAGGCATTACTTATTACTAGAAAACTTCATTCAATCCAGTACTGGCTATAATCATATATCTTCGAAAGATGACTTACAATTACCAAGTTTGAATGCATTATATTTAGCAAATTCCTTAAATTATGTACTGGATACATTCGTCATAGAAAAAAATCATACTGAATTTTGCTATTTTATGTTTTTACCTTTAATCAAAACGTCATTCCCTTGTGATGTATTCATTTTGAATTATAGAATAGTTTTCAGTAAAGTTAATTTACATTATTACACTCCGTCTGCAGCGCTTATGATTCTACATAGGCAAAGTTTTTCATGTCAAATAGTAAACTCCTTAAATTTTTATTGTCAAGGAGATAGTTCGTTTTCTTTAGATCAAATGTTCCGCAATATAAAAGCTGTTTACAAGACAAACTTAGCAGGTACCAATGAAGGTGAGCCCATGTCTCATTTTAATTTAATTAATTTTCCACCTATGACGTTGGTGACATTGCGAGTAACTTTTTGAAAAACTTAGAAAATTAGTGATTTATGGAGTAGCTAAGCAAAGGACCACCTGCTTGACAAACTAAAGGCATCAATGCAATTCGCTAACTAAGTAGTAATTAAGTTTAGCTTAAAAGAGTAACAGCCCGTGATAATCAGACTTACGGTATTGTGTAAAGGCCGTAGATTTGTTTATCGTCGGGATCGTACCTACTACATGTATCTATAACGATCCCGATATATTGAAGACGTACATAAACAAAATGTCAGCGTATACAATACCGTAAGTCTGAAAATCACTGGCTCTTGTGTCTATAAGTTAAAATGAGATGTTCATTATAACCCTCGCCCTTTTACAATTTTCCGGCCAGAAAGAAAATGCTAGTTTTCTGGCATTAAAAGTTTCTAAGTCCATATTTTCAGTACCTTTTTAAATAGGTGTAGATTTAGTTTTGTACTTATTAACGTTTATTTTTATTGTACATAATAACAGTATACCTACATACCTACTGATTTTATAAAAGTTTCTAACAAGTTTAATAAATAAATAAATTTATTAGTACTCGTAATTGTATCATTGCCCCCCTAACTACGAAAGGAATTAGGGTGCTCCAGAGCCGCGTTCGTCAATTAGCAGGTGTACCAGCCCGCAGAAGAGATTGTTTTGGGCCCCAAAGATCTTGAAACCCTTAAACATTTTAGACAAGTCTACTAATTTTCAGAAATTTGAAAGGAAATATTCCGGCACTCTGTACAATGCAAACAAGATATACAAAGACTAAGTATTATATAGAACGCATGCTGTTTCACCAGCAATGCGTGAAATAAATAGATCTTGGCCTATAAAGTTTCGCAAAGCTGTCCTGATAAGCTGGCCGGTTTACATACCTACCTATTGTGACCCGGCCTGGTTGTCAGGATAGCTTTACGAAACTTTATTTCTGGATGCTTACTTATTAAGTAGGTATACCGCTTGCCCCGGCTTGAGTAGTATGAGGTTAGAAGGCTACGGCATAAGCGGAGGTGAGCTCTCGCATTAACCGATTATTTTTGATGATTATTTTGTTACTACCATTGTTTTTGGGGTTCCGTAGCCAAATGGAAAAACATGGAACTCTTATAGATTTGTCATTTCTGTTTATCTGTCCGACCGTGCGTGTGTCACAGCCACTTTCCGAAACTAGAGGGCCTATGATTTTGGAACTTGGTATGTAGATGTAGGTATTCTGTGAACCACATTAAAAAATCCACACAAAAATAGAAAAGCAGCAGTTAATTTTAGGGGTCTCCATACCACAGATTAATAAATAGTCTCTACCCATAATTAGCTACACACAATTTCTTTTTCTTCTCATCCATACGCGTGATGTGGTTATCTATATCGATACCTCCTACGTAAGTTGTTGTATCCCACAAAATGTCATTTTTCGTTTTTTCTAAAAAAGAGCTTTATTTTGTTGTAATTTACGTATTCAAAGTGAAAAAATAACAAAAAAATAATTTTATCAAGCATTTCTTAGACGTAAATCGTTGTAACTTTTGAACGAGAACGGACTAAAACGTTGTATAGTTCTTGGCAATGGTTTACGCGGCGGGCGGGTCGGGAAGGATCACGCGCTCGCGAGTTGTATCGATTACATGCAACAGACTACGCTGGACATTGAGACGGACGCACGCCTTCGAAATATCACTGGTATGTTTCTTTTTACATTATTTCATAAACATTAATGAGTATAATATCTTATTTTTTGCTGACATCAACCTAAAATGTTGTAAAGATGAGTAACAACAGTATACGTTGTTAATTTTACATTCAAAAAAGTTGTATATAATACATAAAACATTTTACGTAGTTCAACGTGTATTACCAAATGTTATATTTCGTACTTACAATATTTTACGTTGTTGAGCGTGCATTATAAAATGTTGTATATAATACATACAATATTTTACGTTGGAATAAAATCAAAAATAAATGTGGCATGTAGTAAAAATAACATTTTACCTTTTACTTTTAGCTCAATGTGCTCAACATAAAGCTTTTTTTAATGTTGTCACATACTATGTGAAACTATTTAAAGGGCTCTTTTGTACCTATCTGACTTACATAGAGCCTTAAACGGAGCACTATACTTTGCTCGCTTACTAACTAGAAATGCTTGCTTGTTTACTAACAGTAAAATTTATTTTTTGTTTAGAGTCTCCACTTCCAATAAGTTTTAATGAATCGGCAATGAATGCGTTAGCAAATATGATAGATAGTGACATCCTTGATAATACATATATAACAGAAGAAGAAACAGAGTCTAATACAAAAAAAATATAAGACACCGCATCCTTCTCCTTCTTGTAGTATCAATCATTTGAATTACGAGTATGGTAATGATTTTCGCCCATATTATATGCAAAAGCAAAATATATTGGCATTTGACATTTCATCTGAACCCTCACCAGTGCTTTCTAGCTGCTCAACGTATACAACAGTGAACAATCGTTCACTAAAATATTTCAAATAGTCCAAGCAGGTCAACCGCCAACCGCCGTTGTCATTTAAGGAAAGATAAAGGTAATGTAAGAAAAGACATTTTAATGAATGGATCGATACCAAGAGTAAGTTCTTGCGTAATTTGGGAAAAGAATATGTGTCAAGGAAAGGTTCAATACAACCGAGTGGAAATGAAAGCATAACTCCCCAAGGAAAAATTGTTACCGCTACATTTGATTTTCAAAAGAATGCATGGCCAATTAAGTATTTTGTATTACAAGCTAAAGTTATCAGGTTTTAATTCTACGTTATTTGATATGGCAAACAAAGAAGGCCATTGTTATATGAGGCACGAGGGTGAAGCCAAGCGGGTTTCTAATGAAGTATCAAGATGTCTTTCACATTTTATACAAAAAATGCATGATCGAGGTGCTAGGGATTTTAGGTTCTGGTTGAACAATTGTGCAGGCCAGAATTGCAATCGTATAGTGTTTGCATTTTATGTGATTATTGTTCAGAAGCTTAACATTAATATCAAACACATATTTCTTGAAAAAGGACATACCCAAGCAGAAGGGGACAGTGTTCACGCGTTGATAGAACGTTCATCTAAAAATAAACTCGTTTATACACTTTTGGAATGGATTAACTTGGTAAGGTGGGCTGAACAGGATGGAAAGCCATACAACGTATAGAAACGAAGCATACCGACTTTTATAACTAAAAAGAACTTTTGGATGAGCGTAATTGGTCAAATAATACAAGTGGAGAAATTAGTTAAGTCAAAATAAAAGAAGTGTGGGTATGTCCAGAAGATCCTTTCATAATTGAATATCGGTACGATTTGGTAAACAGTCGTGCTATGACTATTGCCATTACTACCAATACCTGAAGACGACAAAAAGGTATTAATGCAGATATAAGCCGTCTCTATCTTAACAATCTTCCTTTAACAAAGGCAAAATATGATGACCTAATGGGCCTCTGTCGGAGTGAAATTATTCCAGTCATTTATCACGATTTTTTCAGAGGTCTATCTTACGTTGCTGGCTCTGATAATAATTTTGAAGTATCGGATTCAGAATAGTAAGTTTAAATTAATGTTTCTAATTATTTGAAGTACTTATTCGTCTTCAACCGACGTTTCGTTTTTATTATTGATGAAATAATCAGATTATTTTCTATTTAATGTTAAAAGGCTTAATGAAAACTAAGTGTATTTTTATAATTTTGAAAATAATTCAGTGAACGCAAAGATTATTCTAATGGAAACGATTTATATATGTTTTGTTACTTGAGTTATGATTGCCTTATGAATATTTTGTGGAAATCATAAAAAATAATAAGAAAATCAAATTATTTTGTTGTCATGATGCTCACTGTTGGTGTTTTTCACGATTTTTTTGTATTTTTTAATTTTTCTATAGATGAAATCGTTAAGTTACTGAAATATCATAGTGAGTTATTATCATTATATTTCTTAAAAATAATATTAAATACCTACCTACCTGTTATTACCTACTTGTTGAATACATTGCGAACTTGCTTTAGAGGCAAACATGTTAAAACGTAGTTTTTGTGCAAAAGTTCATATAAAACCTTTATCCAGTATTATGTTGTTTCCTTTCAAAAAAGATCATTGGCTTTGATAATACTTACTGACTCAAAATTTTGTTCAATTTATATTGTTACTATCACATACAAGTAGACTAAAATAAAAAAATCCAGTGTATATTGTTGAAACTATCATTTATAACAACGAACGTAATGTAAACTCCGCAGTATAATATTGTAAGTATGAGATACAACAACTGAAGAAATCTAGACTGCGCAGTATAATGTTGTAAGTATGAGATACCATAGCTGGCACAGTCTGTATTCCGCAGTAAAGTGTTGTAAGCGCCAAATCTCCGAAAGTTCATAATATGCTTGAATTCTTCCTGGAAATTTTGGGGTAGGTATTCCCAGTGGCCCAAACGTATTTCTGAACGATTTTTTCCTACTGTTCAAAATGGTAAGAGTAGCGGGTATAAGGGCCTACTGTTTCGATTAGTAGGAGGAACAAGAATATATTTCCACATTTCCGATTGAACATCGCACATAGAGTCGAGAGGATTATAAAAATTGAAAACATAATTCAATCAGGTATTTTTCCATCAACACTTCGATTGCCTAAAATACCTAGATAAAATAAAAATAAGTTCAAAGTAGGTACGTACCTACTTAATTTTAAGTGTCGCTAAAACTTTATCATCGTATATTTTATTTCATTTTTACTATTTTTACACATCCATCCATGATGTGTAAACTGTATTTTCGGCGAAAGAAGTTAAGTGATAAAAGTGAAAAGTAATCAGAGATGGTGTGCAAAACATTATTAAAATATTTACCGCACGTCAACGTCATACTAATCGGAGTTCCGATCGAATCTAAATTCAAAATATCCTGAAATGTGTTATGATTGCTAGCAACACAGTTGTAGTGACATAGTTAAATGTATTATCTATGGTAGTGAGTGACTGCTGCGAGTGCACTGTATCAAAGAGAATACAATACTACGTAAGACACTGTATGTGTGTTCGTCGTGTCGTACAAGTACAAATAAGTTGCCTTTTGCGTTTCTGTGTCGTCGTTCACTCGGGGAGAATAGTGGAAGTCGCATAAAAAACGTACTTTTCTAAATGTCGTAATAAAAATGTTATTATGTGTAAAATTAGAAAGTGAACATAGTATCCTTAGAATTGTGTTGTGAATTTATAATTCATTTCGTTACAAGTCGGTCAAACTGTCTTCGACCATGAGAATAATTAAGTAGTTTATCTTAAATTCTTTGTCTCCTTGATATTTTTCACTATAAAGTTTGACAATAATGGGTCTGCTGATATCTAAGATCTGGAGTTTGTTTGGGAATGAAGGTGAGTGAAGTAAACTCTAAAGGTAACATTACGATAAGATAATGTAAGATTATAGTGAGACCTAAATTGTATGTCCAAATAGACACATAGACGTACTGATAAAGTTAACCAAGTTTGAAGTTTCCTATCGACACGCCATTTATTGTGTTAAATTGTTGTATAAAGTTGAGATTCTGAACTTTGTAGGTAGGTTTCTTTTAAAGAAGATTTTGACTCTTTTTTTGAAAGAAACCTATCTATAAAGTTGTACATTTTGAACATTTAATACCTCTTGATTACATTGCACCCCATACAAACAAGACAGCCTTACTTTTATCAAATTGTACCTGTCGAAAGTTTATCAAAGTATTGATCATTGAAATAAAACTTTATCTAAAAGATTCACAATCTTTTAAAAATAGTGATTTTCAATGTATTAAATTCTTCAAAATCAACAAGTTATCACTAACCATTGGGGTCCCTTACCTAAAACACAATCTTCTGTTACTGTTAAACTGTCACCATTATCATTCTAATATTTCTCTTTAATATTTTGCACTTAATTTTACATTTCATATTTTAATATGTTTAATGTGTAGGTATCTAAGTATGTTTATCCAGATTCTAGAATCTTTAACACAAGCTAGCCAAGCTATGTTGACTATAAGTCTAGATAACAATGCATATAATGTAGCAGAATATTTAAAGTACAACACGGGCAGGTCCCTGCAGCTGTTGAATTTAGACACCTTGTTTTATATTTCACACCGTCTGATTGTTGCTTATTAAAGAATAAGGAGAATGAGAATGAAATTTGGTGTGTATAGTAACTAGTGTCTCTCTAGTTACTTCACATAATTATGTCTAGATAGTTTTACTGTAGGATTAATACTTTAATAATGTGAGATGAAATCAATGCAGTGAAGCTTTGTCAAATTCATCTAAATCAGCTTAGCCATAGAGAGAATCAGCACATGTTTCATTTCATTATTATTGATTCACTTGAAAGATTTCGAAGAGTTTGTATATTTGGGTTCGAAGTTTTCAAGAGATGGTATCATGAATGGAAATCAAGTGAATGGGGCAATGTAAAACTTTTATGTGCTGCCAGAACATATCCAAAGAAGCACATTTGGCTGTGCATAAAGGACTGCTCGTCCCTAAATTTTTATATATAGTGAGTGTTGAGTTTTGAAGAAAGAGTGTAAAAGTAAACTGAATGCTGAAAACAACTGAAAACCAAAGATTAACCAATCAGATTTATTTATTGACAAAAATGAGAGTGAATGGGTAACCCGGTAGGGTTTCAGTTAATCTTAGACCATAAGTATTAATATTACTAGCCTAAATAGACGGACAGACTACTTTATTACCACATTACTAAATTTAAAATATCCGTTACTGTGACTTTTAGTGTAGAAACATTGACATCACTGCAATATCTATTTCTGTCGAAGATGATAATGATTCACATGTTCTGTCACTCTCTCAACAACTTGGTTTTGTGTAAAGATATGTCATTCACATACTTCATTCCTCTAAGGATAACTTATGTCAATCAGATCTAAGGCATTTTAATGAAAGGGTGTGTCAAGAGTGTCCTACTCCGACAAGCAAGTAAAATAGAAGCGAAAACTGTACGCCAGGGTCAGAGCAAGTGGAAATATGTAATCTCTACCTACCTGACTGGTAAAGAGGCCAGACTGTATGTATGTATGTATGTTACTTTTGTTGTATGCAGTCCAAAGTGTAACTTTCTTCCCTCCCACCCTGCCAAAAGGTTAGAAAAATTCATACACACAATAGTATTTCATCAAGTATAGAAGTGACCTGGGAATGACCTGCCCCCTAAATTGTGGGATTGTAAGAGAGTAGCCGATGTATACTTGGAGTCAGTGACGACCTATAATACTCCTGCTCCTAACATTTTGCTAAGGTTCATTTTTTCACCGACGTAAAAGTGTTTCTACTGGAAATTCGAATTACCAGAATACACTAAATCTAAAGCTATAAAGAATTTAATAGGCGGGGGCTTAAACATTTACTTCGGAACGAAGGAATCATCACCCCCCTTTCCAAACTGTCATTTCAGAAATAACGTGTAAACGCTAACGCACCGCGATCGACAGTTGAAAACCCGTGTGCAGACACAGTTTAGACTGCATATGCAAGGAACGTAAAAGAACTGACTGCATTCCGAACTGTAGTCATATTTTGGTCGGAATATATCAGCACAGTCCAAACTGACAGATCGTACGGCACGGTTACGCAGTCCAATGCTCGGTCCGAACGGCATGTGTAAACCCCTCTATACTCCTACCCAGAAATGTCTAACAGCTCTCCTACTAGGTATACTGGGTGCTCGATAAACTTGTAGGAACATCTTTTCTACAAAATAATAATGTTACAAGCTTTGCTACATTTAACTTCTCGTATTTCTTACAAGTATTGATCTTACAGTAAAACTGCCTCGATATAATCCCTTGTAGATTTAAGCGCAAAACACACAAAACGCGGGTGCGGCGCTGGTCGGGCCCGCCTCCGGCCCGTGACGGGTGGCGCCCTCTCTCTCTCTCCCTGTGCTATATTTTGTAAATAATTACAAAAGCTCAATTACAAGCTCCCGATTAAAGGAGATAGCGTACATCACGACGAAAATAAACGACGCCAGGCCGCACCCGACCCGCCGCCGCGCCCGCTGCACGGTTTGTAAAGCGGGTGACACCCGTGGCACCCGCGCTTGACACGACCCACGGCCACGTTTTGTGTGTTGTCGTTCATCTTTACTTCAGAATGGAATCGGGTGTCAGGTTACTTTTTCTGATCCACTTTGCCTGTGTCTTCGACATCCCTGGTTGCGCCACCTATTTCCTACTAAAATGGACAGACCTGAGAATATTAATGAGATGCCTCTAACCAAATGAACCAACAACCTGAAAAAGGCGTTTTGAACAGGGATAGGGATGGATAGGGAGCACTGACGCATATTCTAGGAGGCTTATGTCCGCCAGTAGTGTGCATTAAACTAATTGCTAGGCAAACATTAATTTCAAATTAATATTTTTATATAGGCCTCATCATGCCTCAGGGCTAAGCCAAGCCACGCTAAGCAGGTGTCCTTGCTAATTGAGAGACGAAGCTCCGGCGCAGCCTTCTTCTATTATTTCTTAGCATTATATTTGTTTCCAAACTGTTTATTTCTCTTTACGTTTATGCTGTTCCTTCTTCTTCCAGAACACAAACTGGTCCTCGTTGGCTTGGACAATGCAGGCAAAACGACAATACTATATCAGTTATTGCTGGGCGAGGCAGTTCACACACGCCCCACGATAGGCTCCAATGTAGAGGAAGTTGTGTGGAGGAACCTGCGCTTTGTCATGTGGGATCTCGGTGGTCAGCAAAGCTTGAGATCGGCATGGAACACTTACTACACCAATAGCGAGGTAAGTTAATACGTATACTGTGTGTTAGTCGCTGTGTATTATATTTAGTTATTTATTCTGATTCTAAAAAGTAACTCTTAACGCAAAACATACACCTTGGAATTAGAGCATTTATTTTGTGTGAAGTCTATCAAGATGAGTGCATTTGCATTGAGCTGCCACTTTTTTGTATCGACCCTCGGTTCAATCGTTTGAGTTAAGTGCTATTATAATTGATTCGACTGCTACGTCGCAAGTCACCGGTTCGATTCTCTCTCAATCTTTGGATAATAATATGGTTGAAATATAAATAAATCCATTCCAGTATACGTAATTTTTGTAACTACTGAAAAGTTTATATTAACCAAGAAACTAATATTTCTAATTTGTATCTATGAATCTGAATATTTAGCCCTGCTCATTTCAATTACGAGGGCAGAGGCTATTTCGATTTGTTTGTGGCCAATCAATTGATCCAGACAGTATCAGTGTGCGGCAAGTTGATATCGACCTGATGTAGCTCTAATTCAATTATGAACTGAATACATTAAAGCAAATCTTGTGCAAATTTTAATTTTACCTAAACATTTAAATAACAGTAAGTAGATTGTTTATAATGTTTGGAATCGAAACCGTAAGTACATAACCCTCGAGTTAACTCGATACTCGACGCTCTGACTGTGTTTAAAGAGAGACCAATGTGTATTAGAATACGACAAACTGATATCAAGTAGATTTTTTTGATACAATATTTCAAATTCAAATTCTACATAAATTTTACATGAGCGCAGATATAGTGTGATTCTCCGATACTAGTAAGTTTTCCTCGTAATTTAAAGGGCTTATTAAAGTCATTGTCAACATGTCTATATTTAGTCCTCACACTCAGTACGAGGAAAAGCTGAGCCAGGATTCGACCTTGTTACCGCCTTTATTTATTTTTAAGACTTCAGTTTACTGTTAATTGAATTTGTTTAAACAAGTATCACTACTTTGAAACTAAAATTTACTGTGGAGTAAGTTAGTAATAAAAGAGTCGGTCTCATACGATTGCCAGGTCCTGGATAAGATACCTGGTCATTATATTACTGAGTACCGATGCTAACTCCCTCCGAACAAGAGCAATTTAGTGTAGTTGGAAGAGTTAGAAAATATTACTAATTTTGGGTTCTTATACGAAATTTTGCAAACTATTGTCTCGTGACTATCAGTCGTTCTACTTAGCTGAAGCATGTAACCACGATGTAACTGAGCCTGATGACGCGAACCATTTTGCAGCTAAGATGTTATCGTTGTTAGTTTTATTTTAATATACGGGCGTGCGCGCATTTAAGTATCAATCTTTATCAATGGTTACAATTACAGAACTGGCAGGACTAGGAAGATGAATTAAAATATTATTAGATCATTTACCTGAAATCAATTTTGCTTTGCGAAGTATCTTTAACTATAACGTTTGAATCTTATTATACTCTGTGTCTATCAGTATTTGTCATGTACAATGTAATATGCATGCACTTAGTTTGCTGGAGAGAAGGAATAGGATGCAGGACCTGGAAAATCGTAGGTTGTTCCAGGTGGTATATTACGTCTAATGACTTTATTTTTACTTTTGTGCTAATACCTTAGGTTGTTTATTTATAAAATAATGTCCGAAACGCACGTATGCTGGGTATGATTTTATTGTGCACACACTCATTGGAACAAATATTGAATTGAATATCAATAACAGTTACTATAATAATCAATAAAACTTAGTAAGTGCCCACCTTTGTTTCACATTAATGCTATTAAAATCTTGAAAAAAATGGATGTTGGTATTCTTTTATTATTTATAAAAATTCAATAATTGGTGTAGTAGCCCTGAAGAAAAAATATTCTCATCAAAATTCGGCTAGGGGAATATTGAGCAAGCTTTGAGGTCAACTATATTCATGCATCCATTTACGTATCCGAATTCGCCTTGTAACTAAATGTGACTAGATACAAAATACTGAATAATGAAACAAACTAAACTTGATATAGTGAATAAATTGTCCAAGATTCTTATTGGAACGTAGTGACATAATATAAAAACGAGGCGAAGAACCGACCGTGAGCATATTAGTTTAGATTAGTGGCATTTTCCTGAACTCAATTAGAACGCTCATGGGGCTTCCGCCTCAGCAGCGTATATTGAAGAAGCTTATACTTTTAGGAAACTATATATTTTATGCACTCGTGTATACTTTTTATCTATTTCATTAACAAATACATACAAACGCTGTAGTACTATAGCTTGTGAAATTGGTATATTGTAAAATTATGAACATTCCCATAGACAAGGCAACCGGACCGCTCATTTTTTCGGTATCCACACTGAATGTTAGTTTTTTTAATCGTATAACTACGGAAAATATTTTTTTCCGTAGTCCGGTTGACCGGCCAACTTAACCGTACTTACGGGTAATGAACAAAAATTTGGGGTAAATGTTTAAGACAGGTTGACTACACTCGTCACTCGCAATCGCAACTCGTCAGTCGCAATTTAATATTAATTTTAAACGGGCATTATTTTTTCTTGTACTGAATGTAGGTTTAACAGTATTGAGCAACTGTACTGTACGTCTGTCGTATACCATCACTTGTGTGACCACTCGTTGCGCATCTTACTACCCTGTGCGATGGCATTGAAAGATCTTATAGTAATATTTGTGAAACCGCGTCATGCATAATGCTATGTTTATTTCAAGTATTTTAAAAGTACATTATTCTCATTTTCCCGAGATTTTTCTGAATTCAGCTTACCTCGCGGGGAAAAAGCACAAACTTATGTATTTATGTAATGTAATGTATGTAGGTAGAATAGCAGAATTATTTTACATACATACTTGTCTTAATGGTAGCCAGTGTAGCCACACACGTTACAATATGCTTGCGCTAATTTAGGCTAGCACAGATGTATGTGACGTGTGTTGGAAGATACGCAATTTGTGCAAAATTATTAACGTGTATTTGCACAGACCTAGACTTGCGCAGATATACTTGAACGTGTGTGGCTACCATAAAAGACTTTTAATTATTTTAATTTGGTTGTGTGCTTGACTTATCTAATTGATTTTATGGGACAAATTGATTAGTAATAAAAAATTCACCTTGAACAGACGTAACTACTGGTAATATTGCACGTCTAGATAACATTGCCAAGTAGTCGTATAACATGTATATGAGAAACTACACAGTAGAGTGCAGAGAGGCTTTAAAATGCTCCAGTACAGTACTGAAAATGGCATAGTTACTAAGAAAGCAATTACGTTTAATGGTGTAGGCTGGCGTCGCGTTGCTTTTTGTATCGATCCATGCATTATATTGCAATGCTACTGTTTATGCTTCAGCGAAATAATTAATTACTGTAAAGTTGTTTTGTGAACTGGTTTGCTGGTAAACCGTGTGACATACGGTAATTGGAAATAAAAATATGTACCTACTATAGAATTTCTTTGTTGACACAAAAAATAAAGCGAAATAAGATTTACTCTTAGCGATAACGTACAGACAATGTATCATTCGCCTGGATGATTTTTATAGGAGTAATCCTCGGAGCCCCAAACGTGTCATGAACAATGGACATGGCTTTGACAAGTACAAGTCTGTGACAGGTCACGTCAATCGTAAGAATGAGCGGTTGACTAACCTTCATATCCCTCGGCGTCTTTCTACAGTACTATCTCTGCCTGAAATATGAGCCACGTTGAATGAATAATAAAAACAATTTGTAATGATTCCTAATAACAGAATTGATATTGTGGATCAAAATTGATTGATAGATTTTTGTTTTTTATTCAGTTCGTGATAATGGTGATCGATTCGACGGACCGTCAACGGCTAAGCATAAGTCGCGACGAACTTCACCAAATGCTGAAACACGAAGAGCTGAGTCGAGCCTGTCTCCTGGTTTACGCTAACAAACAGGTATGTACACAATATTGTAATGTTTTCTTTGTTATACTTTACAACCTTGAAGTTCTATTGTGGAATGTGAAAGTATGTATCCGACTTTGAAACTACCGCGTTTATAGTTTGTCGAACTAGGCTAAATGCTACGCTAAGTGTATTTGATATAATCAATAGCATTGGGCCTACATTTTAAAAAACGTCACGGATTTTTTGTAACTTAATAGAAAATAATAGGTAATTTATTTTTTGATTCACTATTACGTTTTCCAAAAGAGTGCCCGTATATCTTAAATAAAATTAAGCTTTATGCAGTATCTGCCTTTCCCTCCTGTATTTAGATTAGCATCCCTTCAGGAGTGGCTGAAAAAATACACTCAAGTGGCGGTAGTGAACGCGACTACTACACAGGTGCGCGGTTTCGCTTCTCGCTCCGTACAATATCTTAGAGGGCAAATAGTCGGTCGGACCCAATGAAAATGATTATGGTCAGCAATAATTAGGATGTTCCAACAGTTACCAACAGTTTCTGACCTATTACTGAACATTTCTAAATCTTTTTAAATACAAATTAATATCTAGTCTCGCTTAAACAATTAAGTTCTGGTTTTTATACATACTCTACACGGTTACTCTCTGGTTACTCGGTAATACATAGGTACTGCACGGTCACGGCCGTAGTGAGTAGGACGGTCATCACATCACTTTGTACATTACATTTTCGTGACTTAATCCTTCTACTGTCACGTATAATTATGAAACATTGTTATTATCAAAGTGGGTACCGTGCAACATTTGTGCAACACGTTATCAGAACCATAAATATACGTTAAATCTCCACCTGTGTCAATCTTGTCATCATTATTTATATTTACCAACGTACCTATGACTACATAGAGTTCTCGGTAAAGAATTATGTTATTGAAAAATAAGACATTTGTGCAAATATAGAGACTTAGGGCAAATTATATTAAAACATGAAGTTCTAATAGCAATATCATAGTATAATTACATTATACCTATATGGATTAAAAATCATAGGAATAGCATTTGTTTAAATACAATTTTTTTACGATCGGCGATTCAAAGTTGGTAGTTACTCGATTGTTTACCCGTGATTTTTACGTGATTATTGTGCGACCCAAGGGAGCCGAGCCGGTAGTATTTTATTAGACCCACTAGAGATAAGGTCACATAGTATCTGACCTTGTTTAGCGTGCACGTCACAACGTGCTAACAGTCTGATGTTTGTCAATCGTTTTGAAAACAAATACGACATAATTTATCTAACATTTTGATTATTGAGTCAATTCTATAGACTGAAGCATCCTTAAAACAAAGATAGCGTGTACTCAGAGAATTAGCTATCTCAATACCGGTTGAATATTCCCCATGGGTATCATCTTCTTCAAAGGACAAAATAATGATGTCCAATCTGTGTAATTGGTTATAGCCTTTGGGCACTTTTCTTGGAAATGATACGTGGCTAAATACACTAGGAGATATTTCCTTTATTATACCTAATTTATACCGACCGCGACAGTTTGATAATAATTTAGTGATATGAATTATAGGTACACTGGTACTTGAAAAACAAGACTATGCCTTCATCAGTACAGACTCGTACACAATCGCCACACATAAAATGGAACGCGACGGAACTTCGAAGTTTCGGTATAAATCAGCTCAGAACTCAAGCTTTCTAAGTACCTACACCACTACGTTACATTTATCAACTCTTTTTCTTTTTTAATATGTGCAATGGCCATTAATTTCAGGACGTTAAAGGCTCGATGACTGCCGCAGAGATATCAGAGCAGTTGGACCTCACATCGATAAAGCAGCACCCGTGGCACATACAAGCGTGCTGCGCGCTCACAGGCGAAGGGTAAACGACTATCTTCTTAACACATCTCTCTCTCTCTCTCTCTCACTCATCTTTTCCATGTTGAAAGACCTGGTTCGAATCCTGGTCGTTACACTACCTCCTTTACTAGTAATTTTGCTTAAAGGGTTTAGCTAGTAATTTCCGAGACTAATATTATTTCTAAGATATAATCCTCCGCTCCGCATTAATATATCGGTATCACCCTATTAACGAGTAGAGTCCGCGCCAGTTTTTACAGGCAAACAATATTTAGAGAATAATTAAAAGTTCATATTCATGGAGATATAGTTCCTCACGCCCTTCGAATGTGGTTATTAACATTACGTCTTCTAACATCAATATCAAAAATGCAAATAGATATTTAAAAAGAACAAAGAATCGGTACTATGTCATTAAATAGCATTCCTATGACAAAATATCTTCATTACGATTATCACAAGGAAGAAGCTAGCTCTAGCCGGGGCGCCCGGTTTTCGATACAGTCAAGCAAATTGTTCATCGCTGAATTTAAAGCACGGCTCACACAGAGAGCGGGTACGGGTTAGGCGCGCCCCTTTTTGCCATTCATTGGCGTTTTCTTAATAAGGTAATTTTTTTACTGTATTCTGTAAACAGCGATGGATGGCAAACCGACCCGCGTCCGTCTCGCCATATGAAGTTATATTAAAAAAAATGTTTCGAATTTACACCATCGATATTGGTGATTATCTTAACATTCACTAATCTGGAATACGAAAATAGCTCATATAATAATATTAGATGATATCACATTTTGCCACGCAAGGCTTTTGAGTTTCATGGCGAGTATACCTATAAGGCTCTATCAAGAGCTATCGGGCCACGACTACCTCACCTGCAAACCGATACACCTGCTAATTGGCGGACGAGGCTTTAGCGCAGGCTTTGTTTTCGTGTTTGGCAGGTCATTAACAACTTCATCGCATCGATTGCCAGCGACAAAACCTTTTCCGTTAATTAGCAGGTGTCACTACTTGGCCTCAAAGGTCTAGATGGGAATGATGTATGTAAATTTTGAATCTTACTGCTGTTAATGTGAAAGTTTGGATGAACGAAATTTATCATGGAAATCTTTTATAACTGGAATCCTGTTCGTCCCTTGTATAAGAGAGGCACACAACAGCTGGTATTGCTAATACTATTTACATATTTATACCTACATGCGACTGAATTACGTACTACTACTTTATTTGTTAATTAATTTAGCAGGTACATGATTACCTTGTAAATTAATTCAAATAAATGACGCTATTTTTATACGTGAACAAATCAAATGACTCTTTAAAGCATGGCCGTGATCTTTTGCAAGGTACTCGTTACTATTTTTAATTATGACATGATAGTACACATCGAAGTTTGTACAATTAGATAGGTTTTGTCGTACGCGTGCCACGGTCAACACTCACACTATATATAAAAAACTGGCCATGAAAGTTTACATAGGTTCGAACTTGAACGACTTTGACTTGTTTAATATTAGGTCGTTACATATGAAATTGCCGTTTTTTTGAAGAAATTGGAGGAAACCCAATTTTTAGTACTAACATGTTTGCATGTTTTAGGAATGATAAATCCAAATTTTATGACTTTTTTGTGTATGAATGAGACAACATTAAGCAAACCTCAACGTTTATTACATATTTGAAAAGGGACAGCTTTAAAAATGTTATACGAAATTTATCATCAAAATGGATAGCATTTAGGATTGACGATCGAATTTAATTTTTCAAGTGGCCAATAAAAACTAAATTTAATACAGAGTTGTAAAATCTTGAAATCAATTTTCAAAGAAAATATAAATATGGGAAATAACATAACATAAACTCACGCCTGTATCCCCGAAGGGGTAGGTAGAGGTGCTAGCACTCACATTTCGCCAGTTTATGTTTAGGTCCCAATGTAATAATGGGGGCGAAACTATTGCCATTAACCGGGCACTTATAAACACACATAACTCAAAACTAACATACATACATAACTTCGAAAAGCATCGAAAAGTCACACCACTAGGCTACCGCGGTTTACCTAGCTATTAAATTACAGGAATAACGAACTCATGAATCTGTAAGAAAATTTTATTAATTTCATATGTAAAGACGTATTAATATTTGGGTTAATTTAAAATTAATTGTAAGTCTCTTTTTTAAATTATTAATTTCTTCATAAACTTCACTTCGTGCATACTCGTAGTAGTAATCAGTTTCCCCTTGTCCAAGGCTGCCGAAAGTAACCGAAAGTATTGTAAATTTATAAGTTTTGTAAATAAATAAATCAATCAATCAATCAATAGAAGAATGAATAAAAATAGACGCAAATAAATATTCTAGGACAATCGCGATAGCATCTAATAGTAAATTCAATTACGTATATGGACCTAGTTATCAATTGTGCAGTAAAGAGGCAATGCATACAATATAGTGATCGACATCGGACAGACTACACATTTTAACCCCACACGTTGTGCTGGCTGTCTCCGCATCAATTCACATCAATCATTTCGCTTCTGCTTTTAGTTCAATTGAAGCGTCATAGCACGGTAATAAACGGGGATAAACGATTTCAATGAAATCGAGAGTGCGACACAGGGACTCGATTATATTAGCGCTAATGATATATTTTCTAGAACTAGATTTCCAGGGGTGGATCCAGCATTCAAATCAAGGGAGGGAGTCTTGGTGTAGCCAAGAAAAAATTTTCTTTGGTAAGGAAAATGCTAATAATGGGATCCATGGAAATAATTGATTTATGAAGAAATATTGGATCTAGGGTCTATGATTACATAAGATTAAAATACAATGAATCGCTAAGGCATTAGAGAAAGGTGGTAACCTGGTTACAAACTACACAGTCGAGTGTCAGTGAATGACTGGTGACTTCGACTGCGACGTGAAGAGCCTGTGAAGCCCCAATTACACCGGGACATAATGGTAGCAAAGTGGAAGCAATGACTGGCTATAGAGGCAACCAGGTAGCCTCTCGTAAGGACCACACTATGGGCCGGTAGGCGGATGGCGAGACCGCCGGGCGCCTCGCCTTTCGGATGAGAACCAGTTTCCCTGTCTTCCATAGTTTCGGGCCCCGCTCCAAACATGTGATGAGACACCCTCGTAGTCGGGGTTCGAGAGCGTTGTCATCATTTAGAGCTAGGACCCACTCTCGGCCTGAATGCCGTTGAGTTTTAGGGTGTTCTTGGCTTTAAGCCAGAGCACTGCCAGCTCTAGTTCTACCCAAGCGCCGGCTTATCCGTGGGACGTACCCAGCTGGGTGCGACCGAGGTGGCGGAATCATCTACTGTAGCTTCCAGCGCTGATTTTTATATCGGGTCGGGTTTATGGATCAGATGGACGTCGCTCCTGTAAAAGTCAAGATAAAGCAGTCAGTCCAGAGCACGAGGACCGACTCCTGGCTTCGATGTGCTAACTTTGAAAGCATCCGGGATTGCTTGTTCGTATGAGAAAATAAAGTTCTTGAGCGACAACTGCTTTCATTTTTTATGTTATAGATAGGTATATAATAAAAAAGCAGTCCAACCTTACCTTTAACCGTCCTCCCTGGTTTACAAAGGGCCTTCCAGCTATGTACAGTTGCTATCGACCCCTTTTTTAAAGAATCTCATAACACGATATGGAGTTCTACTTATGTATTGACAGGCATTGAAGTCAATTTAAACGTCGTCTGTCCTAGATGTTTATTGATGAGCTAACATTGTCTTCTGGGAACGGTAATAACTCAAAGCTATTAAAAATACTTGAACGAAATTGCAGTTTTTTACAACTGAAAAGCTGCTTTTGCATTATTTAATTTATGCATTGTAACTTCTTTACGAAAATTTACCATCCAAAGATGTGAGACATTCAGAAATAAGTTAATAGATTTTTGTTTTGTTTACTTCTATAAACTAGCGTTAATTCCAGTCGTATCTGAAGCTTCCACTCGGAGTGTGGGATCGGCATTGCATTTTAGGGTTTCAACTTCCCGTAACGACTGCCATAGGTGTTCGTGGGGCCAACGGTTTAACGTGCTCTCCGGAGCACAACCAGATCTATGCAAATAGCGATAATCATGCATACAAATATTGGCACTGGGGGGATTGATCTGCGTAACGGCCACGTTCGCTACACGCCATAGAGGCTGTCGGTTTTTACTCTGTGATAATTTAGTCATGGGAAGGCAAGCGCACTCTGTTACCTTAGATTGTTGAAGTTGCAAAGAAGTCAAAAGTGGCCTATGAATTCATAACCGGTGCAAGAAATGAACCCAGGCGCATCATTTAGAGCTGTTGTTTACGTGCCGCTCATTACCACGTGTTCATGTATGACATTTATGAGTGGACAGCTAGAATCGCATCGTACCCACAACCCGGCGTCAATCCGCTTGCGGCTGCGTCTACTAACTGGGCGATATTTAGATCCAGACCACAAAGACATCACTCCTACGTGACATACTTACTTATATAACGCAAGATCTGATTCATTGGCTGGTAATCGAATCAGTGAAAAACCATCTATTTACCCGATCTACTCCGCTGCCACCTTCTGCGATATGTAACCCTCGCAAAAAAATGTATCGCAAAGCAACTGTATAAAAGAGACCATGAGATCAGCTCCTAACCACCCATCGAATATGCTGGTTTGGGCGGCGTTACTACTCAGCATTGTATAAATATCGGAAATTGACAACCCCTTGTTTAGTCGGCTAAATATTAGTGGCGACCAATATATATTCAGCCTATCTAACTTCAGTTTTTTTTTAATGTGGATATCCTATAAATCCTCGTGTTATGTACTCTGCCAAATTATTATTTATAAATTTTTTAATGATATTATACTTTTTATTAATTATTATTAATTATATTATACTTTTTATCTATATGTTTCTACTTTTGTTCACAGGTTACATTTAGGATTAGAATGGATTGCAAGTAGAATAAAGAAGAAATGACACCACACTGTGGCTATGGAAGAGTAATTATAGTTACATAATAGTTAAAGTTACATGAAATTCTAATTCTTGATTAACTGTATTTGCGTAAATTTTATTCTAAAAGAAACCTATCATCCTTTTGCATGAATGGGTATTATAATAAACAAGTTCTTATATATTTTATTGTTCTTTATTTCATCAACTACAATTTCAAATATGTATTATTAGTATAGTACATCTAGTGTGATTAACATACGAGTACAACCAGATAAATAACTAAATATAAATATGACAATTACACCGAGAGTTCATGAATTGCTATAATTAGTGTAGATACCATTGTTGACAACCGACTCGACTAAACAGTATCGATCAGGTTTATTTCCAAATTCTAAACTATGAAAGTATATGTATAGATAGATATTATATATTACGAAATCGTTTGATGGGACTATAAGACCACACACCAAAATTGAGAGATCATCTCAACCCGCCTGGCAATTTCTACAGCCTCATTTTAAAACAAACTTGCTAATGGCTGCCGGATTTACCCGCGCCGTTGTCCGGCACAACTGACGGCTTTTAGGACTGCGCATGTATAACAAACCACACATAATCAGATATAACAAACATAAGCTATAATGAACACTGCCACATATTTTTATACAAATAAATAATTTATTATGAAACTTAATGCTAAATGAGATAGTAACTAAACACGAAGTTCAGCCGCGAGATTTAAGTTAAATAACTAAAGAAAATTAACGTTTGGTCCACGAAGTGCATAATTATAAGAATCAGATACTTACAAACAAAATCTTATCCCGATCTAATATTATTATGTTGGACTTGTTGTTCATGAAGAACTAGGTATATTTTATTATCAATAAGGTGTAAGAGCTCAGTGCGATAGGATTATTATTATGTCCTATGCTCTTATTAAAAACAATTGTATTAAATAAATTAAATCACAACTTATATTTAAATATCACTTTCAACTTAAAAATAAATCTTTTCACACAACACAACCTAATTTTTACAGTGTAAACTTGAATTGTACAGTTAAAAAAATATTACAACAGTGTAATATAGAATAAACGTTCATTTAAATTGTATATGTACCCCTCGATTTACATATTAAGAATATTAAAATCAAAACAAGCATTGGGTATAAACCAAGTGATCGTAAATAAGGTCATACGTTGCGCGGCGTCTGCGCAGCAGTGACGTGAAATGAAACATATGATGAGCAAATGTACATGATCGAATGAAATATTTAGATGCTATATTACACAGACTGTTTATTTATTCCATTGTTTAAGAATGCTAGACAGTCGGGAACTAAAAATAATAATTATTATTATAATAAAAATATTTGTAACTTACGCCGAACATTATCACAGGAACGTAATGTATGTATGAAGAGGTATGTACGAAATTATTATGACAAAATCCGCTATCAGGACTGACAGCTTATATAATACTTTCTTAGGGCTGACAAAGTTGAATATAGGGCATTTAATATACTATAATTTATTAAACTAGTCATAACAATTAATTTGTTATAAAATCATTTAGATGTACAAGTATAACATTTGGTCCTGAGGTAGTTTTATTTAGTAGTTCTAAACTTTCATTGGGCTAAATTAATTTTATTACAAAGACGACAAAATATATTTCATAATTCAATACAACAGAGCGAAGTTACCATAGCTTACAGCAATTTGCGTAACGCAATAAAAATAAAAACAATTGGTGGGGTCATGACAGTGCTAATGCAAAAAGTACCATCTAAGTCATCGCACCTTATCAATTATAACTTACGTTAGCTTTGCTGAAGCGTGTTCTTGAGAGTAAGTTCACAAAAAGATTCTAAAAATTATTATAAAATTACAAATTTAAATTCTAATTACTACTAACAGTCTTCAAAACCGGATCTTGTACGTTTTCACCTCCATCGGATCCAAATGGATTTCGCTCAAGTCTTTCAGAACATTGAGAGTTTTCAGGCCAGTTAGACTGACCGCAGTTATATTCTTAATATTTAAACCGTCGAATCTAGTGGTCGACTTAAATTTGGTTGAAATGTTCTTTGGATTCAAACCCACGTTGCAACTGGCGCCTGGTCTTTGTAGCACGACAAACGCTTCTGTGCTTGGGAATAGTTCTAATACGTCATCAGTGATTGTACGAAGGTTCACCAAATGAATACCGTTTGGAAAATTGGACAAGAAAGAATGAGATGACTTCACCTCGATGTCGCCCACTTCGCTCGTGTCCAGTAAATACACGTTAACCGGATAATTGAACGCCCTACTTAGATAGTCGGCTGTTTGAGATGGTAATTCATAGTTGTTTTCAAATGTCTCAAAGTCAGGCTCGTTTACGAACTCGAACTTTTTATCGCTTGCTCTTTTATGTCTGATTGCGTCAGGCATCGCTTCTAGTAATAACCAATTTTGTAAAGTTGTTGGTTTATTGTCAACTAATCCTTCGCCGATACCTCTAAAATCATCATATAGAGTACGTCGCTCGAGCATTACTTCAAGGCGTCCAGGTTCAAACGAAGCTGCACCTTGAGCGTGGTTGGTAATCAGAGTCAATCTAGCTTGCTCATCTTGCAACCACGCCATAGTTGTGATCGGATAATAGTTACCCTCAATACCTAATTTCTCAACCTTCATCCTCTTCTGATACTGGAATCCATTTTGATCAGTGTAAAACTCAGGAGTGTCACCATTTTGAATGTCAGTTTGTATTCTCATGAATAACTCTGTCTCTCTGTTCTCGGGTGGATGCCCAAAGTCTACAACATTTTCAATGTAAACGGCTCGCGAAAGTACAGTATCTTGTATGTTGTAAATCCTAATTGTGTGTTGTAAAAATGGCCTATACATAGTCGTGATTTCCGTGGTTACTGGACCAGATACAATGATTATGTTGTCATCTTGCAAAGCATCCCAGTTCGCATAAGGGTGCAATACGTTCTTTTCTGGCGCATCATAGTCTGGCATGAACAGATACGCTCCAGAATGTCTCTGGGCGCTTTGGTATGCACTAAATTGTATTTCGACAATATTCCTTCTTCTCATATCTTTTCTATAAATTTGCCTCAGAAATCCAGTGTGCCTATTAACAAGTAGTTTCAATACGTGATTCTCGAGTTGGACATCACCAGGCATCATTTTCTTAGTTTGAAACGGAAGTTTGTTTGGATTACAATTATTACAGAAAACCGTACAGTGATTCGAAGTGTTGGTGTGCTTTTCTATTTTAAAGGTGACAGATGTTAAGGGTGGTATATTCGCCATGAACAAAATGTCGAAGCTGCTATCGCTTATAGCGCGAGTCCCATCATCGTGCACATCTATAACTGGCGTAACTTGGTAAACAGCATAGGCCTTTACACGGGTATCGTAAACTCTTACATTCGAGGTGTTTGAAGTCAGAGTGATAACTTCATTGCGAGATTCAGCTAATGGATTAAAAATGACCACCTTATTTTTGTCGGTGTAAGAAATCTGAAGCTTCTTGCTCGGCTTACCATAAGTTTCCCATTCGGTTTCGCTTTGCAAAATATTTTGCGTATGTAATGCGCTATCGGGTATCATGATAATCGCTAGAGCACTTTCTTGCAAGCGAACACAATGATATAAACTATTGAACAACTTGTTTCCATAATCATATATGACAGCCGCCTTTGAAGTGCCTGTTATAGCGTCGTGATGCTGAAAGAGACCCAAGTTCCTGCGTGCATCGATCAGTTGCTCGTAATATTTTTCCAATTTCTTTTCAGAAGCTAGTAATTGTGCGCTTGCTTTTTGCTTGATGTAATTCGATACGAGTGTGAACAATATCTCTGCACTTCGCAATTGATGTTCGACTACTCGGGCGATAATTTTGATGTAAGGTCTCGTAGTATAATAACCAGACCAATATGCTGGTTTGCCCTCGCTGAAGATTTCAGAATAAACGAAGAAATCACCTTTTAGTGTTGGTATATCATGGTGTCGTTCTTTAACGGCATTGAAGTAGTCGATAGGCGTTCCAAAATGTACGTCCGCGTTGAATTGTTCTTTATGAGTGTTGATATAGGTGAACATCTTCATATAATTCTTGTACTGAGCGTCAAATTCCTCACCGTATTCGTAACGGAAGTCGTCGCCCAAAGGAACCAACACCACATTATGGGGTGTCAGTGAGCCGATACGCTCGTACTCTTCAATCAAAATCCTTGATTTGGTCTGTAAGTTTTGATCGGTGATTTCTTCATGTTTAGCGGTATATTCAGAATACTCACCTGGAATTTTCCTAAAATCGAAACTTAGACAAGTTGCTGGATGAGGTCCGCATGTGCTTTTAATAGAGTAGATATCAAAAGGTAAATTGTGAACAATCATCGACGGTTTCTTTTTTGTGTTCCATCCTGTATGCCAGTGAAACTCTTCGGTTTGATGACGGGCAAACCACTGTTTCCAAGCATAATGAATTCGTTGAATGACAGTACCTTCAAGGCCGCTCTGGTCTAAAATATATGGTACAGTTGGTCCATGGCCGAAGGGGTCGATTGACCAACCGGTTTTTGGGGCAATACCGAGGTTAGTCTTGACCCATTGATGCCCTTTAGGAAGAATGGTAAACACATTAATTTATTATTATTGCAATATAGTTTACAAATCTTATAATCAATTTCAATAATAGTCAATTACCTTCAATGAACTGGTCAATTAGCGAGTAGATGTGCGTGCATGCTTCGTCGGGCATTACCCATCCTCCCGCGGTGATCTCGACGCGACCTTGTTTGATTAATTTTTTCAGAGCCTGCACAATAAAAATCATGTACATTATTGTACATTGATCATTTTAGATTTACTTGATACACATAATGAGAATAGGATAGTAAAATTTTCTTGACAGAGTAGCTATAAATGTTCCTACAGTAGGTAGGTACGTACCTACGCAATTCAACTTACTTTTGTAACAATAAATTAAGTATAATATTAACCAGTGTTTGCAGTGAAGGAATTGAGTGACCGTTGGATAATAGAATTACTAGACATAAGTAAGTAGTAGTAGGTATGGTATGGTATAACAGAATTAGCGTGAACAATGTACCTTTTGTTTAACAGGGTGTGACCTTTCCCACCAAGCGTTCAAAAATGATATCTCGGTCCAAACAAAAGTCATATTCGTATGTATCCGTAACTTTTCCACAATGTTGTTGATAATGTTCTGGGTCTTCCAATCAAAATACTGTTCGAAGGTTTTGAGCCATCCCGGATCGTTGTGTGAATGCGGTACGACAATGACCTGTTGATTGGATTAAATTGGTAATGATATTTGTTACATCGCATGTTTACTTAAATACAAATTGATACCAAAGGAGTCTAAACCGTCCACCGTCTTATGGTGTATTGCACTCATTGATTGGGTTCGAAACGAATTAATACATACTAATTACGTTAACACGTTTTACGCAATATGGATTTACTGAGAGCAACGAGAGTTGAATGAATTTTTACTGGTTAAATACGTCTTTTGTGATTTTAAGCGTTGGTAATAAGTCAGAGTGGGATTACCTTAAGTTTTGGACGGTAGGTGTCATTACGCATCTTTTCATAGCGGTCTTCAAAGGACTTATCCCAGAATTCTTTTGTGCGCAACCAACTGGGCTGAAAAAAAAACATCCTCTAATATAAAGTCCCACTCCTTGGACACTTTCACATTATCTAAATAGCTTGATATAATTTAGTTGAAATCTTGACGAATTACGAATAGGTAGGTACATGATAAAATACGTCGTACGAATTGTATTAATGAGGTATTCGTATTATAATAATGCTGCAATTTTTCTTTTACCATACTATGATGGCCGTTTTGACACGACGGGCACAGAAGAAAATAAACTCCACACACCAAAAAAGAGAAAACGATCAAAAGTAGTCGTGTCAAAACGGCCATCATAGCGAGTCACAACTATAATAGATATAATAGCGGAGTAGTAGTAGTAGATGAGTACGTAGCTACTATACTCAAGCAGTTTTCTACGGTGGGATATTATGCGATCTTGTGTTCTTTCGGTAATTAAATGAGTGACGCGTAAACAAACAAAAAATTAACGTATTTATTCTCTAAAAAATTTCTTTGCAAAATCTGTCACGTAGGAAATTAATTAACCTGCAAGGGAGCTTTTATTGCACATACATAAATTATGTATCCATTCAATTTCATTTAAGTTGACTTCGGGCTTCTATCAGATTAACGCAGGTCTGTTAGGACATTGCGGTACAGTTCACTTATTTCACTTTGAGATTTGAATTTGACAATGAAATATAAAATAAATTTTCAAGCGAGGCAGCATTTTGACATGTTTCATGGCATTCTTATTACCAAAGAATGCTATTAGTACATAAAATATATCCTATTATAATTGTAAAGTGGCTGTGTCTGTAACTGGGGACATATACTGGGTGGCGCAAAAGTAAAGACCCTATTTGGTTCGGCTATAACATTTTTTCTAAATTAGAAAACTAGATTTAGGTTTTTTTAAATGTATATTTGTACCATTAAATTTCGTACCATTAGGATTTAAAGATGATGTCTTTTAAATGGTGACCTCCAGAGTTGATACACATTTGAGCCCTATTTATGACATTTTGCATAACTTGCCGTAACACTTCCTGCGATATGTTCGTTATTTCTTGACGAATGTTTTCTTTTAGAGCTGCGAGAGTCTGTGGCTTGTTCACATACACCCGAGATTTCAAAAAACCCCAAAGAAAGAAGTCTGGACTGGTCAGATCGGGTGATCTTGCAGGCCAAGGCAAATCGCCAAAACGAGAGATAACTCGGCCTGGAAAAGCGTCCCTCACTAAGTCCATAGTGTCGCGCGCTGTGTGTGCCGTAGCGCCGTCTTGTTGAAACCAGATGTGCTCCAGCCCCAATTCGTCCAAACTGGGTATCAAAAACTCACGTAACATGGTTCTGTAGCGTTCTCCAGTGACAGTTATCGCATTGCCTCCAGCGTCTTCGAAAAAATAGGGTCCGATCACTCTGTCAACACAGATGCCACACCATACAGTAACTTTTAGTGGGTGTAGAGGTATTTCTTGAATAATGCGCGGATTATCAGTGCCCCAGAACCGAGTATTCTGCTTATTGACATGCCCTGAGAGATGGAAATGCGCTTCGTCACTCATAACCAATTTTGAAGGAAAATCATCCTCTTCAAGGTTGAGGTTTATGACGCGCTGGCAGTAATCTAGACGAGCTCGGTGGTCAGCAGGCAGCAGCTGATGAGTCATTTGAGTTTTATACGGGAACATCTTTAAGTCTTTCACCAAAATACGCTGCAGGGTCCGTCTGGAAATGCCCAATTGCGTGGCACGTCGCCTCGTTGATGTTTCTGGACACTCTTCCACATCTTCGCGCACAGCATCGATATTTTCAGCTGAACGGCCTGTTCTTGGTCTCCCAGACTTAGGTCTATCCAATGTTGAGCCAGTTGCTTCAAGGCGTGTGGCAAAGCGTCGAATTGTGCGACCAATCGGTGCCGGACGGTGGAGAAATCGTCGACGTAATTCACGTTGTGTTCTTATCACTGATGAATTATTCCGTAAGAACATTGACACAATTATTCCACGTTCTTGGGGAGTAAAACGGTCCATGTTTATTTTCAGTGTATTTTACATTTGTTCACTACACACTACACTATTTTACTTGTTCAGAAAATGTCATATAAAAAAAATAAAGGTATTTTCTTTAGTGCCAGTACTTTTGCGCCACCCAGTACAATACTTGGGTTATATTTCCTATATTAACGATACTGAACACGAAAATATTATTTTTAAATTCTTGTCTGTTTAGTTCGCGATGGAAGTAGAAACGACTTAACGGATTTAGGTGCGTCTCTTTATATGAAAGGTCTTATCAGAATTAATTAATTAATCGGTTGAGTATAACAAAAAATATGAGCAAAATTCGCGTTAACCAATATCCGATAATTGCGTCTACACTGCAATTTTATTCTACTTTACCCTCGATTTTGTAATGTATACCGCTCTGTAGGTTGCGACTCATATACTTATGCTTGTATCGTGCCTATACACAGGCTGCAAATCGGAAAGTTATTTGATTCAATTAACATTTTGCAGAATGCATTTCAGTCCTGTAATTTATGAAAAATTTAATTTGAGAGCAAACATCTGAGGCACGATCAGACCAAAGCAAATAGCTATATTGAGGCATACAAATAGATGCACCGAGTGAAGATGGAAGCCGCATCACCTTCGTAGCGGTCGCGTTTACGTCACACCACAGAACCAGTGAATGTTTTTTTTATTTCATTTATAATATCATTTATTAAATTTGTGAGGTTGTAAGGGGTAATCTCCGGGTCTGCTGAACCGATTTTGAAAATTCTATAACAAATATAAAGACAATTAATTGTGAATGATATAGGCCATATATCATTACGCTATCGGGTAGGGTCAGCAGCGGTAATGAGATCTGAACTCCACACGGGTGGAGTCGCGGGCAACAGTTATATGAGGTAGCGGTTACATGCGTATATATAGGTGCGTATGTCTGCTCTGTTCGTGTGAGTACTTATAAAGAATAAATCAGTTTACACACTTTCTCGAGCTCTATTCTTTATTTCTTGGTTACGCGTGTTGGGTTTTGCGCTGACATTATCTCTCTTATGACTCATAGGCAATTTTTACTCATAAGCACTCGTTACGTTTTTCTCTATAAAAAGTGAGAGTATCGAAATAAAGATCGTTTTTCGATGTCAGTCTACGAGCGAGCTTCATTTCTCTTCATATTTTAGATTCTCATTATATTTTAACTCGTGGGTTAAGAACGGAAGTCGGCTATATGGTTTTTCTACAATGAAATATTCCGTAGCAGCGTGGCTGTGTAGGTATACCTAGTACTTATCGGCGAGGTTGTTTATTGATATGCAAGTCAAAATCTTTAGGAAAAATTGAATATTGACAGATGAACTTATTGTATTTTAATGTCATTAAGAACTAAAGTAGGAAAAAAGATGTTTAAAAATACAAACGAACATACGCATGAAAATCGTACCCACTACCTAATCAATAAAACGCTGAAGCTTTTACAGATAATAATCCACTAGCATAGTACTTAATATTTATAGAACTAGTGCGTCATCGGCCACTGTTTATGATAGGGCTGAACCGGAATAACGGCACTGTTCCAGTACAGCCCTATCTTAAAAATCACAAAATAGATTAATGTGTTTTTATAGAGTACACAGAATACCATTATAACAATTACTTAATGAAGCGACGGAAGGTGCAATTGGTGTCCTAACTTTACTTCTCATTGTTGCTACTGACACGAATAAAAAGACAATTAATTAAATAAATAAAAAAAGGAGATAAAATAAAATAAATAAACATTGTGACTCAAACTACTCCACCGCACCACTCAGGGGATGAACTTAGATTAAATATACTAAAGTAACAAATAAACCTTTGGGTTGGGATTCAATGTCAAAGAGGAAATAATTAAATATAAACTTTTGAAATGGGTTTAAAGCTGCGGAGTCCAGTAATCGTTAGCAGTGCCAAAGATAACGTGTCAGTCGCTACCTCCCTTATGTCCGACTTAGGGTACGTTTCTACTGAGGCGAAGAACGAAGAATGCGGATTAAATTCCGAAAAGGGATATTAGATAAAATTTCTTTGCGGGAAAGATATACGGCGAAATGCAACAGAGTGGAGCTAAGTGATAATACAACGTTAGTAACGGTATGGCACCGGTCCAACTAGCACTGGAGGCAGTTTCATGTCTCAACTTTGAAGAGGTGAGATTATATTTAATAGTCACATAAAAGACAAGCCAATGTCACCTGTAAGTCTGGCGCAGGCGATCGTCTCAGGGGATTTGACGTCAGATGGCAGTTGATCCCCGAAAAGCCGACATAGCAATAAAAACAAGCAGTAGCAACAATATGAATGAGCAGACCTAGGACTTTTTTAACAGTGAAGAACCATCTCGGATACGAATTGATTTGGTTAAAAATCGGAGCTCCATCGATGGATATTTTCAGAATTTTTGTTTATTTGTCTATTTTATAAAATGTCAAATATACAAATAAACTGTTCATTTCAGAATTTAAATTAACTGCATGTTACCCAACTACTACATGCACTTTATTGAGTAAGCTCGTAGAGGAGAATCGCAAATAACCGCAACCACCACATGCCGCACGTACAAACACAAAGCACAAATCCAGCGGATCCAACTTAATAGGGTTAAATGTTACTCAGTGGAATCCCTTGATTACATAAACGGTAAAATGCTTAATCCGCCTTAACATGTAACCAGTTCGTTGCATACTCCCTTGAATGAGGCATCAATGAGACCCGACAGGTGAGGGTCTTAAAAGAGGTGAGGACGGTAATCATCAAAATACATGTATATCATACGACGTTTTTTAACACACTTGTCAATAAAATAATACTGAAATAACTATAATTTCAACAGGGAAAACAAGTTGTGAACAAATTTTCTCAAGCATAAATTAGATTTCCTTTGCGCGCGCCTCTAACAATAGCAATCGGCCATAGACTAAGAATGAGGTTTCTTTTTAAAGGTTTTCTGCCGATAACATTAGAGCCACATAATAAATGGGAAATTTCAAGTTTTTACAGAGAAAACTTAAAAGTTGGAGAGAGAATTTGAGTGAAATTTGTTTATTAAACATGTACAAATTGTACAAGTTGAATTTACCTATTTAATACGAAATTGCATTAAAAGTGTAAGCATTAGGTGTATTAATTTATTTGGACATGATATTTTTGTATTGAAACTTTAAGAATAAAGCAACTCAACCAATATAATTAAAGAAAGTCAAGTATACAGTTATTAATAATAGCAATGAAATAGTCAGTTTGATTACAAGTGTCATTATGTACCAAATTGCAGTAAAGTTGGAGACACTTTATGAGCAAGTGTGTCAAAAAAAATATTTATATAATTTGATTAGAGAAAAGTAACAAACACACACACACTATGAATAATGTTACTGTTGTTGAATTGTTATGATGTGTTTTTCTTAATCTCTTACATTTTTTGTATTGCAAATGCACTCATTTAGATGTAATGTGCACATTTAAATTATAAATTAATTTCTTGCGGGTAGGTATGTGTATTACCTTTGTGTATCGGAGACGTCATCAGTATTCACGCAGGCAGAGCCGCGGGTTTATATATAAAATGATATCATATAATTATTATAATCGTGCCTCTATGATTACTCTGTTGCAAGGCTATTTAAGATTATATTGGTCCATTTCCAATATTACAGTGTCAATTTTATTTATGAGAGCGTTTCTTGGTAAACAATGAATATTCAATTTAGCTGTCACTAAAATGAGATGATGAAACTTGGGATGGTTCCTACAATATTTACGTACTAGGTACGCTTTCTGAAGTGAGTTTTGGTCAGAGTAAAATATTTTGGAGACTTACGAAGTACCACTTATATGACTTCAATCAGTAAAAATTTATGTACTTGTACCTATGTACTAAATTTGCTGATGTGTGAGTTGTCATCAACTTTACCATAACCTTCACGGCTTGTTTTTCCTATTATAAAAACAAAAAGTAAGTATGTACGTACCAGAAATTCGAAGGTGCCGTAGATATTAGAAGTATCGATATCCACTTCAGTTTCTTTTAAAACTGGACATTTCTCTAGCGGCTGTTAACAAAATTGAACATTATTAAAAAAAATTATAATCTGTATTCAGATTCAAACGAGAATCAGATGCGTTAACTGTAGTTAAAACATGATTTTAAAACTTTTTAAAGCAACAATAGATTATTCTTAATAGTATACAAGCATACTACATATACTTTTAAAAGTAATATTCACTATTTAAAGTATGTATGTAATACATAATAATATGAAGTTTTATCTTATGAGTAACATAACATAACAATTGTAGATCAAAACACATGGACATAACAGAAATTAGGTACAATTTACTAGTCAGTTCTTGATGGTTCTCGATGGATCTAAAAATAAACGTAGACGGAAATTACGTCTAGCATTGACTAATTTATTTCATTATATCGGTAGCAGTACAACATATTGTCTATCAAGTAATCGTCGAATTACTTGATAGCCAATATATTCCACTTACTAAAACCGACTGTAAAAGTCATCAGTGGAATTTTGTTTTAGACTATCAATTAGCAAGTAAGCAGCCGGCCAACTTGAAGCGGTTACTGTTGCTAACAGCTTCTGTAGCAGCAAGCTACAGAAGTGTCACACCAGCATGCCGTATACCGGAAGGGAAAAGTAATGAACGCAGTATACGCGGTTACCTAGCTACCTACCTATTGTGCGAGTAAGTGTCTATATCAACATATATATCTGATCAAGTAGGTCCATTATTGATTAGAAGATGCGTTGCAACTAGAAACAGGATAAAATCTTAGTTTCTGATATTTTCTTATTAAGTAATAAAAGAAAATTCTTTACTAAATGTTTTTTGTTTGCACAATACATTATTTTAATTACCACTTCATTAAAAATATACTTATAATATATCAATGGTGGTATATTTTATGACGAATTCTACCGAAATTACTAGAGCTAATCAAAAAAAAAATTATTATGTACCTAAGTGTCGAAGTTAATTAAGATATTTATGAGCAAACTGTTTCTGCAAATATGTAATAACATATGTACCAGTGCTCTAATACAAATAACTGCAATATATTTCCCCAGGGCAATCATGAGAAACGCTGTGATGACCTTGCCATCGGTCGGACCGACGACACCTACGTGTATTACGTACTTAGTTTAAGTTTATACATGAATTCATAGAGTGGCATAGCGATAGCATTTTAAAAATACGTTCAAAGTGTTTTGCATGGAGATAATAAGCCGTAAATAGTCAATTGTTTGTG
The DNA here is from genome assembly GCA_963691645.1 of Pelosia muscerda. Taxonomy (NCBI): domain Eukaryota; kingdom Metazoa; phylum Arthropoda; class Insecta; order Lepidoptera; family Erebidae; genus Pelosia; species Pelosia muscerda. The sequence goes on along the minus strand of OY829098.1, from coordinate 18,007,874 downwards.
ACTCATTTAATCCTGGGAAGGAAAAGAATCACAATAATAAGGAATCTGAATATGATAAGATCTAAAAAAAGCCACTTGAAAATGTTGAAAACAAACGATTTCGTAAGACGTAGCAAACTGGGAAAATTTAGGGGACAAAATGGATAAAGTAATGTAGATAGAAAGACCCGAGGGGTTTGACATTCATGAACCTATCCACTCTCATCAAATACATAGGTTCCTACAATCTTATTGACATGAAAGTGATATTGAAGAGTGAAAGCTTTTTGATTGAAGTGAAACATGGTTCTGGAGGTCATATTCTCTTATATGAGTTCAATTCTAGATTGCTTTTCAGGAATAAAATCACGAATGAAGCACAAATAGGGCATTAAATGCCTTATTTGTGCTTTAATGGAATGAGATTTAAAACTTGTTCTCACGTAACTATATTCAACGGGAACAGTTGCCCTGTAGGCCTAAGTTCCTATAGGTAATATGCCGGTATATTTGGGCTATCGAATGGTAATAGAACTAGAATTTGTTCCGTATTATTTTCAGAATAAATGATGGTTGAAACCAAACCTCCAGCCAGCGGGATTTTTTTTTGTTATGAATTTGATCACGCTGAAATGTAGTTCTATAATTAGGGCTATGCTATGTGAACACATAAAAGCCAAAAGTGACATGGGTTTCATTCATGAAATACAGAAAATACACGTTAGAATAATTTTAAAAAAAAAAAAATCTCCATTCAGCTGAAAAAAAATTATTTAAGTCGAAAACAATATTGAAATGCAAATCATTAATTAGTGCTAATCATATAAATCATATAAATAATATAAATCATAAAAAATATAACATTAAATTACATTTTTACCGCCACTGCGCCGCCGCCGTTTAACTGACTATATTATATTATTATATTATAAAGTTGTAGTCTGCTATAATACAAAAGCAAGTTCGAAAAGTGTAAGTAAAGGAATAGCACTAATTAATGATTTGCATTTCAATATTGTTTTCGACTTAAATAATTTTTTTTCCGCTGAATGGAGATTATTTTTTTTTTTTAATTTTATTCTAACGTGTATTTTCTGTATTTCATGAATGAAACCCATGTCTGTTTTGGCTTTTATGTGTTCACATAGCATAGCCCTAATTATAGAACTACATTTCAGCGTGATCAAATTCATAACAAAAAAAAATCCCGCTGGCTGGAGGTTTGGTTTCAACCATCATATTTTATTCTGAAAATAATACGGAACAAATTCTAGTTCTATTACCATTCGATAGCCCAAATACACAGGCATATTACCTATAGGAACTTAGGCCTACAGGGCAACTGTTCCCGTTGAATATAGTTACGTCTTGTTCTCGTGTAAAACATTAAACCGTTACATCTTCACCGGTGAAAAAAAATAACAGGGTGGTATGTCGATACGGGTTGTTGAACATCAAAGTAATTCTTAGTGTTGGAGAAGGGAAAATAACATATGGAGTCAATAAGCAGTTGGTGATCTGAAAAGATCACTTGAAAATCTGAATCGTAAGCAGATATTATTATTATACGAGTGAACTCAGGTTTTGTGTCTTTTAAAAATGATTTCTTTTGAGATAGCACTTTTCGTACTTTTTTTGTTGTATACCTATAGTTTTTCTGAGAAACTGAACGTGATAAACACTTTTATAAGAACCTACGCATAAATTTTTAACGTGATTTTTCTACGTCAGCACCCTAACCATAACGATGTTTTACAAATATGATACGACTTACTTCGTCTTGAGGTATCAATCTCCGAGCGAGTGCTGTGTTCATGTCTTCAATGAGCCGGTTCTCTGCAACAAGTAGAAAAATATCGATATTAACGTCCAATTAGGGCTATTAAATCAATAGAATAGATCGAAAATTTAGAACAAATACCTTAGCCTCGAACACCCTTCAAGTAAAAAAGTACCCTCGAAATCCTAAGCACAATTAACCCATTGCATTAAATTACTATGATTTGTATTTCTACGCCTTATGTATATTTACGACTAGTTGTTGCCCGCGGTTCCACCCACGTGGATATCGATTATAGCCACCAATATGTCCTTTCCTATGCTATAACAAAATCTATGTGTACCATACATTAGGTTATATTCAATAATAACGAACTATCATCACTTTTTTTGATCCGTTTTTTCTGCGATAAAAGGTAGTCTATGTGTTTCCAAGCTTTAGGGTGTAACCACATTAATCGACGCGGAATCGGCTTAAGCCGAGTGCGTATCACCACACTACTCGGCTTATCGCCGATTAGTTGTTGCGACGGCTGTTGACATGCGATCGGCAGTCGATTTCTCCGAACGGCCGTCACGACGGCTGTTCACTTACGTTCGGCAGTCGACTCCTCCGAATGGCTGTCACGGCCTCTGTTCAATTACGTTCGGCAGTCGACACCTCCAAGGCACGCGAACGGATTCATTCGACTGCTACCCAACGCCGATCGGCCGTCTTCGGCGCCATTCGGCTACCGTCGTAGATGAAGGCATGCGAACAGTTGATTCAACTGCCGTTCAATGCCGTTCGACCGTCTCCAGCGCTGTTCGGCAGCAGTCGGAAACGTTCCGCTGGATTCAGCGCCGTACGGATGCGATCAGCTAATCGACAAACGGTTCGATTCGCCGTCGGCCGATGCCGCGTCGCGTCGGCCGAGCCGAGCCGATGCGAAAGCTATTAGTAACACTCTTATTCCGTCGGCATAAAGACTTTTTTAACCGGCTTCAGCCGATTCCGTGTCGATTAATGTAGTTACACCCTAAAATGTAGTTACACCCTTAGTATATCTCTACCAAATTTAGTACTAAATTTCATAACGATAGGTAACTTCATAGGTAGGCATGAAATCGTAGCAGACTCACATAGTTACTTTTGTTCTTTTGCAATCAGAATTGCCGCAATTTCGCCAATGTCAAGTGGCAAATGTAATACAAAATTATTAATGACGAGACGCCAATGTCCTGTTTTTTAAGAAAATCTTACAGAGCCACGTTAGTCACGCCAGTAAATTTGTTTCCGTGTGTCCGTCCCCCCACGAGATCTAGTTACTTTTGATTGGATGAAGAAAGGTTAAGACTAAAAGACAGTAAACCTCACCCAACTGTTTTCTTTTACGATACGATTCATTATAGAGTAGCCGCAGACCACAGCTAGCAGAGATAATATATAACAATAGTTGAATTTTTGTGAAAAGATTTTAATTTTATAGTGTATGCCAAAACAAATTTTATTTATTCACATAATTGCCTCTGGATCTACGTAATAAGCTGTAGACCATCCAAATTAACCATTTTAATTAATACGATACCTCTTAGCGACGTCTATAAAAAAAAAATATTTACTGTTTATATCTCTTGCTCTACTCAACCGAGTGCCATGCACATACAACGAACGGTAGCCTGCTTTGCTGTACGAAGTTTATATAATTAAAAATCCTCGATTCTATCGCGGACAATCGACGATACTTTTTGATACATTCGCTCAAATCCCCGGAACACGAACCGTTCGTGATATAAAGTTTCTAGTAGGTAATGCATTAAACTTAAACTAAGTTTTTTAGCTCGTTAGGGTATATATATTATACGATTTACAACATATTAATATAACGCATAGCCAATTCATAAATAAAAAAATACTGGCTCACAATGTTAATAACTGTACACGAAATAATATTCAAATGAGGTAAAAACTGCTCATCGAATATTTTGTGTTCTAGGAGCAAAAAATATGGAAATATTTTTGTTGAAAAAATACTGATTCTCAAGTGAAAACCAATTTCTATTAGTAAACAAAGTAACTAAATTACCATTAATTTATCCCTAAATCAACAAAGAACTTGGGCACCCGAACAAACGTTTACACATCGCGTCAGATCAATGAAATTTAATTCAGAATAAATGCAGCACCAAATACCTTTCTAAAAGCTTTTAACTGGCCAGACGGCTCAAACATCCATCAAAGTGCCGCTAGTGATATCCATATTATCCATACTAATATTATAAAATTATAAAAATAACTTTGTCTGACTGTCTGTCTGCATGTTACACTTTTACGCCTTAATCACAGAACCGATCTTGATGAAATTTGGTACACAAGTGAATTAGAGCTTGCGAACGGACATAGTGGAGTAGAGATTAGCGATAATGGGAAGGTAAGGAGTAAAGTGGCAGTGAGGAAATAGGTGAAATGGTAATATGGAGAAAAGTGTGAGTGGGAAAATGGAGAAAAAGGGAAAGTGGGAAGATTCCTCAATTGTGGCTCGATTACTGAGATCCACGCAGGCGAAGCTGCTGTTGACAGCTAGTTGGCTATATTAGGTCTGAATGGCCTTGTTTTAGTTGTGTGAAATTATTCTCACACACAACACAGTTGATATCTGACGTGGTCTTACTAAATAACTGGTAACTTCAGCAAGCACATTAATTAATTTGTCAACTATTGACATTCTCGGTCGCACTTCTCGGGGAGTCGATGCTCGACAGCGGGAACGGGATCAGAAGCTCACGCCGGCGGAGCTGTGGGCAACAGCTAGTTTTATATATTTTTTCACTACTCCAGACGTATCAATTGATTTTGAGTCGCCATTGCCTCGAAAAATACCTTTCCTTGGTTTCCTAAAGCTAATGTTTCTGTACCAGGCATTCTATCTTATTGCTACAAATTCAGTTCCTAAAAAGAGATAAAGTATAATCGAAGAAAGTTACGTAAAAGCTCCCTTAGACTTGAATATTCAATAAAATTCTTAAAAGTGAAAAGCTAAGTTTATTATGAGGAATAGTTGAATATCAAGGAGCCCTTTGCTCTAACGAGGACCTTTTCCACGAAGTTATTGCGATGCCTTTGATACGTCTAATACCTTTAAGAGGTATGATTACACTCAAACAAAATATATTTTATATTACTTTCGATCTATACCTAATTGCAATTGCCTCACTTCCACATAAGACATTCCGTGAGTTCAGTTTACGACAAAAGATATATTCTACTATCTATCTATATATACCAGTATATAATTGTAAAGTGGTCGTGGTCATTGGAGATATAAAAAAACCACTTGGGTTATGTGAACAATACTGAACACGAAAATATTTTTTTTTAATTTCCTGTCGTTGTGTGTCGTTTTTTTAATTTGTTGTCCGCGATGGACGCAAAACCTAATGAAAGTGGCGGTTTTTTTTTGTTAGAAGGGGCTTCGGATTTCGTGGGACTTCAAAACTTCGTTTGTTTCATCGCTATCGGTTGAGCAGAACCGGAATTGTGATTAATGATGTTAATAATACCATGTAGGTGGCAGACAAGCACACGGCACACCTGATGGAAAGTGGTTACCGTGGCCTATGGACGTTTTTTTATTTATGGCACGTCATTTTGTCTTCACCTCCCCTGATGGTAAATTGAATGCAAAGTCTCAGGAAAGAGGGTCACCATTACAAACACGTACAGTATTAGGTACAATTGTGCTCAGCTTGACGGCCTCATCAGGTGCTCGGGCAAACATGGTAATGCTAATATATCATTGCGAGATAAATAAGCGAATACTCAGGTTTGTTTGTTAATTTCTCTCAACATGATCCGGACAATTTTAATTGTTCTCATTTAAGCACTACTTCAACTTATGTCATGTGATGAGATGAGCACGTCAGTTCAAAATATTATGCATTTACTTCATGGCTGACCAATAATAATATATTATTATTCTAGGATATTATTATTATTCCAACATATTATTATTATTCTAGAATATTATTATTGTATCTACCTATACAATCTCATCATAATTATCACACTGACGCCACCCTGTAAATCTATACGACCGATGGTGCGAGAGTCTTTTCTTTCATCTCCCATGGGGCAAATAATTTGAATATCTGACTGATCACTTATTCAGTACTTTATATACATGGCGAAGCAAGAATTAAATTAGTGCTCTGACAAGCTTAATTCGTTTCGGGTCATAAAACATTGACTCATCATGTCAAAAGTAAGGCTGACGATTACTTCCAACATACGATTACAGTGCAAGTACAGTGCAATAAATATTTTATGGCAATCTACACAATGCTATGGTAAGCATAGATTAACTAGCTTGAATTATGAGTCTGGCGAAATGTGGGTGTTAGCACCTCTGCCTACCCCTTCGGGGATACAGGCGTGAGTTTATGTTATGAATTATGAGTTTAGGAATACGGATAAGCATACTTAGAGTTGTTTTTGTAAATACATAAATATTATACATGGAAACCCCCAGACCAATGCAAATATTCCCGTTTATGCACACAAATATTTACAGTAAGCGGGAATCGAACTCGCTTTCACTACTGCCACGTCACAGACGTTAAATGACGTACGGACGACGGATATAAGTGCTGACTTTAAATTTTAATAGAATTTGCAACCCATATTATTTGTAAGACATAAATTGAAAATAGATCAACATTCTCATAACTTAAAGTTTCTGGTGAAGTGAGAGGAAAAAGAGTGATAAGAAAGTGTCTGGTGGATGATATATGTATAGGTGGTGAACGATGCCTCCTTTCCATAAAAATGTAGTTTTCTGTGATGATCAGACACAAATACATACGGCGATATGCAATACAACCTAGATAAACAATACTTAAATAAAAAAGTACAGTTGCATAAATTAGATACATCATGTGCCTTAATCGCAAGGCAATAGGGTTAATACATTTATTAATTTGTATAACATGTAGGTAAGCTAGTGAGATAAATAATTGCATCATCTCACCAACAAACTAACTGAACCGAGATCCAGTGCATAACATTCACTAATTGACGACACGAGACATCCCACAGACACATGATGGCTATCCTGAATGGCACTCAGTTTTGAATCTCCATTATTTGAGGATAATGAGACAAATGTCCAAAATCTCTCAAATTAAGATTTAGAGTTTATGTTATTAGATTTTACAAAAAATACATACATCGTAAAATATCAGACTCAGGCTATCCGTTAAATTAAATTTAAAAAAGCAATACCAAATAACACTTTAATAAGGTAGTGAAAAATATAAAGAGGTACTTAAAGTTTGCGAGTCTGTGAGGTTGTAGGGTAGGTACTCTGTGGAGTTACTAAATCGATTTAGAAAAAATCACCTATAGAAAGCCACATTATTTGTGAGTGTCAATATATTATCACGCTATCGGAGTGACGTTTTTGTGTTAGTAATCTATACTAATATTATAAAGAGGAAAGATTTGTACCTATTTTTGTATGTTTGTATGTTTGTAATGAATAGGCTCAAAAAGTACTGGGCCGATTTAAACAATTCTTTCACCTCTAAAAGGCTACAATATCTAGGAGTAACATAGGCTATATATCATCACGCTACCATACAAGGGAGCGGAGTAATAATCATAAATCTCAATTGATCCGGTAAATTTCTATACATTGGCGCTAATATCGCTAACAATTTCCGTTGTCATGACAGCAAGGAAAAGTAGTATAGAGAGGCAAGTAGTGAATCGAGTAGAGTCGTACAACGCGATAATCGACATCCACGCGGGCGGAGCCGCGGGCAACAGCTAGTATCTAATATAGGGAAATAAACAATTAGTATTACATTTTTTACATTGAACTTGAACCCTCCACTTAACCGGCTGTAAAAAGATTGCTCTTTACAGGGGGGGAATATTTTGCCAGTTAAAGGAATGAATGAATGAATTTCTTTATTTACAATATTATTTACGATTATTTATTTTATTTATTTACAATATAATTTATTTACAATAAATACAGGTAGTTGACGTTTCTTGAATAATCTCATCAGATCTGAATATAATACAGAGAGGAAGGGTAACAGAGAAGGGAATAAAGTGAAGCAAGAGAAGTGAGGCTACGCGAAGGTCACTGTAGTTCAAAGTTCGTGACAACAAAATAATGAAAGAAGGTCAGTCTCAAAAAGTGTGTTATTACTGGTCGTCTGCCATCCTTACCCCTTCAATGAAGTACCTAGAACTTCGTTAACCTACACAGTGGTGGTCTATAATTAAATTACATGAACCGTATTGAGGGCAGGATGGACTTTTACCAACAAATACTACACAGAAACTGCACTAGTTTTTAATTAAATTAACTATCGTCAAGCAAAATAATACTGTACAGACCGTATGTTTAATATGTATTGTTCTATTTTTATTCAATACGTTTGTGCAACTCCTCAGTTGAAGTACATATTTATGGACACCAGAAGTTCGCAGATAGAATTACATTACATGAAATACACTACTACATTTCAGAAACGAATGAAAGACTGATTAATAATCCGTACGAGACAGCATTTCAATGAAATTTTCTTACATGATAATATAACATTGTTGGTACATAAACCAGAAATTTATTTATTAATTAAAACATATAATTCAAGTCCATGTAAAAGTAATCACTAACGGTGTCTCGTATACCGTTAGTGATTATTTTCACTTGAACTGTCAATATCAAAGAATATGATCTTGACAGATACTTTATGTATGTACCTAATCGTAGTGAAAATAGGTACATATAGTGTGTTAGACGGTTCCATATTAACTAACATCTTCATCATCTTATTTCCTTTTCTTTGTTTTACTATGTTCATGATCATCACTCATAAAGTCACGCAGGCTATTGTCATATTTTTTAAAACTAATTCTGTCATTACTGAGAAATTGCTAAAATTCATAAAGTCATTCTTTATATTTATTTTCTCCCTGATAAATAATGGCATCAGTAACTAAATTGCTTGGGAAAGAGTACCATCGATAACGCGGGGGTAGACGGGCCAAAACTTACAACAAACAAAACTAACTGAAAATACAAGCCAGTCACGACACGATTAAAAGCTATGGACCAAGCAAAATGACTTCACTTGGATGGAATTTAACGCACCGAATATGACCGATCACAGCACGAGAACGGCCGAGTGCAATTTCGGTTTCCACCGAAAATAATATTTTTGCCGAAACTCGACTGAATCCGAACCCGTATATTCGTTGGACATTAGAAAAGAGCCTTTTAGCAGAGGATCGGTAATTGTGTAAAGTACACTTTGTTTTTGTGCTCTTACATTCAGAACTGAGAGCTGAGCGATACTTGACATCTTGAAGTAACAAAATGTACGTACGTACCCGGTACTTAATAATGATCCCTTCTTTGGCAATAATTTAGTTTTGCTTTAACATAAATTGACATTATTTTAATTATAGCCTTTTTCCATTCTGTATAAGAGATTCAAACTTGGATGTAGAATTAGTGACGACATTGTGACGAAATGTGACAACCTAAAAAGAAATAGAAATGCAGTGATTTATGAGTAATTCAAAGAAAACTGCTGGGCGCAAGGTGTAAAATCGCGCTGTTTCACCATCCAATATCTTCAAAACCAAGGCGTCACAAATTCGAAACTAGGTTGAGATGTGCGTCACATTTTCGTCACTGGAAGATGCGATACTTACCAAGCCGCTAGTAATTTGGGCGCAAGGTTCTAAGGTTAATCTTTTATTTGGTTCCCATACAATCGTGTTCCAGCTAAACTATATACGAGTATAGTAAAGTTCAGTAAATTTATTGTTTTAGTTGCCTATTACAGATAGGTTTAAGTGTCAAATTCGATTCATAGTTAGAACTGCTATCCCCGAAAGAACCTGCCAGAACCGACTCGCTATTGTTTTACTTGCCCATTACAGACAGGTTTAGTACCTAGTACCTCGGTTTAGAAATTTGGATATTGTTTGTCTGGATATCAATTAATTGCATTTCAAAAATTCGGTTTTCGTGCATATAGATTACGGTCATCTGAATTTTGTGCATTTAGATTTCGTGTGTCTGGAACTCGTTCGTCTGGATTATAAAACGTCGTACAAATGAATAAATATGCAAAAGAAATTCAGAGTTACGATTCGGAATTTGAAAAAAATGGGATTATGAAAAAATGGCCAAACGTTTTCGGGATTATGATGTTTTCTTATTATTTCTTACAAGAGCAATATTAATATGGTCGATAGATATTTTATTATCAAACTCAAAGCGAACATTCCCAATATACGAGTATTTCATAAAGGAGAAACCTAGACTACTTCATTACATCAACAACTTTGTAAAGTATAAATGAAGTGAAGTCTGAAAGTTCTATGCGACATCGTACGTGCAAGTTTTATGAGAGAGAAATACTGTGGAGTGTACTTCGACACTTCAGTTTTGGTAGTTCGGCACATCCAATAATATGATTGACATCCCCGAATAATGCCAGACGAAGGAATATGCGAAGAAACATTATAAAGGGAACCATCAACTACAACAATTGTGATCATCAAACCCCATCTCTTCCCATGTGGTGTCGCATAAGGCGACTCAGGGATAGAGCTGTTACTAAACAGATATACAGCCCAGGCTCAGCCACAGATGCGTGAGTCTAGTCAACAATACTGCCCAGAATACGGGAAAGCTTACCTTTATTGCGTTGGACTGAATACAATGGTTAGTTAAATGTGGGTGTTAGTTGTTGGCGCGAGCATATGTATGTATGCATGTATATTATCCTTTACAATTGTTAAGATACCAATATACTTCGAAACTTTAAACGCGTAATGAGTTTGAACACATTTTCTGAAACTATTTCATAATGAAATGCTTTTTTATTTAATTAGAATATTCCAATTATCTTTCACACTTTCTACGGTATGGAAATCCGTTCAATTTAATAAATCTCTGTGCAACGTGTAGAATATCCCTACCTACGTTAATTAAATCGGTATTAGATGCGTGACAATTTCGTGGGTTTAAGCGCGATTCACACACAGCGCGGGAGCGGGTCGGGCGCGGGTCGTTTTTCAATCCATCGCTGTTTACAGGATAAAGTAAAAAAATACCTTACCAAGAAAACGGCGATGTATGGCAAAAACACCCGCGCCCGACCCGCACCCACGCTGTGTGTGAATCGCGCTTTAACGAGCGCAGTCGTGCATATAACAGAATCTCAATCGCAACCTCCAACATACGCCATACCCTTCGAACATAGTCTATCATATCGGGGCGCGCACAGTGTCTATTTGTACTCGCAAAGTGTTGGCAATAAAATATCTTTTATCTATCTATTTATACTATTATATAATTGAACCTTGAACGCTTTTTTAATACTAATTTTAAGAATTTACTAACAGTTACTATCAAAAAGATACTAACTGTAAATCGCCTCTTACGGCACCCTTCGGATGAGATGAGGTTCTGATATTCGTGCATGTATTCTTTTATTCGTTCGTTCGTTTTCGTTAATTCGTACTTCACTTCTTTTTTTGACAATTAGTAATATTTAATTATAGCTATCGTTGGGATTGTTAAACCGTGGCAGATTGGTGTTCCTTCCCTCAATACATTGAATTAACAATGCCATCTGCTATGCTATCAGCAACGTTGACGAAAATATAACTTTTAAGATTTAGGTAGAATATTCCTACTCAGAAAAATCAATAGCATATAAAGGGCGCGTCGAAAAGAACCACCTTCATAGCCCTATGCACACGGATCCGTAAAGCTGTGGGCGGATTACGTGAATTAAGTTCGTTCAATAATTTTTTAACATTGTATCATCACTCTTACAGTATATTTGTGATAGTCGTAATAGAAACATTCAAATTAAGAGACATGACACTTTTACAGTATTTTATCGTTCTACTGTAATCATTATACCTATAATCGAATGTGTTTGTAGTTATAATTGGAGAGAAGTAAGCGTCCTCCTAAAGGTCTATACTAAACTAATTTATAAAGTCTGCTTAAGTATGATTTTCACACGTATCCTAATCCTACTTCTTTCTACTAACATAGTAAAGCCCCATTAAAACGATTCCTCAGAGACTCAACCAAAAACGCGTCTTAAACGGGAAATCGTAATAAACCGCAATTTGCAGTTTTTAAGAAGTAACCACGTCTTCAATTAGGAAAGTGGAAGCACTCACTTATTTTGGTTTGACAATAAAATTTAGATGCATTAGCATTGATAAGATATTTAACATAATTGAATATCTACTGTGCGTCTTCAGAAGCTACATAGTTTCTTACATCATGCTCTACTGATACTGACCCATCCTCAGCTCAGTCACTTGGAGCATTTTGTTATTCACATTATGGAAGAATACCCAGGAAAACTCGACACTATCACAAGTTCTGTTGTACATTTTAATAATAATTTGTTATTTCCTTTTCTTGTCAGGAAAAAAAATAAAGAAGTTAAAAGTTTGATGATTATGAAGATGTTCAACAAAATGGATTCTTCTCGAGTGAGTATTTTTAACGCCTGAAGACATATAAACGAGGCAAGGCAATCTCGTAATTAATATTCCCTTGCCAGAAAAATCTAAAGAACCAACCAAATCAACCAAGAACCAAAAAAAAACACCAACGAAAACTTCGTGTCTTGGAATATGAAAAATTTAACTTTTGATTTTGTTTCGACAAAACTTTCCACCATGGTCGATAGGAAACCAAATTATGAACCTCACCTTAAATGACTTTGTTCCCCCACACCACACAGGTGTTTTAGGGCAAACTCACACAGCGATCGCGGCTGCTATCAGGTCCGAATCGTCCGACGCCTCGTACAGCAAGCGTGTGCTCTAAGTACACAGGGTCCCAGTTTGGGCGTAGAACTTAAAGGTCGTCAACAATATCACAATTTGGCTACGTCCACTGCGGATCATGGCCGTCAGAATTATAAGATACCGCTTGCAATATTTTGCAATAAACATTCTGTTATAGGTACAAAATCTAACTCTAATAGTTACTGAAATAGTCGGCCGTCTCGTCTATCTTGGTTATTACGCTAGCGGACGCTCTGTTTCAAGGCTCTTAGTCTGCGGTCACTGAGCTAATCAATGTCGCTTATGTTACAGGACTGAATTTGCTCTCAGTACCATGTATATATAAATCAATTTTGGTGTAAACCAAAATAATAAAGTCGCTTGTTATAATCATAATATGGGTTATAACTATTTCCAGTTGGATACTATCCAGCACTTGAAAGTTATACCGTCGTCATCAAGTTATGTACCGACATGAATATCCTAATCCTAGCGTAATCGTGTAAATCAACAAGACTGCTGCGTGCTCGTGAATGATGGATGAGACACGGCACCTATTGAATACTATTAGCGAATTTAAATACTTTATAAAATAGTGTCAGTGTCAATTTTAACATATGTCCTTATTTTCTTGACCTGTATATATATGTTACTTACATAGCTATTCACAGGTCAAGCAAATAAGGACAGGGCTGTCCTTATTTGCTTGACCTAGGAATAGATATCTAAATATTAGTCTTTAATGAGAATAATTTCGACAAGTTATATTCCTTAGAATAAAAAAAGGTTTTGACAGTTGAATTTGTTGAGCCATTTAAAAACGCTTCATAAAAATAGCTGGAAAAGTATAACATCATGCCTTCTTACTCGTAGCGTGTAGTGTAAATGCATGGAGTGCAAGAGATTGTCGCAGTTATCTCGGTCTGTGTTGCAATCATACGTGTATGTTTCAGAATAAAAGTAATTTGAAATTTAATAACGAATTTAAAAAGTTATATTTTGGACTTAATTTAATTGTTTATATTTTAACCAATTTTGGGAATTAAAAATAAGGAAACGTCATAGACAATAATTAAGATATACATGATGAAAAATTACGTTGAATCGGACGACCTTCCAATTATCCCTATTAATAAAATTATGACGCATAATTTGAATGGGTACCAATGAATAGTACTTAAATAAAATAGCGTAGGTTAGGTACCTACCTATTAAAGATGAAATTATAATATACATGATCATAAATGATCGTGAAGATTACAATTAGTTATATGATCAAATTTATCCAAAAGTACATGAACGAATAATTATGTAAAAGCATCAACAGCGCATAGATTAAAATAATATAAAAGGGCTATTATAATATATAGGTAGTATGAACACTAGCTGCGTCAAATTTCTAAGTTCCTGAAGATGAATGCATAAAATTGGTATATTCCCAGTAGTCCCCTCTAGCTCTGTCTTCCGGGTGACAACTGGGAATTATCTTCCCAGTTGTCACCGGGGTGACAATTTGTGCCGACTGTTCCCTTTGAAACTTGGCTAGAGGGGACAAATGGGAAGTTTGTTTCTCAGTTGTCACGGCGGGGGGGGGGGACAATTGCAATTAAAAACAATCCATAAATTTCAGCTTGTCAAAATGCTTACAACATTAGAAAAATATTAACTTAGCCATTAGCCATAACATTAGCCTTAGTGGTATGGGTAATGGACTGCTGAGACGAGGTCTGGGTTCGATCCCAGGTTTACCATGGCACATCCAAATGATTGCGATGCTGCTTTTCGAAGTTATGTGTGTATTTATCGCAGGTTTACAAGTGCCCGGTTTATGGCAATAGGCTCGCCACCTATTACATTGGGACCTAAATATGAAATAATAATAATATTATGAAAGGTCAATTTGCTTTTATTTAATATTTTTGTTACAATAACATTCACTCAATCACAAAAACAACAAGAACATCAAAAACAACAAGAATCTGGTGGTAGAAATTTGATGGCATGAATTTGTCAAAAATTTCGTCCGGGTGGGATACACCATGCACATATGCGGGAAACCCCTCATAGTAATCCAACCTCGGTTGTATTGCGTTTAGGGGTCAGCAAGTGCATAGCTGGGCAGAGGTGGTGGTAGTTGCAGCACATATGCGACCAGTGGGGACGGAGAGAAGAGTACTCAAAGAGTCGAGTTGTCTCGGCATCTCCGATATGGGAGATGCCAAAACAACTCGACTTTTCGAATATCTGAGTCAGATATAATCCAAAAACATAGCCGAGTCAGGAAATATTATCAACAAACGAACATAACGGGTGCACAGTCAACTTCACATGCTGGCGAACACACACGTATGCCTCTGGTCAGACACAAGTCATTCTATAGAAATCTATGCGGCCATTATTTACTGCTTTAAGCTCCAGCTCATAATTTTGAGTAAAAGATAACAACACAGAGAAGTTCAATAATTAATTTTGGTCCAAACATTAATTTAAATAAATAAAAATCAGGCTTGAAAATCATATCTTACATGAAAAATAATAATAATTTCTTATATGAAAAATGTAATTACCTTTATATCATTTCAATTGGTAAATAATTGAGAACTTCATGGGCGCGCGAACTGTCAAAACGGGCCTTTTATTTTGTGACAACTATAATAGTTAATATTTTTCTAATGTTGTAAGCATTTTGACATTCTGTTGATTCTACGTAACATAAGAAATAAAAAAGCTGAAATTTATGGATTGTTTTTAATTGCAATTGTCCCCCCCCCCCCCCCCCCCCCCCGTGACAACTGAGAAACAAACTTCCCATTTGTCCCCTCTAGCCAACTTTCAAAGGGAACAGTTGGCACAAATTGTCACCCCGGTGACAATTGGGAAGATAATTCCCAGCTGTCACCCCGGAGGACAGAGCTAGAGGGGACTACTGGGAATATAGTTGCATGGTATGGTATAAGAAAAAGTGAAATGAGTAACTTAAAGCCCATGTTTTCGTTATTGTTAATAAGCAACAATGGTTTTTGTTTGAAAAGTCTTCGTAATCAAGTAGATATAGGTAGGTATCTAAGTGCACTAGGTCAAAAGTTCAACGCCCTCGCAATATCTTTCAAGTGTCAGTCTTCAAATACCTTAACAAATATCAAAATATCTTATTCAAATAAAATGTACTAAGGTGTATAAACACCTTAGTACATTTTATTTGAATAAGTGAACCATGGACTGATGATCAGAATATAAATATTAATGAAAGATAAAATATAATCCAAAAGCTTTGCACATTACATTCGCAAGTAAGGTTCATAGTTGGGATAGAAAACGTTCACCATATTATTCGTAATAATAATAATTCGATTATCGTCGACCTCGATAAACAGACTATGTATTCAAATCGATAATAATTTTACAATTTCTTTAGACAAAATATATAAATACAAACAGCATTTTATCGACAACATCATTGAATGACAAACTTTGAATGTGTTAAAACATTCGCATAAAACATAAATGCAATTTAATTATAACGAACATGGTTGTCTTTTACGCGAAGCCGCTGTTTCCTGAGCAAAATTTGCACACACACACGAAATTTTAGAACATACTCGTGCTTAACTAACATTATTATCATTCTATATTCAGTTTGTTTGTGTTAAGAGCCAAAAGGTTAAAGTCAAACTGATTATGCAAAATACTAATCGAGTATCGGGTATCTTCTGTAGCGTATAATTTATGAGTATGTCCTAGTGCGCTCCTACAAAGGCGATGGCGGAAGCGGACGCGGGCGCTACGATCTTAATAAAATGCAGAATCAGATATGATTGATTTATTGTTTTGTAAGGAGAAAGATATCTGGTTTGTTACACCTGCATCGTGCCGGCTGATGCTCACTGTCTGCTAACTCACTCAAACCAGCCGCCTAAGGCGCGTAAGGGTGAACTTAACGAAGGGTTTCACACATATGATATTTCCGCTCCCGCACTCGCTACCGCTCTAGGCCCATAGTCTGTTTGAAGCGTTAGGGTGGTTGTAGGTGGATACCGGCGCCCCATAAGTAAGTCGCTAATTCTTATAGTGTATATAATGTACATTTTCTGATAAATGTTCGACTAAGGGCGATTACAAGAGTAGATCTTTTACTCTAAGATGATATTCAGTACACCCTAGAAGAATTTTTGGTTGGATGAAATATGAAGCAATTGACAACTACAGTTTTTTTTTGTTTTTTATTTATGGCACGTCAATTTGACTTCACCTCGCCTGATGTTAAGCTGAAGGCAAAGTCTCATGAAAGAGGGTCACCATTGCAAACACGTTCTGTGCTACAATGGTGGCACTCAGCTTGACGGCCTCATCAGATGCTTTTTCACGCCCCTTTTTCAGGACCCGGGACTGTAGGAAGAAGCAAACACGTGCGCCGGCAAGGAATTCCAGGACTTAATGGTGCGGCAGAGAAAAGACTCACCGAACCGCTTGGTTCTTGATGGAATATTCTGTACCGTATGCGAGTGACAGTGTGTTCCATAGGGCCTATTTAATACCTTACAAATTGTCGGAATAAAGATGGCTGGAACAGTACAGTACATTAAAATTGTTTGGATTGTATATTCAATAAAGTTGAGTCAGTTTGTGTATGCATAAGTTTGTTTTCCAATATACTTTGTTATATGAATGTCTGCATGCGTTTTAGTGAGTGTATTTGGTTACACAGTACGAGTTTTATAACTGCTCTCACTGGCTCCGGTAGGGGGTGCTACCCGCGAGGATTTTGCGCACAGGAAATCAAATAGACAGTGTTCAACCTTATTTACATTTAATCCATCGGTCCGTACTGTTCGTATTCCGTACGTTATTGATAGCTACAATGGAGAACACATTGTGTGTATGTAAATATAATATATATATTTACAGAAATGATTTCCGTGACGGGTAGACTATTGAAAGGAAACATCAAGGACATGGATTCCTTAAAGATCGTACTGAAAAAAGGGAAAAAAGCGTGTTCGCGAGGTTAACTGGTCACAAAACTACTACTATAATATTATTTACTATTGATTTTAGGACTAATTTAGTGATTTGAATATCCGATAATTCGGTACTGTTACATTTCGAAAAATTGAATTCTCAAAACATAGTAATTTCCCGACGAGTGTTATAATACTAATGAAAATGACCATGTCAATCTCAAATCCAAAATTTAGTGATGGTATTCAAATTTCATGGCATATATAGCCGACGGCTGAAATCAATAAGTTTATTTGATGAATCTTTAACTGTTTGAATAGCCAGAGATATACAAGTTTACGATTGATGAGGTGAGAGCTCATTGCAATAAAATATTCCTTATCCTAAAATATAATTCGCGATTATATGTAGCACTGCTCACCGACTGTGTTTATACTAAAATATCTCATAAAACATAACATTTATATGGAACGGAGTTATTGAGATTCCTACTATTAAAAATAAAACATATGTATTATAGGTATATAACTTTTTAACTCTTCATAGATTAAATCGTCCTTTCTCTTCCATATCTATTTTTCTTCAAAGGCACTAAATTACTATTAACTTAGATAATAAAACGCTCAAAGTGGCTTAGCACGTGAAGAAGCTGTTTTCCTCTATTCTGTTGTAAAAAATGGCTTCATTGCAATATTGATCATAATCATATTCAATATTTATTATATTGATACCATTATCACATTTTTGCTACTTCCACCAAAAAGGCATACAAATATAAAGTTTAATTTTCAAAGTAAAGTTCTGGTATATAATTAACTAACTGCAGGCCTAACACGGGCGCGGGACAAATATCTCTCTCCACCGCTTATGTCAAATTGACGGGGACAAACGCGTTTGTCCCTAATTGCTAGCATGGCGTCGAAGGAGATAACTTATGTCCCTCGCTGTGACGTAGACAAGGGACTTTTTCTCCACTTGCTTAGCACGGCGGCCGTAAACTGGACAAGATATGTCTCTTTTCGACAGATTATAGAGAGAAATTAGTCTCTGAACTATTGAGGTGGGGACAAAAATCGTAACCGAAAAATAAATACATTGGATTTGATTAATTAATTAATGAATTAAAATTTTAATATATATATATAACATATCTATATGTATATATGTAGGTATATATATGGGGAAGGGGGGATTTAAATATTTTTCTCAAATAATTTTGACCTTCAATATTTAAAATCCAGTAATAAAGTATTAATATTTGTATGTATGTATATGTATGTATGTATATGTATGTATATATATATATATATATATATATATATATATATACACATATATACGACACATTACGTAACACAATACATCCCATTACAAGGTAATAATACCTACTTACTAACTTAGCTATATCTACGTTAAATGAAATTAAAATAACACCGACAATTTAAAAAGTCAATGTTTCACTTATAAAATATGCACGTTGCTAGGTTTTATCAATTTGGTCGAATAATACTTTTTCGTATATTGGTAGCATTGAGTGGACAAACGTTCTCCCCGGTGACAAACTAGTCTCTCCTCGACGCCATGCTAGCTAAAGGGAGAGAGAAGGAGGGAAAGACAAATTTTTCTCCACTCCCCGGGGACTTTTGTCTTCGCGCCATGCTAGCCCTACTGACCCGCGCAACTTCGTCTGCGTCACCTTTGCAACATTTTTCATTTCTGCTTCGCACCAGTTGGTTGTAGCATGAAGTTATGATGCAGTAGCGAAAAATGTTTAGCCTTTCTTCATATTTAATTGTGCAATGACAAACCAGTCTGACTTTCTACAGAACATCAGTTTGCGGTTGCCGACTGCCTAAGTAAAAGTTTATACAATTGAATGTAATGCTTTACCTCTCGGGAGAGTAACGACGTTAAACAACCTTCGCGTTTTGATATCTTCGATACTTCGAGACTAAAAGTATAACATGGAAGGAAAGTCTAGAACTAGCGCTTTAAGTCGAAAAAATACTAAGGTAGTGATAGATTTTGATGTGCTCTTTCTGAATTTCATATTAGCCAGCTCGTATTCTTGCCGCTCGCACCGCCATATTGGAAAAAAGTTTTTGGCAAGTATCTCGTTTATTATGAGTTCTTCGCTATTGTATGATAACAATATTGGTTCAATTCCCTACGCATAAGGTATAACAGGGAAAGAGGTACGATTGCATTGAGTATTTTCTATACGTTGAATCCACTAAGAAAAGATTTTTGATAACTTTGAGATTAAAATAATCATGAAATCACTATTTAGGCCCTTTCACATGCCAATTTATAAATGAAGAGGCATAGTTTACTTAGTAAATCAACAAACCATGAGAGTCTATATTACGCGGTGCATCAGTGCATCATCCATCAGTAATGCACCAAATTTGAATCACACCATATTTTTATTGATTTGATTTTGATTTGATTTGGTAGGTACGGTAAAACCAATAAGTAATTAATTTATGCTTATTTAAATAACTACATCAACTACGGGATGTCGCGCATACGATTTCAAACACGGACGTAAGGGGAGCTCGCCCATGCAAAAGTCAAAATTGATGTAGTTATTTGTGTATCGTACCATTCTATGCTGTTATTATGTCACTCTACCTACTTTTCAGCTATGAATATAAATTAGGTAGAATATTAATATGGAATATCAATATAATATGGTTTTATCTTTGTGAATTAATCATTGATTTTG
Organism: Pelosia muscerda; assembly: GCA_963691645.1. Classification (NCBI taxonomy): domain Eukaryota; kingdom Metazoa; phylum Arthropoda; class Insecta; order Lepidoptera; family Erebidae; genus Pelosia; species Pelosia muscerda. Next base: position 17,987,595 of record OY829098.1, on the reverse strand, counting down.
TTACTGTTAACGTGAAAAGGTCACACAGCAATTGATTGTGACGTAGTTCTGCTGTGTTCAACTAGTGGAAGTTGAAAAAAAAAACAAAGATGGTAAGATTCTTCATGAACAGTCAATATAAGCAAATTTTCTGATGTGACCTCCGACCACAACGTAAATTTATCACTGAATTTGCAACCAAACTTTTTCGACACAGTTTTTGGTGGAATTTCTCTTATTCTTTTTTAGTTTTAGATGGTCTCGTGAGTGTTAGAGGGTATTATGTCAATCCTATGAGGTAGACAAACCTGGTTAGCTGCAGATAGATGCTGGAATGATCTAGGTTTGAACTACATAGACAGATAATATAATTCCTTAACGACACACATCATGATTATCTGGTTTAAAATAATAGAGGAATATTATTGATTGTATAGGTAGTTCATTAAAGATGCAATCAGTATGCAGCATTCAACGATCTGTCATCTTATGGTATTCTAGTTTTCGTATTCAAGTTGGTTAAAATAACCAAATCAACCTTCATTGCAGCTTTATTTCCGACTTTGAGAAAAAAGTTACATGTCGTTTAATACGTCAGTCTCATACGAGTGGTGCTGTTGATGGGCACATCCGAAATCGCTTTTAGTATGCAATGCTCGGTAAAGTAGTAAATAATTACAGATATAGGTACCACAAAGATCAAAGAGCGCATAAAACTTTTCTTGTAGTCAAAAGATGCGGAAGGAAGATTGGAGGAGATTGAAATTTCAACAAGGTAAACAAAGTAACCAAAGCTATAAGTGACTGACTAACACGACCAGTAACTTCCGCCTGACGTTTCGCAAACTGCAGAAGCTATTTCAGAAATGGTTGTAAATTCACTGTCGACATATGTATTACAAACTTGTTAGCTACAAATTTCCATAATTAATCTCGGAGGAGTGCACTGCGCATACTTTAAATGAGCCCATAGCAACAACTTTTTGAACTTTTCCTTCACGGTTTACATTACATGCACCAAAAAATCTCTCTTATTAAAGGTTGTTTAATTAGCGCCACAATAAATTTCCCATTTATAACGTTAGTATTTGAATTACAGTGTATGAACATCATGATTAGAAGTCAGTAAATCGTAGTAGGTATGTACATACACTTCTCCATCTTAAAATCTCTGATAGTAAATAACTAAAAAGTCGTTATAGGAAAAAATGCAATAAATAAAAATAAATTAGTCGTAGGTATTTAGATTAATAAATAGAACAAGCGAGCGAAAGTCTCAGTTTCTACAAGGTGGTCGATTTGACATATCTCCCGAGCTCCCGAGGTCTTCTGTTTACAGAACTACTAGTACCTACGTATTATGTAAGTTTCCATTCTTGTTCATGTATAATCTATACAAATATACTCGTAGAAAAATATGAGTAAGAGGGTTGACACAAAACTTTCGCATACTATGATCCCCAACAAAGCTCCGTCGTCACGTTTAAGGGCGTGGGTCTAAGCTCGTCCTACTTCCACTTTAATACAGGTAGGTACATATATGAATGTTAAATTATGTTATCAAAATCACGCAGTACGTACCAAATTACTATGGAATAATCCAGTGATTTTGAATACTATTTTAATTACTTTTCTATTAACGAGGATACTCATAGAATATGCAAACAATATGTATGAATTTCATATTTAAGACATCGAATTAATTCATTTCAAACTAAAGAACCTATATGCAGAATCGGGTTTGACGCATTTGGTGCACTTCTCAACTTGTACACCATGCTCAAATGGTGCACTTCGCAACTGGTGCACTTCTCAAATGGTACACTTCGCAATTGGTGCACTTCTCAATTGGTGCACTTCGCAAAAGGAGCACTTTTTAGATGAGTGGAGATTTTGGCAAATTGTCTCAAAATGAAAGAATCTTTGATTTTGCGCAGGTAATTTTCTTAAAAATATAATCAACTAACACCCTTTCAAGTAGGTACACACTTACTTAAACTTAAATAATTTTCAATATACTTAATGTAAAAGTCACTCGAAAGTAATAAACAAATATGACAGAAAGATTTGTCTAGGGCAAAATAATTATAACAAACCAAAAATTATTTTAATTAAACGTAACTTAATCACTACAACATTTTTAATATTTGAAAAAAAAAAAAATATTAATTAATTTTTATTATTTAAAAAAAAATACACGGCTATAATAAAAATATAATTATGTAAGAAAAAATAGATTTACAATAAAAAAGGTAACATAATAAAGACATGATATAATATCCTTTATTTAATATGTACTTCTTTTAGTTATAGTTACTATTGTTAGGTAATAAATTAAATTCATTTATTCCTAAAATAAAAGCACCTAATAAAAGTACTTGAAAATTGTATGTTTGTTTTATATAATCACATATAATCACTTTGTGATTATATTATTATAATAACAAAGTGAGTTATTATTTTGCCGTAGACAAATCTTTCTGTCATATTTGTTTAATACTTTCGAGTGACTTTTTACATTAATGTTGAAAATTATTTAAGTTTAAGTAGGTGTGTACCCGCTTGAAAGGGTGTTGATTATATTTTTAAGAAAATTACCTGCGCAAAATCAAAGATTCTTTCATTTTTAGACAATTTGCCAAAATCTCCACTCATCTTAAAAAGTGCTCCTTTTGCGAAGTGCACCAATTGAGAAGTGCACCAATTGCGAAGTGTACCATTTGAGAAGTGCACCAGTTGCGAAGTGCACCATTTGAGCATGGTGTACAAGTTGAGAAGTGCACCAAATGCGTCAAACCCGCAGAATCATGCGTTTGCGTTATTATTTATACTAGTATAGTACCGCTACCCTGAGTATTCTGACGGACGCTGACGTTCCGAATCACACTATGAAAGTAAAGTAAAATTGAAATAATATTACTTCAAATAAGTGGTGGTGGGTGTAGCCCCACCAGTCTCTATAATAAGTAACTTTCATAATGTTAATTTCTCGTTGGTGTTGTAACTATCTGACTAAAGGATCAAAGAAATCATAACGTTAGGATTAGACGGGAGCAGGCGTGGACAAATTACGCCATAACGTACCTACTCGTACATCTTCAGACCATTACTTTTTGTACCGATACCAACCAATGTGACCCTTATAAATGCTGGAAAGTGCTGTGCAAAAGAAGTATTGGTAAAAATATTAGGCCGTTCTACTTAGCGAATGCTGGTACGTTACATTATTATTCGTTCAATGTATTCATAAAAAAAGTATCGCCGTAACTCAAATACTTTTTCCCACAAATAATTGAAGTACGACCATTTCAGTTCAAACGATTGATGAGAAAATTTGGTATCTTTACATTGTTATAGACGTTATACCTCCTCCCATCAGACTAATGGAACAAATGAAAGAACACAAGATCTTTTGTCTAAATTCAAATAGAACGAAACTGGCAGTTTCAAATCAAACACTACGCGCCCCTTCACGAGCAGCCAATAACCGATTGCCAATTCATTTATTTGTTTACAAGACATTCTTTATTTTCTATCGGTACTGTGATTGCACGAATTGAGAGCCTTCGTTAAACCGTTATACGCTAGGATGATGATGAAAGCGTTCAGTTTTTATCAAAATAACGTGAACTGACTGCCTTGCACCCGCCTTGCACTGAGTGGGGATCGAACCCGCGCCACCTGAGTAGCAATTGCATTCACTACTGCCATGCCACAGAAACTCTCTAATTATAGTAATTAAACTCGCGAACACTGTAAAAATGCACACTAATACCACAGAATATACATATAACAGTACTGACTAACTTCAGATGAAGCCTACACACTTAGGTACATCAGTATAGGGCTTACGAAGTCTTACTGGGAAATAGGAGGACAAATAGGCAAATATTTATTCAGAATAATGACAAGCTTATTTTTCCAGTGCTGTCAATGTTTTTCCCCAAATTCATTTTTACAAAAGTAATCTATACAAACGAGTGCTCCGTACTCTTTATTTTGTTCACAGAATTTTATTGCGATTCAATACTTTTATATTTAATAAATAATCATGATATTTATGTAAAATGCATACATTTAATAGGTATATTACACATATCAAATCTAATATATAAAAATCAATGCGACTTTTCGTTGTAATTTTATAACTCAAGTTCGGGCTCACCCTATCCAAATCAAATTTTCAGGCTTTGTACTATTTAGTAGATAGTTTATGTGAAATTTGCAGAAAATCGGTGGAGCGGTTTAAACATACCACAGGCGAAGCTGGGGCGGGTCAGCTAGTATAATATAATTAAAAGCATCGTATTTAGGTATGTACTTAGTGATGAGTCAAAAGGTTGTGCTTGTATTTCGCGAATTGGGCGGATCAGATCAAAGACTGCTAAATTTACGTAGGTATTCTCTACAGTCTGAATGCTTGAAAAGCGTAACGAGAAAGTTGAATTTCGATAAGCCAACACTTACTTTTTGGAGGAAGCTCACAAAGGGAGGATAATAGTCTGTTTATAAAACAGTGGTTAGAGCATAATAAATTTGTAAATATAGTAAATAATATAATAAGTATGGTAAATATAGTATCGTTTTTCGCAAGTAGCGTAGTAGTACTGAACGCCACCCCAAGGGGGCGCGGGTTCGATTTTCGCTTAATGCAAATATTTGTATGCATGAATATGGCTGTCTGCATTGGTCTCGTCGTGCCTCGGAGAGCACGTTAAGCAGTCGGTTCTGGTTGTCATAAGAATATCTATGGCAGTCGTTACGGGTAGTTGGAACCCTATAATGTCCAACAACTGGTTTAACTGCAATGCTTCGATATCATCAATTGCTTATGGAGGTCAGATGGCAGTCGCTACACGAAAAATTTCTCGAAGTTCAGTCAAACCTGCAATCAGACTAGTAAAGCGGACCTCAGATCCCAGATCCGCCAGTCACAATAACACTAGTATGTAGAAGAAAGATGAGACTCAACTATTTCATCCTTTTCGACCTTTATTGAATCTTCAATAATATAATCGCATTAACTCGGACTACTTGAACGGGAATTCCAATTTCCAGGAAGGAACAACTATAAGGCATATTGGACGTTATTAAGAGCTCATGCAACTGGCGGTGAACTCATGTTATTTCTCAATACCACCAGTAATATTTATTAATGAGACAAAAGCTTTTGTATACGGTAAGTACACTGAGTTAGGTCAACTAAGTTATATAAGATGGTCTCTATTCTGAGTTCTATATTATTACGTCCCATTTATTGGAAGATAGCTTATTTCCAATACTTAGTGCACTTAGGTATAAATAAGTTTCGACGTTCTTTTATTAAAAACGATAATTCTATATTGTCAGTTATGAACATAAACACTACAATGAACTGAACTATATCGGTGATATTTCGGAGCTGGTGAATGCAGATACCGATTACCGCAGCGCAGTACCCAATATTTATTTCTATAAACTGATCCAAATTTTCAATTTGTCATGTTAGTAACTTCATATTCTTGTATGTTCCGTCGGTTCTCAAGTTTATATCTAAATAAACTTGAAATTTAGTCTAATATAATTATGTGTTATGGCGTATCCGCCATATTGGACTTCCGTAATCATTAAAAATACTTTATGCTTGTATATCTTAGATATATGTGTAAACCAATTTGTTAGCTCTCTCGATACACTTAAGATATTTTATTTGTGGGGGAAATATTACGATTGCCTAGTCAGAATATTAGGTACAACGCTATATATAAGTAGTGGTGGTAGTGTATTTGTAAGTACCCCACACAGTATGTCTACCCTTGGTAAGGTATTATATATCTACCCACTTCTTTACATACATAGTTTTCTGTATACTTTTCGTTTCTAATTCTTTTAAAAATGCACCTACTGAGTCCCTCTCTGCACCATGTGCATGTGCATAATGCATAAAGATGTGCATAAAGTTTAGTAAAAAAATATTTCCAAAGCTAAGTAAATGTTTGTGTAAGGGATCATGATCATGTCAGTGACACGTGTGTAGTTTTTCAACCAGGAATCTCTTAATTGCAATTACAATGGTTTAACCACACCGGACGCACAATTTACCCGTTAATTGAATCATGTTTAGACAGCACGACCAACGACATTCTGAAGGCACAAGTAGGTATATTTGCAATTTGCTGACATTGCCCGATCCTATTATAAGATAAATTAACATCAATAGTAATATCTAAAAATATTTATTATTCCATTTATTCTGTTTTATAAAGATCGCGTGAGCATGGCATTTTTCTTGCGGATTTTTTTTATCGGATGCATGAAGTGGATGGAGTACAAATATATTTTAATAGCCGACCGGCTTCGCTCGTGGTGGCATACTTCGAAACCCGGGGTATACATATATGCACGTTATTTATTAAGTATCAAATAATATATCGGAATCTGGCGGTCTTGTTCACATTTGTGACTACCGCTCCGCTCGCTAGCATAGTAGTGTGATGCTATATAGCCTATAAGCTTCCTCGATAAACAGACTATTCAATACAAAGATAACAAACACTCTAGCTTTATACAATTCAATAAAATAATAACAAAGTCTAATAATGGTCTAATAATAATTCTTCTATTGTTTTATGTGATCTTATGCCATGGTTTAGGTATAATGGCTCAATGAGTTTGAACTCTATCCGACCATGTTCAAACAAGGTCGAATCAATGTAACTGAGGATTTCCATGTAGTTCTCCTATGGAGATCAGTCAGTTTACTAGAAAAGTGTTCAAAAGTATAACGTATGTAATTCGATAGTTGATGTCAACTTGGGTGACAGAATATTTAATAATAAACATTTATTGTGAGCAACCGGATGCTATAATCACAATTGCTTAATAAGTTTCAAATCGTTTGGACAATAAGGTAGTTAAATTCGACTCACAAGATTTGATTTAATGCATTGTTATATAAGATGATGGTTTCAACTGCATTCTTTTTATTCATGAGAGGTGTACAAGTTACAAAATAGTACAATGTTTTGCTGATGAAGTGGGGCATCTCACTTGGCCATGCATATTTTTTGTGCCGGCGAAAGTTGTTCTGAGACTGTTTAATTTTGATCAAAAGAACCCGAAGGACTAAAAAAGGTCAAAGGTTCGCTATGATTGTGGAGATAAGAAAAGTAGATATTCTTCTTTACTACTTCTTCTTTCAATCTCAGGGTCTTAAAGCGAGGAGTGTAAGTCCACTAAGATAGGCCGCCAATCTAAGAGTCGTCATTGTAGCATTATCTACTATAGTGACCCTCATTAATGAGATTTTATACCTATACTAAAGATTCCTGTACAGTTAAGTGAAGTCACGTCACCCCTCAAAAAAAATCAATAATCTTTTTATTGATTTTTTTTTAGGGATTTTATAGATATAACAAGTATTACAAAATTCAAGGAATACTTCTCTAAAAGCAAATGTAAACCGACTTCATAGCCAACGAAAAAATAATGGAATATATCTGAAAATGTGAATAAAATAATTGGGTTACTCTTTTACGGCCATGGAGTTATGATTGCGGTCGATTCTTAATTGCTTTTCCGATTCGAAACAGTTTTATCTAACATATTGGCAAATTGTACGATAGGTACGTACTGCAATAATAAATAAAGGTAAAAAAGCATATCCGTGTTGTTTAAAATATACATTTCTAACTTTCTAAAATATCCATCTTTTCATGATTTTGTCGCACGGGACTCCCCAGTCGAAACAGCCTGATACAGATGGTTTTAGTCGGTTCGACGCTAAATAACCGATCCGCCATCCGTCATACAACCTCTGTCGAATATAGGGCCTGACTTATATGACTGAGAAATTAGTTTCAGATAAACGATAATAATACATACTATATAACATATTTCCTATAAAAAAAATCACATCATCATCACATTTAAAGTAATTCGCGTTGCCCTACGTCATTTCTTATATTTCCAAATGCGCTGAAGTGACAAAAAGTTATTGATCATATTTCTGTATGTACAACCGTTTTCAAAATTTACAAAAAACAATATTTTTCAATGATGTGTACGATATGTACCTACCTATAATTATTAGAGCTACAATGTACGTCGAAATTTTGTACACGATTTTGTAATAATTTTGCGCTAGCAGACAAAACACGAGTAATATCTATTATCCATATATCTATGATATATATGAAGGGGTTTGGTCCAACTTAAAATCTTACGTTTGTTTGATTGCAATCGGTTAAGTTGAACCAGAGTTATGATTAGTAATTATATAATTTAAGTTGCACAGATGGCGCTTAGGTCGCGATAACCGATAGTCACGCGGGCGAAGCCGCGGGCATAGGCTAGTAAGTAATCTTACATAGCGAGTATAAGCACGACACGACAGGACACGAGAGGATTGAAAAATTGTGTAGTACCTACGGTCTACGGTGTTATATGTACCTCCCTATGACTTCGTACCACGGAGGACCGAACTATATAGATGATTCGTACGTACGGTATTTGCCTATGCGTTTGGGGCAGTCTGGGGTGGGATGTTAGCTCCAAAATTACGAACTCCATTTAGATGTTGTTTTAGCGAACTATGTGCATGTACAAAGATAGGTGTCACGGTAACAATTCACCAAAGAGCGTCATGCTGCTTTCAACCTTAAAGAGTGCAAAACCAAAACTACTAGACTGCTTATGACTATTATGATATGATTTTAAAAAGTAATGGATTTCTTCAGTAATGTGGGTGACTAAGAGAGGGTGTTTTTTATTCTCGTTTTAATATTATGGATGCTAACAGAACTGGTACAAATGTATCCTGAGAATATTTTCAATGTTAGGGACATACCTAGGAACAGTATGATCAAGCGACAAAAAGAAACCCTCATAATGCCCTAATGGGGTTTACTGTTGTATGTGTTCTAATTCTAAAAATAGTATCTAAGTAATCTATATGTATTTAGAATGTACAATTTTTATTTGTTACTAAGTGAAATTAGGTGGTAATTTCACTTTAGAAACATTATCTTCTCTTTGTTTAATATATATACTTACCGAGAGCATAATGGCTCACAATAAAAATAGAATAATATTTATGGCTGCCCTGCAATCTTAATTCGGTAAAAAAAATATATTTTTATATACCCTATTGTTACAAAATACAATTTCAAAATAAGTTTTATATTCTAAATCTATTATTTATTTTTAATATATTATTATGTTTTATCCACTAACTTGGTTTAGTGTCATTTTGAGATCCTATGCAGTAGTAGCAGTAGATGCCGAACCCAATCACTAGAAGCAGCAGTACCAGGATCCGGGTGGAGAGCAGCCTGCAACGCAGGATCCTGCCGAGCCTCATCATAGATCTGCAAAGATGGTACTCATGTTTTTTTCTAGTATCAACAACTATATAGGAACCTATTTATAGTATTTGGATTCTGACTTTTTAAAAAATAAATTTATATTTTTATTGTCACTGGCCAGTATTATGTTGTTTAGTTTAAAACAATTAAAACCTTTTTAGAAACAAGAAGAAAATAAATAAAAAGTAATAGTAGGTAAGTAGTAAAAGAAGGCAATAATTAAAAAGTAAGGATTCTCTTCTGTTGTATGTATTGTCAAGAAAAAATATTACTCACTTAAGTTTAAGATGAAGTTAATTTTTTAGAATTTGCTTAATTCTATGTGGAGGGTTCAGACGAAATTTTTGAAATAAAAATATAATAAGTGTGAATTAAATAGGTACTTACTTAGTTTTTTTTGCACAAATATAAAATAAAAGTTACAGTTATGTAGCCCAGGTAACTATTAATATTGTGGATCACGTACAAATTAGTCTTTTATAAATTACACATATTGAATGTTTAAAGTTGTTTCAATTTAAAAACCAAACCAACACTGATTTATTTCTCAATAATTGCCTTTAAGGTTTCCTGGATTAACTAAAGCAGAATCTTTAATCGATATCAAAACATTAAAATAAGTCCCTTTTAGAAAAAAATGGGTCTTCATCGTCAAAGCGTAAACAGTAAACAAGATGTGTTAGAAGGAATCATTCCTGGAACTTTTTACAACTTAAATATAGGTACTTACATTCTATGCGCAACGATCTGCCAGTAAGTGATGTTTACATTTTATTTCACCAGCATTAAACACGTGAATTTATTTTCAATGACTTAAGTACGGCCCAACGCTTTCCGGCAGTAAAGTAATGCCACCGCTACTAGAGCCGAAGCCGAATAATGTAGTTGTACCGATCGGTTTGGCATTTGGCATTTGGATGGCAAGTGACGTAGGGGATACCAGTTTGCGTTAAGAAATCCTACTATTCTCTACAATGGTAGGTTTCCTCTTCTTTGCTACTATAAATAAAGTTGTAAGATTAACCAGTTGGACCCTGTAACTTATACTTTATGTAATATTTTAATGCAGTATTTTATTCTAATCATGATTCATTTGATTTTTAACTATTTAAGAGTAGTTCTAAAGATTCAGATTTGTAAATTGTAAGTATCTAATTTAAGAGGAAATAAACACACTTACCTATTTTAGACTTTTTTACTTATTATAGATTTGTATTGTAAAATATTATGTTATAGACAATAATTTTAAGATTTTTAGTTTGCCGATTTTTACTTTTAGTTGTTTGTAGTTTGAGTAACTTAGGCTATTTTTATTTTAGAAAAAAAAAGATATTGCATTCCACGCGGACGCAGTCGCGGTCACAGCTAGTAAATTAATCTAAGTAGATATAGGTTACATATTATATTTTGCACCTTAACCATGAATAAATCTGACAAATAGTAAATAAACCACACATTATCTAACTTGCATAACACACTATATTACGGAACTTTTATCCTTAGCAAATAATAATTGAGTAGGTATTTTATTATAATTTTATATTCATACTGCTTTATAACAGCGGTGAAATTATAGTACCAAAATGGTAGAATTTTGTAGTGCTTACATGCAATTAACTTTGGAACTTGGAAGTAAGAAAAGTTTTGTGACACAGATACGGCGTTACGCACAATTAAGTATATTTTATTGGAATAAATTATAAAACCTGCGTTGATATACACTTGTGTGTAGGTAGTAGCACAGTTTCGTTATACTGTGGTAATAAGTACCTAATTCGCAATATGATATTAAATTAGGGCAGTGATAGGTTAATAAATTTATAATAATTACATTATGAGTAGATATAAAATGAAGTTATGATTAGGTAAATATTACTATCAATAGTCGGCAATCGATACAACAATCGGTAAGTTAATATAGGTACATAACTAGTTTATCACCATTTACTACACTCAGTATATGTCAAACAAGTACTACGTACAGGCCTTTGGTACATATTAGTAATCTGTGATAGCAAGTTAAGACTCACCGTGTGGACAGTTTATTTCTTTTATTACATTACAATGAAATACAACGCTCTGGGCAATACTGGAATGGAAGTGTCCCATCTTTGTATGGGAGGAGCTGCATTCAGTAATATTTATGGGTAGGTAACATTATTATCAGTATACCTACCTACTTACTGTTTACAGTATAATTTAGCTATATAGGTAGGTATGTGTCTGCTAGCTAGGTAAATAATGTGTGTTGTAAAGTAATGTAATTGTTGTATATATATGTTGTATAGGTATAAAATGTAGTATAACGAAGAGTAAAGTAAGTAATACCCGGAGGTTTTCATACTTAAATCCCCTCCTTAAATTCTGTGTGTACTACTACCGCCGCGCAGCACTGGTCAGCCCTTCAGTAGGCTTCAGTAACCTTTATCAAAACACATTAAACAAATAAACTAGTAGTTATTACTGACTAACTAGTAGTCTGATACACTGGTATCTACTAGACTAATTACTGAATTAGTCTTTAAAATGCATAACGAAGCAGAAAAGTATGACGACCCATGTCTCGCTAGTGTTTATAACTGGTTTATTGAATTTAAATGTGGTCGCACTATACTCACTAATGATCTGCGAGAAGGACGGCTTTCTACGGCGACAACTGTAGGAAACATCGGTGCTGTGCGGCGTATAATAGAGACTGACAAAAGAGTTACCTATCAGCAAATTCGGATTTAGGGTTCAGAGAGCTTTGTTTCACATCATATGTCCGAGGCCCCAAAAACTCTATTGTATTGATTGGTGCCGTGAAATGCTTCCACGATTTAACGGAGGTGAGTCAAATGCTGTGTTCGACATACTGAATCAATCGAAATCCTAAAACTAAAATATTAAGTATTTGCTGAATGGGTGTTTCCTTCCGAGGAGTTGCCAACTAAGGTGAAGAGAGGTCGAAGAGTGTGAAAAAAAAAGGTGGCCTCGTTGTCATTATCTGACCTCCGACTCCCGAGTCGCTTCCGCTCGTCGCGGGCTGTGCGAGTCTGAACTCTGCTTCGGATTCGCTCCGCCGCCTCCTTCTCTAACATCGATAACGCAGTCCACGCGCTTGCACATCGTACCATAGCCGTGAGCGAGAGGACCTGTCTAGTCAGGCAGGCAATAGACTCGCCACCTATTACATTGGGACCTAAACATAAACTGGCGAAATGTGTGTACTAGCACTTATGCCTAACCTTTCGGGGATATAAGCGTGAGTTTATGTTATGTTATGTAACATTAAAAATATTTTTTTTAACCGCCTATACCAAAACAACCGGGTTATGATCTTGACGTGCCTGCCTTTAGCTCCCGAACGGATGAACCGATTTTGTTTTTTGTTTGAAAAATGATTAAGTCGGGAGTGATTATTAGATATCATCTCGTCATCCTTTCGTTGATCCCAACAGAACTTTAATATTTTTCGTGAAGCGACTGCCATCCGGCCTCTGCAACCTATGGTTATAGATGATATCGTTGTACTGCGGTTTTACGAGTTGTTGGACTTTTTAGTAGCGAGTGTCATAGATGTTCGTATGTCAACCGGGACCGAAGCCGCCGAGTAGAGAATGTTGTTTTCGTTTCGAATACCTAATTAAAATGAAAATACACAAAGACATGACAACTCTAAAGTGATACCCCTAGATGGGGATGGAATTAGGTTCACAAAAGGTTGACTATGGATGCAGGGTGGCTGTAAATCAACGAAAGCGGTCAATTTGAATTTATGTATTTTAAAAACAAATTACGATTTTAATTACGAGATATAAACTAGATACCTACCTATATATTAGTTCTACAGGTTTCCTTTCCTAGTCGATCTTCAAACGTAACCTACGTGTAACAAAATACTTACCTACCTACTTTGTTTTAGCGAATATAACGAAGATCGATGTTTTGAGCTATTGAGAGAAGTTCTCAAAAGAGGAGTAAATTATTTTGAAACTGGTCCGTGGTATGGGCAGGGTTCTTCTGAGCGGACTTTTGGCAAGGTACGTAGGTACATATCTGTTTGTTTTTTATTGAAAGTAATATTATAATGTGATCTTTACTTTTAACTTTCGTTCCAATATCTTGTGAACACCAGAAATTTTAGGAATAGTACCTAGTTACCTACCTTATGTCTTCAGTACCAATACCACTTGGCATGACACATGTCCCTGCACCGGAGGAAATCAATGAAGGTAGCGACACACTGATAAAAAAAATGTTAACACAAAATCGTTACAACAGAAGAAGAAGGTGCTATTCATTGCGGCTCTTTTCAAAATACTAATAAGGATGAATGCACGCTCAACACAGCGGACGCCTTACGAATGTTTGAGGCCAATACAAGCATAGGCTTAGGATGCGCAATAGTAAACCAGTCTTCAATCGGAATGAGTGTCTCATGTTTGTTTCAATACTTTCAATCTTCGAGACAATAACTTGAGGACCAATAGTGTATAAAATAAACTTAGTAGACAAGTAAAAACATCTTTCTTGAGACTTCCTACAGAAAATTTCAAATATTTGCTAGGTTCTCGTACAATCTCTCAGCAATATTAGTTGCATTAGGTAAGTACATTAGGGAAGTAGGCAAACCCGCGCAACAAACTACGTTTCAAATGAAAATAAATCATCTTGGATCTAGTTAGTGTTATTCAAAATTCCCTTTTGACCTCACCAAAATCCATGATACGAATTTTCTCCACTCCCTTCAATGTGCCACTAACAGCGGTACGGTAAAATAATATGCCTAATGGCATATTATTTTAAGTAAGCCATCAGATGCAGTTGACACGAGATATGTGAGCAGCCGAATCTGTGTAACTGAAAACACGGCCTAGCCAGAATTATTCGCATCCAATCAAATTTTGAATGGCCTACTATTTAATAGAAACCTTAAATGCAAAACTAATTATTGAAATCCCCCTATCACCACCACCATGCCTATGCAGTTATGAGGTTCCATCTGCCATTCTGATTACACAAATACTTTTGTCCCCGTGCGGAAATCTCCACGTATACTCCCCATGTCAGTCAGCGAGGATGGTCATGTCGGACCATCTTCGGCCGTCAGTTGACGGTAGGTTGAGGTAGCCTTTGGGATATCCCTCACGCCCCGGCTGAGAAATTTAAGTACCTGGTGTAAATAAATAAATAAACTTTTCAGGGATTGGTTGGAGTACCAAGAGAGTCCTATTACATCGCAAGCAAAGTTGGCAGATATGAGTTGAACGTTGAAAAAATGTTCGATTTCTCTGCTGAGAAGACTGAGGCCGCAGTAGACAACACGCTGGAGCGACTTGGCTTGGATTATGTGAATCTGATACAGGTAGGTTAGTTGAGGATATCTAGTGGACAGATGGCTCGTGGAACCGACTAGGACCAACCTTACTACCAAGCATTTCCACCAGTGGGAAGGTTACATCTAATCAGGAGTAGCCTTCCCACTGATGCAAATCAGGTCACCAGTGGGATGGTTACATCTAATCAGGAGTAGCCTCACAAGTAGTCTTCCCTCTGGTACAAACGACGAAAATCCTTCCCAATGGTGGGAAGGTTGTTTTAAAAATAGTTAAATATCTCATCTTCCCATATCACCATATTCACAAAACAACATAATATTCGCAAAAAACCACAGATATAGAAAAAAAATATTGCTGTGTGTGTTTGATGTGGATTAGAGAATTTTATTGACTTTCACGACTTACGCCACAGAAGAATGAATTTATTCCGTGACTTACGCCATATCAATCAGTTTATCATCATACTTAATATTGGTCTCCACAGGGATTGTCGTTTAGTACTTACCATAATGGCGACTGAAGGACAGACTTCGAACGTTTATTTCAACTATGTAGTGTTAAACTCGTCATTATTCAGGCTATCACTATAATAGACCTGAGAATACTCCCTTCGGGCTCATGGCCCACTCCCCATCACCACCAGGACTTTTAAGTACTCGGTCATTTACCGTTGTTATAGTCAAGTCTCAGAGGCCTAGAGCCATTTGTTTTCAAGAGTCAATTTGGAGAATTCGTAGTCCGTAAATCGAACTCGACCCGACACGAGAATCTTATCAAATTAGAGCCAAACCATTGGTATTTGATGACAATTTTGTTAGGTTTGTAATCAACATTGAAAATGGGTCCCGCCCTGAAATGTTGTGTACATTCATTATACCTACCTATATATTTTAGTTAAATCATTTAACAGTGTGTCTACCTAAGTACTTCTATCCCTAAAAAGGAGGACATGATACAAAAACTAAAAAATAAAATGAATTCGACCAAACTCATGTTCTTGTTCTCTTCGTTTGTACGCTTACATGTGCTTATATTATCTTATAACAATATTGTTCCGACTATTCGTCTTATAGGTATTATTCGAGGGAGCCAAGTGACAACAGTTTTATTGAGATATTATCGTCCGGCTTGACCTTAGTTGTCTGCCTAAAGTAACAGTGTAATAATTGTGTCTCAATTGATATTCGTACTAGTAGGTAGTAACTATTTGCTCTTGTAGCTATAGATACGTTGAGTCTAAAACTTCTCACCTTTCCTATTTTGGTGTCAGAAAGCAGTCAACCAAGCCAAATTATAAAAACAGCGAATTATTTTTCATGTAGGACACGTCAATTCGACTTCAACTCGCCTGATGGTAAGCTGAAAGTGTAGTCTCATGAAAGAGGTCATCATTACAAACTCATGGAACACATTAAATGGTGGGCGGTCCCAGGGCTTCAACCAGCATTGTGATTAGTGTGACGAAGGTGCATGATGTCGAATCTATTCAAATATGTATTTGAATTCTACGAACGTTACTGAGAATTTGCTGTGAAGACTACTTGTAAGCTCCAATTACGGGTATTAAAACTCTCAAGGAGATTAGTGTGCTTCGAAAGCGTATCGTTTGCTTGTACAAGTACGATCATTGATTGCCAATTAGCATTTTGTAATGTTATGAAAAGGTACAACAATTTATAGTTGTTATTATAACACCTATCTAATTCTTGCGACTCCCTTAGCTTGTGCCTACAAGAAAACCCCGGCGAGGTGGGCTATTCTCAGTCGGGGCGCTGTCGGGGTGATTGACTGAAATTGCTTTTCTATAATTTTCAAGAAAAGCAACTTGTATAAATCTATTGTTTTAAGCTTTTTCAAAGTATTTACAATAAATTTAAAAAGATGAGCCAAAGAATACCTAAATTGGTTAGAAATTTGGAACAATGAATTAGGTACGCAAGTATTTAGGTAGGTAATCAAATTTGAAATTACATTGTAAGTTCCATTTTCGGTTATCGTTGAAGATGTCAATTGCTTACTGGTTCATTTCCATTGGATTGCTCATTTCCATTGTAGGTAAGTAAATTGGTGTATTTGTTCACCCGTATTATCTTAATCTTCTCAAGGGTAGATTGAGGTATAGGAGCACATTAAGACACTCACACCAAGTAAACCTTACCTTCTGATTAATTACAGGCTTCTCCCTCAGGGTTGCGATACCATATCGTCATATAAAAAACGCATTAGCCAAACCAAGAGGAGAGAAGTGATCCCCGGATTAAAATGCCGGGTTGCAACTTGGAAAAACTTTAACTTGATTATGATAATCTCAATCTACACAAGCGTGCTGTTTTTCGTTAAGGAATCCCATTTTGTACCTTCGTAGCCAATTAGTCTCAGTCCATACTAGTACGGTTGGGCTGGGGAACTTAGGCGTACCTCGTCACACGTTGGTGTTGTCTTTATTCAATGATTTGTAAGCTCTATAAAAATGGTCAATGTAGAATCAAATAGGTAAAAATATAATTTCGATGATAGCGCTTTGCCGTCTGCACAATCTTAACACTGGTACGAGTATCAGCTGTAGCAATAGCTGTAGGTAATAAAGATTATAATTCCTGTCATGCGTTCTTTATTACATAATATAATAATACATAATATTGTTATTGTATGCGTAGCTTTAATCTGTACTTAACCATTATTATGAGATAATATTTAACCTCGATAGGCAGTATGTTGGCTGTAAGAGCACGTACGTTGCCGCGATTAAACAATGTTCGTTTGCCTCAGCGACTGTTTATTTAGCTACTAATAAAGTACAACGTCTTTTGAATTGGCACGTCGCGTCCTTAGGAAGAAGAGTGGGAATGGCGAAGGAGTGTATAGCATTCCCTAGAGGAATAATTGTAGGACTAATAAGGGATCAGATCAAAATCTGAAATGTACTTAGATAAAATGAATATATTATTTTACGATTATTTATCGAACAATAATTGAATATAATTTGGTAAGTAATATAATATGAATTCTTAAAAATATATTTTGTATCATCCAATATATTTAATCCGTACTAAAACCACGTATATAGCTACTTACTAAGTATTATTTATTCTGTGCTAAAACTAAAACGCAAATCACAGCACGTGACTTCATTCGTGAGCAATCAAGTTTCTGCGAGCATTATGTCCATGTAATGTCCTACAATGTACCTACAAATAAATAATAGAAATGTTAGTTTTCGTGGGAATAATAATAATATTAAGTAGGTATGTACTAAATATAATAAAAATGTATGAAGATTAATTTAAAACACTTTCTGAAAAGTACGATCCCCTATGTATTGTTTGACACCTTATAAAGAATTTGACCTGTTTATAAATATATCTATTAGCTCTAAAGATTCGGTAGGTACTCTAAAATATATCAAAACAGTAGACATGTGATAGAGAAAATAAAGAGAGAACGTTCTTCAAAATCGCACTGACTCTCCCACTTTTGCCCGATCGATGCGATTTGCCAAATCAAATGCTGGTACCGACCGGACCGTGTATTATTTACTTAATTAAATTAATTTTACAACAAATAGACAAAGACGGCCAAATACCCTCAAGCATTCTTACTTATAAAGACAAGTACCTACCTACAGAGTTAAGAGCGACTAAGTAGTGTATATAATTCGAATTTTCTATCGTCTAATTAATTTAAGCCTCTTATATTATAAAACTATCTGACCCGCGCAACTTCGTCTGCGTCATCCCGTTTTTCCAACATTTTTCATTCCTGCTTCGCACCTGTTGCTCGTAGCATGGTGTTTTATACATATAAACCTTCCTCTTTAACCATTCTATCTATAAAAATAAACCGCATCAAGATCTGTTGCGTAGTTTTAAAGATTTACAAAGGGACGTAGGGACAGAGAACGCGACTTTATTTTATACTATGTAGTGATATGGACAGGTAGCACAGAAAAGATAATACTGGTAGCAGGTAGCACAATAGGTAGTTATAGGTAGATATTTAGGTAGGCACGAGTAGCTGACCCAAAATAAATAAATAAATAAATAAATATTCTAGGACAATCTACACAACGTCACCTAGACCCATGGTAAGCATAGTTTAACTAGCTTGTGTTACGGGTTCTAGAATGCGGATAAACATACATAGATACATTTTTTTTTTTTGTAAATACATACATATTATACATAGAAACAAAATGTGTTCAAAATACACTCTAGTTATACGCACAATACAATACGCTATGTACCTTTATACCGATAGGCTAACTTTTATATTTGGATCTACAGAAAACAGTCTGATGAACATAATTTTGTTCCAATTTTTATTAAATGCAGTTAATTCTGTCATCATGGGTGTTCTGTGATTTTTTTCAGTGAAATATTTTTAATTGTTTATGACTGGTTTTATTTATGACCAAATCGTAGTCATTGTAAATATTGTACTTGCTATAGTTGGAAATACGTAAGTAACTAATTGATAATGTGAGATAAAGCAAATTACATTGCAGACTGATTTATTTGCGATCAGACTTTTTACAAGCCACTTAGTGCCAGCTTAGCACGCTGTCTATGGAAAGTGGTTACAGGCGCTAATAGACTTTGCAATATCTGAGGCCTGATGGCCAACCCTATAGAAACATTCTAGTGATAGTTCTTGAAGAGGAGGTGGGGGAGGTAGGAGCGAGATTGAGTGAGCTTCTGTGCCATTAGCGCAGGATTCTTGTAAAATCTTAATTAATCACTTAGGTACATAATATAATATGATAAGACCTATTATTTCATTTCAGATTCATGACTTTAGTTTTGCCCCCGATACGTCTATAATACTGAAAGAAACGTTACCTGCGCTGGAGAAGGCCGTTAAGGATGGTAAAGCGAGATTCATAGGTCTAGCCGATTACGATGTAGAGCTGATGAAAGAAGTAATTGAAGAGGCCGATGTGAAAATATCCACGATCCTCTCTTATGCGAAGTCTACGCTACATGACAACAGGCTGCAGAACTACGTCAAGTATTTTAAGGTAATAAAAACAAGTAAATCTTCTATGTACTTAAAGGTTCCCAACAATTAGGAATACAATTTAGGTACTAATCGCTACACATAAGTGTATTAGATGGAGGTGCGTCGCGTTGGGATGATGGCAAATGGGTATACACTTTAATTTTATTGTTGTATGGTCACTAAAAATTTATTAAGTGAAAACTTAGGTAGGTAACAGTAGCGAGTAAACAGGACCGGCGGAAAAAATCTCACCTCAGACCATAAAATTTGAAAATCTCTATCACGGCCGAGCCAAGGAAAAAAAAACTTGATTCTATTTAAGATAATTAAGTAATAGGTAAGGTTCGTCACTAGTTGTCACCTATATGCCAGAATGGTAGGTAACAGTCTACAGTCTATAACTACTACCTACTTACTCATTACGAGGTCACTTTATAATTAATAAGAACAGGCCGCGACGCAGGCCAGCGAGACCTTTAGCCCGTGTTGCTGCAGGATTATGAGTGGGACTGTATGAAGGTGGGATTATATGAAATTCTTGTGAATAACACTCACATATTAGGTATCACAGACCTTTAACGTAGTAGGGCAAAATCGACTGAAGTACATTATTCTCAGAAGGTGCAACATCGCAATGGTAGTAGTCTATTCTAAAGAGATGAGAAAGGAACAAATGATATGTATAGGTATCGCAAAATATTAGACATTATAAGTATATTATCTTGTTGGGGTGCGTGCTCTAGAGCTTTCGCAGACACTTCGATCCTATTGGATATCGACGTTAGCGGAGCGATAGTTCTATCAGGGTTACTATTCCTCTTGATCGCAGGTGCTTGTAATCGTCTCTGGTTTGGGGTAACCCCTCCCGAGTACCTAGATCCATTCGGTGTCATCCTAAGGCGTGGTATTCCCATAGTATGTGCTTCATTGTTTCAACGTCTTCGTTGCAGTGTCTGCATGTTTCTTCGTTCATGATACCAATCTTGCTCAAGATGTATTTTATGCAGTAGTGGCCAGTAAACGCTCCCATTATTTTTCGGATTCTGTCTCTGCTGAGATTAATTATTATTTTCTCACTCAGCCTTTCCAATCCATTGTTTATGGATTCCTTCGAATGTGTTAGGCCTGGTTTGTTCCTCCATTCCTTAAGCTGCCTGTGTTTGGTCTGCTCTAGAATAGCCCTTTTGAATGTGAAACATTTTGAGACATTTTAAGTATACTTACATGATTATGTTTAGTTGAAGAGTATTTCAACAAAAGGATGAATTTGAAAACCCTTTATAAGTGGTTACCTAGGACATAGAAGAAGTCTGCCTAATTTCATAGTCATTTCCATAATCTATCCTGAACTTAACGCGGACGAATTCACGGGCGACAGCTAGTCATGATAACAATCATGAAGGATATGTTGTTACGTTTCCTTTTGCCTGGAAACTTGTACTCAAATTGTAATTGTAAGACTTCTTTGTCTTAACAATAGCAATATATAATTATAATTCTCCGTAGGTACCTATACGAGTTCTTCATGAAGTTTGAATTTTCTTTGAAGTAAATAAGTACCTATAAGTGCTCGAATAGTTGTTCACTAAGTAGTCCGCTGGAGAATTGTTTTCTTTGTTACCTGAAGCACCTGAAGTGGCCGGTTATGTAAACATTCTAGTGGCTAGCGGGACAACATCAGTATCACGATTTGTTTCCACGGAGGCAACCTATACCACGGAGGCAACCTATAAATGTACCTTTTCATTGCTGTTATTTTTATGGCAAGTTTACACAATATGCCAAACTCAAGTAATTGATAAAATATAATTTAAAAAAGCTTTTGAAATTTTGGAAATTGCCCACCTGAAACAACAAATTTAACACATACAAAACTACAAATTCTACTTACCTACATGTTTAAAGAAGTTAAATATAGGTTATTTAGGTATGTGGTTAATATTAGAAAAAAAAATCAAAAAGAAACCTCATTCTTTTAATCTAGGTAGGTACCTACTACGGCCGATAGCCACAGTAGGATGCGCGCGCATTTGTTTCGTCTTTCTTCTACGTTTAAAATTTTTTCCCGAAAACGAGTAGGTAATGAACAATTGTATTTTTAGTATTATTTTCTAAAACTCGAAGCGTCTTTAAAATAGTACCTACCTGCTCACTATCAGCATTTTTGAAAATTTCACTACTAAGGGAGTAAAATAGGTGACGAATGGTTGGTATATAATATGGCAGGTATATACCTACATGATTTTGGAAACCATTCCAGAGTAAAGGCATTGGGGTGATAAACGCTGCTGCTACTGGCATGGGTCTTCTGTCGAATCAAGGCCCTCAGCCTTGGCATCCGGCCAGTGACGATATAAAAGCTACTTGCCGACAAGCTGCCGAGTATTGTAAGGTAAGTATGCACAGATCCCAACCCCATACAACTACCATGATATTGCACAATAATTTTATATTATTAATAATAATAATTTTATATTTATACTAACTGACCACTTATTGGTTATGCCAAAACCTTAAGTTTTTACTTCTGTGGGGGGCATGATATTCACCATATTAATTTATCTCACACCAAAACTATCTATTATATAAAAATATAACTCCAGAACGCACGAACCGATTTCCACGGTTTTGCATTCGTTAGAAAGGTCTCGGGCTCCGTAAGGTTTAAAGCAAAGAAAATTCAGAAAAAAATCAACAAAAAAGTGGGAAAATAATTTTTTATAGCCATCTGGTGACGAAACGGAGTTCGCCGCGTTTGTTAGTGCCATATATAATTGTTTTGATTATATGTATGATGTGGATTATGTCTCCTTTGGTATTAATTAACGTAGGTACCTAGGTGATCATTTTAGCCTCGCATGTAATTGTCGTATATACTTCCAGTCACAGAACGTCGAGTTGGCTCGTCTGGCCACCTGGTTCACTCTTAGTCAACCTGACATCGACACCAACATGTGCGGTTTCTTCAACATAGAGCAGTTAAGAGATACTTTTGATGTACTGGAAAACGGATTGACTGAACATGAGAAGCAGGTCTTAACGAATGTTCAACATAAGTGAGTATAAATAGACATAATCTAGTTTGCAGTCCACATTTTAGGCCTAGTTCACTTTTTTGAAATTGTATTTAGGTGTATTGTATTGGACCCCCTTGATGGGAAAGATCCACCTTTAAGTTTAGGTAGTGGATTATTTCTCACTCCCTTCACAAAGTCAATAAAGTAGTACTTACCTACCTACTGTCATATGTATAGGTAATGAAAACTCGTAGATATTTGCACTATGCTACTACGTAACCGCAGGCTGTGAGCCGCTAAGTACGTCTATCTAAACAAAATTTTGTTCAGTTCGATTTTATAATTACCTAAAACGTGTCCTTTTTTATTAATATTTACTTTTGATTTTACATATGTATAATTTATACATAATGCTCACGTCTATTTCCCCGGAATGGAATTGGCAGAGATGAATTAACACCCGCATTTCACAAAGCATTGTATTCGGTCCCACGTACCTAATAAGGTTAGTGTACAATCATCGAGTTTAAAAATTTCTCCGAAGGTAGGTAACTACTTACACAGGACAACACGTGCAGGGTTTAGATGTCACCCGCATACGGAGCAGAATATTGAATATTCCATCAAGAACTTGGTTCTTGATGGAATATTCAGGTTCAGTGAGTCTTTCCTTTGGCACCTACTCACATAATTAAGTGAGTCACACCTATTCACATAATTATGTGAGCTACTAGCTGATGATGATCATTTGCGCAACCTATGGGAATTCTATTCCGGAATAAAAGGCCTATCTCTTATTCCAGGCTCTAATCTATCCCTGTAGGTACCAAATATCAGTCAGCCACTTCCAAACATCTTTACAAACTTTCACATTTAAGTATAATATTTAGGATATCTTACTGCCTAATGTATTATGCTCAAATTACACAGCTGGTTATGTCCAGACTGGTGACTAATAAACCACCCTTAGTCATTCTTCTTACTCATTAATAATATTGGATTCAAATATAAAAAAATGTAAATTCATAGTGTGACACCTTTTTGAAGTGAATTCTTTTTGGTTTTGTTTTTTATTTGTAATTTGTACCGGTTTTCTCTTCAGGTCATCACTGCCACAGTGCCACTATTTTTTATTATTCATTATATTTACCTACTTTACTATTACTCGTCACAACATAATGGGCTTATTTAAAAAACTACTAGTAGGTGCTATTTACACTATTAGTGACCATTTTAAATAATTGTCTAATTTCTTTAAGTAGCTCAAGCACAGGGTTACTGGTCCGCCCGCATCGCCTGTGCAAGGGCTACTGAGCTAACATTCGACTTACGAGTACCTATATTACTGAACCATAAATCACGTCTAGCATATTCGTACTTTGCCCCATGACTGGCAATAAAGGCAATATAGGCAATCTTTAAGTAGCATAAACCCCTTTCAGAATATGACTCTATATAGGTTTTTATGAAGGAGTATCCAGTGTACAGGGATGCTACCGTTCGCATCTCCTGTGCAGTGGAGACTGGCTAAGTTAGACAGCGAAACGTATAGTACGAGAGCCCACGACCAAAATTTTTGTCTCATAGCAATACGGCCAAAACCGCATCAAATCGATAGATACGATTATTCTGAACTCGAAAATACCAATATCAGACATTTTCCGCGTAGCGTTTGATCTAATCGAATTTTCAAAATTGTCAAAGAATTTTACCGAACTGCATCATAGCAATATGTCTGATTTGCAGACTGTAGTTGAATGATAGTTCTGAGATACCGGAAACATATTTTTCAGACGTTAGTGGTGTAGCGCAAACCCGTAAAATCACATAAAAAAATTAAAAATGAGACAAAATAAATGTCTCATAGCAATACGTCTGAAAATCTTTTTTATTAGTAAATTTTGTTTATTTGATGCGAACAAAACAATTTTCAGACGGAAATGTGAACGCAATAAATTTGTAGACCGTTTTGAATACGTTAACAAATTTTACCGATCGGTATCATAGCAATATGTCTGAAAATTGTTGGACATGATAAAATAAGTTGTCCACATGTGCAAAAAATTTATATCAGACAAATTAAGTGTAGCACCTTCTCTATCAGACAACTTTGCGGTACTCAGATATCATTTAAAAATCGTATTGAGGCATCTTGAATTTTCTGTTACAAACCAATGAATACGTTGCGACCCTGAATTTATTAGATGATAATTAACAAAGAATTTACCCGAAACCGTAACATTGAACTTGAAGAACTGAAATAAATCGCACAAAAGGAAACTGGGATGAAGTTGAAAAAAAAACGGTTTATTCAAAGTTACAAAATATTCTCGTATTCAATCGCTGTCGGATTCGGAATCGTCGTCGAAACGTTAAACGTTATTTTCGTTTTTGGGAGTATATGCTACACTTAAAGTGTCTGAAAACAGGTTTTTGGTAATCATGGCAGCAATACGAAAAGTTGAAAAAAAAAATTATCCGTATTGCTATGATACAGGTCGACTAAATTTGTTGACATTTTCAAAAATGCGCTCAGGCTATATGCTACGCGCAAAATGTCTGAAAACAAACTTTTTTGTAATACAATTATAAAATCTATGTACATTTTCACTATCAGACGTATTGCTATAATACCGACTGTCTTTTTTTTTTGACACAGCAGAAATGGCCTCCTACGCAGTTGCTACACTTTCGACCGTTACTACACACCTAGTCGGGTTCAGAATCATACAATCTAACGATTTTATAGGGTTTTTGCCGTATTGCTATGAGACATGGTTTTGGTCGTGGGCTCTCGGGCTAGTAGCACACATACGTAAGTATTAGCACTTCAGTTAAAACAGGATCAGGACAGCACCTACCATCTAGTGTAACTAATGTTATGCTCTAGTGCAAATGTATTGTCATTAGTTTGTCAGACAACGTATAGATGGATGCTGATTGCCAAGGAAACTAATATTGATTTAAAGGCTGAACCGCGCATGTCACTAAATAAGGGTCGATGAATGCTAGTGCTGTGAAAGCAATAACAAAACGTACCTACCCGATTAAACTCGTTACCACGTTACCGTTATTTCTCGATAATATCGGCTACGGCTTGGGGGGCTTACTATCATGAGCCTCTGACGGCTTACTGGCATAAAATATATATAAATGTACAAACCTGCACACAGTGACAGCTGCTGGATCTAATTATAAAAAGAGTCATTGTTCTTTACTAGGTGATGATGAATTTGTGGAATAAACGTCTTACCAAATCCGATAGGTAAGGCTGCGTATGAGCCTCGCCCCTCTATCGACGGCTGTATTCGCTTGAAGGTGAAGTTTTGTTTGACCCAGAAGGTCTAGATGGAGCCTCTTACACCCACACATTAATTTACTTACCTACTGATATTTTGTCTTTACAGATTCTTCAACACAGGCGCATTACACTGGGATAACGTTGAATCAGCGCTTTACCACAGCCAAATTAAATCTCGCTCCGGAGTACTCCAATAGAATCGGGCAACGAACTGTTTAACTTACTTCATGAATTGTTTTTATTTTTTAATTCCTATACACAATTTACAAAAAACAATGTACGTACCTATATACCTGCCTAGAGGCAGTGGTAGTAGCCGTTTTATATTTACCTATCATATTGTTTCATTAAAAATAAATATACATAACTAGTATTTTATTATTGCATCAAGTATTAGCTTACGTATCTCACTACCTTCTATAATTTGTATTAGTTTAGTTATTTTTAATAGACATAGAGTAATAATAATAATGCAATTACTACAGTTTCTCCTTGTTATTTGGAGAAGGCCTAATGAAATAACGGCAGGACCTACCGACTTCTCTAGTGTGTACCGCCTGGATTCTCAAGTAGTTTTTTGAAACGGTATACGCGATTCAATTTGAACTACCTTAGTTAAGTTAACATTTAGCAATTAAAATAACTTGAAAGGGGACGTAGTAAGTAGTAAGCCATCCCGAAGAGCGAGACCTATGCTCGGGCCCTCTCCGTGAGTAGCAGCGCTGCCGTGAAACAAATTACTTCACCACGACGCGACGGCAACTCAAATTCCGTTGATTCGACAGAAGACGACTTGAAGAAAATTTTTGATCTTGTGATAGGCGAGGATACTGACCACTATACTACCGAGGATTTATTAATGTATGTTAAATAGGTGTTCCGTTTGTACTGAATAAGTACAAATAGTATAAATAAATTACCCTTCAGATCTAGAAGGTATTAGTAGGCAGCGTCTTCACGTAACAAATTTTAAGAAAATAAGCACCAAATAAGTTTGAGCTTTGCTTAAAAAATAGCTGTTTTTCTCTTTTAGGTGGTTAAAGTAGGACAACAAATCTATATCTATAACCGATTTAGATAAACTTTATTCACATATAATAATGATTTATAATTGGATGATGTAACATTCTAAGATAATGATTATGCTGTAAAGTAACTAAGGACTCATGCACCTAGAAGCCTTGCTGTCTCAGGTAGGCACATTTGTTAATGTAAACACGTATTAGTATACTGTTCAATTTATAAATGTAATACACCAATCACAATCTTCCAGCCCTTATAAAGTCAGCTTAGTTAATTTTTACTTTTCCCCTGACGTTTACTGGTACAGAAAAAATGTGTAGTACCTACTTAACACATACAACAATCTGAGCTCAAGATCAAAATGTATCACAATAATGCATTGAGATAGTTAGTATTCATAATTAATATTTTAGCACGCTATTTAAAAAAAATTAACTTTGCCTCTGTGGTGGCGGTGACGAAGATCTCTCTCGCGCTGCACCCCAAAATACACCCTTGTCAGTGAAACTAAATAGCGCCATCTACCATAGGGCAGTTCTAAAACTGTAATGCCCTTATTATTGATTCCTATCATTACTAGATGTCACTTATCGGTTTATATTCAAGCTATCGTTGTGTTCGCGAATTCAGTATGAATAACAACAGTGAGATGAGATAAATATAAAGCGAAACTGCGGAGGTGTCATGTTAACCCTACTTGCTATTTTTGGATGTTCCTTCCGAATTGGAAAGGAACAATAAAAATTCATATGGCACTTCAACAATCAACGAATATCAAAAGGGCCACAAATATTAATATTCGTTTTGTTTAATGAAAAAAGATATATTTTCATATTACTAGTTGACAAAGCGCCCTTTTACCATTAGACTAGACTGATTTAATAACTGATATCAAAACAACCCCGACTCTTTATCAGTTGCGTTTGCGTTTACGTCCACAATGTTATCATGAAAGCAAGCTAGATCTATATACAGGGCGTCCCACTGCAATGCCACATGGGGGGAAAGTACCATGATTATTGTAAATAATACATTTTTAATAATTGCCACGTTACACTCGGTCTTCCTTTTACTTCTGATACTAATTTATTTAGCAAAAGATAACTCTTACGATGAAACCTTCCCATCGGTATCATAAAACTACAGACCAATTTTTTTCTCGTGTATCGGTTTCCATGCCCGGTTCAACGAGACTATGATTAAATATGTATGAATGTATGAATTTCGAGGGTAGGTATATAAGTGATGGCGCTGCTGACTTATATACTTACCTTCTAAATCTAAAGGGTAATTTATTCACCTACACTACTATAATATATCTTTCAAAATATTTCAATTGGTAAAAGGGTAGCTCAAATTGAATCGCGTGTACTGTTTTAAAAACAACTCTAGAATCTAGGCGGTACGTGATGGTTAATAAATAATTAGCTAGTGCGCAAGAGAGGCGCCCCACGTTATATTTACCTAAATGATATAGCCCATCTGATTTATTACCTAAGCCCCTTATGTTATATTCATTTAAATTATCTCTGGAAAATATCTCTCTCTGGAAAAATAAAATTCTAAATCCGCTCAAATTCTGTTTATTCAATCATAACATTTGAGAAAGAATCAATACTTAAAAGTTTATATCAGTTGAAACACATCATCATTCCCTGAACCTTTTCCCAACTCAGTTGGGGTCGGCTTTCCAGTCTAACTGTGATGCGGCTGAACTTCGATATTTTCCGTGAAGCGACTCCCATCTGACCTCCACAACCAATGGTCTAATGACCAATGGCGATATCGAAGTTCCAAATTAGGCTGGTTGGACTTTTGAGGGCTCCAACTACCCGTAACGACTGCCATAGATGTTTGTATGGCAACCGGGACCGACGACTTAACGTGCTCTCCGAGGCACTTTTAAACCTGCGATAATCAGTTGAAACACAATATAATATAAATATAATTAACATTATTTACAATGTTCCAAATATGACCAACAATTATATATACAGCATACCAATAGGTATTTCTTTCTACAATAATCCCTAACTTCAATTTAATTGCCATCAAGGTACATAAATGTCTGACCGATGATGCTAGTCATATTGACAACTTTATACAGGATGTAAGGGAAACGCTCCTGAAGCCAAAGGCACATGGTAGTACGCCGGGTACAACATATAAAAGTAGTAAACAGTAAACATATCGACATAAGAATAATTACGAGTCGGTATTTTTTGTTCTTTTTTATTAAACATTTTTTTACGGTTTAATTAGCTTTATGAAGCTAAATGATATGATAATTTCATAAAAAAAAACAAATATCGCAATAATGTGATGTTTTTGATAAATTATTGTTATATTTTACTTTACTATCGATGGAGAGTGAATAATGATAGTTAAGCGGTATGAAAAAATAAATAAAGTATATAAAGAATTACTATATCGTAAATTTTTAATACCAAGTGCCTTCGGTTTCGGCAGCGTTTCCATAACACCCGGTATATTGTGTTTTAATTGAAACAATAAATATAATTTATTGTTTTTATTAAAACAGAAATTAATTGTCAAAATGTCCATTGGACCTCATAATTTATTGGAATCGATAAGTGTATTTCAAATAATGCCGTAAAGCATTGTGAATATAAACTAAGTACTAAATAGTGATGAAATGAACACGCGGTTCATTTAGTTCATACTACTACCATCGACGAGAAATAGAAAAATGCAACGAAAATCCACCGCCGTGGACCTTTGATGGTCTTTAGACACTTATGTACTTGTGACACATCACAACTCCACTTACAATAAAACCTTATTATTCTTACTGCAAACACCAAATATATAATATTATATCACACGTATTGCTTGATATTACTTTAAGTCGGTTATCTAACATACGTCAAGAACACAGTTCAATATGGGGCATGTCATTTGTTCGCTTATCTTAGAAACGTTGTCTCATTAAGTCTAAGTATCTATATATATTATTATAGCATATACTTATGCTATATCTACATACCTACTAGGATAAACTTGGTGAATATTAATTGGCTTACTAATAAGTGAACCTCCGTTTTTTACTGTGTAAAGAATAAGAATAATATAAGTAATGACAACCAAATTGTTGTTAACGACACCCAAAAAGTCGAATAAAAGTTGCAAAAGCATCTGATTAAATTACATACTAAATTAAAAGCCTGGGGTCTTCGTCGCGTGGCATCGTTTTGAAGAATGGAATAGAATAGATAGATCAATGTATGGGTCTATCAAAATACGTCTCAATCTCATACATTTAACATTCTACAAAACGACTACTAACGAATTGCCGCTTGTCTAGGGTCCCTAGTATGTTTATTAAATACCGCTATCCAATGAAATGGCTAGGTAGGTAGTTAATTGATCAGAACCACTCAATTATTAGGTCATAATAACAAAATATTAATTTCAAAGAATGTTTAAGTCTATATAAGGCGGAAGTTGAATAAAGCAGCCTGGGATTAGAAGTCATAACAGACTACCCATGTGGGATCCGTGGGGTGATTGTGACATTGCACACGGAAAATAATCCATGCAACGATTTGAAGTCTTTGAATACTTTGGATTAACCTATGCGTCAATTGTCATGCTTTCATACTATTACTTCCCACTGCCTACTTACTTATAATACAACCTAAAATGAAATATTGCACATTTGTTTATAAGTTTCCATGCCTAAATAATAAAATAATATAACAAGTATAGTAGGTATATACCTAATCAGACCCTAAAACAAATAATTTGGGTATTAAAATGAGAACTGTACTAACGAGTAACCAGTTAAATGATGAAATTTGGAACAGAGGTAGATTAGACTTCAGAAAAGTATATATACATATACTAACCATATAATAAATAATTCCATGAGGGCGGAATCGCGGGCAACAGCTAGTATATCGTATTGGATGTTTTTTTAAATACATATTGGAAAATACCGCGATAAAATCCGTAGTAAGTGCTACGTCAAACATTTGCGTAAACTTCAGAAAGTATCGTACCAATAATAAAAAGCAATGAATAAGTCCCATAATGTAAAGAATCATCATCAATATGTAAATAATCGTAAATGTAAAGAAGGAGAGCCAAGTTCAATACAAAAATTATGCTTGGCTGTGGGCTTCGCCGCAAAAAGAATGGAGGTCTAAATGAGTGCCGAATGAGTTTTTTAGGTGTTTTCCTACGCTTACACACAATTACCGAACTGGATTCCAAATTTCATCCTTCTAAGTCATCTGGAAGCTGGTTAAATTTAGGTACTATATGTCAGTCAGTCAGTCGTATTAAAACTTACGACATTTTGACCTTCTTATTTTTATAACTTTAGCTTGATATTTGAATGGGTCAACAGAATAATCAAGAGCTTTGGAATTTACGTAAATATGGATTTACGTAGATATGGATTTACGTAAATATGAAATAGTCATTTAGTAATTGGAGAGTGAGTGAAGACCTACACTTGATTACTGTCGACTCTACGGTTAACTCGTAGTTAGCATTTTGTAGGAATTTAGTAGGTATAAACAATATAATCTGCACAAGTAGGTAAATGTATTCCATCGGCGAGTGACGTTAAAATTGTCAAGTCAGGCGCCAACAAAAAGGGGTTACTTGTTAATTTGACTATTTATTAATGCTAACCCAAACTTAACGAGCTCACGACCTAAGGAAACCTTAATGGAATTCGGTTTGGATTGATCGCAATAAATATTCAAAATCGTGCTACCTATTCAGATTCTTTCATTATATTTAAGAATTTCTTTATTTTTATATAGCTTATTTCAAACTTTATTATGTCGAGTAGTTAGAAATAAAATTATGCATATGCAACAACATTAGTTGTAAGTATAGATATTAAAATGTATTAGGCCTAATTTCATATTATTGCTATACTATATTACTATGCTATAGTTATTGCCATGCTATAGTTATTTTATGCCTACTTTCGTCATATATTATCACATTAACTTCCTTAAAATGGCACTGCTTCATGCAAGAACCGACTCTATTATTAACCTATATTTTATTGTGTTCTGTTCTATAAATTAAAAAAAAATGTAGAAAAAGAATGGACGAATCACTATATAAAACAAGGATTGTTAAGAAGATTTGACATTCAGGATTACGAAGAAATTAAAATCGTAAAATAGCTTCACAATGTGCTAACCAATTTTAAATGGACAGAACTATCAAAAAATCTTTACAAAACCTTATATTCTATCTCTTCATTAACTAATTGTTCATTTAATCTCATTATCTATAACTAACAACACACTACTTGTAAATTTAGTAGGTGTTGTACGGATGAAAACTACGAAATGTATCGCACAGCAGAGCTCGTATGATGGTAAGAGCTGTAAGTATTTTAAATTCGCGTGGGTAACAAAATTAGCACATGAAAGCATAATGTTACAATACCAGTGGCGAAGGGTCCCTATAAGCCGAATCCTGCCGGTTTGCTCAGCATAGGGAAGCCGCGGTAGATTAGTTTAAATTTATGCACTGGTCGGTCTTTTACAGGTGGGATTTTCCCATCGGTTTTATTTTGAAAATCTTAGCCCTTCGCTACTGTACATTATTATTGTCTTGGTGACATATATTGAGACCGTCGCAAGCATATTTTATATCTAAATTCATCAAATAAAAACAAAGAATAACGTAACGTAACATAAGATACACCTAATGATCGAAAAATCTGACACACAAGTTGTACCAAACGATTCGTACCGTTATGGCATTTGGTTTATGTAAAGTATAAATACAATGTGACCGTCATTTAACTTGCCACACTTCTAGTAGAGGGAAAAGGTATTGATACGATCAAAAAGTTATTTATTCGACACTTTATCAAGATACGACTGGTCAATAAGTTTTCAAGTATGACACCACCATTTCTAACATATCATATCAAACCAAATGCCATGCCGGAACTAATTGTCTAGAAGAAGAAAATAACGCCTTTATGCGCACGCGCTTGGGCCGTGACCATCAGGTACAAGCACTATGGCCATAATTTTTTTGTCATGACGTAATTACATGAATAAAAATGACAAATCCTGTAGATTTAATATAATTGAGTTTAAGGATTGTAGCCAAGCCCTAGATAAGTGGCAATCGTTTTGTAGAATGGAATAGAATAGATTCATCAATGTCCCATACATTGACATTCGTTCACGCCTGTCATGAATGTCAAAATTGAACATTATTATAAATTCTATTCTACAAAACGATTGCTAATGAATTGCCACTTGGTTAGGCCTCCAATCCTCTCATATTATTAGCGATTGGATTGGTTGGACAACGTATATTTCAATATCACACTGAGAGTGCTGTTGCAGAAAACTTTTCTACTATGTATTACTTATTTTTATAGTATTTTAGAACGAGTGTAACCTATCTACCACGATGACTTTGCCCGGAGCTGAGCCACATGGGAATAAAAGTTTTAACTAGCCCGTTGATATGTTTACCGGGTCAGATGATACAAATCAAATGCCCCCGTCCCTGGTAAGGGGAAAATAAAGAATACGCCTCGTAATTTGTGAAATTCTAACTACTACGATACTCCAGATCCTGCATCGAGAAAGCGAAGTTCTCGCGTCGGTACAATATACATACAACAATCCAACGACAACCGTTGGGCCGCGGCCCGCCAGGCGTGATCACCTTGCCTGGACGGAGGATCCTCCTTTTGTGTTGGAGGGACGTCACATCCCGTTCCACCACAGCTGGCTTATCACGAATCTCTTCGAACGCAGGTTTGATGACTTCCAGCCACCCGAACAAGCCGGTTTCCGAAAAGGTTACGGTACCGTAGACCACATCCATACGCTGCAGCAAGTCATACAGAAGACTCTTGACTATAACTTGCCAATATGTTTGGCATTTGTGGACTACGAGAAAGCCTTTGATTCAATCGAGATATGGGCAACAATCTCTCCAGCGCGGGTATCATATGGACTACCGGTACATTGAAGTGCTGAAATGTTTGTATAAAAACGCCACCATGTCAGTCCGAGTACAAGATCAGAGCACAGAGGCGATATTGTTGTAGAGGGGAGTGAGACAAGGAGATGTAATATCTCCGAAGCTCTTCACCAATGCAATGGAGGATGCCTTTAAGCTACTGGAATGGAAAAGTCTAGGCATCAACGTGAATGGCGAATGCATCACTCACCTTCGTTTTGCCGACGAAATCGTGCTTATGGCAGGATCGCTGGAGGATCTTAACACAATGCTCAAAGAAACAGAAAAACAGGTGGGCCCCAAGATGAATATGGACAAGGATATCGCGAATGCTCATATTCTAAGCCCTCCCCGGTATTAGATGGAGGGCTCGACCCTCAAAGTTGTAGACAAGTACGTCTATCTTGGACAGATGGTCCGATTAGACGGATCAAACTTCAAAGCGGAAGTCAATCGTCGAATTCAACTCAGCTGGGCAGCGTTCGGGAAGTTACACAGCGTCTTCTCGTCCAAAGTACCTCAGCGCTTAAAGACAAAAGTCTTTAATCAGTGCGTGTTGCCAGTGACCGAGACGTGGACCCTCACTATGTAACGCAAAATTGTTAGTGGCGTTAAAATTTGATTTCGGTAAACAATACGTTGTACCTATGACGACATCTGTAGGGTTTGGGGGGAACTTTTCATCGATCACCAATTCGGTATTGATGAATGGTTTCCCAATCTGACAACAGATGTCGCTAGTATGTTTACCTATTTCAAATAGAATTATAATATCTTGATAGGTTAAATTATTTGTGATATTTTATTCAATCATATAACTTAATGTCTTTAATTTAAAATTGTCATAATCTAAATTCCTAGTTGCCCAAATTAATTTAGTCACGGCGAGAATGTCTTTGGTTTCGTATTATCTGTGGATCTGTGTTTTATTGTTCCGCGATTCGATCAGATGAACGAATAACTCGTGATATCAGATTCATCTACTAGAATATTCCATGAAAAATGATATAAATACACCCCTCCCGGTGGATGCGAACACCTCTGATAATTACTCTGAAGATTAAGCACGAAACTCTGTTCGTATTTCATTGATTTTTCTGATAAGTTGGAACTCTGAATTATATGTACCTACCTACATATAAATTAAATATCTTAGACTCTGTGCATCTTTCCCGGACTTCTCTGGTAAGATTTCTTAATTTATCTCTCTGTTCTTAGTCTTTATATCTGTGTCTTTCGTTTGCGTCAATGATATACTTAGGTCTTTTTGGTATTCTTGATGCAGGGTCCCAAGGTTTAGCGGACAATATTAGTGACCTATCTACATTGTTGTGATTCCGTTGTTGGAGTCCCTGTTCGGAACAGCTGTCCCTTCGTTTGGTTCGCGGCAGTGCGGGCGGTGGCTAGCAGCAGACCTGCCTACGCAAGCCGACAACCGACGCCAGGGGAACCATCCGAAGAGGAGTGCCAAAAGGTCACGTAATCTTAACTTGTACAATAACTGTAACTTCATATACCCGCTACCTTGAGTTGTAATTACGAGATCAGCTGTGTGCTACGAGGGAGGCGCATAAGCATCTTATATTGTATTTACATTTCTATATCTCTGTGCCTGTGATAATTCTACTGTATGTACAACTGTGTACCCTATTGAATATATGCATGTATAAAATCTTAGTGTTGTTTCATTAAGGGTATCTGGAGCACGCACCCACTATCTCCACTCTGAGATAAAAGGCGCCCAAGAGTCTCTTTCGAAAGCTCTTGCCTGGGTTAGCCGGTGGAGTAGCTGGGGAGTTTCCCAGGTTGCACAGTGGCGCGGCCAACGTACGGGCAGTTCAAGAATTCCAGTACCCACTGGATTTCTCTTGGTTCTGTGTGTGTGTGTGAAAGACGCCTTTAATGAATTCAAACCTACTATCCGTCTGATACTCTCCAAGACGTTAATTGGTTGTGCTTGTGCGGCTAAGCACGTAATTAATTTCCTTGCAATTTACACCGAATAGCAAGGAAACGGGTCAAAATTTTTTTTCTAAATTATAAATAGCTGCTACATTTTCGGTAAAATTCATATTTCGGCATACCTTCGTATTTTTTTCTTTTTTTTCTTTTTTTTTCCTTTTTTTACTGGTTGCTGGTTGGGTTGGATATATAGCATCTCAGTAGTTTGTCCCGAATTTTAAATAAAATTAATATACATGCATATGTTTAACTTTGTGTTTTTTCTGAATTTAACTTTTAATTGTTATCGACATTTTCTATAAGTGCCGATATATGTAACTCTGTGTAAGGTGGTTTCCATTCGGAATTACCATTTTTTTTCTTTTTAACCTTGGATCAGTATAGTAGCCGGTACTTATACTTGCTACCGTACATTTTGCTCTTAGCCTTTTAACTGTTTTTTTAATTTTTTGTAATTTCATTTGTACCTATACGTACGGTACAATTTTTTTTGTGTATATTTTTTCAATATTTTAGTAATTGTCTGCAGGGCGGTACATCTCGGGTACCTACCCGCTATTGGAGAATTATTCTCAATTGGAAATTTTTAAATAACTATATTATTAGGAATTGTCTGCAGGGCGGTACATTTTAGTTACCTACCCGCTAATGAAAATTGTTTTATGCTGAATTTTTTTATACCTATATTATTAACATAGAAGGGTACATTTACATACTGTCCGTTCAATTGAATACCCTCTTGGATTTATATCCATTTAAACTTTCGTTAAATAACGGAATTGTTAGTTAAATTTTATTTTTATATTCTATTCACTTAAAGTTCATTTCTTATAAGATGGCAAAACTGCACCAGTATGTAAACTATTTAAGAAAAGATGAGCTGTCTAATGAGTTGTCTTACATGGGCATTTCAGCGGATCCTGAGGCTACGGTTGTCAGCTTGCGTAACGAATTGAGGACGGCATATCGGCTAGTTCGCCGTGGAAGTCTGAAGCCTAACACCACGAAGTCCACTGATGCTGCAACTGAACGCACTGTCTGCGAGCCAAAAGTGAAGGAACTCGAGGATTTGCTATCGTCAGGTGACTTTGATGCCGATAAAAATAGTCGCACTAGGGCTGCTGTTAGGGCTAATTATCTTTTGACTAGGCTAGCTCGTTGTGGGTTAGATTGTTCTGAACTTGTTAGTATTCGCAACAGATTAGTTAAGATTGTGTCAGTAGCTGAATCGAATAGTGACTCAGAATCTGAGGGGTCAGATAATGATGATCGCGCTTCTCGTGTCCGAGTTGAATATACTTCACCTGCGATGAGAAATGAACGCTCGATGCGGGGTAGCTCGCAAAACATTAACTTAAATAATGATAATTTTATTTATAGGGAACGCCCTATTAATTTGAATAGTTTTAATTTAAAATATGATGGATCTGCTTGTGTGCGTGTCTTCATTGAGAGACTGGAGGAACTCCGGTGTGCTAGGGAAGTCTCCAAATCAAAAGTTCTCCTGGCTTTCTCTGACCTATTGGACGGACCAGCTTTGTCTTGGTTCCGCACCAATAAAGCCAACTTTATGTCTTATGAAGACTTACTAAATGAATTAAGAGACACCTTTGATATTCCCGATTACGATTATCGTTTACGGAATGAGATTAGGCAACGTACCCAAACCCGTACCGAGTCCTTGGTGAACTACATCTCCACAATGCAGGCCATGTTCTCTAGACTAACTTGTAAAATGCCCAGTGAAGAACAACTGGACATTCTTATGCATAACATTAGACCTGACTACATGAAGGAACTAGCCCTTCATGAAGTCAACACTATTGATGATCTAAGAAGGTTAGGAAAGCGTTTGGAACTTGCGCGTGCTAGGGCTGAGGCGTTCCACGAGCCAGTCTTGGACAAATTTGAGATCTCCTCTGACTTACATTCACAGAAAGCAAAGTGCACACCAAAAGCTACCAAGCAGGTCTCTGCGGTGGACAGCTCGGCAGCCTCGCACGAACGCAAATGCTTTCGTTGCGGCGGCAGCGATCACACTGCTAATAACTGCTCACAATCAAGGGAGTTGGTGTGTTTCCGATGTGGTCTCAAAGGAGTCAAGTCACCTGACTGCCCCAAATGTACGTCGAAGTCAAAAAACGCGTAGGCCAGGGCCTTATTAAGACAATCTCAAGCTCTGTGTCTGAGTCTCCTTCTGATAAGGTCCTGTTTACTAAACGGGATGACGATGTTAGACCGTACTTAGTTGTTAGGGTTTTAAATTTAAATGTTCTTGGTCTTCTTGATTCCGGTGCCTCCTGCTCCGTGCTAGGAAAAGGTGCGCACCGT
Organism: Pelosia muscerda; assembly: GCA_963691645.1. Lineage (NCBI taxonomy): Eukaryota > Metazoa > Arthropoda > Insecta > Lepidoptera > Erebidae > Pelosia > Pelosia muscerda. The sequence continues at coordinate 17,949,332 of OY829098.1, read as the reverse complement.
AGCTTCTTAGATTTAGGGTTTGAACTAGAAAGTGTCAACCCAAATTTTAAAATTACAACTGCAGACAGTTCACATTTGAAATGTCTGGGTTCTATGTCCTTACCCTTAGAATACAACTCTGTTATCAGGGTACTTAAGTTTTATGTTGTACCAGAAATAACTACCTCAATGATATTTGGAGTAGACTTCTGGCAACAATTTCAATTAGGTGATAGATTAATTTCTCAAAAAATTAATATGAATAATTTTAGTGATAACTGTCCTATTGAATCTTTGTCTCTTCACAGTGGTCTCGAGGATTACAACAACCTGACCGAGGATCAGCGGTGTGTAATGAACGGGATCATTGAAAAATTTGAGTCAATTAATACGGATAAGGTGGGCTTAGGTCGAACTACGCTTGTGCATCACGTCATAGACACGGGTGACAGCAAGCCGATCAAGCAGCGGTATTACCCTCTCTCACCTCTCAAACAGAAGGCTCTGGAGACGGAGTTGGACCGGATGTTGGAGATGGGAGTGGTGTCACCATCACAATCCGCGTGGAACTCACCCGTGGTTATGGTGGAAAAGGCGAACGGTGATCTAAGGCTGTGCTTGGATTCACGTAAGCTTAATGCTGTTTCCAAAAGTGATGCTTATCCCTTACCGTACATCAATCAAATTTTAGACCATCTTAATAATGCTAAACTTTTGTCCTCTATTGATTTAAGTGCAGCGTATTGGCAAATCCCGTTCGACTCTGCCCAGTCTGCTGAGAAGACTGCGTTCACGGTGCCGAGGCGGGGTTTGTTCCAGTATAATGTAATGTGTTTTGGTCTTGTCGGAGCTTCAAGTACGATGCAACGACTGATGGACCGCTTATTCGGCCCGGAATTCGACAACAGAGTGTTTTGCTTCCAAGACGACATAATCTGTGTGGCCAACACCTTCGAGGAGCATGTGGATCTCTTAAATAGAATCTATCAGCGACTCAAGGATGCGGGCCTAACGATTAATATGAAGAAATCACACTTTTGTCGAAGTGAATTAAAGTACCTTGGTTACTATGTGGATAGGCATGGACTACGTACTGACCCCGGTAAAGTCGAGGTCATCCTCAACTATCCCACACCTTCTAACTCGAAGGATGTCAAACGTTTCCTAGGTATGGCCGGCTGGTATCGTCGTTTCATTAATAACTTTTCTAAAATTAGTAAACCTCTTTGTAAACTCACCTCTAAAAATGTAAATTTTATTTGGACATCTGAAGCTGAGGAGGCTTTTAACCTTCTCAAGTCAGCTTTGGTCTCTGCTCCTATATTGAAAATGCCTAACTACTCTTTACCGTTCCGTATACTAAGTGACGCGTCAGCTTACTCAGTTGCTGCTGTTCTGACCCAAACACACGATGGTGTGGAACACCCCATCGCCTATTGCAGTCGTTCTCTTAATAAGAACGAGGTGAACTACAGCACAACCGAGCGAGAGCTTCTGGCCGTGATTTTTGCGCTGGAACAGTTCAGACAGTATGTGGAGGGACAGAAGTGCACTGTTGTCACTGATCATGCCTCACTACTGTGGTTTCACAAGCTCAAAAATCCTACAGGTCGTTTAGCACGTTGGAGTATGCGACTCAGTCAGTTTGACTTCGACATAGAGCACCGTAAGGGAAAAGATCATGTAGTACCTGACGCTCTATCTCGCATAAAGATTGACTCCATCGATGCGAGCTCCACCAATGACCCGTGGTATCTTCACACCATGGAGTGCGTGCGTAGGAACCCAAGGCATTACCCTAACTTTAATATTCGTGAAAATTTGTTATATCGATTTTCTAAAAATAAATATTCTTTGACTTCAGATTTTGATTGGAAGTTAGTAGTACCTCAAGAGGACAGGCTAGCACTCCTCACCAAATACCACGATGACACGCTTAGTGCCCATGGTGGTGTTTGGAAAACACATAAGAGGTTGTCTTTGAATTACTACTGGCCAAAGATGTACAATAGTGTCAAAGACTACGTGGGAAATTGTGAGGTTTGTAAGATGTATAAACCCGTAAACACTTCGCGTCCTGGTCTAATGGGAAGTGCGAAGCGTGTATCTAAACCTTTTGAAGCTATTTCGTGTGATTTACTTGGACCTTTTCCAGTGTCAAGCAACAGAAATATTCATCTGATCGTTGTTTCGGACTACTTTAGCAAGTATGTCATGCTGTGTCCTATAAGGATTGCAACAGGCGCTGCAGTAGCGAGATTCATCGAGAAGAATGTGTTTCTAGTTCATGGAGTTTGCAAGACTATCTATATTGATAACGGTCCTCAGTATGTGAGCAAGCAATTTAAGGATATGTTAGCTAAATATAATGTTCCAAACGTATACTATAGCCCGCGTTACCACGCTCAAACTAATCAAGCTGAACGAGCGATTCGAAATGTTGTTCAAGCCATCTCATGTTATGTGAAGACTCAGCACAAAAAGTGGGATGAACATCTTGTTGAGCTGCAGTGCGCTCTAAACACTGCAGTAAACGAGGCCACTCGATTCTCTCCCTATTTCTTAGTACACGGTAGGGAATTTATAGGTGATGGAGTTCTATATAGACAGTCTGACATAACCTGTCATCCGGACTTAGTCTCCATTGATGAGCCCTCAGCCTTCGGTGCCAAACTGAAAGAAATGCAACACATTTACGATCAGGTGAGGAAACATTTGATTTCGGCTCACCAGCGTAATGAGAAGTATTATAATTTCAGGAAAAGGCATGTCGAGCTGAAAGTTGGTCAAATTGTTTACAAACGGACTCATTATTTATCTAATAAAGCTAAACATTTTACCTCTAAACTCGCTCCTAAGTTTACTAAGTGTGTAGTGTCTGCTAAACGTTCCTCTTTAGTGTATAGGTTAGCAGATTTGGATGGTAAGGACTTAGGCGAGTATCACATCAAGGACATTTTAAAATACACTGATGAGAATCAATCTGCGGTACCTTCTCTGCCTAGCGTCAGCGCTATTTCATTTCCGTAGCACTGTCGATTTATACTTACTTTACCGCGACTCGATGAAGTATGACCTTGTTGCTGTAGCTTGGGTGTCCTCGTATGGGACATATTATTTGTTAGGTACACCTCATCGAGTTTTCGTTTCTCATCCTCCTCTTCTCTGTAGTTGTGTTGCATATGCGACCATCTGACTATAGCAGTTAAGGAGAGTTTTCTTTCTAGTGGTTTAGGGCATTTAGACTTAAAGTAAAAGAGTCTGTGTCAATATTTGCCTCTGGTTAGTTCTTAGTAGTTCTGTTTTGTACTTTGATCTGTTCTTTTTTATTCGTTCTATTTTTAACTTGTTAGACTTTTGACTTGTTTTATTCTGTTGTGTATTCCTTGCGTTACTTGTCTGTCCACACAAGTAATACTTTCAAGGGGGGGGATTGTGTAACGCAAAATTGTTAGTGGCGTTAAAATTTGATTTCGGTAAACAATACGTTGTACCTATGACGACATCTGTAGGGTTTGGGGGGAACTTTTCATCGATCACCAATTCGGTATTGATGAATGGTTTCCCAATCTGACAACAGATGTCGCTAGTATGTTTACCTATTTCAAATAGAATTATAATATCTTGATAGGTTAAATTATTTGTGATATTTTATTCAATCATATAACTTAATGTCTTTAATTTAAAATTGTCATAATCTAAATTCCTAGTTGCCCAAATTAATTTAGTCACGGCGAGAATGTCTTTGGTTTCGTATTATCTGTGGATCTGTGTTTTATTGTTCCGCGATTCGATCAGATGAACGAATAACTCGTGATATCAGATTCATCTACTAGAATATTCCATGAAAAATGATATAAATACACCCCTCCCGGTGGATGCGAACACCTCTGATAATTACTCTGAAGATTAAGCACGAAACTCTGTTCGTATTTCATTGATTTTTCTGATAAGTTGGAACTCTGAATTATATGTACCTACCTACATATAAATTAAATATCTTAGACTCTGTGCATCTTTCCCGGACTTCTCTGGTAAGATTTCTTAATTTATCTCTCTGTTCTTAGTCTTTATATCTGTGTCTTTCGTTTGCGTCAATGATATACTTAGGTCTTTTTGGTATTCTTGATGCAGGGTCCCAAGGTTTAGCGGACAATATTAGTGACCTATCTACATTGTTGTGATTCCGTTGTTGGAGTCCCTGTTCGGAACAGCTGTCCCTTCGTTTGGTTCGCGGCAGTGCGGGCGGTGGCTAGCAGCAGACCTGCCTACGCAAGCCGACAACCGACGCCAGGGGAACCATCCGAAGAGGAGTGCCAAAAGGTCACGTAATCTTAACTTGTACAATAACTGTAACTTCATATACCCGCTACCTTGAGTTGTAATTACGAGATCAGCTGTGTGCTACGAGGGAGGCGCATAAGCATCTTATATTGTATTTACATTTCTATATCTCTGTGCCTGTGATAATTCTACTGTATGTACAACTGTGTACCCTATTGAATATATGCATGTATAAAATCTTAGTGTTGTTTCATTAAGGGTATCTGGAGCACGCACCCACTATCTCCACTCTGAGATAAAAGGCGCCCAAGAGTCTCTTTCGAAAGCTCTTGCCTGGGTTAGCCGGTGGAGTAGCTGGGGAGTTTCCCAGGTTACAACTATGGGCCTCATAAGAAAGCTCAAGGTCACACAGCGAGTTATGGAAGTGGCTATGCTCGGAATCTCTCTGCTAGAACGAATCAGAAATGTGGAGATACGTAGACGAACGAAGGTGGTCGACATAGCCTACAGGGTGAGCAAGCTGAAGTGGCAGTGGGCGGGGCACGTAGCAAGATGAACATATGGCCGTTGGAGATGAAAGGTTCTCGAATGAAGACCGCGTACCGGTAAACAAAGCATGGGACGGCCTCCTGCGAGGTGGACGGACGACATAGTCGCGGGTACCCATTGCATGCAGACCGCCTCGGATTGGAGGTCGATGGGGGAGGCCTATATTCAGCAGTGGAGGTCCTATGACGCTGAAATGACGAGTAACCGACTGACTGGTCGTCACAGGTAATAAATTTCAAAGTGCACCCGCCACCCGCACTAGAAGATAATTTTGTTTGATTCATAGCATCTTGGCTTCGTTGATTATTGTTACAAAAATATTGTTTTTATGTTTAAATTAAAAGGATCTATTTATAATAAGTACTTATATCTCATGTTGAGATTTATGACACAAGTTGATATCGCGTCAATCCCAAAAAAGAACTGATTATTGTACACTAAGCAGTTTGATTTATAAGTTCAATCCCGTTTGTAGATGCATGTTGTTAGTATTTCACAAATTACGAGGCGTATCCTTTATTTTCCCCTTACCGGGGACGATGACACTTGATTTGTGTCATCTGGCCCGGTAAACATATAAACGGGCCAGTTAAAACATATTTTCCCATGTGGGCCCGGGCACCGGGCCAAGTCACGGGGGCAGAATACACTCGGTGGAACAAATAAAGCAATACACCTGTTAGTAATACTTAATCTGATTCAACATGTAGCCTACGTTTAAGTTTTAAGAGCCGTGGCTTATCTTATATTAGACGTTTAATAAGTTAATTATAAATTAATTTGAGAATTTCGCATACACCTTGACTTAGGTTATATTACATATCCCATACATACCGAGTGGTATTACTTTTAGGTCAAAACGGTGTATCGATAATTACTCTTTTGGTTCTTTTAACAATAGTTACTTGAATATCTTCCCTTATAAGTTAACAATAAATATCACCAATGAAGTATTATTATATTTCCAATATTAAGTGTATTTTTATTTTAAATAATAAAATTATCACGATTATTGCTTTTGATCTAAGTTACTCAACAATGAGAAAGTATTTGTTGTTTTGATACCCTAAGTCAATTAAAATTAAGTTATTGTATAAAGTTAATTTTTAGGCTACCCTATGTTGCCTTAGATTTCCAAATTATAATTTGGTGCATTCCTTATAAGATGACAATTAAAGACACGACCTGTTTGCTTGTTGTTATCACCAGAGAAGGGAAGAGAAAAATAAAGGAAGGGCACAGAACTATACTTTGTAAAATATAGCTTGGGTCCTATGACAGATGTCAAAATTAGGTTCATAGGGATGTCCGAAATTCGATGAAAATATCGATACTACCAGCTATTATTGATGCATGTTACATATAATTAGGTTTAATTTAATTGTATGTATGTATTTAATTGTAATGAGAACAGAATATACGTAGCATATAAGGCGTCGGCACTCTTACTGATAAGAATGAGTGGAGTGGATCAGTGGAAGTTCATATCAAACAACATGTTGGCGCGTGTATCTTATGCCTGTAACATGGCCCAAGAGCCAAATGCGGCGTGTCTTGTTACAAAATCCAAAAACAGGTTCAGGGCGTTGATGGATTGAATGTAGGATTTTATTTATTCAATATTATTTAGGATCAAGTATATTGAAATATAAATATTATTATGATATTAAAATACCTAAGCAATAAGATTAAATTCTAATATTTTTTTCTTATATTAATTTCAATTTGAAATTAAGTTTTATTCAGAATATGGATAGTTTATAGTATGTGGTCACGATGATTCATCGCCCATCACTAATTAGCTCGGTATGCCCATAAAGTATGACATTGACAGCTACTACATTCATTATTAGAAAATTCAAGACTTCATGTGCGGGATTTCACTGACAGCTGTCATAGGACCCAAGCTACATTTTACAAAGTATAGCATACAGCTACTCAAGAGTTGATATTAAGCAAGGTAAAGGTGACCAAAAATAAAAACGGCTTGACAAAGAAAGTCATATTGTTGAGAAGGAAAATAGACCTTATGGTCTTAGCGGGTAAATTAACTTGAATCGTTGAGTTAGATCACATTTTTTGTTCAATTGTACATGCCCGGTCATGTCAGCCATGTTGTGGTGGGATGAGTTGATGGGTGTAAGTCATCTATATTTATTTAGATTATTATGATTAAGATTTTTTAAGTAGGCCGGGATGCCCCTCTTCGAAACTATGAGGAATAGCGAAGAGTACTCAAACGAGTATCAGGCTCGATATTAATGAAAACTAAAACTCCATCATTGCATCTTTGATAAATCAATTTTCAATATAAGTAATTGCCACTCGGTCGAGTAAAAGCGATAGAAGGATGAGATCAAAAATTATTTTATCAGTTAGCCCATCGTAGTCCACTGGTGGACCTCTCTCCCAATGTTGAGAGGCTTACTGTTACGCTGACTGGATGGTACAGGGTTTCATTTCGAGATTTATTTTTCTTGCAGTGGTTTCATCTGTGTATTTTACGTTTGACATGCGGAAATTCAAATAGAAGGTGCGTGGGACTGAGATCCTGAATTCCACACGTGTGGTAAAAAATATAGCGGCATGTAGGTCGGCGTAGATCAGCTAGTAAAGATAAGTTGTCATTTACAGGCTGTCATCACACCCTCCATTTTAAATTGATTAAAAGGTCCAATATTGTGCAATGTCTCTTTAATAAACGTTTTAATAATGGAATAGATAGAGAGAGATGAGATAGATAGACGGGGAAAGGGCATAGAAAATAGTCATTTTAGAGTAGGTGTCGTTAACTTCATAACATCATCAGACAGGTCGTGCTTTTTACTAATAAAAATGCAACAATATGATCACATATTATGTTGCAGTATGCTATGTAAATGGGATTGAATATGTTTTAATGCCTTAGAAAAGTTATTAAAGCAAACCAGTCGCTTCGCAAAGCTTATTGCATATTTTATAACTCAAATAAACTATTAACGTATTGAATTCTATCTAAGATCACACTGTATTTTAATCCTAATAAATAATAAAAAATACAAAGTTATACTAGCTCCTTATATGCGCAAATTTTTAGAAATCAATTTCATAATATCAATAAGATTTTACAAATAGTAATAATGATATTTTTAAAATATCTACACAATCTGATGAGCAATAAGTTATCAACATACATCGTAACACAATACGACAATCTCGTAATTTCATATCTTGTTCATTCTGGAGATTATTCCATATCAGACTTCATGTTTCTTTGAAGAGTACATCTCATAAGTACCTAATCATGCATCTATCAACATTGGTTGATGATTGCAAAGCAAAATAAGCTTTAGTATACCACACTCAAAATTCAAATTCATTTTTCTTTTAAAGATACTATCTAGGAATGCATATTTACAGACTAGATCTAAAATGTTTAAAGCCTACGAGTAGATTCATATGTTGAGATTTTTTAAATTCTAAATAAAGCAATCGTATTATGACCGTAACTAGGTAAGGCTTCCTTCATCCATGATGATACTAAATAGTAAAAATGAAAATGGCAGGGTTAGTACTCACAAGATGCCACTGAGATTTTCATACAGCTTACGGTTCCGAATAAAATAAGGTGTTGTACCATTCGATGGACCTATATTCGCCATACCTAGTCTAGAAGTTTCTTTAAGTAAAGTGACAAAATTTTTGAATTTGCTTATATTTTCGAGTTTTCCTATGTCGATTCTTACGGTTGGTTTTTGATATTTCGCTGTTCTAGTATGCCAGACTAATATTTTTGAGCAATTGGCAGCCAACGGTTCAATATCACCGGGTTTTATTCCTAAACTAACAAGGAACCTGTCTTCCTCGTGGCCGGCTATATACGGCATTGACGCAGCGGGGTTGAGGAACTCGATGTTGATCGCGAACCCAGCCATGTCCACCGGGAACGTTCTACGAGCGGGCCACGAGTCGTAGAAGCCGACAACCTGTAATTAAATGTGTAAGTCATGTTATAATAATACTTCAATAATATTTAGTGCAAGAATTATGTGGGGCTACCAAGATGTATGGGGCCTTCCTTTTATTAAAACAACAAGAATGTCAAGAACAACAAGAAGATGGAGGTAGAAATTTGATGGCACGAATTTGTCAAAAATTTCGACCGGGTGGATACCACCACGCACATATGCGGAAAACCCTTCATAGTAATCCAACCTCGGTTGTATTGCGTTCAGGGGTCAGCAAGGGCATAGCCGGGCAGAGGTGGTGGTAGCCACAGTACAGATCAGACCAGTGGGGACGGCGCGAGGCTACCCACCAAACAGGGAGACCTAGACAAACCTTACATACCACCACCCCATCATGGAAACAATCAGATTAACATAGGTACATTTTCAAAAATACATAGCACATAGATGCTATCAATATCTGACGCGCTCGAGTATGCCGAAATTGCCATGGAGCAACATTCTTTATGAGCGGTTCCTACCTGGAGCATAGGTTCCGCTCTTCCGATTCCACTCATGGCCGGCCAATTAAGGCAAGCACATGAGGTGAGGGAGAATAATTCCGAGCCCTCGGGAGGATCAGGGTCCGTGGTGTCGCCGCTCACCATCAGCTTGCCACATACTGCCCCTGCAGGCTTATTATTATTATTATTATAATGGCTAACGTTCGAACCCAAGACCTCTCGTTTGCAAGACCGATTCCTTATCCAGTAGTTCTGTTAACAGAACTACTCAACAGAACAGGTGGGAGTAGACGAAGATATCGATGTAAAAAAATAGAAATATTGAACTTGTTTTACCTTTCCTTCTTTGACGATTGGCGTTGACACCCCATAACCTCCGATCAGTCCGACAGGAAACATGGCCACTTTTCTAGTCTGTCTTATTTCATCAAATAGCTGCAAATCCACAGTATTGTCATCATCACCGAAGTACAAGACTCCTTTCTGTACATTCTCTCTGAGCCAAGACAGGGCAGCACGACGATTAGCTACTCCACGAGGGAAGTTTGTGGAGTTGTAAGCAGTTGGTGGCTTAGGGCTGGCTATATGCGTGAATGGAAGACCCGATCGCCTGGAATTCGAAAGTATTTCGACTTAACTTTTGTTTCGATCGATGAGGTTCATACATACGATATCAGCATTTACAATATGTATGGACTATGACTATTGTACTATATCATCAACAAACCCTATTATTAGTTGCTGACATGAGTACAGACAATAAGAATAATAAGAATTTTTGAGTATTTCGTAATGTTTGTGTTTGTATTTTATTGAGACTATCTATGCTTGTGCTTTTCTACCTGCGTGGATATATTGCAGTCGTAATTGGTTCAGTAGTTTTAGCGATTGTATCGCAAACAAATAGACAAGAAACACGTTGTGTTCCGAATCATTACTTTATAATATAGCCTATTTTTTTGAATGCGTCCTATTTACAGATTTATTTGGGTGATTGTTGTCATTCAGTAATATTGGTACAGAATGGTACTCAAAGGAAATATTAAAATTACAAAAACAGACTTACTTAAGTATATCAGACACGGTGTCAGAGCAGCGTGGTTGATCGTCAGCTATAATCCAATGTATTCTTGGTACATGCATCAGCGTGTGGGCGAGCCTCGTGAGTTCGGGCACCTGCTCCGGTCGAGGATACGTTGGCGTTACATAATATATCATCTTTAAATCTGAAGTCTTATTAATGTAACTTCTATCATCATTTAATTTAACAAAACACAATTTCTGCAACCTGCGAGGAATACTTTTCGTGAGATGCAGCGGCTGTGGTCCACTCAAATTTTCTTGTATACTGTAATAGATTGATAAAATATTTTTAATAATAATTTATTGGTAGGGTAGACAGCCTCTGTGGTGTGGTGGTAGTGAACGGGACTGCTACGCAGGAGGTCCAGGTTCGATCCCCGATCAGTGCGAATATTTGTATGCATGAATATGTCTATTTGCAGTTGTCTGGTCGTGCCTCGTAGAGTACGTTAAGCCGTCGTTCCCGATTGCCATAGCAACATCTATGGCCGGCGTTACGAGTAGTTGGAGCCCTCAGAAGTTCGACTAGCCTAACTACAGAACTTCGATGTCGACAAATTATTTTCACGGAAAATATAGAAGTTCAGCCGCAGCTTAGTTAGACCAGAAAGCAGACCCCGATTGAGCTGGGAATAGGCTCAGAGAATGAATTTATTAGTAGGGAAATGTTACTAGATTCACCTGGGAAGGTTTAGATAATCTAAATTTGACAGGACGTTTTTTAAGGTCCACTCAATGTTCCACTCTCTAACACAGGAATATCTCGTATTATATGAAAGTGTGGAAGGAGGCGCTTGAGAACGACGATCTGAAGCTAAATGCAGCGAAAACCGAATACCTGGCATCAAACGCATATGATTTGATCGATCGAAAACGATGACTTGATCGAGCGCACGGATCAGGTTAAGTCATTTCATGTGACTGGAGACGTTGAATACGACGCGACGTCCAGACACGCATTGGCGCCGCGTGAGCCAAGTGGCACGAAATGACTGGTGTCATTCAGGACTCTAAAATGATAGGCAGGTTGAAGGGGCAGGTCTATAAAACAATCATTGGGCCTGTCCTTTTGTACGGCGACGCGTCATAAGTAAGAGCTGCGTGTCACGGAGATATAAATCTTGCGGTGGATGTACGGACTGTAGTGTTCACGGAAGCCTTCATGAAGGAAAGTCGGCGTCGTCCCCCACGGAAGTCCGGGACATCGCAGATAAAATGGAAGAGAGCCGCCTTTATCGTTGCGATCACGTATTGCGGAAATTGGCAGACTACGTGGGTAAAAAACGCCTGACAATGGCATCCCCGCTGAGGCCCGGCAAAAGGGATAGTCCCTAGAAGTCCTGATTTATGCAGTGGAGGTTAATATATGTGATACGTGCGTCTCAATGACCTGAGACTGAAGAAATGCCGCGCTTTGTTGAAGTTCCCGGTACACGGGAAAAAAATATCGGGAAATTATTTTTTCGGATGAAAAAATTTTGACCGTAGAAGAGAGCTACAACAAACAAAATGATAAGGTCTACGCACACAGTAGTGAAGAAGCGAGCAACCGTATTCCACGTGTCCGACGAGGTAATTTCAATTGAATGGCGTCATCAGACAGCATATCATTGATATGCAGCAGAAACAGGGTCGGGGACAGGACGGAGCCTTGTGGGACACCAGCGTTTATGTCCATGCGGTCCGAGCAACTGCCATCGACGACGGCTTGGCTGCTTCTGTTGGAAAAAAGCTGGCAATCCATTCGCATAATCCCTCTGGGAGTCCGTACGATGGCAGCTTCGCTAGGAGACCTCTGTGCCAGACCCGATCGAAGGCCTTCGCTATGTCAAGGCTGACAGCCAGTGCCTCACCCTGACTCTCGATGGCTTGCGCCCAGCGGTTTGTGAGATACACAAGAAGGTCACCGGTTGAGCGACTATGACGGAAGCCGTACTGACGGTCGCTCAATAAATCGTTACCCTCAAGGTATCTCAGGAGCTGTGTGTTTATAACACGCTCCATTACCTTCGAGAGGAGTAAGGTTATAGCGATAGGCCTGTAATGGGACGGGTCTGTTCTGTCGCCTTTCTTAGGGACAGGGTGCACGAATGCTGTCTTCCACGAAGCCGGGACTCGTCTCTTGGAGTACGAAAGCGCAAAAAGTCGTGTAAGTACTGGGCACAACTCAGGAGCGCACTGCTTGAGCACAATTGCCGGTATACCATCCGGCGCACTCGACTTCCGAATGTCTAGGGACTTTAGTTCCCGCCGAACCACCCGTTGTGTGAATTTAATATCTGGCATGTTTATACCACACCAGGGGATAACAGGTGGTTCGGCACTCCCCTCATTCATGGTCGAGTTTGACGCAAAGAGTTGGCCTAAGAGATCGGCTTTCTCCTTAGCATCATGGGCTAGATTACCGTCGGGTTTTTGCAACGGTGGCAGACTGGACCGGCAGAAATTTCCTTCGGCAGCTTTGGCAAGCGATCAAAATGCACGACTGCCGGAAGGGTAGCGCGCAAGCCGCTCACCAATTCTGCCGACGAAATCAAATTTAGCCCTAACAATAGCTTTTTTACTGGACCTCGAGGCGGCATTTAGTTTCCGCTTCACCTCAGTGATGTTCGGATCCTTCTTAGCAAGCGCCGTGGTCCAAGCCTTGTAGGCAGATTGCTTGATACGTCTAGCATCTCTGCAAGGCCGGTTGAACCACGGACGCTTACTTGCTCCTGTTGCGATGCAGCGGTTGGGAATGTAGCAGTCCATACCAGCTAGAATCGCCTTAGCGACTGCTGATGCACAAGAGCTTGGATCATCTGAGGTGAAGCAGAGCCGCCTCCACGGGTACGATGCGAAGAATTCTCGTAATCCATCCCAGTCTGCCGACTTGTAGTGCCAGACATGCCGCCACTGAGGTGGCCTCGGTGGTTCTGGCCGTGCGAGTGACACTTGCGCCCGGACGAGGCTGTGGTCCGAAGTACCGAGAGGTGCTTCCACAGTTACGGAGTATTCATCCGGACGCATAGTCAGCAGAAGGTCCAGTATAGAGCTTCTATGGGTCTCGATTTCTGGTGTTCTGGTGATAGAATGCACCAGTTGCGAGAACCCATAGGTCAGAGCGAATTCGTGAGCAGTCCTCCCCGCAAAGTCAGTCCTCAGGGACCCCAACCATTCCACATGGTGGGCGTTGAAGTCCCCTAAGAATGCCAAGTCTGCGGTAGGATACTGCTCAATTACTCGGTCCGCCGACCGTTGCAGGTGCTCAAACAGTTGAGTCGTGCCCAAGTCACCGCTATGAGACCTGTAGAGGCACGCATAGATACGGGTGTGGCCACCGTGGTCTATACGCACCCATAGGGTGGACAGGTCCCTGTCTTCAAGGCCATTGAGACGGCGGCAACAAATATCATCCCGGACGTACAGGCAGACCCCGGCTTTACTCAAGAAATTGTGCTCGAGTTTGTAGCCAGGGTACATTAGATATCCCGTATCGGCAGGGCATGATATTTGAGTCTCCGTCAGAAAGAGCAACGTCGGTTTCGCGGCTTCTAGATGGTGGTGGACCTCGTGTAGGTTTGAGTATAGGCCCCTGATGTTGCAAAAGTCCACTTGCATAGTGGAGTTAGCCGCTGGAGGAACGTTATCATCAAAAACCTCTCAATTTGACAAATGTCTCAACATTTTTCATGTCTTATTTTTAATATGAATGTTAACTTAAAATGTAAACCGAATTAAATAAATCAGAATAATAAATAAATAAATAAAATTGGCATTTTTGTTCCACATGATTAGGCTGTTGTGTTGACGAAGTAAGTATTTACAAGGTCATAAATTACGTCATGATTTAGACACTGCAAAAAATAGTATTAACTAAGCGCCTTACAAAAAAAAATTCTAAGGGAGCAGTTTATAAGAGCTGCAGATGCACTTAATTGAAAATATGAAATATTACCTGAAATCCATATTAATCCAGAAAACCACAAATATTAAAGCACCTAGAAAAACAGTCGCTGCTAATGCTTTTACTGATTTCATTTTTTACACTACCTATCACAATGTTGAAATGAATGCTTAAATATTTCATTTACTTTCTTTACTTAAAACAGATCATTTCTTTCAATTGATGTATTAATGATTAGTAACTATAATAACGCTATTTAATTATTTTATTTACGTACAAAAATGTAATTTATCTTCAAATAAATAAGAATGTAAAAAATGCAGTGACATTTGTGCCACAACCACAAACCACAAATTGTCATTTATGACAAGACAACAGACCTTGTAAGCATAGATTGTAACTTATTGACATTGATGTATAAGGGTGGGGATCGGATCTACCTACAAAACGCTGTGTCAAAACCTACGTTCCATTTTTATGAATGGACGTTTTCCTACGTTAGTGCTGTGCCTTCTACTATCGTAGAAGTTATCAATTTACGTATATCTTTTACGTGTATTAACCTAAAAAGACCGGTAACATGCTATTCTCATGACATAATACAACAGCATTATAATATAACAGCATTATTCTAAAGATTAAATCCTTTTTTGAAGAAGAAGCTCCGATTATACCATTTAATCAAATATACAAACGAATTTCGGCAGCTACAGGTTAGTGTTCCCAACTTTCTTTTTGTAAATTTCCCGATATTTATGAATTTGATTGATGTAAGAGTCAACTAACCCGCAACAAGAAATATGTACCTACATATCTACTGATATTTATTCCAATAAAAAGGAGCTACCAACTATCAAGAAGCTTCTAGAGGTCTTAAAGACAGAAATTAATTACACAGGACAAAGAGAGTGACAGGAGCGTGTGAGTGGGCACAGCATTGCAAACATGTTCTCAAGTTAGAAGAAGAATATTTGAAACAAGATTCGTATTTGGATAAGCCTTTTATAATAGAAGTAAGAAGTGACACAGAAACAGAAAGTGATAGTGATGATGATAATGGTTGCATGGAAATAGGAGGTATATTTCCTCACAGCCTGGATGAAGTTGGACGTGCAGGTTGTTCAAAACACCATAATTATTGTAAACCTGGTTTCAATAAATGAATTATTCTAAAACTCATGTTTTATTATATCCAATTGCTAGGTCAGCTCTTGTATCTATCCTGTAGATATGAAACTGTCTGTCTGCCCTATCCCGTCGCTCCTATTGGTCGCAGCGTGATGTTATACAGCCTAAAGCCTTCCTCTAAAAATGGAATGTCCAACAGCAGCTAACATGAATTTTAGGTTACAGTTACAAACATTAATGTATAGACATAGATAATAAAGTACTAATTATATAGATTACCTTAATAACGTATCTAATTTATTACCACGCTAAATACTAGGCAAATATGCCCAATTCTTGGAAATCTATATTAGCTTGCAACACTATGTCGATGGTGTCGCCGCCACTCAGTTCACAGATAAATTGGTGGGACTGTAGTTGCCTCCTGTTTAAGACAAAATAGGGAAAAAATAGGGATAGGTGCTCTTTCCGAGTTTCGACGTTACATACACGTCGAAATTCGGAAAGAGCTCCTATACTTGTAAAACTTACTGATGCATCCCGGTCTACAAACTTGAAAGGATATTGACTAAAAATGGTACTTAGATATGTATCTCATGTTTATTCATTCATATGAGCGCATTTTGGGGTCAAGCCGGTAACTACACTTATAAACAGGCTGTAATTCATATATTCATATACAGGGTGGAATTTTGTAATGCCACCTGAAGGAGAAGTACTCTTAATACTGTAGATAGAAAATTTTACTCAAGGGAAACATTCCTTTATTTTTTTAAACAAACAAAACTGCATTCAAGGATTTTGAAAAATTCGCTTGCCGCACCCGGTAATCGAACCGACTAAAATCTGTAAAAGTTGCACCCGTACTTTTACTGGATCGATCGTTAGGGTCAAAACTCTAACAAACTTCATAAATTAAATGAAAGGAAAACATTGAAATCTTGAATTAATTGTTCAATGAGTCAAATTAAAGCATTTTCACTCAAAGATCCATTTGTTTACTTATGTTATTAATTAATAATTATTATCACTGACGTCTCTTATCCATTAAAATGACTAATTACTATTGGTGGTATGGAGAGAAATTTCGAGACCGACAGGTACCGTTTGTACAGAAAAAATATTAGAAAATTAAAGAATTTCAATCATCAGAACAACTTCGATTTTGATCTAAAATGTTTGTATCCAAGAAAATGGAGCCCATTACAGTCTGTCTATAAAGTCGTGAAATGAATATTTGAGGAACTAACATTAAACATGTGTGTGGCAACACCAAACATAAGTACATTAGCTGTCAATGCTATCGTCGAATTTCGTTTATGGAATAGTTTCTTCTCGTATTTTTTACTATTTTCATTAAACTGCAATAAATTGAGACCATACAATGCATAAAAATGAGCAAAGTAATTCGAAGTGGTGCGCGGGCAGTGATTTGTAAAGTTTTCCAGCGATGTTTCGCGGAGTACCAAGCTGGACAATTGTTGTGGGATATGGAGAATGTTTATGGGCTAACAGCATCTTTGGTGGGTATGTAATCGTGTTATTGTATGTTTTGAATCTGTCTGAAGTTACAAATTTACTGAATTCACGATTTAAAGACAAAACAAGACATTGTTTATGTTGCATATTGATGGGTTATTTTATAGGTTACTTTATAGTTCGATTAAATTTTTTGATACGAGGGTACAACTCGGTTTAATCTGGCTTCATAACAATAATTGGTTTCCATTCGGTAATTACTTATTAAGTTTTGTCTTTACTTTTTTAGGAAAATCAGAAGGTACAGTTAGGCGGATAGTTAACGAAGAAACGAACATCACCTTTATCAAAACATAGATGAATTAATTATTCGCTTTGGCGATGATAGCAGCAGTAGTGACAGCAGCTGTACTGACGAAAGCGCTGCTGAAAGTGGCGACGTAACACACTTCAATATTGAATATTTGGAATCCGGAGAGTGATTAAATTGGATTTAATAAATAATTAAGTTTGAGTTTGAACTAATTTTATTTTGTATCTGGTTCAATAAATAATACAGAAACAAAATTATGACTATAATGTGTTTCATTTAACTCATTTCACTAAGAACAAACTGCTAGTATCAAAATCATTTTGGTCGTACTATATGGGGTTGCTACATGCAAACGGCAGCGCCCTCATTTAATTTCAAGACTTTATAGACAAACTGTAAGTGCAATTAATTAGTTAGTTTACTATTTTTTGAAAATAATTAAAATAATTTAAGATTTAATTGTTTTATCATTTACCTATTTCATTTATGAAGTTTGTTAGAGAAATTTCATCCTTATAATTGACCCTAACAATCAACGCAATAAAAGTAGGTAGGTACAGGAAGCAACTTTTACAGATTTTAATCGGTTCGATTACAAGCGAATTTTTCAAAATCCTTGAATGCAGTTTTGTTTCTTTTCAAAAATAAAGGAATGTTTCCTTTGAGTAAAATTTACTATCTACAGTATTAAGAGTACTTCCCCTTCAGGTGGCATTACAAAATTCCACCCTGTGTTTTGTACGACACCATTCGGTAAAGTACTTCAGGTAAACAATCTTAATCTTAACTAATGGTTCAATTTCGGTTTTTAGTCTTTAAAATGTGTTTCTAAACAGAAGAATATTAATAAGGTGACTTTTGAAATAAAACATATTAAAAAGACACTTCAAGATTGTTTACTTTTCATTATGTACCCACCTAACCGAATGGAGTATAGTTATCTCTAAGTACTTATCCGCGAGTATCACATCTCTAAAGAAAATAATAACCATTTTCTTATAGCATTCTGGAAGACTTTAAAAACACATGAACACCCTATTAGAAAGAGATGCACTACTACTTTTAAGCCTCTCTGTCGGCTCGCTGTTCTGTTCAAAGAACGCAGTCCAGTTATTGTATAGGTTCATGGTAATAACACCTACCCGCAACCACTACTTAGTCATTGAACTCTTACTCCTGCTACTATGACATTTTTCGGAGATCATCATCCCTAATACGTCTGTGGGGATCATCTTTTTGTGTACAGATTCTGATTATACCTAGGTATTGTAGGTACGCTTAAATCGGCAGATCATGGACCTATTTCTTTGACATCACATAACACCTTCGATTTATAGATACGTACTAATTGATTGGTATAAATATGAACATAGTTCATCAATAATAAATTAATTAATAAGAAGTGTGTATGTAATCTGTGAAATATTTCCCAAACAGTAGAGATTAGAGATCATATCGAGGGGAAACTATACAA
Source organism: Pelosia muscerda (assembly GCA_963691645.1). Lineage (NCBI taxonomy): Eukaryota > Metazoa > Arthropoda > Insecta > Lepidoptera > Erebidae > Pelosia > Pelosia muscerda. The sequence continues at coordinate 17,930,707 of OY829098.1, read as the reverse complement.
AAGCAGCGCATTTAAAACCGACCAGACGTCTTTTTACATCACAGCTAAACAAAAATTCTCTATTAAGTATGGACAAAAATCACGTCAAAAGATGATGCATATCTTCTGTTCGTCCGACTTATCTTCACTTTCACTTTAAAGGTAAAAATAAATTAGTAACTAATGTTAACAAAAATAAAAATGAATACCAAATACTTAAAATAGGTATCCACAGGAAAGCGAAAAAAACCTAAATCTTGAGAGGTAATTTAGAAATTTTTGATCTGTGTTTACCTCTCAGACACGTTATCACTCACGACATATCAACCAGGGTGAGCAATCGCTATGAGCATGATAAGAGCTTGGTCCACCATTTAGCTGATGTATTTTTAATATGTCGACGATCATTTGCAATCGGTCTTCCTATTATGTAAAATGTGGATAAGTACCTATCTGTAATTGGTCATTGTTTATTAATTATGTAGGCACTGGTACAAACTCCGGTAAACGATTGTTTTTATCCCAAATAAAAGTTTTATAATACGAAATAAAAAGAAAGAAAACAAAATAAGACTACATAAAACAAAATAAAACGAAATAAAACAAAATAAAATAAATTAAAATAAAATATCAATATCAATGTGTCACTTGACAGCTAGGTAGGCAGGAAGCAACGGTACACCTGCTGATTATCTGGCGAGGCTCTGGCAGGAGGTTTCCTCGCGGTACGGCAATCGCCTCCATAAAAGCCAAAATAGAACATAAATTAATAGAAGAAGTATAAACTTAAAAGATAACCTGTTTGGTATGGCGGTAATGACTGAACGGTGAGGTGGTAGTGACTGCTGTGCAGGAGGCGTAGGTTCTATTCCCGCTCAGAGAAAATATTTGAATGAATGAATATGTTTATTTCCGTTGGTCTGGTCTTGCCTCGGGGAACACGTTGAGCCTGCGGTCGCAGTTATCTCAATTTCAATCAATATTTTCAACGTTATGAAAAGTATGAAGCTTGCTTTAAGATAATTATGTTGCCTCTTGCCTTATCTGTATAATTCAGTCCCAAGATCTTCTATTAGTTCAAACTTCCAAAATGGCTATTTATTATTTTGTTATCCACTCAAGCTACCTACCTAAACAATAATACCTACGCTGACCTTTAAGCTCCCCATTTCGAAACCCCTTTATGCTGTCTGTTGATCGGCAGGTGACAGGTGTACTTACCGACAAAATTAAATAAATTACTTACCTAAGTATAGCAAATTTGTCCTATTTCACTCACTCCTATGGACAATTCTCATTAGGTACTATTAAGGGAAATTTACATAAAGTACTATGTACTCATAAGTGGTCAGGTTTTATTATAAGACTAGTATACCGACCATGGTTGAAGTACCTAAGTGCATAAATAACGACCCTTCAAGTTCAACGACCATTACATAGTTGACCTAAGATTTTCTATCATATTTTATTACTTTTTGATGTGAAAATAACTATGAATAACTTTTTTTAAGTCACATAAAATAATCTAGTTTCAAAACGAAATAGAGGGTTCCAAATTCAGGATTGAAATCAATACAAAGGAGCATGCGTATGTTTGAATCCAAATTATATAAAATTCATAAAATGGTAGCGAGATCTATCTCTCATCTTGGTGTTATTTTGATTTGATTTCATTTTCATGTTTTAATAATACTGAGTTATCTAAATTAAAAGTCATTTAGAAAGAAATAATTCCAAAACTCCACAGTAATTGATTTATTTTATCTGTCATGTTGGCTGTATTGATCCGCTGTCAACAACTTCAGTATGGTGGACCGCGAGTTCTACTGCGCGGAGTGTTATTGTTTTGTGAAAAATACTGTGAATATTAACTAAATCCTATACGATTAGTGCATAATTTCAGTATAGTTTAGTTCTGACTTTGACTTTATTCATTTTGTTTGTGAAATATGTTCTTCTCGGGCATGGTAAGTACATCTTTATACTACATCAACATCAGCGTAGGGCGGTACGATCGTGTGGCAATTGACAATATTTCTTATCTTGAGCAACAATTATCAATAAAATTGAACGTATTTCGTCTATAAACGATACAAAACAGCTTTAGGCAATCTTCTACATCAACATATTTAGATTTGGAAGAGTTTTTATGTGGTTCCAGATATGCATCCTCCATATTTTAGTGCTACGTGCATGATACCAACTACATAATAAAAAGTAGCTATAGAGGCTTTTTTTTTTTTGCTTGTGTGCCCAATATTTTGTTCGTTTTCACTTGCATCTATTGAGAAATGACCACGAATCACCATTTTGGACATAATATTACAGAAATATTCGAACATGGTATATTAACGTAATATACAGTATTATATATCGATATATTATTCAACATTTGGGACTTCTTTTGGAAAACAAATGTATTTGTGTAACAAGGCCAATAACATTATACGAAGCAAATCAACTTTGATAAAGTCAACCAACAGTACTATGTGATTATTGATTTTGTATATAATTATATTGTACTACTATGGATGTATAATCCATAGTAGTATTATGTATTTGAAACTATTGTCTTGTTCTTCTTTCATTTAGTCAATCAATACATGCTTGGTTCTAGGGGTGATAGTATTGATCAATTATTTTTGTAAGGGTTCACTGACATAAAGGTTTTTGCAAATTGAACAATCTAAAATTTGATAAACCTTAATGTGATGTGGTTTAGATTTCATACAATAATACTGACATGTCCTGTAATTCCTGACTTGTTGACTTTTTGTTATTGTCACTAGATGGCACTAGTTGTCAAGCAAGAAAGTAATGTACATAACTTCTCTCAATATTTCAATTTTGCCTTGGCATTCATCATTTTGAAATATGATTGTATAAGTTATGTGTTACAAATATTCGGTATGTTGGAATAGTGTGTGGATCAGTGGCTTTATGATGTACCTCGGTCACTCTTTCTTATGATGTACCAAGTTGATAACTGGTGTATGGGCACGGGGCAGATTTCAACTGTTTTACTTCTATCCATACAGTAATTATTATTGATAAAATAAAGAAACAAAGCTCACCATTACTTATTACTGTTATGTTATTTTTTGGAAATTGAGGTCAAATTTACACTTACACAATTAAATATCAAATGTTCTTGTTGTTCATTAAAATCAGGTACTATATTAGCATTCAAAGATTAATATATTCTACCTGTGAATACCTTGGCGTGGTAAAAGAAAAATGCCTCAGCATGTATAAAATAGTATGACAATTGACATGACAATATGTTCTTTGTAATTTGTTCACATTATTATATCAAAGGATATTTTTCATTTTAGATGAATGTAGTATAATATAGTCTAATCTCTTTTATTTAGAAGTTTTACAAGTAACAGACCAATTTCAGTAAAACATTAATTTTCTTTGTTTTGCTGCTAAAAATTTCCTAGATTACTTTTTAATATTCAGGTGCCATCACACCTAACTCCATTATAACCAGTTATTATTACTATTTGCAATAGACGGCTACTACTAATACACTGAAAAGTTCGGTGCAAATTATGGGTGTGGTTGGCGGTACATCTACTTAGTAGGTTATATTGACTATTATTTTATCTGAATTCATGTAAATATGAGCATATAAGACGAAAAACTGTATAGCTTAGTGAAGAGCTTATTAGTAGTACACAATATTTAATATGGCGTCACAGTCTTTTTTTATATATAATATAGATTATTAAACATCATGGACATCAACCAGAATTTGGTATTTAAATTGAATCTGTTGTCATTGGAAATTTTTCCATATAAAGTCAAAGTGATGTAAAGTTGATAAAATACACATGAAGTCAATGTTAAGGCAAAAAATGTGTTCATGAATTGTACTAACAAAATAGGTGGGGTGTATTAATAGCTATGCTGTCATTCCTATTTTACAGGCTACCTCCATAGAGGTTCTAATTCATAAAATGGCAAAAACTATACTTTATCGTAATAACATTAGTATATAAATGATGGTACATACATTTATATATTTTTCATTGGTCACTAGTAAAATACTCTAGTAAAATACTCACTAGTAAATTACTAATAATATGGGGACAGATAAATTATTTTCCTCTGAGACAGATTGAATCTCCAGATTTTACTTCTCCAGTTCGAATGATCTCAAGATACATCCTATTCCTAATTTCTAACTGAAAAGTATAAAATAATAATTGACAATTGAAGGCAGCCTATATAAAGACTAAAAAAATATATGCAGCCTTTGATTGTTCATTAGTTATGCTTTGTCAGTATTATAACAACAGTTGACCAGTTCAACACCTAAATACATCACCATTAATACTTTTAATTTAGTTTATTTTAATATATAATTGATTTAGTTTTAGACCTTTTCACAATGACACACTTTTGTAGAATTTTCCTTAGCATGTATTATGTTTTTCTGCTGATGTCAATTAACTTACAACTCAGACTTAGATCAGCGAAGAATACCAATCTAATGACACCTCACACTCCAGAATGGCAGTCTGTTTTAGCTAAAATAGTCATAATTTCATACCATCACATAGCCTATGACACTCCAAAAAGGAATATGAAACTAATTACACCTCATGCAATGAAGTCGTCTAATCGGTTTTATTGGTATTAGCTTTAAGATATCACATTTAGCAGTAGGTGATAACAATGGGACATAATACAAACATAAGTTTGAAAAACATCATGTTGGGTAATAGAAACAAAAACAACCAAATACATAAAAAAAAATTCTCTACCATTAGAATATTACTTAATATCTGAGGAAAATAGAGCACCTACTTATTCTTATCACAATATCTTCATGAGATCAGGATTTATGCTAGTATTATAAAAAAGCTGTTCCTGCGGCTCCACCTGATTATCGCGTTGTATGACTCTACTGATTCTCTACTGGCCTCTTTATACTACTTGTCCCTATTATACTCTATTTTCCATATTTTACCTATTTCTTCACTTCTCAATTTCCCTACTTTCCCATTTCCCCTATTTCTGTTTCCTATTTCGTCTTGGCCGGTTTCCCATTTCTTCACTACCCCATTTTCCTTATTTTCCACCCTCAACCTTCCCTGGCCTTCCACTTCGTAAGTTCTACTTTTTCCTCACTTCTCCATTACCCTTTTCCCCTTCTACTCTTCTCCTTTTACCAGTCTTCACCCCCCTGCCCTATAACCCACCCTTTCCCCCTCCTATCCTCCACAACTTCATTCTTATCCCCCATTTCTCTACTTCTAACCCTCTCCTTCTTGTCCAAATACCTGGCCGCTTCCCCTTGCCCCGCTCCTTCACTGTCCCTCCTTTTCTCTGATAATTGCCCCCTAGCGCCCCCTACTTCTTTCTCCCCCACCTCCTCCTTATCATCATCCTATTTCACATTGTTACTTTCTCCTCTTCTCCGCTTTGCCACTCTTCACCACTGCTATGTATTGCCCGAAGCACTAATCTGTTCAATGTGTTCATCAATATTAAACTAAAGAATCAGGAATTTATGATAACTGCTCCATTTCCTTGGTCCTAATGACCAGTGTAAAGATATATTAGCCTATGAAACTCACAGATAATATGGCGTTCTATTAGTAAAATAGTCAGTAATATTCATACACTGTTATCATCTGGGTACCTAAGCTATTTATTTTAGTCAGATATTCTGTGTCAGTTTCAAGTACCCAACAAGTAACCTATACTTGTTGGGTACTCAAATTCGCATACGGAGATAGGGTCAAAAGATTATTATGTCTGTCTCGCCTACTCCTACCACAAATGTAATATAAGCTTTCCTCTCTGACTGTAACTCTCATTTTTAGTGCTGTCTCTCTCTAGTACCCAATTGTTGACATGACAATGGAAATTGTTAGCGATATTAGCGCCAATGTATAGAAATCTACCGGATCTATTGAGATTCGTGATTATTGCTCAGCTCACTTGGATGGTAACGTGATGATATACAGGCTATATAGCCTATGTCACTCCTAGATATTGTTGCTGTCTATAGATGAAAGAATAGTTGAAATCGATCCAGTGGTTTAGAAGCCTATTCAAGCAAACATAAAAACAAAAAACAAATCTTTCTTCTTTTGGTTAACAACCTTGTATTCAAGTGCCTGTATTAACTAGTTGAGCCATAAAAACTGTTGCAATTTTTTTTTATTATTGTCAACTGTTTAGTGCCATTTCTCATATTTTTCCTTGTTTATTATCAAATTACAATATGTAATGGGGTGTTCAGGAAAATGGGGTTGCAGTGATCACCTAGCACAAAGTGTACATGGAGCGATCGGTCATATTTATGTATCAGTCATATGTTCGTATATCGTACTATCAACAGATACAACAACACTTCGTCTGTCGAAGGCCAGAAAAGATCGGGGTGGCCGTGTGCTGTTAGAACTATAAAGGCTGTTGATGCTGTTAAAGCGGGTTCGACTCATATGGAAAGTTGAAAGTTGGTTGTAAAAGACCTACTTTGCAAAATGTCTAGTTTGCAGAATGACTACATAGCAAAAGGTCCAAGGTGCAAAATGACTACATCACAAAAAGTCCAAAGTGCAAAACGACTATATAGCAAAAGGTCTAAGGTGCAAAATGACTCCATGGCACTAGTACCAAGGTGCAAAATGATTAGGACATAGCAAAAGCGTCAGGGTGCAAAACGGGTAAAACAACTACCCTTGGTCCCTGTCGTAATGATGAACTGATTAAAAAATACGTGCTCCACCCTACTATTCTTAACACTCCTCCACCATTGAGAGTTTACTGAGGAATCTTTTTAGGGTTCCGTACCAAACTGGCAAAAAATAATACAATACAACTCTGGTTTAGCAATAAAGATAGTATTGAATAAAACCTATCACTGTCCACTTAGAAAATAAGTGTAGAAAATAAATGAGCCAATGAGTATACTTCTTACTGAAGGGCAAATAAATAAATAAATAAAAATTAGCCAATGAGTATACTTCTTACTACTACTTCTTACTAATGGTATTGGCACTGTATGCAAATATGGATAGCTTCTACGCAGGTAACTATTTCTATTATATGTGGGAAATCTAGCTGTTGCCCACGAATCGGCCCGCACGAACTTCTGATCCCGTTCCCGCTGTCGAGCATTTTCATATTTAAACCTTCTCTGGACTTCCACAAATAATTCAAGACCATAATTAGTCAAATCGGTTCAGACGTTCTCGAGTTTTAGCGAGACTAACGAACAGCAATTCTTTTTCAAATATGATAGATAGAAAATCTCTCATATAATATAGGAGCAGGACTCATATAAATGCATTTTAGGGTCAAGATCTATGCCAATAATTACGCTTACTGGCTTTAATTCATTCCATGAAAATAATTATTACACGTCACGTTACCATATTTACGTTATATTTTTATTCTCAAAAAAATTTTAGGTTATGTTTTCTGAGGTTATTGGGAACCTGGGTTTTGATTCTAAAAATGTCAGCTGTAAATAATATTTAGCTATTTTGTTTACTCCTTAAAACAACTTTGAAGTTGAAGCAATATCTAATCATTGTCCTTTTAATTTCTGTAATAATTATTTCCAATTATAACCTTTACTTTACTATGATTTATTGACGCTTTATTATTGTTTTTGGAACCGATAGCTTTCGGTGGACCCAAAGTGATCGTACACTGGTATGCCACTTAAGAGTGCTTCATTGCAGACTCTGAACTGAACTTGAATGGTTAGCCACTAAGTCATTCTGCTCCCTAGACTTCACACCATATAGACATTCTGCAACTTGAACGTTTAACCACCTAATCATTCTGCTCCCTAGACTTTACGCCATATAAACCTTCTGCAACTTGGGCATTTTGTTATCTAGTCATTTTGCAATCAGAACGTTTTACGACAAGTGGGTAGGCATTATGAGACTAACCTGTTAAAGGCAGAATTCGTCGAAACACCATTAGAAGGCGGAAAACCTTATCGCGAGAAATGAAGATTCCTGCTAGAATGCGGGGCAATTTGGTGTACTTACTTAAATTCATATTTGAGTGTAATCATAGCAACTACTCAAGCATAGGTATACATAAATATAAATACATACTTAATATATTATACATATGAATATACATAAACAATAAACATACAAAAACATACTTACGTTTGGCATAAAATCAATACAATAACAAAAAAGAGAAAATAAAAATAGTTTAAACTGAAGACTGGAAATAACTATAGTTTACCACCTTCTCTAGAGGACAAGGACTGAGCCCTTCTAATGGTCACTGGCAGAGCATTTCATAATCTTGGATCATCTTGTGAAACCTCTCAGCTATAGAATTATTAAAAATATACCATTATACCATGGACTTTCCAGCAAGCTTTGAACCTGGTCACAGGGCACAAACCACCCAACCCTAGCTTGAAACCAATGTTTCGGACTTTACAAGAGCTGAAGACTGGCCCTCATCTCCCCCTCATTCCGTGGAAAATGTGTAAATCCATAGATTCATGGTCAAATAGATTGAAGGCCTATATACTCACTTGTAAAAGCCAAAAGTGGCCATTTTGGGGTACTTAGGATATTTTTTTTTTTTGCACACACTAGGTATAAATTTTAATAATATTAAATTCATTCATCATTCATTCTTCATTAAAAAATTATATGCATTTTCATTTTTGTAACAGATCTTATGGCTGGACCTGCTACATACAAAGTATTGTGCAAATGAAATTAAACATGCCTAGTTGAATTGAGTCAACTAAACGGCTTGTACCTAATTATTGTTTATATCCACACTTTCTTAATTATTTACAGCTTTGTGATGTGATATCTTAGTTTCCATGAACTAATTCCATTGAAATGTAATATGTATAGAATTGCTAAATAATGAATCTATACATGCATTACTGTTACTGTTACATAAATTCTGGAGAAGATAATAGTATTTACAAACTGAGACACGAATCTATTAATGTACAATTGCACTGGTGCCCTTGCACTTGGATCTCCGCCTTGAGATCTTGTTAGATCATTCATAGCACTTGTGTAGACATCGACAATCAGGGCCTCACTATATGATGTAAATGTGCCACTTGAGTTTTATTGTCAGTGGTTTGTTCCACTTTGCATGTATGAAATATCTGGCTATGCTAACTTGAATGAAACACTTAATTTTGAACATTGACATTTGTTATTGAAATCTATCCGCACTTACTAAACTGCATGTAGTCAGAGAACGTTATTTTATATTGAAATATGCAATGTATTTAATCATAAATACTGAGGCTATTTATGTACTAAGACATTAAAATTTTGTTGTACCTGAGATAAAATCCATGCTTAATGTTATTCAATTATCTAGTTGAAAAATTATTGCTTTATCTTTATTCTAAATAATGAATTGTAAAGACAAAATTAAATTAATAAATTGGAACAACATAATACATTTATTTTGTCGAGATAATGATTTCTGCTATGTTAGAATTCAAAAGGTGGCACTATTGATTTTTAACATAGGAAGTTTTTATACAAATGGGCCAAAGCGATTTAGATACATGTCGATCTCAACATAATTTGAATTGATTTGAATTTCAAAACTAAGAAAACATAGGTAGTTTGGTTGTTGTGCGCTGTGAAATTGCCTATATTATGAAAATGTTCTTGGGTATTGTTCTTTTTTCATGAACTTAAATGTGTAAAATAATACTCCTACTGCTATGTCAGAGGCAAAACCACGGTTTTGATTCTTGCTCATTTCAATTTTTTTTTATTATATGCATGCATTAAGGTATGATTCCATAGCCGAACGCAGACCGCAGATCGCATCTGCAGATACAGCGTACCGTAATACAGATATGAATGTAATGAAGATGTTTATTGTTTTAATTAATTGCGGTTCCTTAATGGTGCCGGTTATTCGTATCGAAATTTGACAAGTAATGCATGACACGTCATCCAACCGCAATTATTGTCCATAGAAATAAAATAATTTTAGTTCCGCAATCCACACTTTTGCTTATAATTTACACAATTTAATTTGTCACATACATTAGGTACTTGTTAAACCGGATACCTTGACGTAAACGGCCGAAGCGGCAGGGAATTATAACAATAAACAATATTATCACACTCCGCTTCAAGCCTATTTCACGGTGTGCTGTATCTGTTGCCACTGTAATTTTCGTATGTGGTCGACTACGCAATCACACCTTTGTCTATACTCACAATTATTTTTTGTATATCTCGTCGCATCCTACTGGTTCGTAATTTAAATCCGCTAAAGCTTTGCTTGCCAAAAGTTACTTATCCGTGCGGACGAAGTTGCGGGCAAAGCTAGTTTGTAATAAATTATGTATTTACAAATAACAAAAGCCAGTTAAATTATACTCCATTCGGTTAGGTACTTAAAAAAAGGTAAACAATATTGTGGTAACTTTTATAAAAACACATGTTAAATAAATAAACTAAGCTACCTAACTGACTAACTAGTGGTTCGTTACACATATTTAGTCATTATAATACTTTTCTAAGCAGAAAAGTATTTTTATACGGAGTTTTTGAATAAAACCTATTTAAAAGACATACCAAGATAGTTTACGTTTTTTAAGAACTAAACAAATGGACTATAGTTACGTTTGGATCTCTTTTGGTCTAAACAGCACATAGAATGTCCTACCATTTTATTTATTTGTTGGAACTAAGTTCGATTTTGTAGAAATCGTCGCATAGCGAAATCAGAATACCAAAGATACCTCAAAAATAATTGAATGGAAGTGAGGAAAGTATTTACATAACACTTTATTAAGTACTAGCTAACCCGCTCGACTTCGTCTGCCTCACCCCGTTTTTGCAACATTTTTCACCGCACCTGTTAGTCGGTGAAAAATGTTGCAAAAACGGCTCCGCACCTGTTAGTCGTAGCATGATGTTATATACATATAAACCTTCCTCTTTAACCATTCAAACCGCATCAAAATCCGTTGCGTAGTTCTAAAGATTTAAGCATACAAAGGGACAGAGAACGCGACTTTATTTTATACTATGTAGTGATATATATTTTAGATTAAATATTAAGTTTTGCATTGTATTATAGGTACCTATCTGATATAATATGTTGATAAGTTCGGTGTGGGCTATAATCACGAAGAGATGTTTCAATCTGCACTGCCAACACATATCTGATCACTAATTAAATTTGAATCTGTATTAGGCTCTTTAGGTTTTATTGTAGAATTGTTTGTAGTGAAAAAAATGATTTTATTAATTTTCAAAGTCACCACTGGGTGCCTGCTTCTTTAGATTCACTAAAACGTTATGTTTCTAGTTGACCGAAGAAGCGAAGCCAGCGAGAGTTTCCGTTTAGAAAGGTGGTTACTTTTGTCTGTATCTATGTTGTCAGTTTCAGTCTAGAAGGCGCAACTTGGCATACTAGTTCTTGGTTTTGAAACACGAATCGAAAGCTTTTTTGTATGTTGTCGATTTGAGAAAAAGGGGGAGGTATTATGTTGTTATTTTTGAACGGGTCTCATTTTAGATGATTTTGGATCATTTGTCGCGTTATACGACTCTACTCGATTTTCTACTTGCCTCTCTATACTACTTCTCCTTGCTGCCATATACCAAAACGGAAATAGTTAGCGATATTAGCGCCAAACGTATAGAAATCTACCGGATCTATTGAAATTTATGATTATTGCTTCGCTCCCTTGGATGCGTAATGTTATATAGCCTATGTTACTCCTAGATATTGTAGCTTTTTATAAGTGAAAGAATTATAGCAATTGTTCCAGTATTTTCGGAGCCTACTCGTTACAATCAAATAAAAAAAAAAAAACATTTCCTCTTTATAATATTAGTGTAGCTAAACCACACCACTTCAACATACTTTTCTGTACTTTCCTGTCTATCCAAAGGTTGACTGGAGTAGGTCGCCGTTAGCGCTGCTGTCCCATTGTACATTCTGCTATTTGTTAATATTCTGCAATAATGAGTTATCTATCTATCTTAACATAATAATCTTGAACGTGCCGACAAGAGGTTTTTTTCGCTGAAACGGTAAGAAAAGCATTGTCTATATTTGGAGGGTTAAGGAAGGAGAGGTCATCGTACAAATTATATTAGTCAAAACTTTAGTATGTCACTGCTCATACTTTCTATTCTATTCGGTTCTATGTTAATTGACTTCTAAAATGGAACCAAATTGATGTTGCTATTTTTTAATATTATCCGTTCAATTTTGCGCTCGATGCGCGGTTCAAACGCATTGGTCGCTCTGGGACTGTATTGATTTGCTTTGAGTCGACAGTAGTGATGTTTCATTTGTTATGCGCAAGAGTTTATTAGTCCTTTCAATGCTTACAGACAAGAACAGCAGAGAATTGAATTTTTATGCATGATGTAGAAGATGTCCGATGGTACAAACATAATTTCAGAATAAACTTTTATCAATTGCCACACTCTTACTATGAAGACACTCGATGTTAATAAATAGTTTTGAATATATTTTCGTGTTGTTATATTTATGTAGTTAAAACTAAAAATACCTATTATTAGCCTTTTATACCATGTACCTAAATCGGTTATAAGTGTTTGTTTATGTACAGATCATTTCTCAGCACCTTCCCTTGACTGGAAATAACGCCTTTCACCTAAATATTGACGCTGTTTTGTGATCGCTAATAAAACGAATTAATTTTGATAACGCAGAGTAATGAATTAATATATAATATATACTGCATTTAGGTAAACCGTGTAAGTTGAACTTTACTTGAAGTCGACTAATGTATCCACATATATTGAATGACACAATGAACAGACATCGGCGCGGTTGTATTCTCTTTTTTCGCCTACGGAAATCCCCACGGATAACCCCGGCTGACCCAAGACCGTCTTATGTCCTCTTGGGTGAAGGATTAACTGTTTTCACATCTTTCCCCGGATAAGGACGAGCAAGGCGCTGCAGCCGCGGCCTGCTCCTGCTAGTTTGCAGCAACTTGATGTTCCGCGATAAAATCTCACTAAATGTAATATGGTTCTTAGAATTGATTGTTGATAAAAATATACTCCGCAAATCATTTTAAATAAAAAAAAAGTAAAATCCAAAACCAACTATTACAAAAATGACGCTGAAAAAAAAGAACCAAATGCACTGAACCGATCTTGATGAAATTTGGTTCTGAGAAGGACTAGAGCTTGGGACATCAGAAGGACACAGGCGACAGATAAATATACATAGTTCAAATAGGTGATGAAAGTACGTCATTTTTGTAAATAACTTCTTGAAATGTGGAACACAGATTATAGCTTGGGACTGGACGCGATAACATTCAGGCGGAGTCGTGGGCGACACTTATCACTTATAGTAGAGTCGTTAGTCCTTATTATGTCTTTCTTTAAAATAAACGATTGCTTCTTAATATTTTTACATACGTATGTGTAATGCCTGTAATATGGATGATGATTGCCTTTTTATTCTCGAATTATGACCAGTTCGTAATTATTAAATAATGAACTGCTAAAGTTTTCTTACTACATTTATTGTTTTAAAGTAATTTGATTTTGAACATTCAATTACTCGGGCCACCCAAAAACGCTTTACGTCACGTCATGCACGTAATGCAAATGCACGGAGTAAATAGCATTTATTTTGGTCTGCGTTGCATTGACACGCGTATAGTTCATAATGAAATGTTTGAAATTTAATAGTCGATAAAAGTTATATATTTATACTCAATTTGACTGCTTATATTTTGACCTACTTAGGGAACTAAAAACAAATGAAAAGTCATACTTTCAGTTTAGTTAGGCAATATTTTATTTTAAAATGCATTTTATAGTAAAAATTAAAACATTAAGCAGTATTACGTAGAATCAGTAATCGATTACATCGCCTTTTTTCCCCGTGCGGAAGTCCCCACGGATACCCTCCCGCAGAAGTCAGCTAGGGTGGTTATGTCGGACTCGAACCGACAAAAACCACACGGCTGTCTTGGGCCTCCAGTTGCCGAGGGTGAGATAGTCTCTGGCATATCCATCACGCCCCAGCTGACCCAAGGCCAGCGAAGACTTCTAAATGAACGAAGGTGTCTAAATCTTGCCCTGGATAGAGAGAGCACGCATCACGCTACCGACGCGACATGCTCCTGAATTGAGTTTTATTCCTGATCAACGCTTAGTTGTGAATCAACCCTTACAATGACATTAGAACTGTCATCTGCTGTTGCTCCATCGGAAACTAGATTCACATTTAAATTCAGAAAAATTGTTTTTAAGGCAATTCTAGAATAAGGCCAATACGCAAGTTACGATTTCCTGTTCAAAAATGACTGACAAGAAATGATGGGTTTAAATTTCCAAATACTAAAAAGGAAATATCAGGACAAAGACCGCGCTAAAAACAAGATAACAACATAATATACATAATGTCAGTGGTTTGAAAGGCAAAATACGGACCACAACCGTTGTTGTGTGAGCCATCTGAATTCTGGACACTTGTTTAAAAATAACCTCAAAAAGAAGTGGTATTTGTAACCAGTTTCAGCAATGACAAAGGACATGTCCACTTTTTGTATGGACGTTGGATTTTTATTCCAAAAAATTTCATTATGTCTCTAAATACACGGATATATAGAAGCAAAAATTAGGAATCGAGGATTAGTTAGACAATAATTTTTAAACCCTGCATTTAAAAGAAAAATTAAAGTTATTTTACGTTAGTAGATATTTTAATTGGAGGATGGCAATACAATATTGGTTTTTTTAATAGCAATTATCACTGTCACCACTGCGAGCAATGCGAGCTGTCACTTTTCGCGCACTTTCGTGTCTCTTTGGTGTTAAGATATTCGCTGGTTTCGTTTATTTTTCCACTGATTTTGACTACTTGGCTTATCGCAACGGATTCTTTGATTGTGCACATGAATTGAATGTTGATATTGTATGGACTTATAACTCTAACGACTTCACATTCACATTCACAACGGTTGTTTTTTACAACCAAATATCATACAACAGTATACAACCAGTCAGCATATTGCCATTTTATTACGCCAAGCAGCTTCATAAGATTAAAATGATGCCGTTTATGTCTAATAGTTTCAAAACACAGAACACTATATGAACGATATCGTTATGTTGTTAAATATTGCACTTCATTCATACATCAATCAATAGATAGTAGATAACGCTTTTCATGTAAACATAACATAATCTATCAATTTTTCTTATATTTACATAAATCTCCTCCTTCATTGTATAGTCAAAGTAATCAAAAAATCAAACTAAACCATAAGAAAACAGTCAACAACACAAAAAGTATAAACAAAACTGCCATCCATCTGTCATGCACGATGATCGGTGACACTTTGTCAAACGAATTATTTTGATGGGCCTACTTTTTCCACTTAATCTTCCAATTCTCATTTAGTTTTTCTGCCATATAAAACTGAAAAGATCTATTCGTTTTCTGTGTACATGTTTGGTGAAGCCTTACTTAAACGAAAGCTTAGGCCAAGGAGTGTGACGTCGTGGGTGTACCCACAACGTCACACTCCTTGGCCTAGCTTATTTATTATAATAAATATTAATTTTAAATAAATATGTTGGGGCCTCCGTACGTTAATATTTTCCTTCGGTAACATTTATAGAAAAAAGAACAAAAAAAGGTGGCTGGGACAGATTGAACGCGGAAGAGCGGGAGCAATAGGACACATTAAGATAGGCCTATGCCAGCAGTGGACTTCAAAAGGCTAATTAATTGTTTGACTGATCGGACCTGATAGGACAGTAAACACCACCATAAAAACATAACGTACGCACTTGTCTAATGTAACCCATATTGTCATTAAAGCTTTTTAATTGACGAATATGGGTTTGTTTTATATCACTCCTGTTTACACTACGGAACATTATGGAAAGGATGAGTAGGACTGGGTTCCGACGTGCCAGTTTGAATGCAATCAGGTATTGCTTTCGTATGAAGAAGAGATTTCGTCCTTCGTTTTTTATCTATTGATATATATATATATATATACACATACACTATGTGATATTTTATAGCCGCACAGGAAGGTGGTACTTTCGCAATCAATTGCAGTTACAGTGTCAGTCGTCGGCAATTTATGATGTGCTCTTATATAAATTTGTTTCCGTTAGTGGCATAGACAAAAGGTTTCTAAGTGTTGTAGTCCACTTAGAGTACTTAGCTGAATAGCATTCAAAACCGCAATCAAAAGTTTTCGTGGATACTAATTTATTTTATTTTTTATATTGCACCCACGAGTCAGCAAGCGCTAGTGCAGTACGCCCAAAAGAAGTTACATTACCTTGATTTTGAAATTTCGGGTATTCTAAATCGATTGTGCTATGTTCGACACATTCGTGGTTTGGTACGATTACATTTGATACGTTTAGTACATATAATAAATCCAAAGATTTGTTATATAAATTATTCTTCTTTTTTAGTTGTACCATTGAGGTATAAGTCGACAACGGTCGTATCGTATGTGATGTATTATTTTTATTAAGACTTAGCTCTAGGTAATAAAATAACAATTGAAATAACGGATTAAGTAGTCGCTCTCGTAAATGTCAAAAAATGTTCCTAACTTATGAAGGGGAAGTCAAAAAAGTGTATCGATTTGCGGACTTACTTGGGCCCTAAAACTCTTTATGTGTGAGTGTTGGGGCTCAAGTCAAGATACAGCACGGCACTACAGTCACACGCACCGGGCTGTGCCAAAGCCGAGGCAGAATCAACCTACATTCTTATTATACCCGAGCGTTCTCCGTCGGCCCGGTACTGTGTCGAGTAAGTCATTCTTATGCATTTACCATAACCCAAAAAACAAATATGTCATTAGTACTGGTAAGTATTTTGTGAGCGACTACATTTTCTGCCTAATACCGCATCCGTCAAATCCAAGAATCTACCTGATCCACTCATCTGTCGATTTAAGAATCTGTCCAATCCATGTATCTGTCGAATTAAGAATCTGTCCAATCCATGTATCTGTCGAATTAAGAATCTGTCCAATCCATGTATCTGTCAAACACCGCGTAATCGTTCCAAACGCTATATCAATTAATGTTAGGCGATCAAACCTGCCTTATTTTGTATCGAATTAAGTTCCTAACAAAAATACATCTAAAAAATATTAATTGCTGCAATCACCGCCTGTATGTTTGAAAAGTACTTAAAAATCCACATGGGTTTCACCCTGTGTGTAGATGATTCTGTCAGACTTCTATTTCTGATTTCGTCACATTGGTAGGTAGTTAATTGTTTTCTCGTATCAGTTTTGTACAGATATGTATTGTGGGAGAAATCTAGGATGTAGATTTTATCAGTTGTGTTTCTCGTTCTTGCCGTACCTAGTGCCATTTTTCAGACACGTTTCCTGGCTTCGCGTGACTACTGACTTAGACTAGAAAAAACGCGGATAACCCTACCCGTCCCATCAGACCCGTCTGTGCTAGACAGAAACTCATGATAAGACCTCGGCGTTTGGGCTCGACAATTGTGTTATTTATGTTTTAATTTCAAAATACTGACTACAGTATTTATAATAAAATAAATAAAGGTTTATTACAAAGCTTCAGAAACAGTATGCACCCACAAAATATTAATATTTATAGCACGTCCATGAAGGTCAGTAGTACATTCTTTATAAACACGCGCACAAATTATTATCTGTGTCTCAATACTTATACACTGACGGACTCATAAACTGCATCAAAGTAATAGACGACTTTGAAATAAATATTTTAACCAAGTATGCATACTTTCTATACAGATTTAAATTGAAACCTCTAGATTGGTTCGTGAACTTTAAAACAGCGTAGGGTCATATCTTTAAGTTTAAGTTTATGTACTGGAAAGGACCTTAAGACTTTTTTTGAAGAAAAAACAGAAATTTAAGAAAAATTGTTTTAATTAAAAAATTGGTTTTAACAATAGACACAAACTTTATGCAAGGGTTTATTTGTGTTTTAATAAGATGTATTACCCCCACGTGCCCTTATTACGGATTCTAATCGGTTCCGCATAGATTTTATAAGGGTTTTTAAAAGATCTTGCGGAATATTGTCCCATTCTTCTGAAAGTGCTGTTCTTAGTGCTGCCACTGTCGTGGGCGAAGGGTTTCTCGCATATACAGCTCTTTTTAAATTGTCCCAAACATGCTCGATGGGATTAAGATCCGGGCTGCGTGCTGGCCAATTCATTGTACGTATCCCAACCTCTTCGCAATAATGTTGAAGTTGTGCAGCTGCATGCGGCCGGGCATTATCCTGCATTAAAGTAAAATTTTCGCCTATGAATCCCATGTAAGGCACCACGTGATCTTCTTATATCTCTGTTATGTAGCGATGTGCTGTCAAACCCCCTCTATTACCGTTTTGACGGACCATGTCTATGAACACAAGTTCTGTTCGCCCGTTCATCGATATGCCACCCCAGACCATACATGAACCGCCTCCAAAAGGAACACGCTCCTCAATGCAACTTTGAGCATATCGCTCCCCACGTCGACGATAGACTCTTCTGCGACCATCTGCACCATATAAATATGTCCTACACTCGTCCGTGAACAATACAGAGGCCCACTGCTCTTCTGTCCAATTCAGGTGATGACGCGCAAATCTTAAGCGAGCTTGTCTGTGAGCTGTAGACAACTTTGGACCATTTGCTGGTCTAAAAGGGGTGATATCCGCTTCCTTTAACCTTCTTCTTATTGTTCGTGCACACACGTTTACTCCACGCACTTCATTAAGCTCGGTTTTGATGTTAACTGACGTGAGGAAACGATTTCGCAGGGAAGTTATAACAATAAATCGGTCATCACGACCTGTGGTTGCTCGAGTTCTGCCTGTACCACGTCTCCTCCTGTAAGAACCTGTCTCTACAAACCTTCTGTATATTCTAGAAACCGTAGACTGGTTTAAATTTAAATTTCTACCAATCGTTCGTTGATCCAAGCCCTCCCGCACCAATGCTACAATTTGTGCCGCTTGTTCGGACGAAGTATCCATATTATGGTTCAAAAACTCTCGATGTGTTAAAAAACTAACCCAACAATTATGCTGGTAACAATAATTCAATTGACAAAACAAAAAAAATCAATGAGAATCAATTTAAAACTTTGCTATAAATAACACGCAAATCTGATACTACAAGTAAATTTTCTTTTCCCGGCTATATTCATTTGTTTTACTGCAGTTCTATTTTTAAATTTAATTTTTTTTTAAGATTAAGAGCCAGTCTTTCCATATTTATATAATTTAATCTAAAAAGTTTGCATACTTATTATAAAAAATCCTTTTAGAGTAAACCTGAACTTTGATGCAGTTTATGAGTCCGTCAGTGTATTATACTCTATAACTGACCTCTCGACTATATACTATTACTATTTAAAATTGTTACCCAATATATTTTATAATTTTACATAACATAACATAAACTCACGCCTATATCCCCGAAGGGGTAGGCAGAGGTGCTAGCACCCACATTTCGCCAGTTTATGTTTAGGGCCCAATGTGGCGACGCCAAGGTGGCAAGCCTATTGCCATTAACCGGGCACTTATGAACCTGCGATAAATATACACATAAATTCGAGAAAAGCATCGAAAAGTCATTGGTGTGTGCCATCGTAAAACCTGGGATCGAACCCGAGACCTCGTTTCAGCAGTCCATTACCCATACCACTAGACTACCGCGATTTTTAATTTTCTCATTTCTGGATACGACTTTTCGCATTGCATTACATGTTATGTTTGTGTGTGTAATGTGCATGTAAACAACGAATTTGTGTTGATATAATCTACATTATATTTAAAAACGTTTATAATTGACTCATTACTTTCATCATAGCCATATTATACCTAACTAAAAACTAAGACGGTTCTAAAATACTCGCAATAACGTTAGTTAGCGCTCAACAGGTATATTTATTCGGCATCTATTCTTAATATATCCGTCGATTCATTTTATATGAAATTCTTAAATAGTTAGGACAAAGGGAGGTGCTGGTTGGAATTGGGTCTTCTAATGATAGAATCTAATTAAATATAGGTGGCAGTTGAGCTATAATGCCCCTTCTCAACTTCAGATCAATTCACCCGCTGGCTGCGATGATAATGTATTATGTTATTTCAGGTGATATTGATTGATATGAGCTCGCAGCTGCACCAACCTGGCTGTAACAGCGGCTGCCCTCTGTGAAAGAAGCCTTAATTATTGTTCACGTATTGGTCAAACTCACGGAAAGGCGCCACGTGCGGGCCTGCGTTCAACCGGGGGCGGGCGCACCGCGCCGCCCCGCTTTTGCACATGTTAGTAAATATATGTATGTAGTGGTATCAGCTTATTTACAATGCGCACGCCCCAGCACGGGTTGTCATGGTGATTGAATTCTCCCAGCCATCCGTTACCTGCCATTGCGATAGCCATTATTCGTGTCGCGACCGTTACCGCCGACGGACGTCAAGTATCGCGCTAGCGCTTTAGTGTATTTGTACTCTATAGTGGAATAGTTGTGACACTCGGAACAAGTTAAAATGTTGACATATTTCATTTTAGAAAAGAAATATATCTTTAAGATATAGTGAGGTGTGATAATAGGAGTGTTTTATTTTAAATTTTTATTTTTTATTTTTTTCTGCTTAATTTTAAGTAGATATGAGTTTTATTATGTTTTTAGTATGATTTTATTTTATGGTGATAAAAGACTATAATCGAAAATGTACATCGAACCGCCGCCCGGGCGGCGGATAAATCTATTAGAAGTTGGTGGCAGAGGGTATGTACTTAAGTCTAAGGCGGCCATGCATTTCACCTGTTGCTGAGCGCTACGGGTTTTAGTTCATAAATGTTGTTGAATGATTTTGCGACTCCTTTGTTTTTGCTTTTTACTTCTGTACCTATGTGTTTTATCTTTAATTTTATTTTTTCTTTCAGTGCCTTACGTATGCTAGCGAGCTATGGTTGCATAATGTAGATATTTATAATGACCAAAACTTATAATATGTAACTAATACCCAAAAGCCTATACTTATAATAATTTAAAAATATTTTACTTAGCCACCTTTCGTTCAACAAGATAAATGTAGATGGTAGTAGTGGGTACTACCACCCACTTATCTTCTTGAACATTTTAGTAGAGTAACTTAGTTTATAAGTACTTCTTAACCATTAGAAAAATAATTGAGGGATATAATTGCTAAGAAAAGTTTTGTCGTTATTTAGTGTGTCGCTTGGTAGAGGGGAAATAGGTCGAGCCTCGGGGAGCGGTAGGTTATCAATGGGTGGAGAGAGGTGGTGTGAGGTCACTCATTCCAGTAACTGTTGCTTTTGCCTCATCACAGTTCATTACCATGTCCGTAGTACTCGTACACATCACGTAAAGTTTTCACTTTCTTGGATTTGGGGATAAAATCTCGTTTTCTTTTTACTCTAAAGACATCCAATAAAACAATTAAATGTCGTGGGCGTGAATATTTGCTTTGATATTTGTTTGATTCTTCTTTCTCTGTTTTAGTAATTTAGTATCGACTTTATGAGTATTTACGCCTTTTACTAGGTAGTTTAACTTGGAATGCTTTTATATTATAAGTACATATTTCAATACTTATGAGTGACGGCAAAATATTTAAATACCTATATGCAAAGAAAATGTATGAAGAATAAGACTCATTCCGACAAACGATTATATAAAAAAATATGATCTTATTGTTCGTAATGAATGAAGGACACAACAAGATTTTTCAACAAGTTATCATCATCATCATCATCTTACAAAGTAGCTGTTTGAATAGGATTTACGTGGGTAGAACTTTCGACTGCTGCGTCGATACGCCAGTTCGATTCTTGTTGTCGTAGCTACAAAATATGAACGTATTCACAAAAGCTCATGTATAATGCGCATTTTTAAATCCGTATTACATGCTTATTTTCGATATAATGTGTAATACGCATTTGTAAATCCATATTACATGCTTATTTTCGATATAATGTGTAATACGCATTTTAAAATCCATATTACATGCTTATTTTCGATATAATGTGTAATACGCATTTTAAAATCCATATTACATGCTTAGTTTCGATATAATGTGTAATACGCATTTTAATATCCATATTACATGCTTATTTTCGATCTAGATGGCGTTGTGTAATGTTCCATCTAGATTCGTTCATGCCATGCCAACACTTCATTTTGGCTTAGTTCCCAGTTGCATCCGAAGTTCAATGAGACCTACGGGGCCCAGCCAACCACACATGCTAGCTGGTACACCTGCTAATTAACGCACGAAACGCTCGTGCAAGCTTTTCTCTCGTGGTTGGTGATCAAATGGCAGTCGCTTTCATAAAAGCTGTATTTTAATTATAATATGAAAATATTTCATAAATATTTCGCTCATATTGCTAGTGGATACTTCATTTTTTTTTCTTTGCCTATGCTTTTGTTGAATATAAATGCATGTTCTGTCTATGTTCATACGGCAAGGAGATAAGTATACCCTTTAGGGCGAGGCCGTAATTGTACGAACAAATGAACGTAATTTTGTGTGTAGTAAGTGAGTCTAGCGATTTCAGTCGCATCACTCTGTGCATTCGATTTCATACAAAAGTCCAGTTTGAATCACACGCCGACGCAAAATGAGCTGTCAGTTTTTTTTAAATATAGGGCAGAAACAAAAATTGCGCGAACGTACTATTGAAAATAATACCATCGATTGGCTTCAGCCTAACTAACTCACATACGTCTTAAAATAAAAAGGTGTGCCTGCGTAGGTATACTTATGGCCTTTGCCGGGTGTTCCTACCACCCTTAACACCGGAAATAGACTTTTATAGATTATATATATATGTATATTTATAGTCGTGGTCAACTAATTAGGGACATTCAAGATAGTAAAGAGCTATAACCGGTAAAACCCTATTGATTTCTAAGCGCCAATTATTTGCATAATTTGGTCTGATTATTATGCTATAAACGGCTGTAAATAAAAGATTATTTAATTAGAAAAAAGTATTCAATATCACAAGTTAATCATGTATTATATAGTAGTGTAGTATTATATTTTAATGTACAATTGTGTAGCTGAACATTTAATTAAGAACAGTAAAGTATAGTGAAAAATAGAGTCAAACAGAACTAAGAATCTGCAGTATTATAATATTTTAACAGCTCCATTTTATTACGTGTAAAATCAGTACCCAGTAGCAAAACCTTTGTTATTAATTACGGTTGACACCGACGAGGCATAGACATTATCAGTTTCTGACATATTTCGTTCATCTAAAGTTGTGGTACAATAAGTGGCAACTATTTTCTTGATTTCGTGCCAAAGGTGCTCAATTGGGTTGAGGTCCGGGCTATTTTGCTGGCCAATCTAGCACCGATATTGACTGACTGTTAAGAAACGACTTGACTGATCGGGCGGTATGTTTCGGGTCGTTATCCTGCTGAAATATATATCATATACCTAATAGGGAGATGCTCCTCAGCATAGGGAATCATAGTTCCCTCCAATATCGCCTTGTATTGGATGTTGGTCAAAGTTACCCTGAACTTTCCTCACAGGTTCCATTCCCCGTCCAGAAAAGGCACCCCACATCTTAATATTTCCACCGCCATGTTTCACCTGCTTTTTTTGAATCTTGGATTCATTTCTCATTTTACAGGACGCCGTACATATTGCCTTCCGTCTGAAGAAATCAAATTAACCTTGGTGTCGTCAGAAAACAATACATGTTGCCATAAGGCGTAGGTCCAATGACCATATTTACGTGTAAATGCCAAACGAGCATTTCTATGTTCTTTCTTCAACAATTGTACTTTGCGCCATTATTTCGTACAAGCCTGGTTCTGCCAGACGTCGTCGGACTGATACACCGGCTCTTTCGTCTGCCCCTAAAACTTCGTGTTTAATTAAAATAAAGCCTTGAAACGGATCTTTATTGGCTAACCTGGTTATCATTCTATCTTCTTGCGGAGGTGTTTTTCTCGAATTTCTTGTTCTGGGCACATTCAAAGCTGTGTTATTGCGCCTGAAATGTTGCGCTGCATTGCATACCATAGTTTTTGAACAATTTAAATGTTGTGCTATCTTTCGGTATGACCAACCACGTTCGACAAACTTCAAAATAATTTTTCGTAGTGTTAGATCGCAACTTTTATTTTAGCACATTTTTCTTCAAAATAATTATCAAAACTTTTATAAAAAAATAAATAAAAAAAATAAAAGTAATTTATTTCGGACAACAACGGATCCATATCCAATTAAAAATCTGGACTGCCGCCAAAATTACCACGAAATATTAATTAGGATTCACATTTTGAAAATTAGACCACAATACCTCAATGTCCCTAATTAAATGACCAACAAGCATTCGTTTAACAAATACCACTATGATAATCTATCAGCTATACTGTGAAGAGGTTTAATGTTTATGTAGTTGTTATTGTTTGTATAATCAGGCACTATTGTACTAACATGTAAAAAATATGGAATATTGTTAAGACGCGTTGGCAAATAAACAACTAATTCACAATTTGGCCGAGACAAATTTCCCTAATTAGTTGACCAAGACTATATATATATAAGAATAAGGAGTAAAATTGCGACGTACTTAATGTTATAATTAATGTGAGGTAGCGCACGCTTAAAGAAATCTATTATATTATTTGATGTGAGTGAGACCGTGCGTCTTACCTTTTTGTACTTGCGCGTATGAATTTCCATCTATTATAATCCAGATTATTGTGACAATGTGAGGTTATCTCCACTATAATTATATCGAATGTTTAATATTAATAGCAGTTAATTTTTCCTAGATTTTCTACCGCATCCATCAATGGTAAATTGAAGTCGGGGTCCCGTAACCAGGATGTAGAGTCCAGTACGGATCCCCACATCGTTGCGGCGGCTCTGTCCGACTCGGAAGATTGTTTCGATGAGCTTCCTTCGCGGTGCTTGCTTCCACTGACCAGGTAAGTGTAATATACATAATGTGATACATGTACTGATGTGTAGCAACATTTAAATTTCGATTCATTCAGAGGACAGTAGTTTAATATTAAGTCTTAGTTGTACTGGCATTTTTGTTTTCGACCTTACTTACTTACACTTGTGGACACATCTATTGGCCCACCTTAGAGTTTAGGTTTCGATTGCCCGTACCTAAATATGATTGCTAGATTGAACAAAAACTATTGATGCAGTTTCAAACCTGATACATTGTACCACCTTTTTCGATCGTATTGTTTTAAATTTGAATTCAGAATACCACATGGCATGGAACTACGCCTAACAAGTCGGGTATGCGCCTTGACGAAGGCAGTTGACTTTTGAATAAAAACATGTTTTATCAAATAAAGGTTTTATTATCAAATAAAGGTTTAACTTAATAACGCGTGTTGCCATGGAGGCGACAGCTCTCATACCATTAGGCATAGAGTTTATCAACCGTTCTATGAAATTTGAGGCATCATCTCCCATTCCTCTTCTATGGCAGTTTTCAACTCCGGCATCGTCTGAGTAACTAGTTGAGGAGCCCTAACACGTCTTTTTCATCTAGTCCCACTTGTGCTCAATCGGGTTCATGTCTGGGCTTCTGACTGGCCAGTCCATAACTGTGATGTTCCTATCCCAAAGATATTCCCTGACAATGCCGGCCGTAATGGCTCTTGCATTATCATGCATAAAAGGGAAATTTGTGTCCACATGGTTCACGTGAGGTTCTAAGCACTCACGAATGTACTTTTAAGCATTTAATGTTGGCGGCCGTGGTCCCGTAACATCCTCAAGTTGAGTTTTGCCGCGGTTTCGCGGATATATTGCCCACAGACAGTCCACGAGCCACCGCCGCCTTTGAAATCAGAATTGCGCAAAACGCTCTCCCTTACGTCGGTAGACCATTTTCGTTCCATCATTGCCATGTAACGCAATTTTAGACTTATCAAAAAAGGGTACACGGCTTCAAAGCTGCTGAGTCCAATTTAAATTAGTGAGCGCGAAAAGAAGACGCGCTGTTGGGTAGACTCGCGTTAGTTTACGGCTATTAGCTGGTTTGTATGGTATCTACCATATCGCGTTCTTTTAACCTTCTCCGAACAGTTCGAGCACTCACAGATACTCCGTGGTAGTCGCGAAGTTGGTTTTGTATCTCAATGGAGGTAAGGTGACGATTTCCCAAGCTGTCGTCGCAGTCGTCACGATGAATCGATCCCCTTTCAGCCTGCCTTTCTGTTGTGACCCGAGATTGTGGCCTTTCTTGGCGACGAACAAAGCCGTCAGTCTCAAGGTACCTCCGATAAACATTTCGGACCGCATAATAACTTGAGTCAATAACTAGTTGAGAACTCAAATCTCTTTGGCTGTATCCGGCCTGGGTAAGTGCCACAGCTTGGGCGGCTGCTTCAGGCGAAGTATCCATAGATTATGGATAGAACCTCACCTTAATGTTAAGAATAAGTAATGTTTGTTGCAAAATCAAAAAGAAATTCACACTTTCAAGAATTAAATCCAAGTAAACCAATAAAATCAAGTTTTCGTAGTATTCAAATGTTTGATATCAACGAACAGGCTCCAAAATGTCTTTTGTTTCTTTAAATTCTGGTTCGAAATTCAAAACAAAAAAGAGTATTGAATAAAATTATGAATGTGCCTGGCTCAAAACTGCATAAAAACTTTTTGCTCGACTTAATACACTGACGGACTCATTAACTGCATCAAAGTAATAGACGACTTTGAAATAAATATTTTAACCAAGTATGCATACTTTCTATACAGATTTAAATTGAAACCTCTAGATTGGTTCGTGAACTTTAAAACAGCGTAGGGTCATATCTTTAAGTTTAAGTTTATGTACTGGAAAGGACCTTAAGACTTTTTTTGAAGAAAAAACGGAAATTTAAGAAAAATTGGTTTAATTAAAAAATTGGTTTTAACAATAGACACAAACTTTATGCAAGGGTTTATTTGTGTTTTAATAAGGTGTATTACCCCCACGTGCCCTTATTACGGATTCTAATCGGTTCCGCATAGATTTTATAAGGGTTTTTAAAAGATCTTGCGGAATATTGTCCCATTCTTCTGAAAGTGCTGTTCTTAGTGCTGCCACTGTCGTGGGCGAAGGGTTTCTCGCATATACAGCTCTTTTTAAATTGTCCCAAACATGCTCGATGGGATTAAGATCCGGGCTGCGTGCTGGCCAATTCATTGTACGTATCCCAACCTCTTCGCAATAATGTTGAACTTGTGCAGCTGCATGCGGCCGGGCATTATCCTGCATTAAAGTAAAATTTTCGCCTATGAATCCCATGTAAGGCACCACGTGATCTTCTAATATCTCTGTTATGTAGCGATGTGCTGTCAAACCCCCTCTATTACCGTTTTGACGGACCATGTCTATGAACACAAGTTCTGTTCGCCCGTTCATCGATATGCCACCCCAGACCATACATGAACCGCCTCCAAAAGGAACACACTCCTCAATGCAACTTTGAGCATATCGCTCCCCACGTCGACGATAGACTCTTCTGCGACCATCTGCACCATATAAACATGTCCTACACTCGTCCGTGAACAATACAGAGGCCCACTGCTCTTCTGTCCAATTCAGGTGATGACGCGCAAATCTTAAGCGAGCTTGTCTGTGAGCTGTAGACAACTTTGGACCATTTGCTGGTCTAAAAGGGGTGATATCCGCTTCCTTTAACCTTCTTCTTATTGTTCGTGCACACACGTTTACTCCACGCACTTCATTAAGCTCGGTTTTGATGTTAACTGACGTGAGGAAACGATTTCGCAGGGAAGTTATAACAATAAATCGGTCATCACGACCTGTGGTTGCTCGAGTTCTGCCTGTACCACGTCTCCTCCTGTAAGAATCTGTCTCTACAAACCTTCTGTATATTCTAGAAACCGTAGACTGGTTTAAATTTGAATTTCTACCAATCGTTCGTTGATCCAAGCCCTCCCGCACCAATGCTACAATTTGTGCCGCTTGTTCGGACGAAGTATCCATATTATGGTTCAAAAACTCTCGATGTGTTAAAAAACTAACCCAAAAATTATGCTGGTAACAATAATTCAATTGACAAAACAAAAAAAATCAATGAGAATCAATTTAAAACTTTGCTATAAATAACACGCAAATCTGATACTACAAGTAAATTTTCTTTTCCCGGCTATATTCATTTGTTTTACTGCAGTTCTATTTTTAAATTTAATTTTTTTTTAAGATTAAGAGCCAGTCTTTCCATATTTATATAATTTAATCTAAAAAGTTTGCATACTTATTATAAAAAATCCTTTTAGAGTAAACCTGAACTTTGATGCAGTTTATGAGTCCGTCAGTGTATAATTTTTTAGCTAGGACTAAACGAAACTGAAAATGCAAGGTGGGCCAATAGATGTGTCCTCAAGTGTATTTATATTTAACTAGCGACGCGCCCCGGCTTCGTTCGGGTGCAATGCTGATACTAAATACACTACAAACTGTGAACGTTGTTATAAATTATAGTTTGCAAAATTAAAAAAACGCTTTTAAAACTGATTTAATTAAAAATACTAAAAATAAAACTATAGTAGTGTATTGAAAAATTAATATTATTGAGCAAAGCACTAGAGCGATTTTTACCTATTTATTTTATTTTTACAACACTTTTTTTAACTTCGATTTTTGAAAATAATCTCCCTAATATTGAATTGTTCTAACTCTGAATTTTAACCAAGAAATTAATTGAAAAATCTGATCCGTAAATTATGGTTTTATTTAATCTAATCTTATCTAACCTTATGTACTTATAAATACCATAAGTGCGATTTAAAAATTAACCTACCTAGTATATCATTTATATTTTAAAACTACTATCATACAATTATTTATCGTAACTTACTTATAATTATTATTACTGATACGTTGTCGCGTTGAAAAGCACTTTTTATGAAGTAATATTATTTTCTACTCTACTCTAATAAACGCGTCCGATCGTTACTAAATTCAAAGTGCTATAGGGAGAACCGCGGCCTCTAACGCGGTATTTTGTAAGCACGCTGCGCCCGCCGCGCCGCCATGGCTTCGGCCGGCCAGTACCACGCAATTTTTTAATCTGTAATATCTTCAAATATATTCATTTAAATCATATGCTGTAAAGGGCCATATAGATCTATATTAAATGAACAATGTATTCAAGGTATTTAATTGTATAAGGATGAAAGCTAAATGATAAAAACTGTTATTGTGGGATATCCATAAGAGATAGACATAATATAACATCGCGGACTTTTCTGTAGACCTTTTCAATGTATACTGTACAATACTTAGTAAATTATTTTGATATATCTCGCAGGGTTCAGCCAGCGTTTGCAATGTAAGCGATAAAAATGTAATTATTTACGACATCACATTAGAAACCTCAAAAATAACAGTATTCCTCCACTATTTAATGGATGTTATTATACATATAAACTTTCCTCTTGAATGAAAAAAACCGCATCAAAATCCGTTGCGTAGTTTTAAAGATTTAAGCGTACAAAGGGACATAGGGACAAGAAATATAGGGACAGAGATCGCGACTTTGTTTTATACTATGTAGTGATGTGTACGAATAGGTAAGGTAAATTACAAGATAGATAAAACATAGTCCCCTTAATCAACGTAAAAGTTCGATGTTCAATATAGACGGTGACATTCTATTTATTTATGACGAGACGCGGTGCAGACACGTATTTTATATAAGTAGTTATCAGCAATATATACATATGTATGTATATGTGTGTGTATATTGACCCCCTTAACACGTCACAATATTTACTCTAGCCATATGGACAATACGTGCTTTTTTGATGAATTTCGTCTTACGGTGTGCTACGGCTGTGGAAGAACTCAAATAATATAGATCAATCAATCATAAACAGGGTGGAATTTTGTAATGCCACCTGAAGGGGAAGTACTCTTAATACTGTAGATAGACAATTTTACTCAAAGAAAACATTCCTTTGTTTTTGAAAAGAAACAAAACTGCATTCAACGATTTTTTAAAATTCGCTTGCCGCACCCAGTAATCGAACCGACTAAAATCTGTAAAAGTTGCACCCTGTACTTTTATTGCATCGATCGTTAGGGTCAATTATAAGGATGAAATCTCTCTAACAAACTTCATGAATTAAATGAAAGGAAAACAATGAAATCCTAAATTATTTTATTTATTTACGAAAATGGTAAACTAACTAATTAATTGCTCGATACAAACATTTAGTCCAAAATCAAAGTTGTTCTGCTGAGCCGTCGCTTTCTGAAACTACCCGTATTCTTGAAAATTTCTACTATTATTTTCAGTACAAACCGAGTTGGTGCCGGTCGATCTCAATATCTCTCTCCATACCACCAATAGTAATTTGTCATTTTAATGGATAAAAAACGTCATTGATAATAATTATTAATTAATAACATAAGTAAATAAATACATGGACCTTTGAGTAAAAGTGCTTTAACTTGACCCATTGAACCATTAATTTAAGATTTCATTGTTTTCCTTTCATTTAATTTATAAAGTTTGTTAGAGAGATTTCATCCTTATAATTGACCCTAACGATCGATGCAATAAAAGTACAGGGTGCAACTTCTACAGATTTTAGTCGGTTCGATTACTGGGTGCGGCAAGCGAATTTTAAAAAATCGTTGAATGCAGTTTTGTTTCTTTTCAAAAATAAAGGAATGTTTCCTTTGAGTAAAATTGTCTATCTACAGTATTAAGAGTACTTCCCCTTCAGGTGGCATTACAAAATTCCACCCTGTATATAATATTTTTCGATCACAACTCGAGTCCTCTATCGTAACTATTTGTGATCAAGATCGAACATGAGTTCGATCACAACTGGTTATAAAAGAAGGGTTCCGAGTCGGCCTAGGTGATTTGTCAAACAAATCCGTTCGGCGCCGTTTTTCTCGTGACTTGGGGTCTTGACACACTTGATACTTTTTTTTTAAATGTATCAAGTATGTGACCTTGGCCCCAAGTGGGACAGTTGCATATGTAGTTTATTATAGTGTCTCGAACAGCTTATTTTCCTTACCTCACTGGCAGATTACAAAAAGACAACGTTAATAGCATCGATTATTCTAGTCCGACATAATCACCTCCATCGGTTTTGGTGGAGGTGGTATCCGTAGAGATTTTGAGCACAAAAAAAAAGCGCCACGTTAGTCGTGGGAGTACACGACATCTATATGTACTCTTTATGTGCCTAAACTGAATAAACGAAATTGATTAATAACGAGCGATGCTCTAGGACAGACTTTTATCTCAGGCTGGTCTCCGTCCGGCCGGCGTAACAATTAAAAACCAGAACCTGCCGCACAGTGGGACGAAAGTAGGATTTTAGTGACTTAGGGCCCAATTTTTTTTATTTACTTTTTTCTTTGTGCCGATGGATAGAGCTCGTTAAGCTCAATAATAATGTCTATGGACGTTTTTCTCTAAACTTTATAATTTGGGCAGAATAATACTTTTTAATTTTTTTTGTATGGAGCGAATCATATAAACTTAAATTTCTGCTAAGTCTGTTTTGATCCCGCTTTGAAACTATATTTTTCTTATACCTTGTCTAGTCTAATGTCATATGACACCATAAACATGTACCTAAAGTTGCAATTCTGCGAAATGAATGGATCGGAAAAAATGAAAAATCACATAGAATAAAGAATTTTTATTTTATTTTTGAAAGTTCTTTTAAGTTGAATTCCATATGAAATAGTAAGTTAAACCACGTAATAATACACATAATTACTTAACACGTAACAAAAATACAGTTAAAGATCCCTAATTCGCTATTACTTAAACATATAGGCAATTCTATTTATTTTCGTAATAAGTGTGATTAGTTTATCCTTTACTTATTAAAATTACAGCGCTCTCACCTTTGCCTATTACTATAATGTTAACATAACATAAACTTACGCCTATATCCCCGAAGGGGGAGGCAGAGGTGCTAGCACCCACATTTCGCCGTTAATGTTTAGGTCTTAGGCACTTATAAACCTGCGATAAATACACACAACTTCGAAAAGTATCGAAAATGTCTTCTTTTTGGGGATAACACTTTGTTTTTGCTTGTTCTACTTTATAATAAGAAGGGTATAAGTCAGATCCGTTTTCACTTGCTGCTTCTCTTAGGCTTACATATTGCCACTTACTTAATTTAAGTGAAACTAATAAAGACAAAGCTTTATCGGGAGAATACGTACTTTTAGCTTTAGTTTTGCTTAAACACTGTTTAACTTTTTCAACATCTTCTGGGTTATTGAGCAACTGATTTATTATTTTTCCTACGTCTTCATTTCTCGATTTTTCTTAAATTTCCAATCATAGAAGCTTTCAGCTCATCCGGGGACAACGAAAGCGATTTATTGATTTCTTCTACGCGTCTTCGTTTTTGCCTGGAACCCAATTCTTCAAAAGGTTTTCTAGGTGTAAATGTAGATGTCGAAGCTTCTGTTGTTGATAGTGGTAGAAGATTTTCAACATCTTCAGTATTACAAATTTCGAGCTCTTCTTGTTCCACATTCACAGGTATTACTCCTTCGGGCCAGTTTATAGCACGGTCTAACCAATCACCATTGTTTCTTATAAATTGTACTTATGTACGACTACTTCGTTCCCACCTTACATTTATATTTGAACAAAAGCGGGTACAGAATTTTTGAAGTTGAGCACTGTTCTCTTCGGTCACATCTATTTTATGTTGTAGGAATAGTATAGTAGGAAAAGTTTTTTACTATCCGACAATGAATTCAGATGATCTCTTAAAATCATAAATAAATATAGATTGTTAACTAAACTCTCCATTATATAAAATATAGGGAAGATCAAAATCACGAGATGTTAGTAGTAATGCGAATAAACGAATACTAGTTGGTCATTTTATACTTTCAGAGATAAATTATTTTTTGCTACCCTCATTAACTAATTATCCGATTTAACCCTAGCCTAGCGGTAGCCTAGTGGTATAGGTAATGGACTGCTGAGACGAGGTCTCGGGTTCGATCTCAGGTTTTACCATGGCACACACCAATGACTTTTCGATACTTTTCGAAGTTGTGTGTATTTATCGCAGGTTTATAAGTGCCTAAGACCTAAACATTAACGGCGAAATGTGGGTGCTAGCACCTCTGCCTCCTCCTTCGGGGATATAGGCGTAAGTTTATGTTATGTTAACATTATAGTAATAGGTAAAGGTGAGAGCGCTGTAATTTTAATAAGTAAAGGATAAACTAATCACAGTTATTACGAAAATAAATAGAATTGCCTATATGTTTAAGTAATAGCGAATTAGGGACCTTTAACTGTATTTTTGTTACGTGTTAAGTAATTATGTGTATTATTACGTGGTTTAACTTACTATTTCATATGGAATTCAACTTAAAAGAACTTTCAAAAATAAAATAAAAATTCTTTATTCTATGTGATTTTTCATTTTTTCCGATCCATTTATTTCGCAGAATTGCAACTTTAGGTACATGTTTATGGTGTCATATGACATTAGACTAGACAAGGTATAAGAAAAATATAGTTTCAAAGGGGGATCAAAACAGACTTAGCAGAAATTTAAGTTTATATGATTCGCTCCATACAAAAAAAATTAAAAAGTATTATTCTGCCCAAATTATAAAGTTTAGAGAAAAACGTCCATAGACATTATTATTGAGCTTAACGAGCTCTATCCATCGGCACAAAGAAAAAAGTAAATAAAAAAAATTGGGCCCTAAGTCACTAAAATCCTACTTTCGTCCCACTGTGTGCCGGGACGTAACTATATTCAACGGG
The DNA here is from genome assembly GCA_963691645.1 of Pelosia muscerda. Lineage (NCBI taxonomy): Eukaryota > Metazoa > Arthropoda > Insecta > Lepidoptera > Erebidae > Pelosia > Pelosia muscerda. The sequence continues at coordinate 17,896,896 of OY829098.1, read as the reverse complement.
AACAGTTGCCCTGTAGGCCTTTGTTCCTATAGGTAATATGCCTGTATATTTGGGCTATCGAATGGTAATAGAACATGAATTTGTTCCGTATTATTTTCAGAATAAATGATGGTTGAAACCAAACCTCCAGCCAACGGGATTTTTTTTATTATGAATTTGATCACGCTGAAATGTAGTTCTACAATTAGGGCTATGCTATGTGAACACATAAAAGCCAAAACAGACATAGGTTTCATTCATGAAATACAGAAAAAACACGTTAAGAAAAAATCTCCATTCGGTGGAGATTTTTTTCTTAACGTGTTTAAATACATAACAAAAAGAAATCCCGCTGGCTGGAGGTTTGGTTTCAACCATCATTTATTCTGAAAATAATACGGAACAAATTCCAGTTCTATTACCATTCGATAGCCCAAATATACAGGCATAGGTATTACCTATAGGAACTTAGGCCTACAGGGCAACTGTTCCCGTTGAATATAGTTACGTCCTGCCGGGTTCCAAATTCGTTACTTTATTATTTATTCGTATTATATTCACAGCCATACCCTAAGTTGTAAACCAATTGTCTCCGCATCAATCAAACAATCTGTCTACTCGCACTTCAATAGATAGGGAGCACTGGGAACAACGACAGCCGGCTCTCCATCACCTTCAATCCTCATCTTATTTAAACACTAGTCCTAAATTGAAACACAATCGTTACCGAGTTAGGTACCTATTGTTATTTTAAACACCATTATCTCCGGCCGCATCCGGAACTGTCACCTTGGATTCCGGGGTCCGTTTGTCCCACTGTATCGCGGGTGACCTCCACAATTTATTGGTAAGATCGAAGCTTTGCAGCTCGGCCAGTTTTTGAACTTCTTAGAGCTCCAACTATCCGTAGCGACTGCAATACATGACAACCGGGACCGACGAGCGACGGTTTGACGTGCTTTCCGAGGCAGACCAGTACAATAGCCATATTTATAGCGATAGAGATAAACGCTTTACGAAACCGAAGGAAGCCGATATTAACCGGGCTCTCGCTATTTTTCAAGTCTAAAGCTGGATACCGTTCGTACTCCATAGTGCTGTCTACACCCAAATTGAGCATATCCAGTGCAGACCCACCATACCACTAGCCCTACCCCTGGTGGTAGGGCGGGTCCCAAACCATACCACCATCATACCATCAATTGATAGTGTTGTGGCACAATGATAAATCAAAAGTTTTGTCAAATACATACTATTATAATTTACAGGAAATAAACTAAAATGGACACATTGCTATTAATACACATTAAAAATTAAATTGGAACAGAATATGTTTTTGTTCTATGAAAAAAAAAAATTATGTACGCAACTTGTCTAATGCGTGACCAACGGTAATTTGTTTGGTGACTAATATACATTGGCGATACTTATTGTCTATATACATTGCCTTTGTACATCAAGTATAAATTCGTCGTTAATAATTTGGTTTATTCTACCACCATCATACCATCAATTGATAGTGTTGTGGCACAATGATAAATCAAAAGTTTTGTCAAATACATACTATTATAATTTACAGGAAATAAACTAAAATGGACACATTGCTATTAATACACATTAAAAATTAAATTGGAACAGAATATGTTTTTGTTCTATGAAAAAAAAAAATTATGTACGCAACTTGTCTAATGCGTGACCAACGTAATCAACGGATCAGGCAACTTAGTTCTATCAATCGAAAGTTTGTATTGTAACGGGAAGCGGGTTTCGGGATTGGAAGTAAACTAACTCGAGCGATTTAACACTTTATTCAAATCACCAACAGTCTTAAGCGTACACACAGTCTATTGTCCGAGGCACTCGTACGCACTTAGAGGACTGTACTGCACTGCACTGTCTTTATACACAGTCTCTAGAACGGCTACGTTCACTGAGCGTGTATGGTTCACAACACATGCAGTTATTGCACATGCACCACTAGCACTTTCACTGACACTTTTTATTAGCACTATTACTTGCACTTTTCACTTAACTTCTTCTTCTTCTTCTTCTTGTTTCCACTTCAACCACTGAGACTTAACTGCCCTTTTGGCGCTCCCGGTGCTGTTTATATACCATGAAGAATCTTCTGGAAATCCTAATTTCGCTAGTCTTTTCGATCGTCATTACGATCGTAATTTCGATTCTCTTTATTTACAATTATTCTAGTTCATTCCATTTGAGGAGTTCAATTTCAGAACTTGGGCTCATCTTCGAGAATATTCTATCACTTGCTAGAACCTTATAAATTTTAGGATTTAAATCAAGAATTCTCCACCTTACTTACCAAATAAATTTCTAGAAATATTAAAAATCACAAAAACCCATTTATGTACATGCGAGGTTCGAACCGTCAACATCTTGCACAGCAGACCATCGCTAAACGCATCGGGCCAGCGCGGCTGTTAAGCTTCTAGTCGAAATTATCAAATGCTTCAATCATTGACGGCTTACGTCATGAGTGGTGACATTCGTAACACTGCCCCCTCCTAAGACATGCTCGTCCCGAGCATCGTTAGAACCGTAGTAACGAGCCAGTCTGTCGACGTGAACCACTTTAGCGGAGCTTCTTGGCGTCTTTTGAATTCTATAAGTGACATCATTAATTCTTGTTATCACTTTGTAAGGTCCTTCCCAACTCGGCTGAAGTTTCGGTGATAATCCTTGCTTCCGTACCGGGTTATGAAGCCATACTGACGACCCTTCCTCAAAACACCTTAAATTGGCACTTCTGTCATATCGTGTTTTCATTCGTTCACTGGCTTGTAAATTTGCTTCTCTCATACATTTGTGAACTTCATCCATTCTTCTCCTCAACTCATCAGCGTAATCTGTTATTGAGTTAGGTGAATCAGGAGGGCACCCCGTGAGGAGTTCTGCCGGTAGGCGAAGTTCTCTGCCAAAATTTGCATGAGCTGGGGTTATACAAGTGCTTTCGTGAACCGCTGTACGATACGACAGCAGAAATAGTGGAAGATACTCGTCCCAATTCCTCTGATGCGAATCGACTATCTTCGCTAGATGCTGCTCCAAAGTTCTATTAAAGCGTTCCACCATACCATCTGACTGCGGCCGATAAGGTGTCGTTCGCGTCTTATGAATTTTCAACATTTTGCAAACCTCTTGAAATACTTGCGATTCAAAGTTCCGTCCTTGATCACTGTGAATTTCTAGGGGTAATCCGAATCGACAGAAGACCTCGTTCACCAATATAGTTGCGACCGTAAGAGCTTCTTGATTCGGTATTGCGAACACCTCCGGCCACTTAGTGAAGTAATCCATCACTACCAATATGTAACGATTGCCATTCATTGATATAGGAAAAGGTCCGGCAATGTCTAAAGCTATCCTTTCCCAGGGAGCTCCGACATTATACAATTGCATCCTGGCTCGACTTCGTGTTTGTGGACCTTTAACAGATGAACATGGTACACATTTTCTACACCAATCTTGAACGTCTTCCTTACAGTGTAACCAATAAAAATGCTCTCGTATTTTTAATAAGGTTTTTCTAACTCCAAGATGTTCACCTGAAACTCCATCATGGAAAGCTCTAAGTATTTCTGTCACTTTTGCTTTTGGTACAATAATTTGTATATGTGTACCATTTCCAGACGCGCTCTCCCATTTTCGGCATAGTAAGCCATCACGAAGTATCAAACTATTCCATAAAGCCCAATAACTTTTAGTTGCAGAGCTCAAACCAGCAACTTCATTCCAAGCTGGACGTGGAGAGGAACTCGTTAACCATTCCAGAATCGGCTTTAAGTCGTTATCTTCTGCTTGTGAATTTCGCATGGCGTCATTATCCCAGCTTTCATTAAGAGAATCTGTTCTTATGACTCGTATAATTGTGTCTTCTTTTCCCTCTTGTCTTTCACAATGTTTGCAGTCATCGGCACAAGGTCGGCGAGACAAAGCATCAGCATTTTTATGTGAGCCACCACTTCGATGTTCTATTTCAAAGTCGAACTCTTGTAATTGCTCGATCCACCGTGCGACTTGTCCTTCTGGATTTTTGAACTGTAGAAGCCACCTCAACGCCGAATGGTCCGTCCTAATGAGAAATTTGCGTCCTAATAGGTATTTCTTGAAATGTTGTAACGTTTTTACTACGGCCAGAAGCTCCCTCCGCGTTACACAATAGTTTCGTTCAGGTTTTGATAGTGTTTTACTGAAGTAAGCTATAACAACCTCTTGATTTTCCTTCCTTTGTGACAGTGTTCCACCGATGCCTAGGTTACTGGCGTCCGTATCTACAACAAAGTCGTTTCTTCCGTCAGGATAACCCAATATAGGTGCTTCACAAAGGCATTCCTTAAGTTTTTCAAAAGCTTTCTCACATTCTTGATCCCAAACGAAAGTTCGCTTCTCTTCTGTTAGTCTGTGTAGTGGCTTCGCGATATCGGAAAAGTTCTTCACAAAACGACGATAATAAGAGCAGAGCCCCATAAAGGCTCGCACCTGTGTTTTGTCCTTCGGCGCCGGCCACTCTTTTACGGCAGAGACTTTGGCGGGGTCTGTTTCTACTCCATTTTCAGAGATGACGTGTCCCAAATAATTGACTTGTCTCTTAAAAAAGCTGCATTTCTTTAAATTCAGTTTTAAGCCTGCTCCCTTAATTTTGCTTAGCACGCTTTCCAACTTCTTAAGATGATCATCGAAATCTCGCCCCACTATGATAACATCATCAAGATACACCAGACACGCTTCTCCTATTAATCCCGCAAGAACTCGCTCCATCAACCTTTCGAAGGTCGCAGGTGCGTTGCACAAACCAAAGGCCATAACCTTGAACTGCCAGAGTCCTTTCCCAGTAGAGAATGCAGTCTTCTCTTTATCCTTGGAATCCATTTCCACCTGCCAGTATCCACTTTTCAGGTCCAATGTAGAAAACCATTTCATTCCACTCAGGGTGTCTAGCGTGTCGTCTATTCTTGGTAACGGATAACAGTCCTTCTTCGTAATATCATTCAGTCGGCGATAATCGATGCAAAACCTGGTTGTACCGTCCTTTTTCTTAACTAAGACAACTGGAGAACACCAAGGGCTAGAAGAAGGTTCTATTACTCCATTTTCTTCCATTTCTTTTATCAGACCTTGAACTTCTTTTTCTTTGGCGAATGGTATTCGTCGAGGGCGTTGGCGGATTGGTTGTGCATCTCCAGTATTTATTTGGTGTTTTACTAACCCAGTCTTTCCGATGTCTTTGTCGCTCTCAGAGAAAATGTCACTGAAATGTCTCAACAAATTCTTTGCCTTGACTAACTGTATAGCACTCATATCTTCCTTACAGTCGACAAAGATTTTACCGAGATCTATTTTTCCTTCAGAGACCTTCGTCTTCTCTTGGCAACTTCTTAACCACTCTATTTCTTCACCTACTCCAATAAGGGTACCTCTTTTTAAGATCTGCGTATCACTGCTCAAATTAAGCACTGGTACCAACATGTTTTTAGACATCCCGACTACCGTTCTAGCTGGTATCCATGAGTTATCTCCTTCTATCTTTTCAATAACTAAACAACGTCGGCAACTTTTTCGTGGATCTTTATTCATTGTAACTGGTACAAGTGACTGAGTCCTTGGTGGTAGCTCGGTATCTCGAAGGCAGTAGATTTTACTTCCAACACCTCCCTTCATAGGCACCTCTGTTCTTCCACATTTAATGACTCCGTTTACGATATCAATTTTGCACTGATGATTTTTCATAAAGTCTAAACCGATTATGCAGTCATCTACTATATCAGCTACTACAACTTCTTGCCAAAAGAGTTTATCGCCCATCTTAATTGCCACTACCCGTTCTCCTTTAACAGGTATACGTTGACCGGTAGCTGTAGTTAAATGTATAGTTTCTGTCTGGTTCTTTATCTTTCCACAATCCTTCAAAATCCGTAACCCAACTACCGTACGCGATGCTCCAGTATCCAAAGTTAATTGACATGCATTTCCGTTTATTCTTCCACTGACAGTTAGACTATTTCCATCCGTGCTTTGATAAATCTTGACTTTTGGGGCTTCACGACTACCGGCCAACGTCCACCCCTTAAACTTGGCCGGAATTAGTTTTCCGCCGTCTCCGATGCTTGTATTCCTGCGTCGGTCCTCAACGTCGTACGGTTCGGGCAAGCATTCCTGAGATGACCTCTTTCCCCACATTGATAACAGCGGGGAGCGAAGTTCCTCCGTCCATTTTCTTGCTCGGATGTCACTACTCTTCGCAGGCGTCCACTCCCATTTTCACCACGGACGGCTTCTACTTCAAGTGCGTGTGCCACAGCTTCTTTGACTTCTGGATGATGGGCCAAACGTACTGCGGCTCTTACTTCTTTATCACGTATTCCATCGACGAAGGTTTGTAGCAGCATCCTCTCAATGAACGTCGCAGGAGAGGACTGATATGCCTTCCTCACAAGCTTCTCTACTTCTAAAGCCCATTGTTGCAATGTCTCTGTAGGCTTTTGTACCCTGTCCCGAAGCTGTGCTCGGAATACATGTTCTAGATGTGCATCGCCGTACCTTGACTCTAAGGCGTCAAGGAGCTCTTGATAAGAAGCCTCAGTCTCTATGGCCTCTAACACCGTTGCTGCTTGGTCTCTCAGGGCTAAGGTGAGTCCAGTCCTCACTTGTTCTTCACTCCAGCCGTTTAGCTGTACTACAGCTTGAAACTGTCGCTTATATGAATTCCAGGACGATGTTCCGTCGTATGGAGGCACCTTGAAGCTTCCTCCTGAAGAGACTACGGCAACCGGCGCTGTTGTACCTGAAGCCTTGATTTTTCGTAGATCGCCCTCAACTGTTGAGATGCGCGCTTGATGGTCCGCCAGCATGTTTTCATGACTTTCTACCGTTTTCTGCACCTCCTCTACTTTCTTAATGGTCTCCGTGACTACTGAGAGTACTCGGTCTCCCATCGCTTGTAGTTGCTCCTCCTGGCGGCGCGCTTGCTCCTCCTGGCGGAGTGCTTGCTCCTCCTGCATGGCGCGCAGTTGCTCCTCCTGGCGGCGCGCTTGCTCCTCCTGCATGGCGCGCAGTTGCTCCTCTTGGCGGCGCGCTTGCTCCTGGTGCATAGCGCGAAGTTGCTCCTCCTGGCGGCGTGCTTGCTCCTCCTGGAGGCGCGTTTGCTCCTCCTGGCGGCGCGTTTGCTCCTCTTGGCGGCGCGTTTGCTCCTCCTGGCGGCGTGCTTGTTCCTCCTGAATAGCGCGAAGTTGCTCCTCCTGGCGGCGCGCTTGCTCCTCCTGGCGGCGCGCTTGCTCCTCCTGGCGGCGCGCTTGCTCCTCCTGGCGGCGCGCTTGCTCCTCCTGCATTGCGCGCAGTTGTTGGAAGAGTGCGCTTATGTCCATCGGCGAAGGTGCACTTAGAGGTTCCTGAGTAACTGAACCATGTGCGGGGACAGCAGAGGGTCCTTCGCCAGCAACACGCCGATCACTACGGCCTTCGACATGTGAGACCGCTGGGTCGGGTTCACCTTGTTCCCGTCCCGTAGTTCTGGACCGTGTGTTGGGTCGCTCTGGATGTTCTCTTGGCGTGAACGGCATCGTTTCTTCCAATCCCACTTCTGACACCAATGTAACGGGAAGCGGGTTTCGGGATTGGAAGTAAACTAACTCGAGCGATTTAACACTTTATTCAAATCACCAACAGTCTTAAGCGTACACACAGTCTATTGTCCGAGGCACTCGTACGCACTTAGAGGACTGTACTGCACTGCACTGTCTTTATACACAGTCTCTAGAACGGCTACGTTCACTGAGCGTGTATGGTTCACAACACATGCAGTTATTGCACATGCACCACTAGCACTTTCACTGACACTTTTTATTAGCACTATTACTTGCACTTTTCACTTAACTTCTTCTTCTTCTTCTTCTTGTTTCCACTTCAACCACTGAGACTTAACTGCCCTTTTGGCGCTCCCGGTGCTGTTTATATACCATGAAGAATCTTCTGGAAATCCTAATTTCGCTAGTCTTTTCGATCGTCATTACGATCGTAATTTCGATTCTCTTTATTTACAATTATTCTAGTTCATTCCATTTGAGGAGTTCAATTTCAGAACTTGGGCTCATCTTCGAGAATATTCTATCACTTGCTAGAACCTTATAAATTTTAGGATTTAAATCAAGAATTCTCCACCTTACTTACCAAATAAATTTCTAGAAATATTAAAAATCACAAAAACCCATTTATGTACATGCGAGGTTCGAACCGTCAACATCTTGCACAGCAGACCATCGCTAAACGCATCGGGCCAGCGCGGCTGTTAAGCTTCTAGTAGAAATTATCAAATGCTTCAATCATTGACGGCTTACGTCATGAGTGGTGACATTCGTAACAGTATTATAAACTACCTGTTGCCCGCGTTTCCACCCGCGTGGATGTCGTTTATCGCGATGTATGAATACCTAATTATCGATTGACCTCTCTATGCTACTTCTTTCCTTCTCCACCTTAAATTTTTCACTATTTCTTCACTTCTCAATCTACCTACTTTCCAATTCCAATTTCCCCTTTGCCTGTTTTCAATGGGAATGGGAGGAGTGCTTCCACTTCCACTTCTCCAATTTCCTTACTTCCCATTTCCCATTTTCCTTTTCCCCATCTCCCCTTCTCCCTGCCGTCACCCCTTGCTCTTCCTTCCCTATAACCCACCTATTCCCTCTCCTATACCTTAACTTCATCCTTACTTCTCATTACCATATCTCCCCTTCTTACCCTCTCCTTCTCCAAGCACCTGGCCCCTTCCTCCACTGCCCCTCCTCTTCACTGATAATTAATTGCCTTTCCCCATCCCCCTCTCGCCTTCAATTTCTTTCTCCGCCTTCTTCTCATTATACCATTTCGCATGGCACCTTCTCTACTTCGCCATGTCTTTCCCATAGCACTAATCCGTTCAATGTGTTCATCAATATTAAATTTAGGAATCGGGCATTTATGATTAGTGCTCCACTTCCTTGGTCCTAGTGACCAATGTGTAGTCTATGAAACTCACAAATAATAATGTGGCTAAAACAGTTATTAATATTTACACACTGTATTTCCAGTTTGTAATTTTCCATATATCTACACTAAATAGGTCTTTTACATATGAAATTACCGAAAGCGCAATGATCATGGCCGTATGGACCGCCGTACGATATTGCTTCAACATCAAAGTTTTTCAGGAGGTAAACAAAATAGTCAAATATCATTTACAGTCGCCATTTTTAGAATCTAAACCCAGGTTTTTGTTGGTTGCGCTTATATGCGTAGTACGCGTCTTTGGTGTCTTTTGAGGAATAGCTGAATCCACCTATCATAGATTAAAAAGTTAAAATATTATACTATAGTCCTGGCATAAAATATATCGCAGATTAGACCTCGATCTGTTCAGTAGCGATTGGTGAGTGTGTTTTTAAACGGTTTTATTTAGCTCACCCCGTTTGTTTTATTATTTATTCTTTTTCTTTATTCTTGGGTCAAATTTAGTAATTCAAATTTCACCCTCTTCCTGTCAACCGATTAATCTGAAATTTTGTATACACTTTGGATTTTGGTGACAATACAATTATGTTTATTCATTATCATTATAAATTCAAGATGGCCGCCGCTACAAAATAGCGGATAATTTATGTTTTATTTATCCCACCAATATGGGTATCAAATGAAAGGGCTCAACAAGCAGAATACAATATACTATAAAAAATTTAAATCCAAGATGGCGGCCGCTACAAAATGGCGGATAACGTAGGTTTTACTAATCCCATCAATATGGGTATCAAATGAAAGGGCTCAACAAGCAGAATACAATATACTATAAAAAATTTAAATCCAAGATGGCGGCCGCTACAAAATGGCGGATAACGTAGGTTTTATCAATACCATCAGTATGGGTATCAAATGAAAGGGCTCAACAAGCAGAATACAATATACTATAAAAAATTGAAATCCAAGATGGCGGCCGCTACAAAATGGCGGATAACGTAGGTTTTATCAATCCCATCAATATGGGTATCAAATGAAAGTGCTCAACCAGTAGAATACAATGTAAAAAAAAATTAAAAAAAAAAACTAAAAACTTGAAAATAAAAATCGGTAAAAAACTTTTTAAGTTAAACGGTTTTATGTTAAACATACATTGCAATGTTTAAGATAAATGTACTAAAAACCAAAAAATAAAAAAATAGATACAGTCGTGGGAATTATAAATATATGCATAGACTAGACTAAAATAAAACCGTGGGGCACGTCAGAAAATAGTAAGTAACTTCCTCACCGTCTGCGGGCCAACTGCCTAACGACGAATTAAACGATTCTTCTATCGCACATTAAGTCGATAATTTGTAGACAATTGACGTGCCCCACGGTTTTATTTTAGTCTAGTCTATGCATATGTTTATAATTCCCACGACTGTATCTATTTTTTTATTTTTTGGTTTTTAGTACATTTATCTTAAACATTGCAATGTATGTTTAACATAAAACCGTTTAACTTAAAAAGTTTTTTACTTTTTTTATTATGTGTAAAAATGGTGGAGTTTTAGACATAACGGCTTGGACAAAGCACACAAGTGTAGGAGAGTGGAATATTGTAGTGAATTGTGATTTTTCGCGTTGGTGTCAAAATCTCCCTAAGAAAAGCTTCTAGTAAAGTCTCCACTACTTTATTAGGGCAACTATCATCCGTCATCGTCATCCGTCATCGTCCATCGTCATCATCATCATCATCATCATCATCATCATCATCATCATCATCATCATCATCATCATTTCAGCCACAAGACGTCCACTGCTGAACATAGGCCTCCCCCATCGACCTCCAATCCGACCGGTTGGAGGCGGTCTGCATCCAATGGGTACCCGTGACTTTGACTATGTCGTCCGTCCATCACGCAGGAGGCCGTCCCACGCTTCGTCTACCGGTACGCGGTCTCCATTCAAGAACCTTTCAGCTCCAACGGCCATCTGTTCTTCTTGCTACGTGTCCCGCCCACTGCCACTTCAGCTTGCTAACCCTGTAGGCTATGTCGACCACTTACGTTCGTCTGCGGATCTCCTCATTTCTGATTCGATCTAGCAGAGATTCCGAGCTTAATATACTATAATAGACCATATCAATTTTTTGATTTAATTTTAATGCATATAATTAATAATTAGCATAATTTGTTTCATCTTAACATAAAAAATAAGATAAAATCAATCATGTTACGTTTAAAAAGCATATACTACCAAATATGCCTTTTCAATGTAAAATTTTGAGTACCATTTTTTTATTTTACAATGAAAAGACACTTTTATGCAATTGTGTCTTTTCATCGTAATATTATCGGTTACAAGAAAGGTAAAATATTTATAATATTCTCTATGAATAAAATAAAGTAGTTATAAGAAAATCAGATGTATTTATTTAAAAAAAGTTTACAAAAATAACATATCTTCATTACTTAATTTTAAGGTGTGGGTTGAAGACTAAAAGCATAACTGCCAGTGTGTATATTTTCATAATTAAATTTTAAGGTGTGGGTTAAATAGTAAAGGCATAACTGCCAGTTGTGCCTTTTCTTGCTACGGTGTTGGTAAAAAAATTTAGCACAATTGCCACATAAGCTCTTTCTATTTGAAATGCGCCGATTATGCCTTTTCAATTAGAAATGTTGAAACCATAAATGTGAAATGGAAAACATATGTCACAATGTGCCCTTTTCTTTACAAAAACTTAAAAAATGGTGCATTTGTGCCATGCTATCTCTGCTTATTTTGTTGCTAAAAATACACAAAAAATTAGGCAGATAGGCCTTTTTTTCCTGATTCCGAATATGTATATAACTCAATTTGGCAAAAAATGTTAGTTGTGCCCTTTTTTCTTACGACGGCAGTATTTACTGCAAATTTTTAATCGAATACTTAATCGATAATCTCACGAAAACTAATTTCTCATATTTCTCCGCTTCCAGATTGAGAATTGAGGTGATTTTTCATATTCTAAGACACAAAAATATGACTAATTTTTTAGATCATATCTCAACTTATTACATGTTGGGACCACCGTTTCCCATCTCCTTTGAATAGAACGCCATATAATAAGGCTTATAAAGGTCCGAGGCGAATTTAATATAAAATAAGAATTTAATATCTTCTATGATCTATCCGTCAATTTTATTATTTATTTTTACCTGGCATGCCTTTTAAGTTCTGTCGTTTCTATATTTCCCGGCAATTTTCAATTTGGAACTGTTCTATATTCGAATGTGTAGAAAGAACACCGGCCAAATTTCCATAGGCGCTGGACTTGACCGTCATTTTCCGTGTACAGAAACAAACTATAGTTAGATTAGTTTATTTTCATGTAGTAAACACCATCACAAGTGAAAAAAATGTCTAAGAGGCCAAGACACTTTAATTTTATTTTAAAAATATTTTGAGGATAGAATTAAAAATAATATCCTATCATCCTTCACCACGACAATGGTCCAAGATCCCAGAGCAATCAGACATTACTTATTTTCACACGGATGAAACCTGAAGTTTTCAGTAGCGTCTCGTGTGCCTTGAATACCTACGCGCTTTGTGGGACTTGCGAGTGACACCTGGGCAGGTACCAAATGAGAAAGATAACTAAAAATAAGAATTATTTAACTTAAATTCACATGGCTGATTTTTATATATGTCATGTAGAATATTATTTTAAAGTAATATCATAAGTGTCAGACACTTTTGATGGACCAGAGCTTTTGTCGGACGCTTTTAAGCTACCATCTATGCTATACGCATGCGCATAGTGCTCTCACTCTCATACTTCTGGCTGAATAATTTTTGTCTTAGGGGATGTTTGGTTTTTGTCAGACGCTTTTAAGCTACCCAAAAAATAAATGAACTTTTTTTTAGGTACTTTTTTTTATACCACTTAGGTGGCAGACAAGCGCACGGCCCACCTGATGGAAAGCGGTCACCGTGGCCTATGGACGTTTGCAACACCAGAGGCGTCACACACGTGCTGCCCTGTAGAAACCTTCTAATGCCCTTCTTGAAGAACCCCATATTGTAGTCGCCTGGGAAAACCACGGCAGGGAGCTCATTCCACAGCTTGAGCGTGCGCGGGATGAAACTCCTTTCATACCGCACAGTGCGCACCGTTTCCGGTCGTAGTGTGTGAGGATGAACTCCCTCTCTATGGCGAGCGGTGCGATGATAGAAAGTAGGTGTGGGCATCATGTCAAACAATTCTTCCGAACACAGGCCATTATACAGGCGGTAGAACACACACAGTGAGGCGAAGTCCCTCCTGATGTTCAGCGGTTCCACACCGCCTGAGAGTATGGGATTGTCGACGATCCTCAGCGCCCGCCGTTGTACCGAGTCAAAGGGGTCAAGCTGGCATGCAGGCGCCCCGGCAAAGAGGTGACAGCAGTACTCCATGTGGGGCCGAATCTGTGCCTTATAAAGAAGTACTTATTTTTACATGTCTGATTTTTTAATATGTTATTGAAGTAATTATTTAAAAATTATATTCAATCAGTCAGACAAATTAGAGTGACCAAACATCCCCTAAGACAAAAATTATTCAGCCAGAAGTATGAGAGTGAGAGCACTATACGCATGCGTATAGCATAGATGGTAGCTTAAAAGCGTCTGACAAAAGCTCTGGTCCATCAAAAGTGTCTTTAAATAATTCTTATTTTTAGTTACCTTTCTCATTTGGTACCTGCCCAGGTGTCACTCGGCAAGTCCCACAAAGCGCGTAGGTATTCAAGGCACACGAGACGCTACTGAAAACTTCAGGTTTCATCCGTGTGAAAATAAGTAATGTCTGATTGCTCTGGGATCTTACTCTACAACGTAAGCTCACACAGCGCTCGTAAAAAGTAGAATTACTTGACCATCCTCCATACAGTCCTGACCTAAGTAGTACCGATTTTTTTACGTTTCCTAAAATTAAGAAAATTCTTTGTGGTCAAAGGTTCCAGTCCGGTGAAGAAGCAGTCGCCGCTTTCAAGCCAGCCATATTGAACACCCCACTTCAGAGTGGAATAAATGTTATAATAACTGTTTTGAGCGAATGGAAAAGTGTATTAAGCTACGTGGCGAATACTTGGAAAAACAATAAATAGTGCTTCGAGGTCCTAGTGGCGATTTTTTCTTCAAACGACAAAACTTAAAAGGCATGCCCCGTATTTCAAGTAGCTACATGACTTAGAAATTTTATTTTAATCACTGAGACTTTGCTGTCCAATTAGGAGTAATAGGTTTTGACCATAATGACATTATTTACTAGTGCTTGTGCTGTAAAGGACCATTATTTTTATGGCACGCCGTTAACGTAATTTCAATAAGTTTTGAAAGCTTGTATAATGTTGTCGCACATCTGGCATACACTTTGAAAGGGTCCTTTGCCCATTCAAATATTATCGCCCATTTAAGTATTGTGTTCCCAAAAGATAATAAAGAGATATTTTAACTTGTTAATGGTTGTTGCACACGTGTTTAGAACCTTTCAACTGATTCCAGGAAGGAATAAATAAAAACATATTTTTTTCTGCCACTTGTAAATTTCGACCCGACGACGTTAAGTTACAAAAATAAAATACCTAAGAATTATTGAAGGATCCATACTATTATAATGAGAAATTAACCATAACTGATGTTAAATATTATCGTAACGACAGATAATGGATTTAATAAACTATTTTGATTAACTGATCAATTAATTAATGCTTAACTAGCATTAATATAATATATATTCAAGAGATTAGTTTGAATATGTTGAGTTCCCTTGGGATTATCTAAAAAAAGCCATTGGCATAATAAAATGATGCATCATTAATTACCATCTTTAAGAGCGCTCTGCATGATATCTTCGCATGATAATTGATAATTTGTCTGATTGAAAATGTATGTATATAAATGGGTTTATTGTTATTGCATGAAATAATTAATGTGATGTGCATGATTGAGAATATAATATTATTTAAGGGAACAGAACCCACAAGGGTTGGCGTTCACACACAATGAACCCAAAATTGGCTTACACCCCGCAACTCAGATCTCTTTGAGCGATCGATTCCGACGATGGGGATAGTTGCTATGCGAGCGTAGCGTGAGCAACACGTATTCGGGAACGACACGTATTTCGGGACGGGTCGTGAATTATTCGTGTGGTGATAAAATTATTTTAGTGTGTGATAAGTTCGAGATATTTGGTGATGTATTCCTTTTATTTTAACATAGAATATCATTGTTAATTCTTATACACAATTCACAATACACACAATTTGTGGCCAGATAATTTATGAATGATCGCGTCATTCATCAATCAATCAATCAGTGGGTTTTGGAAGACTGATTAATCTTCACACTAGTAAAATCTAGACTAGAGTTAATCCAGGAGCTTGGATGTGTCTGAACCTATTATTTTTGACAAGTTACTAATGTGTCAGTGTGGATGGTAAAACTCCACACCGTGTTTTGTGTTAATATCGCAGTGTCGCAGAACACAATTTGTGGCCAGATAATTTATGAATGATCGCGTCATTCATCAATCAATCAATCAAGGTATTTGAATCTTTACATCGCAATCGTGGTGCGAAATAATATTCAAAGGGTTACACTATAACTCCAGATTTGGCCTAATTTATATTCATTGGACCTATGCGCCATAATATCGAATTATTGATATTTTTGTATTATTGAAGTAATGAATATTATGAACTTGGTTTCATTAATTACACCACACTGAGACCACTAAACCATAAGTTTTACAATCTCCTGTTTCATTTTGATTCAGTTTGAGTAATCTTGATGCATGGTTGATAACCAGTACTCAAGAGCAGTTATAACGTGTAACGAGTGTTGATCATTTTGGAAGTCGCAATATAACATTAACAGGTGTTATTTAACAACCATTTTGTATTCCAAAATATACTGTATGTTATCGCAATAGCGCTGGGATTGTGATTGATGGAGAGGCTGTCCGTGGAACAAGTCCTTACATCATTTATTTAAATTTAATAATCATAGTTACTTCCAAAGTATAATCTCTGCTCGTGAGGCGATTAAGGGTTACTACATCTTGCATCGACATCTTGCCGATACACGTTGGAGTGTAGTGGAGGAATTATAACTGTAATAAATTCAATTCATCATCATCATCAGCCTGCTACAGGCTTGACAATTGATCTTCCCTTTGGGAAATTGATCATACACCTATAAACTCGGGCTGCGTGTCGCGAGATGGTATTGCAATATAAATGAAGGTCCGGACCGCATAACATCATATGTACAATAAAAAAGGGCCAATTACATATCACTACCAGCTGAAGTACACCCTTTGAGGTCGTAAATAATCTCCAATTCAAACTAATCATAACTAAACACCGGTACTGAAAGTACGTGTTTGAATACATAACGTCATCTCATTTGTAACGAATCCATTATTTGTCGAATATCGAAATATAGTAAGACATAGTTTAGATTTTGAAGTTAGGTAAACTAGACGATCATAGCTATATGTATTGGGACCCCTAATTCCCGTTACAGTTTTGGCGCCGCGTGACCAGAATTTCGTTTAATGTATTATACTTCCTAATACAACGAAAAGATCCTTAAAAGTTACAATATTAAAGATTGTATTTGATAAAAATAAAATAAAAACACAAAATCATTAAGAAATAAACACAACGTAGGCAGTTAAATTCATTAAAACACATAGTTATTATTCATTTATTTCATTTTGACTTCACCTCACTTGATGGTAAGCCGTCAAAATCGCAGGAAACTTAATTTTAGACATAAGGATATTTTCACACATGTGCTCAATAAGACAACGACAAAAAAGGGTCTTCTTTTGAATCTTAGACAAAAAAAAGAAGGGTCATCTTTTGAATTTCAGAAAAAAATAAACATTAGAATCTACAACTTTCAAGTTATAAAAAAAGGGCTTAGACCAAAAGAAAAAAATAACACCATTTCAGATGATTTAATATATCGGTGACCCAAAACACTTAACAAATTCGAGTTTTGTTGTTAACACTTAAAGATAACCATAACGTTAAGACGATTGGGTAATAGGCACTTACTTTCGTGAATATACTTTGACAAATAGGTTACGATAAGTTAACACACAATCTTAAGTATTACTGAGGGTTATTATTTGTTAAAGGTTAGTTTACGATTTCAATATGTCGGGCCAGAGAAAAAACCTACGTCGCACTAATAAATCTGTTGATAACGAGAGCAGATTAGATACTGAAAACCGAACACAACAATTGCTTTCAGAGATTTTAAATCGATTAACTAAGTTGGAGAATGAAAGACATTCTGAACAGGGCTCAGTTTCATCTACTATACAGAATATGAGCAACTTGCAAACTCCAGTAACAAATATGAACAACGAGGTTCTCCGTCAAAGTGTAGTCGTACAGTTTAAGCAAAATTTACCTACCTTCGATGGAAATAAGGCATACAATCCAATGGCTTTTCTAAGAGATTTAAAAAGTTATATGATTGGACAGAATATAAATGATGAACGAATGTTATTGTTCGCCATTGAATCTCTTACAGGGGATGCGAAAATACGTATGAATATTTATAGAGATTTTTGGAAAAGTTTTAGTGATTTCGAAAGGGATTTTCAAAATGTATTTTGGAGCGCGTCAGAGCAAGAAGTAGTTAAATCTAAATTCATGGCAGCTAAATATAGTAAACAGGTCGGTTCTATGGAAAAATATTTTGCGGAACAGTTAAACATTGTTTATGGGCTATCATTACCCATTTCAGATGCCGAGAAAGTTAACACTATTTTTAGGCAATTACCAGATTACATACAGGTGGCGTATTTTAGTAGACAGGAACAAATGACTATTAAGGAAGCGGTAGAGTTCTTAAGACATTTAGAACGAAATATAAATAGAGAAAAGCCTGATAGTTTGCAACCACAGAATACCGCTAATATATATGAAAGACCACGGGGTCTACGTACTAACACAAAATATAGCTCAGTACGCGTTAATACTATAAGATATAATCCGACTCATTATAACCGCGGTCGTTCTTATAGAGGTTATGACAGACGTGGTAGAGGGGCATTTAGGGGACGACTATCTCATAATGTTCGAGGAGGCGTGAAGCCTATAGAATTTAGACCACCGACTGAGATACAAAACAAACAAAGTTCGGACACCATTGCTGACAATAACTCAAAAAACTAATAAGCGTGGGGCGTTCTGACCCCACACACACCCGTTTACCATTTGCAATAAGATATTTAATGAAATATGGTTTTGAACTTGATAAAATTAAAAATAATAAAATAATGTATAGACTATTTCACATAGAATCGTTAGTGGCAGTAGAAATGTTAGTCCAATTATTATCGTCTAAGATAGAAAACTCTAAAGAAAGATGTCTTATTGGAAAAGACGATGCGACAGAAACCACGCGGCATGATAAAGCTATCAATACACTATTTAGAGACACTGAATTATTAGACTGTGAAAACGATTCGAGTAGATATTTGACATTGCCAGAGATAAATGTTAGTATAGGAGGCGTACATTTGACAGGTTTATTAGATACAGGTAGTGAAGTAACGTGTATAAGGCAGGAAATTTATAACAAAGTATTGGAGGATTTAGGTCCATTAGCGGAAATACCTATTCCAGAGCTACGTATTGCTGGAGCATTTGGTTCGAGTAAAGAAAAGATAACAAAGGTTGTTGCAATCCCAATAAAAGTAGGAAATATTGTAATAGATACACCCACATTAATACTAACTAAATTGCCGAAAGCATTAATTCTAGGTTACGATTTCATACAATTAGCAAGAGGTAGTTTAATATGTGACAATGGCATGAGATTTATAATCAAAACTAATAACGCTTTTTGCGAAATAGATTTGGAACAAAACATGCAAAATAAACTGCAATGTTATTCGATAACGACTATTAGTCCAACGAGCATGGTTGATAAACTAACTCAATATGTGAACCAGCTCCATTTACCAGTAGAACATCAAACAGAATTATTAAGCGTTCTAAGAAAACACGAGTCGTTATTCTCAGATAGAGTAGGCCGAACAAATAAATACGTACACACAATTAAAATGAAAGACCAGACGCCGTTTGTCATAAGACCATATCCGATACCACACGTGTACCGAGAAAAGGTTAGAGACCGACTTAATCAAATGGAGCAAGCAGGGTTGATAGTAAGAAAGGCCACAGACTATTGTAGTCCCTTAACATGTACTTTGAAAAAAAATGGTGAAATTCGTATACTATTAGATGCGCGCGAATTAAACAAGCGAATGATTGGTGAAACGGACACACCGCCGTTAATGAGTGATATATTACAATCAGGTCGCATAATAAAGTATATCGCGTTAATAGACATAAAAGACGCATATTTTACCATTCCATTATCACCGGAATCTGTTAGGTATACTGGATTTGTATTTGAAGGAAAATCGTATTGCTATCAAGTTCTATGTCAAGGACTAAAGAGTTCACCGTCATCATTTTCTAGAGCAATGGATCATATTTTAGGTCATGAAATTAGGTCGTATACACTTAATTACCTTGACGATTTATGTATATTATCAAGTGGAACATTTAAGGAACACCTACAGCAAGTAGATACGGTGCTTAGCAAGTTAGAAGAGGCAGGTTTTACATGTTCATTAGAAAAATGTAATTTTGCAGCCAAACAAGTTAAATTATTGGGTCATATTCTCAGTACTGACGGAGTAGCATTAGATCCTCAAAAAGTAGATGCTGTTTTAAATTATCCACAACCAAAAACAATAAAACAATTACGTTCATTTTTGGGATTCGTAAATTATTTTAGAAGATTTATCAAAGATTTTGGTATATTAACTAACCCATTGTATAAATTACTACAAAATAAAACAAAGTTTATTTGGGATGCAAATACACAAGAAGCGTTTGATAAATTAAAATCAGTGTTTACACACAGTGTGATGTTATCACAACCAAGATTTAATGATACATACTATGTACAAACTGACGCTAGTTCAGTAGGCATTGGAGGCTATGTCTTTCAGCTAGATAATGACGGATCAGAAAGGATAATAGGGTTTTGTTCATATGCTTTCAAAGGGGCACAGACAAGATGGTCTGTTACAGAACAAGAATTCTTTGCTGTGATTTACTGTTTAAAGAAGTTTGAGACGTATTTAAGAGGCGCGAAGATCGTTATTCGCACGGATCATAAAAGTTTAATTTTTGTGAAATCGTGGTCGTTAATGGGAGCGCGTGTTACACGTTGGGTTATGTATTTAGAAGAATTTGATTATGAGATACAGCATATTAGCGGTTGTAAAAACTTAGTTGCCGACACTTTAAGCCGTAATATGTTAAATACAGAGACAGGCAGAGACAATAAAACAATACAACAACATATTTATTGGTTTCGATCATCAAATCATGGAACTGTAGTGACAGGATTACGGCAGATAACTAAATTACAAAACGAGGATTCGAAATTAAAGCAAATAATAGAATCTATAAGGCAGGGTGAACAAGATTCCAAGACGAGGGGATTCAAACACTATAAATTAATAGGGGCAACATTATATTTTACGATACCCAAATACGAATTGACATTGTTAGTCATACCAACATCATTACAAGAATCTTTAATTATGCAAATTCATGAGGAAATCGGACATTTTGGTAGATATAAAATCATTTCTTTCTTGAAAAAACGTTACTATTTTACTAATATGAGCAGAATAATACGAGAAACAATTAAAACTTGCGACATATGTCAAAAAGTCAAGCCGAACATATGTAACACTGTAGGACCATGTGAACCAGTCTTAGCTAAACAGTTAGGAGATAAAGTCTTTGCGGACTTCTATGGACCGTTACCAGCAGGTAAATTTGGTTATAAATACATTTATGTTATGCAGGATGTTTATAGTAAATTTATAAGGTTATACCCTATGCGAAATGCTACAGGACGTGCTACATTAGCATGTACAAAACGATTTCATAACGAAATACCGATCAAAATAATAATAACAGATCGAGGACCACAATTCATTTCAAAGGTATTTGAAGAAGGCGTAAGAAATTTAGGAATAATTCTTACACACACATCGGTGTACTGTCCAACTTCTAATAGTGTAGAGAGGGTGAATCGCGAGTTAGGTAGATTAATTAGGACTTATTGTGCAGAGTCAAACAGAAGTTGGGTAGATTTTGTGTTTAATATAGAAGATAGTTATAACAATATAACTCATTCTAGCACAGGATTTGCTCCAAATGCGTTGGCGTTTGGTGAGCAGAAATTACTTACAACAGATTGCGAATTAGGGCAACAGTGGCTGAATAATCATTTGAGGAATGAATCACTAAATATACGGGCAACTGCTATTAAAAATACAGAAAACACTAGTCAGAATAGGAAAAGAAAATTTGACAACAGTCGTAAACTAGATGTTTATCAAATAGGCGACTATGTAAAGTTAAAAACGTTCATTCAATCAAGTAAAGAACATAAAATTTCTAAAAAGCTATCATTGTTATATCAAGGGCCTTTTATAGTAGCAGCCATTCCACATGTGAATTGTTATACTCTCGTAGATCCCAAAACCAATCAAATAAAGGGTAACTATAACACAATTAATTTAGCGAGGTATTATATAAAGCGATAAGAGAGGAGCAATAAGAATTAACCCTATAGTCAGATCTTCGAAAGAAGACTGTTTCTGAGCGAATCAGTTTATTTCAAAGTCTGAGGAGGCGAACTGTAAAGGACCATTATTTTTATGGCACGCCGTTAACGTAATTTCAATAAGTTTTGAAAGCTTGTATAATGTTGTCGCACATCTGGCATACACTTTGAAAGGGTCCTTTGCCCATTCAAATATTATCGCCCATTTAAGTATTGTGTTCCCAAAAGATAATAAAGAGATATTTTAACTTGTTAATGGTTGTTGCACACGTGTTTAGAACCTTTCAACTGATTCCAGGAAGGAATAAATAAAAACATATTTTTTTCTGCCACTTGTAAATTTCGACCCGACGACGTTAAGTTACAAAAATAAAATACCTAAGAATTATTGAAGGATCCATACTATTATAATGAGAAATTAACCATAACTGATGTTAAATATTATCGTAACGACAGATAATGGATTTAATAAACTATTTTGATTAACTGATCAATTAATTAATGCTTAACTAGCATTAATATAATATATATTCAAGAGATTAGTTTGAATATGTTGAGTTCCCTTGGGATTATCTAAAAAAAGCCATTGGCATAATAAAATGATGCATCATTAATTACCATCTTTAAGAGCGCTCTGCATGATATCTTCGCATGATAATTGATAATTTGTCTGATTGAAAATGTATGTATATAAATGGGTTTATTGTTATTGCATGAAATAATTAATGTGATGTGCATGATTGAGAATATAATATTATTTAAGGGAACAGAACCCACAAGGGTTGGCGTTCACACACAATGAACCCAAAATTGGCTTACACCCCGCAACTCAGATCTCTTTGAGCGATCGATTCCGACGATGGGGATAGTTGCTATGCGAGCGTAGCGTGAGCAACACGTATTCGGGAACGACACGTATTTCGGGACGGGTCGTGAATTATTCGTGTGGTGATAAAATTATTTTAGTGTGTGATAAGTTCGAGATATTTGGTGATGTATTCCTTTTATTTTAACATAGAATATCATTGTTAATTCTTATACACAATTCACAATACACACAATTTGTGGCCAGATAATTTATGAATGATCGCGTCATTCATCAATCAATCAATCAGTGGGTTTTGGAAGACTGATTAATCTTCACACTAGTAAAATCTAGACTAGAGTTAATCCAGGAGCTTGGATGTGTCTGAACCTATTATTTTTGACAAGTTACTAATGTGTCAGTGTGGATGGTAAAACTCCACACCGTGTTTTGTGTTAATATCGCAGTGTCGCAGAACACAATTTGTGGCCAGATAATTTATGAATGATCGCGTCATTCATCAATCAATCAATCAAGGTATTTGAATCTTTACATCGCAATCGTGGTGCGAAATAATATTCAAAGGGTTACACTATAACTCCAGATTTGGCCTAATTTATATTCATTGGACCTATGCGCCATAATATCGAATTATTGATATTTTTGTATTATTGAAGTAATGAATATTATGAACTTGGTTTCATTAATTACACCACACTGAGACCACTAAACCATAAGTTTTACAATCTCCTGTTTCATTTTGATTCAGTTTGAGTAATCTTGATGCATGGTTGATAACCAGTACTCAAGAGCAGTTATAACGTGTAACGAGTGTTGATCATTTTGGAAGTCGCAATATAACATTAACAGGTGTTATTTAACAACCATTTTGTATTCCAAAATATACTGTATGTTATCGCAATAGCGCTGGGATTGTGATTGATGGAGAGGCTGTCCGTGGAACAAGTCCTTACATCATTTATTTAAATTTAATAATCATAGTTACTTCCAAAGTATAATCTCTGCTCGTGAGGCGATTAAGGGTTACTACATCTTGCATCGACATCTTGCCGATACACGTTGGAGTGTAGTGGAGGAATTATAACTGTAATAAATTCAATTCATCATCATCATCAGCCTGCTACAGGCTTGACAATTGATCTTCCCTTTGGGAAATTGATCATACACCTATAAACTCGGGCTGCGTGTCGCGAGATGGTATTGCAATATAAATGAAGGTCCGGACCGCATAACATCATATGTACAATAAAAAAGGGCCAATTACATATCACTACCAGCTGAAGTACACCCTTTGAGGTCGTAAATAATCTCCAATTCAAACTAATCATAACTAAACACCGGTACTGAAAGTACGTGTTTGAATACATAACGTCATCTCATTTGTAACGAATCCATTATTTGTCGAATATCGAAATATAGTAAGACATAGTTTAGATTTTGAAGTTAGGTAAACTAGACGATCATAGCTATATGTATTGGGACCCCTAATTCCCGTTACAGTGCTACTGGTTAGAAATATTTAAGAAATGCAGGAAAATAAATAATGTCATTAAGGTCAAGAATTGTTTGTGCATGTTTTTCCGAATTGTCATAGCTAGATTATGAAAAACACATGCGTCCAAATTTAGACCTAAATGACATTATTTATTTTTAAATATGATGTCATATCTCTATGTTTATCTATCTATATATGTGTATACGCAGATAATAAGCCCACCATCTGTCCATATATGTCGGTGCTCACAGATACTCTACGATAAAATATATCTTATCTGCGTAGTGTGTGGTAGCTCATACAATTTATATAGAGAGCGATATTGAAAGATATCTATCTACTCAGATACAAATATCTTACTTATCTGCTGTGTAATGTGTGACACCCTTTACAATCAGAAAGGCAAGTCCATATTTCATTTGGGTTTCCTACGTAATACTTTGTGGTAGGAGTAGGCGAGACAGACATAATGATCTTTTATCTCTATCTCCGTATGCGATTTGGGTGGATTTTGGATACCCAGTAACCAATTTGAAACTGAGACATACTATCCGACTGAAATAAATAGCTTAGGCACCCAGATGAATTCAAATAGTTTCAGTAGGTGACAGTGACATTTGATGAGTCGTTTTAAATTAAGATCATAACCATAGCGTAATGTTCAGTGCAGAGACACACACTCTCCCACATATCCTTTTAAAAAGTTACCTATCTTAGTCCCGAATTTAAATATTCCGAATATCATAATCCCGAAAACGTTTGGCCATTTTTTCATAATCCAGTTTTTTTCAAATTCCGAAGTTTTATTTGTCATATAATCGTAACGCTTCAGAAGCAGTTCACCAGATTCGCAATTTACCAGATTCTCAATTCACCAGAAGTACAACCAATAACAACAATCATTATGCTTATAGTAGGTACTGTATTTACAACTAAGCCATTTTAAAAAAATAGTTAGAAAAAAAAAATTAGAGGAGGTGGGACACGAGAGCTCACTAGAGAGGTTTTGTGTTGTCAGTGGGAAATCCAAAGGCTTATCCTACATCTTTTGCGCTGACGACACAGAATGTCTCAGTTCTTACAGGGGTTGCGGCACGAGTGTTATTCCTCTGGTGTTACACTCGCCCATAGGCCACGGTAACCACTTACCATCAGGTGGGCCGCGTGCTTGTCTGCGACCTAAGTTGTATAAAAAAAAATCTAACAAATAATTCATGAACAAAAATTATATAATATAAGGCTATTTAACACTTTAAAGAAGCCAGGTGCATAATGCAATCAATGACACTAATCCATTTTGGCAATCAGTTATAATGCCATAATGTTTTTTATTTTTTTTGCTAGAATTTATTTATTTCTTTTGTTGTCTTTATAATGTAATGAATTTTTCAAAATTTTTATATCCTGCACTTCTGCTTCTTTTTTTTTAATATTAATATGCATTTTAACAAATATGGTTTACACACCGCTATGCAATTTCTGTTTGATAGTACAAAATCTGGTCGGTTGCGAATTTGGTGAATCGAGAATCTGGTAAATTACGAATCTGGTAAATTGCTAATCTGGTGAACTGCTTCTGAGGGATCGTAACTACGAATTTCATTTGCCCATTTATTCATTTGTACGACGTTTTTTAATCCAGACGAACGAGTTGCAGATACACGAAATCTAAATGCACAAAATCCATATGACCGTAATCCATATGCGCGAAAGACGAATTTTTATTTTTAAAACAAGGTATAGTTATCACAAAATCAAGGGCCCGTTTTGACAGTTCGCGCCCATGAAGTTCTCAATTTTTTACCAATTGAAATGTTATAAAGGTTATTACATATTTCATTGACAGGTACCGCCCACTCAGCTTAGTGCTGTGCATAACGATTTTTATTACGTTGTCCACAGACTATTAATAATCAATTAAGGAAAAAAAATATCGAGTAAGATTTATTTTTCAAGCCCGATTTTTATTTATTTAAACTACACTAGTCCAAAATTAATTACTGAAGTTCAAGGAAGAGTTATAACCATGGTCTGGAAATTGGGTCTGGACCTTATCTGGTTCGGGTTTAAACCTGACTTTGATCCGTTTTTTGTAATAAGACCGACTGAGTCACAAAGACAAAACAACGAAAGTCTACTATTTTTTTGATGAACAACAAAGAGCGTAGTTTTATATTTTGCTGCTCAGCGTCTTCTGGCTTTTAGCCATAGAGTGAAGATTAATAGTCTGTATTTTGACTATGACCGAGTGGCATCAAATCTCATCCCTTAAACATTTTCGCTGCATTTTTTGATTGATCTATTCAAACATCATAAAATTGCTCGATTTGATTCACTATTATTGACGTATTTTTTTTATTTATGTACTGATTTCCGATCCGTCGCATAACGACCAATACGCATAATGACTACTAGTAATTTTTTGTATTGACTTAAACGTTTATTTACCATTAGATTGTACCATTGATCCTTCCCACCCAAAACCTTCCGTAGTACTATTAATGGTACCACAGCAAATGAAAATTGCCAGAGTACCATCAATGGTAAAGTCTAAAGGTACCACGGTAAACAATGGGGCTTAAATACGCGGAACGACTAATACAATTATATTAATAACTAGCTGTGCCCGCGACGTCGTCCGCGTGAAATGCAATAATTTTTTATCCAAAAATAAATGTAGCCTAAGTTACTCCTTATTACATAAGCTATCTGCCAGTGAAAGTGACGTCCAAATCGGTCCAGCCGTTCCAGAGATTAGCTGGAACAAAGAAACAGACAGACACATAGACAGACAGACAAATTTTTTAAAATAGAAAATTAAAGTTTATTTTTATAAATATTTACAAATCTATTAATAACTATATAGAAATTACACATATTAATAAACTAATTATTGTAATAAAATTAAAACTAAAATGAGAAAGTTAAACAATAAAGACTTAAATTAAAAAGCGTCGTGAAAATCCCTCCGCATCGCATGCCTCTTGTGGTAAGGTTCCCAGAAGACTGGCAGCATTGCCACGTTGTATGGCAATGCTTATTCTCTGTCTTAAAAAGAGGCCAGCCCTCTGGTCACGAGAAGCGTCGACCATGCGCTTCGCAATCTCTCTGAAGAGATTGCGGGCGCTCGGACCCCATGATCCGAACGTTTCGACTCCAAACGGCACAAATTCGTAGTTTTCGATGAGATTGGAGTATTTGCGCCGTTTAAGAGTCTCTGCAGAAGCAGCGGCGGCACCGGCACAGCCAGACGTGCTGGGTATATGGGTAGGAGCAATGGTGTCGACACAAGTAGCGTCCCACACCAAAGTCCTACCCATTTTCCATGGCATTAAAGACATACCGTCCGGTCTCTTGCGATCGTCGCGCGCCAATCCGTTTGGTTCAAGCACAGCTGGCACACCGGCGGCGGCAAGAGCACGGCGGATAATGTCATTGAGGCTGGCGTGCCTTGGGATTCGCCCAGCGCTCCTGCAGCACGATAAACCATGGTGTCCGAGTCGGTCAACGGCTTCTCCACAGCGGCATTGATGCGGAGAAACACACGGCGCACCTAAACGTAGGCAGGTTGCGATGCGGAAGGTAGTGTCATCTAACATAGTCCCTACGTTAGACGACGGAAGTGCTTGTAGCCAAAGACCCGATTCCCACACTCCGACAGCCAGTAAACGGGCACGCTCAGTAGCATTAAAACATGTATTTATTAGATTTTGTCTTACTAAGCTACAGAGCGGCCCGTCCCACTGACGCTGTGAGAAAAGGTTCCCTGGAAGATCGGTGTTTGGACATGCAATTTTCCAAGCGTTAACTGCATCGGTCTTACACAATACTTCAGAATTAACTAGTGTAGGTGCAAGAATTTTCCTAGTTAACTCTTCCGTACTGTGGACCGAGGACAGAAACGCTGGTAAGCTGATGTCTGAAATTTTGCGAATACCGAGCCCACCTAAGCGAATTGGCAGAGACGCTTGTAGTGAAGCTCGGTCATCCAAAGACACATTTAAAATTTTGATGAGAGTATTTTGCATAATTTTGTCTATTTTTTCCAAATTTGTTTGATGTTTCCAAAATGGGGTGGATCTGAGAGCATGGGTGAATTTTGGAACAAAAAGGCAGTACCGAAGAATAGTGAAAGCCGAATGGATATTAATTTTGAGTAAGCGATCTGAAATGTTATTAAAATTTTGAATTTTTTCCTCTATGAAAGAGGTGTAGGCATCTTCTAGGATTGGGGACCCTAGGAGACGTAGAGAATCTTTTTCGATAATTTTGATATTAGGAGCTAAAGAATTAAATTTAGAAATAATATGAATTTTGTCCAAAACATCATTTAAGAAAATCTCACATTTGTTGTCATTTAGTTCTAAACCAATTAATTTAAATTCACTTTTAATAAAAGTCAAATCTTGTAAAACTGTCTCTACATCTCCATCATCATCATCTCTTTTAAAATTGTATACACGGTGATTTTATAGTGGTTTTGGAAAAAAAAATATATTGTTTCACACATTCAAATCGACTGGAAGTTTTAATTTCGAAAGAAAAAAAAAATGCTTTATATATGGCAATAATGTACAGGTGAACTGAAAAATGTATGGGACGTGTAAAAAAAAATTTTTTTTGGCCAAATTAGGACTTCCATACGATTTTACTATCGGAATTGTGGCCAAAATATTTTTTTCCGAAACCACTATAAAATCAACCGGTATTTTGGTATGTGTACCTTATATACATTCATATGCATGTAGTAGAAAGCGGTTATTTTAATATTACAAACAGACACTACCTTCAAGTATCTAGGTATGTCACTGGGGTTAGACATTAATGAGTCGGTTATGAAACAATCGTTGGAGGAACGCTTCTTTGGTAGCCTGAAAAAAGTACTGAAAAGTCTTTTGTCAGGCGGTAACAAGGTGCGAGCCTATAATGATTAGGTCATACTCGTCCTTACCTACTCCTTTGGTATACTCAGATGGACTCGTACTGAACTGGACGCCCTGGATAGAAGAGTCCGTACACTGCTTACTTCATATCGAATGCACCATCCACGTTCTTCGGTAATGAGATTGTATATCCCGCGGAAGTGTGAGGGTCGTGGTTTTTAAACGGTTTTATTTAGCTCACCCCGTTTGTTTTATTTATTCTTTATTCTTGGGTCAAATTTAGTAATTCAAATTTCACCCTCTTCCTGTCAACCGATTAATCTGAAATTTTGTATACACTTTGGATTTTGGTGACAATACAATTATGTTTATTCATTATCATTATAAATTCAAGATGGCCGCCGCTACAAAATGGCGGATAATTTATGTTTTATTAATCCCATCAATATGGGTATCAAATGAAAGGGCTCAACAAGCAGAATACAATATACTATAAAAAATCGAAATCCAAGATGGCGGCCGCTACAAAATGGCGGATAACGGAGGTTTTATCAATCCCATCAATATGGGTATCAAATGAAAGGGCTCAACAAGCAGAATACAATATACTATAAAAAATTTAAATCCAAGATGGCGGCCGCTACAAAATGGCGGATAATGTAGGTTTTATCAATCCCATCAATATGGGTATTAAATGAAAGTGCTCAACCAGTAGAATACAATGTAAAAAGTTAGTAAGTTAAACGGTTTTATGTTAAACATACATTGCAATGTTTAAGATAAATGTACTAAAAACCAAAAAATAAAAAAATAGATACAGTCGTGGGAATTATAAACATAGGTATGCATAGACTAGACTAAAATAAAACTTCAAGTAGCCAGGATTGTTCATCAGCAACTTGCTCTTAAACATAACCTTGTGGATTTGGAAGTGCCGTATTACAGATATGTGCCCGACCCAGTTTTCGACGATGGTCGTGTCACATTGTACTGGAATCGATCTGTCATCACTGACAGGACTATTGTAGCCAATAAGCCGCGCAATAATTATCGATATCACGATCCCGCATGATGAGAATCTCGTGAAAGCCGAAAAAGACAAGCAAATAAAATATCTGGATCTGGCTCACGAGGTTGTCGACATGTGGGATGTGGATTCGGCAATTATTGTTCCGATAGTCGTATCGGTTAACGGACTGATTGCCAAGAGCCTCGGCCAACATCTCAAGAGGCTCGCGTTAGGCGGTTGGGTTAAGGGCCTGATACAGTAGGCGGTACTCCTCGACACGGCACGTATTGTGAGGAGATTCCTCTCCCTGGAGCCCTAACCACCGGTAGCATGGTCCCTGTACCCGATACCGGTGGGCTACTACTACTTTTTATATTTTTAAATATATGTTTTCGTATATGTATTTAGAAATGTAATTTATAGGTATATTTATAAATAAAGAGGAATAATAATTAATATACAATAATTAATTATTATTATAAATATAATATTTTTTATTAATAATTAAAAATAAACTCTAAATGTTAAAGCTTGCTGCAATCAATTAAAGAAACCGATTAAAAGTCAAGCTATTTGTTACTTCAAAACTTTTAAATTAATGTGGAAGTCTGTAAACGATCTATCATTATGTGTAGATATGACTTACTTAAGGTCCTTTGTCCCCTAGCTGGGGCAGAGGGCGTCCACAGTGAGTTTCCATCCCGTACGGTCTTGAGCTTCGCGTTTGACTTCGCTCCAGGTTTTTCCAATGGCTTTCGCTTCGTCAATGATAGTCCGCCGCCAGGTCTGTTTTGGGCGACCACGTTTGCGCTTTCCTTGGGGATTCCAGTCTAGGGCTTGCCTCGGTATGTGGTTTGGATCCCTTCGGAGAGTGTGGCCTATCCAACTCCATTTACGGCGTTTGATCTGCTGGTCGATCCGGACTTCACCACAACGTTCCCAAAGCTGCTCGTTGGAATTTTTTTCTGGCCAGTAAATACCCAGGATTTTGCGAAGACATCGGTTGACGAAGACCTGGAGCTTATGCGAGATGTCCTTTGTGACTTTCCATGTCTCACACCCGTACAGTAATACGGATTTCACGTTGGACCGGAATATTTTGAGTTTAACTCTCCGAGTCAATTTCCGTGATTCCCATACGGGTCTAAGCTGCGCAAAAGTTGCTCGTGCCTTGGCTATCCGCGAAGTGATGTACTCTTCAGTTCCACCAGTCTCCGACACGCAACTACCGAGGTAGGTGAATTTGTGGACACGTTCCAGTCCCTCTGTGCCGATGACCAACGGGAATGAACTCGTTGTCCCGCACCTCATTTCCTTGGTCCATTTCCACATTTCCATGTATAGATATAGATATAGATAATTATACATGGACAGTTCATACAAAATTATTCAAGAATGTTCAAGATTGTTTTACATTGTCAAATTTACAATAATTTGCATTGTCAAATTATTGTGAATTACAAGTCGTCGTATAAATTACAAAATCAACAAAATTTGAAAGATGAATAAGAATAATCATAAAATTTTGTTTCAATGCCAGAGAACTTCGCAGAACATCGTTTCATTCAACATCCATAGGCTTTCCAATATATTATAACAATTATTGCTATTAATATAAATATATTTTTAGTAAAAGTTATTTTTTAATGACTTCAGAGAACTTTTGATTCCGGAGGAAACGGAATGTTGCGGTCGAATGATGTTTTGTCATAATGAGCGAAAGATACTTGTAATAAACTATGATTAATATTAAAGTCAAGGTTCAAAGTATGGTACTAAGCAGTTTATGGTTTATCAGCTAGC
Organism: Pelosia muscerda; assembly: GCA_963691645.1. Taxonomy (NCBI): domain Eukaryota; kingdom Metazoa; phylum Arthropoda; class Insecta; order Lepidoptera; family Erebidae; genus Pelosia; species Pelosia muscerda. Next base: position 17,865,187 of record OY829098.1, on the reverse strand, counting down.
TTTAGTCGCTGAGTACCTAAAACGCAGTCTGTCAATTTCGCGTTTTGCGTATACATAACAAGACATCGTCATAGTGACATTTAGACCTATTACGTATTAGTTCATAAGCGTAGTAAGTGAAATGAGATTTGGGTTTATTCCGTATTAGCCCAAAGGCTTCAGTTCATGAGCAAATTAGGCGAATTGAGATGTAGCTTTAATGCGAGATATCTTAGGGGCGAAGTAGGTATATATCTATATTTATATAAAAATGAATCCCGAAATATGTTGGTAAGCTTATAACTCGTAGACGGCTGGTCCAATTCAAGTATGTAATTCTTTTTTATTTGTTCCTTAAGCTTTACGGAAGGTTTTTATGGAGCATGGAGCAGCGGGAACGGGATCAGAAGTCCAAGCAGCGGGAACGGGGTTAGAAGTCCACGCGGGCTGAGTATTTGTTAAGTTCGCGATTTCTCCCAGAGGACACGAAGGGACTCCTGAAATTTTAAAGGAATGCATATAGCGATATTTCTTTTAATCCAATAATACAAAGATACCAAGAATATGTATTCAGAAATATGGTTTACAAATGAAGATTCTGTGAAACTTAGAGAAAAGTTTAAGGAATCATGACATCAATTTTAATATTCTATTCTAATTATTCAAGCATCTGACTTCCTTTTTACTAAAAAGCAAAAGGGAAATAACCGTGGTCAAATCAGTTTGACCAGGGGGAAGAAGGAAAAACAATACACTTCCTTACCTATTTGAAGTCAGAGGGAAGTGTTAACTTTTATTCTTTTGTAACCAACTTGCTGAGTCGCGCAACTTCGTCTGTCACCCTGTTTTTGCAACATTTTTCGCTTCTGTTCCGCACCAAATAAACCTTCCGCTTCAATAACTCTATCTATTAAAAAACTAAAGTTTATTAGACGTTTCAAACATACGTATGACACGAGTTAATAGTGACATAAGCTGCGAGTACATCGCACGTGTCGAAAAGGCGGTAATAGTTTTACTAGCTAAAACTCCCAATAATATGTATATATATAGTATGAAGGTGCATATTATTTCATGTATTTTATTGTAGAAGTATTACTTCTATATGTTTAAATGCCTTCGGGTTTGTTGTTTTTGTTGTCTTTTACTTGAAATTTATTTTCCGGCATGGTAGCCTACCAGGTAACGCAGGAGGGCAGCCGCCATTTAATAATTTGTGTTATTGTGCTTTTTGACCTTTGTACGGCATATTCTTTTGTTATAATGGAGTCGGACAAGTTCCGTGCTGTACCACAGCAGGATCTGACCTGCTCGACTGCAGGACTTCTGCAGAGGTGGAGTTGACCACAAATGATTTTTTTTCAAATTATGATGATGAGGTCAACAAATCATAAATTGAACACTCATTTTAATAGGATCTCTACTATATTAATATATCAATCTGTGAATAGTGTAGTGGGCCACAATATTGCTAAGTTAATCTATCTATCTATACTATTATATAATTGTAAACAGTAAATGTTTGTCCGTGATGGACGCAAAAACTACTGAAAGGATTTTTTTGTTTGAAGGGGTTTGGTCCAACTTAAAAACTTAGGTTTGTTTGATTGCAATCGGTTAAGTAGAACCGGAATTATGATTAGTAATAATATATAAATTAGGTTGCACAGATGGCGCTTAGGTCGCGATAACCGACAGCCACGCGGGTGGAGCCGTGGGCATAGGCTAGTATTGTATATTATTATACATGGTTACATGGAATGCATATATCGTGGCAGTTTGTTGTCCCGAATAAAAAATAAAAACCATGGTTAGACGAAGACTTTTATAATATTGTAACGATAGGCGGGTTTCGAGATTGGAAGTAAACAACCTCAAGTGATTTTACACTTAATTCAAGCCACCAACAGTCTTAAGCGTACACACAGTCTATTGTCCGAGGCACTCGTACACACATAGAGACACAGTCTCTAGGATGTCGTCGTTCACTCGCGTCTATAGTTTACGACAAAATGCAGTTATTGCATATGCAACACTTGCACTTTCACTTACACTATTTACTAGCACTACTACTTGCACTTTTTACTTTACTTCTTCTTCTTCCTTTTCTTCTTATTTCCACTTCGGCCACTGAAACTTAACTGCCCTTTTGGCGCTTCCGGTGCTGTTTATATAACCTGCAGAATCTGGAATTCCTAATTTCGCTAGTCTTTTCGATCGTCATTTCGATTCTTTTATTTACAATTATTCCAGTTTACCTTACTTACCAAATAAATTTCTAGAAATATAAAAAATCGTAACCCTTTTATGTGCATAGATGCTCGAACCGTCAACCTTTTGATCGGCGCGGGCGTCCATCGCTTCACTCATTGGACCAGCGCGGTTATTAAGATTCTAGTCGAAATGCTTCTAGTCCGAGAGCTGGCACGAATTTTAGGGTAGGTATTTGAGGCAAGCTGAAAACTTGTCAGATACCTCTCCTAGTATATCCCAACTCGGAATTGCAGACCTGGCTGGTGAGTAGCGGGGCTAAATCAACCCCTACATTTTTAAAAATATTATTTTTTTTTCCCAAAAAATATATTTGAGGCACTACGCAATTTAAATATGTTGCAGTGTAATACTTAATGAATACGAAAAAAAATAAGCCAGATAATTTAATCGGGGTTTTAACATTGCCAGACGCGTACAAAAATGTTTTGCAAAAAATTATAAAAAATGTTTTTGAGGCAGCTTGAAATTTTAATGGAGTGTTATTTATAACTAAAAAATAAGATTCCCAAAAAGACAGATCATTTCGGTGGGGCTTTCTACCTGCCAGGTGATCAAACAAATAATGGATTGGATACTTGGATACTTTCTAAGACTTCAGAGCAAACAGACGTGTTTACAACAATAAAAATAATAAATAAAATTAATTGCTGAATCGTGACCTTCTTTCTACGAACAAGTGCTAACGAAAGTGAGTCATATGCAAAGTGAAACTATTGTAGTAATGTATTAGAACAGATAATACCACAACAAAATGGATAGCAGCCCTTTTAGTAGGGGTAGCAGGACCGTTCGCACGCCGCCGCCAACTCCTTCTCCTGCTCCTTGTTGTTCAAATGTGCTAAATCAAATGCTGCCACAGGTAGAAGCCGCCTCAACCCCGGAGATCCAGAATTGGATGACCTCTATTGAACAACAACTAAATGAAATATGCAATATCGCTGCGGAGGGAAAGCTCAACTCAGACCAGAAGCTACGAATAACTACATTATGTCGGAAGGTGGGGCATGGTACGTCTCAAATGGCTGTACAATATCAGTCCTTAAAAGGAAAAACCATCCAAGTCAACACAGCTGGCCAAGCCCTCCAGGAAAAAATCGACCTTTCAAAGCAAATATCTGGCCTACAGCATACCATTGAAGAATCCTCTAAGTGTAAAGCCGCAACATCATTTGCAAATATAGTAAAAAAGGGGACCAACGAATTTATAACTAGAACAAACCTCAGTTCAGTGGTGATATACCCCAACGACAAGGCCAAGTCAAGTGAAGAGACCAAGTCCCTAGTGCAAAAAATTATCTGTCCTGAACAATTGAAATTACAGGTTAGAGGGTTGCGCAAGACGAAGAACGGAGGCGTCATTATTAGCACTGACTCAAAGGAAGACGTAGAAAAATTAAAACAATCAGCCCAGCTAACCAAATCAGGACTTACTGTAGACGACCAGATGAAAAGAAAGCCGAGGGTTATAATCATTGGAGTTCCAACAAATATGCAAGAAAAAGAAGTTTTTACCTGCCTATACCACCAGAACCTAGAGGACAAACTAAATGATTACAGCATAGAAACGTTCCTTACGTCGATTAAGTTAAGTCATAAGTCGGGTAAGAGGGGCGTAGAGTCCTGTAATTATATTATTGAAGTACCTGCAAACGTTCGTAAAGCCCTGATAACCAAAGAAAGGGTATTTGTGAACTGGTCGTCGTGCCCTGTTAGAGACTTTACGCTAGTTACTCGATGCTTCAAATGCCAGCAGTATGGCCATGCGGCAAAAACCTGCAGGGAGACAACACACACATGCGCACAGTGTGGAGAGCAAGGGCACTTCATGAAGGACTGCACAAAGAAGACAGATGAAGTAAAATGCGCGACGTGCTCAAGGTTCAAGAAGCCAAGTAATCATGCCACAGGAGCGGCTGACTGTCCGGCAAAAATGATAGCAGAGAGAAGGTACATGAATTCTATTGATTATGAAGGCGCCTAAGAGCGTCCCTAATCAAGTTTTTTTTACTTACTTTGATAGTTTTTATTTATTCTAGTTTTAGTGAAATGACGCATAATTCAATAAATGATATAGATAGCTTCTCTGTATCGGAGTCTAAGACAGGTAATCCCGCACAAGCAATCGTCATCATTTTCGCTATAACCGATCATAATGCTGCCCTATTAACCCTGAGATGCAAGTTATCCAATCTAGTAAAAATTCGCTTAGTAACAAAATTAAACATGTACGATTTACGCAACATTGAATGTCTGAAACTGGGTCGTCCCAGTTTACTATTCTGATGATTAGCACTTTTGTATACAATACATTATCGAAAGTGTAAAAACTGCAATACACAAAAATACAAGGGCAATGCGATTGCATAACAAAAATTATAACTTGAAACCGTGGATCACACCAGGTCTTATCCGCTGTAGGTAAAAAAGTCCTGTAAAGAATGTCCTCCAAAACTTGTCCTACGATGAAGCAGAGAAGTTAATATCTGTTGTTAAATAATTGTATTAAGTGACATAATTAAAAAAAAAAAAATATTGTAAGCAGTAGTGAATCACTTTAGTGTTATTCTTGGCAAATTGTTGGATCAATAAGAGTATTTAAGAATTATTATTAATCGGCACTTTGACGCCTGAAGCACAGGACTACCTAGTTCAGGCGCAATTAAAATAACATACCTGGTAGTACTATGTAAGCCACCCAAATACGCATAAGTTATATATAGACAGACATTGCCTACACATGCACCTTGTAAGAACGCACAGATAGATTAAGTACATAATGTAAAATATTGTAAACCGATTATTGAAATAAACATTATTATTATTATTATTATTATTATTATTAATGAATGGGTACGAGCCTGTAGTGCTATAGACAAGCTGTAGTGTGAGAGAATACAGAATATCGCCGTTTAATAACCTTGTGTTGTGTTTTCGGTGGTGAGTAGGGTAGCCAGAGCTCACTAGAGAGGTTTTGTGTTGTGTGTGGGAAAACCAAAGGCTTATCCTACATCTTTTGCGCTGACGACACAGAATGTCTCTGTTCTTAAAGGGGTTGCGGCACGAGTGTTATTCCTATGGTGTAACACTCGTCCATAGGCCACGGTAACCACTTACCATCAGGTGGGCCGCGTGCTTGTCTGCGACCTAAGTTGTATAAAAAAAAAAAAAGAGAGAGCGCGCATAACGACAGCTGTCTTCGTTCTTGCCTGCCGCGTTTGGCTCTGGCAAAGCCACGTGACTTACAATAACCCATGAGGTTTGTAGTTAAAATTTCGGAGTAAAAAATATAAAATTTTCTGAATTTCTACTAAAAACATTTTGCATACAAGAGATTGTATTGATTTATTATAGACGTTAAAGGGACATATTTTTTGTGATTTCTTTTTATTTTTCAAAAATTAGTTATTTTGCCAATTTTAATGCGAATTTGAACGTAATAAGTTGTTTAAATATTTGATATTTCCGCAGAAATCTTTATTTTTTGAAGAGAATTAAAAAAAAACATTATTCTTTCAACTATTTTTGTTCCAAAAATTTTTGTACAGGATTCATATTATTACCCTACATTCAAAACGAAAAATTGTTTTTTTTTCTCTGCCAGTATTCTAAATCAAAATTTATACGGAAATTTAAAATTTTATCGTCTTAAAATTAATAAGGGTAACGTATTAAAAAAAGTAATAATTAAAATAAAAAATCAAAACCAGGTTTATAAAAATATAATAATGATAATAATAATCAACATTAAATATAATTAATATAATAATCACCTGCAGTATGATTTTCATCATCGTTATTTTTACTTTCCTCGTGAACAACAGCGTCGAATACCAATTGCGGCATACACTCTCCGTCAAACCAGTGAAAATCTAGTGTATCCTCATTAAGTGTCCATCCATTTCTATTAGGTGTTAAGGAGCTGGAGAATCGCAAATATGCATTTCTCCAAATGCTTGTTATGTATTGCGTTCTTAGAAGATGTTGTTTTAACTCAGCCTTGCATGGAGGTAAAGCAAAGGGATCATATATATCATATATCATTGTCTATAGCACTACAGGCTCGTACCCATTCGTTATTTGTTTGATCACCTGGCAGGTAGAAAGCCCCACCGAAATGATCTGTCTTTTTGGGAATCTTATTTTTTAGTTATAAATAACACTTCATTAAAATTTCAAGCTGCCTCAAAAACATTTTTTATAATATTTGCAAAATATTTTTGTACGCGTCTGGCAATGTTAAAACCCCGATTAAATTATCTGGCTTATTTTTTTTCGTATTCATTAAGTATTACACTGCAACATATATAAATTGCGTAGTGCCTCAAATATATTTTTTGGGAAAAAAAAATAATATTTTTAAAAATGTAGGGGTTGATTTAGCCCCGCTACTCACCAGCCAGGTCTGCAATTCCGGGTTGGGATATACTAGGAGAGGTATCTGACAAGTTTTCAGCTTGCCTCAAATACCTACCCGAAAATTCGTGCCAGCTCTCCTACTATTCAATCATATCTCGTAATCATTCTTACGTCAATCGATTTGTATTAACGTTGCGATTGTCACTAAAGATATGACAGTAATCAAAATTCACCACAGCGACAACCAGACGCCATATTGTCAAAATGAAAAAAAAAAAGTCGATTAACTATGTCAAGTGGGTTATCGTTGAATAGGTATTTTAAAAGCATTTCAGGTTTCTTTTACCATTTTTCATTTTAAATAATAGTTTACGATATATAACGATAAGTTTATATTTCAAGTATAAACTATATACAAACAAAAATATTTTTTGTAATAAAATAACTTTTGAATGAATTGTAACTAAAAAGTATAAAATAAAAAAATAATTTAAAGAAAAACAAAAATCCTGACTGCGTAAAAACTTATTTTAAAAATTACGTGAAAAAGTTAACTTAAATAAAAACTAAAAAGAAAGAAACAAGCCCAGTAGTTTAAAATTCATACAATACTCACAGTCGGGGCCCTTGGGAAGATTTTATTGGTAAAATTTGAATGGGACTGTGAGTATTGTATGAATTGAAAGCCGCACCGATGCCCACCGGTAGTGGGCGCCAGGCCTAAATGTGCGTTTGACACAGCACAACTGCATTTCTAAGAAAATCTTTTATTTACATGATATTCAGAGTTTCCTTTCTATTGAAAATTATGTTCATTAAAATTTTACATTTTTTTGCTTAGCGTTCATTATTCAGAGGATGCAATTTATTGTTAAAGATATCAAGGGGATATTATTTAAAAGATATTACTTTAAAGTTACATACATACAAACATAGATGAGTTTATGTATGTTAAAGTTTAATTCAAATTTGTGGAGTGCAAGCCGTGTCGCCGTCTTGAAAAAAAAACCGTTTCAAATGTTTTTTTTGTACACAGTGAAGAAAACAGACATGCCGTGTAAAAAACTATTACTACTATCCTCTAAATTGAGTCTAGGTTATTTTACATAGATTTCTTGAAATAAATATTTTTATTACTAAGATGTTTTGTTTAGTATTAATGTTTTGTTTAAGATTTGAGGAAATCAACATCATGAATACGAGTGAAGATGAACCGTTATCTGGTTTAAATGGAAGACTCCGACCAAGAAAGTCAAATGTATCCAGTTCACAGACTAAAATTACAAAAAAAGTTGAAGGCAAAGTTGCTCTGGACAAACCTAAGAAATCTAATGCCCCGTCCAAAGCGTTGCCAAATAAACTAGATGATCTCGCAAATAAGTCTGATACTACACTGACTTCGCAGTTTTTATGTCCATATTGTGACAGAAAATTTGCTTCTAAACAGACGGTGTCTAAACATGCAAGGCGTGTGCACCTTAATGCTCACAAGCAAGACCCGTTGTTTGCATGTCTGTTTTGTAATTTCCATGAGGCTCAGGCTCATGATATTATCCGTCATATGGTTGACAGTCATCCTAACCAATATTTTGCTTGCCTTGACTGCCATACTCGAATGGTATCGACCTCTGAACTCTCAGAGCACAAGCTTTATGTTTGTGAAAAGCAAAAACCTTATCGCAGCAAATTGCGCCAAAAAGCCTTGCTGGGATCGAAAAAAGGGTCGAAAACTCTTGGAAAAAACGAATATCTATCTGACCAAGAATATCCTGATGCACATGCCTTTAACGGAATAGTAATTTCATGCGAATTGAAACCACCGCAAATTCATGATGAAGCTGATATAGAAGAGAATATTACAACGAATTTAATATTGCCATCCAACAAGAGTCTGGGTAATAATCCAGTTATAGAAAAAAATGCTGTAATTGTATTAGACGATATACAGTGGAATAAACGCATCCCCACAAACTTTTCCTTTCATAACACGGATGCCGATCAGATTCTTTCAAGGCTGGGGGTGGTGCACAGGTCGCCAAGAACTGGTGAACCAACAAGAAAAGATTGGTTTAAAACTATAGAAGAATCATCGCAAAAGTTTGAAAAGTGTTTTGATACACGCTTCTATTCCAAGGTGGCAAGTAATGTACAAGAGAATTTAGCAAAATGTCTTGACGGCTCGTTTAACTTTAATCCAGATTTAGAAAACACGATAAAAACACGGAAATCGAAAAATAGTGTCGTTATTAATACCGCAGAAGGCTTTCCAATATTGTTGGCTTTAGAGCAATATTCTCGAAATTTATTTGACAGCTACATGCCCCGTGGCATCGCGCCCAAACACAAATGGAAATGGGACAGTATCGAAAGTGACAAGGGCTTAATTCATCCTGATCAAATTAAGCGAGATTCTCATGTAAATAAATGCATAATCACGTTAGTGTCCAGGTTAGACATATGGACTCAACTGTGTATGAGGCGAAAGTATGAACAAAAGTTTCGCATTTCGCAAGTAGAAAAAAAGACTGAGAAACAAAATACAATAGATAAAGAATTGAAAGAGATATTGGAAAGCCGAGAAATTCCAATGAAATCATCACAAGTTGTTAAATACACAGGGAATACCACTACGCCACTAAATACTTGTGAGTTTCCTAGTTACCTTGGATTAATGCCCTCAGCACCAACTGTAGATCTAAAGCCTGCCGTATTGAGCGGTGAATGGGTGCGACCAAGGTGTTACGTATGTTGTGCTTGTGGCGCTCAAACACGAGACTCACGTGCGCTTTCGTCACATATTGCCGGTCAACATCCGAATGCCCAAGTGCAACATTATGAGATTGTAGGGGAACCGCTATTAAATGCGGATATATTAAAACATTTGTATGTGCCTCCAAGTCAGGTATGTAACAGAACTAGGCCGCTCAGAGGCTTCAGAGATTGTACGAAATGTAAGAAATCTATAACTTTAGAGGATTTACATCAACATATGCTGGATTGTGCTGGGGACACACCTGCAGTTCGTAGAAAGTGCCGCTATCGACCATTTGGGGTACGTAAACGACGGCCACGCTTACCTGACAACACGTTGCGCAGAAAATTGCGCAAGGATTTAAGAAACCGACATAAACAAAAAAATGTTATGAGACCTCGACCAAAAATAAGGACTGAAGTTGGCGACGGTAAGTAGTTTTTTCATTGTACTGTCAGTTCAGGCCTTTGGAAAGTTACATTTGGAGTTGCCTTTGTCAAAGGATACTTATCTTTCTTTTTTAGATGATTATCTTTTTTAGATTTGTTTTTAGTTTTTAGACTTTTTATATTCATCGGGTGTTATGTTAATCCAAGTTTATTGGTTGTAATTCTTATCCCAAGACTCGCCATCTTGGTCAAATGGTTTTTGTGATTTATCTGGCTAAGTCACAAAATAACAACGGTTTCACATAAATATTTTACATTATTTGTTGCAAGTAGATTATCCACAACTTTATCAATTACCTTTAGTCGTATAACAGAAAATAAAAACGTATACACGGGTTAAAATTTTTGACCGCACTTGGTGAGTACTTTTTTTTTCAAATTTCGACGAATCGCTGACTACTTCGGTAATCGAACCGACTAAAATCAGAAAGAATAACATGCTGTATTTTTATGACATCTATCGATGTAAAAAAATCAAATCCTAACAAATGGAAATAATCCATAAAATCTAATTTTATTAAATATATGGTTCTGACTGATAAAACTAGTCTGAGGTTACAATAAAACGGGGTGAAGAGGGGTCCAGGAGTGAATAAGGATAACCCTATATGCACCCCTTATTACTGTATTTGTCAAAAGTTGTGGACAATTATTTACAACGAATAATGTTAACCAATGTAACGAAATGTAACTTTTCAATGAACTAATATTGCTGTTTTACGTTTATTTGCATATGTTTCTTTACTTTGTTATAGCTGAGACAATCCGCAAGATGATAGCTGACTTGCCAGCCAAACGTCATCGCGTTGTTATAAATCCGATGAACTCTCCGTTACGATCACGCAATAAGCATGATAAACAGAGAAGCAAGTTAATGATAAAACGCCGATCTTCAGAAGATCCAAAAAGTAGAAGACTTCGAACAATAAAAGAGTTAAACTCCAATAATGCTACTGATCCTACATCATCAAATAAAAGTCAACAAAACGTCACTCCACCCATCAGAGCTGAAGATGACGTACCGCTGAAACAGAGAAAACGTATTCCAGAAAAAACTGCACGTCATAGTGACACTTCGAATAGAAAAACCGTATTAAACAGAACCAAGCGAAAAATTCAAATTAAGAAACCTGGCGCTACCAAATTACAGGAAAAAGATAATGCAGTTATAAACAATAATTTACAAAAAAAGGATGTTTCTGATAGCGACCCATTCGATAAAATTGACGTCAATGACGTACAGAGCAATAGTCGACAACACTCAGGACGTGGCGGAAATATCAGTAATGGAAGTGAACGAGTAAATGAACGCGGCAGCGGACGTGACAGTGTGAGTGATAACCAAGGTAGTAGTGATCGTGGCAATGAACGCAGTGACGACCAAGGTAACACCAGCGAGGGTAGCAACCCTCATGGCAACGGGCATAGTAATGAGCGCGGTAGCGATCGCGGTGACGGGCGCCGTAACGAGCGTGGTAATAAACGTAGTAACGACCGTAATAAAGATCGTGGAACCGAATCTAGAAATGGTAGACAAAAAGATAATGGACAAAATAATCCGGGGCAAAATGCACAAGCTCCGCTAAAACATTCAATAGCAAATCTGACAGCTGATAATGATATTCCTAATAAATCATTGCCGTTGCCTCAAATTTTGAAACAACCGGAGGGTAATAGTCATACTGAAACGGACTACCTACGCTCAGAACAGAAACAACTTTTTGAAAATGAAGAAACGGAATCAAGATTGGATAAACCGCCTTTAACCAATGAAGAAAAACAGTTCATATATACTTCGTTCCAAAAATTTGATCCAAAAAATAAATCAAACAAACCACGTAAAGGATTGAATGATTGCATAGCAATGTTAAAAAATAAATTAGTGGATCCAGTGCCTAGCCACTCTTTAGACGAAGAAATATCTGTCCAATATGACAACGAGGATCATCTGGATACTGATTCTAGACCTAACTTAGGAGAGCCTGTTATTGATAGTGAAATGGACCCGAAACCAGCGCAGGTATTCTCTCGCTCAGTATTTCCACATGAAGCTGCAATAATGCTTCATTATGACAATAATCAAGCCCCAAAAATATTAAATGATCCACATCCCATTGAAGAGTATCTGGTGACATCAGTATTGCTACGTTCAGGCGATAGCTCGGGTAACACTCCTAGCCATAGCAAATTATATGTGCCTCATAATACACAACCTACAATAAAAAAGGATGAAGTACGTAAATCAACTCGCATGCGATCAAATATTGAAAGTGACGGACTTAATCAGTTACTTGGACTATCAGCTCAAATTGCAGTAATCCCTCAATCCCATCCAGAATTGAATACTAATACTTCTTTAAAAATCTGTCATAATCAATATCCTGCAACGACTATCAGTTCTGCTAGTGAAATATTGGAAAGGAGCAATAAAGAAGAAACAAAATCGCTACTAAATACCGTTGAGGCCCCACTAGAGATAAAATCCTCGCCTGATGGAGAATGTCATCGAAAATATGAAATTTCGAACGCTCAACTTAATGATCAAAAATCAACTGTACTAGACCCACTTGGAACAAACACTGTGGCTTTGAACCAAGGATCCTTAGTTTCACCTCTGCCAATAGTGGAACAGAAATTGTTAAATGACAAAATGCCTCGAAATGAGCATAGTGACCCTGAAGAACAAAGTGCTCCAGTTGAGAACAGACATTCACAACAACAAAAATCAGAACAACTCTCATTACAAAATCAGCAAACAATTCACGTTAACAATGTAGAATATAGATCCATTGCTGATCAGCTAACGGAGCCACGGGCGATGGTAGATGAGAGGGTGCCAGAATCAATAAACTTTCTTAAACAAAGACTCTATCCAGACTCCTTGTTATTTTCTGCACATGTGACATACCCTGAAACGAGAACAGATCCCAGGTTGTATCCCGACGAAATGTCACTAGACCAGATGACTCGAGCTGATCAAAAGATGTATGCGGAGCAGCGGTCTATTCTTGAATCAAGAATATTTCAAGATCAGAGATATACGGATCAAATGGCCTACTCTAACCATCGATTGTATACAGGGCATAGATCTTATACAGAATCTATGACAGTGCCTGGAAAAAAAACCGAGCACAAGAAATTATCAGAACAGAGACCATTAAACAAACGAAGAACTTCCAAAGAACAGAAATCTTTGCCAGAACTTGAACGCAGAACATCAATGGAACATTGGCAACAAATTGATCAGCGGAATATAAAAGATCTCAAAATAAAAAGGCCTAAAATATCTCCCGAGCAAAGATCGTATGATAAACTTTCATATGTATTAAAGTCATCGCAGGCACTCATACAATCTCAAAACCAAAGAAATATACAAGAGCGCCGAGCATCTTTACGTGAGCAAGAGAAGTGGTCAGTATCTTTACGTGAACAAGAAAAATGGTCAGTGCATGACTATGTCCATTCTCTAGAGCAAGCCCCTTCCTTTGAACAAAGATCGTTGGAAGGACGCAGGCCTTCTAATGAATTTCAAGTAAGACAAGAGCGCAGGTCTTCCCATGAGCTAAAGACTGGAGAAGAACGGAGACAGTCCGTTGAACAAAGGTTATCTCAGGAGCAAAGACATGCAAAGACCCTTATGCAAGACCTTATTGCGCCACACGAGATTAGGCCTGGTCTTGATCGAAGATCTCCTCGAGAAAGGATTCAAGAATATAGAGTCCAACATGACTTAAGGACTTTACACGAGCAGAGAATGTTTCATGAACAAATGGCTTTATATGAACAGCAAATTCATTTACACGAGCAACGATCTCCTCGTGAGACGCGTGCTGCCCGTGAACACATTTCTCTCTATGAACAGAGGCAGCAAGAGCAACGATTTCTGCATGAACAGCGTTGTTTTCTCGAACAAAAAGCACAGCATAATCACCGAATGGTCCATGAACAGAGACTAGCTGAGCAAAAATATCATCTAGAACAAAATAACATACGTAATATAAGAATTTTACCAGAAAATATAGTAGGCCTCGAACAGGTACGTCAAATTGAACACAAAAGTAAACATGAACAGAGAGATCAACACTCTCAGCAAATGCAGACAGCTCTACTTGTACAAAAAGCTCGTCCAGATCATAAATTGACACTTCAACCAGAAAGGGCAGTTCAACCTGATGAAAAGATTGTTAGGTGTGATCAGCTTCCTATGCAACAAACTGAGAAATATGAACCACCGGTTCAGAATGAAATAACTCCTCAAAAACAAGAACTGAGTGCTAAACTGGAATCAGTTCAAGAACTGAAGTCCATTAACGACACACGGATCATAAATGCATCCACGCCCCCATGTGAGCAGAAGGGTAACACGTGTGTACAAAGCGAATCAAAAGACCGTGTTGAGCAAAATGTACAATACCGTAGAAGTTCTTCACGTGGTAAGGAATCAAAGATTCAAAATCCGGGTCTACTACCCCAAAGCACAGCGTCTGGACAGTACGTTAAAAATAGTGTAGCCAATGATAAATTATTACAAGAACTGGAGATACCTGAAAAATTTCTTTCCACAAGTGGATCACAACAATCAAGTATAAATGATTTATTAAAAGAGCACGTTGAAAACCAGATAATTGAAGAACCATCAGTTAAACTGCTGTCGCCAAATAGGGAACAACTATTTAATGAAGATATAGAGCAAGAACTCTTAATTGAGAACTCTTCTGGAAATAGTTACACAAGTGAAGAAAAATCGTTATTGGAGCAAAAATCCGACTCAAAAACTAACCTCGAAGAGACGATAATAACAGAACAGACCTTAGATCATCAACAAAAAATATCGTCAATGCCTTATATGAATAAACATGTCTTTACACACCAAAATACAAATCAAAACCCAAATTCATCAATAAGCGGTGTTCACTCAGAACCAGACTTCCATAATATATCAAAAAATGACTGTCTAAAGGAACAGTACAAAAACATTTCCCCTAACATACCACATGGTTATGATAAATCCAATGCTATAATTGACATACCACGTGCCCATGCCAGAACGTTAGGGATTCCTGGGATAAGCTGTGCACATTCTCCGAGCGTCATCGTACCTCTCGATTTATCAGCCAAATCTGATTCACGAGGTAAAAATTCCATTCAACGAACTTACCGGAAAAGTATCGGTGATTTTAGGGAAGCTACAGTTCATATGGAAAATCATGTTGATATTCCAATAGAAGAAAGCAAAAATGATATTACGCTTAGAGATATTACACCAAATATTAACATACCAGATTCGAAAGATGTCTCCAATTTAAATAATGAATCTGTGAATAGACCTACAGAATTTCCAATGATGATTGACAATGGTTCTGAGATACCAACAGATTCTTCTGGAAATAGAACATTAACATTAGATAAGGATTGTATAGAAATGGCAAAGACAGAGGATATTTGTGTTTCTATCGACTTGACGGATGATGAAGATAATATCTTGAATCATAGGAAGGGAATGGACATTGAAAACAAAGCTAATCTTTATCTAAATACTATTTTGAATGTTTCACCTAATGCATCCATCACTGATAGTGAAAATACAATAATTAAAATATCTGCATCTCCAGTCCACAATACAGATGAACTTCCTCTCAAAATTCCGAGTCCATATGATGCAATGCTAAATATACCAAAGTATAAAATTCAGGCATTAAAATCTTCTACAACTACAAGTATTTCAGATAATGCTGATATAGGTAAAAGTCTTTCTCACATACCAGCTATGGATACTTTAATGACCTCCGAACCATCAGTACAGCATGGTCCTGAAAATTTAACTGGTGTATCGACACACGTTACAAAATCATTATCAGAGTCTTTATACATTGACACATCCGTTAATCCGTCTGCCGCGAATATATTGTCATATAACTTTACTGGACCGCCCGTAAATATTGAACAGACAGTGACCTCGACACATATTAGCAAGTATGAAAGTGCTGAACCAGTATATTCAGTAGCCAATGCTTGCATTTCCGGCACAAAAATTGAGGCTACTGGGTCAGCCACATTGACTAACGCTCTGCTGAGTAGTGCAGGTGCGCCTACTGCAAGTACTAAATCATTAGATACAGTTATTTTTACTGCAAGAAAAACATCAACGAAATCTAACTCTTCAATTGAAGCAAGCACGAGTGCTACACATTCTCCTATAAACGAAGACAACACTTCGTTACGAAGTAACAATAAAATGGAAGAACATGATGCAAGTTTAACTACAATAGACGCTGATTATGACCCGGAAACAGCAAGAAAAATTGCAATGCTGCCCAAAGAACTGGTTGAAATATTGGGTACGATGCCAGCAGATCACAGAAAACAACTTTTAGACGTTCTTCCCCAATATGTTTCTACTTCAACAGTTGCATCTCATACGAGTGATACAGATAGCACACCATATTTAAAACCGAGTACATCGCCTGAAAATACATCTAATCTACAATTGTCACCTTCAGGAGATATGTATATGTATCCAGAACATGAAACATTGTCAGCCATAAACGCGTATGCGGCAAATTACCGCACACCTTTGACTCAATATTCAGCACAATACATCGACATCACACATCCTATGCCGTTTTTACTTGCACCACCTCCACCACCACCTCCACCGCCCATAATACCAGTGAAGTTTTTAGGTCCACCTCCTCTCCCACCACCACCGCCACCATCACATCCTCAACCCTCGGCACTTGCGCCGCCACCGCCACCACCTCCACCCCACTTGGCCCATGCGCCACCGCCACCACCTCCATCCTTACAAACAAATAGGATTTTATTGCAACCGCCGCCACCTCCACCGCCACCACCGCGGCACTCACAACATCCGCTTCACCCGTTGCAAAACCTCTATCAACAGTCACCTACGCCTCTACAACAGTCATATATGACACAACCGCAGCTATACCAAATGACACAACAGCCACCGCCTCCGCCGCCACCACCACCGCCTCTTAAACAACCTTCTAGAATACTACAACAGTCACCACCCTCAAGGCCAACCCATGAAACTGCTCAATCTTCAAAGCAGCAACAACCAGCATCGTTGCAACAGCTGTACCACTTACCACAACAACAAACCGGACTGCCTGTTCAACAACATCTCTTGCGAAATTCGCAAGAGGTTCTTGGATCAAGACAACTTCCAGTCCGAGTATCACAACATCCGCCTTTACATCCACCGTTACCTACGACATCTCCTCCTCCATTGGTGGACGAGGATATTAAGCCAATCATAATGATAAAGCAGGAGGATTCTGTTGAAGATGTTGAACCTGATGTTTATGAAAAATCAGTGGCAGTGGAAGCTACAAATACGTACAATGAAAGTACAAATCGATATAGTAATATGGAAAAACAAATAATTGATATAACTGAAAGAGAGAACTTACCGGTGTGTGAGAACTTAGAAAAAAATACAGAAGTTCTTAAAAAATCTGTTGAGACTAATACGGAAGAAAATGGGTGTTTTTCGTTTATTGTGAAAACAACTAAACAAAAATCGAATAACGATCAAACTGCCAGTCTGAGAGCCGTGCGAATTAAAACTCCTTCAGAAAGAAATAAGTCAATTTCTATCGAGACGCAGGTGCTTAATAAGTCTGAAAGTCACGTACTATCTAAATTAGAACTAAACACAGACACACAGTTGCATAGTAAGAGTAGTTCTCAAGCTCAAGATACAGCAAAAGAATCAACCATTGATTCTGGTCGATTAGAAATAATTACAAACACAAATTTTCAGGAGGAATCTCAGTCATTAGCAAATACCAGTGTTGAAGAGGAAACCCAGCTAATAACACCTCTGTTATTGTCCAGAATTTTAATTGCAGAGCAAGTTCAGAGTCAAGACATGGACGAAATGAAGGTTCTGGAGTTGGATAATATTCTGGCAATTCAACAAGCAGAAGTTAGTAGCACTCAGCATACTAATAAACAAAATGTAGGTGCTACTGCGACTTTACCAACGACAATAAAAGCCAGTACTTCTAACAGCAGTCAATTAAGCGTATCAACTCCAGCAGAACCAATTTTACGTCCAAATAATATGGTTGTACTCGATATGCCCAAGACAAAATTAGGGGCGGTCACTTCGTCTATTGTTAGTAACGACACATCTTTGAAAAGCAAAATTGGTCTTGAAGTTTGCCTAATGGAGAAGCAGCCAAACGCAACTACACCCTCTGCAGTTATCACAGCCGGTCAAACTGATGTTCCAGAGCTTAATTGTTCGGTGGCTAAAGTAGGACATTACAGTACTGAAACTGTAATTTCGAAACACGTTGATAAAACCTTTGAAGACGATTCAGAAGATGATGTTTCACTCGCTGTTATAGTAAAACAACGGGAGTCACAGCAAAATACGCCAGTAAATGTTGAACTCTTTGCAAATGTTTCTTTCAATGACGAAAAAGCTGTTACAAAACCTGAGTTTGTTGCTAAAGATATACGTTTTCAAACCAGTGATCAAAGTTGTGAAGTTCGTTTAAAAAGCTTTGAAGGAACAAATTCCCACCAAAATATATACAACGGAGAAGATAAACGAACGAAAAAGAAAAGAAAGGAGTTCAGGATATTGGAAGATATTGATGTGAAGTTTCCCAATAATGAAAAATATGAACGGGTTCATAATGCAGAGGACGATATGTCTTCGGTATTAGATATTGACACAAGTGTTTATATGGATACCCGAATTCCCTCAGAAAATCTAATAGTTACCACAAACGATAATTTAAAAGTAGCCCCTAATCCTCAAATACACTCGAATGAAATATTTAGTACGATTATTGAAAGTTCTCTAGAAGAGACTGAAATGACTGCAAAGCTAGTGCTTAAAGAGTTAATTACCTCTGAAAAAGTTCAGGTTTTTGAGACTCAAAATGAAAATTTGTCCGCAGCTCCATATTTTGATACTGATAAATCAGATTCAGTAGACGACAAGGAGTCGAGCGTCATAAATAAGAGAACAGAAAGTAATTTGATCCCTCAACATATAAATGAAACTTGTGAAAACAGCATGTTGGAGCAGCCACATTGTTCTACAGTATACTTTGAAAATATTCAAAAATGTTTAAAAAGATCAAAACATTTAAAATCTTCTGATATATTATGTGCTCAAGAACTGCAACCGAATTCAGAAGTCGGAGATAATAAAACAATTTCATTACGACGAAGTAAGCGTGGTAAATCTATGGCTTTCGACAATTTATCTACTGAACAAAATATTTATGCTATAACAGAAACATCCACGAAGGAACAATCACTATTTACTAAGAAGCAATTAATTTTCACCAAACTTTTACTAGACGAGGAAGACCAGGCCATTGTTCCTACTCATTCTACACCTGAGAGAGATGAAAATATTTCTCAGAATGATGTATCTACAGATGATAATATACACGTTAGTTCGCCTGCGCAAAGTAATGATGTTGAGATTATACAAATTCAAGATGGAAATAAAGCATCCAAACGTAAAATGTCGCCAAAACATAAAATAAAGGTTAAGAAATCGAGAACTAGTGATGAAATTCAAGAAATCGAAAACTTAATAGTTCATGGTAAAACTTCCGATCCCTTATTACATTGTGGGTCTTTTCTAAATGAAAATATGATATCAGAATCAGTAGAGATATATAAAGATTCTGGCATAGGAATGTCTAGTAAAGTACAAGAAATTAACGAAGATACCGTCATGATAGCCAGTGATTTGAAGTTAACTAATGATGTTGAAACCAAAAGTGAGCTTGCGATCAAAAATTACGAAAATTTATCAGCATTGGCAGAAAAAAGGAAATTTAATACGTTTAAAAGTAGTTGCGATGAATATTCAAGGTCAAAAAAGGTCAAATTCAGCACAAAAATGGAAGCTGATGCCAAGTGCGAATTGATAAATGTTAACGTCAATAGTAATGAAACTACAGGATCAGTAACATTAGAAAAAGAAAAGTCAAATCTGTCTCCAGAAACTCGCATAACGTGTTACATGCCTGCTGCTTCAAGAAGAACTCGATCAAAGTCAGTTATTGTAAAATCTTCAATAGCGGATTTGTATGACCCATATAATATAGATTTAGATGACATGATCGAGAAAACTGAGCCTTATGGTCATAGGAAAAGTATTTCCGAAAAGCAGATGAAAAATATATCAAGTATTAGTACAACTTCTGAAATTGATAATTTATTGTCTGATAATGCTGCAACCGGTTCCAAAAATAAGGATTATCCAAGTGATTCTGACGATTCCTCGAAAAGTGATGTGCCATTAAAAAAATTGGTTGAAGTAAAAGAGCGGAAAATTTTGCAGTCTGGAGATTCCAAAATTAAGATTACTGATACTAATAAAAAAGAAATAGGGAAACCTAAATTTAAAGAACCGAAAAGGAATAGGCGTACTCTTGCTGCCTTTAATAATGTTGACGAGTGTGGAGATGCTAATGAAGCGGAAGAACAGTTACGATCAGAGCAATTCATGGAAAGTTTTGGATTTTTCTCGGAAAGGAAACCACGAAAGTCCAATCTCTTGGCATCAAAGAAGATTTCTGAAACCTTTCATATCATTGATAAGGATGACAAATATTTGCATCGCACGCGATCTACTAAGCGCTCTCTTAACAATGAGAACAGAAAGTATGTGAATAGTAGCTCTGCTTCGAAATCACATCGCCGTGCAGCTAACAAGAGAATTATCAAACGAAGTCGCGTAACTAAGAAGAAAACATTTGTAAAACCATTGCCATGTATTTGTGCAATTTGTGAAAAAGAATTTCGCCGTCCAGATAATTATTTGCGTCATCAGATGACCCTACTGCATGTTTCAAAATTGGCTGAAGTTGAAATCAAAGCAAACATAAACCCAATTCATGAAGAACCTAACTACCTGATATTCTATAAACAGCAATTAGATAGGCTCAAAATACTATCTAAAAAATTTGCCCAAAATAAAAAGAAAAACCCAAAATCCAAAAACAAATTTAAATTACCTACCTTAGATGAAATTCTTCTTGAAGTCAATAAAACTGTAAGAGAGCAGCAACTTGCTGAAAGAAGTTTTAGCATAGATCAAGCACTGTTTATAGACTGTTGCAAATTATTGAAGTCTATTAAAAAGGACGCTTCTACTGCTGACACAACTGCGATAACCATTGAGGCCAATACATTCTCATGTTCTACTGAAACGACCGTTAAAGAATTTGATTTATTGGAGAAACCGACCAAAGGCGATGGTGACGTCGATTCTATTACAGCTAAAAATATTCTAGAAAGTGAAGAAGTGCGAAACTTGGAACAAGATCTTATCTGTGGTCTTAAAGAAGCAGCTAATGCTAGTACTCTCAAGACAAAAGGTTCCATTCAACGAAGTGTTAGTGATATTGAGGTGAATCTTTGCGAAGACGCTAATGTTAGCTTTAATAGGCCTAATGCATCTGCGTCACCTATGTATGAGTCTGCACCAAATTGTGAAGTGACTCAAGAATCTAATGCTACAAAAGTGAAGAAATTACTAGGAGTCAAAGAGAAAATGTATCCTGATATAGTAGACTCGATTGACATGTTTGAAGATAAATTCGATAAAATAAAGAGAAAATGTAGATCACAAGCGGCAGCAGCAAAACAAACCCCAGCTATTGTGCCGTTTAAAACTAGGTAAGTAATTTAAATGTAATACTGTTATTTGTGCGCTTTTGGAACTAAAAAAGTGATGCATAAATTATAAGTAGTTTTGGTCTATCTGAGGATGTTGCGGCAATTGGTAATCCAATACATTTTTGGATTAAGATTTTCTGGGTCAATATATAATCTGAGCATAAATAATACTTTTATTAAAAAATAAAAATCGTTAATAGTTCATGTCTTAAAAAATAAAAATCGTTAAATCTGCATCATGTGTAGGTACAGGTAAATATTGAGATGTACTCTAGCTGCGCAAGTTCGGATTTAATTTATCAGTTTTTCAATCTTATTTTCCTGGCAAGTCTATGACTTCACCTCGCCTGATGGTAAGCTAAAGGCAAAGTCTCAGGAAAGAGGAGTCACCATTACAAACACTTACAGTATTACAATGGTGGCGCTCAGCTTGACGGGTGTCATCAGATGCCATTTCACGCCCGGCTTAAAATACCCGGGACAGTAGGAAGAAGGAAATACGTGCGCAGGTAAGGAATTCTAAGACCTAATGGTGCGGCAGATAAAATACTCATGGAACCGCTTGGTTCTTGATGGAATATTCTGCACCTTATGTGGGTGACATCTAAGCCCTGTAGTGTTGTGCTGTGTGGGAAAGGAGAGGGTGAGATTATTGGGAAGAGTTCATCAGAACTTTAACCAATAGTAACCAATCATGAATTACTAGCAGTGTATGAGCTTATGGAGAACGGACATATATATTTTTAGGAAATTTGATAATATACGCCGTTTTGAATTAGGCGCCTTCGCACTATTTTACAATTATTATCTTACGAAAACGGCGTTGTTGCAAAAAATTGTTACTAATATTTTTTCCTGAACAGCCAGTCTGTATACATAGTTTATATAGTAACCTTGAGCACACCATTACTACTTACACATTAGTTTTACTACCTTAAAACTTTGTAATTGATCGGGGAGTATTTATTAATATTCTAGTTCCTTCCTTTACACTTGACAGGCACGCTATTAAAGGTTGCTGATGTGTGAACTTTGCCATCGTCTTCATGTCTTCACAGTATAAATGCTGTAATGTCATTTTGTAAAAAAAACTATGATGAATAATCACATCGGCACTATACCACAAAACATGACTTAATAAATAAGAATGAATAAAAATCGAGAGCTCGGAGTTATTCACCTACACCTCTTGCGCTTACCTTGCTATTTCAATGGGGCCCAGGCAATGTATTGACAACTCACCGCCCGCCTTTTGAATAATTTTGAGACTCATTGTATTGGTAGTCGGCCGTTACTCTCCTCCCATAACCTCCATAGCCATTGCGCTGCAAAGCAATAGTCTCTGCACCTGGCGGGGCTATCTCTGATTGTATTATATGATGCATTCGGGCATGTTATCTGTTATGTGTGCAATCATAGCGTATTAAATTCTCTAGCGCTTAAGCCCTTGGCTTTGGCCCAAAGCACGCCTTCTTAAGACAAAGGACTCCATATTACCGAGAGTTATGAAATAAAGATGTGCTAAAGATGTGATAATTGTGCCTTATTAGGTGCCCCAAAATCATTATATGTTGCAATAAATCTTTAGACCATATTCAGAAAATTAGATTAGTTTCTGAATACGACTTAATTTTTTATCAACAAGAGATGTCTATTGTTGCACAAAATCCAATTTAGTCCACACGTCAAGTGTTTTGGGAAAGTTTGACCGCTCAAATAACTGACAAGAGGAAGACGGCTAATTATGGTTCTAATAGGTAACGATGAAGGTTTTTCGATGGAAGTGAATGTATGATGTCCTTTGAACCGGAATCCTGTTAGCTTACAGTGATAAGGAGGTAATCTTACCGCTGGGTCTATTCTAAAAAAATACGCATGATGTTGTGTGTACTATGAAAACATGATATAACTTATGCATCACTTTATGTATTAGTACCTAACAAGCTCTCAAATAATTTTAATCTTATTAGAACAATCATAATTATTTCTATAACGAATTATTTTCATTTTTCTTAGCTACAAGGTGCGTAGAAAATCCGATAAAAGAAAAGGTAAGAGAAGTAGCCGAAAGAATATTCAATCAAGTCAAGTTCTCACTAAAGGTGCTTTAAAAGGATTTGATGGTATTAGAGTGTCAATACCTACCACTGACATAAATATATCCGCTATAGTACCATCTTTAGAAACTGCCCCTAAAAGAAAAAAGAGAAGTAGTTCTAAAAAGAAAAGGGACAAAAGAGATTACGAATCTTCTGCTAAACATGACTTACATATTCGCCCGAAAGAAAATTCGATCGCACAGAAGAAAGTCGACGTTTACGAATTCATGGATAATGAAGATGCTGAGCTTTTTGATTTTAGACCTTCTACACTCATGGAAAGGTTTAAGAGCATCAGTAATAAAGAAACGCCTAGCACTTCGAAATATAATACAGTCATCGACGACCCGGACGATAGCGATAGCGTTTCTGATGGGGACGACTTTGTTTACATGTCAGATGATTATGTGTGCAGTGACGATGAAACTGAAAACAGCATTCTATCTTGCGAAATAAGTACCAGTAAAGTTGGCATTGATGTTAAGAAAAATGTCTCACCATTAAAACGAAAAGACGCTGTAGAAAAAAATGCTGTGATGGGTAAAATATTTAAACACAACGCGGTACGAACTGATAAAAGAAATATTAAAACCAAAGAATTTGCGAAACCGAAAGCTAATTTGGATCAACTGTTTGATAGTTTACTCGAAGAGGAACCAAATTTATCCACGTCTAACAATGATTCGGGGTCACCAATAAAGAAAGATTTAGAAACACAGAAAAGTTATGAATTACCTTACAGCCGTGTACATTCCAGAACAGATGAATATTCGTCTAATACGAACATAAATAGTTTATCACCTAAACGTTATTCTGTATCTTCACCAAGAGAATATGATAGCCCAATACAAATTGATTATGGCCCATCAACGTCAAAAACTTACGATGAGTTAACACCAACGACAAAGTATATATCTAAAAAACGCGATATCAGTTTGCCAAAAGTTTTCAAAGGTTTATCAGCAAAGAAATATAATTCTACACTTTCAAAGAGGCAGGATACAATTATATCTAAAAATACATCAACGGCCAAACATACGAGTACACCAACGAAAAATGAAATGTTCTACAAGGAACATGTATCAAAGAATAAATCCAAAGAAATATCGCCTGCCTCGCTATTTGATGAAGGTATCAGCACCAGCTATGATTTCAGTGCTGATGTAGCTTACGATGATATGGGTGTAGCACGACAAAGGGCTCGCCGAAAGTGCGCTGTAGGTAAACAAAATGTATTAGCTGAGACATGGAGCTCAGAATCAGAGCCAGATGGTCTGCCTCCTAGACCTACAAGTGCAGAGTCTGTAGTTATGACTTCCAATCGCAAAAAGAAAGGTAAAAAGAGAGACACTACTCAGTCAAACTCACGACGAGGCAGTGCTCGCCATGTTACATTTAAAAAGCAAGACACTGATACTAAGGCATTTAACCCCAATCGACGTGCTTCAAGCGCCGGGGGATGTCAAGGCGATGACGACAGTGATGGAGCAGTAAAGTTCGATTCAAGTCTATACGATGAGCCGGTGGCATCGACATCTCATACACTGCACGTGCCGCCGGCGCCGCGGGTTCGACCACGCCCTTCCAACTACTATTGGTCATCAGATGGCGACGACGAGCAAGAGCATTTACAACAGCACGGCTGGATCGTCGG
The DNA here is from genome assembly GCA_963691645.1 of Pelosia muscerda. Lineage (NCBI taxonomy): Eukaryota > Metazoa > Arthropoda > Insecta > Lepidoptera > Erebidae > Pelosia > Pelosia muscerda. The sequence goes on along the minus strand of OY829098.1, from coordinate 17,839,936 downwards.
CGACAGCCATAAGAAGTTGGTAACGATGCTCGCACACGCTAAAGGCCGGAAACGTCATGACGAAAAGCGTGATTTAATAGATTAAGTTTAATTCTTTAGATTATATTAATCTTGTAAATAGTCTGTACATAGCACTTTTTAAAGTGTCGTCGAGACACTGTGACCAGATAAATAAACCTTTAAAGCTACATTTTATTAAATTCAGTTATGTACATATTGTAAATCTTCTGTAGATTAATTAGTTCATTTTAGTTAATTATTTTATTTTCAATTTAAATAAAATGAGCCCATTTTTTAATTATTTTAAAAATCAAACCCTGCTAGCAAAATTCTTGTGTAATGACTTTATTCTATGTACTATTATTTGGTGTAACTGCATTTGCATAATTAAGAAGGCGGGGCATTGTTTAGTGTATACGATGAACTGTTGTAGATTTTTGTAAACTAATGTGTGCGAGTTAACTTAAATGTATTACCGGTGCGCAGTATGTATCCGGTTTGTTGTATTCCACTTGTAATATTTGTTCCCTCAGCACTTAAAACCAGTACATACAATATTAAAATAGGTATATAAATGTTAGGTGTTTACCCTGGGAAGTTGTCAGTTCACGTGACATGACTTTTCATTCCTAGCAATAATATGTTGTTTTAGTCGATTTAGTCGTTCGTGTACGTAGAATAAAATCATGTTAATAATTATATCAGTGTTTAAAATAAATAATATTAATAAATGTCAGTATAACCGTAATACTCAATTTATATTGCAAATGAATGTACCTATGTATTAACTAAAAATGCCTTCGCCTTGGTATCTGATACGGTGTTATTAGTCAAAAATGCAAAATGCGATGCAGTTTTAATGCATAATAAAGATTTTATTTGTGTTCCTTGATTTTTTTTAAATTAAGTTACTCCTAATTGTGATAAGCATATTTTATTTTGAAATTATTATAAAGTTATTATGACTGATACTACCTTCTTCTTTATTCATAGCGCGTTTAATTAAATGTTGTAGTGTATCTGTGGGGCTGATAAAGTGGTTTGCGGCATGAGTGAATCGATTAACATTAGTAAGCTATCATTTTGTTAACTATTTTTATACTTTAGAGTTTCTGAATAGTCAATCTTTAACCTAATATGAAATCTCATCGCATTAGTTTTGTTTATCTAGTCGAATAAGAAAGAGTAAGAAACCCCATTGTCAGCCTCGGAAATGTGTCACTTTATTTTTCAATAAAAATTAAAGAAGATTTTATTATTTTCTTTTCATTATACACGAGTATATTATCGGATAAATTTTATGTTTGTAACATAATCAAGTTTAAATTTCTTGAATAAAGCTCAATGTTAAAAAAGTATTTGCGTTTATTTCTTATTTCGATGTCGTTTCCTTCTACAAAATGACACCTAAGTATATGAAACCAGATACGGATTCCGACCCTCTGCTCCCCCAGGGGAGACGATGGGATTTTTTTATCAAGAAGTGGTCAAAAACAGAATTAGTCATATCCAGAAGAGGACGTCACAAGAAGTTGTCACAGACCGCCTAAAGGTCTCCCCTGTGCTGGGGAGACGTTGAACCTTAAAATTATAATGTTACTTTAGTGTTCAAGTAAAACGGGGTGAATAGGAATCCAGGGGTGGATAGAAATAAAATGGTCAATGGAATATTTTAAATATTTTCTTTTACAAAATTTTAATTAAGCTTATTACCAGATATTTCATGATTCTGGTATTACAATGAACTAGTCCAAATTTTCGCTTGAAAGAAAATAACTAAATAATTTAGCTGACCATTTTATTTCTATTCACCCTTCAATCTCTATCCACCCCGTTTTACCGTTACCCCCTATCAATAACACGAGTAAGTAGGTACATAAATGCTTCGTAAAATAAGGAAGTCTACTGGCCACTTGAATATTTTTATTATTGTAAATACTGAACATCTAAAAAAACGTAATTACTAAGCAGCTCAGGGGAGTCGATGGTCGGAAACCCTAGATACGGTTATTTTTTATACAAGAGAGCAACGTTGCTTTTTAACCGCGTGCTTAATTTTGATGACCGAGCAAGCGAAGGATTCTAAAATTGGAGTCTTAGCCTTAAAGAAGTACGGTAATCAAAAGCGCACGAGGTGAAAAATCTTTACACTCTGCAACACGTAACTTTACATCCCACCTCATCAAGGAAATCATTAAGTCTATATAAATGCAAAAATGAAATGGCGCGCATACAGCAAATTATAAAGGGAGAAAACACCAAAGAGGTTCAGAATTTTGAGTTTTCAACGAATTAAAAAAGTTGCATGGGAAACTCGACACCAACTTTATTTAGGCTTAGACCGCACTGCGGCTAAACTGCCGTGGATTTTACCCGCCTGATTTCATGAATAAAGAAAACTAATGGAAGCGGTCGCACTGTCGGATTTGAAAGATTTGAAGAATGGCTAGCGGGAAGAAATTGCGCTACTTCGCGCGCTGTTATTATACTTTGTAAAATATAGCATGGGTCCTATGACAGATGTCAAAATTTGGTTCATAGGGATGTCCAAAGTTCGATGAAAATATCGATACTACCAGCTATTATTGATGCATGTTACATATAATTAGGTTTAATTTAATTGTATGTGTGTATTTAATTGTAATGAGAAGGGAATATACGTAGCATACAATGCGTTGGCACTCGTACTGATGAGAATGAGTGGAGTGGATCAGTGGAAGTTCATATTAAACAAAATGTTGGCGCGTGTATCTTATGCCTATATCATGGCCCAAGAGCCAAACGCGGCGTGTCTTCTTACAAAATCCAAAAACAGGTTCAGGGCGTTGATGGATTGAATGTAGGATTTTATTTACTCAATATTATTTAGGATCAAGTATATTGAAATATAAACATTATTATGATATTAAAATACCTAAGCAATAAGATTAAATTCTAATTATTTTTTTCTTATATTAATTTCAAATTTTAAATTAAGCTTTATTCAAAATATGGATAGTTCATAGTATGTGGTCACGATGATTCATCGCCCATCACTAATTAGCTCTGTATGCCCATAAAGTATGACATTGACAGCTACTACATTCAATAATAGAAAATTCAAGACTTCATGTGCGGGATTTCACTGACAGCTGTCATAGGACCCAAGCTACATTTTACAAAGTATAGGTATTCGGCACACCTTGAAAAGTTTTGAATGCCGTGTTTTGGCTGTCATATCGATATCCGATAGAAACTGAAAAAATTCTTAGGACGTTTTCTTAAATCTTCATAGTTTTTATGCAAGAAACCTTTCTAATACAGTTTTGTATCTTTTACAAAACAAGGGAATCATGTTTCCTTTGAGTGAAATTTGTTATCCCCATAGTATTTAGGGTGTTTTCCCTGCAGGTAGGGTCAATATCTTCCACCCTGTTTATGCAAACATTGTAGTTCTAGGGTCTGCTTGATACATACAGCCCCCACAGTCGTAAAATACTCCTTTATCCTTATAAATTAGCAACGCAGTCACAGCACTTCACCTCAACAGTGCAGCTCCCGCCTCGTTCAGAGTCGGCAGTCGGCGACTAATGGCAGCGTCAATCTACCTTGACTGAGAGGAGTTTCCGTCTAATATGCCTAAGTTCTCCAAATACTTATAGCATCCCTATTACTGTATTTTGTATGCCTATCAAAATACAGTAATAGGGATTACATAGAGGATACAAAGAGACTTATTTGATGGCCCTAACCATCGTTGGTGAAATCTGCTCTTATGAGTAACACATTATTGATAACACACTTGTATTTCTCCACTGATATAGTGTATCAAGTATATTAAATATACCAAGTGGAGAAGTACAAGTGTGTTATCAATAATGTCGGTATAACAATTTTATTAGTTCCACCAAGTGCCAACAATCAACATTATATTTTCATATTTATATGTATAAATAAAGTTACCTTAATTAATTCAAAAGGATATTTTATACGTAACTCACAAATAAAACAAACGTATGATACTTAAATTTTTATTAGGCAGGTTAGGTAAGGTTAGAGCAATTTATTCCTTTTAATATTTTCATTTAAGTACCTATGTACCTATGAATTTTTTAAGTCCACGCCAGAAGGTTTCCTACATTTCGCGATAATAATCAGTACAATACCTATCACAAAAATAACGCAACTGATAGTTATTATGATTGGAACTATAATATCCACTAATCTAAGCTGTGACAATAATTTCGTCTTTATTTCATCTACTAAATCTTCAGGCAAAGCGATACCCTGAAAAATAAATGAGTACATGATCAAAAAGGATAAAGTGAAAAACGTGTGGTTCATGGAGTAGGTACATAGTAGGGTTAAAATGTAGTTTGGGGTGGGGGGGGGGAAGTGCCTTTGTTCCCAACGGACCACTCAATCCATCCACCGAGGTGGTCCGTTGGGAACAAACGCAAATGTGGTCTATGTGAAGCTATAAACACATTTTGTGGAGCCAAGCTAGCAAGTACTAAAATTGCAAATAGGTAGGTACCTACGAAGAAAACGACTGACTAATTAAATGGGAATATTTTGTTCCCAGTTGTCGGCACAACAGTGATTGAAACGGTAATATTTTTAATATTTACCTACGTATGAGTATAAAGTTTTTAGTAGGCGCTGCAGTGCAGTGAAGTGTCTGATTTAATAAACTCCACTGAATATAGCTGCCTGCTTCATGAAATATGAAACTTTTACTAATTTCATCTTATTTTCACACTCTTTCAGTTTCACTAGGCTTTTAAAAGAAGTAAACTAAAGTAGGTACCTCTTCTATCCAAAGGACGGGGACTAGTGCTGTAGTAAGACTCGAGGTGGCACTGATGCCAGTTACTTGCCGACTGAATATGTTGAATTGAGCTCTCTTAAAGCCCTTGACAGGTGTTCCAGTATGCTGTGGAAGAAAATTAAATTAAAAGGTATCTAACTGAAATTGCACTGGAAGAAATTGTTTTTCTTTTTATATTTAGGCCGACAATTTGACTGCATCCATGGACAGTCCAAAGAATTGTGTTCACCCCTACCTTCACGGCCAAGACATAATAATAATAAGATGCTCTTTTTCCGCCCTGTTTCTTAAACACATGTTTGTAGGAAGAAGGGCACGAGTGAGGGTAAAGCGTTGCAGTTCTTTATACCCTATATCTACCTGACAAAATATATGATTTTTGAAACAAATAGTATTAATTTTATTAAGACCTGTACATTTTTATGTAAGATCTTTTTGGGGCACGATAGTTATAGTTTCTAATGTAAATAGAAATGTATAAGTATAAAATAAAATTCTAAAGGCAATAAAATTGACACCCTGACTTTGACACCTGACGATCTCTGCTACTTTTTATAAAGAAACTTTCGACAAAATACCGATATGTAATTATAAATCATGTCATTTGTTCTAGCATTAAAAATATTCGTCAGTCTTATAGTCGATAGGCATCGATTCAACACATAACAAAATCTGTAAAGCTAGATGATATTTAGATTTTCAGTGGGTACATGTCAAATGGGTATAAGACGTTAATATCCATTTGTTGCGTACATACTTAAGGCAAATTAAAAACTTATATAGTTTTCTCATTGATACGAGAAGAGGACCATATGAGAAGCACCAATCGAATTGAGAACCTTCTTCTTTTGTGAAGTTGGTAAAAAAATAGGATGACAATTATAATATTATAATTAGATTTTCTTCAAATAAGCATTTTTGTTTTGTCCAGGAACAAACCGTGAGTCAATCGATATTTTATGATTTGTATCCCATGCTTGGCAAATATGTTGTTCCGTTAGTTAAGAACCGAACAGGTGATGTATCGGAACTACAGACCCATATCACTGGCGTCAATAACCTCAGAGGTCTTTGATGGGCTACTTGACTCTCAGCTCGGAAGATACATAAAACTCCATGATTTACAGTTCGGCTGCAGAAGGGGGGTACCTATCTACCGAATCAGCCATTTTATGTCTCAAGCATACCATTAAGCAGATGAAGTAGGTACTACGACTATACAGATAGCTCCACTCCGGTGTACGCTGCATTTCTTGACCTGAGTTAAGCCTTCGATTATGGTGTCCTATGACATTTTATGGCAGAAATTAGAACGTAGGTACTGACGTACTCCGTGACTTAATTGAGGTTCTTAAGTATTAGTACAGTACCTAATCAAGGTAATCAGGTGAAGTGAATGGACCTCCTGCTGTCTGATTCGTATCAACTACAAGTATAAGTAATGTGGCGTGAGACAGGGTGGACTGATCTCGTTGAAACTGTTTAGTTTTATGTGAATGGTTTGATTGAGGAGATCCGTGGCATGCACGCCAGATTACATATCCATATTTATTGATGGTTTAAGTATCAGTAAAACAGCTATGCGGACGACGTGGTGCTGCTGAGCCCCTCCATCGGCGCCTTAAGAAAACTAGTAGCTATGTGTGACTCATATGCTATAAGACACGGTATGGTATATAACTCGAGTAAGTGCGAAATTGTGGTGTTTATGGAAAAATCTCGAATATGTACCTCCTGTATCACTCACTGGGAAAACTCTCAAAGTAGTCTAGCAATTTAAGTTTAAGTAATCATTATCACAAACTCTCTGGAGGACGATGCCGATATGTAACGAGAACGGTGAAGTTTTGCGGTTAGCAGTAATATGTTGGTTCGCAGGATTGCTCGATGTACGAAGTAAGTTTAGATACCTTATTCAAGGCTTTTTGTCAGGTTTTCTACACTAGCGCCCTCTGGGTCAGCTATACTCGTAAGGCTTACAATGTTCTCCGAAAACAGTACAACAATTCCTTCAGGGCACTGTTGAGGTTGCCCCGTAATTGTAGCGCATCGTTAATGATCGCACAAGAACACACGTATGACTTTAATGCTTACGTCGAAACAGGATACCTTCCCTGTGCCGCAGGATGCGGGCTAGCCCGAACAGTGTCCTGAAGGCAATCGTTCCAAAAATAGAGTATCCCGTACTGAAACGTTGGGTAGGACAGTTAAGAAACAATTCCATCAAATGTTTTAAATAATTTACTAATAAATTGGTTAAGAATATTAATTTTCATTATAAATATATTTAATAAAAAAGTTTAATAAAAAAGTTAAGTTTTGTTGTAAATTGCAATGTTTACCTATTGCAAATGTATTTTTTAAGCGACTTCAGAGGAAGGAGTAGGTCTTTCATAGTTCGTAAGTTTGTAAAATCGAGGTAAGAGAATTTGGAAGAAAACGCTTTTTGAGCGTCGTAGATTACCGAAAATTATCTTTTTCCTAAACCAAAGATACTTACGAAACGTATTACAAGTGCAAAACTAACTCTGCCTGTCATACTTTCACGAATCATACTATAGAATGGATTTAGATGAAATTTTGGTTTTAGATAGATTGTAGAGTTTGGGAAGTGACACGGTAAAGTAGGTATAGGCTCGCAATTGTCCACTGATATATGTATTTTATTACAATACTTCTAATTCGGGGAACATGTAAAGTTCTGGAACTGACTAAGGTAAGCGCTTAGGTACAAATACTTCACAACAATATATCTCAGGTAATATAGTATTTTCAATTAATAACTCATGGTGTCGACTAGTAGGTACCTACATTCAGTTGTTTTGTTTCCGTAATTGATAAACTACCTAAACAGTTTCCAATTAAGAACTCCTTATTTCGAAGCCAAATAGGTAGCTGTACTAATTAGTAAGTTTTACATGTACCTAAGTAGGTAGGTACTTACTGGTTCAATATCCAAAAAAATTTTATGTTCCTCTTCATTGGGATTCAAACCCACCACTCCCAATTGGTATCTCTGGTCTGCAAACAGGAAGTGAGGATAAGACAACACCAGGTAGGCACCTAGAACAAAAGCGTTGATAAGTACCTAGGTATAAATGACAAGAAAAATAGGTATTTACTCTTGTTTCCTTCAAGATGCACTTTGTAGCTTGCACCTTACTGCAGTGCGTCAAGGATGTTGACTGATGCGCATAGGGAGGATTTTCACACCTTATTGCCCGTGAAGACCGCCCTTTGATGCTCTATCAGGGGGAACAACAACAGCATTCTGGGAGGATGGATGGACCTACCTTTGGCAGACTCATCAGACTACATGTAGCTTGATGAATCTACACACCAGCGGCGTGACCAGCAAAACTACCTATTTATTGTAAGTATATTAGGTACTTAATATTAAAATAAATTGGGCATTTTGGCATTGGCTCTGTGGCGTGGAGGTAGTGAACGCGACTGCTGAGCAGGAGGCGCGGGTTTGATCTCCGCTCAGTGCATACAAATTCATGTTTGTATGTAAATACAAACATGAATTTGCATGAATATGGGTATTTGCACTGATCTGGTCGTGCCTCGGAGAGCACCGTCGGTGCCGGTTGACATATAAAAATTTATGGCAGTCGTTATGGGTAGTTGGAGCCCTCAGAAGTCCGACTAGTCTTGCTACAGAATTTCGATATCGCCAATGTGGTTATGGAGGTCCGATGGCAGTCGCTTCACGGAAAATATAGAAGTTCAGCCGCATCTTAGTTAGACTAGAAAGCCAACCCCAACTGAGTTGGGAATAGGCTCTGAGAATGATGATGGTCATTCTTTCTGTTTTTTGCGAATAGCGAGTCGGGTGCAAAATTGTAGTACCGTAGTATTTAAGTAATTTTGTCCAATATACATTCCATTTATCTATTTTAAACACAGATCTACATTGAGTCTCCAGTACTTAATTATACAGGTTACTTTGTTATTATTTAACTGCTACTCCATAAACGTAATATATTTCCCACGGACAGCCATATCCGGATTGTCTACTACTAATATAGTAGTTAACCTCTCTAATTAAGCTAATTTTAAGTTTTTTATTTATTTAGAACGACTCTTCAAAATTGTCATACTTGTATGATTATACCTAATACTTTATATATGAAAAAAACATTACTTTTGAAGGAGCACAGCTTTACAATAAGTTACCACAAAATATCAGAATAAGTAACTCTCTCAATATCTTGTAAGTTACGGTTATCAGTGTACTTATCTGAACATAATTAATTTGTTGATCTCACAGTGTTCCTTTTGTCTAGTCCACAGGCAATTCTCAACGACAAATAGCATATAAGTATATTGTAAATTATGTTTTCATGTAAGTGGCAATGTATTTCTCTTTTTGAAAAGTTGTTATATTCATATACATTATTAGTTGCAGTTCATACGAGTAAAATACGACATGCAGCGATACAAATTGTAAACAAACCCGTTGCCCATAGCCGTGAGTTTTTAATTCTTACAAGTCGTAAATGTAGATGTTAAGCAATAAATTTTAGCATTCATAAGTGTTCCTTTGTGACCTACATCAATAAAGAAATATTAATATACCTAATGGTTATCATGGTTTCACTACTAGGAATGGGTGAGCACTGGCGTGATGGTTGATGCACTCTGGTTCATCGATAACTTGATGATGATGATGTATAAATATAAATATTCTACGACATTCTACACTGCGCTATCCAGGGGGCCTAACCAAAATGCATTCGTTCCGAATCTACATTCGTCATCGCTCTGAAAATTTATGGGAGTGACATTTTATTGTCGGAATGTCATGTGATCCGATTCCGACGAACGAATGTAGATTCGGAACGAATGCGTTTTGGCTAGACCCCAAGATGTAGACACAAAGCAAGCTAGATCAACGAGCTTGCGTTTTGTGTGTACCTACTTAGGCACTTTCTTTTTTTTGTTAATAGACTCATGTAAATTATTTTATCCATATTCGTACAAATATTGCTTGCATACAACTATTTGCAGTGTGGGAATCATACTCGTCACCTCAGACATAGCAATCGAACGACAAAAACGTGTAACTGCGGTGTGAATGCGCTATAACGGTGCTTATTTAACAGAAATTTAGATTACTGAGTAATAAATGTAAGGATTTAAAGAACAGAGCGTAGGTGTTGTTATCTTTTGCACGATAGCATTCATAAGAACGCGATTGCGTATTACATTATGTTTTTCAATTTTTACGCCTCGTTTACGTCTAATACGGTACCTTTTCCAAAGTTTTTACAAACTGAGAATTAATAAATACTTATCAAGCTTCGCAGTTCTTTTAATATTTTTAAGATATTTATCATTTCAATTCTCTCATCAACAACAAAACTCACATTTGCATCCAACCAGCATAGATCTGCACGTATCGTGCTTATATCCTGTGAGTCAGGAAGCAAGTAATCATCTTTATGAGGATACAACAATTTTAATATATGCATATTCGTTCGAAATTTAACTATACTTAGTTGTTAGTTCGCAATGAGCTTGGATACTTATTATAGTAGGTATTATTATTTATTCTATGGTTTGCATCTATCTGCACCATAGACATTAATATGACTAGCGTCAATAAACTGTAATAGACCCTTAGACTCCTTCATTACCGTCATTACCGTGTTTCCGAATTAAAAATGTCAGTGGCAGTGACTTGTAGCTCACATTTTGTAGTGTAGAGAAATTGGTGTCACTGCATTTATATTTGTGTCAAAGTTATCATACAAGCATCGTGATATGGTCACACCAACACGCACCAACTAGTACTCTATGCGCGTCGCTATAGGCTTCTTCATTGCTTCAGTTTGGACACATTTCCTTTTCTATACGTATCTACTAACTGTTAACTGCTCGTGTGACATAAAGATTCTGCGCCCGTGTGACATACTGATTCTGTACCTGCTGACATAATGATTCTGTGCCCGCGTGACGTTTCTATCGTTCTGTACAAATTCTATGCACTGGCATTATCAAAGTTCTGTAGTTAAGCAGGTTCTCGGCACAGAGTATATGACACCTGATAACCTCCCACTTTTAGTTATGAACTTTCCCATTTTACCCAAAAATGCCTAGAAAGTAATTAAAAGTTTTGTACTCTAAGATATAATATCTAAGCAGGTATAGCGCATATAATCACAATGTACCTAAATATCAAAGTATTTATTGTGGTTAATCATTCTACCGGTCAACATGTTTCCACACATGAATTAATATAATCAATTTGACAAAACCTGTAATAATTGCTTTCACATTGTGTACAAAATTTGCCACCCAAGCCACCCAATGTGGATAGCACCCAACCCCACAGACAGCACTAGCCTAGTTCTATCAATTCTTTGGTTATTCTGTTCGACTTTTGTCGGACAGTACAGTTGTAGTTAGAAATGGTATATTTATAAATAGTGTAGCAGTAACATTAAAAAGCAGGTGATTGGGCTAGTAATCATTTTTGGTAACGTCGTTAACTATACACGTTGGCAGGACTCTTCGATCAAATTGTAGACACAAATATTTGTTTGAATTACATTCTCAACATTAAATAAAAATAATCTACGGTTATTATTTGAAAGTCGTCAAATCGAAATTTTTTTTTTTCTGTTATTGCGTTTAGCTACCACATTTGAGAACTTTTATGACATACAATTTCAGCGTTTCATCAAAATCAAATTACTGGTTAGTTGAACTTGTGCTTGACTGAGTACTAAATCATTTGTTAAAATGGTCCTGGAGCTCTAGACAAAGTGAACATTCTATTGGCGAAAACGCCAGTAAAATATATTAGTACCTATAGTATAGGATTTGCACAAATCTCTAATATGATTTCAATGGATATAATTTGAAGTATTGTGTTCCGAAATATTTTATTTTACAATTTTTTACTATCAAAATCAAACGCAGTGTTAAAAAGTGTAGAAAATCGGCGCGATTCCATCAAAAGAATGTCATTCTGACTAGAGGCCTAGGGCCCACGACTAAGAGTCGATGATAATTATTCAAATTGAATATATTTGCAAGATTACGAATATTACGCTAGTGATTGATTAGTTATGTTACATTATGTTGTCTCGAAGTAACGGGACGTCCCGAGACTTTGACCGTCGTTGGCTGTCTCGTGTCCCGAAACATGAAATTGTCGGGTGTTTGCAAACCCTAGTTATAACATTATCCAATTGGTTACGTCGCGTATGAATAATAATGGGCCCATCATACCGCATGTAGAATATTCCCCTGTGTCACGTTGCCAAACATTGTGATATTGGTAGGAACACTACTGAGCCATACTTAGGGTAAGGTTGCGATCATTGGACCAGCGCTTTGTTTGGACCACTTCAATATTTCGCGATCGATTCATGTTTGAACCCGATCGATGCGTCAAAACGCTAGCTTTACAACCCCCCGCATTGCCCTCCAACCACCAGTGTCGCCGCAGGCAGCGTAAGGGACGGATGTACGTCGTTGTGTTTCTCGGACCTCGAATATAATTTTTACGCGGCAAATAATATCATGTAAGTACTGTTCCTTTAAATATTTTAATGTGATTTTTTCTAATAGCATTGCGCAATTTACTTACGATACTTACAATCGTATTTTTTGTTGAATAACGTGCTACGTTATTTTAAAATAAATATTTCAGTGCATGTTAGTGAGTTTCTATCAATGGACCGGTACGAGGCTCTTTCGTTGAACCGGTCCAATCATAGCAACTTCTATGATGTGTGTTTTTTAATATTTAATATTTTTTCTATTTGTTTTAGCATGGCAAAAAGAGGGCAATATTATGCTTGGAACGGGGCGAGTATGAAATTAGGTCTACAAGCATTAGCAAAAAAATTTTTTGCAATATTTCATTGATTTTATAAAGATTTTAAATGCCATATAATGGTAGTGTTAGATGCATAAGGTAGACTTGCACCATTTTAATATATTGATTTTCATTGCTAGGCAACCTAGGTGCTTATTGGGATTTTTATATAAGAATTTATGAAGAGATTTTTGCGTTTAAGTTTTAGTTTTACGTACCTGATAATTTTTTGTGACTTTGCATGCCAAATAAAGATATATAATTACTGTCGACTGATTAATGTAACTACCTCTCTATTTCTTAAAATAAAGGTAATTTTATAAAATTATTGTTTTATTTAATTCATTTTTTTCACATGCACCTTGAATGGACCAGCCAGCCATAATGCCCTAAGTCCAATCATAGCAACTAAGTGGTCCGATGAAAAAGACGGTGGTTCAAACAAGGAAACCATCATAAAGTTTTATTTTCTTCTTTTGTGCCTATAAATATAATACAATTAACTTTATATGTTAGTTACTAATAATTGAATATACGGACTACTCGTTCACCCAATTTTTGTTTTATTTCATGCTCTATTTTGGATACCAGGTCTGTTTAAAGTTAAGTGGTCCAATAATCGCAACCTTACCCTACATGTTAAAGTACACTGACGGACTCATAAACTGCATCAAAGTTCAGGTTTACTCTAAAAGGATTTTTTATAATAAGTATGCAAACTTTTTAGATTAAATTATATAAATATGGAAAGACTGGCTCTTAATCTTAAAAAAAAATTAAATTTAAAAATAGAACTGCAGTAAAACAAATGAATATAGCCGGGAAAAGAAAATTTACTTGTAGTATCAGATTTGCGTGTTATTTATAGCAAAGTTTTAAATTGATTCTCATTGATTTTTTTTGTTTTGTCAATTGAATTATTGTTACCAGCATAATTGTTGGGTTAGTTTTTTAACACATCGAGAGTTTTTGAACCATAATATGGATACTTCGTCCGAACAAGCGGCACAAATTGTAGCATTGGTGCGGGAGGGCTTGGATCAACGAACGATTGGTAGTAAATTTAAACCAGTCTACGGTTTCTAGAATATACAGAAGGTTTGTAGAGACAGGTTCTTACAGGAGGAGACGTGGTACAGGCAGAACTCGAGCAACCACAGGTCGTGATGACCGATTTATTGTTATAACTTCCCTGCGAAATCGTTTCCTCACGTCAGTTAACATCAAAACCGAGCTTAATGAAGTGCGTGGAGTAAACGTGTGTGCACGAACAATAAGAAGAAGGTTAAAGGAAGCGGATATCACCCCTTTTAGACCAGCAAATGGTCCAAAGTTGTCTACAGCTCACAGACAAGCTCGCTTAAGATTTGCGCGTCATCACCTGAATTGGACAGAAGAGCAGTGGGCCTCTGTATTGTTCACGGACGAGTGTAGGACATGTTTATATGGTGCAGATGGTCGCAGAAGAGTCTATCGTCGACGTGGGGAGCGATATGCTCAAAGTTGCATTGAGGAGCGTGTTCCTTTTGGAGGCGGTTCATGTATGGTCTGGGGTGGCATATCGATGAACGGGCGAACAGAACTTGTGTTCATAGACATGGTCCGTCAAAACGGTAATAGAGGGGTTTGACAGCACATCGCTACATAACAGAGATATTAGAAGATCACGTGGTGCCTTACATGGGATTCATAGGCGAAAATTTTACTTTAATGCAGGATAATGCCCGGCCGCATGCAGCTGCACAAGTTCAACATTATTGCGAAGAGGTTGGGATACGTACAATGAATTGGCCAGCACGCAGCCCGGATCTTAATTCCATCGAGCATGTTTGGGACAATTTAAAAAGAGCTGTATATGCGAGAAACCCTTCGCCCACGACAGTGGCAGCACTAAGAACAGCACTTTCAGAAGAATGGGACAATATTCCGCAAGATCTTTTAAAAACCCTTATAAAATCTATGCGGAACCGATTAGAATCCGTAGTAAGGGCACGTGGGGGTAATACACCTTATTAAAACACAAATAAACCCTTGCATAAAGTTTGTGTCTATTGTTAAAACCAATTTTTTAATTAAACCAATTTTTCTTAAATTTCTGTTTTTTCTTCAAAAAAAGTCTTAAGGTCCTTTCCAGTACATAAACTTAAACTTAAAGATGACCCTACGCTGTTTTAAAGTTCACGAACCAATCTAGAGGTTTCAATTTAAATCTGTATAGAAAGTATGCATACTTGGTTAAAATATTTATTTCAAAGTCGTCTATTACTTTGATGCAGTTTATGAGTCCGTCAGTGTATATTGTGCTCATTAGCGAATATGCTACTCGAGGTAAATATAAAAAGGGACTTGTAAAGTTCGTTGCCACAAGGTGTCTTATTTTGTTACAAATACATTTTCATCGTTGTATTATGTCGTCGCTTTTATCGCCGTAAAATTCGTGGGGTCGTAACTTCCAAGGTCGATATTTAGACGAGAAATAAATGTGTTTGCTTCAATATTTATAAATTGCATAGCTTCGGGCCACCATTGTTGCATTATTTGTATTTGTAAAGGTGTCTGTTTATTCTAAGACTCATTTTGAAGTAACTTACTATCAGGCTCTGTCAAATCATATAACGTGTTTCAATATGAAATCATTCCACTGTGTTAATAATCAGGATTCGTATCCACTACCCCTCGTCTTCTTAACCACTAATCACCCAACGACTGCTTAAATCTTAAATTTCTTAAATATTCTAGGACCTTATGCACACCGCCACCTAGACCCTTGGTAAGCATGGCTTAACTAGCTTGTGTTACGGGTTTAGAATGCGGATATACATACACAGATATTTTTTTTGTAAATACATGCATATTATATTATAAGCGGGAATGGAACCCGCGCCTCCTTCGTAGCAGTCGCGTTCACTACCGCCACGCCACTATTCTTATGATATAGGAAATAAGTTTGTATTTGTAAATAGAGTAAGCGATTTTGTAACTGTAATTGTGTAAATAATAGGAAATAATTTTGGACTACAGTCTAGATCTGATATATTTCACAATGTTTTTGAAATGGCAGTAATCTGTAAGCGTACCTTTAAGAAATAAATAAATAAATAAAAATAAAAAGTACAAGTAGAATCCCATATCCCATCCTATAAGTATGAAAGGCATGGAATAAAAATACGAAAGGCAAGAAAGCGAGAACTGGTATGGTACCAGAGGCCAAGAATTAAAGTGCGAATTACAATAGTTTTCAGAGGTTCACACACTAAGCAATAAATTTAAAAATAGTAAAGTGCAAACCCCGAGTGGGTTCTCTTAGTGCCGACCCCGTAGAGACGGGTGGAGGAGAAAAGGTTAAGAGAGTTTCTATGCTGTCAGTGCAGAAGACAAAGCAGGGTTTCATACCATCACATAGCAACTTAAACCCTCGGTCTTCTCACTAACACCACATCTCATACTAATAACACCGCGATCGTTTTTTTTGGAAGCACTCAGTGCACCTTTTCCGTACGGTGAATGCGAGTCAGTGAATTGAAGGGTACCGGACTTGTACCTACGCAGTATCGATTAAGGCCGGGAGGCCGAATGAAGGGGAGGGTCAATAATGTCAGTTTGAATGTTTGCAAAAGGTTTTCATTTGACGGTCTGTGTGAAGTAGGTAGCAACAGTAGTACGTTCGACTGCTAAATCAGAGATTGCGAGTACGATTTCCAGTCTGTACAGATAATTCTATGCGTGAATAATATGACTATTTTGTGTGTATGTATTTACAAAGGAAGAGTTATCTATGTGTGTTTATATGAGTCTCCATTTCCCTTGGTCACGCGGGACCGATTTCACAAAAAATCTAAATTCATGAAGGTATTCTGTATACTTAGACCACTAAACGGCACTTACAAATCAATAATATCAATATCAATAGTATAATATATTATAATTTAGTGAGCAAATGAACCACCACACACCGGTTTGAAACGCCGCGCCGCCGCCGCCCGGCCCCGGTCTGGATAGACTTCGGCAAGAAACTCAGCGGGTTTTTCTTTTTATTAGTTGATGCACTCTTTTTGGGTTGTTTGTTATTGTCAGGAGAAGGTTCTTATGAATGAAAAAAATAAGAAAATAAAAACGCATGACGTCTTCGGGTCTTCGGTTGCCGGAAGTGAGGTAGTAGGTCCCTTATACCCCGGTCGACCCAGAGCCATCTCAATCGAGATGGGCTCCTTGCGATGTAGTTGACCATGATGGCCACCATCGGTATGGCGTTATGGAGTTATGGCGTTTAGATGACATCACCCCCAGTCCCGAACTCATGGTGGACCGAGGTCATTTTGTGACATTCGACACCCGAAAGAGTTTACTTGGATCCCGCTCCACTGTCTCCATTTCGATCATTAGGTACTTACTCGCAGAAGGAGGCGCCGGAGAATCGCGTATCGTATCTACTATCTACCATCGGCGTCATGAGCAAGACGGCGAGCGATAGAACTCCCACTCCTCGGGCCGCCACTAGAACCTGGCTCAACGTCTCCCAAACCGAGCACCTGGACAGCGTGAGTCCTCCCTCGCATCACAGTTATGGCACTCTAATGTTAGCTCCTTTTGGTTCCGATGCTAGTAATCCCTGAAGTACCAGTGCCCGGTGATCACCTATGTCATCTAGTATGAGAGGCTACCGGATGGCCTCTGTAGCCGGTCTCCAATCACTGATGATGGGTCTTACCGCTATGGGAAATACTGTTACTACCTATCCACTTTTATCACAATAAAGAAACTCAAATAGATACAACAAAAACATTTCACTCTTTTTGGAAGGAGCAAAAAGCATGCAATGAGATCCGTTGTATTCACTTACATTATATAAATTATTCCAGATCTAAAATTACAAATACTGCATAGCTGCATTCCCTTTTGTCGCCTAGAACACGAACGCTTTCCACGGTAATACTACACATAAGTATTACTATACATAAGATAATACGTAGCACGTCAACAGTAGATACATTAGTAATGAATCAAATCAATATTGAAATATCTTTAACTATTAATATTATTCTAAATGTTTTTCTACGGAAATTGACAGTTTTGATCACCTTTTATTTCTATAAGTATCATAAATCAAACGGCTTTCCGTCGGTAAACCTTGATATTTAGATATATTTAGTATTTTTGGATGCAAATGGATATTCATAAGTTATCGCTGTTAATTTCAAACTAATGTTGGTACCTTGTTTATCAATCAATTATCCTTGACGTCGCGGAATATTGTTTTTAATATTATGGTGTCCTGTGTTTAACATATAAGATCTTGTTGATAAATGGAGCTGACATAACTAACTAGCAGATGAAACGACCGTGTCAGAGCCGTGTCAGAACAGTGAAGAAGCATCTACTATGCCTGTTCACGATTTGGCTCTGACACGGTCACTGATCAATTATTAAAAATTTCCTCAGACGACCACCACTACAAATAAAATATCAAAAGTCCCCAACGACCCCATATGTACCTACTATAAAAAAATATTCAAGGTCAAAGGTGGCAAATATTGCTTTTTTTAATTTGGATTTGAGTTTGGTAATTTGGTAATTTACGATTTGGTCGGGGGAAAATAACTAATCGTAATTTTTATGCCAATATGTGGTGTACCCTGAGTGACCTGACCCTGTGTCTTCGCGGACCGTTTACACCATGTATACAATACAAATAATACCTACTCGTATATTGAGCACAAGTACTACAGTACCGTCTATTGTAGGTATGATACAGTAATTTTGGCTGGTTGCTATTTCTGAGTCCTTGGATCGGGACATGGCCGCCGCGATTCCCAGATCTAACCCCGTTGGATTTTTTTATGCGGTTAAGTAAAAAATTAGATTACTAGAACCAGCATGGAAGTATCAACGAGCTACAAAGAGAAGTTAGACGTATTATTCTTCTAAATTTTAATCACAACAACATAAAAAAATCGACTGGGAGAAAAAATCAAGAGAGTGCGATTTATTATAATAACTATTATTGTCTTAAAACAAATAATCTAATAGATACCTACAGATAAAATGAATGAATGAGCTGAATTAGAATCATCACCTCGACAATTTGTTCACTTTGTATAACCCCTAAACAACTTAAGCAACCTGCCCGTACAACTTACAAACTTCTCAAATCCGGAGATTCAGCCGAACTTTCACGGCCCACCTTTCACTCCGGCGTTCGAGAACCGTGGCGGTGTGTGGTTTTAGATGATTCGGGTCCGACAGGACCACCACACTGGCTAGTTGGGAGGGCGGAGGGAGGACTAAACGTGAAAGCTTTCACGTGATAAAAAGATGCAGAATGTGTTTTAACCTGAACTTGAAAATAAGCATTGAATAGTTCATGCGACGCGTTCACAGTCCATTTATATTACAGATTAGTCACAGTAATTTGAACAATATTTAAACGAAATACCGACTAACGTCTGCTGCTGCTGTCTGCTTTATTTACCTATATTCAATACTGTAGGGGAGAGTAAGGTAATTGAAAATAACCCCGGCATACATAATAACACGGCAGGGGTACATTCAAGAAGAAGCGCTTCGGGTTCCTTATTTACCCCGCAGAAGCGTGAGGGAAAAGTTGAGTGAATTCTGTTACTGTAATCCAGAATACACCAATCGTATTTCCGTCACAATTTTTGTACTATGTAGAAATCAATGTGAGAAGTATCTTTTTCATATTGTTAATATGTTATATCTAATATGCGTTTATAAATTTTATTACAGCTTTAAGTTCATGTTAGATAATATTGGGAGTAATGGCTGTTTCGATTTGAGTCGCCTACTGGTGTCAAGAGGGTAAATGTGAACGTTCCTATTTACCCAAATGTATTACTTGATCCTGTAAAATCTTCTAACATTAGAAATTGTTTTAGTTGACTCAACATTACAAAAGAAGAACGTCGGCCACGTTATGATATATATGATATTAAGACTAAACAGCTTCGATCCTATTTTCCCCGCAGATTGGCTTCAATTACCCCAGACGGCATCGGGTAAATAGGAAATTTTAATTTAATTTTTATTAATAGTTTGTTTTCAAGGAATTTGTTTTTTTTATAAGGAGATAAGTAATGTGAACGTCATAATAAAGGTTAATTATATTTGTGACTTTCTTTCATTGTTGTAGCCTTAAAGTTAGATGTTCCTAATTACCTCACTTTCCTACATCTTAACTATTGTATCATTAAATTGTAAATTATTTGTGTCTGAACATTAAAGATTAAGATAATACGATACGGTTACGGTTTACGATAAAAAAATTATTCTGGACCCAATAATATTTTTTAATTCTTGTCTATTTATCTGCTTATTTCCAGTGGACGCTACGCTACTGGACGATTTCAATGTGTTTCTTTTTATTAGAAAGCTATCATTAGTCTGATTTAAAATTTTCCGTATGTTTAGTGGCAAATTAGAATTAGTTTTTGTACTTATTTTTCACCAGATGAGTGTAGAGCACAGGCGAAAAAGAAGAAGCACAAATGAATGAAGCAGGGAGCGGCATGTGCCGCAACGAAATTAATTAAAATCAAAAGGACTGCTGCCATATGGTACGGCAGTATTAAAAGAGTAATAACGATATTAAAAATCTAAGTAATATGTTGGTGACGGTGAAAACTTGTGTAGCATTGGGCGCGCTAAATGTATATTTTAAAATTAATTTTTATTACAGCAGCTTATAAAAAGCTTGTAAAATGGGAATATTACCGAGTTCTTTATCATTTTTACGTACATGAGTGTATAATTGACTTTAGTCATTTAGAATGTGCAATATGATGGTAAGTGCGAATGAGTACCTAGTGTACCTACTCATCATCATCTTAACGATGCTTCCATCCGAGGCTCGTACCGAGGTCCGTTTATTCTTTCTCTGGCTGACTTCAGAACCCCAAGAGGAAAACCTGCGGAACGCCTACGTCTCCTTCCACAGGTCAAAGATAAGGTGCCATAGTCCAACTATTTTTTTCGTTGGACCACCACCCCTATTGGAGGCCTGTGGTCCAACTGATTGGACAAAGCACTTGGACCACCACCCGGAACGGTCTCCGTTAACAGGAATATCCATAGCGACACTATCACCACCTACACTGCCTTTCCACAGACAACTATTAATTATTTTACAGGCACTTGTATCTGATAACATGTTCTATTGTTACATTAATTAGTGACTGAGTTACGCATTTAGAAATGGTTGAAGTAGGAGGCTGATTATGTTTTGCACTTGTCATGTGCACCATTCTTGTCAGTAGATTAGTGTTCGAGTGGATAGGAAAAAGCGGCTGAATATATTATTACATTTATGCTATTCACGCAGTTCT
The DNA here is from genome assembly GCA_963691645.1 of Pelosia muscerda. NCBI lineage: Eukaryota > Metazoa > Arthropoda > Insecta > Lepidoptera > Erebidae > Pelosia > Pelosia muscerda. Next base: position 17,818,947 of record OY829098.1, on the reverse strand, counting down.
GAGTTATGTTACATTCATCAAAACTCTATAGGAAGGTACTTGAACATTCGGTACAGCAATGCTGAAAGAATCAATGAAGTTGAATCTATAAAGTCGATGAAAGCATCGGTAGGTATGAGCTACTAGGCAATAGACGTCAATTAAAAAAAAACCTATTCGAGTAGATTGAGTGGCCTTCAAAATATCGGTCTGTTAAAAAAAAAGTAGTTTATGAAACAAGTTTTATATATTCTGATGTTAAATAGGAAATGTTTTAGATTCTGCGCTTATTTTAGGTTATTATATATTTCTGAGAAGTTGAACTTTGTCATTGCGAGTAGAATATATTGAAATGCGTAGGTACTTCCACCGCAATGTTTGTCTAAAGAGTCTAAACTATTCTAGGTATAAAATGACACGACTGTTTTGGAAGCGGTATATTAAACGGGATTTCTCGTTAGTATTTAGGACCTCGCAGGTGAAGAAAACTATTTATTTAATATTGGGTCACGGTACCTACGGATGAACATAATTATTATGATATGAGTGATAATTCTAATTTTGCAAGGATTTTTAACATTTAGGTGTATCCATGGTAGATAGGCTTTAAGGTATGATTCCGTAGCTGATGACATGCGACAACTGCGGACACACACCGGCATCCAGCAAACGACGTGATACCCGCCTCCCCCCAGAACCGGTTGGGAGGTTCTGACGGGCTCGAACCGACTAAAACGCACGCCGTCTTTGGGTTTCTTTAGTTGACGGAGGTGAGATAGTAGTTATCACATTCCTCGCACCCTGGCAGTGATACGGCGTCGTCTCTTTCGAGATGACCCTTCGGGGAATGTGGAGGCGCATTGTGAGCCGCCGCTGCGGCCTGTTTCTGCTAGAGTGACAGGCGGTTCCACCTGACAGGTTTCTTGGAGGCATTTTTGGAGGACGGAGGTCATTCTGCTACCTCTGACGTCCGAGTTGCCTCCGCTCATCGCAGGCTGTTCGGTACCGGAATCTTGTCCGAACATTATTTCTCGAGCATTAGTTGCTCGCAGAAGTAGACGAGACGACAGCCCAAGCGTTTCTTCGCCGTGAACAATGCGGCGAACGAGAGAAGTCGCACTCCTAGGGCCGCCTCTATGGCCGGCCACTGGTCAGCGTGTGTCCTCGGTCGCATCATAGTGATGGAATTGTTTAAATTTTATATAACATTTTTTAAAGCTACAGAATCTCTGCTGCCTCTTGACTAACTTATACCAACAGAAACAAACTCGTCTGAGTTCTTGCACTTTTTTTTTTTTATCGTGCGCAAAATCCCCACGGATACCACCAAAACCGATGGAGGTGATTATGTCGGACTCGAACCGACCAAAACGCACGCCGTCCATGGGTCCTTGATTGCCGGAGGTGAGATTATACAACACATATCTCTCGCACCCCGGCAGACCCGGGGACATCTCTGTTGAGATGCCCCTCTTCCCCAAATGTGGGGACCATGTTGTCCCCATCTAGCCTCTGGGTATGGGGTTGCATTTTGCCGCTGGCTCCACCCGTCACCCCCAGGCCCGCGCTCATGGGGGACGGAGGTCATTCTGCGACCTCCGACGTGCGAGTCGCCTCCGCTCATCGCGGGCAGAGCGGGCCCGGAGTCTTCTCCGAACCCGCTCTGCCACCTCCTTTTCGAGCATTACTTGCTCGCAGAAGGAGGCGGCGGCTGCCCAAGCACTCGCGCATCGTACCCTCACCGTGAGCAAGGTGGCAAGCGAGACAACTCCCACCCCTAGGGCTGTCACTAGGACTGAGTTCTTGCACTCACTTACTAATTGAATATTTTCTACATGCCACAGTTTTCCTAAGTAACTATAGTCAAATTTTTTTTAAAAAGGGTCCTCAAACTCTGGGGTTGCAATCTATTTTAGGTTGACATTAGGTATACCTACACATAATTTGAACCTAACCTGACGAATTATATTCTAACAAGTATGTAAGTTTGCCATCTTGAAAGGATAAAGAATATGCCAAAGGTGATATTTGATGAGTAATGTAAACATATACCTAACATAAATGCGCTAACAAAATGTCGAAACATCAATAAAGTATATTAGGTATTTTATATAAGTTTGTGTAGCTATTAATAGAACGTGTTCTACCTTCTACGAAAAATATACGCACAAGTGATCATTCCCTATTCCCGTTCGAGTACTTTTTTCATTTTGTTTAGATAGCTTGGTAAGTGGAAGATTATAGAAATTGAAAACAATTAATGCTCTCCCAGTCACGAATTCCAACCTTAAACTGATATCAGACGTTTACTGTTTGTTCAGTTTCGCCATTACTTAACTGAAATCAGGAATTTACTTTGGTCATCTGAATATAACGAATCATTAATAGTCCGATCATTTTAGACATAAAAATAGTGATCAAATAAAGAAAATTCCGACAGAGCCAAATTTTCGTAGAGACCTTAGGTTTACCACAAGGAATAAAGTGTCAAAAGTCCCGATTAGTTATGTTACATTATGTTGTCTCGAAGTAACGGGACGTCCCGAGACTTTGACCGTCGTTGGCTGTCTCGTGTCCCGAAACATGAAATTGTCGGGTGTTTGCAAACCCTAGTTATAACATTATCCAATTGGTTACGTCGCGTATGAATAATAATGGGCCCATCATACCGCATGTAGAATATTCCCCTGTGTCACGTTGCCAAACATTGTGATATTGGTAGGAACACTACTGAGCCATACTTAGGGTAAGGTTGCGATCATTGGACCAGCGCTTTGTTTGGACCACTTCAATATTTCGCGATCGATTCATGTTTGAACCCGATCGATGCGTCAAAACGCTAGCTTTACAACCCCCCGCATTGCCCTCCAACCACCAGTGTCGCCGCAGGCAGCGTAAGGGACGGATGTACGTCGTTGTGTTTCTCGGACCTCGAATATAATTTTTACGCGGCAAATAATATCATGTAAGTACTGTTCCTTTAAATATTTTAATGTGATTTTTTCTAATAGCATTGCGCAATTTACTTACGATACTTACAATCGTATTTTTTGTTGAATAACGTGCTACGTTATTTTAAAATAAATATTTCAGTGCATGTTAGTGAGTTTCTATCAATGGACCGGTACGAGGCTCTTTCGTTGAACCGGTCCAATCATAGCAACTTCTATGATGTGTGTTTTTTAATATTTAATATTTTTTCTATTTGTTTTAGCATGGCAAAAAGAGGGCAATATTATGCTTGGAACGGGGCGAGTATGAAATTAGGTCTACAAGCATTAGCAAAAAAATTTTTTGCAATATTTCATTGATTTTATAAAGATTTTAAATGCCATATAATGGTAGTGTTAGATGCATAAGGTAGACTTGCACCATTTTAATATATTGATTTTCATTGCTAGGCAACCTAGGTGCTTATTGGGATTTTTATATAAGAATTTATGAAGAGATTTTTGCGTTTAAGTTTTAGTTTTACGTACCTGATAATTTTTTGTGACTTTGCATGCCAAATAAAGATATATAATTACTGTCGACTGATTAATGTAACTACCTCTCTATTTCTTAAAATAAAGGTAATTTTATAAAATTATTGTTTTATTTAATTCATTTTTTTCACATGCACCTTGAATGGACCAGCCAGCCATAATGCCCTAAGTCCAATCATAGCAACTAAGTGGTCCGATGAAAAAGACGGTGGTTCAAACAAGGAAACCATCATAAAGTTTTATTTTCTTCTTTTGTGCCTATAAATATAATACAATTAACTTTATATGTTAGTTACTAATAATTGAATATACGGACTACTCGTTCACCCAATTTTTGTTTTATTTCATGCTCTATTTTGGATACCAGGTCTGTTTAAAGTTAAGTGGTCCAATAATCGCAACCTTACCCTACATGTTAAAGTACACTGACGGACTCATAAACTGCATCAAAGTTCAGGTTTACTCTAAAAGGATTTTTTATAATAAGTATGCAAACTTTTTAGATTAAATTATATAAATATGGAAAGACTGGCTCTTAATCTTAAAAAAAAATTAAATTTAAAAATAGAACTGCAGTAAAACAAATGAATATAGCCGGGAAAAGAAAATTTACTTGTAGTATCAGATTTGCGTGTTATTTATAGCAAAGTTTTAAATTGATTCTCATTGATTTTTTTTGTTTTGTCAATTGAATTATTGTTACCAGCATAATTGTTGGGTTAGTTTTTTAACACATCGAGAGTTTTTGAACCATAATATGGATACTTCGTCCGAACAAGCGGCACAAATTGTAGCATTGGTGCGGGAGGGCTTGGATCAACGAACGATTGGTAGTAAATTTAAACCAGTCTACGGTTTCTAGAATATACAGAAGGTTTGTAGAGACAGGTTCTTACAGGAGGAGACGTGGTACAGGCAGAACTCGAGCAACCACAGGTCGTGATGACCGATTTATTGTTATAACTTCCCTGCGAAATCGTTTCCTCACGTCAGTTAACATCAAAACCGAGCTTAATGAAGTGCGTGGAGTAAACGTGTGTGCACGAACAATAAGAAGAAGGTTAAAGGAAGCGGATATCACCCCTTTTAGACCAGCAAATGGTCCAAAGTTGTCTACAGCTCACAGACAAGCTCGCTTAAGATTTGCGCGTCATCACCTGAATTGGACAGAAGAGCAGTGGGCCTCTGTATTGTTCACGGACGAGTGTAGGACATGTTTATATGGTGCAGATGGTCGCAGAAGAGTCTATCGTCGACGTGGGGAGCGATATGCTCAAAGTTGCATTGAGGAGCGTGTTCCTTTTGGAGGCGGTTCATGTATGGTCTGGGGTGGCATATCGATGAACGGGCGAACAGAACTTGTGTTCATAGACATGGTCCGTCAAAACGGTAATAGAGGGGTTTGACAGCACATCGCTACATAACAGAGATATTAGAAGATCACGTGGTGCCTTACATGGGATTCATAGGCGAAAATTTTACTTTAATGCAGGATAATGCCCGGCCGCATGCAGCTGCACAAGTTCAACATTATTGCGAAGAGGTTGGGATACGTACAATGAATTGGCCAGCACGCAGCCCGGATCTTAATTCCATCGAGCATGTTTGGGACAATTTAAAAAGAGCTGTATATGCGAGAAACCCTTCGCCCACGACAGTGGCAGCACTAAGAACAGCACTTTCAGAAGAATGGGACAATATTCCGCAAGATCTTTTAAAAACCCTTATAAAATCTATGCGGAACCGATTAGAATCCGTAGTAAGGGCACGTGGGGGTAATACACCTTATTAAAACACAAATAAACCCTTGCATAAAGTTTGTGTCTATTGTTAAAACCAATTTTTTAATTAAACCAATTTTTCTTAAATTTCTGTTTTTTCTTCAAAAAAAGTCTTAAGGTCCTTTCCAGTACATAAACTTAAACTTAAAGATGACCCTACGCTGTTTTAAAGTTCACGAACCAATCTAGAGGTTTCAATTTAAATCTGTATAGAAAGTATGCATACTTGGTTAAAATATTTATTTCAAAGTCGTCTATTACTTTGATGCAGTTTATGAGTCCGTCAGTGTATATTGTGCTCATTAGCGAATATGCTACTCGAGGTAAATATAAAAAGGGACTTGTAAAGTTCGTTGCCACAAGGTGTCTTATTTTGTTACAAATACATTTTCATCGTTGTATTATGTCGTCGCTTTTATCGCCGTAAAATTCGTGGGGTCGTAACTTCCAAGGTCGATATTTAGACGAGAAATAAATGTGTTTGCTTCAATATTTATAAATTGCATAGCTTCGGGCCACCATTGTTGCATTATTTGTATTTGTAAAGGTGTCTGTTTATTCTAAGACTCATTTTGAAGTAACTTACTATCAGGCTCTGTCAAATCATATAACGTGTTTCAATATGAAATCATTCCACTGTGTTAATAATCAGGATTCGTATCCACTACCCCTCGTCTTCTTAACCACTAATCACCCAACGACTGCTTAAATCTTAAATTTCTTAAATATTCTAGGACCTTATGCACACCGCCACCTAGACCCTTGGTAAGCATGGCTTAACTAGCTTGTGTTACGGGTTTAGAATGCGGATATACATACACAGATATTTTTTTTGTAAATACATGCATATTATATTATAAGCGGGAATGGAACCCGCGCCTCCTTCGTAGCAGTCGCGTTCACTACCGCCACGCCACTATTCTTATGATATAGGAAATAAGTTTGTATTTGTAAATAGAGTAAGCGATTTTGTAACTGTAATTGTGTAAATAATAGGAAATAATTTTGGACTACAGTCTAGATCTGATATATTTCACAATGTTTTTGAAATGGCAGTAATCTGTAAGCGTACCTTTAAGAAATAAATAAATAAATAAAAATAAAAAGTACAAGTAGAATCCCATATCCCATCCTATAAGTATGAAAGGCATGGAATAAAAATACGAAAGGCAAGAAAGCGAGAACTGGTATGGTACCAGAGGCCAAGAATTAAAGTGCGAATTACAATAGTTTTCAGAGGTTCACACACTAAGCAATAAATTTAAAAATAGTAAAGTGCAAACCCCGAGTGGGTTCTCTTAGTGCCGACCCCGTAGAGACGGGTGGAGGAGAAAAGGTTAAGAGAGTTTCTATGCTGTCAGTGCAGAAGACAAAGCAGGGTTTCATACCATCACATAGCAACTTAAACCCTCGGTCTTCTCACTAACACCACATCTCATACTAATAACACCGCGATCGTTTTTTTTGGAAGCACTCAGTGCACCTTTTCCGTACGGTGAATGCGAGTCAGTGAATTGAAGGGTACCGGACTTGTACCTACGCAGTATCGATTAAGGCCGGGAGGCCGAATGAAGGGGAGGGTCAATAATGTCAGTTTGAATGTTTGCAAAAGGTTTTCATTTGACGGTCTGTGTGAAGTAGGTAGCAACAGTAGTACGTTCGACTGCTAAATCAGAGATTGCGAGTACGATTTCCAGTCTGTACAGATAATTCTATGCGTGAATAATATGACTATTTTGTGTGTATGTATTTACAAAGGAAGAGTTATCTATGTGTGTTTATATGAGTCTCCATTTCCCTTGGTCACGCGGGACCGATTTCACAAAAAATCTAAATTCATGAAGGTATTCTGTATACTTAGACCACTAAACGGCACTTACAAATCAATAATATCAATATCAATAGTATAATATATTATAATTTAGTGAGCAAATGAACCACCACACACCGGTTTGAAACGCCGCGCCGCCGCCGCCCGGCCCCGGTCTGGATAGACTTCGGCAAGAAACTCAGCGGGTTTTTCTTTTTATTAGTTGATGCACTCTTTTTGGGTTGTTTGTTATTGTCAGGAGAAGGTTCTTATGAATGAAAAAAATAAGAAAATAAAAACGCATGACGTCTTCGGGTCTTCGGTTGCCGGAAGTGAGGTAGTAGGTCCCTTATACCCCGGTCGACCCAGAGCCATCTCAATCGAGATGGGCTCCTTGCGATGTAGTTGACCATGATGGCCACCATCGGTATGGCGTTATGGAGTTATGGCGTTTAGATGACATCACCCCCAGTCCCGAACTCATGGTGGACCGAGGTCATTTTGTGACATTCGACACCCGAAAGAGTTTACTTGGATCCCGCTCCACTGTCTCCATTTCGATCATTAGGTACTTACTCGCAGAAGGAGGCGCCGGAGAATCGCGTATCGTATCTACTATCTACCATCGGCGTCATGAGCAAGACGGCGAGCGATAGAACTCCCACTCCTCGGGCCGCCACTAGAACCTGGCTCAACGTCTCCCAAACCGAGCACCTGGACAGCGTGAGTCCTCCCTCGCATCACAGTTATGGCACTCTAATGTTAGCTCCTTTTGGTTCCGATGCTAGTAATCCCTGAAGTACCAGTGCCCGGTGATCACCTATGTCATCTAGTATGAGAGGCTACCGGATGGCCTCTGTAGCCGGTCTCCAATCACTGATGATGGGTCTTACCGCTATGGGAAATACTGTTACTACCTATCCACTTTTATCACAATAAAGAAACTCAAATAGATACAACAAAAACATTTCACTCTTTTTGGAAGGAGCAAAAAGCATGCAATGAGATCCGTTGTATTCACTTACATTATATAAATTATTCCAGATCTAAAATTACAAATACTGCATAGCTGCATTCCCTTTTGTCGCCTAGAACACGAACGCTTTCCACGGTAATACTACACATAAGTATTACTATACATAAGATAATACGTAGCACGTCAACAGTAGATACATTAGTAATGAATCAAATCAATATTGAAATATCTTTAACTATTAATATTATTCTAAATGTTTTTCTACGGAAATTGACAGTTTTGATCACCTTTTATTTCTATAAGTATCATAAATCAAACGGCTTTCCGTCGGTAAACCTTGATATTTAGATATATTTAGTATTTTTGGATGCAAATGGATATTCATAAGTTATCGCTGTTAATTTCAAACTAATGTTGGTACCTTGTTTATCAATCAATTATCCTTGACGTCGCGGAATATTGTTTTTAATATTATGGTGTCCTGTGTTTAACATATAAGATCTTGTTGATAAATGGAGCTGACATAACTAACTAGCAGATGAAACGACCGTGTCAGAGCCGTGTCAGAACAGTGAAGAAGCATCTACTATGCCTGTTCACGATTTGGCTCTGACACGGTCACTGATCAATTATTAAAAATTTCCTCAGACGACCACCACTACAAATAAAATATCAAAAGTCCCCAACGACCCCATATGTACCTACTATAAAAAAATATTCAAGGTCAAAGGTGGCAAATATTGCTTTTTTTAATTTGGATTTGAGTTTGGTAATTTGGTAATTTACGATTTGGTCGGGGGAAAATAACTAATCGTAATTTTTATGCCAATATGTGGTGTACCCTGAGTGACCTGACCCTGTGTCTTCGCGGACCGTTTACACCATGTATACAATACAAATAATACCTACTCGTATATTGAGCACAAGTACTACAGTACCGTCTATTGTAGGTATGATACAGTAATTTTGGCTGGTTGCTATTTCTGAGTCCTTGGATCGGGACATGGCCGCCGCGATTCCCAGATCTAACCCCGTTGGATTTTTTTATGCGGTTAAGTAAAAAATTAGATTACTAGAACCAGCATGGAAGTATCAACGAGCTACAAAGAGAAGTTAGACGTATTATTCTTCTAAATTTTAATCACAACAACATAAAAAAATCGACTGGGAGAAAAAATCAAGAGAGTGCGATTTATTATAATAACTATTATTGTCTTAAAACAAATAATCTAATAGATACCTACAGATAAAATGAATGAATGAGCTGAATTAGAATCATCACCTCGACAATTTGTTCACTTTGTATAACCCCTAAACAACTTAAGCAACCTGCCCGTACAACTTACAAACTTCTCAAATCCGGAGATTCAGCCGAACTTTCACGGCCCACCTTTCACTCCGGCGTTCGAGAACCGTGGCGGTGTGTGGTTTTAGATGATTCGGGTCCGACAGGACCACCACACTGGCTAGTTGGGAGGGCGGAGGGAGGACTAAACGTGAAAGCTTTCACGTGATAAAAAGATGCAGAATGTGTTTTAACCTGAACTTGAAAATAAGCATTGAATAGTTCATGCGACGCGTTCACAGTCCATTTATATTACAGATTAGTCACAGTAATTTGAACAATATTTAAACGAAATACCGACTAACGTCTGCTGCTGCTGTCTGCTTTATTTACCTATATTCAATACTGTAGGGGAGAGTAAGGTAATTGAAAATAACCCCGGCATACATAATAACACGGCAGGGGTACATTCAAGAAGAAGCGCTTCGGGTTCCTTATTTACCCCGCAGAAGCGTGAGGGAAAAGTTGAGTGAATTCTGTTACTGTAATCCAGAATACACCAATCGTATTTCCGTCACAATTTTTGTACTATGTAGAAATCAATGTGAGAAGTATCTTTTTCATATTGTTAATATGTTATATCTAATATGCGTTTATAAATTTTATTACAGCTTTAAGTTCATGTTAGATAATATTGGGAGTAATGGCTGTTTCGATTTGAGTCGCCTACTGGTGTCAAGAGGGTAAATGTGAACGTTCCTATTTACCCAAATGTATTACTTGATCCTGTAAAATCTTCTAACATTAGAAATTGTTTTAGTTGACTCAACATTACAAAAGAAGAACGTCGGCCACGTTATGATATATATGATATTAAGACTAAACAGCTTCGATCCTATTTTCCCCGCAGATTGGCTTCAATTACCCCAGACGGCATCGGGTAAATAGGAAATTTTAATTTAATTTTTACTTAATAGTTTGTTTTCAAGGAATTTGTTTTTTTTATAAGGAGATAAGTAATGTGAACGTCATAATAAAGGTTAATTATATTTGTGACTTTCTTTCATTGTTGTAGCCTTAAAGTTAGATGTTCCTAATTACCTCACTTTCCTACATCTTAACTATTGTATCATTAAATTGTAAATTATTTGTGTCTGAACATTAAAGATTAAGATAATACGATACGGTTACGGTTTACGATAAAAAAATTATTCTGGACCCAATAATATTTTTTAATTCTTGTCTATTTATCTGCTTATTTCCAGTGGACGCTACGCTACTGGACGATTTCAATGTGTTTCTTTTTATTAGAAAGCTATCATTAGTCTGATTTAAAATTTTCCGTATGTTTAGTGGCAAATTAGAATTAGTTTTTGTACTTATTTTTCACCAGATGAGTGTAGAGCACAGGCGAAAAAGAAGAAGCACAAATGAATGAAGCAGGGAGCGGCATGTGCCGCAACGAAATTAATTAAAATCAAAAGGACTGCTGCCATATGGTACGGCAGTATTAAAAGAGTAATAACGATATTAAAAATCTAAGTAATATGTTGGTGACGGTGAAAACTTGTGTAGCATTGGGCGCGCTAAATGTATATTTTAAAATTAATTTTTATTACAGCAGCTTATAAAAAGCTTGTAAAATGGGAATATTACCGAGTTCTTTATCATTTTTACGTACATGAGTGTATAATTGACTTTAGTCATTTAGAATGTGCAATATGATGGTAAGTGCGAATGAGTACCTAGTGTACCTACTCATCATCATCTTAACGATGCTTCCATCCGAGGCTCGTACCGAGGTCCGTTTATTCTTTCTCTGGCTGACTTCAGAACCCCAAGAGGAAAACCTGCGGAACGCCTACGTCTCCTTCCACAGGTCAAAGATAAGGTGCCATAGTCCAACTATTTTTTTCGTTGGACCACCACCCCTATTGGAGGCCTGTGGTCCAACTGATTGGACAAAGCACTTGGACCACCACCCGGAACGGTCTCCGTTAACAGGAATATCCATAGCGACACTATCACCACCTACACTGCCTTTCCACAGACAACTATTAATTATTTTACAGGCACTTGTATCTGATAACATGTTCTATTGTTACATTAATTAGTGACTGAGTTACGCATTTAGAAATGGTTGAAGTAGGAGGCTGATTATGTTTTGCACTTGTCATGTGCACCATTCTTGTCAGTAGATTAGTGTTCGAGTGGATAGGAAAAAGCGGCTGAATATATTATTACATTTATGCTATTCACGCAGTTCTGAGTTATGTTACATTCATCAAAACTCTATAGGAAGGTACTTGAACATTCGGTACAGCAATGCTGAAAGAATCAATGAAGTTGAATCTATAAAGTCGATGAAAGCATCGGTAGGTATGAGCTACTAGGCAATAGACGTCAATTAAAAAAAAACCTATTCGAGTAGATTGAGTGGCCTTCAAAATATCGGTCTGTTAAAAAAAAAGTAGTTTATGAAACAAGTTTTATATATTCTGATGTTAAATAGGAAATGTTTTAGATTCTGCGCTTATTTTAGGTTATTATATATTTCTGAGAAGTTGAACTTTGTCATTGCGAGTAGAATATATTGAAATGCGTAGGTACTTCCACCGCAATGTTTGTCTAAAGAGTCTAAACTATTCTAGGTATAAAATGACACGACTGTTTTGGAAGCGGTATATTAAACGGGATTTCTCGTTAGTATTTAGGACCTCGCAGGTGAAGAAAACTATTTATTTAATATTGGGTCACGGTACCTACGGATGAACATAATTATTATGATATGAGTGATAATTCTAATTTTGCAAGGATTTTTAACATTTAGGTGTATCCATGGTAGATAGGCTTTAAGGTATGATTCCGTAGCTGATGACATGCGACAACTGCGGACACACACCGGCATCCAGCAAACGACGTGATACCCGCCTCCCCCCAGAACCGGTTGGGAGGTTCTGACGGGCTCGAACCGACTAAAACGCACGCCGTCTTTGGGTTTCTTTAGTTGACGGAGGTGAGATAGTAGTTATCACATTCCTCGCACCCTGGCAGTGATACGGCGTCGTCTCTTTCGAGATGACCCTTCGGGGAATGTGGAGGCGCATTGTGAGCCGCCGCTGCGGCCTGTTTCTGCTAGAGTGACAGGCGGTTCCACCTGACAGGTTTCTTGGAGGCATTTTTGGAGGACGGAGGTCATTCTGCTACCTCTGACGTCCGAGTTGCCTCCGCTCATCGCAGGCTGTTCGGTACCGGAATCTTGTCCGAACATTATTTCTCGAGCATTAGTTGCTCGCAGAAGTAGACGAGACGACAGCCCAAGCGTTTCTTCGCCGTGAACAATGCGGCGAACGAGAGAAGTCGCACTCCTAGGGCCGCCTCTATGGCCGGCCACTGGTCAGCGTGTGTCCTCGGTCGCATCATAGTGATGGAATTGTTTAAATTTTATATAACATTTTTTAAAGCTACAGAATCTCTGCTGCCTCTTGACTAACTTATACCAACAGAAACAAACTCGTCTGAGTTCTTGCACTTTTTTTTTTTTATCGTGCGCAAAATCCCCACGGATACCACCAAAACCGATGGAGGTGATTATGTCGGACTCGAACCGACCAAAACGCACGCCGTCCATGGGTCCTTGATTGCCGGAGGTGAGATTATACAACACATATCTCTCGCACCCCGGCAGACCCGGGGACATCTCTGTTGAGATGCCCCTCTTCCCCAAATGTGGGGACCATGTTGTCCCCATCTAGCCTCTGGGTATGGGGTTGCATTTTGCCGCTGGCTCCACCCGTCACCCCCAGGCCCGCGCTCATGGGGGACGGAGGTCATTCTGCGACCTCCGACGTGCGAGTCGCCTCCGCTCATCGCGGGCAGAGCGGGCCCGGAGTCTTCTCCGAACCCGCTCTGCCACCTCCTTTTCGAGCATTACTTGCTCGCAGAAGGAGGCGGCGGCTGCCCAAGCACTCGCGCATCGTACCCTCACCGTGAGCAAGGTGGCAAGCGAGACAACTCCCACCCCTAGGGCTGTCACTAGGACTGAGTTCTTGCACTCACTTACTAATTGAATATTTTCTACATGCCACAGTTTTCCTAAGTAACTATAGTCAAATTTTTTTTAAAAAGGGTCCTCAAACTCTGGGGTTGCAATCTATTTTAGGTTGACATTAGGTATACCTACACATAATTTGAACCTAACCTGACGAATTATATTCTAACAAGTATGTAAGTTTGCCATCTTGAAAGGATAAAGAATATGCCAAAGGTGATATTTGATGAGTAATGTAAACATATACCTAACATAAATGCGCTAACAAAATGTCGAAACATCAATAAAGTATATTAGGTATTTTATATAAGTTTGTGTAGCTATTAATAGAACGTGTTCTACCTTCTACGAAAAATATACGCACAAGTGATCATTCCCTATTCCCGTTCGAGTACTTTTTTCATTTTGTTTAGATAGCTTGGTGAGTGGAAGATTATAGAAATTGAAAACAATTAATGCTCTCCCAGTCACGAATTCCAACCTTAAACTGATATCAGACGTTTACTGTTTGTTCAGTTTCGCCATTACTTAACTGAAATCAGGAATTTACTTTGGTCATCTGAATATAACGAATCATTAATAGTCCGATCATTTTAGACATAAAAATAGTGATCAAATAAAGAAAATTCCGACAGAGCCAAATTTTCGTAGAGACCTTAGGTTTACCACAAGGAATAAAGTGTCAAAAGTCCCCATCAATCCCATGTGAGCTTAGAGACTTATTCGGGGCCCAAGGTCAAAATTTTGGGTCTTTTGGATTTTTCTCGAAAACGGTAAGTTTTATCGAAAAAATATCTTCAAGAAAGTTGTAGATCTTAAAATTCTCTATAAAAATGGTTCCTTTGATTTTTCTCTAAGACCCACTATTTCCCAGATATTGCGCTTGTAAGAATCACGTTCTACATAATATGCACACATTTCCACACCACCTGTGAGGAAGTGTACTCGGTGCGTTTATTTTAACGTGGTATCCCCGGTAGGCCTATTCCACGAACCTTTATGACGTTATTTTCAGGAACAATAATTATTTAATAAATATCTGTACGTATCTATGCAATCAATTTTTTTTGAAGCTCCATAAACTGCAAGAAGAAACCGAATTCCTTTAGTAATTAGTATTTGAGGTGAAGAATTAATTTCTGTAAATACTTTTGCGAAGTCAATCAAAAAAAAAAATTGATTGCATAGATACGTACAGATATATAACATTAGTAAAAAATACACGAAATAAAAAGCAAGTACAGCTATCTTGTCTTCCTCCAACATCGGCATCTGCTACTCAACATTTGTTTCGAGTATTCTATCAAGTTCAGACATGGCAAGGCAATGAACTGAACCCTGAAGACTGGGGTTGGAAATTGATAAATAATACTTTGGAACCGATTCGAACTTTACTGCCCCCTGCTCCAGAAAAACTTCTTAACACTATTTTTTGCAATTGCAAGAAAGGTTGTAGTGCCAAATGTGGCTGTAAATAGTAGAGTTGCAATGTTCTCCAGCGTGTAACAATTGCCAAGGTGTCTCTTGCTAAAATGTTCAATTAAATACAAGAGAGGAAGATTTGTGTGATTTTGATGAAGAGACAAGATTCATCTTTATTTGAACAATTTCTAACCGTTTATCAACAGGAAGGAGAAGAAGAATAACAAGAAGAAATCGAAGAAAACATGATTGTTGAAGTTGAATATGAAGAGTATGAGTCAGATTAAAGTAATGAAAAAAAGTTAGAACGACAGTTAAATTCAGTAACCCATATCAATAATCTTCATACTATTAAATAATTATTGTTCCTGAAAATAACGTCATAAAGGTTCGTGGAATAGGCCTACCGGGGATACCACGTTAAAATAAACGCACCGAGTACACTACCTCACAGGTGTTGTGGAAATGTGTGCATATTATGTAGAACGTGATTCTTACAAGCGCAATATCTGGGAAATAGTGGGTCTTAGAGAAAAATCAAAGGGATCATTTTTATAGAGAATTTTAAGATCTACAACTTTCTCGAAGATATTTTTTCGATAAAACTTACCGTTTTCGAGAAAAATCCAAAAGACCCAAAATTTTGACCTTGGGCCCCGAATAAGTCTCTAAGCTCACATGGGATTGATGGGGACTTTTGACACTTTATTCCTTGTGGTAAACCTAAGGTCTCTACGAAAATTTGGCTCTGTCGGAATTTTCTTTATTTCAATTGTCTGAAATGACCGGACTATAATGCCGATTGGAGAAATTCAACAGTGTTTGATCGGTTCACTTTTCATTTCATCATTCTCGGGTAATACGACGATATACTGAACCCTTTACAACCCATCTAAGACGTGCTGTAACATAGATTAAAGAAGCTATCACCCGAGTGAAAGTAAACCATCTGAATGTTCATTTTGGGTCTAGATTTTCCACTACACCTATTGTATTTTTAATGTTCTACTACTCATAGCTGTATTTACTCATTATACAGTTTATCCGTATAATTATTAAGATAAAAATTATACAAATTTTATTATAAATAATAAATTAAAATTATAAAAAAAGCGCATTTTTCTTTAGCGCTTCCTATCTAATTGTAAAGAATAAAACTATTTATTATTTACTCTTACTTCCGTTCAAATTTCACTGGGACGATATTCAGAAGTAACCCTGGTCCATTAATTTGCAAGGTAATGTTGTTTATACCACCGGTAATATAACATAAACCGGCTCAACTACGATGTATCGCTGGTTATTTGATCAACTCACTTTACATGGATGTCATGTAATGAATATTAATAGACACATATTCGATAATTTATTCTCTCACCATCAATTTCTGACCGATATTAGTATTAATTGCTTAAAGGAGGCTTACAACGTAGAAATTAATTTTTAACTAGTTGTTGCTGACTACGTCACCTACTTGTAATACTGGAATAGTTGTTAATTATTCGATATTATACAATTTACACTTTCCGTAAGGAACTCATGCAAGTGAAGTTGGAGTATTAGAAAACTTAAAAAAGCAAAGGGAAGAAGTTGGTAAAGTCATTTCCAAGTTATGATGTGACAAGTGAAACAGTAGCAGTACCTACAGTCCGATTTCATCAATTTAGATTTTTGTTAGCCTATCTTACACCTTACTATTAACGGACAAAGTAATAGACATTTTTTTTCAAATTGTCTTTTTACTGGGTGATTAACAAAATATTATTTTAGCGTTACAATCAGATCTATACTCCAATTTTATTTACTTTTATAGATGTTGATTATATATATGCAGGAGTTTCTACCCCTGCACTTAATATATGTATGTGTACTTACTACTTATAATATAAAGCCTCAAGGAGGTGTGTTATGGCTAATTTAGAATAGGCACACTATTTCTATAATAGTTGTAAGTACTTCTAATAATAATAAAGGCAAAATAGCAGTTAAAGAGACGGTCAAAGTTTTTAATTTTATTTTTATACACAGTATTAGATAAATGCTCCTAACTTAATATTACTACTTATTCCATACATTACAGAAACTTAATAATGTATTACTACATGTGATGAGCAGTCTCGTTCGCTTCGGCTTGGTTAGTGATTCATTACCGATACAATATTTATATTATATTGGTTCGCACATTTACCTTTTGAATACAAAGTGATGAGTTTTCTATCTGAAACAACGTTTTACATCTTGTGTTGCTCTTTTAAACTCTAAGCAACCCTAAACTTAAACAACAGATCTCACATTTTTAATAATAGAAATAATTATATTATCAACGAATCACGTCAATTTTTCTATTTTGTCGTCTAGTTTCATTTGTTGTAAAGTCTTTGGCTGATGCCTCGTCAGAGGCGGGGCAGACGTAGTGGTCCCGTTAGCAAAAATTTTAAGACTGAACGGATTGTGTACTGAAAGAAATCTGGACAGAGATATTTTAGATGGTGTCGTTGGATTTAAATAGAGGTCGAATATTGACTGGGTTGGTCGTGGCGTACGAGTTGTCTGCAATTTTGGTGTCGTTCTTAAGAACTTCGTTGAACGAGACGTAGTGGTCTCGATATTTTTTTGTGATTTGGTCGTGGGAGGTGTGGTAGTTGTACTTGCAATTTTGGAGGTAAACTTGTACCCTGAAAAGTCTGTTTTTGGCTTTCTTGTAGATTCCAAGTTTGCCTTGACTTTATCAGATGTGGTTATTGTAGGTTTTGTAACAATAGGTAAGACATCAGGGGGCGGCATAGTTGTAGATGTTGTAGTGGTTAGTCTGATTGTGGTCGGTCCTGCGGATGTCTCCGTGACTGTACTCAGGCGTGTAGTGTATTGTCTCGTAGTTGGAGTTTCTATAGTATTTCTAGTAATATTTTTTACCGTCTGTGAAGGTCTAGTTTCCGTTATAGCAAACGTTGGTCGTTCACTGGTAGATATCCTAGTGGAAGCTCTGGATGTAGATAACGGCATTTTTAAAGTTGGAAGGGTGTATGGTATAGGTGTGGTTACAGGTCTCCACCTGAAAGTTAACCTTGAAGTGAAAGTATTTCTAGCGATTTCGGTAGTTGTAGTCGTACTTGGTGTGGTGGGCTGGGTGTCCATAATTTCACTAGTTGGAAGTATCACTGTTGTCGGCGCAATAGTTGAGGTTCTTGTTTCAGTAATGCGTAGTGGCAGTTGAGCGGTAGTATTTTTGGTCGTGACTGTCGTATATTCCTTTTGCGTAGTTGATTGGGTAGTCGTTTCTGACTTTGGTGTAGTTTTGTGTCGGAATTGATTTGTTTCTATAGTCCGCCATGGTACGACCGGAGGTATATATTCTGTAGTTTCTTTGGTTCGGGGTATTGTTGGAGGTTGTGTTCCTTGCTGTTTTGGCTGGATGAATGATGTCAGCAATTTAAGATCGTCAATATTGTTTACTTTGTAATTATACCAGTCGACACTATTTTTGTTAAGATCTAAAACTTTACCATAATTTGCTCTAATGATATTTCCGATTGCCAAATACGGTGGCAATAAATCTTCTCCATTGTGTGCATGGTAATCATAACTAGGAAAATACCTGTTCTCGTACATGAAAAATCGCGGTCTCGTAATCGGCACATAATTCTTAGCACTAATGTCACAATCCACAATATATTTCTTCGTATTATGCTTGCAATGCTGTGGGTAAACGACCCACGCTAGAAATCCGTTGCCTTGAAGTCGAGTGTGTTCTTCATGAATTTGCAGTGCGCACTGTAAGTCGTTAGATATATCTTCGTCTCGAAGAGCAGAGCACGATATGTCGCAAGCCTTCCCAGGTCCACACCAGAATATCTCGCTGATCTGGAAGATGCCGTGGTCTCCACTGTAGGGATTGTTTGCACTAGTGTCGAATCGGGACTCGTGGTATGCTATGCACACCCAAGTTGCTACATCGTCAGGATTTATTCCAAAAGATAGTAAATCGCGTGCCAGCTCGCATCTCTCGTATATGCGGCCGTGAGCGAGCGCAAGCAGCGCGTACGACAGCCACGCGACGCGGTTCATAGCAGCGTGCGTTTGACCGGCGAGCATACGCGCACTGTTTTTTTTACGTACGGACCAACCTCCCGCCGCGCGGTTGCCGCCTCTATTCGCGTTGCGCCCGTATATCAATTACTATAATCTAAATTGTTTGGAAAATATTTTTCATGCATTTTAGAGCAACGAAGGGGGTCGGTATTTTAATGATAATATTTTTCTACTGAGAGTTTGCCTTGATACCTACACGTTAACGGGTGCTGTAGCTAGTCCGGCAAGATCACCTTGGCAAAGCACGTCATCGATACTGTAGGTACGTCCAGCGGTGCTGAACTCGGAACTTGTAATGCATATTAGGTATATTATTTAGTATATTCACGTACAATATGCGACGTTTCATATGTATTTCTTTGTTCTATCTTTTTATAAAACAAACACGTCCGCGAGGCGGGTTTTTAAAGATGTCTCGATGGTTAAAAGGTCAATGGAAATTTAGTTGGTACATTAAAATAATGTAATATGCAATAATCCGTTCCTCTAATAAGTACAAAGTTTCACTCGCTATACTCTATTTATAAAAAAAAATGAACAGCATACATAGACGCAAGTTACGTGAAGTATTTTACTGTTGGTATTATTTAGGATAATCGCATTTACAGTGGTGTTATTGCCAGCATTCAGTACGGCATTAAGTACGGAAAGATAGATAGATTACACCAGAATTTATTTAATTTCTGTACGTCGTTGCTATTATTATTTATATTTAAAAGGCTATATGACCCTTATAGCTAAAAGTGATGTTTGTCTGGCAACTGACACAGGCAATTATACTAAGTAGACCATGCGGACATACTAGAATCCTATGGAAAAGTCGCTTGACAATAAAAATCCACATGAGTCCCCCAAGGAAGCCTAGTAGAGAAAATATCCACATAAATCCCTCAGGGTAACTATGTCGATGAAATCAAACGTGGACGGAGTCAAATAAACGTTGAGAAATAATTGTGGAGTTAGTACAAGGTTGAGTAGCCCTGATATTTATGTAAACATAAGCCAAAGTTTGATTTCCGCAGCGGGTAAGTCGGTGAGACGATGGCTTATTATAAACTTAGGCTCCCAACCATAGTATCACATCTTATCATCATCATTACAACACCATGGAAATTTTTAAGGCGAATGTCTATGATATACGTCTCTTAACTTGTAGTCTGAAATCGTTTACCAACAAATACTTCACTAAATATTATGTTTTTTAACTAACAGTAGAGAGACGAAAGTTTCCCTGAACAAAAATTCGATGTGAAAAGGTCTGTTGGTCAAGCATTTCTGATATGGTATTTCTATACGGTATATCGTTTGGTTGGCAAACAGTTAATGGTTAATAGTTTTTGTTGCCCATCGTTTATGGATCAATGACTGTTGGCAAACCTATTCAGACCCCTTAACTTTTGAGAGACAAATCATTTGTATGAGAACATATTGTGAAATGACTATAGTTATCACGAATCAAGCTGTTAAAAGAACGTATTTTACTGTAAGTGATCCAACATTATTCATCAATAAACACACATTCATTGGTTCAACGTTGGTTGGAGAATGACATCTCATGTAAAATTTTTCTGAATTCACACAGGACGCTTCGGAAAACCCTAGTTAAAAATTTAGAGACAGAGAGTGAAATAATTTTTTATTATGAAAAAAAAGTTAAGATTAGGTAGTGTATTTTGGAGCAACCGTTGTAGGTAATCTCCTGTAAAAATGTACCTAAATCAATTATTTGGGTACAATTTGTTATTTATACCAATTACTAACTAATAAATCTATCTGTCCGATTCTTATATACAAATTTGCTTACGAATGTTTTTAAATCAACAAATTCACTGACCTTTACTTTTGGTGTTACCTGCACAAAGGTCAAGGAACCGGTCAAGTGCGGGTGTGACCACAGCGCGGCAGCACCCTGAACGATTCGTATCATGTTCGGTCATCGCTATGTTTATAGGCACAACAAAACTCATTTTTGACGAAAATGTTATCCTTAACCACATGTGACTGCGGTACTCTTATTTCGTGCCCCTTGTCTCCTGCCTTCTGCACCAAAGTTGACTTAAATGAATTCACGGACAACGCGGTAGAGTTGACATTGTTTTATTCCGGTATAGTTTAAGCGGGGTGAATCATTGACACAAGAAATAAAGTTGAAAATTTTGAGCGACTCTCTCAAAAACATATAATGATACAAACATATAATGTACATATAAGTAGTACCTATTGTACATTTCATTTAGTAAACAACGACGTAATACGATCAATTGGAGAATTACACTATCTGCAGCATAATATCATAATAGGTAGGTAGATAGGTAGAACTCTCTATTGTACATAAAAAACATATAGTGAAGAAAAAGTATTTATAGGTACACTTAAATAATTGTGTGTACAATGGGCAGCCTTACTGTTGGAAGCGATCTCCTCCAGGCAATTACTTAACTGTATTTGTTAGTCTCGTGTTCATTTTGATGAAAAAACTAGTAGGTAGTAGGTGCCGGTAAAGCTTTGAAAATAAAGTGTAAATAGAAACTCAATGATCTAGATTGAAAACAGCGAATACGGGACTTGAACCCGCTACCAGTGCCTTAGGTACATCTCGACAAGTGGATCCAAATTCAACTTTTAAAATATTATTATAAACACCAACTTATGCCGCAGTTACTACTTATACTAACTTATACCGTACCTCATAATACCACCCCAATAATAAATCACAACTACTCGGTACCTAATAGTTAGATAACATCTATGTTAATGAGACTATTAGTCTAATGCATTTCATAACCTGTACTTCGAACCTGAAATAGGTCCTGTGAATATTTTCTTCCTTCCTTCCTTTAAAAATAGCTAAAAGGAAATATTGCAGCGGAGAAACATTGCAATAATAAATTAAAGATTAATTTAGCAAATGACCACTGAGAAGACTCCGGTACAAACTCAACAGGCTTTATTAAAATCAAAGGCCAAATTAAAACCGAAGATGGACTATAAGGAAAGCATTCGCTTTCAAATAGAATCACGCAAATCGGATCGTAAATATCAAAGCAATCAGTGTACATTATACAAAAACGTACCAATTGAATTGAGAACCTCCTACTCCTCGCATTATATAAATGTTCATATTTATAATATTGTTAGGAAAAGTATGATGTAGATACCAGTTGGCAAATTTTAAATTGACCGAGTACAGTCTCTACTCAACATGACTCGAATAAACAAAAATCAAACAAATATGCAGAGTTGTGACATATTTGAAATACTTGTATTTAAAATACAAATACAAAATACAAAATACGTATTTTGGATTTTGTACTTAAGTACTTTTTTTTAAAAGTATTTTGTATTTTATTTGAAATACTATTCGAGACGTATTTTGTATTTGTAAAATGCTTTGTAAAATACAAAATACTTTTTTATTCTTAGCTTCATTTTTCTGAAGCATTCCGCGAATCAGTAAAAACAAAAAATGCCCACTAGTGGCGCAGCAGCTTCTATGCGCAAAATGACAGATGAAACAAAATGCATATAAAACCTGACCAATAATATATGAGGGACCCCTCTTGAGTATTCTCAAAGTCACTGTTACGTTTTGCAGTGTTGGCAGCTATTTCATTATTTCTGAGTTGTTCGCTCGAAATGTCTTTAAAAAAATGCCAAAACAAATTGTATTTAAACAATATGCCGTGTAGGCTATAAGACATTATTTTAACGATTCGTATTTAAGTGATTATGAATGTATAAATAACAAATAAAAATACAGAAATAGAAAAATATATTTATAAAAAACCGGTATGATTATGCGTCCACACAGACGTAACATGTCAGATGCTCTTTTTGAAGAGCTTGTGATTTTAAAATCTTTAATGAATAAAGAAAACCAGTAATTTAACATAAAGTATTTTATTTCAATAAAGTATTTTGAAAATACATAATTTGTATTTAGTATTTAAATACAAAAGTCAAAAGTATTTTGTATCTTGTATTTGAAATACTATATTAAAAAAGTATTTGCATTTTGTATTTAAATACTTTTCGAAAAGTATTTTGTACATCTCTGCAAATATGTAAAAAGAGAGGAGAGATGAGGGCGATTCGATCATTCGCTCTTTTAAAAAAAAACTCTTTGTTGTCTGCTCTGTTTCAGTTGAGGTTCCACTAATTAAATGCATTTGCAGTGTAACAATATATCTGATATAGAGGTACAGTTACAAGCCTTTTAAAACCACTGCAAACAATGCATGGTTAATTAAAATTGCAAGTAGGGTCATATTCGTATGATCTGAGTACAGTATTTCGATGCTTTCAATATTGTGAAGCGAATAATGCCTTCCTGTTCCCATTATGTGATACTTTATTGTCTCCCGAGAACATATCAAAATCATTTTACATGTTTTATTCATATCAAATAGATGTATGATCATCTTTTTTAAATTAGTCGATAGTAAATTAAATTTTTCATTATCATTATCATCATAATTTAAGCCATAGAAATTCCACTGCTGAACATAGGCCTCCCTCATCGACCTCGAATCTTTAGATTACAATAATTTGGCTACAAAATGCCATGCATTAAAAAAATATGAATATTTTTTGAATACCCATTAAAAATTGGTTGTCAATTAAATTAAATAGGTACAAAAAGAAACAACAAACACCTTCGAAGTATAGTCGGCATTCGAGCGATACAAATTTATGAACCCCCTGAAAATTCATACCGTCGTAGTTTTTTGCCTTCTCTATATGTGTACTATCTACTGCATAAACTGTTATAACAAAAATTGTGTGTTAGGGAATGGGATACGCTATAAGTATATTTCCGTGACCTTCTATAAAGTGATCGATATGACAAATTATAAAAATTTACGCGTCAGTGTTGATAGCACGTACTCGTAGACTTATTTCCGAAGTGATAATTTCGTAGGAAATAAAGAATAATTAAATATTCTATACTTTGTAAAATGTAGCTTGGGTCGTATGACAGCTGTCAGTGAAATCCCGCACATGAAGTCTTGAATTTTCTAATCATGAATGTAGTAGCTGTCAATGTCATACTTTATGGACATACCGAGCTAATTAGTGATGGGCGATGAATCATCGTGACCACATACTATAAACTATCCATATTTTGAATAAAGCTTAATTTAAAATTGAAATTAATATAAGAAAAAAATAATTACAATTTAATCTTACTACTTAGGTATTTTAATATCATAATAATATTTATATTTCAATATACTTGATCCTAAATAATATTCAGTAAATAAAATCCTACATTCAATTTATCAACGAACCTGAACCTGTTTTTGGATTTTGTAAGAAGAACCGCCGCGTTTGGCTCTTGGGCCATGATATAGGCATAAGATACACGCGCCAACATCTTGTTTGATATGAACTTCCACTGATCCACTCCACTCATTCTCATCAGTACGAGTGCCGACGTCTTGTATGCTACGTATATTCCGTTCTCATTACAATTAAATATATACATACAATTAAATTAAACCTAATTATATGTAACATGCATAAATAATAGCTGGTAGCATCGATATTTTCATCGAATTTTGGACATCCCTATGAACCTCATTTTGACATCTGTCATAGGACCCAAGCTATATTTTACAAAGTATACGACATTTAACACTACTGTGTTATGATGCGCTTGATGATGAACAGGTTAATCGATTAGACTACTTAATATAACAATTAAATAATTTAATTGTGCAATAGTTTGAGATTAAAAAATTGTAGCACAAGAACACATACCACCGATATTTTATAGTTTTATTAGGAAGTCTTTTTCACATACATACCTACAAAATAAGGACAAGAACATAATAAAAGTCTGTATAAAAACTTCTAAAATATATGGGAGCTGCACTTCACGTGGCTGGTGACATGGACCGCGTTAACAGACTACGACTTCTAGGCACGCATTGCCGCCACGTGGGCCAAATGACCAGAAATGATTGCTGTCAAATGCGACCCTAAAATACCAGTCACGTTAAAAGGGCAGGTCAAAACCTGTCTATACGATGATCATTAGGCCTGTCCTGTTAGACGGCTATGAACCGTGACCGCAGCTGAAGCGACATAAGCCGGACTGCGAGTCACGAAGAGGAAATAATTCAAAGAAAAACAAAAAACCCGACTGCGGAATAACTAATTTTAAGAATTACGTGAAAATATTCATTTTTTTTCATTCAATAATGTCACGTAATTTCGAAAATTAGTTTTTACGCAGTCGGGTTTTTTGTTTTTCTTTCAATATTTTTTTTTTATTTTATACTTTTTAGTTACTATTTAAACAAAAGTTATTTTTTTAACACAAATATTTTTGTTTGTATATCGTTTATACTTGGAATATAAACTTAAATCAATAAGTAAGAAAATTAGCGAGAATGCATGTTTTGTTAAACAACTTTAAATCGTTATATATCCTAAACTATTGAAGATTTTGAAATACCTATTCAACCACACCCCTCTTGACATAGTTCCTCGACTTTTTTTTTTTAACATTTTTACAAAATGGCGTCTGGTTGTCGCTATGATGAATTTTGATTACTGTCATGTCTTTAGTGACACTTGCATGGTTAAGACGAATCGATTGACGTAAGAACTATCAAAACCGGCCTATGCGTTTGGTCTCTAGAACGCCACATAGAAACAAACATACATACATACATAGACTGATAAACACAACACCCTCCTTTGCATCGCACAGTCGGGTAAAAAGTTGCGGTGGATCGTGAGAGTAACTGTCGCTTCCGCGCCTGTGCCTCTCGGTCCGTGACATCACGTATAAAATGCCAGAGGTGACGGGGAGGCTTGCTGTGTTCACGTTTTGCGGCAACCGCAAGTGTTTACGGTTTACAAGTGTAACACATGATTAGAAATGGCGCCCCCGCCGTATCCCGGTAGAAGGGGTAGACCCACGAAGCCTTGGTTTGACGTATATAATTATAACATTTAAACATATCTTATTCATAAATTCAACAAAAGCCATTGAAGTATTAAAATTCACAATAGAATAATGAAGACAAAAGAGCTCTTAGTAATCCTCATTGTCTGTACCTTTTCCCAACTCAGTTGGGGTCGGCTGAACTTCGATATTTTCCGTGAAGCGAAATCTGCTTTGCCATCTGACCTCCACAGCCAATGGTCCAATGACCGATGCATGGCGATATCGAGCTCCTAGTAAGTACCTATATTATGCCAGTAATTTTAGATGATGCTCAGATCAGCAGATAATAATTATGAATAACTACTATTAACTTGTTTTAATAAAAACTACACAGAGTAAGGAGCAGTCTAATTTAGATCCCTGATAGATTGCGACTTGAATGTAACGTGTAAATGGATAGACTATGATCTGACCGCTTTATTATATAAAGAGAATCGGCAATTAATTAAATACAATTGGAACCCCATGCGAGAAATAATGGTATATTAACAAGAAATGGCAAAGCATTACATAATACTTATTCAAGTAGGGGATCAAGTATTGTTTGTTATTTTATGAAAGGTTTTAGAGAGCAAAGGCGATTATTAATTGAGGATTAGTTAAGCTAATTTTAACATGGACTTTACTGACTTATCTTTATCTTTTAAAGATTATAAATATACTTTCCAAGTTTTTTAAATAAATTAGTGCTTAATCTATGCGAACCTAAGTCATGCTGTAACACGATAACAACTGATTATACTGTGAACTGATTGCCTTCAGTTTGAGAGTAACGGAAACGTGTAGCACGCTACTCAATACTTAACATCTATTCCATTTAAAGTCCCAAAATGAAATATAAACCTCACGATTTCGAAACCGAAACCTACAGACCTGTCAATATTGATCTGAATATGTAGGAGTACCTAGCTATAGATTACTATCAGCGAATGGTATGTCTACTTCTTTGCATATCCAAAGTGTATTCTTAATATGTTTAACTACGAGTAGTTGTAGGTGGACTATGGATGAAGTTCATTTCCAAAACTGCTAATTCAATAAGGTAACACATAAAAAGCTCTTAAAAATACCTTAATTTCACCTGATTACCCTAATAAACGCTCGTAGCACAGTCGAACGAATGATTCTCAATTGATAGATATAATATATTCGACTGTATGTACTTTTAGACAATGGACAAGTCCTTCACGATGCATTATATCGGGCAATAAAGAATTTTATCTAAGTAGGTGTACGTCTTGCACTAGCGATGCACGTTTTGGGGCTAAAATAAATTGGAATCTAAGTAAGTATTAAGTGTAATGTTACTTCAGACGGTAACTGTAGAATGTGGGACAGGATTATTTGTCTCCACATACAGGCTCATACTATATATAGGTATTATTATATATGTATATAGATAGGAAGTGACTTGGAAGAAGACATGACAAAGTTCGTAATTGGTTTGACCCAGTTTTTTCACATGTAATCCAATGACATAATAGCTTGTTACGAGTATTTAGTATTTAATCAAATCAGAATAATAATATTGAATGTCAGATACACTCTTAGCCATAACAAGGTGCTACTGACAGTCTTGTTTTGAAAGAACTGTAAACATATTACACGTATATTAATTATTCTCATGACAATTTTCTCAGTGACCTAGTTTGGCACAGGTACAACAGAAAAGTACTCATATACTTTTAATTGCGCAATATTGTAACATTATACCGTATTAACTTTTAAACTTTCGCGTTCCATGATTATGATAATATGTAAACGGGAATTAACGCGATCATGGTATAGGTATATCTACTGCTTTGGAAGAACTTGCTACCTCGCTTTTCTACGCGGTCGGATAGACACCGAGCCGTTTGCTTAGATAATAGGGGCCCTGTGAGTGTGGTATGTGACGGTACCTGGCGAAAAAATAATGTACAAAATGTCGAAAATGTGCGGGTAGATGAACAATCGGCTACCTCACGGACTCGACGACGGAGGGCGTGCGCGGCTCAGCCAGTCAGCCTGTGACCACGGCCCGTGTAACCTGGTCGAAACGTCAGGCATTCCAAAGGTATGTATATACCTATACCATGATCGCGTTAATTCCCGTTTACATATTATCATAATTATACCGTATTCTTAGTTATTGAATTTTCTATTATGATATTCACCCACATTATGGAATGACAAGCCCGTCCAAGACCATCTGCTAATCTTGGACAATCTTAGTGTAGTTTTAGACCATCGAAACCTTTTAGATCATTTTTGTATGTTACCACATTTAAAAAACAACGATCGGTCGCTATATGCCTTGAAATGTTAACTGCTATAGACCTTGTTGGTTGGCTGACGATAACGTGCTCAAGGCTTTACTGAAACGACTAAGTATCGGATTTAATCACCACTTCGACTATCTTCTTCTCTCGAACCATAAATATATAGAAGCAAAGATAGAAAAGTTTAAAAGCGTATTTAATTTATATCTAATTCTTAGAAATAACTTAAATTTATGTTAGTACTAGAGACTTACCGACACACGAATACAGTTCCATAGCGCCCCGTAACAAGCAGCCGTTGTCCCTATTGATGCCTTCAGTGACACCCAGGCAGAAGCATTCTTCATCGTTGTCTAGAAACCATTCGTTGGCAACAAATCTTACAGTTGGGATACCCTCGTACTCGGTATCAGACTCGTAGCGGAGCTCCACTGACCTAAAATTAATACATATTGATTTTAGATATGTACTTGCTCAATAGAAGTTACATGTACGTAATATCGGTAGGTCTAGATGAGACGCGGTGGCGATAACCACGCTCATCGGTACTGTTTGTGGCACGTTCAAACTGTATGCAAACATGAATTGTGCATATGTCAGATGTACCTACATATTGCTACCGGTAGACGTTGGTATTTAATTCTATAAAAGTAAAAATTGGTAAATAACACTTGGCTGGTTAAGTGAAAAATAATTATTATTTTAATTCTACTTATTGCAATTTTATAAAATGTCTTAGAATATTGATGCTGTACCGACCGATTGATGTTGTGGCAAAGGCTTTAAATGCGACCGAGACGTTGTAAGATGTTGGTGTAATTTTTAAAATATTTGAATATAAAAGTGGTTGAAAATTGTATGGTTGTAGGAATTCTGGACTTTGCCAGGTTTCATTGACTGAGAGTGTAAGCTCTGAGAACGTTTGTGTGCGTGCTGTGCTAATTAGAGTGATTATGATTAGTGCTTTAGACGATTATAGGCCCATAGGCAACTATATACCGAATACCCGTATATATGTACAATGTACATAGTTAAACTACTACGTGTATAAAAAATATAATTTATCTACAGGTCATGCATTTTCAGATGCTGCCGCGGTATAATACTTAATGCATAAAGTAAATCCCTCACACATCGACT
Organism: Pelosia muscerda; assembly: GCA_963691645.1. Lineage (NCBI taxonomy): Eukaryota > Metazoa > Arthropoda > Insecta > Lepidoptera > Erebidae > Pelosia > Pelosia muscerda. The sequence goes on along the minus strand of OY829098.1, from coordinate 17,789,707 downwards.
GACCCTCTGCTATCTTCGGTTTCAAGATCCCCTTTATGTGTGGAAAGCGGGATATCTCTATAAACTCCGGTAAGGGAAGGGGGGAATAGAAGGGGGAGCGAGCTTGCTGGAATAAAGCAATAAGTGTAACAAAGGGAACTCTGCTTCGTCACAATACACATTGTAGGACACGTCCGGATTCACACGACACAAATACCAGACAAATACCATATACACTGAACTAATTTCCGCAATATTCTTATAAGGTCGCCACACTAGAATTCCAACTATCTGTAATGAATTTGATTTCAGTTTATTGATCTACTTCATCTTGTAACGGGCACGCTGGCCTCTTAATTAAGTTAGTTCAATCCACATCTTAAGTGTAACTGACATTCCATAGCGCCTCTCGTTATAGCAGAGAACATTTCCATTTGGAATAAGTCAGTATAATTCTCAATTAACGTCTCGCGGTTCCGGTACTGTGAAAATACTAATTAGTATTCATGCAGATAGGCGGAAAAGAAGATTTTTTTTTAAATAATCCTTATTGTTATGTTTATTTACTGAATATATTTTTCTCCTATTACTTATACCAAATACACCGGGGACACTCATAGGAATCACGTGGCGCTTCATTAAAATTTGTTGGTAATTCAAATAGCGATTCTGTTAGAATATCTGCTTTACGCTCTGACGACAAGCTTTTGGTGTACTTAGGTACTTGTCTTTGAACTATGTTCCTACTGTGATGGTAGCATGCATGGTGGAATTATACCTATTTGATTTCGATTTCTTGTCTTCCTCGAGCACAGTTGTGTGCTATCTATAGAGAGATTGTAAAGTACCCGGAATGTTTCGTATTACAATAATGAAGTAGGTGCCTACGAGCTTGTCGCTTCACATATTATTAGCAGGAATTTGATCCTTATAACTAGATGACATAAATTGTGATATTTGAACAGGAATTTTTTTAAAGATGTTTGGATTTGACAGACGGTAGATGATCAAAGTTAATTATCTGTGGATAGCAAAATTCAATCATAACTAGTACCTATGTTTGTTCGTTTGTACGCGGCATAATTTTGTGACGAATATTTAGATGCCTTTTTATTTTTATATGTAGCTATAGGTACGTTCACCGCGGCCACGTTCGCATGGAAATCTGATCCCGTTTCCGCAACCCATCGGAACTTATTTCAGAGACAAAAGTAGTCTATGTGTTATTCCAAACTATAATCTATTCAAGTATACATTACCGGTAGAAACCAATATCTCGACAAACTGTCACATATATACTTAGTAAAAAACGGGATTTCTTGTGGATGCGCGAGAATGAATTTCTAAATATTAGCAGAGCTACTGAGCGTTAAGGAAACCTTTATAACAATTGAAGATAAATATAATGGCACTGTAATAAGGATCCACCTCTTTTGCCCATACTCTCTACATCCTTTTTCTGTTAGAATACCCACTCAGAGAATATTGTAAGTATATAAAAACTATTTTGAATAAGGGTGTTAAGGAAATCCATTTTTACTTGCACAAATATGTATAAGGTATAATATACACTGACGGACTCATAAACTGCATCAAAGTTCAGGTTTACTCTAAAAGGATTTTTTATAATAAGTATGCAAACTTTTTAGATTAAATTATATAAATATGGAAAGACTGGCTCTTAATCTTAAAAAAAAATTAAATTTAAAAATAGAACTGCAGTAAAACAAATGAGTATAGCCGGGAAAAGAAAATTTACTTGTAGTATCAGATTTGCGTGTTATTTATAGCAAAGTTTTAAATTGATTCTCATTGATTTTTTTTGTTTTTTCAATTGAATTATTGTTACCAGCATAATTGTTGGGTTAGTTTTTTAACACATCGAGAGTTTTTGAACCATAATATGGATACTTCGTCCGAACAAGCGGCACAAATTGTAGCATTGGTGCGGGAGGGCTTGGATCAACGAACGATTGGTAGAAATTTAAATTTAAACCAGTCTACGGTTTCTAGAATATACATAAGGTTTGTAGAGACAGGTTCTTACAGGAAGAGACGTGGTACAGGCAGAACTCGAGCAACCACAGGTCGTGATGACCGATTTATTGTTATAACTTCCCTGCGAAATCGTTTCCTCACGTCAGTTAACATCAAAACCGAGCTTAATGAAGTGCGTGGAGTAAACGTGTGTGCACGAACAATAAGAAGAAGGTTAAAGGAAGCGGATATCACCCCTTTTAGACCAGCAAATAGTCCAAAGTTGTCTACAGCTCACAGACAAGCTCGCTTAAGATTTGCGCGTCATCACCTGAATTGGACAGAAGAGCAGTGGGCCTCTGTATTGTTCACGGACGAGTGTAGGACATGTTTATATGGTGCAGATGGTCGCAGAAGAGTCTATCGTCGACGTGGGGAGCGATATGCTCAAAGTTGCATTGAGGAGCGTGTTCCTTTTGGAGGCGGTTCATGTATGGTCTGGGGTGGCATATCGATGAACGGGCGAACAGAACTTGTGTTCATAGACATGGTCCGTCAAAACGGTAATAGAGGGGGTTTGACAGCACATCGCTACATAACAGAGATATTAGAAGATCACGTGGTGCCTTACATGGGATTCATAGGCGAAAATTTTACTTTAATGCAGGATAATGCCCGGCCGCATGCAGCTGCACAAGTTCAACATTATTGCGAAGAGGTTGGGATACGTACAATGAATTGGCCAGCACGCAGCCCGGATCTTAATCCCATCGAGCATGTTTGGGACAATTTAAAAAGAGCTGTATATGCGAGAAACCCTTCGCCCACGACAGTGGCAGCACTAAGAACAGCACTTTCAGAAGAATGGGACAATATTCCGCAAGATCTTTTAAAAACCCTTATAAAATCTATGCGGAACCGATTAGAATCCGTAATAAGGGCACGTGGGGGTAATACACCTTATTAAAACACAAATAAACCCTTGCATAAAGTTTGTGTCTATTGTTAAAACCAATTTTTTAATTAAACCAATTTTTCTTAAATTTCTGTTTTTTCTTCAAAAAAAGTCTTAAGGTCCTTTCCAGTAGGTACATAAACTTAAACTTAAAGATATGACCCTACGCTGTTTTAAAGTTCACGAACCAATCTAGAGGTTTCAATTTAAATCTGTATAGAAAGTATGCATACTTGGTTAAAATATTTATTTCAAAGTCGTCTATTACTTTGATGCAGTTTATGAGTCCGTCAGTGTAGTTCAACAAGTCAACAAGGCAGGCATCCGCAAACACATCGCGTAGTGTAAATAGTACCTAATCCCGGACTAGTGATCGACAGCTCCACCACCGAGGCAATCACATCGCAGTGCGAATAAATAATATGGTTAACATACAATTTCGAACTTGCGGTCAACTCGACGAATCTTGCGTACACAGTATTTTTACCCTACTATGTATATTGCGGCTACCAAAACCGATAGGCCATTCATAAAGGCAATTCGAATTGCTCAACGTGTCAGCAATAGCTGGTCCAATATCATCTATCGCAAATGACGACATAGCTACAAGTTGTATGCACAGGCCTGCCGAGGAAAAAGGAGCGGCCCAAAATAAGTACGTATATATCTAATGTTATAAAAGTATAAGTAACAAGTTTCGGACATTTATTTATTTATTTAAACTTAACGCACAAATGCAAAATAATTGTACAAAGGTGGATTTAATGGGCATTTTCTACCAGTCAACCTTAGGGTGATGCAGAGATTTTTCAAGGTAGGTGATTGACGTGTTATGGAATTTCCACTCTATTGTGGGAAAATTAGTAGTCTACATAAGTCTACAAATTTTTAATCAATTATAATCTTAAATAGTGTGTGAGTAAGAGTGTAGTGAGTTAAAATAAAAACTTATATACATATGTATATAATATATATGCAAATTGCACACATAATACATAAAGAATACATACATACATATGTCGCTATGTCGAGAAGTATGTTAACCTACTTAATTAAAAGAATAATTAATTTTCAGTCTACCATGGTAATATAATGTTATCAATGTTATGGATGGAACAAAAGTATGATAGGTCTTACAAAAATGAGATTCATTAAAAAGGTTATAGAACTGTGGTTGAAGAATTATAATTAAGTACTTTAATCAATATTTAAATAAAATCTTAAGTATATATATCTTAAGCTGTCCGATGACGTCATTTCAGCATGAACCATCAACTAATTTACGAACAGGCTAGATACACACTTGAGCAGAAGGAATGAAAACAAGTTTTAGAAACTGGATACAGGCAACTATCAGTTCTAGCAACTGCTTGCCTGATGATGATTAAATAATAATAATAATGATAAATCTTGTTTGTTATATTCAGGTAAGCACAGGTAAGTATTCCGAATTATGTTGCAAATGTACATTATTGCTACTGAAAAATTCTAGTGATTTTCAACTCGAAACAGTTGAAAACTAAAAAGTTCAGGCTACTAAAGCACAAAGAAACAAACTACTCGTTTCTGTCTAAGAAAAAGATACCGATCCATTTCAACCCTACATTTCCAGTCATCACTCATTAATAGTTGCTAAGACTAAGCCTCTGAAGGCTTATATCCCTCTGTTCAATAGTACACACTGTCCTGTTCCAGTCAATATGTTCCGTAGTCTATCCATAACCACGTAATTAGGTCGACAAGATGAATGATGTGATGTTGTTAATGCTATAACTCAGTTGTAAGAACTATAACTGTTTTTGCATCTGTCAGAGCGTCTTTATATTAAACTATACCAACATGAATTCATTTTTTTTGCTTCACTATTTGGCTATTCTAAAGGCCTTTGCTTTGATACCTGTATTGAAAAATCAGTGACAGGTCGGGATACGATTCAGCGCCACATCAACTACTTAATTTTAAAATTTCAGATTTATTTTATACAACATATTACTACACATACAGTTGATTTACATATTATTATACGCGTTACCTCTTACAAATCTTATCGCGTACGTACCTTTAGGTATTAAACTAACACAAAATCTCGATTAAGTAAATTCTTTATTCTTTATACTCATCTTAAACAATTAAATATATGTAGGTACCTATTTTTCACTCATGCCCTCAAAGAAATGTTTGTTGTCTATGAAACAAACACCAAGATTAATGGAATATGCGATTTAGGCATATTAAATTAATCTTTTTGTACATAAAACTATACTTAAATAGTTGTACTATTTATTAATTCTCTTAGTTTAAACTACCTATTAATTCTACTATTCCACAATACGTGGATGGATAGATGAATGGATATATGATGGATGGATCTCCAGGAATAGATTCCTATGTTAGGGTAAGTGTTAACGAGACCAGTATTTCACCAAAGCTAGTTAATCATCAAACTACGTTCTATTACTATCGGTAAAGTTCCATTTAAATTTCCTTTGTAATTTCTCCGAGATTCTTCCGACATCCCCGTCATCTCACGCCCCAATGAACGTTGACAATTTAAATTGCAGTGCAGTGGCCTGAATTTGAAATCAATTGTTGTTGCCTGACTTCTCCCAATGAAAATAAAATGTTCTATTAAAATATAAAATTCATTCCGAGGTCACTTTATTTATCATAGGCTATAGGTACCTATGTACCAGATGTACCTACCCCGCACAGGGCACTCTAACCACTATTCTGAAATCAATAACATAATGTCCTTTCATTCTGGTGCGTGTTCATGCGCTCTATGTCATAGGCTTTGTGTATTTTTTCTCGATCATTTATTTACTAGCTTGTTTTGCAGTAGTGTTACTTCACTTTTTTCTGTAAGCCAGTCACAAAAAAATCAGCAACTGGTTTCAGATATCAAATCTAATTCAAATCTTTGAAATTAGTTCCCGTAGAAATAGTTGAACAGAGTAATTGTAGCACTAATCCGTACCGTAGGGTGGGATGTTATACACTCTGGTCTAAGATACCGCTATAGAAAGACTTTTACCAAATTGTTTACCGAAAGAAAATGATATTTTAGTGAATAGAATTTGATACTGAACATCTAACACTGGAGTTGCCCAAAAATATGGTCCAGATTGGAAAGTAAAATTTGCAAGAAATTTAATCCTCGACAATTTTAAACACATAATGTAAAATAAGGAATTTGTCAATAAAACTATTTTCCAATATGACATAACAAGTGCCAAAAATACGAGATGGCAAGGTTAAAATTCGGAAAGAACACAACATCACACACAAAATGTATAAAATTGCCGATTTCTCCCGGAAAACTCGCGGAAAGGGAAAAGTGCGCAACCTGACGTTTGTATGTAGGTATACGCCGGTCAATTGGCTCAAATAATCGTGGTTTCTTCGAGTTTTTGATACCACCCTATTGGAAAAATGGTGCTAATATTTCGCTCCCTAAAGGTTTTTCTTTTTCGTGTAATAATCAATATTGCAGAGGATTAAATTCTGTACAACGTTGGCTTTGAACGCTCTTTTAGACGCTGAATAGTTTTCGTAATAAACTTTTTCCTTTGTTCTTTGAATCATACTACCAACCTGCGGCCTTACTGTAATTATCTCGATATAGATAGCCTAATTTGGGAAACAGCAATTATCAGAAGCAAATTGTAACTATAGCTTTTAACTATACCTTTCACCTGTATTACCTGTAGAATTTATGTAACAATTATATTGTCATAATTAATTAACTACAATTTGGATCATATTTTTAGGCCACTCCATTGGTAGTTGTTCAACAACATATTTTATTCGCTAAAATATAATTTTCATTAGGTATACAGATGAACTGCTGCTATGACATAGCTAATAGAAATTAAAAATTGTATGCTCTTTGTGCCTCCAGACATGCTTCAAGAGAGCAGTACGAATTGATACACTTATGGCTTTGTGAACGTAATGCCTTTTTAACAATGTGGTAATTACCTCGAATAGCCACCCCCGCCCTACCTTTCCCCACACTGACTAAAATTCCACGCTGTGTTTGGATCTTCAGATGCCGGGGATGAGATACCCAGAAACATAATATGTCTCGCACCCCAGACGACTCAGGGCCATCTCTTTTATGCGAGAGATATATCTTGTATAATCTCACCTCTAGCAATCAAAGGCCCATAGACGGTGTGCGGTTTCGTTGGTTCGAGTCCGACTTTGGCAGAATCCTCAAAATCCCCACGGATGATTTTGCGCACAACAAAAAAGAGCCATCTTTGTCCCCTCGGGTGTGAATACCATAGTGTGGCCTTGACCTTTCACTGTTAGCTAGGGCGACAGGCGGCTCCACCTGTTACACCCAGGCCCGTGCTCTTAGTGCCCCTTGCTTGTTTAATTAAATTGCAATAAACAATTTCAATCACTAGGAGTAGCTGGCATTATAAATCATTTATTTAGTTGTTAACAAAGATCTCTGAGGCATGGCGGTAGAGCGTTCAACTGCTATGTCGGAGACCGATGGTTGTATTCTGGCTTAGTGGGATCAATTGAACGCATGATTTCGTTTTTGGCATTAATCTAGGTTATCTGTGTATTGTGTAAATCTCACCTGCAGACATCCGTGTTAATTGCGTAAAGGGATTCTGCCCTATTAACGAACGGTGCGTATATAGCCGAATCAGTACCATTGACCATGTTACACACGCTGTTTTGGTTTTCGACCTCCGTCGTCGGAGCGTTGGGCCAGTAGGGTAGGTAAGAAGAGCTATTAAAAGTAATGATCTCTCCTAGCTGCCTATGGTCGTTCAGTCCACGGAACACTTTGAATTCTAAACTCGGTTTTTCTTGTTTCTGAAAAAGAAGACAGAATTAATCTTGTATTAATAGACAAATCAATACCGTTTGATCGAGTTTATTATCTTTTATTGTGTGTCTACTGCATATTCATGCGATGAACAGCGATGTAATATCCTGTTAGAATTTTATAAACGCCCTTTTATACATGTGTACAGACCTGTACAGATTACTCTGAACGCAGAGACTACACTTTATAATGTGTGCCTACTTATACAGATATATTGCTCTTAACACAGAGACTACACGTTTTCAATCACTAAACCGCTAGTAGGTAGCTTACCAAAAATATACCTACTTCCAAAAATTGTTGCAAATATTCATACCAACCACACTTAACTATCACTGGCTTTGCATTACTTTTATACTTCATAAGATTATGTTTAGCGCTTTTACAGATAACAGCCAAACTGGGGTGGATTAATCAATGCAATGGAAGTGAACAAATTTTTGGTTGCATACAGCCACTCTAGCACCTAGTACTAAGTATATGTAAAAGATGTATAAGTGTAATAATAGTACACTATGCTAGTGAGACATAGAAGTCTTTGTCTCGTGCTTAAAATTTTAACAGCAGTTTACAGTTTGTTAGAAGTGTTAAATTTCTTCCTTTTCTTTTTCTAGTTTTCCGCACCTATCACCTAAGCATTCATTGCTAGAGGGGAAGGACCAAACTAGCATTGCGCGGGTGATATCTCCAAAGTTTCAAGCATTCTTTATTCATAGTAGTTAATCGCTTACTTTCTAGTGGGCTGTTGACACCTTAGAACCTATAAATCAATAACTTAAACATCCTAAGTACTCGTACCGTCTTTCAGTAGGCGTGACCCCAAACAAAATAATAATAATCTGAGTACTTTTATCACCAAATATGGAATATTGCGTCGTACGTATTTTGAGAACAGTACGTCAGAGCGGGTAGGCGTGGGTGTGGCGGGCGTCGAGAGGGTGGGTAGGGTGGCACAGCTCTCGACCTGTTCTAGGAATTAAGATCAATATAACTGTTGCTGACGCGGAATAGGTTGCACAGATCTATATAAGCTGGTGCATTAAAGAAAGGTTTTATAAATGGCGGCTTGTACTTGCGTTGACGGAAAGTACAGCTAGCATATAAAATTTCAGTATTTTTTTTTTCATATGAAAAATAATAAAAACAAGACCGGGTCGTAATCATTTCTAACTAGCTGCGCCCGGCGGCTTCGCCTGCGACACGTGACGGCATCTATTTTTGTTTTCATCGGAAACAGTACCTACTTTTACACATAGAGTCCTTTTAAACGCACATTGAGTCCTTTCATCCTGAAAAAGGAACGTATGATGTTGGTTAAAATAAAGAACTAACATTATTATGAATAACGGTCTTGTTTATATTTTTTTTTTTGAACTGAAAAAAAAATGAAATTGTATGTGCTACGTGTACTATCTGTCAACGCCAGTACAAGCCGACATTTAAGAATCCTTTCTTTTATGCATCGCATCAAGAGCACAGAGCGTGGAAGAAAATAAAGATCAATATTTTTTTTGTGTTGACGGTACGCGCGTGAGTGAGTATAGACAGTACTAGTGTGCGAGCGAGAGGAAGTGATAACGTCCGCCATTTATAAAACCTTTCTTTAATGAACCAAGTTATAAAAAATATCATCATGAATAAAATAAGAGTTTTGAAACGTACGGAATAAATTTGAATAGAAGTTATTTATCAGTTTCTAGAATACTGGTCGATTATAAATTTAGATAACTATGTTCTCCCGGTTGCGACATAGCAACAAGTATTTTTCTTCCATTTTACGTAAAGATAACTTAGTCATAGCATCAAGGAATATTTCAGACAATAGTAATTCTGCCGACATCAGTAATTCTGTTTTTGTTAAATCATCAATATAAGGTAGGCACTCATAACAGATAGCCCCGTATCATCATGGGTGCGAGGAAAATGTTTGGGGAAAATTGAGGTCATCCTCCATCATCCCGAAATTTGACACCCAAGGCCGGTTGCTGGTTCCGGTTTGAGTCCAGCGGCAAGTATCTATATAAATTCAATAGCTCTTAGAAAAGGTTCGGTCTAGTTCCAAGTGCACCACTGACCAACACCATCAACGGTGCAAATTACGCTACACATAAAATAATTGGCATTTGAACCTGTCAAGGAGGATACACACGTGGTCCCTACACCCCACGGGGGTCATCTCGAAAGAGAGGGCCCCGGATCTGTCGGGGTGCAGGGATATATTGGCTACTATCTCACCTCACGCAACTCACGCAACTAAATACCCCAAGACGAAGTGCGTTTTAGTCGGATCGAGTTCGATATAATTTATCCAACCGGCTCCAACGGGGAACGGGGGTATCTGTGGCGAATGATGGGATGGCGATGAAAGGGCCGGTACTCTCAAAACAGGTCTATAATTGAACGACTGTTATACCTCCAACTGCAAATGTAACTTTGTAATCTCATATAAATATATAATATTACCAAGTTATTATGACAGCCGGTTAATTATTGACCCGTTTTAAGAGTTCGTGGTATGGGTTTTGTTTTAATAAATTAGGGCTGTAGAAAATAACTGAACCCAAGTAGATGGATTATGGGTCTCCAGTACCTACGTCATTATATGAGTTCACGTAACTGAACGTTATTCATTGTAATAACGGTCATGTCCATGGCTAATGGGCATCAAGTAACGTTGATTGGCTAAGCTCCGGTTTACCGTGTATATTGTCAACTGGCTGTGAACCACCTAACATTTTGTGTGATAAATGATAATCTCTGTGTGAACTTTTAAGGTCAAACAGTCACTCAACTACAACGCTCTGAGTTTTTTTCCAACTCGGTTGGGATCGGCTTTCTATGCGGAGATGCGACTCAACTTTGACATTATCTGTGTAACGACTGCCATTAGACCTCCACAGCTAATTGGGGGTATCAAAGTGCTATAATTAGACTAGTCGAAGTTGTTTGTGTGTATCAGCGGATGGTAACTGGGACCGACCGCGTAACGTGCTCTCAGAGGCAACGCAATTAACCTTCATGCATACGAATATTTGTACTGAGCGGGAATGGAACCCCCGGTAGCAGTCGCGTCCAATAATAGCATTTTCACATTTATTTACCTTTTAATTCTTCTCTGGATTTCCACTAATAATTGAAGACCATACTTAGCCAAATCGGTCCAGACGTTCTTTAGTTTTAGCGAGACTAACAAACAACAATTCATTTTTATAATATATATAGATATACTAGCAAACCCAGCGAACTCCGTTTCGTTTCGCAAACATTTCGTTTGGCGATTAAAAGATGAAGAAAATTTTGTTTTCCTGAATTTTCTTTGCTAAAAACCTCACGGAGCCCGAGACCTTTCCAACGAATGCAATACCGTGGAAATCGGTTCGTGCGTTCTGGAGTTATAGCGTCAGGAAGGAAAACCCGACTTATTTTATATAGTAGATATGTACATATAGGAACAACAGAACTTACATAATTTAAAACTGAAAATCGCAGTGATCCGTCCTCGAGTTCCTCTAGATTCTGAGCATTAGCACCTATATTTCGGATCAAGTTGCAAGCTAACTGACCCACAGCACCGGCACCACCGCCTAAACAGAGTTCGATGCCATTGAACAGCAGGTCCTGTACCGGTAATGTTATCACTGGAGAATTGTACGGGCCGTATATCGCAGGCAAAGCCGCATTGAAAATGTTTAGTAATTCTGGATATAGTGTCTGAGCGACCTGGATTATAGCCTGTAAATGGAAATTATAGAAATTAATATTGTATAGGGAATATTTTCTTCAATATTGAACATTGAGTTAAAACTATATTTGGACAGATTCTATAGTAACGAATCTAATTACGACGATGATGAATCACTTTAGAATCTGTTCAAAAGAATTTTAAATGATATTATAATTAACATCATTCTATTAACATTTAAAAGCTAAAGCTAAAGCGACGATGACATTGTGAACATTTTCATAAATGCTGTGACACAACTAGGTACCATGACCAAAGGATTTTCGCACAGCTTAGTTCTTGCGGACTTCCGAATATTTAGTCGTCTACTCATTTTTATGTACAATAATAAGTGTGATGATACGATAACCGCTCAAATGCGAAGAACCTCATTAACAAATTTCTAATAATTCTGAAATTTAGTATACAGGATCAAGGTATGACACAGATTCTGTATCCTGTAGGTCCGTTTAATTTTAATAAGTACATTCAATTAAATAATACATTGCAAGTGTGTTGCTGTATATTAAATGTATTCAAATAATGAACTTTACAAACCACAATTGGATTAAGTAGATACAGTTAGCTCTTGCTAGCTCGCTGGCTCTACATAGCTCTTCAACAAGTGTAGGTGATCTCCCCTTTGTCCTTGGCGATGATGCCGGTCACCTTACAATATTGTTGGTGAAACAAGAGTATAATATTGACAACTGCGTGAAATAATGAAGCGTAGATACGAGTAACTGCATTTACCCGTAATATTAGGTAGTCATGACTTAAGTATAACTGTATTAATAATTTTGTAGCTTCTAAGATGTTAAGCTTCAGATGTAACAATGAGTGTATTGTTGCCGAAACCGAAGCACACATAGGTTTGGTCTGGCGTAAAAAATATATGCCTAGCTGCTTCGCAGGGTGCGCAACAGACAGCCACGTATAGTATTTTAGGTGATGACAAAATTTCGATCTCACCGAACGTCTCACTCCGAAAGATGTCAAAATGGGCGAAGTCCATTCTGATGTCTATCGGATGCCGCCCGACGAACGCCCAGTGGTAAAAATAATTTTATAAGGCCATTATAGTATTTGACACATAAAAACTGTAAAATGCGATAACTCACACTTTTTTGTGAAGTAATAGGTACTTCATATTTTTATACAGACTATTTTCACTTCAGATCGACTCTCCCTCAGTGACACACATATTTATTGTTTTGTTATTATTACTAACATAGTGGTGGTACGTAGAGAAATCATACAATTACACCTTTTCTACTTTTCCCATTTAGGTACATTTCTAGTTGTTTATGGCTTAAATTTATTTAAGCCCCTTGTAAGTAATTCAAAAATACACACATTGAGGTATCTAGTTCAACAGTAAATAAGAAAACCATTGGTAGATCTATCTTTTATTTTAGCTGTTCTCTTAACTCGGTTGATATTCTACCATGGCTTACTTTTTGGATTAAGTTTTCATATAATTTTAATAAAATGTTGAAGCAATTAGTACTTATGTTAATTATTTCTATCAAGATAAATTGGAAAAGAAGAATTGAATTTTACGAATCTAAATAGATATGAATTATTCAGTTTTTACCCGCGTCTGAGATTAGCAGAAGCTACATTGGAGAAGGGATGAAATCGTGGGCGGGTTTACTATGTTCGCATTCTTTGTGAAATAAAATCTGCTGACGAAAAAGAACAATGTAAAACCTCTGTAAAAGGTTAACTGTGCCACAAATCCTTGAAGCACCTAAATATTCAACTAAATATAACCGGTCAATAATTGAGACCGATGCATGGTAGAGCTTTTAACTTTAGCTGCCTATGCGAGTGTACTAGGCATTCAATTATTGAACTGCCCATCAGACAACGCCGTTGTAACTGACGTTAAGTACGAGGGAAACGGAATAAGTAATAAGTAATAGTTTAGGTACAAGCTTAGATAGTTTCTGAACAAGAACGGGAAATTCTATTCAACTGGAATATAATTTCTAACAGATTGTCGACTATTTCATTTGTTCATGTAGACAATAATATGCCTAACATCAATGATGTATAGACTGGGCAAAGTTTATATTTATCTGAATAATTCAGAGTCCATTATAATAACTAGCTAAGAGCAGCGGCTTATTGAAATCCATTGTCGTGATGCTACGAGTAGGTCGCTGTAACGTAAGAGTGTTGTGGATTTAGGTGACTCAATTCCAAAATCAAAAGTGAAATTCCTAATCGCAATTATTTTATTCGCATACAATAATAATTAATTCACAGCTTGATGTTTTGAAATTCAAAGCGTCTAAACAAAACAAAAGAAAAACATTCTCAAAACAAAGCATTGATACCATAATTATGTTTGACTAACAAAACAAAAACAACCTCAAAGAAAATACTGAAAAATAAAACAAAGCGAACATTTTTAAAGTACCTAGCTACCGGCGAGAGAGCCCCGATTCAACAGTCTATTTTAAGCTCCAGGTCCCGGGCGCCCCGCGCTCTGCGTAGCCTAGCTAAATGCCTGCGTTGCAATATTGATTTTCACCCGAGCCCTTTGCCCGGGGATATGCATTTGTTGCCAGCGACGTATTGGAGTCTACACCACGTCACAATATTACCAGTCGAACTGTTTGCGACGTAATTAATTTTAGGCTTCCCCAATGTGTGGGATATATAAAAAAGGGTTCGGTTTGCTTTGAACTATGGAGTCTTACTACGGCAGTCTGAGTTTAATCAATATTTGATTTAAGGACGATGTTGAAATGTTATGAAAGGATTTTCCAATAGGTGTATAGGGCTCCATCAAAACTTTCGGGGCCAAACCAACTACAAGTTCCAGCCGGTACACTTGTTGATTTGATTGACGGATGGAAGCTTTCTTCTTGGGGTTCGTTATCACTCGCAAAAGTTTCTAAAGATAGGCTATCATTGGTCATGATTACGATTTTTAGGTTATGATTGGAATTTCTCTGTTACGTAAGTTACTAATATTTCATCATTGACGAACAAGAAAAAACATAACAATGGAAAGTTCAATGTCAATTTGCTGTGTTGGAAGAATGACACTTTAGTCATCGAGACCACTAGAATGATTCGGTTAAAAATTTCTGAAAGCCTAAAGGAATCAAATCGATTATAATGTGACTTCTTTACATAATATTAACTTAACTTTAAATTCATCGTTTTTCTTAGAATCCTATTTCCGTACAGAAAGGATGCACTAAATACTACAGCAGGTAGGTATCTTCGACTGCTTTGAATATTTTATAAAGTACTTCAGGTAGGGCAGGTAGATACTGTGGCTAGCTAATATTAAACTTATTGTATATTAGAGCAGTCGAAGGCGGTAACAGTGTTCGATGGCATTCAGTCTGTACTGGCCTAAGCAGGTTTATTTTAGTTTAGGTAATTTTCATTGCAATTTCTTTTCAATCTCGTGAAAGGAAATGAAAGATAGCACAATTACATCACATACATTTTATAGCCGTCTCATTGTTGTGTTTTATCATCACAGGGTAATTTTGCTATCCATCACCGTTTTCTTAATACAGTTGTTTTTTACTTGGTTCTGTAAACGGTGATGAATGACAAAATGAAACGCGCCCGAAGACACCGAATGTAATGTAAATGCTTTTGGTTGATAGGCGCAAGGCGAAATCGATAAGATTCAAAAGGAAATATCGTGGCGAAGTAGGTACAAGTGTATCAATATATTCTTATCAATATATATGTAATGTATATTTAAAGCGTTACTAAGATTTGATTTATTTAGGGATAGATATGATTTACTGGTGTTTGAGTAGGTACTTAGCTAGGCGATACTTTTGAGGACACATTATTTATTAATACCTATCATACATGGTGACCACATATGTTCCTATAGTAACCAGAACCGACGGCGACGGCTAAGAGGCACAAAAAGGTCTCAATAGTCTCAACATCTTAAGAATGGAATGTTAAATCCCTTATTCTTCCCCTTTGAGATACAATTTCGAAACCTTTATTCTGTAATGTAAAAGGCGTCATTACTATTCTATTTGTTAACAGGCAAACAAATAAAATACGTTGCCTTACCTTTGTTCATAGCCTTCTTCCGTGAACCCGGAATTTGGGGAGAAAGGTACCTGAGTACCTACGTGTTCAGTTTATTTGCGTCAAATTGGTATAATAGGTACACACCAACCAAAAGACTATAACATGTAATCCACTGGGAATGTGGTAAACATTGATCATTACTCCACGTTATCTAGAACGACGCAGTGCTAACTGCATGCATTTTCAACGTCTGGAGACCTATACCAATACGATAACTGAAAAATTTGGGTTCTATCGAATATAATAAACTTATTAGGTAGTTGGTTACAGTTAAGATAACGTATACACTAAGCAGTTCAGTATTTCGAAAGTGCAGTTAGGTACATGAATTATAGTAACTTAATCGGCGGTACCGGGTGAATTAAAACTGTAAAATGAAGATTGAAAATTGATTGTAACACATCCATTAAATATAAATCCAGAATGATTGAAATAAGGTTAGTTAAGAATTTTCCTAATTACTGAGCACTCAATCAATAAAAGTACTTGTTCCGCAAGGATTACCTAAGGCCTGATCCAATGAATCTTCTATATAAATTTCAGACTATTCCATTACCTACTAATTGCATACATCTATTAAAATACCCGAGTTCACTACCGCATACCGCCATAAATAATCGATGTCTGACGGATAGTCGTCCATCACAGAATTTTATTCTCGGATCATCCATCAATTTATTGAACTTTATTAAAACTGATTTCCACATTTCACAGATACGACAACCCCCAAATTATTTTTGGAAGTAAAGGTCCAACTATTCAATCTAATCTAATCCAATAATCCAACTATCACTGTAGCAATAGATGGAATAAAACTAATAATAATAAACCGTCTATAATAAACAGGGGCAGTGCGTGGCAAGCTGTTGGTGAGTAGTGACATCACGTACCCTCACTATTCTCCCGAGGGCTCGGAGTTATTCACTCTCGCCTCTTGTGTTTGCCTTGATTGACCTGCCATGAATGGAGTCGCAAGAACGGAACCCGTTCTCCAGATGGGAAGGCTAAAATGTCATAACGATGGTAGCAGGCATGCCGTGATCTTGCACTCTGCGATAACCTCAGTCCCTCATAATTATTTTAATGGGGCCCATGCAATAAGATCGCAAGTCATTTGAACAATTTTGGGACGGTACTCGTCCATTATTCTCCCCCCATTTGCGAGTCCATTGAATATTCAATATCTTAGCCCATAATCAGTCTCCCTAGCACTGTACAACACTGCACCTGGCGGGGTCATCTCTGGGTGGATCATATTGTGTGCTCGGAGATGGTATCGGCCATGTGTGTATCGTATGTAATACGGTAAGGTATTAAATTGTCTTAAAAAGGGCTCTTTGTTGTCTTAAAAAGACATCTTGGCTTCCGACGCACGCCTCTCAAAAGCCCAGGACTCCATAGTCTCGAGAGTTACGGAATAGAGATATAATAATACTATCATGTTCCACTGGGATCGATCAATCATCACTGACAGGACTATTGTAGTCAATAACTCTTGTATAGTGGTGGTTGACCGTTCAGAGCGTCTGACAATAATTGTTGAAACAACCATTCCCTAAGGCGATAATCTCGTGAAAGCGAAAAGAGATAATGAAGATGGCCGCCATCAGGAAAAAGTGAATTACCTTTTTATATGTCACTGTTTCCTTAATATGGGTATCAAATAAAAGGGTTTCTAGGCGATGAACTTAAAAAGTATAAAAATGAATTTTTAAAACCCCCGACACAAAAAATACCTCGCTGGGGACCTAAGATCATTTCGGACCTATTTCCGGAGTTCTTTACGAGTTAGAGGCCCCCCGACACGACAGAGATGGAATTATTTATTATTTACTTATTCGAGGATTTTTATGTAACGTTTTTGAAATTTTTAGTGTAAATACATACATATTATACATAAGATCAACGCAAAAAAGACATATGCATGCAAACAAATATTATTATGTGCATTGACGCTAATACGAATCCGTACCTCCTGCTGCGTAGCAGTCGCGTTCACAACCGCCACGCCGCAGAAGCCTTCAAACAATAATTAAATGGGGGTGCTGTTAAAATATTGGTATTGTTCAAGTTTTTTTAGGTACTATTTGATCTGGCACACAAAGTAGTATGCATATCGGCTTATCGTACCTTCACCTGATGCATTTCATATATCGAGCGACTCTAATAAAGATAGATAATATAAGTGATGGCTAATAATGGCAAGACTTATTGCTTCACTCCAACCTAGTCTCGACACGAAGCAATGAGTTTTCTCTCCAGATATGTACAAGAACTCGATTTATCTAATTTAGAATCGCATGGTTCCCGGCAGAGTAGTATTTGGGCCGCTCCTCATCTACTATGGGATAGGGTTGTTTAACATCAGACATATATATACATTATATAGCGCAGACTCAGTCTCTTATACATGGCTTGAGTCAACAATAGTGACCGAAATGCGGCAATAGGTTCACCCTCTATTACGTGGGACCGAATGCAATGATTGGTGAAATGTGGGTTTTAATTCACCTCTGCCTCTTCCGGGAATAAAGGCATGATTACTTTTATGTATGTAAGTTGCGCGGCCTCATAACATAGGGAACGTCTCTAACAATGTTTAGTAACTAACTAGCTGGTAACAAAAAGGTAATAAATTGATTTGATTTGATGTAAATGTATAGTGATTTAGATGTTGGGACACTCTCATAAAAATTATAACCTGAAATCTTAGCGCTAATAAAGACTTGTTTTATTAATGAACTCCCCGACAAGTAAGTAGGTATATTATAAGAAACGTTGTCACATAATATCCTTGGGACACTCGTGATTATATCAAAATTGCACAGTCATTGAGTCAAACAATACTAATTGTCTCTTACATAATCCCATTTGGTTTCAATTACGATGAACATTGTTTGTATTATTCTGAGCTAGGCTGTAGGTACTAGTTACAGACTCGTCAATGAGAGACCAGCTAAACATAATTGTGTACTTTTATTAGCAACATTTTATTTAGGTAGGTACTTCACAATGAGAGTAGATTTATCGATTGACGCAGATTGACCACATTCTAGCAATTGAAACATCGGCTATCTGCAGTTAAAATCCCCATGTACTTACATTGTAAAAGAATGTAATAATTTATCACATTTGTGCAGTTGAAAACTTATTACAAAACAGAATGAAGATACGCGCTTTTTAATAAATAGTTCGCCAAGCTCCATATAGTTTCCGAAATCACACAAATATGTGTGGTATACAATCAGTGATTGAGAGACAGTTTTAATTTCTATCACTAGTTACTAAAATTAAGCACTTGTAACTAGAGGGAGGAGAGCCATACCTCAAAAATAAACAATAAACCTACCTAATATCCTTTCCCCGGGAATAGCTATATGCAATAATTTCATGTACATTTCTAATGTATTATTTTCATAAACCAAACCTGGCTACGTCCGTGTAATATCTAGTCCTAAAGGGCATGATAAAGTGAATGTATAGCTAAAGGCTTTGTTCAAACCATTTAACTGATTGTATGATGATATTGTGTTACGCTCGGACCAAATTTGACATATATCGAGGTGGTGCCGGGTGGGGAGTTGACAGTATAAGTAGTACACGTGAACTCTCATGGTCATTCGGTCGATCGCTAGGTGACCCAGTCCACTCTGTGTCACTCAGATCTCAGGGAGCTAGAGAGGAAGGGTATAGGCAGCTATTGCCTTACCCTTCAAATATACTTAAGTAAATTAGAATTAGAAAAAATAGATAACGCAGTATAGGCAGCTAAGTATCAGAAAATAAACATTCAAAGTTAGCTAAGACATCTTTGATTTCTTCAGTTTAAGATAATGATAAGCCAAAGTGAATCCAGTTAACTCTACATAATATGGTCCTTCAAGCCGCATTTGGGAACTCGTCTGCTGTGCAAGCAGTGTAACGGTCGAAACAAAAACAATGTGACGAGAGTTAGCGAAATTTATTAAGAAAAGAAGTTGAGGACCTTTGGAATATTGGCTACCACACCTAAGCAACTACTGACGGAACTAGAAGACGTCTCATTGTTAATACAAGACGCTCAAATTGACCTAAATGAGTGTCCAAAAACCAGTTTGAGTAAAGGATACATAGGAACACGTTTGGACCACCACGTCGCGATTCATCATAATCTTCTGAGTGCTGGAGCGAAAGAAAAGCAGAATGAAAATCCATAAGTTCTGGAGAAATTGTACTTATGGTACCTATGCAAAGTGATATAAAAAACCTCTTAGTGACGACGAGTACTCCAATGAGTACCGGGGCGATCGCTAACCCCAGTAACACTCAGGAAGATAATTTTAAGCTGCCTAAAATTCAGTCAGTCAGTCAGTTATGCCTTTTCGAGTGCTTATGAAGATTGGACGACGTTCCGAGACTTATACCATTAGTTCACAACAATGCCGTAAATCCTAATGTAAACGTAACTATGTGCGCATGCTTTTAATGACAAGAGAAGACCGAAATCTACAGCGAATCGTACGGAGGAATGACTGCACTGAACCAGTTAAGGATTTATCGACTTACACGGGTTACGATCGAAACAGCATGCACTACTCCTCTTTTGGTCTTATTTAACCTAATGTGCAAAATCTACCGCAGTCCATACCGATGTTATTAGTGCATGCTTATAATTAAGGATAACATATCCTACTTATAAGATAATACATAGTCAATAATCTTTAGTTTATAAACAACGTCACAGAATACTTAATAGATAACCGCGTTTAGATAATGAAGGTCATTACAAGCAATAGTGGACATAACCAACCCCACAAGCATAAACCACGTAAATTTAAAGGCACTTAGGGACTACAACAGTGTCTGTTCATAAAGTTGTTATTATACTACCAATTTTCCAGGGAAGTAGGTGAGTGATTGACTGAGGAGTAATGTGTTGTATTTAAATGGGAGGTATATCAAGTAGCGGGCATATCTAATAAACGCAGTTTCTAACACTGTCGGATGTTTAAAAAATCTACAATTTTCAATAAAACGCTCACTAGCCTGCAATGAACAGCCTGTTACTTAAACTGTCAATACTGAGATAGGCTTTGACTTTAGGCCTAAGCTAGGCGGAAATTGAATTCCCAGATCCAGTACGGCGTTTCCGTGAAGCGTGGCCTACATTTTCGTAAAAACACACTTCATTGACAAACGATCCAATATTTCCTTTAGTCACGTGGGATGGAATGGAGATCGATATCCGGTTAGTATTATTTATTACGTCTTAATGAGTAATGCACGTTAAGATATATATTTATTTTCGGATTTTGTAAGTTCAAGATCATGTGTTTATAGATACATGTACATATATACATATATATGGTAGGTACAGTAGATATATGTTTACTATAGTAAGTAGCTATAATAAATTGAATTCTACTTCAAATTCCAGTATGTAATTTAATCCAAAAGTGATTTGGAGTGTATCTTAGATATACAAAACTTGACCTGACTACTTTCTTTATCTTCCAGAGAAATATAACATTTGATTTAGTTAGTTCCACCAGTAATACTAAGAATAACAATTTATATCAATTCAATTAAGTACTTATACCTATGGGTAGTATCAGGTAGCAACAAAAATACAAAAAAGTATTACAGATTACAGTATAATGTAACTTTATTCTATGCCAGGATCGATTTAATAAATTGATATATTATGTATCTTGCTAAAAACAGCGGAGCAAAGCGAGGCCCAAGTAACAAAATGGAGATATTGCGAGGGTAGCATAATTTATTCAAATATTTTAAATATCAGAATATTTGGACACAAAACTAGTAACAAATAATGATACTTATTTATTTCAAAAATCTTCTCTAACCTTTGCTGTCCTCACACTGGTGAGTGAGTAGGGTGGCCTTCAGAAACCTACGCGGGTGACATGTGTGTGACAGATAACGATCTCGGTGTCCTTGACCACCATTCGCAAACAAGGCCATTTCCTCCCTTCGACTTGTCTAATAACATATTGGAGCGGCGCGGTAATATAATATATTGGTATGAAAGTCAGAACACGTGTATCAAAATCCAAATTATCTTCTAATAAAAGGCACTAGCTCAATTAGTAGGAAGCATCTACTCATTGAGTTAGATGGGGGGATAAAAGTTGTGCCACAGAAGAAATAATAGCACTACGGTCTTCTCAATAGTGTTATACGAAATAAACTAACTTCAGCTTACCATTATGTGGGGTGAATTCAAATATTTGACGTGGCCTTCATAAAAAAGTAATCGATTAAACAAATAAAAGTCTAATAATCTATAGTAGCCTAGTAATCTAATCTGAGAACTCAAGGGTCAAAAATGTTTAGAGACAAATAGAAAAATAATAGGATAATAATAAAGCAAACATAGATAAAGAGTTATATGACGTGCACAAAGATATCACTACGATTAACTGGTTTAATGCATTCTAATCTCCATTATCATTTTGAAATTCAGGTGTAAATTGTAGATGATAATTGTACTGAAAATACATTATTATTACTCAATAAAATATACGTCTATTAGAACTAAGTGCTTGTGTACCTACTCGATTTTTATAAATTCTAGATAGGTAAGATAAGAACTAAAACGTAAGGACGAATGAAATTACATTTTATAGACTGAGATTAAAAGCGCAAATTGTATAAAATAGTTATTTTCGTTCCGTTCTGCAAGATTCCTCCCGAACAAATATAGTTACTCGTAGGTAGTACTTATATTGCAAATGTAAAAAATAATTCGGGTAATTTTAAATGAATAATTCTGAACCTACAAATAACCGACAAAATTACTGTTTTTTAATATAATAACTCAATCTCTCTCTCTTTCTCTTTCTCTGTTGATGATGACATGTAACTTGATATGCATCAACAGGTGAATTCAAAGATTTCAATAGAATATAAAGGTTTTAATGTCTTACTTTTACATTGGCTTTAGCAAAGTATTCTGTCAAAAATAAATAGCAAAAATGTTTACGTTTTGCTTATTCATTTTATTAATCTCGTTAAATACGAAGTTATTAAGTATTTAATGAGATTAAAAAAAGTTATTAAGATGATTAAGATTAAGACCGTAAGCATCATAACTGTTTTAAATATTTTTTGTGTGGTTCAATGTACTATAATTCACGTTTCGTATAAATTTTCCATAACCTAACCTCAGGATCTGAGGTTAGGTCAACTAAATATCCCACGAAAGTTACCTTTTCATATTTATCTACTTTTAGACTAAGAATTAAACTTTTTTAATATTGGAAAGTAACTAAATATAACAGTTTTGTCAGCCACCCATGACTGAAAATTTGCCGTCTCCTTTCACACACTGTTGCGTAGTCAAAATAGGGAACATAATTATGAACCTGTTAACATCGCATGGATATTACTTTCCAGCTCACTAACTACAGAGCCCTGTGATAATAGTGATCTCTAATATTAACTGATTGAACGCTATGTAACATGCGACGTGGAAAATCTATTGTTCGAGAGCACAGGCATCTGTAAATGGACTGCATACTAAAGTGTGCATTGAATATTTCGATACAATAGTTTCTCGGAACGGTATATTGCAAATTGTTCACCGAATATCAATATTCTACTTAATGCAGATAGTAACTATATTTAAATATGTTTATATGTTGTATAAGTATAATATACCTATATAATACAGCGGTACATGTGTGGTAGAGGGTACTCCTATTTTGAGCTGATTTCTTTACTCCAATTTGTATTAACCTCACCTACAGCTGCAGATACAGCGTCTACATTTTTTTCGAGCCTCACACTATAATACAGCGTATGTATGTTGCTCAAATTGTTATTTCTATGATTCTGGTTCTCGGTGGTTGGTTCAGTGCCAAAATCAGAAGCAAGTCTACTGCCTAATTACTATTTTGACATTCTTTATGGTATTAATTGTATTTAAGTTATATTCCGACCGAATTAACTAATACATATTTGAATTTAGCATGTACATGTTCATATATTTTGGGTGAATAAGGTTTAATATCAATATTTTGTATGCCTTCGGCGGAACATAGCTGGTTCTAATATTATTATAACATATTTTGTGTAACATATATGCTTCAAGAAATAAATTAATTTGAATTATACTTTTGATCTATTTAATTTACAAACATGGTAAACTTATTATCCAACTACTGCGGGGCCAATACCCAGCGATGACCTCCTTGATTACCCTGTGATGCTTCGAACCTCAAACACTCGACAGATTGGTTACTAATATTCCGCAATGTGCTTGCAAACCTCGTCATACAATACATTGGGCCGGTGAGTCCACAGGACGCCCTTTCTAGCACCAGTTTTTCTCGTCGTCCATCTTTGAAAATTGCCAGGACGCTGTTCGAAGAAATCGTTGAAGAATTCTTCGAATCGGAATTCAAGGACCTGTAGACTACTCTAGAGCCAGGAGTCCATGCTTGACCTAGAATGTCGGTCTAGAAATATTACTCCGAGAACCGGAATAATATTTTTGGCAACGAGCTGTAACATCCCTCTGATTCGGACCAACCCAAATTACTTTGGGCGTGACTTCTTTTTCCATATTGAGCGCTTGAAGAAGTTACATCGAGGGTGAATTGAGTCCATCCAACTACCTTCAGAAGGAAGCCACCTCCGCCTTTTAGAAGGACCGTCTTGGCACTCCAAATTTGCAGTCTTATCTTACCTTGACAGCGTTATTTGTATGCGTAAGTTTTAATCAGTTATAGTCCTATGGCTTATGTACTTAAAAAACGTAAACAATCTTGGTATGTCTTTTAAACAGTTTTCTTCAAAAACTCAGTAAGTATAAAAATACTTTTCGGCTTAGAAACGTATTATAAAGACTAAATATTGGTATTGATCCTCTACTTAGTCAGTTAGTTAGCGTTTATTTGTTTAACCACGTGTTAAGCAAATAAACGATTTATAAAAAGTTGTCACAACATTGTTTACCTTTTTTTAAGTACTTACCTAACCAAATGGAGTATAGATTATAATGTGTAAGTGATGCGGAGGGCTGCTAGTAAACATTATAATCTTTTGTTATAAATTTAGATGGTAACAAAAATAACAGTAAATTTGCTCAGGTATAAGTAGGTACCTATGCATATATACAAACTGTTATTTTTGCATATGCAATAAGCTGCCAAAATACATAATTATTATGTTCTACTTATCATATCTATAGCGCATCCTGCGCGTGCCTGTAGTTTGCCTTTAGAATAATTCGCCACTGATATCATGCCATACAAAATAACTAAAATGTTTGTTTACTGGAGATATCAGTTGCAAATGAAACGTCGAACGAAAAAATTAGACATACCTATATTTGGTGAACAACTTTGCGAGTGCAATATCGTCAAGCGTATCGCTGAAAGAGAACCGTAACTATTTATGATTTCCAACTTTTAATCAAGTTGTCGTCTACAGGAAATGTGTTTTAGTTAAACAACAAAGTTTTGAAAGTCAACGTTTTAAAACAGAGCTAAATACCTACCCTTTGAATTGGAACTCACTGTACAACAAATATTTTACAAAGTTTACATACATAAATATACGTATCTTCTATAATTATTTATTAATTATAGATATACCTACCTACACACACTCGTACGTACATACCTAATATTTTAATACACTAGTCTAAATCTCTATAATTTTCAAATTCTTTGTTCCTATTTTAGTTATATAACTATACACCTAGGTACTACTTAGGTGTCTTTAGGTATAGGCACGAGTTGCGGATCCAAAATGTAGGTACTCGAAATGCGCTGTATACCCACAGTACGCGATTTTGGTCTGGTGCAACGATGGAGGACTAGCTTAAATCTACCAATCACAGATTATTATATCAAAACAATCCGCAAAGCGCAGGGGCCTCGTTTCTCTCGCGACTTGGGCCCAAGGTCCGTGCACTCCGTGCTGACAGGTACCTTATACTACTAATCATTAACTAACATTATCACATAACGTGAGCATTTTTATGGTACACATTACTGAATACCTGTCTCGCCTATAGATTTGTGCTTTACATAGTTATGTAAAACAACATGATTGTGAAAAAATTAATCTGTTTTCTAAATGGTTACCCGCTTGAAAAAATACGCGATACTTATACCTAATGGTAGCTATAGTGAAACACTGGTGCGGGTGGCCCTGGCATAATATGTAAATATATCTATATAATATTGTTCACGATGGACAGAAAACCCCAGAGGATCGTATTCGATAGAAATAGTCCCATAGCTATAGAAATCAGACAGACATCATAGAAATCTCAAAACTAATTTTAGTGTAGGTGAGGTCTGGACTCACGCTCATCATGAACGTTGTTAAGACCGTTCGTAAAATAAACTAACTTTTATTTAGGTCATCGTTGCCCTTTAATTGATAATTTGAGTTATATTCGAAGTTGATGGGATGAAAAACGTACTTAAGGAACATAGTTACCTACCTACCTGTCGGGATTTTTTTTTATTAGAATCGTTTTAGTTATACCCACAATATTACGTTAGTTTGATCGAAATTGGTTAAGTAAAACCGGTGATATGACCAAAAGTCACTTTAATCGACATATCTCTGTATCTACATCCCGCGACTCCGGTCATTTGTTAAAATGTCCTTGGATACCATATGTCTTAGCTTTCACATTGAGTGGCATCATACCTACAACATTAATTCCTATTAATAGGAAGATAGTGTCACCATTTCACGAGTCACGATCATCAATCATCATTCATTTGCCGTAATGTTTCTGCCGAACAATTAATAAGCCTTTTTTATTTAATGGAATTGTTCTGGAACGAAATGAGGATAGATCTAACTAGATAACATAAACAGAAGAAGTGCGTAAACGTTAGTAAATAAAACTTGATTAGTACAGACCTATCAATTTAATGAGAGACTATAGTACAAATGACTTTGTGAATGTGTAACTTCATACTGTACATTACGTCTAATTCTACTGAACATTACCGGTCACCTTGGGTCTTAGATTACAATTACCACATCGATATTTTCTGAATCGAAGGGTTGATGGGATTCAGTGAAGCTCATCTTGACATATCTACGAGTACACACGCACACAGACATGCAAGTTCCTTAACATCCATACTTTCGAAGTAATGAAACAATCGAGAGGAAATAAACGTAGGTACCTAAATGAAAACGTAACTTTTGCACCTAATCGACGACGGTGAATGAACTACAGTAGGTAAAATTGCAAAAAGCTGTATTAGCTGTGAGCTCACTCGTTTTTTCAAAGAGTTAGTTTTACTTTGCTTGATATGGATGGTACCTCTAGCATTTCTAGTTACTAATATGCTTACTATAGGTCTAGATAGTCATCATCATCATTATCATTATCTATATAGTGATGTCTAAAAGATCGTAAACATGTCATAAACTATTTTTTTTTCTGGGTATGGATAGTGTTCTGTCTCTTTGTCAAATGTTTTTATTGATGTGCTTAGATAGATAAACCGATAAACCTCTTTTCCGTATTTAAAAAGGTTGACATATTTATTCTACTATCAGAAAACCCTTACTACTATGTTGTATGGTAATTATAATATTCATAATACATCTTGACTTACCGACTAGCGTTGATGTGTAAGTAAATAGTTATAATCACGCATTTTATGGCAAGCCTGTGTAGATTGAAAATAGTAATTTTTTACCCTTTTCTACAATGTGTCATCACACTTATTATAAATTAATAACTTACTCTAAAAAGGAAGCCAGCAAGAACAGTGTTACTCATACGTACAGAACTAACTAGTTTTATTTAATGAAGATTTGGTGCGGTATCGAATATATATAGAACTGAAATACATAATACGAAATTAAGGGTTGTTTCGTCTTCTTACCACGAAAGCTCATTCCATTTCAAAATTTATTAACCTACACAGATTTTATTTATTCGCTTTTATTTTTATTTATACTTGTGTAAAGAAAATAAAGGAACTTTATCTTTTTAGTTAGAATTAAATTAAATTCGCAGTGCTTATTTATATATTATTTTACAATCGCCATAGCATATACCTTGATACTAATTTATTTCAAGTTTGAAGTGACGATAAAGTAGGTACCTACCTTGGTAGATTTTTCAAGTACTTAATTTATGTTAAAAAGCTTTAGCAAAACATAAAAAATATTGATAAAAATAATGTGCTCTTACATGGTAAGGTACATTGACGATGGTCACATTGTCAGTCTCAGTTAGCGGGAAGGAGGCTTCGGCGTCAAACACAAAACGTTCAAGACGGTGATAACTAATAGTATCCTCTTCCATATCCGAGATTTCTCTGGTCTGGTACAATCTGAAAAATAATATTGTTCAACGTGAAACACAAGACGAAAGCCCGGTCGATATCATTAACTTATCCTTAGAGTCAGTGCCGGATTTACCTCCGACGGGGCCTCAAGCAACAACTAATTTTTGAGGCCCTCGTTTTCATATACCCCCTCCCCCTCCCCTCTCTTCTTTTTAAATAACAAAAAACATATTAATTTTGCAAAATTAATATATTATTTGAACCATAATAAAAATTCTACTCTATTACAACTTCTTTCTACTTTTTTTATTCGCAAATTGATAGATAATATCATAAAAGTCAAGTTCTCGAAGCTTGTCTTTATGTTATTTCTTTGCTTCCTGGTAAATCCGGCACTGCTTAGAGTAGGTATAGGAACAAAGTGTGCGAGTGACAGATATCTTTACAGAAAGCCTAGGCGTAAGAAAGTGACAGAGTATACTGTTTCTCTATTTAGGTCAGTGTGCTACTGCATTACGAGGCTTTATATTTCAGTGGTTAAAAATAAATATGTATTTAAGTAAATAGTGATTGAAAGTGAATGGAACAGAGAGCTTTTTTCGACACCTTCATTTCAACGGGCTTTCTTGTGTAAACTTGGGAGCAGTCCGCGAAACAAATAAACAGTAGAATTTTATAACAGTTTTATGTACTCTTAATATAATGGTTTTCGTCTTTTATGAGGCAGTGCTTGTTAAATAAATGACAAACACAAGACCAGATTTTGATATGACCTGAATTCTCGTAGAACGCCAAGAATTGCGTGGCATCGATGATATTGGTACTAAAATCATAGTTATAATGCTCTAACATTTTTTCTGGTTAGATGAAATAGTGATCTATGTGTACCACTATATCTCCTATTAAATAGGTACTCCAAAAAAAACTTCGAAATCTTTCATTGCCGTGTTTATCCACACGTCACCTATTGTGTCGTGAAACCTCATTAATAAAAATCTATTGGTTATTTTTTATTAAAACCTAACCTAACCTTAAAGTATTGTTAAGAAATATTTGTTCAAATGTTTAAAAAATATAACAAATGGTTAATAAAAAATAATTTGTCCCAGAATTACTTTTCATCGCCGTGTTCTAAACATATTTTAGAATATTGTTTTATCTAATAACGTGCGTCCTCCCTCATAATATGCGCTAAAAGTTGCATGTTAGTGACGTACCTACATGTGCCTGCGTTTTGGCGCCATATTATGTATAAGTATACCATTTTTATGTTACAGGAAAGGTTTTCTTACATCGCTGTAGATAGGAAAACTTTCTATTTCAATAAGTTTATCCTTTTGATTAAACATTCAACAGAACGCCTTTTCTCTTGTTTATTTTGTGAAGTGTGTATTACTTCGAATAATGAACAGATTTTTTGTTATTATATTTTTTTGCCTCAATTTTCATCGCCGTGTTTTCATTGCCAAAATTTGCTATGGCAAGGAAAATAAAAACAAGACAATGAAATAAATTTCATTACCATGCTTTGTAAAACTATTTAGTTTCATTGCCGTGGCCAGATGTTTCATTTTCATGATATATATTTTCATTGCCATAGTATGATTTGGCATCATAAACATCTTTACCTGTTATAAAGGTAGTACCGAATTCCAAATAGAAATTAAATAAATGATGTGACAGCTTTGATTCTATTATCATTGTTTATCTGTACTACTTTTGCAGATTTTAACCTACGAAATTTGTATTTATTGTATATAAGTAAAATTACTCATGTGAATAGGTATTTAGAATATTATTTTTGAAATGGATTTTCATTTCCGTGGTTCAGTCTTTAATTCCCTTGCACATTTCTTTCATTGCCGTGGACGCTTGTTTCATTGCATTGTAATACTTAATCTTGTATATCTTTTTTAGTTATCTGCTAGATATTACGCAAGAATACATATAGCACCAAAACTTTTAATAAACGCGATAACAATAATTTGCTGCGCTGATCTCTCTCCGAAATATTAACTTTTTATTTAATATTTTGGAGTCTCTCTATTACTCCAAATAGAATACTTAAAATCGGTAATCAGTAGTCTCCTTCTAGTGTACCATTTTGACTGAGAGGAACATGACTGATCCCTTATAGTAGGTGTACAGGATGGAGGTGAGTTAGTTTTCTATTATAGGTGGCAAGTAACCGAAATGTAAATTATGTGAAATTAAGATATACAAACGCACATTTTCACATATCTGGTGCATTATGTAGACAAGTATATCTATTGCTACATTTGTCATGACGTTATAGATATGTATTTAATTAACCCTATTTATATACGATTATCTACCAGTGTAATCCCTATAAAACCGGAACATAATAATATATGGACGGCTATAAAGAATATTTAGTTCCAAATATAAAATAAATTACCTGTTATCTCTATAAGCTCAGAAACGTGTTGGAGTGTTAAGAGTTAGAAGGCGTAAGATTTTAAGCTGTTTTAGCTGTTGTACTGAAGAAAAGCTACTTCTAATTACTAGATTAATTAGACCGTACCACAGGCAGGTAGAGTCACTCGACGTCAATTTCGAATGATCATACAAATGCCCGTTAACATTATTGTGTGAACCACAAGAGTTTAGTTTTTCCTTCTAAGACATTGAACGCAAAAAGGATCTCTATCGGCGTAAATAAACGACTGAATTGTGTCAGACTAAGTCTCTGTAAGTTAATAAACAGTTTACAACGTTGGCCAAGAAACACACCTGTACGATTTCCAACTTACAATGATCTTAAGGCCAAGGATGTTTCAGAAAAAAATTCCCGCTAATAAACCATAAGCTGAAGTTGTATCAGTTGTAATACTTATGTAAGTATCTACATACGAATATATGAATACAACTTTGTAGGAATCATAGGATTTAACGAAGAAGACGAATTTTTATAAACCATATATGGTGGTACACACTACTTACCTACATTAATTATGGTATTTTTATCGAATTGAACTCTTCATTAGAATAAATTAAATCCTAAATAAATAAATTCAATCCTTATTCCTATCTTCATTAAATCCGGTAGCAGTAGTTAGGTAAACGATGCATAATACCCAACTACTTTGGCAATTGCTGTAAAAATGGATAAAACCTCAAAACCTTCGAAAAACTCATAAATAGGTATTAGGTTTTTCCATTGTTTTCTTCTAATTCTGTACCAACGTCATCGTCAAAACCATGTCTGTACAGGCATTAGATCACTCCTTTATTTATTTTACACTATACTACTCCTTTATTTGTTTTGCAACATTTTTCATTCCTGCTCCGCACCTGTTAGTCGTAGTATGATGTTATATTCATATAAACCTTCCTCTTTAACCATTCTATCTATTGAAACAAACCGCATCAAAATCCGTTGCGTAATTCTAAAGATTTAATATACTATGTAGTGATTCTTCCTAAGTTTAAAGAAATTGTGTTTATAACCTTCCAGCATTACAATTTAACTTACTTGTATACGTAGGGCCCAATTTCACTCAATATTGGTACGTCACCTCTAAGATATTCCTCTGGATTGCTGAGGTTGAAAATTCGTACTGTAAAATTGAGAGGAAAGGGGACCACCGCGAATCTTTCCAACTGAATAGTGTCATTTCTCAAGACGGTTTCCTGGAATAAAATAAAAGTGGTTATTGTCCGTGTGGTGATCGAGAAAGTATATCATCACTCCCATCTCATCCGAAGGGTGTCGTAAGACAGAATAATATATAATAATATCTCAGATGACATCACTGCGAAAGAAATAAAACCCTATGCCAACCCATCTGGCCTGCGTGAAAACAATAGGCCAAAGCCCCCAACATAGGAAGAGGCTTAGGTACAGCAGTGTTCTGTGATAAGCTAATTGATTGATTGACTGTTAGTACAAAAAAGCGAACGGCCCAATAAGTTTACTTGAAATTCATGGGGCGTGTCTGAAGTCTTAAGTACTCAGCTCAATAAGGTTAGTTCATATCCGTGAAGTACCTAGTCTTGTAGGTACATCCATAATATGACCCGCTATATGTCAATGATACCTACTACATCACTAGCCAACCGAGAACTTGTGTGAATATTTTTCGTTCACGAATAGTTGCCGCACGAGTTTAGTGCACTGTGTAGGTACCCACTGAAACGTGCATGCATAAATGAGAAGTGCTTTTATTAAGCTTCATATTGTAGTGCTGGTCATGTCCGTGCTAAATGGCGTGCGCAGATTTAATTTATTTAAAGGATATTGACCATTTATGGTACTTTTATATCTCAATATGTAATATTGGTATTGAACAGGTCGAGGTCTAATCTGCTATACAGTATATGCAGATATTATTATATAATCTTTTAACTTTTCTATATATGCTATGTGGATTTAGCTCTTTCGCCACTGTAGCACTCCGTGCAATTCACAAAAGACACCAAAGGCGCGTACTGCGTGGATAAGCGCATTTTGGGGTCAAGATATATGCCGGTAACTACACTTACAAATAGGCTTCAAATCATATATTCATAAGAAAGATTATTACACGCCACATCACCATATTTACGGCATATTTTCATTCTCAATATTTTTTTGAGATTGTTAGGTTTTGTAAAAAAGCTTAGAAACTTTGTAAATGATGTTTCGCTATTTTGTTTACCTCTTGAAACAACTTTGAAGATGAAGCAATATCGTACGACGACGGTTCATAATTACAACCATTGTCATTTAATCTTTGCAGTAGTAGGTACGATTTCAGTAGAGAAAGTTATTCATAAGAGCGCTCCGTTATCGAGGAGGTTAGCAAGTTGAAAGAATAGTTAGTCAATATTTAGTCTGGTGAATTTTAAAATGGATGACCATTCTTAATATATTGAGACTCCTCCCTCCCTACCAACAGAAGGCAAAAAAATTAGCAGATTTGGCTTTGGGCGATTGGCAAACATGTTAAGGTACCTACTTATCCTAATTACAATTTTTTCATAAAGAACAACCCCAAAAGTAAAATATCATATTAATAATTAGAGCGCTTAGAAAGCCTTACAAATAGTCAATTAACAAATCTCTTAGAGTTTTACGAACTTGGGAAAACTTTAAGAAATTTGAATGGCTGAGTGAATGAAATGATAACAATAATAACTCGAAAATACTCCTTTTGAATTATTCAATTATTCATACTTTAAAAGAAAAACTTTACTATGACTTACGGTTATTTTACACAATCTAGTTCTTGACATGCAAGGTTGGCTGGTGCTACAAATCTTTAATTAATAAAATTCACTCTTATGCCGATATCTCTGCAAAGCATAGACGTAACTATATTCAACGGGAACAGTTGCCCTGTAGGCCTAAGTTCCTCTAGGTAATATGCCGGTATATTTGGGCTATCGAATGGTAATAGAACTAGAATTTGTTCCGTATTATTTTCAGAATAAATGATGGTTGAAACCAAACCTCCAGCCAGCGGGATTTTTTTTTGTTATGAATTTGATCACGCTGAAATGTAGTTCTATAATTAGGGCTATGCTATGTGAACACATAAAAGCCAAAACAGACATGGGTTTCATTCATGAAATACAGAAAATACACGTTAGAATAAAATTAAAAAAAAAAAACTAATCTCCATTCAGCGGAAAAAGGATTATTTAAGTCGAAAACAATATTGAAATGCAAATCATTAATTAGTGCTAATCATATAAATCATATAAATATGTAGTATAAATCATACAAATTATAACATAAAATTACATTTTTAACTGACCATAACCGCCGCCGTTTAACTGAATATATTATATTATTTTATTATAAAGTTGTAGTCTGCTATAATACAAAAGCAAGTTCGAAAAGTGTAAGTAAAGGAATAGCACTAATTAATGATTTGCATTTCAATATTGTTTTCGACTTAAATAATTTTTTTTCCGCTGAATGGAGATTAGTTTTTTTTTTTTAAAATTTTATTCTAACGTGTATTTTCTGTATTTCATGAATGAAACCCATGTCTGTTTTGGCTTTTATGTGTTCACATAGCATAGCCCTAATTATAGAACTACATTTCAGCGTGATCAAATTCATAACAAAAAAAAATCCCGCTGGCTGGAGGTTTGGTTTCAACCATCATTTATTCTGAAAATAATACGGAACAAATTCTAGTTCTATTACCATTCGATAGCCCAAATATACCGGCATATTACCTATAGGAACTTAGGCCTACAGGGCAACTGTTCCCGTTGAATATAGTTACGTAAAGCATAGTGCTTTGTTCTAAAGAAAAGAGGAGCGAGCTGATTATGCTTGGAGGTCATCCGACAAAGAACTGAAGTTACAGACTTAGCTCGCAGAATAACCAAGCTGAAGTAGCAGTGGGCTGGCCACATCTGCCGGAGGACCGTTGGTCGCTGGAGCAAACGAGTCCTCGAGTGGAGACCGCGAGAAGGCAAACGGAAGGTAGGACGCCCCCTAGCCAGATGGACTGATGACCTCAAAAAGGCGGCTAGTACACACTGGATGCTGGGGCAGTGGCGAACATTGGGAGAGGCCTATGTCCAGCAGTGGACTGCGATAGGCTGATTGACTGATTGATATGTAAATTCCATTCGGATGAAGTCGCGCGAAGCAGTGTTTTCTTTTATATGATGTTGATATTATCCAATAAAATTAGTGCATAGAATGGCAGTGAGTGTGACAGCTAGTGTAGACATTAAACTGATTATAATTATTATAATAATATATCATCATTATATTCATTGTGTACTATGTACCTACTCATAGATAATATCACTGTTTATTTTCTGATATAAAATATATTTACGAGTCGTCAACAATTCACAATCATACGATTATGAAAATCCATATTGCGAAACAAGGTCTGGCTACTTTATTTACCCACTTGGGGTTTTCAAGTTGTTGGTTGGTACTTGACTGACCCATCTCGATACGCATGAGAAAACTTTATAAAAAAAAACCAGAAAAATTAAACGAAAAATTTAAGATATAATTTAGACATCAATTTAAAAGAAATCTTCACAGAACATAACACAGTAAGTGTACCTATATTGTCATAAAATGCTATAGGGTTACCTATTACAAAATCACGCGGCAAAACGATTATGGAATTGTCTTATACTCACACTGATAATAGTTTCCTCGACGATATTGGGCAGTACAACAAAACTTACAACACAACTAACTATAATTAGAGCGCCCCCGAGAATTGCTGCACCGATACCGCATCCTAAAATACCACACATTTTTTTTCCTTTTAATAAATCTTAACGAAGCAACCCCACAGGCGCTCGACCCCACGCGTACACCTTCACAGTTTAAATTGCTATTAGTCTTGACATCGATATTGGCTATCTCTTTTTCTGATAACTTTATCAATGATTTCTAATTAGGGTTACACAATACTCAGAGTCCAATTGGATGTGCAATTTCAGAAATAATTACAGCAATACGTTCCTCAGTGCTTATCCATAACATTTTAATTACGGATACTTTTAATTCACAGGTTTTGGAAAACTCGTACAGTCAGCAAGAAAAATGCCAAATGTTACCCATTATTTCTTACAGTACCTACAGAGACGGAGAGGAAGATAGAGTTAAGCATTACGTTTACGTCATGGTTAAAACTTTGTCTGTAAATACATCACGAGCTTCATTTACGGTAATTAAAGTTTCATGTACCTATATCGCGTTGCAAGGAAGAAGTTCCTGGAAGGCTATAATGGTTTCCAATTAAGTGGTAACCAAATAATTATTAGTCTGCCACGCACCCCGTAGTAAATGAGTTGTTAACACCTCCTATAAATCCAATACAGAATTTACGGAAATCCTCGTGCAAATAATACCTAAGTGTACCTAAATATTGACCATTGACACATGAATTGTGTACACCTGAAACTAACCTAGAGTGTGTGTTAAAAAGTACCTAATAACCTCACCATAGGTGGCACATTCACACACTTTCCCTTCAAAGTTTTTAGGTCGCTATTACATTAACCGGTAGGTATCAGTGAATAATAAAATAAGTAATTCATCTGTTATTCAGATTCGAAGCGTCGTCGCGTCGTCGCACTGGTATTTGAGTAACCATGGAGACTGAATATCTATGATTAGATGATAACACAGATCCTCGGTTCAATTACCGTCTATTCTCGCTTTAATTAACGTCTATCCACTATGGAATTGATGGGCGCCTAAATTGCGGGCCTCTTTGTATTAGGGGAGAATAGAAGAAATGTATAGATATATACCTATACATTTTTAAAGCATGCCAACAGCCTAACCTATAATTTTAACGCCCATATACCTACGTTAATTTACTTTTATCTTGTACCAACAGTATCAATAACTAGTTGCATGGTTCAGTAGGACAACTTTTGATAAATGAGTGCAATGGAGCTCTCATTGCACCGTAGCAGATTACGGTACCAGAGTATCATAATAAAGAAGATTATAGCACTACATCTACCACCATTCTAATCAAGACTAACTAACTAAGATTTATTAGTTCTGTTTTTCGTTCAGCCTGTAAACATGGTCAAGGTAACCTGGTAGAAACGTCAGGCAATTTTAAGGTATGTTCGTAATATATGTATATATGGTACCTATATATCATTTCCATTCCCGATCACATGATTGTCAGTAGCTACTTTATTATAAAGATTTATTTCATAACATATTAAAGTAACATCACAAAAATTATCACGTATATATAGGCCGTCATTATCTGCAAACGGCGACATTCAAAATTCAATAAGATAATATAATATCGTCAATATTAATTAACAGTATGTCGATATAGGTACTTAAAATTTTCTAAAGTCAGAAAGAGATAACACTCCGGGCGCAGAGGACACTGTCTCACTGGCTTACCTTTCGTCACTCTCCCCTATTACCTTGAAACAAATACGTGGAATAATCACTGTATCGTGTGCCTAGAAAACAAAATTATAATCTAATCTAACGTTTGTCTAATGATTTGATGGTATTTGTAATGGAAATCAGTACGCATTATCTAAAACGAACAAGATAGACCTGCCTATCAGAAGCTTAAATTTTAGAAGTATTAAGATTAAAACACGTTGACTACGGGACTGAATCCAACCCCTCCTGCAGTGCAATAATCCCTAAATATGATTTCTTACCGGTGCCATTAGGCTCTTTCGACTTCTTTTCTTACCGTTATCTAATCGTTAACTTAAATGCATTTTATATAATAAATTTATAAAAAATTCTTTTTTTATTTGTTCCTTGAATTCTACGGAAGGTTTTTATGGAGCAGCGGGACCGGGATCAGATGTCCAAGCAGCAGGACCGGGAAATATCATTATAAATTAAGTTATAGCTTTATTTTAATTTTTATTTTAAAATACACTACAAGTTACAATCGAGTGATCAAAACACATAAACAGCTGAGAAACATTTTGAACTGGACTGCAACTCAAAACAGTGTACACAGATAAAACGTGACAATGGTATGCCGAGATATATGTGAGTTGAATTACAATAGGTATTTGTTTAAGTAACTATTAGTATCCATCTACAAAGATAAGAAAAATAATGGGATGGTTTTCCAGGACACAGCGTGTATACTGCGTCCTAATCAACCTGTTCAGGTTGGAGGATACCTTTTATGATTTTGATGAAACTGTTGAAATTAGGATCGAAAATGTTGAATTTACAATTATTTTCTTTTAACAATTCATTATACTACTGTGCCATTCTTACAATCGGGTTGAAATATGACGTGTTGTTTTTAAGAATTTAGCTCGACGTGGACTGTATTTTGTATTGAACGATATATTAGACAACAGATATAGAGAGAGAGTCTACCACGGAATTAACTTATGAATTAATTAGCTTGTGACGTATATATAATAAAAATACATTTATCAACACTATCTTTATTGATGGTGTAATTATACTTGGTGGACAGAATTGGACCTTTTTCGAAAATTTTTATTTTACTAGTGGTTCTCTGTTCTTGATATAAATGACTATATTTGAGGAAAATAGTATATAAGGATAATAGTGTTACTTGAAGCTTGAGAAAATGCTAATTATGAGAGAGAATTGCGAGTATTTTATGACATCTTTACTCCAATTACAAGTAATTGTCACTATTATAGTATCTACATATAAGTCAAAGGTACCTACATTGGAAATTAGTTATGAAAATGTACATTTAATTTGGAACTAATTCTGAATAATTGTTGCCAGATAGTGGGTAATCAGCTAGAGTAGAAAATGTCTTGTTTTGGACTCTTCACCAATTAGTTTTTGAATTTATTTGCTATATCTAGTCGACCCCATATCCTTCTCCTGTGAAGCGTTCGCTCTGTTTCATTTTCTTTTCTTAACTATATTTATCTTTTAAGGGAGCGACTGCCGTCTAACTCCGAGAGAAAAATAACCCAGCGTCCGTCAATCAGCAAGTGTACTTTGTCTTGGACCCTGTACCCCTGTGCCCCTCTCACACCTATCAACACGACAAACCACACGTGATTTCTGAAAATCTTTTAGGTGAGTAAAATATTGTAGATCCAGTTGTATAATTTATTGAACAGTGGCGAAACCACAGCGATATTAGTATCTAATCACAACCTTATTTACAACATAAGCTGTTTATTTATCGCAAAGAAATGTTAATCTTCGATATGTGTTTTACGGGGCTATGTAGCTACCTATCTATCTTCCAATGTAACTGATATCATACAAATATCACAGATCAAATTAAGACTAGATTTTAGCAGTGAACATCCTTCCAATTAAGTTGGGTCCACAGTAGTAGCGAAGGATCCCTAATAACACGTTTATTGCCAGCTTACCAATAGGTTGCGGTTGTTATTCTTCCATCGACCTTCCCTTTCCCTTCGCTACTGGATCACAGCAAAAGCATAAAATGCAATTTAATTTTAATTAATCTCAAAACCTCGATAGAAGTTCAGTCCCTTCACCGAAAATATCGAAGTTAGATTTTAAAAAAGCATGGTCTTCAAAGTGCCCTCAGATGCGTCCGGGACTAGCACGAGGATGATGATCTCAGTTCCTTCATCGTCATCATATGTGCAAGCCTTGGCAAAGCACGATCATCTTTGGGGTCAGTGCCTGATCCTTGGTACTCCGAGACTATGCTCCACTTTCAGAGCCACGAGCTGATTATCCTAGTACAGACCAAGGGTGTGAGACATTATGGTAATACTGGTATTTGTCACACACCTACACTTCACCCTTAAATACTCAGCCTTCGTTGGCTTAGGATCTTACTGGTGACGAACACTTGGATAAATAGATTTATAAAATGCCCACACCGTGGGCACCTATTAAGTACTTTCCACGCTTCAATGGGAACTCGCCCGGGTCCACAGCTTTCCGATTCTTGATGTGGCGAAGAGCAGTGTGTTCACGCTGCTGCTTCTGTAAGCGTTATCGGATAATCTGGGAACAATCTGTTATATGAAAGAGTGTAGTGTTTAAGTTGCCGTATAAATAAAAATATTCGGCAGTTTGTGGAAGTGTTAATGCCATCTCCATACGTTACCGCGATTTTCCCATATAAAAAAATTGTCTCCTGCTTCTTTAACACATTGACATCTGAAAACATCTGCAGTAACGTAAGATTTTGACAACGCCAATTTTTAGTTTGCGAAATTAAAACCTTCGCAAGAGCACCGAACATCTTATTGGTACCCTGGTCTTTTCTACCACTCTCCTGTGAGAACGATAAGCAACTTTTCGGACTAGCTCAGTGTAGCAACGGGTAGTCGTAGATGAACCGGGGTAGTATAATCAGTATCGCACACGGGCGTCCAAATTGCTAGCGGCGGGCCTGATCCTATCTACATAAGTAGCACAGTTCGATTTACAGTGTTTACCTAATTAGTTATCTAATTCACATATTCGTGCTGTGCTTCGTGTACCTACTCTTGACTATTCGTGTGCCAATTCCTATTGCATCCAATTTGATTTTTTTTTAGTTTTTTTCATTTATTGTGCGAATAACGGGCTGCATCACATCTTATGCAGAGGAACAGGATCATAAAAGTTATAATAGATAAAAGATCAGTAGGTATTCAGTAATAAAGTCGTTCTACTTTTAACGATGTAACACTAAGCTGATGGTGATTGACTGCTAATCAGAAACGATGATAAAAGAGATTTATTTAAGTATCTATATGTTAGCCAATAAAACACATTGGATTATGACATATCTAAAATGTTGTCAACTATATCTTTATTTATGTATGTAAATTATTTATTAATAATAGGTAGGTACAGGTTGAGAGGCTCGTGACTAAGTGGTAACCGAGTAGATGGTACATTGTAAGCTTCAGATCAGTCTTAAGATGGGTGACAATCTTAACACATTATAGGGGTCGTGTCTCGAAGGACACGCTAATGGGATGGGACCGATGTCCATTTGCCCTACAAACATATCTGTGGCGTTCGTAACAGATAGTTGGAATCCAAACGGACAACGGTCTGACTTTAGGGCTTCGATAATGACCACTTGATTGTGGAGGTCAGATGGGAAATCACTGGACGGAAAATTACACAGTTCGGTCGGTTTCGTTTTGTTGATGGACTAAAAGTCGACCCCAACTGAGTAATTTCATTTCCGTTGAGACCGCGGCGTGGCATTCGAAAAAATAGCGGTATACCTACTGTCATGAACCACAGCAGGATAAGCAACAAGCAATCTCCATAGAAACCACTACCAGATGTACCTACCTAACATCATCATTGCCTTAGCGTTGGTCGCAAAATGCCCTTCGTTCTAGATGAGCGCGGGCCTGAGGTGACGGTTGAAGTCACCTGTCAACCCCCGCCTGAGTCAGCCGGGGTGAGAGGAATAACTCACCTCCGGCAACCGAAGACTTCAGGTCTTCGTCAGGTCAGATTACGTGCGTTTTAGAATGTTCAAGTCCGACATACTCATTCTCAGCAGGGATTTTCCGTACGAAAAAGAAACAACGCCTTAGCGTTGCTTTCACTTTCCGAACCACTTGTTAGCGTTTTCCTTCTTCACAGCGGCACTGAGAAAAGTAATTATTAAAAAATTGTAGAACCGTTTAACATAATTGCCGGATTTCAATACGGAGCTGTTGTGGCGAAATCTAAAGCATTTCAGTAAGTATGTACCTAGGTAGGTATGTCGGCTTTTTCACAAATGAAGGGAACAGACGAGATGGGGATAATGATGCAATCATACAGTTAGTCATCGAATTTCACTTAATTCGATACACGTGAGGTACTTAATGTGTACATCGTTTCCACGTGTATCGACATAGATCGTGTAGCACTTGTCGCAAATTCTGTCGCTTTTTTTGCGTCGGTACCTACGCTATAACATGGCTTTCACGTACGAAATGTGAAAGTTTCATGGTACACGTGGATGGTCTGGGGGTCGCAACATCTCATACCGCGTTGTGCCCCACAATAGGTACCTGCTACACAATAGGTACCAATTACTAAGTATTATTTATCCGTGTACCAATTTTCTGCGTAGTTACTAGTCGTAGACTGTTAGAGATTAGTTATTAGAAAAAATGGGGTTTGGAAAGAACACCATTAGTGATAAGACCACCCATTGTAGTACCATTGGCACTTTAGGTATACCTACCTATATTTAGGTACTTCACTCATGACTTCGTCCACGTGAATTTCGAGATATATTATGGTGTGTTCACTCCTGTATCTACATCGAATAATGTAGTATTTAAGTTCATTCCTCGTCATATTTTCAATGATTTAAATTTTAATAAATCGGCATAACATGACTGAATCCGACTGATTTCGACTCAACTGGATCCTTCTGGAGAGGTCTTTTTACGGAGCTGTATAACCTGCCCCTTCAATGGCGATCGGTTGCAGTGCAACATGTTTACACATCATTTCTTTCACCCCCTTAAGAGGATAATTTTGGAAAATTCTTTCTTAAGTAGTAGATGGCTACGTTTTACCAAGAACACACCTTCCATGTTTCAAGTTTCTACGATCAGCGGATCAGTATGCGCGTTGATTCCTAAATCATTCAGGATAAATGACTTTTGACCCCTTTTAGGGGAGGAATTTCAATAGAAAAGAATCACCTTTTTTATTTATTCTGTTTACTAAAATTATATGTATACTTATGCAAAATTTGGAGTAAATTGGTCCAAGTAGTCAAGTTGTCTCATATCTTTACATACCTTTACCCGCTTTCCCTCTCTCTTAAGAGCGGAATTTTAGATAATCCTTTCTTAGCGGATACTTACGTCAAACAAAGACCACACTCTCAAAGTTTCAGGTCTCTACGATCAGCGATTTAGGCTGTGCGTTGATAATTCTATCATTCGGGACTATGTATTTTATATAGATAATTATACAGATTACTGTACTTACAGTTAACTTTGTCTTACAGTGTAAAATAAAGAGATACTTATCTATTTTCTATTTATGTTCATATCTAAATATTATTTGTCAAAAAACAAATAGGTACTAGTTAGAAAAAATACGCGAGCTCTCACCTCACACAGCTTATGGACACTTACTTTTTGGAATTCCGATTGGGAAAAGTTGAAAGATGACAGAATTTCCGTCAAGAATTTCCGTTGGCTTTACACGTGGCAAATTATTTCACATTATTAGGCGGCGACTTCTGTGGTGTGGCGGTAGTGCACGCGATTACTACGCAGGAGTTGCGGGTTCGATGCCTTCTACTACTTTTGCATTGCTGTGGGTGTTTCTATGTATAGGTAATATGTATGTACTTATTGACGCAAAAAATGTATGTAAGTATGTTCTCGCATTCTAGAACACATAACACATGCTAGTTAGGTTATACTTGCATTGATAAACTCAGTGTTACCATGGATCAGGGTGGCACGTGGCGTTGTGTAGATTGTTCTAGAATATTTCTTTATATATTTATTTAGTACCTACTGAAATACTTATAAATAATATTACCTATAAGTATCTCGTGTGGCATCAGTGAACCACATAATTTGGGTAGACAGATATGTCTCATGTCTTTTACTTGCTTACCTACTTTATTTACGGAGGAAAAATGTGGTATATTATGGAATAACATTGATATTAGGTATGTTATTTATTGGGTCGTGAAAAGTTTTCGTAGAATTTGAGAGCATTAGTTCTATACACATTTTACGATGATCACCTAGCTTCGTCAGAAAATAATTAAGGGAGGCGTGTAAATGGAAAATTTTGCGATGAAGCTACACTACACCCTGGTAGTCTATGGCCCTACGGTGTAAGGTACCTACTTACTTGAGTACCTATCGGTTATAAATTGTCGGAAAACTACTAGGTATAGGAGGTAAGTACCTATCTGTAAACCATTAACTTTCAGTGTGCTCATATTAGAATGATTTTCGGTGTTATTAATACTGTAGTCTGAGTATCTGACCACCGGCCGCTGTACCGCTCCCATGGTGCGTGGCGGTGGAAGTATCGACCGCCAGATTTGGTCAGTTCGCCACAGTCCGCCGAGATGCGCCGCCAACGCCCAGGGCGCATCTCGCATGCTCTTTACTCATACTTTTTCTTTATCTTCCTTTACCTCGCCACTTCGCCGACACCATTGGAGCGGTAGACAGCGCTCGTAGTCGGACAGTATTTCATTATTTCAGAATTACTTGCAGTATGCTGAACTACCTACTTACATAATATAGTGTAGCTATACTTATACCTAGATGTAGATGAAACATTGAATAATAGGTACCTATATCCGTCTTTGCCGCTTCTTGTGTGAGACGTATTCAGGTCGGTAGGTAGGTATCTCTAATTTGAATTGACGTGGACGTGGGTCCAATATACAAGATCTCGTAACCTAAATATCTAATAAAACACATGCGAAAGGAAAAACAGTAAAGAAATAGAATTCATTCTTTATTTATATCTAGGTATGTAGGTCTACTATTTAATAGATGAGGTTTTGGTGTCCCTGCGGGGGCTAGATAAAAATTACATCCGTAGAACTCAAACGCCAATAGTTACTGTTAATAAAATTAAGTACCTATGGAGGGATTGGCACAGCGAACAGAAAACCGGAGCTCAGGATGCATGATGCGACCGTATCAGAAGTGTTCAGTTATGTATTAAGTGCCTACCTATAGTTTAAATGCATATATGGCTCTATTAAACATACAATCTATCCATAGCGGCAACAATTGGGTCATGGCGTGGTCTACCTATTCTCTGAATAAGCAGACAAAATGGCTGACCTCTTTTCCGTACGCCTTTATTACTACTAGTGACATCTTGTAAACTGAAAAGTAGATATTTTAGTCCATTAGTCTGACGATAGGAAGCGTCACAGTCAACAAGTATTGATCGGTCTGCAGGGGGCCACCTCATATTCGAGGCTTTAAGGTATACGCCTCCGGACCACGCCTATTCCCACCCACCACCCTCTACACCCCCACACCACCCTAGATCGTTCGTAAACATTTCCAGAAATGTTCAACATTCTGTTTGATATCGCTATGAATAAGACTTAATTTACTCAAATATCTAACTAGATTGGTAGGTACCTACCTATTTTATATTATCACTACTTATATTAAACTTAATCTGTCCTTTTCTTAGTGACGTGTTGTTTTGTCAAATAGGTACCTACCTACCTACTTAGATGATCAGGTTTCATTTTGAAATCCGAGACATGCATCTAGGGACTATCCTAGCACACCACTGGTGTATCATTTGGTGGTATCATTGGAAAAGAATGGCCTATTCCCACTACGATTTGACAATACTTTTTAATTATTTTATCCTACCGTTTAATTAACATTGATCATATTCTTTCAATCGTATCAGTAAAGCCAAATAAAAGATAATGTAATATAAAAACATCAATAAAAAAAAAAAAGTCCCACGGTGCGAGTTAATATTCTTTTACTAAATGATTGTTTTATTTAGCTCTACTACAAAGCTAGTTAAATGATATAAATAATAAAGGATGTGAGGACGGAATTTGAGAAAGGGAACGTGGGGAAATGAGGATATGGAAAAGTGAGGGAGTGGGGAGGTGGGGCAATAGGGAGCAGAAATGAGGAAACGGGAAAATAGCAAAGTGGGGAAGAAATGAAAAGTGGAGAAGG
Organism: Pelosia muscerda; assembly: GCA_963691645.1. Lineage (NCBI taxonomy): Eukaryota > Metazoa > Arthropoda > Insecta > Lepidoptera > Erebidae > Pelosia > Pelosia muscerda. The sequence continues at coordinate 17,744,744 of OY829098.1, read as the reverse complement.
GTAAAAGAGGAGAGCCGAGTAGAGTGTAATACAGAGTTGAATAGAGTACCTACAGACATTTACCTACATCATCACGTTTCACGTGGGTAGAGCCACGGACTTTATAAATTATGAGGCACATCAAAAAACGTCCTTAATTTACTGTGTACCTGAGAACGTGGATGTATTTAATGGCAGGATCTCCATCTGCTGACACAAGAGGGTCAAAACAGTCATTATAAATGCGCAATTTGAGTAGCGTTAATTTGTTTGGTTTGAGTTTCATCACAGAAAAATAATAATGCTTGTTGGTAGATTTTGCTACGTAGGTTACGATAAGTTACATACCTACCTAATCGTTATGTATAAATTTAGTTTTATTCATGTTGTACGTTATGTGATATATTTGGTTCGCTATCTAGAACTGCAACTACAAATGTTTCACACAGTAGCAGAGGCGAATTAAACGTTGAGAGCGCCGCGCCGTAGGCAAACATTTCATCGGCGCCCCTATATTTAAAATCACTAGTGGTAAGTACCTACCCACTAGTAGTAGTAAAATATTCGGCTATTCCCAGTAGTACTACCATGTAGTCCTACCAGTAGTACTACTGGGATGAAAAAATGACATGCAAGTCTTACTATCGGTAGGTAAGTACCCTACCTACCGATAGTAAGACTTGCATGTCATTTTTTTCCCCAATACTACTACTGTTATAAAATATAGACCTAGTAGGTAATATTACAGATAAATCAAACGAAATGTTGTACAAGGTGGGCCCAAAGAAGTCATCTTATGTTGTTTAACATAGGTTAACATAGCCCTATAGCACGCACTGACCACTGTTGTCGTGGTAGCACTACTGGGTATGACGAGCTACATGAATGGTAAGACTGAACTCTAATTTCCAGTTGGCTTGTCTTTACTCCTATTTTTTTTGCGATATTGTACTAACCTTTGTTGTTACTACCTAACCTAACCTAACCTAACCTTTATTGCAGCTGCTGTTGCAACGCTACGTCTTCAATATTTGCCGTGTACCTACTCATACCAAACACCCATGAGCCTCAATCTTTCCCTTGTTGCTCTTCAATATGTCGTGGGGCCGTTTCTCATACGTCGGTTCAATGACAATACTAGAAGCAAGCCTCCTGAGATGTTTTATTTCTGATAATTACAAACATGGAATACTTACTATCCAGCCAGGTCTCCATGGTTACCCTTTACCCCTTTACTTTTATATGAATGGCGAATATAACATGTTTAGAAGACCATTAAAATAATATGGATGACTTTTCAATCATTTGTGGAGACTTTGCTTGTTCAAGTCTCGGGGATAAATAGTGTAAAATATATATCATTACAGTGAGCATATGGTATCTAAGTACTGAATAAAAAGAACAGTGCTTTGATTATAATTTATTTAAGTAGGTAGCTGTATTACATTTGGTAAGGGACTGTAGACACAGGTCGATGATAAATGCATTAATCTGCAATCGTTTAGAACAAGAGCAAGATACAGCTTGAAGAAATATGCATAATAATAACCAAATTATTGAATTAATTAAAAACTAATTACATAAAATCAGTCATATTTTATTTTAGTTACGATTTTCACTAAACAGAGTTCATATTTTAACTGTAGCTTCTTATATGATATAAAACATATCAATTTACATGTTGTTAATTTATTATAGAAGTATCGAGTTATAAATTTAAAAAGGTAAAACATAATTGATCGTTAATAAATAAAATTTCTATTAAAGCCTCATGCTGAGCTTTTTTGTTACATTTACGTCAATTCCGGTGTAGGGTGCTGATTTTATTCGCCTTGAAGGTACAGTCGACATTTAATATGATCAGTCCAAGAGCTACGGTGATCAATAAATTCTTTCTTAAGCTGCTTTTGCCATTGATTGTACTTCGAATATTTTAATCAAATCTATGATCGACTTACTATTTTATAAAATATTAAAACTACTCAAGCGTGGATTTGTAAGGCATTTTAAATATTCAACCCGGAAATTTTATATGTCAAAACTGGCTTTAAAATGGTTAAGTACATTAGTACTATTCAGATTCACTCTTTTAAATGTTGTCTGTATCCGGAACGACTTAGACAAAACGATATAGGTTTACTTCTCATTAAAACAATAAACTAAACACAATGCATACGAAGTACAGTAAAAATACGAACCCAATAAAATCAGTTCCACAGACTGAGATCACTTCCTATGAAGTCTACAATGGCCTTACAAATTAAAAGTCTATCTTATGCAAAAATACTTTTTGCCGATTAGCTAGATTCAGGCTAGGTTTATTGGACACTAAAATTACATGTTTTGCCACTTTCAAAGAAGTATCAAGAAAATCTGAATGTTACCCATATGGAACTTGCACCCCTCTTTCTTTATTTTCTACATACATACAGCCACCTTAGTACATACGAATATCTGTGAGTTTAGAGTCTGGTTTAAATCCCGTTATGAGTTTTGATGTTAATTCATTCATATGCGGAAATATAAAAAGCAATGTAACATTCTTCATGAATACCTTATGAATCATGCTACGTAAAACAATTTCTATTTTCTTGAAGGTTGTTCATCTATGTGTAAAACTAAGCCTGAATCTATACTAACCGGCTACAAAACAACAAACACGTCAAATGCCTAAATAAATCCTTAAATTATAATTTTCAACAAATACTTATTCATTTGTAAATATAACATAATATACACGCTGCAATGCGCCTCGAACCAATTTTGTCTAAATTATCATTCAAGATCAACTAAACAATATGAAAAGTCAGTAGGTAAATTCATATAATACATACATGATTGATATAATATATATACAATAGTTGCACACCAACTTTTGTCCAGTCCAATACAATAATTATGACAATAATGAAGCATAATGGACGCAGCGATTATATATAAACATAAAATGTTTCATAAAGTTATCAAAAACATACGCGCGTCATGAATAAAACTAATCCCAAAAAAATCTTTTATACTGAAATTAGCTATGTGAATATATTAAAAAAATACATTTTATGTAATTTATATTCTAAATCCGGCTTCAAAATTACTTTGAAAATAGGTATAAAAATTAAAATATACTGCCTTTCTTGGTTAGGTATGTTAGATGTGGATTTGTTATAGGCAAAATACCCTTAATTTGAAAAAGTTGAATTTCGTGTCATTGTCATTAGCAGTGTATATATTCTTAGTACTGTGTCAAAGCACCCTCGTGTGGTTCCATCAAAGTGGGACGCAGATAAGGAGATATGACCACCCTCCGTCAACATCGTCGTAAGTAAATGACTAAGCATTTTCTTTTATTATTTCAACAATTACCTGAATGATATAAATACATTGCTAATAACAAAAATTTGAAATTGTTTTGGGTAAATAAATAATAATGGGTAAAATTATAATAAATTATCTTAAATGTCGTCACACATGCCAAAACTATGATAAAAATACATAATAAAAACTAAATGAGGGATATTCCATATTATAACCGGGCACAGCCCGACGAATAGGAGTTTTCGTAGAAGGAGTTTCTTTTTAAAGGAGTCCGCTTTAATAATCATCGATGTAGATAGTTTTTATAAGATGTCGAAGTGAGAAAAACAGCAAAGTTTTGTTTATGTATTTGAATTATGCGGATTATTACTATTATTATGCAAGCTAATACGAATACAGGTACGTAATATGAAAGACACAAAAGATAGCCAGGTGACGCAGTACAATAAGTTTTTTTAGTTAATGCCTTATATTTAAACACATAGATAAAATGCTGCTCGCAGTAATATACGAGTACATACAAATTGAATGACGGAAGTTATGAAACCGGTTGACGGCAATTGGATTATCCTCTATACAGTAGCAATGAAAGTACAACATAATTGAGGTGTTGATATATTATCTAGGTCTAACTTCTTGGAAAAGTGGAAAAGTATAAAAGTTGAGAGTATTAACTTAATTTTCAGACTGCTTTTTTTAATAAGTGGGTCGTCTCGAGATAATATTAGACACATATAAGTATACAGGTGTATTTTTAAGACGGGGTTGTAAGGCAAGTACCTCAACCGTTATAATTGGACTGTGCAAATGGATTGTCAGTTTTTTGTCCAACAGATGACAAGCCTACGTCGATGGCAGTTGCTCGGACTGCATTAACGCTGGTGTCCTACAAGCCCACAAGGTTTTTTTTTCATAATATGACACGTCAATTTTGACTTCACCTCGCCTGATGTTAAGCTGAAGGCAAAGTCTCATGAAAGAAGGTCACCATTGCAAACACGTTCAGTGCAACAATGGTGGCGCTCAGCTTGACGGACCCGGGACTGTAGTAAGAAGGAAACGTGCGCCGGCATGGAATTTCAGGACTTAATGGTGCGGCAGAGAGAAGACTCACCGAACCGCTTGGCTCTTGATGGAATATTCTGTACCGTATGCGAGTGACATCTAAGTGCTGCACGTGTTGTCCTGTGTAGGAAAGGTATGTCGTCCCCGACCCTGTTTTTACTGCATATCAATAACATGCTGTCTGATGACTCTATCCATTGTTATGCGGTCGGCAGTACCGGGGACGCATGTTACACGGACTGTGCAAATATTTCTCGCTCAAAGGTAGAGGAAAATCGGGTACAACTTCTGCCTAAAGCGAGACTACTCTCACACCTAGTCAAAAAAAGTAGAGTCTTGGCTAGGACTCGAGTTTTTTTGACTCTCTCTCCCGTCTCAAAAATTGAATTTGGATGCTGACTGTATGATTTTTCAAAAATCCAAAACATCAAAAAATGTTTATTTGGCTTTGCTGACCCGTCTCAAAAATATCTACACCTGTATATCGTAATACCTAAAGCAACTGTCACATATATAAGCAACAGTTATAGAACTACGAAAACTACGACATATTATTATATAAAAGACGAAGCACTAAACTAATCTACTAGGTAAAATATTTAAGCCTTCGTCGTATCAACCTTCGTCGTATCCACGACGCATCTTGGAAAGTTAAGTGACGTTAAAAATCTTGCAACGTACGTTTTGAGGTTGGTTATTACAACAAAATGTTTTAAAAAAAAAGGTTAATTTGTAGGCTGTGAATATAAAAACAAAACTGTTGTTTAACGATGTGAACATTTTTGAAACACTACTTTAAGAAGCGTTTATGTAAGTTCGTGAAAAGATTTTAATATAAAATCAGTGATCGCATGTCACTATGTCTTCATAACTGTACAGACGATAAGCAACGGGACGACCCAAATAAACTTTAGATATGATTATTGGGATTATCTGGTTAGTTAAGAAATATTCATTCATTTCTATTATAAAATGACTAGTTTATAAAAACATGAACATAAACTGGCGAAATGTGGGTGCTAGCACCTCTGCCTACCCCTTCGGGGATATGGGCGTGAGTTTATGTTTCTATGGTTTTTTTTTCAGTTTATAGTTATGAAATAAATTAAAAGTTCGGATACCGATGTCGTCATTATCGTTTTAAAGTGCCGGTTAGTATAACAGCAACGTTCAGGCTCCACAATGGGCAGTGTCTTTCGATATTGTAAACATCATGGAGATAGATAGGTCTTCAAGAAGATTTATATATTAATTACTAGTGAAGATTAAACACTGGAATCACTCCACTGAACATTCAACATCAAGATATAAGTAGTTGAACATCGATAACAACATTGAGATTATTATACCAGTAACCATTAAAATCGATACATTTATTGTTACCGTTAATATGGGGCACATCAACGACAAAACACACTACATTTATATTCGTTAAAGTAATAGTCCATTAAACATTGAGATATGTGCTTCCGTACATGAGTGCGCTGTCGAGCGTCAACATTCCACACAACGACTAACTCGACCATCAACCTTACGATCCTTCGCTACGTACACTTCTGTGACGCGAGTGCGTCCGCGTCCCACCAAGTGTACATCCGTCACAAAAACTGATGCCCACATCTAATACAAAATCTTAAAGGAACGTACTCTATCACATCGTGAATATTATATAATACTGAAAGTATAACTAGAAATAAATAATTATATATGTGAATCAGCACAATAAGTAATCTTAATAGATTTAAAAATCGGTATTTGTATTACCGTGTGCGTGTACTATTTCAAGTTGAAACTGACAAATATTATAAACACTCTTATTACATTAGCAACTATGTTTATTAGTCAATGAAACCAGGTAGGTATTACCAGAACATATGAGACAAATGTTACACCTATTTAATTAAATGAATATTTTATAAGATGCCAGGGCAACGTATTGCCATTTAAAATATTTTGCCGTTATGCGGGCAGCATAAATAATTATTATAATAAAATTACATTAAACATCGAGTTTCCCTTATTTAAAATATTGTGTTGTAGCTTTGGATTCTAGCTGAGGAAACAAAAAATTCCAGCAGTCCGAACCTGCTTACTCCCCCCCATACTGGAATATTTTCAATATTACGTACATATTTTTAGAGTTCTAAGGTTAAAGTAAACATTGAAATAGCGTCGTTTAAAAGAACCGACGACGAACAACACCAAGAAGTACATCCAGTATAATATTATAATAACACCTAACACATACACAATAATATGCACTCTGCGAAAACTACTCAGTCGATGGTGTCGTATCGGAGTCACTACGAAAGTACGAACTTTACGCCACCAGGCTATTATTATTTCAGTGGACAAGCGTCGTCTCTTATTAACAGATACTACGCGTAGTCACATATTGAGTAGGTATATTACAAAACCTTCAAAATATTTTAAACCGATAGGTACCTAAGTACTTCAAAAATATATGTCACAAATTAAATGAATCGTTAATTTCGTACTTTGGCAGACCGAAAACATTCATGATATTAACCTCGACACGACGAATATTTAACAGCCCAAAAATATGTATTATTTGATATAATTATTTATTTGTAAATACAGAAAATCGTCGGCTCAGTTCACAAGAGCACTGGTATAAAGTTCGTCATTGTTAGGCCGAGGGCGACGCCTCTCAGCAACGCTCAGTTCCAGTTCGAGTGGTGGCGACGTGATGAAGCCGCGCAACGTCAATATTATATACTCGTTCACGAGTTGTCCGACGCATTCACAACGTTTGCGTACTAAAATCCACTTTTCTTTCAATTTAGAGTCAAATCAATATAATTGTCGTATTTCCGGGAGCAAATGGTGTCTATGACGTGTAGGCCGATAAGGCCAATGACGATTTAATGATCGAATTTTAGTATGGAATCGATGGAGAAGTCAGCCCTGCGTCGTTGCTCGAGCATGATGAATGTTTGGACGGTGCGCAGCGCGTCCGGGTCGGCTGAGGAAGGCCCCGGGGCGGCCGCGGGACGGCCACCGCCTCCGCCGCCACCCGACTCCTTTCAGCTGGGTTTTTGCTGCACTTCTCGCATTATTAACTGCTAATACATAATAGTGACATCAGATGTTAACATATAAAAAGAAACATTATTTAAATCTGAGATTTGTATGTCTGTTCTAGTGAAGAACGGAATTAGTTACAGTACCTGGTGGGAGCGCTCAGAGGTGATGGTCTCGGTAGCGCGCATCGGAGGAGGTGGAGGCCGAATCTGTGGCCCGTTTTCTCGTTGCATTTGGCAGCGACTTGGTTCTGGCGGTCCACTCGTCACTAAAGTTTTAACCATACAGTACAAATCTAACACCATCATTACTATTTATCACTATTACCATCTTATCAGAAATAGTATATATTTTGCAGTAAAGTTAGTTTCGCGTTTGTATCCACCATCCAGACTTTCAGACAACAGTACAGTCAACCTGCGGCGTAAATATGCACACAGAACAGTTAAAATGCATAGCACATAAAATATTTTAGCTTTATAACATTTATTTCCTAAAAATACGATTGACATCCAAAGCCAACCGTCACCAGCTTCGGTGAACATTAGCATCTGAAATAAGTTTATAGATAAATAAAGAGCGATTTATGAACACAATTTTATGATGATGGTTTGAGTCACGCTATATTAGTAAGGTCTAAGGTTACAATGAACAACGGTTAGATGCGGATACATTTAAAAAAAAAGATAAATCAAATTAAAGATAAGCTAACTACGATATTCACTTATATCGAAACACATACCAGTGGTGAGGGGTATAGCGAGACGAGCATTAACAGCGAGGAGATGATCACGGCGTAGCTGTAGGTTTCCTACGTGATCCTCGAGACGAACGTTTTCTGTACGTAGTTGGTGCAGGCACGACAGCAGCGAAGCGACTGTGCACAACACGGCGTCAGCGATGCGTATACCACTCATTAACGATTAACTCGCGATGATCCATGATCATAATTATGACAAACAAGGTCATCTCGTAATAAATTCGCGACCGTTTGGCAAATCCATCGACCATGTAACCAGTAGATTACTAAATAATGATGATCACTGTATCTAGGATATTCCATTAAGTTGCACATCGTATATCGGGAGTCATAAATATACCACGTGTCGGCAATATATTGTTAAAGGATAAATAAAAAAGGAGGAAAGGATATATTGTGAAAAGATTATTATATCTTGAGTCTATTACTCTACTATAATTAAATTAATATTCAAATTCTACAGGTGTGATCCGCAATGCAAACAGATTTTCTTTCTCTAGTTTTCTTATAACCCGATAATAGGTTATAGTTTGCGGAAACGAGATTCAAATTCCACGTGGGTGGGTACAGTCAGTACACGGGTAACAGTATAAATACTTCACACATCAATTACATAATGAAATATCGAAGACGTACTGCTAATCTACTAGGTAAATCGTCGATGGTCTGTCTTTAAAGGGTATACGCATTTTATTAAAAGATATTTAAGGTCATGAACATTTTTAACAAAATATAGTGAAAAGTATTATTGATTTCTCCAGTTTGTATGTTATATCATGTGATTAAGTCCTGCAACATATCTCTCTAGATGCACTTAAGAAAGTACAAAAATTGTAAAACGATTTATCCACATAGCCCGATAACCCATATCATTTTTCTTTGTAGCTCGTCTTACTGCCAGTACAAATTCTACTAAGTATGTACTAGTAGTACTTTATCCGGTACCGACCGGAATTTGAATTACACTTCTTACTTTTTCTTTTTAAAATTTGATACTTTAAGTAAGTACTCGATAAATTTGGTTGACAATGAACAAAATTAGAAGTTAATAAAAATATATTTTGTGTTAAGTATAATTGAAAAATATAAAATGAAATAATTTTATCAAAAAATAAAAAGGCGACTGTTTGTATGGTGCGAAAATTTCTTACTAAAAAGTGGTTATGTCGTACTCAAGATAGCGCCCCCTCAAAACCGTACAACTTTGCGTCATCTTGACGCTATAATGTTCAATGCCTTGTTAAGTAGTATCCTTGTAGTAGCTAAACAATTTAATAAGCGTAGAAATGGTGATATTGTAAATGATCACTTTGGCCACACCCATAGTTTAATATTCTGTTATTTTTTGTTTAAAAACAAGTCTGCAATGTTTTTGTTTTGTTTTTGCAATTTTAATCCCGCAGTAGTAGTACGGGCAATTTTTTTTTCACAGTAGTAGCACGGGCAATTCTTTTTGCTGTTCTAACCACATACACCGTAGTAAGATAGGTAATTGAATTACCGGAGCTGCTATTAGTAGTAAGATTGGGAGTACCTACTGATGTAAGAACTCAAGTCTTTTCAGAGAAACACGACTCGTTACAACGACTTTGACGCTTCACAACTTGATAGAGTCTTTAGACCTTGAGTCCTGCGTATTTTAAGTCTTCGACTACGACTCGTACTCGATTCTTTTTAAACGACTCAGTCGTTACGAAAAGACTCCTACATTTTAAAAGGACTCGACTCGTTGGACTCGTGAGTCGTGCTCATATACTATACACGTAAATGTTAACTGTGCACAGGCAATTATTTCGTAACTATCACAGATATCAAAAACTTTAAACTGATATCTAAAGTGCGTCACCTAACGAACAAAATGACAAAATATTGAACTACCGTGCCATACATTTAGTACGAGATTAATAAAAAGGTTTTTTGAAGTAGGTACAATTTGTACTCTTTGATGTAGCTTCGAAATTTAAAACTTTTATCACAGGTTGTCGTTCCCGCCACTAAATTTGTAATTATTCTTTTTTTAAGTTGTCATAATAATCGTGATTGTTGAAAATGGCCTAGGGAAGTACTGTAATAAACGCTAAAAGCTATAATGAGATATTAAATGAATGTGGATATAATATAAGTACTGTTTTATGTATTAGGTACATACTCAGTAATTAATACAGGGTATAGGGACACTTTATTATTATAATTTTAAACAGCTCATCTATATCATGCTAAACGACTCGAGTCCTTTAATACTAGACTCGCGACTAAGTTGTGAGTTTTTTTAATAAAAGACTTATGATGAGAATGATTTCAACCCCTTGAACGAGAATTTCATGGAAGCTGAGGAAGACAAACTTTGCTCACGAGACAGTCTATCGACGAGTGGAGAGTGGTTCCGGCAGTCGTTGTTCCGAAAGTCATTCCAAAAGCCTCGAGCGCACTTAGGGAAACTCGTGTTGGACAGCTGGATCAAGGGTTTGATTCAGAAGCATGTGCACGCATGGTAAAGAAGTTCCTTTCTCTGGAGCTCTAAGTACCGGCGATGCCTTTGTACCTCATGTTTTTCATAAAACACTTTATATTATAAAATATTATTGCAAGTTCACAAGAAGACGCGGGCAGAATGGCGTCATTGTATAAGGCAATATGTTATTTTACGAGCATTTTATTCCATAAATAAGATTTTTCTACGGTTTTAGAAGTTACGCGAAGAGAAAACAAATAGATTAAAGCTCCTTTTGCTGAGAGAAATGTAATCTGTTTTTAATAAAATAATTCATCAGTATAAATTAATTTTCGTAAATGGACGTAAAAATATGTCATCGGATATCGGGCTAATAGTTACTCGTATCATACTTAAATGTGGAAAAAGGGACATGTGCAACATAGGCAGGCATGCTCTATTAAATTCTTTATCAAGTAAAATGGGGCTGACCGCTGTCAGTTAAGAATATTACATTGTGTTAGATAGGACTTATTTTCTTCCAAGTAGAAACTCAACAAAAGTTATGTGAGACAATTAGAATCAATAATGCTTCATACTGCAATATAATATAATAAAACTCCTATTACCGTCCCAGTGCAGGGCACGGGCCTCCTCTAGGGCCCCACGTCTGCGGGCGCATATCTCACCATGGTACCCTCGTGGTGTCACTAAAATCAAGTAACTATATGACACTCATTGAAGTACAATTCTCATGAGTTTGCCTTGAGACGCGATCATTGTGTCAGTCATTGTTCTTATTCTGGCAGATTGAACTATCACGAGTCTATTACTTCTATCTACCACAACCACCTTGTGGTCTCTGACAACAATAAACTGGCGAAATAATCGTTATCTCAAGTCAGAAACATAATTTCGACTGTTCCGTGGACTCGTGCGTTATAGTAAAGGGAATAAGACAATACTACCATGCTAATCAAGTGCATTTTGCCCCGCTTAACATACCTTCGAACGTTTGACTCCAGGCATGCAGGTTGCAGGATAATTAAGGTTTGACACACACATGAAGGGGTACGTAACTTGGCTCGCTTGTTCATTAAGCTAAGGACTTCTTAATTTTGTTAATAATATTCTGAATGACCTTAATTATCTTCTTTTAACACCTTGTTTACTGTAGAACATCCATAGATTATATAAAATGCAGGGGTACGATGAATCAACAAGGCATAACATCAGCACGTTTGAAACATCAAATTTATATACTTGACCATAAATACTATAGCTACTTTTCGCTACTAAAACAGTAATGGACCAGAAGTACCATTAATATTATATCTATACAAGCGCCGCAGCAAAATACTGTTTTCATAATAAGAAGTAGCTAGAGTATCGATTACCCATTTTTTGTGTTTAGTATATCCATTAAGGGTTCTAGTACCTGTGACATGTGTTTTACATATAAATACATTTAGAAATACAAACAATTTTTGTCACATCGGTCGCCAGAAGCCATAGAAGAAGTACTAATCGGTCAACATTTTCATCATCCACATGATCAAATAACATTTAGGCGATCTCTGACATCGTTCAACCACATGAAGGATACAAAAGTAGAATTTTTTACTTTAGTACTTTTTGTCTCTAATGAGATTTATAATAATTAAATCGCATGCATTGGTACACATGACATGCAACATAAATAACAATTACATTTAACATCAATAGTTCTACATAATGTCCATACATTGTCTGCAGATGAAAAAAGCAATTTAATGTCAATTAATTCACGTCGTTTGAACACCACTAGCTATATCTGCACCAAAGAGGTCAACGTCAGACCAGTCCTTTTAGAAAAACCAATTAATATACCTTCTTAGTGTACCAAGTTTCGCCCCTGCACGTCCAGGTGCCCTTGTTAGTAATAGCATAGTCAACGTGTTCTTAATAAATTAACTTTAGATAAATTCAATAAATTAACTCTCTTTGTAATTTTGCAAGGAAATCACCTCTCGCTTCACTTACCTAATAAATAATATAACCAGAAAAGTACTTACTGTCGAAATGCTGTGCTTGCTCCATTAGGAACTGAGAACCTTGTTCCCATTGCCTCTCCAATAGTTGATCGAGACTTTGAGCGCCGGTCGAGCCACGACCTGAGTTACTATTGACTCCCTACACGAATGTTAAAAAATATGTTTAAAACATTATATACACACCTGTCAAATTTCAGCTCTATGGGAACTTTATTATATGAAGACTATTTTTCTGAGAAGCTTGACCGGACCACAATTATTTGTGTGTTATACTATTATAAAAGAACGTAGAACTAGAGCAACATTCATATAAACTAGTGGTCGCTCGTCCCCGCGATTACAAAGTAGCCTATTAATACATATATATAGATTTAAGTAATTGATTATATTAAATCTGCATGATGCTAAACCTGCTCAGTATCAGGAGGGTGAACCACAGGTTAACTCTAGCTATATTATTTCTCCACCCGATATTGAACTAACACCCATGAAAAAATGTCCCCTTGACAACAATACGAAGTAGTAGTAATAGTTGGTGAAATATGTATACAACTTGTGTCTAACCCTTCGGGTTACACAGATGGAGTTATGAGTGATTGTGAGAGAATATTTTCCTCAAAACGGGAGTTAATAAAGATACTTTAGGGGTACTTACGTGTCCGGCCTTATTCATAAGCGGTGGCGGAATAAGAGGATCGACTCCCCCGGCGCCAGCGGCGTGAGCAGCTAGTTCGGCAGTCAACTGCTCTTGAAGACAAGCCGCTGCGCCGCTCTCCGGATTTAGCTCGTTGCCAAGCATGTGAGGTGCGCAAGACGGTCCCGTTCTGGCCAAAGAGTTGTAACTATGTATTAAAAACAAGCCAATATTAAAAACCGAAAATGTTCTATATACATGGTATGATAAAAATTAACGCGTGTATGAAAAGATTATAAATGATATATTTATTATATGAATCCATCACAGTACGAATAGATGCAGTTAATTATAAATAACTATTTTCGAGTTAGGAATTTTGTTTTATTTATTTATTATTTTATTTATTTATTTAACGACATTTATAATAATCGAAAGAGAGATAGAGAGGGAGGGAGAGAGAAAGAGAAAAAATATATGGAATGTATACTTGAAAAAGAAAAAGAAAAATAAAAGCAATCGTCTGAGAGACAACTTACTTCGCTGACTCCATCTTCGGTTTTAATGGACGTTCTGAGCCTGAAAGGTAACAAAAAATAACATTACAAATACAAAATAACTTTATATGAATAACACATATCCCCATTGACCTTCACCGCTAGATAAGTGACAAACAACAATATGTCGATTGCAATAAATGAATAAATGTTTGTAAAAATATATGTTGTTGTGTTATATCCCTGAAGCGGTGGTATATTTTAAAACATAAGTACTCGTATTATGTTCAATTTATCACATTATTTTTGGCACATTCAAACTATTTTACTGTTGTTGAAGATGAGGATTGTGCTTGAAAGCTATCCATGCGCCATTTATTTCTCTTGATCAGTTTTTGGTCTGCATGGTCAGAACAAATTCAAAATCATCTATGATGTTCTATTGCACTTTTAGAACCTTTAAAAATCATAGTCCAATATATTCCAGTCTGACTTAACCTCCCAAACCGACTCCGGCGATGGGACGAAGATTTTTCGCACGATAAATATATAATGTATACATAGTCATTGCTGTTTTCGATGACTGTATGTTTAATTAAGTTCTGACATGTATTCTTTCTATTTAATAAATAATTATTAATGTATATATAATAGGTATATTATTAATTGAGGAGGAAATTTAAATGAAGCCTCTTTTGAATCTTAATTAGTATAATATTGTCTGTAATAATACATTCTTTTTAGAAAAGTTCTTTTTGACATTATGATTATTGATTTATAAACTGAATATAAGTACATATAATTAGAAATTTTAATGAGATTAAAAAATATATTGAAACAATAGCATTTAATGTTGTTTTGTAATCGGTATATTACTTATTTATTGAAACAAACTAAAGTGTTGCTCTGTAATAAGGAGAAACAACATTAAATGCTATTGTTTCAATATATTTTTTAATGTCATTAAAATCTCCAATTACATATTCAGTTTATAACTCAATATTGATGTGTGACAAATGAGTGTAGGTATTCATCTCACAATATTATACTAATGAAGAGTCAAAAGTGCTTCATTTAGTTATATAAATAAAAAGTTCAAAACTATTAACTTTTACGATAGCGATCTATTGCGTTAGTAGATTTATAAATCAATGTTAGAATACATTAGAATTAGTTAAGTTCACCAGAGAAGGACTCAGCAAGAAATATAATTCTAACTGATCGTCCTTCTCATAAAAAATATGACAATTGGAGAGTCCCCGCCACTGCTGTGTTGTTTTAATTGTTAACAGTGTTTGTGAATTGGTAAGAGTTATCTACTTGATGTACTTACTCGGTGAACTAGGCGGTGAGTCTTTAATCGTTTCTTGATATATAGACTGTGTCGGTGGAGGTTGACGACGTACACTCGCCAAGCTTTGTGTAGTTATTGTCTCTGTGTATGAATTAAATTGTGAGTAATGGGATCACAAACTGTATAGTGACCTATCGACTTGAATTTGACCTATAATCTTATATTCCCTCATAAATTACAGTGAAAGCAGTGCGAGGTTTATTTGTTTTTTGTTGGTATGTGTGTACTATATCGAGGGTTGGGTGTTAAAACCCGATAAGTGAAAAAAAAACGAAAGTAGTTTTAATAACTCACTAGAATCAGAATTTTTTGCTCTTCCTAGTGATGTTTCCAGATAAACCTATTTTAGAGTGTAACATAGTGATATACTAAGCAAATAACCCAATAAGTGCATTACTAAATAATAATTTTAGTTGAAAATACTCTAAAGCTAGTTATACTTAAACATTTTACATTTTCTTTAACGAAAGAACCGTATAAATTGTATTTATTGGCATTGAAATCTGAAGGATAATCACGTTAATCACACTAATACAAAAGATAAAAGCACATAATTTTATGTATCGGATTTTAACACGAGAAGTAATTTAATACAAACAAAAAGAATCTAACGTTAAAAACAGTAAAAATGAATTAACGGGTTTTAGCTCTTGATGATTTATTATAAATACACGCAGAATGGAAAAAAAAACATAAATAAGGCAAGAAAAATTGAAGGACTTTCTTATGTTACCAAAGGTATTACTAGACCAGCTAAGATTCCTAAACCTGTGCAGTGTGATAAATGTTTTTTTAAATGCACTGAAAAGTTTACTCCTGAAGAACGTGAGAATTTATGCCGAAATTTCCAAACAATGGATTTCAAAGCTAGAAAAAACTTTATTTTATCTAACATCAAAGTTCAGCCTGTCAAAACGCGGAAATTACAGAAGGCATCAAATAAAAAGGACCGATTGTTTTCAACCCTAAAAAAGATCTTTGTAGTATTTGCACGAAATATGACAAATCTAAATCGAAAGAAAGTCTAGAAGATGAATACCGACAGCATATACAGCGAAAGAACATGTGTCAAGCAGCAAAAGACGCTGATAAAGTTCGCGGATAAAACATTTATGTCTATAACTATGGATTTACAAGCTGTTCTACAGATACCTAGTGGAGGTGAAAGTATATTGTACTACATGAGAAAATTAGTTCTGTACAATTTTACCATAAATACGAAGCACGTCTTCCAAATAATGCTTACTGCCTTGCTAGTTTCCGGAATGAATATGAAAAAATACTATTAAAGGTACAAAATTAATTTATTGTTTTTCAAAATAATCTCCCTTGGCGTCTATGCACTTTTTCATTCGATCAAACCAGTTTTGATAACTTTTGTGCCACTCCTCTGTGGTGACCTCTGAAACGTGTTTTTCATACTCCTCGACAGCCTCTTCTGGTGATGAAAATCGTTGGCCGCGTAATTGGTTCTTAATTTTTCGGAACAGATAAAAGTCACAAGGTGCCAGGTCGGGACTGTATGCAAGATGACTCATGAGTTCTAAATTTTTCGCCTTCAAAAAGTCGTTTGTCTGTCTGGCCGTGTGAGAACTAACTAGCATTGTCGTGGTGCAGGATGATACGGCGTTTACGGTTATTTTTACGGAGTTCGTCAATAACTTCCGGCAAACAAATGGTCCTGTACCAGTCACTATTCACAGTACGACGATTTTCTAAAGCAACAGTAGCCAGGTGTCCAGTTTTATTAAAAAAAGAGGCAGTAATCCGCTTAGATGCACTTTTCATGCGCGCCACTTTGGTTGGTTTCGGCTCATCTTGAAAGACCCATACGCTCGATTGCTGCTTTGTTTTGGGATCGTAGCAATAAATGCATGTTTCGTCACCTGTTACTATGTCCCACACCAAATTTGACGCACCTTCGTTGAATCTGGTAAGCATGGCACTGCACCAAGTGACGCGGTCCGTTTTTTGATCCTCGGTCAAGTTATGTGGGATCCACCGCGAGCACAGCTTTCTCACACCCAAATGTTTGTGTAGGATTGATTGTATTTGACTCATGCCTATTTCTAAGGATGCACGAATTTCATGGTAGGTCACATGCCTGTCTGTTTCAATCATACGGCGCACAGCATCGATGTTTTTGTTGGTCACAGCGGTGGACGGCCGACCATCGCGAGATTCGTCACTGAGATTGATACGACCACGCTTGAATTCTGCAAACCAGCTATAAACAGTCGTCTTGCATGGTGCTTCATCGCCAAAAGCTGTTTCAAGCCGAGCGATGCCCTGTTGAGCCGTCAAATTACACTTAAAATCGTAGAAAATCATACTACGAAAATTTTCCCGAGTTAAATCCATGTTGTTGCAGACGCACCATTTTTTAAATGACGCCATAAGGTAAAAACAAAAGACAGTCAGATGAAACAAACTGTATTCTACAGCCAAAGAGTTCTATTTACAAATGTTGTAATAAATTTTTAAATATTGTTTATGTAAGTGGCCAGTTCCGGCAACTTTTAGTGTAACCTATGTAGGTATAATAGATACATAGACATTTTTCACATATCATAAAACACACCTAAAACGAGGGTAAAGCGATTTTCAACCAACATACAACTACCAGAACGGCTGGAACAATTATACCAAAGTCAGATACCGATCAGTATTTCCAAAAAAAAGATCTAGAAACGTTGAATCTGAAACTGACACTGATTAAGTATTATAAAAGAATATCGTGATTCATTTGGTTTTCGTTCAATTTTATTAATAAAGCAAATAATGAATAGAAACATATTTTTTATTATGGGGTAAAACCCAATAAGTCAACCCCCCAATTTACTAATTACAATTTTATGCAAAAGTTTATTACTAAACACACACTAAAATCATAAAATATATTATCATAGATATATAATGTAACTAAGTTACTAAGTAATTTGCATTAATTTAATATATTAACCTGTTTTTTATTACCAGCAAACTTCAACATTAATTATCTCGAAAGTTAATTTTTCACATTTAACGGGTTTGAACACTCAACCCTCGATATTTGAGCTCCTATATATGTAGCGAATTTAAATGTATTGAAGTAATATGTGTAGCATTTAACTTAATACTAACTCATGTCATTATAAAGTGATCGCGAAGCTCTAGAGCGAGGTAAAAAGATTACAATTCTTAATTTAATAAATAACATCTTATATTTAGTTTTTATTACGAATACTAATTCTGACACTAACACTCAACTCCCCACTGAAAAAGCAGAGGCCGGTAGTGGCTTCTTGAGCCAAAACGCGCGCGCCTGTTGAACTTTCTCGCAACTATTTGTAGCACCAAATCCGGGGCACTGCTGTTTCTATGCATCCCTTATGATGATTGACAAGTAGTTATAATATAAGAATCTGTTACTTACGCAAAGCATTAGGTGCATTGGCCATAGCTACGACGGAAGTCATTGCTGCCCGCTTTTTATTACGAATCGCAGCCGGCATTGGGTTGACGCTAGGGCCGGCCATTTCCTTACTGGTGCCAGGCATGCCGCTCACGCTGTATACAAGGAAAAAAAACCGACATTGAATTTTGAATATTAACAGAAAAAATACATCTATTTGAAATATTTTTAATATATAACATAGCTGTCGCCCGCAGCTCCGCCGGCAGCGTGAAATATTTAGATTAACTTTCGCGTAAGATCCTTCTTCAGAGAATGTACCTATTATAAACTTATCTAAAGACGAATCACATCGGCAAGTTCATTTTCAACGTAGAGTTTCGTAGAGACTGACGCGAGCAGCGACTTATTTCTATTGCCTAATGCGTATATCTGCTATGCCTAACTGCACAATCATCCTCTGAGCCCTTTCCCAACTAAGTTGGGGTCAGCCTTCTGTCTAGCTACGGAAACGCAGAAATTTGTTTTTAAAGGGTAGCAACTGCCATCACACCTCTACAATATACAAAGATATCGAAGTTCTACTACACCAGCACTATCATTATTCTAATTATATTATAATATAAACAATAGCAATAGCCAAATCAAATTATTTGTAAAAAAATCATTTTGCCATTGGTAAAGTTTTCATTAGTTTTTTATTCAGTCGCGCTAGACAAAAACATGGTAGCCTTGATATGAATTTGTCATACGATTAGTCTAAAAAACAAGTTTCAAGGATTTACCTGAAGGCGATTTATATAAATCATCTACATCTCCCACTACTTGGAAATTCTGAATTTCATTATTTATGCTGATCAATTGACTATTCAAGTGGATGTTTCTCAACACAGTGAAAATGTGAAGTATGTCCAAATTTGTTGGAAATCACGATTTAGGTGAAATGTTCGATAAGGAATGAGTGTCAAAATACAAAATTGCTTGTAATAATTTACAATGAGTAGTACACTAGATGACTTCATTTTATAAATATCTGTAGTTTGTTTATATAAAATTTATATCGTAATAGAACGCCAACAACAAATACCGATTGCTTGAACCGACATTTACTGCCATTTACAGGTTGCCTGCAAGAAATCGCTTTAATCGATAAGGCTGCTCATCGTACTATTATCCTAAATATTTAAAAGCAATCACGCCTTTTCCCTCTGTGGTAAGCACCGACAACATTCTGTCATTCGCCCGTCCCTTACACACTTCACCTTCCCTACTGTAAAAATATTTATTTATTTATTACCAGAATTTTCGCAGGTGAACCACGAACCATATTATTTGAGATTTTTTTTTTTGAAAAAGTTAGTTGGTCCACTAACAAAAAATTATGTTCGTGGTCCACCCAGGTGAACTGACGAGGTGAACTATGAACAATAGCCGCTGTCTTTGAGTTCTTCATGCAAGCCCATCGGTTTAATACATTATATTTATAAATGTGTACATTCTTAAATATTTATACAATTCAGTACATATATAATAGACAAATGAATATTCGCTCAGCTGTTCAGTATTTATTTCTTTATTTTATTATAATTAAAATAGTTCAAACAATAACATGACTATATAATGCTTAGGTCATTTGTATGCATTAGTATATAGACATAAATATATCGCAAGCTAAATGACTGCTACTCAGATGGGTAAGGTACTAATTTTTATTTTTATTACTCATTAATGACGATGAAAACATGTTTTTAATCCTAACAGATAATGTATTGATGACAAATGGCCATTATATATCGTGTATGGAGAACCCCACCAAG
The DNA here is from genome assembly GCA_963691645.1 of Pelosia muscerda. Lineage (NCBI taxonomy): Eukaryota > Metazoa > Arthropoda > Insecta > Lepidoptera > Erebidae > Pelosia > Pelosia muscerda. The sequence goes on along the minus strand of OY829098.1, from coordinate 17,724,423 downwards.
GTCTTAGGGACTAAGTTACCTACAGATTGAAGTATCAGGTCATGGCACAAATTTCGTGTCGTGGATGGAAGGTCAGACTGCAGTTACTCGCGTCAAAGTCTGAATAAAACAATCCATAAGGGAAGAAGTGACTGAACGGATGCGAGGTTCCCAATTGCAAGCTTTGGATATGCAACCGGGACTGACACTTGATGGTATATGAATGATGAATGCAATGATGTCAAATTTTACTTGTCGAGGTACCTAGATAATAATGATGATGATTATGTAATACTTGCCCAGGTTTGTTGGGATCTTGTTGCATTTCATACGAAACGTTGAGTCCTCCCCAGGTACGGTTTGTAAGTGCGTGCGGTGAATGCCCTGTTATGCTAGTGTCCATAGTCGCCTGTAAATTATGACAAGAAATTGATTAGCATCGCTCTTTCTTCTTTCTTATTATTATTATATACATTAGTTTGATATTAAAAATATGATTAGACAAAGATATGGTAAACCGTCACCCTATCAGTAGATGATACAGTTACAATAAACTCCATTTTACAGCAAAGAGTTAGTCTCAAAAAATCAAATGTATTGAGTCACATCACACCAAAAATACTAACGATTATTGAGTGCAGTATTAGTTGTCGACCGTTTGTGAAGACTAATTGAACTAAATATGATTGAAATCGAACCGTATGCGTATATGTATAGTTATTTGTAGATTGTGCAACGACAAATATAAAATTCCATTATACAGTTTATAAATATCACTTGAACTGTATATGTTTACATAACAGATAATAATTTTTAATGTACTTCTTATGAATATATTTATTTACTTACTGATTAAAATAAGAGCGACATAAAATAACAGTCACTTCGTGTAAGTAAAGAATATGAATGACCATGAGTGTCTACGGCCAACATGTGTTCTGCAGGCTTTGTACAGAGCGATTATACACATTAATTGTAATAAATGCGAAAGTGGCTTTGTTTGTTTGTAACCTATTCACGCAACGATTCTTTGTGAAATATGTAAAGGAAATTATAAAGGATGTGTGCATAAACATTTTCTATAGACATAATATATTTATTTATATAATATGTTCAAACGCGATGTAAAAATTGTTAATGAATATTACCGAATAGCGAATTCCCTTATTTTATCGTGAAGGGGTAACGCCGAAAACACAGTGCACCTGTTTTACCGTATTGCACAGCAATGTTAGGTACGTAAATGTCAAGTCAATTTTCTTATAGACTTTTATGTTACATACCTATATTTAATAATACATAGGGTGTAAATATTTTTTACACACTTTAGTATAATGAATGGTGACAAAACAGCATGTTTTTTTTTTATATTAAATATTAAAAGTTAGTTATGCAGGTTAAGTGCGTCATGAAATTTAGATACGTAATGTCTACATCTTGCTTGGTCGGAGAAACTTCTCTTTGTGTCGGAGAAACATATCAATTCTATCCTCCACAATATTATACTACTGACTGACGAGGTGCCGGAGAAAGAATGTCACTACTCAGAGGGGTTGGGATGAGAGGAGGAGGTTATAGTAGAAATCTCTCACAAGAAAATGCGCAGACAATATCACTGCGAGAGAAGGAAAACTGGAAATAATACCATGTACCAGCTCGTCCAGCCAGTGCGGAAAAAGTAGGCTAAAGCTTCCCACTCTTGCCAATGTCCAGCAGTGGTAGCGGTAGGTTAATTAATTGATTGCTGTCAAAAATAAAAAAATAAACATAACAATCCCGAGAATAAGTAGCAGGAATATTGGGAGTGAAGTAATCACGCGGATGAAGAAAGGCGAGGAGCACACAAAATTGTCTACAAAATTATCAATTTCGGGACTAAAGGTTGGTTGAATGAGAGGGCTCCAACTAATGAATGTGTCAGGCATCCCAAGATCTCAAGGGGTCCCGAGATGGATTAGCCCAACTAATGATCGTGTCAGGCAGATTTATCCGAAAGGTAGTTTCCCTTAAAAGATCACATGTTGACGTTCTAATGCCGTGTACCTAGATTATCATAGCACACAGTTCCTCAGTGAAAGGCGACACTTTTATACTGTACTTTAAGAGTGCAGTGCCCTCTAAAGACAGCCCTTGCCTTACAAGTAAGGTGCTAGGACGTACACCGATAGTAGCAGAGTTTTTTTTTTCATTTTACAACACTGCTCACATGCAGAATGTAATGAGGTGTGTTCAAAGGATAATCGTAAGGAAAATAGGTACTCACAATTTTACCATATTTTAAGAAACCGTTGCAAAACATATAGAAATAACGTATAATCAGAATATTTTTTTATATTGTTATTGTTTTATACAATTGACCTGCCAACATTTTACTTTTTAAGCTCTATACTATTGACGTTCAAGAAGTCATTATATTCTGGGCAAGAACACAATTTTGAATTTATTAATTCATAAAGAAAAAATAATGGTTGAAATGAGGTAGTAGTAATAATAATAGTAATAGCTAGTCATCAATAAATTTAGTCAGTTAACGTCCTTATAAAATATCGGTTCCAGACCCAAAGTACATAGTTTAATATGTAAACGTTAAATAGATTACACAAGGATGACATCACATTATATATAATTGTGGCATATCTGACACGCGTAACTGTTCATAATGAGCCTATAACGAGCGAAGTGATTTCAATCATTGTGACAAATCACATTGTTGTTGTATTAACTAGCTGTCATATAGACCTAACAATTGATATTGAGAAACAATTGAAAGCGTGAACCCCGTGGAATATTGTCTAATATTATAACTATACAGTAATGAAAGCAATAAAAACACTAAACAGCTCACCAACTTACACATAATATAACTGTTTGAAGTTTTATTCATTTTATTCCTTGATCACGTATAAAAAATCAAAATTTCCTTTTGCAAAAACAGTTCAAACAAAACACCAAACGTGGTTAAAAAACCGCGGGAGACTAACACATGTAGCAATTGACACAAACAACAATACAAAAAATCGCACTTATTCCTTACCATTAAATTTTGATATGAATATATTTATAACGCACGAGCAGTGCCGTTTACAACGGTAGTAAAGAGCAGATGTGGTCTTAGCTGGCGTCGTTGTTTGACTGAATAGGACCAAAGGAAGGACGAGTCAACATGTGGTGTGGCATAAGCAGGTAGGCGAGGGGTTGGGATCAGGTACCAAAATCGCAATGTTAAATACGCTAGGGCTATAGACACTGAATATACTTCTCGGAAATGATATATTTTACAATGAAATGTGTTGTTTTACGTGTTTATGAGGGAAGCTTTTTAACGCTGATTCTGTTTAGTTTTAAAACATAAAAAAAGCAGTTAGTATTATTATTACACTCATAGATAAGGGCAACGAACTAGTCATCGGTCCTTCTTGCTTTATTTATTGTAGAGTACAGTGGGGTTGGTAATATATATTGTGTATTCCTTATTTGCGTTCCCCAACTTTCAAGTTTACAGTAATAGGGACTCTGTCTAATTTAGCCCGCCCTGCCTGAATTTTAAGGTGACAGAACTATGCTAGTATTATAAAATAATAATGGCATGTAATGTAACAATTAATAATATATATATTTATATATATTTTATGCCCTTTATTATTGTTTACAATACATTAAAGAAAGTGATAAATTATTGCGTATTAAATGATGAATAAATAATTATTTATTATTTATACATGTATCTTTAATAAAATAGATTCTCCTCACATAATGTCATAAGATAATGCTAAGGCTAACTGAACAGCTTCTCGTAATGAAATACTTCGCATCAGTCTCAAAATTTGACGAAATAGAAAAACAACTTAATAAATATAGAATAAGATTAAAGAGATTGCTTTGTGATGACTTTCCAGGAAAAGAAATGCGATAACTGAAGGCAATCATGTCAGGCTAAATATCATAGCTATTTATGTCTTTGTGTCCTGTTTGTTATGTATGAGTTAATGTCGCACTAGTAGGTATGGTTAGTAGTATAATAATATTAATTACATATACATAACTATTCGTATATTAAATAAATATTATCCTCAAAATGAACAGGAAAATTATACACTTCAATGTTTTTGGAGACTTAGTTAGAAGGATAAAAAGCCGATGTGCGTATTTTATAATGATTTCTGTGCCACCATAACAACTAATATTAATAAATGCAGTTGAAATACAACATATATACATGTATTGTACTTATTTGTACTAGCACTAACTTGTTTTTGTACGTGATGGAATATGTGCGGCAAATGTCCCGGCATCTCAGTTTGAGCTCCCACCTAAAGGATACAAGAGAAGGTAAGACAATTGACCTGCTATTGATCATATGTAGCTTTCAATGTGCAATTAGATGCGGGTGATAAATGAAGGGCTTATAGTCCAATCCATTCAATATAGAATGGTGCAAAGTGACTTAAATAGAGATAAAATATAAATATGACCAGTCAAATATATTGTTTCTAGATCTATCAAACCGGTTGGAATATACAATTGCAGTTGGTTATATTGTACTTCCAAACAAGTATTTGTTACTCAGGCGCCTGGGATGGTACATACATACCGGGCCGGGTAGGTGCTCCTATACGGAATGAATTTGATCGTCACGCGAGAATCGCTTAGCGATTTTTTGTACAGATTTTAACGCTTCGGCATTGTGGCAGCTATCAATTCTCCATAGAATTCATATAATATGCATTTCTTCAATTAGCACGCAATCAGTATATTCAGTACACGATACCTACGCTATACATACATACAATTGGCTAATTTATTTTGTAAGCAAGAAACTAGTCGATGTTGGTCGTTTTCTCGCCCGCATTGGTAGGACATTTACCTTAATTGAAACTAATTTCACATAGAAGTAGAGGGAGAACCCAGAATAATATATTTTTTGTTAATTAGACCTCTGAGTTTACTATTGTATTGTAAGTTAACATCGAATATTGAATTTTTGCTAACAACAGTTTCACACAACATTTCCAGTTTTTTCACCGTACATTTCTTTCTACAGAGCTGACTATCAATCCCACCACACTGTTCAAAATCTTATGTCGAAAATATTATACTTGAATATCAACCAATCAGTACCGGATTCAGTCACGGACAAGTCGTTAAAAATGAAGGAAAATAGGAAATTTGAAACATGGCAGTTATGAAAATCGAAATTGAAGAAGTTTCGTCTACGGTATTACGCAAACACTTGTAGATGATACGATACAATAAAAAATACAAGATAAAAAGTCAATTTGACTTTTTAGTGATTGTAGTTATACTGATACTACACTAATATGTAAAAATGAATAGCAAAATTTATGTACGCGCATAACTTCGAACGACTTCACCAAATTGAATTGTTTGTTATTACAGGACATGGTTCATATGTAAGAACATTTAAAATCAATCAATATAAGAAATCCAAACAGGCGGAGCCGCGGCCTACAGTTAGTTGTATCATAAAATACCAGTTAAATAATAACATATATTGTGTAACGAGTCAAACAGACTGTAAATTATCTTTTAAATACGTGCATTATTGGAAATAATATTAAATTAATGTGCATTATAATAAATTAATAGTTACTAAACTAAAAGAAAATACATATTAATTAGGTGTACTGTTCCCGTTTCCGCTAACACACAAGCTAAGCATTTATCGCTATATAGAGACCATGCATCTCTACAATCGCGGTGCCATCCCTGTTAGTAGGTACCTATAGTTATAGATAAGCAAATTTACGCAAAAATGGACGCATAACTATTTCTTACATTGTACTGTACGCATTAAATCAATATTTATTTATTAAATGATTGATGTATTTGTTGAGAATAGGGCAACCAGTTGATATTTATTTCACTAATAAGTTTATTAGTTATAGCAGCGAATTAATTTCATGGTGATGTTCCACAAATGTGAAAATCGGAACCAACTATAAAGTAAACCTTCAAGCACCTGTTCATGAGAAAATCAACAAATAAGGCATAGCCCGAGAGTGAATACTGCGACCGGAGGATATGGCGGCACACAAATTGGCGGCGGCATGTTCAGAGACCAAAGACGACAACCGATGGCCACCATGAGTACTGGGCCTGGGATCGATGGGCATCCGCAGATCGAGCAGGAAAAGGCCCGAGAGTGTACAGGTTAGGTTAGGGTAGTTGTGACACGTTGTTCTAACAGAAACATCTCTGACATGGTTTTGCGTATAGCCGCCCGTCTGTGCAGCAGAAGCGCCTCTAAGGCGATGGTGGATAAGGCCCCAGTGTTTCTTACAGAAGTATGCTCTGAATAATAGTGGCAAGAGTAGCCCGTCCCCCTAGCAGGAACAGGTTTTTAGTGGGTTGGAACAGCCAACAAAACCGTTTCGTTATACCCTTGCACAAGATGAATCCTAGGGATTCTATATGACTTAAAGAGGATGTCACTTCAAAGTGACATGTGTCACAACTGCTATATGCTATCTCATGAAATGTGCCTGACATTTAGCATTCAATGTAATATCAGATGCATATTTGCAATGGAGTACAAATGGCTTCTTAACAAAAAAAAAAGCATCACACATAAACATTTAAATAAAGCGATGGTAAATGAATATTATGAATGTAAAAATTTAGGATGATGTTTAGTTCTTTACGAATATTACTCAATCGCGCTCATACGGCTGAACGGGCTGTAATTTGGTGAGTTTCCCAGGGATAAAAAATGGTGACTATAATCTTATACTCATAATTTCATTTCCCTGGAAGAGGTAACGTCGACGATATCATAAGAAACTATTGTAATACCTACCTAATCCACGTATCACTTTATAAATTTTCACACATCAATTTCACATGGTTTCAGTTTAAAAGGGTTGACTGTAACATATATTATTGTAATTACATACACTATGCTTATTAATTACGAAACTCCATTCAAATATGATATATAGTTCAAAAATAAAAAAAGTCTAACATTTTTTATTAACTTATGTTAATGTGTCACCTATAGTAGACAACATAGACATAAGGCACTATCAATATATTTGAAAGTTCTCAACTGGTCAATTGGAGTACGTCTGAGTTGAGCTGTCTTCATTGTTATAAGTGTGATAAGAGACAATTATGCGTCCACCTATAAAGTTATGAACCTGTGAGTGTGCCGTGAGGTTGAGCCCGTGGTTGGTCGAAGGTAACGGCACAGAGACCAGGAGCGAGGCGGGCCCGTCGCGATCGCCTTTCCCCTATACACAGCCCACGCATCGCATTAGTACGCATGATGTCGCCTAGTGAAGCATGCAGTAATCGAGATGCTATGTTCGCAATTCAATGTCTACAAATATGTCTTAAAACTTAAAGACTCGTCAGGCTCATTTTAGATATCAAATTTGCTGTGAATCGCGATCTGCTGCTGAAATGGAAGACACTGACAGATATTTCGACAGATTAATGTTGTCATAAGGAAATGTTTGCTTGCAGTTACTTTTGTTTTGTTTTGTTGCTATTTGACAAATAAATATTGCCAGAGTCTAATAAAATAGAAGAGGGAGCCACAGATACATGTTTGTGGGTCTACTCTACTACTTCTCCTTTTCGTGATTTAATTTATTTTGGCTTTTGTATGAACCATATCATCTCGATAAATCTTTAGATGAAGTTTGCCTTTAGCCTGTACAAAATGAGGACCACATAATGACGTTCATTCAATGATTTCTATTTAGTTGAAATAATTTGCATCATTTAACAAATCTGATTTCAAATATCAGAACAATGGTAACGATGATACATTCTGTATAGGATGTGAACTTTTTTCTGGATGATAAGCATTATGAAGCACACAAAGCGCGTTTTCCGAAGTCATTTCAATGCAAAGCAGTCTTTCATGACGTAAGCAGAAGCCTGTAGATCAATATTGATATATACGTATCAATATAACTGTAAAAGTTGATGTCAATTATTTTTTTACCCACTACGCAGAATCAAAAAGTTTTGGAGGCGCAATGTGCGTGCACACATCCACCCACGTCCTTGAAGATGTACAGGCCTGAATATATGCCTTTGCATTAGTATGATAGTAATTTGGGTTGCAATCACTTACACTTATATGCGCCTGTGATGGTGAACGTATGTTGGACACCTGGTTCATTCCGCTTGGCCCTGGCATAGGGCTTGGTAAATGCCTGTGAAAATAACTGGTTTAGATCGTTTTAGAAATTCAAATCCATGGCGCACGTGACGAGTATAATATAAGTCTATGAATAACGACCGGTCTGATTAACATAAACAAAACTGCGTTATATAAAGACTTTTCTCAGTCAGTATGATTTATGACTTGCACCCTTATTTCGGCAAATAATGGCACTAAACGCACAGCGTTAATATTGTATTAATATTGAAAATCAACAAACTCTCTGACTATTCTCCAAGAAGACTAGACTTTGATTATAGTAGTCACAATATTCTTAACAAAACGCATCACAAACGGATCGTAATAATCTAATGTCAATATTGTTTTTAAACTTCATAATATATATAAATTTATAGCACATAGATATAATTTACGTCCCGTTATAGCGGTCATTACTGTCTCTATAGAGTTTTTATATTGTCTGATTCTATGCTATATATATAAATCCATTACTATTATATTAGTACCTAGGACTAGGGTGTGAAGCGGGGCTGTGAGCAGGTGGCGGGGGAGGCGGCGGCGGGGCGGGGCTTACACTCCCAAAGTGCGATGTCAACCCTGGTGCTGCCGTGGGTTCCATCTCAGTCTTAGCCTGTATGAAGCAAATTACATTATTATTTCTAATGAAAATTACCAATTCTGAAGTCCATCGTCATGTTTAATGATTACATACATCGTCATAATTTGTTATATCTTCATAAAACTTAAGTATAAAAACGCAAAGATTCCGCGTCTTGAAAGAAGACCCACAGCCGCGGCGTCACTATTGTATAATGTAAAGTTGCGAGCATTATCTTTTTACTTCTGAAATTTTTTTGATGTTCAATTATGAATTCTAGGACAATCTACACAAATAGATTTGAACCAATTAATAATAGAATAAGGACACAATTAAACAATTAATAATTAATAATTAATAATTAAATTAATAATTAATAATAATTAATAATTAATAATTCAATGACACACCAATTAATAATTCTTTATAACGAATTTAATAATAGTTAACTTCTTGCTACAAATCTTTCAAGCTAGTGAATTGCGTCCTCCCTCTTAAGCATGGTGAAGTCAGATCCAGTGCAACCCGATAAAGGGGTAGCTCGGGGAACGGTTGGCAGGTTGAGATATTAACGATTCTGTGATTTGAATTTGACAGATGTCTAAAGTGGGAAAAAAATATTCAGAAAATGTGAAAATTCAGAAATCTGGTAGTATTTGCTTTGCATTCTTTACATTACACTTACAACGACACCCCTCGGACTTCAAACCGTTTCCACTTCGATTTCAAACCGACATACTTCGTATCACAACCGACACCAAACCTAGTCCTCTCTGACTCCACTGGGTTTTCACTTCAACTCGATAAGGACTCCATACCTGCCGACATCACTTCAAACCGCTGAAGTTCTCCAAGCAGACTCTACTCTGACTCCCTCCAACTCTACATCGAATCCAAACCGATTTCACTTCGACGCCAAACCATCTCTAACTGACTCCAAGGACTCCACTCCGGCTCGTAACAGCTCTAAACCGTCGCCACTTGGATTCCAGACTGACACTATATAATGAATGCATTACTTATTTAACTTAAAATCAAACATGATGCCCAACTCGGGTGTATTGAGGCCCTCGGCTGCAATTCGGGCCTGTATACCCTCGTTGGTAATCGGTCACTTACTCCCATTGATGAATAATGTATCGTATAATACCTTCTTGATCACTTTGTCCGAGGCCTCCACATGCAACTCTTGGGCAACCGGAGCATGGTTGCCTTCCCAAACACCATGAGTCTGTGCAGGAGGCGGTTCGTTTATCTGCACCAATGTACAACACGGTATTAGTATTATGACAATCGATTTTGGCGGAATTTCCACTGGCAGATCACTGATTATATCTGGTGCCATATAAACTACTTCCATATTTAAAATAATAATTGTAGTCAAATTTATTTTTCCAAATGCTACGAAAAACATCTACGGTCCTCCGGCACAGCAGTTACATACCTACATAAAATTTCATTACCTCTTTTAGTTATCTTGTTCATCCAAATACCATACACTATTTGTTAATACGTGTATAAAGGGTGAAATAATATGTGTGAAATATAGCTTTTCATGATGAAATAGTAATTACCGGAGCTGGTGTCGAGATGGACATATTATATTCGGCTGCGGCGCTCATGTTAGCAGCATTTACAGCCTTTCTCTTCTTAGTCTGTTTAGTCTCCATAGCTTCCACGTTGGTGATTACAGACTCCTGGTATGCAGGCTTCGGAGGAGGTGCTTGAACTACAGAAGTAGTGGCCACGACACTAAATAAAAATTATAACTGATCATCATAGTTCAACAAATTGTACAATCAAAAAATGCTTAGCGAACAAGACTAATAAAAATGCGCGATTGTGTTTCATATTTCGAAACAATACAAATTTTTGCTTCGATAAGCAAATTATAGAATTCGATATTATGAAAACTTAGAAGCATAGTACGATAATAATTTATGATATATACTCGAACATGTATTAGCAGTGATTAGCACTGCTATATTTTTAAGGTAGGTAATATAATTGATTGCACTCTAAAGGCATGTTTTCGTACTTCACACACCGTAGAGGTTCATCTCGAAACTGTTGATTACCCATGGTAATATAAGGTGCGAGATGAAAGCCTTATTGGGAAGCCTTGCACTGCGGTAATTCAGACTGGCGACGGCGAAGTGCGACATAACGATCCCCATAATCCACAAATAAGATATGGAAGATTATCTTACCTTGGTGATGGTATACTGTTGCTAGTAGACGCGCTGGCAGCCACCGCTGAAGCCACAGAGCTGATGACGCCAACGTTCTCGACAGGTTTGTTGCCACTGGGCGACGCAGCTGATGGCGACACTTTAGTTGCATTGGGGGTAGAGCTGCCAGCAGCTGTTATTTGAAATATAATGAAATATTTACCATGCAATAAAATTCACGGTGATACACTGCTACGATGAGCGTGTAGGAGCCTACCCTGATCTACACAACCCAAGACACCTTATCTACAAACCGGTACGTATGATTGACTGACGTGGCTTAAGCGTAAGTTACTCTTGTCGGGTTAGGGATTAGATAGCAATCGTTTGCAGAAATGCCAGCCATATGAAACGAAATGGTATCAATTGGCACATTTCTTTTCGTATTTCAGCATATTTCTTGCTGCCTAAAATTTGTACCAAAATCAGAGAATGCAGTTTTAAACATTTAAAAAAATCTGGTTAGGTTCTTGAGAATCTTTAGGTTTTAGTAACTATAATGGTCACTGCTCTACTGCTCGAACTCTGTCTTGTATAATTTGTATTATACATAACAAAGAGAACACTATTACCTCTCCCGGGCTGTGTCTGCGTCTGTGAAGTCTCAGTATGCGTGGTAGTGTGCTGCGGCGAGGGAGCTGGCGTATTCGCTTTACTGCCCGAGCCGCCGTCACCAGCCGCCGACCCGCGGCGGGATGGAGACGGCTTCTTCTTGTCTGATGAATGATGCAATTTTCCATTTTATACCATTGCAGTAATTTCATTTTCATGTCAGTTGGAAAGTGTACGCGAATGATATATCTTCTTATTATTTGCATAACAATCACAAATGAGGCTATAGTTTGATAAATACGGTAGGGTTACAATATAACGTGTTAATAGTTATACTTCATCATGTTCATCATCCTCGTCATCTTCCGTTAGAGAAATCAACTCAGTCGAGGTTAGGATTGACCGTGAAGTGGTTAAATTTTCTGTGAAGCGACTGTCATCTAATCTCCACAATCCACTGAGGATATCGAAATTCAGCAGTTAAGACCAGTTGTCGGACTATTTAGAACTTCCAAATACTCGTAACGGTTGCCAAAGATGTTAATAAATGGCAACCGCCCTCCGAGGCAAGGATTATTAATAATATTTTTTCATTTTAACCTGTGTTTAAGTGCAGGTATATTTTATTTTGCCACAAAGTACACATAGATAAATTATTGAAGGTATTCGTGCTAGTTTCTTTGTAATACGGATGGATGTAATATTCCTTCTAATCCCGCCAACTGGTTTTGGGATTATGCATAACAGGGGCTCGTTTCATTTATCTATTATCAATATTTAGGGGTCCTTGGCCTGTTATTTATTCAATCAATCTGAAAAGTAGATTGATTTTTTATCTTTCAATATTTTTACCAACGTCAATACTTATTGGGGTACTAAGAATAGGACCAGCTAGGACTAGATTAATAAGTGTTTTAACCTCAGTCTACGGGTAGTAGCTACAGTAAAGGCACACAATTTATTGCTTCGCTGTCACTCATAATTTCTTTCTTATTGCTCATTTTATTCGTCAATCGGTAAAACTGTTTCAATTATTGAAGTCAGTAACTGCGTAGCCAAATTGACTAAGATAACCCCACGGTAATTATTAACTTAATGTAAATTGGTGCAAATAAGGCACTGCATTATAATTATAAAATGATAGTAAAGAATATTTGAGTTATCGAATAAAAATCTTAAAAATTGTTGAATCTACTTAGTTGTGATTTTAACGCATGCATGATGGTGATGCTTGCTGTTTTAATTATTAGTTCATAGTGAAGGTACTATAAAATAATTGATAGACTATAAACTTTAACTTACCCATTGGTCGTGCTTAGTTGAAGAAATCATTAGCAAAGCTATACTTTAAAAATACTTTCTACTATAAATGAGCCAACAGAATAATAAATTGTGATAAACAATATTATTCATACTATATATCTATAATAATTATGTATAAAATGGTATGTAGTTGAAAGTAAGATTTATAATGATAATGCTTGCATTGTATATATCAAGTAATATTTCAATAACTGCTAGTAAATAGATAAGGTATAATTTTTTACAATTACAATTAATGGGAATTCAGGAGGTGGACATCTTTGATGGCAGAGTTCATTGGTTAGGGAAACCATTTAAAACCAGAAGGACCGTATTGTCAGACTTGTGATAAAAATAAAGGAATAATGTAAAGCGGGAGTTATGGGGAGTGCTATTTTTCACCACAATTATGTAATTATCCATACAAATTCACGTCAAGTATGTGTGGAGTAAAATCCTTGTGCCCAGTGCAATCTGGTTGAAACGTCAAGTATGTGTGGAGTAAAATCCTTGTGACCAGTGCAATCTGGTTGAAACGCAAAATAGTTCAAAGATCATCTTCATACATTTTCATGAGACGTGTGTAGCCGTGAGTCTTGCATTATAGATCTTACTTCAATTCTATCATGACGTCATGGTGAGTGACTAACGTTTACCATGCTACTACTTCTAACACATTTAACGAACTTTTGTCCGAAGTTTTGTATTTTCGGCTGAACGACGCCATCTCAACAGGATCAATATCTGCAGATTGCAAAACGCAAAATACAGTTATCCCATAAATATTTTCGTTGTATAAAACTAACCCTTTGAACTTGATATTAAATTTAAAAATCGATTCTATTAAAAGTCAGAGTTGCCATTGAAGCCATTTTAAATCACTTGTACTTATTTATAATTATTATAACCGTTAGGTGGCAGACGAGCACCCGGCCCAACTGATGATAAATGGACCACGTAAGTGTAACACCGTAGTCTTTGGAGGTGCACAACACCAAGGGGGTCGCACTCGCACTACAGACCTCGTAGGAACTTTATATTGCTCTTCTTTGAATTTTGACAATCATATCCATAAACTTATTATCATGAACCTAAGTAGCTAACGCAGGCGATATGTTAAAGCATTGCTTATTATTACCGTTAAAGAATGTTACGCCATATCTGCTCTAAGAAAGATTTTCTATTATTATTTATGATTTTTCAAACCGGGTAATTTCACACTAGAACATGAACTATTTCAAAAATACTTATTAGTATACCGTGATAACTAAACGCGATAACTCAGCAGGTAACTAAATTCGACCCACCAACAAGCAGACAACTAAATAAAACCGTTTAAAGTAGATTCTTTTATTAAACATTAGGTAAAAATTGTACCATGATGGTACCCTACACACTTTCGATAAGTACTGGGTCGTTTGACAAGGTGGAGAAGCCCTTAGACAGGACAGATAGATTGAAATTAATTGAACGCATTGAGTAGGCTGGCTCTAGTCTAGAAATACTAAACAGCTCTCTTTACATTCAAAGGATTAATTCATGTAAGTATACCTACTTATAATCTTATATTATATACAGTTTGGAATTGAAAACAGTCGATTAATTGATATGGGTAAGGGAATAAATTCATTACACAAATTCGCAGTAATACGGGAGTACGATTTTCCAATAATTTGACACACAGAATTTATTCAACCAGTATAATCAAAAATCTATGGACATGGTATTAATTGGGGATCCTTTTGACTTTATAATAATTGATTTTGAAAGAAAGCTGACTGGTGGAGATCCTATGATTGGCGCACTACATTCCTTTATGAGTGGTGAGTGGTCCTTTATGAAGTAGAGTGAATGCAGAGGAGATGCAGTGGTTGCGCAGTATACTTAAAGTAAGTAAGTAAACGGCTGTTTGATATATTATAAAGTACCTAATACAGACAATTGAGAAAGGCATGGCCTGAAAGAGGTAGTAACGAGGATTGAAAAGGGTATGCTAAGGTGGTATGGGCATGTAGAGCGAGTGAGTACAGTGCGAATGACAAATCAGGTAAGTTGGGCTTGCCAGGGTGCGATAGATATATCTAAAGGTAAGTAAGGCTCACGTGAATGGGTAGACAAGCCCGGTCGACCTCGTAGTACATAACATAGATCTAAATTAATAAAATCTTGAAAAAAGGATAAGTCAGAAGTACCTGAAACCAGCGGGCTTACATGAAAGGGTTAACGACAGGAGGACGCTCGTGAAGTATGTAAGCTGTTGCTGGCTGAGCTGTTCTCTATCTACTCCGAGGCAAATATTACTCTTACTGAATCAATTCTTCCACTGTTTTCATTTTCTATTTTTTGTACCTATCAGTCATCAAAAAAGGGTTGTGCACACACAGGTACCGATAATATTGCTACTGCGTGAAAATGTTAGCCTAAATACTAAAATATTATTGTCTCATTCGTGATGTTAATTACCGTAATTTGAAGTCTGCATTTCATCCATTTCTGGTTAACAAACACAGTTGTTATTAAAATAATAAATTAACCGCAATGCCAGTGGATTAGAGCCCACTCTTATCACATTTTACATGAATCAGGTGTTAGCAGCAGTTCACGTATTAGTGAGATAATTTATGTATAAACGTAAAAAAGTAAGGATCCGAATGTATATTTATGGGATTACTTTCATTGTTAATGATATTTTTTTTGCAGCGTGAGTTATTTTTAGAGTCCCATAATTGCTAAATATGAAAGAAGATCAAAATTACAACTTTACGGGCCGAAGAAATAGACATCTATGTCAAATTAGGAAACGAGGCACAGTTGAAACCTTAGGTACCTATAAGTAGTAAATATTCAAAATTTGACACACTTCTATTGAATCGTGGAATCAATTTGTAACGTCAGTATTGATCTTACTCTACTTACTAATCAGTCGAATCAATTCGAATTACTTCGACATGGGTATAGAAACTATTATAACTGGAGAGTATTTAACACGAAGTCCTATCTATGCTCACCTAAGAATCAGGCACTAGATTCTTAAAATTTTAGTAAATATAATAATATGTAATGTAAGACGCAAATTGCTTGAATTTTCATGGTAGAGGTTTGTTGTTACGAATAAGCTTTATTCTTGTATTGTATGTAAACTTACCCATAGGTTGGCTTGTATTAGTCGGAGTCTTGGACGTAGTAGGCGTGTTTTTACCAGATCCTGACACCACCGTGCTAGTTGCATGAGACGATTTACGTCCCGGCTACAATACACAGAAATTTACATTTAAAATACACATACACAGGAGCTCCATAACAATACATAATCAAATATTACAACCAAAATTATGTTCCTATCGCATAAATATAACATACATTATACCGTAAGTATTAAGAAGGAAAAAAATATCCATATTATTTCTAAATCGAATAATATTTACTGACACAAACATCAAATTGGGTTGAATCAGTTACGATTATTGACACATAATCAAGTTCACCTTGACCTAATTCACTTAGTCATTTCATTTCATCTACTTTTCATTAAATAAAATAAAAAGTAAAGCACTTTGACACTTAATAACAACGCCGGTTTACAATAGTGATACCAAAAAGCACAAGCTGATATAATTAAAGGACTTGACATATATATGGTAAGAACATAATGAGCCACACTTGTTTGAAAGGTGCGGTATCTGGTGTAGATGTATTAACAGCCTCATGAGGTACGTACCCCTTTAGACTTGCCGGCGTGGGTAGGCGTCACACTCCCGCTCATTGAAGAGGGCTCTCCTTCCTTCTCGCAGCTCGAGTCGCTCGACTGACTGTCATGCGACACCGGTTTGTACGGCGGGATGGTCTTTACGTTACCACCCTTTTTCTGCACAGTTAACGTTCGTCACCGTATCACACACCGCTTATTAACGCCACCAATAGCGTACGTAAGTCTCAAATTATAACGTATTTGCGTATATGAAACAGGATATTTTATTCAATAAATGATAAGCCTTTAGGTATCGACAGACATGTACACACTATGAACATTAATTTAATTATGACATCCAATTTGTTATTATTAAAATGAAATGATTTAGTACCTTTGCGATGACGGTGACTTCATGATTGGTGAACTAAAAAAATGATAATTGATGGATGAATAAAATTCATGCATAAGATATAGGCGAAATAAACGCAATTATTAGATGCAGTAGGCCGATATGATAACAAAATGACAAAGTGAAAATGTTAAACAACGCGTACTCAACACAATAATCAGCTTTATGAATGAACGCTGTCCTCTAAACGCTAGCGCATATTATAGGACGTGTCGCAATTCTTTGAAACTATTTATGCGAGATGAACATTTCGGGTCTTGTTACAGAGACGACCCTTTGTACACCCTGCTATAATTTATGTCACTTTACTACTTGTCAGGTTTTAACTTCGGACGAGTAATTAAGAGACCACACTGGAGATACCGCACACAATTCCTGAAAGAAGTATTTTCCTAATGAAGTAATTTTTATAATACAGGAATGAAAGTGAATAAGATATATAAATGTAGCGAAAGGTGAAAGCCTTCTCGCCAAAGGCGCTTTCGTACAGGCAACTTTTGGATAGGGTAAATACCACCCAACCAAAAGCGAAAAGAATAAAAGGGATTCAGCGAAAGGTGCAGCGTACAGGAGTGTCACGCACCGTTGGTCGCAAATGGTCGAAGCTATAGTGCCTGAGCCGGGTACGGTTAAAGATGTTAGGTTAAAAGCGCGAATCCCTAAAACTCAGCCTCGCAACGTGGAACATAGGCACGTTAACCAGTCGTTTCGTGCCACTGGTCTCATTAGCATGGACGCTCAAGATCGTGTGAAGTGGAGGACGAAGAGCTGGTAGGCGGACTCTGAGTTCCGCGTTCATACTGGCTGTAATGGAGTTCGGATGCAATAAAGAAAACACGTCTACGATGACGATAGCATTGGGAGAGGCCTATAAACAGACGCGCACTGCTACAGGCTAATTAATTGTGTAAAATTAGCAAACAGCAAGAACTCTTAATGATAAGAGTAAACTAGCATATTAATATCATTTTAGAACAGTTTATCAGTTTGATATAAGAGCTAAAATTACATAATATATTACTCCACATAATATTTGGGAAAATCTATTCACTTCACATCATTTTCTCGATTTAGATACCTAATCAACGGTGGTATTTGTGAATGTAAATTTGTGTGCAATTAGGTGAGATGGAGCTACTTAGGTGAACTGGTTCTTGATAAAGAGTCACATCACAATGATGATAATAGAACAAGACTGATTGAATAATGTTTTATAGATACTCGTAACCTTGTTCAGCCATAATTATATTTGATGATACCATCCGTGTTAAACGCGACACCCTTGTAATAAGCGCCAACCTTCAGAAGCTCATACGACTTAAAACTTGTTCCACAAAAAAAGATAGAGTATTGTTTTAGGAAGGCGATTTTCTTAAATAAGCACAGTCGGAATATATTTAGTCACGATTCCATGAAAGTTTATATTTTGGGCCTAATTCATAACTGAAATTGCGACTTTACTTCAATAAGCTAGGGAAGATTTCATGTATATTTTATATGGGAAACTAATTGCATGGACCGGTCATTAATGACCAAGATCGAGTCGAGCGCAAGAGAACTACACTTCCAACTTCCAGCCAGGCAATTATACTCTTAATGCTGTACTAGTACTATGTTATAGAGTAAACCACAGCAACTAACGCATAAAGGTTATAATCTTGTACGTGCACAAAGGTTTTTTTTTTTCATGTGCTTCTTCGTCGTTACATTTTTTACGCAAAAGACATAAGGCGTAGAACATAATCAAAGCAATACCCACGCCTTACTTAATATAATACCTTAATTATCATTCACATATGGCATGTGAATGTGAATTTGATTTGATTATGTCGCATTTTGGAAGTAGACACTAGATTTTATAATACCGTCATGTGACTACAATTCTAGACAATCACAAGACTAGACCTGCTGGTGTAAGAATGCACTGTGAAGTAAAACGGCGTATTCACTACGTCAGGATCATTCTATTTCAAAGTTTCCGAACGTGATCTGCTACATTTGTGACGCAGGTTTATCCATATTCGTTAAATGTTATTTTATATGATTATAGAATAGTCCTACAACAAATTTTAATTTAATTCATGTTACCTAGTTTATTATTGTTGTCTATTTAAATGAATAGGTAGTTGATTGAATCTTTGGTTAACTCTGGTTTTTTTTCATTAAAGTTATTTCAAAACTGTTATTATAGAAGTTCATACTGATGGTATGCAGTATCGAGTCCAACAATAATATTATTCAATTCATTTTATACTTCGTTCAACATTCCTTCCCAGTATGTACAATCCTTGCTCTAAAACATACATAATGATGAATGTACTATCCTATTGCAAAATAATTATGAAAGGAATAATGGAGCATACAAACCAAACAAAATTTAAAATGATCACTAGAAACTCATGACCCTAAGAGTCTCTGAACGCAATCTCTTAATTATGTTAAACAATATGATAGTGAAATTCACGATCAACATGTCTGCGCTTCACTTGAGGTTTCGAATTAATGCTTTACGCACACAAAAACTACTCACCAGTTTACTGTAGTGATGCTGACAATACCCGCAGTACTTGACGTTGTCCAAGTAGTTGCCGGCCTCTTCGCAGAGAAGACCCAGGCCTTGAGCACAAGTCACATGAAACTGCTGCTTACAACCTGTATATGAAAACATATCATCTTGAATAAAAATAACTAGTGGTATGTATGGGTAATGGACTGCTGAGACGAGCTCTCGGGTTCGATCCGTTTTACCATGGCACACACCATCGATGCTTTTCGAAGTTATGTGTGTATTTTTCGCAGGTTTATAAGTGCCCGGTTAATGGCAATAGGCTCGCCACCTATTACATTGGGACCTAAACATAAACTGGCGAAATGTGGGTGCTAGCACCTCTGCCTATCTCTTCGGGGATATAGGCGTGAGTTAATGTTACACGTCAAGTTGGGCCAACGTGTATTGTTATTTTTATCCCGATAGGTAATGAGTATGACACCTATCAGATCCAATTTTTTCAGAGACCGAACACTTATAGCTTCTCATGGATTTGTCAGGGTACATCAAATAGTAGCTATAGCAAATATATACGTTTGTGACACTGACTCGGACTTCCGACTCTGGCGTAGGTTTAAGCAGTCTTCTGTTTGTTGTATGTCTCCTTTTGCCACTAGATTGGGTAGCATTTTAACAATCGGACATTCTCTTTCAGTAAAGAATTTATTGTAGTTCTTCGTAAACCAGGGTCTTTGTACAAGATATAGAACAGAATTTGTGGTGTCAGCGCAGTAATCGCCTGACCCAGTTAGTGATATGTGAACTAACATTGTTTTTATAAATAGAGATGTAGGATTGCCACCCCATGTCACCACTTAAGGCCAGATCCCGTGGGAATATCAGGGTAAAATTTGCCTGTTACTCAAGGATAATGTAGTATTCTAATGGTGGTCCTCTTTCTATAAGTTTTATGTAAAAATATAATTTAATATCAACATGAATAATTTACCAGATTTATTGCATTGCATGCAAGCGCCAGCATTCGCACGATTTGTTTTGCCCTGGTCAGCGCAAATGTAGCAAGTCTGAAAGAAATAATTAAATTATTTGAAGATAATGCCAACCTTGCAAATTAGTTATAAAGTTTATAACATTATATAGTACCTTATTAAATCTCTCCGGGGGGATCAGGCGCAGTACAATCGGTTCCATGGAAGTTACATTACCAAACCGGACTTCCGGAATGTAGAGCGCGCAGACGACGTGCGCCCAACCTCCGGTGTCGGAGCGTTTGAGTGCGCCTGACTTTGACGGGCAAAGCTCGCATCGCTACAACACAGAATATGTAACGTAATTACCTCATTGTTCGATAATTAAACTACTATTAACCTCGCTACAGTATCGACAGAGCATAAAATAAATATGTGCTGCATGGCTGTACACTGTTAATTAAATAGTGAAGCACCTTTGTTTGATACTTGACAAGAAAATGAAAAATCTGGCAGCTATGTGATACTCTATTTGGCTTAATTTTCTTTAAACAAATCAACTTGTACATCCAAATTGAGACTCCCAAAAGTCATACAATCGTCTTTATTAAATATTTAATTTAATTTAATGGATACTAATATAATAACAAAGATTTTCAAATGCAATACCATAAAGTGAAGGAATTAACCTTCCCTTCACTTTATGGTATAAAACTCAAATATAACTCAAACTTCAAATTATTACCCACGCTGAGGTATCCTTTGAGAAGTAGGAAAAACATAGGTATCAGGACTTACTACTTTGGTTTTAGTTTCACCGCTTTCACACTTTCTGCAATACCATGGACCAGTTGGCACTGTGACGATGCCGTAGCATGCTGAAATTATAAGGAGACCAAATATAGTATAGTATCTGAAGCTGCACCAACAAATTGTATAAATGTATATTTATACTGTTGTGTGTAAGTTTGTGCTTTTATTTCCCAAGGGATCAGTAAACAGCGATCGGCAAACAAGGTTAACTTTAAATCTGCTGATATAAAACATTTGAAATATTCATACCCTGGTGGACGGCTACAGTGCATCCATTCCCGTCGCAGTAGACAAGCGGGTTGTCTGGCCAACCTCGCTCGTCTGAGCACACACAGCAGCCTCCTACCATCTCCTTCATTGTGAACTCCGCATTATTAACTTGAATCCTGTAAGCATTTCACATCACATTCTTACTCTTGTGCAATAAATGTACCTACTAATTATTATATTCCATGAAAATGTAATAGCAATTCATGAACATGGATATGCCCAAGAATAACACTAGTTTACATTGACCCTAACAAGCTTAGATGAATGTATGTTGTTTAGATGAACTTGATGTATTTCAGCAATGTAACAGGACACTTCAAATTGAATTAAGCTCTACTTCTGATATATTTTTATTAATCAAACTATCAATTGAAAATGTTTATTATTAATTTCTTCAAATTATCAATTGAAAAAGTTTGGTATTAGAGACTATCAAACAAAGGAATATCAAATTGATATTTGATAATCTAATTGAGATGCATATCACTATTATGAGATGTTTACGCAATTGAAATTGAATTATTAGTACTTAGGTATTCTATCCAAAGCAAAGCCAACTTGACAATTATCTGGGTGAAACAGGGGCAACAAGTTGCCCGATGAATTAGCCAGGAAAGGTGCTGACGAGAGCGCCATCTCTCCATTGCGCTAACCATTGCATACAAAATCACAAAAAGAGTGATCAGCCTCAGTATTATTATTATATTACAATAGAGACCAAACGCAGGTGATGACAGTCGAAAATCTTCATCAAAAGAAAGAACAAGAAGATGTCCTAACCATGAAACTCCCAAGAAGGAACATGGGACTCGCCATAGAAGTAGGTAATCACAGGACACTGTCATCTAAACAGACATCTGAAAGTGAATTGCATAAAAACCGACCCCAGATGTCTGAAGTGCATGGACAGCAAAGAAACAAGTTACCACCTGCTGGCAGCAAGACCCATGTACTCCCTGCCAAGAAGAGGTCCTGGGAACAGGTAGATTCAGTGAAGAGGACTTCGGCGGTCTTAGGGTGTACCAGATCTTAAGATTCATCAAGTACTCAAGAAGATTTGACGGGGTGTCATGATGAGGTGTAACCACTACAAACTCGCTTAGGGGAAATATAAGGAAATGGATGAAGTGGCCCACAACAATTATGGGCAGTTTGTCCGGCCGACAGTGTCCCCACTAGAAACAATAATAGTTCTATCCAAAAATACAATCTGGCTGTGTTGTAATTTCAGAGTCTAGTAATGTATCCCTGAGACAATACTATGTTTCTATTAATATACCTCCAAACATAATTATCAAGGCAGTTGCAATACAGAGCCCTTTATAAGGTTTACTTAAATGTATTCATTGAAAAACATAATGTGCTGTATATTTACAATCTTCTATCACTACATAGTATAAAATAAAGTCGTGTTCTCTGTCCCTTTGTATGCTTAAATCTTAAAAAGTACGCTACGGATTTTGATAAGGTTTTTTTAAATAGATAGAATGGTTAACGAGGAAGGTTTATATGTATATAACATCATGCTACGACCAACAGGTGCGGAGCAGAAATGAAAAATGTTGCAAAAACGGGGTGATGCAGATGAAGTTGCACAGGTCAGCTAGTAGAGAATAATAAAATTTCTATTGAATCAACCAAAGAAAAACCTCCATTCCATAAGTAGACCTTCAGGTTTCAGTTTATTGTAACAACGCACCTCATTCCAGCTGTCTTAATTCCCTGTACCGCATCAGAAACCAAATTATTATCAATGGAAAGGTGAGGTTTGTTCCAATATAATAACTAAAAATTGCACTGGCAGCTGCAGTATCAAGTAGACCTATTCTGATGTTCAATAATACAATACAGATATTATAAACTACATTGCACTTTAATGATAACACACTGCCTACATTACTATGCTGCTATTTTAACTACTAGTTGTTGTGGTTAACTATAAAATGAATTTATACATGTCTAAAATAGCCAATTTTAGTGCATATTTAATTTAAAATAAGATCTATGAACAGAATGTGTGGCTTTTATTTTGGGTCTCTGCTGCACTACTATGGCAAGTGTATAATTAATAATATGCAAATTAACAGCAATATAGTCCAGGTCACCAATCACCGCTGTTTGATACAATAAATATTCGTCCTGTAGATTTTCCAGTTAAAAGTTTCATGGAGGTACTCAATCACCTATATACTGGGTTTAAATTGAGTAGGTATCTATATATATCTTCAACAAACATGGGCCTTTGTCACTTCTTATACTAGATTACTGATTAGCTAAGTGCTTCAATATTCCTAGATGCTCATAATATGTCAATATGTAACTATTTGAGCAAATTAATGGTGTCCATCAAAATTTAATATTGAATAGTATAAAAAAATTACATTGTATGTACACTTTTACTCAAAAAAATATTCAACATCAGATGGAATAAAGACTTTATAGTTTACTTTAAAATCAAAGGTAAATCCATTTTTAGTTTCCCTTGAAATTCAACAGTTACATACATTTATTAATTATTTTATGCCATACTGATGTCTTTAGTACAAACAAACCATTATAGGGTAATCCATCCAATCGTTAGCACTACTCCAATTATTGGCACTTTAGAGTTTAGTACAAAAAAATAAGGAAACCCTAGATTATTCAAGTTTAGTATGCCTTAAAAAATAAAATAGTATTATTTTTCTGTTGGGAATTGGCAACACTGTTCCAATACCCATTATGGCGATTTAGAAACATCAGCTGACATTTTGTGCTAGTGATTTGGAGCTGCATTTTGGTTTTTTCTTAAGGTGAGAGCTTTAATAATCATAGTATATCACAGGTTTTCGGCTCATTGATATGTTCGAAATCATTTTATATACTTAATTACACCTCTAATTAGTAGATTCAAAGATTATTTCTTTAATATTTTAATCATATTTTATTTATTTCATGTGCCAACATTTGGAACAATAAATTTTACAAAATCCTTTTATTGGCATCAGTGTCAATATTAGGATTTTTACGAATCTTATCGACAAGCGAGTTTATGCTCTATTTGAAGTGGTTTTAAATTAAATTATTGTTTGCTCTTGAGTATTTTTTATTTAATAGCAATTTCCAAATGTTGGCCCATAGTGCCAATAGTAAAAGCTAATTATTGGCAGTAGTGCCCATAATAGAATGGAGTGCTAATTCTATGTTTTTTATTTGTAGGTATAGAGTAGGTACGTCGTAAAAATGAATAAACGAAAACAATATACGGAAGATAATATAAAAAAAGCTTTAGATGCTATCAAAAATGGCACGGCCAAACAATATCAAGTTCCTAGGGCTACATTACAATTTCGCATTAAAAAACCAGATCATAAACCTCACCCTGGTTCTAGCCCAGTACTTAACGCAGATGAAGAGAATACAATAAAGAACTGGTTAAATGTTAGCCATGCAAAGGGTTTCCCTAAACGTAAAGAAACTTGAACACCGTGCTGTAATAAAATTCCTTACCAAGCAGGGAAAAAACGCTCAGACCATTTTGAATGAAATGGAATCTGTTTATGGGGAACAGTGCCCTAGTAAATCAATGATTTACAAATGGCATAGTCTTTTTAAACGTGGTCGGGAGTCGATTGAAGATGACCCCCGCTCAGGCAGGCCAGGTGAGGCCACCACCTCAGACATTGTGGAAAAAGTGGAAAATCTGGTACTGGACGACATCCGTTTGAAGAAGAAACAATCATCTGCATTAGTTGGAGTATCAGATACCACCATTCTGCGAATCCTACATGACCATCTGGGTATGACAAAAGTTAGTGCAAGATGGGTACCGAGAATGCTCACGCCGCTTCAGAAGCAGCAGCGCGTCGATGCGTCTAAACAGTTTTTGTAGTTGTGTGGAGACGATCCTGCACCGATTTTGAAGCGCATTGTTACTACACTTTGAGCCTGAGTCTAAACAGAAGTCTAGTCTAGTCTAGTCTAGTCTAGTCTAAAAGGGAACACCACCGCCAAAGAAATTCAAAGTGTCGGAGTCGGCTGGAAAGTTGATGGCAACTGTTTTTTGGGATTGTGACGGGATACTATTGATTGATTACAAAGAAAAGGGAAAGACCATAACCGGCGAATAATACGCGACGATACTAGAGAAATTAAAGGAGGCTATCAAAGAAAAACGACGAGGAAAGTTGACCAAGGGAGTGTTGCTCTTGCAAGACAATGCACCGGTTCACAAGAGCCGAGTGGCAATGGCTGCTCTGAATGAGCATGGCTTCGAATCACTAGTTCACCCACCCTACAGTCCAGATCTGGCCCCTAGTGATTTTTATTTGTTCCCCATTTCAAAAAAAGACTTAAGGGGAAGGAAATTTTCCGACGATAATGAGGTCAAGGAGGTAATTTTGGCTCATATTGAGGCAAAAGGTAAAAAATATTTTTATGATGGTTTAGAAAAATTAATTCACAGATCTAATAAATGTATTCACCTTAAGGGTGATTATATTGAAAAGGAAAAATAGATTTATTGTTTTATTTTATTTAAAACCCTGTCATTCCACGAATTTTTGTACCTCCCCTCGTAGCTAACAAAAAGTTAAGCATTACTGAAATTAGGAAGATGTTAACCGATGATTAAGATTGGTTAAAATGTTAGTTTTTAAGATTTACGACTGCGAACTACCTAGATAAAATACAAAGATAGGTAGGGAGATTATTAAGTTTAGTAGAAACTTAATCAGACTGATTAAAATATTAAAGTTAAAATATCTCAATTTAAGTATTGATAAAGTGAAATTACCAAAACGAATACCTAGAATAAGAAAACGTGATTGTTAGTACCTATACATTTATTTCTGATATTTTTATGAAACTTTATGGTACCTATATAACATCCCTAAATAAAAGCAGAACATATAAACAGTGTTTTAATTATATCCTAAGTAGGTACCTATACCAAGGTAGGCAAATTTTATGTTTTTAATCATAGGTTTCCTAGGCTTTAACGACGTGCCAATAATTAGACGAGTAAATGCCAATATTGATGTCTTCTGTGCCAATAATAGGATTTTCTATAGTCTTTCGGATTTAAGTATAAAATTGTTATTTAATACTATTCAATCACATAAAAATGATTATAAAAACAAAGATTAAAGCATTTTCTTTAATTCTATGACATGTTTTGTTTAGTAGCTTTTGTAAATAAGATTTTACGGTAGTTTCATTTTAGACCGACACGAAGTTCACCCTTAAAGTGCCAATAATTGGGTGGTTTACCCTATTACACATTTAACAAAATCAGACTTCACTCATAAATATGATTTAGCTATCATCACTATCACTTATGACGCCTTGCTAAGAGGGGAGAGACTATGATATTGCATTTTGTTCAGTAATTATAACTTGACTTGTTAACATTTCTTATCAGAAGTAGGTACTGCATTACTGTTTATTAAATCAACAATGAAATACCTACTCTTGTTTGTTTACAGATTTTAAAATGACGTAACATATCTTTTAGTTTAGAATCGGCAGAAAATCAATAATGCTAAACGTGCTGGGCTCTGTTGTGCCGGTATCGTAAATAAAATACGCATCCTCACAGACTCCTGAGCTCAACACAGTAAAATTTAACTCAAATTATTATCTAGACGAGTGTATTTATATAACTACATACACAAAATTAAGAACAAGCGAGAATTAATACAATTTGAAGTAAGTTACTAATGGACAATGCTGAGTAATATTAGATGGTAATGAATGAAATACAGCTTCCATCTAGTGATATTTACCAAAAAAGAAAATATCCGTTTATTGTCGAGGAATACTGAATTGCCGGCAACAATTCATTAATTCATCTTTAAAATAACTGATAACTTTATCACCTCACCTGCGCCTAGCATGAACGATAAAAATGAAGTCAAATTATACGCAATCAAAACTTGTAAGATATTTCAAGAGACAGATAAAATAAATAAAATGGTAAAGTTTTAGTGAATCAAAACACTTGTTTTTAAACAAAATATGTTGGTGCCCTATATTCAGTTTATTTAACACTTAGAACTGTATGCCATTTAGCTACAAGCAAAGGCCATATTGAATTATGTATAGAGTAGAGTGCATATTATAAACATTCCAGATCTAAACATTTAGCGTCTATGGACTTCGGGTTCGATTGTTTTCAAGGTTTTTAAGCATTCATATTTGTTAGACAAGGCTAGCAAGAAATTTATAACTAGACAAATGAGATAGAAACTGCAATGCAGTGAGTGATGTTGCGTGACCTAAACTTAGGCGAGTTATTTTAATTTGTTACACGATGACTGACGACAAGGGGCAACACTATTTACTTCATTATTCTATTTGGTTGGCAACGCCACTTCCTAAACGTATCTACCTAATTTTGTGTGAAACGGAAACAGGTGGTGCGCGCGCATTATCGTCACTGTTTGCCTTTAGTGCGCAAGCGTACCACAAAATAGGTATTTAATCGATTTCCTATAAAATCCAGGACAGAGTTCCCATGACCTACAAATAATTTAGCTCCAATCGGATGCATTTAATTTACCTGAATTATGTATTGCTGCTGAAAGTAGGGCGGAGGATCGGAAGCAATCGCGCATATTGGGAAAGGGCTTTGTCCAGAATTGGACAGAAATAGGCTAATTGATTAACGTACTGTTAAACCTTAGTACGATAGTGTAATACCGTCATGTTTCATGAAGGTATATCTTGTGGTGTAATAAACATAGGTTGATATCCTATATCTTGAGGTCTATTGAAAACAATGGTCTATATTTTGAACAAAATTAATCAATTACCTAACGTAAGAAAAATAAAATGTCTTTTGTTAAAGATGAGCTCTCTCCTTTAATTTGCTGTAGCTATGTTATTACTTCCCAAAACAAGATCCTTAATGGCAACACTGTAGTCTGGTGTGATATTACACAATTTGTTTTTTTTCATCAAAATCAACGGTTTCGATTCCCACAATGGTTTTTCCATATAATTATATAATTTATACCTTGGTTCATTAAAGAAAGGTTTTATAAATGGCGGACGTTATCACTTCCTCTCGCTCGCACACTAGTACTGTCTATACTCACTCACGCGCGTACCGTCAACACAAAAAAAATATTGATCTTTATTTTCTTCCACGCTCTGTGCTCTTGATGCGATGCATAAAAGAAAGGATTCTTAAATGTCGGCTTGTACTTGCATTGACAGATAGTACACCTAGCATACAAAATTTCAATTTCTTTTTCAGTTTAAAAAAAATATAAACAAGACCGTTATTCATAATAATGTTAGTTCTTTATTTTAACCAACATCATGATCTTCCATGATCCTCCTTATAGAATGTGATATACGTTCCTTTTTCAGGATGAAAGGACTCAATGTGCGTTTAAAAGGACTCTATGTGTAAAAGTAGGTACTGTTTCCGATGAAAACAAAAATAGATGCCGTCACGTGTCGCGGGCGAAGCCGCCGGCCGCAGCTACTTAGAAATTATTACGACCCGGTCTTGTTTTTATTATTTTTCTAATGAAAAGAAAATATATTTGAAATTTTATATGCTAGCTGTACTTTCCGTCAACGCAAGTACAAGCCGCCATTTATAAAACCTTTCTTTAATGCACCAGCTTATATCTCTTTTTCTTCTATTTTTCTTAGATGGCAACATATCAACCCAATTTAGGGGACAATCTTGCCAGATCTTGACACCAACACGAAAAATCACAATTGACTACAATATTCCACTCGCCTACACTTGTGTGCTTTGTCCAAGCCGTTATGTCTAAAACTCCATCATTTTTACACATAAAAACTCGTATGCACGCTATGACACTTTTCACGTTCCCGCCAAAACTCATATATTATCTCTAATGATAGGTTCATCCTGTAGGTATACCACCTAGCAAATAAACCGCCAGAAGTCTATTTCACTGATGTCTATACCCGTTTCTAAGATATTTTCACAAGCCAAAGAAGTAAGTACGAAATTAAGTATGTACCTACTTAAAAAGCTGCATTGTTAATGTTGACTTTTAATTTAAACTTCTTTTAGTTTCCCCATTTTTCCACTGCCCCATTTTCCCCAATTTGCCTATGTTCTCCAGTTCCCTCAGTTTCCACTGTCTCCTTTCTAGATTTTCTCACTTTCCCCTTTTCTTCACTTCCCCTTTTTCCTACACCTGCATATTCCCTGTTTCCCCGTTTTCTCTCTCCCCGTTTTCGCTCTTCTCAACTCCATTGATTCCGTGAGTATGTGTGTTTATCAAGATGTTATCAAAAATGTCGAACTTCCATACAAACTTTTGTGGAGGCACGGGGTTGAGCTCTTATAGGTATTTTGGAAGAAAAGGAAAGAATGTGATGTGAACCAAATAAATTCTTTATTTTACTGGTGTATATGACCGACACACAGCCCGACAAACCCGTGATCGGTGTTCTCGTATGAAATACAATTTTTGCTTACTCTAGTGTACAGCTTTGTCTTCACCGCAAATAAAGCTGTGCCCCCACACTTTCATCCCCTTTAGTGACATGAGGCTTCAAACCTGCTGAATCACAAACACAAAACAGTCAAATACAACTTTGATAAACAGCATGATGATATTATAAGTAGGTATTAATTGATTAAGTTAACGAACTTTTAAAGAGCGAACTTTTATTACATTCAAACATTAGCTCTAACAAACTTAGATGAAATGTTGTACTAATCAGTTACCTACTGTGCTCAAGCTAGATGACGTTGCTGAATAAGAGCTGTGTTGCGTTATACCATATAACTTAGTTTGCAAGCATATAGACTTTACAAAATGTATTAGGTATAGACTAGCTGTTAATCTGACTGCCTACTTCTATATTTTCCCTCTTTCCCCATTTTATCTCTAACTGTAGTTACCATTTTCTGCTCCACTGGTTACATACCGTGTGTTCATTGTGATGTCATAAAAAGTGACGAACATTCATACAGACTATCATCCCCTTACTCTATGACCCCCTTTATCGTGATAAAAGGTCATCAAGATTGATTAACCCGTTCCCAGCGACACTGATTTATCTGTAGGTACCTACTTTCGATCACTGCGTTGCGAACCTCGTTCTGAACCAGAGTTCTGTTGTAAGTTTAGTAAGCCTCGTGGTGAGGCTTAGTAAACCCCACTACAGGAGACAAAAACCTATTTTTGGTGCCAAATAAGGCGAATTGTACGGTTTTTGTCGCGATTATTATTATCAATGAGTTGAGTACCTAACCTTAATCTGGCAGCGCATATAGGTGAAATAAAATGTGGGGTCTTATCTACCCATAGGTACCACACTGAAAAAGGGCAGTATTTCATATTACAGGAGGTATGAAATTATATGTATATTATATTAATAACCTGAGAAAAAAACCAGATCAGAACCGAATTGGTTGCGGCAATTGAAACGGCCGCCCACCTAATACTGGAATGCGAGGCAGTACCACCCCAACAATCACAAATCCGCGGCACGGCACAGTAAGCTTCTGCGTTTCTGGGCGGAGCTAAGCTGCTGCGTTAGCCGGTAACTCTGCACGCACAATGACCCAAAAAGTGAGGCTAGATGCGGACAAAACACTCCCAATCAATCAGCTATCTATAATATTTCTCTCGAACTGCGGGAGAAGGAAAACTTCAAATAAACCCCTGTAGCGACCCGTTTAACCCGCGTAGAAAGAGTAGGCCAATGTATTTTTGTTGGCTACTTATGTGATGCTATTATCGCGGATTAAAAGCTATTCTTTCACTTTATATTTTGTTTATCATCAATAGAGGGCGCTGTCCTCTAGTTCCTATACCTACGAGGGCCGCCGCCGCCTCCTCATTCTGGAAGAAAGTACCTATCTACTTAGGTACCTAAATGTTCAGTCCTCTGTGCTTGCAACGAGAGAATCATAATGCTATCCCAGGAAAAGAATTAAAAAGGACTAAGTAACTGGTGTGTTTTGTCATCATCATCCACTAGTGTACATTTACCCCTATCCTCAAAAGACGGCCTAAAAATAAAACGCATTTTGAGCACATTTTGGGTCCACATCACATACAATCGCAGACAACACAAAAAAATCCACACATCTCTGATGTGAACACTTCATTGAGAGGTATGTTTTTCAGTACCTAAGAGACAACCGATTGACCCTGACTCCTACACAACCCCGAGAGGTAGGTAGGATTGCGACAGAGTCTCATCAGTCAGTCAACACGCACAAACGAGGTTTATAATTGCGTCTTGAAAACATAATCAAGAACGTCTGTGCAATTATTGTGATTGCAAATATGTAAATAACTAAATACAATACCTACTTAATTAAAAATTATGACAGTAAAAATCTGAAGCTTGTACCTAATCAATAACTGTGTACCTATCATCAATCATCAGGTTAAACAACTATGATAAGACTTGATGACTAAGAAAGATGTGTACCTAGGTCTGACTAACCTGATAAAACTATGATTTTTCATGGAAAATAACAATCTCAAATAACTTTTAAATTATCTTGAATATTTCGACGCCAAATAATAGTTACACAAAATGTGCTTACCTATTAGTCTATACCTACCTACATAAAACATTGGTACTTGGTAGTCATTAGATGCGGGTTTGAATTCGGTTCAAAGAAAATATCTGTAGGTATCATTATGCAGTTATGCGACGAAATTGCGACTTGTCATGGGCGATATTATGAGTATAGCCAATAGGGAATATACTCAGATTATTTACATTTGTAAATAAATATTTAAAAAGTGTCAAAAATAAATTTAACTGATATGAACTAGCGCACTTCTCGATAATTATGAATTATATGAAAAATATTTATATTTGCGTAGGTAACTGTAAAATATTGTATAAGTATATTAAAAAAAAATGTTCGCTATTTGAATCATAATTATACATACATACAACACTAACTGTGTGATACACGGTACAACTACGAAACAACAGTTGAAGCTCAGGCCCAGTCTATCTCGGGGTCCAGGGTTTGTAGGTCATACGGCAGTAGTAGGCACTCCCGGTAATGCCGACAAACCGATTCATAAATGAAAAATACGTGGACCTCGGACTCCAAAGTGCAAAATTGGAACGCAATTTAGAATGATGTAAGCTTAGATATACTTAGGTACTGACCTATAGTGATTTACGTAGAATTTCAACATGTTTAGGTACTGGACCTACGTAGGTAGCATTGCTACCGTTCCTGAACATTTTTACAACTATAGATGAAGCTTCGACAAGGTCAGGTTACTACTTTTGAAGCTATTTAGGGTTGACAGTAGCGATCAAATAGTCACCTATTCTAATGTTCCCAATCCCGACCGTTTCACAACTGAGATCTGGTCGGTTTTTCAGTCTTATTACGAAGCGGCTGAACTTCGATATTATGAACCGTGAAGCGTCTGATATCCATAACTCTCTGGTGATATCAAAGTTCTGCATCAGATGCATTCCATTTCTCCTATATTAGGTACTGTGAGTTATATTGAGGGCGTCTGACTGGGCTATTTTTCAAGATTTTCCCTGTTATGCTGGATAGGTAATTAATTGCGTTTTCCCGCGATATATCTGCTCTCTGTTGTCGCATTGCTATTTATGACGTTGGCAAGCTATATGGAGGGACACAATTTCCTGTTAAAGACGCAACCACATCATTTAGAATAGTCGCTAAAGATCAATAATAATAATACAGTTCAATATCGTTATTTATTAACTGGTATAAATTACATATTTCTCATAATCATTTCATGGCTCTAAATCATTAGGTACGGTTCTTACCTACGTATATTGTATAATTGACAGACAAAACGAAAAAACTTACTCATGGTGTGGTACTTACCATGAGAAAGTTTAAAAAAATATTCATGAAAAAGTATGTTTACTTTTCTGGTAGGTAGGTATATTTTTACTAAAACATAATATAGTTGTGTCTTGAACAACAGGGTCATAGTAAACAATTGAATTAGGTAGGTGTGAGAAGCTACAATTATGTTTGACATCAGCCCCGAAAAATACCCTTCGGAACTCAATAACGTTACACAATCCAGTCTGTAGGTACTTATAGTCACCTACATACAAACGAAATACTTTCTTTGATTCTACCCATCCCCTAACACAGTAGTATCTACTATCTACTTTCCTTGATGACGTCAAAGATGGGAGGCAGACCGTTCGGCGCCAGCGCCATCGATTTTTCGGCTCCATTCAATGCCACGGGCTAGGCGGGATGACGCCCGCTCGACACTCAATAACTTTCCCACACAACACCAACTGACCTTTTGCAAGAAAATCGTACGACTATTATACCTACGTTCGTGAATATCTTTTTCAAGGATCCATATTAAATTTTCATGGATAGTATTATACCTAATGACTCCTGAATTCATTAATTTATAAATACCATAATTTGGTCGGAGGTTTGTCGAACGTCGAACTACGATGACGTCTAAAATATATTGCTTCCTATGTAGGTAGGTAAGTACCTACCTACCAAATGATTTGATGATTCGGAATATCCTGTATAATACTGACGTGAAGCTATTCCTTGCACGACCAATTTAGCTTATATTGGAGGGGTTAACCTTTAGGTAATCTGTGCGTAACCATGGGCATTTATTCAGACAATATAAAGCAAACTCAACAGACACTTACACTTATATTTAACCTAACAAAAAACAGCTTACAATGCCGCTTGATGCCCTTGACCCCCATCTCCCATGCGCTATCTTACAAGGCACTAAGGCATAGGGCTATTTACCACCAGACAGATATTTAATACAGCCCAGGATCACCCGCAGATGCATGGCTCGAGTAAACAATATAGAGCCCTGAATATGGTAATAGGCTCACGGCTCACCCTCTATGGCCCTATTACGTGAGACCGAAACCAATGATTGGTGAAAGTTGGGTTAATTCACATCTAAGTACCCGGGAGGAAAATAGGTGTTAGCATTTTTGTATGTATGTAGGTTGGTATGTATAAGATAGTGCGGGATATTCTTTGACGATAAATAACTAAGTATACCTTACCTGGTTCCACATCCCTAGCCACCGAGGTCAATGTGACGAAATAGATATACCTACTCACCTCGTTCCCGTTCGTTCGAAAAATCAAAGGTCTCTGAATTTTTCCTATAGAACTTTTGTTGTATTCTTGTAATAAAGAAAAGCAACATGATATTTGAAACTGAAGGTCCTGTTTCATTTTAATAACGGTTCATAATAATTTGTTCCTAAACTTACTCTTTTTACAAAAGTTTGTAGATAGATGTTGTGTTAGATAATTTTCATTTTCAATATTCTTACCGCCATCCCTTGTGTTTGGCATAATATTGATACCCACTTAGTGAAGTTAATGTCTGACTTTAAACTACATTCTGATTAGAGCCTTGGCAAACAAGGGTTTCTTTTAAAAATACAAAATTAGAATTATAGTGCTAAGTTTCACATGTTAACACTGGAGATATGTGTTTAAAAACATTATAACAAGTATTTCTGTACAGAGGATGTTGTAGAATCACTGAAAGAGTGGGTAGGTACCTATGCATCAGAATTATTACAGATTCATATTCAAGGTTGTGATGTTAGCACTGGTAAGTATATTGGTACATAATTCGTCAAGACCGAGACTAATAATAGGTACGGCTACCGCTATCAATTCGCCTAGGAATATTCCATGACGTGTAGTAATTACTTTGGCTCTAATCTATTGTACTTTTTATTACATACTTCAGAACTAGCCAAAAAATGAACAACAAAAAACGAGGCAAATCATGCGCTATTATTATACGTCACACACAGTCATAAGTCGCACCAAGCAATGCCGGTATACAGAATACAAACAAACTAACGCGATTCTCACGCACGTTGTTTATAACCCACTTGACGATACTCCGATTTATCCTTTACATGGAATTAAGAGTCGTAGTCAGAAACATCAATATTATGAATGCTACTTGATTAGACAAGCTCTCACCTACTTACCCTTGTCAAACACCGAGATATTGGTTTGGAGTTTAGGCAATAACTTTTCATATTGGCATAAAATTACACGTGGTTTGGTCTGGGCAAACAGGCAAGTAGTTGCCTACTAATATTTTTACGAGGTTACTTATGTAGGTACATATGTTTGAAAGTTGCTCTATGAAACTATTTATTCGATGCGACATTTACTTAGGTATTTACGTAGCAGCAGCTTTGGAGAATTTACAGGCCTGAAGTGCATGGTACTGTGCAATTTTCTGCCCACGTGCCTCAGTTGTAAGTTAGTACACGTTCTGATTAAGCTCTGAAGAGTAAGTTATGAATCTAACCGGAATAAGCACTGGAAAAGAAGAGAAGAGAGTTCTGAGACCTCATTGTTCCCACTTTCCTGTCTGTCACTCAGTTATATGAAAGGATCATTAGGCCGGTTTTTTGGTAGGACTTTAAACCGTTTCCATATAAACGAGCTGCGTATCATGGACATGAAAGTGCTGCGGTGGCCGGGTGAAGACACTGGAGTCGAAAAAATCGCGTGAAGAACTCCCGCAACCGCGACAGCCTTCATGACCGTGATTGCAAATAAAATGCAAGACAGTCACCTTCATTGGTGCTGTCAGATTTGGCGGAAACCGCCAGGATACGTAGGAAACAAACAAGAGTAGATTCAAGAATTCCGACTTAATATGGAAGCTAATGGTCTCACTACCATTAACAACCAAGACCGTGCGAAGTGGAGGAGGAAAAGCAGACACCTTGGCCTCGGGTAAAACGTCTACATGATGATGATGATGATGACTCTCTCTGGTGACGAGGAATGCTAATTGCAAGTGATATGAAAATCATGTGAGTATGTTCCATAGAGTTCCACAATTTTCATGTTTTCTCATGTTAGAAGGATATCCTAATGTCATTATCAGAACATGCGGTGTCATCTTTAGTTTGCCGTATTAGCGTGTTTACAAGATGGCTTACATAATATTCCATTGTAATGCAAACGTGTCTTCAGTTCATGTTTTGCGCGGAACTATCATCTTGACCTCATTTAATAGCGTCCTCGTTTTAATTGCCTTTTGTTTAATCCATTTCTCATCACTCATCATCACAGTCATCAAATATATCACTCATACATATATATGTATGAGTGATATATTTACTTTAAAAAGACGACACAATATAAAAAAATTGCTATCGTCGGAATCAATACGATTGAGAATGTTTAAAAATATAAAATTTACTAAATTCTCATTTCATTTTGAACTATAACATGAATCTAACTATATTATATCATGAATATTACCTAAGCTGAAAATGCCATAACAGTTTTTGTGATCTCAGTCGTGTGACTATGGTAAGAATTAGTAGAATCGAAGTCCAGGTCTCATGTTGTAACATTTCCAGAACAGCCGTAGCATTTTCTACTGTGCATTGTATGGGAACACTTTTTCCCTCTGATAAAAAAAACACCCTTTCGGTCACAAGAAGAGGAAATGATCATTCGTTTCATTATCTCTTTGAAGATAAGAAATAAATACAAAAATTAAGTATTTTACCAAATACTGTAATTTAGACAAATCTTGTCGGGTTTGTAGCAATGAATACAATATTGCACAATAACTAACAAGTTTTACTTATGCGACTAAGCGTTTGATCAGCAGTTCACATCGACCCCTCCGCATTATTTTATTATTGAAGTAAACTAGTACATTTAAGTATGACCTCTATTACCATACCGTTTCTAATAAATTTAAAGAGACTAGGTATTTCAAAATAAGGCAATAAGCCACGCTTGTGCTTAACTTTTTCTTTATATAAGTACGGGTAAAATAGACCATTCAAATTGATCCTACTATCGTACCTACTAGCTATACTCGAATATGTATATTGTTAGGTAATAATGTTGTTCAAGACCTTAAATATGAGTTAGTACTTGGTACGCACGTTACCTACCTACTAGCTTACAGTTTATGTGACACAAGTGCATCGTTTAATCTGTGTTAATTTGACGGTATAAAGACGTCGTCGTAACGATTTCTTGCAGAGAGTTGTTAGTAAGTATAACTCCATTTTCCTGCGATGCGAGATACCAAATCAAAAGGCTATACAAATAAATTGAAAGTAAATATGTAACGAAAAATAAATAGGTAAATACGCCTTATAAGTACTTGCAAAGTGAAATTTTGTAAACTTAGTATTTACCTGCCTACTTTTTTAGCTGATACGCACAAGGGCTCATACTATTGTCTTTTCGTACCAGATAAGTAAGTACTTACCTATTTAATTGAGAATGTTATTTGTATATTTTACAGCTACAATTGTTTTTATACATAAAACTAGCTGATCCGCGCGACTTCGTCTGCGTCACCCCGTTTTTGCAACATTTTTCTTTCCTGCTCCGCACCTGTTAGTTGTAGCATGATGTTATATACATATAAACCTTCCTCTTTAACCATTCTATCTATTGAAACAAACCGCATCAAAATCCGTTGCGTAGTTCTAAAGATTTAAGCATACAAAGGGACAGAAAACGCGACTTTATTTTATACTATGTAGTGATAGTGATTACTCATTGTTTGCCTTGTATAATATAGATTTTTATACGTTTCCTACCTATCGCTCCAAAGATCGAATTTCAAATGCTTCTTTTGAGAATTGGCTTAGCGGTCAGAGCAATCACCTGTATAGGAAAGATCGCGGGTTGGAATCTCATTTTAATTTTTTAATTTTTTAATACTACGTAGGTGGCAGACAAGCACACGGCCCACCTGATGGAAAGCGGCCACCGTGGCCTATGAACGTGTGCAACACTAAGGGTGTTACACACGCGTTGCCCACCCTAAAGGGAAAGGGGGACAGCTGGGAAGGGGTGGGGAGGCTAGGAAGGGGAGGGGAAGGAGGGGTATAGTGAGCTCGGGCTACCCTACTTACCGGCGGGAACACAACACGATGGTTATTATGACCGCGGTCTTCTGTAGGGCGGAGGTACTTCATTCAGTTGGACAGCTCATTTCAGATGGGAGATACCGTCGTGTCCTACCTCCTTGATTACCTATACCTAATCAATGGCGATCAGGAAGTATAAAAATGAATATAAAAATATTATATGGCTTAAAATGCTGGAACAGTTACGATCATCAGAAGGTATGTACTCGTAATATGTAAGAAGAGTAATTGAGTAGAGAGCTCTGTGAAATATTTAACTGGCAAACTCGGAGTACCTAATCGTTCAGTTATTCAGTGGCATTTATATATTAGCTTAGATTCTAATCCTCTGCCATTGTTCTTTTTTTCGAAGAGAGAGGATTTACTATATACTTCGTCAGGCATTGGCCACCAAAATTGGCAACTACGAAGAGTTATTTAGTTATTTATATCGTCGTTGTCAAACCAAAATCTGTGCTAAAATGATCCCTTTGAGTTATTAAAAAAAAGATCTCCTGTAAAATTTTGTATGAAGTTGCATTTTAACTAAAACTATATCAAATGAATGCTGTAGATATTAAGTCCGGTCAATTTAGACATAAAAATAGTGATCAAATAAAGAAAATTCCGACAGAGCCAAATCTTCGAAGAAACCTTAGGTTTACCACAAGGAATAAAAGTCCCAATCAGTCCCATGTGTGCTATGGGACTTATTCGGGGCCCAATGTCAAAATTTTAGGTTTTTAGATTTTTCTCGAAAATGGTAAGTTTTATCGAAAAGTACCTCGGAGCAAAGTTGTCGATCTTAAAATTCTCTATAAAAATGGTCCTAACGATTTTTTCTCGAAGACCCACTATTTCCCAGATATTGCGCTTGTAAGAATCACGTTCGGTCACTGTCATTTACCACTTTCCAGATGGCCTCCTCGAGTATGGGAATACGGTCCTCATTTTGCCTCAAAAAGGGACGGGAGTACGTCGCGCCTCCTACTAATCCTACTAAGTATATCAATGGAAAACGAACAAACTTGCAGACTTACGCACGCGTGAGTGATTGCCCTGAAGCGACACGGTGAAGAAGGTTACATATGACGACCGTGAATATATTTTTGACTCATTCTTGCTCAGAGGACTGTGCAGTTAAATAAGTTTAATTCAACTTAGATATATTGGTACCAATTGGTCTAACAACCGTATAAAGTCGTAGAGAGACATCGTTGTTTATCAATCATGATTAATCATGGTCAATAAAATACTTACTGGAGTCGTACACACTCTTACATGCCAAATTAAAAGGCGCAAAGGCGAGTACCTACCTACTGTACAATAGTATTAGATATACACTGACGGACTCATAAACTGCATCAAAGTTCAGGTTTACTCTAAAAGGATTTTTTATAATAAGTATGCAAACTTTTTAGATTAAATTATATAAATATGGAAAGACTGGCTCTTAATCTTAAAAAAAAATTAAATTTAAAAATAGAACTGCAGTAAAACAAATGAATATAGCCGGGAAAAGAAAATTTACTTGTAGTATCAGATTTGCGTGTTATTTATAGCAAAGTTTTAAATTGATTCTCATTGATTTTTTTTTGTTTTGTCAATTGAATTATTGTTACCAGCATAATTGTTGGGTTAGTTTTTTAACACATCGAGAGTTTTTGAACCATATTATGGATACTTCGTCCGAACAAGCGGCACAAATTGTAGCATTGGTGCGGGAGGGCTTGGATCAACGAACGATTGGTAGAAATTTAAATTTAAACCAGTCTACGGTTTCTAGAATATACAGAAGGTTTGTAGAGACAGGTTCTTACAGGAGGAGACGTGGTAGAGGCAGAACTCGAGCAACCACAGGTCGTGATGACCGATTTATTGTTATAACTTCCCTGCGAAATCGTTTCCTCACGTCAGTTAACATCAAAACCGAGCTTAATGAAGTGCGTGGAGTAAACGTGTGTGCACGAACAATAAGAAGAAGGTTAAAGGAAGCGGATATCACCCCTTTTAGACCAGCAAATGGTCCAAAGTTGTCTACAGCTCACAGACAAGCTCGCTTAAGATTTGCGCGTCATCACCTGAATTGGACAGAAGAGCAGTGGGCCTCTGTATTGTTCACGGACGAGTGTAGGACATGTTTATATGGTGCAGATGGTCGCAGAAGAGTCTATCGTCGACGTGGGGAGCGATATGCTCAAAGTTGCATTGAGGAGCGTGTTCCTTTTGGAGGCGGTTCATGTATGGTCTGGGGTGGCATATCGATGAACGGGCGAACAGAACTTGTGTTCATAGACATGGTCCGTCAAAACGGTAATAGAGGGGGTTTGACAGCACATCGCTACATAACAGAGATATTAGAAGATCACGTGGTGCCTTACATGGGATTCATAGGCGAAAATTTTACTTTAATGCAGGATAATGCCCGGCCGCATGCAGCTGCACAAGTTCAACATTATTGCGAAGAGGTTGGGATACGTACAATGAATTGGCCAGCACGCAGCCCGGATCTTAATCCCATCGAGCATGTTTGGGACAATTTAAAAAGAGCTGTATATGCGAGAAACCCTTCGCCCACGACAGTGGCAGCACTAAGAACAGCACTTTCAGAAGAATGGGACAATATTCCGCAAGATCTTTTAAAAACCCTTATAAAATCTATGCGGAACCGATTAGAATCCGTAATAAGGGCACGTGGGGGTAATACACCTTATTAAAACACAAATAAACCCTTGCATAAAGTTTGTGTCTATTGTTAAAACCAATTTTTTAATTAAACCAATTTTTCTTAAATTTCTGTTTTTTCTTCAAAAAAAGTCTTAAGGTCCTTTCCAGTACATAAACTTAAACTTAAAGATATGACCCTACGCTGTTTTAAAGTTCACGAACCAATCTAGAGGTTTCAATTTAAATCTGTATAGAAAGTATGCATACTTGGTTAAAATATTTATTTCAAAGTCGTCTATTACTTTGATGCAGTTTATGAGTCCGTCAGTGTATATGTGTACCGTATATTAATAGTACACATTATATATTTTGTAATTCATTTTAATTTAATAATCGTGGTCTGGACCTATAGGTACCTAAACCAACCGCAATTGATTAAAGAATAAATGAATACAATTCGTTTGTTCGGTACAGTTATAAAGAGCGCATAATTATGTACATCACAGCTTTAAAATTTTATTAATTGTAAAACTACGGATGTGAACATCAGGTCAAAAAGCCACAGAAACCGGCTGTCGCTCTACATCTGTTGTAGGAAGGGACGAAGCACTGGTTGAATTGCATAACCCACAGATTCTGTCTGGGAGTGTTTCCCTTACACCCTGTACCTATAATAAATCGTGTGAAAATGATTGGTAATTGAATGAAGAAACTCAGGTACATTATCATAACACGTGATTAAGTATTGAGCGTCATCTTCAATAGAACGACGCAAATTCGCATCTTCCGTCAATCACTTTGAATTATAATTTCTTTACTTAGCCTAGTAAGTACATTTATCGTAAATTTATCATTCATAGATAGTTGACTTAGGACACGTTTAGTTTAACTTAAAGTCTGTTAGTAGTCCGGTCAATTTCGACATTCGAAGGTACATAAAGTCCCAACAAGCTGAAAATCTATAAAATTGTTCATAATATATTTAAATAATATTTAAAGTTCCCCATCATTCCAGCGTATGGATATTTTTTTAATTAAGGTCAAAGTAAAAAAAACAATGCTAATTTTTTGCAACCACTGCACTTTTTAGCACTGCATATCTTTTTGAATCATGCGATACATCGCTCTAAGTACACTACCTCATAGGTGGCGTGGAAACGTGTGCATATTATGACGATAACAACTTAACATAACTTTTTCATCGTTATATCTCAGAAACGGTGGCTCATAGGAAAAAAGTATTGATACATTTTTATAGATAATTTTATGATCTACAATTTTGTCTCGGGTACTTTTATGATAAAATTTACTGTTTTGCTGAAATAAAAAAAAAACACAGGAGTGATGGGGAGATTTAAATATTATTTATAATTATGTTTTAAACAATTTTATTGATTTTCAGCTTGCTGGGACTTTATGTACCATCACTCTCACTTTTTGATCTAAATTGACCGGAATATAGGTAGGAAAAGTTATATGACATAATTATATAGGTATACTGCAAGAAACCGTTAACTGCTGTACTGTTGGATGTACACTTACCTAGTAAGTCCACTCTTTTTTGAATTTAAATACCTTATTTTCAGTGATTTGGAACAAGAAAAATGTTTCGTAAGTACTTAACCGTTTTCAGTCGGGTAGAAGAGTTGCAGTTAAAGCGCGTTAGGTAATGTCGTATATATCAAGTCAAAAAGGAGAGAATGGAGCAGAAGGAGTACGGGACTGAGTTCTCATACATTTTCTCTAGCTGCGAGGTGAAAACTCGGAACAAAACAATAATTTACATATATTGTGTTTGTGTTTCACAGACATTTTGAAAGTCAACAGCTGTAGCTTGCCAATCAAACCTAAAAATATATCCAAACTTCATTCGAAGAATAAACATGCCATGAATTTCAATCTAACTTTTATAAACCTATAAAATGTGACTACTGGGAACCGTCGTGTGTTGAATATTTATAAGAAGGTAAGAACCTACTTGTACCAACTATTACAAATTCTAAATTAGTTGTTTCTGTCATTTTTTTCCTATTGATATTATCAGAATACAGCATACTAACAAACCTTACTTATGTACCGC
Source organism: Pelosia muscerda (assembly GCA_963691645.1). Lineage (NCBI taxonomy): Eukaryota > Metazoa > Arthropoda > Insecta > Lepidoptera > Erebidae > Pelosia > Pelosia muscerda. The sequence goes on along the minus strand of OY829098.1, from coordinate 17,681,303 downwards.
TAAAGTTACTGTTTAATTGAAGATATTTAAAAGTGTGGGTGCTTTGGGGTCCCAACATGATCTTCGGGGCCCAAGTCGACCCCACTTGCAAGTCAGGGCACCTGCTAACTAACGGACGGAGCTTTCCGGGGTAGCGACGACCGACGGGCGTTGCTCCCACAAAAGTTCAAACAGCTAAATAATAAAAATAGAACAATCACGAAGGAAAATTACCAGGCCGCCGCAAAACGGCGCTCAGGAGTTTCGCCCGTTTCCTTTGGCAAATGGTTTAGTAATACCGTGCCACGGTGGGGCACAGTTAAAAACGCAACACTAGACGCCTATATCCCACAAAATCCGCTTCGCAAGCTGGAACATTGGTACGTTGGTACGTTGGTCGATCGTACGAGGGAGTTCCTACAGGAGACTCGTTGGAAAGGTAGGATGATGATTTATACAGGTGTACCTACGGGGTAGCTGGGGTACTCTCTGAGCAGCTTCAGCGCGGCGTCTTGGAGGTGACGCGCTATAGCGAAAGGCCGTGCTTATAGATATAACTATTACCCATCTGGTATGTGCTTACGCGCCCCCGGCAGGTCTTAGCGAAGCCGAAAAGACGCCGTTCATGAACCAACTCGGTGAAGTGCTTCTAGGAATACCATTGTCTCAGGGGATCGTTCTGGGGTGTGACCTCAAGAGCAAGGATTTTGCACGTGTATGTGATGGTTTCCGGACAGTGGGAGGAAAGGGGTTGGAGGCCGACACGGCGCTCTCTAGAGACTCATCCTAGCCAGGGAGAGAGCGCCATCTAAGGGAGTAACGCATGACCAGAAACTCTTGCGGCTTCAGCCTTTTTGGCAGGTGATGGTGGCCGTGCTAGGGTTATCGATGTTCCAGTTCCAGCTTGCCCCTCTCTATGCATGGGCGCTAGTATCCGAACCGTAGTCGGCTTGAGTCAACCAGGTCAGATCAGAGAGGTCCGTTTAGTGCTACATCCACCAGTCCAGCATGTGCGGGGCGCCCTCATACAGGACACGCGTATTCACCCGCACCTGCGGTGCGGCCTCACAAGATGTACTTGTCAACCTTTTTAAAGGTTATTGTGTGCCGAAACCTTCTACTTAAGCCTCTCGCAGTTCTTCTTGAAGGTGAGCACACACCATAGAGCACCTCTGGCCGGCTGTCACTGGCCGTGTACCAGATTCTTCCTCACTATGAAGAGGAGTTCGACGGAGCGCTTCGCTATAAGTTTTTTAAAGCTATTGGATCATTTTAATGATTCCTTATGTCTAGACTATTTTCCAGAGGCTCCATAAATAGAATTTTCTAAATCATATAGTCTACCTACTGCGATAGATAGATTTAAAATTAAGGATGTTTCACTTAAACAGTACATTATATTTATTTTTAAGTAATCGGAGAAAAATACATAATAGACCATGTGTCGCGTTGAACAACACTCTAGCATACGGAGCTGCTGATATCAGTTTTCACTAGTATACTCATTACACGCAATATGGCTTCAAATCATGTTATAGCTAAAAACGATCGAGACATTAACACGTAACGTAAGTGTTAAATACTTAACTTCTCATGTACCTACTGTTTGATGCTTCAATTAGCAACTATATTTTTTAGTTGGCGCTGTTGATCTCTATTCCTCACATTAAACTAGATACAAGTCATTCTACTGCGCACTCGAAAAATTCGCTAACATCACAAAATTTATACAAGCTAATTAAGAGTTCAAAGTCTGCAATCTTATTTACTTTATGTGCAGTTATTCAACTTCAACTTCTTCTTGATGGTATGTGATAATGAGGAAGATTTATAGGCAAGGCTAGATATTGCATAAAAATCAACAGAGACAGTAGGTATGTTCCATCAGTGTTGCCGTAGTAGTGACTTTGTCATATGATCTAGAAACTTTTCGCCGTTTATGTGCGTTTATGGTGACTTTTTTAGAATTATTGACATAAAATATCTGGTGACTATTAATGTCTTTCTCACGAACGACACAGTAGGACATAAGCATCTCTCTAACAATCATGACAAATTGATATCACAAGTTATATGTAATATAATATTCTTACCACATAATACAAATCGTGCTGAAATAGTTCATCATAATATTTAGTAACCTTTACTTATGTTCTGAGTTATGAACCGAATCCTGTAAAGGGTAGATTCGTGGTGGAGAGAATACTAATATACCTGATAATGCGTTATCTAACACTAAATGTATGTGAACTTCAATACTTAGCTGAAATTCTGTATCTGAAAATAACTACAATTTATTAGCTGAAAATATTTATTCTATATTTATTAACTGAATGGTTCCTGGACTGGTTAAAGAAAAATGATAAAACTTCAGTGAGACAGGAAATATCTTAGATGTCACTTACCTATTTACCTGAGATTTTTCTTATGGATGAATTTTCTGTACTCTTAAAATATTCAGTCAACTATGTAAATGAGGATATTTGTTTTTGCATTGACAGATCTATAATTAAAGAACTAAAATCATGAAATTTTACGATTTAGTTACAATATTTTATAACAGATGGCGCTGGAGGCTACTCGTCAGAATTTGATGGAGGTCTTGGGGGCCTAAAAAGGCCACTAACGACGAATCGTATCCGCATTGAAATACGAAGCGAATTTAATTTCGTAAAATGGTCACACACAGCGCAATTCGCCGCTCGATTCGTTTTGGCAATTCGCCTTTTCTAAAAAGGCCATTTCAAGAAACGAATGAAACGAAAAGACGCACTGCAATCCGATTCGTTTCTTGAAATGGCTTGAAATGGAAATGAAATATTTCAAGAAACGAATTGCCAAAAACGAATCGCGCGGCGAATTGCGCTGTGTGTGACCATTTTACGAAATTAAATCCGCTTCGTATTTCAATGCGGATACGATTCGTCGTTAGTGGCCTTTTTAGGCCCCCTGATCAGATTAAAATCTTATGTTAAAAGTCCACGATAACCGACATCCATACGGGTAGAGCAGCGAGCAAAGTTTGGTTACATAAAATATATTTAATTTTGCCAAATTAATACTAGCAGGCGAGTTTGATATCGAAACAGTTAGGCTATGAACGAAAAGTTCTAGTTCTCTGGACTGTAGGTATAGAGATCAAAGTGACCATAATACCTACATTGATAAGACACTATGAGTAATTCAATCCCCAGAAAAAATGTGGCGTCTTTTCACCTTCATTCCAACATAACATTCTTGACAAGATTATCTTACAGTTTGTAAACACTCGTCAGTTTATGACAAACAATCATATAACCATTTATGTATCCATGGACTTAACACATTTGAATATAAAACTCGCTATCATGATTCGTGTGTTTTATAGCATAACACTCATAATCCCAATGATTAAAGACTGGTAACACCTAATGTTTCTGCAATATGGTTTTATTAACTTTACTAGCTCTAGCACGTGATTTTATCTGCGTATTCTGCTCCCCAAAACTTCGTAAGGAAACATTATGTGATTCATCTATATCAAACCCTTTATTTTCTCGTAATGAAAAAATTCCACATGTCATACCTTCACGAGGATTCAACCCTAGCATTACCTACTCAGTTATCTCGATCTGTTTTGTGTTGTAACATACAACCATACAACAAACACCCCGGCGTAACTTAATTCATTCAGTAGTACACTCAGCTTTAGTACATCACAAAGATTTAGTGGCGGCGCCGGGCGCGCCACGACCCAGCCTGGTCAATGGAATTTTCCACGAATGATCGGGCGCTTTTATTTTTTATTTTAAGGCATGCCAGCCGTAAATCCATTTAAGGCTACTCACTGAAGATTTTGATATTATCGTTCCTTATTCAAACACAATTTATTCCAAACTTTATACTCAGATTTTTATTATCTATTGTAATTTGTTATTATATCTACATGTATGGATCATTCACGTATTCAATACACAGATGGTTGTGTTATGATTGCAATATGTAGAATTTATATTAGTGGTAATATTTAGTAAGCTTTTGAAGTTTGACCAACAGGTTCTTCTACTCGTATAGCACAACCGACCTATTTATTGACTCTTGTTTGCTATTACCTGCTTAGGGCTTCACAAAAGATCTATTCAGAAAAAATTTCAATAAATACAAGGTCGTAATGGGTACAGAGAACTTGTTTGATTTTTGTAGCGTTTTTACCCTCGAAAATCACTGCAAGATAACGTTCCACTTCGAGAAGGAATAATTTAAAAATAAATTCACTTCAAGAGGAACCAGTAAAAATATCGTCTAAGACTACACTTAAAATAAGTAATTAATAAAATATCGATAAAATTGAAATATCTATCTATAATAACCTTAAGAGAGGAGGTCTGTAGACTGGCAAGTACTTTTCGCAAGTATTTCTGTTGATAATGATAAGATAATAATGATAAATATGTGTTATATATTTATCAATTATACACTTTAATTAGTTTAAGTTACTTCAAGTACAGTCAAAGTATATGATTATTAATTATCTGCAGAATATTATTTTCTTACCTATCAATAGAATTATCAACTTACAAAAGGTTTTCTGGAAAGCTTACAAATACTTGTGAAGCTACAGAACTGCACGCATATGCATAAATAAAGTTGTATATAACTTACCACTCTACAGAGCTGCTGTCAACTATAACATAATTAAATATGTTTAACATATTTTATAATTTTAAATATGTTAAATTTGCAATACGATTCATCAGAAACTTAGGAACAAATCAGATAATTACCCACCAACGCTTTATGGAGACGGAGAGTGAGATCCTACCACGTGGTTATTTGTAATGCGAAGACGGGATCAGAATTTAACGGAGGTGGTGCCGCGAACTAATTAAACTATTTTTTTTTGTTTCTGTATTCGTCATCACCTTAGCGTTGTTCCCGTTCCTAAAGTTTTCACATCTGAAGTCGCAGTCCGTAACCGCTTCCTTTTGGTTTACTACATGCGGCACTTACTTATGCAAACGACGGCCGGCTGTCCTGCACTTTGGTTACTATAACTGCCTAAATTGTGTCGCAATTTGTTTTAATTACAAAAATTATATAGTATATGTTTTAATACTGACGGAATGGGATGAGAGGTTTGTTTGTTTGTTTCAAAAAGAAAATCTAACAGACCTTTCAGTGAGTGTTCCCACTTGTGGTTCCCACCGAAGTTTAGGTAGAGTAGGTAAAGGTGCCGATAGACACCGGTAACGTTCGATACCCAGTGTCATAATTCGATCGTCCGGGCACGTTTCTTACCACGTCGTCGAGCTCAAGTTGCAACAGGTAACTACCAAGTTTACATCTACTTGCTTCTTTTCTTAACTTGCAGCCAAATATTTTATAGAGTAGGTACATGTAATCATTTCCGACCTCATTCTTCTATTTCATTTTCACCTTGCGTGCACTATAGGTATTATTTAACATAAATTGTATAAAATATTAGAGGCTATCTAAATTTCATAATTATCATCCTTGCATTGATTCTGGGGCTTCGATATACTTCGTGAAGATACTGCCATTTGGCCTCCATAACCTGTAGCCAATATCGAAGTTCTGCAGTTACACCGGTTGGACTTCTTAGGGCTCAAGCTATCCGTAAAGACTGCTATAGATGTTCGTATGAGACCGACGATTTAACTGAGGCAAGACCAGACCAATGCAAATAGTCATCAAATATTTGGATTGAGCGGGAATCGAACCCACGTTCACTTCTGCCACACCACAGAGCCAGAGGTAAAATGCATTTATATTACATAATTATAACGACGCTCTCATTTCTGACCCTAGAATAAAAACTAACTAGTGAAACGTTTAATTTAGTACCTACGCTAATTTGATACTAATAGGCACGACCGATTATAATTTTTATCGCTCTGGTACCAACTAGTTTTTCGGTACGTTCGATACCTGTTTTAATGAGCCAGTTTCTAATATAAAATACAAAGGTGTCTTTGTATCATTCGTAGTACACAGTCAAATACATAAGATCGTAAGTGTCAAAAACTATATAAAGGAAAATGCTAGTGTTGTTAAATTACTGTGATCTTGCATTAAAACTTTTTCGCTTAAAAATACATGCTACATAAGAAGTTTTAGATTAGATATTTACATCTTATTTACCTCTATCTGTCTTAGTCTTAGCGTTGTAGAATCACTCGGAGGGAAATACACTTGAATTAATACCATGTAATTAACTCTTGGTTGTATATACATATACAAATACAAATTATCCTTGAAGAAATAGTAATTCATACTATACTGTGTCTCAGTTGCGATAGTTAATGATAAACGGTTGGGTGTTTGTTGAACTAATTGTGCTTTTTTTTTCAAATAATACTTATTTTTGACTTTAAAAATGGATAATAAAAAGCCAGTGTATACCATCAGCAATGGAACTCAAGGCACAGTGTTTGAAAAGAAGCCTAAGTAAGTGTTATGTTTTATGTGTGTTTTGGAGAAGGAAAATACATAGTTTTATGAGTGATACACGCTATCAATACCACTATCACGAGATTGAAAATTTTTGAAACGATTATAGTTTTTAATATTTCAAATATCTGAGGGAAAAAAGGTGTTTTGCAGGAGGTTCCTGGTTTCAGGTATCATACAAATGGTCTTCGATCGTTGTTTGTCTACTTGCACTGAGTGGTTCTTTATCATCAGCTGCTTCAAAACTATGATTGTTTCGTATCATAACAATACCACTAGGTATTGAACCTGTAGTATCTACAGCTGAAGCGTTTGAAACAGTTACATCACTGCACATTATATCTACGCGTGTACAACTAAGGTCTTACAATATTTTGCTGAGTACCCTATTGGTTATTCATATTTCAAGATCTTTAAGTAATTTTGAACTAAGTGCTACGTTATTGAAAAATATTTTTTTTTTGTGTTAATAATAATTAAATTAACCAACAATAATAAAATAATAAATCGGTAGAGAATATTATGTGATCCATATAATTAAATAGTCAGCCTTATCAGACTGTGACTGTGTCTTAAAGGCTTATTATACTTTGTGATGTTTGCCATAGTAAATTGCAATTTCATAATTTTTCGTGACAACGAGTTGGGCTTGCAAAATTCGATAATTTGAGATATTGCGATATTCTGATTTTAGTGATATTCGATGTTCAATAGTAATAACCTGAAATCCCTGTGCCTTAACAAGCACCACACAAGCACACAACAAGAGGACACAACACTCCACCTCTTATCATAGTTTCCAATATTAAGACAATAATCAATGCGGGAAATCACACGAAACTTAGCTGGAGACCAGAATCAAAGGCCTCTAAATGGAAAACGATTCCAACCCATAGTCGCTAAAGAATTCTAGCGAATCATTTCGTAAATTGCTAATAGGTAAACTGCAATAAATATGTGGTGAACCGAACAACATCAAGAGATGCCCAGTATTCCTCGACAGGAGTAATACGTACCGGCAGCTCAACAACATTTGCGGTGAAGGAGTGCTCAGGCCTCGCGTGTCAAGAATGCTTGAAAGTTACGGCTACCATGAGCGTGGGGCTGAAAGCGAGGGTTAGGGTTATTCGTCAGCCAAGTGGGTGTAAGCACTAAACTACGACGGTGATCTTTATGACTTTACTGTTTGGTTACATGATCATTTTCTGCTCTCATATTAGGGAGCTCCTCTGTGAGCTCTTTAAGTAGAGATGTGTGTTGTGTACCCATCTTTGCGTATTTTTAGCGCCGTCCTGACGGATGAATAGATCCGGGGGTAGGAATTCAACCAAGGCTGCCATAGCTGCAACCCACTAGACACATTTCGCTGGTTGTTTTTGGGTTCGTTACAGTTGCACTAAATTTCGAATTTGCGGGCCCAAAGTCCAGTTTCATTACACTACAAAATGATAGTACATAGTGTAAGTACCATTAGAAAATTTACAAGCATCTGTTCAATAAAGAATACTAGTTGTAATTATACTTGCTAGTTGCACTAGAGTATGAAATTATTTCCTAATATCAATTTAACAGTATAAATAAAAAAAATTAACAATTAAAATCAGCGATATAAAAGAACCTCTAAAACATAAAAAATAATACTTTCATTTAAATTTTATTACTATGTAATAGGTAATTATCAGAATATCTGTATTTAAATTTAATGCAATATTAAGAAAATATTTTACTGTCGGTCGGGGTTTCGCGACAAGGGTCCAATAGTAATTTTCTTTTATAAATTTGCTATAACTTATAATAAGCGAAAAGCAAATTTAAAAAATACAGACATATAGTAAGTACCTATGTCTAAAAAAACCGCGGTAGCCTTATGGTGTGGGTAATGGACTGCTGAGACGAGGTCTCGAGTTTCATCCCAGGTTTACCATGGCACACACCAATGACTTTTCGATGCTTTTCGAAGTTATGTGTGTACTTATTTATCACAGGTTTATAAGTGCCCGGTTAATGGCAATAGGCCTATTACATTGGGACCTAAACATAAACTGGCAAATGTGACTGGTAGCACCTCTGCCTACCCCTTCGGGGATAAAGGCGTGAGTTTATGTATGTATAGTAGGTGTAAAATTCCCTTTCTAGGAAGCACAGCCAAATTATTTCATTATTTTAGTCAGCACGAGTGTAACAAACCTGGTGTTGCAAACGTCCATAGGCCACGATAACCGCTTTCCATAAGGTGGACTGTGTGCTGTTCTACTACCTAAGTGGTATAAAAAAAAATTGTATAGACCCAGTGACTTAGCTGACTTTACCGTTCACCTGCTGAGACCACCTTAAATAAAACATTGAATGCCACTAACTTATATTTATGACCTCAGAAAGATACTGGCCATACTTAGTAGCTAATATCTATGGATACTGACTATCCCAGCAAGAAAAATTTACAGATTGTAACATTACCATACCAACAGTTAAGAGGAAAATCATCATACTTGAACAAATTTTAAATTACTGTAATAATCGATTAAATTACTTATTATTATCAAACAAAAACAATAAGGCAAATACATATACTTACACTTGAACTTATTTCGGTAACACAGAAAAAAAAACGTAGTTTTCCTAGCGCGTAACCACGAACCCCTTGTTATTTCATTATTGATAGTACATTACGAGTATATTATCAGCATTTTCAATATACAGTTTATTTCTCTAGTTTCTTTTGTAATTTAAAGGAAATGGAGTCCAAAGTGAAATCACTTTGGACTCCATTTCCTTTAAATTAGATATAGTCCCAGTATAGACGTATTTCTTTTATTTATATCTTCTTGCAACTTTGAATAAAAAGCCTCAGCAAGTTATTAGTTCCGTGACGCTCTCCGAATATTTGAAAAAAAAATTTAGTCTTCTAAAATCGATCTATGTACCAACCGGAAAATTTAATCAGAGTTTTTCTTTCTCTCTGTTTTTCTTTTTCTTTCTATATTGTGATCATAATCTCTTTTCACTTCAAATCTTTCCTTCGTTTCGATAGCAAGGTTTTATATTTCCCACGTAACACCCAGATGGCCACAATTGGTCCGCTGTAAAAAAATTCATTCCCTATTCCACCCAGGTAGTCTCAGCAGGTGAACGGTGGTAAATATGGGAATTTTTGTTTCACTATGAAATTAAAACGATTATTAGTTATAAAAAAAAATGAAAAAGATTATGATGATTATGAGTTGCGGCCATTGCCGATGGCCGATTGATAATCATTCTAATTAATAATTTTTATATTCATAATTTTTTTTAGGTAATGATATGAAACATTTCTTTTGTATGGCACTTCAATTTGACTTCACCTCGCCTGATGTTAAGCTGTAGGCAAAGTCTCATAAAAGAGGATCACCATTGCAAACACGTACGGTGCTATAATGGTGGCGCTCAACTTGACGGCCTCATCAGATTCAGACTTTTTCACGCCCCGCTTAAAGGCCCCGCGACTGTAGGAAGAAGGAAACACGTGCCGGTAAGGAATTCCAAGACTTAATAGTACGGCAGAGGCAACCGAACCGCTTGGTTCTTGATGAAATATTTTGCTACGTATGCGGGTAACATCTAAGCCCTGCACGTGTTGTCCTGTGTAGGAAAGGAGAGGGTGGGATTAATTAGAAGAGCTCATATCAGAACACTCACCATGGTAGAGTCGGTAAAATACTGCCAGAGACGCAACATCTCTACGCATCTGCAAAGGTTCGAGGGTATTTGTGACCTCAAGACTCCCAATAAATAAATAAATACTCTAGGACAATCTACACAACGCCACCTAGACCCATGGTAAGCATAGTTTAACTAACTTGTGTTAGGGGTTCTAGAATGCGGATAAACATACTAAATTTTTTTTGTAAATTCATACATATTAAAAAACACCCAGACCAATGCAAATATTCATATTCAATGTACACAAATATTTGCACTGAGCGGGAATCGAACCCACGCCTCTTACGTAGCAGTCGCGTTCACTACCGTCACGCCATGGAGGTTGTCATAATGTGGATCGCGCGTCGCTACAACCTGACGAGAGCATCTAATAAGTACTTCCAGCCATCGCAGAGATGCGAGCAGTATTCGACGCAGGAACGTATTTGTGTCTTGAAAAGAAGACACCGCTGCTCCGGCGTGAAAAAACGTCTCACTCTGTTCAGGACGCCGAGTTTACGCGAAGCAGTTTTTATGATGCTCACGATATAGTTTTTGTTGTTCAGTTTGCAGCAGACATCCATACCGAGTATATTGTGGTTTTTTTATACCACTTAGGTGGCAGACAAGCACACGGCCCACCTGATGGGAAGCGGTTATCCTGTAATGGCAGTAGCGTGCTCTCAAGAGTGGAAGGGGGAAGGAAAGAAGATGTCTTTGCTGTAAACGCACATGCCTGTGTCTTCTTGGCATTTAACTTAACCAGGTTCCCAGGTCCCATTCCCAGGTTCCATTGGGAAATGTGATTGAGGATACGGTCAATCCCAGTGACAAGAAGCTGCCTTTTTTCTGCTATATCAGACTGCTTGGCCGCAAAATTTCCTTGGTAACTCCCGTGTACAATGCTATCGTCTGCATAGCAATGGATGCTGCCGGTGGACAGCATGTCATTGATATGCAGAAAAAAGAGAGTGGGTGATAAGAATGACCCCTGTGGCACGACAGCATTTACCCCTGCTGGAAGCTAGCAACTCAATTGCATAGTCTAGGAGGGAGACCGAAGTTTGGAAAGTATAAAACAAAATATTAGTAAATATTAGTAACAACTGATATTAAGAATTTGATTAATGAATTTATTTGTTAAATTTTTATGAAGATGATCATTATGACTTTAAATAGTATAAGAAATATTCGTTAATAATTTTTAGACTAGAGAGACTTTTAGATTTGTAAAAAGCAATTTGTAGATTACAATTACTTATAGGTTTTATTAAATGGGCCATCAAAATCATTTACATTATTTAAATGTTATAACAATCCGTATTAGTACCTACTGTTCTGTACGTGATTAATAACAAACGAAAATGAAAATAATATTTTCTTTAAATAGGTATACCTTCCTATTTAAATTCGAAAAGCAAGTCCATATACGAATCAAGAATAAATTTCATAATAGCATTTCAAGAAATTATCTACCCATTATTATGATGTAGTAAGTAGGTATGAACTTAATAATGAAACTTGAAAAGAAAACTTTTCTTTGGCACAGATCATGAATATAACGAAAGAATTAAAGTGGTCGCCACGAAACGTCAGAAAAATCCAAATCGTACATGCGCATAGCGTTAAAGCATAGCGTGCATCGCAATGGGCTGGCGGCTTAAAGCGGTAATGAGTCACGTGTTTTGAAGGTTAGACGCATCGTATCGTATTGGCTATTCCTTGGTTAGGGGCGTGCAATATCGTCGCAATAATTTGACGCAACTGAAACACTACGTATAGTATCGAGGAACAGATCAGAATGCTCCAACAGCAGATGGGCAGAGCGATTTTCAGTACGCTGTCAATACCTTGCTAGACACGCTTACATCACTTGGCGCCTTCGCTTCTTCAGCCTCCGGCACGACCCCACACCGTCCGAATCCGAACCGAACCAAACACGAATCACTCCTTTTGGCGCGTTCAGACGCGCTCCGCCGTCACCCGTGTGCATTGTCGACTTGACCGCAATAGAGGCACGACGTATGGTACACTTACCGTCGCGTTTCACGAATACTAAAGTTAAACTTTTTTATACGATATTGCGGTCTAAATAGTGAAGTCATTTATTTAATATAAATCCAAAATTAACAACGAGCGATTTTTTTTTCACAACTTCGACATTCAATAAATTATTCGCTCGCGAAACTTATATCGCCAGTTTAGCTAGCAGCAATTTGTAGAGCGCAACTCGTTCTCAGTATACGAATCTTTTACAATTGTTTAAAATAGTTAAAGAGTAATTTATTTAAATATTTGTGACGAAAACGATACATTTTTCAATAGACGTGGACGGAACAAATACCGAAAATGTCGAAAAAACATCTTCACAACCAAGCAGCTATACCGTTGGCTCCAGCGGTGTTTAAGGTAAGTCCTTATTAAGCTTAATAATTATTTGATTATAATGCGAATTTGTTTATTGTTTTTTGCTTTATAGGATACTGTTCCGAAATTTTGATAAAAGAAAATATTACGTAAATGCTATGCGACCACTATTTCATCAGAATTTTGTAAATAAATATTTTTATAACGTAAATACTATTTCGAAACCTGAAAAAATATGTGGTTCCATTAAATATAGTAGAGTCACCTGAAGACCGCTGAAACATGGAAAGTAACAAAATGGCTAAATAAAATTGTTCACAATGGTATTGCGGAGGCGTTCCGATGCCCCTTGGTCGAACGCAAAATTTTATTGGAGTTTTGAAACGTTGGAATGTAGCGGAATAATTGCTTCGTTCAGTTGAACGAAGCCTATTACAGTCAGTATCTTCTTGGAAAAACGTTATTAGATGCTGTGCGTTTGCTTTATGGTACCGTCATCACACAAATGATTTTAAGAATTGTTTTTAATAAGATATAAATATTGTTATTTACACACATTTTTTTCATTATTGTGGGTTTTATATAAAAAAGGTGTGATAACGTTACCAATTATAAATACATGCAATAAAAATATAACTACATTTTCACCGTTTTATATTTTCATGTTTCCATTTCAGTTGCACGTGTTTATGTGTGTGTAATAGGCAGGCAGTTTGCATGTATTTATCGACATTGTAAGTGCTGTGCTCTTGAAATTCAGGATAAGCAGAGACCTTTTGCACGTACTTTGATTCTGATATTTCTCTATCCAAATTTGTTTTCGTAGGCCTACTTAAACTAAGTATTTAATTTTGAATCTGAAATAAGGTTCAGTCAATATTTCATGAGGGAAAAATATTGTTAAAAAGAGTAAAGTCAAGTTCAGATTAGAGACTTTAGTTTACGTTGTGACTTCTTTCATATCTGATCTGAGTATAACCATTGCAACGAAAGCTTCAAAATACCGTCGATTAGACGGAAGTAGAACGAAAGCTTAGAAAATTGTAATTTCAAACTATGAGTTTACGCTGTCTTGCATTGAAGTATGATTGCAACGTGAAAGTAAATAATGTATTTAGTAGGTAGGTACAGGTACAGAAGTTTAACGAGAAATTCGTCAGTAAAAATAAAATGATGCTTCAGGCCTTGAAATACGTATTTTTCTATCATTGAACATTCACGAAATACATATAGAGTAAATAAATACGTTTAATCAGCACAACAACTCTCCCGTTTCTGGAGGCTCTGTCCGTAGGTATCGAACCCGGAACTTCTCCCGGAGTTCCTTAATCACTAAGCTACCAACGATTAAGATTCGAGATTTTATTACAAGTGTTATTGTATAGATACACATACAAAGTGCACCTTGGAAACTTTTACAAAATAAGGTTTCTGTGGTTAGCAGCAGACATTTCCGTTTCAAATATCTAGTACTGCGAAAAGGTTAACGTTGGCCTTAAGCCTTTAATCCAAATCGGCATCTGATCTTTTATTTTACACGTGTAACTGATTACAATATAAATATTGATATGGACTGAAATAACTGCAGATATAAAACCTAGGTTTGTACAATTTTAGATGTCCTTATAGCCAATAACCGCAAAATAATACTAGTAATATCAAAACATTTTATTATTAGATTGAAATGTTTCTTCTCCGTCTGATCGTTAATCCCGGTCACGTTCGAAGCATCCACCTCGGAGTCCGCTTTTTTCTGTCTAACTGGGCGTTTGACTCAACTTTGATGATTTGAAATGCATCGTTACTTATCTCTTTCTGTCTGTCATTCTAAGTTTGACACCTTTATCTTATCTTATCTAATGTATCTACATAATTTCTATACATTTTGTATTATATCCAATTTTATCCATAAATTTGGGGTGCAAATATACCTAAGCATTTTTCCTAATGGTTTTGAAAGACTTGTTGATATGCTGTTAAATCAAATTTTTAACATCAAAGTTAACAAACGTAGTAAAGTAAAAATCGCGTTTTGATCTAAGTGTACACAATATTCTAGCGATTTAAATATAACAATCGATAATATAGCAGCCATAGAAGCTGAAAAGGAAAGGATATGTAATGTACTAGTGCCTACGATATCACAACATTTTTCAAACCAACTGCTTTACAATTCTTTTCCTGTTAATGGTCAATGTTAGGAGCCCTTGACCGATTGTTTCATTAATTATTTTATACTTTGTGCGAAAAATCTTGACAGGTAACTAAACTGCACATTAATGTCACATTAATGATAAATGAAAAAACAAAACAGATACCTAATATGGTCGCACATTTACATACAACTTTATATGAGAAAGCATATTTAATAAGTATGTGTATACCACAGAACAATGAGGTACGTAGAAATGTACAATACGTACAGCCAGTTAATAATACGTTGCACGTGGTATATACTTATTATACTAACTTACCATAGTTAGATGCGCAGGTACATGCAACTTTATATAAAAAATATACCTTTTTATATAAAGTTGCATGTAAAGGTATGCGTAATAATTATATAATTTTTCATATAAAGTTGTAAATGAAGGTTATCATAACCATAACCATATGTACTTTGTTGACAGTACAAAATAGAGTTTAATATTCATTTTTAAAATAACAGTTAAGCCACAACGGCTATCAAAAGATATCGTGATTTTGTTTTAAATTAGTGAAAGGTGTTTTAAGAGAATGTATTATAAGAAAGTATGACCAGTGGTCTATTGTACGTGTTAAAAAAGATTATTTTCAACAATTTAAATCACACAATGCATGAACATTAAAATACTGAAATACTTAAAATAAAATGTAGATTGAAAAAAAAACACCTAAATTGGTGAATGGCCTCGATCAAAAGCTAGTACCTGAAGTAAAACTAAATCGAAAAAAAATACATTTAAACATTTAGGTACTTCCTATAACATGAATCGGTTTAATATAATAAAATAATGATACTAATTCAAAAATATTAACACTAAATGCTTTTTTAAATTCTGAGGTAAATTTCCATCGTATAGATATTCTATACGACCATATTTCCAAAGTGCGCTGTTTGCTTTCAATACTACCGGAGAACAATTCTGTCTTAAAACACAAAACAATTGTGTTAAGTATTTCGAATTTCATATGCGCATTTTTCAGTTTTGTTTTACAGAACATTAACGTCAGCAAATCTGTATACCAAACAGGCATATATATATCAGAGGTGAACATGACATTTGAGAGAGTTCATTTCAATGATTTGCGCGTTTGTTTTTGTAAAGTCTTGTTAATACAATGGCAGTTCCAAACTTACTCGTAGTTTGACTAAAGATGTAACGGTAGAAATGAACGAAAAGCTCATTGTGAGTTATGTAGGGCTTTTAACTATGATGTATTGAAGTCTAGACATTTCACTAAATAAGTCAAAGGGGTTTTCTCTATCGCCGCCGATGGGTAACAAAGGCCTCTTGAACAGTACCTAACCCTTTTATAAAATGAACGCGATAAGTAACCCATTAGTATAACCTATGCATATTCTTTAAACTACTTTTTATCTGTATTCAAGAATCTTTTATGGAAATACTACTACATACTTAGATAATTTGCTTTATAAAAACCTATTTTTGACAGTTTCAAATAAACATAACAATAAAATAATTTAAACTAGGTTTTGAAAAGACGCCAGTAATCCAGTAAAAAAAGCCAGAAAAAATAACAATAGCATCGTTAAAAAAGAAATGAAATACCACCAAAACATTAAGTACATTCAAAGTAGGTTAGCAACACTCACAAGCTCATGACGCTTTCACTGTTAAAATGTTTTGAGATATCATGTACTTACGAATAGACCCCAACTCAATAAGCCTAGCTCTACAATGCCTGAGTGTATACTACCTAATTTTGCAAAGTTTAATTTCTACAAAACCCGACTCTACATAACGATATACAATATTTATATAGGTTTGCTACTAACAATACCTATCTTTGAAAACTCTACATCTCGTTCACAAATTAGACTTGGAGATAACACGGGTCGATGTTACTATACAGGTGGGGTGCGATCCCGTTATGTGACGAATATAAATCCGGCGCCTTGGACCATTGTGTTTTTTGCTTTATTCGTATTCACGCCAAAGAACATTCTCGTAGGTCTCTCCCTGAGAATATGTATGTTACTTAATTTTGACAGAATTTTGAATAACAAAATTTTACACACAATTAAAAGATCATTCATTTTTATGCAATGAGCGTAAGGGGGATCTACCAAGATTGTTGTAATTTATTTACCTAAATTTCATCTGCTGATTTAATGGACGAGGTTCCTCAGGCAGGCTGGCAGGCTTTCCTCTCGGGATTCGAAGGTCAGACGGCAGTGGCTCCCCTTATAATGTCAAATATGTCACATCTCTCGAGGTATTGTAATGAAATTACAATTTACACTACTATATTGAGCAGAAACAATATAAACTGGCGGCAGTAATACATCAGCATTTAATTAATCAACCTTTAACTGTGGAGGTCGAGAAGTCACTATTCAATTCATAATACTTTATGTACCTGTATACTATTCATTTTCTATACTTATTTGAAAATTGTATTATTCGTACTTCATGAATAAAGATTTGTTTTATTAAAGTTACTGGCCATAAAACGTGGCGCTGTCCACCTGCCAGTTTTTTTTTCTCCATAATAACCTTCTACTGAGTATCAGGTAGAAAACATCTCAAGTAATGGTGGAGTTTTTGGGTGGTGATTGTGGTGTGGAGGTATTTAACAGACATTGACCAACCTGTTAACTTGTGCTGTGTGCTCATATATATTATATGAACACCAGAGGAACCAGTGTCGACAACACGAGTGTTTGCCCCTGATGTTGCAAACGTCCATAGGCCACGGTAACCGATAAAATAAGGTGAGCTGTGAGCTTGCCGGTGACCTAAGTGGTATCAAAAAGAAAAAGCTCATGTGCGCCTCCATGAACGCCATCTAGGCAGCAGCACACAAGGAAGAAGAATGAGATATAATTCATTCAATCTATTTTATCGGGCTAATAAGACGAAGTAGTTTTCAAGTAGCTAACGAAAAATAATGTGATGAATCGGTCAAGTTTTTCGATAGTTCAGTTGTTTTTGGTCAACTCACGTACATAAGTACTTATTTGTTTTCTCAATACGTTATTGGTTCTGAGCTATTCTACCTAATTTACACTACACTATTAACAAATTCTGTATTTAAACACTAAAAATGACTCATATTTACAATGTTTGTTAGTTTTGCACCAAAAAGGCTACATAACATCATTACGGCACACAAACGAGCGGAAAACGGGCAACCACAGAGCTAAACATAAAATATTCCATAGAGTTGTGTCACCAAGAACCTAATTATACTTTAGTCGCTACCTGCGGCTCCGCCCTCGTAGCATTTTGATCTCTTTCTGCGGTAACTCATGGGAACCAGTTCCAGGAATAAACCGTCGCCTATCATTATATTAAAAGAGGTTAGGACGCGACGGTATCTCCTCCCGTACCAATTCAAAACAGAAGTTCGACTGTAGGTACCTTCGCTCTACAAAATACTGGGACTAATAATAATTTTGTGTTGAGTTCCGACGGCGGGTAGCTAGCTAGAGCTCAGTGGAAAGTTTTTCTTTCTTGGGTTTTTTCTTCCCTGGTCTGCCGGGATGTGAGGGATATATTCGCTACTTTCTCATCTCCGACAAATAAAGACCCAAAGACAGCGTGCATTTTAGTCGGTCCGATATAACCTCTCTCATCGGCTCCGGTGGGATTGGTATTTTCTGAGTTTTTCTGTCAATTTGTCTCATGTGCTGGTGGCACAAAAGCTCTTTTAACTTTCAAGGAGTGAGAGCGTTCTCTCCACTGAGATTATAGGTACAGCGCCTTGACAAGGCGTCGTCTATTGACACCCTGGTTGTTACTGTACAAGTATAAAATACTGATACTGACCACAGTTATTTCAGTCAGACAGCGTGTCTCCATGTCGACAGCTTATAACGAGAGGAGTTAGAACCGACATCGCATTTTAAATAATTAAAAACACAGTTTCGAGTTCATAATAACGGGCTATATTAGAAAAAAATGCAATACGTATTGTAAATAAGTATGGTGCGATGTTAACCCTCGTTTTGAAGTGACGGGTGTCGTAGAACCACCCTACAATTAGGTTTAAAGGTGGGGTAGGTACAAAAATTAGGGTTAGGGTTAGAGCTACCGACCGAGCTATGCACTAACCATTATTGGATTTACATATGGCACGAACACAATAAATAAACGAACTACATTACAATTTCAAATAATTAGGCAATAAGTAAGAAAAAGGTAATATTCGTCTATATTCGAAGTTCTGCTATTATGATGTACCTTTAGATTGATTTATTTATATCTATATAGGTAGGTATTTACCTCCAAATATATATATAAATAGTCACTTCATATCTTAAGAATGACTTAATGAATTCTTTTTTTTAAATTTTATTATATTTATAGAAAGTTCTTTAGGGAAGGAAAATTTGAATATTGCACGGAAAATCTATTTCAGTACTTAATCCAGTTGGTTATACCAACATACAATAGCGTTTACACCACATTCAAAACATACCTGTTTCCACATTCATACACACGCAGATGGGTTGTTAACTTAACAGTATCACGGCTGATTTGGTTGTTAATTGAATAACTATTTATTCTGGCACCGCCGTACTCCTCAGTTCTTATCCTTACTTGTTTCTTTTATAGAACATAGACATTGTGAGCGTGATGTTGAAAGCTGTCTATTTATGTTCATAGCGATGACTGATCACAAGTATAACAATCTGCGTAACACCCAAGTACATATACATATATCGAGTGATAGGTATGTTAAACATTTTAACTGAATGCTTACATTCGCGTAACATTATTCCATTGGTAAGAACGAGTACCTATGTAGGTATCAACATCACCACCCAGCCTGTCCTTATTGTGTAAGATGGTGGTATATGTACCTATGTATACAAGTACTACTGGTTTATAGTAGTAGGTATAATATATACTTTTACGGCACTAAGAAAACGTGTGTAATTAAAGCGATATTAGAATTTCTAATGATTATTACAAAGAACACCGCACACAGCGACATTCAAATGCCCATGAATAAGATTGAAGTGTAACAGTGCACATGGTAGATACTTGGCAAACGTATTGTAATGTTAATGTTTGAATAATTCTCGTGTCTTTATTCATCAACAGTATCAGGTGTTCATTGGATATTGTCTACTCGATCCGGTGCAATTGGACACTTACACGAAGGAACATGGCTCACTTCTGTCGAACACGACGATAATGTCAAATAGGAAAACTTCTGTAAGCGACACAATATAACAGGCTAACAGTTGTGATTATCATGTTTTCCTGTACCCATATATTTCCTTGTAGTTTCATATACTTAGTTCAATAATTGACCATAAGTATGAACAATGAGAACAGTCCGTAGCATTTATCAAAATTTATTTAAAGTGATAAGGTTACATGCCCAATTGATTAGTAACCAATCTTGAATAAGTGTAGTAATACACGATAATAGAAAACTAGTTGTTATTAATATAGAAATAGACGCGCTTGCGGCGTGCGTCTCCATTTTCGTCCAATGGAAAATAACCGAAAACGGGAATGTCTTTAGACAAGGATAGATATATTCAAGTTTATCTAACCCGCTACGAACTGAAACACAACTTATGCAGTAAGAATAGAGCTTATTTTAGAACATAAAATTATAAGTATATTCTGAGACCACTTGTGTTAACGTCGTCGAGCATGGCCTCAGCATTACTGAACCGTGTAACCGAAAGTTGCGCGGGCGCAATATCGCGGCCTCGTAAATAGACGTTGAATGTAGAGGAGGCGGTCGCGTCCGCGAACCGCTTCTCCTCATGACTTTATTCACTTGTATTAGTAATGAAATTATATTTTTAACCGATAAAAGTTATGATCATTATAAATAACCTATGTGATATGAGAAGGTAGGTTTAAAAGAAAGCTTTTGTTGCAAGATTTCTCGGAGACAAACTATGTAGTAGATACTAAATAATTCAGAATACGTAACTATGCGTAGTTTAAACGCCATTAGAGAAATCTGTAAGTCTATTCAATTATCTGGAAATTATACGCGTGTAGTTTGCAAGCAAAGCAAGAGCGGTGAACATGCGTCTCGCTCTAGGCTGCTCGCTGCGCTCAGTTAAGTTCGTACGCGTCGTTATAGCATCAGCGCTTGAGCAATGGAAATTTCTAGAGACGTACCCCGTCCCCCGCCGATGCCGTCACCTGCCTTACCCCGCGGCTGGCGCGTCTACCCGAATACAATACTTATGGCGAGGTCTCCCTCTCCCCTTTTGTTTTCAAAGGGTTTTTACAAACCGCTCCAGCTTATCGTACACGCCATTCAAAAGAGGTAGGTAGGTAGTTAGCGACTCATTGATTCATGTTTTTCAAGTTTGTATTTTTACCCTCTATGTAGGGTACATAAAATTAGGCTAGCTGTGTTTGATTTTAATCAAATAATTCTAATAGCTTAAGCAATTAATAATATATATATTAGTTATAATAATTAATCACGTCACTTAGGTAGGTACCTATTTATAAGGTACCTACATGATCTTAACCAACCGCAGGTAAACTAAAAAATACTACACGCTGTAATAGATTTTTTTCTCATAGCCATGAATTTTAACCTGTTATAAATTCCTAGTGAGACGTCATCGGCAACAGTTCCACTTTACTTTATACATGAATCTACTTCACTTCGCCATAATGTTTACTTAAAGGTACTTATTTTTAGCTTTTAATTAGAGACAAAAAATATTAAGTTCTCAATTTAGATTAGTAAGAATAAAAAAACTAGGAAATAATAGCAGCGCGGGCAATCACATTTTTGTATATTGAGCGTGGGTATAAAAATAATAATCGTTTAAAATTTATACAGCAATTTTCGATTGTTAAATATTTAAACCAACAATTTGAGTTTCACAGTAATAACGACGGTACGGTGACGGTGAATTCTAAGCGAAACTGGCTAAGGAATATTTAGCGAAAGATAAAAGTCTTACGGTTTAAGATATTGTTGAGTGTTGTGCATTGTAAAATGCATTCTACTCCTGAACTGTTAAGTCTAGATTGCATGCTTTTTGCTCCAACATAAGGCAGGTTTACAATAATCTGTGGAGATACATAGGATGCACTCGGTTTCAATAAGCGATTTATGTTCTACTTACAAAGTCACTTGCATTTCGCGATACAATGATCGTGACGCTTCAAAAATGTTGCCAATTTCAATAGATAACTCATATTTAGTGAATGGTGCAAGGAATGAACCGAATGCGTGAAAGCCTTGGGTACCTTGGTAAAAAAGTCGCATTTGCACTTATACATAGGTAAGTACATACCTATAACTTCGTCTGTTTACGCTCCGTGGGTGGCTATGTGGCTTACCTACACGGCTTTCACGCAACCATTATTTTGCTTGCACTTGAAATACTAATGAGGTCGGCTCGCTGTTCAAACACCTACTACCTACTATACGCAGTAACTGTGACACAAATTATAGGTATCAAATAAGACCGAAAACGTGCCGTATAAAAAGACTGGACAAGTGTGATCCGGGCCTAAGCAATGAGAATGCCATACAAATTAAAATGGTCTTGACAAGGTCATATCGATATTGTTCTTTTTTTTACTTTAGACCTGGTTAGCTACATATTACAGTTTTCAGAAGGTTAAAGGAACCTTGTGCTATAAGAACTTGCTTCACTTGCTGAAATTTACTATATGCAAGGGAATCCAAACCTATAAGGATCTTGATTCCCTGCTACAACATAAAATGTTGGCTAAAGTTTGACTTTATTATATTTGCATGACAAAGTGGAACATTCCTGTGTCTTGACAGACAAACAGACAAACAAACGAATAAAGAAGCTATTGTGTTAGGTTTTTTTTTCTTTTGAGATATACAATACTTAAAAGAGAAGTTTTAGTTCTTTATAATAAACAATAAATACCTTAGTTAATCCAAAATATACACAACTGATGGAGGACTGTCAACAGTAGCTTAGGAACTAATATTTTTTTAATTACCAACATCATACGTAGGTGGGTACTACGCGTACGTAACTTCTCATAGAACGTGATTCATTTGACAAAGTCGTCTTTTGCAGTGAAATCGTAACTTCAGAAACACGCGTATATGCACGTTTTAGATTATATTTACATACTTAATTATTATAACGATAAAACTCATTTCATGTCTTTGAATATAACACTCAACAATAGTATTATTTTAGTATCGATACTTACTCAGATATAAACATGCTTGTCCGCGTATTGTTTACCTGTATTACTTGTAATAAATATAAAGTGCAAGCAAAGTACTGTACTCGTAACGCCATCTGTGCATAGAAGACCATACTAATGGATCTAATAGCACCGATAGCACGGACAAAATTACTTTTTTACGTGGCGGTTTTGAGAGTTTGTGTCGTTTAGTTTTAGATGATAAAGTTTATTGCAAATCGGCATCATATTTATGATAATTCCTTTTTGATGATGATAATGATGGAACTGAAATGAACCTCGCGTGATTATGTTAAAGTTACATAATTATTTACGTGCCTAATGAACTTGTGATGACAAACAAAGAGATGTTATTTGAGATAGTATTATTAATCATAAATAAAAGGTTAATCAATCATGATGAAGACAAATATCGATGGCAGAAAACGTTATGGCGTACGTAGCTAAAATAGCGTTTAGGTTAAAAATACCATTAGAATCCTGCTGCTTCTACCGATACGATAAAATGAGTACTCAAAAATCTTGTCTTTTGGCCTTACTTTTCATGATTCTCTACTTAAAGCTATTAATATTTGCTTTCTTGAATTGAATATCGTAAAAACATTGATGTTAGGCCTCGCTATACAAATGTCAACAACTAACGACATTCTTCTATTCCGAAAATAGAATTAAATTGCTCTAAGTATCTAAAACGTGTTAACAAGAACTTAGCAATTATTTGATATGTACATTTTGAAGGCTGCTACCGAATTGTGAATTTGTACAATCATCTGCATGATATTTACGTAAAGAGTAGGTACTTAATAATTCTTTTCAAAATCCTGAAAAGTTTGACTTTTGCCTTTTTCTTTTACCATTTGACTCCATTCCACATAGATATCTATCAACAATTTAGATTGTTCAGATGTTCTATAATTTTTCCACTGTCTAATGTTGTATTTTATATAAAAACTAGGCGTTCACAGGTTTATGGCGCCATCGATTACCATAAGCACGCACCATAGGTACTGATAAGATAACGTCAAATGTCCTTGGTTCAATGCTACCTACGTCGAGGCGAGTATATAACCTATTCGTATCTTTGCCATAACATCACACCTATTTTATTATGTTGGGCAGAATTATTTAAATAGCCACTTTATTATTGGAGCTAGTTATACGGATTTACAGTTATTTTGACCAGTAGTGGAGATATTAGTTGGTTCTACTACATTATGTATCAAGCGTGTAAAATTAAACACATATATAATATAATATCCTTTTTAAGTAGGTTCACAATTACATACCTACTGTTTTTATCGTTAATTGTGAAATTTTCCTTCCTCCATTCAAACTTTAACTAAGTAGATATACGTAACAGACCTTCATGAGTGGATTGTCGTCAAACAATCCGTTAGGAATTGTAATAAAATACCAAATTGTTTTCATGCAACTGAAAATCCTCTAGTTACGTGTTAATTCAGTTTAGATTTACATATAAACGGAAAAATAATATAGGTACCTATATATATAGTCTGCAATATATGTAATAATAGCCTCTCATCAGTACGTTTTATTTTAAAGATATTAGCAGTAACAAGTTCTAAAGGCGACTCTTCAGGAGTAGTAATAGCAAACCTACATAAATGACCCAATAAATAATAGGGATGATGACAAGTTCATCCGATCCTACTCAATACTGGTTCATATCTTAGTCAATGCTGTAAAAATATGCATTGTTAAATGAATTACTGTCTAATGTAACTGAACTGAAACTAGGACTTTCATTACCTATTTAAATAGTTACCAAATTAGGAAGAAACGAAAGTCATCAAATTGAGATGAAATTTAATAATTGTTTATTTGCATTTTTAAATTGATTATGAACCATACACGTGTAAACGCAACACAGACCGATAATAAATGCGATATTCTTTTATGCTCCATGCATTTGCACTATGCTCTAAGAAGGTATGGCGTCACGTTTTTCTATCGATTTTGCATAGAGTATTTCCTGCAAATCCAGAAATAGAATCTTTAAATATCTAAAACTATACGTTGTAAGAAAATTTAACTTTAGCAGTTCATTATATATTTATAAACTGGTTACTTTTGGAAATTAACACAAAAGTAGTTTTCGTCCCTGTTGATTGATATACAAGTTTTTACAATCTTCAGAGCACGTAATTTATATATTTAGTGGTGAACTGATAGTGAAGAAAGATGAACGGTAACCTGGAATATATATAATAAGTTTAAACCAATTCTGTGGGTGATAGTCCCTATGCAGAAATAGGTAATTAAATTACTAACTACCCGTTCAACGACATAAGTATGGCAATAAAAGATTGTTTTAGTAGGATACTTATATTTGTATTTTAAACTGTAACGAAGATTATACATGTAATCTGTTGATACTTAGGTATGACTAATTGTAATTATTTCCGCTTGAAAAGCGATTGTATAACAACTGTTACCCATACATATTAGATTATTTAAGTTTAAATTACTTGCAATGAATTTATATGGACACGTAGATATTGGAAAAACTAAAAGAAAACCTAGTTGTCGCTGAACGCAAACAAATATAATAATATATGTAGAAAAATGTCCTGAAGTTCATTTTGAAATTGGAACTGTAACAGTCTTGTATAATGGTGAGTTTAAAAGTTAAGTATCACCACTCCTAACACAAACAATTTGGGCAGTTCAAAGGGTAAGTGGCTATGGCAATACAAGAAATGTCGAGGACTATTGGTCATCGACATTTCAACGTCATAAAAATAAAAGTTCATCAAATTTTAATCAACCATTGTTTTCAAAAACTCTGTTTCATGTCGAGAATAAATAGATAGTGTTGAAACCCTGAACAAAATTTCAGAACGAGACCAGTTCTTATTTATTTCTTTTCTTATCTGCTTCTAGTAACTGTACACAATGATCTACTTTTAGCTTGTCATTAAAGTTATAAAAGTACGTAAGTTATAAACATACTAGTGAAATATAGGTACGATCGAATTCCGTTTTCTTGAACTGTAGCTTCATGCTCCCGCATACGAGTATATAGATGCGATAGGTTCTCGCACCCGTATCCCTCCTGAATAGGGTCAGCCAAAAGGTCGCCTTTTGATGTTGACGTACTCGCACCGGCCTCAAGTCTCCTTTTAAACCCACGTCACTACATCCTCTTGCAGACTACACCATTTTCTTTTCGATATTTTTTTTATCTGCATTTCTTTTTATTTCATATCATGATCTCCACATAACAGTCAATCTCAGTACCTACTAATTAAATATAATATGATATCATGATCTCCACATAACAGTCAATCTCAGTACCATCTAATTAAAGACCGCAAAAACGTCATGTAAATATTACCAACTTCTGCGGAAGTGGTCCACCAATAAAATTAAATAAAGCTTGTTAATCCGTTTTATCTTCTTCATCCGAAATAAACATTAATTGCCAGATTAATAAACAGAGTGGCAATTTTAAATCGTCTAGTTATTTTTTCACCTTAATTAATTAATTAATTATTTATAGGTACATGCCAGGTATACCTTTTGGCAGCAGAAGAATATAGGTTGCCGACCTGTAAATCTCTAATGTGGCTGACACGACGACGTGACTATAACAAATTGGACGTATTATGCCTGTACTTTATAAAAATTCGTGCCACAGTATTCTTATATAGTTGCATTCATCCGAAAGCGCTCTAACGATTGTGTTTTTACATTTCACTTTTCTGTAATTTCTCAACGTTAGTTTTCCGTTGCTTCCGCACTTTTCTGTTCGTATTACTTACTATCCCTTACATAAATAATACAAATAAATAAAAAAGTAGGAGAAACCAACTTAATAATATTCACAGTATAGATACTGTAGGTTTATGCATTATGCATAACCTAACATGCCAAAGCTTATATTATATACACGTATAAGCTTTTTAAAAATTTTAACTATGTCAAAAATCGTAAAATTTTACTATTACTACTTAACTACTTAGATTCAGGTGTTTATTTTCCAAATACTGCACAGAATTACGGAATACCTAAATATTTTTGTTACAATTTCTATTACTTATATTATTTGTGGCGAAATAAATAAAGGCACACCTATGAAGTGTCAGTAGAGGTGTGGCGACCCTATTACTTTATTAGTAGGACCTATTTTTCCATTCCATTTTGAAGTCGCGTCATCAGCCCTAACCTAGTAGGTAGGTAGATTGATGATACCTAGATAAGTGAATTAGATAAAAAGGCGACCGATTGCGTTTGTAGCATTATGCTGCTGTATCAGTATGTTTAGAAGAACCGTTAATTAGAGATTTTAAAATTCGACGCCCCCGAGGAATAAACCTGTATTGTACTATTACTGGGTTATTACTGTTATTGCATTTTCGGTATCTATGGGTCGGCATGCACCTATGTAATTTTTTTCACATTTTTCTAGCGATAAAATCCATCTATTTACCCTATGACACCTTTGTTCTTCGGAAAAAGTGTTAATTTTTATGTACGAGAAGAATATCATAATACATTATTACAAATTCATTTGTGTGGCTACATTTCGGTAAAGTAATATTACTGCAAAATATTTTCTATTAATTACTGGTTAAACCGATTACAGGTTTATTCTCGTGATTTATGAGATTGACATTTTCGGTAATACTCAGTTACAGTAATCATTTGGGATCGTGATATAGGTATTGGCGTTAACTGCTTCGCATTTCGAGGAAACATTGCAACCTGAAAGCTCCCCCGTAATAATTAACACTTATTATAGGTACCACACTGACCAATAATTGTCAAAATAAGCAACCTGATATTGGAACTGAAATAAATTGTTGTTAAAATGAGCAACATGGTGTTAGAACTGAATTAATACTACATTCAATAGAGTTGAACCAAATAATTTGGAGGTACCTTCCACTTCCCTAAATGAAAATGAATACACCAGAAAACGTAATATATCTATAGGACCTGTTGGGAATTGTAAATTGAACTGTGGTAGCCAATTTACCTCTTCAGATAGGCAAGATAATTATATATTTGATAAATTTTATTAACTAACTGATCAAAAACTGCAATAGATATACTTTGCTAAACATACTAAAACAGAAAACATCAAACGAATGACTCTACAACGAGAAAATAATCGCACACAGACTATTAAATATTTATTTTCTTCAAGAGATGTGGATGTTTTGGTGTGTAAGAAGTTTTTTTCTAAATACTTTACAAATTAATGAACAAATGGTATACACAGCAATAGTAAAATTTAAAACAGATGACCGCGTTAACGACTTAAGAGGTAAGCACAATAATAGACCTGTTGATTTGGATTCGACGATTGACCTCCACCTCGAAGTTTGATCCGTCTAATCGGACCATATCTGTCCAAGGTAGACGTACTTGTCTACAACTTCGAAGGTCGAGCCTCCAACTGACACTGGGGTGGGCCTTAGAATATGAGCATTCGCCATAACCTGGGTCTTGTCCATATTCATCTTGAGGCCCACCTGTTGAGAGACTCGGTTGAAGTCGTCGAGCATTGTGTTAAGATCCTCCAGCGATCCTGCCATGAGCACGATATCGTCGGCAATACGAAGGTGAGTGATGTATTCGCCATTAATATTAATGCCAAGACCTTTTCACTCCAGTAGTTTAAAGGCATCCTCCATTGCATTGGTGAAGAGCTTCGGGGATATTACATCTCCTTGTCTCACTCCCCTCTGCAACAGTATCGCCGCTGTGCTCTGATCTTGTACTTGGACTGACATGGTGGCGTTTTTATACAAACACTTCAGCACTTTGATGAACCGGTAGTCTATATGACACCGCTGTAGCACTGTCCATGTCTCGATCGAATCAAAGGCTTTCTCGTAGTCCACAAACGCTAAACATAGTGGCTAGTTATACTCCTGAGTCTTCTGTATGACTTGCCGCAACGTATGAATGTGGTCTACGGTACTATAACCTTTTCGGAAACCGGCTTGTTCGGGGGACTGAAAGTCATCACACCTGTGTTCGAGACGATTCGTGATAACCCTCGAAAACAGCTTATAAATATGGCTCAGAAGCGAGATGGGTCTGTAGTTCTTAAGAGAGGCTTTGTCACCTTTCTTGAGGAACAAGATCACCACGCTTCTGTTCCATGCTTCCGGCGTAGTACCTTCAAATAAGACGGAATTGAAGAGCTTCTGAAGGACTTTGAGTATCGGTGTTCCACCCGACCACAGTTCCGAAATGATTCCGTCTTCTCTTGGTGCCTTGTTATTTTTAAGCTGCTTGAGGGCCACCCTAATCTCGTACACACTGATGTCCGGGATATCCTCGGTGTAGTGTCGGGTTAGCTTGGCTCTTGGATCTTTAACCGTATCAGTAGCAGGCTTGGTGACTGAGGTATAAAGCTGTCCATAAAACCCCTCGATTTCCCTCAAAACATCTGCCTTAGGCGACACTGCCGTCCTTCCTCTTCAGCTTTGTCAACTAGCTCTGCCCAATAGACAAGTCTCTTGCGAACACTTTGGAGCCTTTATTTCGCTCAATCGTTTCCTTAATACACTGAGTATTAAAGGCACGGATGTCGTGTCGCAAAGACTGCTGGATACGTTTATTGAGCTGCCGATGTGCTTCAGGGTCATTGGTAGACTGCAGCCTCAGCTCAGCGTCGTTCGGCCATGAGTTTGAGGGTGTGATCGGTGAGCTTCTGTGGTCTATCTCTTCGACGGGGCCTGAAGAATTTGGAGCGCACTGAATGCTTCAACGAACCTGTTATTTATCTCGTCCACTTTACTGCATTCTCCTAGGCAAGAGAAGCGATTCGGAAGTTCGAGTTGAAAGCTCTTGGGGTACTGTATATGGGAAGCTTTAGGTCGGAGCGTAGAGAGAACAAGATAATAATGATGATAACAATGAACTTAGTGATTGAGTACTGCGTTTGATGTTTTTATTTTTATGTATTTTTTATATTACAATTGTGATCTCATTATGGACATTTTGCCCATTTTAAACAATATTTTTTAAATTTTATGAATTTTCTTTAATTTTCCCTTAGAAATACCGATAACAAATTTATTTACGAAATCTGTTTACAACGTTTACATTAAAATATAACTACCCGAAAGATCTATAATATTCCAGTTTCTATAACTTACCATTATAAGGTTATTAAAAAGTTTACCGTAATAAGTCGGTAACTGAACATTACATTTATTTACTAATGAACATATACATCGTTGGAGAACTCCATAAAGAAGTGTTATTTCTATGATTTTTAAGAAAATATTTTTATATTACAAGAATAATTCGGTAAGTAGACGTTGCTGGAATATTATTGATAGTTCATGGTGGTAATATATCAATACCCTAAAAACTGTTAGAAATTATTTTCGGTAATTTGAACTTTGGTGAATATCTAATTCTGTGTTTAATCAATAGTTACAAGGCTAACTGTGATCTATTTGGGCAAAAATTAGCTTTCCCGGCGTATTAAAATGTTATCCTTATTGTCTTTTATAGAAAAGTTAGAGCCGAAAAACACTAAATCTTTTCTCCTGTAAAATTTGATTTTTGCGATTACCGGTTTATTCCTCGGGGACGTCGAATTGGTAAACACTCTTCCTTTATTAAAAATACTATGTTGAAAGATCTCAGCCAAGTGCGTATCCAGTATTTACAACATATAAGTATATTGCACTAATTTCACATGGCTAACTAAATCGTAAAATATGACCGGTAGGTGTAGAATAATTAGACACATACTAATGGCCTATAATCATAAAAGATTTAAAGTGTGTTTCATTACTGTGTACTCTAGTCTTCTGATGCTTACCAAATAAGTTTGCTCATAAAACGCCTCGTAATTAGAAGGTATTCCCACATAAAAAAAAACAAATACCAATGTGGTCACCGAGCGTCACTTATTTAACTATTGAGTTCTCAGAACAGAACTATATAATTATTCCTACTATATAAGCGGACTTTATTATTATTATTAATCCAACACGGACTCCAAAATGCATGGTCAACTTAAAGAATAACTACCAACCACCGAACCGCCAACCACCGATATTGGGACTTATTATAATAATAATCTTTTCGTTAGATGGCGCTGAATTTTTGTCAATAACGAATAAAATATCTCTTGTAAAAACTAAATCGACTAAAAACAAGTAGGTACAGTGGGTAGGCACTAGATACGGGTTACACTTTATTAGATAAACTAAGGGTAAACCTATTTTACACGAGCATACACCTGATAAACGTATCTCTATCCATTAATGTGTTATTACCGTGATAAGCGAGCGTCACTTCAAGCACTTATGACGTGTCATACATAAGCATTGAGGTGTATTCATAGAAACGTGAAAAGATATCTACTCGTGGCAATATCTTAGATATCGTAATATCAGATAGCATCAGCACGGAAATCGCTTTAGTTTCCGATAACGTTATCACTTATAAGTAAAACTGGTTGCAGAACTTCCATACTTTCTGAAATGGTATCAGTAATAACGGTAAAAAAATTCCATTCATGACCATCTGCATCTCATATTCATCGTATACCTATAGTATGCGTAATCGAACATTCTAGAATTTCCTATTTTTACCACATTATAGAGACGTGAAAGTCTTCACCGATACACATGTTTTTCAACTCCTAGGCTCTCGAAATTCATTCGGTATAAATATAATGAATGGTTTAAAGTGCAAAAGCTGCATAATTAATTATGTTATAGGGTCGTCGAGTAATTTATTTTTATGGACAAAAACACAATACACTTCTTCATTATTGTAGATGTTTTTTACATGCTGTTTTAATGATTTATATAGTCAGACTTTCAAGCTAATTAAACGCGGTTAAATATCTCATGTAAATTCTTAAAGACACTGAAGTACTCAAATACTGTAACAAAGTTGTTTTTCAAATGGGTATCTTTTAGATATTTAATTATTTCAACCTTCATCCAATCATACGAACCGATTTTTTTTGCAGTCCACACATACAATGAGATTATTGTATACGAAGATAACTTGACTTACTGTCTTGAGACGTTTGTATTATCGCACTGTTTAAATGATGTCAAATTCGTGTAAGACAATGGTAAGGCAAAATTTCAATTTCGATGAGATAACCGTCACAAACCGGTTAAGTCCAGTTAGTCGATGTGTGTGTCAACATTCACTGTGGTACAGTTTATAAACACCAGCCTTATTGTAACAGAGATTGCTATTAGAATCACGTATACAGC
This sequence comes from Pelosia muscerda, assembly GCA_963691645.1. Classification (NCBI taxonomy): domain Eukaryota; kingdom Metazoa; phylum Arthropoda; class Insecta; order Lepidoptera; family Erebidae; genus Pelosia; species Pelosia muscerda. The sequence continues at coordinate 17,649,223 of OY829098.1, read as the reverse complement.
ATTGTGTGAAGAATTACTGCACACATGTAAGATTTCTTTTGAAACGATAACTAACACTGAAAATAAGTACTTACCTACCTACACGGGGGATTTAATCTTTCGCGGTTTGTACATATAATACAATTGAACACAATGGTTTATATTGCGATTATTACTGTTGTTGTTTTACTTTTATTGGATAAACAAACAATGACGTTGTCCTGACGTTAAACATGACAAATATGACACCACAATAATATTATTGAAGCATCCACAGCGTTTACCTTGAGTATGTTACATTACATGGCATTGATTTTACAAAATGGCAGGATCAAAGTGAAGTCTGTAAGGTCTTCAGGGTCCGTTAGTCTTAGTCAGTCTCCATTTGGAAACCGCATTGGCAAATCAAATAAACCTGATTTTCATATCAATAATTCGGAAGTTACACTTAAGCTATTCACGGCAGATAGAAGAGGGCCTGCTAAGATTAGCTTTTTTCTATTTTGTAGAGCGTTCTCTCTATCCTTTTTATAAGTAAACATATTCTATTTAGATCCAATATAGAGTAGTTAAAAATGTTTACTTTCATGAGATATTAAGGCTTTAAGTTCAGGTTTAACCACTATAAATATAGGACATGCGCTTTGCAAAGCAGAGTAGCTCTACAAAATCACAGCAAGCCTATATTGGATCTACTTACCAATGTGCCCAATCAAAATCGGGTTCTATACCAAGTTTCACTATAATTTAATAATTGTTAATTTGATCATTTTATTTCTGAAATAATTCATCATTCGAGCGTTCGCTAATTGCGAGGTCAGCTGACAGAGCTGCAGGATTCCTACCGTGTGGCTGAAATTGCCAAGTGTCACATAGTTTGGCAACTTATAACATTTATCATATATAGTCAGTAATAACAGAATGATAAACCACGTAGCTTGCATTCGGATCGGGTCAACCGGCATGTACCTAGCATCCTACTGTTCTCCTTTTATTATAATGTGAAAGTTCGTAACTAAAGATGTTTCGACATTAGGTAATTGTTACTCAACAAACTACTAGGCGGATCTGGCTGAAATTTTGTACAGGGATAGTACAATCTACTATATTTGTATCAGAAATAAAAAAATGGTGATTATTCTCCCAAGTATCTACAAAACTTTTGCTAAAATTTTGTACTGTATGTTTACGTGAATTTTAAAAATGTTCATAAATTCAGGTTACTGTTTAGCGTGACAATATTACAACTTTAAAAAGTTCTTAACATAGGTAATTATGATACGTGTAGGTACTTACAGAAAACTAGGCTCAACCCACTTCAAATTAATGAATAACCAAAAACCATAGTGATTTTAAGGAGAAATATTAGGGCGTAAAAATTTAAGAAGCATTTTTTTAATTTTGGCGTCAGAAAATATAGTACACTAGAACTTAGAAGTAATCTTATTTCGATTACCTATATTAAGTTCTTGATACGCAATTTCCTGTGTATAGAGAAATAGTATTAAAAGCGGCGAAAGTTGAGTGCGTCGGGAGTTCCAAACCATTAAACTTTAGTGCCACCTTGGGCGAGATGACTACACGCGGTTGTAAACTCTATTCAAGGACCTTTTCACTTGTTTATCAGAAATTCGTAGGTACCTACTTGTACTTTACTGAACTAGTACTTCAGTTAGATTCTGTGGAACAAAGAGGCTATTTAGGTAAGTGCTATGTCTATTATAAATGTTCGGTGGTATCTGACTATTGTATTTTTTATTAATTCAATGAGATTTCCTAGGGTTACACAATTCTTGTTCTTTCTGTGTACGTGTATGAAGGCTTTGTGAATTTCAATAATAATTATACTCAATAACACTTACACTAGTATAAAATCAAGTTTCGTTACATATTGGTTGGCAACCCTAGATGAACCGCTTCAACTTGCGGGCAGTAACCATTAACCAAATATCTAATTTTAGTTTCCAAATTTAACACAGACGTACAGTTACTTACGTACTTGTTTGCCATGACTGTCCCGCGGCTAGTGCCTGTTATAATTTCGTCTATTTTAGAAATCGCCGAATCGAGTCTTCTCTCTATCTCTTCAAATGGCTATACAATCTTGATTACTTAATGAGTGTCCTACGTCCAGGCAGTAGAATAGGATTACAAATAGGCTAGGTGGTATCAATTGATTGAATCAGTATTTAAGATCAGCTACAAGAATTAAATTAATTGATGGACAATTTTATAATTAGATGAAATAAATTGGGTTACGTGATTCAGACGAATTGTGTTGGTTGCCTGGTATAGATCGCTCTTTTCGATAAGCCTGCCCATTGTGCCATAATTATATACCTACGACGGAATCAATTGATTAGCATATAGACATCCATTACTTTTTTAAGGCCTCTTTCAATGTAGGTGCAACAGCGGCATAGCACATGACCTCTACTTTATAGTTAAAAGAAACATGATTCTATTTCTTTAGTTACTTCACTAGACTGCAATGAATTTTTATTCAATTGTTTTTTCTTTTCATAAAATAAGTAGATACTTATTTTATGCTTGGCACTTTAGTATTATGTAGCAAAAGCTCTTTTAACCCGATCGCACAAGTCAAGTACCTAGGTGTGCACAGAATTAAGATCAACTCTATAGGACCAACAGATCTTCTCTATAGGACTTTGTTCATTTACGACACAGAATCACAGTTTTATAAACGGATATTTGATGGTACCCGTACCATACCAGACAGAACTCGCACTAACTCATACTAGACGGTAGGAAAATAATATGCAAATGACGTTCACTTACTAGTTAATAATTCCCAAAAATATCTATAAATAATTGTCTATATAATTTATATGAATATTCTGCATAATTGTGTATCATTGTCTACAAAGAAGTCGGTAGCCCTGATGATACAAAGTGCAAGTTTCCAACACGTGACGGCCGCGTGCGCAGACTATGTATCCAACTACGGAACAAGATTTACGCATCACCCACACATGCGACCGTGTTACCATTGAACCAATTATGTACATACTGCATCTCTATTTAATCTATCCAGTTTGAAATACCATTTTTTACAGTTCAAGAAATCAAGAAATACACATATTTGTTGTAGCCCGCACTTTACAAGATGCCATTTAATTTTACACTTTAACCGCATTGCTGGAACGTCTAAAATTCAATGTTTTTTTTTTGTAATCTCTGTGGTTTGACAATTACTTTGTAGAATCGGGCTCCTTACTTTACAGCTAGAGCAACAATTGTACTGGTCCTGAAATCAGTTCATGACCATGGTGCCAACATCAGGGAATATCGTGGTTATAGATAGGTACCTACACCTACGAGTACTACACCGTCTAATCATGTTCACATGATTTTGTATGCACCCACGCTCTGGAAACGTCTTCCTGTAACTGAATCAGCTTAAATTAAACTAGAAATTATCGTAAACGCTTGCATTGTTTTACATCTACGAAATTCTCATAATATATTCTTTCAGAACTGAACGGAAACCCATACATAAACATTATCGTTATCACATACCTTACATTAGTAATGCCTACTATAGGTACTTATTGTAAATTTGTTAGTGTAACATTGGTAGGTGAACGCGTAAATCGAACTGCCGCATTCGCTGTAAAATTGCTTAGACAAAAATATGAGTATTATATTGCAGACACGAAGTTTTAATTTTCTTACGAAACTAGAGACTTTAGTTATTTTATTATAAAATGGATCACATTATGACGCGGCACATATTTGTTTATTGAACTTGCGTTTTTCATTCGGTGTTTTTGTAGTACTCGCCTTTTGCCATTGGGTTAAAGATATGGAATCAGGGTCAGTGCTATAGAAGGGTTTTCAATGCGGGGTGTTCATTCGTTTATGTAGAAACGTTTGAATGTTTAAACCAATTTCCCCTGCCAACCAGTACCTAAATCTGTTATTGAATGGTTCCGGCTCTGGCGTAGGTGAAAACTGCAGCTGTAATGATGAACAAAGTCATGCAGGCACATAATAAATAGTACTTAGTAATATTGTGAAATATACCCCTAAAACGACTTCTATTGTAAGTGCTATACAGAGATGATCATCCTCTGTTTCCAGTAACATTCCACTCAGGGTCATTACCCAGGCGCTATAAAATTTAAATAATACACCCGTAAACCGTTTACACACAGTTGTTATAACGTAATATGCGGTAACACGAACCGGTTCAGTTAAATAATAGCATAGGTTGTAAAAAAGATTTTTTGTTTTTTAATATTCTGCACAATGTACCTAAATACTTATCAAACTGATATAGGGAGGTAGTCGATGCTCGAAAGGAGGTGTGGTGATTCTACTCACGACACGATACGACATAGGAATGTGACTTCGATTCAGTCAAAATTATAGTAGGTAATGTTAACAGTTTCTTAGTAATATAGCTCCGAGTAAGGAAGAATAATATTCTTGCTCTTGGTAAGATAGGGTTAAAAACATATAATTCAATGCAGTCTATTGCAAGACAATCCAAAGAAGGGTTACTTCCTTGATAGTTGGGTAAAAAGTTGTCAAAATGTCTCTGATTATACAACTCTTAACTCCTGCTTACACTTTCATATATATGCATTAGTGGACGCAGAAACGGATGATCATAAAGGCAAACTAGGCACATGTCTTATTGAGGCGTGAAGGTAGAAAAAAAAGCTGGCCCTGTGGCGGTCTTCGCAGTCCCCGACGGCTCTTTCTGTCAGTAAGTAATTTTTGAAAGAACGCGACAGAGCTACGTCGTTCTCAAAGTTTAATCTATCTCTGAGTGGAAGACAAACCTTGGCGTGAAAACTGGTCATGAAATTACCGGAAACGGGGCTCGCCCCAACCCAGTAATAACATACATGGGCTATAGGGATGTCATATAGAAGATGATGATAATAGCTTGTTCTATATTTGAACAAAAGAATTACGGGTATAGTTTGCAACCTACATGTAGGTTACGTAGACAGGATGTTACATTGTTGTAGAACCATTGTCTTGCAATTGACTGAATCAGATTATACGTTTATAATAAAAATAGCACCATGTAGATAGAGCGCTGATGATCCTGAAGCCTAGGCAAAAGTGTGAGGAGGATGTTTAGCGAATTGAAAATACCACTCTTGTGGAAATACCAACGCGTACACTCATCCACTTCTAACAAAAATAGTAGTAATTTTAAATTTCGCTTAGATGAAGGGGTGTGTATGAATACTAATAATATCTGAACCGGCTTAGTATCTTGTGCCTACCTTTTTACTTATTATGTGATTATATTTATTAGTACGGAAAACTCGGACATAAAGAAATTGGTCTTATAAGAACAATAGCTGGCTGTAGCATCCCGTTCCCGCTGCCAACACTCCCCGATAGCGTAAGGATTGTAGCCTATGACACTCACAATGTGGTTTAGTATCGGTAGAAGAAAAAAAAAATGGCTTAGTGGATCCAGAGCTTTATCCCCTTTTTATTCCTTTTTCCCGTGCGAAAATCCCCACGGATACCCCCTCACCGAAGTCACTGCTGGTGATTATAAATCTCTACAACCGACCTCACGACGTTATAAATATTTCCTACCTATCTAATAAAATAGTATTATATGATATCTTAAAACTACTTAAGTACTACGTAACGGAATACTTGAAAGGGTAAAAACAAAGCACTAGATAACCATTGGACTTGCAATAACCGTTTAATGATAGTTGAGGAACCTTGGGAAGCGTAAGGTCAGCAGACGCCGCCGGCCGGACTGCTTCCGCTGGCGTGAGAATCTTGGACCAACTCGCGAGAGGAACGAGGTAAAGACGCGTGCGAACTGTTTTGATATAATCTATAATAATTTATAAATCACCCTTGCACCCTGTGCTATCCTTAAGAGACAGACAAAAAACGCGTACTCCGCGTATAAATCGCATTTTGAGAACATTTTCGGTCCACAACTCGCGCCATACATACAAAATTTCAATACAAACGTGACCAGATTTACGTTCTAACAATTATTGTAACCTGCAGAATAATGCCCTTGTTTCGTGGGCCAAAGCCGACGATGAAAAATAAAAACGTGATAATCAATTTAACGTCGTATCGTTAAACAGAAATTACTTTTAGGTCCATACGCCGTGTTACCTATTGTGCAAATATACTATTGCGTCATAAGTTATCATTATAGTTAATGAATGCATACAATATATGAATACACGGGCCTACCTGGTTTAGTCATGTGCGGTTGTAATGGACGTAGGTATAGGTTCACTGCAGCCGAAATTAATACCTAGATCTTCAGAGCTAAGGCTCCATTTGGTACCCGGTGCACATCTACAGATGAGTTGCAGGTATAAACAGTAACCCAGTCGTTCCTCTCTTCCTTAAAACAAGATACAGAATAGAAGAGTGGAGCGCGGGACACGTAGTATAATTACTTATTCTGTGACCTCAGTGCAAGTTTTAGACGTAACAGGATGTAATGTTGCAAAGATAATACTATATTTAATCATATCATTTATATTATTTCAATTTAACAGCTTCTGAGGATGGTCAATACAACCGTATTATGTCAGATTACTTACCATCCTACCAAGCATTAGGTACATCCTTTGTTTTATGTTTAAAGCTTTCAACGAAACATCTGTCGCAGGTTTTTGAATTAAAAAATGAATATGATTTACGAGTAACGTTAAAATATGAACATCTTGCAAGATTACGGTTCAATAAATCTTAAAAGATTCGAAACGATTCTCAGTATTACGATACGAAACGTTTACAATACAAGAGAAATAAAAGAATCGATTTGTATGTAAGTAACAAAAAGAAATAAAAAACAATTTGAGGCAATACGATTTCGTAACTCGGCAAAAACAGGATTCACTGCAAAAAAAACCGCAAGAACGAGCCTACTCCGAAGATTTACGACGCTGTACAAGTAAAAAAGCAGTGACCAGAAGTGCCACAGTACATCTTTATTTACGCATTATAATTGTCTTTTGATTCTAAACTACGTTAAATAATTTCTCCTACCTAGACTGTAACTTTCATTCTGACCTTCATCAATACCATGTGTACTTTTACTAAGTACATTGAGGTACGTAAGTAGGTATTCCTTTTTGACATTATTTGTAACTATTTCATCACATTTACACTCATTTAACACCGCTAGCAGGCATAACACAACTTAACTATTAGAAGGAAATGCTCTACCCGATGTAGGTAACTTGAATTTTCCGTAATAGGTAGATATATAAACAAGGTAAATTATCTACAATGAATCTTTGATGAAGTAGTGTAAGACACAGCTATCAAGTTATAAAAATATTTATTTAACCACTCATGTGCCTCTTAATAACTCCTGTATATAAATCGCCAATAATTTCATAGTAGGTACGGCGAATACTATCATCGTAAATGATTAATAAAATTCGATAACTGATGTGATCGGTCTATAAATTATAATTATTAGTTTCAGCTCGATTATATCACTTACCGTTGTAAGAGAAGCTTGAGTAAGTTGCCACTCGTATATTAGATAGTCTTTATGGAGTCATAAAAGTTAAACGGCTTGATTATAATACAACGCCTCTTGTACACATCATGTTCATACCTAGTAGGTATATTTAAATCAAATTATAAGCCGAGGTCGTATAAAAATTGAAAATATACAAGGTTAACTCGTAACATCACAAATTAAACTGAAATTATTTTTTAGTAAACACCTAGATATTTATCCGCCCTCAGTAGCTTAGGCGTTTTTATTAAGAAAGCCCTCGATTTTCATGGCATGGCGTGGTAAGCACCCGGCGACGTCACATTCCTATTAAGCATAATAGTCCCTTTGAGTTACTATTTCCACATATTCTTAACAGTAAATAATAAAACTACATAATTGTTGTAATTTCTTAGAGACATTCACGTGACACTACGACTTAATCCAACTAGATTTAATTCCTTCGAACGCGGAAATAATTCACTATAGCTATTCGGTGTCATAATAATAAATAATATGGGATATTTCGCAAAATTTTCCATTCATTGGTTTCTAAGAACTAGACCAAACGTATATTTACCTCAGCGGTAATTTCCCGTAGTCATTGTTGATGAATGATGACGCAACTATATGCATTCTAAGGCCTAATTTATGTTTACACAATTTCGTATAATGCCTACTCATTTTCTTCCATGTAGGTAATGTAGTTCTATTTTAAATGTTATATTTTTGTTTCAATACGACGGTAATACTTTAATAGGTAACTAGCTGTTACACGCGGCTCTACCTGCGTATTTTTTGATTATCGCTTTGTACGACTCTACCCAATTCTCCACTTGCCTCTCTAAATTACTTCTTCCCTTCTCCACTTACCGTTTTTTCGCTATTTCTTCAATCGTCCATTTTAATATTTCTCATATTTCTCCATTTTCCGTTTTTCCACTTCCCCATTTTCCATTACCTTTTTCCCCATCTCCCCTTCATTACCCTCCCTCTCCCTTTCCCCTCTCCCTTAACATCTGGCCGCTTCCCCTTTCCCCGCTCCACCGTTGCTTCATTATAGGCTACATAAAATCTTTAACAAAAGAAATGACACCTGTATCTCTTAGATGTCGTGTAGCCAGATCAGCTTTCATACGTCAGTAATATGTCAAATGTGTCCTCAAATATCTGGCTGGACTAATGGGTCGACATTGCTTAATAAACGAAAGTACATGGGTGGCAATAATCATTTGGAATACTCAATATACCTGTAACTAATAACTATTACGTACGGTTGAGTTAATTGACGTTAAAGTTTATACAATTCATTTAGCTAGGTGTAGAGCATTTAATTTCGATACATCTTCAAAGAGTCTTCACACCTACTTAAAATTCAGCGTTGTTCTTATTTTTTGAAGAGATTTTGTTAGTATACGTACGATAGTATCTAAATACAAATAGATCATATTATTATATGATAATATTATGTGCCCATTAGGTATTAGGTAAAATCGTGGAGCGTCCTAGAATGCTGCCACTTTTTGCCCGTTCAGAGTAATTAAAAAAAAACACATCTTTCATTGAAAGCATTTTTTGATAGGGTGGGAAATGGGAGAAAATTTTGGGGAAATTTAGGGTCGTATTATTTACGAACCGATCTTGCTAATTTTTGGCTAAAACATTAATGTTATGATTCCTTCCAGGTGAGCTCAGTTTCGTAAATGCGACAGTTTCTCAAATGCGACTTTATACCTACGTTTAATCCATACACTCAGACAAAAGCAGGAATTTCAAAAAAATTGTCGGGACGAAGACCCTCCCATCTAATAGTGTAGCTAAGCAAGTGTTTATGGAATTAGTAATTAATTGGATGCAGTTTACCCATAATAAAATTGCTAAAGGATTTTCTAAACTATTCAGTATTAAAATTCTTATCTCGGTAATTGCATATTAGATCCATGAAGGATGCAGTCATGCAGTAAACGGTGCATTTTAATGTTATCATGTTTGTACTGCCTTTTACCCTTTAACATTTTATGCTTTTATGATTTGTGATAAAAGCCGATTCTACCGATATTTTTTAAAGATAGTCTAAACCCAAAAAACAATCAATCAGCCTATCCACTGCTGGACACAGGCCTCTCCCAATGGTACCCTTTGGCCTACTATTTTCACGCTGGCTGGCCAGACGGGTTAGTACAGGGTTTTTTTTTCGAGATTTCCTTCTCTCGCTTTATCATCTGCGTCTTCGCTTCTTACGACACCCTTCGGATGAGATACAGTTATGATATTTTCGGCAGAAACTATAACAAATGGTTAATAAACCAACTTTTACAAAATTAATGAATGAGGTGGATGGAAACATAACTGCGTAACCATGCACGTCATTCATACAATTCTAATAAAAGGTAGTCACCTCGAACTCTGCCACTGTGTCAGCGGGTGTTGTGGGTTTCACGCATATGACAAGTATTCCACACATTTGTGTTTCATACTATTTGTGATTCACACAAATATATTTTGTTTTCAACGGGAGTGACGTTTGAATATGTTTATAATGTTCCGACACGTGGATTCTGTTGTGCGGGAGACTATTGCCGTATTCCGGCCACTACTGTTGATTCGAGCTATGCACCTGAAGCTGAATCTGGGCTGCATATATCTGTTTGATGTTAAACAGTCCTATCCCTTATTCGCTTTGTGGAATTAAACCACCTTATAAACATGGAGGTTCATTTTATTAAATTAGATTCCGCATCAATTAATTTTAAGTAATGAATAATAAAACATTTTAATTTTTTGTGTATAGTAGGTATACCTATAGTATATAGTAGGTATATAGGTTCCCCTACCAAAACCCTATGAATTTATCATAAGTATGTTTTTAAAGGCATTTTGTCCTTACAATTGTATTGACATTACATTAAGTATATTCAAATTACTTGCGTACCTCTGGTTGCCAGTGGTATGCATGATGAATAATCTGGCATCATCAATCGAATTCCAATTGCAACTAGAGATAAGCAACGTAGTATAAATCAACATTGCAACATACACTTGTATAATTACAGAAGTGGCATATTACAATAATTTGTCAACAATAGTTTTTAGTGTACCTACTGCGTTCTTCAATACAGCTATATAATCACGTACCGGGGGATAGAAGGGATTTTGCATGCCAATCTTGGCGCCGTGACGGGCGGCGTCCAGACACTTACGTCACACGAAAATCAAGATCTTTCGTAGTGATCAAAGGCCGTACAAAACGAAAATAAACATGTTACAACTGTCTTTACCAATACGCGTTCATTATGATACGTTTATGTTGACATAAATTACAAGTATGTACAAGTATCATACGTTGTAACGACATTGACAATGACACAAAAGCATGTGCAATTACCGATACCTACAATACGTCCGTATGACTTACATTTTATTCCTATTTCCCTAGGTCACGCAGGACTACTTATTTTTTTTTAATATTTTGTAGAAGGTGTTTTCCGTATAGAAAGAATAGGTAGTAATAAAATGGACTTTTTATAAAATTTGATGACTATTTCAGTTCTACTCTAAGAAGCCACTTCTGTATGTGTAGGATGCCAGTTCGTAACTGCCATGTAGTACATAGAAAATAAATTCATCTATAGGCATGTCTAGATTTTTTATTAATCTTCCAAACCATTCCCACATATTTCACCCGCCGGAGTCGGTTGGGGAGGATATGTCGGACTGGAACGGACTAAAACGCACACCGTCTTGGGGCCTTTAGTTCCCTGAAGCGCTAGACCCGGGGCCTAAACGGCCCTCACACACACACGTCAATATCAATAATATATTATAAGTTAGTGAGCAAATGGACCATCGGTTCGAAACGCGGCCCCTGCCTGAGAAGAGTTCGGCAAGAAACTCAGCGAGCACTTCTTTTTTTGGTCTATTTACCAATAGACCAAAAAAAGTTAGATACAGTAATTTACTTGGGTAGCAATTTGAGTGAATATTTCATTTCCAGGCTTGTTTATCATCCAAATATTCCTGGATTTTATAGTACCTAGCCTTTCTGGCCTAACTTTCTTTTAAATACATTTTTAAATTTATGTTTATGCAAATCTTTATTTAGTCTACTAGGGGCCTCCGGTTTCAGGAGTGTTTCCTTTACACCCTGGATATACGTACTTTAAAGATTATAATGAATTAAGTTATTCGCGACTGTTTTGACACTCACCTAATTGATTTCAAAGAGATGGAAAGAAACTTTTCTAAGCTACAGCGTTCCATAAACCAGACATGCACCTATTCATCTAAAATTGTTTAAAAATGTGTATATATTTACAACATATTATTTATAGATTGTACGTACATAGTTATCTACTAACTTAGCTAACTCGCCAAACGGTTGTACTGCCATACAATTAATAAGAAATCTTAAAAAAACCGAACTGAAGTATCTTCGCATCAAAATGTTGAAACTTATTTCAAACTATTGCGCAATCTTGTTAGTGGAGTTTACTACTACATATAAAGTAAATAATTTAGGGTTTTCACACATGTCCACAATGACTCCAATGTATTAATTGGTAATGAAAAGTAACTTAAAGTCATACCATCTCGATATTTTTGCTAAAAGATTTCGTGAGTTTGAAACGTGATTTAGAGGTAGACATGAATGTGATAAAAATAGGTCTTTACATATGAAATTGTTGAAAGTTTCTTACAGATTCATTAGTTTGTTATTCCTGTAATTTAATATTTATTTCCATTATGTATATTCTGTTTGAAAGTTGATTTCAAGATTTTACAATTTGGCTTATATTGGCCGCTTGTTAAATTAAATTCGATCTTCGAAAACAGGACTCGCTAAATCCTATCCATTTTGACGAAAAATTTCGTACTAATTACTTTTTTACAGCTGTCACTTTTCCAAAATGTAATAAAAGTTTGCTCTTTGCTTAATGTTGTATAATTCATACTAAAAAAATTATAAAATTTCGATATGTCAATCCTAAAAAAGCAGAAATGTTAAGTACTAAAAATTGGGTTTTCTCCAATTTCTTTAAACAAAACGGCAATTTCATATAGTAACGACCTAATATTTCTTTAATACAAGAAGTGACACGCCATCCGACCTCAAATTGATTTAACTGTACCATTGGCAAAATGAGAAATGCTTATCATAATCTCTCAGGAGGAAGGTAATAGAGGTTCGATCAGGTATGAGGATCATGAATAGTCGTAATGTAGAACAAAAAGCAAATATTACTTCAAATACTGAAATCTTAGAAGATGGTAGTGACAAGCTTGCATAGGTAAGTTCTTATCTACGTAAGTAAATTCCTCTGCGTAGGTACTTACCTGAAGTCACCATCGGCGATGACTCGGTGCTATAAAAATCTGCAAACATTAACCATCTTATGTAAGTACGCGTTGTTTAGTCTCCTTTAACTCACTTTGTCGCTTTACCAAGAACGCAAAGCATAAACATCGGCGCTGTGTGTATGCCAATTCAAGTAATCGGAATACAGCCTCTATGTTTACTTTGGTTGTACCCACCTACCTTCATGACTAGATGTACGTCGCGGTTTCACCCGTAGCTGTAGATGTTTCTTTCTTCTCGTTTAGTATATTCTCAAACATAGTAGGTACCAACCTTGGATTATAATATAGTACCCCTACCTAAGAAAATTAAAATGAAACTGAAACAGCAGACGTAGGGGTGCTACCTACCTTCTACCTCACGGAGGCAGCAAAATTCTTTTGCAATAATATTCAATCAGTGTTCTGCGTTCAATTGATGACTGACACGATTTTAGCGTCCACTTGTTGACTATAGCATCATCAAAATTTATTAACTGTATAAATACACTTGCCTTGTTATGCGCAAAAATAATATCAATTGAAGAACATTGATTCGGATTTTTAGCTTCTATTTCTATATCAAGCTTTAGTAACTAATGTGTATAGAATGAGTTTTATGTTCATTTGTTTACGTGAAAGACTTCTGGAACAATTCCAAAAAAAAATCACTCTTTGAAAGATCTAAATACGACCAGATATATAGGTACCTAATATACCAACAATGGTTACAAGTTATTTTAGGGTAAACCATAATGGAACGTAACCTGAAGCGATGTGGAAAAACATAATATATTGGTGTTCGCGTCTTGCCACTCCACAACGTTAGAATGACTGAATATATAATAATAATGTATAAATATAATACTGAATTATTTACTCAACTCAACAGTATTGCAGTGATTTACTTAATGGAAAGTATGGTACCGTAAAAAGCTGTCTATATAAAATAGAATATCATTATTAAGGTAGCTTTATTTTTTTAAATAACAAAAGTACAAAGTAATTGTAACAGAAAATCAACATCTATTTTCGTCATCAACACCAATTTATTCCTCCATCTATTAATAATGTCATACCAATTCACTTCCACATGGCTGCGCAACGCGGGCGCAATCATGTAACGTTACGCACAAGTCCATCATCTAATCATTCAGTGTAGTGTCACACGCCGGTATATCCGTGCTGTGCAATGATTAGAACGACCTTGCCCGTACAGTCGTACCATGTTCGTGAGGAAGCGTCTACAAGAATTACTTTACAAGCTAGTTGTTGTGTCTATCAATCAATTCTCAATGAGCTCGCTGCTATTGTGAATTTCCTTATAGAAAAACGCAATGAAGCTTTGGCCGACCCGAATTGGTCGAATAAAATATCATCTTCATGTTAGTCTGGTTGCCGGTAGCATCATTCTTCTCCTATATACGAGTATCAGATTTATGAAGAGGCTTCGGCGCAAACCTCCCTCTACGGGTTGGGAAATTAGGCGACAGTCGCTGTCAGAAAAGTCAGAATAGTAACCTCAAAAACGAAACAACAAAATGTCAACACTAAGAACAATAAACGGCCTTCGGGCTGAATGAAACTGATGATGATGACGAATGACATACGTTGCAAAATTGAAGTGTAGGTAGGTTCCTAATAGAATCTGGCATCAGCAACGTAGTTACAAAACATGTAAATAAACAATTTATAAATACTGTTAGTTTAGGTACAGCCAGAAAACCCAGATGTCGGGAAACGGATATAAACAAGAAAAATATTGTGTAGATCTTCATTCTTGTTTCAACTAAATAAAACGGAATGATTGACAAAAGTCGTCCCGAACATACGACGAAATATTATTTTTAACTCTTACGTGAATACATCATCGCAAGCAAAAAATAATCATTTGTGCCAAAAATTAAACCTGTCAGTCCTCCGTTTTCTCATCCCCACGTGACTATCTCACATCTATCAGTATATGTAATTAAAGCACGACACTGTAATAAATATAGCACATAATGGATGTGTCTTACGAAAAATATACATATTATAAACAGTTTACATATTTGACAACATCTACGAAAAAAATAAAATTAGCGTTACTTAATCAATCATACTTATCTAAACGTACTAAGTTCGCTTACCAATAACTCCAGGAAGATAATAATATTTACTTGTGAAAACATCGTCACCATTTTTAGTGTTTCATATTTGATCTAGGGTAGATCTCCGGTACCGGTGATTCCGTCCGTGCAGATGTTGGTTATCGTGACATTTGGTCACATCTATCTACTATAATGGGTTTATTCTACTCAATCTATTGCGATTCTAAAAAGAAATCAAAAGGTTCAGGGTCGTTAATACTTAAAACAAGACTTACCTACATATTTTCTTTTAAATATAAGTATGGTTGAACCTTGACGTTTGTTCATTTCGCTGCCTTCTTCATTTTGGAACACTGAAAACTGAATTTTGAGCATTTTAATTAGTTGAGAGATTTCAATTATTCTAGTTATACTGGATACACAACAGTTACTTAGTGTGCATAACAATGACTTGGTATATTAAATAAAAAGCATACTACGAGTATGTGTTATTTTATCATAGATAAACTGTGCATCATTTAATTAATTCATCGCAATATAGGTAGCGCCCACGTATGTTGTTTTTCGAAACGTCGCAAAACTTCATGAGATAACAGTTAAGGTTATTTCAATACATATATTATCATGACTAAGCAACATGTTGCAATTTGTTTCTTGTGGCGTACTAACGTTTCATTAACTTACCTGATAATATTAACATAAAAACTCCCGATGGGCTGAAAATCAACGACAATATTCGCTAGCATTTTCTTCCAGTAACTAAATCAGTGAAATATTTTTGTATAGCCTCATTCATACTTGATGCTTCATAAAATATATTTAGCTCGGAGTAAGTCATAACAAAACACTGCTTGTGCACATACCACGAAAATTATAGCTAGGTAAATGACTTGTTACGGTGTGGTTAATGGCTAATCACTAATAACAAAATTTCAATTCTAAACTCCAGTGATAAACTTACTACAATCTATGCAATAGATATTCATCATAAGTATCTACAAGTTCGAGTGAAATTAAACTTAAATATTAACAATCCTCAAAGAGCCGATAAATGTATCTACCTTCGTCTCGTAGATTCTTCACCACTGTAGACTAATCTAGTTTTACTTGTCCCTCTAACCTCCAGTGCTATTTTCATTTCATACATCCTGCAGACCAGACATACTGATTAGGTGTCCATTTCAACTGCGGTCTAAATTCATCCGATATGGCTAGGTCACACGGCAGAATCAACTTGACAAATCTGTCGCGCACTCTTAATACAGTGTTCCGGCGCAACAAGGCCGCCTTATTCACTCGAATAAACCTCGCCATTGTTCCTCAAGGACCAATCTACGCCTTTTGTATACTTTCAATTGATAGGTACCTACGTATGCTAGTTAACCTAAGGTTCTTTAGCGTGAACGTTTCAAAAGATAACTTTTAGCTCTAGCCACTGAATAGAAATAGTACTGTGCTCTAGCCTATTGAAATTATAACTCACCTGTTTTTGGCATCATACCTTATCGTATGGACAAAGGAAACGCTCTATCCTATCATACGGCTAGCCAATTACTTATCATTTATACAAAATCAAAGTTTTTAGATTTAGACACCTCTCATAAAGTTCTTAGTCAAACTTAAAATATTACGATTGTTTGAACAATGAGTAGATAACCGGCGAATTGATGAAAAGTCGATATAACCTAGATAGATTCACGCAGGTGGAGCCACGGACATTTCTAGTGCTTTATATGTAGGCTATTGAATAAAATATTCCAGATTTGCAATAATGGGTCACTCCATGAAATAGGACACACGTCACACATAGCTATGCCACACGTGCCAAAAATATTTTAAGGCCAGAAATGAAGGTCAGTGCGTAATCATTTGAGTTTATTAAAAACAACTTTAAGGGTAAACAAAACTATACAGATAATAATAGATTACTGACAGTGAACCACACAAAATTACAAAAGCGAAAATATTGCCCAAATACCATTACCATGTTTCATACGTTTCATGATCAAAATGTCACCGTGGTTTATACATATACAGGGTGTAAAGGAAACACTCCCGAAGCCGAAGGCCCCTGGTAGTAATCATGGTACACAACATGTTAGCACGAAAAAAATTACGGCAATTCGTTTATTTTGTTTAATTTTTTTTTTGGAATATTTTTTTCGCACTGTTTACTCTCAATCGTACCTAAAGCTAAGTAAATAAAACGAAAATGTCATAAACCTCACTCACCTCACTGCAAAAAAAAATAAGTGGCGCCATCTTGCGAGTTGTTGTTTTTTTCATGAAAGTTTTGTTTCATTCAGTTTTACTAACACGATAGAGAGTGAATAACGGAAGTTAAATGGTTAGGTACTTGTTTTTTCTTTCAGCAGTGAGATTTTTTTATGAAATTTTGATTTCATTTAGCTTCACATTTAGCTTGACATATACGATGGAGAGTAAACATTGCGAAAGAAAATCAAAAAAAATAAAAAAGACTATTTCTTATTAAAAAAAATTGATTTGCCGTAATTCGTTAAGCCAGTATGTTGTGTACCATAAGTACTACCAGGGGCCTTCGGCTTCGGGAGTGGTCCCCTTACACTCTGTATAGTCTAAGTGGTAAATATTCTACGTAGGAATCCGCTTTTATTATAAAACAGGACAGTTTCCTTAGAATAGGATAATTAGAAAATAATATAACAGTATGTAGTTCGAAAAAGACTACCTAGGCAGTTCTTCCGCCTCGAGAATTAAGGTCATGCATGCGGTGCCTATCAGACATGTGGTTCGAGATTTGACGGTCACTCTATACAAAATACTTCTCCCCATTCGCCCCACTGATTATTTCAAGTGCTAAATTGTTCTGATCCGGCTCAGAAGCCGTCTAATCAATTTTGCGATTCAATTCAATTGTCGCACGGGACGCAGTGTCACGCTGAAATAAGAGTAACAAATGGTACAGCAGCGTATTGTCATATTAACAAACAATTTTTTTATTAACAGGCTATTTGTGGCCTAGAGTGGCAGGTAAATCGTGTGTATGTCATTGATGCGAATGATTGTGTATACTCATATTATCTACTGTCGCAATTTGTAACATTTCATTGTAGTTGAGTCAAGTCGTACACGGTGATTTTATGATTTTATAGTCGTTTCGGCAAAATGATTTTGGGCGTAGTTTCTACAGCTAAATCGTCGGAAAAAGTTAATACTATACCTAATATACTTAATGTACCTGTGCATAATAGGTGAAGAGAAGAATAGAAGGGGCGTGTAAGAAAAAGATTTTTTTTCGCCAAATTAATACTTCCAGACGATTTCACTATCGAAACTAAATGTATATGTGTATATAAGTAACTATATAACAAAAATTGTCCCTTTTTTCCGGAACTACTACAAAATCAACCTGGTATAATTAAACGCATTAAAAGTAGCCTGAGTTATGTCTTATAACATCAGCTATTTATAGTGGCAATCCTATCAAAAGCCCCGTCGTTATATTTTGTTTGTTATTATTAAGACGACAGAAGGTTCGTAAACATGAAATATGCCACAAGTGACAAAGCCCTATTCTACAGAATACTGCTTAAATTTTGGTCTTTGCTGTAAAAATATTCATTACAAAATAAACTATTGCCTATATAAATTGAAACTAACGCTTCATTATTTTTAGTTTCAAAGTCGGTCGAAAATAAGGGTCAAACTTAAAACGTTATTAAATTTCAATATTACTTTATTATGAAACATCATGCGATATTCTCTTGCGCTCCATGCACTATTTTTTGGTGTTTTTCTTAAAAAACGCCTTAAAAATAGGTAATCTATATATCAGAGTAGATCATTGAAACCTACCAATGGTTTGTGCATGAATATTAGTACGTATTGCCATCGTAGTTTCAAGTTTACATATTGTTAGCTGAAATATCATTCCGTTTTGAAGGTGACATTGTTTTATGAAAACCCACGCCGAGTTCGCTGTCCTTTATTTGATAAATGAGAAACATTGAAACCGCTGGTTAAGAATTGTTTAGAATTCAAAATAGACATTTAAAAAATACTTATTCATTTTTGAGATTTTGCCAAAATTCACAACTAATGTATGGTATTATTGTTAGGTATATAGTTATGTATACTTTTGTGGGTGTGCCGTTTATTTTGAGATGTTTTCATTCTTCAGATTTCGTTGGTATAAGAAGTTATGGCTTAGACATATTATTTTTAACCTTTATGGATTACTAATAATATTAAAAAAAAAAATTATCTGTCCATTCCCTTGCTAATGCCGTAATTAAAAAATAAATTTTCGAATTTCACATTTCATTTCATGTTTGTGTTTTAATTTTCAATATTTTGTGAAAAGATTCTCAAGTAAAACAGGTTCAGATACTAGAATATGTAAGTTCTTTAGAGTACTCCCACGTTTACTGAAATGATGGTAGTAAAGTAACTACCGTAATACCTATACATAGAGTATGTAGAACATACTCTATGGTATAGGTATTATATAATATGTATTATATATAGGTATTATATATATAATATGGTCTTAAATATATGGTGCTCTCACATTTATGTGGATGTGTGGTAGTCACGCATACAAAACAAAATATAAATAAATGAAAATTATAAATTTATTGTGTATTTACTGGGGTATATGTGTGTATGTGTGTGTCCGTTAATTGATATTCAGCCTGTGATTTAATTTTAAAAGATCTACCCTTACTAATAACTCCACAATTTTCTTTAAACAAAAGCCGAAAAAAGACGGTAAACCATAATTGCGTAGTTCATTTCTACGATGTACGTTATTGCGAAGGTTTCCTATCGCGGCGTTCGTTATTGAGAAAGTACTTT
The DNA here is from genome assembly GCA_963691645.1 of Pelosia muscerda. NCBI lineage: Eukaryota > Metazoa > Arthropoda > Insecta > Lepidoptera > Erebidae > Pelosia > Pelosia muscerda. Next base: position 17,629,489 of record OY829098.1, on the reverse strand, counting down.
ACTGCAATGTACGAGTAGGTTACTACGAAAGTTTATAGATAGGTACTATTTCGATGTAGGTACGTTAGATTTGAAAGTATAAAAGGGAGAATTATAATTTTGTAATTTGTCGTTATTTGGGTTTATTATTTTATTCAACTGTCCATTATTTTTAGTTGAAAGACTTGCAAGTAATTTTGGTTTGTAAATGTGCGTTTCCAAATCGAGCTGCCTGAAGCCAATATAAAACAAGACAGATTGCTTGGTCAGTTACGTGCGGGCGCGGGGGCTCGTCTTGAAATAAATTAGATATGGACGACAGGACCTTGACGGGTCATTTAGATGGATGTGCGCACAACCTGAATCAAATAACATGACCATCGTCACATATCTAAGTGTATTTAGTTATTAGAGAATCGTGACTCTACACAAGAGTGGCTATTATACCAGTCTATAATGAATGTCGTGGCTCCTTATTGACATTGGTAGTAGGTTTGTTACAAATATTTACACGGTCATGAAACTGATAATAAGGTACGTCATGGTGTTAGAACAGTGCTAAATTGTTTAGATTATATAAAATAATAAAAGGTACATACCCACGAACGTACCGCTTACACGCGTGATGAAGATCTTGTCAAAATCAATTCTGTTCACTTGGATGAAAACGATGAACTCGCATAAGATTACTCATGCACATATTTTAACTTGTAAAATACGTTCATATTGTTCCGGAGTAATACTTATATATCATTATTATTTTTAGTTAAAATGTAATCTTTTAATGAAATAGGTATTATTGATAAGGATCAATAATACCTATTTCATTAAAAGATTACATTTTAACTTATATTCGTAGTAGTTAGTAGTCGACTACCAGCTGCTTTATGTTTAGAACATCCGCACTAATGTTTTTGACAAGAAAACTGAACAGTTTGTGTGAAGTTCAAGCTTACCGAAGTTTTTGCTGAAGTGCCGACCGGTTCCTACCAAATTTATTTTTGGAACTGGTTCAATCCAATCTTATATTACAGGCACAAGCAGTCTTGTCGACAGGTACACAGCACGTGTTGTCAGATATATACAGTCAAACCTATCTGCTTATTGTAGTTACTTTTTACTCTTACGTATCGCTCTAAACGAGTTGTGTATCACGAACTTGTAACAAGTGATTATCACTTACCTATTACGTACAAACATTTTTATTAATTGCCAAAGCTCTATCTACTAGAAGTTTATATCCAGACTGGTATTCTTGTCCTTATGTTCCCGTTAACCCACGTGGGTTTTGATCCCATACCCGCAACCTATGGGGACCTATTACCGAGATGAAAAGTCTGCGTTATTATAGACTATAAGCTATCACTGTACAAAATCAACTACGTCTGTTCAGCGGTAGAGCCTGATTGAATAATAAACATCCAAACATTTTCACAAAAAATGTTCTTATTAATAATGAGGGTAGGTACTTAGTGGCATGTTCCAAAGATTGACTAAGCAATGTTCTTTAAACTACATAAAATATAAAGAATTAATACCTAGGTATGCGGGAGTACGTATCTTAATTAAAAAATTACCATGAAATTCAATGATTTCACCCTACATTATCTTATATGATACAAGATTATAACTGTACAACATGGGTGAGTTTTGAATCATTCATTATGAAGATCAGGGTGAGGACTCTTCATGAATAATTTATATTTGGAAATATGAACTAAATAATGTAACTTAATTTATTAATGATTATATAATGTTAATGTTCAATTCCCATTCATACTATCCAATCCATTCATCCATTTATATTGCCGTCGTAATGGCCCTATAAATGAAACAGAATTATGAAGTTATTAAAGCCGTCTTGACATAAAAAATTTGCGAGTGTTTGTAATCCCCCGGGAGATCTCTGTTTCGTACTAACACGATCGCGGTAGCTATTTACGGCTTCCTAAAATAGTAACTGCTTGGTCACATGACTACCGAAGCGAGCCCCAACATGAACGAACACTGTGACGTCGTCGTGGCGTCATTTTCGGTCAGCGGCGGAGATGAGAGATGTACCTACCTTATACCTATTATATCAATGCTTGCGGAACAGTATCCTATGGAATGATAATAATGTACATTTTAACTTATAACTTTTCACGTGCCAGGTGTATAATAATAATATTTTACTGTTTTCAGAAACCTCAAATGCGGCCGATGATAGCTGAATATGACCCCAAGAAAAAAGGAGTCAGAAATGACTTATCAGATGTTGTTATGGTCAAGTAAGTGACTATGTTCCATAATGTTCATCGAGGAGGAAATCAAGCCACTAGATCGACAATCATTGATCCAGCTTTGACTGCCTACCTATTAATGTTGTCAATAATTTACTTCAATTTAATCTGGTGCCACATTAAATCAATTATTGTTTTAATGCTTAGTAATTAAAACTCAACATTAAAGCATGCTTCACAGCTTCCTCATTTTTATGTTCAGCAAGTTGATTAAGATTTTATGATTGTGGAATATCTTCAGATTGTCTTAAACCTAATAATATTGACATTTTTGTTCAACAGGAGATTGAAAAGAAAATAAAGTTTAGATCACTATAAATAGCCTAAATCTGTAAGAATTAGAAGTTCGATATGAGTGCCTACTTGGTGCACTGAGCTCCGTCGGTCCACCTCATTCGGCGACCATAGCTTGGTTCATATCAATGTTTTTAAGTAAATTATTTGTCGTGGTATTTTATATTGTATGTTGACTGTTAAGTAATCGCTCCTTAAAATGAGCTAATATGCTAGACGCCGTTCGGAGACGATCCGGGAAGACGAGTGCTGCTTCCACGAGATAAATGTCGTTCGTCGACCTTGACCATCTTGCAATGGACTTATACACCGGTACATCATTCCATTTTATGGTTTCAATTTTGTTTATTTAATTTATTTTGTTTGGTAATGGTAAACAATTTGGAAATAATTGTGTATGGAGTGCCGTCAGCTGCCGTCGCTGCGCGCTATGCGCGTTCGCGCGGTTGGTACTCATGCGCCATCTCTGTTCAGGCTCGGGATTGGCTCGCAAACTGGCGATTTGTACAAATTTGATTTAGCTTTATGTCCTCTTAACAAACCTCCTTTTGGTAATTTCTTTCTTTTATTGTATTACTTACCTGTTAAATTTTTCGTAAATCTTGAAGTATCTATTCAATAGTAGCAAGAAATTAATTTGTATGACCTTTATTGTCCAATTGCCATCTTTGTCCGTTAAGTTTTAACATTATACTTATTTTTAATTATAACGTAAAGCTGTATTGAATTTAACGGTTGAGCCACATATTTGTAAATGCCAAGTCTTAACAGAGTGAAGCGCACTGAAATAAAATGTTTTATACAATGTTTTGGAGACCATAATGAATGTATCACACTTCACACCACAACACTCACACGAAGTATTGCAGCTAATAATTTAGTGAAATTACATATACATTCGTAAATAGTTCAGTTGCCACAGAAATCATGATTCTTAATAGAACCACATCTGTTCCAAAATCCGCGCTCGCGACATCCACCACACCTCGTTCGTATCACCTTGAGCTTGAAATGTGGCGCTTTCTATGTTACCGCTACCATTACATAGTGATGCTTAAAATTCAATGAATGACTTGAACTACACGATCGTACCTACCTCACTTCTAACCTATCAACATAAGTTTATATAGTTTTTAATACATTTTAAGTACAAACAGATACTATAACAGTTTCCTGGGAATGTTTTACAGGTACAAAGTTGACCCAAATGAGATCCCAGTGGAACAACAAGCTGGCTCCACCTTGCCTCTCATGGAGATCCCGGGTCGGGATATTGAGGTAGATGAGGACTATAATCCATTCGAGCATAGGAAGCTGGCGCATCCTACATCGTAAGTATAACTACATTTTCATTAAAATACATCTTATGTATCTATATATTTACTGCAAACTGAGAGTTAATTGACGTATTAATTTTTCCAGGGATATGGATACTCTCATACATTTGCTGAAAGGTTCCTTGGGTAGTGGTATTTTGGCTATGCCAATGGCTTTTCGCAATGCAGGGCTGTACTTCGGTCTAATAGCCACTTTCGCCATTGGAGGCATCTGCACATATTGTGTGCACGTACTTGTGAAGACCTGCCATGAATTGTGTAGAAGAATACAGAAGCCTTCACTCAGCTTTGCCGAAACTGCTGAAGCAGCCTTCTTATGTGGGCCGCCTGCAGTTCATCAGTTTTCTCGCCTCGCTAAGTAAGTGTTTGACTAAACTATTTTATGATCGATTTTCGAGCTACAGCGATTTAGCTACAAAGTCAGTTGACGTGGTTTTCATTCCCACTTAGTGCAAATGTTAACTAGAATTATGTACTCCCAGCTTTTTCTCAACTTAGATAACGTTGCCTATTAGTCTAATTATGAAATGCTATAACGTGAAGTTACTTTTTTCCCCACGGATACCAATTTCACCAGAGCCGGTAAGAGAGATTATGTCGGACTCGAACCGACTAAAACACACGCCGTCTTTGGGTCTTTAATTGCTGGAGGTGAGAGACCCGGGACCCTTTTTTGCGGGATGAACCCCTTCGGGTGTAGGGAGTTAGGTTCTACGGTGTCCCCGTCTAGCCCCCGAGTGTGGGGTGGCGCACTTCGGGTCGCTTCTCTCCGAGGTATGGAACAATATGTGTTGAAAAAGTTGAAATTGGTATGGAATGGAATCTGGTTGACCACATGATAACCCCAGATTCAGATTTCAGATTCATTTATTCATTTGCGAATATGGGTACAGAGTAACGGTCTTAAATTATAATGTAGGTAAATATGTGATCAGCCATATCCCGCCTCAAGGCGTGCAAATATGTGGGTTAATTTTAACATTATAGCACAATTAAATTATTCAATCAATATTATACAATTAATATTAAATTAATATAAAATTCGTAATTACAATATTAGTTTTCAAATGTCAAAAAGGATATGTCAAAAAGGGCACATACATAATGTCAAAATCAATTATTATTATTAATAATTGATTTTGATTTATTAATATTATAAATTATACTTTGTAAAATATAGCATGGGTCCTATGACAGATGTCAAAATGAGGTTCATAGGGATGTCCGAAATTCGATGAAAATATCGATACTACCAGCTATTATTGATGCATGTTACATATAATTAGGTTTAGTTTAATTGTATGTATGTATTTAATTGTAATGAGAATGGAATATACTTAGCATACAAGGCGTCGTCACTCGTACTGATGAGAATGAGTGGGGTGGATCAGTGGAAGTTCATATCAAACAAGACGTTGGCGCGTGTATCTTATGCCTATATCATGGCCCAAGAGCCAAACGCGGCGGGTCTTCTTACAAAATCCAAAAACAGGTTCAGGGCGTTGATGGATTGAATGTAGGATTTTATTTACTCAATATTATTTAGGATCAAGTATATTGAAATATAAACATTATTATGATATTAAAATACCTAAGCAATAAGATTAAATTCTAATTATTTTTTTCCTATATTAATTTCAATTTTAAATTAAGTTTTATTCAACATATGGATAGTTTATAGTATGTGGTCACGATGATTCATCGCCCATCACTAATTAGCTCGGTATGCCCATAAAGTATGACATTGACAGCTACTACATTCAATAATAGAAAATTCAAGACTTCATGTGCGGGATTTCACTGACAGCTGTCATAGGACCCAAGCTACATTTTACAAAGTATAAACACAAAATTTTAGATAAATTGGAAAAAAATTGAATGTCAGCCACAAATTCTAATAAAATTGTAAAATACAAATAAATCAAATAAAATAAAATTAGATTGGCAAATCTTTCTCAATTAAAAAGTCATTAATATTATAATACGCTTTATCAATCAAAAACCTGTGCAGCCTCTTTTTAAACAATGGTATCGTCAATTCCTTCCAACTCTTAGGTATTTTATTATAAATACATGGAGCCATGCAGAAAACACTTTTGCGCATAAGTGTTGTTTTGGCTGCATGAAGGCACAGTTTAGTGTTATCGCGTCTATTTCGCGGAATAACATCAGCTAGACGCTCGAAACGATTCGGATTCAACCTCACAAACACAGAAACCTCCAAAATGTACAGGCATGGCAGTGTCAATATCTTATATTGCCTGAAATAGGGCATGCAGCTATCTGTAGGTTTTAAATGGAACATTGCTCGTATACATCTCTTTTGTGACTTAAACGCTGTTTCCTTCTCAGTTGAGTTACCCCAAAATATAAGCCCATATCGTAAGTGGGATTCCACAGTACCATAATAAGCGGTAAGGAGTGCGTCTAAACTTATTATGGGTGATAATGTCCTTAAAGCATACGCGGATCTACCCAATGTTGGTACAGTGGACACTTAGCAATTTTAATAACGATAATGTACCTTTGTTTCAGAGCAATGGTCAACTGGTTTCTGGTGATAGATTTATTGGGCTGCTGTTGCGTATACATTGGATTCGTTTCTAGAAACGTGAAACAAGTAGTAGATTTCTACGTGAAGGAAACCGACTGGTATGACATAGATATTCGAGTCTACATGGCCGCACTTCTCCCTTTCCTGATTGCAATGAATCTAATAAGAAATCTGAAGTACTTGGCGCCACTTTCAATGATTGCTAATATGTTAGTCGGTACTGGAATGGGAATTACGTTCTATTACCTCTTCCAAGACATTCCGAGCGTTGATACTGTAGAAAAGTTTGCCGGATTCTCACGTCTGCCTACATTCTTCGGTACTGCCATCTTTGCCCTGGAAGGAATTGGTGTTGTGATGCCTCTAGAGAACAACATGAAAACACCTACTCACTTTATTGGATGCCCTGGCGTATTAAACTTTGGCATGGGCTTTGTCGTTTCACTGTACGCCTTCACTGGATTCTTCGGCTATTTGAAATATGGCGTAAATACTAACAGCAGCATTACATTGGATCTTCCTCAAGATGAACCGTACGTATCTAATTAGTACCTATTTTATAAAACACTAGCAGCCCGTCCCGGCTTCGCACGGGGTAGACAATTATCTATTTTTGGAAATTTGGATATAAAACACAATTTTTTAATTCGTAATATCTTTTGAATGGAAAGTCCAATTTAAATAATTTAAAAACTATTTTATAGGTAGTTAAATGGTCTTGACCATAAAATAATTTATTTGGATAAATATTCTAGGACAATCTACACAACGTCACCTAGACCCATGGTAAGCATAGTTTAACTAGCTTGTGTTACGGGTTCTAGAATGCGGATAAACATACATAGATACATTTTTTTTTTTGTAAATACATACATATTATACATAGAAACACCCAGACCAATGCAGATATTCATATTCAAGCACACAAATATTTGCACTGAGCGGGAATCGAACCCGCGCCTCCTGCGTAGCAGTCGCGTTCACTACCGCTACGCCACGGAGGTCAATATGGATAAGGATTAATATACAATAATATACATAATATACACATAAATAGCATGGTTTGAATTTGGTTAGCATTTTTATTAATGTTTAAAATGAAAAAAGTTGTTGTAGTGACATAACTACAATAGTTGGACATATGCTACCGCGGAGTCTTTTGTAGACATTATGATGTTCTTCAATATTGTTGTACATTATTTTGTTCTCTCGCTAATAGTTTCGGCAGCGCATTCGACGAAAGACATTTTAAGACTCATTTTTCTACACCTTTGGTTACATTGTTCAAATTTTACCAAGGATCCCTAATTTTTTTCAAAATGAAATGTAGCCTATGTCAAATTGGAAGAATGTAGCATTCTATTGGTGAAAGAATTTTTTAAATCGGCCCAGTACTTTTTGAGCCTATTCATTACAAACACAAACATACAAAAATAGGTACAAATCTTTCCTCTTTATAATATTAGTGTAGATATAGGTATATAGAAGGGGAGCAGTAATAAGTTTAATTACTTACCTGAACCAAGACTAAAGCCAGCTCTATTAGCTGATCGATTTGGTATTTACGTTTGCCACTTGTACTGACTGGTTAGGATTTTCATTGAAGATAATGAATTCTGAAACAGCACCGTGGCGGTAGTGATCGCGATTGCTACGCAGGAGGCGCTGGTTCGATCCCCGCATGGTGCAAATATTTGTATGCATGTATACAGCTATTTGCACTGGCCTAGTCGTGCCTCGGAGAGCACGTTAAGCTGTCAGTCTCGGTTGTCACACGAGCATCTATGGCTGTCGTTACGGTTAGTTGGAGCACTAAAATTCTTCGATATCACCTATACCTATAGGTTGTGGAGGCCAGATGGCAATCGCTTCACGTAAAATATTGAGATCCAGCCGCAACGCAGTTAGACGGGAAAAAAGTGAACTCCGGACTCCCAGGTGACAGCTTCTAATGCGATCGGGATTAATTTTTAAAAAAGTCATTCAAGTTTCATTATTTGAAACTACGTTAGGATTTTATTTTATATGATGTCGAATGAACAATGTTGTAGACTGCAATAGGCTAATTGATTGATGGAAAAATCTTATTTTTACGGTTTTGAATTATTGTTTCGACTTTGAAAAGTCCCATCTGAAGCAAAACGCACCTAACTGACCAAACAAACGAAGCGGAGAGTGAGTGAGCCAGTTTCGGAGGATAGAGCACATTTCTTAATTGATTTTCACCAAACTTGACTCACGTGGATTTGATTTTAAAAACACAACTTCGGTCGAGAGATTTTTAGTTAGGAGGGAAATTGCCGCCCGCCCCACGATACAAAAATTTATTGTCGCGTTATTTATGAACTGCTGAAAATTTTTAAACAACAACTTTTTACTTGCCACTGAGTAGGTACATTGTATGACAAGGGAGAAAAATAGTGTTTTTAGGGCGACTTAGCCTAAAACCTTGAACCACGAGGGAAGTGAAGAATTCTGAAATAGATTCCTCCTCCTTCCTAGATAGATTAGATACAGCGAGGGATTTAAAGTTCATCGCCCGAGGAAAAATACTTTGCTCTCTTTGCTCTAAATATAGGTGATATAGGTAGGTACTTTATTTTTCCTCCCCTTTCGATGAGAAAAATATGTACTGATACCTATTATCAATTCTGTGGCATTGATTAGGCACAAGAACAGAGACGTTATTCACGCGCTTTATGTGTTTTGATTTAGTTAGCAAGGGTCCCAGCGCAGCTTCCTGCAGTCATCACGTACCAGCCAGTATCTCAAAAAATTTGCATTCGATTTCTATGAATGATATCAATCAATTTGCTTATTGCAGTCTATAGCTGCACAATGCACATACTCCCGATCCTCCGCCCTTAACATCCATTCTGTCCCAGCCGCCTTCAGGCCGTCGGTCCATCTGGCAAGAGGGCGTCCTACCTTCGTTTGCCTTCTCGCTGTCTCCACTCCAGGACTCGTTTGATCTATTGTCCACTATACTCTGTCTAATTTAGGATGATAATTTTGACAGTTCACGTCTATGAAGTAACGTATTTTTTTAAAGAAATTAAAACCTCAAGAATTATCGTAATTCATAGACAAGTACCGCCCACTTATGGTAGAGTAGTGCCTTGCAAGAATACAGCATAATTGTCTGTAGATAAACGAATAGAATAAATCGAACATAATCTATTAATTTATGAAAATAATTTTATGTTTAAGTACTTATCTACTACAATTTTAGTAATAGAATTAACTAGATATAATATAAAACATAAATATTATACTATAAATGGCAGTAACTGTAGCAATTATCAATCTAAATTTGCAGTACAGTGCGATTAGGTAATGCCGCGCCGCTCTAATGAAGTGTCACCTTAAGTAAACAAATATTTATAAAATTATAATACCCTAAGTATATAAAATAATAAGAAATAAATGTTTTACTATTTATGTAACATCGATACCATATTCTAAGGGAACGATAATCGAACATCGAATAGATTCATTTACGATTGTACTGTATGGGGTACCCTACTTAGACCTGTCAAAATTATCATCCTATATTTGACAAAGTATACTGTCTATATATCCCAGAACTCCTTTCTCTCGTCTCGATCAACTCGTCTGATACACTCCAAGACGTTAATTGGCAGTGCTTGTGCGACTAAGTACGTAATTAATTTCCTTGCGATTTTACACAGCATAACAAGGAATCGGGTCAAAATATTATTTTTCCAAAGGACAGTGTCCAACATGTATAAGCCCTTGGCCTGATATGGACATGTAATAATTGGGCAAATATGATACAGGTTTGGTAGTTCATATTAGTAAGAAATAAAATAACATCATATGGTTGTATCAGAATTCATCATTTATATTATATATTGACCATAGCATTTAGTCAATTTTTGTTAATTTAAGATTAGCTGTATTCATTATTTCCTTATTATTGGGATACATAGGTTATTAAAACATTATTCAGGAATTAGGCAGGTGGATTTACATTATCTTGGTACCGTGCCCAGCTCAAAAACCAAATGATTGTCATGACAAGAGCACAGCAACTTACTTAGGTACTATTCTTCGTCCGACAATACAATAACAGCAGTAAACATATTACATAGCACTTGCGGTGTAATCTATTGCCCTATAACAGATGCCAACTCTTGCAAACGGAGGACATGTCTTCGTCTTTGGAAAAAGTTGATGCCACTATTCACACATTGTCTCATCGTGGGATCTGTTCCCATATTCGTGCCAGAATTATCGTTATGAACGGGTTCAAAGTCGACAGGCTCGCCAGGCTCGGTGATGAAAGATTTATCCGGCTTCATTTTCCAATGAAAAATAAAATCAGCTTTCACGAGAAATAGAATAATGTAAACACAAATCAAGATGACAAACGAATGACATTTTTATAACGGATTTCTTTCCAGTTGCCATTACAAACACAAACTCAATCGATTAAAAATAAATTCGGCTTTGAATCGCGTAGAAACAGTTTTAGCTCCATTATTATAAAACAATGATCAAAAATGAGACCATATTAAAAGATTGTTTTTATTTACTACTTTTTCGTATCTATATCGACTATTACACAATAAATATCTCCAATATCATGTACGATGAACATTGGCGGTATTAAAAAACATTATATATTAACGATACTGAACTTTTTTTACGAAAAAAAGCTTCTAGCAATCAAATACTTCTAAATAATACTTCTAGTGATCCCTATCGCTTGAAAACCGGTGATATAAGCAAAATATTGATATCAATGCCGAAGGAATGTCTAGAATGGCTATTTTATATCTTATTATGTCCTGACGTATATTTACTCAAGTAATATTTATTTTTACATTCACTATTTAGTTTAAGTTGAAAGTAGAGAATATCTATATATATATATATATACCTACTTACTTGTACATTAAGTCTAATAAATAAATAAATAAGCTCATTATTAACCGAGTATAATACATAATTACTGACATATCTCTACGTTTTCATAGTCGTTCTTAAAAATCTTATGTTTGACCGTTGAGTAGAACCGACTTCCACTCCGGCGCGGAAGGCTATTATAATATGAAAATCCTTCACATCAAATCGAATCACTTCACGTTCGCATTCGAGTCACATTCGACGCGTATTCAATATCATTTAGTTTATGTATCTTTTTTTAAGTATCAATTAGTCATAGGTTTCAAATCAATACTTATATCAAGTCAACCTATCAATTCCTTATGAAACTCTGGTGTCCCATACATTACTCTGTATCGATATATTAATATGTCTCAAATAAAAAAATCGATTATGGTCTTTATTATAACTGGCAACATTTTAGCATTGGGGAAAAGAGAAAGATGGTTCCAAGAGTATAGAAATATATATTTCAGTGAGCTAATAGAGTAAATACTAATTATTTAAAGATATATCTTGATACTCCAAGAATTCATGGTTAGTTCGGTAAAAATTAAATATGATTATCGATCAATAGTTACATTTGCGTACATCGTGTCCATGGAAGGCCAGTTTTGGATATAGTCCTTTATTTAGCTTTGAGCATATGATATGTATGTATGTACTCCTTTTTTCCGCCCACTAAAAAGTTCCTATCGGAGATGAGCTATTTTGCTTCCACTTTATAGAGGAACACAGAGACACTTCGAATAGAGGCGAAAATAATATTTCTAATTTTAAAATGTACCACTTACCTATTAGTATAAACATACCAATATTATTAGAAATTTTATGAGTTTTGATGATAATGACTTGTGATTGTTGTAAAAATAACATGAAGAGTGAGCATTATTATGTAAAGAAGTATGAGAAACTCATGTTAAAACTTATGTTAAAATGCACACACCTAAATTTGTTTTTTTTTTTTTACAGATTGGGCCAAAGTGTCAAGTTGATGATTGCAGTTGCTATATTCTTCACCTACAGTCTTCAGTTCTATGTGCCAATGGAAATTATTTGGAATAATGTACGTCACTTTTTCGGCGCCAAGAAAAATCTTGCCGAGTATAGCATCAGAATTGCACTCGTGATTATGACCATTTGCATAGCTATTGCCATCCCTAACTTAGGTCCATTTATATCACTGGTCGGCGCTGTATGTCTCTCTTTCCTTGGTTTAATATTCCCATCTGTAATCGAAACTGTCACATTTTGGGACCGACCCAACGGTCTTGGACGGTTTAACTGGATTCTTATTAAGAATATCTTTTTGATCTGTTTCGGAATCCTTGGTTTCCTCTCAGGGTCGTATGTAAGCATCGTGGCTATAATCAACGGGGAAGAGTAAAACTATCAGCGCATGACCATAACGTAGAATAAGGCTCAATACCTTTGATTATAAGCTCGACTTCTATTTTTAGAGAATGCTTAGTGCATACTGTTATGATACCTATTTTATATACTTTAATTAATATTTTTTGCGGAATTTATCCGCATTTAAAATTATTGGCTTATAGAACTCTGGTCTAAGAATTATTCATAATGTTATTATTGGATTTTAGTATTTTTATACTAGGTACTAGTGGTTTCCGCCACTATAATCTGTTGAATAAAGCTGTATTCATTGATGTAGACGGAGTTTTGCAATAATGTTGACACTTTTTTTGAGATTAGCATTATCTTTGTATTTAACTTAGGTACCCTCTGAATTATCATTAGTTGATGCTAAACAGGTTGTGTATTCCTAATATTATCATTATTTTATTTAGCCCCGAAACCTTGTAGCCATTTTAGATATAAGTGAAATGTAGATAAATCTACTGATATAAACGTGTGAGAATTTGTCTAGTGCATTATTGAAATGTGATAAATTTTAGGTTTAACTAAAAGGCATTATATATTGGAAAATTATGAGTTTAAGAATACTGTTATTTTGAATGTAGACAATATGCTAAGTAGGTGTTTACACAGTTTTGACCGAGATATAGCTTCTTAATTTGATTTTAAAATGGATTACTTTTATGGGGTTTAATAGTAGAGGACATTGTTCGTGATAATAAATATGGCATTTCCATTACCAAAAAATAACTGCTTAAGTAGTATAAATATTCATATCGAGCTTTTTGGAGAATTTGTGAACTAAGGCATTTATACCTAGGTATATATACCTACTAATGTCAAGGTACAGTTGTAGTTTTTTTAAAGATCAACTGTTAAATCAATGCACTGATAAACAAATTCAGGCATAATATTGGTAAATCTCAATTTTTTAAAGTTTAGATTGATAGACTATAGACTTATTTTATTTTGTAGCTGTCACAAAAAGGTTCTCAATCGTTCATAATGTCTCAAAATCCAAAAACTGAGTTGTTCACTTATTTTTTAGGTAGATATAAAATGATTACTTGTTTGTCACCTTACGTAAGTGTTGCAATCAATACAAATAATGTTAGAATAAAACAATAACGTAAATAGAGTAACTCTATTGTTCCTCGTACAAGTTTGGTTCTGAATATTTATTTAAGTAGTACTAATCGCGTGAGTGATCGAGCAAATACGAATGACTAAAATTAAGATAAGCAAATATATTATATATGATTGAGTGATAGTCATTCTATATTAGATTTAGTAGCTAAGTGTTTATTGCTAAAGTATGGATGCCATCATGGCATCAAAACTGATCATTGTTTTTTCATAGTGACTTAGAAAATCTGCAATGTTGTAGAAATCACTTCTAAACCCGTGTAGATTTGATTTTATTTTTACATCTGTGGCTCTGGCAGTGTTTTCTACAATACCTTCACTTCTAAACAGGTATTAACATACATTCTACTAATGTTGCCGCAATTTCAATAATCCTCCCGAACCCAAAGATATTTTGGGTACTATGATCGTTGCGTTAATACTAATATAATTTTATTTTTCTAAAATGTAAGACTTTTGCAATTATACCTATATTATAAACTACATAATACGTCATTAATTTTTTGATGAGTGGCTTCTCTAAAAATATCCATACAGTTCAAGTTTAACGTGCCTGATGTCTCGTCATACGTATAAAAAACCAAATGTAGCTAGGTACAAATCTCATTAGAAATATACATAATACCCATATTTTATTTTTGAAAGATCTTTTAAAATTATAAGTAGAGTTGAATTCAGTCATAGACGTAACAATAAAATTGGTCGAGATATTTTGTAACTACCTACCTACCTACGGACTGATCGAATCGAAGTCTTACCTGGTGGAAAATAAAATTTATATGCTGTTACAATATTCTGCAGTATTGGAATGTTCTACGTTGCGGGGTATACAAAATAGAAATACCGATTTACTTATTATATAAAGAAATCTTTAGGAAACAATCCACTGAACTAAATATTATGTGAATCTATTAAAAGCTCCAAAGTCAATTCTCTATGCTAACATCTATTTTCTAATATCATATACCTAATAGATATTTTTGTGAAACAAGTTTTTGGTTTTGACATAAAAATACATTAATAACTAAACATTATATTTAAAATGTATACTAATCAAGGAATATCATTCCTATATATTTTGGTATATAGTACCAGTCTACCTATTTTAGATACTTAGAAGTGGTTGTTTTGTTACAGTATTAAAATAAATAAGACTTAGGGAAGATCTGATTTTTATTTTCCTCGCAGATCCTTAATGTAAAGATATACCTATATTATGTATACATACATAATATAACATAACATAAACTCAGACGCAGAGAGGCAGAGGTGCTAGCACCCACATTTCGCTGGTTTATGTTTAGGTCCCAATGTAGTAGGTGGCGAGCCTATTGCCATTAACTTATAAACCTTGGTACTTACAAACCTGCGATAAATACACACATAACTTCGAAAACTATCGGAAAGTCATTGGTGTATGCCATGGTAAAACCTGGATCGAACACGAGACCTCGTCTCCGCAGTCCATTACCCATACCACTAGGTTACCGCGGCACTAAGTATACTTACATACATTTATATAAATCTCATCTCTCTGATCATTAAAAGTGTTACTACCATGACATGATATTCTTAAAATCCTGGATGCGAGAGCCCTTTCGGTTCTATATCGGTACCGAATGGAGGCGCGCTAGCGGGGCCATGATCCCGAGGCTGGAGAAATCCGGGCCGCGAAGTTCCACTTTCACAGGTACCTACTTGGTAGTGTTGGTAAGACGCATCATGCGGGACTGGCTAGAGAGGCCACCCACCCACCGAATCCAGAAGGTGTCAACGTCCGAGTGCCATATTGTCCATAATGGCCGCCTGTCACGTGGCGCTGTCGTCGCTCTCGGTCCCAATAGCGACCTATAGGATATTTTATAACTTGGTTCATTAAAGAAAGAATTCTAAAATGGCGTAGCTTATCACTTCCTCTCGCTCGCACACTAGTACTGTCTATACTCACTCACGCGTATACCGTCAACACAAAAAAAATATTGATCTTTATTTTCTTCCACGCTCTGTGCTCCTGACGCGATGCATTAAGGAAAGGATTCTTAAATGTCGGCTTGTACTTGCGTTGACAGATAGTACAGCTAGCCTATAAAATTTCTTTATTCTATATTTTAACCAACATCATGATCTTCCATGATCCTCATTAGGTATAGAATGTGATATATGTTGCTTTTTCAGAATGAAAGGACTCAATTTGCGTTTAAAAGGACTCTATGTGTAAAAGTAGGTACTGTTTGCGATGAAAACCAAAATAGATGCCGTCACGTGTCTTTCTAATTTTTAACATTCACGCGGGCGAAGCCTCCGGCCCCAGCCTGTTAGAAATTATTACGAACCGGTCTTGTTTTCATTATTTTTCATTTGAAAAAAAATATTTTGGAATTTCATATGCTAGCTGTACCTACTATCTGTCAACGCAAGTACAAGCCGCCATTTATAAAACCTTTCTTTAATGCATCGGCTTATATCTATCGGGGACGTCACTTTCTATGATTCAGTCAAGTCGTACTTGACGGAAGTCCTTTTCATAGTAGGAAAAATAAAATCCTCGTGTTCACCCTGGGGTGACAACGCTTGGTATGGTCGGCGTTTGTAAGTTGGAAATCAGAAGGAAAGTGGCTATTACCACCTACTTGTTCAAGCTTATTCGCGCCAAAATAGCTAGGTAGGTATCCAACCCAGGGGTACTGGAGACAGTAGGGTGGTGTGTTCTGGATGAGTACGTTGGACGACGGCGACGGATACACCTTAGGGCAGAAGCACGATCCATGGTCCTGTAACCGGCTCGTACCTAACCCATATTGGAACTCCCGTCAGATCCGGAAGTCAATTAACCTCTTAAGGGATGTAAGTATATGTACCCATCTTTAAGCCGTCATAAATTTTAGCAATTTATTAAATTCATAATAGCTGGTATACAGCACACAACTTTTTTTTATTGTGCGCGATATCCCCACGGATACCAACCCCTCCGGAGCCGGTGAGAGAGGTTATGTCGGACTCGAACCGACTAAAACGCACGCCCGTCTTTGGGTCTCTAGTTGCCGGAGGTGAGATAGTACGAACACGTCCCTCGCATCCCGGCAGACCCGGGGCCCTCTCTTTCGAGATGACATCGGTATACACTATACAACTAGGTACACGGTATATCTTTGGTACAATTCACTATTGTGGAATCCTAGGTACCTATCATAAGTAATATACCTAAGATTAACTTATTCTAACCCTTAAAGACAAGACTAGAATAGAAATAAAAAGGGCGGGTGGTGACGCATATAACAAACGACGTGTAATTCAACCAATGCACAGTGCGTTGAATGTATAGGAAAGTAGGTCAAAAATCATATATCTATTTATATGTGGTAAAAATAAATATTTATTGTTGAAACAGTATCTATTAGCCATAATCTAACAAAAAAAACTAATTTAATGATTTGGTGTTAGTCTGAATCTGAATATTTTTGATCAATAGGTAAGTCGATATCCAAGTCTGTTGTAAAAGTGGATGCTGCATCTCTTAAGATGACATATTTCAGAACCTCTGGATCATTTATGGCCGGTTTTTTTTTAATAATTTTCCTTTATAATAATAATAATGCTTCAACAAGGTCAGAGTTTTTTATTAAACTGCCACTGTTTAAAAAAAAAGTAAAAAAAATGTAGCAAACAAACGCAGATAAATGAATGTAAATATGAAACTACATTTCATATAGAACGAATTAAAAGCAAAATAACACAAACGTTTTTTTGACGTTTTCGTTTAAAACCTTTATCAAACTTGTATCATGTAGGAACATATTGAAAATCAATTTAAGCCTTATTTATATTACAATTTGAAAGCACATACCTTGACCTGTAATCTCCATAATCAGTTATCAAATAATGAAGAAATTTCCGTAAGATATGCGTTTCGTGTAAATAACAATTATTAAATGAAAATGAAGTGTATTTTTTTACAATTCAAATTACTTACTGAGGGTAATTTAAAACTAAGTAAATATGTAAAGCCACTGATTATTAACAGCTTGAAATATCGTTACATATAATAACCTTTTAAAAAATAAACAATGTTGCGTGGAAATAGATAATCATGATTTTTATTTTTGTCTTCATCTCAATGCACTGTGCAATGAGCCAATTCGCGAGAGAGAGTGCCAGTGGTCAGTGAGGATTCCTTTATTACGGGGCTGGCCCGCAATTTTCTCGCGAAGTATCAATGAGTGTTGCCACTCCAATATAATTCGTTCGGAAATATCAAAGCTACACTCTTGTAGAGTTGGTTAATCAATCACAAAATAAAAATTATTAAGTATATATTTTAGTTTTAATCATTAGTCAAGTACTTACTCTGATTTGATGCCCATATTGTGACAAATAAAATACAATTCACATTTTATTGTGGCAACTATCTTTGATTTAAAATTTGACATAGTGTACATTCATTTAATACCGTTGATAAGTACCATTGATTCCCATATATTATTGAAAGAGTTGTGACTTGTGAAGAATTTACTATACCTACGTAATTTTCTGGGCGGCGGCCATCTTGGGCCGATTTTCATCAAACACAGCTATAGTGTGTCAAGAAAGTTCTATAATAAATGTTTGAGGGAACCAGGAAACCTAATATTTTTCCTTGTGGGTACCTACTTGCCACACTCAACAACTGCCGAAGCAACTGGATACAACTGGGGAAGTGTGAAGTCTGCTGTCAATTTTTCGTTTTGTTGTGGATTGGTTTTGAATGGATGTTCACGTCCTGATCGACTACCTGATCTCGTGGGGAGCGGACTCACGGAAACTGGCGTGGCTAACGTGGCTCTGGAAGATTTTCTTGAAAAACTTGACATTGGCGTCTGGCCATTAATAGTTTTGTATAATTTACCACTTGACATTGGCGAAATTGCGGCGAATCTGCTTGCAGAAGAAGCCATCTTAGGAAGAAGAAGAAGAAGAAGGTTATGGATGTCTCTTATTTAAGAATACTTAGAGCTTAAAAGTGGAAAGGGGCGGATGTAATAGTTGCACGATTTTAAGCAATTAAGCTGCTGTCCGAATTGGGTGATACCTACACTACAACTATTTTGATTAGTTATCTAGGTACCTTTAACACCAAATTAACCTAAATTGTGCACACTGAAAAACCAAAACACATTTTATTGTTCGTGTTTGGTGTTCATTAGTTTGCTGTTGCTATAGATAAAAAAAGTATTAACGTGCGTGTACCTGTTAACCATCCAATGATTTAGAAAAAGAAGGATAGGTCATTCCTACAAAAAGCTGATGTAAAACAAAATGCCTACATTGCCTACGTTCTATTTTAATGAATAAACGTTTTTACTACGTTAGTGTTGTACCTTCTATCGTTGAAATTATCAATTTGCGTATACTAATACGATTGGGTTTACCTATCTTTTAACGTGTATTAACCTAAAAAGAGCGGTAACACTCATTACTCATCAGATAATAATGAATACTTATTTTACGGTTTATGTGAGGTCTATAATGTACTAGAATTATATGTTTATCTAAAAAAATAAAGAATTGTTTTTCTCTCTGATGACTCTCGTGCCGACTCATACCTGGTGCAACGGCTATTAAAATTTAGTGCAGATACGTGACCAGTGTTTTGGGCTCCTTCGCACCGTACACAATATCCAATGCTGCTTAATATCTTAGTTTGCTGTACAAATATGCATTACAAAATAAATTATTGTCTAACTGAACTGAAACTATGACTTCCAAATTAGATCAAAATATAAACAATCACAAGTAAGAAGTCCTTGAACTTTTAGATTCCTTATTTTTCAAATGACTTATTTTATGAATCATACACGTAAACGCAACACACGAGTAATACAAGCGGGACCGAGATAAATGTGGTATTTTCTGGCACTACATGCACTACATTACTTACTAAGAAGCCATGCCGTCACTCTTTTTAAACGATTTCCATGCACCGTTTTCCAGCTGCTCGTTTGAATTTTCAAAATCAAATATCTTTAAATGTACCTACATTATTTGTTGTAAGAAAATTTAGTTTAGTAGTCCATTATAATATTATTTAGGTACCTATAGATATTATATTTTAAAAAAAAGTAGTCATCATCCCATTGTTCGTCAATAAATAATTTGTTGGAGTACGTTACTATCATGCTGTTTATGGTACAAGTCTTTTACTATTATATGCTTTGGGCTGGGGCTCAAGTCAACAGTATCTGTGAGTTAATTGCACCTGCAAATAGAGGGCCGAAATAGAGGGCTAAGTAGACGCCAGGCCCCTAAATAAAAAATTGGTTGCCTGTAAAGTCGGTATACGGGCGAAAGTTTTACGTGACAACGACTTTGAGTGGTAAGGACGCGTGCCTTTCACTTTTTATGTCTGTCTCTCTCGCTCTTAGGCGGGCTAACCATGCCCGAGTGGAAGGGACGCGTGCCTCTCACTCGCTCTCATTGTGAGCGCATAACGTGAGCGGAGCGTAACGCAGTTTCTTGAAGTGTCACCCGGCAAGCCAATTTATAAGACGTTGTCACGTCAATTACCGGGGTATATACCTAGTATTATGAGTGCAAAAAGTGAAAATAAACATAATGATCTTTCCGTGTGAATTTTATGTTTTTTTGCTGAATTCCATCCATTATAAAGTCCACAATCGACATAGCCGAAACCGTTTCGAAGACGTTTTCCTGGCCCTAATCCCAAAATATCATTAATTAGGAAAATTTATCGCCAGGTAAAAAAAAAACTATTGCTTTACCTCTCTCGTATACGCAGATGGCAAATCTGTTCATAATCCTGAGTAAAGCAAGTACTTACTTAACGGTTCGGTTACTGAATTTGTCGCGTCATATTCTACTAGTTTTTCTGTTCTGTGTTTTCACAGAGTCTTGTGATTAAAGACACATCACTATATTAGAAATAGTTTATAAATAGTTGGATGTCAACGTGCTAACCATAGATATAATGCATACATCTATGCCATTTTTTAAAGTCTGGCAATAGTGTAATCATTGCATATAAAAAAAAAACTTCTTCACTTCACTTTTCGTCGGCCATATTGCTGTCGCCGTGTGTGCGTTAGATATTGAATCATTCAAGCACTTAGGTAATTATGATCTAATTTTATTCTCCTTATAATTTTGTTATAATCAGTTACATATATTGTGGTTCGGAGTTAAAAGGACCGGGGAAGAGTTGCTTTTTATTGAAAACGTTCGTTACCTCTGTTGCAACTTATTGCCACCTTGACTCTTGGATTGTGTGTTTCGTTTCAATCTGTTAAAGTCGCTACGCAATGTACTTGAATTTTTTTAGTGTATTTGCATATCAAACGTATTCATAAATTACTATTGTGCTATGGCTGAACTGCTGTAGAACGCTTGTGTTTGTATATTGTAAGAATCGGTGCAGATCCTATCTACGTATGTACCTACCTGTACAAAAGCATTATTATTGAAATTCCTGAATTGGCACGTACAGTAAGTGTATATTTGCACAATGTCTACATATTTTTATTACGAATAATTTATAATAATACGATTAAATAATTCTTTGTTCGACCACTACTATTTTATTATTGTGAGATTGTAAGGTTGTTTTAACTTCATCAAAGTACACTAAGTGACACTTTATTATTTCCATAATATTATTGTTGATGTTAGTGAAATAGTGTTAGATTTGTAATCTGTAATTGTTTCTTTTTTGAATAAGATGTGCTATAACCATATATTGCAATTTATATAATTGAATAATAGCAGTTTGTAGGGTACAGCACAAGAAATGTTTTTCCAGGTATATTAGTTATGTTTACTTGAGTGAATACCTACATTTAGTATATGGATTTTGAATTAAGAGTGACTAACTAGCTTACTTTATGAAAGTTTTTGATTACCATATTTCAATATTGACTTGTACAGCACTGGTAGTATAATTTGTTAGTTTAAATTTATTATGTTTAACAAATTATGCAATAAAATGAAAAATTACATTTAGAAGTTACATATAATTTTGAAGTAATATATCTTAAATATACCCAGATCATAATATATAATAACCTGGACTACATACAAATTTAATATACTATTATTTTAAGTGTGGATCATGCTATCAGCTGCATCCTAGGGTTCCTCATGTCTTAATATTTTATAAAATAGTCCCTGGTTTCAGAGTCTCTAATAGGAGTGTTGCTGATTTGATTGAGAATGTAGTTTTGTGTTTGATGCATGTTGGTTTTGTTCAAATTATGTGTAGTCTCTGCAATAGACTTATTGGTCAGCACAGATTTTACGACAGAACTAGTTAAGAGTTCGTGATAGTCAATTTCAGGTTCTTGCCCAGTAAAAGTACAGCCTCTATTATTTAATGATACTGGTGATGATGAACCCATATTGTTTTGTATCCATGTGTTTTTACCCCACCAATCTACAGTCCAAAATATTGCAAAGTGTCACTCGGAGGTAGATCCCTTCCCATCGGCTTCACTTTGCAGTTCAAATGTTGTCTATCTTCAAAGTGTGAATATCGCTTGGTATGATTTCTGATGAAGTTTTAACATAAATGGTATATTTCTGTTTGGTATTTAACATACAGAAAAACCTAATGTAGTAAATGTAACAGGAAAACTCATTGTAGTTAATACTAAGATATCAGTTACAATCAGCTCAAGTTAATAAGGTCTTTGTCAAAAAGACCTTTTTTCATGTTGGTTGACACTATTGTTAAGGCATTAGCATATAATCAGATAACATTTGGATGGAAATCTCCGAATATTCTAGAAGCACAAGCTAGAAATCTAAATATTTAGATTTTCACATGCCAATGCTAGTGGTACATTTGCTACTACATTTTTAAATGTCACTAAAGTTGTGGCACGTTATGCTGGCCGTTTTGACACAACTAATTTTACTCTTTTTGTTACACTCCTCAAATTCTTATAAGAAATATTCAAAACATTTTGGGTTCTGCGGCTGCTTTTCTTTGTATATTGGCTATAAGGTTAGTGCTTGAATAAAGTTAAGATAGTCGTATTCTATTTGATAAGTTACTGCTGTGCTTGGCGTTATTAACATGGTCATTTTATTTCGGTTAATATTGGAATATATTAATGTATCCTAGGTTTCAAGATAAAGGCCTTAGATGTAATGGGGTTATATGTGGGATAATGAATGTTACTTCATGTGGAAATATCCTTCATTATGAAATGAAAAACTACCTATTTCCCCATTTTGCTCTGTGCAGACAAACACTGTGTAACATTATAATAAATGAATAAATTACAATAAACTGCCTGATATATTTAGGTATTAGAATAGAATAAATTGCTGTGCTATGTGGCAACTCGCATTAGACTTTCAGATATAAAATATGTTTTTCACAAATAACACCTACCTAGTTCCTGAGAGCTTGATTTGTACAAAAAGAGTATACTTTATATTCAAAATACGTCTGTACAAATAAATGTTCTTGTATAGTAATAAAAATGTTTTATAAATGAAAACGTGCAGGTGATGTCACGCGCCTGTCGCGCCCGCGTCGCAGTATAGTGCAAATGTATGGAACGCAAGAGAATCACTTATCTCGGTCTGCGTAGCGTTTACTCGTGAGTTCCTCATAATAAAAGTAATTTCAAATATTAGGGGATCTAAAGAGTTATAAATTTGGACTTGTTTGACTGACTTCCCTTTTGACGTACATAAATCACAAAAACATGGACGCGGTTTTAATTATTCACAGAAGATTCTAACGGCTTCCAAACGAGGTGGCGCACATTTCGAACATTGACGGTCGGTTGCGGATGAGACGTTCATTTGATGCGTTTGGAATTCCAAAGCTAGAAGACCACCATTTCATTGCCATAAATTTGTCACATTCCCGAAACGATTTTGGAAGAGGTCCGCTCCATTTGGATTGTTGGATGATGTCAATGGCTATCTTTATGTTTGACCTACTTTGGCAACTTAAACAGTGTAAAGTTATAATTTCAGTTAGGTTATGCAATATAATAGGTCGCAATGCGTATTATTTCAGTAAAAACTAAGACAATAAGCAGTAATAGGAGGCATCAGACGATATTGTCAACATCCCTATTGGAGAATCTGTTACTAGCATTAAAATAACGGCTTTTTAATTAGAGCATTCTTGATATTTACTTAAATCGGACACACCGATGCATGTTAACTTTACAGAGGAGATACAGTGAATCTTGGATTCAATGATTTTCAATTTGTGTGTAAGTTAACATACAACAGTGTTATTCGAAGTAATAATCATTATAAAAATCGTAATGAACATTGGCAAAGTAGTCGTAGGTTGCGGTAGCAGTCACCGGTAATGGCCGTAATAGTCATGAAAATTATAAATTTCGATCATTCACAAAATTTCTTGGTTGAATTTTAATACGCACCAGTGTATTTTAGCATAGGTACACTGCTTTCAGATCTTCACAGTAACATACACTAACCTTTTCTTTCTATTTATTATTATTACATACCTACTAACAGACAAACCGTCCGTTGTAATCTCCGAAATAGGTGATTTTGACAGGAATTTACTGTACAGAAAATATAATGAAGCATAACTTAGGCTATATTATTTTAAGAAATTCGGCATATCCATCATCGCCTAAAAAGAATGCTAACCTGATTGAGAATTTTTTTGTGTGCACACATGGAACATTGTTGTGTGGTATTTTAGTACTTATTTATTGCTATACCATGCACCACCTATTTTGCTTGCGTATATTAGTTATTAAGAATTGCTTGCGTACTTTATCTTACATTAATATTTTTACTAAATTATCGTAATCTTGATTGTGCAGTGTGCACTTGTACACTTGTATACGTATACACGTATACACTTGTTGATACGTGCGATTTATGCACTTTTCATGTCATATTTGGTGAACATGCGCCGACGCGCTGACTCGCTCTGAGCGTCGCGTGGCATCGCTATTTCCATAAAATTCGGCTCTTTCCATAAAACGGAGGGTGCGCGCGAGACACGTTGGCCGGCGCGTGAGAGCCCAATGAGGCGATACAGATCTTTTGGCGTTGAAGGTTAAGAGTGTTTTCAATCCGCACCCATCCGATCCACACGTCTACTCGCCGGTGTAAACCCACCTTTAGGTGCTACGCGATCTGCCAAGGCATAATGTTAAACCTAAATCGATAGTGCAACAATATAACACTGCGAAGTATAGTTATATGCCACGTTCAGTTGTAACAACGTATTTAAACTGTGTACACAAGCTGAGCTACACTTTGTATATTATATATAAGTTTTAAGGTGAATCTAATATTAGCCATACTTTTAGGTTGTGTATATTCTATATCGCTGGCCTATGCATATCCATAAGTTACATTTCATTATGAACTCAATTGAGATTATTTTTGTATTTATCCCGCTAATATTACTTATAATTAATAATGCTTTAAAAGTTCGTTTGGAGGTCTCTAGTATTCAAATTTTCGAAATTTCCAAATAGTCAGAATTTTTTACAATTGTTGCAGAGTGTTCCTGCCTCCAGTTTACTTGTATCCTAACTACCCAACACTTACACCACTAACAATGGGTGACCGAAATAACCCCATCAAGTTTGGACCTGAATGGCTACGTAATATGCCTAGAGAGCGTAGCGCGGCTAGATCCACCAACAATGGTCAGAATTCCAACTCAGGTCAGGGCACTGCGGCCGCTGCCGGCTCCTCTGGTGCAACTGGAGGGGCCGCAGCAAACACGGCGGGATCTACAGCAACCACAACAAACACTACAGGCACATCTAAGGTTCTTTTAGCTAAGCTCAGGTAAGTTTTATAGATAAACTCTTTATGTTGTATATAAATTGATCATATTTGAGGAAAGCCTTCCTGCTTTTGCCCTTATTGTTTATGCGATTCACGCAACTATGTATGCCTTTTATTATATTTTTTATATATTCAAACTTGCACATTTTTGAGTGTTTGTTATTTAGGCTTCTGGTTATAGTTATTCACCAAAAAAGTATCCATGCAAAATTAAGCAGGATTCCCCGAAACATCTACACTTGTTAATTTTATTGAGGTCTAAGCCTACTTGGTCCATGAGAATACTGAAAGTAGATGGCAAAATGCTACAAAACACCAAACGCATACCACATCGCAAACCGCACGTAAACGGCAGATAACGCAAATGGCCTTTCTGTAGCAGTTATGACATTCACAATTGGTCTGTCTATATGACAGTCTCTACTAGATTTTTATTTAAGTTTTTTTTATCTACCGCTATTGGTGGTCAGATAACAGTGTATTAAATATTTTCTCGTCTATAATAACTGTAGACATCACGTGGTTCCAATTACCAGGTAATTCACAGGATGTATCAAGCCCATATACCCATAGCGATAGAAATGCTTCCTTAGTTACATAGGCAACTGAATTGAGAATAGGGAATATGCTTGTATTTTTTATGTTTTGTTCGAAACTTCAGACCAATAGCAATAGTGTCACGTTTTATCTCATTTGAATTTTCCTCTCATCTTGTGCACTTTTCGATGATTTGATTATGATACATGATATTGGTTAAATTGTCATATACCCACTGTACTAATTCCAAAATAATTACGTTTGAATCAATTTTTGAATTTTATCAGGAAAATAACACTATAACTCGGTGTTCTTTCTCTTCTTTCTCGTAAACAAGAATATATACAAAGGATGTAATGGTACATTTTAGTGTAGCAACGAAACTGGTTTTTACGACCGAAACCGAAATCGACAACAGTCGCAGTTTCGGCCGTAATCAGTTTTTTTTAATTCAATACGAGTATCAAGTGAACGGGGAGATCAAGTAAATGAGAAAAAAAATGGTGAAGAAAGTGTATCATTTTAAATTCACGATGGCCCCCACCACATAATTGTGAATCACATTTTTTTTCGTAACTAGGTCAACTCCACCGATAAAGGACTAAACTTATCGACATAGCTCGCAGAATATGCAAGCTGAAATGGCAGTGAGATAAATGTCTACCTCGCTTACTCGCTTCACAGCCCGAGAACTCACGAAAGCACATTCGTTTCGGTCGTAGTGTCGGTAGTAACTCGTTTTTTTGAAAATTCTCTGGTGAAACTGGAACGGAACTTTCGGTCCGACACTAGTACCTATGGTTATAAATAGAATCAGCAAGGTCGAATTAGTAAACGTAAAAGTAAATCATCAGACAAGTTGCAATTTTGTTGTGTAGTATAATTATTTTCTTCATCAAAACATAATTTATATTTAAAACTAGCAAACCCGGCGAACTCCGTGTCACCATGTGAAAAATGATGTTCCCGCTTTTCTATTGAAATTTTTCCTAAATTTTCTTTGCTATAAACCTCACGGAACCTTTCCAACGAATGCAAAACCGTGGCAATCGGTTCCTGCGTTCTGGAGTTATAGCGTCAGGAAGGAAAACCCGACTTATTTTTATATTTAAAACTAGCTGACCCGGCGAACTTCGTACCGCCTAAGCGTAGCTTTGATGTATATTTTTCAATCTTTCTGAGAGATTTTCTTTTTTTCCGTAAGAACCTTGTACAGAGTATTAGAAAAAAAAAATCAGCCAAATCGGTCAAGCCGTTTTCATGTTAATTTATGTCGTGACAACGGAAAACGGGTTTCATTTTTATATATAATATAAATTATTAATATGTACATAAGTCGTTGTTCAGTTCTATACAAGCATTTAAAATGAAAGAAGTAGAAATTGAAAGCAAGTAGAAGTAGAAAGGAAGAAAAATAGAAATATTTAATATATTACTTTTATAAAGATCGATTCTCACCAATTGACATAAAGAGCTAACATTTATTTTTCATGCCATGTTAATAGTCAAAATTATTATTTCTCTACACATGAAATGTAATGTAAGCAACAATTTTTTGATGCTCAGCTCTGAGAAGATAATCTTCTCAAAGTAATTTAGTAGAAAAAAATACTTTACAATGTTAAATACAAACAATAATAAACTTTAGATACTTTGTTTTCGATGAGTAGTCGTTTTATAACCTTTTTATAGGTTTTACTGGTGTGTTTGATATACACAACCCTGTTGATGCATTCATTTGAATTAATATAACCAATTTCAGTAGCCTTTTTTTGCCAAACGAGGGTTATGATAACACTTCACTGTTAACTTACCCTTTACTTTTTTTAACAATTATTGTCAATTATGTATATAATAGGAGATGCTGTATGATGTTGAATTCTCCATCGTCGCACTTATTACAAGCAGCGGAAAAATATGTTTATACCGTTGGCCAAATAATGGCAATAACGGAAAAATAGCACTAAAACACTTTTCATAATTCTCTAAATAATTTGTTAACAGATATGGTAGAGAAGAAATGTTAGCACTATATGATAGAAATGCAGAGGCACCTCCAGAATTAAAAGTTATTGATACTCTATATCAACCACGGGGAAAGCAGCCAGTTGCACTAAACAACACATTTGAGGATGATGTGGTGAGATATTGCAAAGTACTTCAAACATTACTTCAATCTATTTGTACATAAAAATAAGTTTTGTAAATATTTTGGAATCCAAAATCAAACTTTATAATGTCTATTAATTTTTGTTAATATTGTTTTAGATTTTTAAAGAAATTTTCAGGAATTTTAGAAAATAAATAAGATCAAAATTATACTATGCTAATGTATTTGTATTATTACATATTTTTAGAGAGACAATTTGAGGGGCGCCCCACCTATAGGAAGCATGTCGTCAGGTGATAGATTTGGCATAGGACGTGGTGGCGCAGGAAGGGGCATCCTCAATGATGGGCGCGGCAGGCCCCGCGGTTCTTATATACGCTCGCCAGTTGCAGGAAGGTATGTTATAACAATGTGTGTAGTGTAGTTACTATTGAGAAAGTAATACATTTAGATATGTGATTTTGTCATCAGTTCTTGACTGCCTCTGTGGTGTGGCAGTAGTGAACGCGACGGCTAAGGAAAAGGGGTGGGTTCAATCCCCGCCGACTGAAAATATCTGTATGTCTGTATTAGGACTGGTCTGGTTGTGACTAAGAGAGCACGTTAGGCCAGCCGTTCCGGTTGTCATTCCATATCTATGGCAGTCTTTACGGGTAAATGGAGCCCTAAAAAATTCAACAACTGTTCTAGCTGCAATTCTTCGATATCGGCTGTACCTATAGGTTGTTGAGACCAGATGGCAATCGCTTCGCGGGAAATTTCGAGATTCAGCACCAAAGCAGTTAGACTGGACAAAATGCGAACCCTGGTCTCCTAGGTGACAGTTTCGGATGCGACTAGGATTAAAGTACGGATGATGAGGATGATTTTGATCAGTTCTCCTTCAATTTATTTGTGTTTTATGAGTACTAGTTAATAATTTCAAATAAAAGTTTGCATCTTGTATACCTGTTCTGACGAGAGGGGAAGATATGTCGTAATAATTCACCTTTGCCTACCCCGGAGAGAAATAGGCGTGAGTATAAATATGTATATATGTATTATTTATGTGGGTTTGAATAGACGAGAATACGGCGAGATGCAGTTGAAATTCTTTAACATTTTAAGCCTATTTTAGTTTATTATAATAATTATTTGTTTTCAGAGGTTACATGCCAAAAGTGGGTAATCCAAGGATGCCATATAGTGGAGGAGTAGATGATGAGAGTGGTCTTATTCGCCCGTGGACTAACAACACGCTTAATAATACCAACAGAAATAGCGGTGACCAAACTGATTGGACATCCAAAATGTTCAGAAAGTAAGCTCTTTATATATTCAGTCAGTCTAATAAAATATAAGTTGATAAACTTTACTTCCTTGAAATAAGGTTCATGTCAGGCAATTAGGTATGTATATAATATATACTTATACCACAGTTTAAAAAATTTTCATACACTTCGATGAAGCCATTTAGGCAGATCATTTGTGCAAGGCAAGCGGAGTGATGGTGGCTAGTAGCGATACATTTTACTTGGTAATAATATCTACTAAGGATTCGCGGCAAATCACTCTAAATTTGAAAAAACCTTTGTTTTTAAAAATTGACTCGTTTTATTTATTTAAATAGATTTTCGTTGTCGAGATTTTCGGGGTTGCTTAGGAATATTAACCATTTAGTGATCCAAGGCGGCGGACTCGAAAAGGTATTGTATTCGTGGTTGCTGATCCAATTAGCGATAAAAGATGACCTGGGAACCTGAAATCGATAGGTATCATTTTCGGCGTTTTAGGGGTTACTGATTACAATTTGACTAACCATTACCGATCAATGATGGCGGACTTAGAATTGTACTTTATACTGACACAACGGTATGCGTAGGCACTCACATACCGTTTTAGTGTTGGGGATTAATTAGTATATTGCCCATTTAGTAATTGATAAGAAGGTATGTATTTAAGAAACAATTTGCCAAACACATGATCTCAATGTACTGAATGTGTCTGTTGTAGTGTGACAACGAATATTATTCTATGAATCTGTAATTTATGTTCTCATGTAAGTGATGTAAAATATGTCTTTATGTGATTAAAATTCTTGAAACCTAAACCTAAGGTATGTCCAAAAACCATAAGTGACATCAACGCGGGTGGAGCCGCTGGCATCAGCTAATACTATTATAGATTTGTAAAGTAGTTGTGTTTTACATTGGAGAACATATCCAAATAATTTGATCTTTTATTAAATTAATAATTGTAGAATTAAATTAATTAACTAATTGACTTTTTAATTTTCATCTTTTCGTTATGGATTCAAAACTATTTCTTCCATCGAACCGACTGCATTTTTGATCTTACCATCGTGGTGTGGTAATTTGTTTCAAGACAGTGCCGCTACTCACGGGGAGGGCCCGAGTATAGGTTTCGCTCTACTGTAAGGATATTCTTACAATTTTATTAGTTTGAAAGGTCTTGCTCAGATTTAAAGTATTACATTCATTTGATCGTAATTGTTTCTCTCTCTTGTTTACCTTTATTCTTAATATGTTCGTGTTTGTTTATTTCAGTAAACGACAGGGCAACAACACTAACTGGCGACAGCCGCAGACGAGAGATGAAGGAGAAGAGTGGCGGTCTTCAGAGCCTGGTAGATCTCGCCAACTAGAGAAATGGGGTAAAGAATCTTAATAATAGATTTGCACATGTTTCACGTGCCGCGTGAGAATATACTCATTTTAATCTATGTCTCGCAGAGCGTGACTGGGGCGACAGGCCTAGTGGAGAGAAGTCACAATCTTGGAGTACAAATAGACGTACATGGGTCGGTGGTGACTCACAGAACGAGGAAAATTTGCCAGAATGGTAATCTAAGCTACAATCTGTAAAATAGTCTCATTTAAATAACAATACAATATAGTGTTCTATATCGGTCATGTTTTCATAATAGGGCTGGCGAAAATGCAGAATGTGGAGGTACATTTGATTCGTCGGGCGCATTTCACGGATACAGTAATGACGACTCGAATTTGCCAAAACAAGATTCTGTGTATCGTAAGTGACTCCAACAAGATATAATATTTGTCCGACTACATGCTTTTGTGTAATGACTTCTATGTGAAGACAGCAAACTGATGTTACTTAGCTGCCTATCTTTCATCAATCACGTAATTTTGGTGCTGTAAGTCATGTTTTCGCATGCATTGAATGGAATGCGAATATAGAAAACAAGACAGAAAACAGTATTACTTGAAAAACACAATCTCATGACATCCTAGTTCAATAATCGTTACTCCAACAACTATACAGCGTGAAAATTTTCGATCGTCCATAGAGGGAAAGTAGTATTAATACTGGTGATAGCGAATTTCACTTAAAGCGACATTTTCCTTAGCTTTCAGGGATTTACTTTCATATAATACACTATATTTGTTAAAGAGATTTGATCCTCATGATTTTTACCTTATCAATTGAAGATATGATATAAGTATATAATATATTTGAGTACTTAATTCAAGCTTATTGCAGCCTTAACTCGCTCACACACCCATGGAAGCTTTCCACGCTCAAAAACAGTTGAAGAAGGTTCGGATGAGTGGTGGGCCTCGGAAAAAGCCAAGAAATTGTCGCCAAAAAGATTTGATACAGGCGATGTAAAATTCAAAAAGGTATAATATACTTATTACGTAAGTGAGGTCATCATTACTTACTTTTGTATTAAATTTTATTTAATTTTCAGCAATCTGGCATTGCTATGACTGACAGCGGAAATTCTACAATAAATACAAATAATAAATCAAATACAAGCAGAGAAGATGCATTACATGAAGCACACGAAAAACGTGAAACAGCAGCTGCTGCAGAAGCCACCGCAGAAGCTAATCTTGCTGCCCAGGCTGAAGATAAATACAGTAACCAGAATTTGTTCAAATCCAAGTTTGCAGAGAGCAAGACATTCGATGCTTTAATGAGGTCTGATATTAATGTCGAAGAAGCAAGTGATGAGAGGGGTAACTTCCAATCTGTTATTATAACACCAAATAACAGTTTGCGCCAGAAACATCAGCACATGGTATTGGCTGCTGAAGGTCAAAAACATATACGGCTTTCTTTACAAGGAAACAGTAAATCAGACATGTAAGTATGAAATATTTAAACCTTTTGAAAAATCATAACAGAATATTGGGACCAGACTTTCCACAATCATTTCAATGTTCTGTAGCTATAGGACAAGATTCTAAAATAAAATACTTAGCAATTTTTGGATTCTGCAAGCTATGTTCACAATATTTTCATTTTCTTCCTTTATTGTAGTGATCATGGAGCACATAAATCCCCTGAAGATATGTTGGTGGACAATATATTTGGTTTGAGTATGGACTGTATGGAAGATGAAGAAATACTTTCAACCACTCTGTCCAATTCAGGAATATCTAAAGAATTAGCAACTGGAGCTGCAAGCAATTTACCACAGAATCCAAATCAGTCTATTCAAATGAGTATGTCGAATTCGGCTCTAACTAACATGTCGGGAATGGGAATGGACATGCATGTCAACAAGCAAAGTATGCAAGCATCGGGTTTGCAGTCTGGACATCCAATGTCTGGCATGCAATCCAATATGATGACTGCATCTGGAATGCAAATGCCATCCGGAGGACACATACAGAACAGTAGTATGCCGCCTGGAGCAATGCAATCAACTGGGATGTCAAATACTGTCATGGCATCAGTCGGTCTACAAAATCCTGGTGGAATGTCAAATTCTGGGCTTCAATCAAGTGGCTTACAGGCAACGCGTGTACAAACACCTGGCATGCAGCCTGTGGGAATCACTAATTCAGCACTAAATGCCTCACTTGGGCTACCTATTATGCCTGGAGCTAACATTGGATTACCACTTGGAATGCCACAGCAAGTCATGCCCAATGTTTGTATGGCAAATCAAATGGGGTCTGGTATGGGGGTTAGAGGGGCGGCGTCAATGCAAACTCCAGGCAATATGGCGATGTACCAATCAGGTGGTGAATTAACAGGAATGTCTGCTAGTAATGTAAGCAAGAATTCACTGTTCCTTGGACAGAATTCAAATAACCCCTCGGTTAGTTTTTCAATTGTTCTCAATGCAATAAATTCCCTGTCTGTAACACCATATTGATTGAGAAAGTTTATATTATTGTAGATGTCAACTGCAAATGAGATGCCAATGTCAAATCATGTTGGTCAAAATAATATGTATCCACTACATGGGCTTCAACATTCAGGATCACAGGCGTCATTTGGAAATTCCATCTACAGCAACAATCAAAACCTAACAGACCAGTGGTATTATGAAGACCCAGAGGTATGTTTTTTAACCACAAAGTTATAATAAACTTATACGAATGAAATTAATTTGATTTTAATAAAACAGGTCAATAACAATACATAAAAAAGAGAATATAGTACATCAATTAGTACAAATAAATGGGTTGGTTCAAAAATTTGCTAATAATAATTACATTAGTCACAGTTCTTTATATTTTTTAATTCCTCTATTGTATAAAAGCATTTCTTTCAATGTTAGCCATACTTTCAATGTTTTAAGAAACTTAGAGGTTATATTGTAAAGTATTGTATCTGTGATGTACTAAATCTATTACTTATTTTTATTTTACAGAGAAATATTCAAGGCCCATTTTCATCAAAGGACATGTACAACTGGTATAGAGCGGGCTTCTTCAGTCCTAGTTTGATGGTGCGACGTGCTTTCGAAACAATAATGCGTCCTCTCGGCTCGTATGGTCCCGTGGTGCCATTTGCACAACTGGTAAGTGTGGTTGTTAGCCGTTGGCAGTTCTTAAAAATCTGCAAAACCTCCCATCACCACCAACTTAGGAAGCAATAAATCAGATTAGCAATTTGACATGTCATATTATGTTCTCATTATATTCAGTCTCTATGTGCCTCTCAGATCATGTATACATAGCCATAAAGAGGTTGAACAACCAATGTGTTGCCTAACACATTTTTGTCCTACGGTTTGCACTTACTCTTAAAGAGTCTTTTGATTACAGTGGGAATGATATGAGTAGATTTGTTTGTATCTCAACACAAAATGTGTGGTGAACGTGGCGATTTCTTTCATTTCTATTATTATTCATGCATAAATGTTCTCATAGTCTTTGGAACATAAAAGCTATTAGCATTTTTGTTGATGACTGCAAGATTTCTCCAATATCTAGGAATGCAGTTAGCAATATTAAAATGTTATTTATAGTCTCTTAAGAATGTTTTGCTGTAATGTGACCTTATCGCTTACTCTTCGCACACAACCATGTCAGTGCAAATAGGCATAGGATTACTAAATACACATGAATAATTGTCTCAGGATATGATGTCCGGTTTCCCGATCTCAAGCGGATACGAATCACGGCCTCAGACAGGTCGCGATAATATGCTGAATACCCAACCTTCATTGGGATTAGATGTGAGTATATTTTTAATTATTGTTGAGATGACAACCAAGGGTAAGAAATCAATGTTCATGTTTATGTATAATATTAAGTTAGAAGCTGATCAGCGTACACCTTGCTTTAATAAGCTTTTCTTGCTTTTAGGTGATGAATGTTGCTAACATGAATTTGTCCGATACCCCGCCTACGGACTCTTTACAATTTGGATCTGTGGGACTCATAGCAAATCAATCTTTTGGCCAGCCACAGCAAATGGTAATAAAAATAGATATGTCTGAAAACCAATTTGCAGTGCGGCTTTCACTGGCGTATACAGTGTCCCCAGATTTCTTTGTTTTTTTTTTAATCTAGGAACTATGGAGTAGTTTGCATAGTTAAGCAGGGCATAATCATCATTTCAGACATATACAAGGTCTGTCCTAAAACCTTTAGGTGCAGAAGGTCCAAAAAGTATGTGACCTACATTGATATCTTCCCGCGGCCAGCCCTGGCCAGCCCTCACCAGCCCTCACCAGCAGCTTCTAACCTTCTCGTCAGCAGTCCAATATACTGATGAAACGCCAATTTGCTTAAAATTTTATCTTGTTGTTGTACGGAAACTATCCGGAACTGTACGGAACCTATCATTCAATGGTTACTGGTAATATTTCTGGTAATGAATCATGGGTTTATGGTAATGCTCTTGAAACCAAATAAAAATCTTTACAGTTGAAGCTTCCATCCGAGTACCGGCCGAAATATGCCTGTCATAGTCAAATCAACATGGACGTCATTTTGACTGTTTTTTTTTCGATTATACTGGCGTT
Organism: Pelosia muscerda; assembly: GCA_963691645.1. NCBI lineage: Eukaryota > Metazoa > Arthropoda > Insecta > Lepidoptera > Erebidae > Pelosia > Pelosia muscerda. The sequence continues at coordinate 17,593,926 of OY829098.1, read as the reverse complement.
GTTACCCAAGCAATCAACAAAGAGTACTATGTACGTATGAGCCCCATAGGGACGTGGGCTCCGTGAGTATAAGGCCCCTGTTGACCTACGGGTGTTGGACTCTGGTGACGTATAGACCCATAGATGTGGGTACATGGGCCCCGGTAACAGAACTGCTCCGTAGGTTAAAATATAGGTCTCTCCTTAGGTATATTAATATCTGTCTTGTCAAGCAACCACTCTCTTGTTATACTGAATAATTATCACCGAACCAGCATAATTCGTTAGTTATGTTATGTTATATTTTATGAAAAAATTTCAGGTTGATTCACTGTGGGGCCAGCCATCGACATCGACTGACTTAATGTGGATGCAGCAGCCGCTACCTCGTTCTGAACCGCGAGTCAACAACTTGCCCATATATTTTTGGGATCAACAGGTATGTAACTACCATAGACTTCATAAGTATATTTATCAAACTTCTATCAATTAAGTAGCCTGTTCCAGTATTCTAAGGGTCTCTCTCAATGTTATAAACATAATACAGTTAAATACAAGAGCCGTTAGACCTACATCAATTAAGAAAATTGATGTCTAAGCCTCTCACTTAAGTCATTCAAATTACCATTGCGATCGTATCGCAGCGTAAGCTGCTAGCAAAATGTTTTAAAATTATACTTCAAGTAATACACCAAATATAGGCTCGTCGCTTTGACGCAGTGGCTTTTCAAGGTACCACATATTTGAAAGGGAACACAATATGTGTTAATTGCGTAGTACTATTACGTATTGTGAATATATTATATCGACAATACGCAATAGTACTACGCAACTAACTTCAAATATAGCTCTCAGACCTGATACTTTTATATTCTTACTTCTAGAAGTCTGCTCATGTTGTTGTTGCCTACTTATATTAACTTTGTACCTTCAAAATCTCAAACGATTTATTTCTGTAGGCTCTGAGATACCCTTTATGTATTTTACTGGCAAATAATAATACATCTGTATATAAATTTCAACGAGATATACTTGACTTGAACTGAGAGGTGAATAATAAAAATGTAAATGATAGTAAAAGTTTGGTGCGTTATCAATAATAGGTCTGGGGCTACTGCTGAGTGTAATAGTAATAATAATATATTTCTTTATTACAAATACACAGAATGTATACAGTAAAAAATCTAAAGCACTGTTTTGCGGTATATACACGCACAAGGCAATTACTTCCGGACAACCATGGGATGGAGATAATTATTATTAGACAAGAATAGAGGGCATTATCCGGTGTACATATTACATCATTTACTTTTTATTGTTTTTATACTCAGATATATTATATTATAGATATTTATATACTTATCATTACATATTATATACGTATTTACTGCATATCATGTGTACCTCAAATTTTAAAGCGGATTGCATAAAACGATGACGGTCTTACGTTATTCTATTCTTATGTTATTGTATTGAAATGCAAATGATCACTGGACAAATTTTATTGCTCTCAATCTACCTATACCTTCAACAGTTTTCTACCTTACCGATTTTTATAGCTGGTAACTAATTACAGTTTTAACCAGATTCATATTTTACCTGTGTAGATAAGTATTTTACGTCCACAAAATTTAAAGCAAATATACTTAATAAGAAGTACCTTGATATTATATTATGAAAGTGATCGTTTTGGAATATTTACTTGTTCATATCATGAACATTGTTTACATACATGCAACATGAAAAAAATATGTTTTTATAACTTATATTGGGTATTTATTGGATGTTCCTTGATGCTATCATTTCATGATTTAGGAAGACCAAGCGTTTAATTTTATCAAATATCTTGAGTATGTCTTGAGATATTATTGTAGACATATAGAACATTGTAGGAAGATACTATTTATGAATTTTAAACAACTATATCGCGCAATTATACGGAGGCACCTGATTTTAATACAAGTCATTATTTGGCACTATTTGGCACTGAAAGGTTGCAATGGCAAGTAAGTGGAATTTGTGTGTACTTAACTTAACCTGTAGGTATTAGTAAGTGTGCGTGGTCACATTCTATTTTACTTTGAAATAATCTTATCGATTTTGAAATTCCTATTATCGCTATGATTATTTTCTAAATACATAACACATTGATCCCATACCGTAGCTAACACTGTTTAATAAGTGTTTATTATCGCAACAAAAATAATCCTCAAAATGGTGAAAAGTGGAACAACACAAAACACAAGGTAAATGGCAAAATTGTAGTTAATAAAAAGATTACACTCATGGAGATATGTATATAAATTTATTTTTTTATTTTTCACATAGATTTTGAGAATATGAGAAAGTTGTGGATCTTTTTCATTTATTTTTCATAGGACTTGAATTTAGTCGTTTTTGCCCTAATGGCCCCTAAGGGAAGGGGAGGTGATTAAAGGCTTCTCGACCTCAAATCCCGGTATTTAAGTTTTCATTAATTATTTATATATTTTTTTTGCAATGGGTTACATCCTACTATAAATTTATTTTATGAGAAAACCAATCTACCCCCGCCTAATTGATTAGTTACCACTTAGTATGACAATCGGAATCATTTACATCCTCTATCAGTGTCATGTCATGTAATATGTAAAAACGACAATTTCAATGTTCCCGTAATGTCAGAAAAATAACAGTGGTTAGTAAAGGTCGTCTATACAACTCGCAAGTCAAGCAGGAAATGAAAACAGAAGGATGCATTATTTAAACAACAATACAACAATAAAACATTTATTTATCAATGAGTCTATTCAGAGATGGTCCATCCCCTTGCTCCATTTCTACGCAATGACAACATCTACACAGTATCACACAATTATGACAAAATATTGATACTTGAAGTTTCCGAAATACGTACGCGAAACGCATGCGACACGGAACAATATGGCGGAACAGTGCCACGTGTGCCGCGCCCCTGACGCATAATTAGTGCAAAGTTGGCATTGTTTTGAACATGAGGGGCCATTTATGAATATCGTATAATATGAAAGGACAGTCTGAAGTGATCAAAAGTTACGATGGACAAACTTCTCTAAACCAAATCGAAACGTAGATATGTAGTAGTACAGGGTGGAACTTAACCGCCGCGCCGTAACTCTAAACCATAGATATTAATATTACTACCGTAGACAAGGAGTCAGTGGGTCATTAGCGCGTTTACGAATTTAAAATGTCGGTGGTAGTAAGTTGTGCCTTTTAGTATAGAAACATTGACGTTACTACAATATCTATTTCTGTAAGTTGATAATGGTTTATTAGAACCGTGAAGATTTGGTGTGAAGTTACTAAGGTCACTCGTACAATTTGCTCCTCAAAAATAACTTTATGTTCTAAACACTGAAGATAGCTAATTTCACTTGAAGAAAACATGCCCTTATTTTTAAAAACAAACAAAACTGCATTCGTATGTTCCCGTAAATTCATTTGACACGCCCGGCAATCGAACTTACTAAAATCTGGAAAAATAACATTGTTTTTATGGTAATAAATTAGTAATCGATAATGTCAATTAAAATTATGTCGCTAAACATAGAAAATTAAATAAAGCGAAATCCGAGAAATCTAGCCCTATAAATTTCATGGTACACATTAAAGCACTTTACAGATAGGTATCCTATATACACCAATAGTTGTGGGAATTAACGCGGTCATGATATAGGTGCATACGTATATGGTTAGAGAAACCCTGGTATAAACGCGATCACATGGTAAATACAATAATTTACCTTTTGATTTGTCTAGCCGAAACGTCAAGCAAATCTAATTATTGTAATAACTATATGATGGTCATAGTACCCGGATTTCCCTAACTATAATAGTGTATCCAGTGAGTACGCAACTCTCTCAACACACGATTGTACTCTCAATGGTGTTGGCAAAGGGAAAGTGTGAAGTGGTGGTGACGGAGGACTATTTCGTCTTTTTTCTGTGCGGCTAGCCCCCGGGGGGTGGTTTCGTTGGACTGGAACCGATCACAACCGCACGATCGTCTCGGATCATCAGTTGCCGATAGTGAGGTAGCCTCTGGCAAATCCCTCACGAGCCGTCTGACTCAGGGCTATCGTAGGTCCCCTAGGGTCCCCTCGGGTTCCCGGTGACTCCGGTGTACCATATTTAGCCGGACATGGAGGGGCGCGCTTTATTGCTTCGTCGTCGCGGCTTATTAACAATATACAATAAAGAAACTTCAAATTTTGAAAATGGATTTCTTTACCAATGTTATTAAGTCAGTATTTCATTCCTTAGTCATTTGTTTTACGATTTGGCAGCAAATTGAAATTGTCTGTGTTCACGTCAACATGAATTTAATCCAAAATAGTTTCGTGCACTGATTTTCTATGACTTTCGATGTCATTTAAGTCATCAAGAAAGTTATAAAAGATTACCATTGGCCTATCACGTTGAAGTTTACAACTGGTTAAATGATTTTTACGTGGTCGCACTAATCTCACCGATGATCTGCGTGAGGGACGGACGGCGTATTCTGTGCGGCGTATGATAGACTGACAAAAGAGTGAACCATTATAAGATTTCGACAAGCTGAGGCATCGGTATGTACAAAATCTTCCACGACCATTCAGGGGTCAGAAAGCTTTATATTTGGTGGGTACCACACAATTTGACCGAGGCCCATAAATCGTGTAAATTGGTGCCGTGAAATGCTTCGACGATTTAACGGAGGTAAGTAAAATGCTAGGATATATTGATATGTCATCGTCATGGGCGACGAAAGCTGAATTTATTGTTACTGATTTACTGCTAAATGGCTGTTTCCTTTAGATGAGTTGCCGACCAAGGTGGCCAGGTTTTCTTCGGGAGGCCAGGTCATTATGCAATAATTGTTTTAGAGGATCATAACACAGTTACTTCAGAGTGGTACAGCACCAATTGTTCGCCACTCGTCTTGGAGAAAGTTCGTGAGAAACGACCTCGTAGTAGGGTCCTCTTTCAGAACGATAACGCCTCGTCCGCACACCGCCATGCGAACGATCGACTATTTGACGACGTCAGACGTAGAATTACTAGCTCACCTATACTCTGTCTAATATAGGATGATAATTTTGACAGTTCACGTCTATGAAGTAACGTATTTTTATAAACACATTAATACCTCTAAAATTATCGTAATTCATAGACAAGTACCGCCCACTTATCGTAGAGTAGTGCCTTGCAAGAATACAGCATAATTGACTGTAGACAAACGAATCGAATAAATCGAACATAATCTATTAATTTATGAAAATAATTTTATGTTTAAGTACTTATCTACTACAATTTTGGTAATAGAATTAACTAGATATAATATAAAACATAAATATTATACTATAAATGGCAGTAACTGTAGCAATTATCAATCTATATTTGCAGTAAAGTTCGATTAGGTAATACCGCGCCGCACTAATGAAGTGTCACCTTAAGTAAACAAATATTTATAAAATTATAATACCCTAAGCACATAAAATAATAAGAAATAAATGTTTTACTATTTATGTAACATCGATACCATATTCTACGGGAACGATAATCGAATATCGAATGGATTCATTTACGATTGTACTGTATGGGGTACACTACTTAGACCTGTCAAAATTATCATCCTATATTTGACAAAGTATAAAAGAAAAGAAAAACTTCGAGGCAAACGTTTTATGGATGCCGAGGAGAGTGGCTGTGTTTTAAAAAGCTGTAACCACCTACAGACGATTGGGCTCAGTGCTTTTCTCAGTGGAATGGTTGTTTCCTACTTCTCACAATTTCAAAGATGTCACAAGGGCAAACTACAATAAAATAACTAGCCCTATCTCGAAAATCAACCTACTAAAACTACAAATGCCATTTTTTACATGAAACAAACGGAAGTTACTTTTATATGCAAATATCTCAGCTGCGACATAGCACATTGTAATTATTGATGGCAACTGAACTAATAAACGACACCACTAGTTCATCTAAAGTTGCACAAATCTCTTTTGATACTTTTAAGTTTTTGATTTGAATATAATAGTCATGCTTCAATAAATGTGACATTTGTTGTGATTTCAACATTAAAAATTACTGAACTGAGTTTATTAGTATTGAACTGTTAAAATATCAAATCACATCATATTCAATTTCCACTGCATAATAACATTACTTATCACTACTTCTGTACAGGTAATTTTTATGCAATTATCTACTGCTAACGTGAGAATATAATAATCCTCATTTTTTATTTTTTGAGTTTTCTTTCGTGTTATTTCGTTTATTAAGGACCTGGTTAAGGACTTTGTTCTCACGAATTATGGTAATCGAGCGACATCCGTTAGCGACAGTTTTTGTACGGGAAGCGATACGTCTAGAGGCCTATTGTTTATATCAAGATGAAACTGGGATAATAACCTGTAGTGCCAAGCTATCTGGCACTTATTACAGTAAGTGTCTTATACATATTTTTGAGTTGCTAATTGCCCTACCAGGTGTACTCACAATCGAATTTTATGAATACTTTATCGAAAAGATGATTGGAATATACTTTAAGTTATAGGAAAACGCCACCATACCTACACAGATCACCTATATCATGTGTGCATTCCTAATTACGGATCTTATACTAAAACTTCGTTTGTGCTGTGTCTTGAGACGCGGATGAGAATGAAAGTAGCAAAATCTCTGCAGCAGTAGTAACTTTTAAATTTAGAACTAATAGTAATTCTAAATTTAAAAGTTACTACAGACTGCTGTGTTGTTTCTTCAGACATGAGCTGCGTAGCGTTTATGTTTTTTAACGTGACTATCTTGTGCGCGCATAGGAATATATATTTATTCCCGCCATTGCGAAAACTGTTCACAACTCGTGAAGACTCGTCATTTTAGTATTATTTTGTTCACAAGTGTGTTGAAAAATGTCGTATGATACATGTGACTAGTTATGATTACCATCCTCAGCTCTCTTAAGACGCTCACCTTAAGGATCCTCTCTCGGAAGAGGCGTTTTTTTCGTTGAAATCTCTATTACATAATTATAATAAATTTTCTCAAAAAATGCATAAGAAAAAATAGAACGTTTTCAATCATTCTGTAGAGTATTCTGTTTATTAAAATTTACACTTCATTTACTCAAAAACGAAAGAATCCATGTTACATAGATGAACCAAAAATGTAACATAGAATCGTACGTTCTTCGTAATTTTTTATGCCAATATAGTGTACCCGCAGTACTACTACATGTCTTCGGCTTCGGGTGTGATACTCCTAACACCCTGTTTATGTACATCAAAAACTTGTCACATACATTTTGAGATTATACGTAAAAGTGTAAATACGAATATTGTAGATCTTTTTATTACCTATAACTTTGGGCATATCCCTATCCTATTAATGTATGAAAACATATTTTATGTAATAGGCTTTCCCTTTTAAATGAAAAAATACTGTTCTCCATCAATACAGTGTTAAAATGTGCTTCAAACTTAACTACGTTTAGATATGGCAAAACAGACTATACGTATTCATAACTGCATGAATTATTATTTTTTCTTTAAATATATAGTCTTGCATTTTTTTATGAAAGGAAAATAGCAGTCTGTTGAGATTATTACGAGAACTAACAGTAAGTATCATAATTTTTATGAGACAACTTTAAAGTCGAAAATATTTTTTTTTACAAGAAACGTATTGAGGCCATAGATGTTCCAAACAATAAGGTTTGTTCCATTTCGCATACAGTCATACACTTCACAACGTAGTATACTGTATACTCAAGCGTACTTTTTTACAACTTTTTCGTAGTCGACGGTCGGAATGAAGGTAGAATCGGCTTTTGTAAACGCTGTAAAAGAGTTAGATTTCTAAATTGCCTTGATTTTCACTAAGAAAGTAAGTAATTTTCCATCAAATTTTTTTTCTGTTTGACTGTCATTTGTATACATCTTTTAACAAAATATTCATTTTTATAAATTAAATGACCACCGATCATACAAAGCATCAATAGTAAAAAATAAATCTAAAAAATAATTACCTTAAATACTAATCATCCGTTTCTAGGCGATCATACCCTCTGTAATTCGTCAAATACAAGAGTATGCGAGATGCAGGACCAGCGTCGCAGCGTAGTATTCTAGGGTTAAATACCGTTTTGAAAGCAATGTTTTCAAGGGAATTCGTTATTTATTATAATTTTCGAAATATCCGTTCACCAACCTTGTATTTTCTAGAACATCAGTTTATAGCCAGATGTTTCAGAAAAATATTTTATTTGAAGAAGGAACGGAAAGCGCCAACTTGATATGTTTTCGTTATTTATGAACTGATTTTGTAAGAAGTTAGATGCTTTAACCCTGGTAAACATGTGGTTTGCGAAGCAGGCGAACCGAAAATATTGGTGGTGATTTGAAAATCTGGTGCATATAGTAGTGGATTCTGAAGCCAAATTAGTTTTTTTAATGAAACGTCCTAACGGTAAGTTCTGTGGAAATTCTATGTAAACGCACTTCAATAATCAAATTAACTTTACTATTTGGTTTCTTGATTAAAACTTCTTGATACTAATAACAGGGGTAACTTTTGAAGCTCTTAATATTTTTCATTAATTTTTAAAATTAACCGAACTAATGACTCGTTTATGGAAACTATTACGCTAATCTGAATGTTATGTTTAAAACCAATATTATCAAAGACGGCTTGCACATTCTGAAAGGATTAAAGCGAAAGGTTCGAAAGTTTACTATCCACTAGAATTATTCTTTTACTCTGACTCAGTGATACTTAAAGCATTTTTGATATTCTGTGACCTGCAAGTCGGAACACTTCTTTTTCGGTATTTGTCGAATAGTATAAGGTTTATAGTAAATTACACACATAATCTTCACAATAATGACTGTCGAGATATCAGCTATCCGAGATACCTTTTTAGGGATATAGCCATTGGACTTTACTGTTAGAAACTTTTGCATTTTTATTCCGATAAATTATTATAAAAAGCAATTCGCGAAGCGAATTCCCCGATTCGGAGACAAGCCGCGGTACCGAAATGGAACTAGCCCTTTACCAACTTTTTCCTGATATCCACACATTTGAAAATCTTTCAAATTCAGTCTTTCAATTGAAAGCCTTATTTATTGTTGGTATTTTCTTATATCAAACTTGGCAGCTTAGATTATATAATATATATGTTTTGAAACGTTATATGGCATAATATGTGTGGAACCAGTTTTTATCTTCATGTAAATTATATTTTATGAAATTATAATATGGAGAATTTACTATAGCATATTATTTACATCGTAGGCGCGGTAATAGTAATGCCATATATAAATACTCAATAATATCAAGTTGCTTTTTAAAGTTGACATAATATAGTAATTATATGAACGATATTCCAATGATCACGGTTAATATCATCCCTTAAAGTTCTTTTTGTTGGCAACCTCGCACAAAGTGATTACTTATTTTTTATTTTATATATTATAATGTAGACAGTATAAGTTTCTTTGTTTAAGGTATCTCGGAGGCTACTGCACCGACCTTAAATAATTTCGGCAATGAAAAGATATTTTTTCCGTGGACTAGATAGTATCCTGGAAAACATTAAACACGGCGCGATCAACTAGTGCTTAAAAGATTGGGATCTCTACAATAGTAACTAAAAAAACTTACATTCGCCACATTGACTCAGGTAACCTGGACTTATAAATTTTTTCCTAGTGATTAGTAAAGATGATATAATTGTAATAACGTGATGTTGACTAAAAATGTTGTCGCGTTGATGAATATAAAATTTTGTAGTATTAAGTAAGTAGTTATTTGTGTAACCAAAGAAACAATTCGGTATAAAATACCGTATGAGCGCAAATAAAACTATTTTATCTAAAAGATATATTTAGGTCGTTCTTTTCTGTGGTAGATATGTCTCTACTTTCCAATGCTTTTATCTAAAAGCCAAGTATTTTGAACTATTGTACCTGCATATAGAGTGGTTATGTTTTTTAAAACGATATATTGTACTTTCCAATTTTAAATTTGTATAAAATCTGTAGTTTTTCGGAAACTTATAAATGAACTGTTATATTTAAGCTTCTTTCACTTACAGTGTGTGAAATAGCGGTTAGGTATTAATATTATTAAAATTATGTGTTTTTAATCTAACTAAAGAATGACTATAAATATTTAACACAGTTGTTTATAGAGAATTCAATTTGTTAGATGTACCGTATCGTCTGATTGTGTGATGACTTTCATGAATGTGCTATAAATAAGTTAAGGATTGAGCATTTCCATTAATTACTTTGTTTGTTAATACTAATAGCATGTTGTTTTGACCTAAATCAGTTATTAGTGGGTAGAAGCGTAACTTGAATCTATAAGGTTTGTTATGTTAACCTTTAATTATTAAGGTCTGATAGTAGATAAGTTTTTGAAAGCAAAATACCTGCACTACCTACATGTTACATGCGGTGCTTTTTGAGCAGGACAGTTTGAGGCCATCCGAAATCATAAGAGATACCAATAAGGAAACTGTTTTGGGAACATTAGGTATATTTTTGGTGATGTATGAATTCTCCATAAAAATGAGCCACTTTGACATGTTTTAATGCGCATTATTGACTTTGTGTCATATAACGATTATTTCATTGTCTCAAAAAGAGTAAAAATATATCGGCACCACAGCTATTTGTCAATTTTATTAAAATATTTTCTTGCATATAATAAACTACCCCAACAAATTTACAAATTAGCCTCTGAATTACTGTGCGCCGCCATGTTTCAGAACAAGTTTAATGGCAATAAAATGTGCGGTTATGTGTGGTGTTGAATTTTACAAATTCGTCTCTCAAAGTAATCCTGCCTGTGAAAAATTCCATCTTATATCATGTGGTCGTTGTGGCAATTTAACGGCCTGCAAAGTGCTTATATTTTCTATTTAAGCTATTTAATTTTCTATACTATTGTCCATACCATCGCACTATCTTTCTAACTGACTACACTGTTTGAATTACTTATTGAAATTAATGAAATAGTATCATGTAAAGTTTGATCACGACTGGTGGGAGGCGTGGCAGGAGACGTAGTAAAAAAAACATTACTCAAGGGCGAGCGAGAATGGTCGATCCTCCCCCGGCCTTACCGCGCGCACCATGGGAGCGGTACAGCGTTCGTGGTCAAACTATACTAAGTCCAGTAGCCTTAGAAAGAAATACTATCGAATTCGTAATGTAAAGGTATCGACAGAACGGAGCATTGCGATTGGCGGGCTACACACGCACACACAGGTTCACAAGAGGCAGACTGCCAATCACAATGCTCCGTTCTCTCGAAATCTTTACTTTACGAATTCGATAGGAGTTCATACTAGTGCTACTGGATATCCTTTTCACAATCTTACTAGCATGTCCAATGCAATGTCCTGTTAAAATTTCTAGGTGTTAAATAATGTATTAATTTGCACCTATTGTACGTGTAAGTGGTTCAGTAAGTAACATACTTTTCCACTGCAATTATTCCAACTTATATTCGATACAATGAAATGATTCTTACGTGGAACTGAGACGATTTGTGTGATAAAATATTCATTTTGATGCTTTTGTACATGAAATGAATGGCCTAATGGTTCTTTAGTCATCAAGTCTACTATGATTCCGGATTGCCTGGTATTATGACATGAAAAAAAAGCACTTTACCAAACATTATACCCGTATATTATACAGGTCCGTCCACTTTCATAACAGATTTTTGATAACTAGCTAAAAGGAATTAAAGTATTACCCTAACGCAAGTGTCATAACCAGTTGCGAAAGATTATTGTTTTTCCATTTTTGTTGTTGATTATGATATTGTAGCTGTTTGTAAATAGTTATGGGATAGGTTGCCAAAATTTAACTTAATAATGAATAAACTACAATATAAGTGTCGTATCAGTTACGATTTTTTTTTCTCTGTTTTCATAACTGATTACAAAGAGTTATGAAAGTGGACAAAAATTGGTTATAAAATTACCAATTAAAAGAAAAATCTTCTTTCGTAGTTGGTTTATGAGTTAGGTATGGTACTTGCTTATGGAAACGACATATTAATTCTTTTTTGTATCAGGCTATCAAGAATCAGTTATGAGAGTGGACGAACCCTTTACTTTACGATAGGTATATATCGTATAATGACGCGGTCTTTGTTTTGACACGTGGGGTCGGAAAGAGTACAGTTCGATTTGAACATAATATCTTTTCCGACAAATCAAAATAAAAGCCGTGTACTGTATTAAAATATCTTGCGTTCATAGTCGTATATTTAGTCATATTATTCATCTTTAATTTGAAACGCCTCAGCAGGCGCCATCAGATGAGTAAGTTATTCCTGATTTTCTTTATAGTTTTAGATTGATGAGCGAGCTTCGTCTATGAGAGACATGTTAAATATCATGGCAGGGTAGATAGAAAGTACTGATTATATTAAAAACTATTATGTTACTCTAAAGTAAGAATCTGATTATTTGTACAAATTGTACTTGTATATTAATAAAATATCTACTAATTCTACGGCCTTTATTAATGACTTCTCCAAATTCAAGGAGATGTGCCTAATTTAATGGAAAAAGCGACCTTCTGTCGTGCGGGGCGTAATTGCTTTATAGTATATTGTAAATTCTTAGGCCTTTATGTATATAAATTCTTAGGACTTCGCCAAATTCAAAGAGATGTACCTAATTTAAAAGAAGAAGCGACCTTCTGTCTTACGGAGCGGAGCTCCTTTATAGTATATCGCGAATTCTACGGCCTTTATTAATGATTCTCCAAATCCATGGAGATGTGCCTAGTTTACGAGAAGAAGAGACCTTCCGTCGTGCGGTGCGGAGTTGCTTTATCGTCACTTTCTGCCTAATACAGATAACTATTGCAGTATCAAAATATTTCTAGCCGAGGGAATTTCTAAAGAAGTAAATTACGTAATAAGTGAACCGTTCATTTAAAACGAAACTTAATTTTTGAAATATTACAAATAATGATTGTGGAAATCCCAAATGTAGCAAGGACCTTACGACAAAACGTCAATTAACGATGAACGTCGTAAGGGGCAATTTTTCTTACAAAATATCCATTACTATATTTGAAATATCCACCGTCTTTTCCTTGTCCACTTGGTTTTAATGAATATATAACAAATTGTTTTGCTACCATACGTATAATAATTAAAACACCACAATTGCTCGTAGTGGAAAAGTAATCTATTGATATAGGCAATAAAAAGAAAATCTAGGTACCTTAATAACTTCTTGAATTATTTTCAGCATCTAATGCTGTGTTGACTCGAGTTTGTTTTATTGTCATAATATATCAGTCTTACTCAAACCCATTGAGCATATTTAAAATTATATGTGTGATTTAAATAGTGCAGTACGGCTACTATTTTTATAATTTACTTTTGGATGATTGATGACTTAATAATGATAGTTTTAAAAGCAACATTAGTTAAATTAAAGACAATATTATTGTTTGCTTTTTATCTTTACTATTCGTCGTCGTAATCATACATATGAATTAAGTATCGTGAAATAAAAGTGATTAGCTTATAAAATATTATTTATTTCTTGACAAAAACTTAATACTGCTAATTCAGAATGAATTCTATGGATGAACAACGGTTAGCTGATCATGGTTAAACATAGGGATAATAATTATTTACTTATCGATTTTAGTTCAGTATTTGTAGCAAGTTTGTCGCATTAAATTAAGAGCTTCTGCTTTTAGCATATTTTTCGTATTTAAAAGACTAGCAAATATATGTTTGCTAGTCTTTTAAATGCTAAAAATATGCCAAAAGCCCCTTTTTTATATTCAGTTTAGAGCAACATGTAGAATGGAAATTTAAACCTCAGCTCACTGAGGCACAAAAAATTACTGGAGCAAATTGCTCTACTTGGGTAGAATACAATTTCGGTTACAGAGTGCATTGTACACATTTTCTTGCGGGACCGTCCTGCGCACTGGCATACTTAAACATGAATAAGGTATTCATCATTAATCACGGAAGGAAATTAATCGGGGATGAGGTAATAATCACTAATTTACGTGATTGTGGTATATCTCATTGTCGTGATATACCTTTTTCCTTTGGTAGGTACTTCGTCAGACTTGTATTTCTTCTTTCTTGATACTAGCACATCAAGTAGTGCCAATATACCTATCATCCTGCACTCATGGTAGATGCTCAATACTTTTGAGTAAGATTAGTATATTTATTTACAGCCGAGATTGTTGTACATATACATACTAAATAACAATAAAAAATCAACTTTTTGAACTTTACTTGTACTTCACGCATGGAGAAAATTGACACATGGTGAAATTTTTCAGATAGTATCATGAGAAAAAGCATAACCTATATATAGGTATCTATAATCAATGAGTTAAATCTTGTAGAGTTGTTAAAATATGATGCCAATATCGTTATTTGTTTCGTTTATCGTATGTCGCCTTGAAAGAAATGAAATCAAAAATATCAACAATACACACAATGAAATCCATGAAAAGTCGTGTACAATTCACAACCTAAGATCTTTGTTCAGTTCTCTATTAGTTTTTAAAGAAGGGGTTATCACTTACACTTCGAAACTTCTTACCTATCGAGGATTCCTTTCTTGTGTAATTTATCATTTATCTGTCAATTAATCTTGAATCCTCCTGTCATATCTGCAACCATGTCGCCAAGCACTATAAGAGTTTAAACGGAGGTCTGGGTACGACTGGCAACGTCAGCATAACGGAATCATGTTTAAAAAGGGCCGCCGAGTTAACCTTTTGGCACAATCTTATTCCTTATTATTCATTAGAAATACTACTAACTTATAAACTTCCAGGCTGTAAGCAGCAAGACTGATATAAATAAATGTTATAACGGAGCGTTAACGAATATTTTGGAAAGGCTAAGCTGATAATAAAAATAATTTACATTTTAGTTGTATTTGGTTACCAAAAGTAATTCTTTAATTGGGTTTGTTAATTAAGCTTATTGTGTTAAAAAATTAAAGTAATTAGTGTGGTAACTTTTTATATTGATTTAGATCGGAAAAAGACAATTCAAGATGGGACTCGAACTCCTTGTACTTTTGGTCATCCCGTCTTGGATGTTAACTATTCAGGTCTAAATCAACAGGGAAAGCGTATTGTATTTTTCATGGTGGGGCTAAATACTGTTACAGGCCCCATAGTACAATATTCTTATCAATATTTAATGTTGATTACTTAGTTTACTTGTTTTGTTATACTTTATTGCTAAATAAAAGCTCTCTCTATGATTGCTTTGCGTTAATTAGAGTTTTATTTTTACTCCTCCATTTATACCTGTGCTGACTCTCGGCAAGGTGTTGATAATCAAATTCAAACTTAGGTAATTTGAACGCTTATATGAGGTTATCGCCGGCACTAGGAGGTACCAAACGATTTAGATAATTATTTTCGCCATTTAATTTAAAATCTATTATACATTATTTTGAATCATGAATATCAATAAATCTGGTAGATTCCCATGGTATTTGAAAAAAATAATACGTGCCTATTGATGGGTTGAAGGCACGGGGTTAGAGTTCCTCGCGGGCAGAGTCGAGGGCTATATTTAAATATGCACGGGAATAATGCAATTCCTTACCTATGTCGTGCATCTTAAAGTCTTCGGCGTATGCTATTATGAATACTATCGACATAACACGAAAATAATACAATAAAATGGAGTTGAGTTTCTCGCGGGTATTTTTGGGATGCCGATATGGTCTTCTAGGCCAAGTTACCTGTTTGAGTTGACGAGGCTTCGACCCAGGATTTTCTCTTTGGGTTGAGAGGTCAGGCGGCAATCACTCCGATAAAAGTCGTGTAAACCAAGCTAAAG
The DNA here is from genome assembly GCA_963691645.1 of Pelosia muscerda. Taxonomy (NCBI): domain Eukaryota; kingdom Metazoa; phylum Arthropoda; class Insecta; order Lepidoptera; family Erebidae; genus Pelosia; species Pelosia muscerda. Next base: position 17,578,059 of record OY829098.1, on the reverse strand, counting down.
ATATTACTTTATTTAGAGGAGGAGAAGAAGTAAGCGGCCTGTGGGCTCCGAGCTGGCGTGGCTGCCAGCCGCCGTATGGAAACACGCTAAAATGATGTAGATGGCCATAAATACAAACTTGTTTTAGTTACCTATACTATTTGTTAATAGCGGACGGCTGGAACGAATGAGATAATTTTTATTTGGCCGGACCAAACACTAAATATTGAAATCCACCTAAAAAGATGACCGCCGCACCCGTAACAAAATATATCTATAACTTGCTGTTGCCCGCAACTCCGTCCGCGTGAAGTAATGACCCGGCTCCTACAACTTGCAGGAACATATTCCCCGGAATAAAAGTAGTTGATGTATTTATTATAGACCAAACCCAATTTGAAATATTTGCAGAATCACGCAACGTGGAATATCAACACTTTCCAGCGGTCATGCTAGCGCAATGGCGACTTCAACATCAGATTAGTTTCATACGTTCATTTCATTACGTGTCGTTGTTTTAATTTATAACAATATATATCTATGATAATATAAACTTTTATAACAGACTGAATTTTACTGTAAAGATCTAAGACCTAAGACTTCAATTACAAACAGTAAATGTCTAAGCTACTCACATAGAAGGGCTTAGATGGGTCAAGATTCTTGCAGTAATTCAGAATACTAATTAAAATATTTTTTTAAATATTTTTCAATCTTTTTGAATAAGTGGTAAAGACAATAGACAAGGAAAAAGTGAGAAAGACCAATAATATCAATACTGGGATAACCGTTATATATACGTACTGTTGATTGATGACACTTGGTGGAACTTATTGTTATACATCATTGATAACAGACTTGTACTATATATATAGTAACATAAGACCAAAACCTGTAACAAACCTGTGTTCCACATACAAATGATTAAGACTTCACTGTATTTATAGGAATAAATATATACCTAACCGGTTCCTCTTTGCGGAATTCTCAAAGGTGTACCTACACTGACAGTATGAACTTTCCAATTCCTAGTATTGTAGGTACAGTGGAGAAGGACAACAACACAAGTGTGTTATCAATTATGTATGACATGATAACCATATTACAGGCGCATAATTCGTGCATTCAAATGTGCTCTACCATTTCTGTTGTAGTTAAAATTAGTCATAGATATTGTTTATATGCTTGGGCATCTCCTAATTTTGCAGCCATCCGCCATAGCTTCGAATTCGCTGCTGCCGGAAGAAATCACTAAGGAGATGAAGACAGAAGACCAGATATTAGCACAGCTTCGTGCTTCACAGCCTGTAAGCCAGCCTGGTTTGCAGTATAAAAACGAACCACAGTCGCCTGCCCCGCCATCTGCTGCTAAAACGGAAGAAAACTACCCCCCTATACAAAATGCTACACCTAATTTAGAAGAGCTACAAAAGCTTATTCAGAAAGAAACGTTGACTGGCAGCACAGCTGTTAGCGAGCCAGAAAATGATACACAGGTATTTTGTACTTTTTATCATTACTTGTCATAACTATACAACGTCAATTTATTTAATTATAAAATGATAATCATCAACTTGTGGCACTGTTTATACTTTTTGTAGATGAAACCAGAAAAAGCTGCAAAACTTGATCAAAGCTCCAGTGAATCAAGTGTTACTAAGCAGTCACAGAATAAAAGTACAGGCGAATCAAAAACTCCAAAACAAGTAAAAGAGATCGACAAAACTGTTAAAAACAAAGAGAATAATAACACGAAAAACAAAATAAAGAAGGCTAAAGAGGAGAAGAAAGAGGATGTTGAAATAAAAAGTAAAGAAGAAGAAGTCATTAAAGCTGAGGTAAGCTCTTCTCATCTGTGCATCGCTTTTGTTATTCCACTTCCCTGACATATGAGAGACTATTAGCACATAATCATGTCAACTTCAACGAGGTTAAGCCTGAACTTAACAGGTTTACTATTCCTACAGAATTCCAGCGAAACCGGTAGGTATGGCGACTACATTTGTTACCTTTTACTACATTTGTCTGGCTTTAATTCATTATGTCATGTAGTAGTAGTAGTAGTATATGTGCACTATGCCAGACGTTACGCTTAATTAAACAAACCAGTACTTAAACTAAAAACTTGAAAGTTTATTTGTGATATGGTCATTGAACATCGAAACGATTTTTTTTCTTTTTGTTATACACAACATATATTTTCAACAGAAACGATCGCAAGAACCATCACCTTCTAAGAACAAAAAGGAAGAAAAAACCAATAAAAAGGACTTGGAACGAGAGAAAAAGGTATAAATTTATTTGTTGCATTATTTTTTTTTCTAAATTCGTGGCTTTTGTTCTTACCGTTTGATTTATGTGGGTTTTTAACCTGGAAATTGCAGGAATGGATCAAAGAGGGATATACCATTGTGAAGGGTTCGGAAAAAAGTACTAACAAGGACAATAAGAAAAAAGCTGATGAAATACGTGCAGCCGAGGAAGCTGAACGCAAAAGGTTAGTACTGTAAATACTGTTAGATATGAATCTCTATATCTGAAACAGCAGATTGAGTAGGCTTTTTTACCGAAGGTGGAATTGCTTCTCGCTAACTTTTTTACTTCCTTCCTTAGTCACTCTTTTCCTCCGTGTTCCTCTCGTGTGCGTAGGACACGAGAGGCACACGGCACGCAGGCACGCAGCCTAGCAGAAAATAAAACTCGAAAATATACTGAAGCCCTACTCCTGTAGGGTGACGCTGTTTGCCTCTCGAATACTTCAAAGCAAGGAAAATATATAAGTATGCCACACTACGAAGACACACTACTTGAATTAATTGTGGCCAATAATGTATAGAGCAGGTAGGCATTCCGCTCTACAAATCTCTCTCCTGGTAATAGAAAGCTTCATATAAAGTTCACCGCAAGTGGCTAGCCGTCCGGCCGACCGCAGCATGTCAACCATATTGCGAGATTGGTTGGAGAACCGTTCATATTTTATTGAAGTTAATAAAATTGGTGTTATATAAGTACTACATTTACAAACCATATGTAAAGAAGAAAAAGCGAAGAAAGGGAATTTGGGTGATTTCATATTTGCTAAAAACAAGTTGAAAGCATTCTCAGAAAACGTTTCTCGGAATCACTACAGTGGACATTACTACGTCTGAAAAACACTCAATGGCGGGTAACCGCAACTGAACAGCACAGTGCTCTTAACTCTGACCAACCGGCGTAGTTTGCGTATGGCGGCACCACTGTTCGCATAGAAATAAATATTACTAAATCATGCGTAACATAAATATTACGTAAACTTTCTGCGAGTACCCACAGTGTGAATGAGCTCTAATAGTTCCGACGTCAGAGGCAACTCCATTACTTAGAAACTGTTAGGCTTTTGAAGGAAGGACACTAGTCTGGGATTATAATAACAATTCAAAAATTAAATTTATTAATTCTGTATCCCCTTATATATGTATACCGGTTGATTTTATAGTGGTTTTGGAGAAAAAGATTTTGGCCACAATTTCGATAGTAAAATGGTAAGGAAGTCTTAATTTGGCGAAAAAAATTTTTTTTTTTACCGTTCCCATACATTTTTCTGTTCACCTGCACATTATTGCCATACAAAAAGTTTTTTTTTTTTTTTCAAAATTAAGACTTCCAGTCGATTTTGCTTCCGAAACTGTGTGTGAAACAAGATATTCTTTTTCCAAAACCACTATAAAATCACCGTGTATATATGTACCTACAGTCGAACATCTAACGTATGAGCCGAATTCGTCATGAGCAACAATAAGTTCCTGTTAAAAGCACGTGTGCGGAGCCCGGTAATGTCTGTTTATCCCAGTGGCATCACTGGCTCCATTTTCAGTTGAAGCATTTATTTACATAGTGGTCACCACGTGTTAGAGATGTAGTTTTGTGGTTGCAAATTTATGAACTAATATGATATTTATGGAATATTAAAACAACTTGTTGTAACTATTCTTCGTCTGTTTTTGAAATCGAGACGTCCACTGTTTTTCTTCAGTCGCCGCTGACTTTTGGTCTATAATGTTCCTACAATTATTGTATTTTACCATGCATTTTTTTCTTCTCTAATTAAACTCATGTAATAAGTTACGATACCCTACCTGTAAATCCTATTAGTGTCTATATACTGCAATGTCCCTTTATGTTGTCTATGTACTTATGGTATTACAAAGTGGAATTTTAGTAAATATTTAATTATAGCTATACGTATAAGGAAAAAGCTGATTCGCATCCGTGGTACACAAAGGACCTGGTTGAAAATCAGCATCAGGCACCAACCTGGCCAATGCTGAACCAGGTCCTATACGACTCGCTTTTGAGGTACACACATTTATTAAATAAACTTTTTATTCATTACTTTTTATTCTTTTTATTGCACGTGTATCTCAGAGGCCTACGAATAAAAACATTTTTCTTCTTTTGAGCCTGTCTTTGAGCCTTTCGTATGGACACTTCCCTACAAAACTATAATTTTGCCGGAACTAAATGACCACAGTTGTATAACATGTGAATACATTTCTTCTATACCTATTATATACTCTTCAAGAGCAAAGTACTATTTTAGAAATAACAGTCATTACAGTCGCGACCATACTTTTTACTTTTTCCTACTGAAGTACCTACATTACTTCATTATTTATGAGTGAATGTGAGTTTTGCTGAATGTAGTTTGTTTCAGTTACAGTCAAATACAAACTTATTTTTTCCTATTTCAAGTATCCAGCGACAAATACAAATGAAATAATGTCTTTTAATGTTACTTTCTTCGTCACGGATTAGAGATTATATTATTTGATTATGCTTCTCAAATTAAACTGAAATTTGCAGGCAAGAAGATGAGAAATATGCAGCAGAGGAGGAGAAGAAGAAGAAACAATCTGAAGCGGCAAAAAAACAAGTATGCTCTGATTTTCAATCTATATTTTAATGATATATACTTAATAAAATGGCTTTTCCTGTGACTTGGTTTTTATGTGGTTTTTCCACCCTATTTATTTTTAATTATGAGTAAATTATGTCCAGTGCGTGCACATAATAATGGGTGTCATTAATAGACATACAAATAAATCCAGGCGACGTCTAATTTTAGGAACAACAACCACCTCAGCTGCGCCTCTCTTCTGAATCTGTGGCAAAGAAGGCGCCGTGGTCAGCTGTAGCCACGCAAGCCATGCAAACGACCAGGCGCGTCGGCCTCACACTCACAGAGATACAACGGCTCGAACGAGAAAAGAAACTCGAACAGATGAAGGAACAACAGCAAATGATGCACATCATAGCGCAACAACAAGCCGCTGCACTAGCTAGAGAACAGGTATAAAAATCTTAGACACCTCATTGAACCTACCATGACGCTATAAGCGTTCATTTAAGCTAGAAGTTTAAGTAGTGGTCTCATTTCAAACACTGGGCTGTTCTAGGTTCTGGGCCGGACTATAATTGATATGCTATCTGTCGTCAGTATCCCATAACACTATGGTCCATACAGTTTTGGGCCAAATGGTTTAAGGCCCCTAATGTGTTTTTCTTATAATTCCAGGCCCTTGCGTTAGGGGTCACGATTTTTACGGAATCAGCATCTAATCATTGTTGTCCATATCTTCTGGACTGTATACCAGCTTTTTCCATCTAGCCGGGTGTAATCAATTGACGGAGCAAATATTAAAAAAAATAAACGCGAGAATCCCTTTACAACTATTGTTGATTATAATCGAGCAATATGAGATGATGATGATGAGATGAAGGTACACGTCAAAAGTTATTCCACTGTTAAAAACTTATGCAGTGCAAAAGAAAATAAAAATTGTGTCTGTTAAAGGAAATGCAAGTTGGTTTGGGATGGGCGAAGAAGAAGAACAACAATCTGAACGCACCGGGGCAGAGTTTGGCTGAGATTCAAGTTAGTATTTGAATGTTAAACTATTTTTATTTGGATAGTTGTACATCTAAAGTTCTATTTTATATAATATTGGCGCACCGGTATCCATAACCGGTTATAAAACACACGACTGTGCCCACAACATTTGTTTGTTTTTACATTATATAATTCGATATTAATTATACACAACATAGCTGCAACTTGATTCGTTATTACTTTTCTTCCCGTGAGCATTTTACTAATTCTAGCATAGCATAGTCAGCGTCATAAGGAGATGGTGATTGATGGAGCACATAAAACTGTAATTTCTGACCACATGTATCAAATAAAGTGCGTTTGCTAATACATTGCTCGTATATTGTGCGATAGATACATCTAGTATTATCTCACCTCTAGCAATCAAAGACCCATAGACGGCGAGCGTTTAAGTTGGTTCGAGTCCGACATAATGACCTCCACCGGCTTTGTGTAGGTAGGTAGTTCAAATTATTATATTATCGATATTTTTTGAGAACAGCTGCTCTGTACAATAGTGGGCAACTCCAGTTTAGTATATCTGGTTTTGCATTTCACCATAACTCCAGTTGCCTAGTGTACGAGTCGCCATAAAAAGTATGTATCTTGTGTTAAACTCTGGACTAAAAACTTATGATGTAACCAATACTAAGATAATGATAAAGACAGTGATATCGTCTACGTAATTTTTCCGTTAGTTGTCTCTTGCGACTCATTTCGGATGACACGGGGTGGTGTTTTTCTTTGCCGTCCAACACGGATGATATAAAACATTAAATACTACTAGTACTATTGTAAAAAAAATATTTGTTATAGGCGGAAGCACGGAAGCAAGCAGCCGCCGCGTCGGCAGCAGCGGCCGCACAAGCTCTAGAAGAGGTTCAGGCTGCCGCAGTAGCGCCCCCGTCGCTTCTCAACCACTTGCCTTGGGGCAACGCTCTCAACGGTACGATCGACCTAAGAGCTCGAGCTGTTTGTCAGTCACTGCTCACAACATCTATATAATAACCACGGACCCCGGTATAAACGCAATAAGAGCGCTGATAACCAGTCCAAATTAACATAATACATATGAGTAATAATGTTCACTACATAGAAACATGATAGCAAATACCTCATAAACGTTTGCAATACCTAAAAGCAATAGGCATGGTATATATAATTCTTAATTATTTCATTAAATATATATATTGTTGCTACCTTACGTACTTCAGAAATTTCATATTGTTCATATTTGTTGAGTGCAACAGACGTTCACCGTTAATACGAGTATAAGGCTTGAGTGGATGTTTTGTCTAAGTATTTTATTTATATGATTTGATAAAAAGGAAGGAAGTTATCGTCCCTCAAGAATATTAAAGACCCAATTTAACCCTTAACCACTCCAAGATATCCTACGATCCACCCCTGACCTATTAAAGAAGGTGGATGTGGATTATATTAATCTATAAAAAAGTTCCTATGGTTTAACGCAATCAATAACTTTTTAACATAAACCTTATAGGCGGTTTCTGGGACACACAAGTGGAACAACCTCAAAAGCCAGTGAAACAAGAAGCCCCCAAGGTGGATCAGATCAAAACCAAGAAGAAACCCACACTGGTTATGCCTTCGAAAAAGGAGATGACGCCAGCCATAGAGTTTGAGAACTGGTGCACTGGCATACTTGCCTCTTGGAGCTCCAAAATTGATGGTACGTTCTCTATAAATTTCAATAAACCCCACCGAGACTTGTTGTGTATTTAGGGCAAATGAAATGATTTTCATTTCAACTGGATTAGTAGGAGATGACCAATCATTGTTCGTCATCATACTTTATTTCTACTTTAAAATAGTAATCGACAATAGTGTGAATAATATCGAAATACCCAGCTAAGATTATTTTAAACAGTCATTATAGTTTTTGCATACCCGTGGTAAAATGAAGCCTTTCTTTCAGTGCCCACTTTTGTTGGATTTCTAAAGGACATAGAGTCGCCTTACGAAGTGAAAGACTACGTCAAGTGCTATCTGGGCGAGTCAAAGGACTCCAATGATTTTTCCCGCCAGTTCCTCGAGAGAAGGTAAGAATGTTATGTATTCATAATTTAAATAACTTTAACTATCTGCTTAGCTGTATCCTGTTCCTGTTTTTTATAATTGACATTCAGTGGAACTTCAGGAACAAACGAAAAAAAAAAGATACCGAATCGATAGAGCAGTTCTCCGGTTTTGCGCTTGGCAATATCCTTTTTTATGTAGTACATGATATAAAATGTGTGAAAAAGTGAAATATTAGACAAAGAATCATATAAATATATAACTTCCATCCTTTAGGTCTAAACTCCTTCGTGTGGGCATGGTGACGCCGTCTGACGACTTGTGCTCCCCAGCCCTCGCTGTCAACCCACGTACAATCTCGGGGTCCGATTACCAAGAGGTAAAGGGCAAGGGAAAGAAAACTAAGAAGAATAAGATGCTGAAGGTCGATGCGCGTATACTGGGATTCTCAGTGACCGCCTCGGAAGACCGCATCAACGTGGGTGATATCGACACCGTGTGAACGGTTCTCGCCCACACCCTTTCGTGTTCACTATAACTCGCCTTGTGATAACCCATCAGAGATATAAAAACTTGTGTTGATACTATACTTAGCCTTACCGTGTAAACCTCTATAGCGTGTATCGGCTCGTTTGATGGTATCCATCGACGCGCCACATGCGAGGAGCATAGCCCTTGCACATTATGTAACCCCTAAACAATTTGTACCTTGAAGCAATTAACTTTACATTTCGCTATATTAGAGAACTTATACCAGCATAACCTATGACGGTGTTACCGATTTGGTTTAAGATATTTAAGAAGTATATTTACCAGATTGTATCAGTTACAGTTTGTGTTCAGTGTATAACGGTAATCACAATGTCTCGACAGTGTTAGTACATAATAAACCACCACAACATTGTGCCTTCTGAGTGTTCTGGCCGTAGGATGGATGTGTCTTCTTTTAAGCGTTTATTTTATATTTTTTAATATTATTGTATTTTAGTATGCATGTTAATTAATCCCTTTTACAAAAATCCTGGAACCATTTTAGCTGCTAAGTGTGTGCGTAAATGATTAAATTAAATTAATACCCGATCCATATAGGCGGCTCACGGCCGCTTTAAAGAAATAAATAGCGCCCCTGTAGGTTTTCTAGTCAATTTTTACAATAACTATGTTATTTATGATTATACGCCAATACCACCAACCACAATTAATGTTTTAAGGAAGAATAATGCTGTGTTTATAATCTATCTATCGCAGCCAACTAACTTAATTAGCTGTTATCCACACCCCAGCTTCTTTGCTTAACAGCGCCTTGCAACTAGCAGCTTGAATGATATTCAGCTGTAGTGATTGTAACAATATTTAATAAATTGGCTGGCAAATGCTTAGGTCATTTTACGATAATGGTGAACTCGTGACAAATAAAGAAAATAGAACATCTGACATAAGAAATCTGACTTGGATTGGTTAAATTAGAAGTCTAATGTTGAAATCCGCTCTCGCATTAACCTTCGTGACATTATTTTATAAACACCAGAAAGTTAGTGTAAACCAGAAAATGTGTTGATAGGTTGTTTGAGAAAAGCACCCCAATCCGACTTGGATTGATTAAGTTAGAAGAAATGTTATCGAACCAAATCATTTGCCTAGCGGTTTGCCTTTTAGGCCGCTAGTTGAACGGCGCAGTATAGTAATGTGGGTGCGGACCATAGGCCGACCGCGTTCACTGTATTGCCTCCATTGTACGCGCGGCGTGGCAGAGGATAGAACATAGAAAGAGTAAGATAGAGCAGTCCTCAGCCAATTCGCGCGTGCCATGGAAGCGGTACAGCAGTCTATATAATTATTAAGTAGGTAATAAAAAGTCGTCTGGTCTTTTACCTAGCGGTTTAATTAAATAACTGAATATCATTCAGGCTAGTTAAACGGCGCCGAGGCTCGGCTGTTGATTGAATGTCTAATTGGGCTAGTTGGCTGCGACGCATATGTGTGATGTCTTTCAATATTTACTTAAATCAAAACTGTTATTTATGTATCGCATAGGGAATCTAAAAGATACATATTTACTCGAAAGTATAATATGAAATGGCTTATATTATATAATTAAAATTTTGTGTAGAGTAAGTAAGGACTTTACTATCCTTGAGTCAATCAATTAGCCTATTACAGTCCACTGCTGGACATAGGCTTAAATACGAAGTATTAATTTGCCTTATTCTTGACTACCTTATAGTTAGCATCGTGATCATATATTGACAAGAGTTTTATGTCTATTACTCATAATGTTCCCGACGTAAGAAGATCCTTGACAAGGCCTTTGTATAGATTTTTCATGTTTCGGCTTACTTGTTCAGACCAGAGCGCCTTGTAATTTTGAATACACATAGTTTGTCGATGCCAAAGTGGTGCATATGCTTTGGACCGACAGACAGAACAGACCTGTCGTAATGATCTCATACAGGTGAAATTATACAAGTTAACGTCCTGCTTATAATACTTGTAAAACGTTATTATACATTTTTGTACCTTAAATTCTTTTAAAATTTATTTTCTTCCTGTACGTCTGTGTGACTCGCGTGACACATCATTACATTTGACTGTTTTATTTTGTGAATTAATGCCCGATTAACGTTATATTTCTAACATTCGACGAGAGGTGCAATCCTGACTGCACTGAACCCTATAAATTGTGATGTTGGGTAACTAGTTTCTGATGGTACCAACTTGGTTGAGTTAATTTCTTTCTCTCACTCTGTCTGTATACTAATTGATTCGAATGTTAAAATTTCTTTATTACACACTCGAACTAAATGCCCACGGAATTAATGCTGTTGGAGATTATAATATTTAATTAATAATTTTGCATGTCACTGAATATGTTTAGTTACTTTGTTCTGTACATGCCGGCAGTATACATGTCCGCTTGAGTAATATAATACGTTATGTAAAGTTTCGCACTCACTAGTAGCATAATGTTCTCTTAATTATAAATGGTATATTTTATTTGTCTATAGTTTGCTTATGACCGTTTTTTAAACCTTTTAGTTTAATATTCGCCTTACATAATAAGGATTTTAGTAGTGTTTTATGTATATACCTACAACATTTTAAAATATTATATAAAACTTTTTGTACATACCTTGTTTCCTAACGAGCATATTATAGTCAGTGTGATAACTTACGGAATGTACTTCTTGTGAATTAAATATGCTATATTATCGACTTATGGGAACTGAAACGTATCCGACTGCGTGTTCTAAACATAGTCATCCAGTAGCATTGCGTGTCTGAGTCGCAGAGACGGGCTGCGTCTTCTCGGGAAAATTTGTTATGATGTCGACGTGTTTTTATCTAGTAAGGTAATTGTGTTGTGTAACTGACGCATGGAAAAACTAAGTGTTAAATATTTTGTACTACGGCGGAGCGTGCTATAGGTTTAATATTGCCACCTTCCAAGTAATTAGTGGGGACAATGACATTGCCGCAATAAGTTGTAAATATCCCTACTGAAGACAATATGTATCATATTATTTAATAATGTAGATTCAAAATTTGCATTTTTTATTATTCAAATAATATATAGCAGTTACATGCAATGGCTACATATATGTATGTAAGTCGAGTCGACATTTTACATTGTGTTCGTTACTCGGTCACTTTGAGTGATGAAGTATTTCGGATTATTTTTTTAATGTATTTATTATTGAAGGTTATGCAGAAAAATTATTTGACACAATCTGTATTAAACAAATCACTCGTGATTTTTATGTTTGAACCGTAGGAGCACCATATTATTTATTAGCGTAGATAACGTAATTATTTGTAAAGCACAATTTACCCCTATCGATGTTGTGATTTTAACACCTTACTGGTATCGAATATATTATATTATATTCATCATGTACATAACCTTTACTGGTCTAGAAGTTTAAATATATGATCAATAATTTATTATAATAACCGCATAAGATGCATTTGCCTGAGTAATGTGTGGCTATGTCTTTGTGTTGATTCTGCGTAAACAACAAGCCTTGTTTCGAACACCGACAGAGCCTCATTATTTATTATCAGACTAATGCTGTCGAAAATGTAATCGTGCAGTCGAGGGTTAACAATATTTTGTCATCTGAGGCGTGGTTCGGCGTAACGTTGAATGTGTGTGATGTGACTTTGGAAAGTGCTCGCCATCATTCGTAACCGAAATTACATAAACCATGAGATGAGAGCTTTAATACTTTATGTAATCTTTAGTTACAGAACGTGGCGAGTTCATTCCGACGAGAATCACCTACATAGTTACCTTTTAACCCAACACGCCAACAGTTGACCTCTGCACACGACTCACGGGGTGTATTATATTGTTATCTACAACCACACGTTAGTTTCATGTCACGTGGAAATAATGGCAATAGAATGATTTGTTTTAGAATCGTTTCTAGTAATTAAAAGCACCCTGTCTTCGACTCTTCATACGTGGACACTTTGGAACGGAATAAAATATGAGTAGAAATGAATATTGAACTTATTACGAACTTTTATGGGTATAGCCACTTTTGGAGATACTTAAAATCTATAGGGTATAAAATTATTTCTATCAAACAATTATAAGTAGGGTGGCAATGGGCGCAGGCAGCATTCTCGACCAGTATAAGGACCAGCGGTTACTAGATCGTAATATTTAAGTGTAACTTTAATATCGTGCAAAATCTTAAAGATAAAATTTTTTTTGTTCTACGTTTTGAGACCACAATTTGAGTATAAAACTCAGGAAATTATGTCGGTTGTCAAACGTGTGTGATTAGTAGTAAGAAAGTTTATCTTAATTCTTGTACAGCTTGGTCCTTTTTCCTCGAAGCTACTGCGGTACATGAACTGCGTGCAGGCCACCCACCTACTTAAAAATTATCCCTGAAAGACTTTATTTAGCATCTCTGTAGGGATGATAAAGCAATAAGTGTACTGAAGTTTGTAATAATAATAATTTAATGTTAAAATGTTTCGACTATTATTATGGAAGAGTATGTTTACTATATGGAAGACGTGTAAATATTAAAATAGAATTATAAAATAAAATAATGATCACTGAATCTTGATTTATCATTTCTTAACAAATTTCGATATAGAAATAGCGCCGAAATCGCGAGCGGCAGTGGGCTGGCCATATCTGTCAAAGGACCGATGACCGCTGGAGCCAACGAGTGTCCGTCAGAATGGCTGGTTGCCTGCCTCATTTAGCATCGAGACAGTGATCGAAAATTTAAAAACAATAGCTCAACACTGTTTAGTTTACTTTAAACTAAGCGCTGACCAGCCATTCTGACGTCATAATGGCTGATGACATTGTTATTCCTTATATATTTAAAATTAATGAGGTAGCAAAAATTGGGATCATTCTCACTAGTTCCACCAACAATTAGTTCCATGGAACTAGTGAGAATTTTTTTCTCAGTAGTTCCATGGTCTTTGATAATGGAACAAATGAAACAAAATTTAATCGAACTGGTCTCACTAGTTTCGCCGTCAACTACGGTTCCATGGAACTAGTGAGAAGTTTTTTTTCTCAGTAGTTCCATGAGCTTTGATAATGGAACAAATCAAACTAAAGTTAATCGAACTTGTCTCACTAGTTCCGCCGTAGTTGTTCCATGGAACTGGTGAGAAGATTTTTTCTTCAGTAGTTCCATGGTTCTTATTAGTGGAATAAATGAAACTAAAGTTAATCAACATAATTGGAGGTAGCAAATAGTAGCAATTTTTTATCACTGTCTCGATGCTAAATGAGGCAGGCAACCAGCCATTCTGATGGACACCTCGAGAACTCCGATGGTAGGACGCCCCCTAGCCAGGTAGACCGACGAACGGAAATGGCTGAGACCTGAGAGATAGATGTGAAGGGCGTAGGATCGGAAGCTATGTCACATTAGGAGAGGCCTATGTCCAGCAGTGGGCTGCAGTAGGCTAATTGATGATTGATGAATCAATTTCCAAATTAATCTGCTTCTGCGAAGAGCATCTGATGAGGCCGTCAAGCTGAGCGCCACCATTGTAATACCGTACGTGTCTGTAATGGTGACCCTTTTTCCTGAGACTATGCCTTCAGCTTACCATCAGGCAAGTAAAGTCAAATTGACGTCTCATAAATAAAAAGAAAAAAAATTCAACAAGGACAGAACATGCATTACCTATATCAATTTTATTATCTACTTATTATTATTTTCATGTTATTTCCCGTTCATAGAACATCATGGTAGGTAGTCCGTTATTTTTAATTTTAGATCTATTTCATACCACAATCATAACAATAAAATATATAAAAATAGATTAAAAAATGTATATAGGTATAGGTAGGTACCTATTATCATGTTATCATCAATTATAAGCGATGACTAATTAACCTCAGAACCTTGCGCCCAAATTACTAGCGGCTTGGTAAGCATCTTCCAGTGACGAAAATGTGACGCACATCTCAACCTAGTTTCGAATTTGTGACACCTTGGTTTTGAAGATATTGGATGTTGAAACAGGGCGATTTTACACCTTGCGCCCAGCAGTTTTTTTTGAATTACTCATAAATCACTGCATTTCTATTTCTTTTTAGGTTGTCACATTTCGTCACAATGTTGTCACTAATTCTACATCAAAGTTTGAATCTCTTATGACCACCCATTCTCGAGATACAAGATGGGCGCAAGGTTCATAATTCTGAACGTTACGCCCACTTGTATTTTGACGACGGAAGCTCCTAGGAGTTTGAAACTTGTATTAAACATTAGTGACGATCGGTAACGAAACGCTATCGTGACGATCATTTTAGCTTCATAAAAGTTATCCTGAAGAGTTATAAGCTTTTGAAACAAAACCCAACATTTCTTCTTCAAAAGCTTATAACTCTCCAGGATAACTCTCCCCACGCGGAGGGAGGCTCCATTTAGACTATGTAGCACGGCGACGATATTGACGGCGGCGAACCGAAACAAACGCCAAACACACACAAAAATCTACTTATTTTTTATAGTACCTAAGTTAAATTCCTTGATACGTTGAAAGGAAGGTAGAAACCTATTCCTCTAGCAATAATAAATCAGCCATCCAGTAGCTTTGATAGCGCTTCTCCATGGTATGCTGATAATAGTTCATTTAGGTATATTACCAAGTTCCATTCTCTGTCAATCTTTTCCAATTCAGTTGGGGTCGGCTTTCCAGTCTAACTGTGATGCGGCTGAACTTCGGTATTTTGCGTGAAGCGACTGCCATCTGACCTCGACAACCAAAGGTCCAGTGACCAATCGGCGATATCAAAATTCCAAATTAGACTGGTTGAGCTTTTGAGGGCTCTAACTACCCGTAACGACTGCCATAGATGTTTGTATGGCAACCGGGACCGATGGCTTCACGTGCTCCCCGAGGCACGGACAGACCAGTGTGCAAACAGCCATATTCATGCATACAACTATTTGCACTGTACGGGGATCGAACCCGCGCCCCGTGCGTAGCAGTCGCGTGCACTAAATACCGCCACGCCACGGAGGCTAGCCAAGATAATATTACAGATATTACCAAGATCAGTCGTAGTAAAATAGTCCAGGTGGTTGTGGAGAAAGTGTATCTTGATGCTCGTGTTACAATCAACCTAGGTATTATTATTTGATTTGGTGTGGGCAATAGTTGGAACTTTACTTATTTCCCAAAAGATTTTGACTAAGTCTTAATAACTTAATCCATACTTTTCTCCATCCCTGTTTTGTTGTTAGATATTATCATTTGGCTACGCCCGCCACGCGCCAATCAGAAATATTCACTTTTACTTTTGGAAGCTCAGTTGGAAGTTCTTTTGGGTGAAAAACGCAAACAATTTTAATTAACCCCTTAGGTGGCAGACTTTTTATACAACAAAAATGTTAAGCGCCATTCACTAGTAAGCAATATAATTTTGTAGTCCTTTCAATTGGTATATCTTTATAAAATTATTATTATATAAACATATTTTTGAGTAAAGCATCCAATATCTGTTTCTGCCTTTTTTCAGATTAAGTATTATATTGTGTACGCTCTTGGCGGAAAGTAGTTCTATGTACCTACTGAGTAGGTAGGTATACCTATTATCTTTATAAGATCTATTCTATAACCTATGTTTCACGAAATAAATAATTTGAATTTATTTGAATTTGAATTTATGTCCTGAGGTTTCATGGTTCAATCATTAAGTTAGCCTTATAAACCATTATCAACTTTGACAGTAACAGATATTACAGTGTCATCAATATTTCTACGTTAAAAGTCACTGACTGCCACTGACATTTTAAAGTCGGTAATATTAGTCTATGGTTCATATATATTCTGTCACTTTCTTACACCTCGATTTTGTGAAAAGATATTGTAGGTACCTATGTCACTCGCACACTTCGTTCCTCTAAGTATAACTTTATGGTTACGACAGATTTGCAAAGGAATCACGAGGAATCAAGATTCAAATAGGTACGGCAGTGGCACATAATTTAATAATTTGATAAACCAACTATGGAGGATTTGGATTGGGACATTTCTTTGGTACGCAACAGCGACATATTCGTCTTCGTCTGCGTCTACATCGCGAGCGGCGGCGACGACAACATCGGCGGCGGCGTCTGCGACGGCAGCGGCGTCGTCTGCAACCCCGTCGGTTCACAATATGAGTCAAGCTAGTAGTGTAACGATCACCGTGTTGGAATAGAAATCCCAGGAGAGCACTCTGTTTGAGAATCTCTTCTGCCTTCCCCGTTAACGACTGCGTGTGCCACACCTGGCCGAACTGGTTCTGTAGGTAACGAGTGATGTCTTCTGCGCGCACTCCATTTTTGTGCTTTTTAGTTATTATATGAAACGTCGTTATTACTAACTTGGCTGTATTGTCGGAAGGATTGATGTTATCGAAAGCCATTCTGGATATGTCTTATGAATTTTATTTTTGTAAAAAAATCATTACAAATGCGTGACTTTGTGAAAATAAATTATGTAAACAATATATGCTAAATAAATTATGACAACTTTATGACACTTGGTCAGTATCATAAAAAGAAAAAAATCTACCTATCATAAATTTCAGAGGCTGACCAGGAACTCTTAAAATTTGTTTGTTAGTTTCAGTACTTTCAGTGCTGGACTGTAACAACTATATTTCTTGTCGGTATATACCTACCTACCTATTTATTCATCCATTACATCATGTAGAACATTTTTGGATTGAGAGGAGACATGTAAGTTTCTCGTACCGGTCCACGCAGGTGATCTCCAGAAAAGGGCGTTTCGGGGACCACCGGATTGGAAACAAGTCTACACGATGTCTTAGTGCTATGACTATTACACGAGTGGAGACCCGGGGTTGCACACGCTGGCGGAGTAGGTGGGAGGTACCTAGGCAAAACCTTATGCAACCATACAGGTGGGACATGGGAGTCCTCTTGCTCGGCACCATATTTGAGACATGTATATATTAATCTATGTTTGAGACTATGGTGCAGAAAAGCGTGCGTGGACTTTTACGATCAAGTACTAAATGCGCATCGAGGTGGTGCCTAATTAAAATTCGTAACAGTTTATATTCAATCTTTAGAAATAATACCTACCTTATAGTTTTTATAGTCAAACTTAGAAAATGAAAAAATGCAACCTCAATTGGTCAGCCGATGGTCAGGTTTAGAATTTAAAAACGAGAATCTGAATTTCACATTTGACAAAGAAAAATTTGATGAAATGTCAAATTATATTTCTGATTTTAAGAAATTATAAATTGTCGGTGACGTATTTCAAATCATGATAACTAATTTATTACATATCGAGAAAATATTAACAAAATAATGACCGAGCAGGAGGCACAGTACAAACCGCCTAAATATCCCTCAGGGAGAACTATTATAAAATATCTTCAGCAGAACAAAGAAGGGGTCACATTGTCCAAAATACTGCAACATCTCCGATTGAAGTGTGGGAACGATTCGGAATCATTGAGTACTACAGTATTGTCATTATTGGATCATGGAACAGCACTTGGGTTTATCGAACGGATGCCTAAAGCGGATGGGTTAGCGCGTGAGAATTGTTGTTGCCGCCGTCGCCGTCGCAGCTGCAGACGGCGTCGGCGACGACGCAGCTGCTGCCGTCGCCGTAGACGACGGTCTTGTAGAAGACGCCGGTGACTAATGGAGCTACGCGACCCCGAGCCCAAAAAGGTTAAAAAACGCAATAAAAGAACTGAACACTAAATGATTTTATCAACGAACAGTGCATTTATGTACTTACTTAAGTATACCTGATAACGTTCAATCTTATATTAGTTAATGCACCTATATAAGTATATCTGTTTGGGCGTTTACAAAACGGAGGTGGCGTGGTACGTTGAACCTTTCCGTTATTTTATTTATCATGTTATAACGAAATCTATCATGTTGATGATGTGCTTCGAACAGTATAAATTTTAGCGTTACACGGTATATTTAGCAGTAGGTACCGATGCAGTGTCTTTGTAAGGTGTTTGTTAAAACTTAAAATATAAAAGCTCATAAAATGTATACATAATAAAGATTTTTCTTTCATCCGCATTTAAATTCAGCCGGGACATGAGGCAATAATCGGGAGAATGTCAACAGGTAATTTCATTTCCATTCCAAAGTTGCCGTTTGCTTTGCCCGGGTATTCGTTCAATTGAGAAAATGTGGCAAGGCAATCGGCAACGGCAATGGCAGTGGCTGAATGTAAACGCGGTATACCTACCCTACGCCTCCTCTCACGCCGGGCACACCGTTAATCCGTTGGCGTATGCCCGTGTTGTGCACCTCACTTGAAATTTTTTATATTGGCTGAATTGATGTCGAACACACAGAGCCAATCTAAAGCGAGAGTAAAGTTAAAGTAAAGCGTTCGACTGCTAAACCGGAGGTCGTGGGTTCGATTCCCGCTCATTGCATATATCTGTGTTATTTGCATTGGTCTGGGTGTTTTTATATGTACCTATAATATGTACGTACGTCAACGAAGAGGAGGTCTACTTATATAAAAATGTTATGTTTACCCTGGGATTTTTGCTTTAGTGTGAACGAGGGCTCAGTAGCACATTTTGCGTTTTGCACATTATGCTCCGAAGCGGATATTAGGTCGCCAAGTAAGACTTTAGGGTTTGTTCCCACTAGTTCGATTCATTTGTTCGTTGCCCTCCAACCCAGAGACATAAGACAGCGCCAGAGCCTCCGCCGTTGTTTAGCAGATGAAACAATTGCGCAAAACCCATCATGGAGGACTGGCTAGAGATGGCTCACGGTGCCTTCTTGTGCCCGCTGACGCAGTGATCTCCCGGCACGCGACTACTAGTTACTGTTGTGTCACGCAGTAGTGTCTAGGGAAATGGACGGTGCTTAATATAATTACCTGTGTCAGAGGAGTCAACGCCCGAGTACCATCAGTATGGTGCGAACGAGGACTTAGCAGAACGTACACGATGACCGAGAGTATCCGACGTGGGAAATGCCAAGGCCTGTCCCCTCCGGAACTGTGATCCCACTGTGGTGACCCACCGGTGGGACAAAACTTTTACCCACACTTGACCGTTTTGTTACATAGAACTGAAGGGACGTCACATGGTAAACATTACCTACATTAAGTTTAGCTTTTTCTGTCGTATTATACGGAGGAGGGGTAGGGTCCTCGTGGTGACTTTGGGGTGGGAGTTCTCTCCCTCACCGCCTTGATCGCGCCTATGGTGACATTCGCGAGTGCGTGTATTGTCTCCGCCTACTTCTGTGAGCAAGTTATGCAGGAAAAGGAGGCGGTGGACCCTGTCCGAAAGAAACTGAGTCAGTACGACACCAGGCATCCATGAGCGCGGGCCTAAGGAGGGTTGTGTTAGTTGGGAGTAGGTATAGGTGGCGAGTTCTGCTCGGAGAAAAATGGTGTGGTAGGTTTGAGTCTCTGAGGTCGTTACACTCAATGCAGGTGTATGAAATCATTAAAAGGCAATCAATTATTCTAAAAAGATTTATTTTTGAAATATGGACATGAATATGTACTGACATTTATAATATATATAATGCGATGCAATAAATAAATGATCGATTAAATTCCCTCACGGTATACCCTTTTTATACAATTATATTCAATAGGTAGCCACTTAATAAATAATTTTTAAACAATTATATTGAGATAGATGCCTAGGTATCTACATATTATACGAAGGTATTTTGAGATCAATCACTTCAAAACTAATCCTAATAATAAATGGAAAATATATATTAGGTACTCATATTTTAACCTCAGCATAACGAAAACAAAAGTTGTGTAGTTCGTCTGCACCATTGGCCAGCACCATCTATGGTGCAAATGAAACTACAATTAGTTGCTATGTGGACCAATAAAAGATACAGGTACAAAGTTTTATTCTTATCAGGGATCATTCATCACCCTATATTATTTCATATTAAACAAAATTATATATTTTAGACAATGATTTCATGATAACAATATAGCAATAAGACATAAAAATATAAATTGTACAGTTTTAAATTGATACAGTGCAACCTACCTAACGCACCTCAATATATGTAATATCTCGATACACAAATTTAATTTTTTCATAATACCCTTGAATTCTCCATAAGAGTCAATATAAAATATACCTCTACATTGCAAATTGCATTGTGAATTTTTGTGAACAACTTCTTTAAAACGAATTTTTAACTATCCAAGAAGGTGTGAATACCTTAAACCTTAATAAATTTTGTTACCTTCAAACCTTCATAATATATCGTTCCCAATTTTTATAACTAATTTTCAGCTAACTATAAAAACAAAATGTGGTTTACATTTTTTTGTTTAATAACCTCTATATAATGTTCCCCGTATATATGACATTATACATCAAGAATTTCAAAAACTACATAATTATTTTTTATCTCTATATAACAAATTCGAAACTACCGAACCTCAATATAACAAAGCCCAGCTTAACGATTAATTTGATGTAACTTCCTCAGTATGGATATCAAATGAAAGGGTGTGACTAGTAGATCAATTTAAAGAATATAAAATAAAAATTTATAGGCCCCGACACAAAAATTCTTAATTCAAGCGTTGTTATGTCAAGGAACCTGATAAAATACTCCCGATATGTAACTATTCGAAACGATCCAACGTCCTCCGATACGATCACACTTGAATTATTTATTTTTTATTGTTTGCGTCGGGGCTTTAATAAATATATTTTTTCATTACACAAGAAGATTTAAATGTGTGATGGACACACAGTAGATCTATCTAAAATTTTGTAATAATGGTGTATGCTATAGTTCTGCTAATGATTAAACGACATCGATAAAATATTTGGAAAATGCTAATGATAAACAACACTTAATAATTTGATAATTACACTTAGAGTTGCGATCTTCGACAGAAACCCTACGTATTATCTAATAGTTATAGGTAGACTTTTAATAACTTGTTACTGTACATCGAAAGATAGGTATCTATTTAAAAAAATAATGACCCAGGAAATGTTAAATGAACGATTCTACGTCAATTCTTTTTGTTTGCATTTGTCCTCTTTGACAATGAATGGATTTTAATGTGGTTTTTGTTGGCAATGGTTGAGTGAAGGACTGAAGGATATACCTATATGATAAAAATGTACCTAAAACAATAACTGACATCAATCGAGTCGAGTCACAGACATCAGTTTAACGTCAGTTTTTGCTTGAAATACTTGGTATTGGCGTCTCTCCATTAATAATTGTGTAATACCACTTGACATTGGTGAAATTTGAGCGAATCTGCTTGCAAAATAAGCCATCTTAAGAAGAAAAAGAAGAAGAAGAAGATAAGAGAACGTCAAATGAGACATACCTTATAATAGTAGCGAACAAATCAGGGTATCAGAAGTTTGTAAAGGAAAGTTCTCTAACATACAGTAGGCATCTGGTCTGCCGAATTCACCTATGCTTCACTTCCTTCCTCTCTACCTCTACCTTCACTACAACTCATTAAGTCATAGAGGTTTCATGAATTGGCAAAAGTCAATAATAAGAATATCGTTCTCATTCTCTGAGCCTATATCCAACTCAGTTGGGATTGGCTTTATAGTCCAACTAAGATGCGGTTGAACTTCGATATTTGCCGCAGAACGACTGTCATCGGACCTTCTCAACCAAATTGACGATACTCGTATCGAAGTTCTGTAGTTAAGCTAGTCGGAATTTTGAGGGCTTCAACTACCCGTAACGACTGCCACAGATGTTCGTATGGCAACCGGACCGACAGCTTAACGTGAACTCCGAGGCACGACCAGACCAGTGCAAATAGCCATATTCATTGATACAAATATTTGCACTGAGCGGGGATCGAACCCGCGCCTCCTGCGTAGCAGTCGCGTTTACTACCGCCATGCCACAGAGGCTGTCAGTTTTTGGTTTTTGGCTAAAGTGGTTAGCATAATTACTAAGCACTTTTTCTTTTGAAGAAATAACTTTTTGATTAGGTTTGTTATTGAATTTTTGGTTATAAAATTACTATTTAGAACACGACTCAAATTTTTCAAAGTTAATTTAATCAACACCATCTATGATCCACTATCTGTACCTACAAAAAGATAACTTTTTTTACCCATATATTGGATTTATACCAGAAAAAATTAAAACAAAGCATTTTTAATATCTTCATTGATTTAAAATTAATTATGCCTATTTACCTAAGTTTTTGTATTTAATTTATTTAATGTTACACATTTTAAATACCAAACACCTAAATATAACATCGGATATGATTGCATGATACGTCACTTTTATTTAATATTATATAAACTGGATCCATTTTTAATATTTTAGGCTCCCAATAGCCTCTTGATAGTGTATCCGGGAACTGCATACACAAGCATTAAAATCATAACTGTCAGCGAAATAATTATGGTGAACTTCAGGATGGTCCACTTGTGATTATGCCAGACTATGTAGCGAATAGACTTTAGTGGATTTAAGAACCACATGAACGATGCGTCGGGGCGACTGTAATTAAATAAAATTTAAATTATACTTATGTACTTCTATATAGCAGAGTTTATAATCCTTGAAATTATCATAAACATTGTCATTGTGTTTATGCTCGTCGCAGCCCAGGCCTTCATTACGAAGTCCGGGGTTTACTTTGACTTTTTATTTTAGAAATTATTTTACAGTTATTTATACGTACTTTGGTTTATCCAGTGGATCCGGCTCGTTTCGTCCTAAGCCAGCTGGGACTTTCTCGGCTTCCTCATGTGTTAAAAGGTGTATTTCAGCTTCCACCTTTCCAGTCAGTTCCATCTCTTCAGTATCACGCTTTATGTAAAATGGCCACCAGCCTTTGACACGCTTTTGCTTAAATATGTTAACCATCGGCACAGATCCATCATTTTTCAGCATTTCCAGAGTACATAGCTTGGAAGATTTTGCACCCCGCGGGAAACGATTTAAATCCAATGTTATAGCGCCTGTAACGATAATATATTTTTTCAAACTGTTCATTGTTTATTACAATATTATGCTACTGTGGTTAGTTGTCTCACCCAAAAAGTCATCAGCAGAAAAGTGGTCAGCATCCCACACTTGGAGCTCGAGACGTGCGGGGATCTTACATTCGGTCTCGTCCCAAGAAAACACTGATTCCTTACGAGAAATCACTATGCGTTCTTCAGCTTCTAAATAGTCAAACGGGTATATGAATCGCCAATTAAAGTTGCCTTCGCCCGTCAGGGAACGGTAGTGTATGTCAGTGCTTTGACAGTCATCAGTGCCTTTAACCCACCTGCAATGATAAAATATTTTTAAACAATTTGAATCGTACTGTTTTGTTATATTAATTAACGGTATTAACCAAACAGGTACCTCCTAAAGAATACAATACTTTGTCTACCTAACTGCATACTATAGCTATAAATTAGTTCAAATTGGTGATAAGTATGTCTTAAAGTAAAGATAATATAATAATAGTACCTAAAGTTAAGTCAAAATTATAATATAATCTAAAGTATAAAAAATACGACATTCTTTTGTCTATTGTAACAATCGTAGGACTGAAAGAAAAAGATGTGATTTGCAATTTACCCTTTCACATATATATCCGACATTTTCTCTCCAGTAAAGAAAGCGTCATCTTCCAACACTACATCATCCGTATTCCATATAATCACTCGCATCTCGTAAGATTTTGGTTTGCGAGCAGATATATCCAAGGGTGGTCCTGGAAGTGGCATGTCCATTGGGAACATGTCCACCCACATTTGAAGGCGACCTTGTTCAATACCTAAAACATAGTAATTATACTTAAGTTTAATAAATACTTACAGTCTATGTAATGTTTGAAGTAAGCATAAATTAGTAAATTTAAGTGAGTAATTTCATTAGCAAATTTTTTTTCTTACCAGGCTTGCTGGGGTTGTACAAAGGCCGGGTCTCAACATGCTCAGTCACCAGTTTTGTTCCTACCCGAGGAACTTCTTGCCAACGGTGAAGCGCGACAAGAGCCATTTGTTCCTCAAGAGTATCAGGGTTTGAAAATAATTCAGTATCATCCATTGGCATGTTAAACACAGTGCGACCAACTTTTACACGTCCATACTCGTAAATGGGCGCATCAAGCTTGCCATCTTTGCACAGCTTGGCTAAAATTTGTGTGGGCTTCATAGCATCTCTCCACCGATTGTAGCCTTGTCTAAAAAGGTTAGCATGTTAGTAAATTAGCTTTAAAAAATAAGAATAGTGAAGGGAAAGATACTCACTCTTCATACTTCATAGGTAATCCACAAGTGGCCCTATGACGGCTATAGAATCGATTTTCCAGGTCAATTTTAGTTTCACCTATCAAATCGTCAGATCCAAGCAAGTCCCAGTCGAGGACTTGAATAGTTAACATCGAATCTTGTGGAAAAGTTGCTTCTATTTCAAAACACTTTCCGAAGACTGGATTGAGCTGTTTAGAAACGTAATGTTCCTTATCGCTAATTTTTTTTGATCCCAGGTGTAACACAATATAAGGATCAGCTTTTCCATTCAGGTCCATAGGATGGAGATCAGTAGCTTTTACTATATACACGCGCACTAACACATGTATTGGTTCATTATTCGGCACACCTTGGAAAAATCCAAAGTTGGGATCAAAACCCATTACAGTGTGGTCGTCGATTCCTCTCGGTAGGGGCCATTTGTAAACTTTTACAGCTCCCTAGAACATAAATACATTTATATTGCGAAGGGGCAATAATCTACAATATGATAGGGCCATAGCTGACCCTGCCAACGTGCGGCACCCAAAAATACAGTTCATCTCATGCTTCGGTGTTCTCTTATGAGCATGAAAGAGAAAACTAAATATTTCTAGAATGTTTTTAAAAACAAAACAAACAGGACGCACATTGCAGAAAATCAAGTATCAAATAATAGTGGTCACAACGCACAGCAACTAATTTTGAGATATGTAAATAGTTTAATGTAAATGCAAATGTTCACTTCGTACGAACCTTGAAAACGCCGATTACTCTATTCTCGTCCTCAGTATCATCGCCAGTCTTTTTTCCTCGATATAATTCAAATGAATGCAACCATTCTTTAAATTCATTGTATTCTGGTACAGCTTCAAGTTCATGGGGAAGTATCTATTAAATACCAGGAATATTGAATTAGTGCCAAAATAGAATGGTAACATAACAATAATATAATATTTCACAACTTCCATACAGCGCGTAAATAAAACTAATATTATGTGATGAAATAATCAAAATCAAAATCAAAATCAAAAATCATTTATTCTGCATAGACCAGTAAACGGCACTTACAAAACGTCAATACAAACAATATTTTATCAAATGCTGCAAATAAAAATTACCTTTGTGATAGCAGATTTTGGAATCTCGCTCTTCACTGATATAATAGTTGGGCTGACTTTGCACATCCGTGGTGATGAAGGCTGTCTGCGTTTGGTACGGTCGCGTTCTTGTCGTGGTGAGTGCATAGCTTCATCACGTGGCGAGCGTATTTCTTCAATGATAACCCCTTGGTTAGGCTGCAGGAAACCTAGACGTTCCCGCTTGGCGTCTTTCTCACCCTCTATCATGGACTCCACTGAAGCAAAATATTTGGTCCACCAGTCCTTGCTGCTGTCATCGTCAAACGCCGAGTCAGTACTAGCTTTGCGCTTCTTCATTGATTCGCGCTTAGTAATTTTTTTGCGCATTGTCTGGGGTTTAACTCCGGAACCATACGAAGTGGTGGCACGGCTTTCTCTGGAGAGCAGTGGACAGCTCTCCTTTTCATTTTCCACTGCGTATGCGTCATCTTGTATGATACAATTTGCTCGTAAGTCAATATTTTGTAACGGAATCAATGATTTTTTTCGTTCTTCAATATCACGTTCTCGTTTACTCATAGGAGTATATATATATTTATGTATAGAATTTATAGTATGCGTACCTACTAAAGTAATTCTACCAAAACTACGACAATCAACCACTCGAATAGTTAATGGTGGCCTATATAAATCTTGATCTGGTAACTCTACATCAATAAACTTCACAGGGCTCATAAAGTTCGGGTTTCGTTTGGCATTTTGTATCACTGTAGAGCACAAAATGTTACCAGCACATTCAATATCTACTCTTGGTTTATCAACTGTAAGAAGATGAACACGTTTTAAATCACGCAGACCCCAGAATAGTACTTCAATGCGATATTTAGACAGTGTAGGGCGAATTCCCCTTGGTACGGGGAGTATTGGTCCTTTGTTAGCATCAATAGGAGGTTTTCCATTTGCTTCTCTTGGTGATGGTAGTTCTGGGAGCATTGATGTACTTTGCTTAGGGGGAATC
This sequence comes from Pelosia muscerda, assembly GCA_963691645.1. Taxonomy (NCBI): domain Eukaryota; kingdom Metazoa; phylum Arthropoda; class Insecta; order Lepidoptera; family Erebidae; genus Pelosia; species Pelosia muscerda. Next base: position 17,551,291 of record OY829098.1, on the reverse strand, counting down.
TCAAGCAATTCGAATGTCGCAAGGAGCTCTCCAGCTCGGTCGTCTCCTCGTGTGATCCCATACCACTCTAATGTCGGCGGATGTTGTGGGCGGTCACGCGTGTCTTCAAGCGCCTTTATATGTGGCTTAGCTAGCGTGCGACCAATAAATTCAGATTTTCCAACTTTGTCTTGATCGAATATTTCAATTACAATTGTGGGAGGATCAGCTTTTATTTGCTCAATGGTGCTATATAGCAAAACATCCTCAAAAACAAGGAGCTCATCCCAAGTGGGACTTAAAGTTTCGTCAATAACTTGAGTGGTTGCTGTACTCTCACCGATAACTATACGTGCGAATGGATCAGATAGACCGGACGAGTCTGATCCAATTAGTGATCTGGCTTGGTAAACATAAGCTCTCATTTGAAAATTCTGAAAAATATATAAGTTTTTATTTCAGGTATGGGAAATTATTTATTAAGATTTTTAAAATGAACTTTAATTATAATTATTTAGATTCATACATACATGTTTCTCAGCGTAAAAGATTGTGGCTGGAGCATTTGATCGAACTTTGTCGGCATTGCGTAGTTCAGAGGCTAATTCGTAACCTTGAGGCAAACCGTCAATGTAATGTTTCTTATCTTGCAAAATGCCTAGCCAAAGGTATACACAAATCTTTGCTGGTATGGCCCAGCCGCTGGGTGTAGTCGCTTTCTTACCAGGCCACTGAAAGTACGTTAATTAAGCATGTTTTATTGGAACATCAAAAATTAAACCAGTTTTGAATTAAGTTTCAACATGTACCTACTATAAGTATTAATTTACAAATGTAGGCCGACGACGCTCTAGATAACAAACTTGTACTTAAACCTATATTTAAATAGTTTGTAAAAAGAGTTGATCGTTATTATTATTTAAGTTACCTTCAAGAACAGTGTCTGCATTTTGCCGCAATGTTTACCAGATTCGTCGGGTACCTCTGAGAAAATTATATCTCTTGCAGGAATTCTATGGTATGCAAGGCGCTTGCCGTTGCTCACTAACCATATGAATACATCTGGCATAGCGTGTTGTGACTAAAATAAAAAAGGTAATTAAAATGGTTGTTTGAAATACTTATGACTATTTTGCAGGTAAGTATTCATAAAATATCGAAGTATTCAAAAATAAATTTAAAATTGCGCTTACATCTTCACAAAGTTGTTTGAGCTTGTTGAGATATGAATAGGCTGTGCGCAGTCGGTCTTTGATCGAATGCTTTGTGATCAGAGCTTTTAGACTCTTGGTCATCGTAGAAATTTGTTCCTAAAAGTTATGAAATCAATAAGATTATATCATAAGTAAACATTCAAATGGTACTAAAACTCTGTTAAAATGCGTAAGAGTAGACGTTTCAAAGCTAGGTATTATTTAAAAGATTTCCCTTGTGCTGTGTACTAAGCTTGATAATACCAAGTATAATGTAGCTATTAAATTGGTTTTTTTTATATTGATTTTATATATTTCATAAATTATTATACAAATTTTTACAATAAAATAAAATAGGCAATTAAGTTAAATTGTATTTAAATAAATAGGTACTAGACTTTGTTGAGTTACATAATTATCGAAATGTTAGTTGTTGCTGAAGTCATGTAAGAGAGTTTAAAGATAAAATTCAAAAACTAACGATTTCAGCGAGGCACATCTTCTGACGTTCTCTGTCAAGCCTTGTGTTGCCGAACGGCGGAGCATTTGCCATGTGACGTACGTACGCTGAGCAAGCATTGCTCGCCATTTCTAGCGTGGACTTCAGAGTGATCAAGGTGGAATTATCGGGTCCAGAGTCAGTTTCAATTGCCGTTTGAGTATCTGTCAAGCCTTCCTCCTAAAATTATAAAAAAATACCAACGTATTAAAATACATACTTCTGTTAGTAATTTGCCTCTATAGTCAAATTGCTTACAAAACATTTACCTAAGAAATATTAATTACCTAGGCTTGATATCTTAGCTACTGCATTATTCAGCTTTGGAATAGATGAATTTCAGATTCATCTACTTTAGGTTCTTATATTAGGTCGTTACATATGGAATTACCATTTTGTTTAAAGAAATTGGAGGAAACTCAATTTTCAGTAGGTACTAACATTTTTGAATCTTTTAGGAACGCTAAATCCAAATTTTATGACTTTTTTGTGTATGAATGAGACAAAATTAAGCCAATGGCAATTTTTATTACATTTTTGAAAAGAGACAGCTGTGAAAAAGCAATAGGTACCGTAAGAAATTTATTATCAAAATGGATATCATTTAGGAAGTACTGTTTTTGCAGATCGAATTTAATTTATCAAGCGCTCAATGAAAACAAAATTTAATACAGAGTTGTAAAATCTGGAAATCAACTTTCAAACAAAATATAAATAAGCTTAATGGAAATAGCTTTTAAATTACAGGAATAACGAACTCATGAATTTTTAAGAAAATTTCGGCAATTTTATATGTAAAGACCTTACATGAATTAAATTTTTTTAATTCATCTAAGGTAAAGACCTATTATCTGGGTGAGACACGCAGCGTTACGATCAAGAGGTTTCAGATTAGTAGGAATATCTAGGACATGTAGGTACTAATCATTTTCGTTACTAGTACTCTTTTAAAGAGATGAAGCATCCGTACAGAAATTAAGCCTATGTTACAATTACGTGACTTACAAATTTCTCAATGATGTTAGCGATGAGGTTAGAATTATACATGCGACGGCGGTGGTCAGGCCACACGCTGCGAACGTGCATACACTGCTTGTAATCCCAGTACGGCAGGTAGTAATAGTTTTTGTCCGTGGACGTAGCCTTAAGTGACTGCGTTGTGCTTTGCCAGTAACCAGTATCAGCGCCGAGTTCGTCTATAATAAAATAAATGTCTAATCAATGTACTTTATGCAAACTGTTTTTGTAAACGTCTTTGCCTTATTAGTTACTTCCCTTCGCAAATATATTGGAATCGGTTTCCAGTGAAATAATTTAGACTGAATGTCATTTTTTTTAGGACAAGAGATAATCGAGCGAGATCCACATCGCAACGTTAAATATATCAGAACATGAGCTTTCCTTTACATGCTTTCTTTAAAAGACTTGTGAAGATAGTATGGTGCAATCGGTGACCGATGATGGATGATGGATGGTACGTTCTTTATCCAAGTTATCACTAATACGTATGACGTGATAGTGACGTGACCTAGGTGGATTACCGGTTACGACTTATTGAACCAGAACTAAAAATAAGTATATACCCAAAAGGTTACGAAAGCATACCCAGATCGCAATCCAAGTCTGTAGCTCGCTTCAGAGACTCGTTATGGCCATCCAGTGAGTTACCAGAATTCCCAATGCTCAGTTCGAATTGCAAGGCTTTATCCGTAAGACGCTTATCAATCATGTTTGCTTCAAATACACTGCCAAATAAGAAAAATTCCTCATTCTTCCCAAAACTAGTTTCAACGATTGGTGGTATCGATTCCAGTTCGACTTCTGATGCAGGACTTTCGATGCTGTCTATAATCTCAGTGCGGATTGAGATTAGAAGCCTGAAAGATAAAAAAGATACACTGGAATAAGAATCTAATGATATTCTTCAGCTACAGTTTCACTAGAAAAATGTTCAATGACAAATAAATATTTTTATATATATTCCAGACTTACCTGCCCCTATAGGAAACTCCTTCTCCCATTCCCATGTTAAGACTAGCATGCTGATCCAACAAGCTATAATCTCGAGTGGAGCCATATAAATAAATATAGGCTGGCCCAAACGTTGGTAGAAAGCCTAGAAAATGAATAAGAATTATTAGACTTCAACTTATAAAAAATAGAAAAGGGAAGTCTACAAGCATTCAGTTCAGTAACAGTGGCAAATTAAAATGTTATAATAAGCATGATTAAATTAAGTTGAGGTGTTGCTAACAAAAAAATAGTGCAATAAAACGCTGCTAACCGTAAACTGCGAAAGACCAAACAATTTCTCCCCAAGAACGAAAAGTTTTTACAAGAAACTACGAGTAAGTGCAGCCGTCAGCATAACAAGGCTAACTAGACTAAGACAATATTGGAATAACAGCTTAAATTTGACATTATGGAAATCCTAATGTGATATGTGAGGAAGATGCAAGTGGTTAACCATGCCTACTTATATAATGTTTTATTCCAGGATAACCTAGCTACAAGGTAGCGGTGATGTGCACTGGGTGTTTAGTCGGATTAGGCAGTTATAGTTAGACATTTCAAAGTAAGTATATAACAATCGTGGACATTGTATTCCATAGAGACAAATAGACACATCATACGCTATTCAAATCAGATCAATTAAGGATTGGGTCTATTCGTCTCTATGGAATGCACGCCGCGCGCCGCTAGGTTCAGGTGAGTTAGTCACTACTGCCCAAGATGTAAACATTTAGAACATAATATACATGACCTGTCTACGTCCAGTCAATACCTTAGTCAGTAGCAGGTTAACTATACCTCCCTTACCTCTTTCACCATCGTTAGATATGGACTTCAGGTCGATGAAGTGTGTCCCGATAGTATTAGGATGAACGGGGTCGCTGTCACGTAGTTGAATCTTGATACGTTGGCAGAGTGGCGGAAACATTTCCGTGAATACCACCTGCTCGTTCCAAGTTGGATTGTAGGAATTCTTACGCACTGATGTACAACCCTATATGAACAAAATTGATAGAACTATATTCGGATGGCATAGTACTGGGATCATCTCATCAAATTCAGCTAATTACCTAGGTATTATTAAGTAATGGAAAGTGCTGTTTGGCATACTTTTATTCTTTCTTACATTTCATTGAATTTCTTTATTTAATATTATTATTCCTATTATTATTTCATTATTTAATTTAATCCTTAGCTATCAACCTACCGTCATTCCAGCGAAGCATACTTGTACATAAGGATCTACGAGGTCCTGACTTTCCCCTGTAAAAGCTCGTTTCATATTGGCAATCAGAGAGTAATTCATCTTTGGCAAGCCATCCGCTTTGTGTATCCTTACTATAAACTTAGCGCGTTGACGCTCAATAGGGACTCCATCCGGTAGAAGCAAATTGCTAGAAGAAAATAAAATCGAATTCAAAGGACGCCATAGCCTATTCCTACTCAGCCATAGGACGTCAACTGGTGAACATAGGCCTCGCCCTTCGACCTGTGTGATTCGATCGGTTGGAGGCAATCTGCATCCAACGGGTACCCGTGACTTTGACTATGTCGTCCGTTCATCTCACACCTAGTTTACCAGTGCATGGTCTCCAAAGGGCGTTCACATAATAAATAAATAAATATTGTCTACTAGAACTTCATCGTGTTGCATCAACAACAGAATCTAAATCCAATCAAACTAAGCATAACCTTCATTATGAGTACCAAAAAGATAAAAAAATCTACTCTATAATAGGTAGACACTAGGTAATTCTATCTTATTTCTGTAAATACTTATCATATATAGAGACTAAAGACACTCAGACTAATGTAAATATACCCATATATTTAGGCATACAAATATTTTTTTGAGAACCGAACCCGGCATCGCACCTTACTTAATATGTTTATCACACTCAAGATTTTGTTTGTATATTTAGGTACGCAAGTATCCACAGATTACGTAGATGCGTGTGATTCTTCCATACTCATACATAACTTTCGTTTCATAAGTTAAGAACTTCAAGCCTTAGATAAATAATAAATGAATAATCCATAGAGAAAATCATAACGTCAGGCTAAATGTGGGGTGAAATAACAATGAAGTTGTTTTCCGTCCGACCCTCCTCAGATGTGGCCAACTTTAGGTCAACATGAATAAACTGTGAGATAACTTACGGGTTTATTATCTTCTGGCCAATTTTGCTCGTAATCATACAGTAATGGCGAAGGCATTATCCACAGGAGGGCGAGAATATGAAAATAGGCTCTAAACTTATACTCATGGCATTCGAACAAGGTATTTGTAAGATATTTGACTTTATGATATTGCTTGAAAATTGACAATAAAACATTAGTGATTTTCAGTTATCATAGAAGGTATACATAGACACACACACGTACACGGCTGAACTGTTATGGCTAGACTTTTATGGCAACAAACAAAAAATGTTAAATAATTCAGTCACCGCCTGTATTGAGACTTGTTTCGGTCTTTTCACTCAGCTGCAGAAGTAGATGCAGCAGTAGATACCCATTTGAAAATTAAAAACCGAATGAAAATTAATAGGTTAGTACTAAAGATAATCCATTGCATTAGCGTTTCCTAAGGTATGTAAAAACAAATAGAAGTACTTACCTACTCAGGCATATACAGTTTTACGCTACCAGTGAAAATTAGCACAGAAATTTAAAATTCACATAACCGACGGGATGTCGGTATAAAATTGTTTTCTTCTTAAATATTTAGCTGAGTTGAGCTACCTGTTTGTATTTTTATATTATTTCATGCCAGATTTATAAATGGACGACGCTCAACACACGAGCAGCCTTAGGGAGCATAATAAAAGTTCTTTGTTTCGACGCCAATGTTCGCTATAAAACAATGTCCTTACACAAAACAGATTTCTTTCACTTTGTGAATTCATTTAATGTCTAATGTTTAAAGGGGAAATAATATGACAGAAACATACCTACGCCCTAATTATGCTTCCAGTTTACAAAAAGGTAAAAGAATAAAACCCAATTCGTTTTCAAAATATTCTCGCGCAGAAAATACAATGCATGGAATCACATTCGATTTTACTGATAATATATTATTATACCTACTAAGTATGAGAACCTAATGAGTGTAAGTTTCACTAATTACCATAATCATAAAAACATTAATATGGTACTAAAAAGGTAAAACTATTGAAAAGATGTCGATATGTGGTCAAGTTTTAAATAATAACAATTAATAACCTATAATGACTTGTGCCTAACGTTACGACTTAGTATAAAGTCCTTGACGTTGGTTTTTAATTGGAGAGGTGTATATTAAACTATTGACAATTGGGAGCAGTTAAAATCAAAATAATACAGGGTATATGGTATATGACATTTCTAAGTTAGTTCTTCCTCAGCGGTGCTGAAGAATTTTGGCAGGATGCAATTTTCCGCTAAGGAATACACAATTATGAAAATACTCACGCCTCAATGTCGTCTTCGTCTTTCTCGCTCTTCGGAGGAATCTTGATAGTATCACCTTTGCCGATAACACTTATATCGCATTTCAGATAGCCTTTCGCTCCAGCAGCTACGTCATCAGGGTCAGTGAGTAGTGCCCACTTGTGATAAAATTGACGATCTGTGGACAAAATACACCTGATGATAAAATAAATTCGATCAAGCGAGACCACTTAACTTGTATTTATGCATGTTGTACCTAAGTACACACACACTTAAGTACTCTTCACCATTTAGATTTTTGTTACGCTAGCAGCATTTTACAAGAAGATGCTGAATACTATACGAGTATCTTCGAGTACACTTCTCCATTATATTCTCTGCTAGGGAGACTTCATAAGAACACATGGAGACCTAAAGCAGTCCTCTACAGGATTGCGTCAATTCCGACCGGAATTCGGCGCCAATGTCTATCCTGCATGAGAAAGCAGTCTCCGTGAGCCAAGGCGCACCGCGTTGAATTTTCAAGCCTGGTATCCCTGTGGTTAGGGTACCTACACTAGAACCCTACATCAAACAATTCATTACCACATTGCCACCTAGAGTAGGTCTCCCTAGTGGAAATCAAAAAATAGTATAATTTTTCATTCAAAATGGGCCAAGAAACGGAAATTCTATTTAAGTTATTTTATCGGTTAAAGAACTTAAATATAGATTAATTTAAGTGAAATCTTATTGACATACAGTTTCTTGTACGTATGCTCGGATACAATAATTCCTCGTCGTCCTCGAAAATGTTCACATCTACCTATACTTAAAATCAGAATTTTAGATCAACACCTGCGTATCAGAAAAACGTAAACAAAGTAAAGTATTAATAAACATGTACAGATATGTTTCTACCAGTTGCACAACTAACATCAGAAACATGTAAATAGGCCACTGTATTGCGTAGTTCTGATACAAATTGTCGTTTTTATGTTAACCAAGGAATGAATAAGTAATATTGCTTAAAATGCAGTGATCTATTTCTTCCACAAGTTTATAATATGTATATACCTATGTAAAAGGTTTTGTATTGCACACATTGATTTGCAACTCATGAAAAGTCGATGACTGTTGTTCTCTTTTTTTTTTTTTTTTATACCACTTAGGTGGCAGACAAGCACACGGCCCACCTGATGGAAAGCGGTCACCGTGGCCTATAGACGTTTGCAACACCAGAGGCGTCACACACGCGCTGCCTACCCTGTAGAAACCTTCTAATGCCCTTCTTGAAGAACCCCATATTGTAGTCGCCTGGGAAAACCACGGCAGGGAGCTCATTCCACAGCTTGAGCGTGCGCGGGATGAAACTCCTTTCATACCGCACAGTGCGCACCGATTCCGGTCGTAGTGTGTGTGGATGAACTCCCTCTCTATGGCGAGCGGTGCGATGATAGAAAGTAGATGTGGGTAGTAGTAGTAGACTCTTTACTGATATAATCAAATATGTATGTATTAGTACCTATTAGGTACTTAGGTACCTACCGTTGAATAATATACCGAAATACATACATAGTGTAATGTTATGCATTTAATCAATGTATTCAAGAGTACATTATTCACTTTTTGAGTGACAGTAATCCTCACATAACTTAAGCAATTTATAGATACTTGTTATTGTTTTTGGTCGACATTAGCAAGTACTATCTAGTATTTATTCTGTGACATCGGCGATTCTGTGATATCTTTTCACACTAGAAACATCCAATAACATACTCTAGTTAATCTACGTATGATTCGGTACACAGTACATTGTATAGATGAAATTTTACATTGTGAGGTATATTTTTAAATCTCGAAAACTTAGTTTTATACTATCTCACCACTGGCAAATCAAGACCCAAAAACCATCCTGCGTTTTAGTCGGTTCGAGTCCGACATAACCTCTCTCATCGGCTCCGGTGGGATTGGGATTGGTATCCGTAAAGATTTCGCGCACGGAAAAAAATTACCTACGTGGTTCTATTTCTCAGAAAGAAAATATACGTAGTTAATATTTAAAATAACGTTGGAACAACTTGAACTTCCTTCTAACGATTTCAAATTTCGAAGAGGAATTTATAGGCAAAGGGTTTGAGTAGGTACATTATTATTTTGAACAATTTGAGAATTTCCTCAAACAATCCACTTGAGTTATTGAAAAGATTTTCAGTTTATTATCCCTGTGTAACGTGAACCGTCAAATATTTATTTGAAACTAAATAAATATGTACGGTAATGGTTGATCTGAACCCGACCGAAGGTCGTGATTGTATCACGTAGACGACGATGTTCAAGTGATATTTCAATATAGTTATTGAAGTTCTAGGGTCTTCGATAGTTTACTTTGAAAAATAGATCTGGGATTACTTTTTGTAGACCTGCTCATATTTGAATAGGTACCTACTTAAGTGTGTATCTTGTGTATCCTCTGCCTTATACGAGTAGGTAGGTATATACCAATCTATGTTATTTTATTTTTTATTTTCTTCCTTCAGGATATGTCCACGATCTACGTTAATATAATACCTATGTTAGCGAAGGCTATTGAAGCTGCTGCCTACGGCTTGAGGCTACTCAACCGATTGCGATCATACTTAAGTCTGAGCAACACATTACTGACAAAAAATGTGACTCGGCAGCAGTACGAATCTGAAGTAAGTAAAACAGTTTGAATAAAAAGTAAAAGTAAGTAAAGTTAAAAGTAGGTACTTCAACAAAATGTTCAACAAGACAAAAGAATTTGAATTTTGAATAGGAGTTTGGGTCTGAGTGTTTCTATGTATTTTTTATTTTTATTTATTTATACTTTATGCACATTATACATAGGCGGTACACATGTATGATATGTATGTATTTACGAAACCGAAATGTATTTAAGTATGTTTATCCGCATTCTAGGACCCATAACACAAGCTAGTTAAGCCATGTTTGGCATGGGTCTAGGTGGAATTGTATAGATTGTCCTAAAATATTTAGTCATTGCTTTTAAGTACTGATTGCAGTCAATTGATTGATACCTACATACATAGAAAATATACTAAGTTAAACATTGGTACCTACACACGTTACTAGTGTTCTTATTGATATTTTTTAGCTTACTTACTAAAAACGATAAATTATCTTCCTTCCCCGTAGTTATGTCGGATTCGAACCGACTTTAAAACCGCACTACATCTCGGGTTATCAGCTGTCTAGTGTAAGCTAGCCTCTGGTATAACTATCGCGCCTCTGGAATATCACTCATGGCGTCTAAATAAAGGTACTGCGTTCAATAATATACCTAATCATTTTAAAAGATATGCATCACATACATCTAGCAATATGTAATCCACTGGATAGAAATAATAATAATTTAAATGTACTACGCAGTTTCAAAGGTTAGGTGAAGCGATTCGCATTGCAAATGAACGAAAACAATATTCGCCAGCGGTTGAATGTATTAAATTACTGTCACACTGGTGATTTTGAAATAGTATATTATTTACATATCGCTCAGCATTGATATCGGAAAACAAATTTCTGGAAATTTACAGACCTAAGGTCAGTACATAAAGATACTATTCCAATGCTTTAAAACAAAATCATTTGGAGCATTATTATTTCAATGTAGGTATATAATTATTAAATATAAATAAATGAAAACTAAATAGGTACATAGTACCACCACTATTCTTCTTTCCATACATTTTCTAGAAAAGCTTTCCCTCTTCATTGTTATAAGTAGAACAATAGCTAAATGTAACGTTTCTCTATTCAACTACCAACAGTGATGATTTTGGATTATTTGCTTAAATTAAGATTTTGGGAAAAATATTTTTAGGGATTGGAAACTATGAATACTTTCCCTACTTATTTTAGACACGAAATAGTGGCTTGCATTCAAAAAACTGTAATTAAAGCGATGTTACTTGGCTGTTGTTCCTACAGACAGAGAGATGTGAATGTATTTTTCGTTTTTATTGCAGTTAGCAATGGTCTGTTCTCCGGTCTATTGTTGTGGTAATTCCTGTGCTCAGCAATGAACACTCCTTTTCCGTTTACTTTCAAGTTATTTTATGAGTTGGCTCGTGATTTTGCATTCACATTATACTTACTGTTTTTTTAAACGCCGTTCAAAATGATCTTAATTCACAAGTATACTCGGAAAATCTCTCGGAATACAAATTTAGTTGCCACAGAGTCCACATGCAAGTTATACTTTAGAAATAGGTTCTGTTGCTTGGTAATAATGCTCGTAATACACCATTAAATTGAAAGTACTTATCAGTATTCCTCGGATTCAGAGAACCAAGTTATCAATATATAGTTAAAAGAATGAGTTTTCCGATAAGAAGATGTATTTGGGTGAATTTCCCGGGCACGGGTTTCTTATTATTTATAAAACACAAGGTAAAAAAATCCACGGAAATGAAGATTTTAATGGACTTGTTGAAATTCACCCGTTTGTGAATGGATTGAGTAGGTAGTTGGTAAAATTTAATATTCTTTTCACTACAGCAGCTCAAACAAGTGAGTTTTGCTGCCTAAAAACAGTGTGCAAAATGCGATTTTGCCCACTGCGTGAGACAAAGTAGCTTTTTAATTATTATTTTTTTTAATCTTCAATAAAGAGTGTAATCTCTCTCGGCGCTCGGAGCCCATGACCCAAACGTTTCGACACCAAACGGCACAAATTCATAATCTCCAATGAGATTACAGTATTTGCGCTATTTAAGACCCTAGTATGAATAAATTAATGTAAATACTTATTGTTTGCTTATTTCATACAACTTCGTATTTACATAGATAATTTGACTGACTGAATTTGTAAGACTGAAAGTTAAGCACGTACCTACAAGGTACGTGCTTAACTTTCAGTCATACAATTGAACAAAATACATACTTATATTCGTACTGAAATAGAATGGAACACTGGACCAACATGTTTCTAACAGAAAGCATTTTTGTAATTTCCAATGAAAATGTAGATACCAAATAAGTTACCAACACTGTGAACAAGTAGGTATAAATACTTGACTATTTCCTAGTTGAAATAAACATTTCTGTTCAAGGAATTAGTGTACAGATACATTATATTAATTAAATTACTTTCCATTTTAAAAATGAACACTGTTGTATAGGGTTTCTAATGAAATGAATATCTATTGCCTTGCCAGTTCAAGTGTTTAGCCCGATAAGGGTGATTTCTGGCGTTTTATCTGACTGCATCAGTCCAGAATACCAAATGAACAGCTTCTATGGTTGCTCATGAATTTTTATGATATCGTTTTGGCTGCCGCGGACTAAGATAGATTGGTACGACGTGTGAAGACGTGAAAGGAAGCGCTTGTGAACGACGACGGTCATTATGGCAAAACCGAGTACAAGGCGTTGAACTCTATTAAGTTCCTAATGGGAATTTCCAGTAACTTAATAACAGCGTCATAACCATTACAAAGTAGATCGTAATCATATATGTTTACTAGCTTTTAGAATATTCATAAGGAGAAAAAGTAAAATTATTCGCATGGGCTAATTCATGCAAGGTTTAGATTTCATGTTCAACCAATTATAATTATAATTACATCATTAGAAAGTCCTTTTACAACACGCTTTGAGCTTTTTGTTGGTTATTTATAAGTGCAGACTTTGTAATTCGAAAGTTTTTAAATCCATGGTTAACACTGTTTATTGAAAAAAAAGTTACTTTGTCTCACGCAGGGGCAATATCGCATTTTGCACACTGTTTTTACGCAGCAAAATTTACTTGTTTGAGCTGTTGTAGTGAAAAGTAAAGTGTGCGACACAAGAGCATAATTATTTGCATCTCGTGCATATGAATCCCTCACCACGCTCAGGATTCACCACGCATGCTCGGGATTCAAAGTCAGCACTCGCAGCAAAAAACAATTTTGCTCACTTGTTGCACAAATAACTATTTCCCTGAAAAGCCTTTACCTAGCTACCCCACGCGTAGGCGTACGACAAAGCTCTGAAGTGCTACAAAGAATCGATCTCCGCAATTTAGGTACCTACCTAAGTATATTATTTTCATATTACACACCTACTTACTAAGTAGGTGTATAATATAAAATCCACTAATAAATAAAAAAAAATAATCCACTAAGTAGTACCTATATGCCTTTTTATAACATTAGCTTCAATTTTATCAAACATTGACGCAGCCCAGAACGATTTTTATTTTTTAATCTCCGGTTCGTGTTTATGTTAGCCGCACCCTTTCTTTCGGCGCGCTGTGGTAACAGTACGAAATAAAAAAATGTTTTTTTTATCTTTAAATACCCCGTCGTATTTCAGTCAATTTTATTTAGGCATAATGTTTAATGATAAAAATAAATATATACTAATATTGATGAAACCATAACAAACAATGTACTAAAAATTGCTTTTTTACCCAACTACCGTACGGTAAAGCCAAGGAGGGTTATAATTTTGATTATAAATTGTCGTATACCTATCGATGGCAGAAAACGTAATTGCTGCCTACCCTGTAGAAACCTTCAAAAGTCCTTCTTGAAAACCCTATATTGTAGTCACTTCTTGTGGAAACCACAGTATGTGTTGTAATGTTTCTTTCATACCGCACAGTGCGCACCATTTCCGTTCGTAATGTTGGAGGATGAACTCCCTGCCTATGGCGAGCGCTGCGGTGTATGAAAACGTGGGCATCATGTCGAACATTGAAAGCAATAATTTCCCATTTCCTATTTGATTTCGTGTATTGTAGTGTACTTCTGGAGGCCAAGGTCCAGTACCCATGAAATTTATATGGAACTACCTGTGAGGTATACTTAACCCAATGTAAAAAGAGTTTTTAAAATCCGTTCATGAACGACTCCGAACCGTTCATGAATATCGAAGAACATAGAGAGAAAAAGTTGGTTAAAATTTACATGTCAAAATGTACATATAAATGTTTATAAAATGAAAACTACTGGTCCAGAGTATATAAAACTTTTATGGGAGTAAAATGTGAAATTTTTATTCAGGGTACTGAAAAGCAGCCCAAATGTCGGTCAGCCAAACAAAACAACAGGTATTTACAGCTACAACAACAAGCAAAGCCAAAGGATGGTTATGATTTTGACTATGCATGTATGTAGGTTCATCTGTTCCCTCATAACTTCTCAACTGCTAATTAGAATTCGACAAATGAGGTGTCGTTTGAAGCTATTTAATGGTCTGCTAGTTATAAGCCAAATAAAATATAACTGAATCTAATATGGTGCCCTCTAGCTGCTGCTGTGTTAAAAAATAAATATGTTGTGTTTGGTATAATTTTAAAGGGCGTTACTTGTAAATTTCAAATTTTTTCCTGACTTTGTCTGTATTTATTCCACAACTGAGATTTTTCTATGGCATGCATGATATGCTTGTACACTTGTCTGACAAATGAGGTATATATAGAAGCATCTGGATCTAATGTGACGCTGAAAGTCACGCGTTATGGTTATTAACATTACAAATATTTAACTACAAATATATCTGACAACGCGTGACTACGGCATTTAAACTTAAGTCTATCTTTGTACACTGATAATTGTATACAATAGTTATCTTATGGTGTGATAGTTTATGGTCAAGATACAACAGAGACATCTTGCTAGAGTCTATATGTCGATTATCTTGCTCTATATGTCGATTATCTTGCTTCTTCAGTAACGTTGTTTAATCCATTGACCTGAAAATCTTGTTTCATACTTTTTCAGCGTAATTTTTGTCGTAGTTGGGTTTTCGTTTTTATTTAAAGTAAAGCCTGCATTGTTGCAAAAGTGTCAAGAAGTTTTTCTGCTTACTTAATTATACGCCAGAAAAAGTAAACAAATGAAGATAAATGTGACTCACTTGGGGTACAGTTTATTTTAGTAAAAAACATTTTTTTCTGAAAATAATTCAAGCTACCCTTCTGGCTCGAATTATATTTAGAAAAATAAATGTGCTACGGAACGTGATGGAAAATGCTACAGAGTGTCTATTGTGCTTTCCCAAGGGAGTCATCTGTTACCCCTTCACTGTATAACATTCCAGAAATAGGGAGGAAAAAAATCCAAATCATGTACCATTACAATGTACCAAAGCCCGCAATTTTTTTATTATTATTTTTAGCCCCGGTTTCAGACAGCGGGACATATGATAATAAATTGAAATTGTTTAATGGGCCTAGTTCAATGCTGAATATTAGTCAATCCCAATGAAAGCATTTAGCCTATAAAATGACATATTTAAGCGAATTTGTGTGTATTTAAGCTCAAGGATTTGTTAGGAGTAGGTTCACGTCGGTAGTGTAATGGTCAGGATTCAAACCCGGGACCTCTCTATCGTTAGGCCGATACCTTAACCACTAAGCTACCGACGCTACAAATGTATATATTAGTGCCATTATTATTACCTAATTAGGCTAATTGCTAATTGCTAATTCAATTATGGTAGGGTAATGTAGTTTTGCGCTCTGAACAATCCCGTATAAAGGTAGGTACCTATAGCATTACAAAGTTAAATTTGCAAATGATGGTACGATAGCCATCCTATGAACTCTTTAAACTGGATGGAGGATGATGAACTGATGATGAGAATCATGTAAATGTAACTTTGTAATGCTATACACTTATATGGGATTACAAAGTTGTTAATGCAGTTGTTGGTATGAATTATTGACCTGTTTTAAAGTTATAGTAGGCCAGAAGGGCGTATAAAATCAACTGCACTTCAAGATAAAATATTGGATGTTATCAGACACGTTGTGATTAGGGAATATTAAGCTCGGCGATGGATTATCATCAGAACAATCATCCCCATACTCATATCTATAACTGGTAGTGTAATGTACCTATTGAAAGTTCGCTAAGTACTATCAATGTTTTCACTTTGTGAACCTGGAGTTAGTGTAGATAAGCTACGCTTGGATAGTTTCAGAATGTTCTAAAATTTCATGTCTGAGTTAAGAAAATTACCTACTTCGTGTTATTTTATTAATGAAGTCATAACAAAGGCAATTTTGTTTGAAAGTACTGTACCCTTTGTTTCTATATTCCTTTGAAACTGCCAAAGATCGGCCAGATCCCTCTCAGAACAATATGACCCAGTTTGTGTGTTGCACGAATTCAAATTTATAAGGAACCGGTGTACCTACCAAACATTTCATTACTATTTCAAAATTATCTTTTCCTTGTAAAGGAAAACAATTGAAGTGGAGACTTGTTCAATAGTAAATAAGTAAGTAACTTCGTAGGATTTGTAAATAACATGGTATTTAAAAGTACAGTGGCTAAACAGATACCAATTAGATAGGTAGTAATATTTCCAACATTTAATTTCTGTATAATCTGCCGCGATCACATTACTGATAATATACTCTCGAAGATTTTTTTTGTCTCTGCAGTATTTATTTGGTCTTTACACCTACTCATTGAAGTAACATGCCATATATATATATAGCCGTGTGTTTTCAGGCAACCATTTATGTACAACAGTGTGTGGCTTCGACGCCAACATAAAGCAAACATACAGTAGCTATGCACATATTATACACGTATAATTAGGTATAAAATTAATAGACAAATACACACCCATATTGCCATTACAGTACTTACTACCGACGGACGTAGGTACATGTGTACAATGTTTGAAAGTAGCTGTTGTTACGAACTGGTACATACAGCGTGTAACTGGCTTCTATTGTTATTAAGTTACAGGCTTTATTACATACACAAAATGCTCTAATATAATTTTGTAAACATCCAAACACAACAGTGCTGTTAGAAATTAAATACAGTAACATAACAAGGTTACTGAGTTTAATTTCAAAACAGTTCTGTTAATGGCTACATTATGCATTATATTTGATGTAAAGTATAAATCATTATTCATAAATATTTTAGAATTCAGTTGTTATTGGAAAGGTTAATAGAGTTCCAGGCTTTAATTAGCTGACTTGTATACTGTATATGATAATACCTGTTGTAGGTACATCTAATTATCTGCTTGGTCTAAATTTCGCTTTAATGGAAACGCACGCTGTCCATGGGTCCTTGATTGGCGGAGGTGAGAATATATAAGACATATCTCTCGCACTCCGGCAGACCCGGGGACATCTCTTTTGAGAGTTTTAGGAGTTTAGAAATTAGTTTTAAAACTTCGGTCTTAAAAACGTAACAAAGAGTGCAGACGTATCTTGCATATGAGATCATTATACCTACATGTGGATAAATACACAAAATTGGTAGAAGAAATTAATAATAAGTAATTTTACAGATAAATAATTAGGTAAAAGATAAATTATTAAATTTTTCAGTCATAATAGAACATAAACTGGTCAAATAAAAAAAACACAAAAAAACGAACATTGGTATTCCTATACTGAATTTTGATGATTTTTGTTAGAGATGCAAAGTTAAAATTAGTTTCTCTCCTCAGTAAAAGCATTTAAGATGCAAGTAGGTATCTTGTATTTTTTCAAACAGTAAGTACACATTATTTACAATATCTTTTATTGGATGTTTCAAACATAAGGATGTACGAGTAGGTAATTTTACTTCGATATAGGTAATTGTCCTATCTGATTCTGGATCCTTTTATGAGATAAGTATCTTGTTTTTAGTACCTTAGCAATGTTGTCCTTTTATATATTTCTATTTAACTGACTTCAAAGATGAGGAATATTTCAACATAATATGTAGCTCTCAGATCTCTGGGCCGATAGATACTAATATTATTTTTCTTTTATGTCTTGTCAAATTATTCCTACAAACATTTCGCAAGAACAACTCAATACAGAATTGAGTGAACCGTACTAATGGTAAAAATAGAACAAAACAAAATATAAGAATATTAGCTACCTTATGTGATAGGATCTGTGTGATTTTTCGGAGTACAATCGGTTCGAGCACCGGGTGTGTAAGCGATTTTCGGAAATCTTTGAAGGTAGTTCTATTTCCTTTTAAATTAGAGAACGTTTCCTTTGAGTGAAATTCGCCATCTCCAGTATTCAGAGTGCTTTCCAGAAGGAGCCAACGTCCGAGTCCGAGGACTCCGTGGCTGCACACGCTGACCGAGTGCCCGGCGTGTCAGACGCCGAGGCGAGTCCTAGTGGCAGCCCTAGAAGTGGGTGTGGTCTCGCTCGCCACCTTGCTCACGGCGAATGGCACGATGCGCGAGCGCTTGGGCAGCAGCTGCCTCCTTCTGCGAGCAAGTAATGCTCGAAAAGTAGGAGGCGGAGCAGGTCCGGAAAAGACTCCGGGCCCGCACTGCCCGCGATGAGCGGAGGCGTCTCGGACGTCGGAGGTCGCAGAATGACCCGTCCCCCATGAGTGCGGGACTTGGGGTGACGGGTGGAGCCGTCTATTACCCTAGCAGAAGCAGGCCACGGTGGTGGCGCAAAGTGCCACCCCATACCCAGGGGCTAGATGGGGACACCATGGTTCGCACACGGGGAAGAGGGTCATCTCAAAAGAGATGTCCCCGGGTCTGCCGGAGTGCGAGAGATATGTCTTATATATTCTCACCTCCGCCAATCAAGGACCCATGGACAGCGTGCGTTTTAGTCTGTTCGAGTCCTACTTAATGACATTCCCCGGTTTTGGCGGAGGTGGTATCCGTGGGGATGCGCGCGATAAAAAAAAAGTATACAGAGTACTTTCCTTAAAGTCGAAATCTTGCACCTTGTATATCTGACAGGTGTTTTACAGTTTGCTTGACTGACTGCAGTATATTATGAGTGTGCACAACCACTATAAACAACTGTTAGAATATCAGTCTAGTAAATTGAGAGCATTTTTGAGAGATATTCAAATTAAGAAGCGGTGCGGTGGTGGTTTTCCGTTTGTTGCTATTTATAACCAACACCCTGCGGGTGAAATGGGGTGGTATATAATATTCTTTCTCCGTCACATTTTAATTTATATTTAAATTATCCTAATATCATAGACACGAACCCTTCTTAGTCCATTACCGACGCGAATACAAGTTATATAATTATGTGACTCTGTACGCAACTTTCAAATGCTTATCCGCAGCCAAGGAGAACTGCTCCGATATAAGACATTAGATGTGATGCAAGTTTTAAATCTGTGATTAGGTACTATGGAAGTTACACCAATTTTGCATACTGCCATTAGGTATATGAGTAGCTAATATGATTGCACAATTCTCGTAATCTTTACGCTACGTCTGATACTCTCCAAGACGTTAATTAAGAGTGCTTGTGCGGCTAAGCAAGTAATTAATTTCCTTGCGACTTACACGGCATAGGAAAGAATTGGATGAAATTTTTATTTTATCAAATTTATTTAGTTGTATCATTTTCAGTTATAATTACAATCTCCCTATAATTACAGTCTCAGTCTATAATTACTAT
This sequence comes from Pelosia muscerda, assembly GCA_963691645.1. Lineage (NCBI taxonomy): Eukaryota > Metazoa > Arthropoda > Insecta > Lepidoptera > Erebidae > Pelosia > Pelosia muscerda. The sequence continues at coordinate 17,531,799 of OY829098.1, read as the reverse complement.
CTCCCTATAATTACAATCTTAGTCTACAATTACACTCTCCCTAGAAGACAAAACCGATCACGAAATTTATGTTCGATATGATTTTTATGTTAAGAGAATAATTATATTATTTAGAATAAGTTTTAACAACTCCGAAATAAATTTCGTAAGTAGGTACAGTAAACCTAAGATTCTAAAGGTCATAGGTTCAAAAGAAAGGATTTTACAAACAATACGTATTAGCTACGGGTATATTATGGAGTAATTATTCTACAGGTTAATGCCAAAGGAATGTCACAATAGACTAACGTCCAATTAGTCAAGACAATTCGACTGTTACAGACACGTCAGATAAAAAATGTCCTTGTTTATGCGCTCGTAGATTTCAAAGCTATGTATGCATCAAGATTCAAATACCTATGGACCTATTTAGTTATATTTTGTAGCCTTGCTCGGCAAATAACCGACTGCCGCATGCCGTGTCATTATGTCAAGTCAAATCCACAAAACTTATAAATAAAAAGTATTGAAATGATATCCCGCAATCCCACAATCTGTAACGAAAGTCATGGTGTGTTCTTATTCAATGCAGCTATCATATAAGTTAGGAACAATTATAGACCATACGTACGATTACAATAACACTTCTATTTTCATTGTTTGCTCTGTCGGAAAACAACACTCCTCGATGTGCGCATTTAATTCAAAAAGGGGTGCAAAGTTTTCTCTTTACGTATAAATATACAAATTAGATGTTTTCAGAAGTTTAGTAACAACATTTTCGTAATGGATGTTTAGTTATTGTACCTATTGTTAACAGCTATACTGCCTAAATAAATAGGTATGAGCCAATGAACGAGCTGGATCCTATAAAAGTTCTATACAAAACGGGTTTAATTAAAGACGACGACGAATGAGTAAAGAATCTTGTTGAAATATGAAATCTGTTTCTATCAGATTCTATAGAGTCTCTCTGAACTTAAGAGCAGCGCTTGTCAGTGAAGTAATCTCCATTCTTCCCTGTCCCCCGTCAATACTTTGACCTTTTGTGACGATGTGACTTGCATTGTTTCCTTTATCTATGCCATAAAATCTTTCTATGTTATTTAGAATCCTGTTTGACTATGCCATAATTTATATGCACTGAAATGCTGTAAATCACCTGACGTTTCAGGTGATTTACAGCAGCAATGGTCACGCGGAGAGTACCTACTTGTTGTGGTTGTCTCATAGTTTGAAGTATAAATTGTCTGAAAGGACCCGAACTATTCTGGATTATTGGTGTTAGTTATAATTTATGCAGAAGGAGCTCAGTGTGTCATGAAGGCTTTCGATAATGTGGCTTTTTCTTGATATTTTTTTTCTATTAAAATAATATAATATATAGGTATAATAAGGATGCTTTTGGATTTCAATGGCCGCGGGAATCATTCTACGTTATTTATTAGGTACAATAGCAAGTACTAGGTACCGTCTTGTATGAATCACATCGGAGTACCAGAAGAACCCGACAATGTCGACCTCTTGAAACAGGTCTGTACTTGGAACAAAATTTCACTCAATTCCCGGGAAAGATCTCTGAAATAAGTACGGCTTTTGAAAATGTTTCCAAGGTAATGAGGCTTTAAGAATAAAATCATAACTTCCTTATTGGGTAGTGATACAGGGCAGTCAACAGTTATTTGGAATGAAGACGTTTAATATCGTGGACAACAACTTGATTGATATTACAATTGGCTATTTTCCTATTAATACAGACATTTGGTGTGTTTTATGTAATTTAATAAAAAATAATACATAGTTTTATGTAATTAAATAAGAAACCGTATTAGTAATTGTTTAGACATGTTTAGACAGATCTTTATTTGGCAACTGATTCTGTAACGTGTAGGTATTATTAGACACAACGAAGAACAAGAACAATAATATCATGCTTCATGAGAAGTGAAAGCTCATGAATTACATTAATATGATATACGAGTATTACAAACGTACATTACGTGACGTGAGCACTCAGATCAATCGTTTATTCACTTGCCCGTGAGACGCGCGAGGACACTCGATACAATTTTTATGCTTGGGATAAGTATATAGGGAAAATAATAAGTGAGCAAATATTATTCCGTCGTAGAACAAAATGTCGTACGTACCTACATAAATAATAGTTATGTAGGAACAGCAGGAGCTCGTGGCTAAGTGATAACGAAGCAGATTAACACATTGCATTGCTAACTACAGAACTTCGATATCGCCAATTTGGTTGTGGAAGTCCGATGTTAGTCGTTTCACGGAAAATATTGAGATTCAGCCGCATCTTAGTTAGACTATAATGCCGACCCCAGCTGAGTTGGGAATAGGCTCAGAGAATAAAGATAACACATTGCAAGGCTAAGCAACACTAGTTAGGTTGGTCAAAGGATGGGTGCTCATTTTTAAAACAACGATGCTTACGTCCTTATCGTATTGTCACGTACCTAGAGAACGATTGCACTGGGAAGGTATATGTGAAATAATAGTTCAATTGAAAACTATGTAATGTACAAACACATTAGCAAAAATTTCAAAATTCTCATTATCAAAATATGCAGTACGTACCGGGTTGGTTCCAGACTGTGGCCACATCTAGCTTGAAGTTGCCCAGGAGTTTGTTGGCACGCAGGATGTTGCGAGATTGCAGCAACTAGAACAAGATTTATTATGTTTTGCTTGGCGACGTCATATCACACACTATACCACTGCCGTTCAAACCTATCTATCTCCCTTTCATACTCGTACATATTATCTTCATACCTCTTTACATACATCATACTTTTACAACACTGATAATGGAGTTATATATTAATTTTCTTTATTTCTTTTAATACTACCAAGTCATGAAATAGACTTAATATGAAGAGAGAAAGGTTCTATATATAAATTTAGAAGGAAATATGTCACTTTCTTGAAGTGACATGACAAGGAAAAAAATAACTGAGGTGATGAAGACTGATAGGAAAGATGTTGCGCCATGAAATTGGGATAAGGCCAGACAAGTAATAAGTCCGCTTTATTTAATAATTAAAGGACTTATTTTAAATATAAGTTGGGAACTATTCGATTACAAGAGTTCATAATGACTAAGTAACCGCTTGCCATTAAGGGACTTTTTAATATTAAAGAGTCTCTGATATATCGACTTGTTAACACCTGACCTTAGACCCTAATATGTAATATATCCTCGTAATATATTAGTGTAATGTGAGCGCAGGGACAATTCCACCTATCCTTGTTTATTACATTGAACAGTATCTACACAGGTAAGTACCTAGTTCTCTTAATTTAAAACTAGTTACTGTTCTTTCAGTCGATGCGTGAGGGATACGCCAGAGTTTAACTCACCCTTCGGCAACTGATGGTCCAAGACGGCCATACGGTCTTGTTGGGTGCGAGTCCGATATAACCACCCTCACTCACTTCGGCGAAAGTTATCCGTGAGAATTTCCGCACGGAGAAAAAATAAGGCACTGTTCTTTAATCATACTACAGTCAAGTTTTGATTTCAGTACGGGCCTTAGTACCAGCTTATTATTATTTACTTATTATCATTATTATTTGGAATTAGGCACTTAAGCGCGATTCACACACAGCGCGGGTGCGGGTCGGGCGCGGGTGTTTTTGCCATACATCGCCGTTTACAGAAGAAAGTAAAAACATTACCTTATTAAGAAAACGGCAATGGATGACGAAAGCACCCGCGCCCGACCCGCACCCGCGCTGTGTGTGAATCGCGCTTTATACTATATTAGGTATTACATTTGACTTCATAGGAATCTAATGAGTTACGCCTAAATATAAAACGAGGTTAGGCAAAATAATTTTTTTTGCACGATTATTTTAAAGTATTATCCATGACTATATTAGCAACAATAATAGTCGTGCACTTCATAATCATTCGAAGCTTTATTCTATGCATAGGACGAAATTTTTAATATAGGTATCCGAAGTGTCGCATTACGTATTATTACATTTTATTCTATTCTTAAATAATCCCCTCTGTGCAGAGTAACAAGTTAAAAGCGCGCGTTTTATTACAAGGAACTTTATACCCGTCTTGGTATATTAGCTACGTGACGCCCTGGTACTAACATTGATGATAATAATATAATTCTTAGAAATGAATTATATACTTTTCTTTCTGTTCTTTTCAAGACTGGTTTAGAAGAATTTAATATCTCATCTTTATGAACATATTTTTTTATACCTGAATACACATTACATAGGTACATTGTTGACAAGATATAGCAGCAGTAGCAAGCAGAGCAGTGGGACTCAATGTTTTATGTAGTTTTTGAAATAGTGACTGGTTGATCGGGTTGATAAAAGATTGCCTAAAAAATTGTAATCAATCACTGATGTAACTAGTCACGTATTTAATGATTAAAATTGAAGGTTTACAGTTTTAACTAAGAATAAGGACTTATTGTATTATCGAAAAGTCATTAGTCCTGTTTTAAAGTAAGGGAGTCAATGTTATTTCTTATTCAGTTGTAGCGCACTCGACGAGGGGCCGTAATTTTTCGTTAGTAATGTTGCTACTGATTTATTATTGTCCTAAAATTAGGATTAACTGATTTACGCTCACTCTGCGTACGTGTAGAAATATTAAATACTCGTAATATTTACCTACTTGTAGTTGAAAGGATAGGGTATTTGTGAACTGCTTTAATTAAAAACACAATCAAAATTAGTTGTATAATTTGTGTAAGCATCACGTGATTCTGTGCTCTCTGGTGTAGACCATATTAAAGGCACTTAAAAAAGTAATAAAATATAATAGAGAATTCTACTAGAGTATGCTTTGCCACCTAAACGATCCAATTGCGTTGTGCTGCATTTAGTAAATTATGTCTCTCCTCATTCCTACCGCTTTGCCTGAAGACATATATCTACCAATGCGTACTACTTGTAATGACTAACGGTATCAAAGCGCAGACACTGATAGTGGGGCTAGTTCACGATTTAGAAGTACGGCTACACTCTTTGGAGTCAGCTAAATCAATAAAGAGGAAAATCCGTAAAGCTAGCAGAAGTGACAATGGTGTCGCTACATCGTCAAACTTAACAAAACTACAATTTTATTGATCTTTGTACCTATGTCACAAAGCTCTATCCACACCTTTCGTCCCACTGTCTAGAACCCCCCCTGGACATGACTTGCACTGGATCAAGTGGATGTCTTCAAACAGACTTCGAACTCAAGTTGGCCGAAGCAAAGAGATCTAGTCTAAGTGAATTCCAAGATAGAGCGAATATCCAGTGTAAATTTGGTGTAACTTCACAGAATATGGTGCACCTAACGCATACGAGTATTGCATGCGGGAACACGAGTACACCGCCACCGGAGGAACTTATAAGCGTCTCCGATAATGCAATTAGGGTAACAGAACACTGGATGGATAAAATTTGATTAGCTATCGGCACGAAAGTAGAATTGGCATACCTATGTAAGTATTTAAGTGAATAATTATTTTATGCAAGTATGTTGTTAAGAAATGTTGTTTCAAAAATCTACACCCACCTAAATAAAAGCGAGTAAAATTACTTTTATATATTTTCCATTAGTGTAGCGTATGACGTCATATACAGAGGGCTTATACAATTTTCATGATGATAATCCCAGAGCGAAGGAGTCAGGACCCGTGACCCACTTTAGTAAGATATGAAATGCTCGTGCAACGCCTCTATTATGGTTACTAGAACTGCATATGTTCGGCCCGTTGAGACGTTTTACGTTTAATTACACTTTCTAATGACTTATGTACCTAATTGCTTTTTCGCATCGGGGCCTAATTACTAGTTGGTGTAAGTGAGAGTTTCATGATCAATGTCATATAGTTGAAATAAGGAAGGAAAACTTAAAAATAATTAAGTATGGGTTTCCTAGATAGTCACAAAGGAAGTGTGATAGACAGTTACAAAATTAATTCAATAGAATTATAATTACAAAATACAAAACATTATTAGTAGGCCGATATCTTTATATATAAACAAAGAGTCTACATTATAATAGAAATCGCTATTCGCTAGTGGGTAGTGAAGATCAGATAATACCGAAATTCAAATGTTCCATAGTTAGCTGAAAGCTGACCCGGATTAACTTAATGCTCGGAGGCCGACAATGATTTGGTATTATCAGAATTTTAGCAATGACCCCTTACATATTTAGGCGTATTGGGAGATATTTAATCAATCAAGTGGCCTATTGTAGTTCACTGCTGAACACAGCGACTGTTCTAAAAATGTTCAGGAGTGACAAAAACGGGTCGACATCTTTAGATTTGTTTGCCCGAATAATAGACAAGTAGAAATAATAGTAAGGTTTGCTAATTTTCGCGAGTTGTAATTTGAATAGAATTCATGGCATGGTATGTACCTATGTGATTCGTGTTACGTATACCTAAAGTGAAATTGCAAACACTGATTTTGTGCAAACTCACATAACTCAGCTACTAAATAGTCCGAACAAAGCCTAAGCATTTGGTTTGGATAGGTGAACACGTTCTTGAGTTATAAAATTACAACGAAAAGTGGCATTGATTTTTATATATTCATAGTGAGAATGTGGTAGGTTTAACAACGATTTCTTGGTACCTAATGCAGTCCGCTTTTGAATTTTTTAGGGCTCGTAACTACTGTCATGCATGTTCGCATGACAACAGGAACCTAGCTTAACGTGCTCTCCGAGGCATGACCATACCAAATAGCTGAGCGTAGCTGTTGACTGTCACTGTTTATGTCTATAAATCAGAATTCATCTCAAATATACATAAATAAATAGCAAAATGTATCGCTAAACTAAGGAAAATCGAAAGATACTAATTGAATTCAGGCCAAACAGTCAGCACCTCATGATAATTGACAAACAATTATACCTACACGTTTGTGCTAATGAATAATAAATTTGTTATTCTGATATCTAAGGAGGATTGTAAACGACATAGTAAATGAACTCAACACTGAACTTGATCTCAAAGGGAAATTTCCATTAGAGATGAACAGATAGCGTTCTGAGAAACCACAAAACGGAATACCCACACACCCATACAACATCCCTTTCAAGTTTTAATAGCTATAAATTATGATGTTACTAAGAAAACTAGCTGATGGTGGTGGCTCCGCCCATGTGAATGATAGTCGCAACTTGTACCTACATATATCTTCGGTTCTACTCAACCGACTTGTAAAGCAGTGTTCCATAATAAATTCTTGAATGTCATATATAAATATCAACTAAGTATATTTTTATGTCTCAATTGAATGTTAAAATTGATCACGATGTGTTAAGTGATTTCTTGAAAATTATGTTATAGAACACCATTTTTGAAATATCATTTTCATAGATCGAGAATTAACTTTCTGATCTAATAAAACATGTGTACTTAACCAACCACGACATATTATACCCACTTGCCTCTTCACTGATATTTTTCACAGAAAAATGAGGAAAAGGCAAATAAATCAACATTTACGTTGGTTTTTATTCTGGTATCTAAATTGAATGAGTGAATATCGTTGTTGATATTTCATATAAAAGAAAAACACGTTTATATTTCTAATAACAATAAGCTGAAGTTGAGTAGAATTTACGATATTATTCTTTTATTATGAGAGGCAGAACCATAGAAAAGGGCCGGATAATGACGCATTATGTATCCGCACTTTATAGGGCAGGGGAAAATCGATCCAGCCATAACGCGTCAGGATTTCCATAAGAAGGCGCAACTGAATCTCTAAAGATAACTTCTTATCAAGGCGTATATCTCAAATCAGAAAAATTATAATTTTCCATAAATCCTTTAACTCAATGTAACCTGAACCAGGTAGGTACATATAACGTTACTATATGGGTATATAATGACCCCGCATCAGTTTTAATATTTAGTACGACAGTAGCTCCAAATAACAACACCCCGTTGTTATTTTAACTATAATGTAGGATACTGAAACGCTAAATAACAACTTATAGCGCTTAGCCGTTAAATATTCTATTTATTACGAACCCTATAGTACAACTGGTTAGTCATTACTTCCCAAAACTGATAAAAATCTAATGTCATGTAGATACCTACATGACCATTATTTTTATTGTCATTTCAGTACACCTAGCTAAAAAAGGCAGCAGTAGAATGTTTTTGTAAGAAAAATGATGCAAAAATATTTGTGAATGCCGAGGGTTTGTTGAGACGGACGAATACGTAAATTATTTGAGTAGGTAGTTCTTATATGACAAAAGGCGATGCTCAGTAGAAGGCTCAAAAAAATTGTAGTGATATTAAAAAATATATACGGGCTGAATAATGATTTATACTTAACAGTAATTTAAACGAAAGGGCATGCTAAACTCGGGTAAACGTTAAAGTTTAAACAATGTTTAATGAGAAGTTAGGTATGTTTAGATTCTACGAGTTCGGTGAATTGTAAAGTTTTATGGCGATTATGAACTTATTTCAAGTTTGTGTTAGTTGCAAAGGGAAGCTAAAATGATTTTTTCCTTTGTTCCACTACGCCAAGTAACACTCAATGTGTTTTTTCAAAAATAACATAAAGTATACTATCTGGCTATAAGTGTAGGCACTCGGCTATAAGCTACCTAGCACAAATGACACTCTCGCTAAGCTTAGTTCTAATTAGGAAGACTTTCTTTAGCAATCTGGCATTACGTTTCGGTAAACGATGTACGAAGTAAGTAAGTACTTACGGTTAGTGCGGATTGGACATGTGTTTCTCTGTATTAAGTACATTAAGTTATAAGTGCTAGTTTTAGATCGAGGCTAATATCATTGCTAGATAAACTGTTGAAATCGTACTTGCAGTACAAATCAAATGTATATGACAAAATGATTTTTGAATAGTATTATAAAGAAACTGTTATGCATTTATTCATAACACACTTGTATTCTCCAATGTATTTATTATTGTACCTAACCGGTTTCGCCTTTACATTGACAGTTATGAGCATATTAATTCCTAAATAACAGTTAAATAAATTATATATTAATTGTTAATTAATATACACTAATTAACAATTTTTCATATGTGGGTAGTACTAAAATAAAGTATACCAGCACAAACGTTTCGCCAGATTTGGAAAAACAGTGTCTAGATTACCCTAAAGATTTTTATTTTAGAATTGTTCCTATATTAATTGTTGGCGATGTGGTCGCAAAGCGACAAAGCCCTTTAATATAATAAAAATAATTGTTACTAAGTATATTATATCAAAATAAGTCCTAGGAATACAATGACCAGGAAATAATTCTATAATATAAGTAACAAATGTCAAATTGAAAGGTAATCATGTCAAATTGCATGCCACCAATCAACAGTATAAATGATATTATAACTGAGGTATTTGAAGAAGTAAACGTGGGTGTAGATAAATTGAATTATATTTCATTTCTACAGTACATTTACTCAGAAACTAGTCAGGTGACCTAACATGTCCGGCTGCACCTCACAATACTCGTCGTTAAGTAATAGATGATAAAAAGTTTTGTCATAACCTTCTAAGTCTTTACATTGTACACGACAGAAAATCTATCATTGAGGTTGGTTTTTGAAACCACTTTTCTTTTTAAATTAAATTACTAGCTGTTACCCGCAGCTCCGCTCGCGTGGATTTCTAATTCCGTACCCGCTGTTATATAATAACCTTAAAAAAATGTAAAAAATTGTCGAGAGTAAAAATAGGTCTTCGAATTATGCTTAGCAACATATTTCGCGATTCATTTTTATTTTTATAGATATTTCATTTTGACATTTTATCTACTTGTGTGTAAGTTCAGGCACATCCATTGACATACTCGTATATAGTTGGCATATCCGTCACAATGATATTGACTGTTTTCTAAAACTTGTTTTCGTTTAAAATAGGACGATTTCAAAGATTAATATCTTTCAAGTTTTATTTTGAAATCATCCTATATAAGTTTCATAAAAAAATGTTGATGAGTTTTTGAAAACAGAATATAAAACTCTTCCTTAAATTCCAGTAAATCAACCGTGATTGCTGATATCGCGATTCGTAGTTTTACATTAGGATACCTAGTTACACTATTATCAACGTTCTATCAAAATAGTTTAAATGCAAATTTTTCGCCTTCTTCCTTCTGCTTTGAAATAAAAAATTTCTCCCATGGTACGCTTGTTACATTAAATTTTACTATTTCATAGTAACATTAGTTATATCAATGTATTTCATAGTGTGGGACTGTCGCAGATGCAAGATCCATCCTGAATGCTTTCTAATGTAAATTAACAAAATCACTATATTATGCTTCTCTCAATCTTACGTGCGTCGCTTCACATTCGTCATTCACGCCCAACAACCCGCAAGGCAGTCGCAAAGTGAACATGGAGCGCAGTAGTAATCCATTACTTACTACAATATTTATTTGGGTAAGTCGAAACACTCTAGAGATAAGCCCCACAACCGACTTCGACTTACCTTTAGCGATGTAACGAACGGAATAATCGATTGTATATACCGCTAATACATATTTAACTAGAGACTAAATAAACTTTAATACGTTTCTTTTTAGCTTGGAGACGAAAGAAATGTCTAAAGAATTATCTAAGACATGTACATTATGTGGAAGCATATTGGAGGTAATTTATAAACATTGGTTCATTATTACACATAATGTAACGGCGTGTACACAAAACTGCGAAGCGACGCGATACGACACGACCCCTTTTTCCACTCCGGCCAACTAAAACTGATCAACTAAAACTAATCAACTATTTTTATTCCTAACGAATCAACTATTCAGTTGATTCGTTAGGAAATAAACGGGTCAACTCTTTTTTATCCTAACGGCACAACTTATAGTTGATCCGTTAGTAACAAAATTTGGATCATAAAATAGTTCCTTACAATACGACGAATGGTAAGTACTCCTTTAGTATCTAATGTTTATATAACTGGCTACTTGTGAAAAAGGGAAGTGTTGATTAATTTGAAGTATGTCATTGAAGACATCGGTACACGGGTATAGGTGGGTACTTTTAACGTTTTCCTTGAAAATAATAGAGTTAATCATTTTAGATTTGGACAACGTATTGCATTACAACTTATTGATTCGTATATCGTATCTATTATATTTATTGTGTGTGTTAAATTTTATATTAAATTTCTTCACATTTACTAAAAAAAATTATTGCAACTGATTTTAGTTCGTCTTTGGTGGTTTTGATAACGGTGTGAGGACTTCAATGGTATTTTTTTTCCTAAAAATGTAACCACGGGTCTAACGTACTTTTATAAAATAATAGCGCCTTGACTTTAATGTTATAGTTATTGAGTTATAGGCAATGTATCTTATCTTCTAATTGTACGTTTATTTTTATTAATATAAAATTACAAACCTGGAATTTTATATTTGAATTGATATTTATAGCAAACTCACATAAATGTGTCCCTCATTGATCGCACAGAGATTTGATTATAAAACCAGGATTAATAACAGCACTAAGGAAAATACCAAAAAAGTTCATACATTTGAAAATAAAAGTCGTCGAGTTGTTGTTGTAAAGTTAATTAGTACCCAATTTATGTAATTCAGAGTAAAGAGAAAAGAAAAATACTTAAATCAAATTAACCCCATTGACTCACCACAACACTACCATACTACGATATACGTGTTCTGTTAAATCCGCCATGATAGGTCCACTGCAACCCTTCTCAAAGTGCATTTGCATTGTCCTTATTTTGTTTTCTTGTGCTTGTTTGATTATATCTATGTAGTTGAAACTTTAACCCAAATATTGTTAGCTATTATCTTTTCTTCCGTATTCATAACCGACATAAAGCTCAGTGCTGGTCTAAATTATATTTCTGTACTACCCAGCCTGTCAGTCTACATGGTCCTCAGCATACAGTTAGGCGCTGAGGCGCTTGGAAATAATGCTCTAAAGATATAGTTATGGCCAGTTAGTACTTTATTTTTGGTCTTAGTTTATACATAGTATTGTGTTTGAGTGCTTTAACGGTTTCTTCAGACATAAGTACTGAGTAGGTAGATTACAAATATTGTAGAATTGAATGAAAACAAAATATTTTTTCTTATAAGTAAATGTTATCCTTGTAGTACCCGAAACAACTAACATGTAGCCATGTAGAAATTTAGTACCAAAGTTGTACATAGATGGCGTTGATATCGAATTAGATCGCGCTATCGTTGTTGATTGTAGAATCCTATAAGTATAACGTGCAATATTACTTCAGTGAGAATTTGTTAGGAGCAAGTATTGTACTTGGTGGGCTGCCTTCAAGTTATTGAACACCTTCCATTGCAATTCTTGAAATTAGGAATCATCACTCTAGTGTCTGTACGGTGTCTCGTTCGAAACGCCTGCTGGTACTTGAGCGGTGTCGAAAGTCCACGTTACCGTATATTGTAAACAAAACATATCTGCGTTGTGGTACAATAAACAAGTCTCCGAGTACAATCAGTTGAGTTTTTTTCATTCGACGAAAGTGACCCCGTCCCACAGTGGCGTCCAACTCGGGCTCGAACGAACCCAGGTACGTGGTCACGCGCGCCGGACGGAAAACTACTGTTCCAGTGAAAACAAAAACAAAGATGAGCGTCAACCTGTCGCAGGAACAATTCCAACAGCTGTTAGCAAGCATAGGGGGCAACCGACGAGGAAGCATGACGACGTGCAAAGCATCGTATAACGGTCACAAAGACAGGGAAACGGTGGAAGCATTCCTCACTGCAGTGCAAGTTTTCAAAAAACTAGAGAACATAAGTGATTCTGATGCACTTGATGGACTTCCTCTCATATTACGTGAAGACGCAGCTGTATGGTGGCAAGGAACTAAGAGCACGATTACTACATGGGAAAACTTCGAGAAGGCTTTAAGGAACACCTTCGCACCAAAGAAACCCGCGTACGAGATCTATCTAGAGGCCTGTGGAACCAAACAAGCGCCAGACGTGTCCACGGATGATTTCGTCACAAGGAAGAGGATGCTATTCTCTGAGCTACCCAGCGACGAACAGCTTAACTCCAAACAGCAGCTAAACATCATTTACGGCTTGCTTAACTTACAAATAAGGGAGCGGGTCCCCAGAGAAAAAGTTCAAGATTTTGACGACCTTCTTAGACAAGCACGCAGCACAGAAGCTTTGCTAAAAGAAAAAGCAGGAAAAACAAATAAAACAAATACCAGCGAGAAGACTTTGGAGACTTCAAAATCTGAGACTACGGCCCCAGCGCGCACAAAAAAGGCGGTCCGGTGTAATTTCTGCAAGAAATTAGGTCATGTCTTAGACGAGTGTAGAAAACGCAAGAAGACGATGGAAGCTAGTAACGAGCAAACAGATACAGTGCCATCTAAACCCAAAGATGTGAACTTTTCGTGTTACGGTTGCGGCACACCGGGGGTTTATCGGAGTAACTGCAAAATATGCAACGATAAACAGACCAAGGTGCCCGAGAACAGAGGTAGTTTGGGATTCTGTGCGATGAATGTACAGCTAGACAAGGGATCTCGTCCTATGGTGTTTATTGAAGTCAATGGCATCCAGGGCAGAGCGTATATAGATACGTGTGCCAAAGTGAGCGTCGCGTCAATTGAATTATATGAAATCTTGAAGGCACGTGGACAAACTTTCTATGAAGAAATGGCCACAGTCACATTGGCAGATGGATACCCCACACCGCAGAAAGTACTGACATTTGAGGCAGATATCAACCTCTGTAATCGACGGTTGAAAACTCCTTTCATCGTCTTATTGCAATCCAGTGACAACCGAACGTTGCTAGGAATTGACTTTCTGCAAAGAGCTGGTATCATTTTGAACATTGCACAATTCACTTTTAGTTACATACAACAACCCCAACATGAGTATGAATTATACCAAGAGAGGTTTATAATGTTTGATAGACCGGAATCTACGGCTTCCAAACTTGGTGCTGCCCCGGTAAATATCCAAAGGGAAAGGATGACGACAAGGACGGAAGATACCCGTATCAAAACAATACAGCCGCTTGAAACCGCTGAGTTACCTGCAAAGATAGGATGTTCGAAAAAAAAAACTGCTCTTTGACGGATACTCGCCAAGACAGGAATATATGCTGAGGGATGCCATACAAAGCATTGAAGAAGCTGAGGTCACCCTTTCTCCACACGCCGAGACCCTCTTTGGAGATATAGGTATATACGCATTGGATATATCTCTAAACGCAGTAGAAACGATGGAACTCAATAATTTACTATCTGAGTTTAGGGATGTCTTTGAATCCAACGGTAAACCAATAAAGGGGGTGGAACATATAATCAATACACAAGATCACCTGCCCATAGCTGTGCCCCCCTACCGATTAACACAACCGAAAAAGGAGATCCTGAAGACGGAGATACAAAGGATGATTGCGGAAGAAGTAATTACACCATGCACCTCTCCCTGGGCTGCGCCAGTAGTTATGGTACCTAAGCCAAGTGGATCCGTCAGAGTATGTGTCGACTATAGAAGGCTAAACGCAATCACAGAGCCCGACACGTACCCGATTCCTCGTATTGACGATCTCTTGCATGAAGCAAAGTCGACTCCATACATGTCGACTTTGGACTTAAAGGCTGGTTACTGGCAGATACGTGTACGGGAGTGCGACCAAGAAAAGACGGCTTTTATAACTCCTTTTGGGATCTATAAATTTCTGAGAATGCCTTTTGGGCTCCGCAACGCACCGTCAACTTTTCAAAGAATCATTGATAAATTTCGCGTTACCCTAAGCCATGTTAAGCTGTTAGCGTACCTGGACGACATAATAGTGCTTTCCAGCACATTTGAACAACACCTCTCTGACCTACGAGATGTTTTTATCAAGATGAGAGAATACAACTTCGTGGTCAATAAAGACAAATGCCATTTTGGATGCACCAGCATAAAATACCTAGGTCATTTGATTACCCCCGAAGGCCTGAAAGTTGATCCCGAGAAGGTATCTGCAATTTTAGATCGCCCTTCACCATCCAATGTAAAGCAGCTACTGTCGTTCTTGCAGACCTGTTCGTGGTACCGGCGGTTTATAAAGAACTTTTCGGACATTGCTGAACCCCTTACTAGGCTCACCAAAAAGAAGGCTGTGTGGTATTGGGGTGTCGAGCAAGAAAAGGCGTACCTAGATCTGAAAACTCATCTAACATCTACTCCGATACTCAAGCAAGCAGACTATACCAGGGAATTTATTATTAAAACAGATGCGAGTAATTACGCCCTTGGTGCAGTACTCGTCCAAGGAGAAGGTGAAGAGGAACACCCAATTGAGTACGCCAGTCGGCTTCTAACACAGGCGGAACGTAATTACTCTACAACTGAGAGAGAAGCTCTCGCTGTGATTTGGGCTATCAAAAAGTTCGCAGGCTACGTAGAAGGATCACCTATCACAGTTGTGACTGACCATCAAGCTCTGCAGTGGATCATGAAGTTAAAGTCACCGACAGGCAGACTCGCCAGGTGGGCTCTACAGTTACAGGCGCATGACATCACTGTAAAATATACTTCAGGTCGTACGAATGTTGTAGCAGACACCCTATCAAGACCACCGTACACTGAGAGTGAAATTGAATGCGGCGTGTGTACGGTTGCTGTAGATTCACGTCCTCGCAGCCCCGCCGAAATAAGATCGGAGCAACTTAAAGACGTGAAGCTGAAAAAGATAATCCAAGCATTAGAAAATGGCCATGGCAACGAGAATGCCCACTATTGGAGTGGAAAAGGTTATTTAACGAACGACGGTCTTCTATATCGTCACAAGTCGGAGTCTGATTCGGAGGAAGCCCAGTTAGTGGTACCAGAGCACGAATGGGCAAATGTGTTGGCAGTATATCACGATGACCCTAAAGCAGGGCATTATGGCGCTGATAAGACATATCAAGCCATATCACGTAGATACTACTGGACTGGTATGCGGAGGTACATCGAAAGTTATGTGAAACGATGCATCAAGTGTCAACGATACAAACCCTCCAACCAGAAACCTGCTGGACTTTTACAAACCCACGCGTTGAGTCAACGATTCGAAGTAATCTCATTTGACCTCTTTGGTCCGCTTCCGCCTTCGTCCGATGGTAAGACCTGGATTTTCATCGTAGAGGACATCAACTCGCGTTGGGTTGAATTCTTTGCTCTAGAAGATGCCACGGCAGAAAGGTGTGCCACCGTTTTGATAAATGAAGTCTTCCTTCGTTACGGGTTTCCCCGGAGAATGATTAGTGACAATGGGCCTCAATTTGTCAGTTCTATCATGCAGCAAGTCTCATTCTGTCTGAAGATCAAACATGCCTATACCCCGGTATATCATCCCGAAGCCAACCCGGTGGAGCGGAAGAACCGTGACTTGAAGGTACAGTTAGCCATGATTGTTGGGAACAATCACCGAGAATGGCCAGAACATCTACCCAGCATCCGGTTTGCCATGAATACTGCTGTTTGCAAATCGACGTCCTACACTCCGGCTTTCCTTACTTTCGGACGACAATTGAGAACGGTGGATGACAATTTCAACGACTTCAGGCAAATAGTACTTTCAGAGAACTTTATCCCAGAGATAACCCCGAAATTACTACAGTTAGCCACTGTAATGGAACGAACCAAAGAAGTACACGAAATGGAAGAAGAAAAGAGAAAGGAACTGGTGGATCAACATCGTAGGGCTAGACCTGATTACAATGAGACTGATATGGTTATGGTGTCACTACATCCACTGAGCTATGCCAGCAAAGGCATTAGTGCCAAGTTTGCGCCCCGACGCGATGGTCCTTACATAATCACAAAACAGCATGGACCATCTTCATATGCAGTGGCAGATCCCTCAAATCCAGACGTGTGTCTTGGAGTATACCATGCGTCAGCGTTAACTCCCTACACTGGTGTACGTGAAGAACCTCCAGCACCTGTTCAGCCACTAAGGAAGCGAGGCAGACCCCGCAAAGGACCTGTTCTAGTCCATCAGGATCGACCTGCTCGCGGTCGCGGGAGACCAAAGAAGCATTAAAACTTACCTCGGTGGGACACCTCGGGAACAAAAGGGGGGGAGTGTAGTACCCGAAACAACTAACATGTAGCCATGTAGAAATTTAGTACCAAAGTTGTACATAGATGGCGTTGATATCGAATTAGATCGCGCTATCGTTGTTGATTGTAGAATCCTATAAGTATAACGTGCAATCTTACTTCAGTGAGAATTTGTTAGGAGCAAGTATTGTACTTGGTGGGCTGCCTTCAAGTTATTGAACACCTTCCATTGCAATTCTTGAAATTAGGAATCATCACTCTAGTGTCTGTACGGTGTCTCGTTCGAAACGCCTGCTGGTACTTGAGCGGTGTCGAAAGTCCACGTTACCGTATATTGTAAACAAAACATATCTGCGTTGTGGTACAATAAACAAGTCTCCGAGTACAATCAGTTGAGTTTTTTTCATTCGACGAAAGTGACCCCGTCCCACATCCTTAATAAAGGTAAAGGTTAAAAATATTTATTAAAGAGAAATTATACCCGTAGATGTATTTTTAGAAATTATAATAGCATTGAGTGGATATTATAAGATCGAGAGGTCTTGTGAAAGTGAACAGTTTTGGCCTTTGTGCTGCCTCACAATAGCTTCCTATGTCTCCTTGAGAAAATGTAAAATTATTTTGCGAACGATTTCTTGTTAATCTAGTATAATAATTTACTAAGAAATCATTTCTAATTATAGTTCCTTGGGTATCGTAGAAGGCAATTATTCGTAAATTCAAATTAGACGGCAAAATACTCGAGCGCTCACTTAATGTTAATTAAATATGAAGCATATTTCTTAAGACCACTGTGAAAATAATAATTGTGTAGTATGAAAATCTTATCCGATAATACTCCAGTGTCGGTGTTGTATACTTTGAAGCTATATTATGGAATACAATTGATCATTTAATTACCACTAATAACCGCTCTTGAAATTTTCCGCTGACTGTAAGTATTGAGTTAATGAAAACGTACTAGGGAAATTTTTTAACCTTGATGGTGTTGCCTTTTAACCTTGAGCTCTGTACATTTTGGTAGGCCGCCATTGGACTACATACTATTGATGTGGGTAGTGTTGACGTATCGTAAACTGACAGTGGTGGATGCCAGTTATCGATTGCATAATTCATTGCATGTGGGTACTATTTCACAGATGGGTGTTATTATTTCACAGATTTACATTTTTATCAAAATATTTTTTCATCTTTGTTCGTGAAATTTCCGACCGAGTATCAGTAGCTGATAACATTATCGTTCACTATTGATATTTCCTGTGTCTCACATGTAATACATAGAGTGCTTCTATGACTGCCTACTAGTGACGTCAAGGAGAAAATACACAAAAAGAAGACAGCATTCTCTAATATACTTTTGAAGCAAACGTCCGATAATTGACTTTGTTATGGACTTTGTACTACGTATATTTTCTGAAAAGTTTACCTCAGTTCTTAGTTCATTTTATTCTTAGATTTACACACTAGTTTTTGTTGTAATCTAATACACGTTCATCTTATATTGAAAAGAGGTGAATAAGTCCACCCTCGCACAATAATTTTGTTTGTTCAAAAGTTTACATGAAATAAAGAAAAATGCATAAAGTAATATTATGTTAGCAAAATCACAGATTAATAAATAGTGCCACAAATCTCAATACAGCAGTATACCTCGTTGTTTGACATAAATGATGCTTTCCATACCTCAACTTTGCATTCATCGAATAGTGCATGTTTCATGGCCCTTGGTAGAGAAACGCGAAATTTGCCTCATGTTGAACGTCCATTTTTAACTGCCATAATTACGTTATCTTAATACCTATAAGTGACCCATAAGTGACCCCCACGGTTTTATAAGTGAATAACACCGCGGGGCTAACCCAAAGTGTAACTCTTTATTTATTGAAACACAGTTTGAAAATTACATGAGTTTTCTCGTTTTGCAATGTTAACTTTCAGACCAGTATTAATAATAAATCAAGCATGCACTGACGAATGAGCACACTCCGAATGAAAAAAACATGATGAGCTAATTCCAAAGTTGAAATTGAACGTGAAATGTTTCATTTTCACTGTGATTGAATTATTAATGCGTTCCTCGATAAAATTAGGCGTAAATTGATCAATGAATGTTTAATGTACATAGGATACGTTACATACATAAATGATACGAGTGTGCAGACAAAAGGTGGCTTAATTCAATTGTCGTAAGTCGACGTAACGGCTTTGATTAGTTGTTAGCACGGATAAAGTAATTAGACAACCAAAACGTTGTAATTAGGTTAAGTAAACATGTTTATAAATAGACTAAAAACCATTTACGTTTCTTGCCGGAGTTCTCTCAGGGCAGGGGTCCTGCCACCACCTCTTAAAAGTAATATTATTTCCATCTTACTTTACTTACATCGTGTGGTTCGGACACAATTACATACAATACAATTAAATAAGCAATTCTATTTATTTCATTTTAACCAAATAACACTGGTTTCCAGATCCGGAGGCTGACCGTCCGAATCATACCATGAAAGTAAAGTAAGATTCAAGTAATATTACTTGCAAAGGGTTGTGGTAGAGCCCCAGGGCTGCGTGCGTCTAGGTTTATTATTATATTCTTCCTTTAAATAGGTATAATTTGTTACTTAAAAACTTTCATTTCATGATTACAACGTGAGCTCCTTATGCATAAAAACGCGCACTTTGTCGTTGGTTGGTTTATTAGTTTGCAAATGATAGCGTAGGTACATTTATCATTTAATTGTTTCACGACCCATATTTCAAATATCAGCAGTGATTTACAAAGTCTATTAAAAGGCTGTTAATCTCACTAGGCGAAGTGTTATTTATACTCATAGTCATACCAGTTTCATCCACTTATGAGGGAAATAAGGTCGAGTGGACATCGTAAACTACATGTGTCGTGAACGTGATCGAATTCGGGTGTATAGCGAAACCAGTGGTGGTGGTACTACGCGTCACAAACGATATGTGAAGACCATAAATCAATCGCGGTATTTACTTTCAAAGCTGTATCACTGAACCACCAAGACTTAAGTTGTACCGCGCTCACAGCTCTTACCGGCTAGAAGTAAGCATCTCTCAATAAAGTTAATCATAAATGCTCACTAAATAAAACGAAGGCGCATTGAAGTCTACGTCACCTTCACTCTCGACTTTCGTTCTCATTTTCAACTAGTGCTCTTTTAAAATAAGGCTCGATGATATCATGGAAATCGCTGATTACAAGATGTTGACGTGACAACGTCTTATAAATTGGCTTGCCGGGTGACACTTCAAGAAACTGCGTTACGCTCCGCTCACGTTATGCGCTCACAATGAGAGCGAGTGAGAGGCACGCGTCCCTTCCACTCGGGCATGGTTAGCCCGCCTAAGAGCGAGAGAGACAGACATAAAAAGTGAAAGGCACGCGTCCTTACCACTCAAAGTCGTTGTCACGTAAAACTTTCGCCCGTATACCGACTTTACAGGCAACCAATTTTTTTTTGAAGATCAATTTCAATTCATAGTTATCTCTTCAAGTATATTTTTTGTGATTAAATGTTTTGTATTCTCAGTAATTATTTGATTTGATGGTAACTTCTGTTATATACTGTTACATAGATACTCGTGGAAATTTTAAGATAGAAAGATAGATATTTTTTAGAATACGATAAACATAATTTTATCGTAATCTAAAAAATATTTATCTTTCTATCTTAAAATTTCCACGAGTATCTAGTACTCGTAATGTAATAAATATTAATTTAAATATTGTTTAGTTTTAATAACATAATTAAGTATCTGAAAAATTATATGACTTTAATTCAGAGACATCTTTAAAATTTTATTTGACCTCTCAGTTCTTTAATGTATCTACCTACTGTGCTACGCGATGTGCTACGAAATGCTACGAGGATTTGTAGTAACAAATAAGAGCAATTTAATAAAGAAATAATAAAATTAATTTCGTCATGAAAGAATTTGTTATCCGTTTTAAAATTTGTTTAACAGTCGACCGAACGGCTGTTAAACTAATTTTAAAATTGATTCATTTCTTCAACTCGTTTTTACTTTCTCTTACATTCACTGTCATTTTATGGCACTCACTCTCCCCTCTCATCATATTTTGTATCAAAATTTAAGTTTAAGTCTTTTCAACATTTAGCCTTATACGCTCTAGTCATTCGCATGGCACACCACGCGCAGCCTTACACACTAGAAGAAAAAAAACTCACCGATAGAGTGATGATTTTGTCAAACAGCATTATCGGAGGCATGTGGAAGTCGAACACGAAGTACTGTGGACAAACAATTTAAGTAAATCAAAGTGTAATTTTCTTATTACAACATAAAGAAACTGCTTATTTAAATTTCATCTAGACGTTGCGTATTTACCAAATTCTTACGCATATTGTACATTGTGGGAGTAACTATGCAAACGCGATTCGTATGCAAAATATTACCGACATCATGATATTAGATCACGATATTTATTAACCATCTAACCCTTTCCGTAAGCTCTTTTGGTACTTAATGGTTTTGCGTCCATAATTGGGTGCAATTAATTCACCCTCCAGTGACCGAGTGTAATTTAGTAATTGATCAGTTAACTGGAATTTACCTCTGCATTATTTGAATAATTTATTATTAACACATAAAACAATCTCACTAGTTGAGATATTTAAGTTAAATTTAGTTAATGAACTCAGAAATTTAATATGTGCTGCTTGCAGTATTAACGATATTACTGGATGTAGATGAAGCACATAACGGAAATTTGTGTTCCGTTTCATGAAAATGGAAAATCGTGAACTACTTATACTTTGTAAGAAATTTATTTTTAACCGACTTCCAAAATGGAGGAGGTTTTCAATTCTATTGGTATTGAGCTGCTTTTGTTGTCATTGTCATTATTATTATCATCATCATTATCATCATCATCATCATCATCATCATATGAACGCTTATAAAATTGCAACCTCAGTTCAGGACCTGTGCTTTTATTCCACCCTTATATAATTCCATCTATTTTGGTCTCCCACCTCGAGAAAATTCCTGCGTCAAAACTTTGTGTACCTACTAATCTACAGGTGTTACTAGGAGATGTCATTAGCTTGAACTCTGGTGATTTTTATGGTTTACATAACAACATTATTATATCAGAAGGCTATTCTTGTTGCAACAAACTACATTTTTTTTAAGACAAGTAAAGGGCAGTGTGAATATTAACACAACGTACCTCGTTGTAGTAAGGGCAATTGGTGCTCTCCTTAACACTGGTGTATTTGCGCATATCGCCGACTTGAACGCATACCACGGGATCCATGTTAAGGCCAGCTAGCTGACGTGCCTCGATCACCGTTACGCAAATTTGGAAATCGGCTGCTTTCAGGGCAGATGGGCTGGCGGTATCCATGATAGTCCGCCTGCGTAGAAATAATATGTATTTATATAGAAATTTGACATGAAATGCTAATGATATCTATTTTTACAGTAAATAAGGTATTCCAGTACATAATGCAATGAAGATATCAACAATGTACTTACAGTCTCCTTATTTTAGGTGTATCAGGTGGCGAATGAATGTCGACAAGTACATCATCCGAGGACATTGACACTTGGCTGCTTCGACGGTCTGGTTCCCAGGAGGGCCCCGGTGCTTCAAGAAGGCCCATTTCCTCGTCGCTACTGCCTCGAGGCCTTGCCTTGCCCAGACGCATTAAAGTCTTGACTGTCTTCAGGGTAGACGGACGTTTACGTTCTGGTGGCATGTCTATCACGAGTTTTTCGCCGCCGCTCATAGTGAAGCCACGCCTAAAAAGGCAAGCAGTATATTGAATTTGTTCTTAATAACTGAGGCTATAAATACTAATGGTATGGCATCACTATTTTCTATGTTGGCCTATGCCAGATACCTAATACTATTATTATCTTATTGTTATACCAGTGACGATTATATCACACACTAAATACTCATTCTAAAAATACATATAACTATTCGATAAAATATAGATAATATATAAAATATAATTAATAGTAAGAATATAATGTAGACTTTAATAATAATAATCATCGTTAGTATAAATTTACTACATTGTTGTGTCACAAGACCCGTGAGAACCATGCACGATTTGAAATAAATGAATAAATAAAATCACGCGCATATGATTGAATTTGTTGGTTTATTTTGGGTTCGATTTCGAATTTAAAAAAATAAGTTAGTTTTATCTAAAATAAACTCATTTATGTAGTCTTCATTGATCGGGGTGTTGGTATGTGTATTATGTATGATACAATAACAATCAAATGTTTTTAAGTATGTTTAACCTGCTTACTATAATATTAATTTATTTTGTCTACGATCTTTCATTAATATTGCGTCTTCTAAAGTTCGCACACAGATTATTTACGTGAATTCTTGGTAAAAATGAATATAAATAAGCTTCATCTTATATTTAATCATGACAGATTTGATCTTGAGACCATTATGTCCCCATTTAATATTCTAGACGCGTTAAGCTGTTATGATGGGTATGACGAAACTTTGTCTTTGCGTGAAATGATTGCGTAATAAGTAATCAACTTGCTTCCATAATTTAATGGTGAAAATATTTTCTAGGCTATTTGTTACTCGGCAGTAATTTATAAATTGAAAGTCCCTTTCTTGGTTATGTTATTTACATCACTGGCACTACAATTGTCGTCAAAAACTTCTGGTACAAAATTAAATATTTTTATTGAATTAATTCTTAAGACCCCTCCATTGGCAGTCTATGCTTGGGTAATCGTTTCTCATGCCCATCTGCATACCTGGTATTAAAGATAGTCGAAAATCGAGTTTGTTACATCATTTAGAACGATTATGATGCATACAGCTAAGAGTGGAACTTTCTATCTGGTTCCGTGTTCTCTGAAGACAGGGACAAACAGGGAGTCTTCAAGTCCCGAGAGATTAGGTTCCTTTAACGTAAACATGCTTCATCTTAGACCACATTTTCACGTACCATCAGGTGACATTACTGCCAAATCTTAGTCTACAACTTATAAATAATAGTATGTTGAACGGATTCTGTCTTCTGGACACCCTATTCTTTCTCGCAGAATTACGAATAAGAAACCACAACTTACATCGCGCAGTAAAATAACGGTGTACTTTGTTCAAGGGGAATAAATATATGTTGCAGACACTGAAATTTACAGTACCTACTGGTATAAATAACAACTTACTTCAGGAAGCGCTTTCCAGCTATCTTGAGTTTTTGAGCCCTCGTTTCCTCCGAAAACTCCACATCAATTGTGGTTTCTTTATTTAGAATGGCCTGTTCTAAGGTCGCTATGTTACGTTCTACGTCAATCAAGACATTTTCTTCAGAACTCTTGGAGGACGCGCCACCTAGCGAACCATGAGCAGACCCAGGCCTGGATACCTGAAGAGATGATGTAGACCCATGAGTTCCTGGCTTTTGCCCATGAACTCCAGGAATAGCTCCATGGATTTGTACCACTACACTGTGTGTAGACCCTGTCCGGGTTACTGGCTCACTTCGAGCACAGGCTTCATCTTTGAGTGGTGCCGGAGGTTCTGGTGGTGGCTTATAGAACACCTCCATGTCCACAAATACCTGGAAAGAACAATCCTTGGTAAACTTCTATAAATGTAATAATGTGAGTGACATTTACACAAATATTGATCGATCTATTAATGTTTGTCAGTTGCATGGTTTGAAGTCATAAGCACTCAATTTTCGGTAAACGATCAGGACTATACTATTACGAAATTGGTAAATGGTCGAGTCTGTGCATTGGAGATTTAAAAAATAGGTACTTTGAATGATAATACTGAACACTATTGCATTATTGGTAATTGGGTTTCTTGACAGTTTGTGTTACTATTGAGTATTCAATGATTTGTTAACATCATCATCCTCGTGTTAATTTCGGTCGCATCCAAAGCTGTCACCGCGGAGTCCTCTATTGTTTTTATATATTCTGTTTTTGTATTAGTCTTCGAGCCTTTTACATAATTCACTAAAAGTACATGCAAAGTACGTAATTTTTTGAATGATATTTTTTTATTTAGCACAATGTATTGCGAATGACCATCATCTTTTAAGCTGAAGATTTATACGAATCCAAGTCGAAGTGTTTTATTTAATTATTATTATTCAGCATTTATTTACGTTTTAATTAGGAAAGTTAAACTTGAGTTATTACCTATTTCACACATTGTATTCAATTTTAATTACAAAAAAATTGAGAGAGCATCAATAAAAATCGTATTTACTCAGTGTTAAGTGCACTTTACACATTTTACTAATGCAGATGTCATTTTGTTCTATTTAGTAAAATGTTACGAGGGTATTGTAATATGTTCATAGATAGAATTCTGTAACACCCGTGGTCACACAAAATCAGTTTCGCGTGAACGCGGATATCAGACTAAGTATTGTGAGAAATCAGTTACTTTTCGCAATCTGACTGTCCCACGTCTCAAGTTAATTTTATATATTTACAACTAGATACAAACCTATACTAATTATAATATATTTAGGTATATACATAAATAAAAAAGTAGAGAGACTGCATTTTTGAGCATCGTAATATAAAATGTAAAAATAGGTATATTTTCTACGTAGTGACTTTAGTTTTTTTACAAAACAGTGTTTCAACTAGGTTGAATGAAATGAATAGTAATACGATTTATACTAAAAGTCATCGTAACTATTTGTTAGTTTTGATTTACATTACTTAATTAGTTACAATCATAAGTATCTACTACATTAAATATATCTCTATCAATATAATTAAGCTTATTTAAGTCCAAGATAAAACTGTATTTCTGTTGCACGCGCCACTATCTACCGAGATTATGTGGATACCGTGAGGTCTTTGATGGATTCATGGGCGCTGCGAGGGAAATAAACACTCCTTTGAAATAGGACTTAGAGGAAAAAGCGCTATTCATTCTGTTAGTATATATTTATATCTAATATATAAAAATCAATGCTACTTTTCGTTGTAATTTTATAACTCAAGATAGAGCTCACCTATCCAAACCAAATGTTCAGGCTTTGTTCGAACTATTTAGTAGATGGTTTATGTGAAGTTTGCAGAAAATCGGTCGAGCGGTTTAAACATACCACGGGCGTAACTGGGGAAGGTCAACTAGTATTATATAGATTCCGATTAGTAAATGTACCAACTAATAAGTAAGGTTGCTGTAAATACAAATTCATTATGGCAAGTAGGTCCAATGTTGTTACTAACAATTTTATTTTCACCACAGCAGCTCAAACAAGTGAGTTTTGCTGCGTAAAAACAGTGTGCAAAATGCGATTTTGCTCACTCAGTGAGACAAAGTAGCTTTTTAATTTATTTTTTTTAATTTTCAATAAAGAGTGCCAACCATAGATTCAAAAAGAATTGATCCGCGAATAACTTTCGAATTACATACACTGCACTCTGTCTCTTGGCCGTCCATAAAAAAGTTCGAGTGACAAACACAAGTATTTTGAAGGTTTTTTTTTAATTTATGGCACGTCAAAGGTCCTATTTCGAAATTCTAAATTTGAAAGATATTTGTAAAAGAATAACCATGTATTTTATTTACATTATTTAATAATTATGTAATGTTATTGAATACCAAAATAAGTAATGCATAAGTATTTATAATGATTACTATTATCAACATTTGAAAAATAAAATGTCACGTACGCTGTTTCTGAACACACCTTAAAAATAACGGGTATAAAATTTAACTTTTAACTTTCAACTTTAAATTTGCAGAACAGCAATAAGTAATTAGATTAATTATTAACTTTTAAAATTTTCAGCATTATTTTAATTAATAATAGGTGTTCTGTTCTGTTAATAAGTGTTGCATTATCTTCTAAGTAATATTTCTTATGTGTTCTCGCTGCTGAAGTGAAAAGTAATGTGTGCCACACGAGAGCAAAATTATTTGCATCTCGTGCATTTGAATCCCTCACTACGCTCAGGATTCTACAGTAGAATCACTCGCTACGCTCGTGATTCAATCCTAGAATCCCTCGCTTGCTCAGGATTCAAAATCAGCACTCGCAGCAAAAAACAGTTTTGCTCTCTTGTTGCACAAATAACTATTGTTTTATCATCACTACATAGTATAAAAACAAAGTCGCGTTCTCTGTCACTATACCTATCCTTATGTGTTATGCTTAAATCTTTATTGATTGATTGGTGTCTTGATTTTGATGTGGTTTTTAATAGATAGAGTGATTGAAGAGGAAGTTTTATATGTAAGTATATTACATCTTGTTACAACCAACTGGCGCGGAGCAGAAGTGAAAAATGTTGCAAAAACGGAGTGAAGACGAAGTAGTAGTTACTAAAAGGATGGCAGTAGATCCAATAATTATATTTTAAATTGATATTATACTATTATTAGATACACGACGATAGAACGCATATTTTTATTATCAATAATAGTAATGAATAATGTCAATTTATAGCCGTAAATAAGTACGCAAGTCTAGAGTGTCATCTCATCATTGGGTCATTCCGCGCTGCTATTACTCGCAGTGCGGGGGACTCCAATAGTCTTAATAGGACTCATATATTCACAATATGTTGTACACATTAATATGATGAGGTCATACACGTAATGGTATGAAAAATTAAACTACTACCACAGATGAAGAAGTGTATATAAGTATTCTGTGGTACTACTAAGGTAGGTAATGTAAATCATAAGTGAGCAAGGTAATGCATTCTTTATTTCTCCTCATGAAAACTGGCCTGTATCAAAAAGTATATTGACAGAAGAAATACATGAGATGGTAAATTCTTTATTTGTCCACATCAATACTGGTCAACATCAAAAAGTATATTTACAGAAGAAATTCATGAGATGGCAATGATCAAAGTGGTATAAATAAGTCATGAGTGAAACAGGTTTCCTTTTCTTTACAAAAACTCACGCCATTATGAGCACACCCAACTAGCTACTCGTACCTTTTGCCTCAGCTTTTATGTATTCCTTACTGTTATTGAACCTTTATTAGAATTCGAATCTAATAGGATTACATTAGATCATGACTTTAATACGCATAATGTCAAAAATCAGAAATACCCACGGTTATCTGCCCTGTACTGGTCGGGGGGGTATCTCTCCATCGAAGAAAATGTATAAAGTCACTTCGGCTTTCTTACAGTTCTAGGCTTCAGCTCATCTATCATGAAACCAATTGCTCGAAACATAGGCCTACTGGTATATACCTGCCCGTATTAGAAATAGGCTTAGCAGCGTCTATTTTAGTTTGTACAAAGGATATTTCCAGTCCCGGCTATTGTTAAAAAGTAAAAAAAATCTCAGTCAATAATACATAATAATATATAGTTTATTAACCTTTTAACTCAGATGGAGTCGACTTTCTATAAAATATGCAATTCTATTCTATATAATTATAAACATAATGTTGTCAGTTCTAAGACAAGATTAATCTTACTCTTCTCGAGTTACCTATTTACGTACAACGTCACATAATTATCCCCGAAGCATACTTAGGAGGTTATACTCACATTACAAGTACTCGTAATGTGGGTATAACCTCAAATACTGTATAGTTAAAAATTGTAACCTTAGACTTGGATGAGTAAGTATTTCTTTCAGATAAGTGAAATGAAATTGCAGTTCCCACGATGATGGCACTAGTAGTAGGTACCTATTTACGTTTGCGGCCCTAAATTTTGAAATCTAACACTCGTTCTATTGGTGTTATATAACGACATAAAAATGACTAAAACCATAGAAATGGTTTCTTAGTTCTATTATATCATATTTATTATTGTTTGCGAATAGGTATTTACGTGATTTCCCCCCTTAGGAAAGTATTTCACTAACCCAAAGATATTTTATTCAATCTATTCGGCTATCAATTTATTTCTAACGTAAAGAGAAACTGTTATTTGATAAGACGGTGAAATAACGATAAGTATGATCAAAACTGTGATTACTGCAATTAACAATCTATTAAACTGTTTCTGAAGAATCTCTGATATCATAAAGCACTGAGGTACCTATATTAAAAGGTTGCGTATTTAGAATTTGCTGTCGGAAATTTTAGGGCCGAAATTTTAATTTTTAAATTTTTTAATTTTAACCGGGCTCGGTGGCAATTTTGGCGTGCTCCACGAGGCAAGGCATAAAATTTATCATATTATTATGCAACTCCTTTCTATAAGCATGACGTGTAGAAAAGAAATGTTTTTTGTTTGCGAACCTATTTGTTTTCTACTGTTACAAATACGTTTTTACGTGGGCGTTTAAAATACACTACGTAATTAATGCTATTAATGATACTATAATAAATTTTGTTTATGCGCCGATTTAGCTCATCGGTACCGTGATTTATTAATTGAACCTTCATTCTTGATCAGATCTTCATCCGTTACACAAATAAATGCAGTGCTCAATCTGACTTTGCTTTTATCTGATCCCTAATTAAGGTTTATTTAAATAATTGGAAAAAGACCAAGAAATAAAATCGTGGGCCTGAGTGCTGAGTCATTAATAAAATCTTTGAGGCATTTTTATTATATTTCAGTTTCCAAAATTGTTATATAATGAAAGTGCTTGTTTCATGGTTAAATGTTTTGTGTCTTGTGTGAGAGATAATTACATACTATATTTTCTTATGTCGGTAGCTGAGCCAATTGCAAGAATATGGTATAAAATGTACAGCACTACAAACGGATCAACTTGGCACTCTGAAGTGGATACCGACTGATCAATACCTGAGCGCAATTCCTGGTTCCATTCAAAGCTTGCTAAATGGAGCCTAAGTTTCACTCTCTCTCTTTTTTACAGGAGAGGTTGACCTCGTAACCCATACAATGTATATACTTAAGTATTTGTTAATACTCGTCCATTGTTTAGCAGACGTCCTAAATGTGACGTAGGTTCTTGTACACAGTATGTGGACAGTATTTGACAGTATTTGAATGTATAAAGAGTTTAATTAAACCAAAGTATATATTATACACATATCTAGTAACAAAATTCTGATATGGATTAGCTGAAAGCGTGCAACATTAATAAAACCAGTTCGTTGTATTGTATTTCGTAGAAATGTAACAACGGCTGCAAGCTTAGCTGATCTCGAGGCTACTCGTACCTACACATTATACACAAATATCATTTCCTATAATCCTGAGTGAAGCTCAGTACCCACATTTTTTATTTAGTCCAGTAACATGCCGTATACCAATAGGTACGTGAGTACGTGACTATTACTATATAATCCTGATACTCATCCTAATATTATACACAAATTGAAGGTATTATGTGACTTTATCCGAATTTTCATTGTCTGGCGCGGTACCGCAAATTTTTTTTAATTACTTATTTTAAGGTAATAATAATAAAAATCTCAGCTGTTTCATAGATTACCCGGAATAGACAGAAATGCTGACAAATATATAACTCAAGTTTCGAACCCGGGGCTTCTCAATTCTTAGGTACCTACTCTAACTGCCGACGCTATTGTAACCTGTTGCTGACAAATTTGTAATATTTGTTCTTTTATTTTTGATCGCTTATTCATTAGTAACAATCTTTTTAACAAAAACGGTAGGTACACTACTTCAATTTAAAATGTATTAAGAGAGAACGAGCGAAATATTTGAATCATTGATGTTTCGCGGCCAGCCGACCTAGCTATATTTCACAGAATAATTTACATACTTGCATGTTTCTCAATATCCAACTACACAATATTGCTACTAGCTATGTTGAATTTATTAGCATTCGTATTTCAGTAGGTACCTGAAGTGAAATTATTCAAATAATAAGAAATAAAATAATAATTTGTAGGTAGGTATGTTAGTAAAATAGCGCGTCGCCTGTGGTATTTTGGTATTTATGAGAATCATTCACCAAATGGAAATAAGTGCAAGTATTTGAATCACTGCGAATCACCTTAAATGTGAAATGAATGTCTCTCATTCTTCTCGGAAGATTCTCAAACCCGTGATTTGGGAGCTTTTGATGTTGTACTCGTACATATCATTAGAATTATGTTCATCGTTGGCTATTTGTGTATTAAATACTGAGTAATTTGGTGTTTAAACTGAATTAAAATATTTTTTATTTTTAACTTTTAGTAAATTGGCGGACCCTGTTCTCCTAGTTCTCATTGCGCTCGGATACCAATCAAGAAAACACGTCTACATGATGATGATGATGATCGACACTAATGAAGTGCATAAGTATTTCTAACTGTCATTTAAATGAATTACAATAAGGTGTGCTGTTACGACTATAGCTATAGTAGGTGTCAATATTCATTAACTCATTTCTCTAATCAATCTATTCGACCCGTGCTAAGTTCAAAATCGATTGCCGCCTACCTAGGAACCGTGACACAATTTTTGTTCTAAAGTGGCAGGTCACTGGGTTTATAAAATTGATATCAACTCGCTTGACTTTGAACTACTTATATATTAATGCTTCGGAGTAACTCTGTATCAACCGCTATTCGTTTATCCTGAACTCCATTTGTCTCCGTAATTGGCTGGTTGTTGGTTCAATGAAACAAACAAATATTATATTCACAGCGTGTGTTGTTTTATTTGGCAAATAAAATAGAAGCACAAACTACCAATATGTTTGTAATTCTGTATCTAAAAATATTACTTGTTTGTACAAATGTTATATTAACAGCGTGTGTTATTTTATTTGACAAATAAAATAGAAGCACAAACTACCAATATGTCTGTAATTCTGTATCTACAAACATTATTTGTTTGTAGAAATATATCGTAATGTTAGATACATCTTTCAGTGCAAATACTGTTATAATATTGTAAATTAGTGTTTGTTTTTCTCCTTGTTGAATAAATATTGTATGGTAATGAGAATATCATATTTACTCAACGATACATACAATATTATTCAAATTAATAATTATAAAAATTAATGATGAAACGATTCTTATTGATTACACTCTGGCCCGATATGTGGCTAATATAGGTACATGGGAGATATTTAAAAATACTTGGGCTTCAATTAACAATTGTAAAAAACTTCGCTAATATTTTCTACTTGTCTACTTCTTACTGAGTTGGTAATATTCAAAATCCTCCAATTCAATATTTATTCTTGGATGACTAACACTACGGAACAAAATATACTTAATATAACGTACGAATAAACGTACTTCATTGTTGTGTGACTAAAAATCTAATAGATAAGTATACTAAACAAAATGTTGCCGCAACTTCACTATGTAGAAATGGAGATGTTATATCTAAACTTCGCATATGTATGTAAGTATACCTATACGAGCACAAGTAATATATTGTAAAGGAAGAAGTCCTCTGCTTAGGAGAAGCGAGATACCAAAGTTTTCAAATCATCAGATACCTACTTACCGTCAATTAGGTACTTTGCCACTCACATTCTCATCTTGCAGATTAGTTACATACTTGGAATAGTCATTTAGAACTGAAAGATAGGCCAACCAAATTTTAAATAACTTCGCATATAGAAAATATACGAAACAGACCTTTCAGCTTAAGTTACCTGGGTAAGTGGACGAGTTAACTTACAAAAGATAATTAAACAGACTTCGCAGTTTTTATTTAACGAAATTAATTCCAATAACCCACATCAAACGCACCCTTTACATAATGTTAAAAGGCCCTTCTGACTATTCGGCCATTCCAAAGTCCCCCCAGTTGCCCTGGTTAAATTACCAAATATCAGTTGACGTCCCCTAGCCCTTGGTACGATGTAAAAACAAATTGACAGCGGGTATGCAGTAATAGAATAGCGTTGGTAGCTGAAGGCAAGTTTCAGCTATGGAACTCGGAACAACACAGATGGTCGTGTATTTCCCGAGGCGCAACAAGTCCGCGCCATACTGACTGGATTAACGATATTATCAAATTGTAGTATTACATAACCGTACATTTCTACGTTGCTGATATCGAAAATATTGTTGATCAAACAATATAATAAATAATAGAACTACGACTAAACCTTCAACTAATCAGAATAATAGTGTTTCATTTCTAATAAGTTGAACACTTTCTCCGAAAGTAAATAGTTACTAAACAATCGCTTGAAAATACAATTTGGCTAAAGTAATAACACTTTCATTTATATTAAGTTATACGAAACTTGTAAAACGTTTAACTTTATGTAAATGAAAGTTATTGTTTTTAGAACAAGTGTATTTTCAAGCAAAAATAATACATCTACATCATTCAAATATTATACGTAGCTCGATTCGTACAAACACGTATTTTGTAATAGGTTATACAAATTTCATTGGTATTGAAATTGAAAATATTTATTATAGAAGTTTCTTTGTATAAGGACGTCACTTGAGTGAAATTAAACGATCAATAATCATATGAGAAGCAGGTCATCGTAGTAGTTCATAATATAGTTGATGGGTGTTAATATAGCGCTGTTCTTACAAGAATATGACGTGTATAATTGTATAGTGTAAGGATATTTTTTAGTAAAGATAGTTACTGCATCACTATTATTTTATTTGCCAGCCTCCGTGGCGCAAAGGGTGGTGCACGCGACTGCTGCGCAAGAGGTCGTGGGTTCGATCCCCACTTTGGATAAAGTATTTGTGTGATTAGCACGACTAATTTATTCGATGGCTGGGTGTATTTTATGTAGATTAACATACATAACATAACATAAACTCACGCCTGTATCCCCGAAGGGGTAGGCAGAGGTGCTAGCACCCACATTACGCCAGTTTAGTTTAGGTCCCAATGTAATAGGTGGTGGAGCCTATTGCCATTAACCGGGCACTTATGAACCTGCGATAAATACACACATAACTTCGAAAAGCATCTAAAAGTCACTGGTGTGCGCCATGGTAAAACCTGGGATCGAACCCGAGACCTCGTCACTAGACAAACGCGGCCCCTTTCCTCTAGAATAAGTAAATGTTTAAGAAAAAAAAATTATATACCTAAGTATATTAAAAAAAAATATATTTATCCGTTGTCTAGATTCATAACACAAGCAAATTATATACTAGAGGGCGCTGTGTGATATGTCCACAAATATTTAAAACTATAATATAATGAAACTGCCGGTGAAACCAGGTAAAAAATATGAAATAACATTTTAGACGACTCCTTGGTAATCTTGGAATCTACATGAGGTAACTGAAATATAGTCAGTATGGTAGCTCTAAATTGTACTAATTAGGTTGGTCAAATATACTTGAGGTATGGATAAAACATGAAAATGCTATCCTGAAATGTGTAATATGTGAGGCAAAGACGGTAAACTTTCATTTCGCACAGATTCTTTCCGTTCCAAGGTATATATTTAATATAATAAGTTACTTCAAGCTTCTAAATGTCGTCTCGTAAAAGGAATGTTGTAATTAGATAATTAGAGAAATAATCTCGCAAAAAGGTGCCATTAGTGACGTCGTTACATTTATACTTATACCGTCATCCTAGGTAAGAAACTTTTCCAAAGCAGAACTGGGGCTGGGTGTTTAGTCCTAATTAAAAAAATATAGCTTATCTTGAGGCGGGTTCACATTTGCGTAACGATTAACCGTGTACGTATCAGAAGAGCGTGGCAGTTCGATAATTTGGACGTATTTATCTGCGTGATAGCGGAGCTTAAATGAAACCATCAATCGGCTCGACTTTGTGCTGTCACGGCAACGAGCTGTCCGGTCCTGTACCGATAATGCCTGTCCAGTCCGTTGTTCGCGTCACTAATGTGGACTTTTAATTTAGGTTAATTAGTTTCTAGTACTTCTATTCTCATGGAAATAGACATACCTATTATAAATGAGCAAGTCAAGTTCTTCCAATGACAGCGACTCAAGGTGTGATTACATTATAAATTGACATCTTGTCTACCTCAACTACTGAAAGCGGTCAGAAAATGAGAAAAATTTCGTATAATATATGACGGTATTTTAAGTTAGTATTATATTTAAAAACAGTTTTACCTGGCAACAAAGCCATACAGCTCAAGAACTTCACGATCAAATCGTTGCTGCTATAGAAAATGATCTCAAAAAGGCACATAACTCTTCAAAGCATACAAACATGCCTTCAATTCTCTCGGACAAAACAAAAAAATTAATGTCAAGACGGCAAGCTCTTCAAAAAACAAAACCAAAAACTAGAAGTATGAAAAACGAGCTTAAAGCTCTCTACAAACTGATAAGTAAATACATCCGGCATGACTACAACATTCATCGTAAGAAGACCATTGAAAAATATGTGCTACAGTCCGGTAGTTTAAAGAGAGCCCATAAAGAACTTAGACTGCATAAAACTTGGATAGAAGGACTTAAAGCTTCAAATAAAACTACATGTCATAGAAACGAAATACTTCAAGTTGCAACAAAATTCTATAAAACTCTGTACAGGTGTGCACACAGTGGAGAACGGGCTTCGGTTTTGACTCTATCAAAAGAGATATCGCCCGATATTGAAGACATAGAAGAAGCTGAAGTATTGAAGGGAATAACAAGATTGAAATCTGAAAAAAGCCCAGGACCTGATAAAATATCCAACGACGCCCTGAAGCTAGGAGCTCCCTATTTAGTGAGCCCTCTAACACTGCTCTTTAACCTCGTTCTGAAGACGTCGACTACGCCGAAACAATGGACAGAGTCGGACATTATTTTGTTGTATAAAAAAGGAGACCCAAATGATATAAACAACTACCGACCAATAAGCCTACTGTCTTCAATATATAAACTATTCTCGTCAATTCTAGAAAAGAGAATCAGAGGCACTATAGAAAAGCATCAGCCCGTAGAGCAGGCAGGATTCAGAAGAGGATTCTCTACTGTAGACCATATCCATTGTATTGAAATGATAATAGACAAATATCAAGAGTTCCAAAGGCCGCTCTATATTGGATTTATCGACTATCAAAAAGCTTTTGATACTTTGGATCATCGGTCAATATGGGAGTGTCTAGAATCGCAAAACATTGAAACAGGATATTTGAAGGTAATACAATATATATACAAAAACTGCAACAGTAGAATAAAACTGGAGACGACTGGACCTTCAATACCCATAAGAAGAGGAGTAAGACAGGGCGATCCCATCTCTCCAACTATATTCATAGCAGTTTTACAACATGTCATTGGTCAACTACAATGGGAAGGGGTGGGTTTAAATATAAACAATAAATATATAAGTCATCTGAGGTTTGCCGACGACATCGTGTTGCTGTCTGAGAGTAAAACCGAGCTACAGTCGATGCTAAATGACCTTCACGCCGCAAGCCAACAGGTAGGACTAGAAATTAACCGTAGTAAAACTAATGTTATGACAAACTATTTGAAGTCCCCTGTATACCTAAACAATGAAGCGCTGGAGTACGTTGACACCTATATATACTTGGGAAAACAATTATCCTTTCAGAAGAACAGAAACGAACATGAAATAGATAGGAGAGTTTCAATTGCATGGAAAAAGTTTTGGAGCTTAAAAGAAATAATGAAAAGTGACATGCCAATAAAAATTAAGCAAAAAATTATGGATACCTGCATATTGCCAACATTAACATACGCTAGCCAAACTTGGAAGTTCACATACCAAGCGAAAGCAAAAATCAGGACGTGTCAAAGAGGAATGGAAAGGAGTATTTTAAAAATCAAAAGAATCCAAAAAATACCCCACAACTTAATTCGAAAGAAGACAAAGGTTACAGACGCTTTGATTTACTGTAAAAAGCTCAAGTGGCGTTGGGCTGGACACGTAGTCAGGCTAGCAGATAACAGATGGACAGCAAGGATAACATCCTGGAAGGGTCCATCAGGCACCAGAAAGAGAGGTAAGCCAGCTGCCCGGTGGACCGACGACATCATACAAGTGGCTGGCAATCAATGGATGGAGACAGCGAAGAACAGGAGTATTTGGAAATCTCTAGAGGAGGCCTTCACCTTCGAAACGAGGGGTTCTTACATAAATGGTAAAACATAATTTATAAAAATAATGAATAAGTTTTTTAAATGTAATAGATAGAATTAGTAATAAGTTTATTTTTGTACTCTTTTGTAAGAAATATAAGGCTTTTTTATTTTTTTTATTTATTTATTATTATATATAGATCCAAGATCCAATGCTGTATTTTTATACCACCGATTTAAATATATACGGCAGACAAACGGTTCACCTGATGTCTAACTCGATATAGTTAATATCAGACATAATTTCAGTTCCACAGTAAACCATTTTTGGTCGTTTACCGATCAGTGAGTGCAATTACCATGAGAATACATTCTTAAATCAAAAGATATCAGGTATAAGACTTACCGGGACTGCTTTGTTGCTCTCATCAACGAGGGTGTCAGTGAGGGACAGCTGGCCATCAGTTACAAGAATCTGTAAGCCTAGGCGATAAACGCCCAAGATCTTCGGAGTACCCCAACGCACCCGGTTGTGCAGGTACAGGGTGAGCACCTCTCCAGGGTCGATGGGCCGCAGAACAATCCATTCGAAACACTGTTGACAGGAAAAAAGCTACGTTAAAACAAAGTTTAAAATAATACTATTAAGTATGCGAAATTTGAATAGAATGCTTCAAATTTATTTCACATTGCATTCATAAACTTTTACCTGTATCTCAGAATAGGTAGGTATACCTGTTATATTTTCTAAGGGACAAATTTACTACTAAGGTATTCAGACAATTAGGCAATTCCGCAAGGTGACGATTGTCATAGATATATTATAGTCTGATAAAGCACATAGGTACAAACAGGAATACAATACTCATCTCACTTACACATTAAAATCTTAACACGCAAGCAACACTAGTTCTAAGACTGATCTGGAAACTGATCTGGTTGCAAAGTCTTTAGTGCCTCGGAGAGCACCCCGGTTGGTATATGACCATGTGTGTCAAGCAGCCATTAGTTAGGACGCGTCCAGGTGGTGCAATTGGTCAGAGTATTCCCCGTACAAAAGTGACTGGTTTCCTATTTAAATTTACTCCTATTCGTAATGAAGTCTATGTCGAAGTTTAGGTCAAATTTAACACTAATGGAAACATGAACTTTAGTAAAGTTATTTAGTAAAGTTGCTAATAGTAATATCCAATGGTTCTGTTTACAATAGTTATTAGGCGAAATACGGCCTATCTGTAATGAAAAGCTGTGAGCCAAGCTTCCAACTCAATAGGGAATTACAAATTCAAATTACGGGATAGGTACCTGTTTTAATAGACTATAATATGATAAGCCTATTATAACTATTATAATACTCAGTTGTGTATCCATTCTCAATTCTCGGCTTCACATATTAGATTATATAATTTACTTGGGGTAGGACACTTAAAGTTTTAACAATCCATACACCCCGTGTATCTGTATCCGTCCCTTGTATTGATCTTATCAGTAATATCGAGTCGAGGAGTGTGTGGACCCTATCAAGATCTACTGAATTTAAGCGACCACACGATCTACAGACGTAACTCTGTCGCAGGATTTCATCTCAGGGAAATCGAGAAAATCTCGTAACTAAAAATAGCTGACGCCATGATGATGATAAATTTAGTTGAGTTTCAGTTCGTATTATACGTACCTAATGTTAAAACTAATACTAAATTAGGTTGATTATATTGTTATATTAAAAAAACTCATAATTCAAATGTTCGGTATGCCATCGGTATCTTTATTATACGTACGATAAAATAAAATATGAACGTGTAAGCCGCGCGTGTTAATATTGTCACGTTATTTAATAAAACAACGTATTTCTGTGAGAGTTGATAATGAACAAAATATATTTTTCAAATAACAAAAGATATCTACGTCTGTCCACAGACATGAAGTGCAACCAAAGACATAAGTTCAATAGGAGGTTGGCTTATTTGATGTTAGATACTATTTGTGAATATACCTTTCTAACACCCCAACTACAGCAAATAAACTAACCGCCCTTAAAATAACAATATTTAACTAGACTAACTTTCAGGCTCTAGCAACTAACCCAAAAGCCTCAATACATTTATTATGCTTGACAGAATTCAAAGATTTGGTAAGAACATCAGCTGGCATATCAGTTGTTGGCAAATATTCTAAATTAATAATATTATTGCTAACTACATCTTTTATAAAATGATATCTGATGTCAATATGTTTACTTTTTCTATTACATGCGTAATTTGCCACCAACTTCTGTGCGCTTTGGCTATCATTGTATATTGACACAGTACAAAGATTACCAGTCAATTCATATAACAAAGATCTCAAATATATAGCTTCCTTGCTCGCTTCTGCTATAGCCATATATTCAGACTCCATGGTTGACAATGCCACTGTTCTTTGTTTCCTACTCTCCCAGGAAATAGCTGAGCCTGACATTACAAAACAATAGCCCGTATATGATCTACGATCTAAAACATTACTTGCCCAGTCGGCATCAACATATCCAACAAGTCCAGCTGTTTCCTTTACATACTTTAAACAAAAATTCTTAGTTTTCTTAAGATACCTGAGTATTCTCTTTGCATAATTCCAATGAACACTTGTATGACACTTATTAAATTGACTAAGAAAACTGACACTATAAGATATATCAGGTCTTGTAAGAGTAGATAAAAACATCAAACACCCAATTAATTGTTGATATGGAATTTCTTGATCACAGTATTCAGACTTAGGAATATCTAATTTACTCTCCATAGGAGTACTAGCAACCTTACAATTCAACATATTGAATTTTTCCAATAATTGGTCTATATACTGTTCCTGATCCAAAGTAATAACATTTGACTGTTTATCAATTGTAACTCTCATACCCAAGCATTGTTGAACCTGACCCAAATTCTTAATCTTAAACTTAGAGCCCAATACAGAAATTAACTTGTCTGTCTCTATTTGATTATTGGAGTAAACATAAAAATCATCAACATATAACGCTATAACAATCTTTACCTTATTATTCATTTTTGTAAAAACACATGGCTCTATAGGACTCCTTTTAAAACCTAACTCACATAAACATTGGTCCACTCTCTCATACCATGATCTAGATGATTGTTTTAAACCATAAATTGCTTTTTTTAATTTAACAATTTTATTCTTGTTTGAAACACAATCAATAAATGGTTGAAGCATATAAATGTCCTCTTTAAGAAAACCATTCAAGAAAGCTGTTTTGACATCTAAATGAGTGACATCTAAATTTAACTGAACAGCCAATGCAAACAATAACTTCAAAGTAGAATGTCTGACAACTGGTGAGAAAGTCTCCTCATAATCAATACCAGGCTTCTGTGTGAAGCCTTTAGCCACTAAACGTGCTCTATAACGTACACTATTATCAACATTATATTTCCTTTTAAATACCCACTTACACTGTACTAAAGTTTTATTAGAAGGTAATTCGCTTACCGGAACCCAGGCATCATTTTCCTCAAAAGCCTGCAGCTCTTCCTCCATTGCCTCTATCCACTTATCCTTTTCTGGACTCTCCAGAGCTTCACGTACACTGAGTGGATCATGAGCAACATTTTGAGATGTTGTACATAGATTAGAAAATCCATAACGATCTGGCATCTTTCTTATCCTTTTTACTCTTACTGGTGGTGGTTCTGGTTGCTCATCTTCTTCAGATTTCTCTAGATCATCACCTGTACTAACTAAATCAGTACATGCATTAACATATTCTGATTCCGAAGACATGCTTGTATTCAAAGGACTTTCATCCCTCACTTCTTCGGCATGATGATTTTCTGAATGAACATCCCCAACTGTCACTGACACAACTGCTTCATTTGTGCATTTAGTTTCTACATTTTCATGGATAATTACATCTCTACTTGTTACAATCACCCTTTTAATTGGATCATAAAGTCTATAGCCTTTTACATTTTCAGAAAATCTATGTTTCTTCGACTTAGTATCCCACTTAAGCCGTTTCTCTTTTGGGACGTGTACCATCACTTCACTGCCAAATATTCGAACATGACTTAAATCTGGCTTTTTATTGGTCCAGAGCTCATACGGAGTTTTATCATTTAAACCTGATGCAACTGATCTATTTCTAAGGTACACTGCAGTATTTGTTGCCTCTGCCCAAAACCTCTTATCTAAATCTGCATCAAACAATAAACAACGAGCTCTTTCTACAATTGTTCTGTTAATCCTTTCACACATGCCATTTTGTTCAGGTGTATACACATTAGTTTTTTGATGAACAATGCCAGTCTGTTTCAAAAAATTTTCAAATTCGTTATTGCAGAACTCTAAGCCATTATCTGTCCTTAATATTTTAATTTTTCTGTCCTGTTGATTTTCTGCCATACTTTTAAACTCCTTAAAGTATTTAAAAACTTCACTTTTTGCTTTTAGAAAATAAACAAAGGCCATACGGGTAAAATCATCAACAAAAATCAAGAAATACCTGGATCCACCAATCGAAGTTGCCTCCATTGGTCCGCATACATCCGAATGTATTACATCCAGTGGATTGCTACTTCTTGTACCAGTGTGACCAAAAAGGCAGACGCGACTGCTTTCCTTCACAACATACTGTACACGTATTTTTGTTGATTACCAACTTATCTGTGTATGTTATTCCCGTAACTGCTCCATCTTTCATTTTATTCTGGTCGTTTATATTCAAATGACCCAATCTCCTATGCCACACTTCACTACTAACTGTTGAAGTAGGAGTAAACAAACATGACCAACTTATAAACACCATCTTCTTGGTTTGCTACAGCCACCAAACTGTTTTCTTTATTGTAAATATAGCAGCAGTTCTCCTTGAACTCCACATTGTTTCCATTCTTGATAAGTTGACTAATGGAAATCAAGTTTGTTGTGAGGTTAGGAACACACAACAAGACATCTTTCAAGATTATGTCATATTTGCAACCTGGAGTAACAGTTATGATATTCACATCACCCGAACACAATACTGGCATGACATTCTGATTTGCTGCCATAATCTCCTTGATGCTCGATGAATATGATGCATTCTGTATCATGTTTACATCTGTCGTCATATGAACGCTAGCTCCACTATCCAAATAAAAGTCTCGTTTACTGTAGTTCCCACTCAAGAAAACAACGGAAAACGCATTAGT
The DNA here is from genome assembly GCA_963691645.1 of Pelosia muscerda. Lineage (NCBI taxonomy): Eukaryota > Metazoa > Arthropoda > Insecta > Lepidoptera > Erebidae > Pelosia > Pelosia muscerda. Next base: position 17,489,673 of record OY829098.1, on the reverse strand, counting down.
TTTCTTCACTTGCTGTTGATCATTTTGTTTACATTGAGATTTGTAATGCCCAAACTGTTTACAACGATAGCATTTTATGTTTTTCTTTGCCGGTCCTGACACTGACGTTGACAATCCGCCGCTATGATAATTTGAGCTGTCATTCTGAGCATTGCTGCCAACCTTATAATTATTTTGTCGATTGTACTGCCCTCTGCTCAAAAAAGCACTTCCTTCCTCGGAATTGTCATTAGCTGCCAGGTCAATCAACTTTGTCTTCACTACGTCACCTGTAATGGCGATTCCGGAATGCTCTATCGCCATTATCATAGGGAAGTATTTTTCAGGTAAACCTGCTAGCATTAAGCACCCGATCCACTCGTCATTCACTGAAAAACCTGTTCCAGACAATTTTTGCGCGGTTTCCATGATTTGCGTTACATATTTGGTCATCGACTCGCAGTTGTCGAGACGAATTGATATTAAGTTTCGCAATAAAGTTATTCTACGAGAAAATCCGGAATCATCGAACATAGTTTGCAGTTTCTGCCACAAATTCTTTGTACTTGAAGCATCTTTGATGTGAACATATAACGACGGGTCGATCGTCAAAATTAACTTAGCTTTCGCTTTTGCATCTTCTGCGGCTGCATCTTGAGTACATTCCTGCTTGATATAATTAGCTGTACCCTCCAAGACTAACAGATTCTCCGCTGCAAACGCCCAATCATGATAATTTTCACGCCCTTTCAACTTTGGCATGTTAGTTATGAATGAACTGGACGCCATTGTTGTACCTCGGAATTTTTCACCGTTTTTATACAAATACAACAATTTTAAAACTTGGTACTTTCACCTATGCTAGCTAAACTATCTGAATTTATCTACTATAAATCTATGAGCGTATTCTGGGCCCATAACCTAATAAAACAACGTATTTCTGTGAGAGTTGATAATGAACAAAATATATTTTTCAAATAACAAAAGATATCTACGTCTGTCCACAGACATGAAGTGCAACCAAAGACATAAGTTCAATAGGAGGTTGGCTTATTTGATGTTAGATACTATTTGTGAATATACATTTCTAACATTATTTATGAGAATCTTATTTATTATGAATTTCGTATACCAATCACGTCCAACCCATGATGAACTGTAAGAATAATTATCGTAGTTATTAGCTGTCTTGCGGCGCTTTCGCTCACAAACAATATTACTTTTGAGCCTGTTCAAGGTTGACTTGAAAGCACACGCCTTGCAAATTACGTGCTTAAGGATAAATTATGCATTTAATTAAATATACAGTAGCGAATAAGAAGATATAATTATGGCCGAAATTGTTTGATATTTAAACAACGGAAAGCAGGGTAATTAGGACTTCTTAGAATTATAACAGTTATTTAACTAATTTTAAAACAAACTAAAATAATATTTTAGGAATGAAGCTTCTTTTTCATCGGTCGCGTCGACGGTATTTCACTCGTCAAATTTTAGGAATGTAACTTAATATAATAATTATGGAAACTGAAAATGTACCTATCTTTGCCCCATTTTGACAATGCTTTCATTATGCGCGTGAACAAAGAGTGGAATTCTCCTCTGTATTTCTGGAAAGGTACAAGTCTGGACATCTTTAAGTCAGTGAATATGTTATTATAGACTATAATCTCATCATCAGCAGATGCGTCACAAGTCATTTAACCTAATATTTTACGTCGCTACGATACAATGACTCATTCATTATTATTACTAGTTAATAAGAGGGTAACATATATGGTTATCCCAAAGGCCATGTTTAACATAATTCTATACAATAATACATTCTGAAACAGCATAACAAAGAGCTCATACATCATATCTGTGTTTGTATTGAAAGCAAGAACCAGGGCTGAATTTGAATAATAATTAATGTCATGTTTCAGGTGAAACAGGTTTTAACACTCATTCTATAATTTTGATGTATATGACAGTGTTTCGTTCCATAAATTATACGTTAAATGTTGTTAAAAAGGCAAAGAAGAACGGCCAGATGAGATAGTGGTCAAACGTGAGCCTATTGAACATAAAAAAATACGGTAGGTACATACAATTGGCGGCCTAATTGCTCTATGGCAATCTTTTACAGGCTACCATGCGATGGAGAGAAGCATTTGGAGAAAACTTATTCCGAGACAGTTTGGTATACTTGGTAAGTGCACGGCATATAACTTGACAAGGTTTTGTAGTAGTTGGTGTAAGTTCGCGCATCGTACACTTAAGAGACACAAAAAGTGCTTGTCATTACTCTATTCATTCACCAGAATGCCATTATTTATCTTGAATCATATCTGCTTTACCGCAACAGACCCAAAAATCATCTTTGAAAGAACTAACTATGTAATTAAAGCTAGATTGGAACAATATTACTTCACTATTAAAGGTGGTGGTAGTGCCCTCGGACCTATCTCCTATTTTTATACGATCAATCAGAAGTAATGTTGCACCGCTTCAGAGTAAATTGAGTTAGATTGTTTGAACCGTGCTTGTGAACACAACCTGTGTGACACCGAGCGCACTAACGACGTAATTGCCAATATAACTGTACGGTGTTCCTCCATCCGACCTGTCCATCAATTATAAAGAGATTAGGTTAACAAGTCACAGACACTGACACAGATGACTATTAATAGGTATAAAGGATTAATTTTACCAGTGTTGCTAGTGACTGCTAATTACGCAGAAACTTCCATTTAGTGCTTTTAATATTAATAATAAGTTTATTGAATCCATCGCAAAAGTAATTCAGTGTCTGCCTCCTAAACTAGGTCATAATATATAGGTAGGTACCGTATATTATTTAAATTAGAAATACTATACTTTTGAATTTTAAGTCTTTCCCATAGTTAAAATAAATTATACCTATATCTAAATATAACATAACATAAACTCACGCCTATATCCCCGAAGGGGTAGGTAGAGGTGCAAGTACTCACTACAAAAATCAAATATTACAAATAATAATAATAAGTAACTGTATAAAATACTTCCGTTTCAATCAACTACAACCAACCATTAGTAGTTAATTTATTTGACGAATTAGCCTTTCAACTCTGGCCCGGTACGCTACGATCGAGACTTTTAGTCATATATTGAGTATATGACCGATGGGTGATACAAACGTAATATTTCATGTCTAACCAAGACCTTTCAAAAAATAGCGTCAAAATCTGTTCAAATAGTTTTTGCGTTCACAAACAGACAATAATACCTAAGAAATGTTTAAGCTCAGTATCAGTACAGTTAAGATAAAATAATCCCAGTATTTATTTTAAATATCTCCAACAGACTCGACCAGTTCACATTTACATAGTGCCTAGTATAAATATAGATAACTAGGTACACCGTTATACTTCTTTACTGCACACAAATGTTTCCATAGAACTAACCATTTGAATAATAAAATAAAATATCTACTTCTAAATTAAGATGATGTTCCTATGTCACATATTGGAATGTAACCACTTTTTAGCGTAGCATTATATACAGCTAAATAAGTCGCCACAGAAATCGGTAAAAAGTGGTTTCATTTCAATGTCTGTTTCTAGTTTTAGAAAAGAAAGAAAGTACTAGTTTAATAATAGTACTTACATCTAAAAGCTAATCTTCATTATGAACTTGCTAACGACTAGGTACATAAAGAGTGTCTAGCGAATTGCAATTTATTTTCTAAGATGTTGGTCTCACTGGTTACACAACGTAGCGCGACATCTTGATGAGGTTAATTTGCTACAGCAAAGGAAATGGATTTGAGAGTAAATGCAGTTAGAACGCGGTGAAATTTGGAACCTCGCTTTTAAGGAACTTACCCCACTCTACCAGTTTAGTACAGTGAATCGCAGTTTGAAAGAGACCACTTCAGTACTGTACTAATGATATATTAGTGTATTGAGAGTAACTGAACCATACCCTGCCCAAAACAGAAAATTAAATATGCACTTTAATAAATAATGTAATTTAATTCATTAAAGTATGAAGGTATAATTACATCCCACCCAAATCAGACAATTTATAATGTAATTTACTACATCAGATACTGCGTAAAATAAGTGTAATACTATAATTTCTTATTTGGGTAAGGTAGGTGTCTATGCGCCTATATGGAAAACGCGCCCGTGCTCAACCGATTTATAAATAACCGAAAATAAAATGTACGACGTTATTCAAAGTTAACAAATAAAACAAATCAAAAGTTTTCCACGCGTAGTCAAAAAATTCTATTCACATTGTGAGTGGTTGGATGCGTTTAAAACTAAACTAATCTTATACTCGTTTACAAGTTTGCGTACATAAGTCTTCTAGGACGTTGGATAGCGGAAATAATATCCTACTAGTAATATAAATGTGCAAATTTGTGGGCACGAAGTTAGATTATTGTACATCCGTGCTTTTATATTCTGTTCCAAATTCGACCTCAAACACTGTGTTGCAAAATATCTTGGTTAAGTATGTCAATAGTACATATCCATTATAAATCTACATGTAACCCGGATTTCATTACAAATCCTATTTGAATGGCGCACGGCATTACAAAATGTGTCGCAAGCCACCTGTACCAACTTGATATATTGTGCTATTTCCGATGCTATAAAAATGTAGTTGTACTTTCTAATACAAAATTTATGAGGTATATTGCCTGTTGAATATTCTATTAGCATTTCATGCTTGTTTACGACAAGAAGGGCTCAGGAAGACATGTTCAAATATGAAGGGAAATTTGACTGCCTTAGAGTAAACCCGCAGCCAGGGTGCCTTTGGTGTAGGTGATATCTATGGGCATTCAGCCCACGATAAAAAGGGGCGCCTTTTACTATTTTTAAGATACCTGTTCAAGTATCGCGGGAAATAATAGAGCCCTTTGGCAAAAAATAAAATATTAGATAGAGCAACCCTCACAAGTCATAAACTACACCTACGGGAAGAAAATTTGTGGTTTTTGTATTTTATGTTGCCGGGAACCATACCATTATTCTACCGATTAGGTGGGAAGCGTATTCTGTGGCGAATATACGTTTATAAGACTAAGGGTGTCACTTATGCCCTACTGACTTCATATATAACTTTCTAATACCCTTCTTTAAGAACCTCAAATTGTAGTGGCTCGGAAAAAACACAACATACCAGTTACATTATGGAAACCTTCTTTTAATTACCATGTCATTTATTTTCTTGATTACCATGGAAATTTTTGGGCTCATATACATGTAAATTTATGCATGTGTTATATATAGGTATGCAAAATAGAGAATGACATACTAAATTACAGTGATATATCATTCAAAGTGTAGGCTGACGCGGCCACGCCTCGCGTACTCGGTAGGTACTTAAATATAAAATATTTTTGTTGAAATAACGAAGATTCATAGCATATGCCAGTACAGAATTCTTAGAGGTTGGTGGAGGTGGTATCCGTGGGGATTTTGCGCACGATAAAATAAAAGTACAGAATTTTTAGAGTAACCTATTAGTTGTCTTGGAGTATTGTAAATTACATAGGTAAATCGAATATGCTGTCTAATCCTAAAGTTTTTTTTATGTTTACTAAAACTCTATAATAGCATACATATACATACTTCCATCTTATAAGGAAAGACTGTTGTATCTATTTTCAATTTAAAAATTATCTATAGGTATATCGATATAAAGTCTAAAAAGCCTTAAACCTATCGAGACGTAGTCTTATTGCTTCTAACCCTTATGCTTCACATGTGCGGATATAGATAAGCAAATGTCGCTATTTGAACAGAATATTTAAATATTTTCTAGGTTTTATCCTCTGTAAATGGAAGCAAACTTTGGTACTGGTACTTACGTATCTATATATTTGTAAGGTCTGAGAATAGCTTTTAGAGTGTTTTTCAAAGCACTGCTGGTGACTGATCCCCAATATTCCCAGTATTTTAATTTATCGGAAAAGAAGTCTTATTTTCCTGCCTATGCATTGGCAGTTGAATTGGCTTTACAAGTGGGCCTTAAGTTTCACCCTTCCGCCATCAACACCCTGCGCAAAACGTTTGCTAAGTCAGCTAGTAATTATGTAATTAAAAACTTGAGCCAAACATGCAAGCCACTAAAATAATAGTATAAATAACGATAAAAACGCGTTACAATTTAAGTCTTTGTTTAGTTAATAGTTTTTTTTATTTTTAGGTTTTATTTGACAGGTAATTAATTTAATATCTAATGACAATAACTGTATAATATTTTTCTATAAATTAAAAAATGTATGTGAAAAACGGTTGACACAAAAACAAAAGAAAAGAAGTTATTGTAGTTTTGCTAACCGAATTTGGGTTAGTACACTTCATAATTTAAGGTGTATGCTAATATGGAAGTGTGTGCTAATATGGTTGCACAAGAGGTCGTTTCAAAGAAAACTTAAATATGTCTTCGTTTAATTAGTATCCTTATTCTACATAATTTATATCTTCCACAAAGTATGGCTAAAAAGATAAAGGTACACTTGGCAGCGCAAATGTACCTTACCTTTTAAGGTATATTTCGACATAAGGTACTTTATATTTACGATAGGAATAAAGTGCATACAAAGAACTTATTAGATATAAACATCGTAATATTAATATTATTATACATATACAGGGTGTAAGGGGAACGCTCCCGAAGCCCAAGGCCCCTGGTAGTACAGTACACAACATATTGGGCCACTAAAAAAAATTACGGCAATGCATTTTTTTTTTATTTTTCTTTTTTTAAACCTTTTAACTTTAACTTGCGTTATTCACTCTATGTTAGTATAGCTGAATGAAACAAAAATTTCATGAAAAATCATGAATTCGCAAGATGGCGCTACTTGTTCTTTTTTGCAGTGAGGTGTTTTTATGAAATTTTCGTTTCATTTAGCTTTACTGATATGATGGAGAGAGCAAACAATGCGAAAAACTAAAAAAAATGAGCCTTCGGTTTCTGGAGCGTTCCCCTTACACCATGTATGTTGAATTTTGGACAGATTCTGTGGCGTGGCGGTAGTGAACGCAGCTGCTACGCAGAAGGCGCGGGTTTAATCTCCGCTCAATGTAAATAATTAAACATAATCTGTTCTTAGATAAATCAAAATATATGACGTAATATCATTCTATACGAGCCTTAGGCTCTTATCTGTCTATGTACTAGAATACGTAGCAGAGTAGAGTAGCGCATAATACCTACCTATCAACAATAACCATGTAAACGTAGAAAGTTATAGTGGCATTTTTTAATGTTAAACGACAATAACCGAAACCTTGTAACCAATGACTCATCGGAAATCCGTTTAGTTCATTTACCCACCTAAATGACCTGACTATAATTTAGTAGTGTGGCTGTACCACGCACTTCCAGCCAAATACTTTGAAACTGTTGATTAAGTTGTGGAAGTTTACTACTTACATACTTTTTGTTCGAGAAATATTACCTACACATTTCCTTCATAGTAGCTACACTAGCATTATTTTTTTAACGGTGGGTAACTTGTGGCTTTTTTTAATATTTATACGAAAAGTTTTAATGAAACTCAAAGTTTAAAAGGCGAGTGCGGCAAAAGAGAATATTGATACACACTGTGCCTATATATTGTTGTTGTTGAGGGAAGATTGGTACAATTATCTACATCTACTACTCTGCAGGGGGTTGATTTGACCTAATTTGATAAATGAGACAAATATTGTCTCTAATTTATTATGAATTAAGAATCAATTGTAGTTCATTAAGTTGATACTGTGGAAAAGCCTACTAACGTACCCTGTACCTACTAACGAAATATAAGAAAACGTATCTAGGTCTATCAAAGTTGATGATCGTAATGAAGATCTTTTTGAAAGTGTTATTTTACTCACTGGAAGGTGGGCTAGGAGAGGGGATCGTGGTATCATCGTAAAATGTAAAGCATAGTTATAAGGTTGCAATATGCCTATTAAAACAGCAGTTATTTCAGTTATACCACTTAGGTGGCAGACAAGCACATGGCTCACTTGATGCAAAATAGTCACCGTGGTCTATGAACGTTTGCAACACCAGGGGCGTTACACTCATGCTGCCTACCCAGTAAAACCTTGTAATGCCCTTCTTGGAGAACCAAATATTGTAGTCGCTTGGAAAAATGCCGAGGGGAGTTCATTCCATAGCTTGAGCGTACGCGGGATGAAATTCTTATCATACCACACAGGGCGCATCGTTTTCGGTTTTAATATGTGAGAGTGAATTCCCCGCCTATGGCTCGTTCGCATTTAATAAAACACTCACAGTGAGGCAAAGCCCCTCCTGAGGTTAAGAGGTTCAACAACGAATGGGAGTATGGGGTTGTCGAAGATGCTCAGCGCCCGTCTTTGTACCGAACCGAAGGGGTCAAGCTGATATGCAGGCGCCCCAGCAAAAGGGTAAAAATATTAACTCATATAAAATTAGGTACCGGTTGAAAAGTATAATTATGTAAAAATAAGTATAAAATAACTCGTTAAGTATGTTATTACTAATAGTTAGTTTATATAAAATATATAATACTAGCTGTTGCCAGCGATTCCGCCCCCGTGGACTTCTGATCCTGTGCCCGCTGCTTGGACTTCTGATCTTGTTCCCACTGCTCCTTGAAAACCTTTTGTGGAGCTCAAGGAACAAATTAAAAAAAGAATTACTTGAATTGATTCAGCCGTCTTCGAGTTATGCGCTTACCAACACATTTCTCGATTCATTTTTATATACATTATATATAGATTAGCTGCAAAATAACTGTAACTAAACTTAGCACCCTAACTATTGAACAGTTCAAGTGATAGTTACGAGATAAAAATACGTTAATCTTATCGTGCGTGAAACACAGAGCACATTATCCCTACCTTATATTCTTCGAGTAAATTCGATTGTCCTTATATTCTTTGGGTCCATTCGATTGCTTAACTTAATTAGGTATATAAAAACAAGTTTGTTTTACGAGCTACATTAGCGCCCAAGAGAGGCATTAGTTTACGGTCACTATTATCGAAAACGATGACTCGTCTAAGAAGTTCATTTTCAGGCCTGTGATTATATTAAGCATACCCCAAAGTCTTCAATAGGGAAAATACTTATACTATGTATATAATCTCTATATATAGTGCGCACAAACAGTTTTTATAGGAGAGGTCAACCTCGCAGAATATATCTAACCTGACCGAAGGAAGCTTGATAAGAAGTAGATAGTGGGCTTTTTATGAACACATTTACAGATTTTTGATTTTTAAAAAATGTAGGAATAAAAATATCTCGTTAAACACAAGTGAGGTGAGCTACTTACACAATGAGGCTACGAGTGCTACGAAATGGCTACGAAACACTGAAGGGTCATACAGACTAGTTTCACAGTTCGCCTAATGGTCACTTGAGCGCCATTCAGTCATAGTGCGGCTAAATATGAATCGCGCTTTAGTCTTTGGTGTAGCCTATGTATTCTCACTATAGTTGGAATGTAAAACCATGAAGGCAGGTACAGTCCCTTTACCTGCAGAAAAGGTACTATAGTCGATTTCTGTAAGTTAATAATGCATTCCGAAGTAACTGTCTACAAAAAGCTATTTTAATGGCATGAGAAAATTGCCCCGGAACAAATTTAAAGGTTTGATTAAAAGAATTAAACTGTTCCGAATTCAATTTTTTTTAGTTATAATGTAATGAAATATATATATGTGTGTGTGTGTGTGTGTGTGTGTGTGTGTGTGTGTGTACGAAAAAGGGCTTTAGTATGCGTAACGTTTCTTTTAACAAAATAGTGTATACATGTATTTTATTGCGTAATTTATATAAGTATGACACTGTGACTGCTCTCCCATAAAATAATTAAGTACTGAAAAAATAAACGAAAACGAATTGTGGTCTCTTCTACCAATCGAGTTTACTTTTATACTCGTATTATCACCATCAAATAAAAGCTGTTAAATCAGTTAAGTGTCCGACACAGCTTGTAAAACGAACATGTCAGACCTTTAAGTGGCACACAGAATATTGATTTTTACGTCAGTGTGATTTATCGCTGCAATCATATATTATTATTATTGCATGTTTACAGCTGAAGGCATAAATAGAAATGTAAATATTAGACATGTTAAACTTATACGATTATTAAACGTGCCCTTATATAGGGGCTTAGTTACGTTCATATACTTACTACTTTTGAAATTATTTATGAGAATTTAATTACAGTTTTGCACTAGCCGGGCCGCACCAGTTCCTCTGGGACTCATACACAGCAGCTGAGCGAATAGTTATTTAGTATCATACTTAGTTTATCATCACATGGCCTAGTTTAATTCATCTTATGGATAACTATAAAAATTAAAAAAGGAGTTTTATGCAGGTATTTATATCCAATGACAAATTCACAGTGCAAAAATGACATCGAAGAGTGGTTAAAAATATTTAATTACACACTTACAATGTGTCATAAAATATTTTCAACGCGACTGCTACACAGAAAGCGCGGGTTCGATCCCTGCTCAGTGCAAATATTTGTGTACATGAATATGGCTATTTGCACTGATCTGGTCGTGTTCTTCTGTTTGCGCATAGTTTAATGTTTTAGCCACTCACATACTGTAGACCTACACTTTACTAATGGTAAGAGGTAATAATGTTGTTAACTTTATTTATAATATTATATAAGCAGTTACTAAGCGTATAGTATTGACACCTTGCAAGAGCCGTCCTATGCAGGTTTTGATTTTAAAAACAAAAACGAATAGTTAAAACTAATTTAGTACTATAATAATGATATTATAACTGTTCTTTTTCTAAACGTGTTCAGCCGTAAACGACAACACTAACGTATTCCTATCTACTCAAACTGTAACCCCCAATCAGTTCCTAATGTCACGATGAATATACTAGTAAATATTAGAACTAAGTACTCATGTTATTAATAAAGCTAATCTCGTTAACTCAGGTTGAATACCGCCATCTCTTCACTCCATTTAACTTAAAGGGCTTACACAACTAACTTGTCAAGTTGTTAGTTCAGAAACCCGCAGGTTAAACACCTGTCTACGGAAGTTAATTATATTATCACCATAGTTTTGCTTTGCCTCACGACCACAGTGTATAAAGTTACAATATGTGCGGGTGGAGCGGTTAAAAGCGCGTCGCCAAACTTATTTAAAATTGCCATTAATAATATCCTAGCAGTCCCGGTGAACGTCATCCTGCCAACAAAAGGTCTACACATACCGACAACAATACTACCTACCGGCCACCGGTTCCATCTATTCAGGAATCCATTGAAATATATATACCTAATTTTATCCAAACAGGTCCAGCTGCTTGGCTCTGATACAGGCTTTACTTCATTTGTTTAGAGATCCTCGCATAAAAGTTGTATAACCGATACTAAAATGAAAAGTATTAATTGCTCCTAGGCTACAATTAGGGTAGGTAATTATGTTGCCAGGTAAAGGGCTTGTATGCAACCAGCAATAACACTAAGAAATGTAAATGTTCTTTAACTCCTAAAATGTATATTTATGTGTGTTAAATAATAAAGAGAAAAAGAGTCAGGGGTCCATGTGAACAATTTATGGAGTGAAGGTAACTTTGTAAAAGTATTCGTAAGTGTGGTAATGTGCGTGTGTGTGTGTGTGTGTGTGTGTGTGTGTGAATATAAAGGTGTGGGAGTGTGTTAGAGTGTGTACCTACAGTGCGTTAATGGTATACAGGCTATTTTTATAATGAATAGGTATATTCGATGGATAGCCGCTTTCGGAAAGTCATGATATGGAACAAAGTCATTCGTGAATTTGTGAGTATTTCGTGATCTTACAGTAACAGAAATATATACTCAAGGATGTTTGGTAGGATACACGCCTTAAGGTAAAAATCAATTATTAGTGCAGCTAAGTAAAATTACGCCACGAAGTCCAAAGAACTGCTAACTGAAGGAACACTACATTATATTTCAAATAAGATAATTTCAAAGTGTCAAAACCATCTACATAACATTAACATGCGTGCTTTAGAAGCTCGTAATTCTAGGGATATGTTTTCATAATATTACTTTATAGTTAATTTTATACTAGTTAAATATAAATTAGTGACTGGCTCTAACCTAATTATCGCATGTTACCTAATACATTCTTGAAGGGAAAAGGTACAGAGGGATATCGTAGCAGACAGTAGTGAGGAGGATTTAAGGAGATGTAATATCTCTGAAGTTCTTCACCCATACGACGTGCCATAAATTAAAAAAAAAAGAAATAAAGAAGACAAGTACGTCTACCTTGGACAGATGGTCCGATTAGACAGGCAAAACTTCAAGGCGGAAGTCGATCGTCGAATCCAACTTGGCTGAGCAGCATTCGGAAAGTTACACAGCGTCTTCTTATCCAAAATACCTTAGTTCTCAAAAACAAAAGGCGTGTTCGAGACGTGGACCTTTAATATGGACTTCAGATAGAAAGCTCAAGGTCACACAACGAGGCAAGGTTCGGAATTTTTCCACGAAATCGAATTAATTATGTGGAGATCTGTAGACCAACGAAAGTTACTGTCATAGTCCAACGGGTTAGCACACAACAAGAAGATCACTCTCATGGCCGTTGTTATTATTGCCAATAATTACTTACTATGGCTTGGTCCGCGTGAAATGGGACCACTGGATTCCGTTATAAAACCTGTCTTTGTGCTACCAGACTAATAATAATATATCTGTGTCAAATCCTCCAGATCCGTAACATTTTTCGTGAAATTGTGACAAATGTTAAGTCGTTCTCACAAGTAAATTAAATTAGCCGTAAAGTACTGTAAAAAGAAGTGCTCACAATATTTTATACTAAGTGCTCTTGTAAATAAATCATAGCTTACCTGATTAACTAGTATGATCTGATTCTCGTCGCTATGCACAAGGATGTTAGAGAACTTGTTAGTACCTGAAATAAGATAATTTGATATTGAATAAAATGAAATATGAAAGAAATCTCTCAAATAAATTTCATGTTATAATGGAATATAGCGTTCATTAGTATTTTATATTTTCGCAAGATCTTCTTCAAAGCCAGCTGAAGAGGCTCTCGTGAAAACAATAAATATCATTAGCATACCATTTGAACATTATACTAAAAGTTATTCGTACATAATATATTTTAGATACGAATATTTTTCGTAAAAATATTTACTTCTAAGTAGATATAAAATAATATTATGTGTACTGCCACTAGACAAGAAAATATATGTAGTATTAACCTTATCTACCAGTACATCGAGGTTTCAACTTTCAAATACCTACATAAATATATATATGTGTATTATATATATAATTCACCTATCACATGACTTCAATGATGTATCTGAGAAAGCTATCGAAGTCTGCTGAACTCACAGCAGACTTCGATAGTATCATAATATACTTAGGTAAAACTAGGTTAGTAATTGGAAAGTAGATTAGACTTTATTATTATGTAGGTACGAAGATTAATAATAATGTTTGATCAGATAAGCGAATTTAAAAAATAATACTCGCAGTCACCCTTTAACTTAGAAAAGTGGACGAAATTACCTGTGTCGTGTTCTAAGATATGTATACAGTAAAAGATAGTTTTACTTTTATATACTATCTACATTTATTGTTTTTATAATATCACGCCTATATCCCCGAAGGGGTAGGCAGAAGTGCTAGCACCCACATTTATCTACACTAATATTAAAAAGAGGAAAAATTTGTATTTGCATGCGTGTGTGTATGTTTGTAATAAATAAACTCAAAAACAATTGTGCCAATTTCAATAATTCTTTCAAGCTATATTTATTGCTATAAAAGATTAAAGATCCTTAGTAAAATTTGGTGTAAAAACCCAACCTAAAACGTCTTTAGTTGTATACGCTGCAGAAACTATTGATGATAGAACTAAAGTGATAAAGTGAAAGAAGAAAAGTGAATCGAATGGAAAGGTGAGTAGAAAATCGTGTAGAGCGCTATTTACAACACTGCGCGATAACCAACCACGCGGGTAGTGTCGCATGTGACAGCTATACTATAATTGGGGTGTGGTCGTGTTTGCACATTAGTGGAAAATTAAAAACCTTGTGTATTAGGTATATTATCTTGTCTGTGTGTCTGTTGGTCCGCGTTGGAAGTAACAACTGCTAAATGGATTTTATTACAATCGTTTGTTTTTTTGTAAGGTATTGGTTCGGCTTAAAAAGCATAATGTTCGATCGCATCAATATAGTAGACCTTGCAGCACGATACACAATGAAATACGTAACGCTAAGACATAATACAATATGTATAACGATGATTACTTTCGGTAAATTTAATTTTCATGACTCATAGAAATAATGTATTCTGGATAAATTACTGATGTCAGTTATAATCAAAGTAATATGAACTAAAGCGAGAAATGCTTTTACCAAGATATTATTGACAAGAATAAATTCCAGATTAGATTTTGAATCTGATTCGTTGTCAATCTTGGAATTATAAAGATAAATTGCCCTTTCTCCCAATAAATGAGGTCGCTTTGTAGCCGTACAGTCTTTGGAATTCACCACTTACACAAAGATGCTGAAACGAATTGAATAAAGCTAGGTATTGCGGCAGCTGACGTTTCGTTTTTCGACAATCAAAAGGATAATTAAAAAAGTTGAAAAGTAATCGAAAAGTTGTGTATCATAAAATTCATAAACGTCGATTGCCGCTCGCAGAAAAGTTCAAATTCAAATTCAAATAATATTTATTGTAAATCATAGGTACAAAAGATGTTAACAGAATAAAAATAACCTACTTAATATTGTATACAAACATATATATAACATAGCTGAACTCCTATGTTTCACCATTTGGGTATACAATATTAAGTAGGTTATTGTTTTAAGTCACTAGATTAGTCTTAAGTTATTCAGTTACCAGTATCACATCAAATTAAATAAAGAATTCATATCGCTAAATGTCAATTTAAACAAATATTTACAAATATTTATAATTAATTAATAATTATCATATACCATATTTCAGTATTCGTTATAATATTATTATGTATTAAGTATTAGTTTCCTAATTCAATGCATGCCATAGCACATATCACATAATTGGTCATAGTTACAAAATAGTAGATACAGATCCAGTTCTCTCAGAGATATTCAGAACACGTCCAATTTACGAGATACCTTTATTTGATATTTCACCTGGGGAGAAGATATCGATAATTGTTTTTCCTATTGTTGTTCCGTACGTTTTCAAATGGCAGGTGGATGCCGTAGGTATGACAATTACATACGTGACTGGTGTTTACAAATATACTGACAGAAACAGGTCACCGAAGTAAACATTATTATTATAATTTAGACTAAATTGAACAAATTGACTTGCATGTGCTGAAAATTGTAGAAATATATTGCTAAAATTGTTTAATTATATTTATTTTAATGTGTAATTTAATGGTAAACGTGCTGCAGAAAATTATTGTTACACGTTTTAAACTACATTTGTGAAAAATAAAATTGTATTGGAACATAAACTTTCTTGGACGAATGACACGCTACTGCTAATTAACCTATTAACCTCGATTATTGCAGGAGGTATAATGTCTTGAAAAAATTTAAACCCATAAATTGTCAGTCACCTATACCTATAAACAAAATGCGATTTAATAACTTATTTTTAATCGTCAATAACTTAACTAGATGAAAATGCAGAAATAATGCAGGTACAGGTAAGACCAGCTAATATCCGTCCTGAATATCGCTCCTTTAATTTTATTAAAGGAGCGAACAGAAATACGGCGGACAGTTATAATGGTCAATAAGATACCAACTTAGATAAGTCAGGGCCGTTACCATAACTTAAACCTTCTTAGTTAACTTTAACGTGAACGCCTTAACTGTCATGCTGTCATTTAATTTCTTTGTTGACCTCACCATACTGCTCCCATTTAAGTCTACAATTCGTCAAAGCTAATAAGATCTAAATACTTCATATATTTATGAATATTCATGGCATTTCAGATTTCTTTTGAAGAGGATCTTTAATACAGTTAACAGAAAATGTCGTCAAAAATTGCTATTTTGTTACATTGCATAACTTACTTGCCCTTAAATATTTCTACGATTCTCTTTCATTCTTTAAAAGATTCTTTAAATTCTGTTTCCAATCTTAACTAGCACTCGCCCTTATGCCGAGTGATTTTCAGGAATTTTTCAGTAGATCGAACCGTATCTAAAGGAATAAAAGGAAACTGACTCTCGATGTTTTTAAATTGCTTTTTCTAACAAAACATAAGAGTGATAATGAAACGGTCAAATGCAAATGTCAGAGACTTTAATCAGAATGTATAAATTACAATTTCTTATTATGCAGGATGAAAACATAATACCTACTTACGTAAATACCCCCAAGTACATACCTATATTTTTAATCATTGATGATCTAAGTAGTTGTTCTCTAACAGTCTATATACATATCTTACCGCTATAATAGTGATAGAACTTAATCGAGAGATTATTAAGAGAGGCTATGACCTTACTTGACTTCTTCCCACAGAGCGCACCTTGTGCATTGTGAACCGCGTTGTCTTAATCAGAAGCCACACAATGTGACAGACATAAACATATTATATATAGGTATTTGATTAAATAATATTGATCATGGTAATTCTGCACGGAACACACAAGCATTCTTTCTTTTTTCTTTTTTCTTTTGTTGTCAAATTTATCTACACCTTCACTGATGGCAAGTTAAAAAAGTTATAAATAAAAGGGCCAGATCGATTTATAAGTGTTGACCCCTAGATTGAATACCACAATATTTTCAAATTCGTTACTTAAACATGTAATGATGTATAAAACTAATGAAACCTTATGGTTATAATAGTCGAATATTAAGCACGCAGGCACTCTAATCACTTCAATTACTAAATTAATCTTGTAATTAAAAACACCAACCTGTAATTTAATGGTAGTGTCTATCCGTATAAATCTTCATACGAATCGTTTAGTCAAACTTTATATTATTAAAAAAATACTTGTGATAACGCACAAAGAAATACCCTTAGCGCTGGGCTGGCTCACATCGATTTTTTCGAACTTAAATGTAAATTAAATTATAATATGCAACCGAACATCAGACGCAGTTTAAATACAATCTGTTGAATATCGTGTGAATAAACATTTTTTATTTATACGATTGTCGCATGTTTAGTAAGTGCCTAGGCTAATACTGAACCGTCTCAATATGTTATTTTCTGCTATTTCGATGGATGACGAATCTGTCAAATCCAACTTAGAAATATGCCAACAGACAAGTAACGTAATAATATATTTAGAAACAGTATTGTACGGCCATGACTTTCAAAACCCACTGAGCCTATAACAAATAGTGACGTTCGCACTCGAAACTATCTCCTGGGACTGTGATTTAAGAGTCATTATCGTTACTGTGGTAGTAATGGAAGGTAATATGACGCTATTTTATTACCACCCAGCGCCAATCCATAAAACTTTTATTTATTATTCTACAGTCGAGAAATACAACAGGTAGTCGATTGTCAAATCAGAGTACTTTCTTTATATTTAACATCAGAACGATCTAAAGGGCAATTTGAGAGAGTCACCTTCCCTATCGAACTCTTTGGGGCTTTGTCTCACAAGTTGGCAGTAGAGAATTGCAGAAAGCTCTTTCTACTCTTGATATCTTAGCAAAAAGATGTTATGATGACTTTTGGACACTTATGATCGAATAAATAAGCTGGAATCTACTTGACACCGTTTAAAAGGTTAAATGAAAAAACAATAACCACGGCAATGAACAAGAATAGTCCGTACCGGTAAATAAGTCCGTCTGTAAAACAAGAACACGTATTTTAACGGTTATGACGGTTGTTAACGTGCGGTGCCAGCATACGGTGCAAACAGTTCCTTCTAAAACCAAACGTATCATTGAATCCTTTCTATGCCACACCATAAAGCACGTTTTGCCAGCCACGTATTTCTTCTTTCCTACAGCCCCGGATCCCTTAAGCGGGACGTGAAAAACATTGGTCGAGGTTGTCAAAGTAATGACCGCCATCCATTCTAGGAAAACTATCTATAATGGCGGCCACTGTTCTTTGAACCGGACCAAACGGTCATTCAACGACCTAAATGTAAAAAAATGGCATTCATATCAAAATATGTGTGAGTCCCTAAAATTGAATATTCTATTCTATTTCATAAAATGACGACCAATGAATCGTCACTAGTCTAGCAGGCTGGTAAAAAAGGATGGATTAGATATTGTGGACTCAATAAGTACCTACCTAATACATTTTAGGTGTTAGACTAAAAAGATTACTATGTTCACGAACAGCTTTTACTTAATAAGTCACGCTCACTGTAAATATCTGGTGAATTTCGAATACATTTTGATTATAAAACCTATAACCCATTTCCTTCCTAAAAGCAACAGCGCTCTGTAACGTCAGTTACATAGAATTGCTCTTTAGCAATTTTGTTTAAATGAGGTGAAAATTATTTAATGTGTGTGTGTTTGAATGTGGTTTGAATAAACCTATTTATTATGTCACTTACTTTACCACATCGTCTACCAACATTACAACCCTGTTTCCTTATTTGTACCTGTTATTAGAGTCGAGAGTTTTTATCTTTTTCATTTGTGCCTTTGTGTGTTTTTCTAGCAGTCTGTTCCAGAGACATGGTCTATTCTATAATGGTTAATATTAAGTCTTATATTTATACTTTAACCTTTATTAATGAGTAATTGTCAATAACTCCTCCTATATTTATACTTTAACCTTTATTAATGAGTATTTGTCAATAACTCCTCCTATATTTATACGCTTTTTAAGCAACGGTAGAATCCATGCAGTTCATTCTTCCATTCCATTCCATCTCATATTTCATTCCAGCTATAAATACGAGAAGGAAATCTTGTTATATAGGCATTAACGCCCACTAAAACAATTTGTGTACGTTTCTTATCACCTCCAGCAATATTACCTTCGAAATATATACGTTATAATAACATAGACCCTTCCAAAAAATAAGCGTGCGAATTATTATGGAATGGAGGAATGAAGACCCGAAATTCTTAGTGGTGAGAAGTAGAAATATATGATGTGGGTATTTACGAGTTGTATATTCGGCAAAGATATTTTGATAAAGAACATTAAATGTACCGAACAAGGGGATTCTATTGTTTCTCTAATGAACATCACAAGTTATTATTTTATTATTACCGTAGTATAAGGTACTTGTCTAACTGTTAAATAATGATCAGGATGTTTGAAACAAACAACCATTGATTTTTGCTTTAAAGGTTAGGCTCTTTACTCGTTAGGGTAAGCATTAGTTAGTCTTGAAGTTTCTTTGAGTGACTCTATTCTTATTTTACGAAGTTTTATGCCAAAAAGCCAAAGATACAAAGGTTCATAGTGATGTACCTTTGTATCTTTGGCTTTTGCCATTTTAGCTGGCTAGTTTAGTGAAACTAGCCAGCTAAAATGGCAGTTACAATAAATAACATTGTTGATCATGACGTCAAAGATGCTCCTGTTACACGGTTTACAATTACAGAATTATTTATTTTTTTGTGAAACTCGGTTAATAAACGACGACGCGTTTCAAGCACTAAACAAACATTAAAGGCGTGAAAGACTCCTAACGATCACTATTCACCAGGTGGTAGTAAGTCCCAATTCAAATAAATACTGTGTTTATTTTATTTTAACGCCACAATCATAGCTTTTTCAACCTTTAGTTTGTTAAAAAATCTCGTGTAAACGACCGTACGTAACATTGTTTGGTGAATATTCGTATATCTGAGAATACACAAATATAGTTAGGAACTACTATCCACTCTCATAAATATTTTCGTACATGCAATCCAGGTCGATCCGATACAGTACCTACTCTTGACCTGTCCTTTGCTTAAACCGCCCTCGATGTGATAACATGCGTTAGATACAGTCGACCTTATCTGGAATGCCTAATAAATCTAATTCATCAATCTTCCAACCAACGTGTAAAGTTGAATTCTTTCGTTGAACCCTGTACAGACGAAGTATAATATGCATCGATTCGTGCCATATTTTCTTATGTAGGTAGGTACATATATTCGAAACAATCCAGAACAGGGCTTGTTTACCGGTTAATGTATCAAACCGGTTTCAGTGTAAGTACATAAGAGCGTTTCATTTAGGTTTGACTCTACCTTAACCGATAAAAACCATTTTGGTTTGAACTCAATTTACCGGTTTTGATTTCGCTCTTACCGACAACATCGATGCACCATTCACATTCAATTCGCGCGGACTACATTGTTATCCACTAGTACGAAATTTCAATTATCAAGCGTAGGGCTAAAGTGCTTCCATATTTTAAAGGAGTGGTGAAGGTCACTAAAGTGTAGTGCGAGCGTCGTCGGTCGCGTGCCTCCGGCCACTTGGATCGTGGACTGTATGCGCAGTCCATTTTCAATTTAATACAATATTTTTTAATAAAATGTATTTATTTTAATTATCAAAATATTATAAGAACAGTTTTTCTAATCAAATATTCTATTGATAAATGATATTGGTAAAAATTCTATTGATAATGGCATGTATTAACTCCCTATAATTTTAATTATATATAATCCAGCAGTGGACTGCGATAGGCTGATTGATTGATATTTTATAATGAACAAAACTAAATCACAACTTCTGTGTCTTAATTATGAAATAAAAATAAGACTCCCAATAATGCAGATCGCATGTCGCTGCAACTTGTCGAGAGCATCTAATAAGTACTTTGCGGAGCCATCCCAGAGATGCGAGCAGTATTCCACGCAGGAGCGAATTTGTGTCTTGTAATGAAGACACCGCTGCTTCGGCGTGAAAAAACGTCTCACTCTGTTCAGGACTCCGAGTTTACGAGAAGCTGTTTTGATGATGCTCTCGATATAGTTCTTGTTCTTCAGTTTGCAGCGAACATCCATACCGAGTATATTGAGGTTATCCTGAAATGGCAGTGGCGTGCTCTGAAGAGTGCGATGAGGAAGGAAAGTAGAGATCCAACATTTACCTGCAGGAACTCCGAAGCTCATCCATCACAAGGAACGCGAATGCGGCGCCCCTGCAAGAAGCTAGCAACCCAATTGCACAGTCTTGGAGGCAGACCGAAGGTTGGTAGTTGGCTAAGAAGCGATTTGTACCAGACTCTATGGAAAGCTCTAGCGATGTCCAGGCTAATAGCCAGTGACTCACCATGCTTGTCCATAGCCTCACCCCAAAGATAGGTTTTATACCGCAGAAGATCACCCGTTGACCGTTTCGGCCTAAAACCTTATTGCCGGTCAGTGATCCTCTAGGTGACGCATGAGCTGTGTGTTGATGAGGTGCTCAAAAACTTTACACAGCACTTAGGTGACGGCTATGGGTCGATAGTTGGCTGGGTCTGAGCGATCTCCCTTCTTGGGAATCGGCTGTATATTCGCCTCTTTCCACGCCGTCGGCACTACTGTACCCGAAATGTGGGAGAGTTGGTACAGCCGCGTGAGCATTGTAGACAACTCCGCTGCACATTTTTGAAGAACCACCGGTGGTATACCATCCGGACCACTGGTTTTCCGGACATCGAGTGACTGCAGTACTGCACGGACGTCGCGTTGCCTGATACGGATATCAGGCATTGCGTGGTCACTGTTGGGTGGTCGGTGGCTGCATACCACAGTCCTCGATTCGGGAGTTGGTCGTAAATAGATTAACCAGAAAAATTGTTTTCTCTTGAGGCTCATGGGCCAGGGATCCATCAGGGTTGTGCAGGGGGACGGGGGAGGGGCGGGGGCAGGGTAGCTAGGCTGCAGGGCTGGTAGAATTTAGAATCGTTGTGCCTTACCTTACCCAAGCGCGAAACGCAGACTGTTTATGATAAACAGCCTCTGCTCACGCCCGAATCAAGGGCGCACTCCGCGGGCACCGGTGACATCAGTGTATGGGATATAGTACTCCATACCCAAAACTGATCTCACGGACGACAGCAGTTGCACTATCCAATGGGTCTTTACCTACAAAACAGCGCTCAACCCAAAGGATAGACGCAAAATAGTCACGCAGTCCATCCCAGTCCGCTGACGAGTAGTGCCAGAGACGCCGATTTCCCTGCACTGGTCGTGGGGTGCTATTAAAAGCCCCTTGGAACCCCCAAAAATACCTACTCAGCGTTCGGAAACCGCTCCTTCGCCTCATCTGCCGCCTGACTCAGACATTCAAAGAATAGTGTGGTCTCGGCATCTCCGGTATGGCAACGGTAACGGCACACATAGATTTGTCTCGTACAGCTATGGTCTACGTGTACCCACGGGACAGAAAAGGATGGGTCCTCAAGGCAGCGCAAACGACGACAACAAACATCCGCCCTAACAAACACGCACTCCCCGGTTTTGGCACGAAAATTTTCCTTTGGAACATGGCCGGGGTAGAGCAGGCAGGTGTCGTCATGCGGCATATTTGTGTCTCCGTCAGAAAGAGCGTGGCTGGTTTCGCCGTCTCTAGTTGTTGGTGGACGGCGTTGAAGTTTGCATGGAGCCCACAGATGTTAGTAGACTCCACCTCAAAAAGCGAGCTAGTGGGAGAATAAAGAGCCGCTGTGTTGCCATAATCTCTGATATGTACTGCCATGGTAGGGGGTAAGAGAAGGCGTGAAAAAAGAGGTGATTGTCGTGGCAGCACCGCGTGACAAAGCGCAGGAGATTGGTTTTATCTGTGGTTGTGAGGCATGGTGAGAGCCGACGCGCCGAACGGAAGGTGCCTCGCCCTCCTGAATATATGGTCGGCGGGTTCCCACATCCGGTCACCAACCCGCACGACGAACCATTTTAGTATTATGCGCGGCCTGGTGAGGCAGTCTCCCAGGGTGGTTAGCCCCAGTTGAGCCTCTGTACCTACTATGCCGCGAGCGGCCCGCGACACCAGTTTCTACGGGTCTCCCTGCTCGGTGGGTCACCCCGCACCATCCCCACCAAACTACGCCAATACCCACTGGTCCCACTAATGCTGCGACTACCACCACCTCTGCCCGGCTATGTACTTGCTGACCCCTGAACGCAATCCAACCGAGGTTGCTACCCACCCGGTCAAAATTTATGACAAATTTATTCCATCAAATTTCTACCACCAGTAGTTATAACGTATTTTACGCCGCATCCTTCGATTAGACATTTCTTTCGTTCAAGTAATCAAAATAAATAACTATATATTTTGTTCTTTCTCTTATTACCCATTCTTTACTTGAAAACTCTAAAATAATTAGGAGCAAAGCTGCGAAATTACCGATAACTTAGCCCACTTTAAGTTAGCAATCGTTTAAATAAATGCATCACTCTCTGAACAATTACAATTTACAAGCAAGTTGTGACGTGCTTAGTTCAAGCGATGCCGACGCGGGTAGGTACGTGTCGCTCTGGATTAAACCGGTTTATTAAGGTTTTAGTATGGTTCCCATTCTGGTTTCGCTCTGAATGAAACCTTTACTAAAAACAGGTTTAACCTTTATTAACCGGTATTTTCTAAACCGGTTTCAAGCCCTGATCCAGAATCTAAAATTGTTTCGTTATTTAATAACGAGTTTCACGGACCCGGGCTTCTCTCAAGGGAATGTCGGCTTTTGTGCGAACTCCTCAAAATCCCAAGGCTCAGCTCTAAACAACAAAGCATCCGTACTCACTCTCCTTGGAAGCAACCTGGGCGAGGAAAATCATTAAAATAGAAAATGTACAGCTATACCTTGTATCTTCTTCAAATGTCGAACAATAAATTCTTAAAGAAACCCTCTACGAAATGAATTTTGTACGCATTGTTACAAAAAAATATAAAAAGTATAAAACTATTTGGAGTAATACCGAAGCACCTATAAATTCAATACATATTTAATTGTACGAACAAAATTCACAAATTAATAATGACAGCATGCTAAATTACTTTTGGTCCCAATGCAAACAGGGAATATAAATAATCCTACTCTACGTTGAATACTGAAAAACCGCGAAATTTTGGTTGTTGCGAAAGAAATTCTGCACAGGTTCTAAACTAATGGGACTCATGAGTGTAATCAATAAATTAGAAGAACATTTATTACTCTACCAAAATTAGTGTACTTACTGTACTTACATTAATTTACGTGCAACTTTTTCTCTAGACAGGGTAGAAAAACAGACCTGATATTTGCTTCTGGCGTTTTTAGTAACCCCGCCGATTTTAATACTGCGACAACTTCATCGATGCTCTTTATCTCTAGTATAGTAGACTTATTTTTGACAATAAAAGTTCTTTTGTGAAGCCTCTCACATAAAAATGTTATTTCAGACCACATTATTATTTTAACGTTTGTAGGCCTATCGGGATAAGGGATACGAACATCCTTTTCCGTTTCGAAAATCTACTTTTAGTTTACGATCTGCTTATGTTTACGACACTATCATTCCGAGACCAACATTTTTGTCATTTTCACCCGCTAACCATAAACGCATACGCGTACGTTATATTTCTATACATTGTTTTTTTCTATAATACCCAATAATATACTCGTTTCATGCGATAAAAGTGTAATATTGCGTTTAACTATTTACTGCATTAGTGTAGTAGTTTGCTAACTAAAGTTATGAAAATAACTGTTTTTGTTAACATAATGTAGATAAGTATTCAAGGTTCTCAGTAGCAGTAGTTTGTGAAAATAAAACGTATTCAACTTGTAATATTATGTTGTATCACTGAAGCGTAAGCTACTGCAATTGATACCAGTATGTTATTATAAATGGTTAGTAATAATATAATAAACAGAAGACGAATAAATTAAATATTTGGACCCGTCTCATGAGGTTGTTGACATGTGGAGTTTTGATTCGGCAATCATTATGACGATAGTCGTATCGGCCCTTGGGCTGATTGCTAAGAGCCTCGACCACCACCTTAACAAGTTCTCGTTGGACAGTTGGATCAAGGACTTGATGCAGAAGGCAGTACTCCTAGACACGGCATGTATTGTGAGGAGGTTCTTCTATCTAGAGCCCTAACCACCGGTAGCTTGGTCCCTCTACCCGATACCGGTGGTACTTGGTTTTTTATTTCATTTTTAAATATGTTTATTTTGTAACAATATTATATAAATAATAATAATGGAAGATTTTAATTAAAGTGACCATGACACAAGAGTCACTGACATTGATAAGTTGTATACATAAATCACCTCACATCCCATGAGAGAAAGCACAGTGATTAATATACGTAGCCTTGATGATACCATCATCCAAAGCGCACCTCGTGCTTCAGCGATGCAATGCCCCCTTTTCATTGTGATATAAAAAAAATACACGAGCATCAGGGAACATCCCTGAAGCACTTCAGATGCACGGCAACTCTAGCATCCTAAGCAACACCCTAGTAGATACAGTTCAGAAGTTTGGAAAAAGAAAAAGTGCCAATTAACGACTATAATATTTCGTGGTTTCATTTTCGATATAAATTAACAGGTAGTCCTTTGACCTACAAGGCAACACTCGCACGTTTTAACAGTCATAACTTTAATCGATTTCACTAGTTTTTGAATCGATTGAAATGTCAAATCCGTCAACCCCACTCAATACAACCTCTGACGACTCATTCTTTTTCCGTGCGGGGCGACGAGTGCACGTTCCTCACTTCGATCGGCTACAGTCATCAAACAAAGTTAACTTTGTCTTTGGTACTCACCTTGGTGCCCGCTTACGATGCCTAAAAGATCTTACGAAGAAAAAATTAATTATTACATGACCAAGATGGAAGAGTTAAGAGCTAAATATCGTTCCAAGCGACGACGTTACGAAGACTCCACCGGGTCTCCAGAGCCGGATATTCAATACGGTTAGTAAGCGTACCTACCCACATAATTATTATTGCACATACAATGCAGAAACTTTGCCATAGATTCAAATTTGAACGCGGCAAAAATATTTATATATTTGCCATAGATTCCTCAGTGAACACGGCATTTATTATTGTACCTATCTCGCCATAGATTCCAAGTGAACAAGGCGTTATGTCTAATATATTCGGTTTACGAATAATAAAAGTTTAACGTTTACCTACATGCCATAGATTCGTAAACGAACGAGGCGCTGTAGTAAA
Source organism: Pelosia muscerda (assembly GCA_963691645.1). NCBI lineage: Eukaryota > Metazoa > Arthropoda > Insecta > Lepidoptera > Erebidae > Pelosia > Pelosia muscerda. The sequence continues at coordinate 17,463,574 of OY829098.1, read as the reverse complement.
ATATCATAGCTAGTTACATTATCTAATAGAGGTAATAGGTAACTTATGTAGGTACCTAACATCAGTGAACTTATGGTTGCTTTCGTTATCGTTTTAGGAAACGATAACGCAATGTGGGAACCGCCAGAATCGCTGAACGAAAATGTTCGGCGAAATGATGAATTACCCGAAGAGTGTCACACAAATGACTCCCCACCCTCACCGCCGCAGCTAGAGCCGCCACAGCCAGAGCCACTACAGACACCGCTGCTGCAGGAAGGGCCCACAGCTCCAGCAGTTCTGGAGTCACCGCTTGACCCAGAGATGTTAACGGCACTCGGTGAGGCGACCGATCACGGACCTCTGTGGGGGCAGGACATTCATGCTAATCTAGCGGATTTATGGCTACCTTTACTCAGAAAAGGTATGACAAGGGAAGCCAAAGATAATACCCTTAAACAATACCTCATACCAGGTAACTGTATGTTGCTTCAAGCACCAAAACTGAACATTGAAATCTCCGCTGCAATTACGGAGATGGTACGGTTACGAGACAAGAAAGTTGAGACATCCCAACAACAGCTTGGTGCTGGCATTACAGCTATTAGCCGGGCAATGACATCACTGCTTACGAGTGACAAGAAAGTAGAAGCCATAAAATTGCTCAGCGACGGCTGTCGTATCCTATGCGACTTGCATTACAACAAAACCCAGTCCCGGTGCAAAATGATTACACCCGGATTGGCCAAACCATTCCTCAACGTCATTCAAGATAGCGAGAGGGATGAGACGTTGTTTGGAATAAATTTACCCGACAAAATAAAAGCCTCGAAAGCCATTGAGAAGCAAGGCCTTCAAATCAAAAAGGTTGTACAAGCAGCTAGACCCACCGCCGCCGGCGCCCAACCTCAAAACACACGCCATCAGGGAAACTGGGCAGGACCCTCTCGATACCCGACGAACAGGGGGGGGCGAGGGGGTCAGAGGAGACATCCAGTACCAGCGCGTCGATCAACAGCGACTCCAACGACATCGGCAGCTCGGACCAAACCCAGCCTGAGCAGACCACGTGCCCCTGCGCGCCAATAAATCAGGTACACGCAGGCAGAGTACAGTTTTTCTATAATTGTTGGCTTAATATAACTAGCAATACAAGCGTCCTTAATTGGATCCAGAACGGAATACCTATTCCGTTTATAAACACTCCATTTCAAAGCTGTGTCCCCATGATAACATTATCGTTGAATGAGCAACAAGAGATGCTATCTGCTATCGAAAACTTGTTGGAGCTAGGTGCCGTCTCTCAGGTTGAACCTAGAGTAGACGAGTTCATTTCCAGTACCTTTTTAGCCCCAAAGCCTAACGGAGGCAAACGATTTATCCTAAACCTCAAGTCCTTAAACCGTTTTATACCGAAAATTCATTTCAAAATGCTTGTAGACTAGTACAACCTAACTGGTTTATGGCAACCATTGATATGAAGGAAACGTATCTACTTATTCCCATTAGTGAAGAATCTCGTAAATACCTACGCTTTCATTATGTCGCGCCTAATTCAAAAGAATTATTAACATATGAGTTTAGTGCGTTACCATATGGGCTCTCCATAGCCCCTAGGTGCTTTACTAAAATTGTCAGAGAGATTGTAGGTTTTCTACGAGGTAAGGGGTTTAAGTCCGTGGCTTATCTAGACGATTTACTATGCGTGGGTAGTACTTACAAAGAATGTCTCCGTAACGTAAAAACGACATTGCGCTTACTAAAATGCTTGGGTTTTGTAATAAATTACGAAAAAAGTAGTCTACAACCACAAAGATGTTGTAAATTTTTAGGATTTGTCTACAACACAAATAATATGACCATATCATTAACGTCTGATAAAAGAAATAAGATACAAACTTTAATTGAAAAGTATATCAAACTACCCACAATCACTATTCGAGAATTTTCCCAACTAATAGGCGTCCTGGTATCTGCCTGTCCAGCAGTACGTTACGGTTGGCTGTATACTAAGATTTTAGAGAGAGAAAAATATTTATTCCTTCATCAGCATGGTTCATTTAACGCAAAGGTTAAACTTCGTCCAATTATTTCAAACGACCTATTATGGTGGCATAAGAACATTTTGGATTCATGTAACCTTATAAAACCTTCTAGCTATGCTATTGAAATATACACAGACGCATCCCGCATTGGGTGGGGTGCTTACTGTGAGGGTCGTAGGGCCAATGGTGCTTGGAAACATTGTGAGACTAGCTATCACATTAACTACTTAGAGCTATTGGCTGTGTTTCTCGCTTTAAAATGTTTTGCACGGGACAAAAGAAATTGCTCCATACTGCTCCGAGTAGATAACACCACTGCGATAAGTTATATTAACCGCATGGGCGGTATCCAATTTCTACATTTAAATGCACTGGCCCGAGAAATTTGGCAGTGGTGCGAGATTCGCAAATTGTGGTTATTCGCATCATATATAAATTCGAAGGAGAATATAGAGGCTGACGAAGAGTCACGCCGAGTGAACCCCGACGCGGAGTGGGAGTTATCTCAGTTCGCATTTAATTATGTCGTTTCAAAACTTGGACAACCAGAGATCGACTTATTTGCCTCTCGTATCAATGCCAAATGCCTCGAATACGTATCCTGGAAACGAGACCCTGATGCTATAAGCATCGATGCATTCACTATTAGCTGGGACTCGAAAATTTTCTACGCGTTCCCACCATTTTCTATGTTGCTAAACTGCCTACAGAAAATTATACAAGACAAAGCCACAGGCATTCTAGTTTTCCCTATGTGGCCAGCACAAGCATGGTATCCGCTACTATCGGAATTGCTACTATCAAAGATAATTGTGTTGAATCCTAGCCCTAATTTAGTGTTATCGCATTGCAGGCAGCGACACCCACTTCACAAAACTCTTACCCTGGGAGCAGCGCTTGTCTCCGGCTCGCGTTTTCCCGACGTGGCACACCAGTAGTCGCGCTCGAACTTATGCTGGCCTCACTATCCAATAATACGTTGAAACAGTACGGAGTCTGTTACAAACTATGGTGGAAGTTTTGCCGACAAAATAGTTGTAATATATTTGAAAGTTCAATCCCTCATGTTATAACCTTTCTAACAGAGCAATATACTATACAAGAGGTGCCTCATATGGCACGCTTAACAATCACCGTTCAGCGCTGAGTTTGCTCATAGGAAAGAACTTAACATCGGATGAATCTATCAAACGATTCCTTAAAGGAGTTTACAAATTGAGACCCTCGTTACCCAAGTATTCAAATACTTGGGATCCCCAGCAAGTATTAGGCCATGTGTCACAATGGTTCCCAAATAGCGAGCTTAGTCTTGAAATGATAACTAAAAAACTCGTAGTATTACTAGCTTTAAGTACAGCACATAGGGTGCAGACATTCTCGTTAATTAAAATAAGCAATATAACAAGTGATTCAAATGGCGTCAAGATTATTATAACCGACATTGTTAAAACCTCTGGTATAGGACGGGACCAACCAGTTTTGCACCTACCATATTTTCGAGAAAACATCTCGATCTGCCCAGCTACAACGCTTATAGATTATATCTCTGCAACAAAGGATCTAAGGCCTGCGAACATAGATCACCTCTTAATTACTGTGAAGCGTCCTCATAAGGCCGCAACAGCACAGTCTATAAGCAGGTGGATAAAGCAAACGTTACTCGTATGCGGCATCGACGTGTCAGTGAATAGTGCACACAGTGCGCGTCACGCGGCAACATCGGCGGCGCATGCGGCCGGCCTTAGCCTTGATCTTATTCGTAAAACTGCTGGCTGGTCGGCGTCCTCCCAGACCTTTGCCAAATTTTACCATCGTCCTATTATAATACAGGAATCCAATTTTGCAAAATCTGTTTGTTTACCCAATAATGAAAACACATAGCTTGTGGATTACCTAAGTTCTGTTGATTATATTTTCTACCTCTGTATGTACCTAAATAATTGTTAATATGATTATCTTTGTTTCGAAACCTGAAAACATTACAGAAAGTCTGATTTATTTATGCTCGTGTTTTATTTCTAATTCATCTGTTGCACAGGACTTGGTGTGGTAACAAAACTCAATCTCCAAACATCTACCTGTTAATTTATATCGAAAATGAAACCACGAAATATTATATAAGATCAAACGAACTTCTAAGTGAAGTTCGATCTATATAATATGAGTGGTTTCATTTGAAGATATAAAGCACCCAACCCACCCAGAACCCTGTTTTGTTACTAACACGAGCGGATACTAACATAAAATTCATGTTGTAACTCTAAAAGAATGAGTCGTCAGAGGTTGTATTGAGTGGGGTTGACGGATTTGACATTTCAATCGATTCAAAAACTAGTGAAATCGATTAAAGTTATGACTGTTAAAACGTGCGAGTGTTGCCTTGTAGGTCAAAGGACTACCTGTTAATTTATATCTTCAAATGAAACCACTCATATTATATAGATCGAACTTCACTTAGAAGTTCGTTTGATCTTATATAATAGACTCACGCACAACACACTCTCCGGGACAAGTGTGAAGTATTATTATTATGACTGATGTTGAAGATCGACAAATTAAAAAGTAAAAAGTTCTGTAAAGCAAAAAATATGTATTTTTTAATAAAAAGTATTTCAACGGACCTATTAAAAGTTATTCCTTAAACGAGGTGTCACTTTATTGAGAATTTAATGAGTATATATTTTATCGTCGTGATGTCGTGGGATCATAATTATATTCTGACGTGTATCGGAGCGCGACGTTATATTAGTTGAAAACTTTTTCACGCTCAAAATTTTCCATGGAAACGGTCTAACGCGCCTAAAGATTTTTCTTCTATTCAATATTGCTGACTATAATCATCATCATCATCCTGGTAAAAATACCAGAATATAGCACTCTTGTATCCGTGACTTTTACATTATGGTCTCATGGTCTGCAGTTCACTCACCACTTTTGTTTGATTTGAGAAGTAATCAGCAGTTTCTCAAAGGACATCTATGAATAAAACTAATTTGAATTATTAACTCACTACTACACTTTATAATAATTAGTATAATTGGATGCGGCTCCTTAGTGCCGTGTAATGATTAGGTAGTCAAAGTGTGTTAGAAACGGCAGGCAAAGGTATATAGACAGTTAATTATGTAATTTATCGCTTGACACTTGAGAGATATAGTTGGTAATGATTATGAACATTAGGTATATTATGTATTTATACGTAATAAACCATCATCACCCCTATAACGATTTCTCGGTAGCATTCAATGTACTTTGGTGCCCACACGGTAATACATGTATAGTATTACCGTGCTTTGGACCAGTCTGTTAATTTTTATTCATCTTCGGCACTTCTCAAAACTAATGTTTGAATCTTAAGTTCTTTTTATTGTTGAGACACTTTGAACAAATATCTTTCATATTTCTCAACACAATTAGATCTCAAAAATAATATAAGATATTTCTTGCTCGGAGAAAGCATTAAAAGAAAATTACATTTGGAAAAGCAATTATCCTTAAGGTGCAACGGATGAAAGAGTATTATTACACGCTATAATTGAAATTCTGCTTGCGGGAGAAGTCTCGTAATAACTTTTACTGACCTAATTAGGTATTTGTTGGTAAAGTATCCTCTTACAAGTTAATAAAAGTTTTCTAGTATTTTTCCTCCTAAAGGATAACCACTACTTGTCTTATTAAACTCTGTAGTATGAAGTAAATAATACCAAAAATACAGGTTAGACTCAGACCAATGCAAGACATACTCATACATATCGAAACCGACGGTCTATCGTTTAGATGATCATGAAGTCGTTCTATTACTTTTGACTTGAACTTATCTTCCGTAGGTCTTTCAGAATTATGTTGAAAAATAATTGACTGGTATTTTATACCCGCAGGTACTAATCTTGACATTGTCTTCACTGAAAATGACTTACGTTTTAACCAAACTGACATCTACTTTTTTATGTGTACCTATACAGTGATTGCGTAGAGATCTCTGAGTTAATTTGCAATTTTTTTGAAATGTAAAACAGCTTTGCACATAAATTTCCCTGACTTTGGGACTTTTAGGTATGAAGATGTGTTATTCTAAAGTAATAAAATTACATAAAATAATATCTATGTATAAATCGTGATAATGATAAAATTGAGAATATTAATCTAATCACATGCAAGCTTTGCAGAACCACGAGAGTTGAATTTAACAACACTCGTCTACGAGATATTAAGCGCTCTGACTTCTAGTACTGCTCCAGAATTGTGTTTACTGATTAATTACTCCTTTTAATACAGTTAGATAAATACATACTTTGAAAGTAAGTAGATACGAGTATTTTCTGTGCACGGAAACAATTCGACAGGATATTTAGCAGAATGGATAGCTTGATGTAAGTTAAGTATTTGCATGTATTTATTTAAAACAGAAGTTTATATTTTACCTACATATTTTTCTATGTAAAATATCAGCTTTCAAATATAGCTCTTTTTATCTTCGAAATATACCGAGGCAATAAGTAAGAAATATGACTAATGTTAAGTAAATAGAATGGCATTATGATTTATGTATTGTCATATATAAACTTATGACAGCATGCGTATATTATGTGTGACCGTACTAATCAGTCCGGAATTCGTTAATGTGACCTAAATTGATCTTAACTATTGATATAATACAAACGTATCTGTCCCCAGAGCGGACACTATCGGCAATCGGTAGATACTCCAAATAGTTCTCCTAATGTATATAATGTAATAAATATAATGTATTTTACAGAATATATAGGTTAGGTTTCGTGCACATTGATTATTTGACAGGTTGGCAATATGAAATTCAACTGGCATTTGGTATCTCACACTAAATATATCGGTAAATTTTATTTTATTCACAAAATTATATACTACAGCTAATTAAAAATAGATTTAGTATAAAATTCTAGTATCCTAGGTAAGAAGTAGAGAAGAAGGAATAAAATAAAACCAACAATTAATTTCGCCCACCACACGGCCGACTTATCAATTTTAAAATATATATAACTTAAGAATATTACATTTAATATGTACCCACAATTTACTTAGGATCTTTAATTTGTAACTTCAGGGTGTTTAAAACATAAATTAAACTTTAGAGAGTGCTTTTGTTACACAAATAAAATAAGCCAGACAAATATTTTAACTTTCTAATAAGGAAGCTGGTTGACGAGAGTGAGTGTGATGGATGAACAGTATTCATTATTAATTTGAATGGCTAAGAAGTATCTACTACGAAAAAGTGATTCAGAAGATCACGACATGTGATAACCTGAAATAGTTGAAGAGTATTGTACACAGGTGACCCGCACTGCTAGAGGTACAAGCAACAAACTTAGCCCTATATTATTCTACGGTAGAATACCCTGACATAGCATTGTACTGCCTGTCTCAAGCCGATTTCGGTACGGATATTATATTATATATACAGCATCGCGTCGTCCATAGAGAGAGGCAAACTGGAATTGAATCAACGTCATTCCATGCATGCCTGTTTAATCAAAGGTAATCGATCAGGTTATGTTACTATAGTAATACTACTAATTTTGTGACTGGCGTGCCTATATTATCACTACTGGAGTAAAAGCCGGGTGTGACAACAGTATTATCGAAGGAGATATGGAAGTAAACTTTTATTGTTAAAGTAGTTGAAAGTAATATAGTGAGAAAATTTTGTCCTACACACCCTTACGCTATATTCTCAAAACTGTAAGTGACCTACTAACTCCTTTATACAGCTCCGTAAACAGGTAATGTTAGCTTCCTTATATCCATCAAGCAAATCTTTCACAGCGCGCTCGAGGTTTTCCTAAAACGTGACTTATCTTGTCCTTAACCGTTCTTCTAAGGGAGTCGTGTAGTGCATACATGATTATATTATAATACTGTACTTGATATTACATATTACAAGTCTGTTGCCAAGCACTTCAAAAGATATTGTGTTATTCATAAGAAACCTCATACATTAAATGCAATACGAAAATTTTAAGAGGGATGTCAACGAGGTCCTCCATTTTCTTCCCAATACTGTTATGTTTAAAAAATATTGCATACATAAACTGAAACTATAACTTCTCATTACTCAAAGTTCGAAAGCTCGAGCGACCTGAACTTTTTATCGTAGGAATATTTCACCTTATCAGTTCATGATATTATTATCAAGTGAATAAAAAAGTACTCAACATCATTAGGATGATGGTGATGAATTACTTATATACAAAATTGTGCTTTATACAACCTCTCAAAGGAGTAAGGACGTAAAAACTGTGAAAAGAAAGAGTACCTGTGTAGTCGGTGCGCGGTGCATATTAGTATACATATTTACGCAACGAAGAATAAATTCGACAATATAAACCACCGCTTTGTAAGAATACGTCTAAACTTTTCGTTAATATTTAAGCTTGCTCGAGCCAAAGTATGAAACGCCATAAATACTTTTTTATCTATAGCAAAATAATCGCTTTTATGAACGGTTGGAAAAAAAGATGGTGGCAGTATAGTTGCCACTACCTTAAAAGGGTTTGTGTTTTCGTTTTGTAGTACGTATGGTTTGAGCTAATATGGCATTAAAAGTAGTAGTGAATTTGACTATTCAAAGCAATTGTTCACACACAAATTAATAGTTGTATGTGTGTTCCGCTACTGAAACTATCGTGTCGCATTTCTACTAGTTTTTTCTGTTCTGTGTTTAAATGCGTGCCTCAAAAATCTCTCCGTTCTTCCGCCTCTATATTAGTATCTCAACTGATGAATTCACATTCAATTAGAGACAGGCGTGACTAGATGTAAATACGGGTATGAATTATCATAATATGATACCAGTTGATTTACATCCTGCTATTAAACCTCATTTGTTAGTCATCGGGCCGTTAACTCGGTAGTTCGACACAACTTGTGTGATAAACTTTTATCAGACCGCATATTAACATACTGGTAGCTAACATTAGGTATAATTATTTTCGGTCAGCGTTAGAATCTGACAAGCGTCCATTTGATGAGAAAAGTTTTACTCCAACAAAAGCAATTTCAAATTAAATGTAGGTATTATTAGTCTATTAGTTCGTGGTGTAAAAAACATGTATGAGGTATCGTTAGAAGCATCTTTATTTACCACTGGTTATGGGCTATATGACATGTCCCCGAATCTAATGAGGCGCCCTGTAGCGGTCATAAAGTGCTGTGCTAAAATAAATTTGAGTTAAGTAAATATGACGTGTTTAGTATCATTTCAACAACGACATTTTAATTAAAATGCAGATATTATTCTTCTGTTTTTCATGCTATGTTCCTGTCGTAGTTAGTTATACCTAATAGTTCTCAGTAGTTGCATGAAGCAAATTACTACCTACCATAACTAGCCAGAATCGTGAAAAATACGGAACGGATTTCGATGCGACTTTCTCATACCGGTACGAATTAGCCTACTAATTTCGTACGAAGACTTACATTGTCTTTTTTACTACGGATAATGTAAAGGAAACTAAACGCCCCTAAGGCTGATTCGTTTCAAGGCTCCTTCCACTCGAATACTCTGTTTGAAACGCTTCTTTGGACAAACAATTGATAGAAAAACAATTAACAGCAATGATCACATTTTAACCTAAAAGGTCCTTTGAAGTACTTGTACTACAGCCAACAATAACATTTCTGTTGCTGAAATACTGAATAATTCACGAGATATTTGATAAACGATAAAACGAATTATGGTAAAGGGATCGTTTGATCTCGGCTCCCCTTCAAAAGCAGTTAGCAGATTTTAGATTACCAAAATTATCCTTGTTTAAGGGTAATTGTAAAAAGTGGCAATATTTCAAACGATTTTGGATGGTGCCAGCAGATGTAGGTACCTACAGTTAATGGAAAAAGTTGCTTAACACTAAGAGTTTTACAAAGGTTTTTGGCGTTGGAATACATGTAGACAAAAATATGATACTTATTTATATACCTAAGTAGTTTAATAAGTCACTAAAGGATACATTTCTTGTTTTGTCTAAGTAACAATACTATATTATGATAAGTTTTAGATCTAAGGTTATCGATGAATTAGAATTTGTGATACTTGTGCCTGTGTAAATTAGTTTATAATGAAACTTAATAATAAATATTTAGAACATCATCGTTTTACTGTAGGTACCTGATATACTGACAATATATCTATACATACTATTATTATAAAGTGGTAATGTTAGTGAGTTTATGAGTGGTGAGGATGCAGGGGATTGTGTCTGGAAATAGCAAATTAATCGTGAGAATTGTTTCACCGATAGAAAGCCATATTTTTGTGAGTATTATATATTATCACGCTTATGGGGAGTGTCATCAGAGGGAACAGGATAAGGCGTTCACGGGCAACATCTAGTAGTACCTATTATATATTTATATAATTCATAACCGCTCCGCTCGCTCGCCTTAACGCGTTATTGGTCAGCGTTCTAACATAACTAAGCTATTCTATCAATATTAATCCATTTAAACCATTAAACGATTTGGTCAATAGTGTAATTTATCATTTAAACATTGATATTCCAGACTTCGGTTGGCTGAACTTTTGATCAAATTACCATCGTTATTTTGAAATGTGTTGATTAGTACGTTGTTCCTTTGAAATTTGCTCGAGAAAGTTTTGATTTTCTAATATGCAACCTAGTCAATGTAGCATGTAATTAATCGTGTTATACACATTGCTTGAACGTTTTAGGCTTTACCTACATATATAGGAATTAGGTATGTAGGTACATATATATCCATTTGTTGCCTTCGCACAAAAGTAAGCAAAGTATGACGTAACAAAACCATCTGTAGAAACATGTCGTTCTGTATATGAGAAAAATAATATGTGACAATGTGACCACACCCTTAAGAAAGGAGTAAGTGTTTATATCCATTGAGCACGCGCGCAGTGTTGGTATCGCGATTAAATATGATTTTACGACGCAAACACCACTTCGGACTAGTCACGTCACACTTTCAACATTTTGTAGGTACGGTGCAAAGTAATATCATATTAACTGACGAGCAAGCACTTGAGTATATTGCTTCTCAGTGCATTTAGGAGTATTGAATAAGCCACCAAATTATGTATCTGGTGGGTATACGTCACCGAGTTATAAGATATAAGAGGCAATAAAGCGCCGTTTCTTCGGTTTTCACCCGACTGCGCCAGCAGGGGTAATGTGTTACGCGTCTATGTATGTGTGTGGTTTTCTTTGTTCCCCTTTACATGCCTAACCTTCGAACGGATTTTGATGAACGATGTCTCAAGCGAAAGGTCCTATGCCACATTTAATGTAAATTTTAATAAATGACTGCCGCTAAAAAGATCGAAACAAGGTTGTTAGGAGGTGGTACCCATCTGGCAATCATAAACCGATAGTAAGTTTATGAGCATCGCCTGCTATCATTACCTTGATTCAATATTTTCAACAGCAGTCTTTGTCTTTATTTTTTAATCATTTATTTTTACAGTAGCATTATGTATTCAGGGGCTCATTAATTATACAGTTATGAAGATACGAGTATATTGGCTCAACATAGTGTGTGCGTGTATGGGGCGCCCCACAAAGATCAACGGGCATAAAGACCAAACTAGTCACACGCGACTTTTTATTTTATTGTGCGCTAAATCCATGTTTCTTGCATTAAAAACATTGAAGTTAATACATAATCTGAAGCGACTTAAATATCAGACGCAAGTGCGCGAAATACTAATAATATTAGTCGTTATAAACTAATCTACCACGCCCAACCTGTGCAAAATATGACAATTTAGTAATAATTTGTTAATGTCATCGTTAGAATTGTTAACCTGTGGGTGAACGGTGGGTTCCCTTTTTTCGCCCTATGTATATTTTCTTGTAATGGATTACCACCAGGTAACGCCTATTTCTAAATCGTATATCTGTGTAAAATGTTATGATTCTCGCCTAACATCTCTTTGCGTCACAAATTCAGAACAAATATTTTTTGCATAATGAATACCAAACTACAAGTCTCTTTCTCCTGTATACAACCTCCGCCAAATGGTAACAAAACTGATTATTCTGAACAGCTTTTGGTACGAACAAACCAAACAATGCGAAACGAAACCGCTGTGACACCGCCTTTGTTTATAACCGACATTACCTTTTGTTATATTACTGGGTTTAATCAAGTTGAAATAGGGTTTTGGCATTGGCCCTTGTCATTTTACAGAATCCATTTGTAGCAGATAAATGTAAATCACAGTGGATATATTATTATGTTCTAACAGTAAATTGTTACAGGCAAACCGCCCATATTTTGACTTCTCGTGAAGTAATTTTTAAATTTCGTGGTAATGAGTTATTCATGTATATATAATATAGTCTATGTTATTCTTAATATCAAAGAGTAATCAAGTTAATGTATTATGTAATTAAGTTTCTGTCAAAATATGTATAATTAAGTAAAAGTAATTAAATGGTTATTTCTACACCGTCGAACGCGGGATATCATAACGATCTAACTAATGTCATACATTAGTAAACCTACAGCCTTTAAATAAATATACTTGTGATAACAATTAAACATTTTTGTATTCGAGTTCAAAATCGTTTGAACGTTATTATAAACAGGTAGGTACTTTACAAATTATATCATAATAGGTAGGTACATTTAACAATGTATTAGTTGAACTCTTTACGTATTAAAAATAAAGTACTTAAATAAAGTGCACTCTCTTGTAAACGGTTAGTCAAAATCAAGACAATGTATATTCGAAAAAGCAAATAAATTAGGTAGGTATACCTACACCGTTTCATATAAAATTAAAAACGAGAAATAAAAATATAAAAATAATATAAAATTATTGATTCTTTTTATAAAAAAGAATATTAGCTTGAGAACAACGGTTTTATTTATTGAAATAATATTGTCATCCGAACTAAATGTGGTATGAAATATCCGATCAATAAGAAAGGGGTAAAAATACAATTAACTAAGACCCATCAAGCAGTCAAAAGTACCTAAATAACAACGATTGAAATTGACATTCGTTTCAGCTACAGTGTGCATGAATGAGGTTACATGCAGTAAGTAGTTACAACGATTAGTTACATTTTAAATTAATAATAATAATGTTGGTTAATGACACCACACTTTCAACAATCACTTACTACTACCTCATACTTTCTTTTGACTAACTGTGCCTTGATTCAACTGACACCTCGACCCAGATGTGTATGGGAGGCATGCTCTTTTCCTTTGTGTCGTGGTACGAATCTGCACTGCGTATCTACTAAATCTACCTAATTTACTTTTAACTTATAAAGGTAAGAGCCATTAAATATTAACAGATTAAATGCAGCAATCAAGGGGCCGCGACCTTATAATCTTTGTCGGCGTTAATAGAGGTAGGTACCTACCTACTTCTGTATTTTACCATTTCCGGTAAAAGCTTTCATTTTATTCACACGTAAAGAAACTATTTCGTATGTGAATCGGACAACAACGTATGCATAAAAAATTGGAACACTACATTTTCAAGGAATTTTTATTTTTGCAATGCGCGTTTATTTATTCTATTTGTGACTATAGAAGCGTTCAGTGTAATCTCGACTTCAAACCGACTAGTAAATACCAATGTAAATATTCGAAATAAACGGTTATTATTGTTCACTCAAATATATATAACTACATACATAGATAGAAACCTGAATTTTGTCCGGCAATATTTGCAAAAATGATATATACGAATACTATACACCAATGGTCCTCCTAGAAATTGTGAACAAATAAAATAGTGAAGGAACATATGTGTACCAGAAACGTGATTAAATTTGACACCGTTATATTTAGGTAGGTACATGTAAGTATCAACACACACACGCACACACACACACACACACACACACACACACACACACACACACACACACACACACACACACACACACACACACACACACACACACACACACACACACACACACACACACACACACACACACACACACATACACACACACACACAACTAAACACGAGTACGCATCTACTCACTATCATTTCCCCCCCACTGTGCTTGCATTTCTCATGCATTTACCCTTTTATCCGCTGAACTGATAATAAATATTATCGAAATAGCTGTTATTTGATAAATTTGTTCCGTTAGTGCTTTCTCATGTTCAGAGCTTAAGTATCTGGTATTCGCGTCACCGATTTTAATTTGAATCACATTTTATGTTAATATGTTTAAATTTCAAACGAATGTTCCAAAAATGCCTAGCATCGCAAAAGTACATTTGTTTTGTTCCTATGAAAACACTTCTGAACTGAATTCTATTAAGCCAGTATACTCGTAACATACGCTCAAAACAAGAAATTCGTGAAGGAATACTATGCATCCATTTACGTAATATTCCCTTATTATTACATTATAACACTAAATTCCATTTAAAACTCATGAACTGTCAAAAGAAGTACATTAGCTTCCTACAGGTCATCCAAAGAAGAATTACTACTGTTACAGAAAATTTGCTGAGAGAGAAATTCAATATATTTTTTCCTAGCTTTCTATTAGTCTGAACTAGGAAAAATATATTGATTGTTATAATGATGTCGTCTTTGTGTAACGTCGAGAAGTGATCGTTATATTCCATGTGGTGCCCGTGTTTTGTTTTGTTTAGTATTTTTGTTGTTTCATTTCTCTATTAAATCAGAATAGACTGGAAAATATACATCTGTATTTATGATAGCTTCGCTTCTTTTCTGTAAATGGTAAGTACCTACAACTTTTTCGAATGCGAAATCTGCTATTTTCATCTTTTTCTGCTATTTTCATCAGATTTCACGGAAATTTATTTCCAACAAAAATATTTGAATTACTTTCAAGTTGCGCCTTAAAAGGTTTCGCATCAATATGGATTCCTTCCGGTTAATTCCAAAATATACAGTTCAATTTCACAACTTGTTTATAAAAATACTGTAAACGAATGTTTTAGTACGAGAGCCCACGACCAAAATTTTTGTCTCATAGCAATACGGCCAAAACCGCATCAAATCGATAGATACGATTATTCTGAACTCGAAAATACCAATATCAGACATTTTCCGCGTAGCGTTTGATCTGACCGAATTCTCAAAAATGTCAAAGAATTTTACCGAACTGCATCATAGCAATATGTCTGATTTGCAGACTGTAGTTGAATAATAGTTCTGAGATACCGGAAACATATTTTTCAGACGTTAGTGGTGTAGCGCAAACCCGTAAAATCACTTAATAAAATTAAAAATGAGACAAAAAAAAATGTCTCATAGCAATACGTCTGAAAATCTTTTTTATTAGTAAATTTTGTTTATTTGATGCGAACAAAACAATTTTCAGACGGAAATGTGAACGCAATAAATTTGTAGACCGTTTTGAATATGTTAACAAATTTTACCTATCGGTATCATAGCAATATGTCTGAAAATTGTTGGACATGATAAAATAAGTTGTCCACATGTGCAAAAAATTTATATCAGACAAATTAAGTGTAGCACCTTCTCTATCAGACAACTTTGCGATACTCAGATATCATTTAAAAATCGTATTGAGGCATCTTGAATTTTCTGTTACAAACCAATGAATACGTTGCGACCCTGAATTTATTAGATGATAATTAACAAAGAATTTACCCGAAACCGTAACATTGAACTTGAAGAACTGAAATAAATCGCACAAAAGGAAACTGGGATGAAGTTGAAAAAAAAACGGTTTATTCAAAGTTACAAAATATTCTCGTATTCAATCGCTGTCGGATTCGGAATCGTCGTCGAAACGTTAAACGTTATTTTCGTTTTTGGGAGTATATGCTACACTTAAAGTGTCTGAAAACAGGTTTTTGGTAATCATGGCAGCAATACGAAAAGTTGAAAAAAAAAATTATCCGTATTGCTATGATACAAGTCGGCTAAATTTGTTGACATTTTCAAAAATGCGCTCAGGCTATATGCTACGCGCAAAATGTCTGAAAACAAACTTTTTCGTAATACAATTATAAAATCTATGTACATTTTCACTATCAGACGTATTGCTATAATACCGACTGTCTTTTTTTTTTGACACAGCAGAAATGGCCTCCCACGCAGTTGCTACACTTTCGACCGTTACTACACACCTAGTCGGGTTCAGAATCATACAATCTAACGATTTTATAGGGTTTTTGCCGTATTGCTATGAGACATGGTTTTGGTCGTGGGCTCTCGGGCTATTTGTTTATAACACCAGCTTATTTCCCTAAATCACATAACTGATAATGGTTGTTTATTTCTTTACTAACCTTCTTAATTGCAGTTAATACCACAGAATAAGTTATTGTACGTTAAGCCGGCGAATATTTGAAATATACATATTGTGACAATTATTGGTATTAGGGTCTTTAGGAATTATAATATTTTAATTCAACCAATTTCATCTTTATTTTTACAATCACAATATCGATTGTTTAAAATCGATATTTAAATGTTGTTATGTAATAATTCTGATAGTCCTTCCATTAATGTTTGACTACCTACCTACGTGTCGTGAAATAACGTTAATTTTAACTTGCAAGGAGGACGAATGAGGATATTAAATAAAAAATATTTTTGTATAATTGGTAGTTGCTTTCTCTATTACACAGTGAAGTGTATGAATGACTAATTAATGAGCTCCAGTCAGGAGGCTGAAATGCCCACTGAGATAATAAAAGTTTAAATTATAAAGCTACATTAGAGCCTACTCGCAAGTTCCACTATTATTAACGTTGATGATATAATCGAAAAAAAGGAGCCTAGCAAATGGAAAAATGTTGTCACTGTGTATCTCAATAGAAAAGATGCATAACTGTGTATACCTATAACTATATGATTAGGTACATGATATAGTAGTCTTGGCATAGCAGGTATATGATGGCTCATAGGTAAACGGGTAACATAAAAAAATGTAGTAGACCTCCTGTGATCTTATGATCATTTCATAAATTGACATAATTGATTGACATTTCATTCGGTATGACTAAAAAGGCAGTGCCTATAATATTTTTCATCCCAATTTTTAGTTATAGTTTCAGCTACTTCAATACTGATCTGCTTACCCCTTCAGAAATATACAGCTATCGTTATATAAATTATTATTATTATTTTATCTTTAAAGTAGCTTTTAGTTGATAATGTTTAGTGTCACAATAACTCTAAATTCTCAACGGAAACAGGTATCATATATCGTAAAGGTACCCAACGGAATGATATGACATTATCAGCAGATGTTATGTAAAATATTATTTGACATCTTGACATCATACAAAACCTATTTCCGGTAATGTGATATCGTTTTACTTCCGAATATTGGCAGCTTATTTAGATTGGTAGGTAACTTTATTGAAAAATATATTATAAGGCCGGTAAAATTGAAGTAAATGCGTACTGTTGTATACGATTGCATCCAAAGTATTCCCTTTAGAACCCTGGGTTGCAATCACACTGAATCTCACACCCCTACTTTAATGAGACATGAAACCCAATCCATGAGCACTGTTCACGGGTGTCCGAGGTTGTAGAATGACCTCCGTCCTCTATGAGCGCGGGCATGAGGGTGATGGATGGAGCCAACTGTTACCCTAGCAGAAACAGGCGGCGGACGCGGTGCGCTATGTGCACCATCTCCTTACCAGGATGCTATATGGGGACACCGTGGTCCCCTCACTCGAAGGGCGTCATCTTGAAAGTGCTAATCTAGTTGGCTTACTATCTTACTTCTGGCTACCGAAGACTCGAAGACGGCGTGCATTTTAGTCGGTTTGAGTGAGAGAAAATCACTTTCACCAGCTCCGACAAGATTGGTATAGGAGGGCTAATTTCATACCCACATTATTGTGCACGAATAACAATACTTTCATATCTATTTAATAGACTTTGTGATTTTATTAGGAAGCAATAATATAGTATCGATTTACGGGAAATGAAATTATTGTCATCCTAATGCAAATGTTGTGTACCATTAGGCTGTTGCGGAATCAGTATCATTATCTATCATATTAATATCAAACCATCATATCATCATGTTATCGTTATGTACAGAATTAACATCTAAATTTTCTACTACACGTATTAAAATAAGGTTATTTGATGAGGTAAAATATACCTACGTCATATATCAGTTATCATCACTTAAATTTATTGGTAGGAAGAAATCAGAATTATGTTTCCGCTTGTTACGATTTAGTCTAGTTTTCTTAATTGTTTTCATACCTACTCGCCGGTTACTACTTTTGACCCTGGACTTACTTTAAAATGTATACGATCATCAATATTTGTTCTTAATCGGATTGTCTATCCGCAGTAGCCTCCTTTTAGGTACGTCATCAATCTTTTTTGCCCATTCTCTTCACCACCTATCATTAATAGTCAATTAATCAACTTTTCTTTCTCTGTCTTGGCCCTCATATACTTTTACATCATAGGAAGGCAAGGTACGTTGATTGTGGCCAAGTTTTGAGCTGATTTATTTATAGAAATTTAGAGCCGGTGACAATACTGGTTTACATATAGACATATAGGAGAAGACCGTGCCATCACCTTCCAATAATTTATACGTAATATAATATATATATATATATATATATATATACATTCTGTGTACAAAGTATCGGGAATTTGTCAATAAAACGAAAAATACAAATTATTTATCTAAATTTGTTTTATCGCCTTCAAAGTAGGCTCCATCGCTTGCAATATAACATCTCCAGCGCTTCACCCAGTCTTCTATACATTTTTCATAGGCTATTTACGGTATGGCCCTTAGCTCATTCAGCGATTTTTCTTTTATGGCTTCTATCGACTCAAAAGGTTTTCCTCGAAGTGGTAATTTTAACTTGGGAAATAAAAAATAGTCAGACGGAGCCATATCAGGTGAATACGGTGCTTGGTCGAGAACTTTTGTTGAATTTTTCGCTAAAAACTCTTTCACTATAATGGCTGTGTGTGATGGTGCACTATCATGGTGCAGCATCCATGAGTTGTGTTGCCACAAATCTGGACGTTTTCGGTGGATACTCTCACGCAAACGCTTCATGAAGCCTAAATAATATTCTTTATTCACTGTTTCTCCTTCTGGAAGGAATTAGGAGTGAACCACACCACGGTAGTAAAAAAAAACTGTCAGCATCACTTTGATTTTGGAGCGACTTTGCCGCGGGTTTCGGCTCGTTTTCGAGACACCATTCTGAAGACTGTTGGCTTGTTTGCATGTCATACTCATAACCCCATGTCTCATCGTCAGTTATTATACGTTTCATAAAGGTTGGATCCGTAGAAGCTCGGGAAACCATGTCTTTAGCTACATGCTTTCGCCGCACTTTTTGAACAAAATTGAGCTCTTTTGGAACAAGTCGAGCGGCGACGCGTTTCATGCCTAAAATGTCAATGAGAATGTTGTGGACGGACGTAAAAGATATGTTCACCTCACTAGCCAACTCTCTCAGACTCATACGTCAATTTTCGAGCACTAGCTTCTTGATTCTGTCGATGTTTTCTTTGGTCGTAGCGGTTGAAGGTCTACCAGAACGAGGCAAGTCCACTACTACCTCTCGGCCTTCTTTAAAAGCCTTATACCATTCATAAGCCCTTGTTTTCGATACCCACGATTCGTCATAGGTATTTCGCAACATTTTTAGTGATTCACCACATGAAATATCATTTGAAACACAAAATTTAAGGCACACTCTTTGTTCAACAATATTTTCCATTGTAAAAATCGCCGAGGACTCAAAACTATGACCAACAAAAAGTGTAGTTTAAAACAAATAAAATGACAAATCCCGCTCAAATTTTGCGCGCTAAATCAGTATAGTGCTACCAACATGCAGTAAAAAAATTAGAACGACCTCTTTTACGTGGGTCTTTTTATTGACATATTCCCGATACTTTTTACACAGAGTAGTATATATATATAATATAATAATAATATATATATATATATATATATATATATATATAATGCTAATTCTCGAAATCTCCTTGATCGAGGTAATTTTTTTTTTTTTTTTTTATGAAGAATATTAGCAACCGAAGCTACTAATATTCCCTTTAACCCCTCCAGCTAAGCTCAAATGGCTTGTGTTAGGAGTGGGTTCACGTCGGTAGTGTAATGGCCAGGATTCGAACCCGGGACCTCTCGATCGTAAGGCCGACCCTTAACCACTAAGCTACCGCCGCTTCTTCTGTTTCTACTGCTGTCTACATGGCATTCATTACCCAATGTTCAAGAAATGTAAAGTGAAAACATAAAACCACATTTACTTGTTGCGTTGCAGACAGCTTTGTGCATAACTAAAGCGATAAATTTATAAACAGCAACAAAGCAATCTCTTTGAGGCCGCTTGTTTCTGTACCGAAGCCAAATTGAACCTTGTTATTATATTATTCGTATCGTGTGCGTGTGCGTGTGCGTGTGCGTGTGCGTGTGCGTGTTCGTGAGCGGCTGCGTCTGCGTGTGGATGTGCGTGTGCGTGTGCGTTTGCGTGTGCGTGTGCGTGTGCGTGTGCGTGTGCGTGTGCGTGTGCGTGTGCGTGTGAGTGGGCGTGTGCGTGTGCGTGTGCGTATGCGTTTGCTTGTGCGTGTGCGTGTGCGTGTGCGGGTGCGGGTGCGGGTACGTGTGCGTGTGCGTGTGCGTGTGCGTGTGCGTGTGCGTGTGCGTGTGCGTGTGCGTGAGCGTGTGCGTGTGCGTGTGTGTAGTGTGTGGCATCTCAGCTCAATGAACAAGTAAACCAATTTTGATGTAACTATTTTTGCTACTGAAAGGTGAATTAGAAATTACCAAGAAAAAAATTGTAAAAAGTAAAAAATAAATAAGTCCATTCGTTCGTCGTGTCGGGGGATGTCTAACTGGTAAAGCAGTTGAATATATTTTCGAAAATAAGCCAGGTCGCCCCACGCGATAGAGTTTTTCTTATTTATTTTTACTTTTTCGATGTATTTTTGTGTTGGTCAATCAAAAAATCCATTTCGTTTATCCATTTCAGGTACATGAACAGCACATATAAATGTGAAAGTTTTTCAATTTTATTTATCGACTAGCTTATGCCCCCAGCTCCGCCCGCGTGGCGCTCGGTTTGCGCGACCTAAGCGCCCTCTGTCAATCATAACTCTGGTTCTACTTAACCGCTTGCAGTCAAACAAACGTAAGATTTTAAGTTGGACCAAACCCCTGCAAACGAAAAGCCGCATCGAAATCCGTTCAGTAGTTTCATCGCGAGCAAACATGAACTGTTTACAATTAAATAATAGTAATAGATAAATAGAAGATAGAAAAATTATTAAAACAAAATAAATTAATCACTTGAAAATGATTCTTTCGCTGATTCGGTAGTTGGATTTGCTGAGAAGGGACCAGAAAGAAACTCAGGTAGATCGTTATCCTTTCTTTCTCTTCTTTTTTAACATAAGTTTTTTTTGTTTTATTAAAATTAGGTTCATCCGATTTTTTTAAGAGATCTAGGATCTTCCGTTCATATAAGACGTTTTCGTCATATTGAGAAGCAACTGTTAAAATATTATTTCTTTAAATAGCTCTTTCAGCGTGTTTAAATATCATTACTGTTTATATGTATTATGTGAAGCACAAACATGATCACGTAACCGATTCAGATAGTTTAGTGAAGTTGATCATGGATTGAAGTCTACTCTATCATTATTATTCCATATTTACAAAATTGCAGCTTCAGATTTTAATCCAATTGGTAAAACTGTACTTATTGCATTGCTAACCAGGTATTTAATTATAGGTAACCCATGTGATTTTTTAAAGTAAAATTTCAGCAAAATGGCTATTTAGTAAGTTTTATTATAAAGAATTTCAGAATGAGGCCAAATACTCGTTTTTTTTTTTTTTTTTTTTATTTTTTTTTTAATCTTCATTTATTTAGAAGCTTTTGGCCAAAATAGCCATGCCAGCTCCATCGTACCCTAAGTTTACATTATCAGATTACAATATTGACAACATAGTACAATATACTAAAGACTTATGTAGGCTGGGTGAACTTTTAATAACCCAGTCACACCAGGCAGGTATTACTTGGTGTAACTAAGTTATCAAAACCTCATATATCATTCTATAAGTTAAAAATGCAGCTTCAGAAAGAGGATTGGCCAGAATACTATTGAAGCTCCCAATATCCATCCATCGTATATCAAAGGCTTCCATCAGAGTCACTCTCAATTCCCGTGTTCGGGCGCACTCCACCAACAGATGATGTACATCCTCAGGAGTGCCGCACTCTACGCAATTTGGGCTGGCACTTTTCCCCATAAGATGTAAAAACCTATTGAGTGGGGCATGTCCGGATCGAAGCCTATGAGCTATAACCACGTATCTTCTGTGAATGGTGGTGTTGGTGAACCAAGGAATATGGGGTGGTTCACTTTGCATCGTTTTGTACCAGACACCTTTATTGAGCGATCGTTCGTTAAAATACTCTTTCCATTCTACTTTATATATATCCTTGTATTTAGACAATAGTTCAAAATCACTTGACAAGATATTCAGACTACTTCCTTCAAGTAAAGCTTTCTTTGCCAGCCAATCCACTTTCTCATTACCCGGAAGACCAACATGTGACGGAATCCATTGCAATATCAGTTCACTATTATTTGTCGTGAAGTGTAGGATCTGTTTAATGATAACATACGCTATCGATACACCTCTGTAACCAGAGGCGCAACGAGCTATATGCTGAAGTGCGCTCCTGCTGTCGACAAAAACCACATTTCTACTATTACCAGATGTTGCCTGAATATATCCTAGTGCTTCTGATATTGCAACAAGCTCCGCCGTCATTACACATAAGTCACTGTTCATTATTTTGAACATGTTTCCATAGTCATTATTAGAATCATAGAAAGCAGCTCCACAAATACCATCTTTTTTGGACCCATCCGTATAGACTTTAAGCCAACCGCTGTATTTACTACTAATTTCCCTAAGTACACTATATTTTAAGTAATTTAACTCATAGGAATCCTTACTAAGGCTTATTTCGTCTAGATGATCTCTTATCACCTTTTCAGTGTTTATATTGGAAACCCAAGTGTCCAAGCTAAACATCTCTAAAGGAAAGCTTTTCGATATCATTTCATTCTTAGTACAATTGTATACAGTGACAAGTAATGGAAGCTTTTTATTTTGCCAGTATCTTCCGTTACAATAGTTAGCTAAACTGTTCAACACTCCTATTGTATTACTATTTTTTAAGGTTTGGGCTTTCAAACAATACTTAGTGGCTAAATATTTTCGTCTTAAACTCAGATTAGGGATACATAACTCACATTCCATACTATGTATGGGTGTAGTACGTATAAAACCTCCTATAATCCTTAGCGCCTGATTCTGTACCTTGTCTAATTTAGCCAGGTGAGTATTTGCGCTGTTAGCATACAGAAAACTTGAATAGTCAATTCTGACTCTTATTAATGCTATATACAGTCTACGAAGATGTTTCGGATGAACGCCCCATGATGCCCCAGCTAACACTTTTAGTAAATTTAGAAATCTCTGTGTTTTGTCCCATGTCTCATTGATGTGTTTTCCCCATCGTAAGCTAGAGTCTAACCATAGACCTAGGTATTTAATGTTAACTTCTGCCTCTACCGGTATTCCATTTATGTTTAAATTTACCTGCTGCCTCCTACGACCCCTACTGAATAGACAAGATTTAGTTTTACTACTGGAAAGTTCCAAGCCTAGGTTGTTCAGCAGCACAACAAAAATGTCCAATGCACTTTGGATCTCCGCTACACTATCATTAAGTAATCTACGACTTGTATATATTACAAAATCATCTGCGTACTGTCCAATCATAACATTGGTGATACTTTGGCACAGCTTGTGTGTAGTAATATTAAAAATTAACGGGGAGAGTGGATCCCCTTGGGCTATACCTATACCTGCCCACCTTGTCAAATAATTAAGATCCCCCCCTTGTTCTATTTTAATTTTGAGGTGTCTTTCCTTTAAAAATTCCCACAAATATTTACAAATTTTCTTTCCTATTTGAATTTCATCCAAGGCGGATACAACTTTGTCTACAGCAACGTTGTTATATGCATTCTCAATGTCTAAAAAGCAGGCTAGCGTAGGCAGGTTCATCGAAAACCCTACCTGTATCTGGCATACCAATCGTACCAGACTATCCACACAGGACTGTGATCGTCGAAATCCTACAGTGTTTCTTGACAAAATATTATTTTTTTCAACGTACCATTCAATTCGTTTACACAAAAGAGTATGGAACAATTTGCATGTACATGAAATCAAAGAAATAGGTCTTAACTTGGTAGGTACATTTGATGCTAAATTACTTTTAGGAATAGGGACTATTTGTATATCGCGCCATTGTGTAGGGACACAGCCCGTTTCTAAAATTAAATTATAAATTTGTAGTAAATACATCTTTGCTATTTTTGGTAGATTAAAAATCATGGAATGGGTAATTTGATCTAAACCCGGCGCAGTGTCCTTTTTTTTAAGGCACCTCATTAGTTCTTGGTGTGTAAATTCAGACTCTAATGTTAAGTTTTCCGATTCTACTATAGGCATTACAGGTATTGCAAAGTCGGGAGTGAGACTCCTTATTAAATTATTGATTTGACATTCAGGGGCAGTAAATCTAGCTGCTCTTTGACCTTTCATCCAGCGCATACGTTTCCACATGTCCGAAACAGATCGCGATCCATCGATATCATTACAAAATTGCCTGAATCCGTCGGTTTTAGCTCGTTTAAGCAATCGGTTGGTTTCTATAATTTGTTTTTTTAATATATCGAGGTTGTCCGGTATAGGGTTCCGTCTAAATCTTGACAGTGCTAATCTACGTTGAGCAACTGATTCCGAAAGCTGTGTACTCCAGTAGGGTCTTGGTTTAAAGTTAGACAATGGATTTGAACATATCTTGATGCCTGGAATACTCTTATCAGCGGCAGAATTAATCTTTTCGACAAAATTATCATAATTTGTTTGGATATAATTCGAAAAGTCTAAAGAGACAAACGATTCTTCTAAAATTTGCCTGTATAATGACCAATTAGCTTTCTTAAAATTTCGAATTTTGACTATGTTCCTATGTACATTAGTATTAAAATTTTGAAAAATAATTTTAATAATTAGATGATCGCTTCCTAAATTTTCATTGGTTGTCCTCCAGGCAAAGTTCATTGAAAAATCAGACGATGCAAAGGTAATATCAGGAGAAGATTCCTGTAGTATTCCATTGACGGATTTAATTCGTGTCCAGTCCCCATTATTTAGTGCAATGAAGCCATTATCTAACGATGTGTCCTTTAGATGCATACCCCGTGTGTTATTTTTATATGACCAATTAGTATGATGACCATTAAAGTCTCCTGCAATTAAGGATTTCCGACTATACGTACTAAAGAGAGTATCCCAATCCGATTGGCTGGTTCTAACACTAGAAGGACAATATACACTAACTATGTTTTCTAAATATGAACAGTTTAACAACTTTACATGTATAACTTCAATTCCTGTGTTACTAAGTGCAAATGTAGATGTCTGCACTCTTAGAGAATTATGAGTGATTATTGCTACACCACCATGAGGATTGTCTCTATCACTTCTAAAAATATTATATCCGTTAATGTGAATAAGAGATTCTGGTTCCAACCAAGTTTCGCTTATAATAGCAATATGAATTTTTTCTTGTAACAATAAACACTCAAAACCCACCAGTTTCGGCTTCAAACTCTGAGCGTTCCATTGAAATATTGACAACTTAGATTCAATGTGACTACTAGCCATAAATGAGCTTTAAAATTATTTTTAACCACTCACAATTATTGTCCGAGTCCATGATGAAATATTTAAATGCTTCGATCACTATTTTGATTATATGAGTCACTTTTTCTTCTAGAGTTTTATTAATTGAGAAGGCGATGTCTTTTATTCTTTTTAAAGTTTCCCATAAGGTGTAACTATGTGGCCTATTCTTCTTCAACCTAGAACTAGAACCTGACTTATCCTGATCTTGTCTGGGTTCATCTTGATAGTTTTGCTCCTCAATTAACAGAGTATTTGACGATGTATCCATATTATTATTCTTTTTCTTTTCCTTTGAATTTATCTTAGTGCTGCCGCGTTTTTGCCTGATTTCCTTGCTTGGCCCCTGTTTCTCCATCGTTCCAACCAAAATATCCCTGTAAGAGGTCTGGATATCTCTTTCTTCACCATTCTCCAAATTTTTACTTACACTTGACTCATCATCACCTCCTTGATACTCATTGTTAAATACCAATCCATTTTTCTGTATCGTATTTTCCGTAAGAAAGATATTCAGTGCTTTTTTATAAGTGCAATTATCCAAAGACATAATTTTGCGAATTGCTTTTTCTTTCAAGAAAATTGGACAGATTTTATTAAAAGACATGTGTTCACCTTTACAGTTGACACAACAATATTGCATGATTTCACAGTTAGCATGAGATCCACCGCATTTAGGACACACCGGTTTTTTGGTACATTGACGCAGTAAATGCCCGAATTTCCAACAATTAGAACATTGTGTTACTGGGAACGTATATAGTTCTACCTTTAGTTTACATCCCCAAGCTTCTATCACTGTAGGGACTGTTGGGCTACGAAAACAAATACGGACCGTCTCGCTATCAACCCATTTTCCTTCTTCTGTCGATCTCTTCAATCTCTTCACAGATATTATTTCATATTCGCTAGTAAACATATCCATTAACTCTTTTTCCGTGGCCTCCAACTCGATATTTCTTATTATTCCATAGGATAAGTTTACTTGTCCAGATAACTGACATCTATATCCTAATTCTTTGAACTTATCACATTCCAACAATTTGTTCACATCTTCCTTTTTTTCAAATTGAATGCGCACTCGGAACGGGTTTTTGTAGCTTATATTCGTAATTCCTCGTATGCCTTCAGCTTTGAATAATTTTGCTAAGTCTATTTGTTTAGGTAATGTATCTTTTGACGATAAATAAACTTCTAAACCATTACTTGCTTTCGCATTTTGTGAATCGCGGCTATATCCAAAGTTCACAGAGGAACTACGGTGTAGCCGCTTTGGATTTTTCCTTATTGTTATAAACTCCTCTTCATCAGTATTATCCTCACTGTCCTCTCTTCCTCTTCTGTGTCCCCTCCCTCCCCACTGAGAAAATACATTATTGTCACACTGCATACTGTTAACTTGACCACTGAGATTAATCTCGTTTTCTACTTGTTGCTCGCTAATGATTACATTTGTACTATTTAAACTCGGTATAGTTGATTCATCACACATATTTTATAACATAAAATAAAACGGGGGTACATATAAAAAAAGTTGTCATCGCGACTAACACGTCCACTCGAAACGAACGCGGCGCGCGAATGTGCCAAATACTCGTAAATTTCTAAAGAAAATACGGCTGATTAGGCATGAGAGAGAAGTATAGAACAGACATTGCTAAAACCGTGGGAATGGTAGTAACCGCGGCACTGTGACACAATATGCCATAATTTTTTATAGAGTTATCGCTCCACCTAGAGGTTATATGTAGCCAGAGTTCATACCTGTGAAATTGTTTCTAAACATCGTCCTAAAAAAGTAAGCCTTAAGTAGTGGCGCATTGTGTCTCCGCGTTCAGTAGAGAAGGAGAAATTTCGTACGCGAATATTACTGACTAAGGCAGATCGGGGTGTCAGGGATATCTTTTCTAAGTCACCCTGGTTACCCGAGCAAACAGGCCGATGTAACAAAATATCGTTCACCAAACCCACCTCACTGTTAGCTGCGGTGAAGTGAAGTCAGAGGGGCTTTATACACGCAAAACGCTTGCGCAACGCCTTCAAGTCTCTTCATCTCCGCAATTGCTCCACCCGTAATACCGATGACGCTACCGCACTAGCCCCTTATCTTTCTCATCGTTCAAAACACGGCAACATTGGAACTAATAAATTATGGTTCGTAGGTGATCTATATTTTATTTAGGTAGCAGGTTCAACCGAAACGCTTCAGTGTCTGTTAATTTATTTGAAAACCTTTTACTTATTGGTTTCACGATTAAAGTTACAAAATTGCTTCTTTAAATAGTAATACAAATTTTGTATACTGCCAATAATTTACTCGATAAGCCTAAATACCATTCGCACCTATTTTCACAAGATGGCGGCAGTCAGATAAAACTGCGATTCTGCATACCGAGGCGATATACACGAATTCGTGATAACCGACATCTACGCGGGCGTAAATGCGGCCATTAGTTCGTTATAATCAAAATCATTTGGCACGCAAAGCTCTAAAATGTTAAATAATGTAATAACATGATATGGATTATAATAATATATATAACTATAAGTTAAGGTAGGTACGTATGGAATTATTCTACAAACAAAGCAAAGTACCTAATACAGCTTAAATATTTCTAAAATAATATAATAATTGTAATATCTTTAACCTTTACACTGTGCAAACTATCTGTTGCTAATAGCAATAAATAAATAAACCAATAATGCTGTGACAATAATTACTAATTATCGAAGAACGCCATAGAACGCCCGCAATTGCCGATGGCACCTTTAGAACAAAGAAACTATAATAATCGCATGACTATGTGTTATTGGAATAATTTAACTTTTCATTTGTCTACCCTCATATATTTGTCTGCCCTATAACTGACAAAACAATGACAAATTTCAATAATTTAAAAAACAGTTCACTTACACTGAACGAAAATCGAACCTCCGACCACCCATATTAAACGTTACACCGTTTTAAGAGGCAAAGTTTATTTATGTATCTTTATATTATACACGCTAATACTTTTTACACGCAATAGGGCCTTTTACGCCTCTCTATCGGTTAGTGGAGAATTAAAACTAGTTAACTAGGTACCCAGTTCAGTACACATACACAAGGGTAACCGTTAAAACATACATACAAACATACAAAAACCGTCTTCCTTCATTTGTCTTATCATCAGCTTCAACGAGTACAATAATGCAGTTTTAATAATCATGTCAATTGAGCGCACCTACGTCATCATCATTATTCTCTTAGCGCTATTCCTGATTGCATCCGAGACCTCGGTTTACAAGCCCGGGGTCCGCTAATCCTTAGTTTAATCCCTAAATTTTGCAAGACGAGTCTGCGGCTTAAATACATTAAGGAACTTACTACTGAAGGTCTCTTTTTTCAATTATATCGATAGCTGAGTACATTGAGTATCTAGAGCGAAACTTTTTCCACAGTGTACTATTGTCACTGTTACAACAAAGGAAATGTTGGCCTTTCTATGACACTGTAAAAAATATGGCCTTTCCCTTACGTGTTTCACAATATCATGCATTAAAATAATTCTACCTCGGTATCGGATTGCATTAACATAATTAACAAGGAAAAAGACGCAAAAAATGTAACACTATACCTATTTTATAAATACATAC
This sequence comes from Pelosia muscerda, assembly GCA_963691645.1. NCBI lineage: Eukaryota > Metazoa > Arthropoda > Insecta > Lepidoptera > Erebidae > Pelosia > Pelosia muscerda. The sequence continues at coordinate 17,434,098 of OY829098.1, read as the reverse complement.
CTATATTTTATACCTATATTTTGTACCTATATTTATATATAAAATAATGATAATGTAAAAAATATATATATACCTATATAAAATAAAATAAAATAAAAATACAATAAAATCCATATATTAAAATAGTTTTACGCTCGGTAAGGTGCTGAGTTCTCCGAATTTTAAATCTTATGTGCGTAAGAAAATTGATAAGTTTTCTTAACATAAAAGAATAGACTTATTTAAATATAAGCTAAAATTAAATCTTACCTCTGAAATCCAAGCGGACGTACTTGTCATACTTGCACTTGAGTACTTTAAATCTATTCAATTTTACGGTTAGTGACATATTGAAAGATTTAAGTAATCAATTAAAAAAAAATTCTGAGAGCCCCAGATTAAATATTACCCTCCAAGATGAACAGTATCCATCTTAGAGTCCCGAAGGTGGCAAAAATGGGCCAACATTATTAGATACGGTGAACTTTTTCGCGCTGGGGACTGCTGCGGGCTAGACGACCGACCCGAGCTTCTCTCAGCAATGGAATGACGAAGGGCGGGCGGATTTCCAGGCTCAAAGCCCAACCCTCCCTGTCTCCCGCCGCTACTCCCCGCGAGCCTGTAGCCTAGCTGTTGCACAGGTGCTCAAACCGACACGCCTTTACGACTAATATTACAAATATTCTCTGGCGAAATCCTTGATAATATTCATAAAAACATTTATTAGTTACAAAATGATTGTAGCTCTATTTGTCTACAACTGTTTTAAGTGCGTGTCTTGTACAAATATTAATACGTAATAACTTTCTTTGTTGTAAGGTCTTACACAGCGAATGTTCCAGTATTTATGATCTAGATGATGTTTATACATGTGGGAAGATATTTGATCTATTCATAATATATTCGGCAATGCTAACATCTTATATCTCCAAATTATCTGCGGGACCGTTTTGTATATCTCATACCTCCTGAGATGAGATAATGAGATATTCAAAACGTTTTCCCTTACAAACCTTGCCGTTATGCCCTCTCCCTTCTGTTACGGACACCGCCATACAACTTCAACTGTTAATATGAATTATTCACGGTTCAGATAATTAGACTTGCTTCCTAACACCATCCATTACATATTTGGACACCATCTAAAGAACATCATAATATTTTTTTTTCCTACAATGTTTCTTACAATGTTCTTTAAATGTTTTATTATGCGTCAAGTTCCTATATTTTTCTTTTTATTTATTGTATGAATAACATAAGCAAAATTATTAAGTTATTTTTTGTTTCGTTTCATTATTAATCTTTAAATTTATATCATCTATATATTATGTTAATTTTCTTAAATTTCAGATATGAAGTCTACACACAGTGTAGATGGTGTAGGCACATGAATCCGTTTATCTATTCATGACGTGTAGGTACACTTCGTTCCCTTTTATAACGTTTTCTGCCTCGACTGGACAAAGATAAACGAGGAGAAAACCCCCAAAGAGTCAATCTCACCGTTACCACCCGTTATTTATGTTTGCATGTTGTACACGGCTACTTTATGTGTACGTACCTACAATAAAGCATTGAGATTTTTGAAACCACTTCAATAATTTATACATTTCTTTCATAAAACTGCGGGTCTTTCTTTTTTTTTACAATGTAGACATTGGGTTAAAGTTATGGTTCGACTCAGACATTGGGTGAAAGTTATGGTTCGTCTCAGAAAGACCCGCAGTTTTGACAAACCTTACGTTCATAGTGAAAGACTATCAGTTTTATTAAAATAAAAACTATTCTGCCTATACCCACAACTCCGCTATGTTATAATCGTTCAGGAGACAGAGAGGTATGAAACATTATACTTAGGTAAGATATATAGCTCGCTACTTCTTTCCGAAACACGAAACTAGCAGGTCATGATAAGGCCAACAGATGTTACTATTACTATACTCGTAGGTTAACAACAACTGATTAACTTTCAAAGCTTTGTATTATTCGTCACTTTACAAATAAATAAAACCAAATAATACTAACTATTTAATAGTAGATATCTAAATATAAATAATCACTTTCTCAAATAAATTTAAAATTGGAAAAGATGAATGTCTATATAGTCTGTCACCCTAGCAGAAGCCGGCCGCGACACAAAGTGCGCCTCCCCATATCCGGGGGCTAGGTTGGGACACCATGGTTCCCACATTAGGGAAGGGGGTCATCTGAAAGAGATGTCCCCGGGTCTGCCGGGGTGCGAGAGATAGTTCTTGTATAATCTCACCTCCGGCAATGAAGGACTTATGGACGGCGTGCGTTTTGGTCGGTTCGAGTCCGACATAACCACCTTCACCGACTTTTGGATTTTGCGCACGGAAAAAAAAGACTACTTGAGCTACTAAACCATGTCTACGACGTTGGAGTCATCATCCGACAATCCTATGAACTATCAGAAACATTGAAAATTTTCAATCACCTTTTAAACTTTTTTAAATAATCAATAATATCAAAAAAAAAAAACATTTATAGATTGTCGTCTAGACATTCACTTATTCCAATTTTAAATCGATATATATATAGTTAATATTTAAATTATCTTCTTTATAAGTTTGTCGAAAAGTCATAAGTTCGACATTTTAATCTACTAAGTAACATGAACGAATATTGACAAATAATGTTCATATTTGTACTCGTACAGCTAATTTCGTTACTCGAGAATTCGAAAGCGTTATGGGAGCGAAGTTAACATTAACGCTGGAGGAAACGCTCAGCAAAGCTAATAACAAATAATATTTTGATAGGATGGGTTAATAACACAACATTTGATCTTAGTACATTGGCAACCATAAGGAAGATGCTCTAATATAACCAAGGATTGTTTAGTAAACGTGAGAAACTGCGGAGTACTAAACTTTTTTATAGATTTTATAGAGATTTTTTTACACCCGCAGTTGAAGCAGTCTCATTCAGTGACGTATTAAAATTTACATTTTAATAGGTGTCAGTACTGCACTGAAAAAAGTAAGTATTGTTATGCCAACTCCTTTTTACCCGACTGCGCGACGCAAAGGAGGGTATTGTGTTTATCAGTCTATGTATGTATGTATGTATGTTTGTTTCTATGTGGCGTTCTAGAGACCAAACGCGTAGGCCGATTTTGATCATTTTTACGTCAATCGATTCGTCTTAACCTTGCGAGTGTCACTAAAGACATGACAGTAATCAAAATTCACCACAGCGAGAACCAGACGCCATATTGTCAAAATGAAAAAAAAAAGTCGATGAACTATGTCAAGTGGGGTGTCGTTGAATAGGTAACTTTAAATCATATTTAGGTTTCTTTTACCATTTTTAATTTTAAATAATAGTTTAGGATATATAACGATTTAAAGTTGCTTAACAAAACATTCATTCTTGCTAATTTTCTTACTTATTGATTTAAGTTTATATTTTAAGTAAAAACGATATACAAACAAATATTTTTGGTAAAAAAAAAATAACTTTTCAATGAATCGTAACTAAAAAGTATAAAATAAAAAAATAATTTAAAGAATAACAAAAAACCCGACTGCGGAAACTAAAAAGAATGAAACAAGCCCAGTAGTTTAAAATTCATACAATACTCACAGTCGGGGCCCATTCAAATTTTACCAATTAAATCTTCCCAAGGGGTCCCGACTGTGAGTATTGTATGAATTTTAAACTACTGGGCTTGTTTCATTCTTTTTAGTTTCCGCAGTCGGGTTTTTTGTTTTTCTTTAATTCAATCTCGTGTTCAATTCAAGTCATGTCTTCCGATCGCGCACGTGTTTATACCACAAACTGTTCTTCTAAACACGTGTTCAAGGCGATACAGGGAATTGACTCAGATTAGGTACTTTTTACGTATACGTTATTTTAGGAAAAACCTCTAATTTACAAATAAAATAAAAAGCTATTTCCGTGCAACTGATTTGACGTAACAACAATAACTAATGCCTATTTTATAAAAAGATAAATATAAAACACTATAAACAGTTAAAAAAGTATATGCTTCAGCAAACGTTATTTTGATAAGGTATTATTTAATTTATTCGTTTCTGAAACCTTAAAATACCTATAAGCATAATAATAGCTTTCTACGTGTGTTGATTCAAGAATCAGGATAATAGGTAAGTACTATGTCCTCAGACCCGTAATCTCTATTCTAATGCTCCTGCTCTTTAATCTGATTTGAATAGATTAGCTGAATAAGTCTATATCAGATGGTTTACTAAGATCAGAGAGATATGAAACACACATCCGGACGTAAAACTCGAACAAGAGGCTGAGACTTTTTGCGGCTTATTCAACTATCTCCTCACTTGTTGGCCCCACATGCTTGAAATTTCATTATTTGCAGTAGATGCGGCATAAAGGTTTCATGGCAATAAGTTTAAAATTTCGGATATACTCGTGCACTTGATAGTAAGGCTATATGTACAGAGTACGCTGTACCTACTTACGGTAGCGCTATTATTATGATAACTGCTGTACATGAACATTACAACGTCGTATCACAGAATAGCACGGTACCCATAATTTCACGTCCAAGAACCAAGTCGTCGCTTGCTCAACTCACATTGCCCGGGTTAATTTTTTGCACTGTAACTCAAGCTAAAAGGAAACATTGTAGGTACCTAGTTAACAGACGACAGAACACAATGGACTATTGTTGCGAGTGAGCGCTTTTACATATATCTTTACTTATTTTACATGTAACATTTCCACTTTAACACTAACTTTCAGTTTGCTTGTGCGAGTGTGATAACTGCGAATTTTCTATAAAAATCGTGTCGATCTGAAAAGAAACCCTAACCATAGTAGGTACCTAAGTATAATAAATTTTATGTATATCTTACCATAGCTCCCTGTTCAAAATGGCATTACATGATGAAAAAGAATATTATATTCTGAATAAAATATTTAAAAGTAGGAATGTTGTAGTGCCTACTAATAGTGTTAGAAAATGACGTCAAAACTATGTACCAATGTAATATTTACAATTAACGCACTGTATAACCTCTGCACTGTACCTACACTACACACAATGAACATAGGGTCAGTGAATCAGCACTTTTCAGAATCGCTAAAGAAGATCAGATTGGATATAAAATAAATTACGTACGGATTTTCATGTGAATTGAATACTGTACTGAGACTAAAATAAAACAATAAGTCCTCAGCTTGTGGTTTCCCTAAAACGGTCACCATTCACAAATGGTGGAAACGACTTCAATGATTTTCATGAGAAAAGATTAATTAAATCGTTATTCATACTTTTTGTACTCCAATGTCATGAAGAAGATTCTTACTAGAAACATCGAGCAAATCACTCTGCTAATCCTAAGTTGCCTTCAGCTTACCAACAGGCGAAATGAAATCATATTGAGGAATAAACTAAAATATTTATGTATTACAATAACGTTCAAAATAATTCCTAGAGCCTGATCGCAACGTCAGCTACTTGTTCCATATGAGAATTTAAATTTTAAACTAGTCAGAGACCTACACAAACAAATATACACACGGAATCACATCAACGTTAATATTTAATTTCATACCTCTTTCTTCAAAGAGACGAACTTCCCATGTAAACTTTCTACCCTTAATTCAACCTCTTAAGGGTAAACTTACAGAAAACAACATTAAACATGCACATTTATTTTTAACCAGAAGCAGGTAGGTAGGTACTGCTTATTTCTAAAAGATTTTCTTTCAGCGAGAGGAGAAGTATGAAAAGTAGCATAAATATTAGAAAGAAAAATTAAGCTTGTGTTAAATCTTATGCTTTGTACTATTCAACCTTTCTCAACAGACTAACAAAACAACACAAGATCAAGCTATGAGATAGATACGTATAGGACAGCCAAATCTTTCGTAATCTGTCGTGTTCGGTCATCCAATTACAGAATGAACAATTTCCTTTTTCGTTCACATTCCAATTTGTCCTTTTTTCAAGCCTACTCTGCCCAAGCTGTATATATATATAAGCATTACTGTATAAGGGTACACGTAATGCTTATATTATTTAATTTATATTAAAAATTTACCTTGTACTGTAGAAAATTTCTTGAATCTTAAATTCTTTTTACATTAAGTAGGAACTTTGAACTTAAAGTTGATTTTTTTATTAAACACCTAATAACAAAAAAAAACGAAAACCAATAAAGAAAACGCCAACCGACTCAACAACCATTACTAGGAACCCCACCATAGTAACGGTTGTTGAGTCCGTTGGCGTTTTAACGCAACTTATATTGTTTTTTGGTTTTAACCAACGTGCACGGATACGCTATACTGGAATACTAAACCAGTCACCGGGAATTTTTACTGTTTTATTTACAAACTAAGTTCCAAAAACAAGTCTCCTTGCATACCTTTGTTATGTGTGCATGCACATCTAAATAAAAGAAGCCTTGTACTAAATACATAACGCTGTTTGTATTTGAATGGTTTCATTGTTTTTCTTCTTCTCATTGAAATTGTTGTCAATAACCTTTAAAACTTTCATCTTGTTCGATCTACGTCCAGCCAGCGCCTTTTATGCTGGAACCTCTCTTCGAAAGAAACGCTTATCCTACATTATTGCACTGGTAACCGCAAAGTATAGAAGGACATGATTGGAGGGGTATGAAAGGATGCATATATGTATAGGCATAGATTAGACATTTTATTGAGTAGTTTAGTATCGGGTTTTGGGGGTAACAAGTACCCTGAACTAATTGCGGACGGAGGGGAGGATTGTAACATGCATTTTTTATGAATATGTCGTATAATACTAGGTAAACGATATTTTATTTCGTTATTATTGTCTATAGTGAGTGAGCGAAGTTAGATAGTACATCTGTAGTGCCAGTAGTATAGCCCTGACACCATCGCTTTCTCCGGTAACCTCCACTGAGGAAGCTTGCATTGGTTGCTCTGAACCCGGCGGCCACATTGCTATTGGTTCCGGGTAAGTTTCAAAATCAACTCCTCGTTGTTTTCTTTTTTTAATTTGCTCCTTCCCTCTTCTTTCTACAGGTGAAGACCTCTCAGCGGTGCAGCATGTCTGCTAGTTTACATAGCCTAATCATTTTGCATTATACACTATTGGATATTGTCATGATGCCAATGACCTCTATAATCAGAATTCAAATAGTACAACTTACAATGCTTACTTTATTTCTTTGCTCTTTTTAGCTTTTAGCTAAATTACCTTGCTAATAAAGAGATTCTCTTCACCTGTTATCTTTCCGCAGATGACAAAAATATTATTATCTTGTGACATACGGAGACGCACTTCTTTCTTATTTCAGGGTCTCCGCATCGGACTTCACGATAGCCTCATGGCCGCGAGCACGCTCAACGGAGTCCCTGGAACGCCAACCCAACTTTATCCCCCGAATCTTGCACACGGACCAAGCAACGCCACCACAGAATATTTTATTACGAATTCATTCCCTGAAGTTCATATCTAATTACTTATTACTTTTTTAGATTGACATGGTCATTTACGAATTCACTATTAAATCGATCGGGATATTTACCATGTTTGTTAATATTTCGGCGCTGTTGCAAGCGCCATGATCACGGTGTACACCGTGATCATGGCGCTTGCCGCCGAAATATCGGGTACCCGAAGACGATATAGTGAATACTTATTACTTATACATTAAAATGTAACGCTTTTCTACTTCATCGCATATATATTTGTTTTAATCTTTTTATTTATTTCTAGCCAGATACACTTATTATTCACAACATTTCAGTGCTTACTAACTCTCTATACTTTTATTTAGCTACATAGTTTAACTCCTGGTAAACTCTTTATTTAAGTTACATAAGTCTTGGCAGTTCAAATACTTGTAGCGAACATTCTCACCGGACCACAACCAAGCAACTAAGGACTAGGGTACCCTTTTACTATGATGCTGACACCCCTGGTGTCTGCCACATAAGTGTTATAAAAAGTATAATTTGCTCTCGCAATAAATGAGTAGAGTTTCGAAAGAAAATAAGAGGCAAGCCGTTTAACCAAACAATATTGAGGTGCAATACGATACAAGAGGTATGGTAATGTTAGTCTTCATTGAGTTTTTAAGAGTTTCGAGTAAGTACCTACGTCTGTATATTATGTAATATAATATCCTTATACATAAATGTAGTTCGTTATTTCTTTTACGTTAGCTGCGTGCGTTTAAAGTACGTTTTTCAATAAACTTCACAATATTCTCATATTCATATTCTATATCAAACAAAAGTTATTTTCAAGATGTACGTCAGCGAAACCATAGAGAGAAGCAGTTAGTAAAATATTAAATTGATAAACTCCAACAACTCCAACACGTTGTGCCGATCACCTTGAAAGTTTGCACTTCTAAGTGCTTTTTCATGAATAAAGTTTTTATGTGCCTTTTATCCTGAGAATTATACCACAAGTGAAGCGGCTAGGTGTTGTTATATTACTTCAAAACTTTGAAATAATTATAATATAATCGGTATGGAGGTATGTTTTATGTCATTTTGCGAATTCTTCTTTAGTAACTGTTGCCCGCGGCCCCGCCCTCGTGGATGTCGATTATCGCGTTATACGACTCTGCTCGATGTCCTACTTGCCTCTCTATACTACTTCTCCTTGCTGTCATGACAAGGGAAATAGCAATATTAGCTCCAATGTATAGAAATGTACCGAATCTATTGAGATTTATTATTATTGCTCCGCTCCCTTGGATGGTAGCGTGATGATATATAGTCTATGTCACTCTAGGAGTAACATAGACTATCACTATCACTACATAGTATAAAATAAAGTCGCGATTTCTGTCCCTATTTTTCTTGTCCCTTTGTATGCTTAAATCTTCAAAACTATGCAACGGATTTTGATGCGGTTTGTTTTAATAGATAGAATGGTTAAAGAGGAAGGTTTATATGTATATAACATCATGCTACAACAAACAGGTGCGGAGCAGGAATGAAAAAATTTGCAAAAACGGGGTGACGCAGACGAAGTTGCGCGGGTCAGCTAGTATGTCATATATTCACCTATAAAAAGCATCTACAATATCTAGATGTTGTAGTTTTTTATAGGTGAATTTTAGTTTCCAATAGTTTCAGAGCCTATTCGTTACAAACAAAAAAAAACAAATCTTTCCTCTTAATAATACTAGTGTTAATAACTTTTTAATCGATTTCTATACAAGTCGTCTGCGAGTCAGTTGTACTTAAGAAAATTGAATACGAAATAGGGGAACATTGGGCCTAAAATTTATTAATATATGGCCAAAAAACAAGTGCGCGAGAGAAGACATTAAAATGTACAATAACGCAATCTATATTCGCGAGCTGAACGAGTGAGTGAGTTCCACAATTACCCTAAAGCGACGAATTATATTTACAGACAATAAACTAAATCCAGAAGACAGGGTACCGAGTTCATTCTTAAAGGGAAATTCCTTTATGAAACTCAGTGAGTAAAGTCTACCGCTAAAATATATAATATTTTATATTTATAAAAAACTGCTGGCAATGCTTAATCGATTCTACGACTGGTTAACATTACTTCTGTGTCCCACCCCATAAATGGAAAGTAAACCTGGACTTCAAAATGGGTTGATGATAAAATAGATACTCCATTTGTACACGATAATACTAACCAAAATATTTTTAGATTAATGCTATATACAAAAGGCGGATTTACCGTTAAACCCTATTATTCAGACAAGTTTAGAAGGGATTATTTAACAACATACCTATATATACTAGCTGTCCCGGCAAATGTTGTTTTGCCTTATAAATTTTAAGGGTGGACAACCCTTATCACTAAGGGGTATGAAAAACAGATGTTGGCCGATTCTCAGACCTACTCAATATGCTTACAAAATTTCATGAGAATCGGTCAAGCCGTTTCGGAGGAGTACGGGAACGAACATTGTGACACGAGAATTTTATAAATAATATAAACGTATATTATACGTTCTATAGTTATAAGTACCTCGTACTTTATACTTACACAATTCATTTAGGCTTCAGATATATGAAAATTTTAATAAAGATAGCTATCCGTTTTCCTTTTTACTGAGAGAATCTTTGGGTTCAATATAATAGGTACTTCACAATTGTAGGGCAGCCCGTAATATAATATAATAGAGAATGGTCATACCACTATAAAAGGATTCCTATGTATATCCACTTAGTTTACAGATAGATAAGTAGGTAGTCTGTCTGTATTTCATAAATTTATAAAGGTACACTCTTTTCCTAAGGGATGGATGTCGTGGATGTCAGTAAACGTCGTGGATGTCACAATCATTACTTGTTATAGCCCGACTATACTTAACTACCTACTATTGTGATGTTGTTTGTTTATCCAATAAATAAAAAAAAAGGCTTTGAGGTTTGGAAGGTGTAACGATAATAGCGCTTTATAACCTTGGGGCTTAGATTACGCAGAGAAAACGTAATCTTGACCTGTAAAAATTACAGTTTCTAACAAATATGCACTTGACTGTCAATACAGAGTCGTCGTAACCATGATAGGACCCGTGGACACTGACTGCATCAAGTTGGATATTATCTCCGTCAGCTAAGCACGTGAACAAAGTTATTCTATCTGTTGCACACAAACTGCCCCGAGCAGTGTTACGTAAAATTGTTTTCCCTCAGTTCAAGAAATAATGTTTAAGCCAGCCACAGAGGCTGTCGGGGCTCGCTATACCTTTATATCTTAAATCTTTCTACACTTTATTTTATTTTTAATAAAAAGTATATCGTACCTATTATGTTTCTATATACAACATGGTCAAGTCTACATGGTGAATGTACGCGATATGCTATTATTTTTAGTCCCCTAAATATTATGAGCGAATGTTACAACAAGTATATAAGGCACGTGTAGGTGATGGATCACAGACCGGCGTCCATATTGCTAAAAATTTATCGAATTAATGATTGTATTGAAAAAAGAGCCCGAATCAAAAATACTCTAAACGTCTGTAGCCAGTGAAGTATATAAGAACAAGAGGGAAAAAAGTGTACCTGTATTCATATATGTAAACTTCTATGTACTTATGTAAATATTATGACTGACCCCAAAATATTTCAGAATTAAACAACATTATTCAAACTGAAGATTTGGATTTGTTGTTTGCTTTGTTTGTGCCGTTGTAGGCGGTAATCTCTGGATCTACTAAACCGATTTTAAAATTCTATTTCAATAAAAAGCCACATTATTTATTAGTGAGTGTCATGGGCTACATATCATATCAGCACGCTATTGGAGAGGATGGAAAGGGGCCAGAAGTCCACGTGTGTAGAGCCACAGGTCACAAGTAGCACCTATAAATTATGATAAACGTTAAATTTGATATAGGCAAAATGAGCACACCAATCATAATAATTAATTATTTATGAATACTTACTTCATTCTAATTTAATTGCTTCTGTTACTAAGTCATACCCTGTTTCCCGTGCAAATATACATAGATAAATATTTTTTTACTTTGACATTGATCGCAATTATTTATACAAATATTTAAGAATGTCATGAGCACGTAAAGTTCCTTATAGTACGAGAGCCCACGACCAAAATTTTTGTCTCATAGCAATACGGCCAAAACCGCATCAAATCGATAGATACGATTATTCTGAACTCGAAAATGCCAATATCAGACATTTTCCGCGTAGCGTTTGATCTGACCGAACTTTCAAAATTGTCAAAGAATTTTACCGAACTGCATCATAGCAATATGTCTGATTTGCAGACTGTAGTTGAATGATAGTTCTGAGATACCGGAAAAATATTTTTCAGACGTTAGTGGTGTAGCGCAAACCCGTAAAATCACTTAAAAAAAATAAAAATGAGACAAAAAAAATGTCTCATAGCAATACGTCTGAAAATCTTTTTTATTAGTAAATTTTGTTTATTTGATGCGAACAAAACAATTTTCAGACGGAAATGTGAACGCAATAAATTTGTAGACCGTTTTGAATATGTTAACAAATTTTACCGATCGGTATCATAGCAATATGTCTGAAAATTGTTGGACATGATAAAATAAGTTGTCCACATGTGCAAAAAATTTATATCAGACAAATTAAGTGTAGCACCTTCTCTATCAGACAACTTTGCGATACTCAGATATCATTCAAAAAACGTATTGAGGCATCTTGAATTTTCTGTTACAAACCAATGAATACGTTGCGACCCTGAATTTATTAGATGATAATTAACAAAGAATTTACCCGAAACCGTAACATTGAACTTGAAGAACTGAAATAAATCGCACAAAAGGAAACTGGGATGAAGTTGAAAAAAAAACGGTTTATTCAAAGTTACAAAATATTCTCGTATTCAATCGCTGTCGGATTCGGAATCGTCGTCGAAACGTTAAACGTTATTTTCGTTTTTGGGAGTATATGCTACACTTAAAGTGTCTGAAAACAGGTTTTTAGAAATCATGGCAGCAATACGAAAACTTGAAAAAAAAATTTATCCGTATTGCTATGATACAGGTCGGCTAAATTTGTTGACATTTTCAAAAATGCGCTCAGGCAAAATGTCTGAAAACAAACTTTTTCGTAATACAATTATAAAATCTATGTACATTTTCACTATCAGACGTATTGCTATAATACCGAATGTCTTTTTTTTTTGACACAGCAGAAATGGCCTCCCACGCAGTTGCTACACTTTCGACCGTTACTACACACCTAGTCGGGTTCAGAATCATACAATCTAACGATTTTATAGGGTTTTTGCCGTATTGCTATGAGACATGGTTTTGGTCGTGGGCTCTCGGGCTATTAAGCACTCAGTTGTTAGAAAATTCAAAAGGAATGATGCACACGGTTTTTTTACATCACTTTAATTTGGGCGTGCATACAAAAACATTAACTGCTCACAGATGGTGACTAATGGCCATAGTGTAGATTTAACAGTGATACATCGGAACTACAAAATTAAATAGTGAACTGCCCATGCGTGATTGTCTAATCAAATAATGTAGCAAATGGATCCGAGAGCACTTCACTACCAAAGGCTGGTAAGTGGTCTTTTCTGCAGGTTGTCACAGAGTGGTTGATACATAGTCTCGATAGTAGCCTCTTTATCTTGAAAACGGTTTGACCTATTCAAATATGGAATATTGTAAAGGTAACTTTAATGTTCGTAGTGTAATAAAGCTCACCGCTCTACCGAACCTATATCTCGATTTTTCATTTTGATTTGAAAACTAACAATATAAGTAAAAAATGGTGAAAAGTATACGACTACGACGCTTTGATATATTTGTAAATACTAATAACCATAGCATAAATTCTGTCATTTCGAACATGAATAACATAATAGGCACTCACCAATATTCTTGTTCGTTTCTCAACAGGCGTCCAATAAATTATGGGCTTATTGTAGGTATAGCTTATATAGAGAACTCTTACTGCCTTCCAACAGGCAGATTATTTTACTGAGACGCGACCTTGCTGGAGCTATCACTTACCTGCTCTATAATAAGGGTAAGATTATAGCTACTTCGGTAAATGCGAACGAAAATTTAATAGAACGAAATGTTTGTTACTCAATAATGTCGGGGCTCACAAAATTTGGCACGGGGATACATAACAGACATTTATTATTACAGACTGTCTTCTGGAATAGGTTCCTGTGTGTCGCGGGAATTGGATCAGTATTTCATCTCTGCGCTGTGGACAATAGTTAATTATGCTAGTAGGATTATAGATGTACATAGGTTAACTTGAGGTTAAGGCGAGGTTGCAGTGAGACAAGTAGGTATTTTACGTCGCCTCAGTACCTCAGCCCCCGCAGCCGAATCGAGTGTAATCGACGCAACGAGCGGGCAGCGCGGGCGGCGCGCAGGCGCGCGCCGTCGTATAGTATAACCCGGTACGCGAAAAGTTGAGACTCGCGTTTGTTACAAAAACTAAGAAACTTTGATGGAGTCCAAAAGCTGACAAAGGGTGACACCTAAGACCTGAACATATAGGTCTAGGCCACCGTGACCCTCTTCGCATCAGGTGGGCCGTATGCTTGTCTGCCACATAAGTGATATGAAAAAACATATTGTTCTTTAACCTCATGGTGAGCGGGAGGCCCAGCGGGCGCGGGCGGCTGTTATTAAATTGTTACAGATGTATCAAAACATACAAAACCGTTTTCGTCCGTCAACTATTGAATATTTTTCATTTTGATCACCGAAACTCCCTCTTGAGTAAAATCGCCATAATGAACAATAATAATATTACAATATAGTTGTCGAATGTTATCGACTAGAAATCTGTATCGGTACAGACGAGAATTATTTATGTGTGATTAACTAATTATTTTGTTCAAATAAAAATGTAACATAAAAATAAAAACAAATACATCGGTAAAGAAATCTTTGCTAATCATCGTAATATACTGATCTATATACCAGCTGTATTGCTCCACTGTACCAGATGTATTCTGTGTACACACACTTTGCCCGCGCGCCCCCACACAAAACACGTGCGCGAGCGCAACGCAATACTATATCATATCTCAACGTGTCTAGTACAATGCCGGCTTTATGAAAATGTTTAGTCATCGCCGTGGTATTTCGCAGGCGTTGGACACGGTATTTTAGATAGAGTGACGTGTGAGACGCGTGGGGGCGACGACAGCACGCCCGACTCTACTCTGTACTGTGAATACCACATCAGGCCCAGTTGTGACTAGTTCCTTGCTTCAGACGCTTGTTGCAGACATAATATTTTCTATATTTGTTGTACGTATTAGCGGCCACCATGCACGACACTATAAGGAATCAGGTATTTATAAATATTTAATTCTTACCTGTGCGATTTTAGCTATGCATATTTTTATTTTTTATGTCGTCTGTGGATGCATCTTTCTTTTGTGAAGTTATGTTTTTTATTGTTTTTGTTATAGCTTTTATTTCAAATTTATCAATCTAATAACAAATTTGAAAATAGAATATCAAAACTCCTATGTCTGCTTTGGGTTTGACGGGTTAGGTAATGTATCCGTAATTTAGTAGTAGTCGTATGTAGTCTACAAAAGTGTTCAGTAGATGACAATTGGCTACCTGAATTACAAAAGCATAGCTGGCGAAAAATGAATACAATATACCTATAGCTGTTCTGTTAGAAATATTAAAAGGTATTGTCAAAACAACATGCTAATTTCATAAACAATTTAGATAAATACTGGTTTTAACTGACGTCGATAACAGCTACTCAATAACTTAAGAGATATCAAATACAGGTTATTTAAGTCATTTAACCACAAAAAGGTTATTAAATGTTTTTGGATATAATATAAACATAAATACATTATTTAGTGGTTTGTTAGGATAATATCATATGAAAATGAAATGGAAAGACCTGTATTTACCTTTACTATACTATAAATATCTAAGGCAGATGAAAGCGGGGAATATAAATAATAAAAGAAAAGTGTATCAGGATAGGGATCTAAAGGGAACAAAACAAACCTTTCAATAATCCCACTAGTGTATAAAAATATGGAACATTGGTTAATGGGTAGAGCACAACGTATATCGACAAAGGATAAACAAAGGTAAAATAGATTATAAGATTATGCTCACGCATGCGTTGGATACTCTTTAAAGAATCTTTTCTCAGAGATTTTAAAGGTTTAATTAGGATTATAAGTAGCCCCATCACTATTTCCAGTATTTAAAGTTGGTATTTTCCCGCCATGGACGGTTTAAAATTCCCACCCTTTGTTTCGACCTAATTGCTAAATGAATGTCTAAATTGACTAACAATCACGAACAAAATTATATAACTGTGTCGTTGAATTCTCAATCATTTCCCCCAACCCATGGGAACCTATTAGGTGAATTAAAAACCAGTCAAGTGCGAGTTACGCCTCGCGTATTGAGGGTTTTATACATTTCGAATCATTGTTTTTAACAGTCCTAACTATGCGGGTTATTGAAGCAATATCATAAAAGATTAAAATTAAAGGACGACTGGATGCAGATGGAAGGTTATGGCCCCTGACTACTCTGAAGGGAAAAAGGCGTGTTTGTATTTTTTTAGCATATTGTAAGTTCCACAAAATTAGTCTTCAAAAGGTATAATTACAATAACAGTTTTAACTCTATTTTAAAATTAATATTGGGTTGCTAATTACTACAGTCAATTATATAAGTAAGAAATTTCAGCCAGATCCATTGAGCCGTGATTAAGTTACAAATATTCAAATATCACGACCTTTAACATTTATAATATTATTACGAGAGATAGTTAATTGAGTTCATTTCGGCTAACTTGAGTGATGTTATTACCTAAGCCGCAAATTCTATTTACCATATTATTTAAATCGCAGGTTTATAAATGCCCGGTTAATGGCAATAGGCGCGCCACCTATTACATTGGGACCTAAACATAAACTGGCGAAATGTGGGTGCTAGCACCTCTGCCTACCCCTTCTGTGATACAGGCGTGAGTTTATGTTGTGTAATGTTTATATTTTATTCGGATGGCTACTAGGCGATTAGTTTACATCTGTCGTCTAGGTTTACATGTTCATCCAATGACAATGCCATTTTCTAAATTCAAAATTTTAAGGCCCCAAAATTGACTTAATGATTAGCTACAATACATTAGATTGGTTATGGTACTAGTCACAGTTGTATGGTACTAGACACAGTTCAGTACTTGAATTTGCAATCAATTTAAATTAATTATGCAAAACAAATACAAATCAGTCATTGTTTACATTCACATTGCCAATGTCAATACTTTATTCACGCATTTGCAGCTGACGTAAAAGAATAAAATTCGAGCAAAGAATAATAGGTTATTGGAAAGTTCCGGAGTTACGGAGTTGGAGTTAGTACATTTGTCAGATGATGCAATTTGTTGTAAATATCAAGAGTAGGGTCACTTTAAAGTAAAAACCAAGTTGTAGTTGTAACAATAGGTATAGAAAAAAATATCGACAGATCGCTAGTTAAGTTATATTTACCTAGAATTCATTCATTCCCTGAACCTTTTTCCCAACTCAGTTGGGGTCGGCTTTCCAGTCTAACTGTGATGCGGCTGAACGTCGATATTTTCCGTGAAGCGACTGCCATCTGACCTCCACAACCAATGGTCTAATGACCAATGGCGATATCGAAGTTCCAAGTTAGGCTGGTTGGACTTTTGAGGGCTCCAACTACCCGTAACGACTGCCATAGATGTTTGTATGGCAACCGGGACCGACGGCTTAACGTGCTCTCCGAGGCACTTATAAACCTGCGATAAATAGACACATAACTTCGAAAAGCATCGAAAAGTCATTGGTGTGTGCCATGGTACTGGGATCGAACTCGAGACCTCGTCTCAGCAGTCCATTACCCATACCACTAGGCTACCGCGGCTTTTATATTTATATTTACCTAGAATGTGTTATATTATGTTTGGATAGTTTTGTTATCAAAGTTTTAGTCACGTACTTGCTGCTGCTCTTTTGACCTGTACTACTCAAATAATACCTATATAACATTATGTCATCTATACTACTATTATTTAATTTTAAAGTGGTCGTGTCAGTAGGTAGGTTTGTACAGGAGTTATTTAAAAAAAAATTGCGTTATATTATATGAACGCTAACACAAAAGCAATGAAATAAGCGACTAATAATATTAATCTTTAATTTAATAAATCCATTTTTCTTAGAGACATCACTCTTATGAACTAGTGTTGGCAAACAATATCCACTGTTGAGTAGTTTCTTTCACCCAATGAAGCAGTATTTGTGACTCTCAATTATCTGCGAACTCTAGTTATTAACGCTTTAATCTATCTTCCACGTGTTAACCTTTATTACGCAATCATAAAGTAGGTAGGTACCTAATACTTTTATTTGGAGGTGGAGGCAATCAAAACGAAACCTGCGCCGGGTATCAAAATATCACGTTACCCCAATTTCACTTTAATAATCACAGCTACTGTAAATTAACTCGGCAATTTTCGATTAAGTATAGATATTTCGTAACGTAGTCCTAAATAAGATTTTTATCTGAACAAACAAAAACATAGCAAGAGCACGCTCGTGGAGTGAGGCAATTTGTTCACTCTCGTAAACGGTGTCAATTCTCTTTTTAACGAACATTGACGACGCTACTCACCAACTGGAATAGAACGAAAGTGTTATTTTACTGCAGTTTTCATATTATGAAAGAACTTGACTAGTTGGCCGGTACTTACGACTATAATGAAGACATTACCTGCTGATTAGCTACTGATTACCTGTTTAGATGTGTACTAGCATTGCCACCAATCATCAGCAGGAACACTCCGCTCATAAATCTTTGACTTTAGGTGTACCTATGAAATGTAGCCGGTACATATAAGCAATCAAATCAAAGTAAATAATAATGAATACTAAAATTGTATTAAGTAAGTACCTATATTTTTTATACGTTCGCAACTCTTTGCACTTGTTTACCGGCGTTTACAACAAGTGTGCCTAAATCGGTTCATATGTGAGTAATCCCTAATTCAGAGGAGCTAGCCAAGACTACGTAGTGTTTCCGTGAGCCGAATGAGCAGCATTCTAATAATAATTTATCCTGTATGGAGAGCATACGTCATTCAAATACTTAATCATACTGTGTACTCAGAACTATGATGAAACTTCGAGCGATAACTTCAGTAATAGGAACATAAAAACTTGATAAGCCAATTTGTAAATAGCGATATACTATATAAGTATTGGGAGTCGGTTGGAATATTTGTATAGGTACTTCGTATCATTACGCATAAACTGAATCACTTCACATTTCTCGACGAGCGCTTCTCCTCAAATTGAAGAATGCCTGAATATAAGAAAATTTCTTTGTATTCTATTTTGAGCAACGATGGATCATTAAAAATCTAAATCTCTATTTAGATTCATAATTAAGGTATATGAATGTAAAAATGAAAGTAGTCATCTATTTTTGTTCGCTAATATTGAATTGAAAACTTCTTTAGGCGCTGTTAGGAAAACTAATTGACCTCGCGACACTATTACCGACTACCGTAACCAACCGCGACAGAGATACAGAGGTGTATGTTGAGGAAGTTTTCACGTATTCGGCACTCCCGGAGTGCCCGGAGTGCCTTTGTTCTTTACCCATACAAAAAAGAAGAAAAAATGAAAAACACGGGATAACAAAAAGTATGGTCGTACCTACTAAGCCTCCGGCACCCTTACAAACCAAACGGACAATTGATATTTTTCGGTCGAAAATAATTAAGAGGGTGGTATTTTACCAAACCAATCCATCAATTAAGACCGTTCGTACTACTACCTACAAAAGTTATATCAGAAAACGGTGTAATTTTCACGTAAATAATGATATAGGTACGGTGTACTAATATGATCGATACTCGCAATTTAAAAATGACTCACTCTGTGATAGATTGTAGGACTGTAGGTACTTCAGAAATATGTTTCCGTCACGAAAAAAATTACCAGTAGATGAATATATTTTATAGTCATTTTATAATCATTTATAATGTGTGAAAATCATTTAGACAGTATAATGTAGTTTATAAACAAGTCTATAGGTACATCTAATAATACAGTAGTTTGATAATTTAACTTTCTTAAATCATATGACAGATAGGTATTAGATTCACAACATTTTCATTTTACGAAACTTATAAAACAAATCAATGCGTTAGTATATTATAACAAAATTTCATATTACAAAAGTAAGTATAGTGGGATGTACTTCCAACTTCAAAACATCCTAATCTTGGTACCTACCTAGTACCCATAGCGCATAATCGCATCAAAATGTATTATAACAAAATGGGAAACACTTAAACATATCCGTTATTACAAATTGATTCGCATATTACATATTTCAGTTATGCCACTGATAAATATAAGTATATGAAAATTCTCAGTGTTGTGACGGAGAAAGAAATCATCATCACCACATCTCTCCCCAATTGCGTCGTAAGAGCCGCTTACGAAAACGCCCGCGATATCAGTGCGAGAGAAAGAGAAACTCGAAATAAAACTCTGTACCTCATCCGGCCAATTTTGAAATGGTATGCCAATACCTCCCAACATTGGGAGAGACCTGTGTCCAGCAATGGACTATGATAGGTAATTATTATAATAAATAAATCGGTTATTCGCCGCCTAAAATGACATCGCTCTCCGCGAAATGGCTAGATTTAGGTAAGAAGAAGTCGTCAAAAGTCTCTCAAAGACCAGCGGCGATCTCTTGGACTTATGATTCTTATGACGCACGAAAATTTAGTTCCCCCACCTCAATAATGACTCTGCCATGAAAAATTTTTGGTGGTATTTACCAGTGTGACGATAAACCCTATTTAGCGACAGCTTAAATCACACCCACAATATACTATAAATAGTGTAATACCTGTATTATCTATTGTATGCTAATACTATCGCTTTGTGTCGTCTCGATGCGCGATGAGTGCTGTGGTGAAAAGACTTGACTAATCTGAATACTGGATGTTTTTTCAGGACTATTTAACAAAACTTAAGACGTCAGTGACTGGCCCTCTATTATGAGACAGCCTAGAATTCTGAGATTGGTAAATGTGGGTTTTTGTATACCTTTGCTTAATCCATATGAAACATAAAAGATGGGATTATATGCGCGTATATAGGTATGTAATAAATAAAGTTTGATGAGTGGTGCTGCGCTAAAAATGTGTAGATATGTAAATATAGAAGCGTGAACGGCTGGCAAACATTCTTCGATTGCAATTTTTTCCACTTGAAATATATTTTACTCTCCATTCATAATGTCAGATCTTTGTTTAGATGATTTTGAGATGTATATCATCATTACTGATATATTTATTGCAATAGCCGGTAAAGTACTAAATATCCAAATTTATTTATTGATTTTTTATCCAAATCAAATCAAATCAAATCAAATCAAATCATTTATTGCTCACTAAGTGTACATAGTTCTTACAATTTATACATCAGTACTTAGAACAATATATAAATAAAAATGAATCCGAAATATGTTGCTAATAGCAAAACTCAAAGACGGCTGGATCATTTCAAGTAAATCTTTTTTATTATTTCTTTCAACTACGGAAGGTTTCTATGGAGCAGCGGGAACGGGATCAGTCGTCCAAAGACGGACGTGAAGATACGTCAATGGCATGAATGATGGAAATTCTAAGACTACTTGTTACCCGAATGACTTGTATTTTCGTTAACCCCTACGTTTCGTTAACCCTTTCGTTAATCTAAGCCGACGGAATAGATTCATCATCAACATCATGTAGATATATTTTCCTGATTGCATACGAGGCCAAGGTGATTTCCGAACTCAGGGTCCGATTGGATTATACCGTAGCAAGTAAAAGCTCTTTAGAGACATGACACTCGAAGTCGGTGAACATATTATGTTAAACGTTTCAATACAGTAGATGAATCTCTTGAAAAACTGGTATCTAAATATCTATTTAGAACAAAAAATTAGAGCAAGATACATACCTACTCGTAAGTGATTGACAATGACCGACACGATATTATTATATTTTATTGACGGGAAAGGGATCGATTAAAAATGTGTGTCCATAGCAAACCGACGGCATCTATTCTTGGTTAGATGCCCTAGATAGTTTAGTTACCCTGCTGACCTCATGCGGGAGTCTAACTGATTAAATTGTTCTAGTGTTCAGCCACGGTCGCATGTTCTAAACGGTTCAAGCTCTATTCGAACACTTGAAGTTTAGTTAACACATTTAAAAAGTTAGACCAACAAAATAATTACCTATTTTCGAGTAAATTATTCGAAGTTCAAGTTATAATAACCAATTACAGTTTAACAACTTTTGTAAAATCGAATCACAAATTCAAAGTATAAATTTCGTATTACCAGAAAGTTGGCAGGGACAATTTTGGTACTCTTTCTATATTTAAATATGTTTTTATCGATAAGAGAATTTAAGAAAATATTTGTTATGTATTAGATACCAT
This sequence comes from Pelosia muscerda, assembly GCA_963691645.1. Taxonomy (NCBI): domain Eukaryota; kingdom Metazoa; phylum Arthropoda; class Insecta; order Lepidoptera; family Erebidae; genus Pelosia; species Pelosia muscerda. The sequence goes on along the minus strand of OY829098.1, from coordinate 17,412,152 downwards.
TAGTAATGGAGATGCTTTAATATATTTTAGACTAGCTGACCCGCGCGATTTCGTCTGCGTCACCCCGTTTCTGCAACATGTTTCATTCCTGCTCCGCACCTGTTAGTCGTAGCATGATGTTATATACATATAAACCTTCTTCTTTAACCATTCTATCTATTGAAACAAACCACATCAAAATCCGTTCTAAAGATTTAATCATACAAAGGGGCAAGAAAAATAGGGACAGAAAACGCGACTTCATTTTATACTATGTAGTGATATCGAACGCACTCAAGGAAGTAGAGGCATGTTTTAAAAAAACCGATAATAATTATGTCTTGGAACAAATATTTAATAGTACTGTCTTAGTTATTTTATACGCCATGTTTAGAAATATGGCGTCTAACACATACATATGCGCTATATGTATGACACTTTTTAGCCACCTAGCTGAGACTGTAAGTGAGTCATGCGCCGATATGGTCTAGATCTAGATTTTTCTTCGATGACGTTATGTCTGTCGCCAATTATATACGATTCCTGTATCTTGACACTACAACATAGTATAGTCAATTATCAACAACATCCAAGACCATCAACTTACATCTAAATATATGATCATGATTATGTAAATCATATTTTACTCAAAGGACATCATTGAGTAAATTTTGAGAACTCAATTTAGTACTCAAGGTTGTTGTAATCCAGTTATAATGTCAAAGTTTTGTCACTTCTTGGGCTCTACACTTACTTTTAGTGTTAGGTACCTAGCTAGCGGCACATCGGCCGACAAAAAGAGCTAGAGACGAAATCAGTTAGAGCTATTCATTTATCACATTATTGGTGTATTGCGGGGAGGGTATTGTAGTACAGTAGCGTGGAAGAGCCTTTTCTAAGTTTCCTATCTCAATGTACGGTACCACTTTTTCACATAATGTTGTCTGCAAATGTGGTGCCGTATATCTATTGTAGACTGTATATTAAAACACCTCTGTTAAACCGCCTTGTACGTTAACACGGGAGTTATAAAGCGACGATACCTGAGGTATGTAACGTGTCCGTATTAATAGAAGGGAGAACCGTATAATTAATTAAATGACTAACAATGCAGAGCTGGGTCGACAAGAAATAATATAAACACCAATGTAACATTAAGCCACTAATACTAACCCCATTGACCCTTGTCTTGAGCTGCCCAAAGGGTCACCTGTATTCTTAGCACCGATGTACAGTCAAGACAAAAGTAGTTTAACAATAAATTCTAAGTTATAACCTTACGTTGATAACAAATTCTAAGTTATAACCTTACTGGACATTATACCTACTAATATTCAAGATTCATCGATTTATTGATATTCAAGTATTTTTGTGCGTTTGTTGTAGACGCAGCTTAATATTAACTTTACGAAAGATCTCCGACATTGAAATATTATAATCTTTGAATAAATAATTGATGGGCAAGTGCTTTCGTTCGTAGTCCTTAGAGGACAAGGCTAATGAATTTCATGTTTTATGTATTACTTTTATGAAAGGTCTTGGAGCTAAGGAATTTGGTTATACTTACTATTAGATATTATGTAGTTAAGGTACCTCGTTATGGTGAATGTATTTCATTATACATAATAATTGCCTCAAACTTCCGTCCGTAATTTCGGAAGTACCTACATTTCATGGTAAGCCTACCTATCTCAAACAACAAAGAAATTGTTATGCTACCCTGGTAAACGTAAAGGAGAGGATTGGCTTCTGTAGTATTAATTAATTACTCGAGGCAAATTGTCTGTTTATTGAAAGTGAAATACGCAATTTCATAATTTCTTAAGGCGAGGTTGCAGTGAGACAAGTAGGTATTTTACGTCGCCTCAGTACCTCAGTCCCCGCAGCCGAATCGAGTGTAATCGACGCAACGAGCGGGCAGCGCGGGCGGCGCGCAGGCGCGCGCTGTCGTATAGTATAACCCGGTACGCGAAAACTTGAGACTCGCGTTTGTTAGAAAAACTAAAAACTGGAATGGAGTCCAAAAGCTGACAAAGGGTGACACCTAAGACCTGAATTTATAGGTCATAGGCCACCGTGACCCTCTTCGCATCAGGTGGGCCGTATGCTTGTCTGCCACATAAGTGATATAAAAAAACATGTTGTTCTGGATAAAGGGAGGGTGGGATTGATTGTAAGAGTTCATCGGAATACTCACTATAGCCTATGTGTAGGTACCTTTTTCACTTATATGTGTAGGTATATACTGCGTAGCAACACTGTTTTAAATATTTTTTTTTTTATTATATAAAAAAAAACATACATGAAGTCGCGTGCGGGAGATTGTAGTGCTATTTTAGAGTACTCGTGCCGTGACGTCACCAAGCTAGGGTGCCACTACGCCACGGTACGTATATCGTAAAAGCAGTAGGTTAGATTCGGGCACATAGAGTTATAGTTTTTCATTGTATAGGTAGAGAAAACAAATCACTTAAATTTAACATACATATTTTTGTATTTCCACTTCATTGGAACATATGAACATACAGAAAAAATAAAAGCGTCTTCAAAAAACAAAGCCTATTGAAAAGTGAAACATAAATAAACACATTACCACTTCTTTGCGTCGCGCAGTCGGGTAAAAAAGACATTTTGTGCTGCCTACTGATCTGTTAGTAGATAGATAGTTAGTAGAAAATGCACGCCGTCACATGCAATTCTAAAATCACGTCAAGTTTCTTTCAACTTGACTGGGCATTTTAGGGTTTAGGTTTAGGGAGACGCCCAAGATCGTGTGAAGTGGAAGAGGAAGAGCCGGAAGGTGGACCCTGAGCTCCGGGTTCACCTTGGCCTTGGATGCAGTCAGGAAAATAAGTCTCTATGAGGATGGTGATGATGAAAACGCACAATTCAAAAATTTTCAAATATGATATTATACTCTCTATTTGTAGTACTAGAGCCAGCCTCAACTAGATTGGATTGATGTTGATCTGTAGTGATCGAAGGAACATGGTTTTCTTTATTTTCTTTCTCTTCCTTCAAGACAATGCTTCTAATAGGCATACCACGGATATGCCTTGGATCAACTAACTCCGTCAGCAGACTCTTCATATGAAACTGAATTATTCGTTGTTCCATTTTATCGGTCCAGAACTGGTCATCTCTCTCTATATATTCTATATACACTGGTTCTGTTAGAGAATAATAAACCAAAAATACACATTTTGCGCTCCGTCACATGCAACTGACCTTGAATTTGGTAAAACCAATTACTATTTTTATTTATGGTAAATTGTTAAGTTGTACTTTATTATTTTCTAGAGATTTTTCTAAACCATTTTTTGACGCAATCAAAGAGCACTTGACTTCGACAATTTTGTCATTTCCAACAAGACCATCTGGAGTGGCTCCAATAAAAGGGTATTTGCGGTCAATAAAAAGTCCACACTGATCTATTTTTATGTTTTTCTGTTGTTTCATTTGCTGTATGGAATGTTTCTCGTTTTCGATGCCGTGAGCTACTGAAACCACTTGGTTTAGATTTTTTTATATAGGATTATTTTTTACTAATGGTGCACTATCTATTGTAACTTTTCGTTTACAAATGGGACCGAAGTTTGAAGCTGTAAGCTCGAACTAAGAAAAAAAATAATATTTTCTTAGTTCGAGCTATTTACTTGAATCTCTTTGTAAAATCGTTGATCGTTCAATACGATTCCTGCCTGCTGTAAGTTTCATCAGGTTTATGAGATAATTTTTTTTACAAGTTTTATATTATTCAAATATGTCACAGATTTTAGTAAAAGTACTGATAGTTACGTGGCAACTTGCAAACGAGAATTAGAAACGTCTACGGGCTGTTCAACACCAGCGGTTTTTCGTCTTCTCATTGCAGCACTGTAACATACAATATGTATAATTATACTCAGCTGCGGTAGCCTAGTCACTAAAGCAATTATTCAATAAAAAATAATAACTCTGACCAACTGCTGACGTGAACCCACTTGTAATTTAGCTAAGAGTTAGGGGCTAAGAAGACTAGAGCAGTCATCAATAAAAGCCTACCAACATTTTTAGAGCCATAGATATAGACTAGTGATTGTACACCAAATTCAAATTTTTATATACCTACTGTACATTTTTTGTACAGTGGCACAAAAGAAAAAAAAAATAAACATAAATTAAAAAATAAATTAAATTGACAGCACAATTGTGCGAGCGAGAGAAAGTGATAAGCTCCGCCATTTTAGAATTCTTCCTTTAATGAACCGAGTTATACCCATTTTTTCAGCGAAACCGATTATACGTAATAACGTGCGGGGGGGGGAAGCTCGCAGAAACAAACAGCACACGTCCTACCTTGAACACGCCTCGGCGGGTACTGACTCAACAGACTGACCGCTGCGATTGCTCAAATGCAAAGATTTTGAGGTTTTATAAGTTTTTGAAAAAAAAAATAATTGCTTGATAAAATATAATTTTACCAGTCGCTAGATATTTTTATGCTCTTTACAATGATATCAATCTCGGCATTATTTGATGATGGCGTCTTCGTGTAAAACGTGTTTGAAATATCGATTTGGAGCGTTTTAGACCCATGTTTGACGCTAATTTCTATCGAGTCAATTATCATGAATCGTGTTTCTGTTTTCACAGGACCCTAGAAGGTATAGTCTATTTTATGAATATGCTTTTTATTTAGCGCAATTTGCAATATTACTTGATATCCAGACGTTTGAAAATGTTAAAAACTACTGCAACCTGGCCTTAAGCCTGTTGTTGACTTGCCTACTATCGCCATTGTTCCTATACGTTGAATTTGCCAGCAATATAATTACTTAAATAAATGAAAGAGGTTATCCAGCATCTAGTATTAAGTAGGTAATGTAAAGTAGGTACTTTTTTGTGGTATACTTTACAACTATCACGCCTATAAATTTGCTTTATCATAGTAATTTATCTTCATTCATATCTAAGATATCAATATATTTTAATAACCTGTACAGTATTCAAAATTATTACCAGTTAGAAAACCTACGCTTTGTGAGAACTTCCTCATAAAGCGTAGCTTTTTGCTTGTTTTAAACTTGTCCTTAGGTCTTATTTTACGAAATAAATCCCCGCTCATACCAATACACCCGGCATCGCTAGCATAGCAGATTAGGTAATCGCACTACTACTGCTATTACACCACCAACACTCTCTTGAGCAAACAAAGTGACGAATGGCTAATTTACAATTCTATGGCCAACGAAAACACAGTTAGACAAATGTTGATTTCAGAAAGAATTTAAATTATCTACATACTACTACCTACTTCTCTACATCCCACATCTTAATTGGAACCATTTATAAATAGAATACAGCGGTTACAATTGTTTCAGTAATGTTTTTATTTCTCTATAGAGCTAATTATAATGTTTAACCATAATTGGTCAACCACAATAAAGACGCCAGTGCAGAAGAAAGGTAACGACGTTGTTGGTAAAACACTAATTGTACAATAAATCACTTCTTATTTCAAACTAGCTGTTTTTGCATGAGACTTTGCCATCAGCTTATTGCGGACCTGGCGGTTTGATTTAGATTTTTTGCATGGAAGTTCTCAATAGCTATACACAGTTCGGTATGGTTATTTTGGGAACACCACCAAAATCATCAGGCCCAACTTCTTCAAGAAGCCGGTACGCCTTCTGATTATTGAAAGAAGCTCTATAAGAAACGGCATAGCAGGGTTATTCCCTATCCGGTAGGATCGAAAAATGGTGTTGATTTTTATCCATACATGCCTATATTGTTAAAATTAAGGAATATACATGTTCAGGTTTTTTAAATTCGTTACGTATTTGACATCGGTACACGGCCCTCCGCATAGCGCGATATTGAAATACGTTGATAAAAATAGCACGACCACGTGGGGGCGATACACGCACACATATTCCTCTCCCTCCCCGATAGTTTACTTTTAATGTTTAGACTTTACCTGTGCTATGTCTTGGTCTGTCTGCGAAAGCTGAAACGCTTGCCAATATGTCTGATAGGTATACTATGCAGTTATTTTTATCTGCTTTAGGTTGACTAATTTAACTAGATTTGTCGATACCTCCATTTTACCGGTTCGACTGAATTGTCGGTCATTAAAAAGCTATGCTAGGATCACCTATATCAGAGTGTGATTTAGTCTCTGGTACAGACTTACTCTCGGAGTTAGAGAATCAGGAGTAGTAGATAAGTAACATAAAACCCAGGGGATGCGATACAACGGTACCTACCTCCTATCTTTATTGAGCAGTTGGATATTTTAATGTACCTCAATAGTTCGATTCCAATAAATAAGTGAAGTTGAATCAGTACAAATTTGTTTTTTACTTACATATCTTCTATATATTTCCGCATCATCAACATCTCAGCGGTGAAGCCTGGTTGCGCTCAAGTTGACTTTTAATCCACCAATTTCTTCACTCTTCGGCAACCCTGGCAATAAGACCATCGTTCATGTTATCCATTGCGACATCAAACCAGGATTTCAGGGGTCACATTTTTCTTTATAAAAAGATGTTTGTTTATTATTTCCAGTTAGATCAAAATGGGTATGTGGTGTTAGAAGACTTCTTCAGGCCGGCGGAGTGCGATGAAATGCTGGAGGCGGGCAAAGAGCTCGCAAAGAATTTGCCAGGCAAAGATGCGAGAGTCATATTCACATCTGTTGATGCTGAAGAGCGGGTAAATATTAAATAACCGTTTGCTAATTTTTAACTCAAGCCTTGTATAGGTACTTGAAACGTACCCTTAAGTGAGGTGTACAGTGAGTCCCACCAAAGTTTTTGACGCCCAAGTTCATCTTACCTACAAATCGGTACACCTGATAAACGAGGCTCTGGAGCAGGCTTTCCTCTCATGTAGTCAGACGGCAGTTGCAATATTTATTCGGTCAGTGTCTATGTTAGGTTATACATTTATAAATTTGGTCAGTGTATGATTCTTATTGAATAATTAAACACTTTATGTAATAATATTTTACTTGTGTTTTTTTACGTGTATAATTAAAATAAAATATGTACTTCCAGCAAATGAAAGATGACTACTTTATAAAGAGCAATGATAACATCAGCTATTTCTTCGAAGACGAAGCTGTGGACTCAAACGGAGACCTCAAAGTGGACCCTAGCGTTTGTCTTAATAAAGTAAGAATTTCTAATAATTGTTTGAATATTTTTGCTTGCAACGTGCTATGATTAATAAAATATACAACCAATTTATTTATGTACAGTGAAGGGCAAAAGTTGCTTGGAACTTTCTAGAATCTTGTAGTCAACTTGACTGTACCTATCTGTTCATTATCAAAAATACAGTGCGCTTACATATTGGATTTTAGCACACTGTGCATTCATCGCGGTGATGGTACGCGGCTCTGTAGGACTGTTATAATTTCAGAAGACAACACTTCATTCCGACACACAAAGAAGCAAATAACGAACATAAGAACGATGCAACACAAACATTTATATTTAGTGGGAAAGACCTATAGATGTAATGGCACAAAAATGTCAGCTCATTTTATGTCAAATTATGTTTGGCTACGAGTATATTGCGTCCGTGTCGAGTCATGGAACTGGACTACCAAATTGAATTTTTACTCATAGTTTCGGTAATCTCATTTCACAGTTAGATGCATCCCTCTTGGGTGTTGTCGAATTGGATATTTCGTATAGATTGAAAATTATGTGATGTGTAAAAAGTAGTGACGTTTATATAAATAAATCAATGTAGGTAGTACCCAATACAACTATAAAGCAAAAGATAGATAGATAAGTCAGGACTGACGCATAACTTTTATTCCTGCCTGTTACCCGTTCCTGTTAGCATAGGCTGCCATGGGTTACGGGAACGGTTTCAGAATTCCATGCGGCAGATGCTGCGGACGGACAACGCTAGTACCTACTTTATACTACAAAACGGTTATAAACGGTTATATGTTACATCCGGTCAACTGAATTCCATTCGTTATAACAATTAAAGTTTTAAAACGACACTTTTTAATGTTTTGAGACTATCGGGAAATTGCGAATTATACATCTCGCTCATTTATTCCTCTCCTGTAATTCTCTTGTAAATCCTTAATTGTTAGGTCTCTCGTATCGTATTGGGACTAATTTTTCCGCACCTAGCCTCCCTTTTTGGGCCATTGTGCGTGTGTTAGGTCTCTCATTGTTATACCCTAAATGTTAGGTATCTCTTATAAATCCCTAACTTAACTTATGTACCTATCTTATATTTTTACAGTTGGGCCACGCACTGCACTATCTACACCCCATCTTCAGATGCTATACTTATAGTGATCGTGTGAAGAGTATTTGTCGGGAGTTGGGCTTCAAAGAACCTTCTGTCGTGCAATCTATGTACATCTTCAAAAATCCAGGAGTTGGTTGCGAAGGTACATAAAATACTAATACCTAAACCTATTTTTTGCTTATTTTTTTATATTAAAAACATCAAAAGCTAATACCAATATAAAGGAATTTATAAGGCAATGGAATTAATGGAGCTTCGTCTATTTACCCTCAAAGAAACAACATCAAACTTGTACAAAGCGAAAACAGAACGCAGACTCGTCTTTTATGAAAATACTGACATGATGAATATGAATTTTGGAATGAAAAGATGATACTGAACAGTACCTACTTTACTTAGTTAAAAGCAAATGAACATTTTATAAAAAAATGACGCGCGGTGAATGTTACAATTCCTTGAGATATAATATTTTCGCCTCTATAATAGAATCTTAAGCTTCTTGTATAACCTCAGGGGCTCAAGGAAGTGGAGCGAACTTTCTGCATAATTTTCTTTTAATGACTTAATAAATGAAATTTGAATAAGCAAAAATGTTTAAGAAACTTTTAATGATTAAGGGAAATTTCACATTTACTTATATTTAAATCGATTGAAGAAAAACAAGAATTAGACTATTTCTTCCATTTACTTATTTGCATTTTAGCGTGATACGGACGAATTTGACGTATATTATGCTAATAGCTTGATCGAAACTTGAGATTATTCACTAATTAACTTGAAAATAAATGTTCATGAGCCCAATTTACTGATCACAGTTTTAAGCTGGTCTTAAACTGTCGTTTGTCTCTCATACACATTTTGCAAGCTAATTTAAACCAACTTGCTAACCCGCTTGGCTCCTTATGCTTGATGATTAGTCATTGGGAACTGCCATGAATTATGAATTGACTTGCGCTCTTACAAACTGTTAATTAGAAGCCGTAAGTAGTATCAAACAAAGTATATTTGGCTTTAGGAAGATAGATAAGTTTTATAGAAAAATTAAGGCGAACAGGTAAAAAACTCATATTTATGGACATACTAACCTTATGAATGACGACAATCCAAACGTACCTGATGATGTGATGTGGTGAAACTGCGAGCCAAAAACTACCCTATGTAAATATGTTTACTGGCTATTAAGATAAATCACACATATTATTATGATAAATTACAACCCTCACTGCGACAAAGTGTTTGACACTTTTTATGCTGTGTCGTGTTTCAAGTAAGAGCTTTCTAGGGCAAATTCAGAACTATAACCTACGGCTTTATCAATACGTAACGATTCTATTATTGACTTCAGTTTCTTTGTTCCAGTAATACCTCATCAAGATATAACATATCTACACACTGAGCCAATACCTCCTTACGGCTTTTGGATTGCTCTTGAGGACGCCACTATACAGAATAGCTGTCTGTGGATGGTACGCGGCTCCCACAAGTCAGGCGTTCACAGAAGACTGGTCCGAAGTGTCGACGAAGAAACCGGCAAAGTCATCATGGTGTACGACAAACCTAACCCGTTTTATCCTGAATCTAGTTTCATACCCGTTCCTGTTAGTAAAGGTGAGAACATAGACCGTGAAAACCGAGATCTGTTGTGGAATAAACGTAGCTCCATAGAAGGATTTATAGGGATATCGAACAGTTGGGCTAAATCTACATAACATTTGAGGACTGCGGTAGGGCCAGTTTAATGTTATGTTCTTGCTAGTGAATACTGAGTGCCCCTCACAAGAAACTTTTCTTATAAGGGGGCTATGGGGAAGATACTTATATATTTTGAATATTTATGAAGGCTTCTTTAAGGCGTAAAATAACCATACTTCACCATTGTAGTATTTACTATTTACATATGATTCCTGAAACGGCTTTTAGCTTACCTTAAGGTGAGGTGTTGATGCCTACATAAAAATAATTACGAATACCTACCTACTATATTATATACCTGTAGATTTATAAATTAATCATTATTAGTCTTAGTTAAAAACGGGAATTACTATTTTGTGCATTGATTCAACATATTTTATTTCTATTTTCAGGCTCTTGCATCTTGTTTCATGGCAACATCGTCCACAAAAGCGCCCATAACAAATCTGAGAAGAGTCGTCACGCCTATACCTTCCACATCATAGAAAAGCAGAATAATAACTATTCACCAGAAAACTGGCTCCAAGAGGGAGAGAACGCGCCATTTGTGAACATTTATACGGCACCTCAAATAGTTTAGCTAGTTAAACGCTAATTTCAACAGATAATCATGATAAAATGACGGGTTGGATAATACGGTGGTGGGCTGGTTACAAATTAGGGAATGTTTGTAGCATTCTATGAGGACTTACAGTACTTGCTTTTTAGTATTTCCACGACGTCGAAGTCAGGAAGAAAACTGAGAATCTAAAATCACTTTGCTTTAGTTATGTAGCACGTTCTGTAAATCGTTCATTGAATTGGCTGTTTGAAAAATTTATAGAGTATTAACTACTCTATAAATTTTTCAAACAGAGACTACTAATTTATAGAGTAGTTAAATCCGTTTGTTTATATAACGAACATACATGTCACTGACTCGGTTTAAACTACTCTAAAAAGATGCTGTAGAGAAATGACAATTTATTTAAAGTAGTCGTTTCTCATTGGAGATATAAAAAAACATTTGGGTTATTATAATTATAAGTATATAATTTAGGGAATCCTTGTCTGTTTCATGGCGACGATGGATGGAATTGACCAGAATTTAAATCTTACAAAACTTTCATCTCATTTGGTTGAGTGAAACCGGAGATTCAAAAGTCGCGATATCAGGCGGATATGAGGGCATCAGCTATTGATCTACTCGTATATACTGAAACTCTTAGCTCGATTTTCACTCTTCTTCCCTACGTGCCATGTCAAAAGCTGGGTACCAACTATATTTGCTCTTTTTGACCTCGCTGTGTGATGTGCATAATTATAGTCTCTCTATACCTATTAAACTGGGAATTTACTTTAAGATATTCATGTGAATAATATTTCAATAAATAATATATTTTTGTATCTTCTAAATACATGTGATAATATTGGGATAGATAGGATTTTATTTTTTTGATGAAGGATAAAAATAAAATTTTGATATAAAATTTGTCTTTTTTTTCACATATTGAACATTTGGGTAATCATATAGGCACTATAAGATAGAAAGCCAAGATAAGACACTAATGGAGCAGACGGTGCATACTAAAACAATTGACAGTATCATGATTCGCTAGACTTCACTTAAGTGGAACACAGTAGGTATACATGGTGAACCCAGAATACTATTTGCTCGTGAGTTCTAGTGAAATTCTCGTAATGTCTTCGGAGCCTCGTTGAAGTTTGGGGCCATCTCTATGAAAGAATATTCACCATCTTGGAGACGCGAAGGTCTGAATCACGTAAAATATGAACCACTCTAGGACTGCTTTTGCATCCAGTTCCAAGAATCTTAGTTCAGACTGTTTTATTTATTGAAAAGTACGAAAATATTTAAATGGTGTTCATTATTATATTGTTTGTAAAGTTCCTTGACTTAGCGGCGACCAACAATAATCCAATTGTTAAGAGTATATACCTTGGGGCGAAAATCCAACTTACATTCCGTTAAGGTGGTTTTGGTACGGGCTAACTTATAATTGGGGTCTATAATTTATGGGAACATTTTGTATGGGTGACATTATTACAATAAATATATTATGGTCAGGTGCGAGTCTACTGCATTGACACACGGAACTTAAATTGCATATATAGCAATATCTTCTGATGGCGTTGACTTAGTAGTTTGTTTGATTCAAACCTAGAAGACTTTAAAGACTTGAGTTATAAATCTATTTTCCGATCGATCAATTTAAGCCTTTAAAGGACAATACACACACACATATTTGTGTCGCGAGTAAAAGATTTTTGCATATTTAAAGTAATTTGTCATTTAAATACTTATCGACATGTGTTCATAAGTTTATTGTTGGTCATTCACAACTGATATAGGACTACTGAACTCGCAGGAGATAAGCACACAAAAATACTCGTATTATAATTTCGATGATATCAGTGCATTAAATCCATGCATGTTGTATATCTGCTTGAGGACGACGACCTACGATTTCAATAATATTTTCATATATATTATTATGTGGTATATATATATGGCAACGTATGTCCAGATATATGTAGCTCGATAAAAACAACCGAGATTCAAACACACCAAACGATGTATAAAAATAAGTACCTAGCTAAACTTTATTTTGAAATAAAAATATTTTTAACGGCAAATATACTATGTAAGGTAGTTGAACGCATTTTTTGTACGTATGCACGTAATTACGAAATAAACAGAATTGAAAAGTGGCTCTGCTACGGAGTATACTCCCTGGCAGAGCCACTTACACCATGTACTTAAATAGAGCTTAGTTAGTTAGTTAGTTAGTTATAAGCTCATAATGAAATGACATGAAATCCTTTGTACGAATACTGTTTTTCGTGTACGTGCAGTAGAACATCATAATTAAAGTGTATTTAATTGTTTTAACTAGATGTCATTTTATTTGTGGCTGTACTGTCGCTGCAGAATCTGGTAGCAATATACTATTTGATTCAAACATTTTCAATTATCGAGAATTTATTTAGTTCTACGCTGCTACTACCTCACCTGTTCCTTGGCCGTAATCATACCTATTAAAAGATTACCCAAATAACAACAGCAATTGAGACCGATCGGTTAAATGAGATATCTCAAAGGGGATTTCGAAATCTTGGTGAACAACTATTATCGCAGAATACTTACTAGATACAATTTTTGAGGTCACAGGGTAACCGAAAGTATCGAACTATAGGCACATAGTAATTGAACTAACTATCGTACTTATTCAACCACAGTAGGAATTGTAGGAAATTAACTGGGTAAATTGTCAACCGGTCGTGAAGAATCTTTCACCAGACAGACAAAAACTGAGATCCCGGCTCACAGCTCACTAAAAAACCGGTTATGAGTAACAAGCGTGCTCGCACATCGAGAACCAAGATCCGATGCTTGTCCGATGCGATGAGTGACTTTACTAGTCTCGATCTCGATACAATGTTCCACGTCCTATTTTTCACGTCCTTTTATTTGGGACTCAAGTTTGTTGTTGAAAAAAAAAAAAATTGAAGAAGAAGTCCAAAATAAAAATTTACAAAAGCATGCAGTTATTATGTGAAATCTGTCTTTTGTGTAGTGTAGGTATGCTTCAAAACCTTAAAAGTGGTGCATGGATTCGATTTGGGCTTTGTAGAACTCTAGAGAGTACAAAATCAAATGGCAGTTTTTGTAGTCTCAGTTCCTTGACAATGGTTAACAATTAGTACAATCGAGGCCCAGGTCTGCTGCCGTTACAATACACCTCTTTACTTTAACCCGATATAGTTACTTTTTAGCCCGTTGTTTCCAAGTAATGATTCAATGGAGTTTGATAAGTGGTTGTGTGTGACCATAAAAATTAATTACTTAGCTACTAACTGAGCATACTTTCAAATAAATTACTTTATGTCGATGATGAGGCTTCACAAGAATGATCAAATTCAACACGAACACAATGCGTTTATTGTATTTGTATGAATAAAACTCACATAATTAATTATGTCGCGCGATATCAGACGGTATGTGCTCAAATTTAGGGGTGTTAGTTTTAATAGGATGATAAAATATGGGTTGATACCCCGGCCATTCACACTGTCGGGAGGAAGTGCGTGTACTGCGTATCGCGTATCTGCCATATCAGTACAGTTTGATACTTTGCAGTGTGAACTCCAGCCAGCAAGATGCGCGTTGCCGCTCTACTTATTTCTGTTGCCTGTATTCTGTGTGAGTAGTACTTAAATAGTTTTATAATTTTGTCAGCAGCTCGCGTCTGCGATTTTTTTTTAATTCATGCGAATTGTAATTTTATTATTGTTGAGTCAAAGAGAAGTCTTTGTTGAGTCTCCGCAAATATAGGTAGAATGCCAATGTAAAAAGTATCTTGATAAAAAATATTTTCAGTCATTATTTATAATTGAGAATTTAAGGACTAGGTAGATTTTTTTCAATAATAGCACAATATTAAGAGTTAGTCAGTATAGCTACTAATAAATTAAGGAACAATCATTGGCGAAAGCAGGAGAAAAAAGTAACGACGAAGATAGATACGCAGTTCTCGAATTAAATGAGATCTAGAGGGTCTCACGAGGTTGGGAAATCACGCGATCGTGGGATGTGAGTTCCAAAGTAAAAATTTTGGATGCAACCAGTAAATCGCTATAAAGTTGGAGATGAAGATACCTATTTTAATATAAAAAAGATGTTATTTTTACTACTTATGGTTGAAGAGATTATTGAGTAATTGTCCATTAATCAAGTATTGCAGTCCACTGCTGGACATAGACCTCTGCAAATGTTGGGAGGCGTTGGCCTATATTGTATCCACGCTGACCAGACGGGTTGGTCCTATTTCGAGTTTTGCTTCTTTCGCACTGATATCGTCTGCGTACCTATTTTTCCGTTTGTCGCCTCTTACTACACCCTTCGAATGAGATGAGTTGGTGGTATTCTTTCCTCACCACCCCACGGACTACGTAAGTATTTGTTATTTCAATGTGCGATATTCGCATATACTCCCAACACATTATGTGCCGGTGAGTGTAGGTATCTTCCTATACAACATATTACCGAATCTTACTTAGCTAGTTTACTGAATAACCGCAAAGATACTGTAATAAATATTATAACAAGCTGTGGGATACTTTTTTATGTGTTAAAACGATTAAATTGAAGCGTTATCTGTATGAATAGACCGTTATGTTTAGTAGTTTATGCGTAACATATCTGAGAGTGAGAGGTCATAGTTTATTCGAGTTATGGCGTAATTGACGCTGTCAAACAACAACAGCTTTGTAAAAACAATGCTTCACAGAAATACTTTTTTAGAACTGAGCCCACGTCTTCGTTGGTTCTTGTACGCGTAACCCTAATACTTTTTAAAACAAAGCATATTCACATTAAACATGTTGTGATCTATCTGCCAGTGGTACACATTGGCCAACCTCTTGGGAGATAGGCTAATATATCGGGAGCTCGGCTGGCCTAAGCAGAAAAACAGACAGAAATAGAACCGCGACTTTGTTTTGAAATGTTAACAGTGACTTAAAAACTTATTTACTAGAAACTTTTTTCTATCTACATCTAGATAGTTTGTTGTTAGTCGTAATTGCTCGTAGACAAAAATATGAATGTATAAATTTAATTACATTTGATTTTATAGCTTAATAGCTCGTAGAATGAGCAAGCTGACGGCAGTGGGCTGACCACATCTATCGAAAGACCGATGTCCAAGCAAACGAATCCTTGAGTTAAAGACTTACAGAAGGCTAACGGCAAGTTGAACGCCTCCTAGCCAAATGCAAAGGGTATAGGATCGGGAGCACAATGGGAGAGAACTATATCCACCGGCTAGTTGATTGGTTGTAGTTTAATAACTACATGTCAAGGATCTACGTACTGATCAGTGCGTTGATCAGGGTTGATTTAGCGTAAGGTCGGCTGATAGCTGCACTCAAACTGCAATTGACTGTTGGCTGGAGGCAATGTGTTCTAATTCATACAATGAGATCACGATTAATGAACTTAATCAACCCATGAATCAATCAATTGAATGAATATGCCTTTTTGTGACGACAAGCTATATCTGACAAGTTGATAGATTCATAAAAAAACGTTACAAGATTCATATACTCCGTCACTTTCTCACACCTAGGTTTTCTACTCGTATGTCACCCGCACTACGACTAATAACTTTGTGTTCTAACTGTCAACGTGTTTCTGTTTACGATGTTAAGTGTTGATATTGTCAAACCCGTGCAAGAACTTTTTTAAGCCGCTTTTTAGTGGTTATTAAGGTGTCTGTAGAATTTGTTTGTTTGTAGTCTAAACCTAAATACATACACAGCCTTACATAAAGGCCAACTGTTAACCGGTGCATAAAATTTTTAGGTAGATACAGTGATGTTGATTCATAGAACAAGAGAGTCCTTATTCAATAGATAAGTAGTACGTTCGTGAACATCGATGCACAAGTAGGTCACATGCTCCCGGACTAGGGCTACCATATTCTTCAAAATTATCTGGAGAAGGAATTTGTTCAATAAAATTATATTAACTCATATAATTAAATAATACTTACCTACTAGGTTTATAATTAAAATGAGAAAAAAAGTTCTTAGTAAACGTTGTTTAGTTTAGTTTGAGTTCCACACAGTCTGAACCACCGCCATATTTAAGGGCATGAGAGTATGACATTCGTTCTCTTCTTCTTCTCCTACAGATCGGTATCAAAGTTCATTAACTCATTTATCAAATTTCTGGGTCCTGTTCCATATGAGCCATTTTTGTTCAAAATAGCTGGTCTAGTTAGTGTATTCTTTTATTTTCGTGCTCAAAATCCTCATGAATATCATCCCTAACGGAACCGGTGAAAGGAGCAATGTCGGACTCGAACTGACTAAAACGCACGTGGTCTTCAGGTCTTCGATTGGAGGTGTGATAATAGGTGATATACCCCTCGTAACCGATCAATTCGGGGCTATTTCGGGTGTGGGGACCTCGCATTGCGCACTACCACCGCTGCTTGCTTATCCTAGGGTGACCAGCGGCGGCTCCACCCGTCACCACCAGGCCCGATCTCATAAAGGACTGAGGTCATTCTGCTACCACGGCCGCCCGAGTTGCCTCCGTTCATCACCCAGGCTCCTAGTCCGCCGTCTCCTTCTCACGCACTTGCCTGCAAAAGGAGGCGGCAGCAGTCTAATTCGCATCGTTTCCATTCGCCGTGAGCATAGCGGCGAGCGTAAGAACTTCACACCTAGGGCCGCCACTAGTCTAGTTAGTATATAAAGTCTGTCCAAAAATTTAAGTAAGTAGATATAGTTATAGCTATTTCATCGGTCTTGAGTCTTGTTGTCGAGTAAAGAAATACTTTTTGCACCTTATAAATAATACTGACATTTTTAACACTCCGTCCATCAATTACGAAGGAAAAGAGAAGCCTTTTAAGTTATTAAATACGAAAATAAAAAGGTTAATTTTCATCAGATAACCCTACATGACTGAGTTCGCAGTAAAATTATCTATAGAAGTATCTTTATTTTGATATACTTAGGTACTTAATTTTTTTTATTAAACAGGTACCTGTAATACTTACCTTTAACTCTCATTTTACTTGTACCTTTAGCTTACCATAAGGCGTGGCAAAGTTATATTGACGTGACCAATATGCAAAAAGGGATTCAAATTTACTTGATAGAACTTTTCAACAATGAAGACATAATTAAATGTTTGGTAACCTACTTTACATGAAATGTTTTACTGAGATTTCATTTCTCTTTGTAAGATTTTATAACCTTTTGTTCGTTCAGCCTTTCATTTCTTCGTCGTCTTCTTTGTCAGTTTGTTATTTTCCATACTTAGAAACCAAGTACCTTCTTATATAGGTAGGTACAATAAGTTAATTAGATAGCCGGAAGCGGTTCGGTGACTCCTTTTTTTGCACACCATAAGGTAGTACAGAAATTCTTTACAAGCACATAATTACGTGTTACCGCGAAAAACCATCTGTCGACGATTCTGTAATGGAGGATTCTTTGGACTGCATCGTTGCACAACACAAATAGCAAATACCACGACATAAAAAACAGCTAATGTAAGGACTTCATATTATCTAATGGGGGTAACTTCGCAAAACACACCCCGATCAAATTAGGTATGAGAATTTCACCGGGGACCCGACTTGATTAGCCCAACTTGAGTAAGTACTTAACTGTTCGTTTCCCTGAGTGAGACAGAGAGATGGACCTAAAATTCCTACCTAGTTCCATCTTTCTTTCTCACATAGAAACGAACGATTCCTTAGGTCGGCCATGCCACCATGGTGCGTCACCTCTGGTAACCTTAGACCGGAAGATGGCGTACGTTTTGAACGGTTCGACGATGGGGATTTATCGCACGAAAACAAAATAGAAAAGAACACTTAAAGCACCTCACGATAAGCCCACAGTTCTAGATAAGGGTAAAGTTTAAATGTACCTAAATATAATATAAACTTATACTTTTCATCTGCCAGGTGTCTGTACAGTGGTAGCGTCAGCCTGTGAGCCGGATCAGATGCACAATGGCTGCAAGATCTTTGGAGCGTCGTGCACTTGTGGCAATGGGTGCAGGTCGGAGTACAACTACAGATCCAGACGAGCGTGTATGAATGCCCTGAGAGGTATGTTTGTACATCTCTATTTATAGAACAGTAAAAGACACATAAGTCGTAATAACAGTCATAATACCTCACCCATATCACGGTAATTCTATACGTATTACCGTGCGCATATCCCTTGGCGTACCTATCCGGTTCGAAGAGGGGCTTATTGTTTCAGGGGTAGGTAAACAGATTTAGAACTCCACAGTGCATGGTATCTCCTATTTAGTTCCGCATTACGTAATAATTCCAGTGACTCACATAATTTAGCAGTTGCCGCCTCCTTCTGCGAGCCAGTAATGCTTGAAAAGGAGGAGACGGAGCGAACCCGGAGAAGACTCCGGGCCGACTCGGACGTCGGAGGTCGCAGAATGACCTCCGACCCCCAAGAGCGCGGGCCTGGGGGTGACGAGTGGAGCCACCTGTCACCCTAGCAGAAGCAGGCCATGGCGATAGCGCAAAGTGCCACCCCATACCCAGGGACTAGATGGGGAGAGACATGTCTTGTATAATCTCACCTCCGGCAATCAAGGACCCATGGACGGCGTGCGTTTTGGTCGGTTTGATTCCGACATAATCAACTCCAACGGTTTTGGCGGAGGTGGTATCCATGGGGATATTGCGCGCGATAAAAAAAGAAAAATTACTCACATAATTTTACATTGTTAAAATTTCCACCACTTGTTAATGCTAGAATTTTCCACATATAACTATGTTTAATTGGTGGTTGTGTACAAGTGGTACCTATCAATTGACTGGCTGATTCAATTTGATAAAATAGACGTGTTATGGGGCACGTTGTCAGAAATTTTACGGTAATTTGTTACAGATACAGGCACTAAATCTCCAATTCCATCTCCAAGTCCAATCATAGTGTAGTATCATAACATAACATAACATAAACTCACGCCTATATCCCCGAAGGGGTAGGAAGAGGTGCTAGCACCCACATTTCGCCAGTATATGTTTAGGTCCCAATGTACCTAATAGGTGGCGAGCCTATTGCCATTGACCGGGAACTTATAAACCTGTGATATATAGGTATACACATAACTTTGAAAAGCATCGAAAAATAATTGGTGTGTGCCATGGTAAAACTTGGGATCGAACCTGACACCTCGTTTCCGCAGTCCATTACCCATACCACTAGGCTCAGTGTTGGCGGGCGGGCTAGTGTAGTATCCTCTTGCCATATTTATTTAAATAAATCAAAATCAGTTTCTTGTTCATAATGAGATGAGAGTCTGTGCACATTTAAAATGACTACATCTAGCGCCATCTGTTGAACATTTAGATACGTAGTCTAGAATATCAACCGCTAGAGGTCTCTTTACCACTACCACAGAATAGCTACTACCAATGGTTTTAGAAATTACTAAGTTCTTCTTTACCTTTTTGTATTGAGTTTTGATGTTAATTTTTTGTACGTATTACAGACCGCAGCTCAAATATATGTAATCGTCTGCCCTGCTTACGCGGTACTTGTATTCAAACGGTCCAAGAACCCGGCTTTGCTTGCAAATGTGAAGGCACTGGATTTTATGGCCAACGTTGTGAGAAAGGTAAAACTAGAACAACCTATTGAAATAGTAGCGCATTTTTCAAAAGATTGTGGAATAAGATATATTCTTAAATAATTGTTATTTAATTTTTATTCACAAGCCCTTTGAAGCCCAGTATGGAGATACTCCTACTAAGGCGGTTATCTCGATAGAGATGGCCGAGGTCTGCCGGGGTGCGAGGGATATGTTGGTTACTACCTCACCTCCGGTAACTAAGAACCCAAAGACGGCGTGCGTTTTAGTCGGTTCGAGTCCGACATAACCTCCCCGACCGATTCTGGCAGGGGGCATTGCACTATAAAAAAAAAGTTTCTACTACTAAAAGCTTCTACCAGAGCTTCGTCCGCCGAGCAACATGTGTTCCGGCTTGCAAGTGAGTACCTACCTAAGGTCGATGTGTGCATGGACTCTGACAATCCTGAAGCGACCCTATAAAATATAACATACAATTAGGCATTAACTCCTGAAAGGGCATCACTGTCTTTTATCTAGATACTCTAATGTCTCTTTGGAGGAATTGCAGTTGGGTGGCAAAATCAGTAGAGATAAATGTGCAGGTTGATAAGTACCTATATATCAACCCACAGAACTTTTTCATTTCCTGTAGGTACCCACTCGTACTTACATACCTAACATTATTTAATACCTTTACATTGGTCGCTAATCACACTTACAATCACAGGAAATAGGTATGCGGCAAAGTTTTATGAATAACACCTGGTAATATAATATCATGGCCACTCTCATCTCATCGTCAGTACCTACCTACTTAAATAATTAAGTACATTGCTGTAACGTCTTACAGCTAATACAGTACCTATATACTTAGTACATAAATATTTACTGTATTAGCAGCAGGGACATATGCCTACTACCATAGCTGGGCATTAACTCGTTAATCCGTTAATCGTTAATTAACGAAGTTAACATTTTGATTAACGGATTAACTTTTAAGTTAACTTTTAAAAATGTTAACGGACACGTTAACTTCCGTTAATGTGCAGAAGTCCGTTAATCGTTAATCCAATGCCTACTATTTACCGAACGAAACCGCGGCGCGGCGCGAAAAACAGGTTCAGACAAGTATGAAATGACAAGTGCCGGGCGGCGCGTGAAACAAAAACAAAACTAGATAGGGTAATCCATCCAATCGTTGGCACTACTCCAATTATTGGCACTTTAGAGTTTAGTACAAAAAAATAAGGAAACCATACATTATTCAAGTTTAGTATGCCTTAAATAATAAAATAGTATTATTTTTCTGTTGCAAATTGGCAACACTGTTCCAATACCCATTATGGCGATTTAGAAACATCAGCTGACATTTTTTGCTAGTGATTTGGAGCTGCTATTTTGGTTTTTTCTTAAGGTGAGAGCTTTAATAATCATAGTATATCATAGGTTTTCGGCTCATTGATATGTTCGAAATCATTTTATATACTTAATTATACCTCTAATTAGTAGATTCAAAGATTATTTCTTTAATATTTTCATCATAT
Organism: Pelosia muscerda; assembly: GCA_963691645.1. Lineage (NCBI taxonomy): Eukaryota > Metazoa > Arthropoda > Insecta > Lepidoptera > Erebidae > Pelosia > Pelosia muscerda. The sequence goes on along the minus strand of OY829098.1, from coordinate 17,390,531 downwards.
TTTATTTATTTCATGTGCCAACATTTGGAACAATAAATTTATCAAAATCCTTTTATTGGCATCAGTGCCAATATTATTACAAATGGCATAGTCTTTTTAAACGTGGTCGCGAGTCGATTGAAGATGACCCCCGCTCAGGCAGGCCAGTTGAGGCCACCACCTCAGACATTGTGGAAAATGTGGAAAATCTGGTACTGAACGATACCCGTTTGAAGAAGAAACAATTATCTGCATTAGTTGGAGTATCAGATACCACCATTCATCATGGGTTCATCACTTTGAGCCTGAGTCTAAACAGGAGTCCATGCAATGGCATAAAAAAGGAACACCACCGCCAAAGAAATTCAAAGTGTCGGAGTCGGCTGGAAAGTTGATGGCAACTGTTTTTTGGGATTGTGACGGGATACTATTGATTGATTACAAAGAAAAGGGAAAGACCATAACCGGCGAATATTACGCGACGATACTAGAGAAATTAAAGGAGGCTATCAAAGAAAAACGACGAGGAAAGTTGACCAAGGGAGTGTTCCTCTTGCAAGACAATGCACCGGTTCACAAGAGCCGAGTGGCAATGGCTGCTCTGAATGAGCATGGCTTCGAATCACTAGTTCACCCATCCTACAGTCCAGATCTGGCCCGACGATAATGAGGTCAAGGAGGCAATTTTAGCTCATTTTGAGGCAAAAGATAAAAAATATTTTTATGATGGTTTAGAAAAATTAATTCACAGATCTAATAAATGTATTCACCTTAAGGGTGATTATATTGAAAAGGAAAAATAGATTTATTGTTTTATTTTATTTAAAACCCTGTCATTCCACGAACTTTTGGACCTCCCCTCGTAGCTAACAAAAAGTTAAGCATTACTGAAATTGAGAAGATGTTAACCGATGATTAAGATTGGTTAAAATGTTAGTTTTTAAGATTTACGACTGCGAACTACCTAGATAAAATACAAAGATAGGTAGGGAGATTATTAAGTTAAGTAGAAACTTAATCAGACTGATTAATATATTAAAGTTAAAATATCTCAATTTAAGTATTGATAAAGTGAAATTACCAAAACGAATATTTAGAATAAGAAAACGTGATTGTTAGTACCTATACATTTATTTTTGATATTTTTATGAAACATTATGGTACCTATATAACATCCCTAAATAAAAGCAGAACATATAAACAGTGTTTTAATTATATCCTAAGTAGGTACATAGGTACCAAGGTAGGCAAATTTTATGTTTTAATCATAGGTTTCCTAGGCTTTAACGACGTGCCAATAATTAGACGAGTAAATGCCAATATTGATATCTTCTGTGCCAATAATAGGATTTTCTATAGTCTTTCGGATTTAAGTATAAAATTGTTATTTAATACTATGCAATCACATAAAAATGATTATAAAAACAAAGATTAAAGCATTTTCTTTAATTCGATGACAAGTTTTGTCTAGTAGCTTTTGTAAATAAGATTTTATGGTAGTTTCATTTTAGACCGACACGAAGTTCACCCTTAAAGTGCCAATAATTGGGTGGTTTACCCTATATTTGGTTGGGTCAGGCGCGTGCGAGTGAGAAAACTGCGAAAAATTTTTTTTCGTTTGATCATTTCATTACTTAGAGCCGGTGCTTACAGTGACGAGTGTTTTGTTTGCGAGTGTAATTTAGTTAAAAATAGTGTATTGTGCAGTTTAGTAATTAAAACCGTATCATTTGACTGAGTATGTGGAATTTGTATCCAGAGGGGAATATGCACCTTATGCCCGACGATTAAATTACACATTTGAATTATACAAGTATTTTGTTTTATTCATAACCTTTCTTTTAAGTTCACTAACGCAACGATATAAAAATGTAATTTTACACATATTAACGGATTAAAGATTAACGTTAACTTGCGTTAATTCTTCCGAAATGTAACGCTTTAACGTTTAACGAAGCTAACTTTTTTTGTAGCGGATTAACGATTAACGAAGTTAAATATTTGATTAACGGTGCCCAGCTTTGCCTACTACTTACTGTACGTACCTATATGTAAGGGACTAATAATGTTTCAATATGCATACGCAAGTAGTACCTACACGAATATATTTTAGTATTTACGTAATTTCCTCTCAAAAGCATCGACACAGTTTTATTTTTTATTAATACTTTCTTTTTGTTTCAGCTTGTCCTAGCGTACTTATTCGCGGTATGATCTTTCCTCACGAATGTATTGTAATTTAAGCCCTCCAAAAAGAAAACCAGCATCTTCTATTACCTATTTATTTAGATAAGTTATTGTTATTCATAAGTTAATAAGATCGAGGCTGAGGCATGTTAGATAATAGGAAATGTTAATCATAAGTACCTAATAGGTTGGTATACCATATTTGTCAGAACAATTTACGGAAATAAAATTCTACATAAAACGTTTTTTTCTTTATTTATTTATTGTTTTGGCACAGCTACATAATAATTGTAAAATTTGTCTTGTCATCGTCATGTGATTGCGGCAATCTAATAACTGGGCTGCCACTTGCTGCGGGCTGCGCATATTTGTTAGTGTTCAAGGCACTGTGCTCTTTATTTTCCGGATTCCACATTTCAATGAAAATTTCATATAAGTTGATATTAGGAGTTTGTCAGACTAACATTAAGATTTGACCTCGATTAAGATGGAATGGGCACACTTCAATCAAAATTATGGACACTCCATGATTGATCCGTCGACAGTGTAAAGACTTAGGCAGGGTCAACTCGATGTACAGCTGTCATAAAAGCAAACTCATCAGGGGTATCCCAGTCCAATGTTGATTACCTACATCTTGCTCCGAAACGCTCTTAGAATCACACAAAAATTAATGTCTTTCTCCTCGACATCCCTTTCATTTGATTCTGCTTCGCGGCCTATACCTGTACCAAGTGATAGTGATTGCTCTCAAATCTCAGATCTGATCGAAACCAGAACCTGGCCATCGTCTTTGGCCCCGAATAAAATTAGCAAGTCGGTAGGTAGGTACCTTTTGGAGGAGTGGGATGCTACAGTGGAGTGGCGCCTGGCTTACAGATAAAAATACTGAAAAGTCCTACTACTTAGATTATGAAGATGGTTGATGGTCCCTGCGAAGGCGATTGTAGTCCCCACGATGATCGTGGTGGTGCAAAATGTAATAGTCATTATAAATAAGACAAACTTACCAGCAATTATCTTTGAAAGTGCTTTTAGGTTTTGAATGATATTCAGTACCTACCAAATAGTAAACACCCTTAAAACTGATATCAAATCTATACAAAATAGGTAAGTAAGTAATGATAATAGGTAAGTTATGGTATAATTATGTCAACAAAAATAACACACTTATAACATCCATACTAAAATTTTATTAATAATAATTTTTATTATTAAATAAAAAACACATTTATTGCAAAGTGTTCAGTTCACCTGCTCACATTACATGCCGTCAACTGCCGTTAATTTTAAATTACTTACGACAGTGTAGCGAATTTATGTACATGCTTAAAAGATGCCATTATATAGTCATCTTTTAAGTCAATAGGTATGTAAATCAAATGGATACTTTTCTCAAAATAAATGTTTTTTTTTGGTACAATCTGCAGTCTCAGTCGGGCTTTTTAAATCAATATTTTTTTATTCTGTTAACATTAGATAGATTGACGTTTGTATTGTGACATTTGCACATTGATGTGTGTGACATTTGTGCATTTGTGTCATTCTGACTTTGACAGTGTCAGGTGTCAGTCGGATTATTTGGTCGGATTGGATTCACATTGGCCCATTGGACGGTTGGAATAACTTGCTTATGTGGTCGGATTATAACTAGCGGGTTTAACACTTTGCCAGCGAGTTTCTATATTTTTTTGTATATTGTGATTATACTTGGAATTTTCACGTACCTGTATAATTTTCTCAAACATCAGTATAGTGGTTTAGTGTGCACGTAAAATCTACAGAAACTTTCATGTAAGACACTGCTTATCGTTTACGTATTAGTTTAAGTAATTTTGTTTACGTTTTTTATTGTTTACTCTAATATCTATTACTTAACCGTATTGAAGTTTAAAATTTAACTTAGCATTTTGTTTAATTAAGTACTATTTATATAATAAGAAACATCGGAAAATTATTGTAATGACAAATGACAAACATAACATCGTTGTTATCGTTCTTTGTTTGAAAACTAGAAAATCATGCAATGTCAATGATATAAATATATAAATTACTTACATACGTATGTACATACTGAAACGTATTTTTATCCAACTTTTAACAAAACCGGCCAAGTGCGAGTCGGTCTTGCCAATGAAGGGTTCCGTAACAGCAAGGTTTATGTTTATGAATTTATTTTTTTATTTTTGAGTTAATTGAATGAAAGGCGAAGAGTGCGGTTTATGACGCATTGATAAAATTACTTGCTAAATCTCGTTCAAACCAATTTTCGGTGAAAGTTTGCATGGCAATGTACATAATATATCCTAAATTTATTGTCTTTTTTCTATTTTTGTGTGAAATGCCCTACACAGAATACGTCTATAGATATACATGACGAATTTATAAAGGTTCCATTTTTGCTATTTGACTACGGACCCCTCAAATTCCTTTTTTATTAATACAAAGTAATTCAATAATGTAGAGAAATATTTTTTGCAAAATGATCTCATCTGTGTATTGGAAAATTATTGTATGATAATTATGATGCCATTGTGTGCTAATAAGTTATTGAGTTATTGACCTCTCAAATGTCAATTAGGTCTACAAGCTCTAAATTTCTACATAATCTGCAAACAACTTGTTAATCACTATTTACAATGTTCACTAGATTTCAAATGTTGCAAAGTATTTTGATAGGTGAAAAATTGTGTACAATTTATTTATTTTCATTTATACAAGAGTAACAGAGGCGTATCTATACTATCTGGGGCCTGTGGGAAATTATTTTAGTGAGATTCTAAGAGTAAAAGTATTTAACTTTTTACAATTTTAATACAATATCTCCCTGAAGAGATTGCGGACTCTCGGAGCTCAGAACATACACAGCCTCTGCCAGGTGTACGGGTAGATACAATAGTGTTGACATACATCATCTCCTTTCGCATTAATGACATATCATCCAGTCTGTTGCGATTGTTGCGCACCAAACTGTATCTAGTTCAAGTATAACCGACACACTGGGGCGGTACCAAGGAAAAGGTGGGTTGTGTCATTGAGGCTGACATACCATGCAATTCACTAAGCCATTTCTATTACATATAAGCCTATCAATGGCTTCTTCACAGCAGCATTAGTGCAGAAAGTAATCAGCGCACCTAAACTAAAGCATGTTGCGAGGCAGAAGTTAGTATCATCTAACATATTGTCGATATGTTAATCGACAGAAAAGCTTGTGACTTGATTCCCACAGTCCAACTCACAGTAAACGGGTAGCAAATGCATTTAGTACATTTTGTCTTACTAAGCTGCTTAGTGGCCCACTATGGCTGTCGTTCCATCATCCATTCGCTGCAACAGTTTTACACATAACTTCACATTAAACTAGTGCATTTACAAGGATCATTCTAGTAAATTCTTCTGTATGTGGACCAAACCAATGGAATACATTTTGATAGCATATGATAATGATGGCGGGTTATAAGCTAAGCTCGCTACTTCTTGGCTCAGTGACCCTTGTCATTTGGCCACCCCTGTCATCCTTAGTTACACCATTGGGAACTAACAATCAAATACAATTGTTTTTGAATGTCATTGGGACTAAGTAAATGCTAAAATAGGATTGTGGTCCTTAAGTGGTTATGTAAGAGGATAAAGAGAAAAGGTAGTAGTCAACAGTATATGACACTGATGAGATAAAAAATAAAATCAATACAAATTTTTGGGTTGTCCTATTTTCACACTGATTAATTAATTAATAATTTACTTAATGTTGTTTTCTTTTTTAGAATGGCCTGGTCAGGATACCAAAAATTCCTTGCCCTGATGCTAGTAGTGACGGGGTCTATAAATTCTTTAAGTACAAAATGGGCTGACAAATTATCGTCTAAGGGCTCAGATGGCATCGAGAGGACTTTCAACCATCCATTTTTACAAGTATAAAAACTTTTAATAATGTAGTACTAATTTATTAACTATGTGGTTTTCTACTGTGACTGATATGGCGGTAGAGTATTCAACTGTTACACTGAAGGTTGCAGGTTTGATTCTTGCCCATTGCAAATGTTTCTTTACAATATGTATGTATTAAAGTAAATGTATCTAAGACAAATTTTACACTAACATCACTCATTGTCCATTTAGATAAATTTTGTATCAATACCTAATGTATATGGCAAGCTAGCTAAGCTATGCTAGGTCTGGGTCTAGATGAACTCCACCAAGTCTCCCTGGGTCAAGTCAACCTCACCTGCAAGCCACACCACACCCACTTATTAATGGACGAGGTTCAGTGTAGACTCTCCCCTCTGGGTTAGGAGATCATGTAGCAATCAGTCCTAGAGTAGGCAACATACCAATCTAATTCAATAAGATATGATAATTATATAGTTACAGACCTGGAAACAGGGGTATTTACTATGAAGATGAAAATGTGAATTTCGCAAAAATAAATATACTTAGTGTTAACCTTTATACATACAAAGTAAAAGAAATTAACACAATCTTCCTTACTTAGGCCACTGCCATGTTCTTGGGGGAGATGCTGTGCCTTCTAACATTCAAGTTAATTTACTTCAAAACTAAGAACACTGGTCATCCTCTTACTAACGGCAATCAGAACTTCAATCCCTTCATATTGATGCCAGCTGCCATGTTTGATTTGGTAAGTGATGTATTTCACTTCTTTTATATACTCGTATACATTTATATTAACGATTTCAGGCAATTGAAGCGTCGGTAGCTTAGTGGTTTAGGAGCCGGCCTTGCGATCGTGAACTCGGGTTTGAATCCTGGACGTGAACGCACTCCTAATACAAGCCATTAAGCTTAGCTTGTGGTGTTAGAGGGAATATTAGTAATTTTGGTTGCTTATATTCTTACTAAACTAGAAAAAGAAAAATTATATCCTACAATCCAAAAATTTACATATTTGATTCCAGATTATCTTTAAACAGATGATTCAAAATCAAATGTCACGTGATTGGATATGTAGGGCGACGAGGTCTTCAGGCCCCAAACAAACCTACTGATCGACAGGTTAGGAGGTCATACGGCAGTCGCTTATATAAAGTCTTCGAAGCCAAACCGAAAGGGAAAGTATGCGGACCCCGGATCCCAATAATAGACTTGCATGCAACCAGGAATACAGCTAGGATTTTGGTGATGACAACAAATGAAATACTTTTATTGTAGCCATTGTTATACAAAACACCAGCCCAACCTAGAAACACAGTCTCCAACAAAGTAGCATTCGAATCTGTCTGCAAACAACATATTTTTTTATAAATTCAACCTAACGAACATGACTTAAAACTCTTTTTACAAAGCAGTGTACAAAGTGCGTGTATGAACACGAGCGATGCGAGACTTCTCATTTTATGCGGACAGTTTTGACACCCTGACTGTGCATCTTGGTTTTTTTGTATATCAATGATTGTAGCAGTAATCTGAGTATTGAACTGGATCGTTGTTTCCAAACAGATTGGTACGTCGATAATGTACATCGGTCTTACGTTGACGTATGTAAGCAGTTTCCAAATGTTCCGGGGCTCCATCATTGTCTTCGTGGCTGTATTGTCCATGACATTTTTGGACCGACGGATTATCAGGCGGGAGTGGGTTGGAATTGGTGAGTATTTTCTCAATCTGTATAATATTATGTCCTTTACATAGCAACTATGAATGAGATTCCCCTATCACATACCACATACATTTATACTATCAAACTTTTACATTCATGATATTGCTTGTTTACATCAAAAATATTAGAGTTAACTGCTGTGCGGTTATTACCGCCTGGTGCAACCATTCTCATATATCTACTTTATTTTCTAAGACATATCAACGTACTTTGAAATTTTATGTTAAGATACGTATTATATTTCTTAAATGTCGACTTCGGTTGGCTTTTACAACCCAAATTACTAATATTCCCTCTAACCCCTCCTGCTAAGCTCAATGGCTTGTGTTAGGAGTGGGCTCACATCGATAGTGTAAAGGCCAGGATTCGAACCCGGGACCTTTCTACCGCTCTACTTTTTCACTAATCTACCGATAATTATGTTACAAATGCGTGTCGAGAATCCTGCACGAACGATTTCGTACCATTATTTGAATTATTTATTTTAGTTTGTTTTTATATTTGACGTCATAGAGTACAACCAAACCGTCAAATTTAGGTCAGGTAAAATATGTAGAAGAAGGTTATTTGAACCATTGTTATACTAAATTAATATTATCAAAATTAGATTTTTGCTTCTTTAGAAACTTAAACACAGTGCACAAAATATGTATTACTTCAAAGATGAACGTCAAGGTTTGCCAAATTAGTACGAGAGCATTTATTAGAACAAATTTAATGAATATGATATGAAAAATTTCCGCCATGTTAAATAGTATTTAGTGAATTTATGTTACCAAACCATGTTAAATAGTATTAAGTGAATTTATAGTCCTGTTCCCACAGTCAAACCGTGGAAACGGTTTTGTGGGGCCATGTTTAATATTAAGTTTTTATTTAATTTTATTTAATAAAGATACGTACATACATACATACATACATACAACAGAATACATTACTGTATTCGCAAATTCGCATGTTGTAACTGTTGTAAGTAACAGTACGCTTAGCTATAATCACGAACGCGGTATGTGCGGGATAGATCCGCCCTCATTGGGTAAAACTACGGTATTCGTACGCCTAATTCAAATGAATCACAAAACTTTTTATGATCGGTAATAAAATGTTATAATATTTAAAAGGGAAGTCTATTCATTATTTTTGCCCCTCGGTTCTACTACTACGACGGCGAGAATGTAAACTAACATTATTCTTAATGACCCTATTGAATATTGTGCCCGGATCTAATATTTAATGTAATGCTCAATCCACCTTACAAAGTTATTATATCCGGACTAGACGATGCATCACGAGTACGAGTTTGGACGGCGCCCTCCCCTCCCTCCCCTGACTCGCCACAGTCGCCTCCGGAAACCCCTATTCTACTAATTGATAAAACCATTGTCCAACTACATTTTTCAAGACTTTATCTATATAGGCAAAGTCTAAAATTCAATGTGTTTTTTTTTGTAATCTCAGTGGTTTGACAATGGTTGACAATTAGTGGAATCGGGGCCCTGTTCTTGTGCGATATCCTCGCGAGAGGGATTGAACATAAATTTATATTACAACAATGAATCTACTTACAGTATGAATCTGTGATGTCCCTTTACATTTTTTTTAATTTCTATGTTTAATAGAATACATGCCGAGTGGGAATATAATAATATTTTTGTTCCACGGACTTATGTATGTAGCTGTTGACCATTCGTTTTAAGAAATTCGAACCACATCGAATACACGGCATGACATACAAGCTTATTAGATGTAAACTTTGCATTGATGTTATCAAAACAAGCGCTGACGTGTTAGCAAATGACCCGTGGAACCAACGAATTTAAAGTATAGAGATGTAGGTCTGTACTAAATTGTACGCAAAGTCAACTTTTGCTCCCAGTAACGCTTAGCTGTTTTGATCCAAATTCGTCTTATTCTATAAGGCGAATTCTTTGTAGATTGTCGACTATGTTTGACCCACTACATCATCATAGTAAGGCATAATATTGATCGTTTTATTGCATAAATTGTCACTTATCAGTAAGAAATGACGCACCGTAAGGGTGTAACCACATTAATCGACGCGGAATCGGCTTAAGCCGAGTGCGTATCACCACACTACTCGGCTTATCGCCGATTAGTTGTTGCGACCGCTGTTGACATGCGATCGGCAGTCGATTTCTCCGAACGCTGTTCACTTACGTTCGGCAGTCGACTCCTCCGAATGGCTGTCACGGCTTCTGTCGTCGTCGACACTTCCAAGGCATGCGAGCGGATTCATTCGACTGCTACCCAACGCCGATCGGCCGTCTTCGGCGCCATTCGGCTAGCGTCGTAGACGAAGGCATGCGAACGGCTGATTCAACTGCCGTTCAACGCCGTTCGACCGTCTCCAGCGCTGTTCGGCAGCAGTCGGAAACGTTCCACTGGATTCAGCGCCGTACGGATGCGATCAGCTAATCGACAAACGGTTCGATTCGCCGTCGGCCGATGCCGCGTCGCGTCGGCCGAGCCGAGCCGAGCCGATGCGAAAGCTATTAGTAACACTCTTATTCCGTCGGCATAAAGACTTTTTTAACCGGCTTCAGCCGATTCCGCGTCGATTAATGTGGTTACACCCTAAGTTGCAACTTTGTAAAGTTAAGGCAAACAATATTTAATGCAAGAAGTTTAATGATGTTGTGGTAATACGAGTACACGTTCATATAAGGTACCTATAAGCTATCAGATAAAAAATGGGGAACACACCCGTACTTAACCTAGGCTCTCCACCTGTTGTTCCAATTATTTTAAAGCATCTTTTCCGAAAAATGACAACTTTTCTTTATCAAATTTATTGTTATTGTACCTAGCTAGATACGTACAAATTCACTTCTATTAAATAAATTATTCAGACCATTTAACTGCATCACTGTACAGTAACGTCATCATTTGGAGCACGGGACCCTATTAGTATCCCTTCTTCACCCAGGTGGAGAGCGTAGGGGTAGCACGGGTCGGACCCCATAAAAATTGTCCTCATGCAAATAATATAGAACTCATTCCTATACCTTACGTGAACCCGTCTGTTCAGCGTGAAAACCGTAGGTCAAAGCGACCCAACATTAGGTGACTAATAACATTGACCAACATTCGCTTAATATATTAATTGAATTGCTATAATAAACAAAGCCAATAAGTAACTTTAAATGTAACGTTAATTGTGCTACTGTACTTAAATGAATTAGTATCCGTCTGTTCAGCGTGAAAACCGTAGGTCAAAGCGACCCAACATTAGGTGACTAATAACATTGACCAACATTCGCTTAATATATTAATTGAATTGCTATAATAAACAAAGCCAATAAGTAACTTTAAATGTAACGTTAATTGTGCTACTGTACTTAAATGAATTAGTATCCGTCTGTTCAGCGTGAAAACCGTAGGTCAAAGCGACCCAACATTAGGTGACTAATAACATTGACCAACATTCGCTTAATATATTAATTGAATTGCTATAATAAACAAAGCCAATAAGTAACTTTAAATGTAACGTTAATTGTGCTACTGTACTTAAATGAATTAGTATCCGTCTGTTCAGCGTGAAAACCGTAGGTCAAAGCGACCCAACATTAGGTGACTAATAACATTGACCAACATTCGCTTAATATATTAATTGAATTGCTATAATAAACAAAGCCAATAAGTAACTTTAAATGTAACGTTAATTGTGCTACTGTACTTAAATGAATTAGTATCCGTCTGTTCAGCGTGAAAACCGTAGGTCAAAGCGACCCAACATTAGGTGACTAATAACATTGACCAACATTCGCTTAATATATTAATTGAATTGCTATAATAAACAAAGCCAATAAGTAACTTTAAATGTAACTTTAATTGTGCTACTGTACTTAAATGGATTAGTTAATCGAACACAAAAGTCAAGATAGCCAAATCAAGAAAAAGAGTTGTATAGCGAACTCCACACTCCATAAAGGTTTGGGTGTAAACTAAGACTAACGCGGTGTTGGATCTTAGTTTGCATTTATTATAATCAAAATAATAAGTGAGCGGTAGTCTTATTTAGTGCCGCATACCTTTGTTATTTCTGTACCAACCGTACATTAACTCTTGTTTGTAACTATCACTGGGGCTATTCGTGAGCACTTTAGTGTTTATAAATAATGGACAATGTAGTCATCAATATCGTTGTCGTGGTGCACATATTAGTTGAAATTATGTATCATCATCTGGCACAGTGGAATCACAAAACTAATGTGTATATATCCCTTCTTTGCCTACATGCACTTGGGTTCACGCACTTTATTGCTTGCTGAGCCTACTGCGTATAGACAAGAGATATTTTGTTAGACCTGATACTGTTATTCAGTTTCGAAAAATCAATCTAATTTGCTGTGCGTTATCATTTCATTGGTGTTTGCTTCTTTACAAAAATACATATTAATACAGATATACGGTATTCATTACATTACGCAATATGTTTTAATGATTGCTTTGTGCGCTCCTTCCTTTCTCAAAGGCTTTAATGACAGATATACAGACAGAAAGACGTTATCCCCACCTACGTAATATAATCTTACTCCCCATCAATATCTCAAATGCCCATGGCATTAAGTCCGCCTTTGTACAATTATTTTGTATTTGTGCAAAAAGTTTAAATAAATAAATATAATGGGGAGTACTAACACAATCTTCCTCTATTGCTCAATGATTTGCTTGGAGAGATCTTTGTACATAATTTATGCATCATCTATTTGTTCATTTGTACTTATTATTGTTGTGTAAAATTTAACATAGTAACATTAGTAACTAATGCAATAGCAGACCTATGACTCACAGACAGTCCATTTCAAATATACAATGTTATCGAACATCAAACATATACGGAGCAAGCGAACAACATTATTATGTATGAATCACTTGACATAGATGCAAGCCCATGTGTAACACAAACTTATACTTGTGCTGACGTCTAGTTTATTTAAATCAGGGGCCTATGAATGTTAATGTCGGAATCGGTAGGCATATTATAATAACTAGGACTTAGTTGCACCTTCTACATGTTAAAGTTAAGGTTTCCGTCAAATTTAACAGTAACAGTAACATTGATTCTAATGGTTTGGCTACATGTGTTGCACCAGAGTATTTAGTAGCTCGGTTAAAGTTATCTCTCTGATGGAATTTGACCGGTTGCGTGGCCGGTACTTTAACTGCACTGTTAATGTTAAAGTAAGGTCGTGAAACTCAGGCTAGTAATTTGAAAGAGAAATTTGTTCGATAAAGTTAATTGTATGTTGTGTTGTTGTGTTGCGTTAGTTATCAACATGGACGTCGCATCTGTCCCCTTTTTCATATCAATGGAACTAGCGAGAATCACAAACTGTTCTCATTCACAACCTACAGAAACCTCAGTGCCATTCCATCTTCGTATCAAATGCATACAAATCCATTCACCTGTTCTTACTCCATATGTCCATCCGTCCATCGATCCAATTTATATGAAGTAATTTGCCTTTTAACGTACTATTTGTTTTCTCTCTTATAGGGAGCGTCATAATCGGCCTGGTAATAGTCGGTGTGACGGATGCAATGTACCAAACTGCTGGTGAGTCGAAGGGCAGGAATAGTCTGATCACGGGCGACCTATTGATCATCGTGGCGCAAGTCATCTCAGCCTGCCAGATGGTTTACGAGGAGAAATATGTTGCAGGTAAATCAACGTCGGCCTACCATCCATCATTCCTCACTACTAGCACAAATCACTGTCATCATTACTTTAGGGTTTTTTTCAGTGGTTTCACTTACTGCTACTGCTTTTATTTAATTCTGAGTGAAGACTATTATCTTTTTATCACTTATGATATATATATACTATATAATAATTATTCTTGCAACTAAAAGTTTTAAAGATGGTGGTCACTTGCCATCAGGTAAGATAGTTGTCAAACGCGAGGCTCAATTGTAAAAAAAGAATGGTTTCGAAAATTCGATTTCTGAAGACGCTCAAAATTGTCTAAATAAAATCATACCTTTAAATAATGTCACGTTTACTGTGTGCTGACTTTTTTTGCTGTTTTAGGATTGAATATACCACCGATGCAGGCAGTAGGTTGGGAAGGTGTCTTTGGTTTCTCAGTATTGTCGATGCTTCTCGTGGTATTCTACTGGATTCCGGCGCCACCGCACTTCGATAACAACGCTAGAGGCACTGTGGAGGATGCTATCGATGGTCTGGTACAAATAGGTAAATATCGCTCTTTATATACACTTGAAACGAACTGATAGGAAATCTATTTTCACCCCTCAAAAACGGAGGTCGTGTAGCGACCCTCAACATGAGTCGCTTCTCGTGCGTAACTTGCTTGCAGAAGAAGACAGTGGCAGCTATCCATCTTGTCTCAAATATTTGACTGAAATTAAATGTACTCATACAAATCTTTGATGTCCATTTTCAGGCAATAACCCTTTGTTGCTGATAGCGACGTTGGGCACCATCGTCTCAATCGCTTTCTTCAATTTTGCCGGTATCAGTGTTACAAAGGAACAGTCGGCGACCACCAGGATGGTTCTCGATTCCGTAAGGTAAAGTAACCACATCGATAATTATACGTAATAGCTTTTAATATGGCTCGTCGTCGGAAAGCACAGTGAGTGTTTTAAGACATATTTTTTATATCACTTTGGTGGCAGACAAGCTCACGGCCCTCCTGATGGGAAGTTGTTACCGTGGCCTATGGACGTTTCCAATACTAATGATGCGTTGTGACAGACAGACAAAGCAGGCTTCTTACCACTACAAAACAGTGTCAACCTAAGCCCTCAGTCTTCCCACTTCCACACAGACGACACAAACAATCCTATGAATATACGATCAAAAGCGAAAAAAGATTATACTACGATCCCATGGGATTATAAACATGGGATCCAAGTGGCCGGAGGGAAGTTGTTCAGCGACCTCTGACCCTACTCACCGCCGGTAACGCTTATTATTAGCCGAGCTGTTACATTTGGGCAAATTCGTTTGTGGAAGTAATAACTATCATTTAGTTGGGAATATCGATTTGTTTGGATACGTATCCTATGGTAGTTGGAGTTTATTCACGTCGTAGTCAGCTCATTTAATTAACAGTACATAATATGTGTGCTGGCTGGAATTTTGACAGCCGCTATCTACTTTCTTTTCAGTATATTTGTAGAGTTGGTAGGGTCCATCAGGGATACAGCCAGTTAGTATGTCGGCGTATAACACAAATTCGTTCGTATCGCTCAGAGCTGAGGTGCTTACTACGGATCCTGTCGGTTTGGCTTTTACGGGGTTTTTATGTTAAAAGAGGAGGAAACACTTTACTAGATTCTTCGAATTTTGGACTTTTGGATTAGTTTTAATATTTTTCAGGACATTTGTTATCTGGATGGTGTCGCTGGCTGTGATGTGGCAGGACTTCCATTGGCAGCATCTGATTGGATTCGCGGTACTAATTTTTGGTATGTGCGAGTATAACGGTATCATCCCACGATGCCGGCGGCAGCAACAGGCACAACAGGACCCGGAGAACCAGATCGTTAACACTGAGGCCGAAAGAATCGACGCTGAGAGTGACGCTGAGGAGTCCGACGGACGCTAATATGAGCAAGCATGAGTACCTACCTTGGTAAGTTAGTTGGTAATTAATAAAATCTGTATCTGACATATTTCATGACATATTTAAGGATTTCGAGTACACTTAACTTGGACTACAGAAGCTTTGCATTATTCGTTTGGCGAATAAATTTGTCCAATAACATACATGTATCAAAAGATTAAAGATTTCAGACTTTATTAATTCCAGCTGATAATATCGGCCGTGCTCAATGTATTATCGAACAATAACGGTATGCTTCGAGAGCTTGCTGTTAGATCGCCACTCTTGCTTGGCAGCAGTGTCGCCGTGAATGTGTAAGACTTGCGTCACGTTGTGCCTATGCATGCCTACGGACGTTTAATACCTACGTTAAAATATCTGCAATACTATACTGAGCTAATTTCATATTTTGTGAACACTGAATTATAAAAGCACATTGATAGCACTGCCAACGAGTTCGCGAAACATACCCAGTTACCTTTGACAAGCACGAAACCTACCAAAGGTATCGCGTTTAAAAAATGGCACCGGGAATATCAATCAATCGGCTCGTATCGTGATCTTATGCTCAAGAAAAACATATCACGTGCCGGTCACTAAAATATTTCGCCAGAATCCTGTACTCATAATCCATATGACTGCGTTATACATTTTCAACGTGTAGTCAATCACAGGATTGCCTTAACCTGTTGCCGAAGGCAGGTAAACACAGGCTGTGAATAACAATTAAATTTCTCTAAAAATATCGTTCAACTTATCGGCGAACATTTAGTGTAGTAATTTCTATTATAGGTCTTAAATTGGGATGATTATGGTGTGATCAGGGGCAGTATCGTGAACTCTTAAATCCTTTAATTCAATGTCAATAAAATTGAACGACTGTCTTACCACCAACTGCAAACGTAACGTTATTTATGCAGTATTTATTGACCTGTTTTAAATATTAATGGTAGGCCTGCAGGAGTAGACTGACTCACTATTAATTGTTAATGGAAGTATATTTTTATACATAAAATATGCTATTTTAAGATGAGGATTTTATAAAGTAACTATGTAAGTGATAGTATGTAAGTATGTACCTATATATATATCTATTGTTATTTAGGACTAGCTCGCTCACACGCTTTAGGCTCTGCATAGATTATAAATAGTAATTTACGTATTTTTTATAATAGCAATGCCAACCGTAGACTGGTATCGTCACAAACTTTTTAACTATGATTCACAAAGTTATAAATTGTGAACTGTACATAATATATTACACGTTTTTCAAAGTTTAATCAAGGTAACTTTTGTAGAGATATTTTATTGAATCAAAAAATATAATTCTTAGTAATTTTTCGATGTTTTGCGTTTTGCACGTCGACGTTCTGGAAATTATTTTAATATTTTTATAACACAGTAATCAGTTTTAAAGCACCCAGATAGCATTTTTGTTGTAGACCTATGTTATTAGAGGTATACCGCTTATTAAATTGTATTTCTTAATAATCTGTAATAAAGCCCTGTGATATTAAATAAAACGTACCAAAAAACACCAACATGGTTTTTAGGTGAAGTGCTCTTGGATGCCAACAGCTCAATCTTCTTCACGTTTGGCATACTCATAATCACTAAACCCGGTCATATATTGAACCTTAACATTAATTACTTTATTACAACTTAATAAAATAACTAATAAACATCTTTATGAAATATATCAAATTCATAAATAATTTATTTTACAACCACTATTGGTATGTCAAACCGAAGCGTGCTTACAAAAATACCTTATTTTGTACATTAGAATTTAATTACGTTTACTTATATGCCGAATATTTCTATATTATGAATTGTGGATTATAAAATAACAGAGACGAGATACTGCTCAGTTATTTCATTAAATTTTTCTATTATATTATTCGAAAGAAATAAGTATATGATATTATTATGTTGACAACAAAGTTATAGAAATCAGAATGATAATGTCATTTGGTTTTTTTTTGTTTATATAGGTATTATTTTGATTGTTATACGTATTCTAGTTTTATATACTTCTATTTTATATAGTCATGTTAGTACGTCACCAGTCATATAAAATGCTAACAGATTTTGCTGAACTGTCTTTGATCAAAGTTGAAACGTCGACTACTACATCGATAAAAATTTAACCGTGTAAGATTTATATTTTGTATGGTCCTCGAATAATAAAGTGGCGATACGTTGTTATTTTGGACAGACTATTAAATCGTCTAACGCAGTGTTAGACGTATTTGCTCATTTGTAACAGAGCGGGAGACGATTAGCCTGCTACTTTTTATATAAGTTTAGAACATATTTTGATATAAGACGTCTAACTCACGGCGATCCCACGGTTCTTTCTGGTTCAAATTTGTTATTCGACTTATTTTAAGTGTGAAACTATCTTACAAAATATCAATCGAACATCAATTATGGGCCGGAATCTCAATTTGACTGAGTGTGTAGTTTTACATTGACTTGATAAATATGTACTATTTTAATTAAATATCTGAAAGACATATTATTATGTGTTTTACTATTTTATACTTCCTTATAGCGTGTTCTTTTTCGATCCTATTTTAGCGTCTCTATTAGGGCCATAGATAAGTATAAGTATGAAATTAATGGTTTAGTCTAAACAATATTTAAACATGTACTAATAACTAATATAAGTAAGATTAATTATACAATCATCGAGGTGAAACAATAGAGCATGGGTGGCCAACCGGTCTCGATCGCGGCTGTTATCCAGTCGATCATGGTAATTTAAAAAGAAATCAAGATTAATAAGTTAAATTATGGCACCTGACTCCTATTCCGTGCTACCCTCGGACTGCGAGTCAGTTGTAATATTGCTTAAAATTTATCCCTCACACCCCGGCTGACTCAAGGCCATCTGACCTCGCTCTCCCATCTTACTTCGAAAAGACGGCCACCGTCCCTTTTGTCACTCGGTTTCGTCTCGCTAGCCATTGGAATACGCGAGCCAGACCATGTTATACTGGAGACGGATTAGCGCGTCAAGTGCTGATTTAGTTACTTTAGTAATGATAAAGAAAATGTATACCACAGGATAATTTCAATAAATAAAGGGTATGTACAACTTTGAACTTGGAAATATTTTTGGTAGGAAACTTATTTGGACAGAAAGTGTCGCAAACGAAATAATAATTTCATATAGAAACTTATGTATTTTTAAAACTATTCCTTTCTTGTTCCCTAGGTTATAGGAATTCTCTCGGAATTCTTGCTGGTAATTGCTGGTAGGGGAAAGTGGGGTAGATTCGTACACCGGGAGCATTCATACAACGGCCATAATTGGAATACGGATCATGGTGGCGCCCTCGTATTAGTGTATGTGGTGCCCACACACACGCATAATATAACCGCGGAGTAGCTCACCAGTGCAGCCGCTGGCTTCGATGTGACAGGACATTACGTGTTTTCGATTTGCAAAAGTAATTTTTCGATGCAACTTTGAACGTGTTTATATTCTATAAGTTTTGCTGCCATTACTAAACTGATTTTTTGTGGTGTTTGAATACATACTTAAGTTTATTATTTTTACATTTACTTCAACATAATAAAACGTAAAACCTACTAAATATTTTGAATATAATGTAGTCAGATTTTACAATACAAGTATAATGATCTTATTATTAGGTACTTAGCACCCCAGGTTGTTTCTACGAAATTTTGATCTCAATATACGTTTCATTTTCTATAAATAGCACATGTACGAAGCTACCCCGTGAGTGGGGTGCATTCGGACGATTTACTTTTTTTTTAAAATCGTCATAGCTTGGCTACGGTTCTTTCTATGAACAAGTCGTCTAAGGGAACATTGTAGGCAAATATATATGCCCCTGGGGTACGAATTGTCATCCACTCTTTCTTCACGAAGGTATGTAAATAAAAATGTTTAATCAAAAATAGTAGGTACTATATTTTTGCTTTAAAAAGAGACATGAAACTGTTGATAGTCTATAAAATGACGTGCAAACGCAATAGGTACGTCAAGCCGGTTTATCTTTTATATCCACCTTATCAGGCTTTTTCCCGTCAACTGAAATTAAAAAATTAGTACTTTATTTATAAAATGTGTACTTTCAACGCATATGATATGGTAAGAATCTCAGGAGAGACTGTTAATGGGAGAGACGGAGTTTTAACCACTGTATCGGTTCTCTCGTCAATGCTACTAGCGGTTTTGAAATTCTTGTTGGAACTATTCGGACCCTGAAGCTACTTAGGGCTGTGTATCATTCTAACCTTGAGATTGATACTTATATTCATTTATAAATACAGTCTCTGATAAGTCATTAGACGAAGTTACTTACGTAATATTTCGCCGTTAACCCAATGGAAGAATCGCATAAAGGTGCCAGTACCTTCTTCCTTCTTTGCACCCTTGACAGATTGGCGCAACACTCTCGCTGCTATGTTGGAGTAGTTCACGTAACTGCAACGTAGGTATGACTTTTTCTTCAATGCTGACTTAAGCATATGACAAGTGCAGTTAGATCGATATTGACCAACAAAGTAGGTACTAAAAGTGGAAAAGTTGCTAAGTAGTCAAGATCTTTCTGGTGCTAACTGTATGCCTACCTATCAATAAGCTTCGTTTCAAGTATATGTCTATATTATTTGCATTTCATAATTCACTATCTCACCATCACCTAACGGAAAACGCAGACGATATCACTGCGAGAGAAGGAAAATTTGAAATGAAACCCTGTGGGTACTAACCCGTCTGACTAGCTTGAAAACAGTAAGCCCTTTAGCCTTCCTCGCAACATTGTGAGACGCCTATGTCCAGCTGTGGTTTTCTTTGCATCAAACTTTGTACTATGTAGTATCCGGTTGGTAACGGAGAAAGAATATCACCACCCTCTGTGAGGCTGTCGTAGGAGGTGACAAACGTAAACATGCGTTGAATAGGTAAATACGATATCATTTCGAGAGAAGGAAGGCCAAACCACTATTAGAAGAAGTAAGTAAGCAGACCCTGGGCAATGATAATGCAACCAGGAACAATGCTAAAGTATATTATCGTTACTATCTTACCAATATTATACCTAATTCTGAACATTTTTTCATTTTTGAGTTTCTTATTCACTCAGGCAGTAGCAGCTGAACGGATTTGGCTAATATTTTCTACAAGGATAGATTACATACTGGAACACCAGGCGATTTTTACCCTAGAAATTCATAATTTATCGTGGGTGTAGACGCGGGCAACAGTAACACTTCATAATATTTTCTACGAGTTACTTACCTAACTAGGTAGGTACTTAATGAAGTACCTAATAATAATCCATGAGCTTTGAGTAAACCTGACTGGCACCAGCCGGATGTAAGCCGCATGCCGGGGTAAGTACACTGACGGACTCATAAACTGCATCAAAGTTCAGGTTTACTCTAAAAGGATTTTTTATAATAAGTATGCAAACTTTTTAGATTAAATTATATAAATATAGAAAGACTGGCTCTTCATCTTAAAAAAAAATTAAATTTAAAAATAGAACTGCAGTAAAACAAATGAATATAGCCGGGAAAAGAAAATTTACTTGTAGTATCAGATTTGCGTGTTATTTATAGCAAAGTTTTAAATTGATTCTCATTGATTTTGTTTGTTTTGTCAATTGAATTATTGTTACCAGCATAATTGTTGGGTTAGTTTTTTAACACACCGAGAGTTTTTGAACCATAATATGGATACTTCGTCCGAACAAGCGGCACAAATTGTAGCATTGGTGCGGGAGGGCTTGGATCAACGAACGATTGGTAGAAATTTAAATTTAAACCAGTCTACGGTTTCTAGAATATACAGAAGGTTTGTAGAGACAGGTTCTTACAGGAGGAGACGTGGTAGGTACAGGCAGAACTCGAGCAACCACAGGTCGTGATGACCGATTTATTGTTAAAACTTCCCTGCGAAATCGTTTCCTCACGTCAGTTAACATCAAAACCGAGCTTAATGAAGTGCGTGGAGTAAACGTGTGTGCACGAACAATAAGAAGAAGGTTAAAGGAAGCGGATATCACCCCTTTTAGACCAGCAAATGGTCCAAAGTTGTCTACAGCTCACAGACAAGCTCGCTTAAGATTTGCGCGTCATCACCTGAATTGGACAGAAGAGCAGTGGGCCTCTGTATTGTTCACGGACGAGTGTAGGACATGTTTATATGGTGCAGATGGTCGCAGAAGAGTCTATCGTCGACGTGGGGAGGGATATGCTCAAAGTTGCATTGAGGAGCGTATTCCTTTTGGAGGCGGTTCATGTATGGTCTGGGGTGGCATATCGATGAACGGGCGAACAGAACTTGTGTTTCAAAACGGTAATAGAGGGGGTTTGACAGCACATCGCTACATAACAGAGATATTAGAAGATCACGTGGTGCCTTACATGGGATTCATAGGCGAAAATTTTGCTTTAATGCAGGATAATGCCCGGCCGCATGCAGCTGCACAAGTTCAACATTATTGCGAAGAGGTTGGGACACGTACAATGAATTGGCCAGCACGCAGCCCGGATCTTAATCCCATCGAGCATGTTTGGGACAATTTAAAAAGAGCTGTATATGCGAGAAACCCTTCGCCCACGACAGTGGCAGTACTAAGAACAGCACTTTCAGAAGAATGGGACAATATTCCGCAAGATCTTTTAAAAACCCTTATAAAATCTATGCGGAACCGATTAGAATCCGTACCTAATAAGGGCACGTCGGGGTAATACACCTTATTAAAACACAAATAAACCCTTGCATAAAGTTTGTGTCTATTGTTAAAACCAATTTTTTAATTAAACCAATTTTTCTTAAATTTCTGTTTTTCCTTCAAAAAAAGTCTTAAGGTCCTTTCCAGTACATAAACTTAAACTTAAAGATATGACCCTACGCTGTTTTAAAGTTCACGAACCAATCTAGAGGTTTCAATTTAAATCTGTATAGAAAGTATGCATACTTGGTTAAAATATTTATTTCAAAGTCGTCTATTACTTTGATGCAGTTTATGAGTCCGTCAGTGTATAATGCGCGCATTGCCGGTAAGATATCAATATAAAATACTTAGGTATCAACTGGGTACCTATACTCATTCGGTATAATAAACTTACGTACTTAAGTCCAGCCATTCTCCAAGAGCTCATGGTGTTGTTTTTATGTTTCTCTAAATAAATAGAAAGAGATTTGGCTCAAAATTATAAAATGCCTTTTGTCAATGTTCATCATAGACAAAATACAAAGAATCGGTAAGTCATAGATAGAACCTATAAGTATGAATAAGTAAAGAATCTATAATTTTATATACTTATCTATGACAGAATCAAACAAATGTTTAAGAATTTTTGACAGTTAACACTAAGTTAGTAGGGGAGGCGAGTGTGCTAAACTTGTAGTTTACGACGTTTGTTTATAAGGTGGTTTTAAGCTATACTAATCACAAAATAAAAACCCCGTTTTGGCATATGCCTTCATGGCATAACTAGTGACGTAACAAAACGACTCGGTACTCGATACTCACGATTAATCGAATTCAGTTTGCATGGGGATTTGATCGATTTGAATATGTATATAAAGTACATTGGTTTAAAGTTGTGATTAGAAAAATTAGCTTAATCTTTGATATTGTAGGTATTATAAAATGATACAGTATTATGAAAGGTCAATTTGCTCTTATTTCATATTTTTGTTATAATAACATTCACTCAATCACAAAAACAACAGGAATATCTAGAACAACAAGAATCTGGTTGTAGAAATTTGATGGCACGAATTTGTCAAAAATTTCGACCGGGTGGACTACCATGCACATAGGCGGAAAATCCTTCATAGTAATCCTACGTCGGTTGCATTGCGTTTAGAGGTTTGCAAGTGCATAGCCGAGCAGAGGTGATGGTACAAATGGGACCAGTGGGGACGACGCGAGGCGACCCGCCAAACAGGGAGACCCGTAGAAACGGTGGTGCCATGGCTGTACAGTGTACCTACAAGTCAAATCTATGTGTGCCTTTACCGGAGCATCGGCAGTATTTGAATTCGAATTCAGTAGATATTCGAAGACAACTCGACTCTTCGAATATCTAAGTCAAAAATAATCCAAAAATCACCCATGCCAAACGTAACGGGTGCACAGTCAACTTCACGAGACGGGCGAACACACGCGTATGCCTCTTGGTCAGAGACACGTCATTCTATAGAAATCTATGCTGCCATTACTGCTTTAAGCTCCAAGCTCATAATTTACAGTAAAAAATCACTACACAGTGAAGTTCAGCAATTAATTTCGGTCTAAACACTAGTTTAAGCAAATAAAAATCGGGCTTGAAAAATATATCTTACTCGATATTGTTTTCCTTAATTGATTATTAATAGTCTGTGGACAACGTAATAAAAATCGTTATGCACAGCACTAAGCCGAGTGGGCGGTACCTGTCTATGAAAAATGTAATAAACTTCATAACATTTCAATTGGTAAAAAACTGAGAACTTCATGGGCGCGAACTGTCAAAACGGGCCTTTTATTTTGTGATAACTATAAATACATGATATATACCTATTATTTTATCTATCAAAGAAATTTCTTTTATTGGAGAAAAGTGAAACTATACACCACACCGGCGTTATGTATAAGTAGGCAAAAAATAAAGGTAGGTAGGGTTATGTACCTAACTCAAAGCATTAGGAATTTATTTTATTTTGTGACCACAAGCTATTTCGCATGGGACTGAAATACAGATACTTACTTGTAAGTCAATAAGATCCTCCTCAAAATTGGTACATTGATCTTATATAATGGCTTTGGCTTATAGGGCTTTTACGGGAGCGACTGTTGCCCGACCCCCGACCCGGTCTCTGAGAAGACAGCGACGGCAGGACGTTATATCGGCGTCTGCCTACCCCAAAAGGAAGGTATGTAGCTAAAGAGGACTGAAAAAGTACCTAAAGTATCTTATGAGATCCAAATAAATATGTCAAAAATCATTTCTCATTGTGGTTGGTTAGACTTAAGTAGGTACACGATCTATAATCCTTTGACAGCCAACTCTAATTTAAAAGTAACATTAATAAAATAAACCCCAGATCGATGTCTCGTTTCCATAAAAGAAAATAACTCATGCAAGTTGGTACAGTGGAACTTGGTAAAGTGGGACATGGATTAGTGAGAAACCTCTTTAGCTGAAGCTCAGATTGAGACAAAGCAAACCTCTATATCTGGGATTCGTTCTTTGGATTTTATTGTTGTAGTTACCTTCTATTCAATTGTTGTAGGCACTTAGTGAATTTTATATGTGTTATCGGAAATGTATGAAATCTAGGAATTATTTTTTATCGAATACTTTATCTATTTGTTATTTAAGTTAGTTATTAGTATTCATTGTACCTACGTTCAATAAATATATTTTTTCTTTGAATTCACTTTTAATTTAAAAAATATATAAATTTCAAAATATAGTGAAATGTGGGAAGTACTTATTGAAGGAACTTAGATTTAGAGTTAGAGGCTTGACTATTCATATCGCGTCATAATCAATCATAGAACAGAACTACTATAACGTGAGGTCAATAACTCCAATTACACTGGCATTGCTCTGAGGTCAGCGCTCTCTGTGACCTTTACTGCGACCTTGGGGACGAATGTTGCAATGTTCAGCCAGTTCAGTTATTTCAGTAGGGAGCAATACTCCCATAAACTTACGTACTTTGAAATTATCCGACGTTCATGAGTGTTTATGCTGAACTCTAAGAGTGAAATCAGAAATGGGTTCGTGAATTCGTGAATGAACGCCAAACACTACCTACACTAATAAAATAATTAGATTTGTAGATATTTGTTTTAGTTTTACTTACTTACTTTTCATCATTTTTGACTAGATTAATAACTTTGACAATAATAACTTGTAACTTTTTCGTAATGTGAATTTGTAGTTTTTGTACTTCGATGTAAGTATGGTACCTACTTATTTCACTAAATAATGGAGAGGCGGAAAATGTTTATTACCCAAAAATAACATTTACGATAACAGTTTAGGGAGACTCCTTATGTGCAATCTAAGATCAATCAATGCCTATGTTAGGTGGGTGCTATGACGATATCTTGTTATGTATAGGTAAAACGCGAAATTGACAGAATGCGTTTTAGGTACTCAGCGACTAAAGCGTTTTACCTATATAGGAATTAAATAATTTATATTATAGAGGAATATTATGTATATATCTAAGTCACTGCAACTGCAAGAATTCGAATGTCACCTCTCTGCCAAAACCGGTAGAGGTGATTATAACGGACTCGAACGGACTAAATCTCACGTCATCTATGAGTCTTTGATTACCGGAGGTGAGATAAATACAAGATATATTTCTCTCGCTCCTCGGCAGACCCGGAGACATCTTTTTTCACATGAACCCCTTACCCTAATGTGATCAACAAAGGTGTCATCATCTAGCTCCCGAGTAGGTATACATTCACCATCAGCGGGTCGTTGTAAACTGGGCACTTGGTTATTAGAGCTTAACTTTATACAGGCCAGGTAAACTCTGAAGAATATAATGCCATTAATATGAGAGTTTTCTCATTCGTCAAAACGTATAAGCCAATTTTTCAGTTCTCGTTATATCTGTCGTTCTCGTCAACAAACGAGGGAAGACGTCAGTGAGTCTGACGTCCATTCCCTCGTTTGTTGACACAATAAACATCTCGCAAAAGCAAAAACAGCTATTTATATACTTTTTGTAAGTCTCACGCAATTCAGGACAAGATGCAGTGAAATTAATATCGTTCATAAAAACAGTAATCAAACACTAAGTCGTTAGTTACTTATATAATATTAATGTATTTAAATATTTTAATGCTTTAGTGGGACGCAGCACGCAGTTCAAGCAGTGCTTGAAGTGTTTGTCAGTGTCAGCTAAGTAACTAAGTAGGTAAGCACCGATATAGCGACTCTCGCTACAGATTAACTCATCTCATAAACCTCTCTCTAACATTGTAAGAGATGCATTGTATATAATTAAGTATTACTAGTACTTAGTGTGAAATGATCTAAGGTCCTCGACACGACAACGCTTGAATTATTAAAATTTTCCTTTTTGGAGGTACCTACTTATTTTTTGTGTCGGAGTTTTTATATACTTCAAAAGTATATACACATTGCGATAACATTTTGCAGCCCAAGCTTGCGATATACATAACGCGATACCTATACACAAAAGCATTAACATTTAACTTTTAATATTTATTTTAATCTTTTTTATTTTTTACCTATTTATGACAGCCGAATTTGACTTCACCTCGCCTGATTTACCATTGGATTTACTGAGGGCAAAGTCTCAGGGAAAAGGGTAGGTACCATTACAAACTCGTACAGTGTTTCAATGGTGGCTCATCCATCAGATGATCCCTCACGCACCGCTTAAAGGACCCGGGACTGTAGGAGTGCTCACTTCTTGTTGGAATATTCTGCACCGTATGCGGGTGACATCTAAGCCGTGCACGTGTTTTCCTGTGAAGGAAAGGACAGAGTGGGTTAATTGGATGAGCTCATCATCAGCTTTAAATACATTCATCATAATTCACAATAAATAAGTACCTACCTATAAATGCCGTTTATGTTATCTGTTTCTTCTATAATAAACCTTCCATATGCCTATTTACCTTGCTGATTAAATGAGTAAGCACCGTCAGCAGTGGGTATTTTCAGTGGAATTAATAATATCATATCATATGAAAGTCGCAGTTACATGGAAATTATAGGTACCTAGTACCTACTCTTACTAGATCTATCTTACTAGGTAACTTTCTATTTCGTACTAGGTAAAATACGCCTACATCTATGTCTCTACTCATAACCATCATCATGTCTGAGTAATTCTCCTGATTGCATCCGAGGCTTAGACTCGGAGCTCAGGGGCCGCCTTCCTCCATTCGGCACAATGTTGGGCATCCATGGTAGTGAGACCATTTTGACACATATCACCCTCTACGACGTCAAGCCTGGACTTCTAGGGCCTTCCCCTCCTACCGGTAATGTAAATAAATAAGTATTCTATATTGGTAATGCGAGTGAATGTATGTAATATATGTATGTAAGCTATATGCTTAGCTATGTATTCATTTCATTTAGGGAATTGTTTTTGCTATGCATCACAGACAGTACGTACCTACCTAAGTTTGTTAACAGAGGTCTGTGGATGGAACCGAATAAAACCGACCATGGCCGGTAAAAAAGTATTGTATGCAGTTGTCTTCATAACCATTGACTTCTCAATATTTGATTGAAGTTCATAACAAATCAATCAATCTCATTTCATCTGTCATGTGGTGAAATGAAAAATTATGAAAGTCTAAATTTATTAATATGCAATAGTTATTACTAATAAACATTTCAGGCGTAAAATTTTAGGAAATGGTTCATCAGAGTATCCCATTCATTTTTAAGTGTTGTGCAGCTACACGAGCCCTCGATATTTTTAACGGAGGGTTGCAATGTTATGGTTTTTTACCGAATTGTAAGTAGGTACTCTGATAAAAAGTACCAATCCAATAGGGTTGGCAAAGAATTCATACAATTCAGAAGTTCTTTTTTGGAGATGTCACTTATATAGAAACACTTAATAATCTGCCTATATGTTTCTTCAGATATAAGCTCGAGGGAGAAAAGATATGAAACGAAGAACAGCACGTTTGAGTCGGAGAATCCCTGCAAGCAATTTACAACCGTAGCGAAACTTTTTAATGGAGTGTCCAAGAAAACTTATGGCACTAGTAATAAAATAAGTGTGATAGGTCTGGATGAGATCGGCATTGCCACTGTCTTTGCACTCCTTGCTCAGGTAAATATTTTCGTGTAATTTACACCTCACGCACCGTTCAGTTTAACTTTGACCCTTATTATTTGACCCTAATGATTATTCTATAAACAATATTCTCTATTGTATTACAAACGTATATAATATACTACAGATAGTTAGGTACTTATGATTAAAGTGACGTGATTCTGGGTGTGGGTCCGCTTGTAACATTTTCAAGAAAGAAAGAAAGAAAATTTATTTATTCTAGCTAGACACAGATACACAGTACAGAGACAAAGGCGTTAAACAAATCGGTGATGCAAGTTCGCTTTTTGTGTACCTCACGCGCCTACCGAAAAGGTTCAACGCCTACAATTTATTTACTCATCATCAATTATCTGGGTTTTGATTAGGTAAATAAACAACTTAAACATTCAACAAACAACAAACAATTGTCCTGGTATTCGCTCAGTATCAACGTCAGTGTATTCATGAACTCATTTTGTTTGGGTGTAGGTACATATAGAAGTTCAGTTAATGGAAACCTAATGGAAAGTGGTTACCATGACCAATAGACCTGTACAACAGCAAGGGTATTATAATCGTTCTACCAAACAACCAAATTTCCCAGTAGTTTCAGTGTGGATGATATGATTAGTTCTGAAAATAGTACCTACCTACCTATTAGGTAAAGTATGGTTGTTGTGAAGTCTTTATTTAGAATTGTCTATATTGTGGCTCTTCAGGAATTTGTACGTCGACTAATGTGACTTTACTCTTAGGACATCACAGACAATGTGTGCTTAATCGACTTAGATGAAGACGTTTTGAGAGGAGAGCATATGGATTTAGAGTTTGGTTCCTTATTCCATAACAATGCCAAGATTATATCTAGTAAAGGTATGGCATCCTCGATTTATTGTATTATTTGGTACCTACCTAACATAACTAGGTATATTTACAAAGATTAGAACACGTTTATTATATGAAAAAGTTAGCATATTAAAGCCTTAAACTATTGTTAAATTAAATAATTAATAAATATTAAAGGACGGATTAATCAACAATATTTAAAAATTATAGAAATTAATCCTATTGAGATGTAAAATGCCTTCAATCTTTAGTTTGTTCTTTTTTGTAATAGATCCCTCCGTAACCACTGATTCAAAGATCTGCATAATAGTAACCGGCACGTATAAAGGGAAGGAAGAGCCTGAACACATCTACGTCGGGCGTAATGTGTCTATTATGAAGGCGATTATTCCACCGGTAGTGTATTTGACTTTTGCTTTACCATCTTTTTACCTCGTAAATAATTATATATTAACTAGCTGTTGCTCGCGGCTCCACCCGCGTGGACTTCTGATCCCGTTCCCGCTGCTCCATTCTGAGCATTTAGGGGTATGAAAAATAGATGTTGGCCGATTCTCAGACAATATGCTCACAAAATTTCTTTAGAATCGGTCAAGCCGTTTCGGAGGAGTATGGCAACGAAAACTGTGACACGAGAATTTTATATATTAGATTACGTAATCATGCATAGGGAATTTTCTCACCTTGAAGTGATTATTATTAAAGTATTCTCATTACAAAATTACAGTGCTTGAGTATATATTTGTGACAAGTAAACTAATTTATGTCTAGCTCGTGAAGTACAGTCCCAATACGATACTGATAATTGCAAGTGATCCAGTGGATATCTTAAGCTATGTGTCATGGAAACTCAGTGGATTTCCGAAGAACCGTGTCATAGGCACTGGTACTCTTTTAGATACAGCAAGATTTCGCTTCCTATTATCTCAAAGAATGGGTATATCGCCAGAAAACTGTCATGGTTATATCATAGGAGAACATGGAGAGAACAGTGGTAAAGTTTGATTTCGTATGGTTTCACGTTGCTTTAGTAGATAAGTACTGGGATGTATATGTATAAACTTTTAGCCAAGAAACTGGTTTCACAGTGAAGTAGATACATTATATACCTATCTACTTGTATTTATGATTTAAAAGTCTGCTCTTATGTAGTTAATTTCTTCGCCATAAAGGAAAGTGGGGTAATTGAGAACGGCATATAATAGTTGTATGTCAAATACTTACCTACTCTACACTACACCGCATCGCGACATTCAAGTAGAGTAAACACGCGCTTCGAGCCCCTCAGTTAGCTTAATCTACAAAGTGTGAGTGACGAGACGCGTGAAATCCTTTTACGGTGAACCAGAATACATGTCATTATCTTTAGAGAGAAATATTTAATTTAGTGTATTTTAAAGTTCATTTTGCAAAAATTTTGCTTCTATATTTTTGTACGTAGGTTACAACATACTATACAATTGTGTTGAAATAAAAGTCGATTAGATTTGTAATTTTATTTCGTCTTCTTTAGTGTTTTAAGTTAGGTATTCCCGATTACCCCACTCTCACCTACTATGCCATGTAAAGACTTCCACCACAGATTACCTAATAGTTGGAATGCTTCCACTCCTAAACACTTTTTGGATGAATTTCCTAAAGACGAATGTTTAGGCAGACAGTCATTGGGCTATACAGGTACAATCTGTACAATACATATTCTGTGCATTTAGGTCAAGAATTGCACTGGCGTACGTGGCTGGCCCATAGCACTGATATTTCATATAAATGTAAATAAAACTGCAGAACTCATTCAAAGATCAGTATTCGTTTTTAGTGCCGGTATGGTCGAGTGTAAATATCGCCGGCGTTCCCCTCAAAGACATCAGTCCAAGGTCGGGTGGTGACAAAGATGGCGAAAATTGGCAGGAGATACATCATGAGGTAGTGAAATGTGATGAGGTTTTGCGAAGTCTAAAGGGCTACAGCGCATGGTCTCAAGCTCTTGCCATCGCACATCTCTGCGAGACAATATTTAGTAACTCTAACAGGGTGCTTCCAGTTTCTACTTATGTACAGGTACTCATAGCGCCATTTTCATTAATTGATTTATTATCATTATTCATTTTTTGTATTAGTTATTCTATCCCTCATATAATATAAACTATTCCTAAAAAATTGCGTATAGTTTCCTAATTTTTTTGTGCTCACGTTGGTTGCTTTAAAATGTTGACAAAATCCGGGGCAAGTTTCGAGTTAACGCATTAGATCTCCTCCAGACATTTACATAAGATGTATGGAAGAGAATAAGAGTATGTAAAAAATATAATGTTTTATATTTATCTAGAGACTCTTCCTTTTTCAGGGGGAACATGCTATTAGAGATGACGTTTTTCTTTCATTACCTTGTGTAATCGGCGAAAACGGAGTAACTGACATTCTCCGACAGCCGCTCACCGACATGGAAAGTACGCTCTTGCGCAGGTGTGCAGAAGTAGTTGCTAGTTTACAAGAACCCTGCTCAAAACTTATATAAATAAAATCGTTGTCCAATCACATTTGAGGATTCGTATAGCTTTTTTATCGTTGGTAATGTCTCTGTCTCTATGTGTGATATAAATAATAATAAATTATGTGTTTTTAAGAAGTTTGACCTACAGAATACATTATTTACTTAATTATTGTTTAATTTTTATAACGACACCACGGTATACGTATATGGCGACACGTTCGCCGACCAGTAGCGGCGGCAAACAGCAAAGGAACGAGTCAACTTTGGTCGAACATTGGCTCGTGTGTAATTTGTACTCACTTTTACTAATTTTTCATAGGTAGTTGATAAGGATAAGGTTTTATCGTACCTACACTGCGTTATCAGAGGAGCGCGTATGACAGGACGGCCGGTGACGCGGCAACGATGAAGCCATAGAATTCACACACTCGGGATACGGTGGTACGCGCCCCTGGTTGTCTGGGGTGTACACGTGTACTTTCCTACCTGTGTACCTTCCTTCAGGGTTTTCGAAAGAAAGACCAGTTACCTAGTCACTTCCATATTCAACATCCTATAATTTGGAGTTCAATATTCAATATAAGTACATATATATAGAAGATTACTGAAAGCGATAACAAGTCAGATGTCTGGATATCAAACTGTATGATAGAGTCCTTGGAAATGCAACCGTATGTGAAGGGATTATGTATAGAATTCGGGGGTCAATGCTTTTGGTTCGAGCATGCGCAATGGCGTCACGTGGCCAGTAGATATGGCGTCCAGAACTGTGAAGGTCACATTGAGTGAATGGAAGTGAATCGGCGGGATCAACGCCATCAGACGACTGACGAGCGCCGGCCACAACACTGACTAGTGAGCTCTACGTGACTTGACACACGGACACCACTTCGAGAACCTTCAAGCAGTAAGTAGTTACATAGAAATTCCTCTAACTTTAGTATTTCAAGTTCAACAAGTTACAAAACTTTTATAAGTACCTTGTTAGACACCTACCTACCTGCGTTATAGTACAAACATATATTTCGGCCTATTTTGTATTTGTTACATAAATATTTTGATAAGCAGGTACATGTTCATTCACTACAATCTTAATTTTGTAAGTATACTATACCTACATACCGTACTTACCTATCTATTGATATGAATCTAATGAAGTAGATAATAGAATCAAATGTACCTAACAGCTGCGTAATAATTTTAAACAGTCAATATTCCATTCGGCCTTGTTTTGTAAAGCGTATCTCCCATGGATGCAGGAGAAAGTATGAGCGTAAGCATCAGATGAGGAATCGGGACACAACTTTGAGATGATAATGATGATTCATTACTTAAACCTGACTTCTCCGTAAATCACGCACTTAATTTGATGGTCTTAAATCTTAAACTACTTTTCATATCGATGTTCGTAAATAACTTGCATTTTTTTTCTGTTTCCATATTTTTCAATTTGAAGTCAATTTAGTACAACTAACAACAAATAAATATTCTAGGACATTTTATTCAAGGACTCGAAAGTAAGCTTAGGTTAAATAGTCCGCGTCCATTATACAATATTTTAAATTAGTATTTATAAATCGAACCCACGATCTCCGACGCGGAAGTCGAGCGCTCTACTGTCGTTTGTTACCAGTCACACCGCACACGTGACGACAGGTACCCATCTATCAGTCATGCATCTTCATTTAAAAACTATCCTTTGATAAAATTTTTCATACCTAAGTGAAAGTCCATTAGAACAACTTATTCCATTAAAACCTCATTAAATGACTATATTAATTATCTACATATAATTCTTAGTCGGTTATTGAACTTCTCCTAGATACTATGTACGGGTATGTTGTGTACTTTTGCAAAATGTAGGTTGTGGATGTGGACGCACCTTAACAACCGTGCGCGGCTCTGCTTCGTGCACGTGCATGCACGACTTGTTGACTCATTTTGGTGTTGCTCTTCGTTTATTTATTACAAATACGCGGCGATTCGTTCGTTCGTTCAGACTTCAGTCAGTCGCGTTCAGTGAGTGCAGACAGTTGACTTGACAGTCTGTCTTGGCTACTATATTGTACGAAAGCGCGTATCACACATCGATATCGTTTACGTGAAATCAAAAGTTTTTCAATTAAACGTATTTTAAAATGTCTGAAACTACTAGTAACAACGCTAATCATAAAAACGGTGAGTTAAAATAAGTATAGAGATTTTTGCATGTTTATTCAAGTACTTATTTGTGTTGCATTGCAGACCTAACTGTGGTTCAACGACTGGGATTCCTCGTTTCTTTTTTTAAATACCTATACAGAGTGGGATATTGGTGAAGAGTTATATATGGCCGGGTTATTTGGAATAAGTAAAGGCATGCTAAAAGATCTACTTTCCAATTAAATTATCGTTTCGTTCGGTTTCAGGGAACTGCTGGTATCCCATTCCTAGTCTAGGTATTTACTTACATAATCTAAAATTAAAATTTAATGATAATAATACTATTTAAATACCTAAAGAATACCTACCTAATAATAGGAATATGTATCCATAGAATTTATATCCAGAAGAACTGTACTTACACTACTGACTGA
Source organism: Pelosia muscerda (assembly GCA_963691645.1). NCBI lineage: Eukaryota > Metazoa > Arthropoda > Insecta > Lepidoptera > Erebidae > Pelosia > Pelosia muscerda. The sequence continues at coordinate 17,356,417 of OY829098.1, read as the reverse complement.
CAATAATGGTACGTACCTAGGTACCTACTCAAAAGCGATTTCGATCAAAACAAAAGATCATTTTCTAATTGATTGGTTTTGGAAAACAAACTGCAAACTGGTGAACCTACTAATGTACGAACCTCGTTCGTGCATTTGTTGGTTCACCGGCTCTGGAGCAGGATTTCCTCTTGGGTTGTAAGGTCAGATGACAGCTTCGCTTCGGGAAAAGCCGCACTAATAATAACAAGACGCGGACTTCAGCACAGCTAGGATATCGCTAAGAGAATGATGACGAATATTGTAAATATTACTTCATCCAGTCTCTATTAGCAGCTCAGTCTGGACAAAAGCTTTAATCGGTGGCGCAATAACTAACCTACCTATATGCTACATAAGTAATTGTTTTTCTTTTCTCCGATGGTCATAAGAAATGTAAATCTATTCTCTACTTCTATTGATATTCACTCTTTTTGTAATCTCTTAGTCACAAGTAAAGATGTAAACGTAAACTAACAAGCTATATTTACTTACGTGTTTCAAAATTCAATAGTGACTTTTTCTGCATAGAAATTAACCACCATTACCTACACGGCAAAATCAAAAATATATTAAAGGTTAGCTTAGCAAATGGACCGGTTCGAAACGCGGTTTTAGAAGACCAGAAAAATTCAACGGGCTTTTCTTTTTCCTGGTCTATTTTTTTGTAAAACGTAAAATAACATAAACTCACGCCTATATCCCCGAAGGGGTAGGCAGAGGTGCTAGCACCCACATTTCGCCAGTTTATGTCTAGGTCCCAATGTAGCAGGTGGTGAGCCTATTGCCATTAAACCGGGCACTTATCAACAATATTTTTTTTGTTGGTAATTAATGTCATTTCATATCCTTTCATTTAGGTACCTACCTAATTATTATTTTATGTTTTAGGCAACTAAGATGAGATAATCACTTGACAAATATTATACCGTAGTTTGCAATCAACGTACTGCCTAAGTATATAATGCTATTTCCGCACATGACCTCACGCGCTTCGTTTTCCTTGTCAGAATTAAACAGTGTTGCCATCCGTCTGGATTTCCCGGGATTTATGCGACTTCCTCTGGGTCTAACACTTTTGCACTCTATACAATATAGGTCTGTGTTTTCCGTTACAGAATTCTATGACTACGAGCTGAGTGTTCGTTTACAGATTTTCTAATGACAACCTTAGATGAGAAGTAAAATGAGTCACGTAAATCGCAAACCGTATTTAAGTACTCACGATGCTCTTTCTGGCCGAAGTTTGTACGTGAGCTTAACGGTGTGATTACGTACCTACCTAGACATAACTCGGTGTTTTTGACATAATAATTGTTATTAGACATAAATTTATCATATACCTACCTACTTACCAAATAGCTCTTCTTCTTTGATTCTATATATACCATATATTTTGTAGCAGTGATGCTCTAGTGATTAGACTTGATAACGCAATTACTGAGACAGTACCTCATACAACATTAACAGCTGATCGTAGGCATCCCACTAAACTAGAACCAAAATGTTTTCTATGATTAGCAGGTTAAAAGCCACCGTTCTGCATAGGTCAAGTTATAGTAATAACATAGTGAATTTTGTGTACTCACGAGCAGTGTTTTATATGCTAGGCGGAATGTCGACTCTCGACAAGCTGTTCCACCACATGCAGGACAAGACTGGAGACGGCTGCAATAAAGTTTCGGTGGTTGGTGTGGGACAAGTCGGAATGGCCACCGTGTTCTCACTTCTTACACAGGTAGGTACTTACGTCTCAAAACATAGCTACAGTAAAGGTAAGTACATACATAAATAACCGATAGGTTCTAGGGCTTAGTTGCTCCAAATACCTGTTAAAGTTAAGGTTTCCGTCAAATTTAACAGTAACAGTAACATTGATTCTAATGGTTTGGCTAAATGTGTTGCACCAGTGTATTTAGTACGTAGCTCTGTTATAGTTATCTTTTTGATAGAATTTGACGAGTGTGGCCGGTTACAGTTAGCGTCAAGTTATGACGTCATTTTAACAATTGTTAAATGGTACAACCTGTTTTATACCTGACCGGTACTTTAACTGCACTGTTAATGTTAAAGTACGATCGTGCAACCTAGAGTAGGTATCTAACTTATCTGACTTGTCTCTGTTCATTCCCGGACACGATTGCATGTGTATTGCGTCAGTTTGGAAAATACAAACTGAAACGTTAAGTACCTATGATGTATCTTTTTAAGGAGTCGTACTCGTGTTTCATTTAAGCTCTCTACCTGAGTGAAACACGGGTCCCGTGTTCCAAGTAATGTCACACACTCAAATTAAGAAAAGTATGTCTTTTATTAGAAACAATAGGTTGAAATTATCTTACCGCATCTTTTCCAAAAAATAGGAATATTTCTTTTCCTAATTTAAAATTATTGTACCTACTTATATACAAATTCACTCCTATCAAATAAATGTTCAGATCGTTTGAATCATATAACCACCTGCATCACTGTACTGTGACGTCATCAGTTGGAGCACGGGACTCTATAGTAGGTATCCGTGCTTCACCCAGGTCACGGTAATCACTACAATTTAATATTCATACTACTATTATAAAACAAACTCGCTTTCTCTGTCACTATATCCCTATGTATACTTAAATCTTTAAAACTACGCAACGGATTTTGATGCGGTGATTATGGATTTGATGTTTGTTTGCATTTCAAATATTGTCACACCACCTAAATTGCAAATAATGCCATTGAACTTTAGCCTTGATTACTAGTAGAATCGGCTGAATATGCTCGTACATTCACGTGAATATCCATTGATCCCATTGCTCAAACAAGATGATCACGTAGTAGGTGCTCGTAGTAGCGTTGTTTGGTAGCGCTCTATTAGGTAGGACAATAGCTTATTTCGTAACCAAGACAGAGACCGGAATACGGTTACTGAGTTCATCGTTGTTGCATTCAACATAAAAACAGATTTTATTATATAGGTATGTACATAATTTGATGAAGAGTAGTCCGTAAGTTTGACCTACCCTTAAGTAGTTATAGTTATGATGGTGTAGTCAGCCTTGAAGTAAATGGTAGGTGTAAATATGAGATTTTGTTGTTGGAACCAAAATGTGAGATAGATGAATGGATCCCGCATATAAGTACCTACTTATTACTTATGCTCAAATCTTTTCATCTAAAAGATACCCTAAGTACTTATGTAGCCATAGTACCTAAATGGGTACCTCGCTACTCATTTAATATAAAGAGTATTACATAGCAATACCAATATTAATAAAAATAGGAATGCGTTTCATTGCCGTAGTAATATAAAGACTTCTAATAATAATAAAATGATACTGTCGACGCACACAGAAATGCAATAGTAGGTGAGTACTAGCCTACTAGCACAGATTATACTTACCTACAATGCATTCGCACGGTGCAGTCCTTTAATCTTATCTTCGGTTAAATGATATTTCCGAGAATGATAAAACGCTCTGGTTAATGCTCTTATATTAATTTATTGTACTCAAGTGTTCACTTAACGTTTAATTCTTACTTACAAATAATCTGTTTGAGTCCTAATTGATTAGGGTAAATATAACGCTTTGAAAACCACTGAATACTTTCAGTTCCTATTATACAGCTTCAGAATGTTCAGTGTCTATTTTAATCATAGACTTAATGTCTGTGATTTAAATTCAGGTCGGAATCTAAACTTCGTCTTGAAACGCCGACTACGCTATTATTATAGGTAGGTACCTCAAAGTTTCAAGCTGTATGGGGTATCCTATGATGAGAAGATAATCTCTGTGGCAGCTTTCCGAAGGGGTTTAAGGTGAAGAAAACAGTAATTATTCGATTATCTTCTCATATAGACCTAATTCTTAACTGTTGCAAAGAAATTGGAAGGTACCTAGGAAGGTACTTGTTAATTTCGCCTATGTTTAAGGTAAAGTTAACTTTTACATTGCAGGGAGTGTCGACAAATATTGCGATGGTTGATGCCATGGCCGATAAACTGAAGGGAGAGATGATGGATCTGCAACACGGATCTGCATTCATGAATAACGCTAGGATACAAGCCAGTACAGGTGAAGAGGTTTATATAAAAATACTTAAGCAAGACGAGGCATCCATTGTTCACGGGTATACTTACTTCTGTAAATTCCTATCGGTTAATGTAGAAAGTAGTTGTAAAAATATAATAAATATGTGTATATTAAACACGTGCAATTCGTGCATATTATGGTTGGTCAATTCTAATAAGATTCTGGTTGCGTGCAGATTATTCGGTAACGGCGGGCTCCAAGGTGTGTGTGGTAACGGCAGGTGTGAGGCAGCGTGAGGGCGAGTCGCGCCTCGATCTGGTGCAACGGAACACTGATATACTGAAGCAGATTATTCCACAAGTGAGTGTCTATTTTATGTGCTGCGTAAATTCAAGATATAAGTTACATCCAGTAAGAATCAATCATGAGTTAGTTACTTTATATTTTCTTTTTAGTTGGTGAAGTACAGTCCGGACACAATATTGCTAATTGCGAGTAACCCCGTGGATATTTTAACATACGTGTCCTGGAAAATCAGCGGACTTCCCAAACAGCGTGTCATCGGATCCGGCACCAACCTAGACTCAGCGCGGTTCCGTTATATGCTATCGTCTAAGTTGGGAGTTGCTTCAACATCCTGCCATGGGTACATCATTGGTGAACATGGGGACAGCAGCGGTTAGTTTTGTACATACTAGATGGAATGGGATGGGCTTGAATACCACCATAGAGTCATGGGTTCCTCCTACCTGTAGTGTTATGAAGACGCAACTTGAAGGTACCGTTTTTCAAACGTGCGATCAATGCGCACAAATAGACACTGAGGGTGTCTACTTGTATTTTTTTTAATGTATGGGAATCTGCCGGATTTTTTGATAACTGCACGGTTACTGCAGCGTGATGATTTAATATAGGTACCTACTGTGCGTTTAAAATGAGGTGATAACTGTCTTAAGGACATTTTGATTGGCGTTGTTAACTTCAGTTTTATCACTACATAGTATAAAACAAAGTCGCGTTCTCTGTCCCCATATCAATATGTCCTTGTGCCTTTATATGCTTAAATCTTTAAAACTACGCAACGGATTTTGATGCGATTTCTTTTAATAGATAGAGTGATTAAAGAGGCGACTTATATGTAGGCATATAACATCATGCTACAAACAACTGGTGCGGAGCAGATGTGACAAATGTTGCAAAAATGAGGTGACACAGACGAAGTTGCGCGGATCAGCTAGTTTATTAATAAAGAAAACTATTATGTATCTACTTGATATATAAAGAAAATAAACACTAAATCGTAAAAACAGAATATATAAATAAACATTCCAGGACCTAGGTACAATAGCTATGTAGACCTACAGTAAACACAGCCATAATCATATCACCGACATAGGCAATAGTACTGACATAGGTAGCTTAACTAGTTTGTGTTATGGGTTCTTGAATGCAGGTATACCTACATATTTAAACATTTGTGCTCTTTGTAAATATAGACGATCACCAGATTATATCTCTATATAAGTACTTACTATGTGAGCACTTTCTGGACGACTATTCTTTGCGAACCCCATAGATGCACCTGCGGTTCCATGGTGGGGGGGGGACGGCCAGCACGCATTGAGTTGTCGTAGAAGCGCGTCACTATGCTTTCAACGACACACTCCGGAGAGCCTTTGTATCGGCAGATATCCCATGCCTACTGGAGCCACCCGGCCTCAGCATATCCGACGGCAAAAGAGCGGACGGTATGCCTCTCGTGCCGTGGAAAATGCCCGGTGCTTTCGGTGGGGTGCCACGTGCGTGGGCACGGATACTCCCAGCCATCTTTTTCGTACCGTCCTGTCTCTAGCTGCCGCTGCCGAAAACGCGGCTGAAAAAAGCGCTGCAAGTATGCTACCTTGGCTGACCAGTAGGTACATTTCGCACCCTTTGTGATTGTGATGATGGACAGTTGGGGTGCTGACGCCAAGAGCTTAGTTAGCGAATTAGGGCACAGGTTGAGGCACAAAACCGATAACTCTCGCTCCGCCTCGTCCGTGGGGCAGATTTGGCAGTTGCTATTCAGCGGGGAAATGCCGCTAGCGTCATGGGCACCTTGACTCCTGCTACGATGACCGACAGGATAATTTGATAACTTATATGAGTTTTCAGATTCATGTCTGATTTATTTAAATGGTATATTTTATATATTTTGACGTTTATGTTTAACTAGCTGACCCGCGCAACTTCGTCTGCGTCACCCCGTTTTTGTAACATTTTTCACTTCTGCTCTGCACCAGTTGGTTGTATCATGATGTTATATACATATAAACCTTCCTCTTTAATCACTCTATCTATTAAAAAAACCGCATCGAAATCCGTTGTGTAGTTTGAAAGATTTAAGCATACAAAGGGACATAGGGACAGAGAACGCGACTTTATTTTATACTATGTATTGATGAATAACAAAATTATAATATTGTCTTTCTTATAATTATTAAACAGTACCGGTGTGGTCTGGCGTCAACTTAGCGGGTGTGATGCTCAAGGACTTAAACAAATCTGTCGGAAAAGACGAAGACCCAGAGAATTGGAAGGACACTCACAGCAAGGTAGTGAGCGCTGCCTACGAGGTGATCAAGTTGAAGGGCTACACGTCATGGGCCATTGGTCTGTCTCTCACAGAACTAGTGCGTGCCATTCTTAATGATGCGAATACAGTTCATCCTGTCACCACTTGTCTTAAGGTAATTGAGGTATTTTTTTATGAAAAGAATAATAACAATAAAATTATTAATATTCCCAACCCATCCAACTAAGTTCAATAGCTTGTGTTAGGACTATTTCTACATTTACCTGGTTCCATCTACATACCTGGCCATTACACTACCGACTCTACACTGACCTCTCGATCGTAAGGTCGACACCTTAACTAGTAAGCTACCATCACAACGTGTTTTAGAAACCCACCAAGATCTTAGGGGCCCACATCCACCTCACCTGCAACTCCTAACATCTACAGATTGACTGACGAAATTCTGACGAATGCGGATGATGACGCGGCAATTCTCGGGATGGTGAGGTCAGAAGACGGTACCTACGGTACGGTGGCGGTAGTTGTTTCCATTATAGAGGCTATTTATACTGTTGATTGATGGCACTTGGTGGAATTTGTTGTTACACATATTGAGAACTCACTTGTACTTTTCCACAATATTTTTATTTTTTTATGTTTTAATAGACCTGACCGGTTTCGCCTTACTGCATCCTCAAAGGTTTTCAGGTAGAATATGATAATCGAAAGGTAGTAGTTGTACGTGGACTCTGAGCTCATAGTAACTGCTACAATGAGGCACGAATATAATCGAGAAGAATAGGTAGGATGATTTATACCCATAGATATATTATTCTTACAGATACTCCTTTAAAAATGCATGGTTACCACAACATAGTACCTAATGATAATGTAAAGAGTTATTAATACCATCATTGTGATCATCGGGCAGTAGTGCGTGCGTGCGTGTATGTGTGTTGTGTGTGTGTGTGTGTGTGTCCGTGTGTGTGTGTGTGGGTGTGTGTGTGTGTGTAGCTCCCGAACGGATGAACCGATTTCGATGTAGTTTTCTTGTTTGAGAGATGAATTAGTCGAGTGAGTTCTTAGCTATGTTTGGTAAAAAATCGATCCAAGATGGCCGCCGCCACAAAATGGCGAACTACATATTTTTGCAAAAGTCCCTCAATATGGGCGTCAAATGAAAAGGCATGACTAGGACATTAATGTAAAAAGTATGAAATAAAAATTAAATTTGGGTCGTTACGAGGACATGTGGGAGTGCTATACCAGTTAAGAGGTCCCCCGACACGACACCGCTTGAATTATTTATTTTTTACTTTTTTTATGTAACAAATTGTTGTTGGGGGTTTATTAAGTTTTTAATTTAATTTTTATTCAATAAGACTTAGTCGCCAAACTCTTTCAGGTTGCCTAGCTTAGACAGTTACGTGACGTATACGTTTAGGTTCATAATGTCCAAATTCCAAGGTATTCAGAGTCTGCAAACTAACGTATATTCCAGAATGATAAAAAATATCCAAATCTCAAAATGTCCATCAATGACTTTTTTCTGTGGCAGGGAGAGCACGGCATCAAGGACGAGGTATTCCTGTCACTGCCGTGCGTACTGGGCGGTCACGGAGTGTATGACGTCATACGGCTGCCGCTCAGCGACGACGAGCGTTCACAGCTCTTGAAGTCCGCCACTATTATGGCTAAAATTCAATCTGATGTTAAAATCTAAGCGGTTACGTAATGTAGGTATAATTGATGGATGAGTTAAAAAGGTTATTGCCTACACGTTTACGTGAATATTATATCCAATGACATCTTTAATTCTATTCGAAATTTTGAACTATTAACTATTTATTAACAAAAGTAAGTAGGTAATCATCATTCCCTGAACCTTTTTCCCAACTCAGTTGGGGTCGGCTTTCCAGTCTAACTGTGATGCGGCTGAACTTCGATATTTTCCGTGAAGCGACTGCCATCTGACCTCCACAACCAATGGTCTAATGACCAATGGCGATATCGAAGTTCCAAGTTAGGCTGGTTGGACTTTTGAGGGCTCCAACTACCCGTAACGACTGCCATAGATGTTTGTATGGCAATCGGGACCGACGGCTTAACGTGCTCTCCGAGGCACTTATATAATATAAAAGTAAGTAGGTAATATGAAATGTATTAGGTTATGATTCAATGTAGGTACATTTTCGTATTACTTACTTAATAGATTGCTTATTTATTTGTAAAAATAATAATTAGGATTTAAGTGGACCTCATCTTAACTAAGTAGGTATATCTAAGATAAAACCTAGATATATTTTAAGGTAACCAGATACTTTTGTAACGTTTTGACCATAATACTTTTGACCATTACTTTTATCCTACCTACTTACATGGCAAGGATGGTTACTGTAATTCATTAAATAAAAATTATACTAAATAAAAATGTAAATCGGACAAATGTTATTTGTTTTCCCTGCACCTAATGAGCTTTGTTACTTGATAAACAAAATGGATGGAATAATGGAGGATTATTTGATTTAATATTTTCATCATCACATCACCTTATAATATCTAATTTAGTAAACCTATCGCCAGGAAATATTTTTATTATCAAATAAATAAATTAGTCAGCAAGTAGGTATGAACTACCAATCAAAATAGAAAGGCATTCTATAAAATTACATTGTAGGTACTCTGAAATAAAATATTAGTCCCATTGATTGGAACTCAAAATGGTATATCTGTTGACAAATAATATATCACCATGGAGAACTGAAATAAGCGGTGTTATTGCAAAGGCAATTAGCTTATTATTGCTTTCAATAGAGTCAAACGGTGGGGGCAACGTCAGAGAGGAATTTAGTCTAGGCTCTGACGTCACTCATCACTCATCAGTTCTAGTGTCATGTGTTTGGTCTCAGATGTGATTTACGTGAAAATGTTTGCACGTAAAAATCATTTTAACCATCTTCCACAATGAACATGGTCATAGGTTGCGGTTACAAAAATCGTTCAGAAAAACAATTAAAACATACTGGTCGTGTATTATTTCATTTGTAAGTGCGCTATATTTTTATGTTTTGAAAAAAAAATACAGAGTCATCTAGCGGACGGCAGACAGTGATGTAAGTAATTTTGTCTTAAATGTATGAGTTGTTTAACTCAATGCATACTGCGAAAATTTCACCACAATCATTTTTTTTTTATACTACGTAGGTGGCAGACAAGCACACGGCCCACCTGATGGAAAGCGGCCACCGTGGCCTATGAACGTGTGCAACACTAAGGGTGTCACACACGCGCTGCCCAACCCGGGGAAAGGGGGAGAGCTGGGAAGGGGTGGGGAGGCTAGGAAGGGGAGGGGAAGGAGGGGTATAGTGAGCTCTGGCTACCCTACTTACCGGCGGGAACACAACACGATGGTTATTATGACCGCGGTCTTCTGTACTTCCCCAGTAGGACAGCTCATTTCGGACGGGAGATATCGTCGTGTCCTACCTCCATATGCCTGAGCTCATTTTGACTGAGCTCATTAGTGAATTGCAAAAACGTATTTAATTATAAATAGTGTATTTGAGTAAAATTTAAAATTATAAATAAATTGGACCATCTATCGGTGCACGGCCAAATCATTTAGAGGGCTAAATAATTCATGTCCCATACCGACAGAAGAATTTTAAAGAAATATTCCCTTTTTCATTATGCACATAGACAAATCTAGACTTCTTTGTAGCGCTTAGTGGCGAGTAGTCAAACTTTCCTACAGTGAAAATTGCATGTTCAGGTTTATGTCTGGTTTTACTATGTTCTGTTAGATGGATTTCTAAAAAGTGGGAGGGGTTTGACTGCGTGGACAGACGCGCGGGGGATGAGGTATGATTTGTTCCCCGCGTGTCTTCCGTCACCCGCATTTAACAACGCGTTTTTAAGAGAAATCTTACTGTGACATCTACGTCATCTACCTTATCATAAATATATTCTGCGTATAATTAAATATTCGATTTTCATTCCGCATATTATGCCAGTGCGTTACGGGCCGTATATTCTGGAATAGCACATAGATTACTTTTATTCAGTACTTCACGAAGGTAAGTTCTATAGATGGGAATTAGATGGGAACTAGGTACATTAAAACGGAGCTCTTTTCTAAAAGTATTTATTAAGATTGTATAATTCCAGTCAAGAAGTAACGTTGCAGCAATATTTTCACATTTTGTTCTAATAATCTTACGTAGCAGTACACAATTTAAGCTCATCGACTTGTTATTACCCATCCAGCGTTAAAACATAATAATATATTAGAAAAGATCGTGGAGGGCAGAGTAGGTAGTAGGCCTGTAGCATCATATATCCCTGACTTGCCTATTATAGCTTGGTTTTCCTGCACGGTTGGAGTGTTGGAATGCTGTGTGATTTACCAATTTTGGAACGACTTCCATGCGGGAACGCTCTGAATGAATTTACTGGTCGTATTGCATGGATTTGAGCATTTTGTACTTTCTTTTATGATGTTATTTTTTCATTATATATAAGAATCTGTATGCAATGTATAGTTAAACACTCCAGGAGTTTTTAAAGCGATGTGAATATTCAGAATATACAGGAGCCGAGTAATATGTAAATTCAAAATGAAGCTATAATTCATTTTGTTCTATTGTTTCATAAAATCAGCAAGCATTACACATTTTTAATAGGTACTCTATAATGAAGTCACAGACATACAAGTTCAATTGAAATAAAAGCTTACAATAGTCCCGAATATAAACACCTATTATATCATAAAATGGAGTTACATTTGGGCATCTTATAGCGCAGCCGAGGGCCTGTGGGGCCCCGAGACCCGGCGGCAGTGGTGTGGAAGCGCACATTGTCGTTATAACTATCATATAGCTACTAGATTACATAATATCTCACGTATATACTAAAGTTCGTGGTACATTAAAATACACGAACAAATTTTGCATTTTGGTCACAAAGTAGGACAAAATTACTTAGGTACTAAGTTTTAGTTCTATATACAATTCGTTAGTATTATCCATTTATTATTAAATTAAAAAATACATATGTTAAAATTAAGAATAAGCATGATAACTTCATTTTTAGCATAAATCACAGACACTTTTCTTTAAAATATCGGCCATTTTAGGAATACAGTTTTCTGATCAATTCACTTGAAAATCATTGTGAATGTGTTTCAGAGGTAGTATAGCGAGCGGTGACTTGCGGCGCCGCGCTCAGCCGCGACGAGTGCCACCGCGGACGTTGTTTATTATATGTTATGGATATCATGTTGCAAAAGAATATTGTGAATAAATTTAAAAAACAACAAACACCAAACTCAACAGGTGGGCACATTGACTATAGAACAATTACAGTAAACTACAGCTTAAAAGAAAAATAAAACATAATCGTATTGATCGAGTAACGCATAAGATCTACATTTGGCTGGTGCCTTTTCTTCTTAAAGTTACATGCACATAAAATCCTGGCTACTAGAATGGTTATTTACGTAAAACACTGTGTAAGTATTGACTCGACACTATGCTTTTAGAATAACTTAATATAATTTCCACCAGTCGTCTATACTCATACGCTGACAATATTGGAATAGGTATTAATACTTAATGTACTCTATAACATAATATCATCATGTTGAAGGAAAAAATATATATCGTCCTTATTACCGTGTTCAGTTTCTTAGAGTATATTTTTGGTTTGGTTATAATTCACTCGCGGAGCAGTCTCGCACGGATATACCGCGGGCTCAGGGCGCGCGCTCGTCGGCGGCGCGTCAGGTGTCGCTGGGCGACCGCAGCGAGTGCAGCGCGTTGCCGTGCCCCGCCGGCCGGCGCCTGTCTAGGAACGTTTTGAGCTGGGTTGCTGATAGCTGGGTCGCTGGCGCCTGCAATCATTTACCGATACCTAAGTTTTCCTTTTATAACACTTACGAGGCTGACAAGTTGACGCCCATGGCACATAGACGTTGCACATTACCTGCGGCGTCATACGCGCGCATAAATAAAGTATGTGTATAGAGTGTGTAGAACAACTATATTCAAATCAAACAAAGCACATAGTTCAGAATAAGCATAGGTACCTCGTCGAACCAAACGTGTTTGAGCGCATCTCGGGGCGTGAGTCGTCGCGCCGGCGTCGGCTCAAGGAGGCCGCGAATGAGTTCCTGCGCGCGCTCGTCGACGCGCGCCCAGTGCTCCGGCGGGAAGCAGTAGTCGCACTTGATGATGTTTGCCGTGGTCTCCTCGATCGACTCGTCCAAGAACGGCGATAGCTGCAGTACAACAGTCGACTTTAAATCAGCGGTTTCACATGCTATTTTTTACTTTTAGAGTACTTAGTTACCCCAGAACGCGAACAGATAACTCACTGCCTGGAAAATCGACCAACTAGCTCAGCGACCAAAAAGCTCACGTGATCAACCACTGCGTACAAATATGTATCTTAACACTCGTCCACACAGTTATTATTACTTTGCAGCCGCTCGGACGTACATTTTTATTTAGTTAATAATTTGCTAATTGGTCCGTCTAGCCGTGTGGCCTCTAGAGGGAACAAAAAAATATATTATTATACGCTCCCGCAAATACGCGTAAAAAAATACTCAGGCTGGCACTAGTGAAGTACTTAATCAGTTCATAAAAATACAAACTTCGTTACATTTACTTATCTAAAATAATGAAATTTATAATTTACGATAAGTATTTTACACAGTATTATTATCATTGTTACATATTAAAAAGTTTCTCATAAAAGAGTAGCTGTATCATGTAAGTTCATACTTAGTCGTGACAGTAACTCCAACTCTTAACTCACCCCGGTAAGAAATACATATAGGAAGACACCAGCAGCCCAGGCGTCCCAGGCGGGCGCAGGTGGTCTCCCGAGCACGCACTCAGGCGGGGCGAACTCGAGCTGCGCGGGCGCCGGCGGCAGCACCTCCCGCGCTGTAGTGGCGCCCTCGCCAGTCTCCACTGCTGAGCCTAGGTCTACCAGTTTCAGCTGCGGTTGGGCACCACCCAGTTCCACCAAGATGTTCTCAGGCTATTCAAGAAATAAATCGATTTATTTTACGTCACTGACGAGACATATTTATTTGATTTCGAATTTGGTTCTTGACTTGCATGAACTTTTTGTAGTAACAGTAGGCTTCAACATAAATGTAGTGATATACGTGCTAGTGTATCGTACCCTGACGTCGAGGTGCGCCACGTCGATGGAGTGCAGCCAGTCGAGCGCGGAGAGCAGCTGGCGCCCGTGCGCGGCCACGGCGCGCTGCGTGTAGAGCGGCGGGCGCGCGCACGCCCAGTCCAGCAGCGCGCCGCCGCGCACCAGCTCCAGCACCAGCGTGTGCGCGCCGGCGCGCGGCACCTCCGCGAACAGCGCCAGCGCGCGCACCAGGGCGCCGTGCGCGCCGCGCGCCAGCACGCGGTACTCGCGCGCCGCGTCGGCGCCGCGCCCGCCCGCCACCTGCACCACACCACACCAGCATTGAGGAGAAACCCAACACACCGGTCAACATCAAGCATCTTGAAAGACCAGATCTGTCGAAGGACCGATGGCCGAAATAAGAGACCACGAGAAGGTAAACGAAGAGTGAGATGTCCCCACCCGGAGAGACTGACGGCCTGTACAAAGTGGCTGGGATAGACTGGATGCGGATGGCCGTGGATCGGGAGCAATGAGGAGGAGCGAGGCCTATGTCCAGCTGTGGACTGCAGTAGGCTAATAACTAAATTGATAATTAAAATATAAAGACATTTGCATATGGCCTAATAAATCGTTATATCTACTTACAACATTTTCATGAAGTAATGATCTTGCTAATAACTAAGTATTTCGTATTAATAATCTGAAAATGATCTTCCATTCTTGACACTGGCTATAGTGATTATACCTACCACCGTGTACTGGACTTATGTATGCAACTATCCTATGGGTACAGTAAAATAAGACGGTGGAACTTACCTGTTTTAAGGCAACTCGCTGTCCCGTTCCGGTATCCCTAGCAGCTAATACTCGCGCGGTTCTGCCACGGCCGATTTCTTCTTCCACACTATATCTTCGCGCGAATTGCTCTCGCTGCCAGGCACCACCCCCACCGCACGACGCAGGGCCCGAAGCAGATCCGGGGGCGCCACTCCTTGCGCATATCAACCGGAAACTATACTGCCCCGCCGGTAGCTCCTCCAACGCCAAAGTATTTGCTGCCGCAGGGGTCTCGGTGGCTCTACGCCATTCACCCTCACCCACTCGACAATATTCTAAGTGAACAGGGTTTGGTTCGTCCCATTGCACGACCAGGCCGCCGCCTGGGTGCGCTCGTACGGTCGGTACGCCCGGTATGCTGCCGGATCCGACCGTCAGTCTCGCGGTGGTTTGCACCCCACCTAGCTCGTTGCTAATAAGGCAGCAATAGACGCCTGCGTCCGAGGCTCGGCATGCGTGTATCGTTAGTGTGGCGAGCCCGTCCGGGGCCATTGCGATCGCGAACCGGCCGCCGTGGCGAAGCGCGCGTGTGTCGGGCGCCGTCTTGCGCCAGGCGGCAGAGGCGCGTGGCGCGGCGACGCGGCACGCGATCGTAGCGGAGGCGCCAGGCGCGACCGCCACGTCGGCGGCGGGCGTCAGCAGCGACGGCGCGCGCAGCTCCGTGAGCAGACCTTCGGCGGGCTCGCCCGCGCCCGCACCACGCCGCAGCTTCAGTCCCCACGGCCGCTTGGACAGGCCCTGTCATATGCACACAATGTAACGCGCCGCCGCCTCGCGCGTATCGAGCGGTGCATGCATGCTCACCTACGCATCGACGGTTTAGCGCGTCGGCACCACACACTTTACTCCCGTTACTACTATATACAAACAATAAATTAAACTTAATGTCAACGGTGGTAGCTCCGAGTCACTTAGCACATATAGTTGCGCGTCAGTCTAACCGGCCCGTTATCACAGTCTATGTTAGAAATGCATTCCCGTGTTTATCATACCTACAACAAAAGAAATAAGAACAAGCGTTAAAAAAGAAACATGCAACAGACAGGAAAGAAGCGATACCCAAGTGTGCATTATATAGAACATAAATAAATATATACTATAGGTAATAGGTATAAACATATTACATTAAATCAGTTAACGTATAAGATAATAATGGAGTTAGTGTCCACTAAAGTGTTCCAAATATACTTAATACATAAGGCAGATCAACAAACCAAGCTCACGTAGGGGGGCTAGGCACATCACCTCGTTCAGTTCTTTCTACAAACGTTAAGTTGAGATTGTGTAAAATGCCAAAATAGTAGGTTTATGTTCGAGCATAATGTATAGGTACTTTCGTCAGATATTCGGTAAAAGTTATCGACGTAGATTAGACCTTCTTAGACTATTATCAAAAACTGGATCGAAAACGTACCTCTGTAACCCTGTAGAGGCAGTTTCCGACTCAATTTTTGATCGCGCGCTTTCCGACACACGCTACAGCTTGTCGGGTCCGAGTCGAACGTCGGCCGTATCTCAATTGGTTCCGAGCGCCTCGGACAAGACACGGTTGTAGTTAGGTGTTGCGTGGGTGTGCATATACAGAATACATGTAATAATTAAGCAGACGTTCGGGTCGGACCGGCACGTTTTAGCGTGTGTCATCCTTAATACGATACCTACGAGTCTACAACATTGTACTTTGGCTGTTCGCGCTCAGAAAGATAAAGCGTTGGTTCGCACTCGGAAAGATGAAGCGTAAGTCTTCCTCAAAAAGTCCATGCAGCTCTTTGATTTTCCATATATTCCTGCGATCGGTAATACTAAGTTTTGCTAGTTTGTGTAAAGATTCTCTTTAGACAAAGTGAGAGGAGTCAGTCAGTCACGTACCTACCTACCATATTTACCGTATGCTATTTACTTAATGATGTTTTATGCTGTCGATAGGAAAATGAAAATAGTAATAAGTAAGAGTAGTAATAAGATTCAAAAGTAGTGACGTTTTCTGTTGTTTAGCTCTGATTCTACTTATTAATTTGTTATGCTAATAACCTAACGTGTAACATGAAGTAACTGCTACTTATATTTCTTTTCTAAGAAGCTTCGTCCATCCGACGTTTGTTTCCTAGTTTTTAGTTTGAGTATGGGCTTACTTACGTTTCAGACATATCAAGTCTGTACAACTAGTCTGCCACCCGTTACCTTATAGGCAGTGATATTCCAAGGCTTGCGAAGTCAGCTGCTTTACAGTTAGCGGATGGCAACAATAGTTGGATATAGTAACTTACGTTAGCGTGGGACGGCGAAGTGGGACTAGTATTGCTGCGATCTTCGCGCGTCGAACTCGTGGGTAGATTGATCGTGTTTGCTTTGGCGTGAGGGCGCTGAATACGCGCGCGCAACTCCGGCACCAAACGCGTACCGAGCGACGGCGGCACGCTCTCTGTCTTGCGCAGCCCACACCAACCATCACCTACACTATTAGGAGGGGAATGACCACTATTAACATTAAAAACAAACTAAAATAAAACGGGCACCAGCTTTCATGAGGTGTGGATCTCTACCGCCTTCATCTTCAAAGTATACTTTAGGGTAATGATCGACATGACCCAACGTTTATGTACTTTTAAAACACTAGCAGTTAGGAATTTCTCACGCTACTACAGTATACTTGTGCTATCGGCGCATCGACTCTTACCATTGATATATTGTTGGGTCTGTTCATATGGGACGGTATAAAATGAATGAATGTATCAATCCGGTGGTTCGTAGTTGCAAGACAAGTCTGTCCTAATAGATTTAGCTATCTGTTTCTGTTTTTAGAGCACATGAAGTTGAAGGTGGTAAATTCAATTCTTTAGAATAAATCAATCAAGGGTTTACAAATAAAATAATAAACAACAATTAAATGGTCTATGATGTATTCTAAACAAATATTTTCTTACAGCGGGTCCTCTCACTGTGACCCCAGGACCAAATTCAGAGGGTGAATGTTAGTAAACTACGTTTCTAAGCTCGGTGTTAGCTATTAGCGTTAGCTAGCCAAAGCTGGGGCCCAAAATAAATCCATAATGAACTAAACATAACAGAACATAAAAAGCATGCGGGACTATAAGCACAAAACCACAAGCATATTTTATTGACATTTATTGGTTACTCATGTAACATTATAGTCAAGTATTACAGTGATTGTTAGATGTTAGTATAATATATACAAATTAAAATTCGATAGCCACATATATACATACGAAAGTTACAAAGTTATACACAACGTTTAACCGCCAAGAAACTTGAAGAGATTAAGTTTCTTTTGGTCGAAATTCCACGATAGTAAAACTAGGACAGAATTTAATAAATATTAAAATATACGCTAGTACAGATCATAATATCCGCGAACGCGTAATCATGGAAGAATTGTTTTAATAACTATAAGATACCGCTCACTTATGTCACAACTGCAGTACATATATGACATAATGCGCTACCACAAACCAATCGTTGGCGGTGAAATAATAAATTATGTGAATTAAACTAAATATATAGCCACAACGAAGCGTGAACAGCTCCTCACTAAAAGCGAACCTTATCACTCAGACCAACAGTTTATAAACAGAACAAGGGCTGACGGGGGAGCCACGCACAACGTACAACGACGTACACTCGTAGCCCGCGCACGTGACTCCGCCAGCTGGGCTCTTCGGCAAGCGAGGTGCGTAACGCGGGTGAGTATACAGGTACGCACTGTGCACGGGCACAGTTGTACCGCAGCGGCACAGCACGCCATAATCCAGCAAAAGGTAACAAGTACAGAACACCTTATACTCTATTAACATCAAAAGCTGAGTTCATTAAGCATTTCATATTATCATAGTTCCTTTATGATTAAGTATTCATTCGGTAACATATACCGGAACGATGAAACTTAATTACATGATACAAGAACGTAAGTGTGAATAAAACGAACTTAACTTTTGGCCCCTATTTATGGAGAATTTTGGAAACTAGTTATATTGTACATTATTTTGTTCATTTCATATCTGTCATTAGGGATATACATCTGTGTAGTACGGGTACACATTTGTAAAACGCTGATACGTGAATTAACTAAGAGCTCACTGACGTGCTTAGTAATCTACTGATTAATTAACTGCAGTTATCGCTAAGTTAACGCTAGGAAACATGGAAGTATCGTCGAATGCGAGCTAATACATTACAGTACAAACGTTAAATTGATAGTTATTAACTTGATTTTTATTTAAGGTAAGATATGTGCTGTGACGCATTACTTGTTGGCGTCGGATTGAAGATGTTAAGAGTACAATTATGCGGTTTTTTGGTAGCGCGGTCTAACATGAAATGTGCCTTATTCTAGCATGCATTACGACTAAACCCATTCATTCAAATATACGATCATTCAAAACACCAGTCTTCGCGTTCCTACTTATGAGCTAACGTTAAAAATAATATGATTCCTATGATAATGCATAATCACCAAGTGTCAAATACCAGCAGCGCTCTACGAGTGGCATTATATTTATTTTATAGTGCACGCTACGAATGCGTGCCACTGTAATTACGTTACTAAATGATTATGTTATATTTGGGGCAACCATGTGACGTGCCGTTATGCCGTCAGTAACCTATATAATATGTACATTGAAAAGTTACATTTAGGTTTGCATGTGTCAGAGGATGCAATTTTCTTTTTTATATGTCAAAGGGGGTTCAGTTTAACGTTGAATCCAAGTTTGTGGGGTTGTAACACTCGGCCGCCATTTTAGAAAAAAGTGGTTCAAATGGATTATCTGATAAAAAGTCTCACAAAAAGAAGCATTATTAACATTTTTGGTTGCAAATAAGATTATCTACCACTTTTTTCGAGTAGATAATAGTGGTTGTACTTCTAGAAAAAAGTTAATAGAGAGTGAATATTTTCGACCATATCTGGAGGGGACGTACTGTTAATACCGGAGATAGGAAAGGTAACATTTACTTATTTTTAATTAATGAAACTGCATTCAAGCATTCCAAAAAATCACTATCCGATGTGGATAATAATATAAATAATCCAACATCATGTATTTTTATAGCACCGGTCGATAGGGTCAATCATAAGGGTGAAATCCTTAGAGTATACATTAGCAAACTATATAGAGCTCCTTACCAAGTATGATCTGTAAGCACCACTATAAACAGTACAGAAGATTATTTTTCTTATACCCGATATGTAGCTGCAACCCCAAAAGAGACGACTTTTAAGGACGTCAAAAATTCACAACTCTACGCTAAATTCATAAGTCCAACTGTCGATATTTTAGGTAACGTATGACACGTCAAAATTGTATATATAAAAATTTGCTTACAATCTACACTATAAACTAAGTTTGATATTTGTAGCTTTATAATCAATTAATTATGAACTTATAACTAATTTATGAAAAAGATCTGAAGTTTTTTGACATAAGTATAAGTCGTAGACAATCGTCTCACAAAGAATTCGTCAAATTATCATCAAACATTCAAACTCATTTGAATCACTTATTCTAAGATAGCGGCCGCGAGACAAGGGTTCCAACCCCACAAACTTAAATAAAAGTTGCAAATTGACACCCTGCCTTGATTTCTCAAAAAGAAAATATCATCCTCTAACAAATGCAAAGCTAACAAACGCTAAACCTCAAAAATGTAATATTTCGATGTACTATCATTGAATGGGTCAAATTTTGATGACCGACGCGTCAGTTGGACGTCGCTATTATCAGATGATGCCAAAATATCTCCGCTGCTTACGTAGCCCACGCTATATTCACTGTATGTTGTAGTTGAAAACTTTCCATACATCTGTAAGTAGTATTAAATTAAAGAAAATATTATATGGTCGTATTTACTTACAATAAGGAACGACTGTTTATGATGACTAGGTAACGCGGTAATTTATTCGGTGCAGTCTAAAGTAAAGGTGATGATTTTGTATGTTAACACACGAGGTTTAATAGCGAACATTGTCGACTTACAACCACGGTTTAAGGCTACATGGTGGTTATTGCTTTAGACGCCCGTCGAAACTATTCAACGCACAAACATCACATACCAACGAAACTTCAGCAGGGCCGCTGACAATCACTATATTAATGGCAGTACATTATTGCGATAGTTTACACATTATTGTGGCGCAAGGCAGAGTACTCGCTCAAATTAAAGTACTCGCGTCTCATTTCCGATTGGTAAGGTTGGATTATGAGACGTCGTCACTGCGAATGACCGAAGTCATCCGCAAGTGATCAACCGCTCGTAGCCGAGATCAGCGGGTTCCGCATACATAATAATGTCATTAAAGACATTATATTATCTTCACAATTTAACATAATTAGGTACCTATTCAAATATTAACATTAAAAACATCTAAATAAATATATCTAAATATCAATTCCAAAGTGATTTAAACCTAACATGGACAATTTTGCGCTCTTCGACGTTCACGTGAGCTACCGTGGTCATACTCGTACGTGTACACGCATCACACCTCATCAATTAATGATTTAAAGTAAATTATTATCTCATCCATCACCAGACATTATTTTCTAATCAAAATATTTTCTCTCAAATATTAAGCACTCTCCGATGGTCATAGTTTCATACATGATGCTTCAATCCCTATTTATTTTAGTTTATAAAATTTTGCGAACATGAACAAGTTTTTGCATCGATCAACCACAGTTTATTTAAAAATTCTATACTGTGATCAAAATCTAAAGGGTTTTTAAAAAGGGATTTGATTTGATGGGTTAATTTACTACAGTTAATAATCTATTAAATTGAGTTATTATTAGCTTTGATGCTACTGCACTACCCCGCGACAAAGATAACTTTCAAGAGAACACACGAGTCAACGATACGAACGATAACAATCGATTTTAATTAAGGATTTCTGCAGACTCATTCGGAACGTAGTTTGTGTAGTGAGTAGCGGTGTGTAATGAGACATGAGATGTTACTTCGCCCGACCACTCGCACGGGAGTGTCAAGTACGTATTTGCCAAGCTATAGTAGCTCGACAGAACACTTACACCTAATAGCTAGTCTTCTTAGGACGCGCGTGTTTACTGGCAGCTTAATTTGGAATTTCGATATTTTCAGTGAAGCGACTGCCATGTGACCTCTACAACTTATTGGCGACATCAAAGTATTGCAGTTAGATCTATTGTTGGACTTTGAGTTCCAACTATCCGTAACGACTGCCATAGATGTTCGTATGACAACAGGAACCTACGGCTTAACGTGCTCTCCGAAGCACGACCAGACCTGGGTGCAAAGAACTATATTCATGCCTAGAAATATTTGCATTGACTGGGAATGAAACTCGCAGTCGTATTCACACCCGCCATGCCAAAGCGGCGCTAACGTTTATTGTTTCATTGGTTGGCATCCTACAGTCATATGAATTCATTTATCATCATGCATGGTTATAAAATTACAGATATATAATTTTATTTGAAGGGTAGGCTTAGATGTACAATACATTCAAACTATAATATACATCGTGTTAGTGGTTACATACGATATCGCTAATTCAAAACACAACTTAGACATTATCAGGGTTACAAAGCTGAAGTTACAGAACTATTATGGTAACTAATAGACACAATGTGCGCCGTCGCTCGTTAGTAAACTAAAGGTGGGTAGAGAATATGTAGTGGTGAGACCCGGCAGGAGCGGCCGGGTACTTACGCGGCGGGGTCGCGCGCTGGCTCTCGTCCGAGTTGCTCGCGGAGATACGCGCCGGGGTTCTCTAGGGCGGCACCGAAGTTCTGTTGCAGCTGCAGTATACTCGATAGAGTACATATCCAATCTTGTCGTGTAGCCTCCGAAGGGCGGCACAGGAATGATAGTTTTGGTTTCTTTGGGTCGTCAGTATGAACGATGAAAGCGTTGTCTAATTCTTCAAGGTCCATTTTATTGACCTAAAATTAAGTTAAATTATAATACGTCATAGAGAAATGGCGGACGCAGGCTTCCTTGTCTGGGTTAGGGGGTCCGATGGCTGGCCAAATAAACAAATTGTAGGAGAACGGATCTCGAGACCCGGGGTCCATAATATAAGCTGTTGATGTAATGGAAATGTGCTCGTATCAAAGCAATTCTCAGTAATCAGTATTGGGCGACCTCTCGTAATCGAAATGGTAATCCAGAGACCAGTTACATTTCAGGAGATCTCGAGTAGTACATAATAGTACTTTATGTATTCCAACGGTTTAAGACACGACCTCCTCCTCTTCTCATTTCGCCCTACCCCCACTCTCTATAGTAGGTATGTCGTGTACTTACACGACATACTATAGAGTCGTGAGTGAAGTACACGGCACACTAATCAGCTATCGCTTGTCTAAACTGAAATTACCACACAACCCAAACATTAACATCATACGTGAAAAAAAAAACTCAGTAATTTCTTCGGCAACATCATTTGCTTGCGTGCATAAGAGAGGTGTTGGCGCGTCGTTTGGGCTCAGATAAGCTATACTTAGTACATAATTATATTGATAATAGAAAAAAAAACACATATGTACAAATGTAGGTGTATAGTAGTCGATACTAACTTGTATACTGGCCTTGTAGTGATAATTCGGGCTGCTGAATTGCGATTTTTTCCCGATGGCCTCGCTAAAAATAATGCATTGCTCAAATAGAAAGACGTGGAGTTCCTTGCCGCGGTCGTTAGAGCTACCTGACACGTCGGACACGATCATTGACTCTTGCAGTAGAAGCTTGCCTTGGGCTGTTATGTTGCCCTGGAATAGACCAAACCATACTTCTATTAGTTAAATAATGTTGACAGTCAAAATTTGAAATTAAAATTACTTGGAACTACATTAATCCGCGGTTACGCTTCTCTCATAGATGAATTTGATTTAAATGAAATGAAATCAAAATTGCATTAATGTTCCATAAGAACTGATTAAAAAGCATCATACATCTGTGTTCTAAATGTTCCTTTACCCTCTATTTATTGGAATCGAAGATATTCATTCATGTACATATTCATATAAATATGAAATAAATATGTAGTATTATTCTAAATATGCAGGCATGGAGCCATTGGCATAAGATGACGCAAGGCTACGTCACAATGGGCTCTTGTTTAGTAAAAGGACGTAATTTTAAGTGTAGCACAGTCGCCATCCCGATTGCTTTTCGTTTGTTAGCTGGCATAGTATGCCATGGCCATGGCTTCGCTAAAAGATACATAAATATTCGCATCGGCAAAAATAAAACTTTAAATTACAAAGAGTGTATTAAAAACATGTCCTTACCGCAAATCCCTGCAGCCGACCGACGTCCATCATCATGTTCGCGTTCTTGGGTATGATGTCGGTGCACTCGACCGCTTCGCGCAGCGCTGCGATCACGTGAGGTGCCGCATTTGCGTGCTCTGAATACGCGAGAATTTTCTTCACAAGCAAGTGATACTTTTGAATTCGTTGTATTGGTTTTATCAGCAGGTCTGCGAGCTGGAAAAGGTTTCACACAAATTAAACACGTTGACTGACAACCACGTATCAGAAGTCACGCGAGGGCGTCAAGCAACAACATTCAACATAACATTGAAATATGAGCGCGTGTATGAAGGCGACTTGTGAAAACAATACGTCCGAAGCAATTATTTGTCAGAGGTCTTATGTTTATTTTATATGTTAACAGGTGGTACTTCCATCAGAAAAGTATTTGATGATGCCTTACAATCGGTATCATAGAACTACAGATCGATTTTTTTTCTCTGGTACCAAGTTCGATTGCCGTTTCAACGAGGCACTTATTAAAATGTATGAATGCCGTTCAAATGGTTTGTAAAATGAAAACTAAGTCTTCTTTCAGTGAAATGTCCCATCTACTATAATTGAGGTACTTTTCCCCCATGTGGCTTTGTCGTAGGACTCCCTGTATATGACGATGACATGTTTATGTGCCGAGTGCATTGTTACAATCAGTGTTACGGTATTTAAGCGTCATTACGATAGAATTAAATGAAAGTAAGCCAAAAATTTATTAAACTGAAAGGTTAGTGCATAAAGGTAATGTAATATAAAAGAAAACTTATTTCAGAGCAAATTATCGTTGTCACTAGTAAATTGATAACAAAAATCGTATGTATAAAGTAATGGTCGCAAATTAAAATGAATTATTATAGAGTATTCAATATGTCTCCAATACCTACAGATTCAATATGAATAATTAATTTTACACAAGCTTTAAATATAGCTTTAAATTAAATAGAGTAGCTACCTACTAATTTCAATGAACAAAATACTGGCGTATGGCCGGGACTGGCGTGGATTATGACAGTGAAAACAAAAGGCTATTCGACGACAAATTACAATTTTGTTAATAGTTAACTGCCTCTTCTGTTATAAAAAAAGTCATATTCAATGTCTACTGAAAACTGCTTTTTAATTACACTGGTCACTAATAAACAATTTAGCATGAAAACTTTTATCTAGTTATGTTTGGGACTAGAATAAGGATATTAGAAGTAACATTAGAGTTCTTCTAATGCGAATAGTTTGTTTTCCCCGATTTTATTGAATTTGAGAAATATTGAGTTTTTATGAATGAAATGAAGTTTATACAATATATTGCACCAGTAAAGTAAATGATTTATGTCTATATTTTGCTTCAGGGACTTCTCATAGACTCTCTAAATTTGAATAAAGGACATGTATTTTTAATGACATAACAACTCAAATCCTGAGATTACATGTCTTGAACACAATTTTTTTACTAATGAGTTATCCGTGCGATTTGATTTCATGTGACAATCACTTGTTTATGAAGGTACTACAATCGGTAATACGGATCAATATTTTTGATTTTGTCAAGTTTACACGAATATTACACATAGAAAGGAAGCTATTTTTCTTACGCTTTCTATTCTTACACCACTAATCATGCACGTGTCATATAGCTGGTGTATTTCAGTTTCTGAATTTGATGTTAATTCGAGTTATTCTGTGTAAAAATGGTGTAATTTCAGACACAACGGTTTATACAAAGCGCTCAAATGTAAGAAGGTGGAATATTACAGTGAATTTTGATTTTTCGTGTAGGTGTCAAAATCTCTTACGTTGTACGAATATTGAAAATAATTATGTGGTTATACTTATGCGGCATGAACCCACCTGCAATTTGTGTCCGAGCTTGACTCTTAGTTCTTGAAAGTAGCTATCGTGTTCTGAAAGTATATACTCGGACACAGGCTTGTTCCTACAGTAGGCTTCATATAGGAACATCCTCTTCTCAAGGAATCTTCGGAACAGCGACCCAAGTAGTTCAGGCTCCTCCACACAACGATGCAGCTCCAAAAGGAACTTACTGCACAAACCAACATTCAGTCATGTATGAACAAACATTCATAACTAGAGCGCACAGCACGCCAGCAAATGGTAGAGCATTTTAATTTCAACAATTGAGTACCTGACTTACGATACTTTTGTCATCTCAACATTAATTATCAGTTCGCGCAGTTTTATCGCACAGCATAGAACACATACAAAAAAACATAATAAAATAATAGCACGTTTACAAAAAATATAATGGAGATATTTTATTCTAAACTGCAAACCAAACCTCTGAACTTTCATACATATTTCTGATCTGTGGGAATCGAACCATCTACACGCAACACATTGAAAGTCAGGATCTCTTTTAAAATGTACAAAAGCCATAGTGAACATTGACTTCTAAAGTGGTAATATATATAACTAAGTGGGTAGCTTAGGTAGCTCATAATATTTTAATACTTACTCTCGGTGCCACTCATATATAGCTTCAATGTTGCCGAAAATCATGCGATGACGGCGATCACGTAACAAGCCTTCGGGCAAGGCCGGTTCAGCATTAGGGTCCTGCATAGAATGCTCAGTTAGAATAAGAAAAATGCATCGTTTGTGACCCAAGTCATTATCATCTGAAAATCGTTACACCCCCTGCTGATTGGCGAACGAGGTTCTTCTTGAATGTAGGATTTGTCAGATCATGGCCTACAATAACAACTCCAGAAATAAATTTAAGTTGATCATGGGCGTATATTTTTTCCCAAGCGTGTTTATACACATTTACATAACGTGTTGGGATATATTAGAGGTTTAACTAGTTCCATATACGTAGTTAACTGACCATGTTATCGAATACGATTGATAATCGTCATGCTATTACCGATAGACATACTTTAATTTATTTTAATATGGGCTGTAGACGACGCCTGTGGTACCAGGGTACCACAGGCGTCGTCTGAGGTATCAGGATACCCGAGGGTCGCAAGCGACTACGACGGCGGCAGTGTTTTCATTTTACTTATTTTAAGAACATTCTATGGATTTATTTTGCCTTACTTCTTAATATGAATTAGTGTTAAAGAAACTGTTGCGGCCGCTGTATGCATGCCAATGAGCCAAGTAGCAAAATAAGTTTTCAAAGCCAAGTCCATTACTTCAGTTGGTTGCTGCAGTACTGCTACTGAAGTTTCTTTCATAACGATGTTTCAGCTTAAATCTTAACTTTCTGGTCGCATGTGCAACTTTGGGACGTAGGTATGCACTTTCTGTATCTTAGCTCAATAAATGACACCAATTAACAAAATTATTCTTTGTCGAAGTAGACAACGACAAACGTGATCGGTTAGGGCCCAGTAACAAATCAACACCATCTAGAGACCTTTTCAAACACACACGTAGGAAATTTCTGTAAAATCTGTTCCATAACTTCAGGGGAAATCAGTACTATACAAACTCACCTATCGTAAGTTTTTTATATAAAAGAAGAAAATATATAAGACAATAGCATTTATATATCACTTGGTTTCTAACCTGCACGTGACGCACATATCCGTCACATAGGAGTTGCAGATCCGACACGTAGATTTCCTCCGTATCCACCAGTTCACGTAGAACATATTCACGTTTCTTAAGAGCAGCTTCGAATGAGTCGGGTCCTGGAGTGACCGGTTGATCTTCTTCTTCACATGCCCGCCCTGATGTACTCGCGGCGCCAGTCAGAGCAACACTACCGTGTTGTTCCTAAGTGGATAACATAAAGTATAGTTACTTACTACTTAAATTTTATAATAGCTTAATAGTATACCTTATTTTGAAATAGATTGAACAATGGATATTTATATTGTGTACAGTAGGAAAAATGCTAAGTACTCATAGGTTAAATTCAGAGTATCTAAAATTTTGTAACGTTTATTATATATCGTGCAATGTAGGCAAACACACGCTATAAACATAGACACATTCACTCGCTACTTCCATTTTAGAAGTTATTCATAAAAATTCAATCATATTTAGACATATCAACTACCTACTTTTCTACAGTAAATAAATATATCGATCAAAACTTAAAACAGAAAGCATAAACAAATTAAATGAAGCTAACTTTCACTGTCGTAGCTTTAATATATAACAACCTTACTATTCACTTACCTCAGATAGACAATTTGAATGAGTATATTTTCCATGTAGGTGTTCCATCCTGTGATTAATATTTACTCTATCTACTTAAAACTAAATAAGTAGGTAGAAACTGTTGTCAATATTCTAGCGAGTGTAAACGAACCTACATACACTTAATAATTACTTTTCAACTGTCTACCACACAGTTACCTATCTAGTACAGTTATGTATTGTGACACACGAAAAATATTATGACTTGACTTTTAGGTAAAATAATACACATCACTTATAGTACAAATGCATGACTTCTTTCATTAGCCACAACGTTATACTAACATGATGCGCTAGTAAAATAAATCAATCAGTTATAATTAATATTATATTATGTAGATAGGTGTTGGTCACACAGTGCGCCTTAATTACTCACTCCATTAAACTTTGTGTACCCGCGCTCTGCACTGTTAGACAGACAGTGCAGAGCGCGGCTCAGAAATGACAGGTGGAGCCATCTGTCACCCTAGCAAAAGTAGACTGCGGCGGCGGTGTTTAGTGTGCCTCCGCATACCCAGTGGCTAGATGGGGTCATCTTAGTTTCCACACTAGAAGGAAGGGGTTAAGTAGCCGGTAGCCGGGTGCGAAAGATATTTCTTGTATTATTACAATCGAAGACCCCAGGGAGGGCGTGAGTTTTGGTCGTTTCGAGACCGACATAATCGCCTCCACCGGCTTTGGAGGGTGTGGTATCTGGTATCCGTAGGGATTTTGCGCACGATAACGCACGGTTACTAGATATTATTAAAGATGGATTTAACTGTGTAGATCAGCATTTCTCATACCATGGATCGACAAAATTTAGTTAAAACCAAAAATCTCAGGTAGTTAGCGATCCTGACTTTTCAAATGTATTTTTATTTATTTTGGTACAAGTAAATACTTACACATCATATAAATGGTATTAAAATGATATTACTTATATCTGTACGTAATGATTACTTTAACATTTATGTGTACTAGGGGACCTCCACAAACAAATTGGCGATTTCGAAGTTCTGTAGTTAGGCTAAACGGACTTATGGGGGCTCCAACTACCCGTAACGATTGCCATAGATGTTCGCATGGCAACCAGGACTGAGGGCTTAACGAGCCTCTTCGAGGCACGTCCAGAACAGTGCAAATAGTCATATTCATTCATACAAATATTTGCACTCAGCGGGGATCGATCCCGCGCTTCCTGCGTAGCAGTAGCGTTCACTACAGCCACGCCACGGAGATTGTCGCCGTCGGAGATTAACAGAATGATAATATCTAAGGTAGGTATATGAAACGGTTACCATCCGATATAATGTAAATAAAATTGAAGGCAAATTTCGGCGAAAAAATCTTTAGTCAAACCCCAATTATTGCAATCGCAATGTTTTTTGTGCAAATACGTATATAAGCATTACTTAGTACTTTCTACGAAAGTATATATTCACAAAAGGGAAACGAAAAACCATGCAAAAAAAACTAAACGTGAGGCCTATACAATATGACCACATTTGACACATGCTACCTACATGAAGCGAATTTCCTACACTCAAACGCAAAACTATTCAATAATTGTTTTACAAAGCTAACACAAACCAAAATGTAGCTTTTTGTTGCCTGATTTGCTGGTGAAATCAAAATAAAACAGGAAATCTAACCTCACTACTTTACAGTACCCCATACTGGTCGAAATAGCGATTCATTCATTGGCATTAGCGGTTGAATTTCATTAAGTAAGTACATACTCAGTTACACCTTTATATTATAATATAATCAATAAATATTACAGTTTCATTATTTGGCGATAAATAGTATCAGGAATGTATGTCGGGTAGCACTAGAGTGAGAGTTCGGATTGATGGAACACTTTCGGTCAAACATAACAAAGGATATTTGTGTTATAGGTACTATTTAACACGGGTACATACTTATTATGAATGACTCGAAACTGTTAAAAATATTACTGGACCTAATGGTCTAATAGGCTAAGTCATATTATGAATTAGTTTACAAAAGACAACAAACTATTATTTACCTACGTAAAAGTAGAGAAAACTAACTACTAAAATTACAAGACTCATCATATTCTGGTACCTGCTGAATTAGTTTAGAAACGAATTAAAATGAAAGTGTAAAGTTGAAAAACGAGATACTGCACTAATAGCATATTTATATAACGAATTCTAAATGTACAATATAATTTTAATGGAAATTTTGTAAAAATTAATTTATATTGTAATTTACGGTACTATTAGGTTAATTAAGCGTTAAGTAACTGGTTACTAGGTAGGTAATTGATTTAAATTATAAAGTAATACTTGTAAGTATTACTTAGAATTCTAGCCAAATAGATAGGAGAATGTATAATTGAGCAAATTCTCCATCGTTATTTTGAGCAGTATGGACATGACTAGTAATACAAAAGAAAGTGACATGCACACTTCATGCATTAATGCAGGGCCGAACCATCCGCTCCTTCACGATCTGCTCTATTTCTGCAATATCGGCGGCGCCGTTATTGCTTTCCAAAGCATCAATAGCCAGAGAGTTCTGAAAATATTCACTATCATATAACCTCCTGCTGATAGAATACCTATACTGAGCCAACACTTAATTGTAGGTACGTAAGGGCTGGTAAAGATGAATGTATGTATACTATCTATTAGTGTAAAGAGGTATACTCACTCGTGAGACAGGAGATGAAGCTGCTGCTGGAGTTGGCTGCTGCAACACAGCTTGTGGATTCTAGAAAATGTATGTTAATTAGCAGTGATATGTATGTATACATGTCCAGCTGTTCAGACCCTAAGTCTGCCGGATGCGTACTCAGTTTTTCCGCAGATTATCCAAAATTTTCTTACACAATTAGTCTTTCGCAGTCCATTGCTGGAAATACGCCTCTAACGGCGTTGGGAAGTTTTGGCCTACTTTTTCCACGCTAGCTAAAATGGCTGGCTCTATGAGGATCGACCACGTCATCTCATTTGAAGTGTGTCGTAAAAAGCGAAAAACGGAAAGCGCAGACGATATCATCGTGGGAAACAAAACCCTGTATTAACCTGTTCAGCCAGCATGGGTTTGCCAATTAATTAGTAAGATATAGATATAATAGAATTTTGTTAGGTGAATAGTAAATCAAATTGAACAATATAAGATGAAAGCTAAATAATCAAGTGAAATTCAAAATGAAAAGGTAAATAATAATTGATTGATTTGATTATTTATTTACATATATATGTATTCACCGACAACAAACTTTTTCTATTACGGTTCGCGAGAAGCTTGAATGAAGAAAGAAAATAAATCATTTTTATAGACTAAACACGATCTAATTTTGGATGTTATTACGTGGCATAATCCTTATATCTAATACTCGTAATATACGTAGGTATTACTAAGTGGCAGGTGTGGTTGTGGTGGCGTGTGACTGGTAACATCAGATAACAGAGTGTGGGCTAAGTCACAGAGGACGAATAACTTAAACTCCACGGAAGATCACGGACCCGATTATCGGAACGCGCGGTAACCGGAGAAATTTGTCACTGGGAATGACTTAGCTACCATGTCCCAGAGGCACCGGGACTGTACAGCTCAGATTTTTACAGGATTGGGTTCATGTCCTCGCTCTCATGCCTTCTTTCGGTATAGCCCCGAAAACATCTAGGACCCATGCTATCGGTCCGACGAGAAGACTCGTAACGTCGAACGATACCGTCCGGTGCGCATTGATGATCCTGATGGACATGGTGCGCTGTTAAACAAACCGGATACAGTACGGGGTCGAGTGCCACCTGCTAATGGATGTTTAAAATTTTTGATTAATATTGACTAAAAGTAATCAAGGTAAATAGATGCTTTTAATTCTATGGTCCTTAATAAAGCAACATAAAATAGAGTCATGCGGAAATCTTCAAGGATAGCACCACCCGTGCTATGTTGGAACTAATTAAAATTGCCGTCTTGAATCCTTAGATGCCTTTGACGCGTGATTGCGTAAGACATATCCCTTGCGAGGGATCTGGGAACCCCGGCTGATCCAGGGATACCTACGATTTAAAGATGGCTCCCTCGAATGTGGGAAGTACGGTTTCTCCAGCGTATCGCGCCGGTCTATTTCCGCTGAGGTGACAGGCGGCCCCACATAATTCCAAATCACATAGAACCGAGGGGCGTAAGTTGGTCAAGGTACCGATAGGTCTATTTTCTTAACCAGCACTTCCTGAGGAGCCCCTCAAGAACATTGAAAGATTATTTTGTTTGAATTACTGATCTGTTTTATACTGTAATTTACGAGCTGATGCCGACGGACCCGCGTGAATGTTGCTTATCTTTATATCGGTTTTCAAAAATAAAAGAGTAAGTATCTTTGTGAATATTCAGGGAAAATATTTTTCTTTTATTACTATTCACTAATCAATAATATGACAACAGCCAATAACATCAACTATCGCACCTCAAGCGGTTCCCGTATCTCATTATGACACTTTGCAAACATATACCTAAATATACTTAGCAATCGAATCATGACCTAATCAACGGTGATCGACTGTTCGACCATACCATACATACATAAATGTTATTAACAGGTAGGTAGGCAAGGGACGCCGTACGCAAACTTTTTAATAGTTGCACCGGGAACGAGTTCTCATACAATTTGCCTAGAACGGTACAGACTCTACCCTGGCACCGACTTCAAGGAAAGTTTTACCTGTATTTTAATCTAAGAGGTATATCTGTAATTAACTTATTTTTTATTTCCGATTATTGTTGTTCTTGTTGTGGGTGCTAGCACATCTGCCTGCCTTCGGAATATAGGCGTCAGTTTATGTTATGTTTGTTATTTTAGAAGTTGGTTGAATGTTTTTGTTAAAATTAATCTTATTTTTCACTTTTTAGTGACCAGAAGGTGGATGAGCTCTCCACCTGCACCACACGTATGAGATAGCTACATTGGTGGTTGTATTTTAAAAACAAACAATTTAAATACGAACTTGAAGTACCTGAAAACTAGAAGGCTATACTATGACGGATTGTTGAATGCTGAATGCTTAATGAACTACTTCTAGAATCAATAAATATAGGAATATTTTTTTGGTTATTGGAGGACCAATAACTCAAACCAGACTTAAGTTGTGTCGTTAACGTGTTCTATTATCAGTCTATGTAGTTCAAATTTAGACCATTCCAGTATATCCGCAGCCATAGTTAAGGTACGACTGCCTGATAGGATGGAAATAATACCCTCTATTGAAGTGTGATAATTTTTTTTTATTGAACTTTATGCACACGTACATAGGCGGACTTAATGCCGTAGGCATTCTCTACCAGTCAACCAAAGGTGGTGCAGAGAGATATTCAGTAGGTGCATTATTGAGAGTGAATTTACCAGTTAAATATACTTAACAAGGTATGCCACTGAGGCAGTAACATAACATCATCATACCCATACCACTGTATTCATGTACTTAATTTGTAATCATTGCCGCGATTCTGCCAATTTGTTAAGGAGTAATTGACGAACTTTCGCCTTAAATACATGAATGTTGGTGGCCTTCCTGATTTCAAGACGTAGGGCATTATACAGGAACACAGATTGTATAGTAAACTAAGAGTGAACAAGGTCAAAGATTATTTTCTGAGCGAAGGTATCTAGTGTGATTTTTAAACATGTATTGAATTCATCATTCGATTCGATTCATGCTGTAGGTACCTACATTGCTAAAGAGTTCCATTGCCTGTGTTTGCACTCCAAGTCTAATGTCCTTGATCACAGTACGTACATTACTGTATTTACAGGAATTGTCGTGTTAAATGCTAAATCTAACAAGGCATCGATCATTTGACATTTTCTATTTGATATTATGGAGTTGCCTTGGGAATCTCTGGTACCCAAGGCCCAATATCAATAAATTTTATATAGCATACTATCTCAAAGCTAAACCAAAACGAATAAAAAAAGATTTTTTATATCGGTGTATTAACGCTGGAAATATCATTGAATATTCTGAACATTTCTGCGTACCCGTTCGAAAAATGCGGCTGATTTTCTGGTATTTGTTGAAGAATTTTATGCTCTATACCTGAAACTCCTTATCAGATTCTTAAAAAAAATTAAGGTTCATCGCGGAATATAAAACGCTTTTAATAAAACAAAGCATTTTTGCTCCACCATTGTAATACTCTACGTGTTTGTAATGGTGACCCTCTTTCCTGAGACTTTGCCTTCAGCTTACCATCAGGCGAAGTGAAGTCAAAATGACGTACCCTAAATAAAAATAAAATTCTTCGCCGTCTGTGATAGAAGGTATGTTGAACTGAATTTGACTACTAATAAAAAAAGGGGAAAACTTAAAAAATAAAAATAATTGGTATCTGATAGTAGACTATAAGAGTGACTGATCAGGCTCACACATAACTACATAAGATGTAGGGAAAAAGGATCTAAAAATCGGGCTATGCAGTCTATCTAGCCACTGATAACCGCTACGGGAACAAATATTCGAGAATGGGCCTTCACTAGACGTTCTGAATACATGCGGCAGACTGTTGCTAAACAGAATGGCGTATTTGGCACAACCTGTCACATTTATGAACAGCTCATTAACGACACTTCAGTATATCAGAAATCGTTGTTCAAAAAATGAATCTTAAATTTATAAGCGCTTGCCTTCTAACGACAGACAGTCGAAATGGGAGGTCGTAGCAATAGTAATCCACTTGCGTCTCATTGGATCTCATTGTTCTAGATATTAATATGATTTTCTTTCAATAGTATTACCGTGTGGCTTCCTGTCGAAGTTAATTTGAAAGGCCAACCCTCTGTTCCAGATGTTGGCGTATAACGCGCTTAAGGTATAGAGTTGCCCCCGTAGCGTGTACTTTTTTTTTTTTTTATCGTGCGAAAAATCTCCCTCGGATACCCCACCGGAGCCGGTTGGGAAGGTTATGTCGGACTCGAACCGACCAAAATGCACGCCGTCTTTGGGTCTTCAGTTGCCGGAGGTGAGGTAGTAGTCAACATATCCCTCGCACCCCGGCAGAAATGTGTTCAAATGTGTTTTCATAACATACATATTCATAACATGTTTCATTTCTATCCGGCTCATAACCTCGTCGTCCTACTACAGAATAATAAATAGTTACTACGTAAATCCTACGTAGAAACCCATTGAAATATACCTACCCACCTACATGCAAATGAATAAATTGAACCATTTCTGTCATCGTCTATCGTCATTTTTGTAGATAACCTGATCCCTGCATCCTCTATTTTAACCCCTATCTTCGCGGGATAAGGTAACAATATGTCCTTCTTCTTTCCCAAGTTCTAGTCCATCACTGAGCAAAAAACATAAAGATCGTTTCAATTCCATATTTCAAGGATAGAGGCGTGAAAGCGTAACATCCAGGTAATAGATCACCTTATCAACACACAGCTCATGCGCCACCTAGAGAATCACTCCCTAATTAACGACCGACAATATGGTTTCAGGCCGAAACGGTCAACGGGTGATCTTCTGGCGTATGTTACACATCTTTGGGGTGAGGCTATGGACAAGCATGGTGAGTCACTGGCTATTAGCCTAGACATCGCTAAAGCGTTCGATAGAGTCTGGCACAAATCGCTTCTTTCCAAACTACCCGCCTTCGGTCTGCCTCTTAGACTGTGCATTTGGGTTGCTAGCTTCCTGCAGGGGCGCCGTATTCGCGTTCTCTGTGATGGACGAGCATCGGAGTTCCTGCAGGTAAATGCTGGTGTGCCGCAGGGGACACAAGTGAGTCAACACGCTACTGAACGACAAGTATGAGTATCTGATAGGCAGAATTCAAATCTTTCGCTATAATAATAATAGGATACATCATGTTTGATGATTTTGTGGTCTAACCGAAATTTCGGCGCTATTGCAAGCGCCACGATCACAGCTTATGACGACCGCAGAGCTAGTTCTTATTACACCAACCGTATCGGTCTACCCTTTTTTTCACTCGTTTAATACGCGCGACGCCACTACCACTGTCCGCGTTCTCACGCTGTACTCAATCGCGACATATAATACTCACTTTTTTGGAGATGCCGTTTGTTTGGGTTTTATGAACTAACGAACCCTAATCTAATCCTATCCATCTTGAATAAAATGAGATTCAAATAAATTTCAATCAAAACGACTGGAGCTTCCAAACCTAATTTAACAGCAGGTGTGAGTGACCAAGAACAGAACGACCGCACGCACCACAAAATCACAGTCACAGGGTAAAAGATAGATTGTTCATGGTGTATTTAGCAAAATAGAAATCACATTCAACAAAGAGAAATGAATAAACTATTTCGTTCTGATCGTCTTGTAACAATTTACTTAATCTAGCTTGAGAATGGAAGTTCCGGCGGCAAGTAAGACTATCCCTTGTTTACCTTGTCCTATTTCCGTAGTTTTGCTTTTCTTTTTGCAAATACATCATAAGGACGCGGACATTCCCATGTTTCAGATTTCATTAGGTCTCATGTTTGAATATTTTAAATTTTATTTTATGTAAGTACCTACACCTTGCCTGACAGTCACCACGAAAGTAAACAGGCAGTACAAACTAATGGAACCGTTCTCCAATTATATCTTAGCAATAAATTTAGCAATTCATTTTTATTTTAAAAGCGAAAGTTTTTTCACGTGAATCTTCTAGACCTACATAGGTATACCATGACCTAAATTATTCTTATGTGAAGATCGGGAAATCGCCGTAACACCTTGTTATAAATAATGTTATAGTACTTACGTTAATTGGTTTCATAGGTGGAGGTAATTCAACATCTGCAGCTTCATCTTCTGCTTCATCCAACTTGCCAACTTCATGATCATCGTGGCGGCCATTGTCTCCCACTGTTCCGTAGGGAAGCTAAACAAAACGATTATAACGTTAACAGCTATTTCGATAAATTTCTAATATTGAAAAACAAAGTTAATAATGTTAACCAAAGGTTCATGGACCAATCGACTGTTGGTAAACCGTTTCAGAGTCGGTATAAATACCTCATTATAAAACTGGAAACTGAACTACCTTTATCTATAGCAAATACCTAAGCGATATATTAGACATTCCATAAATTACCCTTAGGTATAACATTTCAAAATGTACGTATGTAAATCACCACCGTTTATAAAGATTACTTTAACTTACAGGAACGCATTTTTGCAAAACATTACAGGATTTAAAAGTAAAAAACAAAACAAAAACTGATTTGGTACGTACCTTGAGTTTCTTATCCGACGGAATCTTCTTCAGAGGAATAGGTTTATCTGTGTTGGCAGGGGATTGCGGGCCAGTTGGTTTCTCGGTCTTGCCTTGGGATTGTTTCCGCAGTCCCAACCAACGTTTTCTAAGCGTGGGAATAGTAATAATAATGATTATCTATAATAATGAAAATCACATTAAAAGGATAAAACATGATAATATAGTGCAACCACGATGTAACAAATCTGATCGTTATATCAAACTATACTTTATACAGAGTTTCGTTAAATTGAGGCTTTTTCGGTTTGAAATTTATTTTCAATCAATCAATTAGTCTATCCAATGCACTGCTGGACACAGGCCTCTGCCAAGATGCGTCATTGCTCCAGAAATTTGTTATAAGTATAGAGGTAAAAAAGGAAGTTTTTCAAATTCCTTTATGTATTATGCATAAATATACATATAAATACTGATGGAACTGTATACAATGTACCGATGTATGCATGTAAAGATTTTGGGTGGACAAAATTCTTTAAATAGAGGTAGGTATTTACACTTTTACTTTGATAGTAGAAAATTTGTTAAGTATCAAGAAAGGGGTACAGTTAGAAATTCGTCTTAAAGATGTAAGTTTATTTTCTATTCACTGTTATGGACAATTTAAAGGGGATTGCGAAAAGTTCGTTATATTGAGGTGCATTTCGTTTACATTGAGGTTGCACTATACACCTAAAGAGCTGACCCCACCCCTGGACTTCGTCGACAAATAAATAATTTTCGAATAGTAAGCAGGTATGGTAATCTGCCGAATATATTGACAGTTACGATTAGGTACTGTTCTGCTCCCTTAGGTAGAGGCGTGATGATAAATGGACTATTCAACACAAAAAAAGAAGTGAAACATTAGCGACTTTAAAATATTAACAATAAGTAATATGAATCTCCTTGATTATATGCACAGTGAGGTTCGTATTTGAAAAAATAAATCATTGTTATATAATAATAAAGAAAATAAATCACAACAGACTAATCTTAATGGTAATAGTAAAATAATCGCCTTCAAAAGAAACGAAGATTTTTGTTTCTGTTCGAAAGTGAGAGTTAAAAGTGTTTCACTGCGACAAAAACGAACATAAGTGTTTACTTTAATCCACAATATATCCCACGCGCATATTTTAACTCCGTTTTATCCGTTTGTACTTCATAGAAGTGAGATCCGAATCAATCGTACAATCGCTGGTCAAAATAATATCAAATGACCAAATTTAAATGATATCTACAGTCATATCTGCAACTGTAATGTGTGTCTGTT
Organism: Pelosia muscerda; assembly: GCA_963691645.1. Classification (NCBI taxonomy): domain Eukaryota; kingdom Metazoa; phylum Arthropoda; class Insecta; order Lepidoptera; family Erebidae; genus Pelosia; species Pelosia muscerda. The sequence goes on along the minus strand of OY829098.1, from coordinate 17,317,843 downwards.
TGTGTTTGGACTAAAACAATGTTATCAATTGGGGCGAGACAGTTTTCTTTCTCTTGCAGTGATATCTCTAGGCTCTTTCGACACGCTTCGCATGAGTTAGGAGTGGTAATATTCGGTCGCCGTCACTACAAGGATGATAATAATCACTAAATACTTAATAAACAAATCCATTCGTTACGCCTCATTCCCATTGGGGCTGGCAGATACCATATATATAACATCCTGGTAACCTTAGCTTTTTGGAAATTCCGCAAATAAAAAGAGATAAATGGAGAATAAAAGCAAATAATAAATAAAACGTGTGGAACCGATTAGTAGAATAATGTTATAGTTTAAATAAGCAACAAATTTATTAGCACGACAGCATCGTATAGAACATTAATATCGGATCCACTGCTTACACAATCATTAACTACAGTTAGTAAATAAATAAGAAACTGTTGTGTACGCCAAGCGCGTAGCGTTATAAAGGGCGGTATCTGATACTACATTGCATATGTGATTACCACGCGATCGGTAATTTGAGAAATCAGCTTATTTCAGCCACAGCTGGAACATTTTAGGCATAGCGCATTGCATCGGCCATAGAGGCCGAGCAACAGGCCACAATAACACATATGTAACAGAATACGTAAACCGCATTACTGTACTTGATATATCGAGCGTCATTACTACTTACAGTTTCGCATTCATTTGCCAATTGAAGTATTCATCACAAAATAAAAGATCGCACACAATTTTAAAACAGTCACTAAGATGTACCTATTAATTATCTACAAAAAAATATTTAAATTGAAATTTTTTCATTGAAATGTTTGTAATGAATAAACTCAAAAACTACTGTGCCGATTTCAAAAATTCTTTCACCATTGGAATGCTTCATTCACCCTAAGTAATATAGGCTATACTTAATGCTAGGAAAGATTAGGGATCCTTACTAAAAGTAAAGTAATGTAACTCAAGGTATAAAAAAGTGCCCGAAAACGTCTTTCGCAGTATGCGCTGCGGAAACATGATGATAGAACAACAGTACTTTTAAAGCAGAAAGGAGAGACGGAAGAGAACACAAGCGAGTAGAGTCGAGTGCAGAGGCGAGTAGGGAGCCGCGGGCTACAATTAGTATTCTATATAACTACTATAGGTTGTCGAGGTCACATGGCAAATAGGGCAAAATATTGAAGATCAGCCAAACCTGCGGTTAGACTAGGAAAAATGAACTCTAGACTCCCGAGACTTTTCACAGTTTCGGATGCGACTGGGATAAACGAAGTTAGGGAAATAATGGATTAATTCAACAATATCGTAAAAGGCTTAAATGACGTCTGGATGCAAATGGAAGGTTGACGCCTCTGCCAACTCCGAAGGAATTTTCAAATTTTCAAATATGGAATGCTCGAGTGGCGTTTCTACGCAGTCTTAATAATGCAAATGGAGTCGCGGTAATCGTATTGCATTAATTTGCTACATAAACTTGTGCAGCTTTTCATTGCATTGACATAGGAGTTTGATTTTTTCACAGCTAGCCAAAAGGCTTCGGTATGAATTTCAACTGGATACCTATAGGTAGGCATTCCTGCGAAAACGGTCTTGAGAGACAGACGGACAGTAAAGTGATCCTATAAGGTTTACGTTTATTCTTCTTGTGGTGCGGGACCCTAAGAATAAGAAATGCTTACAAGACAGAGTGGACCATAATAAAAGATTTTAAAAAGAAATGAGATGCCATCAAAAACAATACTTGTAAAAATACAAGTCTCACAGCTCAGTTCTACCGTAACTTATTGTGAGATTCGTGTAAGACCAAGTCAATTTATGTACTTAAGATAATCTGTTTGGAAGATATAATGTAATTAGCTAATCTACCCACATATTATAGTGAGCATGTAAATATTATAAATCTTTTATGATTTAAATAAAATTATGTAAGTTTACAAAATAAATTGTGTAAGTACATACTTACCTATTGAGTTATAACAACATAGTGGTCATTGATTTACATTCTTAAGTATTTGTTTAGATATTGTGGAGTAACAAAACACTGTTATATTACGTACACAGTTGGAAGTAACAGCTGAAACTGTTTATAAATACGAAAATGTCCATTGCACATTTGTGTGCAGTTTGCTTAACTCGAATGACTAAATCAGTATTAACTTCTGCAATGATTATGTAAATCATAAGACGTGTTACTCATATACATACCTACTGAAGTTTCATAGTTGTGATTTATAACCTTGAAACGGGTCACGTTCATTGATACACATTTTGATGAATACAATTTGTATAATAATAAAAATGTGTCACTATTAATTGCATTTATAATACTTTATCTCACAATAGATCCGTTGGCACGGTTAGGACTTCAGTGAACCAAGGGCTTATTCACCACATTGCGGTCAGACTCCAGAAACGAAGGACAAAAAAATTATGTGGATCAAACTTTATTACGTAGATATCACAGATACCAGTAGAATCACAGTGGAGCCGCACATGTGCCGCTTTATTCACTTAAAACTTACTTTACGTGAACAACTTGTTTCCACATAGCTGGGGCACGGTGGAAACATATCACATCACTGTCACAAACGCTCTCGACCACACTTGTGGTTGCACTGAGTAACGTGAAAAATGTGCACAAACACCGTTATCTAGTTCTATTTCGAAGGAGTAAATAATCTGATCAGGGGACGGTCGACAAGGAGCCCTATCAGACGATATACGATAATGGTGTAATAAACGTCAATTGACAGCACCGCACTGAGGACTGCGAGCGATTTGCCGGCACAATATTAATCGTCTCTCACACTCATGTTTGATGTCGAGGATACCACCTTATGAATTAATGGGGTTGTCCAATCTGTGATTTACGTTAAGCGCTGACTCATTTATATAATATCTACTTTTAAATTACCTACCATAGTGGTACATATCATGTCCATACGTTTAAATATCGTTATCATACATTCTACAGTAAAACAAATTTTAACGTTCTGATAAGATTTAAACCAAGATTACAGATATCAGAGTTAATGGATCACTTTACGTGTGACGTAAATGAATACCTTTACTTATTACTACACATATAATTGTTTGTCGGGCAATAAGGTATGTACAATAAGAACGGACGAGATTAGATAACAGAAATTGTAAGGTATTGATAAGAATTTATTCCTCAGTCACTTGGGAGTTATAAAATAAATACCTAGTGTACGTGTATCTCAGGTAATATATAATAACACGATACCCACCAATTCGAAACATAATATCGTGGTCTTGCAAGTGATAATCGTTTTGTATTGTGTTAATTATGATTAGTCAAGGGAGATACGACCCCAAAGGGAAATAATCCGCTTCAATGGAAGGTTATATGTTTTTATCATTATACAGTTGTTCTGATTTTAACTAACTAACTCTACACTTCTTATAACTTTATCATAATCATTCCGTTAATTCTATTGGCATCCTAAAAAGCCGCGAGAAATATGGACCTATGCACAATTACGCATATATTATATTGACAACAAATAGTTACGTAATATTTTGGTCGAAGCAATATTAAACATGATACACTAGAACAAATTTCGGTTTTAACTAGAATAGAAGGCAAGGGACCCTAAATAATTGGTAGGTACAGCAGTATACATGTGAATAAAGATTATCATATATTATATAGTGGTACAAATGAAAAAAAAAAGTTTGATACAAGTGCATGACATACAGCAAACACATGTTTAGAGTAGACATTGGTATACTAACAGTACACAGAACACACACCTTAGCGTAATGGAATAAAAGATATAAGAGATATAAGGGAATTGAGTATAAAGATAACGAGATTCGATGGTATAACCTGATAAGACGGCAACAGTTGGCACAACAGGGTTGCGAATTAGTCGCGTCGGCCGGCATGGCTGGCGATAGTGCGCGCGACGTCGCCGCGACGCCACTAAACGACTGAGACTGCTGCTCTGGGTATCGCTCAAGAATTAGATAAACCACACCGAGATAAAAGATGACTAATCATTACAACTACAGTATTTATTAGAGATACGATACTGTATTGTTAACTGAATGATATCTTTTTGTAACTTAAATTCAAGAAACTTAGATAGTTAATTAAGTAGGTACCAAATTACGTATACCTAATATTAACTGTGTTGAATATTTTCAGCAAATACTTCGTCAAAGAAAGAAGTGACTGAAGAGATGACGTCTGACAGAAAAGCAAGAAAGAAAATGGCATGTGCCAACCAGGGTAGGTAGTGTATTGACAGGAATAGACTTACCCACTGAACGTTTTACGATGCTTAACTGGACTTGCCGCGCTGGTTGCTCCAGGATCGGAACTAGATGCCTCTGCAAAAAAAAAAACACTGTCAACAAATGCACTTACAGCTCTTTTATTGATATATTATTTTAAAAGAGCATTAATAACTAAAATGAATTTTAAACCATTTGCATTATTTAAAATATTTAAAATATTCTAGGACAATCTACACAACGTCACCTAGACCCGTGGTAAGCATAGTTTAACTAGCTTGTGTTACGGGTTCTAGAATGCGGATAAACATACATAGATACATTTTTTTTTTTGTAAATACATACATATTATACATTATACACCGAAAGATATTTCGGTACTCTCGGATGTATGAATTGACCTGAGTACTGAGTATATAACTGAAGATTCAACTTGAAACGTTTACGCATCACTACATAGTTCCTATTCCTATGTCTTTATGTCCCTTTGTACGCTTAAATCTTTAAAACAACGCAACGGATTTTGATGCAGGTTTTTAATAGATAGATTGATTGAAGAGGAAGGTTTATATGCATATAACATCATGCTACAACCAACTGGTGCAGAGCAGAAGTGAAAAATGTTGCAAAAACGGGGTGACGCAGACGAAGTTGCGCGGGTCAGCTATTTATTGAGAAAGAGCTCCTAACGGACAGGCCTTTATTGCGGCACCCTAAAAATATTATAGACACTATGTTTTGCTTCAAAAGTTTATAATCATATAAACTATTCAATAAGAGGTATTTAATTAAGAGTGAACCTAAGTGTGGCGAGCAGGCTTTTCCATCGACGTGAAAAAAGCAGTACCTACAGAAGTGAGGTTACTGGTGAAGTGGTGAAGCGTACGCCTATGCTCCCGTGTCTTACGATCTTATATATTTATAGAGATATTCGATACTTGAAAATGGCATTCATTCAATGTGTTTATGATGATGATGACTGTTATGTAGGTAGCTGAGATTAGTGAACGGCGTCATTAACGGCTTTAAATAGCCTCGATCAACCAAACCTCGATTGTTAGGTTGTATAATAGCGTATGATGCTATGTATGTAGATAAATGAATATGGCTCAACAGACATCAGACAAATACGTGTTCGATTGTGAAATTGTTTTAGGTCTTTTAGTAAATCCTACAATATTTTATTACGAAATACTACCTACTATGATCCCTCAGTTCATACGTACAATATGTTTTGTATACCTATTGTATTGTATGTATGAACAGAGGGCTCATAGTGATATTTCGCAATAACTTTGATATTCATTAGGGTGCTGGCGTCTGTAACGATTCTTAGAAATGTTAAAATGCATAACGTCACTCCAGATTAGAAGAGAAATGTAAGTAATTCATTATAGGTAGCATCAGTATGTGTAGCACAAAACTAATTAAGGCACTACTTAAGCTGTGCGTATAGAGGAGCAATTAAGTATACCTATTAGCTACCAACGAAGTCGATATGAGCTAAATACAACAGGTAATGGAAGACATTTAAGAGTATATACTTGTACACACATACTGAAATCTGTAAAGTGATGAACAAGTTTAACTTAATAACTAATATTTTGCCTGATTTTTCATTTGCGCAAAATAACCAGTTAATAACAATATAATGAGCAGCTAAAGTGAAAGTTACTTACAGTAAACGATTTTAAATATATTTAGTTTTGGAAATTCAATATCTTGAGCCACAGGAAGACGCTGACGTTTAATCGTGACATCATTCCTTCTTAGCGCATAGTCCAACTGCATGGTACCCATGTTGTTTGCACTTTGCACGTTAGGGGCAGGGGTCATCTCCAAGAGATGTCCCCGGGTCTGCCGGGGTGCGAGAGATATGTCTTGCATAATCTCACCTACGGCAATTAAAGACCCATAGCCGGCGTGCGTTTTAGTCGGGTCGATTCCGACATAACCTCTCTCACCGGCTTAGGTGAGATAGGTATCCGTGTGGATCTCGCGCACGGTAAAAAATTGTCAACTGCATGGAGCGCTAGAGTATAATTTATCGCATTTAGCTCAGTCTCAGTGTTGCGATTACACGTGTATGGTTCATAATAAGAGTCATGTCAAATTAAACAAGGCATTTAAAAAGTTATAAGTTTGATCTCAATTGGATTGTTTATAGAGGTATTTTATTCTACGTTGGGAACTCAAAATTATGAAAATTCGTAGTTTCACTTTAGTAGTATAATAAATTATTTTACAAGCCTTAAGCCGTTTTCGTTGTCCTGCCCTGCGTTGTCGGGTCTCGGTCGTTGTCGACTCGACCTGTCCTGCCTTGGATCGTTTCGAAAACATGTGGGAATGTTTCACCAGTTAGAGGTCAATCGACACGACAACGCATGAATTATTTAATTTTTTACTTTTTGGAGGTATTTTTTGTGTCGGGGGCTTTTTAAATTTTATATTGCATTTTTATAAATATTGTGGTCTACTATTACTGTATTCGATAATAACTTATAAAGATATTCAATATATGAATAAATAAAATATTAATGCTGATCTAAAGTATTTCAAAGAAATTCGCTTAAATTGCCAGCGGTCGTTTACGTAAATAAGGAAAGTGCAGCAGTGAATGCATACTTTTAAACTTTGCAAATTATTTGTATCAAATCGGGGTTCAAATAGCCATATACAAATACTTGCACTGAGCGGGGATCGGCCCGCGCCTCCCGCGTAGCAGTCGCATTCACTACCGCCACGTCATAGAAGTTAATTTTTTTTATGTCACGCGCTACATGACTCGTCGAAATGGGCAAAAGGTGATCTTTTAGCAGCAGTTTTAAAAAATCTGAAAAATAACTTCAATAAAGGCTACATTAATATTATAGGAAGCTCGTGAAATATGTACATATCGTGAATAGGGTGTAATCGGAGATAAATAGACTTCTATATATGTATACTATTATATACCTAATTGTAAAAGTTTATGTTTTATCCGCGATGGACGCAAAAACTACTGAACGGATTTCGATGCGGTTTTTTGTTGTTTTAAGGAGTTTGGTCCATCTTAAAATCTTGCGCTTGTTTGATTGCAATCGGTTGAGTAGAACCAGAGTTATGATTAGTAATATAGAATTTAAGTTGCACAAATGGCGCTTACGTCGCGATAACCGACTGACACGCGGGCGGAGCCGTGGGCATAGGTTGGTGAGTATATAAATATGTATGTATTTATTAGTGCTGTAGTTTATTCATTGAGTTTAGGAAAATGCTGACCAGAACCTGTGAATCAATACCGTTCATTTAATATAGTCCATTTGTTTAGGTACCTCCTTAAAAAAACGTAAACAATCTTGGTGTGTCTTTTTAATAAGTTTTGTTCAAAAACTCAGTATAAAAATAGTTTTCTGCTTAGAAACATATTATGAAGACTAAATATCGGTATCGAACCACTAATTAGTCAGTTAGATAGCTTAGGCTTAGTTGCTCCAACTACCTGTTAAAGTTAAGGTTTCCGTCAAATTTCACAGTAACAGTAACATTGATTCTAATGGCTATGTGTGTTGCACTAGTGTATTTAGCAGCTCTGTCAGAGTTGTCTTTTTGATAGAATTTGACGTTTGAGCGTGGCCGGTTACAGTCAGTTATGACGCAAGTTATGACGTGATTTTTACAATTGTCAAATGGTGCAAAAACTTTTTATACTTGACCGGTACTTTAATTGCACTGTTCATGTAAAGTAAAGTATGATCGTGCAACCCCGGTTTAGTTTATTTGTTTAACATGTGTTTTTATTAGAAGTTGCCACAATAAGTACCTACCTAAACAAATGGAGTAGGTATAGGTGTTTTGACATTCTTGATCCAGCAACTCGAACACCCCTTTATACGAGGGACATGCCAAAAGAAGGTAGATACTCTTTACTCATTAATTTATCCCTAGCATATTAGAACTTTACGTAAAGGCCCGGTTATTGAGTAATAATTTTAAATATGAAAGATTTATTGATTTCAGTTATTTCTATTTAAATATTGCTGAGAGAATCTGACGGAAATTCGTTCGCACAGTAAAATCAAGGTTTTTGTGAACTGAGTGAGACCGCCACTATACCTGCAATAATGTCAGATCGTGCTAAATTGTGTTTGAATTGTATGCATTTGACCGAGACAACCGTAGTTCCTATTTTTGCCATTTCACGAAAACGTTGGTATTACAATACCAATGGAGCTCACGCGAAAAAATATTTTCGGACAATGATTTTTTATGACTATAAAAAAGGTTTAAGGCCTCAAGAGAGTGTTTTGAACTTTTGCTTATTACGTACTTTTGGTGAATCTGCTTGTTCAGGTGCAAAGTGCTTCTTCTAAACTAAGCAAAGCCATTGGCTTTGCTGAGTTCAGAAAAGGACGCGAAAGCTTTGAAGATGAGTTGAAGAATAGTCGGCTGCCAACAGCGGTCACTCAAGAAAATGTTCGAGCAGTCGAACAACTTGTTTGTGCAAATCGATGAATTAAGTATGAAGAACTCGAGGGAGAAGACTATCATACACGACCACCTCTCTCTGAGTAAACGTTGTTCGAGATGGGAGCCGCACAAACTCACAAATGAGCAGAAAGGGCATGGGCATCGCGTGGTTTGGTTTAAGTTTATGATGATGATGATTCAACGGCGGCGAGAAAAATACGTCTATGGTATACTAACTGGTGATGAAACATGGCCATATAACTACGATCCTAAAACAAAGCAATAATCGAAGGTATGGTGGTCGTGTGACGAAAAATGCAGAAGCATGCTGTTTCCGAAAACAAAAGAAAAATTAAAAGGAAAGAAATTTGAAAGTAAAGAAGATGCACTCGCTGCATACAGTTTGGGGATTTCCGAGGTGCCTAAAGAAGTATTTTTCACATGGTTTAGACGTATGGAAAAGTAGGTATATCCGTGCTCAGGGTGAATACTTTGAGAAGACTAATATTTACAATAAACAACAAAATATATAATTTTCGAACATCTAGTTTCATTTGGCATGACTCTCGTATTATTGAATCTCATGAAATTAAAAAAAAAATTCTTTCTGTAATGCATAATTATTTTTCTATCTCGTTTTGGAACTTAATTACACAGATCACGTGTAAAGAGACTAATGCAAATACCAAAATTTCGCATTGTTCTCATTACATACACACTTTCTTTAATGAGCCGTAACTTCACGCTCATACAAGTACGGAACACACAACCAAAACCGTCCACTTTCAAACAGTTACCATTTTATGACTACGCGTCACTGATAAATATCTTCTGAAACAGAAGGTATGTGTTGTAAAATGATAACGATAGTTAAAAAATAATTGGTTTTATAAAAATATTTGGATGCTTTTATTACTGAAAATCTCACTTTTGTTCACTCATTGTTGGGTGTTCAGTTACTGCACTTATCCTACACTCCGCGGTACATGGATGCACTAAAAGGGACGAGTGATGATTTGACGAGTGGCGATTAAAATATTCTACATAACTAGTTTCTGATCAGTTCTATACTCTACTTTATTTCAAGTGACAATGTGTACCGCGACCCACATAAACGTACAGATTCATGTTCATCGCTATTTAGACAAGAACATGGGGAGCATGGTAACACAAAGCACGACATTACCTTTAAACAGCAACAACAGTCTATAACACCATGAGCAAAGAAACATATTGTAGGCCGTTAGCAGTTGTCTCGTTGACAGCCAGCGTTTAAAGGTAACTGCGGCTAGCGGCTTGCGGCCCGCCCGGCGAAGCGATAGGGTTGTTCGACTCACCAACTAAATTAAGGTTCTTTAACAGATTTATTAAATACTGTTGCTCTCGGCTTTACCCACGTGGAATTCTGATCCTTCTGTTCAACTGATCCCAGCTCCCCAGCTTAACTTATGACACATTGAACCCTCATTGCAGTTCTTTAAATTCATTATACCTACCCATAATTTAATAGATTTTAAGTGATGTATGAGACACGTATACAATACATGCTGGTTTTATGACATTCATGATTACTGCTCCTTTCACTTGGGCTATATAATATACAAGTATGAAGATGATGATGATGATGATGATGATGATGACGATGATGATGATACAAGTAGGTATATTAGCTCATGCTACTCACAAATGTGACTTTCTATTGGTAATTCTTTTTTCAGCTCATTCAATATAACCAAAATAACGTAGGTATAATTAAATCTTCCATCTTTATAATATTGGTATAGTAAATGCCATTTATTGAATATTTTCTAGTCAAATTTCCGCTTCAAGTTACGAGTAAGTATAAGTATAACACATTAAGTAGAAATCATACTTTTTACGAACGAAGAAGTCTAAGTAGCTTTAATAAAATAAGTTGCTAATAGTATAAGATTGAAAAAAAGAATTATCAGGTATTTAAACAGTGTATTATTACGAAGTGGCAATGAAATTACGAAATTCATAAACACAAAAAATAATGAGTGTCCCGTGCCTAGTCGTGGCTGAGTATAGCCAAAAGCAGTGTTCCGTGAGATCGGCTTTGGAATCGGGCGGGGTGTGCTCAGAGGAGCCTCACCTATCGATTCATTGCCTCCCCGAACATCGACGTCATTCTTAACTTTCTTTAATAATATCTGATAAGCATATAGGTATACCAACAGTTATGCAAACAGATATATTAAAATTATAATTGACCGAGCGTGCGAAGCGAGTCAGTCTCCATTTCAGTAAAGTGGCTGATTTTACTTTTGTCCGTATGTCTGTGCGTATGCCAGACGACGCATTTCTAACTAATTTTGACCAAACTTGGCACACATGTTTTCAATTTAAAACAAATTTTTATAGAGAGCTTCTTTGACAGAGTGGAAGATGGGGTAGAAAAGGAAGGGAAGTTTGCTATCGCATTATTATTTATGAATCGATCGATGCTTTTTTGATGAGGTTAGTAAAAATCGGGATCGCTTGGTAAAACAAAGGAAAATTATCCAACCTTGCCAGGTCTACTGCTCACAAAACTACTAGTTATGCTATGAACGAATGAATATGATAATCTCATTCACAGCCTGCTGTAAATGTTGTAAACAAAATACATACCGTACCTATTTATATTAATAGATAAGCACTTCAGGTGTTTTGTTTTTATCATTCACATAGGCGATAAAAAAGAGCCAAATTGAAGTGAAACAGTCTCTATAAATAGTGAAGTATTTGCCCCGCAAAAACCTTTTCTACGAGACTAATATTACATAAAAGCTCTCCTGATCAGAAGGGCTAAGTAGCTGAAAGACCAACATCGCGAAACGTCTAAGGAGTATTAAGTCTAACTAGTACGAAGTCCATGTAGCAAAACGTCGCAACTATCAGATGGTCTATTCGTCTAATTAGCAAATCGTCAGTTTCTCAAAATGACTGGACACTTAGGCACAAAATTCAACACTTACATTGCATCATCGCTATAATATGTACCTACCTATATAAAAAATAAAAACTCATTGGTCTATCTTTTAAATGGTTATTGACACATAATGTCATGAATACTACTCATTACTCATTTGTTTTTTTTCGTTGTGACTCAGAATGTCAACTTCTTAAAATTACCCCTGATACCAAAATGTCAACTTCCCATAATGTCTCTTTCCCAAAATGTGAATTTTTGCCTAATATGTTAATAATATTAATAAGAGGCTACTAAGCCATAGCCGTACTAAGGTAGTAGCCGAGTCGAAACGTAACCGACCCTTTGAATGATAAGAAGCGAATTCGATCCTGACCGGCAGTATGAATGTGGATTTAGCTTTGTGGAATTAATATTTAATAATCAAATAATTTATTATGTAATTTACAAATAACTTATACTGTTTGGCATGTGTGTAAACATTAAACAACTGACTATTCGCAAATTATACGATCTGCTATATAGACCATCTGATAGTTGGACGTCTTGCTACATGAAGTTTGGGCTAGTTACACTTAATGCCCTTAGACGCTTCGCGATGTTGGTCATTCAGCTACTTAGACCTTCTCTCTCTCTCTTCTTAGACCACTCTTCAGAGCACGCCACTGCCACTGCAGGACAGCCTCAGTATCCTAGGCATAGATGTTCGCTACAAACTAAACAACGCAAACTATATCGAGAGCATCATCAAGACAGCATCGCATAAACTCGGAGTCCAGTAGCACTAGCATGAACTCCTATCGAATTCGTAATGTAAAGGTTTCGAGAGAACGGAGCAGCGGTGTTTACAAGCGCTCCTGCGTGGAATACTGCTCGCATCTTTGGGATGGCTCCGCAAAGTACTTATTAGATGCTCTCGATAGGTAGCAGCGACGCGCGATCCGCATTATTGGGAGTCCCGGGGTCACAAATACCCTCCAACCTTTGCAGATAGGTACGTAGAGATGGTCCGTACCGTCTCTCCCATGGTGAATGTTCTGATGAGCTCTTCCAATTAATCCCACCTTTCTCCTTTTCTACACAGGACAACACGTCTTAGATGTCACCCCCATACGGCGCAGAATATTCCATCAAGAACCAAGCGATTCGGTGAGTCTTTCCTCAGCCGCATCATTAAGTCTTGGAACTCCTTACCGGCGCACGTATTTCCTTCTTCCTACAGTCCCGAGTCCTTTAAGCGGTGCGTGAAAAAGCATCTGATGAGGCCGTCAAGCTAAGTGCCATCATTGTACTACATGTTTGCAATGGTGACCCTCTTTCATGAGACTTTGCCTTCAGCTAAACATAAAGCGAGGTGAAGTCGTCAATTTGAATAAAAAAAACGGACACACCATTAAACCGAGACTAACGCTAGTGAAAACAAAGCTAAAGCTGTCACATCCTCAATTGAGTTGAAAAAATATTGAATAAAGGTTTGTATAGGAAATCACTTGCACTACAACACCGTGCACTATCGTAGCACCGTAACATCACTTGTTATGACAAAGCGCGCGAGTAGTAAGAGGGTAACGATATCTTTATAATCTATTTGTAACCTATTAAGATGAACGTGCGAAAGCAGTTGGCGTTTGCCCCAATTGTTATTTTTTCACACCACCGCAATAATGGATCTGTGGCGATTTTCAAAGAATAACATTATGGTTCCATTGTCATGGATGCGGGAGACGATGTTTCACAAATAGCAATTGTTTATGTTTTCATTGTTAAGTTTTTACTACTGTTGTTAAACAGTTTACTGTGCTGTAGTTTTAAAGTGTGTTAAATTAGTTCAGAAGTTCAATAATGTCCAAGAGGGGCTAGATGTCATGTGCTGGATAGTATTTAACCCAAGGGACATTGCAAATCACCTTATTGGGTCACCTTATAACCAGTTGATTAAACCTGAGACGGCGCGGTCCGGTTTTAGCCGGTTCCAGTCCCACACAAACACTGGTGGTCCACTGGTGGCGGTAATACATGAAAAAACAATTCTACGGTAGCATCCTAAGTAAATGAATACTTTGAAGATTTTTTCTTAAGAAACAGGACACATAAGCAAGGTAACATAAAATGAACTATTTCATGATTGTGTCATCATCATCATTCCCTGAACCTTTTTTCCCAACTCAGTTGGGGTCGGCTTTCCAGTCTAACTGTGATGCGGCTGAACTTCGGTATTTTCCGTGAAGCGACTGCCATCTGACCTCCACAACCAATGGTCTAATGACCAATGGCGATATCGAAGTTCCAAGTTAGGCTGGTTGGGATTTTGAGGGCTCCAACTACCCGTAACGACTGCCATAGATGTTTGTATGGCAACCGGGACCGACGGCTTAACGTGCTCTCCGAGGCACTTATAAACCTGCGATAAATACACACATAACTTCGAAAAGCATCGAAAAGTCATTGGTGTGTGCCATGGTAAACCTGGGATCGAACTCGAGACCTCGTCTCAGCAGTCCATTACCCATACCACTAGGCTACCGCGGCTATTATTTCATGATTGTGTAATCATGTCAATTTAATCTACTAAATTTTATGGCGTAAACCGCTTTATCTTATCTCAAAAACATATTCGTCAGTAATTGGAAAGTTGTCTCTTGCAAGAATTACCAAAATTATGTGTTTAATTATGACACCAATGCCGCACGCTTTATCTATATGGTTTGAGTAACCCAGTGGTCGAGTGTTGGTTATGTGCGGACCAGCGGCCCGTTATTATAGAGACTCTTGAATTTTACATATGGCCAGAACTTTGACGCGTAGAGAATAGAGACTAATTCCTATTGTGGGAGCGCCTACAAAAACTTTGTGTAAGTACAGATACGAAGTTATATTTAAAACACGTTCATCTGCAATGTTAAGGTTGAATTCCGGAACGTTTGCGTCACGAGACGTCCGTGTATGGGCTTATGCTATTGTACTACCTACTATATATACTAAAGAGACTAAAGCCCGTATTTCAAGAAGATACTCAAAACGATTGCCTGGTGGAGATTGTCGTTGGTGATAAGGCCGCCCCATGTTCATACATTTTGCTATTTATTTATGTCCATACTGTAACAAAGACTTATCACGGTCCAGAAATATTTCAAGGAGAATTAAAAATATGCATAAGCACATGCTTATCATCATAGTGAACCCGGCCTAAATAAGATACAACGGTTCTAGAAACATTTGAGAAACCGGACACGAATTTATATGTTGTTGAACTTGTTGATTTACATGAGATCGAGCCTATATAAAATGTTAATCATTGTTTCCTCCATCTTGGGACATTAAATACCATGTCATCACCAGAGTTTAGCAGGCAAAATTAACGTACGCGAACTCTATGGAATTACTTCCTTCAGGTTAGGAGTTTCCATGGCCATCTTCCCACTCCATCATTAGACAAGCTCCATGGTACCATAATAATGCATTCTGATTCAAGCAAAATGTGTATGCAAAATTCATCAAAATCCGCTAAAGATATCTGTTCTAAAATGAGTTGCAAGAAAATAAAATGGCGCCCTCACACTTTCACAATCATGTTCTAAGTAAAAACAGTAAAAACCATTTCATAAACTTGATTCGTCAATATGATTATATACGGGGTGTTAGAGAAACACTCCTGAAGCCGAAGGCCCCTGGTACGCTATATTATCATCATCATCATTCCCTGAACCTTTTTCCCAACTCAGTTGGGGTCGGCTTTCCAGTCTAACTGTGATGCGGCTGAACTTCGACATTTTCCGTGAAGCGACTGCCATCTGACCTCCACAACCACGTACGTACGCTATATTATATTGGCATAAAAAGATACAAGATTTTTTATACCGTTTAACTAGCGTTATTAGGTCTCCATTGTGTTAGTAAATCTAATTGAAACAATAATTTTATAAGAATAAATAAATTCGCATTAGTTGTAGTTTTGTGTTTTGGTACACAAAGTTTCACAACATACATCGGAAATAGTGTAAACGTAGTGATCATAGTGATGGCAAAAAATACGACACAGTTTGTGGATTAAAATAATATAAAATCTTATTTTAGAAATGTGCGTGCGATATCGGCGACTCCCGCACTAGGCGCCGTCGCCGTCGTCACCGTAACACAGGCACATTCAACAACCCGATAGACTGCTGACACACTTATTAAATAAATGAAAATCAACCTTGTGCATAAATAGCAAGTCAATTTCGTGTGTGTGTGTTTGTGTGTGTATGGTGTGTGTGTGTGTGTGTGTGTGTGTGTGTATGGTGGTGTGTGTGTGTGTGTAAGTGTGTGTGTGTGTGTGTGTGTGTAAGTATGTGTGTGTGTGTGTGTGTAAGTGTGTGTGTGTGTAAGTGTGTGTGTTTAAAATTTGATTTTTGTAGCTCATTTGTAAGTATAACATTTTTAGACATATAAAAGTCTTATCACCTATTTCATTGGTCGCAAAGAAACGAAGAGCAAGAACGCCAGAACAGCGGTAACACCAGGTTAAATTACCTAAGGAGCTTAACAAGTAGCACAAGCATATTATCAACAACATTGATTTTAAACTTAAAACAGCCGTTAAATATCGACATTCTCCGGCTAATTTGGCATAGCTTACGAGATATATTATAGTTAGTTATTTGTGAGAGCTATCACGAGACCCCTACGCGGCATATCTTACCATTGTATTTATCCATTTAGACACAGAGTAATGTAAACATTAATCAGTGTAAAACACGAGGAAGGCGAATGAACACACTGGCGGGAGTCGGAGCGCGACTCCTGCGCCGGCCACGAGTTTACTACTCGAACATTATTGTGCAAGACCCGTGCCCCGTCCTATTCAATTTCAAATATGGTAGCGGCCGTGCGCGCACGTCCTATTGGACAGTTAAGTACAGTATAAGAACGAAACGGTCGCAAATCGAATTGTAAATAAATCATTGGATCACTGCCTACTAATGGGCAGACCATTAATCGGAATGTGTTAAGATTTTGGACACTTGAATTCATTTGTAGCTAAGTTCATATAATGCACTGATATAACGGTGGTCATTTCCTTAAAAAATATATTTAACAATATTTACGGTAAGTATAGTTATAATAAACGTACAGTTTGTCTAACTGAAATGACGACGTTCATGCCATCTCTGTGTGATAACGTCAAAGTGTCAATTGTTTCATGAACGTGATGCTCAATAAATAATTTGCATGTGTGCCTAGGAGAGGTGGCGGAACGCGACATTTAGGATTAGACAAGCTATGTGACCGAACCTCATTTTTGTCAAGTGCCAAAATCCCCTTAGATACCACAGATACATACCGCGAGGGTGCGGTTCGAGTCCGATATAACCACCCTCTGCGAAGGCGCCCCACCCTATCGCCTGTTATTATGAAAAAAATTGATGGTGATTTGATGTGTAGAATTACAATAACTTTAACTTAACCTAGTTTTTACAATTATGTATGTTGTATTTAGGGTCACAGGATATAGGCCGTTTATGCGTCCCGTCCGTTCGCCTGCCATTGCTGCCTACGAGTAGGTATATAAGAGAAACGTAGTCGTAGTCTATGATACATTACATAGGTCACTATTGCTGTTCATAAAGTTTACACCTTAGACACAATGTTTATCGCTGTGTTAGATAACGCGTAGAGCAATCATGAATGAAGGAAAATGGAGTCGCGAATTTTGATTGCATTGACATATATTTGTTCGTTTTTTTGCGACTTTAAGATATTGCTGATTTGAGTTTACGGTATGAATTTCAACTTCATACCTATACGCATTTCTGAGAAAGAGGTATTAACAGACGGTGGTTGGTCGGCCCGACGGACAACGAAGTGGCCATATAAAGGTTCCGTGTTTTTTCTCTTGAGGTAGGTACGGAAGTCAAAAAACACTGTTTAAATAGGTATACCTATGCATGTTTTACAAAAAAAAATTAAGATAGTGGGTATCGTTTACTACACAAGTAAATCATGACTCACAATTGCTCTGTTTTATGTTATCTCACACTTTTTACATAGTAGGTATATACCTACTAGCATGTATGAGGAACATCTACACAAATGGTATCTGCATTATCTTTCCTCACGGAAAAAAATGTTATTAACGATTAAACAGTGCACAGCCCGCGTCTATTAAAAAAAACCGATCCAATTGCGTGTCAGACACACGCACCGAGTGTTCCGTATATAATAATATGGTAGCTAATGTGTAGAAGTGATGTTGCAGATGTCAACTTTAAGACATCCACGGATGCGGATATTGCGGATGTCTGCCCGCCGACATCTGCGGATGCCGATGTTCAAAATCGAATTTGAAATTTAATGAAGCAATAACAATAGATACTTCTCGTTACATTCTAATCGATACCTAGTACTTTTGGTAATGGTACTCGAAAACTGAGTATCGAGTAGATATGTATCAATTGAAAGTCGAGTACTTATCGATATGTCAATATCACAATTTTACCTCTGTCCAGTAGGATCCACTATCTCGATCCACTAGTAGATTGAATAGCACGCCGAAGTTCATTGTGATCTACCGATTCTCTTAGTGGATCCTGTGATACTTGCATCTCCAAATATGCTCCACCAGAGGGTCGATCGTAATTCAGGGACTTTGGTAAGATCCACACTAGTGGATGGAATAGCACGCCGAAGTTCACTGTGATCCACCAATTGGGCCGGTGGATCCTGTGATATTTGAATCGCCAAATATGCTCCACCAGGGGAACGATCGTAATTTATGAAGTTTGGTAAGATCCACCACTGATCTCGTGGGATATAATTTATATAAGTAGATAGGGTCCACTGGAATCGACCTCGGTAACTTAAGCCTGATTATGCCATTGATAACAATTTTTGGCATAGTCTATTCACGCACTTATTTTACAGAATGAAAGTGGATATGTAGATAGTCTTTAATGAATAAAAATATTAGAACCACAGAATAGAGAAAAAAAAACTTGTCTTCTAACTTAAATTTAACCATACCAGACAAGAAAGAGAAAAATCTATACGTGGAGGCTGTACATACTAGGAATTTAGTTTTTTTTTCTATAGCAATCTATTTTTAAATGTTTTGTCTTTCTGTCTGTATCCGACATAACTATCACGCCGAAACTACTACTAACCGATTCGAATGATACTCGGCACAATTGGAGCTTATAACTTATAAGCGAAATATATAACCCGAGGAAGGACCGCAACAAAAAGTGATTTTGACTGCTATTTACAAACATGTTTATTTAATCTAAAATTGCAATATTCTGTTCGACTAGGATAATAAACTTAAAAGTTGATTAACAATCTTTTTCTAAAATCAATAAAGTTTACATTCGATTTGAATTCATCTCAAACCTCATTTATAGTGGAAATTAAAATAATAAGATAATAATTATATTTTCTTATATAAATTATTTACTGTAACATTTTACAAACTGTATTTTCAGTTTGAAGTTTGTCAGAAAATTAAAAAAAAAGAATATGTGGGATATGGAATATGTTCCTCTCTGATGATAAGTGATATTTTTAGTGTTAACTCTAGTACATAATCTATCAACGCTTGGGAATAAAGCAATGAAAAAGTCAGTTTGATTATAAATGTCATTACATGCCTAATTGCAGTGAAATACGAATCACTTTATGAGCAAGTGTGTTGAAAAAATCTTTGTATCCGTAGTAAGTTGCATTTAAAATTGAAAAAAGAACGAAATTTATAAAACTGTCCGAGTTTAACTATGCGTAGGTAAGCACAGAATAAATAATAGGTAGTACTTAGCATTAAGTACCTAAGTACCGTATTGAATGATAGGTAAGTATGGTAAATAAGACACGGCAGTGTGCGAAGCAGTCAAACCAACAGAAGGCGAACATATTACACGACTGAGCCACTTTTGACCCTTTCGTTACCCATACAGTACATTCGGTAGCGCTCTAAGCACTAGGTACACGCTAAGAAACATTGAAGTCACCGTTTTCTAACAATTTCAACAGGGCGTTTTCGGGAAATTGAATTAAGTTCACTCATTCAATAAGTATATTATCATGAACTGGACATTTTTTGAGAATAAAAATAGTTGTACCTAATCATCCCCATTGTTAAGAATGAAACAAAATCGACGTATAATGAAATTTAAAGTAAGTACCAGTGAAATTGTGTTGTTCCCACATCTAAGTCACTCCTATATACAACATGGAATGACGTTTAATAAATATAGGGTTAATTACAACTCGATGACATTAAAAAAAGAAATATTTAAAAGAATTTTACTACCAAAAGGATGAAAAATAAATTATTATTGACCAAAGTGGAAAATGCTACATATTCAATGATAACCTTGCTTGTTGCTTTGATTAACAGTTGCTAAAAATGTGCATTTACATATTAAATATGAAACTTCCACTGAGTACCGGATAATTTTGGTCAGCCAAAATGTTTTTCAAATTATATTATTGTTATATCCTTTTATTCAACTATGTTACATACAAATTCTGTTTTCATTATTTATTGTGTGTTTATAAGTACAAGAGGATATTTTTAAGCACTTCTTGAAAAAACCAATACCTATACTCCATTTGTTTAGGTACAGTAAAAGCCCTTTATTCGCGGTGTGTACGTACCGTAAATCTGCCGCGAATACAGAAACCGTGAATATGGAATGGTAATGTATGTAGCGGCGTTGCGTCGTAGACGCGACGTCAGCAAATTCCTTGTCGGGCAGCGACAGAGCGCCCGCGCTCGGTAAAGCCAGTTCATACGGTAGGCTCGCTACAGTCGGCCACATATGAGCTCGCTCCACTTATAGATATTCTAGGTTAATATCAAGTGGTCTGGTTACTAGATTATAAGTCCTACACATTGTGAGACATATTGTGTGATCAGTAATAAACGTTATAAGTGTATGCCACCTTTTACTGAAGTACTCCCACGTGACCCATAGACGTAACCTTTAAAATGTATATGGGGATACGTTCCTGGGCAATACAATAAAACACATCTAGGTATATAAAAAAGAAATCAATTTAATTGAAGTTACATTATTATGTTATCTTTAAACACTACTAGAATAGTGTTTATAATGTTCGGGACTCCACGCGATATATTTTTGAACACTTACGCACTTTAAAAATGCACTTTATGCACTTTGAAAATTACTCAGTAAGTTTGCCTCCATTCTGTTAACATTCTCAAAACATCCGACCGCGGCGATGGCGGCTTTTGTCTAAGGCGAACGAACAGAAGCGGTATCATTTAACAACTTCCTATAAGCACAGTTATCTTAAGGTATATTTCACTTTATTATTAGTACAATTAACGAATATTTTATAGTTGTATGCACCGATGAAATCTGCGAATAATGAAATTTTTAACCGCGAGTATGGGAATTGAGTTGCATTTTTTCAATCCGCAAATAGCGAAAACGCTAATGAACGAAGCGCGAATAAGGAGCTTTTACTGTACTTAAATAAAGGTAAACAGTCTTTTGACAACTTTTCATTAAAAGGACGTTAAACAAATAAACTAGACTAACTAACTGACTAACTAGTGGTTCGACACAGTTTTCAGTCTTCAAAATGCGTTACTAAGTAAAAAAATATTTTTATACTGACTTTTTAAATAAAAAGACACGCTAAGATTGTTTACGTTCATTAAAGTACCGAAACAAATGGACTATAGGTAATTTATTTTAAAATTAAACATAGGATCCCACCAAGAAGACCTCACTTGCAAGCCATCTACTGATCTGCTGAAGGACGGATGAGGCTGTGGTGCAAGCTTTCATCTCTATAATATAATTTGTATAATCGAACTAGCCACATCTTAAGCACCATCATAAAATATGTTATTAGAAGAAATGATTGTGTTGTTGAAAATAAATTTACAAGATTGATCATTGACTGGGCACCCCTTTTGTCGCAGAAATCAACAATCTAAGCAATTACTGTCTGTCATTTTACATATCGCATGTTTTTGATGGTTAAAGATGACTACGATTGGTCAAAAGTCGCGTAGGTACTTCCACATCTTCAATAACATATATTTTTTAAGATTAGGTACATAGTTAACGAAAGGAAAAGTGCCTAGAATTACTTTTTTTAAGTTATGTCGGTTTTAAAAATTTGTGTTGCTTAAAATTATTGATGACTGCGAGAACGCGGTAGTGCAATAATAATATAATTCTTGAAACCTACTTCGACCCGTGTCGTCTGGGAGCATCGAACATAATATCTATTAGAATATTTCCTCGATGCCTGGGACGCTTACAGACGAGAATGTCAACATAATCAGGACGTGTTCTGGACGTGTCGGTAGTTTAGTTGAGTGTTTGGTACCTACATATGTTTGGTATGTGACCATAGCGCATTACAGAGCTATAAGGTATAAAAAATATTTGCAGGTATACGTATTTAGGTACTAGTGCATATTTCACTATACATAATTTGCACAAAGATAAACCCACTTTGTCCAACTCGGGACGAGATTTTTATGCACCGCTGCGCTATTGAGGCATTCGAAATGTTTGTTTTTAATTTGTTCAATGCTGTTGTAACATTCAATTTATTTAGGAATTTTTTACTCTGCAATATCAACATCGCTTGTTGATTTGATGGGTTGCATGTTGCATGTAAAAAATATTTTAACAAAACTGTAACTTTATTACTTTGAGTATAGTTTAAGTTAAAAAAACATACAACTCGATTATTCCGCTTGAACTATAAAATAGCATCTCTTTTACAGGAGATTCAGAGTTAATAGGGTTTACGTATGATATGATATTTCTAATTTAAAAAGTAAAGTTTTTAAATTGGAGTTAGCTCTTAGGCTGCAGAATCTTGAAAGAACAGGTTATTATAATTACCTACTCGTAGTTGATTTGATTAATACATTAATATTTACGATAGATTTAACTGGCAAAAAAGTCGTGAGTGTGTTTGTTGAATATTACTTGCATATAAGCATCTACCTAAGTCGATTAATATGCTCGTCAGACGACATTAGGCAGAACACAAAATTTGTTATTTTAACTATTTTGTAAAAGTTGGTGTATTGCCACGTTTGGAAATTAGGATAGTATTGAAATTTGATTTTAATGTGAATGACGTGTAAATGAAAATTGGTAACGTTCAAACATTCTTACATACCTACATACGTTCACGCCTATTTCTCTTCACGCAGACGATTAAACATTATCATCATTAAAAAAAGAAATTTCATAACAAAGAATATAAATAAAATAATATCAACAAAGTTTTAAGTACACCATGTTTTCAACTGAAAACCAGAGTTAAGTATAAATATTATTGTGATACTAACCGGATTCCCCATAAAATCCTGAAAGTTGATCTCGAATGAATCTTGAAGGCTCTATCTGGACTGATACAATTTCTAAATTAGGGCTGGTAGGCGGAGAATCTTCATTATTGGGAGAAGTGGTGATTCCACCGTTAATGGGACCCAGCGTATCGTCCTCATTACTGGGACTAACTGTGTCGTCACCTTGTTCATTCGCCGGTGAAGTGGTATTATAGCCATTCATGGGGGAAAACGTATCTCCATCATATGGCGAAGACGTATCCGGGGAATAAGATTCCACATCAAAAATAGCACTACAAATAAATAGATCGCCTATACAAGATCGACAACCACGGAAAGCCCACGAACAAAAACCGCACACGGTCCATCCCTTAGTGCAAATTTTGGCAGACAAATAGCGCGCGGAAACGCGCGCTTCAATTCGTTTATTGTTTCACGTACGCTGCACCGCGGGAGCGTGCGGCGCGGACGGCTGTTAAACCTTAACTGTTAGGCTAGCGGGAAGTCCCGTTCTCGGATCCACGGACCCACCTCCTGGACGGAAGTATGGGGTAAAAGCTGCGTCGCAAAAGGGGGTGCGTGAGCAATCCATCTGCGCGGTACAGCTTCGAACGCACGCCCACTCATTGTCGACATTAGTCACACCCCTTTTCGATGCACACAAACATGTTCATTATATTGCAGCCACTAGTTAACCACTTCATACACGCACTAGGTACTATATTACGTAACTGAATATAAGTTTTAGTCTGAAAAATAATCATTTTAACCAATATAACTATTATGTGGGAGCGGCGAAGACGACGAGTTCACGTGCTGCTTTTCTTAACACTGCGTCTTATTTAACGGGGCGATTATAAGTGTCACGACATGACACAAATAATAGCGGCGTCGCGTCGGCCGTCGCCTCGCGCCGCGTGTTGTCATCAGATGTCGGGCACTGATTTTGCAATAGTTGTGGGTTTGGCGTAATGTTGATGAGGATAGTAAAACTATTACTTCTGTGAATAGTAGACCTCGTGAGCAGGGTGCTCCCACACTTTTAAGTGCGAGCGTCTCCGTTCCGAGAAAGTGAACGGTCTTGCTTTAATTTAGGAGTATGGACACAGTATAAGTTGCATTTACAGTGGCATTGATAGTGCTGTCACAATATAAATTTACAGTCGCAAATATGCTTTATTTTTAACCGTGGGAACATTCTTCGATGGTATCATGACAAATATCATTTATTGTTAACCGTGGTTTTTATATTTAACCATATAGATTTTATATCTAATATATAAAAATCAATGCCACTTTTCGTTATAATTTTATAACTCAAGATCGGGCTCACCTATCCAAACCAATGCTCAGGTTTTGTTCGGACTATTTAGAAGATGGTTTCGGTAGAAGTTTGCAGTAAGTCGGTCGAGCTGTTTAAACATACCAAGGGCGAACCTGGGGCGGCCAGCTAGTACTATTATATAATTGTAAAAAGTTAATGTTTGTCCGCGATGGACGCAAAAAGAACTGAAAGGATTTTGATGCCGTTTTCTTTTTGTTTGACGGGGTTTGGTCCAATTTAAAACTTACGTTTGTTTGATTGCTATCGGTTAAGTAGAACTAGAGTTATGATTGGTAATATAGAATTTAAGTTGCACAGACGGCGCTTAGGTTGCGAGAGCGGCGGGCATAGGCTAATAGTACATATAATTATCAAGCTGTTGTCCGCGGCTCCGCGCGCGTGGATTTCGATTATGGTGTGCATTCTTCTACTCGCCTCTACGGAGAGTAGAGTACGGTACTTACCTACACAAACAATATGGTAAAATCGAAAAAAAAAAGTGTAATTATGGAAAATTCGTATTTCCCATAAGTACATTAAAATAAGTATTTTTTTCGATTTTATCATAATGTAAGTGCAGCTTCAAAGCTAATAAAATTTGTTTGTTTTCAATATAGCTAACGGAAGGCATATTCAGTTATTTGAAATAACGACTTTCTTTTTTTAATACCCTATCTCCCACCATGGTTAGGATCGAACCACTGTGCGTTGGGAAGCTAGAATATCCGCGGATGACATAGGCTACCTTTTTCAACTATATTAGGGATCCTCACGAAAACTTCAATAATGTAATCCAAGGTGAAAAAAATGACCTAAACACTTACTTACCTAGCGTGCGCTGCGAAAACTATTGATAATGATGATAGTATAAAATAATGTAGGTACTTCGACTTTACACTCTTTCAAATCGGTTCAATAGCTTCGGAGCCTATATTCAACTAAATAATATGTATAATAAAAACTTGAAAAAAATATAAAAATGACAATGCTTGAATTATTTAGTTTTTACTTTTTCAAGATATTTTGTGTCGGGTATTTTTTACATTATTTTTTACATTATTATTACCACAATAGTTCTCTTTCATTTCTTTTTCCAAATTTATTTAGCTGCAACAGTTTCGTATCCTTTTTTACAAAGTGCCCGATTGGCGGCAATAGGCTCGAAAAATATGATAGTTGGTGAAGTGTGGGTGTTTAATATACCTCTGCCTACCCCTTCGGGCATTACGGGCTTAAGCATATGTATGTATTTATATATTTAAATTGATCTAATCAAACCCTTTTATTTCCGAATTAGTAAAATAAAAAGGTAATTCGCTGTAATATGGTGATCTTGGTTTTGAAATTTGTCGTAGTGTATTGTATTCTACAAATCAAGCCCACGCCTAATAGCAAATAGCAAATCCACACATAACTTCGAAAATCATCGAAATGTCATTGGTGTGTACCATGGTAAAACCTGGGATCGAACCCGAGACCTCGTTTCAGCAGTCTATTTATTACCCATAATACTAGGCTACTAGGCACTAAATGAAACCTTCCGCCTACGTGGTTGTCGTTTAACGTGACCTTTGCTCATATCTTCGGTTGTATTAAACCGATTCTGATCTCACTTATAACATATAAAAATTCGTTCTTATTTGCCCTCACAGACGAACAGACAAGAAATCAAAATATATATTTACATGTTTGGTATTATTAATATAGCATAACCCAGATTTTCTTTCATATTACGTACACAACCACTTTATAATTATGTAATGGTATTGTATAGATTTATTTATATACAGGGTGTAAGGGGAACGCTCCCGAAGCCGAAGGCCCCTGGTAGTAGGTACCTACTCATGGTACACATGTTGTGTACCATGAGTACTACCAGGGGCCTTCGGCTTGAGGAGCGTGCCCCTTACACTCTGTTTTTTTGTAATGCACATACACCATTAGTCTATTCATTGATTAACTTACTAACTTGATTGTTAATAAATTCTATAGACGAAATAGGGAAACATTGTTCTTATTGATCTCAATATTCAATTTAGCATGCCAGCCTTCTAGGAGATTGAGGATTTATATTATATCTGTTTTGTGCCTTTCAACAGCCATGGTTCCATTCAGCTACCTTTAGTGTTATTTAATTCTAAACTACTGGGTGTAGAATAATATAATAGAACATCAACATTGATAATAACAATACACTATGGTACATGTGTGTAATGTTGGTGATTACCGCTGGGGCACCATTGAGACCCAAGCCGTTAGGTGAGCGTCGTAAGAGAGTTGGGCACGTTATTCATACGACATTTTTTATCACACTTGTGAAGAAGATAATACTTTTAATTTCAACAGTGAAAACTAGTTTGTGAAAAATTTCCTAACTTACCATAAAAAGCCTGCGGCTTGTTAATTCAACTCACGCCCGTATTTTAAAATCCTTATTATGCAACAGTCTTATAACTACACAAAAGAGTCTAAGCAGTATGCTTTATCTTACCATAATACTGCAAATTATATGGACAATTATTCTACTTTTTACCATAGGTGGGCCAGCAGTTTACGTACATTATAATTAAGGCATCCATTTAGATCCTTAACCTTTTGTTGATGAAGGCAACAACCAATGCCTCGCGTAAGTATCATAAATGTTATGGCACTTACATTACCTATGTACCTACATACTACATAATTAGAGGTTAAACTTGGAAATAAAACATACATAAACTCACGCCTTTATCCCCGAAGGGGTAGGCAGAGGTGCTAGCAACCACATTTCGCCAGTTTATGTTTAGGTCCCAATGTAATAGGTGGCGAGCCTATTGCCATTAACGCCGGTTAATGGCAATAGGCTTATAAACCGATGCGATAAATACACACATAACTTCGAAAAGCATCGAAGTCATTGGTGTGTGCCATGGTAAACCTGAGATCAAACCCGAGACCTCGTCTCAGCAGTCCATTACTCATATTACTAGGCTACCGCGGTCCTTCTTTATTATATATATTTCTAAAATATATTAATTACGCTTCGACTCGGTATTGTGGTTTGGTAGGCAACATAATTATAATTTATTGAGCCCACAAAACAAAATATGTACTCATTCCACATAAAGCGTTTGTTTCTCCGATATAAGTACAAGTAAGTAGATTAAAACCCATGTCAAGCGATATTTGTTTCGCATTGTTTCGGTTCCTATGGAATCTTATTGGCAACTTAAAATGTAACAGGGTGACAGAAAAGATACCAATAAAACATTTTCTTGCTTCCTCGTAATGTAATAAATTTCTTTCAGAATTCTAAATAGTAGGTACTTGTTGTTGTTATAAAAGTGAAAGTTAACGTAGTAAGGATATTTATTCCATTTTACTACAGATTTCCAAGATTTTTACGGTCCACAGGATATAAATAAAATAGAGGAAAAAAACATCTTTGAAGCGAACTGAAACAATTTGAGTTCAATCGATACCAAACTTTTGAATTGGATGGCCGCCCTACGGTCCAACTTCCAGATACCACGAACTCGTCTTGTCAAGAAGAGATGATGGTTTGAAGTAGACTGCTGTATACCTTTATCATCCTAATAGCCAGCATTCGAAAGCGACAAATCTGGATTGCGATGTTGCTGGTGGTCACGTTCACCGCCCGTACAGAAAATCCCATAGCGGGACATGGACATATGGGCACGATCTTAACGCTTGCAATTACGCAAACTTATCTTCCAATCATCTCTAATATGAATTTTTTACAGAAAAACTCTAAGTAGAAAAAATGTTATGGATTTTTCAGAGGACCTCTTTTACATTTACTTTTGATACCTACACGAAAATTGACGATTAGAACTTCATATTAATTAGAAGTATTAGAACAGACTTGCATAATTTTCCTCATTGAGTGCTTAATGAACTTCCATCGAGGGTGAAGTGTGACAGAAGGAACTAGGCACTACTCGTATCTTAATATCTTCAATCAGAGACCATATATATCATCGACAATGTTATTTGTAGGCGTAAGTTTTGGCAAGTTCCACCCGTTAGTTGAATATAATCTTTTGTTATAAATTGTAACAAGTTGAGATTGTAGGCAAAAATAACAATTCGTGTCAGCGCTTAGATACTTACTGACAAAACTAATTTTATGCTATATTGTATTTATTTTTACTCGCGCCCGTGCACCCCTTTGGGCCCTCACGCCCCTAGGACGTGCCTAGTTTGCCTTTAGGATAATCCGCCCCTGCTTCAACCCCATGGCTGTTTATTGGAAAAACTACCGAACCCATTATCGAATACTAGAACGCGTTCGATGTGTCTATAAGAGACAATATTTTTCATATGGATCCATTTTTGTGGCACCTCATATTTCCTTTTTGATTATGAGACACCACGTAAAACAACATTAATTATTTGAAGAATATCAATTGAAGCACAAAAATGTCACACACACACAACATTGTAAATGAAGGAAAGAAAATAATCTTGAAAAAATCATGTGATATTTCGATATGAAAACACGAAACGATGTATACCAGTACATTCGGGCGTGACAAGTAATCTTCTGATTTTTCCTTTGAAAACCACTACGGTTATGATAGTATTCAATTATGATTCAATCACGCAGGACGGCACATTTAGGATGTGATTTTTTTGGTATTTCTTATAGTTCCTGTCATTAATAACAGGCGCGCGGTATGCTGTGCTGAGAATGTGTGCGTGTTTCGTGTATGGACAGTTGCGGTGATACCACTGCATATACCAATACTGGGTATACTTCAGATTTTATACAAGACTCGATCTGTATTTTTTTCTGTAGGTTCATGTGCAAAACCTTTAAATAATATCTCGCTTGAAAGTACTTCAAAATCAATTCCATACGAACAACATAAAAGCAAAGAACTGAGAATGTAAAGTGTCCATAATCAAGTATCTAGCAAGCGTATTACTGACGAGAGATTAAGCATTCAATTAATTGCTATCCAAGTACAGATCTGTTAAGAATTCGGTAGATCGGAAATAAGACATGGGAAGACAAGTAATTGATAGATGGACAGTGTTGATAAATAGGGTTTAGGCGTTTTATGTCTCATCTGGTGAAATAATGTTTGAAATACATACGCTATTCCAATATAAATAAACGGGAGCTTAATAAATCAAATTTCGATAGGAAAAACCTAATACTATGACGGGACCCGAGACATTTCCGATTCGATTAGAAACAATAAAAAAATTCATTACGCGTGGTTATTAGATCGACATGCGTGTAATGTTATTAGAATACTAGCTGCAACCCCAGCACTGCCCGCGTGACCACCGAAAGTCTTTGTAGAGTCTCAAGCTCTCCTTTATCACTGTACCAAATTTCAGAAGAATCGGTTCAGTGTTTTCTCAAAATAAGTACGATTCGAGCCAGCTTACCCTTTAAAATTATTCGATATCAAATCAAATATCTTCATCTCAAGACGTCGATGTTTCAGAGCGTTCAAAATTTACAAATCTTCATTCAACAGACCAATTATATATAACCGAGTAAATTTCAATGGGCATATTTATCAGAGAAAGGACAAAGCATTAAAACCTTCTCTAGTTTTAATGCTATTGCACAAATTAACCTGTTCTTATTCGATGGTTGTGTTTTATTTTTAATTATTAATAAGTGTTTGTTCAATTTAATCAATTTTGCATTTGGTTTTTAACTAATGTTTATACACGATTACTGGTAATTCGTCAGATTCTTATTAGGTGTTAAGGGCTCTAAATGCTTCAATTTTGACTCACCATATAATAATAATAATAATTATGTTTGTGGCGAGCTGACTGTGAGTGGCGCCACCACGGACCCTGATTCTCCCGCGGACTCAGGGTTATTCTCCCTCGCCTCATGTGCTTGCCTTGATTGACCAGCTATGAGTCGCCAGAGTGATAGGTTCCGTTTTATGTTGGAAGATTAAAACGTGATAACGACGGGGCCCTGCTGACTGGTAGGTATACCGTGATCTTGTTACCCGCAATCTTACCTCTCGGCAACCATGGCCGCTCATAAAGGATGTTGCTCTATGGCCATTTTCATGGCTGTTTTAATGGGGCTCATGCAATGAGTTGTCAAGTCACCGCCTGCCTTTTGAACAATTTTGAGACTAATTGTTAAGGCAGGCGTCCGATAGTCTCATCCCATAGCCCAAATATCAATCGCAAGTAGTGCACACTTGGATATTTGCATTTACCAAGTGGTATAACATTCTATGAACTGCAGCAGGCAGCCACCATTCTTTCAAAATTGAAAATGTAATTCTTTGATTAACAGTAAAACAGTACGCATTTGACAATGACAACTATGTCACTTTATGGAATTATTTATTTACAGTGAAACCTGGTTATGTGAGACCTGAAGGAACCTTCAAATTTGTCTCACTTATAGAGGTATTGCACTAACCTAGCGTCTCAGATAATCAGGTACAAATAAATATGTCTCATTTACAGAGGCTATACCATTAATGGAGGCCAGGGTACAGGTTATTTCAGTTACAGAGGTGCAATTATAGAATAAAATAACGTAGGTACTGTGTAAAAATTATACGCGAGTTTTAATCTATTACGGTCTTATTACAAAAAACGGATCAAAGTCTGATTTAAACTCGAACCATAAGGTCTAGGCTTAATTTCCAGACCATAGTTTAAACTCCTCCTTATTACAAAAACTGAATAAACCAAGGACAGCTTAGAACCACACTTTGAACTTTGACTTTAATAACAACCACAGATTACTACGACTATTGTGCGTTCATTACGTTGAGAGATTATGTATGGAGTGGACACTAAAAATGTGAGTTATCATCAGATAGGACGCCCATATTACATTTGTGATAGAAGTAGGCGAGACAGACATAATAATCTTTTGTCCCTATCTCCGTATGCTATTTTGGGTACCCAAGTACCCAAAATGAATAATAATAACTGACACATACTGAACACCAAAAGTTTCAGTAGGAGACAGTGACATTTGATGAGTCGTTTTCATTTAAGATCATAACCATAGCGTAATGATCAGTGTGTAAAGATTAAAGTCTCCCAAATGTCCTTTTTCAAAATTTATCTGACAGATGGGAAATTACAAACTGAAAATACAGTGCGTAAAATGTTACCGTAAATAATTATTAAAAAAAAATATTTTAATGAATATCTTATTATTTTATTATATGTCGAAAACATAACATTAAATGCAAAAAGTAAAAATAAAATAGTTTTTCAATGTAAACGTTGTTATCTTTCTGAATTCCAGCCATAATAAAGTCCACGATGGAGAATATTTTGAGGACAGTTCTGGAGATCTCCCTAGTTTTATTGTAAAAATTATAATCTGGCAATAAAAAAAACTATTGCTCTTCCTCTCTTGTATACGCTTATAGTGAGTCTAGTAACGCTAGTTAAGTACTAGTCCTTGGGCTATGCTTTGAAGTATGTGATTGTTTTTATTTTAATTTGAGATTTTTATGAAATGATAACTAGGACATTTGTGTCAACTCCTATTTTGTAATAAAACACTTTATGGTTAAAGTCCATTTAAGAGTGATTTGAGAGTGAGTCCGTGTTTTGTAATAAGACTGTTTGGATATTAAAAAGGGTGATAAACGAGTTTTTTTTTAATAAATTTGTAGGTAGTACAATAATTGAAAATCAGAATGTAATTATTATAAAAATCTGTTCAATTAGTTGGTGTTTCTGATGTATCAACCATTAGAAAGTTTTCGATATTATAAATTTTACCAAAACAAGTGTGCAAAGTTTCTATAGTTGCGGCACGCTCTATGATGGCCGTTTTGACACGACTGGTTTTGATCATTTTCTCCTTTTTCAAAACGAACATCATAGCTTGTCGCTCGTATGCTTTTAATGCTTCGTTCAAATGCGTTTACAAATTATTACAAAATTTATTATATCGTCATCTTTTTCACACATCCAATGTAGGGACGAGGAAGCATGAACAATGTCGTGTCGCTTTCAGTTAGTAAGAAAACGTTATTATCTCAGTTACAGAGGTTAATGCATATAAAAATCACTCATTACTCAGTTATAGAGGTAAATGTGATGATTAAATTGAAAGAACGAATCCCAGATATACCTAGAGGTTTGCTTCGACCCACTAATAGAGGTGATTCAGTGCCAAAGTGTTGAGACCTCAACATGAGTTCCAGCTGCAGAGGTTTCTCACTTATCGGGGTCCACTTAAACAAGTCTTGGATGATTCTTTACTTTGCACACACATCTTCATCATTATCATCCTAGCGTTAGTCCCGGTCGTATCCGAAACTTTCACTTGGGAGTCCGGGGTCCATTATTTTTTTACTTTGCACACACATTTTTAAATTATTATTATATTTGTAACCTCTGACCTTTAAATATATGTGTATTTTAGCACAGCTGGGATCAATAGTGACTATGTTACTCGTAGTTCGATCAGG
This sequence comes from Pelosia muscerda, assembly GCA_963691645.1. Taxonomy (NCBI): domain Eukaryota; kingdom Metazoa; phylum Arthropoda; class Insecta; order Lepidoptera; family Erebidae; genus Pelosia; species Pelosia muscerda. The sequence goes on along the minus strand of OY829098.1, from coordinate 17,285,105 downwards.
TGTATCTACCTATCAATCTAAGGACTCTTCCAAATGTCATGTCCGCTCTGAATTGTTTATTATTTGACCGTTATTTTTCTGGTTATCTTGACAGATCTATCAAGTGGTTGACGCTTGTAGACATAAACTAGTGACTAAGAATCTATGCTAAACTCAAGAACTATTAAATTGGAAAATCTTGCCGGCTAGTGCAAGTCACCAAAACGTGAAATTAGCGAAGCAGAACGCAATTGAACTTCTGCATTTTTGCTAACTATAGCAACCCAGTCTTAATGACGTGTCAGAAGATGCTATGTTTGACTCATCAAGTTATCACCCTTTCGTTTATCACTTTTGAACCAAACTGTAATCTATATAAAGATAAATACAAGTCTACATAATTAAGTACCTACAAAGTTTTATATTATTCAAAGATTGTTGGATTTCTTTCATAATCACGAGTCCGTAAGTTATACATACTTTACTTTGACAATGTTTATGTATTTAGCGAGAAAAAGAGTTCATTATGGCAATGCTTGATTTCAACGTAAGGAAAAGCAAAACAACAATAGGTAGCAATTTCAAATTGCATTAGTTATAGGTACTTCAGATGTGACATGTGACATGAGGACATTTTTTTGGTGTAAAAAAAGAAAGTATAGTGTAACTTACCCAGTGGTTCTTCACATGGCTGGCTAAGAGGTCGGCGAGAAGGTGAAGTTTTTTGATTAGGATGATGATGTGGTTGAGGTTTAAGCACATGGGCTGGTACGGCACCCTCATGCGGTGGTTCTCCGGGAACACGTACGACCCACCAATCAGCGCGACCTTGACATGACTCCACCACCTCAACTTGTTGCCCTTTGGACACCGAGAGTTCACCGGTGCCCGCAGCAATGTGTTCGGCTACGACCCATGTCATTTCTGGCGCTGCCTACAAAAAAGGAAATAAGTATGTTCAATGGTACGTTTTAGGTAGGTACTTGTAGTGTTTGCGATGAAGTATATACGCATCGTCTCGGTTGTCTATGGGCGTAACTTCTTACCATAGACACATCTGTCACGTGAGGTCATAAAAAAGCGCGGTAGGGAGATAATGCAGGTTTGGAATAACGAGTGACACTCGTTATCGATTTAACAAATACAACATATTAGCGAACCTTACAAGTGGCGAGGAGACAAAAGGTAACTCATTTTCTTAAAATAAGAATCAAATCAAAATAACTATCACTGATAGCGGTATTTCGAGGTTGTAACATACCAGTATATATCACTGATATTAAAAAATGATCAAGCCCGTCACAGACGCAGCTATATTTATATGACTCATAGCAAGACATGTAAATATTTCTTTTAAATACAAATTTTCAAGTGACCGCGCATGCAGCTATAAAATAAGTATATTTCTATGACGTCACTAACTTATGCCGTAAATATACTTAGTCTAGCCATAAATATTGTTACGAAGAAAAAACATTTTTTTTATTGCAAATAATATTTATTACTTTTACAGTGTGTTAGTTTAATACATAAATATAAAACAATTTAAAATATAAAAAGCTTATTCGAAGTGATCTCCATTGGCTGCAACACAGTCATTTAAACGTTGAGGTCAGTTATCAATAGAAGCACGCAATCTTTCCATGGGAAAATTCTTCACTGCCAATCGTATGGATTGTTTTAGGGACTCCAAATTATCATGGCGTTTAGAGCAAGCCATGCTCTCTAAAACTGACCATAAATCATAATCCAGCGGATTAAGAGCGGGACTAGACGACGGCCATTCTTCAGCTCTGATGAAGTCCGAAACGTTCACTTCCAACCAAGACTGCGTGGACCGAGCTTTATGACCCGGCGCTGAATCATGGACCATACTTGGTTATTGAACATGGTGTTGTTAAGGGGTTTAACTACCTTCTCAAGAATGGTATCTTGATACACTTGTGCCGATGTTTTGATACCTTTTTCACAAAAATTTGGCTCAGTCACTCCTTCATAGCCAACACCCTACCAAACCATCACTGAAGTCGGATAATGCCCACGTTGCACTCTGTCGACTAATTGGGAAGCTTCCTTAGAGCTTTGAGCATAAATACGGTCATTTTGTTTGTTAAAATGTTGCTCAATTGTAAAGATTTTCTCATCCGTAAACAAAATTTTTCTGTGACCTCCCTTTGTGTACCGCTTCAGTAGTTGCTTCGATTTTACCACCCTATTCTTTTTTAAATTATCAGGTAAAAAATGACCAGTGCGTCTCTTATAGGCTGCAAGTCCTAAGTCATCTTTTAAAATGCGCGATATGGTTCTGGGTGCCATCTTCATCTCCCGAGATAAAATCTTTCGCTTTCAGACAGGATTTCTTCGAATTCTTTCACTTACTGCTTTGACCACCTTTTTTGTACGAACACTACGTGGACGGCCAGATCTTTTTCTGTCACAAACAGAGGAGGTCTCATTGTACCTATTAATAGCCCGGTAAACAAACATTTGACTAATACCAAGCATATAGAGAGTTTTAAAAATTACATTCGGCTCCATACCAACTTTGTGTAATGCAATCACAGCGATTCGGTTTTCTTTATCACCCCACTCCATTTTAATATAGCAAAATATTGTACAATGTATTGGCGCCGAAATTAGAAAACACAATGAACAATCGTATAAAAATGACAGATTCCAAATTCAAATGTAATATCTTTCTTATTTTTCATTGTAACAGTATTTATGGCCAGACTAAGTATATTATCGTATAGTAATGTAATATACTATTGCATATTATGGTATAACAAGACACATTACAACATATTTTGAGTATACACCATGTTCTGAAGATTCAAGATCTATAAAATGATGATTTTGGACTCCTAAAATATTAAGCAAATTTTTTTGAAGATAGTTCACGATACAGATTTAATTCGCCATGACTGACATGACTGACTGTTGCTGAAGAACTGTCAATTAAATCCAATAGCCATGTACTTGTTGAATTCATATAATTAAATTAGTCATTAAAACGCCCTTTATTACGAAACGCGTGCATTCGCGAGGCCGATCTTCAAATAAATGAAGGCAAAATATATATTAAAGCATCGTCTCCGTGTGTGCTAGCTTATAATAATATATTATAACACGGCATATTAATATATATTATAGCTACGCGTGTAACGGGCTTAAACAACAAAAACGTATTCTACTGTGGATTGCCACTTCTCAAATTATAAATAATTCATAATATTTAACGACATTTGCTCTTCGCATCTGACAAAACCGATATCAGTTATGATTTACATAGGTCGCCCTTTTTAGCAAAGGTATAAAGGAAGAACATATTTCAAATCAAAAAGAAAATCACTCAAAATATTCAGCGGCGTACGATTCTGTAGACAATTTTATGCGTACCTGTACAATCTGTACATACAGTACCTACTATAGGTATGTACAGGTAGGCATAAATATAAATAATAAAAAACCCTAAATAGTTCGTAGATAAAATTGAAATTAAAAGAAATCTAATTCTATATTATACCCACAATTCTACGTAATTGTTTACAAGTGACTTAACACTTTGAGTTTGAACTTAGACGTTGTATTGCAGTCTTGTGTTCTGTAGAAATATGAGGTAAGAGAATGCTGGTGGTTTTTAAAAAGAAAGGAAACTAGGTGGTGTTTAATGGTATATTGTCATGTAACCTCCAACTACATAATATAACTATCTGTTCTTTAAGGATTTTTTTGTGAAAATAGGTTCCTTCAGCAAGGAACACAAATAATCATATTAATATTAGGTCGTTACATATGAAATTGCCGTTTTGTTTGAAGAAATTGGAGGAAACTCAATTCTCAGTATTAACAGTTTTGCATTTTTTAGGAATGACAAATCCAAATTTTATGATATTTTTTTTATTAATGAGACAACATAAGCAAACAGCAACTTTTATTACATTTTTGAAAAGTGACAACTGTAAAAAAAGTAATACGAAATTTCTCATCAAAATGGATAGCATTTAGGAAGTACTGGTTTTGAAGATTGAATTTAATTTATCAAGAGGCCAAAAATACATAATTTAATACAGAATAAAATCTTGAAATCAACTTTCAAACAAAATATAAATAATGTAAATAGCTATTAAATTAAGTATAAGAATAACGAACTCATGAATCTGTAAGAAAATTTCGGCCATTTCATATGTATTATGCTGATGTGTAAATACCTATGCAAAAAATGCGCCTGTTCTGGTAAATCAGGAAAGTATAGGCTAACGAATGCCTGACTGGTTGACACAGTGCTTTAAATAGGGTAAAGTTTAGTGGTTCAAATTAATCTCCCCAGTAAATTAGAGAATGTAACTATTCTAATGAATAGCTAAGTGGTCAACATGCCATCCCTTCTATCGGTAAAAAGTTCAGTACTTAGTTCATAAGAACATCTCCTGTTAAACCCTCTCGTAGCTTAAAAACTACTTCACATAAACATGTCAAAGGCTGACAGACTTGCGACATGAATATGTGCTCCAAATTCCCTATGCACTCCCCAAACAGTTACGGAAAAATTATAGCCCAAAACTCGTTATTTTTATCACTGGCGATCAAAATTAGCCCAGATTATATAGTTATAGAAAATATACTTAAATACTTGTGATTGTTTTGTTTTTGATGTACAATAAAAAGTTATATGTCTATCTATCTATCCACCTAAGGTAAAGTTTTAAAGAACATTGTAACCAATTATAATAGCCTTTATTTACCGTGTTACCATTAGATTGAACCGTTGATGGTAGGTACTCTGGCAATTTTTATACCATTAATGTACCATTAATGGTACTACGGAAGGTTTTATTCACCGTGGTACATCAATCGTACTATGGAGTTACTTTATTTGCCATAGTTGGTACTACGACATTTTTTTATGTGCCGTGTTATCATTAGGTACGTGAAATTGAATGCAATTATTAAATTTGCAATTTAAGTGTACTAATATATATTTCTAATGCGATGTTTCACCTTTAATTATACTTATATATACAAATTATACTTGTCCCTTTAAATACGTTTTTATGCAAGGATTTCGTTACTTCATAAGTCTTCAATTTCTTCAGTTTCTTAATATTATATTTCCCTTGGTGCCGTCAACATAATGGTACCATGGCTAACAATAAATTACATATGCCATGGTACCATCGACGTAATGGTACCACAGTTAATAGTAAATAATATTTACCATGGTAAAATTGAGGTAATGGTACCACGGAAAACAAAAATTGCCATAGTACCATCAATGGTACAGTCCAATGGTAAACAAGGTAATTATAGGTATATCCTTTATCACATTTTGCTTTCTTTTCTCTCACGCATCCCTCTCTCTCCCTGTCGTTCAATATTTTTTAATTCGTGACACTACTTGTTTGAGTCGTAAAAATAGTATGAATACGGTATTTAAGTATGGCTACTATTTAGAGTAAATACTGATAATTTATGGTAATTAGTAAAAATCAGTCGCAATTAATTAAAAATAAAACAATATTACTTAAATCAGTTTCAAGTATATTTGACGGTTTTATAGCCAGGTCGTAGCATTATCCCCTGAAAACCAGGTTTGGAATTGATCAATAAATGGAGACAGTGCCACTGGGTACTTTATGAAGTTGATTACATAACCCCGTATTGGTATCAGCCATAATAGTAGCTCATTGTTGGCAAACGCTCTCAAAGAAAAAAGAAAAGAGAGAGAAAGAGAAAAAAATACTTTTAAATTAAAATATTAAGATCAAGCTTGACGAGTAGTATCTACCTATCTATAACGAACTAATAATTAATCTGTGTCTATATTTTATCCATATTGAAATACATTCAATATTCTGTTCAAATAAATAGTGCAGATTAAAACGTTATTATATTACCGATTTATTAGGTACGACCTCTTGAAATGAACCAAACCTATATTCCAATCAGTAGGTAGGTACAAAGAGAGCGGAGCGCTTGTCAGTTATATACCTACATAGATATTGACGCGTCGCGTCGCTCACCAGATGGATGCGCCGAAGGTCGTGTAAATCTGTGGTTCGTAACGAAAATTACTTTCATTGTTGTTGCGCTACTGACCTTGCTCGCATCTCGCATTTTGTTTGTCAAGCTCGGTTAGAACCATTATGCAATGTGATATACTTAATACAAACTGTCATAAAGTTGGGAGTCATTTTAATCACTTAAGATTACTCGGGCAGGTAGTGGTCAGTCACTTAATTACGAGTAATAACCAACTGAACTGTAACAGTTTCTAGACTTTGTACATAGATTGAAAACCTCAAAGTGAAGGTGTGAAGTTAAATTGTCCACAGTACCTAAATTACGCAAATCCAAGACTATAAAATACCTATACCTAGTATACCAGCATACTTTACTACCCAGTATACCTACTAAAATTCTCATTACTTTCATGTTTTGTTAAACATTGTGATCGAAATGAAAAATTACTGTGGCTATCATATCTGTATGATTGGTTTACCAGCCGCACTCGCTTTAAATATTATTATTTCCAATTCATTATGAATTTGAGGACCCGTAAGTGCGTAGACCCGGATGATTTTACAGATGTATGATTTCCAATAACGTTAACAATCATTTTATTACTGTGGGGATATATGAATTTGTATTTTACATAAGTAGGCAGGTAGGTACATATACACTAACGGCCCGAGTCTCAGCTTTGCAAAGTGAAATAGTTGTATAAATAAAAGCTCTAAGCTTGAACTCGACTGTAATGCCACTGCACGTAAATTTATCATTTGATACACGAATGTTTGCAAATATTATAGAAGATATTCAATGAAACAGCTTGGTCACGGTAATACTATCTATAAGTACAGTATTGTGTCTCGAACACATTTTTGAAATAAATGGCTACAGCCGCGCGGTATATGCATGCGATAGGGCTGCCCACTAGCAGGACGGCCAAGAGACCGAGTGCAGTGTATGTAGTTCGAAAGTTCTTCGCGGAACAATTTTTTTTAAATCTATGGCTGACACTCTCAAGCTGTTAATTAAATTACATGGGTTTCTTAGGAAGCGAACCAAGATTTACAAGAGTCATTATTAGATATTTTCATCATAGATAGACGGGTTATTATTACCAGTCGATCGCTGTAAAGAAGAAGGATTTATGATCTTCTTTAGTCGCGTTGGGCACTTGGGTGAACAAAAATGATAGACCTCGCGTCATTACCCCTCATTGAACGCTTGGGGGTTATTACGGGTTATTATTACCAGTCGATCGCTGTAAAGAAGAAGGATTTATGATCTTCTTTAGTCGCGTTGGGCACTTGGGTGAACAAAAATGATAGACCTCGCGTCATTACCCCTCATTGAACGCTTGGGGGTTATTAAGTTTTTAACAAACAGTGACCATTCTACGATTCTGATAATTCACATGGGATACCTCTATTACTCGTATATTGGTTAAGTTTTACCTCTGTCGGCACTCCGGAAGTACCACTATTTTCTTTTTTTCAGAAAGATTTGTTACTTTGGCCTAATCTAGGTAAAGTTATTGAAGGATTACACATAGAGATTAAGTATTAAATATTGATGTCGAGGATTTGACATTACAACGAATATATAGATTGGATTGATAGAGCTTAGACATTAGAATCTATAATACGCACACGTACCTATTCTAATTCTGTCTGTATAAATCCATCGCTACATCGGATATAATACGAAGATTAAGATCCAATTCATAACAAATAGGGATATTCAGTTCAAACTGTGTTCAGTAGTATACTTGCACCAAAACCCACAATTGATCACTGCAAATAAAAACGATGTATGATCTTCTTTAGGCGCGTTGGGCAGTTGGGTGAACAAAAATGATAGAACTCGCGTCGTCTTTACTTGTACTTGTACTTTACTTGATGTACGGAGGTAGGACACGACGGTATCTCCCGTCCGAAATGAGCTGTCCAACTGGGGAAGTACCTCCGCCCTACAGAAGACGGTCATAATAACCATCGTGTTGTGTTCCCGCCGGTAAGTAGGGTAGCCAGAGCTCACTATACCCCTCCTTCCCCTCCCCTTCCTAGCCTCCCCACCCCTTCCCAGCTCTCCCCCTTTCCCTTCAGGGTGGGCAGCGCGTGTGTGACACCCTTAGTGTTGCACACGTTCATAGGCCACGGTGGCCGCTTTCCATCAGGTGGGCCGTGTGCTTGTCTGCCACCTACGTAGTATAAAAAAAAAAAAAAACTTCACCGAACGCTTGGTCCGGAACGAAGTTGATAACAAATAGTGACCATTTTCCGATTGTGATAATTCACATGTGATACCTCTAGGTATTATATAGGCCATTATCATTATTCATAGATAGAGCTTTACATTTCTCCATTTCTCACCCTCCCAACCGTACAGCCTCTCAATCTTCCCATCTACAATGTTTGTATGTTGTCTCTACAACCATGTGTTGAGGTTATATGATAACAGAGATATAGAGATAGATACATTAGTTACTCTTGATATACTCTTGATTTTTTTTTATCACTACATAGTATAAAACAAAGTCACGTTCTCTGTCCCTATTTTTCATGTCCTTGTGTCCCTTTGTATGCTTAAATCTTTTAAACTACACAACGGATTTTGATGTGGTGATGATGGAGATTTTGTTTTTTTTAATAGATAGAATGGTTAAAGAGGAAGGTTTATATGTATATAACATCATGCTACGACCAACAGGTGCGGAGCAGAAATGTTGCAAAAACGGGGTGACGCAGACGAAGTTGCGCGAGTCGGCTTGTAATCTATATAGCATACATTGTTTGTCGAATCAACTAGTAGTATTATAATAAAAACTGATTGTGCCATTTTCTCATCAGGTTTATTGTCCTTATCCTTATCTTTCTAACTGCATAGGCAGCTGAGCCTTCCTGTTGAAGTTGTCACATAAAAGCCCTATTTCAGTTTATTATCCGTCTGCTACTTACCTGCTGATATTTAGATACTCCTTACCCCTAAATGTGAAATTAATTATCTCCAGTAAGAAGAAAGAAAAATGTTGCGTTTCTTCAATTTTCATTATTTAGAATAAAATATTGCCTTTTTTCATTTTTTGTTGACTGTATTGTTACGGAGAGTTTTCTGAAGAACTTGTATATTATCATTAAATAATTATTTATAAAACGAACCTATCATTTTTAAAAACGATTAGATATACCTACTGCGTCTTACATACTTATAATATATTATTATCCTTGTGGGTTTTAATAATGAAATGATTGTGACAAATTTCAACGGTTGAACGAAATAACTCACTGCAATCTCGGACTCAAAAAGTCAATATAAGTACTCATCTAGCAGCAAATTACAAAATGGTAGACTTTTTCGCCGGCGAGCCTCATTTACATAGATAGTCTTCATTCAGAATCATTAACGATGAATGTGATGTTGCTTGGGTAATCTTTTGACTACATCAGTTTAACGACTTTAATAAATGAGTTTGGCATTACAGTTCCATTATTTTTATATCTGTAAATTTGTATATATCTAGTGTGTATAGAGAATTTAATTATGGACATAACATCGAACAAAGCCTTTATCTGGAATTTTGCGTCGTCAATGGAATTTCCTGTTCGGATTTGAGTCACGCAAAATGTTAAAAAGGCTTACTGTGAATCGACTTTATTGAAAACACGCGCTTATACGAGCGAGTGGTACAAAGCGTTCAAAAATGGTCGAGATGTGATGGAAGATTTGCCTTGTTCCGGTAGGCCATCAACGTCTGCAAGTGAAGGAAATAGTGACTGAAAATGCCGCCGAACTTTATGTATCTCACTAGTCGCTCCACGATTTTATCCAATCATTTGTGTATGAAACATGTTACCGCTCGGCTAGTCCCAAAAGACCTGAATTTACTTCAAAAACTCAATCGCATGAGAGTCGCTGAGGATATGCTAGAACGAGTCAACTCCGACCTAACGTTCATGTAACGCATTGTTATTGGTGACGAGACGTGGGTTTACGAGTTTGATATGTAAACTAGTCAACACGCATCGGAGTGGCGCCTTCCTACATGAACCAAAACCGAAATAGCCACGCCAAAGCCGATCAAAAGTCAAAGTCATGTTGACTGTTTTCTTTGACTATCGCGTTGTTGCGCAATCGGAATTCTTGCCGGCAGGCCAAACGGTAAATAACGAAAAAAAGAAAGAGCAAATTTGACGAAAAAGGCCAGATTTGTGAAAAGAAATTCTTGGAATTTGCACCATGATTTATTTTTTGACCAAAAACTCAACAACTACCATCGAGCTACCGGCATAATCTCCAGATAAGAAAGAAATTGGTTGACTTTTTTCTTTTTCCTAAATTTAAATTACCGCTTTGTGGCACCCGTTTTCAATCGGTAGAAAACATAAAGGAGAATTTGCAGCAAGAACTGTACTCCAGAAACAGAGTTTAGTTTATTAGTAGTAGTACTAAGAAAAATTTTTTGGGAATTAAACCCCTTCGGGGTAAAAAGTGTAAAATCATATTTTCTTATGAGTCAAAAAGGGCTGAATAGATTTTCATGATTCTTGATTTATTGGATGTTGGATGTGTCTCTGTTGTCGAATAGCAATTATGACAATAATTAAAATGTGGTAAATCCTAAGGCTTAATGTGATCTTCAAGAAAATCTTTTTAGGCGTTATTATCACTAATAATATTGTTGTCATAATAAAGAGTAAATTTGTCAAAGTGTTATCAAATATTTCTATTGTCAGTGATATCCCTAAATATCTTGGAATAATTACCGAATCCTTTGGACTGGAAGCAAGCAAGATGACATCACGGCAAATAAAAATAAAGGTTAAAACTCTCTCATCCACCTTGCATCCCTTACGCGGTACCCATTTTTTGGTGTGGCACATTTCACTAAATGTATATGAGCTGTCATATTGGTTGGTTAGCGAGTACCTTTATTATTTTTGTGATATTACAGTATACCTACGGATATTATTCATGTGAGGCACAAGGAGCTGCAGTGATAAGAACGTATACACCATGGTTGGATGAAGCGTGCTTGGCTGACAAAGCCGTAGTGAATGCACAAATCCTGGGTATAGCTTCTAGATGTAAGTATTACTTTTGTCACCATAAGTATTACTTTTCAATATTATGTGTTACAAATACGTCTTAAATAAATATTAGATGTACCTACATAATATTGACCAGTATTTATTTTAAATACGTAACCACCTAATTTTAAGAAAATTATTAATTTTCAAAAATAAAATATCCCTAAATAATAATAAACAAAATATCGCCATAAAATGAATGTAGTTTTGTACCCAATTTGAAGGGGGTACTCATTTTGGTTTGCCGTTTGTAACTTGCAACCAAAAAAATAAACTTAATAGTTATTTCTCGAACGTTTTTTATTATTTAAAGTAAACTGTGCCTGAAAGGTAGTTATAAATCCAAGATTAGGTATATGATAAGCAACAACTACTCCCCAATGACACAAGAAAAGACCAATCTTGAAAATATTCAAAAGGAGTCAGTCAGTGGAAGACAAACGCTCTCAATATGATTTGCCATGCACAATGTGACCTGATGGAAAGTCGGCAGAAATCGAGTTATAAGAACCCTACCCCTAGCCACGGCTGCTTACCCAACTATGCCACTCGAGAAAATTATTGTATTTAGATCAAGTAAATGCTTATAAATAGACCAAAAAACACGCACTGATTTCTTGCCGAAGTTATCTCAGACCGAGGGGCTGCGTTTCAAACCGGCAGTCCATTGCTAAACTACCTACTCCTTAAAATACAGGGTGTTTTTTGAGACAAGGACAGGTACCATAATCGTTGTAGTTACAGCAAAACCTTCTTAGGAAATTATCTATAACTAATATTATGTTTAAATTATAAATAATGCAAAAGTACTTGTAATAAAGTGTATCTATACTTACTCATAATAAATCTGTAGCAGGCTCCATTCTGTACATTGAAGATATTTCGAAAAATACTACGAGGGTCATGCCAAAAGAAGTTGGATACTCTTTACTCACTAATTCATCACTGGTATATTATAACTTTACGTATAGGCCGGTTATTGAGTAATAATTGTAAATATCGATTTTCGGGCAGTGATTTGTTTATGAATATAAAAAAGGTTTAAGGCCAGTGTTTTGAACTTTGGGTTACTACTTTTGGTGAATCTGCTTGTTCACGAGCAAATTTTTCAATTGGTTTGCTGAATTTAGAAGAGGACGCGAAAGCTTTGAACATGAGTTGAAGACTGGTCAGCCGCCAACAGCGGTCACTCAGGAAAATGTTCGAGCAGTCGGAAAACTTGTTCGTGCATATCGAAGAGTTACGTAGGTAGAACTCGAGGGGGAAGTGGGCATAGACTCAGCAGCAATGCAGACTATCATACACGACCACCTCTCTCTGCGTAAGCGTTGTTCGAGATGGGTGCCGCACAAACTCACCGATGAGCAGAAAGGGCATCGCGTGGATTGGTATAAGTTTATGATATACTGACTGGTGATGAAACATGGCCATATAACTACGATCCTGAAACAAAGCGATAGTCGTGCCGGTATGGTGCTTTGATAATGAGCCAACACCCACGAAATGTCGCCGTATACGAAGCATGCAGAAGCAAATGGTCGCCTCATTTTTCTGCAAGACAGGTCATATTGCTACTGTGGCGTTAGAAGATCAAAAAACCGTTAACTCTGAATGGTATGTGACAGTTTAAGCTCCAAAGGTAGTGTCAGCTTGGTCACTCTAAGCTGACACTACCTTTGGAGCGGCTAAATTCAGGAAACCGGCTGATTCTCTGGCATCAAGACAATGCCTCGGCACACACGCCTGCCAGAACACTCGACTTTTTCAGTTCGAAAAGTGTGCCTATCCTAACTCATCCGCCATATATTATTCACCAGACCTAGGACCTTGTAATTTTTATCTGTTTCCAAAAATAAAAGAAAAATTAAATGGAAACAAATTTGAAAGTAAAGAAGATGCACTCGCTGCATATAATTTGGGGATTTCCGAAGTATCTAAAGATGAGTAGGCTGAATTTTTTTTTTCATGTTATTACTCGTCTTCAGTGTCATGATTACGATAATATACCTACATATTTTCATGAAACATTTATGTAACTATTAGCGGCCCGGGTCCTGTAACCAGGTGCAACGTCACCTACTGGATCCTATTGTAAATAATTATTCTAAACTGGTGAAGTTTGTGAGTTTCTGAATGGGAGGTTGTGTCGTTATAGAGGGTAATCTTTCGATCAACTGAAGAGATTTTTTCGTACGGGTAACGTACTTCCATGAAACTTTCTTCTATTATTTTATCCCCTTATTAAGGAATTTCGATAAATTAATGCTGAAAAAATAAACATAATTCTGCAATTTTATGAACACTAACATAATATTAATACCATAATAATAATATTTAGATACTTTGGATCTCCCTAAATTATATGCAGCGAGTGCATCTTCTACACTTTCCTGGGGTTTGACGCAGAATGCGCACTTCGCAAAATGAGCACTCGACGCAAAATGTGCATTACGCGGAAGGAACACTTCTCACAAGGGGCATTTCTCATAATGTGCATTTCGCATAATGAGCACTTCGCAAAATGTGCACTTCGCAAAATGAGCACTTCGCAAAATGAGCACTTTTCTAGGGTCAGCACCCATGGTGGGTCAGTTAGTCACAAAATGGGGTTCTTCAAGAAGAGCATTAGAAGGTTTCTACAGGATAGGCAGCACGTGTGTGGTGCCTCTGGTGTTGCAAACGACCATACGCCACGTTGATCGCTTCCCATCAGGCGGGCCGTGTGCTTGTCTGCCACTTAAGTGGTATAAAAAAAATATGATATGACTTGTATTTAAAATAAAATAAACACTTTTACAATGTAATAATTTATTCATTTATTCAAAAAATAATAAGTCTAGACTTAGTTTTCATAATCGTCAGTTAAATAATTAAATAATTAAAAAGTAAGGAAAAATATGAAATAGGTACTTTTGTTTTCTATTGTATAATGGTTTTACTACCAATTTAATTCATTTTTTACACTAGCAACATGTTCACGTAGAAAAAACTAAGATGAGGGTAGGTGTAAAAATAATAAACGTCAAGTATTAGCCTACTGCGAAAGCGACTTGAGTTTAAAAAAAAAAAGTACAGTAGCGTGGATGTGTTGATTGTATTGCTGTTCTAGTTGCAAACAAACTTATTACGGGTGTTTTGTGTTAAATTTGGGTTTAATTACAATAATGAGTCAAGAACATAATATTCAATTATACTCTAACCAAAAAGGTGGTGTAACTCTTGTTTGTGGTGACAATAGATACAATAAAAAGAAAACAAATAAAAACGGGAATACGTTCTGGCAATGTGTAAACAGGAAGATATGCAGTGCTTCTCTGACGTTTGATGAAACAAGAAAAATTATTGTTCGAGAATCTCAACATTCGTGTGACGAGCTAGATCATATAAACAAAAGAATTATAAAAAAACATATTTCATTTCTAAAAAAAGCTGCTTGCAAAGATTTTAGAACGGTACAAAAAATATTCGAGGAGAATGAAACGAAGTTAAGACAAGATATACCAAGTCAATATCACACTTTACTGCCAACATTTAGTTCTGTCAAGGACACATTGTACCGGGCGCGCAAACAATTTCTAAACACTAATTTATTACATCATAATACCCCTGCGAGTGTACATATACCAGACGCTTTAGGGAGACATTTTTTTGTTTGTGAGGACGGTGAAGAAGAGAAAATTGTCATATTTGCGACTAGTACGGCGAAGAAACTAATAAGAGCACCTGGATCATATTATGCCGACGGGACATTTCAATCTGCTCCGCACCCCTTTTATCAATTGTTCACGATCCATTTAGATTTAAATTCAAGTGAAAAAGTCACTAATATAATACCTGTTATATATGCCTTACTCCCCAATAAAACGCAAATGACGTACACGCGTCTTTTTCGGATATTAATGGAAAAAATGGGAATGAAAATAAAAACATTTAAGTCAGATTATGAAATAGCACAGCTTAATGCAGTCAAATCAGTATTCCCGGCGGCGGAACTGAGTGGATGTTATCGTCATTATAACGCCGCTGTTTGGAAAAAAGCGAAAAGCATCAAATTGCTAGCTTCAAAAGAAGGACGAAATATAGCTCGGATGTGTTCTGTAATAGCACTAGTCCCAGGGAACCACATCCCAAATGCCTGGAACTATATTTTAAATTGTGCGCCACAAAGTCCAGAAATGATGCGATTTCAAAATTACTATGAAAAAACATGGTACCCAAAAATGCTGCCATCAATGCTGAGCGTTGCAAACCAAAGGCATAGAACAACTAATGCCTTAGAAGCATGGCATCGTCGTGTCAATGCTCGCATACCTAAAAATCCTAACCTATACTTGTTTATTCACAAATTAAAAAAAGAGAGCAAATATTGGGATCGTCATATATGTAGAAGTTTATTTGGGAATGTAAAAAGTAATCGCAAGCAAAAAGATATTGAGTTTAGCAAATATAAGAGGCTGTTGGTTAAATTAGAAAAGGGTAACACATCAGTGTCAATGTTTTTAAAAAAAGTTATTTTTTTACAATTTATGAAGTAGGTAGTCACTCTTCATAAGTGTAATATATCTTTTGAAATTGATGATTGAAATTGCATAACTGTCCGCTTAAATCTTTACACTATTTTTTGTTAAATTGATGAGATTAGCATATTATTTCTTTTGAAATACTTGTCATATATTTATATATTATAATTTAAAATTATATAACTTGTTTTATTAAATCTTTACACTATTTTTGTAACAATAGGAGAAAGATTAGTATAATAAAACAATGTGATTTTTATTTGTATATATAACTATGTACAAGTATATAATTATGTGATTTCTTTATTTTGTTTTTTTTTTTTCAAAAATAGATCAAAAATCAAATAAAGCAAAATGTTTTTGATGTATGTACTTATAATATTTCTTTAACACTTTTCCTTACTTTTCAAATTATTTAACTGACAATATATGAAAACGAAGTCTAGGCTTATTATTTTTTAAATAAATGATTACATTGTAAAAGTGTTTATTTTATTTTAAATACAAGTCATATCATATTTTTTTTATACAACTTAGGTGGCAGACAAGCACACGGCCCGCCTGATGGGAAGCGATCACCGTGGCCTATGGTCGTTTGCAACACCAGAGGCACCACACACGTGCTGCCTATTCTGTAGAAACCTTCTAATGCTCTTCTTGAAGAACCCCATTTTGTGACTAACTGACCCACCATGGGTGCTGACCCATACCCTAGAAAAGTGCTCATTTTGCGAAGTGCACATTTTGCGAAGTGCTCATTATGCGAAATGCACATTATGAGAAATGCCCCTTGTGAGAAGTGCTCCTTCCGCGTAATGCACATTTTGCGTCGAGTGCTCATTTTGCGAAGTGCGCATTCTGCGTCAAACCCCTTTCCTGTACACATCCAACAGTTACAATACCTTTTACGGACTTATGCTTACCCTGTTTATTACTCAAAGTATAGTCATCATAGTCATATTTTATGAAATTAGAAGCAAAGGTAAATTACTAACTAGTTTCTACAACAAGTTCTACTCTAAAATCTTATAATCCTAAATATTCTAAAAGTAGATAATACTAGAACTATTATCTAAGTCTAGAATATTTAGAATTCTTTGGAATGCATTAAAAAATATTAATTGTAATAAAAAATATAGAATCATTCGTATTAAAATTATCAAATAAAACTTTTTCTAACAAATAAATGGACAGCCTGCAATCCAAATGTTAGAACACCTTTGTATCAGTCTCTGGGGTATTTTATGCAAAAATATTCTACGCCCAGCTAACGCACTGGTGAATAGTGCTGAGGCCTAATTTTTGGGTTACAGGATATCTCTGTGCATAATGTTAGTGGAGGACGGTAAAGAATCAGCTGGGTCATTGCTTTTTGGTTCTTTCGAAGCAGAAATATCGGAGCGGACTGCGGACGGACGGACTGAACGGACGTCACCATAATAATGAATAGGTAAATAATAAATATATCCTTCTAAACGATTTACTTTTACTTAGATTTTCTATATATTAAACAATAATTTGCATATCACGTACTTGATAGGCCCGAAAATAGCACGTTGTCCTATATTTTCAATGTAAATTGGACTAAATGCATGGATAAATGCATACTTCTAAATGTGGGTTTTACGTAGAAGCATGCCAGCAGTACAATTAAATCATAAATACGAATAATTGTGCCGAATCATCAAAATAAAAGATAATATTTTTATTAAAAATAATTTTAACAAATACAATTATACACTTGTAGCATGAATCTGACATGCTAGCTAGAACATGGAATAGTTTTTATTTGTACAAATCAGTGACACAATTTTTCGTCGACTAGGTAAGAGTTAAATTTTATCATTAAAAAAGCATTGGATACAAAGAACGGTAATATATTATAAGCTCTTCTTCTCGATGAATTGTTTTGTTCCGTATGTATAAATATACTTCATAAATAGTAAGTGCTTATAGGTATATTCTGCGTCTTATTACTTCTTTTCTTTGTAAAATGCTGTTATTAGCTAGCATTCCATGCATTGATAGGCATCACGTTAAACGGCGCCGGTCGAAGATGTGCATGTGCAAGAGTGGAAGCGCAGGAGTGGTGGCGCAGCATCCATTGAAAGTGGGCGATAGGTGTACAGAAGCGTGTGCATCTCTCCCGAATTCGGCACTAGCACGCGGTGTATCACCTGTCCTTGCCGGTTGACCTTTAGAAGTCGCGCGTGAAATGAGCTCGGCGTGTCAATGGTGTGCTGCCTGGATAACGCTGCATGAGGTGCGCTCACTGAACTCTGTCTGAACCATGGTAGCGATATCTTCCGCCTACTCTTGTGTTGTTTGGAGGTGGCGGGCGGTGGGGTGGTCCCCATCGCGTCGATCGCTACACACGTGCGCGAGCGGGAGGTGCGATCGCGACGCCGCCTCCGTCCGACGCGGCGCGCGGCACTATCGCCACTGCCGTCGCCGCGCGCCGCACCCACGCCGACCGGGCGACCGTTTGTTCTCGCACGCCCGTTCGCTTACTACGCAGCCTCCGTATCGAGCTATATTTCCCGAATTTATTCCACAAAAGCATCCATCGCATTGCCGTGTTAAGGACTCGCCTAATCTGTTTGCAGTGGTCAGACTGCTGGATTCCGCATTCAGTTTCGAAGCTAGTTTTCTGTCTGCGGTTGATCATCCACGGTCAATACAATCATTGCACAGGCAACAAACTGAACGTCTGCGTTTTCTTTTAATACCAACGTAAGAAACTTATAAAGACGGAACAAATTTTGTTATCTTAAGGTTTGGGTTATACCTACCTACCTACAGAATTGTAAACCCTTTCCTACTTCAACGTTGTAATGTTAAAACTTATAGTCAGTATATTTTACACAAGTGCCAATTATGTACAGAGGTCTATATTATTTTAGAATGAAACCGTTTGTGTTGAATAATAAATAAATATCGTGGAGAAGTACAAGTATGTTATCGATATGTACAATTATCGAAAGTCTAGGTAGGTATGCATTAGCCCGGTAAAATAGGTAAGATACTAATTTGCACATAGACGTAGAACTGAAAAGAAAACCCCGCTTGAAGACTTAACCTACGAATGAATTATACCGGAACTAGCGACCCGCCCCGGCTTCGCACGGGTGCAATGCTGATATTAAATACACTACAAACTGTGAACGTTGTTATACATTATAATTCGCAAAACTAAAAAAAAACGCTTTTAAAATTGAATTAATTAAAAATAAAACTGTATTTATAGGCATGCTGCACGCCATGCTATGCCGTAAATGCTACGACCCGCAATTTTTTAATCTGTAATATCTTAGAAAATATTCATTTAAATTATATGCTGTAAAGGGCTATATAGATCTAAATTAAATCAACAATGTATTTGGCGTATTTAATTGTATACGAATGATTGCTGTATTTGTTAAAATCGCTTCGAAAGTTAGCCATTATTTGTCGTAAAAAGTAAATGATAAAATAATGTTATTGTGGGATATCCATAAGAGGTAGACATATACCATCGCGGACTTTTCTGTAAACCTTTTCAATGTGTACAATACTTAGTGAATTAATTTGATACATCTCGTAGGGTTCAGCCTGCGTTTGCAATGTAAGCGATAAAAATGTAATTATTTACGACATCACATTAGGAACCTCAAAAATAACAGTATTTCTCCACTTATTATTTAATGGATGTTATTACACATATAAAAGTTCCTCTTGAACCAATCTAACTATTAAAAAAATCCGCATCAAGATTTAAGCGTACAAAGGGACATAGGGACAAGAAATATAGGAACAGAGATCGCGACTTTATTTTATACTATGTAGTGACACAAAAATTGTATGTGATGCCCCATGTTCGAAAAACCACTAGGTAGTGTAAATAAAGATCAAGAGATACGATACGATAAAGACTCTAGAACAGCTAGACTAATTCGGATAAATTTTTATTAATGCATAAGTCTGACGGAACCTGTCTATATAAATAAACTCTATTTCCGGATAGCTGTAACTTCGAAGTCTTCAAGAATAGAATGAATAAGGTTACTTCTAGATAAGCATACTTCGCCGTCGACCACATCATCACATCACTCACCAACGGGTGAGATAATGGTCATCTTGTATCTAGACTAAGTAAATGATTGTAAATAGACCAAAAAAAAAGGAAAGCCCGCTGAGTTTTTTGCTGGAGTCTTCTCAGGTCGGGGCCGCGTTTCGAACCGGTGGTCCATTTGCTCACTGATCTATAAAATGTTGTTGATATTGACGTTTTGTAAGTGCCGTTTATTGGTCTATACAGAATAAATGATTTTTGATTTGATTTGATCAAACGCAAGCCTATTGAACATAAAAAAATCATCCTCCAAATGTATGCACTAAACGACTGCATCCAATAGGCGTGTGTCCAAGATTTCAAAAATGGATTACTTCTGTAGCTTTTTATTTATTTAACCACAACTATGTATTATTTTGATTTAAAACAACCTTGATTTTAAAAACTAGTAGAAATGTGATGCGACGGATTCTGCAACAGAGTCGATGTCACCGAACTCACACATTAACCGTGAATAATACGTTGCATTACTAATAAACAAATTGTTTTGATTGTTCGTATTTATATACTAATTGTAACGCCAAATTATCACAAATCATATTATACTACAAAAGAAAAACATACCTGACCGTTCCAAAAGGAGATTACTTTGATATAGATAAAAAGTATTTATGACATTTCATAAATACTTTAAATGGAACAAGCTTGAATATTAACCAGAAAGTTTGCATATCCCGCCTACTTCACACTTCCACTTGTTTTTTGTTTTCCGTGTGCGAAACAGACCAAAATGTATTTGACAGATGTTTGACAATGTCAATCTGTAATACTACGAGTATTCCAACTCAACTTCAAAGTAAATCGTGACGTCACACTTTGTGATTGGTGTTTCATGTCACGTGACTTAATGTCTATTTTTTTTTTCAAACATATTTTCTAAAAATAAAAGTAATCTTTATTTTGTATACCAATTTATATTACTTTTTGTTATCTATTTTTCGGGAATAGTCGTTGGAAACATACATCAATATGATTCGTTCTTAGTGGACACAAGCCTTTTATCTCAAATCAGTACTACAAACGAAAACACACCTTAACTGTTGAAAATAGAGATTACTACAACGTATAGATAAAATTACTTTAATGAAGTACTAATTACTTCAATTATTTTAATTATCTACTTTAAATATTTTTGTACAGTGCTCCCAATTTATACTGATATACGAGTAACTTGATTTGTTATTAAAAATCTCGACGGTCTTTTGCTATTTAACACATTTAAGTTCACACTTCGTCAACCAAAGCAAGCGGCTGTATAAAATTAATGACCACATGGTGTCTTATGTATATTATGGTCCATACCGCGATAATCTGTCACTCGCACCATGATTCCGTATTTTATTCCGTACGCTGTACTGTTTTAATAGTGTAGCTAAGGCGCATTAGTGAATGAAGTGACATTTTTCTTTAAAATAAGAAAATACTTACGATGACTTGTAGATATAATTATAAAAGAATGAAACAGATTTCATGGTAAAAGGCGCTGTAAAATTATTCATTATTTTATAGTGCCTGTTCCCGGTTCGTTTAGGTTTTTGACTTCTAAAAAACGATGGAAGTTCTAATTTCTGATGATTATTATTGTTTTTATGTTTGTACGCGTCTATCTAAAAGCTGGAGATGATGCAGTTGACGCAATCGGGGTGAGGGAAATGCCTTATTGATCCACTTTGATGAAACCGCATGCGACTTTAGTCGTTTTGAGTCCGAAATAACCGACTGACTGTCAGAAGACAGTATCCGAAGAAGACGAAAAAAGATAGCAAAATCGTAAGCTAAAACCTAAAGCATTTGTTCTTTAAGTTTGCGTGAATTACGCTTCTTAGGTTTTTAGGTTACGAAAATGGTTCCTTCAATAGTATTTTGCAAAACATTAATAAATCCGTCGCCTTCAACTTTTTTTAAAATGGCTAATTTTGATATAAACACAATGTTACTCATCACAATATTGTTAAATCTCATCATGGCACCAATTGAATGAACTTAAATTAAAGAGAAGGACTAAGTAGGAATGCATGATATGTATAATGTATGGTTGTGGTACGGATATAAACAAGAATACTTAAAACTTCAAGCAATACTCTGCGGCTATTAGAATGTATCGTAAACGATGGTGGTAGGCCCCCAGGAACTTTAACTGTAATAGTTACAGCAAAACGTACCGGCAGTTTCAGTAGTATGTTAATGTCATGTTGTTTGTAACAACTTCCTTGAAATTCCTAAAGCATCATGTCATGATTCGTTAGAATTACCTACAAACTATATAGACCCAGTACCCAGTAGTAATGGCGCTAATAATTAAGATAACACTTCTCGACAACATATTTAGAAATGTGGAGATAACAAACAAAACTAAATTATTATGTCTTTAAACTATACAATATATATTATGCTATACTAGCTGACCCGCGCAACTTTGTCTGCGTCATCCCGTTTTTGCAACGTTTTTCACATCTGCTCCGCACCACTTAAAAAATAAAAATCTGTTTTGATGCTTTTCGAAGTTATGTGTGTATTTATCGCAGGTTTATCATATATATAAGTACCCGGTTAATGTCAATAGGCTCGCCACCTATTACATTGGAACCCAAACATAAACTGCCGAAATGTGCGTGCTAGCACCTCTGCCTACCTCTTCGGGGATATAGGCGTGAGTTTATGTTATATTATATACATAAAATTTTCTTCCTCACTATCGTACTCCCCTAATATATTATCCGAATAACCAGATACTATACTTTGTAAAATATAGCTTGGGTCCTATGACAGATGTCAAAATCAGGTTCATAGGGATGTCCGAAATTCGATGAAAATATCGATACTACCAGCTATTATTGATGCATGTTACTTATAATTAGGTTTAATTTAACTGTATGTATGTATGTATTTAATTGTAATGAGAACGGAATATACGTCGAGGCGTCGGCACTCATGCTGATGAGAATGAGTGGAGTGGATCAGTGGAAGTTCATATCAAACAAGATGTTGGCGCGTGTATCTTATGCCTATATCATGGCCCAAGAGCCAAACGCGGCGGTTCTTCTTACAAAATCCAAAAACAGGTTCAGGGCGTTGATGGATTGAATGTAGGTTTTTATTTACTCAATATTATTTAGGATCAAGTATATTGAAATATAAATATTATTATGATATTAAAATACCTAAGCAATAAGATTAAATTCTAATTATTTTTTTCTTATATTAATTTCAATTTTAAATTAAGCTTTATACAAAATATGGATTGTTCATACTATGTGGTCACGATGATTCATCGCCCATCACTAATTAGCTCGGTATGCCCATAAAGTATGACATTGACACCTACTACATTCAATAATAGAAAATTCAAGACTTCATGTGCGAGATTTCACTGACAGCTGTCATAGGACCCAAGCTACATTTTACAAAGTATATTATCTGGTTATCTGGATAATATGAGTTATCTGGATAACATAATATGAGAGCAACAACACACTGTCCTTCGGCCAACAATGCAGTTTTAATAATATATCCATTGTAAAATTAGATGTCCGCATTTCATCATGAATATGTCTCTATTAGTCATGATGAATATATCAGAATATGTCTTCGCCTGTGGGTCTCACCAGCACCACAATTAATACAATGTATAAGCTCCCCCTTGTGCAAGCACGCCATCTTGGCTCGTCTATGCCGGAGGTGAAACTGTGAATGGTATATATACTTCGCACCTCGTCTGAACCAATCTGTCTCCAGATTCGAATTACCCCGAGTGAAAACTTACCCAATACCTAATTTAATATATGTTAACTTAATTCATTTTTCTAAAAAAGCAACATTTTTACTTTTGTTTCGATTGTTTAGTTTCACAAGACATAGGTACTTAAAGAGAAATTAAACATCATCCGTTAGGAATTTGCCGCTCGTTCCACATGCCATAGGTATATAAGCCGCATAAAGTTAAATATTGTCTCAAATGTAGTAAAGTATCGGTTAGACGGTATTACATAATAGAAATATAAATAGTGCATTGTCTTGTGGTTACATAACCCTCATAGACACCGTAACGTAATTTTCACTCAATGGGATACGTAGTACCAATATCAGATAGAGACACTGATGATTATGAAGACAGTGAGGGTCACCGTGAATCTGGAACCCGGGACTGGAAGTCGGTTGTGGCCGGCGGGGGCGGTTATGTCGGACCCGAACTGACTAAATCCGCTGTAGGCAATCTCATACCGCAGAATCTGAAAATCAACGCCCGCGACTGCAAAAAGAGCGGCGTACGTAGCATTCCCGCCCCTTTGTTTCTATTTTCCGTGCGGTACCAAAATCGGTGGAGGTGATTATGTCAGACTCTAACCGACTAAAACGCACGCGGTCTATGGGTCTTTGATTGCCGGAGGTAAGATAATACACGACATATCTCTCGCACCCCGGCAGACCCGGGTACATCTCTTTGAGATGACCCTCTTCCCTTAATGTGGGAACCATGGTGTCCCCATCTAGCCCCCGGACCGGAGTCCTCTACGGACCCGCTCCGCCTCCCAACTTTTATTACTTATTACTTGCTCGCAAGGAGCCAGTGGGAGGCCGTCCAAGCGCTCGCGCATCGTACCGTCGCCGTGAGTAAGACGGCGAGCGAGACATCACCCACTCCTAGGGCCGCCACTAAGACCTGCCGCGGCGTCTCCCACGCCGGGCACTCGGTCAGCGTGTGCAGCCCCGAGTCCTCGCTCGCATCACAGTGATGGCACTCGGACGTTGGCTCCTTCTGGATCCGACGCAGGTAATCCCCGAAGCTTCCGTGCCCGTTAATCACCTGCGTCAGCCAGTACGAGAGGCTACTGTGCGGCCTCTCTAGCCAGTCCCCCCATGATGGGTCTTACCACCGCTACTACGGCGTCCCCTGCGCGTGGTTATCCAAGTCGTCGATCCCACTGGGCTACCATGTCCCTGTGGAGCTCATCAGGACGGGCACGGAGCTCATCAGGCTCGCTCATTCGATCACCGAAAGAGCTCTCGCTCATCGATCCGGCTATTACGGTCATTCTACAACTACAAGATTCCAATTTTTGTATACGAGTGACTTATGAATTCTTACAAAATGTAAGTAGTACATACGTAGGGTCAGAATAACGCTTAAATAAAAAATTACTTAGGGAATCATCAGACATCAGCGACCTGTCTTAGTGTCTTAGTAACATTTCCGTGATGTTTCTGACAATTTGTAATACGCAATATCTCAAGAATCTCGGTGATTGACTCTCATCCGGAAACCAAATGTTCCCTTTGAGGATCGGCACTTCGATATACTTTTCTCAAGTTGCTCTGTAGTAAGCAATTTGGAACGCGGAATGTCGTTATGATAGAAATATCAGTTTGCAGTTCGTTCGTTTTGTGTATTTCATCATAAAAATCAATGGATTAATCACAGTTAATCGATACTAATACTATAAAGAAGACAGTTCTTATAGTATTAGTATTTGTACCTATGTCCGTTTGCGATTTTGGGTACCCAAGTACCCAACTTAACCCGGCGCCAATGACGTGAATATACTTACTAGGACGATGACGCCGGGTCAAATTGACCCGAATGTTATAGTTCATTTTTCAGGAACTTCATTCAGCAATCCCCCGTCATATTTTAATGATTGTTCATTAAAAACGATTCCTTTCTTAAGATGAGCAATAAAAGTAATTACAATAGGTTCTAGAAATGTAATTTTTATAATTTTTTCCAAATTATACATGCAAAATCAACTTTGGCAACATAACGTGTTTATATTTTGAATTCTGGTTGAATTATCCTTAACGATGATAGAACTAAATAATCTCATCTACTAACAGAGAGATTAATTAAGCTTTATAGTATAAAAGTAAAGACGAATCCGTCATTTACATCATCATTCAGGTCCACGGAACTGTTGCAATTATTGTAGTATGGAATCAAATGGTCTGGACAAATGTAAATGTGACACGGGTGATATATGTGTGATGTTTTCTTGTCTTTATTAGATGGACATATTTGATGTCTTTTTTGCGAGTTCCTGGAATGTTTTTGGGAGGCTATTCATTAGGGTCACCCAGAAAATCCGTTTTTCTTCTGCGCAGACAAGGTAAATTTATATGAGACTTTCGCATTTGTAAGTCTAGTAAAAGCTCGTAAACTAGAGCGAATTCTAGTTTTTTCAGAAAATGTAATCTCTTTCAGAAAAAATAATTGTCATATTGACCCGATGTATTAGGTATATTCGCCTTGATGACAGATATATCCACTATATCCAACATGGCTTCAACATTCTACTCATGTTGTATGTAGCACTGATAATTGTGGCCCTAATTGGAGCTGTACGAACGCAAGATCGATATCATATAAATCTGAATTCATATCACTAGCTTCTTGTTCATTTTTACTGTTATTGCTGCGTTCAGATAAATGGAGGTCAATGCCCACGTCTGAAGCAGCTCGGGACTCTTCAGTCGGGATCACACTCATCTAACATCGCCACAATTCTCACTGGATCATTTATCAATGATATTTTTACTAAAAACTTAGAAACGAACCAGTACAATTAACATTTGACCCTAAACAACGAAATAAAGGTAGTCACGAAATAACAACGTCAGCGATGACGCTGGGTCATAATGACCCGTTTTCACTTGACGCACGTGTATCTCGCAATACATGCAATGTCGCATTATGCGTATCAATGAAACGGGTAGAGAGAGAACGTATCTCCAGCTATACAAACGTTCGAACCATAAAAACATCGCAAGAAATAAAAATTTCTAGTTTACATTTACCTCGGGTCAATATGACCCAGCGTCATTGACGCCGGGTTAAATCTGACACATACTATACGACTAAAATACATAGATGAAATACAATAGTTTCGGTAGGTGACAGTGATATTTGATGTGTCTTTTTAAATAAAGATAAATTAGAGAATCATTAGTTTGAATCGTTGTCTGCTTGTACGTGATTGACGCAATAATTTCTGAACCGACAGTGATACGGTGAACACGCGATTTAATACCGATACGCACGCGGGTGGAGCATCAGGCTGAGGCTAGTATACAATAAAATCAATCATTTTTTTCCTATGAAAGATAACAACTAATGTTGTTGATAAGAACTATTGTTGATAAGAACAATTGTTGATGTGTAGATACAAAAGACATACAAAACTTCAGCACTGGTACGTCAATATAATGACCTAATAATGGGCTAGGTTAGCTAGTTAACTGAATCAAATCACAGATTAATAAATAGTTACTACGTAACCAAAAAATAAACACCGCTTTTCGCTGAAGATGTACCTATCCGTAGCGAGACGGGCATATTTCCGATTGTCATCCACACTCATGTTACTTTTGACAAAAAGAAAAAGTCGCTGACTCAATAGATGTGTCAGAAAGCGTTCTTAGGTATACGACTTTGAGATTGTTGTTTTAAATTTCACGATTAACGAACTAGGTTGACTTAATTAGACACTTTTACAGTACCTGATATATTTCTTGTATTAAATCAATCCATAACTTGTGCCTATGCCTTTACCGACCGACTGACTTGCCTCATGCCTGTTTTTTATATTTAGGTCATCACAAAACCTCCTTATGGTAGTATGAACGTTATTAGTGTATTAACTATTTGGCCAACAACATTTAATGAATCCGGATTTATCCGAGCCATTAACTCGAAAAAGTGTATAGCCCTTGAGCCTTGAACCTGTGCCTCCAGGTTACATGGGCTAATGGGGAATAGGTCCATGGACCCCATTGATATATGAACTAGTTATAAGGGCCCGTTGACTTAGGCGCTCCTTACGGATGGCCCCGATGGGTTCCAAGGTTACATGAGCCTCATACTCCCTATGGTTCCCATAAGCCCATATGGGTCCATGAATCTATGGAGCTTAGTGGTATACAGTCACCTACACACAGTGGCGTAGCTAGATAACCAAGGGCCCTGGGGCAAATCAAGAAATGGGGCCCCACTGCTATGTAAACTGTGTAGGTTTTATAAAAAAAATGAAATATACAAATACGTTAAAAATGCTAAACTACTTAAGCTCTTTTTTACTTTACTTTACTTTTGAATTTCTCTCAACTGTCACGATTAAAGTAGGGTTGCATCCTGTCATATTTATTTTGAACATGGAAGAAATTTCCAAAAGTTTAGTTCGATCGAGATTTCTGGTAAGGATCCGAGGGCCCCCTGAACTTGAGGGCCCCGGGGCACTGCCCCACCTAGCCCCTGGGTAGCTACGCCACTGCCTACACATCTATGCAGATATTAAAGCTGGGAGCACGAGGTGTTCTACCTCTCCCTTCCATCGTTTGGTTCATATTGGCTTTTATGGGGGTGACAACCGTCTGAGCTACTGAAATCAGCTAATGAACTAACTTACAGGCTTTCGATGCGACCGGAACTGATACTGTGATGATGATGGGAACTATAACTGGTAACGACGACGGTTGTCTACTGGTAGTACTAACGGTAGGTACAACCAAAACAATGACAGAATTCCACCGCGACAATAGTGAGTGAGCCGGCCAGTGAGTGTATTCGTGAGGGTTTCTGCACGAGAATAAAGCTGGAGTGGACAGTTGAAGCACAATATTATTTAACGACGCGTGAGTGAAACCTTTATTCTCCTCAGTAAGTACGGTGAGGTGTTCTATCTCCAGATTAATTCAACCGATTACGATCAAAAAAACGTACGTGTTCAAATCTGACCAAGCCCTTTCTAACAAAAAAAAAACTAAATTTAAACCCGTTGTAGTTGTTGCGTTCATCGTAGTCAAACCAACTGAGACAAACAGACATAACGTAACCTAAGTTTTAATATCTCCAATATACAGACACGGCCACTTCACGATGGCGACACAATACTATCGTATGGTGTAATAATAAAGGGTGCTTTTTATTTCAAAATCAACGGTCTTGATTCCCAGTTAGAATTTTGGATTTTTTTTATACCGAAAAATTGATAGAAAGGTAAATTCGTGTCAAAAATTACTACCCATTGTTAAAAATATTAATTCTTTTCAGGTAAGTAATCTGTTAATCCAGGCAAAAATAAACCCACCAAAATAAAAATGCATTAGTGTTCAACATTTTAAAAAATATCGGACCGGTGGATGGATTGGGTGGTCCGTTGGGAACGATCGGTGTTTTTAAGGGTAGGTACGTATTACAACACCTAAAGAAAAAATAAAGATTTTGATTGATGATTTTGTGATGTTAATAGGATGAGTACAAAATACGATGCCGATAGACGTGAAAATAATCTGTATAAAAAGATACTGTTTTAAAATTTGCTTTTACTGTACACTATACAGTTTCAGGAATTTTAATGTCTCATTACATTATTTATGTACAAAGGCGGACTTAATGCCATGTGATTAAACTAAAAATAAAATAATAATTGAACAAGATCAAAGACATAAATTAATTCCTCCGAGTGGCATGCCTCTTGTGGTAACGTTCTCAATAGACTGGCAGCATTGCCACGTTGTATGGCAAAAAAGCTTATTGTCTGTACTAAGAAAAATCCAGTCTTCTGATCACGATAAACGTCGACTATATGTTTCGTCTCTCTGAAGAGATTTCGGGCGCTCGGACCCCATGAACAGAACGTTTCGACTCCAAACGGCACAAATTCATAATCTCCAATGAGATTGGAGTATTTGCGCCGTTAAATAGCCTCTGCAGTTGCAGCAGCGGCACCGGCACAGCCAGCCATGCCAAGTATGTATATGGGTAGGTGTCGACAAATGCGCCCAACAATGGAGACCTACCCATTTTCCATGGCAAAGGCAAATGCAAATGGCAAATTCTAGAAAAATTATCACTACACAAATAAAATCAGCTGTCAAAGTGAAATATTTCCACGACAAGTAGAATTCCAATTTACGAGCTGCCCGGAAACGCTCTAGACAAAATAGCTGAACCTAGGTGACGTCACGCGCCTGACGCGAGTAGTCAGGGAAAATCGCATTTATCTCAATCTGCTTGGCGTTAACACGTGTTTTGTTTACAATGAAAGTAATTTGAAATTTAATAAGAAATCTAAGAAGTTATCAAATAAGTCCTTATCAATAAGACCTATTTATTTATGCGGAGTTTGTAATGTAAATAAGAGTATTTCAATAAAATTAAAATCAGGATTGTGTCAAAATAGTTCATGCAAAATTTGACACAGATTGAACCGCGGAATATCGTTGTTCCATACACACTTTACCTCCCTGTTTTACACGTCTAGGGGTAGCTAGAATTGCGGAAAATTATTGGATACTTACGTCACATGAAGAACACATTCTCAGGTTGATATTTCAATCATTCAGGATTTCATATAATTTCATAGTTAAGAGATTGCTAAGAATGTACGAACTTATGAATTAACATACATATTACACGCTCAGCAATAATATTTACTTTACTTACCTTATCCGAATCGGTGGTGTTCCCACTGCCGAAAGATGCAAGCGAGTTTCTGTCAAGATTCTCCGTCGCTTCATCCAGTATGGTATCATCAAGGTCTCTGTAAATATTAAAAATGTTATACTACTTATGACAGTGATGAATGATGAGGGAATATGAAGATACCTATTTATATATATATAGGATACGTGAATTTGACTTCACCAGCTGGTAAGCTGAATGCAAATGGCAAATGGGAATGTAGGAAAAAGGAAACACGGAAGGAAAACCATAATATTATGTCACTCTCTTCTATTAAATCTTGTGGATATAATCCTTATTCGCTGAAATCACAGTATAAAAAGTAGAAGAAATATAAGTAGGTTACGCACGCTTTGATCTGTGTACTCCTGGTAAACCCAGCAGAAATTTATGACGTTAAAATAGGAGATCGGACAGTAATCAGAATGAAATCTAAAATGTAAGTACTTAGACAAAATAAAAATAATGTTACTATTATTAACGATTAGAATTAAATATAATTCATTTAATGATTTTTAAATTGGACCAATAAGTTTTGTTATTCACAATATTTTATTCGGTACATAAAGGAGAATCATAATGTGTGACGTCATCAGTGAGAAATCGATGACTGCACAGAACAGTTGTTCTGTGGACTGCGCGACTACATGTTCTTGAAAGCATTTTTGAAATGATAAGAAAAATGCACACAGGAAACGCGGCTGACCATAGATGACATAACGTGGTGTTTTGAAGGGATTTTAAACTAGAATATTAAAACATGATAAATGAGGCTACGGATGATAATATTTTTAAATAATCTATTTTTAAAAATGTAATTTGTTTGTTTTATGCAATGAATAAAGAGAATAATAATAATAAAACGTTTATTTCAGGATATTGGAATTCCATAGTTAGGTGTGGTATACCTAACGGCACTGAACTCGGACCCTATCAACAAACCTTGGAAACCAAACCGTGCCTACTATAGTCAGTTTGCCATTTGTCTGCTCACAGTTTGCAACTAGTTCTGTAACAAAGTTGCGATGGCGTCGATTTTTCCTTTGTCGCAACTAGTAGCATAATATCAAGAATAAATGTACTTTAATCACAGCTGGTTGCCATATGACACTAAAAAATCCTTATGGACTTGTGAATGTGACATTCACGTTGACGGCCGAAAGCGTCAATAGGGTTCTTTTTCGTTCGTTAAGTTGTTAAGCAATGTACATTATAATGTTACCAATAAAACTCGTAATCGATCAAAAGTCCTAACTAGTTTTGGCCGCTGCCTCTGGAAAATAATACTTTTGAAATATGAGTCTAAACATTTGTCATGGATGAATCATTTGTGAAGTTTAAACGTTTCTAAATGGAGTTAACCACTAACAACGTGCAGTAGAACAATAACATTGACAAAGGCACTTTGATACCAGGTATATAGATCAACAATGAGGCCCAACGTTTCAGATTGGCTTACCTGCTAGATCTTTGCGAGCTGGTGGGGCGGACGCGGGCCGGGCTTCTTGGCGGTGGGTGTAATGCTTGGCTGAAGTACGTCTCCTGTACAATGACAAACATTGGTTAGGTCATATTCAGCGGTGAATAATATAGTAACTCTTTATGTTTCATATAGTAACAATTATTATTTATTATATAATAAAAAAGAAATATTAGCAACCGAAATTATTCATAATCCCTGTAACCCCTTCAGCTAAGCTGAATTGCTTGTGTTAGGAGCGGGTTCACGTCGGTAGTGTGATAGAAGCTCAATTGCTTGTGTTAGGAGCGGGTTCACGTCGATAGTGTGATAGCCAGAATTTAAACCCGGGTCCTCTCGATCGCAAGGCCGACGCCTTTAACCAAGAAGCTACGTTTAGTATACCTTACATTCGAATTGTTGACTGCAAGACACGTGAAACTCAAAAATGGTCCCAATTATACCACTAAGACTATTACAGCAGAGTATTATTCTAGAAAAGAATTATCGGAGAATCCAGGATTATAAATCAACCCGACACGACATCTTGGATATCGGCATTAGGCGATTTGAATATGTTGGAAAAATGTTCATACTAATATGGCTTACACATCTAATTTATACCCATGATACGGGTTGTTAGGGAACCGCTTCCGAAGCCGAAGACCCGGCATTACTCCTGGAGCTCTACATATTGCCATTAAACAATCATTTCATTAAAAAACATCAACTCGTATTATGGCGCCAGTTGTATTTTTGTAGTATTTCTTTTTATGAAATTACGTTTTATTAAGCTATACTGATACGATAAAGAATAAATAATGTTAATGAAACGGTATAAAAAATGGAAATATTGCCAAGTCGTATTTATGCCAATATGTTATTACCTTGTGACCTCGGCTTCGGAAGCGTGTCCCTAACACCCTGTATAAATACAATAAGTCTCAGTGAAATTTATGCTACCTGTATAACTTCTCGGAGCCGACGGACCCAGGTTTGTTTGACTTCCAGTGAAGGTGCTTTCAAGACGATTCGGCAGTCGCTGGCCAATGGTTCGCGACCAGTCCACACTGAGAACTTGCACTCGTCTCCTTCAATGTGCTCCGTCACACCCAACTCAGACGTCTGTTAAATGAGACAAATATACGTTCTTTACAACATACAACGAACGAAAGTAAAATATAACGATAAAGTGAAGTAGAAAACGAATTTGACTATTTATTCAAACGAACAGATATTACAGATTTCGAATATAGTGATCTGCTGACAATTTCAACATTTCAAAATACAACATGTACAAAACATTTACACAAACTAAAGCTAAACTAAACTAGTGAAATGGGTATGAACTGAATATGGGCAGAAATTCATCACAATTAGTAACTATTGACAAGTTGAAAGAGGGTTACGCCAATCAAGATTGTCTATATGTAATAATTACCATGAACTTAGTTTTGTAGATATATTTGGCCTTTCCGTGGGAGTCCTTAACCTCCTTGGCTAGAAGAAGATGTAGGTCAAATAGAAAAACACGCCGTTCTCGCCCCTTTTTGATGATCTGCCGCAGGTCCCAAACGTGAAAGGAGTCTTGGAGCAGTACTTCACCGAGGCTGTCGGCAGGTACATCGCACCCCTCTAGTAGAGACAGATGCATGGCGTCGTTCGCCTTTTTCGGCACGGAGAGCATAACCTCCAAACCGTCCTGAACAAAAATTAATTAATTCTACATTTTGTTGAAAGAAGAATGGGATTTGTGGCATTTGTTACGTTCTTTAATTTACATGTAAGGGTCTATTCGACTGTGGGGTATTTCAACCATTTGCCCAACATACGAATATACATCTAAAAGAATAGGTATTGGAAGCCCTAATGGATTATGTTCGATCTGCTGGTATGCAGGACGTAGTGTGTAATTTTCCTTAACAAAAGGGGATATACCAAAGTATCAAACAAAGAATATTTTAAATCAAACTTATTTCATCAATTTGAAGTCTTCAGTTTCATAATATATTTATTTGGCAGAAGCAAAGGAGGTAAATACTAAAGTTCAATACTAACCAAACCTCTAATACTGTATTCAACGTCATTACAAAACTAATAAATTATAGTCACACACAGTTCAGTAAATTATGGTGAGAATAATAACACAAATTATAAATCATCAATAGTAAATTATTAAGTATTGAGAATTCATGATACATACATTTTCTACGCCGAGGGGAGTAACCCGATTGAATTTAGAATGTATTCTATACTTTAACTTTAACATCGACATGATCGATGGTAGCACTTCCTCGTGATAGAGCACCATTACATTTTTAAAATTATTTAATTTAATACACAATAACAAATCACGACGTGCGTATACGCTCGTAGGGAATACACTATGGCACATGGGCGTCAAGTGAATGAGTCACCAGGAAAATATTGAACTAAATCTATTGTTAATTACTACTAAGCGAGCTAGTTGTTTAATCTCAAACAGATCCAATGTCCACGACGTTTAACAAATACAATTCGTACTTAAGACCGATTTAAATAATGGCTCACGCCATTAGCGAACAACGTTTTAGGAAGCAACAAAGTAAAAGTAGTGGTTTATTTTAGAGGAGAGTGACAAAGTTAGGTTATATTGGAAATTTATTACATAACTAGCCTGTGCCCGGGGTTCGCACACGTTGATATTGGCCTTTGAGTTTTTGGTGAAATCACCAGTTCTAATCAACCGATTGCGATCTAACATGCTTTAGATTTATAAGCGGTCCAAGACATTACTAACTAAAGAAACCGCATCTAAATCCGTTTATTAGTTTTGTGTCCAAAATGGAAACGCAAAAAAAGACACAAGAATTAAAAAAAAGTGAGTTCAGTATCGCAAATATAACAATACATAACATATTATTTAAATTTAAACCAAATAACTAAAAGAAAACTGGCTTCGTGTTTGTATATTGGAGATATTTAAAATTATGTATATAATAGCATAAATTGTAAATATTTGTTTTTACACATATTATGGTAGTTTGCGATTTTAGAAAATATGCGATTTTGTACTTTGCGATTGTGGTTTTTGTCGATTTCATGAAATATGTTGATGAAATTTGGAGGAGAGATAATGAAAGTAAACCTACTGACAGTAGATGTACACAGTATTAATAAAAATATTAATATATCAAAATATTTACTCGTATTCACTGTATAGTATTGAAAACATTTGTATAATATATCTGTTACAGGAAAATCTACCTAGTTTATTGGCTGTTCAAACTCATGGGTTAGTGAATAATTTTGAGGACTACTATTACTACCTAAAGCTTTTTACTTTTTTTCCGTGCACAATATCCCCACCACAATCGCACCGGAGTCGGTGATTGAGGTTATGTGGGACTCGCACCGAATAGAACGCACTATATCTTTCGGGTCTTCGGTTGCCGGAGGTGAACTAGTAAGCAACATATCCCTCGCACCCCAACCACTCAGTGCCATCGCCTTCCAGATGGCAAATATACACATATTCATGCATACAAACATTTCTATATAAATATAAACTGGCGAAATGTGGGTGCTAGCACCTATACCTACCCCTTCGGGGATATAGACGTGATATTATTAAAAAAAAACATTTGTACTGAATGAGAATCTAATCTGGGCCCACTGCGAGACAGTCAACCTCTGCTGCGTAGTGACAGATGTAACACACAGGTACCTCAATATTTCATCTCTTTGTACTTTTTACTTCTTAGAACATGAATTAGACATTAATTTAATGTATTAGTAAGAATTAATAATCATTTAAGTATTATTTACTATAATTATTATTATTCATTATAACCGATTTTACTTAGGGATATCTATAGACTCATGGGAGTGTCGTGTCACATACGAATTTGCCAAGCTATACGCAAATAAGTGATGTAGGTATACGTGAATATTCATCACTATCATAGTATAAAGTCGCTTTATTTCTCTGTCCCTATGTATGCTTAAATCTTTAAAACTACGCAACAGATTTTGATGCGGTTTTTTTAATAGATAGTGATCGAAAAGGAAGGTTTATATGCATATAACATCTTGCTACAACCGGTGCAAACCAGAAGTGAAAAATGTTGCAAAAACAGGGTGACTCAGACGAAGTTGGGCGGGTCAGCTAGTCCATACGTATAAAGCACACATTACATATAAATAAATATAAATAATGATATAGATATCGAGAGCGTACATACGAACACAATATTGCAGATGTATGGTTTAAAACCCTGAATGTAACACAAGTACGCAGCGATGAATAGTATTTATATTATTCATCGCTTGTTACAGGTGAACACCATAACAGAACTGTACTCGGAACATGACTCACATAGTAATATACTATATTTTATCCTGTTGGTGATTTTCATTTAAATTGAACGCCCTTCGAGAAGCTACTGAATTCACATTCATTGTAGGTATATAATACAAGTCGAAATAAATAAGAGAAGAAATTGGTCCTCATATCTTGTGAATTAGCAAATGTTTTGTATTTTATGTACTTAAATCATATAGCTTTTTGTTGTTGTTTCTAGATAAAATTTGGTATTGCTCAGGTGTGTGCACACACTAATATAATGTATACTTTAATTTATTAAAGCACTTAACATAATATATTTTTAATTTTATCCCACTAAAATATGATTAATTATACATACTGCGTCAAGTTAATATATTTTCTGATTTGGGTTTGGTATGCAATGTCTGTGTATCCATGGAATGCCGCGACTAGTATTTTTAACTTACCTCGGATACTTGGATGAAAAACCAACTATATAAACACTTATATAATATAACGTATAGCTAAGCTATTCAATGTTATGTACAAGTTATGATTGCTAAGGGCCCTCAATGACAACTCAATTTTTATAAGATAACTGATGGAAAATGCTTATGTGACGTGTTCTTAGTGTCAACATCAGCGTCAGACTCGAGTTTTCCTGTTTCTTTATCTTATCGTTGTCAGTTACAATCTATTCGTACTACTTCTACGATAACGCGTTACGTGTAGCTTCAGAAACAACTTCTACGTTGTTCTGATCTTTGAATATAATTATTATGAACGCAAATCTCATAATAACATACTACATATTTGATGGCCAACATCATTGAATTTGTAAACCTTAAGAGAACTTTTTTACTCTAAGGCCTTAATTCAACGGCACATCTCCAATTGAAATATGTATAACAATAATAAGTCTGACGTAACCGGCAAGTTGAAAAAAGTATCGAACAATTAGTAAGTCAGGTAGTTAGCCTAGTTTATTTGTTGAACATTTATTTTTATAAAAAGTTGTCACAAGATGTGTTTACCTTTTTTTAACTACCTAAACAAATGGAGAATAGCGAGCTGTGACCAGAGTGAGATGAGATCATTAAAAACCGCAATTGTCGTGGTGAGAGAGATATGGCGCTCATATTTCCATTATTTCCATGAGCTGCTGGCTGCTTAAACTGGATAAAGAGGTGCAGTTTTGTCGTAGAAAAATACATGACGAAGAAGATGCCTCTGCCTCTTCTGTTTCTAGACATGCAAAAGGCCTTCGACTGTGACTAGAGTGTGTGCGGTTGATCTGGTGAAGGTTTACATTGACCACATTCGAGACATGTAACACGATTTCAGTAGCAGATAAGGGCGGGTCCTTGGTGTATCCCGACGGTAATGGGAAAAAGCTTGGTGTCACCAACTGTGTCCGCCAATGAATCACAGAATCAAGATGGTGGTACATGTCTCTGATATCCACCACTAATCCGAACCCATAGTTTCGCCGTTAGCGACACTAAACCTTCGCCATCACCGTAGGAGTACACCAAGCATCTGTCCTTAGTACGTATCTATAGGGCGTGGTGTTCGCGGAAAAAGGCGCTTGAGAACGGCAGTCTAAAGCTAAATAAGGCGAAAGCTCAGAACATGGAGCTCCACAGACCCATAGGAACCTGAGGAAAACCGAGTATTGTTTCGTATTTTTTTTCTTAGAACAGCACTGTTAAATTTTAAAAGAAAATAAATGGATGAAACAACGATGACCTATACTAGGTTTCTTTTTATTGTATTTATTAACTATTGTTCTTATATATTATAATATTTTTAATTTCTTTTTAATAGTTTGTATCATTCAAAATATAGACCCAAAAATTGCTGTGAGGGTGACGGTGAAGGCCTCGGGGTTTATGCTGATAAGGGATGATATCAATAAGACGACGCTTAATTTAGTTATGTTATCATCAACTTTGCTTTAGCCCAGGGTATACAAACGACGGGGCTACAAAGTACGAAAGCGGTCAGATAAAATACCATTAAGCGATCACATATCCAATGGCACCTACGTCAAAATCACTGATCGTTACCCGAACAGTGAGTGCTTCCGGCCACGAGCGCTTCAATTAATTTCAAATTGCATAATTTATATTAATATGTTTTAATTGGTTATATTGCCACTTTCTCGGTGTGGAGTTTTACTTCCGTACCCGCTACTCATGGAAAAATATTCCCGGGATAAAAAGCCTGATCTCCGACCAAATTTCAGTCATTAGATCGTAATTGATTTACAAACATCCAAACATCTTCACAAAGTTTCACATTCTATGTGTTATTCCAGAATGCAATACACCCCTGTACCAAATTTCCGCCATAGCCGTTCAATCGTTTAATCATGATTGACTAGCAAATAATTATCTAAACATCTTCACTTTAATCATTTTCACAAATTATACTAATAGTAGCACTAATATAAGTATTATTAATAGGATAGTAAGATAATAATAGAAGGATATTTTTTAATTTTCTAGACAATTCAGTAGATTTAAAAATAAAGAGGCAGCTTAAATCACATCTCTCATCAATTTTAAGCT
Organism: Pelosia muscerda; assembly: GCA_963691645.1. Taxonomy (NCBI): domain Eukaryota; kingdom Metazoa; phylum Arthropoda; class Insecta; order Lepidoptera; family Erebidae; genus Pelosia; species Pelosia muscerda. Next base: position 17,246,608 of record OY829098.1, on the reverse strand, counting down.
CGGCTGCAATCAATTGTATCAAACACCTTTGCCTACTTTCCTGCACTATATTCCATGCCTGAGACTCGCAATGTTGTCGCTTTGTGCAGAATTGTTAGTGTTTAATTAATTATCTAGTTATTAATTACACACAAGCCATTCTAAGCTCAACATGTCTCAGTTCATGCAAAAATCTACTTCAAAGAAGACGTATTGAGTTTCTGAGTAAATATCATCTTTTATGGATACGGAGTACGTACCTTGATTTCACCCTGTCCCTCGGCGCAGCAAGCCTGTAGGTCTTTCAGCAACAGTTGGTACTTTGTGATTCTCTGCACGGGCTTTATCAGATATGCTGCCAGTGGATGCTCCAATTTCTTCTTACGTTGCACTCTGACAAAACAAACCGTGTATAAAAGAATGATTAACGACTTTCATAACAGTAGTTGGATGAAATGCATAATGTAACTAATTTAAAGGCACCACACATATTAGACGTTTATATAATTCTTGCTAAAATACATAAGTTGATAAATATCAATAATAGTTGATTGATTTATATAGGGATGTCATAACGATTATATACAAAAAATAGTAATTTCAACGATGAAACGTTTTTAGTCAACTCCGCTGTCTCTAAAATTCACATTACCTGTACCTACACTTGCTTGTTCACTTTACAACCATAATGTGGAACGTCTACGCTACACTGAAACACAGACTAACGACACTAATAGTAAAACACAAAACGACGAGACACTTCGTTCGATAAGGGAGCTAAATGTGAACTAGAGTTGTTTATCGTGCCCACAAATAACTCGGTAGTGACTAAGACAACATTGATACTAAATAATGTACTTTCTAAAGGCATTCTATTTTAATGTTGATAATACATTTTGACAGTCCTTTATTACTTGACATTACTAATTAACTACGTCATTCTGAAAGCGATTGCATCTTTCCAATCTTTGTTTATTTACCTGCATTGTTTGTTAAACATTATTATTTCTCCTTAAATAAATATCACGAATACTCGGCCCTACTTTCATAATACATTTATTAAGAATAGAGATTCAACACGTACACAGTATCACAATAGAATCACGACGTACTGACTAGAGTAGTGACTTTTCCCCACAATTTGGCACCGTTCAAAACTTTATCTCGCCAACCGGAGCGACCGTCCGCCTACAATTTACTACCGCATATTTTGGTGATAGCGCGCTCAGGCCACTTGATTTGAAATTCTTGAGACGCCACTAGCTCAGTTAGAATATCGCGGAGGATATCCATTGCCACTGTCTTAACTTTGTACATATTATTATATTAACTAGAACTGTACAAAATATACATAATAATGAAGAAGTTACAATTTGCTATTTGTTCCGCTCGATTCTCAATAACTGTGCCAGCTACCGATTATAAATATACGAACATTGAAATAGCTGTTAAAACTAAAAACAAGCAAATAAACGTTGATGTTCATTTAGACTACAGTGTTGTTAATACCGTAAATATATTTCAAATACAAATATTTCGCTTAATTATATCTTACATACCCTAATGTAAAAAACATTACCTAATGTAAAAAACACATATTGAGAACTCACTTGTACTTTTCCACAGTATTTTTATTTTATTTATTTTTTTATTTTTTAATAGACCTGACCGGTTTCGCCTTACGGCATCCTCAAAGGTTTACGATGACATACGTATGTCAGGTTACGATGGTATGTCATCGTAAACCTTTGAGGATGCCGTAAGGCGAAACCGGTCAGGTCTATTAAAAAATAAAAAAAAAATAAAAATACTGTGGAAAAGTACAAGTGAGTTCTCAATATGTGTAACAACAAATTCCACCAAGTGCCATCAATCAACAGTATAAATAGTCTAATGTAAAAAAATTAACATGTCAGATATCATGGCGAAAAAGAGTCGGTAGATTAGTGGTTAAGGAGACAGCTTTACAATTGAGAGATCCCGGGTTCGTACCCTGGCCATTTCACAACCTATTAACTTTTAATTTCATGGATTTCCCTTAACCCCTTTGTTTTAATTTGATTTACCTACTCTATCGATTAATGTCATAAAGATACAGTTGCAGGATGTTATTGTTTCGGCTTTAGTGGTGCGGCAGGCGATTATTTTTCGAAAATCTTTGAATGCAGTTTTGTTCCTTTTTAAGTGAGTGAGTGAGTGAGTGTTTCCTTTGAGTTGTACTTGTACACTCTGTATACTTTATTGTATTCATGACACAGTGTATACTTTATTGTATTCATGCAGTGTATACTTTATTGTATTTATGACACAGAAATTAAGAAGTCAAGTTTATTTTTCGACGTTTTCGCAAATTTCGCTAAATCAAACTCTGTGCGCCAATTTTGCATTTTTTTCATATTGAATTTAAATAACTAGCACATTCTCTTTTGTGTAGGTTGCAGGTTAGGGACTCTTCTACCGTTTTGCAATTTTTATATACTTGTTCCATAGAATCCTAATCAATAGTGATGAAGTTGCCAGATTTACTACATTACTGATTCGTTGAGAATATATCTGATGGACGGATTCCTCAACGACAGAGAAACATAATAAATTCGAAAGGGCCGCAATTAGATTTTTGTTAGTTAAGATTTTTATGTTTCCTCTTCCTTGATGGCTCCAATACGGATATTTTGGAAATTCTTCCCTAACCTGGTAAAACAGGCAGTGAACGATGGTGCGGAGAAGGCTGTTATTTTCACATTACAGATTATACAGCATGCATGTTATGTGTTTCAAAATTTAATCTCTAAAATGGTAATATTAAGGCCCGCTTGCATGTATAGTCGGGTTCAATAAGTAAATACAGACAGAGTTTGACGACTCTAGGTTAACTTACATCAAGCCTTGCACCAATAAGACGCTTAAACACACTATTTGGTCGGGTTATTAGAAACTGTTGTGCGCGACGAAGAGTGGAGGACCTTTTATTTTAACTATTTTACTCGCTGTCGTGTAGTCATAAATTTTTTTATACCACTTAGGTGGCAGACAAGCACACGGTTTATTGATAGAAAGTGGATGTCGTGGCCTATGGACGTACGCAACACCTTAATCTAAAGAAACCCTCTAATTGAAGAACCCCATTTTGTAGTCGTTTAGAAAAACCAAGCAGGGGAGCTCATTCGCAATTAAAGCGTGCGTGGAATGAAGTTTATTTCGTACCACACCTAATGCCCCACTTCTGGTCGCTATTTACAAGGCTGATCTCTGATCTCTCATGGTGACTATCTATCATCACACCAGTCCCTTCCTATGGTGAGCGGTGTGATGATAGAAAAACCACCCGAACAGGAATGTAGCTACTGGCATCATTTCAAACAATTCATCTGAGCACATACCATTGTATAATCGTTAAAACACACACAGCGAGGCAATGTACCTCCTGAGGATGAGGTTCCATACCGCCTGTGAGTACGGAATTGTCGAAGATCCTCAACGCCCATTTTTGTACAGAGTTGAGGGGTTAAGCGAGCATGCAGGAGCTCCGGCAAAAAGGTGACAGCAGCATGCCGAACCTGTGCCTTATAAAGGAATCGTTTTACTGCAGTGAATTACTGCTTCGTCCTGTTGAGCACTGTAATTCCTTTGTTGCCAGCTTGACCTTGTCTTACTGATGACCGTGGTACTTCACTGGAGATATCAATATCAAAGATTCCGATGGTAAGTGGACTAGTCGAGTTGGTGAGTGGTGTGCTCAGTGTGTGTGTATTAATGACATGTTCTACCACCTTCGAGAGAGGGGAGATGATAGTGATAGGCCAGTAATTGAATGGTTCTGCCCTGTCGCCTTTCTTAGGCACATAATGCACGAATGGCAGTCTTCCTTGAGGCCGGGAGTCGCGGTGTAGGAGAACGCGAAAAGGTGTTTAAGTACAGGGCACAACTCAGGGACACAGTGCTTAAGAATCAAGCCATCTGGCCCACTCGACTTTCGAATATCTAAGGATTTAAGTTCCTGCTGCACCAACCGATGCGTGATTTTTACTTCAGGTATGGATGCAACACATATGGGGATAATAAGTGGCTCGGCACTCCGGTCGTTCATGGTAAGTTAGTCGATCAGAGATTTTTCATGAGGTCGATTTTATGGACCGGTCCATAAAATCGTCAGGTTTTTGCCGCGTGAGTCACTTGCGTCCGGACGAGGCTGTGGTTTGAAGTACCGAGAGGTGATCCACAGTTATGAAGTATTCATGTGGGCGCGTAGTCAGGAGAAAGATCCGTAAAGAGTTTCTGTAGATCTATAGAATTTCATTAACACCGGATTAGTGTTGACTCCTAGTTAATGTAACTTATTAAGGAACCTTCCAGTGGGCCTAAGAGGTGGATGTTGTTAAAATTGTAATTATTTATTTGGGTTCAATCAAAATATTAAGTACTAGCTATTGCCCATCTCCATGACGCCCTAAATAATGAGGCTATTTAATCCAGAGATTACCCCCTACAATGTCGCAAACTCATAAACTTTACCTTTTTACAATAAGGTATAGTTATAGATTAGTAATTATAGATATCAGACTATTCAGTAATTTAACAGCTACTACACACCCTTTAGTACTTACCTTTCAAAATAGTCACCAGCGTTCTGTACAACGGCAGCGTTGCTATCCGGTTTATTGCGGCAGTACGAAACATACATGTCGAACTCGCGCGCCCAAGTTACGAAGCAATGGCCAACATCTTCGGGCATAGTCTCATATTTGTCTAATTCGCGTAAGAACACGCGCTCATGGAATCGATGGATCTCTTCGATATTGCCAAATATTATCTCTTCCTATGTAATGAAATAAGTAATATTATAGAATATATGTAAATAACAAATAAACGAATCAAGCTAGTTAAAAATACACGCAAATACATGCAACTTCAATATATACATTAATATCAACTAAATATTAATGTACATTTCAAAGTATCATTAAGATCGAGCTATAGTCAAGTCATTTGGTAGAAGGAATAGTATTAAGTTAAGAGTATTCTGAATCTTAATAATGAATAGATTTAATTTTAATTGGATTTTATTGCACTTAAATGCGGCAATGCAGCGGCGGTGAACATGGCAACGTTTAGTTATTACGTATCAATTAATTTAATTTACAATCCCAAATGGTTTGATTAGATGGGAGTCATTATATGCACTTATAAGTAAAGTTTTTCTCACATTCACCGGTGACGAGTAAATGGTGAGTTGTATGGCATTGAATTAGTTTGTGTAATTTACTGTTGGCAAAATTGTGAACTATTTTTCAAAAACATTCTACTACTATAACAGTAACGCACCTTGCCCTGAAGTGCTTGTGGTACAGAACCAGGATCAGTTCTCATCTCTCGCAAATAGCAGGTAATGCAAGTTTCCAAATCTTTAACGTAAGCGCGTTCTGTTTGTAATAGCTCAGCCATTATAAATCTACAACAAAAATTATAGTGATCATTAATTTTATTTTTTATCATGAAATAAAATCTTAAAAACAAAAGTGACGTACTCTTTCCGCCTAGCGCTGCGCCGCTTATCATCGCCGATAGCCGCGGGCTGAGTTTCAACGCGAGTGTCATTTTCAGCTGAATGCGAGGATGCTAACGATGGCGCTACGCCGGAATCGCTTTCCGGTTCACTTTCACCTCCTTCCATGGAACCGCTGAACTCAGCATATCTATACACAAATTAACAACTGTTAGTGGAATCTGAAGCGGCGACCTTATAAATAGTAGAATTCTATTTATTAGATGTAAAAGTATTTACATGTCAAAGTAGCATTCATACTATGGTTTGACCATCACCGCCGTACAGAGCCTTAGGTGGAGAGACGTGGGTGTATCAACGTCAGATTGATACACCCACGTCCAACTGTCGCGGTGTATAACGGTCGCTCTCGACCCACGCTCTTTTTTTTTCTTTGTTTACATCGTCCCCCGCCACACCGCGCGTGCCTAGGGCGCGGTGCAGCCGTCGAGGTAAGTCTATAGGTAAACCCTGTACCATAAATTTTGACGCTAATGACGTATACAGGGTGTCAGGGAAACACTCCCGAAGCCGCAGGCCCCTAGTAGTACTCCTGGTATACTGCCAATATGACATAAAAAATAACAACTTGGTTTTTTTTCTTTGCTATATTATACTGTTTAACTAGCTTCATTCACTCTCCATCGTATTTGTAAAGCAAAATGAAACAATAATTTCATAGAAAACATCAATTCGCATTATGGCGCCATTTTTATAGTGATTAGAAAAATAATTTGAAAGTAGTGAAGGTGAGAAGTAGCAGAAGACAGGCGATTATAGTCCAGTGGAATAGAGAGGCGAGTAGAGAATTGAGTAGAGTCGAATCGAGCGCGAATAGAGCATGATTAACGAGATCCAAGCGTGCGGAGCCTAGTGCAAAGTCTACTTTAAACTATAATTTATTCAAATTTGACGCGGCACGGCAAAATGTGCCATTTTTATAATCATGTGTACATAATGATAGGTGAGGAATCACCTCTTACATCGCCTGTAATCACCTGCACTCGTTCCCATAGGTCAAAAAATATTATTCATGTTCATAAACAGTCTTGTCCGTATTCTACTTTCCATGGTTAGCTACTAAATGACGTTACAATCTGCTTTTAACTGACTTGCAAAAAAGGAGGAGGTTCTCAATTCGATACAATTAGGTCCTTTATTAACTAACAGGGACCTTACCACCATCTCTTTAAATCAATATTATTTTAATCTTACTTTATTTCCACCTACCAGACAACAGTAAGCTTTCGTCAGAATACCAATGCGGTACGATTAAAGTGGGTCACTCAGAATTTCCGACTGTATTGCATACATTTCTTTGAGTATTTTTTTGAATTTACACTTGTCATACAAAATATAGTACTTGAGGAATTGCGGAAACTATCCCAGGAGACCATCGATAACATCATCTCAGTATGCCTAGATGGGTAGAAACTTTAATAAGAGCACGTGGAAGAAATACGGGATATTAATCACCATTTTTCTAATTTAATTAATTGTTATTTTAATATTAATTCTCACTTTTCCCGGTTACATGAAAATTACAAAAATTGACCATTTTTTACAAATAGCCTTTACTCGCAAAATTTGTTCTTAATGTGATCTCATTTTAATTAAAACAAATGAAACTTTAAATAACAAAAGAAGTGTAGTAAGTAGATTTTAAAATAAAAACGTATTATGGACTTTTTTGTTTTCCGGCCAGTGTGTGTAAAAGAGGTATTGGCAGGGCCCCAGGTCATGAAAGTGAAACATATTGATAAACAGGAAATCAATATTTACTTAGCTGTAGGTACTACAAAACCGAAATAGGAAAACTGTTAATTTAACTTAACATTAAACTGTTAACTTAAACATTTATAACAAGGTACAAAATAGCTTTACCTAGCATCGACAGCGGCAACCCATTCCTTGATCTGTACTGCATGTGGGTGCCCCTTTTCGACGAGTCCGTCTGCCAGTTGAGCGAGCAGACGAACTCGTTCGCGGGACTCGCGCGCTACGCCACCCGCGGCCACTGCAGCTGCCGCTCCACAACGCTCCTGCGTCTCCTTGATCCATTCCACAGCGGCGCGCGCTGAACGCTCAAATAGGGCAAATTGCTGACACTGCTCCAATCGCTTTTTTCGGACCGTCCAATGTTCTAATACCTGTAGACGAAGCACTATGATAAGTCCATTTTACAATTTGAAAATAAATATTTATATTTTCAAGCATTATGACAACAAAGTGAAATAAGTACCGATCGTGCAATAAATGTAACAAAACTCTTCATGTTCAAACAGAACGCGCGGCACTAACCACATGGTAGTCGACACTGGCCACAGCGTCATCAGGGCCCTTGCGATACCATCGCGCATCGTTTAACAAAAGCCTAATTGTTTTCAACACCATTCTAGCGCGGCACTGACACTGGCATTGGTACGACAATAGTAATATCTTGCATATACCTGCCTGTTCCTAACATACCTAAATGTTTTCATTTGGCATGCTTGAGTTGCGGTGTAAAAAAACAAACAAACAAATATGAATTTGGTAAAAATGTCTATTTGTTGAAAAACAGTAAAACGAAATGCCGGAATTATGAACATATTTGATCGTAATCTGAGAGGGATTTGTATCAGAGGCACTGTATAAATCTAGTATGTTACCTTACGTTGGTTGGTAATATTACAGTACCATATGTTTTATTTTAATCCAGAGTAATTAGCTCTACTTTGAATGCTATTGCATGATTGTAACGAGATTCGAGGGTAATAAACACACAAGAGACAGTAATGTGCTGATTCCAGAAGATTCCTATGAATATCATTGCCTTTTAGAAAGCTGATTAAACGCAGAAGTTTTTACAATGATTAGTACGTTCATTGACATAATATTTATTTTTTTAGACAAACAATAATGCACAATTTATCAAATGAGCCCATCAATAAGCTCTCGAGCCCGGTTGCGTTATGAACATCTAAAATAGTCCTTATATCTAAAATATCGAACAGCTAGTCTAACTACAGAACTTCGATATCGCCAGATGGGTCGCATCGTTAGCCCGGAATCGACCCCAACTGTGTTCGGAAAAATAGCCGTGCTTCTTAGGTTGCTAATACAGTAAAGAATTCAAAAATATTTGAAGAATTGTGGTCCTGGCCATAGATAATATTGATCAGAAGAGGTATTGAATGTCGAAGGATTTAAAAAATAGAGATTATTCTCGAGAAGCCATGAGTAATGAGTAGTCCTACTCTCTGGTTCCGGCTTATTCTTGAATTTTGGGACATATCGAATATACCTACATAACCTATAGTTATCACAAAATAAAAGGCCCGTTTTGACAGTTCGCGCCCATGAAGTTCTCAGTTTTTTACCAATCAAAATGTTATGAAGGTTATTACATTTTTCATAGACAGGTACCGCCCACTCGGCTTAGTGCTGTGCATAACGATTTTTATTACGTTCTCCACAGACTATTAATAATCAATTAAGGAAAAAAATATCGAGTAAGATAAGCCCGATTTTTATTTATTTAGACTAGTGTTTAGACCGAAATTAATTACTGAACTTCACTGTGTAACTAGTGATCATTTACTGCAAATTATGAGCTTGGAGCTTAAAGCAGTAAATAATAGCAGCAAAGATTTTTATAGAATGACGTGTCTTTGACCAAAAGGTATACGCGTGTGTTCGCCCGTCTTGTTGACTGTGCGCCCGTTACGTTTGGTTTTGTTGATTTTTGGATTATTTTCGACTTAGATATTCGAGTTGTCTCGGTATCTCCCATACCTACCGGAGATGCCGAGACTCTTCGAATATCTACCGAATTCGAAAACTGCCAATGCTACGGTAAAGGCACACATAGATTTGACTTGTACACTGTACAGCCATGGCACCACCGTTTCTACGGGTCTCCCTGTTTGGCGGGTCGCCTCGCGCCATCCCCACTGGTACCATTTGTGTGGTACAAACCACACAAATGGGACCAGTGGTGAACACCTCTGCCCGGCTATGCACTTGCAAACCCCTGAACGCATTGCAACCGAGGTTAGATTACAATGAAGGCTTTTCCGCATATGTGCATAGTGGTCACCCGGTCAAAATTTTTGACAAATTCGTGCCATCAAATTTCTACAACCAGATTCTTGTTGATCTTGATATTCCTGTTGTTTTTGTGATTGAGTGAATGTTATTATAACAAAAATATGAAATAAAAGCAAATTGACCTTTCATAATACTGTATCATTTTATAATACCTACAATATCAAAGATTAAGCTAATTTTCTAATCAGAACTTTAAACCAATAATCAATATACTTTATATACATATTCAAATCGATCAAATCCCCATGCAAACTGCATTCGATTAATCGTGAGTATCGAGTACCGAGTCGTTTTGTTACATCACTAGTTATGCCAAGTAGGCATATGCCAAAACGGGCCTTTTATTTTGTGATTAGTATAACCATATTTTTTTTCAGACTCACTGGTGGGTATAAATCTATGTGGTATAAGTCTATATAAGATTACCCACAACTTACCTTATTCTCTTGTGCTAGTAGTGTGTCAAGAATAGCCCTTGTCTGTTCATGGTGTGCTTTACTCGCAGCGGCAGTCTGACCATGGACTTGGGCCGACCTTGCTGCGTATTTGAGGAATGTTTCTGCAGTCCGACGTGCCAACGTGCACGCTTTTAGGAACGCTTCTTTTTGTTCACCGTGCTTCACAATCAACGCGGCCACCTGTAAATTAATATAGTTGAATGCTTGAATCGATTGGCCAGAGAGAAATACATTGTTTATAGATCATACCTTAAGTATGTTATAGTACCAAAGTAATAGGAACGGTAAACTTACGTGACTAATCATTTACATTTGTGATTGGTTCTAATCGGTTAGTTTTTATTAGTTGCGTGTGGTTTCTGATAACATTCATCGTATGATATACACTACACGAGTCAGTGATCTCATTGGATAAATTAACGCCAATAACATTTCAACTATGGTCGCTGTAGTTTTTATGGCTGCATTTGGGGATAGCCTGCCTGTGCCTGCTGATACTTACGTGAAGCCTTCCATTACAATAAATAATGGAAAATGGCAATTTTACACGAACAGTTTTCAGAAAATATCGTTGGTTAATTGAAGGTAGGTACAATATATGTACTAATATAGTGTAACTAATGTACGAACCTGTGCAGCCTTATCAATATGCATTTGCAACGTTTGTTCATCAGCAGGCGGTGCTGCGCTAGAACCACACCAATCCTCATCGCGGCGATACTCGCGTTCGAGAGAATCCAGCACTGAGCACACTTGCTCTGCTGTCTTGTAGAAGTTTAAGGACGCAGTCACTAGCTTATGACGTTCCTCCGCACACGTTACTAAACGTTGCCAACGCTCTGTCACCTCTTCAGATATTTCTCTGTAACCAAATAAAATAAAAATGTAACTAAATAATAAAAAACAACTTATAACAAACAAAGTAGTTATATGTAGTTATTTATACAAGATATAGTTTACAAATGTAAGCGTACTCGTATTTTTTAAGAATATTACAATGTAGACGCAAAGCTGCGACTGCGGCCTACACAACATTTTTAATATATCATACGAATACATAGTACACAATGTTTAATATTTACTTATAACTGAAGGAATCCTCCTTATTCATTTATTCAATGTCACACTCGTGAAAGATAATATTGAAGCGCCACGTTTTTGGATCTAAAATCCACTATTTGAGGTTATTCGTTTAAAATGTAGTTTATTCCAGTCAGAACATGATAATGAATAAATTGACACCTTGGTAACAATCAATTCAGTATCTTAGTAGCTACAGTGGAGAATATGTAAATACATACATAGACTGCTAACCATATTACCATACTACGTAAATCTGGTAAAAACGTGAATTTATTGTAAATATTGCGGTCACAAGTTAGCCTATCTACATTAATATTATAAAGAGGAAAAATTTGAACTTTTGTGTATATGTTTGTAAAGAATAAACTCAAAAACTTACTGTGCCGACTTCACTGCGCGATAACCAACATCCATGCGGAGGGCGATTCAAACAGTAGGCGACATAAGGTGAAGGTAAAGACGAAGATATTTTCGAACATAAATTGAAATTGTTGTTTTTTTTAATGACTATAGCTAAACTTATTCCAAATTAACTTTCATAATAAAATTGTACATTCAAGACGACTGTTTTATTATTGTTCTTAGTAGTGGATGGCCGTAAGCTTTTCTCCTTGATCTCCACGGGGTATTGGAGCGACTGTTTGGAGTGACGAACTGTGGCGTGGCGGTAGTGACTGCGACTAATACGTAGGGGGCGCGGGTTCATACCCGCTCAGTGCAAATATTTGTGTATGTGAATATAGATATTTGCATTGGTCCAGGTGTTTGTATATGTATTTACAAAAAATATATAAGTACTTAGTATAAGTAAAAAGCCGCGGTAGCCTAGTGGTATGGGTAATGGACTGCTGAGACGATGTCACGGGTTCGATCCCAGGTTACCATGGCACACACCAATGACTCTTCGATGCTTTTCGAAGTTATGTGTGTAGTTATCGCAGGCTTACAAGTGCCCGGTTAATGGCAATAGGCTCGCCACCTGTTACATTGGGACCTAAACATAAACTGGCGAAATGTGGGTGCTAGCACCTCTGTCTACCCCTTCGGGGATTAAGGCGTGAGTTTATGTATATAAGTACTTATGTTTATCCGCATTCTAGAACCCATAATACAAGCTAGTTAAACTATGATTAGCATGGCTCTAGGTGGCATTGTGTAGAATATTTAGATTATTTATTTATTCATTAAGGGTAAAATTCATACAATTATTAGATGCTGCCGCGCACTCATCGATCCTCGGAAATTTCAGTGAGCGAAGTCCACCATGTAGCGATGGCGTGTCGCTGTACGTCTGGTCTTTCGGAAATGGAAAGGGCTTGAAGGAATCAGATTGTACAATTCCAGTGCACACTCTCCGAAGTGCGCCTGATAAAACACCGAGAGACACGCAACTCTTCGACGGTACTCTAGGCTCTGGAGCTTAGTCGCAACTGCATCGTCGCTGATAAGCTTCCTGGCTCGCCTCTCTATCGACTCTAGTGCTTCAAGCTGGTGTAGTGTGAGCAACTATTCCGGCGTGAAATACTTTTTTTTTTATAGTGCGAAGAATCCCCACGGATAGCCCCGCCAGAGCCGTACTTTAAAAACTAACGTAGTAAACAATCGCACGGCCTTCCTGATGGAGAATAGTTACCGTGGCCTATTTGTAACACCATGGGCGTCACACTCGCGCTGCCGACTCTGAAGACCCTTTTTGAAGAATCCCATATAGTAAGCGCTTGGGACAATCACAGCAGGAAGTTCATTCCACAGCCTGAGTGTTTAATGTGTTTTGAACACAAATTCTAACAAAATTGAGTTATAAGAAGCGAGTGCAAATAAACATGTAACAGCAAGTTCACCTGATAGTATGTGGATCATAATGATTGGCAGCTCGCAGTGCATCAGCCCTGTACTTGACCTGCACGGCGCTCGCATGCGTCTTCTCGACAGCTACTTGGAACTGGTCATGCTCGCGCTTCAACTGCTCGGCCTCCGACAATGTGCCTGGGATGGAGAACGAAGCCGCCAACATCGCCTCCCCGTTTCGAATCCAGCTTACAACTTGAGCAGCGTCTTTTTGAAACTGTCCTGCAGTCCAAGAAATATAAAATATTGTGCGAATCATAAAATATCAAAATACCAAAGTCGACGGTAATGTTTAAAGTTACTAATGTATATTAAAAAAGGGCTTACAAAATAAAGTGTAATACGTTGCAAACAGTCAAATATTATTATATGAAAGCTCGGTCGAATATTTCAAAATTAAACAAAACACATTCAAAACTAGGTGACCACTCCATAATCTAATAGTGACAATCACCTACTAACCCAGCTCAACAACAACTGGCTACAAGAGGTTCACACGCGGGTACATACAATTATATTTCCTTATTGTTATTATCTAAATGTACTTATTAATAGTTCTACTAGGACAATTTCTAGCTCAGAAATATGTCCATATATTCATTGCACTATGTCAAATTAAGTAGGCTTGAACGTATTACACAAGGTATTTTTGAATATATTATAGAATAATAATGTAGTGTTGTATTAAGACTAACCTAGCTGAACGCACTGTTCAAATCGAGCACGTCTTTCTTCAGCAAGTTCCTCGAGATCAAGTTGTCTGTCGTGCAAGAAATCTAGAAGTAGTTGCACACGAGCCTGAGGGTCAAGCGGCGCCGCCTCAGGACCATCTGAGCCGCTCGAAGCCATTACATCGGACGCCTCTACAATAGCAGCGGCCAACTCCTGTCCTTGTTGCACAACCTAATCAAAGGGTATCTTTTTGTATAACTTGCTTCTTAGTGTCATAACTACACTGTAATCAATAGCATCAACATGCATTGATTGCAAAATTACAAGTAACAAATATCTAGTGTCGATACTTGAGCTCAATGCTTATTACTCCGAAGTAGAAATTCTATGATGTAACAAAAACCGCTGTAACGCGACCAGTCATCAAATATGGATGTGATTTTATTCTTAATGTGATTAAATTGAAATCACACTATATTTAACGGCTCGAGGAGTCACCCCGTGAGCATACCAGTTGAAAAATAACTGAATGTTGGGTTCAGTATGAATAATAAAATACAAGCTGTTGGCCGCGTGAGCCGCGTGAACTTCGTTTATCGCGACATACCATATGTAATTTCCTAAGGTCTAATCTATCTTTGTAGCAAATTTCATCGAAATCGATTCAGTGGTATAGGCGTGAAAGCATAACAGACAGAGTAACTTTCACTTTTATCACAGTATAGATAGTAGGTACATTATAGTATAGCTATTGATCGCGACTCCGCCCGCGTGGATGTAGGTGACCGCGACTAAAAATAAACATTTGTCTGTGTTATACAAGCGTGCGGTTTGCCGTCGACTCGACACTCGACAGAAGAAGTACGCAGGTTTCCTACGTAAGTGCTTCACTGTAAACAATGTTGGCAGTTCTGTTGAACAATGATGACAAAGACAGTACCGACATATATGTCTAATATCAAATTAATCACTAAAAAGATGTGATAAGTAAGGTGCTCCACGGTGTCGTTAGTAATAGGCTCGTATTAAACGAAATGGTACCTTGAACGCGAGAACGCCATCTAGTTGCGCTTTTACCAACCTGGAATGTGGCATGTTGCATCCTAGCCACGCTCTCGTTGTGAGTAGCGAGTGCCTGCTCAGCTTGCTGAGGGTCTCTCGGAGGTTCAGTGCGTTGTAATTCATCTCCCCATAGTTCTAATTGAGAAGATACCTGGTAACAAAGTGAAATGATTTGGCTTTCATATAATTATAGAAACAAACAGTTTCACTATACTTTTCCCTAAACTGTAGAGTGAGATTTACATACACCTATGATATAATCGCGTTAATCCCCGTTAATATTATTGTATAGCATGAAACGTCGAATAATGTTAGACGCAGTAAGTCAAAAACGTGATTGAATTGACGGCGACCACCTTGGATCGATTTTTATCAAACATATAAGCCAGGTCTAAAAAGGTCACATACGACGATTCGTTCAGTGGATTTTATTCGAAAAATGGTGACTGATAGCCCACTGACAGCCCGATTCGTGGTGCGGTTCGGATTGAGCAATTCGCCTTTTCGATAAGTTTCTATGGAAAATCGTAAAACGGCTCACAAAATACGAATCGTCTAATTGTCAAATGGCAGCATTGAAAGACACAACTTTCACATTGCGTCTAACAATTCGTCGATCGTTATGATTCGTTTTGTTTGACTCAATTGATTGAAATTCAATAGATATAGCTTAAATATGGCTGATTTATTTCTTTATGACAATTTATCCCAACATGCAATAGCTCAAGAAGGCTTCACTCACAAAAACGGACACTGTATACTTCATACATGAAATTGAACCGTATTTATAGGGTTCCTTGTTACTTACTTACAGATATTTTTTATTGTGAACTTGAACAGAGTAATGTAATTCTAATCTTCAGCAGTTTTATAGTTCCTTACCTCCAAAGCATCTCTTTCAAAGTGCCTGAGCTGCAGGGTGAGTTCTAATCTTCTTTCGCGATCAGACCAAAGCTCTTCGAGGGCTCCACGCGTACCCCTGAGTCGTTCCAGAGTTGTTTCTACGGCAGCAGTGCTTGCCGCATCCGAATCTCCCGACGACCTGTTGAAGAAAATTAGAATTATTTTGCTTTTCCGAGAGCTTTCTGCTTCAAACATAGCATTCAAGTAATCTAGGAAATAGTATACAATATTAAAATAAAACAGGGATAAAATCATTTCAATGTATAATAATGAGAACACGCTTTATAGTTCATATAATACTTTGAGAATACCCATTCATAGAATACCTTTGTTACAAATAGGAACTCGCATTGAAGCTTAATGTGTTGAGTTACATGGCACTTCAGGTGTTGGCTGGTGAATTACTTTATAAACTCTTAGATCGATAATTAGTATTCGTACGACCCGAAAGTTTGATTCGACCTCATTTCAGGTACGCGTCCGACCTTAATAGTTTTTTTACAAAACATGTCCTTGTTCGATCTTATTTTATTTTAAGTAACTTACGAAGAGAGATCCCTTCGATGGCGTTTTGAAACGCAGCCACTGCTTCATCGGCGTTCATAAAACGTTTTCCTAGAAGTTATTTTATTATTTTTGGAAATAAATGAAAATCGCAAAGTGCGAGGTCGGGGCTATAGGGCGGACGACCCAGTAATTCTACGTCTGTCGTCGTCAAGTAGTCGATTGTTTGTTTGACGGTGTGCGTCGTCGAGGCGTTATCGTGGTGAAGGAGGATCCTATCGCGAACCGCGACATCGTTTCTGCCGAACTTTTTCTAAGACAAGCGGCAAACAATTGTTAGTGTACCACTGTGCAGTAACTATTTCTCGGTCTTCTAAAGCAATTATCTTCAGTCGTCGCCGTAGAAGGCCGTCCTTCACGCAGTTCATCGGTGAGATTAGAACACGTTTAAACTCATTAAACCAGTTGTAAACAGTGGCACGAGATACCATAACTTTCTTGTTGACTTAAATGACATCGAAAATCATAAAAAATCATTACACGAAAATTTTCTCGCGTTAAATTCATGCTGACGTGATACAGGCCAAATTTTTTAATTTCGCCAAATCGTAAACAAATGACAAACGAATAAAATACATCTATCTATCTATACTATTATATAACTGTGTGTTTATTAATTGTTGGTCCAACTTGAAATCTTACGTTTGTTTGATTGCATTCGGTTAAGTAGAAATAGAATTTATGATTAGTAATATAGAATTTAAGTTGTATAGATAACCGACAGCCACGCGGGCGGAGCCGCGGACATTGGCTAATATACACTAATATTGGTAATAAGGAAGTAAGTAAGCAAGTTCCATTTTCAAAATTAATTACAGGGTAAGCGAGTTAAGCAAATGCTTGATTTCGATTGATTTCCTTTCAAGAGCCATTCATTGATGTTCTTTGAGGTGACCATTTTCAATTGAGTAAAATTTATTGCATCTCTACAGGTATTTCTAGAGTTTAGAGCACTTTCCCCCAAATATACATATACACGTAAATATAGAAGATTTTATAATAGTTTTACAAGAGATTTAATGCAATTTTTGCGCTTGTTCATTACTGTGTTAATACAGTTAATTGTGTTAAAATATGTACCTAGATTGATGAATTAAGCGTTAATTGACAAACAATATTACCTAATTCAGTAAACAATTTAATGAGCAATGAATTATGCTATGTATGGTAGCTATTGTTTGCTGTATGTTCTCTAGAGAAACAATTATACAAACATCTTTCAGAAAAGTTTGTATAACATTCGCATGAAACTGACCTATTGTTAGTTTAAATACTTTTCTTGTTTAACGTGACAAAATATTTTATTGAAACAATAGAACAAACGTCCTGTAAAGGTAATATCAGACGATTCAATTTTTACTGTTTCTCGGGTGATGGTTTCATTTTTTTAAATCTATATTCACACGGCTGTGACAGATTAAAATTGAATCGAATATTATTTTAACCGACTTCCAAAAAGGAGGAGGTTTTAATTCGATGGATATTTATTATTATCTCAATAAACTTGACGCAGGATGACACCAGAATGCCGAAAGTGAAACGATTCATCACAGGTGGATACCATTTATCAATCGCATTTTTAAGTTCAGCCGCCTCAGCCCGGGAGACATCTACAAAATCAAGATCTTGCACCTACGCAATCGCTTTAAAAAGGTGCCTCGTGACCAAATTGTCATCACAGCAGTGTTGTGAACGCGACTGCTATACAGGAGGGGCGAGTTCGATTTCCGCTCAGTACAAAAATTGTGTGCATGACTTATTTTTATTTATGGTACCAAAATTTGACGTCTCCTCGCCTGATGGTAAGCTGAAGGCAAAACGCAGGAAAGAGGGTCACCATTACATACACGTAAAGTGTTACAATGGTAGCGCTCAGCTTGATGGCCTCATCAGATGTTTCTTCACGCTTCGCTTAAATGACCCGGGACTGTAGGAAGAAGGAAAGACGTGCGCTGGTAAGGAAATCCAAGACTTAATGGTGCGGTAGAGGAAAATCTTACCGAACCGCTTGGTGTGGCTGTTTCTATGCATAAAATTAAGTATTTACAAAAAAATGTATCGAACCCTTAACACAAGCTAGTTAAGCTATGCTTACCATGGGTCTAGTGGCATTGTGTTGATTGACGTAGAATATTTAGATTGTATTTATTTATATTATATTATTTCTTATCTCCAATACAATTTCACAATTTCATCATCTGCAGGGCTCTGAACGTCTGATATCAGCTTTACATACAAAAATATTACATTAGGCTTTATTTTTCATGAATTAAAATATTAAAATATTTATGAAAATACAATAGAATGAATACATTACCTCCATCGTAAACACTGTACCGGTGATTTATGCCTGTGTGAACGCCGATGATATTTGAGCATTTTACACAAAAATGTTCATTTCACCGGCGCAATCCTTATCAAACAGCACTTAAAACAGTTGGGACTCGTTGTCAATTTCACTACACTGACACTGCGAATACTAATTTCCAGCACTTGAATCAACAGTTAGATTTCGAGCACGTAATAAGGTTGTTATGGTGGGCAATTACTTGGAGCATGAGTTATTAAAACAAGACAGTGACCGACAATGCGTATGCGTCTACTGTTATGTTACGGTTGGATTGCATCTTATGCCGATCTGCTTCCCTTGGCTACACTTGCACTATAAAGGTATGGAATTCAGTCACCGTCTATTTTTTAAACAAATATATTAAGTAACAACTGCAGTATTTACAATATGCAATCGGGCATGTAAACATGACTACACCAGTCGAGCTAACTATAAGTTTATAAACGTATAGTAAGAAACCAAATACCAGTATATTATAAATTCTGACCTTGTTGTCGTTAGTTCTTTACAAGCTGTAGATAGATTATATTATATAATTTTGCAACATATTCCACTTTTCATGGCGCATTATCGCGTCATTTTACAAGAGCGCTAAGAAAAGATCATAATAAATTACGTCAAGTTTAAAGAGTATTAGGCATTTGCAATCTTACGACAGCTTTCGCGATTAAGCAGACAGTGCATTGTAGCATCATTGCGTCGGATGAAACACATCGTCGCACCTTGCGTCCCAAAGTGTCAATTTTACTACTGGCATGTTTACTAGCAATAGAGATAGTTATCTGTGTAAACACAATATATTAATAGTAGACACCGTCATATTTTCAGATACTGTCAGAACAGTGAAACGATTCAGAGTTCGTTAAACTGTGCTGTCAGTATAACTAACAGGAATCTCAATTACAGCGCCATATTTAAAACAAGTAGTCCTGCAGTAGGTACGGTAATATAATTAAAGAATCAGGTATGTACTTTCACGTAACGCGGTAACAGATACTAAGTGTCCAGGTGCTCTTGTTCTAGCACGAATAACCATGCATTACTATGTGTGCAAGCCAATTGTAAATGTAGATGATGTAACCCGTAACACGTGAGTAGTATAGCCAATTCGAAGAAAGTTATTGCAATCCTTATACTTTACCAGCAACGACTTAGAGACAACGCACTGCCTACACAACTGCGCTGGTTATAGAGATGTAAAAATTAAAATTTTTAGATTTTTAGAAATTCAACGTAAACTTCTTGTAACTCAGAACGGCTGGACAGGTTCTCATGATTTTTTATTTATTGAATGTATCGTTTCCTAATAGCAATTTTTACAATTAAAATGTGGTAAATATACGAAATAATGTAATACAAGCGAGAATATTTATATTTGTGTTTATCTATTATATTATTGCAATATATATTAATTTTCACCTTCTTTTGTGTATTATGTACATACATATGTGATCCGCAATTAAACATAGTTTTTCTTTCTATTAAAGAAATCCATCGATTATAGTTCGATATATGAAAATATACCTCATATTCCGTGATGGGCCGATTTAATTTTTTATCGATCTGATGAGGGGTTTCAGTGACTGACCACAGAACTCTTCAATAGATGCCAAGAAATTAGTCGTTATTGCTGCAATCGCTTAATATTGCATTGTTTATGCAAGTGCACACCATAACATCATGCCTTTATTTATCCCTTGAATTGGTGCGCAGAAGTGTTCAGAATATTCAGTGATATTCCCGGTGTTAATGTACCGGGAATATTCTTCTTTAGCGAATATAAACATCCTTTTTGTATATGTTTTGGTATAGCTTTGAGGTAGGCCTATATCAATATTATTGATAATATGGACGTTGGGTACCGGACAAACCTAAGGAAACTCCATAATATCAAATAAAAAATGTGAAATTATCGATGTGTTCTTAAACATACGACCACCCCGTAACACGGTACGTACATACATCACTGTGGTCAAGAAGAATTTCTTAGCGGTGTACAGCATTTATGTCTCGTTTAAGTTATAGAGAGTAAAAGGTCCTTCTCTCTACAACTTAATTGCTGCAGTCATACTGTAACGCTCAAGATTTGGACTACATAGCACTCCCGCTTGCTTCCAGTTCAATATTTTGATTGTGAGCTATATTCTATATCAAGAAGATTTTATATGTATCTATTATTAGTATATAAAATAACATTAACTGACATTGCGACCCTGACTATAAATAACCGGAGTAGGTAATGGGTTGGCATGTTTTTTATTTATTATTTCTAAATATTTGTACAGTTAGGTTTTTTATTTTTTATTATTCATATTCATTTGCAGCTTTTTCGTTATACACATACCGTCGGAGATACCACACATAACGTACTATATTGTTTCCGTTAGAATGCAGCATGCGTTAAGGCGAGGTTGCAGTGAGACAAGTAGGTATTTTACGTCGCCTCAGTACCTCAGTCCCCGCAGCCGAATCGAGTGTAATCGACGCAACGAGCGGGCAGCGCGGGGGGCGGCGCGCAGGCGCGCGCAATCCTATAGTATAACCCGGTACGCGAAAACTTGAGACTCGCGTTTGTTAGAAAAACTAAGAAACTGGAATGGAGTCCAAAAGCTGACAAAGGGTGACACCTAAGACCTGAACATATAGGTCATAGGCCACCGTGACCCTCTTCGCATCAGGTGGGCCGTATGCTTGTCTGCCACATAAGTGATGTAAAAAACATGTTGTTCTGGATAAAGGGAGGGTGGGATTGATTGTAAGAGTTCATCGGAATACTCACTATAGGCTATGTGTAGGTACCTTTTTCACTTATATGTGTAGGTATATACTGTGTAGCAACAATGTTTTAAATAATTTTTTTTTATAATATAAAAAAAACATACATGAAGTCGCGTGCGGGAGATTGTAGTGCTATTTTAGAGTACTCGTACCTGTGACGTCACCAAGCTAGAGTGCCACTACGCCACGGTACGTATATCGTAAAAGCAGTAGGTTAGATTCGGGCACATAATGTTATAGTTTTTCATTGTATAGGTAGAGAAAAAAAAATCACTTAAATTTAACATACATATTTTTGTATTTCCATTTCATTGGAACATATAAACATACAGAAAAAATAAAAGCGTCTTCAAAAAACAAAGCCTATTGAAAAGTGAAACATAAATAAACACACTACCACTTCTTTGCGTCGCGCAGTCGGGTAAAAAAGACATTTTGTGCTGCCTACTGATCTGTTAGTAGATAGATAGTTAGTAGAAAATGCACGCCGTCACATGCAATCCTAAAATCAAGTCAAATTTCTTTCAACTTGACTAGCATTTTAGGGTTTAGGTTTAGGGAGACGCCCAAGATCGTGTGAAGTGGAAGAGGAAGAGCCGGAAGGCGGACCATGAGCTCCGAGTTCACCTTGGCCTTGGATGCAGTCAGGAAAATAAGTCTCTATGAGGATGGTAATGATGAAAACGCACAATTCAAAAAGTTGTACTTTATTATTTTCTAGAGATTTTTCTAAACCATTTTTTGACGCAATCAAAGACAATTTTGTCATTTCCAACAAGACCATCTGGAGTGGCTCCAATAAAAGGGTATTTGCGGTCAATAAAAAGTCCACACTGATCTATTTTTATGTTTTTCTGTTGTTCCATTTGCTGTATGGAATGTTTCTCGTTTTCGATGCCGTGAGCTACTGAAACCACTTGGTTTAGATTTTTTTATATAGGATTATTTTTTACTAATGATGCACTATCTATTGTAACTTTTCGTTTACAAATGGGACCGAAGTTTGAAGCTGTTGTTATTTTTTTTCTTAGTTCGAGCTATTTACTTGAATCTCTTTGTAAAATCGTTGATCGTTCAATACGATTCCTGTCTGCTGTAAGTTTCATCAGGTTTATGAGATAATTTTTTTTACAAGTTTTATATTATTCAAATATGTCACAGATTTTAGTAAAAGTACTGATAGTTACGTGGCAATTTGCAAACGAGAATTAGAAACGTCTACGGGCTGTTCAACACCAGCGGCTTTTCGTCTTCTCATTGCAGCACTGTAACATAAAATATGTATAGGTAATTATACTCAGCTGCGGTAGCCTAGTGACTAAGGCAATCTATTTAATAAAAAATAATAACTCTGACCAACTGCTGACGTGAACCCACTTGTAATTTAGCTAAGAGTTAGGGGCTAAGAAGACTAGAGCAGTCATCAATAAAAGCCTACCAACATTTTTAGAGCCATAGATATAGACTAGTTATTGTACACCAAATTCAAATTTGTATATACCTACTGTACATTTTTTGTATAGTGGCACAAAAGAAAAAAAATAAACATAAATTAAAAAATAAATTAAATTGACAGCACAATTGTGCGAGCGAGAGAAAGTGATAAGCTGCGCCATTTTAGAATTCTTCCTTTAATGAACCGAGTTATACCCATTTTTTCAGCGAAACCGATTATACGTAATAACGTGCGGGGGGAGGGGGAAGCTCGCAGAAACAAACAGCACACGTCCTACCTTGAACACGCCTCGGCGGGTACTGACTCAACTGACTGACCGCTGCGAGTGCTCAAATGCAAAGATTTTGAGGTTTTATAAGTTTTTGAAAAAAATAGTAATTGCTTGATAAAATATAATTTTACCAGTCGCTAGATATTTTTATGCTCTTTATAATGATATCAATCTCGGCATTATTTGATGATGGCATCTTAGTGTAAAACGTGTTTGAAATATCGATTTGGAGCGTTTTAGACCCATGTTTGACGCTAATTTCTATCGAGGCAATTATCATGAATCGTGTTTCTGTTTTCACAGGACCCTAGAAGGTATAGTCTATTTTATGAATATGCTTTTTATTTAGCGCAATTTGCTATATTACTTGATATCCAGACGTTTGAAAATGTTAAAAACTACTGCAACCTGGCCTTAATGCGCACATTAACTAAGTAAATAGCGGCAGGTTAAAAGCGTCGGTAGCTTAGTAGTTAAGTCGGCTTTACGATCAAGAGACTCCGGGTACGAATCCTGCCCATTACACTACCGACGTAAGCTCACTCGTAACACAAGCCATTGATGTTAGCTGGAGACGTAAGCGTGAATATTAGTACCTAATGTCGGTTGCTAATATTCTTCATTAAAAAAGCCTGGCTGCACTTCTGAAAAGATTCGTTGAAGTGTGAAATTCTAATAAAAAAATTGTATTCATTATATCTTCATTTGACATTAGGTACATTACATTGACATTTGTCTATTTTTGAAAACAACTTTTACGGCTATTTATTTTGATACTCAACTTGATTAGGATCACTAACTTTTTTTAACATAGCACATTTTGGCGCCTAAAATCCATCGGATAGTTTTTATTTACACTTTATGTACCCACACGAAAAATAAATGCCTATCATTTGAAATTCCAGTACTTAAGGCCAGGTTGCAGTAATTTTTAAAATTTTTAAACGTCTGGATATCAAGTAATATAGCAAATTGCGCTAAATAAAAAGCACATTCATAAAATAGACTATACCTTCTAGGGTCCTGTGAAAACAGAAACACGATTCATGTTAATTGCCTCGATAGAAATTAGCGTCAAACATGGGTCTAAAACGCTCCAAATCGATATTTCAAACACGTTTTACACTAAGACGCCATCATCAAATAATGCCGAGATTGATATCATTATAAAGAGCATAAAAATATCTAGCGACTGGTAAAATTATTTTTTATCAAGCAATTATTATTTTTTTCAAAAACTTATAAAACCTGAAAATCTTTGCATTTGAGCACTCGCAGCGGTCAGTCAGTTGAGTCAGTACCCGCCGAGGCGTGTTCAAGGTAGGACGTGTGCTGTTTGTTTCTGCGAGCTTCCCCCCCGCACTTTATTACGTATAATCGGTTTCGCTGAAAATATGGGTATAACTCGGTTCATTAAAGGAAGAATTCTAAAATGGCGCAGCTTATCATTTTCTCTCGCTCGCACAATTGTGCTGTCAATTTAATTTAATTTATGTCTATTTATTTTTTTCTTTTGTGCCACTGTACAAAAAATGTACAGTAGGTATATAAAAATTTGAATTTGGTGTACAATAACTAGTCTATATCTATGGCTCTAAAAATTTTGGTATGCTTGATGACTGCTCTAGTCTTCTTAGCCCCTAACTCTTAGCTAAATTACAAGTGGGTTCACGTCAGTAGTTGGTCGAAGTTAGTATTTTTTATTTAATAGATTGCCTTAGTCACTAGGCTACCGCAGCTGAGTATAATTATATATATTTTATGTTACAGTGCTGCAATGAGAAGCGAAAAGCCGCTGGTGTTGAACAGCCCGTAGACGTTTCTAATTCTAGTTTGCAAATTGCCACGTAACTATCAGTACTTTTACTAAAATCTGTGACATATTTGAATATTATAAAACTGGTGAAAAAAATTATCTCATAAACCTGATGAAACTTACAGCAGACAGGACCGTATTGAACGATCAAAAATTTTACAAAGAGATTCAAGTAAATGGCTCGAACTAAAAAAAAAATAACAACAGCTTCAAACTTCGGTCCCATTTGTAAACGAAAAGTTACAATAGATAGTGCACCATTAGTAAAAAATAATCCTATATAATAAAATCCAAACTAAGTGGTTTCAGTAGCTCACGGCATCGAAAACGAATAAGATTCCATACAGCAAATGGAACAACAGAAAAACATAAAAATAGATCAGTGTGGACTTTTTATTGACCGCAAATACCCTTTTATTGGAGCCACTCCAGATGGTCTTGTTGGAAATGACAAAATTTTTAGTTTAGAAAAATCTCTAGCAAATAATAAAATCCAACTTAACAATTTACCATAAATAAAAATAGTAATTGGTTTTACCAAATTCAAGGTCAGTTGCATGTGACGGGGTGCAAAATGTGTATTTTTGGTTTATGGTTATTTTTTGTTTTTTGGTTTATAATTCAGTTTTATATGAATAGTCTGCTGCCGGAGTTAGTTGATTCAAGGCATATCCGTGGTATGCCTATTAGAAGCATCGTCTTGAACGAAGAGAAAGAAAATAACGAAAACCATGTTCCTTCGATCACTTCACATCAGCATCAATCCAATCTAGTTGAGGCTGGCTTTAGTGCTACAAATAGAGAGTATAATATCATATTTTTGAAAATTTTTGAATTGTGCGTTTTCATCATCACCATCCTCATAGAGACTTATTTTCCTGACTGCATTCAAGGCCAAGGTGAACTCGGAGCTCAGCGTCCGCCGTCCGGCTCTTCCTCTTCCACTTCACACGATCTTGGGCGTCTCCCTAAACCTAAACCCTAAAATGCCAGTTAAGTTGAAAGAAACTTGACTTGATTTTAGGATTGCATGTGACGACGTGCATTTTCTACTAACTATCTATCTACTAACAGATCAGTAGGCAGCACAAAATGTCTTTTTTACCCGACTGCGCGACGCAAAGAAGTGGTAATGTGTTTATTTATGTTTCACTTTTCAATAGGTTTTGTTTTTTGAAGACGCTTTTATTTTTTCTGTATGTTCATATGTTCCAATGAAATGAAAATACAAAAATATGTATGTTAAATTTATGTGATTTTTTTCTCTAACTATACAATGAAAAACTATAACATTATGTGCCCGAATCTAACCTACTGCTTTTACGATATACGTACCGTGACCGTGGCGTAGAGACACCCTAGTTTGGTGACGTCACAGACACGAGTACTCTAAAATAGCACTACAATCTCCCGCACGCAACTTCATGTATGTTTTTTTTATATAATTAAAAACAGTGTTGCTACACAGTATATACACATATAAGTGAAAAATGTACACATAGCCTATAGTGAGTATTCCGATGAACTCTTACAATCAATCCCACCCTCCCTTCATCCAGAACAACATGTTTTTTTATATCACTTATGTGGCAGACAAGCATACGGCCCACCTGATGCAAAGAGGGTCACGGTGGCCTATGACCTATATGTTCAGGTCTTAGGTGTCACCCTTTGTCAGCTTTTGGACTCCATCCCAGTTTCTTAGTTTTTGTAACAAACGCGAGTCTCGAGTTTTCGCGTACCGGGTTATACTATACGACGGCGCGCGCCTGCGCGCCGCCCGCGCTGCCCGCTCGTTGCGTCGATTACACTCGATTCGGCTGCGGGGACTGAGGTACTGAGGCGACGTAAAATACCTACTTGACTCACTGCAACCTCGCCTTAATTGAAATTCGTTCAGCCGTTCGTCCTGTAGCGGGAAACAAAGAAAACTATTTACATACCGCTTGAATACATTTTCTACTATTTCGCGATGTTTCTTGTGTACAGAACAAAAAAAAACTTAGGTTGAGATTATTTACTTTGTACTATAAATGGACTTTACTGAAAATCAAGTACCTTATCAAATTATTATTCCTAACGAAACCTGAATAGGTACATGACCTCTAGAGCACTCTACACGGTGGCAGTACTTAATTCAACCTGAGCGGAGGGACCTCGGATGTCGAAAGACGCAGAACGACCTCCGTCCCCTAGGAGTGCGAGCCTGGGGTTGACGGGTGGAGCCGCCTGTCACCTTAGTAGAAGCAAGCCGCGGCGGCGGCGTAAAGTGTGCCATTCAATACCCTGGGGCTAGACTGGGACACCGTGGTCCCTTCACCCGAAGTTCGATCGACCCGAGTCATCTCAAAAGAGAGGGACCTCGGGTCTGCCGGGGTGCGAGGGTATGTTCGCTACTATCTCACCTCCGGCAACTAAATACCCAAAGACAGCGTGCGTTTTAATCGGTTCTAGTCCGAAATAACCTCTCGCGCCGGCTCCGGTGGGATTAGTATCCGTGGGGATTTCGCGCACGAAAAAAAGTACTTAATTCAACCGATAAGTTAGTGTCATTTGTATAAGAGAGCTTCTTTTATTTAAACAACTATAATTTACTTATATCCAGCTACATCACTTGCATACGCTCCCTCTTATTGATTTCTTGTAGCGTTATAACAAATTCTAATGGTGAGCATCTGTTACACTGAATAGTATAGCTATTTAATCATGTAGGTACAGACAAGAGATGTATACATTCCGCTGGAGACGGTTTCTAGTGTCGCCGGAGCGAGGCGCATTCCGCACGCGTCGGCGGCCAATCGGAACCGACAGATTTCCACCACATTCGTGCCAGCCGTACTTTAATACACTATTCAGGTGATAAAGTAATGTTGTATCCCACCGGTAACATGGAGAAAATAATATTCACTAGAAACTATAGTGGTTAAATATCTT
Source organism: Pelosia muscerda (assembly GCA_963691645.1). Lineage (NCBI taxonomy): Eukaryota > Metazoa > Arthropoda > Insecta > Lepidoptera > Erebidae > Pelosia > Pelosia muscerda. Next base: position 17,218,800 of record OY829098.1, on the reverse strand, counting down.
TGAATTATTTATTCTGTTCTCAATAAATGTATACTTGAAGAAACCTTGTATAACGAGTCCCAATTGCCACAACTAATCGTAAAGAAAATGAAAGCCTGCGTAACAAGGGCGTAAACAAAAGTTGTTAACGTACATACGAATATTAAAAAAAAGGATGTACCTACTATTGTAATCACGAGGAGGGTGAAATGTGCATCAGTTGTGTTTAAATTTATCACCACTGAACTAAACGTCGTCGTAAAAAGACAACTCATGATGCACTTCATAAAAGGGGTTCTAGTTATCCGACAATTAGGCCTCAATGGTTGTTTTATGGGCAGTTAAAGCGCATCCATCGATGGACAGTTTATATCCGGTTTTATAGGCATGAGCCGATAGCACAACGGGATTAAAAAAACGAACAGGGCGCGGCGCCTTCCTGCTACTGACATACACACTAAGTGGTTGACTAACCAATTGCTTCACTGATTCGTTGCCAGCCATTTTTTGCCAGTAATCAGGTAGTTGTTTGATTGATGTGAATTTTTTGATTGTTCGATTGTTGGTTTGATTGTTTGTTTGCGCGAATACCAGTATCTACTGGTTTGAATTGAAAAAGTAATTTTGTATTGAATAGCTCATTTATCAAGAAAGATTATAGATTATATATCTTCATACTGATACTCAAGGAAGCGGAGCGGTAATCGTAAATGTCAACAATCCATACCTTAATTTCAAATTAATAAAATGCGATGGGTTTTCGAAGTGACTATGCCAAGCTGGGGCGGTTCGTCTTGTGAATATAATGTATGTATTTACATTATGTTGTGTTATATCCATTGTATACGTGATCCATTAGCCCCGTCCCAATCTCCTCACTTTCCAATTTCCCGTCATCCCCAATTTCCGTTTCCAATTTCCCTTATTCCTCCACCCCCACTCTTCCCCGTTTGCACACTTCCCCCACTCGACATTTTCCCTATTTCCCCATTTTCACATACCTTTCCCTCCTCTTCTCCCTGTACTCACTCCCTACCCTTTCCGCTTTCCCTTGCTCTCTCTGTCCCCTTCTCTCTATAACGCACCCTTTACCTCTCCTACCCCTCAACTTCATCCTCCCCACCATCTTTCCCCTCCTCATTTCCTATTTCCTACTTCGCCCCTCTTCTCATTCACATTTCTCTCATCATCTCTTCTAACCCTCTCCATCTTGCGTTGACACCCTGCGGCTTCCCCTTGCCATACCTCTCCTGATGAAGTTTTAATAAGGATCTCTAATATTTTAGAAAATATAAGTAGCCTATATACTATATAAGTAGCCTATGTCATCCGGGAATCAAGTTCTCGGAAAAAACTCCGGGAAAAACTCAAAAGTTTGACTAGCCTAACTACACAACTTCGATATCGCCAATTTGGTTGTGGAGGTCCGATAGCAGTCGCTTAGTCGAGGAGTCGGAAGTGAACGCGACTGCTACGTAACGCGCAAGTTGCGTCCCCACTTATTAAATACTTTGCAAATATTTTTTACATGAAAATGGCTATTTGCATTGGCTATGGCTAATTTGCAGAGAGCACAACAATACTGTTTCTGGTGCTTTTACACAATTTGAGTATTTGCGACTCTAAGTCGTCCGTCCTAGTCTTTATGATATTGAGCTTATGATAGAAACCTAAGCCAACGATGCTAATAAGTTAGAAACTAATTTTTATATGTATACGTCTTTTTAGAGTTGTTCACTTTATGATGTAGTTAGGTTAGCTAAATTCTGTAATATGCTTACTTATATCGTGTCAAAATTTAAGCGCCCGCTTTGTCAATAAGATTTCATTTTGCAAATTTCCCAGCTGAGTTTACTAAAGCTTTCTCCACACATATCTATGAACGAGTAAATACGTTAATTACATGAGAGACAATGGTTCCGCATCAGTTATTAATAATTATATGACTATTGTTAGTACTATTGACATATTGATGTATACGAGTGCTACACAATGGGAATGAAAAACATGTGAAAATTTTTGTGATCGGGTACGATATGTGTACCTACAATATGGCATAAGAACAAATTATCGTACTAAACTTTTCAATAGGTAGGTGTTGTGAACTGTCTATTTTATAAGTTTCAAAAACGTTATTAATTAAGCATGGTTAAATAACTGAGACATTGTCACTCCACTCAAAAAGCTTATGAAACCTCAAATATTTAGCTCCCACCACAAATCTCTTTACGACCCCATGCACTGAACTGACAACGGCTCATTCAAATGCGTATCTAGCGATTCAACAGTATACAATCAATCGATTGTCAAATCCGTGGTTCATTGCGTCAATAAAACTGTAGTAAATGCCGACGTTATTTTAAACTGTTGCATGGAAAGTGACGGGTTATTCAGCTAGAAAAACAAAACATAATATCGTAAGTAAATAAAATCCTCAGAATGAGTTTCACAGACACTTATGTGTGATTTTGACCCGCAGGTATCTACCGGGAATAATTTTCCACTTCGGGCAAAGTCATAATGATTTTCCATAAAACAAAAAATAACAGCTGATTTGGAGGGGCTCGACCCGTGCTTCTAGATATTCTAGACTAGTTGTTGAGAAGTAAATTGTAACAAAACAATCATAGCTTATTCACCTAACCTGGTGGCGGGGGCTTGAGTTTCCCGCTGTGTGCCGCCCCTACATAGCGGGGGTCTGTGTCGGTGCGTCCAGAACTATATAGGAGCGCACCGGAAGAGATGATTGTGAGACAATTTAAAACACTTTTAACGGACCCGTCATCCATTGTTACCAACTTCCCGACCACTACGTCTATTATATAGCAAGAATATGATGGTCACATCGTTTATTATATTAATGTCATAGCATACAAGTTACGTCTACAAACTCTAAACAAGTATTTATATGATGATATGATATTTTTAATGAATTGTGAACCTCGGATGCGACCGGCACTAATATAAAGATGATGACTATAATATGTATACTAGCATTTACCCGCGACTTCGTACGCGTTAAGTTGGGGATAAATTATGGTAGATACGTTCTTGTGTATAACTAGAACCCATGTAAATATACGCACCCATGTAAGTATATTAAGTTACCAATTACGACAAAGCCAAAGGAGACTTATGATTTCGACAGGCTATGTATGTATGTACTGTATGTACGTGGGTTCATCTGTTCCCTCATAGTTCCTCAACTGCTGAATAGAATTGGACATATGATCGTCTGAAGCGACTTGACCGTCCACTGGTTATAGATAGAAAATGTGTTTCGGTGCCGTAAATGCAAATAAATTGATATTTACGGTACCACACATTTTAAATAAAAAGAAGTAAAAACTAAAACCCAACTACGACAAAAACGACGCTGAAAAAGTATGCAACAAGATTTTCAGATCATTGGACTAAGCAACTTCTTTAAGTACTTATGAAGCAAGATAATCGACACATAGACTCTAGCAAGGTACATCTGTTGCCTGTCACTATCATACGATTACGATACGATGCTATAATATACATATATTCACGTGGGTCAATAATGTTAGGCCATTCCATAAGCATAAGCAATTTTGAGCTCTTTGGTAGGTATTGTAGGTAACAACCTCTAATTCAACGTGAAATTAAACTATGAAATAAACCTAGAAAGACGCAAATATAATGTTAATGTTAATTATCCGTTACATTTAAAACATTAGTTTATTTGCATACAAATGAATTACCGATACATATTAGTATTCTCTGAACCTTTTTCCCAACTCAGTTGGGATCGGCTTTCCAGTCTAACTGTGATGCGGCTGAACTTCGATATTTTCCGTGAAGCGACTGCCATATGACCTCCACAACCAATGGTCTAATGACCACTGGTGACATTAAAGTTCAGAGTTAGACTGATTAGACTTTTGAGGGCTCCAACTACCCGTAACGACTGCCATAGATATCTGTATGGCAACCGGGACCGACGACGGCTTAACGTGCTCTCCATACCAATACATATTAATGAATGTAATAATATTTATAATCTAGGTACGATTATCTAATTAGCGAGCTATAAATTAGAAAAAAATCACCCCTGTGGAAATTCAACCTAAAATCTATCTAAGTACCTGGATAAAAAGGTGTCGGACGCTCCGGCCATCAAATAGTAAGGTTGTTTGTTACACCTGACAAATAGTGTACCAGTTCATTAATAGGTAAGTTGATAATCGTAATGCATAATATGTGATAATGCATTTACGCGTCTACAATATTAACAAACTGATTCTGTAACTTACTCTCAAAGGACTAAGGTGTACCACAATTTGATATTTTTGGAATAAGTACCTTGAAATAAGTATAGAATAATAACTTAGATTCATTTACTTTATAACCGCTCCGCCTTCCTTGATATATAACAAAACATCACTACATAGTATAAAATAAAGTCGCGTTCTCTGTCCCTATTTTTCTTGTCCCTTTGTATGCTTTAATCTTCAAAACTATGCAACGGATTTTGATGCGGTTTGTTTTGATAGATAAAATGGTTAAAGAGGAAGGTTTATATGTATATAACATCATGCTACAACAAACAGGTGCGGAGCAGGAATGAAAAATGTTTGCAAAAACGGGGTGACGCAGACGAAGTTGCGCGGGTCAGCTAGTTTAATATGAAGCGACAGCGTAGGATGACGTTGATTTATGAGTTATATTATACCTAGGTACAAGTTTTCAGGCATCATAACGTAGATATCTATGAAAATGTTTCACAATTAACTGTAAGTTTGCAATAAAGCTAATCTACTATGAAACACTAACCAAAATAATTTATAATCCGTTACAATTTGAGTATATGCACTGTCACTAGATTTAACACGAATAAAAACCAACAAAATATAGTATTCAAAATGCTGGTAATTAGGGAAATAGATTCAGTATCTTCGGAAAAAGCTAACTTAATATGAAATTACAGTCGAAATCGAAATGCTATTGGCGCGAATTCGCATTGGTGGTGAGCACCGAACGTACGTCTCGTCGCACTCTTTCCCGCGTGAAGACTGAGAGAACCGACAACCGAGTACGTCGCTTAACCATTAACCAACCTAAGCAGTTGTTGTGTGTCACTCTATGCGTGACAACAACCACATATTAAAGAGACAAAAGGAAATTATGCGCAATGGTGAAAATTCTACTAGGTATAACGAAAATGCTCTGCATGCGAAAATGCTTCGGTAGGTATTTGTTCGGAGTTCCGTCTGTATCCTACTAGATCACTTTATATATTCGGATTTAGTTTATGTTATATATTAGAGTATGTGTCATTTTTAGATACGAGTAAATGCTAAATATATAACAAGAATAAAGTTATGAGAATTTAAAAGACTAAATTATTAGTATTTAGATATAACGACAGAATCATCAGACCGTATTGCGAGCGCAGTGCTGTTCATGACATTTCGGCTTTATATAATATATCAGTTATATCAATTCAATTGTATCTCTACTAATAATTGTTAAGTGGTTGACAGACATGTCATTGGAGATATTGAAGAAATACTTGGGTTAATTTGTTATATTAACAATACTGAACACAAAAATATTAATTTATTGGAATTCTTGTCTGTTTGTCTTTTCGGCCGCGACGGACGCTAAAACTAAGGAACAAATTTAGAAGCGGTTTTTTTAAAAAGGGTTTGCTCTCACAATCGCTTAACTAAAATCGAAGATATGGAAAATAATAATAAAGACGGTGAATTTTTAATATCGGTCACTAGGATGTTTATCGTATTTTCTAAAATTATTGTTTTGAATATATTTTGAATAGCATATATTATAACGTCCGGGAAACCATGTAAATAAATATCCCACTAAAAACATAAATGTAAAATAGGAGAGCCAAGTTCAATACAAAAATTATGCTTGGCTTTGGGCTTCGCCGCAAAAAGAATGGAGATCTAAATGAGTGCCAATTTCTATGCAAATCCAAATATTATGTATTTTCCTATAAATACGTAATATTTGGATCTGCTTCTATGATATTGTTCCTACAAAACAGCATTATGAACAAATATTAACATTTATTTCTTTGCTTTCTTTTTATTTTTTTATTTATGGCACGTCAATTTGATTTCACGTCGCTTTATTCGAAATAGTAATTGAGGTTATTTAAAAAAAATAAGATGTTAAAGTATGTTAGATTTGACTTGGCCAGTTTCTATCACAATAAAAAAATATTAATGTTGAATAACTTAATAAAATGACTGATGTAATGAAAACTAGGCAAGTCGAATATATGACCTACTTCAAAATCTCACATCTTTTTAAATAACAGCAATTATTATTATATAAATCATACCCACGCAGCCAAGTATAATTTTTGTATTGAACTTGGCTCTCCTTTTTACATTTATGTTTTTGGTGGGATATCTGCTTACTTTTCTTTTTGTAAAGAAAACTGAGCAGATATTGAGATTATAGATTGTTTGTGGTTATAGTATGACAATCATTTAAGTAATTCTTCGTTGAGAAGGAAGCAAGATAAACATAAAACATAACATAACATAACATAAACTCACGCCTATATCCCCGAAGGGGTAGGCAGAGGTGCTGGCACCCACATTTCGCCAGTTTACAGATAAATGTAATAAAACAATAAAGAACTAAGAGCAAATATATATAATAATAGATATATTAGGATAGTTTCAAATATCTGCTTGTAACGTTGTAACGGTTCCAACACTACAGTAAAAAAATAGATTGGGCCCCCCTCAATTTTTAACTTTTATTTGTTTTTGGGTTTTTTCCTACGCTTACACACAATTACCGAGCTTGATTCCAAATTTCATCTTTCTAAGTCATCTGGAAGTAGGTTAGCTTTAGGTACTATATGTCTGTCAATCATTCCAGTCAGTACAGTCTTTTTGACCATCCTACCTTTATAACCGTTTGAGCTAGCTTCATGAAATTTGAGCTTCTATATGTCCTTTTGGATATGATTAAACACACGTAGTTTTATGTGTTTGCGTTTAAGTTATAGAAGGGTCAAAAATGGCACCAAGTGGATCATGTAACATTACACTGGCTAGCCAGTTCCTTTGCTTGAACTTGGCTGTACACGCTGCCGCGTGTCTAGATAAATTTAAGACATACACAATTGCGTAAAGAAATACATAAAAGCCTGAATCAAAATTTGTATTTACAATTTGGCTACAGAATTAGATGATAGATGACGCTTTGCTGAAATTCTAAGTATCACAAGCCTAAACCCATGAATCGATCTTGATAAAATTTGATAGAAAAATGGAGTGAAGCTTGGGAAAGGAAATACGCTACCTTTTATTGCATTTGTTCAAATAGAGGATGTGAGTGTTTGTATGTATGTGTAAGTTCTTTATTTTTAAAGATAACCGAACGAAATTTGATACACCAAATATACAGATATACTACACTAGATACCTATATTAAAGCTTGGGAAAGAATATATTCGTCGAGATAACCGACATCCATACGGGCGGAGCCGTGGGCAACGGTTAGTTTTTAATAAAAGCGATTGAAAGATCGCCATGTTCTAACAACCTAATGTACTAGAGTATAGAACAAACAAAGAGGGGAACCGGTGGGCTTTTGTGTTGCACGTCCCCTTAGTCTGAATAAAAACAACTATAACTACGATAACTACGCACGTAGGGAGTGCGCGTCATTATTATATATACGTTCATTGAAGTTTTACATGTTTGCAGTATATTTCATATTATATTTACCGACACACGGTAGATACCGACGCACCTACTTATCAAATCTCTATGATCCAGTGGCGATAGTTCAAGGTAATAGGTACAAATCTTTCCGGGTATGCGTAATTAAATTGCATTAGGACCATCTGCATCTGCAGCTATGATATTGCAGATTAATGTATGATGCCAATATAACCAACAAGTGCTGCCTTATTGGTGAAATTTTTGCCAATGGTCCTAATACTATGGATGCCCAAGACTGTGCGAAGCACTGGAGGTAAATCCAGAAAGTGGCTTCCGAGCTTCAAAGTGCAGGCCTCGGATGTAATCGGAGAAACAAGTCTTGCGTTTTTAATTTTTTTATGGGTAGAGGGTATATAAAGCTGTAATCTTATAGGAGTCAACTGACACCAAGTTTCCTTACTACGATAAACAAGTCACATAGGGCTGATTTACTTTGCACTGCGAACCAATTATTTATTTACAATGCTTACAAACAAGTATCGCTATACAAGGAATAGTTAGGTACTAGATATTTTCTTATTAACTTGTAAATAAATAACAACGTTTAGGCCAATTTTGTAAAATCTTTAGTCCCATATGTAGCTTCAGTTACTTTCACTACTAACCAAATACTCAATTCATACATGCAGATGGTATAGAAACAAGTCTTGACATCACAGCACTTGATATTATACCGTACTTATTTCGTGGTAACAGAAATTCATTGCATTAACATGACTTTCGGATTTGTGTTTTGGACACTGGACTGAGCATGACAGATATAATAAAACCACAGTTAAAACTTCTGCCATTAGTGCAATTTTGTGTTGCAATCAATATGTATAGCATGATGAAAAAGCAAGTTTTTCATGTGTTGAGCAAGAGGCTGCGCGCAGGATCGAAACACGTTGACTTCTCGGACCTTTTATGGCATACGTCTTCGTATAATTAAAGTACAGAATAATTCTATCGTAAGTGATTGCGAATTACTGCGAACCTTTTGCGAATTCATAGCGTTTAATTCTTCGTATTACTATGTGATAAGTTTAGTAAGCGGTTTATAGTGTTGAATGCTTACTGATAAGTCTGTCCATAAATGGGTAGCCGATTTTTTAAGCCTCTGCTGTATTATTAAGATTTAATATTCTAAAACTTAGTAAGTATATCATTAAAATACCTTTCCAAACGAACACGTGAAGTACCACGACAAATTTATACAGAGACTAGCAGTTGCCCACGGCTCCACCCGCATGGAATTCTGATCCCTGTACAGCTGACCCTTCCCGGCTTCGCTCGTGACGTAGTAAACCACTTTAAGGCGAATAGCTTAATGTAAATAAATATATTTGCCTGTAATTTAGTCCTTTTCAAATGATGCTTGGTAATCTACCAGATTTATGGACATTTACAATTACTGGTCCACTTCCTTCCCCAGTAGCGTGATGATATTGAATTGCGCTTATAAATTATGTAACTTTCTACTGGTAAAATAATTATCAAAACCGGTTTGCACATCCAGAGATTGGACCCTACAGCTCCACAAATGATAACCTAAATACCTCTGCATAATATTAACACAGTACAACGCATCCTTGAACGCGTTAAATTATCGTGAAATTTCGCCTTTTCAAAATTAGTATTGTAAATGTTATATTTTCTCAGTCATTTACACTTAAGGTTGCTAAAAAACCTACTAACTTACACATTTGACGAGAATCCCAAATGTAGGTTGCTTGTTCCGGATAATCCGATCTCCAGATAGAGATAGAGACATGGATTCAGAAAATATTGTCCTCCGGTACACCCGTAGAACACAAGTGTTTCCTATTGTGTCCTCACTATAATAGATAGACATAATGTGCTATTGCGATATTTTTTGTAGATAGTAATATGTTAGTTGTAGTCCATTATTTCGTTCTATTGAATATTCTGTTTATAAGACCTTTTTTTAAAACTCGTTTTCCATTATTGTAATTTTATTAAGATTCCCGATAGAGAGATAACATGTTCAGGCAATGAACCTGTTAATTCAAGGCAAATAAACAAACCATCACATCTTTCCTCTTGTCACAAAATAGAACATTCACGAAATCTGGCTGCGGTAGAAGTTATTTTTGAGGCTCTACCACCACCTGGGTAGAGGACTAGGACCGTAGTCGTTCATCGATATTTGTGGAAGACAAGTATAAATAAAAAATAAAAAAACAAAGAAATGTTTGACCTATTTTAACCATATACCTAACACAAGTAGTGGGTATCTGAGTATCCTGACGAACACCGAAAAACCAAATCACACTATGACAGTAAAGTAAGATATTATATTACTCAGTTATATTACTTTTTAGTGATGGTAAGGTCCCGTATCTATACCGCTGAAACTTAGCTTGGACTATATACAAGCTAATTGTTGGTACGTTTTCAAAAAGCACTATGGTTCCACAAGTTGCATTCCAGTAATATCCGATTCACAGGAAAAACGTGACATTGCGTGGCGCATTTTACATACTTAAACCAACATACAATACAAATGCAGCATTTTACATAGATACGTGCACCAGCGCAGACGGTTTTGAACGCTTGCCATCGTCGTCGTATTATTGTGTATTCTGCGGCAGTGTGAAAGTACCTAACGGCTCCTTTTGTTTACTTGTTTGTCAACTTAATGATCTGATTATTTACATCCCAACCGAATGTCATTAAGGATATTTATCTGTACTCATAATATTGTAACAAATGATTGCTTTATTATCAGAAACTGATCTTCGGAAAAGCATATTGGAAGACTCATAATGACATGTTACTATGTAGATGTGAGGGTATTTCGAAAGTCATTACTAGTCATTGCCCAATATACTACACATCGTATCACACAAATCCCCGTTGTTTCAGTAGTCCGATTAAATAGTTCGATGCTCGAGCTACTGAGACTTTTTCGGCTCAGTAGTCCGATGATGCAGATGATTCTAAATCATCGGATTACTGAGACTTTTAGTCCGATTCGACATTCCGAAATAAGAAATGAATGGAGTAGTATTAACATTACACACAATGTGGTCACATGGTATTATGGTATTCATAAATCATACATCATATTAGTACTAGAAGTGTGAAAGTTTGTGAAGATTTGTTTAGATGTTTAATTGTATGTTTGATTGGATGTTTGTCTGTTGGATATTTGTATGTTTGAACGTTTGACCATCACGCTCGAACGGGTGAACGGATTTGGCTAAACTTTGGTACATGGATAGCACGCATTTTATCTCGGGAATAGGTTGTCATGGGCTACCGGCATCAGCTAGATATGTTCTGTAAAGCTGTGACTTTAAAGAACATATCTACTAATAGGGTCCATATTGGCTCGCATAAAGTTCTTTACCCGAATACGATTACTAATCCGAATGATCACTCATTGTAAAATTTTCATTCATACTATGAGTAGTGCGACCGGCGATGTTCATAACACTTATGTTTCCAAAAATTGTAATTAACAACAATTTTTTTGCAAATATATTAAAACTCCTACTGTTTTATATCATAACGCTTTTACCCCTTAGAATAATAACCATAATATTGTCACTCACACAAATAACTATAGGAGCGATTCGGTTCTGGCACTTCGCCGGCCGCTGCCGCGGCACGCGAGCTTCGCTCGCTCACCTCTTGTGTTGTGGTCACGCGTTTTTCTGGGATATCGTAGCTTCCCAATCCTATATGCTACTCCCACTCTCACTTTCACTCTCACATTCTCACCTCCTCCTCCACCCTCGCCCTATCAATTTGACAGATAACACAATTATTCGATATCCCAGGGCTATCTAGCTCCCGTGTGAGGCGCGCCCGGCGCTGTCACCTCAGCCTCGACCTCGGCTCGCTTCGGCCTGGACCGCCAGGGCTATAGGCGGCTTGTGCCAGCGTGAGTATTTTTTACATGCATATGCGTGTATGTATTTTTCTGTTCTCTCTAGAGCTAACGTCACAAAAGATTAATTAGCAAATCATAAACCAAATCATAATTAGTGGGTCCCTCCCGTTATCAATAGCAATCGAGTTTTTTAACTGCAGTCGGGTTTTTTATTTGTTTAATCATTTTTTCTTCTTCATTAGGAATCTGTTTTACGTAACTACTCGCCAAATGTCCTATAAAACTGGCTATTATTGTATTCGTCAAACTTAAAAAAATATTCTTCATTAGACGAGGCAGCCCTAGCGTCATAAAGTTTGCTAGTATGTAACAACGAGGCCGAGCGGCTGCAAAGTTATAACAACCGTATGGCCGAGTGTTAAGATACATATTTGTACGTAGTAATTGATCACGTGGGCTCGGAGATATTTAATTGAGTTAGATTGTCGATTTTCCAGACAGTGAGTCATTTGTACCAACTATTAGGTAATCTGTGCCCCTGGCTCCGATGTGGTGGACTCGGATGCAACCAAGGACAAACGCAAGAAAGGTCTATTAATATCCCATAGTTGGTAAATCAAATCGTCATAGCGAAGATAGAAAAGATATAGGTAATAAGTTATTTAGTTCAGTGATTAAAAAATATATAACTTTCAAGATTCAATTTATATGGCAATAAAGTCGCAAAATGACGACTCGTTTCTTCACACTTCGTCATCTTGTTTGATCTTACACGGTCCGCGGACATCGACGTGAGGGCCTCAGATGCAACCAGGTCAAACGCAAAGATGATGAAGATTGATGACGTTGGCTTAAAGTCTATACTACCCTCTTCCTCAAATCATCATGATATATCTACAACAATGAATAAATTATATTAGTATTTTTATGCAAGTTCATACTACTTAATATTGTAACTCAATTATAAATGATAAAACATTGAGTATATTTTTATTGGGTACTATTACTACGATTAATACGATAATGTCAAAAATATTTAAAATATATGTAACTACTTACACTTACACCTTTCTGACAATCACAGAAATGTTTTTGCCTCCTTATTTTTCACTACACAATTCAACTCATCGATTATTTCATAACGCTTTTATCCCTTAAAATAATAACCATAATATTGTCACTCACACAAATAACAATAGGAGCGATTCGGTTCTGGCACTTCGCCGGACGCTGCCGCGGCACGCTCGCTTCGCTTGCTCGGCTCGTGCGTTGAGGTCACAGTTCTAACCTAATCTAAACCAATGACTATAAACGGTACCGTGGTATAAAGTGGGTAAAGTGTTATTTTTAAAAATATATTCCTGAACATTTACCTATCAGCCTCACCTCGTTCCTACTAAAAACACTTGAGCGACTAGGCGATAGATTGATCAGAAACCCGGTACTAGCACTAAAACCTTTACACCCCTACCAACATGCCTACAGCGGAGGAAAATCCACTGAATAGGCACTTCACCAAGTAGTGCCGCGCATCGCTGGAGCCCTACAGGCAAAACAACCTACCCTAGGGCGCCTTCATTAGTATATAGGGTGCCTTGGACAAGACCAATTTTAACAGCATCAACAAAGCACTACTCGATCATAACGTACCCCCAACACTTATCGAGTGGATAAATAACATGCTCAAACAGAGGGCTGTGCAACTCACAGTCAACACCACAAGACGGGGCATCGTGGGTAGAGGATGCCCACAAGGAGGTGTACTCTCCCCTCTACTATGGATCCTGGTGGGTAACGAACTTCGGCACAGTAAGGTCGCTCCGCGAAGCCTGTGAAGCCCCCAGTAAGCTTCTGCGTTTCTGGGCGGAGCTAGGCAGGGGTCTGTTACTTATCTATGCATCTTCACTACACAAGCTATGTCTCACCGAATTTGTTCTGTATGTTGTTAAGTCCAACCTGACATTTTTATTGTCATATATTTGTTGTCACTGAATAGTAATCTAGATCATAAATACACTTACCGAAGATCCTGTAGTAGTGCTTCGCCTTGTGCGATAGTAGCACCGCATGCTTCAAGACTGGCGGCGCGATGTTGTGCGCATTGTTCGAGAGCGCGTCTGGCCGCTTCTGGAGTATCATCTGTTGCACACACGCCACCCCCGCTCCGGAGAGTCTCGAGCCATTGCAGTAGCTAAAGGACAATATCATTAATACATCTAACAATACCATAATAATACCTTTATTAACTTGTGTGTGGATAGTGTAGTGGGCCACAATATTGCTTATTTAATATTGAACATTGTTATAAATTGTTACACTGTATACATTACATTGTGGCTGTTTGTAGTCCCTAATAAAATAAAATAAAAAAAGTAATAGTCAACAAATCACTGATAAGATTAGGCGTCAACTATAGAGAAGCGGCACGAACAGCGGTGAGATTAGAACGTATAGCGGTTACGCTATACGTGGTTCTATTCAATGTTGTCAAACATTTTATTACATACTAGCCTATGCTCGCGGATCCGCCCGCGTGGCTGTTGGTTATCGCGACCTAAGCGCCATTTGTGCAACTTAAATTCTATATTACTAAGCATAACTCTAGTTAACTTAACCGATTGCAATCAAGCAAACGGTAAGATTTTAAGTAGGACCAAACCCCTTCAAACAAAAAAGGCACATCGAAATCCGTTCAGTAGTTTTTACGTCCATCGCGGACAAACAAACTTTTTACAATTATGATATAATAGTATAGATTAAGCTGTGCTCGAGGACGAGACATTACAATGTTTAAGCGCCGAGGGAATTACTCCTGAGTCTCCATAAACGTAGTAGTAATTTATAACTTAATATCTAAAATGATCAAAATAATGCATTTAAAATGCTCAAATATCTGCACGTCGTTGATGTAGTGTATGTACATTCCTGTGAGAAGTGTAGGTAATACTCTGTATATGTCATGAAGGAATGAAGTAAGGGGTTGTTGCTACGCTAATATGCTTGTGTGCATAGAACCACAAAAATGCATTATTTTGATTTAAAAATAAAGAAAGTTATTTGGAACTTTAATTTCTTACAGTAAGGTTCATTGTCGAATATGTCCCTCATTGCGTTCAACCACACAGCAACGACACGCATATCCCGCCTACTTTACACTTCCACTTGTTTTTTGTTTTTCAAGTGCGAAACAAACCAAAAAGTATTTGGCAGATGTATGACAATGACAATTTGTAATAAATACGAGTATTAAAACATATAAAACTCAACGTCAAAGCAAAGCATGACGTCACACTTTCTGATTGGTGCTTCATGTCACGTGACTGAACGTGTATTTATTGCAAACTTATTTTCTAAAAATAAAAGTAATCTTTATTTTGTGTACAAACTTATGTTACTTTTTTCCTATTTATCTGGAATAGTCGTTAGAAACATACATCAATCTGATTTATTCTTAGTAGAATTCGGTCTATAGCCTTCAAATATAACGGTCGAGGTGACGTTAGAAAAGGGTTGAATTTAGGCTCTGACGTCACTCGTTAGTTTTAGTGTCAAGTAATTGGAGTCAGATGTGATATTTCGTGAAAAGATTGCATTAACCATCTTCCACAATGAAGGTCTTCGGACATGAATCTTTTCTTTTTTTTATATTTTTGAACTTTGGTCTATGTATATGCCCTCGTTATTAGGTATGCTGTATATCAGAATATACAGCGTGTTTCAGAATACCATGGACGACTAATTTGTAACACAATGGTGTGTATTTGGTACATCTACTTTCTAAATATTTCATAGACTTGTATTCTACTTATACTATTAATTTTTAAGGACCAAGTATTCCGGGAAACCCTACTAAGTGGATTTTGGCTGTTAATTAATTAGTTTTTTTACAAAATTACCTCTTTCTCGTGAGTGTATAAAAGCACGGCAAGGTCTAGACGCCGACGGCGTCTGTCAACTCGCGCCGCAAATGCCGCTACATGTACTTCGAGGTCCCGAGCCACTCCCAGTACCTCTTCAGGGTCGCATTCTCCAGAACGTGCTAACTCTTCAGCGCCAGCAAGTAACTTCTCTGCATTGGTGTAAGTATTCTAAGGAAAGAAATAAACCATAATAGTATTTATTAGCTGTTGCTCGCAGCTACACTCGCAGGGTTTTCTAATCCCGTTCCCTCTGCACCTTACGTTCAGCTAACCTTCCATGCCCAAATTTACTTGCGCGGACTTCGAACCCTCGTTGTATCCCATATATGTAACTTGCATAGCGCTATCTAGCGATAACTACTTCAACAAAGGTAATTTATGCCGTTATAATTTATACGTGATTATGTTAAAAATCCATTTATTTATACAGTTGCCTGGATGTAAATAAATATCTCTAATATACAGACACGACCCCTTTACAATAACAAATATGTATAATAGTGGCTAGATAGACATATTTTACTTTTTTTATTAATGGCACGTAATTTGACTTCACCTTGTCTGATGGTAAGCTGAAGGCAAAGTCTCAGGAAATAGGGTCACCATTATAATGCACGGTATCTAACTTGGCAAGGTTTTGTAGTAGTTGGGGTAAGTTCGAGCATCGTACACTTGAGGTACTAAAAGTGCTTGTCTATATTCTATTCCTTCACCAGAATGCCATCATTTATTTTGAATCATGTCTGCTTTACCGCAAAAGAGACCCAAAAATCGTCTCAGATGCGCTAACGATTCTTGCCAAGTTACTGTACAAACATGTAACTCAGCTTGACGGCCTCCTCAGATTCTTTTTCACGCCCCGCTTAAAAGACCCGGGGCTGATCAATATCTCTACGCATCTGCAAAGGTTCGAGGGTATTCGTGACCTCAGGACTACCAATAATGCGGATCGCACGTCGCTGCAACCTATCGAGAGCATCTAGTAAATACTTTGCGGAGTCATCCCAGAGATGCGACGCCCTGAAGGCCTGCATTGCGCGACTATTGCGGGGTCCTGGCCCTGCGCAGCGGACCTGGAGGTGAAAGCCCTCTCAGGGACGGAAGTGAGCGCGGGAGTAGGGACGGGACCATGAACCTCGAGATAAGGCTGACCCAGACGTTCCATGTTCGCCAGGATGTAGTGATGGAACGACTAAAACGGCCGTATAGCAACGGCAGGTAGTTTTAACTGGAGAGGCAACGTGGGAGCCGAGACACACATGTTCTACGGGAAAGGTAGTTCCCGAGATCACCTGTTTCGGATTAGGAAGGAGTCAACGTCTGAGTGCACACGCTCATTTTCAGCCCTTCGTAGGAGGTACCGAAGCGTGACCTTGAGGCAGCCCTCGAAGCGGGAGTCCTCTCGGTCGATACCATGCTCGCAGTCATGAGGTAGAAAGCGAACGCGTGCCTGCTGCTACCTCCTTCTGCGGGCCAGTAAAGATCGAAAAGCAAACGGCGGAGCCGACTAGGGAGAGACTTAAAGAGTTAGAACTTAGGGAGGGTAAAAAATTCATACATTGTCTGGTCGCACCCGGTATTGTGTACATAGCCTGATCGCACCTGGCATTATGTACATTACCTAGGCACTGTTGGAATGCCTAAATATTAACACATTGCTGGTAATATATATGTATATGTAAATTACAATAGTAAAGATTATTTTTTGAAGTGGAAGCTACTTCAGGCGCAGTGTGCAACTTTCATAGAAAATTTTGTTTGCAGATAATTTTAAGTGAGAAAATACTTAGGTAACATTACGAGTTACCCTGTTACCTAACCTAACGTCGTCGCTAGACGATAAAGAAAAGATAAAGTCATTTAATTCTGTATGGCAAATTAGTATTCGACAAATGAAATTGTGGTAATGCATATTTTCATTTATAGTCTCATTGAATATTCTTTTGTGATGAAATTAAATACTTTTTACTTTTCATACAATCTGTTTTCTATCTCTATAAATTTCTTCGGATTATTTCCCTGGCCTGGTTATCTACTGATGTCATATAGTTATTTAATAAAACATATCCACTGTTTACAGGCTGCAGACAGTGTATGTATTATATGAAATGTGTTATTATGAGAGACAAATAATCCTGAAGTGCAATAATAGATCCAAACTGCGTATGAGACGAATGTAGAATATAAAAAAATACGCAAACTAAATAACTTATAAATTAAGTACTTACTTGTGCAACATTTTCAAAATGTTCATGTGATTTTTGATATACTCTAGCTTTATGTAAATTTCTGCCAATTCCAGTATTTTTCTGTAAAAACACTTCACCATGATTCGCCAACCAGTCCAGTACCTGAAACACATAAAGTAAATTAAGTTCACAGTTAAAATTTCACTGTGCTGTCTACTAATAACGTTATACCTTAACTACATAGTATAAAACAAAGTCGCGTTCACTGTCCCTATTTTTCATGTCATGTTACTTTGTATGCTTAGATCTTACAGTAATATGTCGTATACAGTTTTCTTCAGTAGGTAATAATTCTAGCAGCAACACTCCGTTAATAATATAATTATGTTAGGTCATACGAAATTTATGTGAGCAAAACTAAATTCTTGATTTTAAATTTATTTCTTACTAATTTATTACTATGGTATGTCTAAACTTTACTTGGATAAATATATGCATTTGTTTTATGTATTTTTATTATTATCTTGTTCATAAAATAAAAATACATAAGTAATATAAAATGCCAAAAATTCCTAAGTGCAAAATTCATAACGACTTTTGTTGTTACTTACCTGCCTGCAATCTTCTTTATACAAAAGCAATGCGAGTCTCTGATGCAGTTTGAGCCTGGCCTGGTGGTAGCGTGCCTCCAAAGCACGGTGATGACCTAATATCTGGTGGATGACCGCCAGTACGTGGTTTGCGCCTGAACTGTAATCGGCAGCAGGGTCGCCGCCGCTACTGCCCGCGCTATTCACGGTACCATCGCTCTAAAACATAAAATAGATTCATTCTAACGATCATTTTGACCGTTTAACAAATAAGTAATAATAGTATGATCGACGAAACATCTTGGACATAAAAATTGTGAGTAGAGATCTCTTCGTGTTCTTCTTCGTATTAGTAAACTAATTATTTAATCGATTAATTATTTAATAGTATATATAATGATAATAAATGAATTCTCACCATGTCTGCTGGGTCAGTCTGGTGGCATACTTGAACTAGATGGTCGAGTTGATACAAGAGCTTTTTGCTTGTTGAATGCACCTGTAATCAAATATAATTTTGTAAGCATATCACAAAAACAGAACATAATATAACAACTGTATAGTTTGTCAAAACTGAAATCACGGTCCTGACATATTTACATCACCTGTGTAAAAAAGTCACGTCACGTGTCATTACAGTTTAGAATATCCTAAAAAATCACAGATAGTCTCGAAAAGTAAAAATACTCCCTGTTAAGGATCAAGCTCACAACACTCGACGTATCGACTCGATGTCACTTCACTCACAATCATTTGTTGACTATAACAAAATTAACATTCTTCAAGTTGAGAGGACTCTCGGTCCGTAATATGATAACCCTTTGGTATAACAAGTGCTAGGCACCGCTAATGGTATCTGGGTACTGAGATAACCTAACGTAATAAGTACCTACTTGTACTTAGTAATGTAAAATGCAAACATGATTAAATGAAATAAATGTAATTTGGCAGATATCTTAATTAACATAGGGAGAGCTTACCTCAGTATATGCTTGGCACATATGCTCATACAGCTGTCTGTGCCTTTGCGCATGTTGTTCGAGTGCCCGAGGATCATTGCACGGCGCACCACCCTGGCCGGTGGCCAGTTGCAACGCCACCGCACACTGGGCGCCCCATCCACCAACCGCCGACACGTAAGCTTCAGCTTTATGGTGGAACACTACAGACAGGGACAGCACTGCCGACCGCTCTTCCAGACCTAGTTAACAATGGGAACTTCTATTATGTCTCACTCCCTCACAAATATTATGAAGAATAGTTATTACAGGACAGACCACGTTCGCGGTCAAACCATCACGTGCAAACTGGTACACCTCCTGAATGACGGATAAAGCCCTGGCGCAAGCTTCCTTCTCGAGAAAGGACGTCAGTATGTAAAATGGGTAGAATTTTGTGTAATCGTTCTGTTATTTGATTATAAACATAAAGGTGACTTAATATAAACTTAGGGGAATATCTTACCCGCAGAAAGTTGCTTATAAGCTCTCTCGAGCCTATGCGCAAGGGATGAGATCTCTGTTTCAGCATAATGACGTTTATCTGCGAGGCGCCGCGCTGCCGTCGTCACTCGAGCAACACTAGGCCGACCGCCACCCGTACAGGCAGCTGCAAATCTGACCACAAAATATTAACGGTATTTAATAATTTACAGTACTAGTTACTGATATAGGTAATCGAAAATATTTAATTTGTGTTGGAATCGAGACTACAGAAGAAAAAGGGGGTAGGTGCGGGTACCATCTAGTTTGTAATAAGTATAAACGGAATGGTTAACTAAGCAATAAATAAATGTACAGAATATGTTACCTGGCATGCTCCTCTTGTAACCGTTTAGCGGCTGCACACGAACGTCCTATCTCAACATAAGTCGCTAGGAATGCAGTACGGTGACTCACGATCCACTCCAACATCTTTAATATTAAAATAGTTTCATTAGGGACATGACAGCCACTAACCAGCGATCTCCCTCAAGCAAATATACTAATGCATAGGTGAGATTGCCGTGTACAAGAAGTTACTTGATTTTCTTGCAAGCAACTACATATAATACATTCATAGGACTATTGTGATAAAGACCTTTTCACAATCTTGCTCGAAGAGTCGTAGCTGGAAGCACTGATCTAGCTGCATCTTTTTGTGCTGCCACAGTTTGTGCGCATGTGCATGAGCTGAACGTACAGAAGACAGTTGTGCGCGTACAGCGTCTGGTGAGCCACAGTGAAATGCGGCCTCGCCTCCACTACCACTGGCCTCTGAACATGCCGCATCCGCCGCTTCAAGTCGTTGCAGAACACGCTCACCTGAGAATATGGTCCTATATTACAAAGCGTGTACATAGAGCCTGATAAATAGACAATATTTTAACATAAACGATCCGAAACGTGAACATGCACGATAGAGCGCACCACAGAGGCGCGAGCGAACTATGCATAGTTATATGTTAACATTCGTAAATCAACGCGTACGGACCTACCAAAGAATCGACGGCCGTTAGGGCAAGCGAATCCTAGAAAGGATATCATAAAGGGAATGAAAGAGAATAGGACCGAGCCTACACCGTTCGTTTATTTCTATTATCGCATTAATTATATAGTTCATACTTAACTGACTATGTATAATCGTAAGTAACGTATAATCCTTATAGCCACGAATAGTAAATACGAAATATTACATAAAATTAACGGAAGTCCGCATAAATAAGAACTCTAACAACTGGTATTTTTGGACGCATTTTAATTGATGTGCCGTACTGAGTTTTTTCTCTACATTAAAGTCAAGTAGGTATTAAAATTAAATTATTACCTATTTATTTTTGTGTACCTAGTTTTGGAACTACTACTTGGGTATGGAATACTTGGGTATAAGAATAATTAAATCTCATTTAGGACTGTAAAAACTGTCTAATGACATTGATGACTTTATCTGAATATATTTCGTTAAAAACTTGCCCTGTCCTAAACATAAGTTTGAGGCCCAAACTTCACCTGCTAGTCAGTGCACCTGCTTAAAAATAGATGAACCTCTGGAGCAGGCTTTCTTTTCCGGTCAATTTAGACTGAAAAATTGAATGCTCAGACGGGACGTAAACTGTCTATTAAAGAGGGAATGATCTTATTACTGAGCCACGTCTTGAGCATTCGAAATTCCTGTCTTACAGGCGACATTGTAGCAATCTACCTATACTATTTTCTCATCTTCTAGAACTATAAGAAGTATCTTCTCGGTATGCAACGGACAACGGTAGTCGCAACTCGCAACCGAAAAAGGTGACTTGGTAAAAACTTGGTAATCGCTTGGTAAAGAAATCAGTCCAATCGTAAAATATATTAATAGGTTCGTAAAGTTCTATTATGACAACTTGTTTCATTGTCACCCACATATACGAAAAAATAACTATATGTCCTATTAGTTTGTAGTAGTACTAACTTTTCACATACAATTTAAAAATAAACAATGAAGAGACAGTAATAACCTCAATTTACTTCTAAGAAGCAGATAATATATACGATGTGAAACTAAATTATCAATCATATCTAGCCAATAAATCATTGTTAATTAATATAGAAGCAATTATTAAAATATATTATATCATGACATTTTCATAATAAAAATATGGAAACGTACCAGATCCCTGTTCACAGCACCACAAACAATCGAAACACATCACTAACAGTAAGGTTGATAACTGCAGCCTTCAGCGTTCTGCAATACGAGCAGGCCGGTGCACCAATAAACGCACTGAAACCTGAGGTTATTCAACAACAATCTAACCGCCCTGACTACCTGCCAGCCGTTCAACCATGAAACTAAACGTAATGATGATACCAAAATAAATAAATATCGAAGTCCGCAAATTAACGTTTTCTAATGCACTACACCAGTCATAATATACACATAATTTAATAGTACTTGGATAGATAGACAATTATGTGAATCGCTGTTTATGTAGCTGTTTAGCGCTATTAATTACTCAAAGTTAATTTTATTAACGTTGAAGCGGGTGATAGCGTAACCGTTATACATTCATAATATCATATCAGTTCTAAATACCTTGCGCTTCCAACTCGTCAACAGGAACCTTAGCCAGGCGCTTATTAATATCTGCATGCGCGTCGATGGCTCTTCTCGCGCCCGTGACGTCATCCGCAAAGTCTGCCCTAGCAACATCTTCTTGAAGATCATCGAGCCTGTCGAGGAGCTCGCCAGCTTGCCACATTAGCTCTTCCAAAGCCTATAAAAACATTCGATTTACTCAGATACGGTATTATTATAAAAACATTCGAACACCTGCTGCTACAATGCTGTCATGTTTTACATACAAGATTGTCGCTTAGTATCATTTTAATATCAACGACTTCTTCACTCACCGAATAAGGGTATCCAACTAACAATAGTCATACGTCGTATTAATTACGTCCCGCTTACTCAGTTACGAGGAGTGGTGGCGATTCGAATGGATAGTAGTAATATTTAGCTAAGCAGTCGACTGGGTATAACAGTTATTATACCTGTCTCATTACAGCGGTTAGTGTGAGCAAGTTTCACAAACATTGAGGTTCCGACTGAATGTATGCAAAAATGTAGTCTATTTTAGTATTACACGTCGCACATACTTCAAGGAAACGATTACAGCGTCGTACACACAGGCGTGAAAATCGTTTGCTACCACGATTATTTTGACGTCATTACATTACATTAACCATACCCAAAATATATAAACAAATTCGAAAAGGTATGTGCAGGCGTCGGGCGTCGGTATGTGACGTGGATGTATTAGTCATTAAAGAAACACAACACCAAGTTCTCGGGATGGTGAAAATCAGACTTCTAAAAAATATACAAATACACTCACCAATCGAAGATCTATCCACTGCGCGTGGTCATATTGTAATGTACCATCTAAATCAGGAGTGAGTTGTGTACTATCTATCACTTTAGGCAATGCTTCTGAGCTTATCATGGTCGTCTGTAAGAGAATTTGCACAATTAATTGTGGTTAACAGGAAGTTCTTTCAAATAGCAATCAAAAAATCTCAATCGGAATTTGTGTGTGTGGAACAGTAATTAAACCAGTTAATGTATTCTACCTCAAACTTGTACTTATGGGCTCCTATTGTTGTGCGTTGCTTTTGCCAAAAATTGTCAGGTTTAACTACTAGTGCTTGATGGACGGATGCCGGAAAGTGTTCTTGCAGAACTTTCAATATTGGTTTGATCGCTGCCCAAGCTGAACCTCTCATGTCAATCAATATTGTGAAGCCATTCGATCTAACCGAATCACTGAAACAAATTAAAGATATGTTTATTCATTGAATGAAAAATTACGCGCGCTAACAGAAATTATATACATAATACTACTGAAGATTAAAAACTATTTATACTGTCATACGATAGCACTTAGTTGTTATACACTTGTTGAATATACACTTGTACTTGTAATTGATACCGGGAACGTTCAGTACTAAAATATTCGGGTAACTAAGTAAAAGTGTATCTTAAATAGAATTGCAGGATGACACATGACGGTATCTCCCGTCTTAATTGAATCATATTAATCGATGATAATTTTGAATACTATGACATTTCTTATATATTATTATCATGATTGGCTTGGCAGCACGAATGTGTCGCCCCTGGTGTTGCGAACGTCCATAGGCCACGCTAACCACTTTTCAGTTCCACTTAACTAGAGTAGGTACATACAAAGTAATGCCAAATACAGTTATTTTTATGGTTCTAGATTTATTATTTATTTATAAGCAACGAATTGGGAAGGCTGAGCGAGAAAATAATAAAAGCTCTCAAAAGACTTATAAGGATGTAGGATACAGACGAATTACACAAAAATGAGGAAAACATCTGATCTTATGGGTCTACTAGAAACGAGGCCTGATATACAACAGCCCAAACTAGTATTTCATAGGAATTACAATGTGACAATTCCTACTAAACAGGAATGGAAACAAGGTCTCAGAAACAAACAGGGTAATAGACAAATCTGGTACACCTCTTCGCCTAGTTCCAAGACGCTAGATGGTACAGGAGCTGGAATACACACATAAAACTGCGACATCAGCGTTACCCTGGTAAATACACCTCCGCATTCCAAACGAAGGTGTACGCTATAATAGACTGCGCTCAGAAGATTATAAATAGAAATATTCATGGAAAAGAAATCTATATTCTCATTGACTGCCAAGTAGCCAATAAAGCGTTAAGCTCTCCAAAGGTAAATTCAGAAATAGTCCTGGATTGCATGAGAAGCCTAAACAAGGTTGGTAGAGCCAACAAATTGAGGTTCAAGGTCCTCGGCCAAGAAGGGATCGAAGGGAATGAAAAAAACCATCTGGCCAGACAGGGATCTGTAATAATACCCACAGGTCCAGAACCATTCGCTGGACTCCCCGAAGCCATATTCAAAAGGGCTATTCTAGAGCAGGCCAAAATTTAGGCAGCCTAAGGAATAGAGAACCAAATCAGGCCCAACACATTCGAAAGCATTCATGAGCAACGGATTGAGAAGGCTGAGCGAGAAAATAATTAATCTCAGCAGGGATAGAATCTGAAAAATAATGGTGGCGTTTACTACTGCACTAAAAACCATTTTGGGCAAGATTGGTTTCATGAACGAAGAAATATGCAGACACTGTAAGGAGGACGTGGAAATGAAACACATACTGTGCGAGTGCCACACCTTGGAAAGACATCGAATGTATCTACTCGGGAGGGGCTACCCCGAACCAGAGGATTACACGCACCTGCAATTAAGAGTAATAGCCGCCTTGTTAGAGAGGTCTATCCCTCCTCTAATTTAGGGGCCAGGGTGGAGATGACACAAATGATCTAATAGGGTCGAAGTGTCTGCATCAATTGCTGTCGTCTGTATAGCAATTGATGCTGCTGTTGGACAGCATATATTGATATGCAGAAGAAATAGTGTGGCTGATAACACGGACCCCTGTGGTACGCCAGCATTTACCTGCAAGAACTCCGAAGTTCGTCCATCTCAAAGGACGCGAATTTGGCGCTCCCGCAGGAAGCTTCAAATAATTTAATATTCATTATGAATTAAAAATATTTCGAATATATACAGACTATAAAGTAGATTCAATATCTATTATATTATTATAAAGTAGACAAACTGTTGCCCGCGGCTAACCCGCGTGGATGTTGATCATCGCGTTGTACGACTCTACTCGATTCTCTACTTGCCTCTCTGTACTACTTCTCCTTGCTGTCATGGCATCGGAAATAGTTAGCGATATTAGCGCAAATGTATAGTAATCTACCGGATCTATTGAGATTTATGATTATTGCTCCGCTCCCCTGGATGGTAGCGTGATGATATATAGCCTATGTTACTCCAAGATATTGTAGCTTTTCATATATGAAAGAATTATTGTAATCGGTCCAGTAGTTTCGGAGCCTAGCCTATTCGTTACAAATAAACAAATGTTTCCTCTTTATAATATTAGTGTAGATCATAACGGTTACACATTGTTTAAAGTAAAACCAACGATTCCGTGAAATGGCGAAAATTGGAACTATGGTTGTCACCACCTAAGAGAAAAAACTAGTGGAACATTAAGATACATACCTTGGTATACTGATTAAATAGTGCAACAATCGCCTATAGTCATCTGGCGCAACTCTGTCTCTCCTGGAATTTGCCGGGAACCATATAATTGGCCCACCACGGCGGTCGCGGCCGCCAGTCAGGGCTGCCACCCGCTCTTGGAGCAGCGGGAGGACATCTAGAGCACGTGCCCCGACCTCCATGGCTCGCCCTACTCAGAGACCACTCTGGAGAAGCCTACACAAAAATTGAAAATATACTTTACATATATATATACATATACAAATGCACGGCCACATATAAGATGTTATATCGTACCCCCAGGGAAAAAAAAGCATAAGACGGAAATGCTGATTTTTCAGTATGGCGAAAAAACTGAATTTATGGGCATATTTACTTTATTTCCAAACGTAGAAGAATTATTCTTATATCAAAAAAAGGTGAAAAAAATATTGCACTTCGTGTTGTATTTAAGTTAGTACTAATGTTTATAGTTTATTAGGAATTGTAAAAATAAATTATTATGCTATTTTTCAGAATACAATAAAATAAAGCATTCTGAGTATCAAAATTTATGCCAGAGTTTGCTAGAAAAGTAAAATATATTTCAAAAAGTATGTTATATTAAAGCAGTAATGAACTCGTGAATATGAACATTTTTGGTAGTATAAGTAAGATTACTGCATTATTTCCTTTATAAAAATTATGTTTGTAATGCACAAGCAATATTTACCCCTTTTTTCAATATAGGGGCTTGTTAAGATAACTTAAGTAAACAATAATAATTACTTATTTCATTATATGTTTTAGAAAAGTTAGCTGCATATTAACACATATTACTTAGAGTTATTATTTATGACTACAGGGAAAAACAGAGAAGGCATTTTTTTATGCATTATTTTTTTATTTTAGGCAAAATACTCATTATAGTTTTGGTAAGAATTAAAGTTCGTACTATCAACAATAAAATTGCACAATAATATTCAGTAATTTAGAGTTTCGGTGAAGATTACTACCACTATTGATTTTTTTATGAATTCTTAAATAATCAGTAAGTAGATAATTTGATAAGACTAAACTTGTAACAATTAACGAATTAAGTTTTTATTGGCTCCGTACAATAAAATATTTATGTTCTCTCAGTAAACGAAATTCAATTATGTCAGGGGAATAACGGATAAAATCGGCTCCGTACTAAAAAAGTATTCCATCCCGACAGTTTACGCACCAGGCATTAAAGTAAACAACATCGTGGGCACACCGAAGGATATCTTGCCGCTTCAGACGCCAGGGGTCTACAAGATAGATTGCAGCTGCGGTAGTTCATATATAGGCCAAACAAAGCGGACTATTGCTGATAGGGTCAAAGAACACATTGCAACTGTAAAGAACCGCCGGACGAGCAAATCAGCGATTGCAGAACACCTTTTAGTAGCAGGCACGAATCACTGGATTGTATTGCACAATACACAAGTTCTCTCCACCGAACGTCACTGCTGTACGTGAAGCTATTGAAATCTAGAAGTACAAGAATTTCAATCGGGAAGACGGTTTGAAGTTAACTGCGACATGGAATCCAGTGATAAAAAACTTGCTGCCTCGCTTTTCTGCGCGGTCGGATAGACACCAAGCCATTTGCACAGATAATAGGGACCCTGTGAGTGTGGTATGTGATGGTACCTGCAGAGAAAATAATATAAAAAATGTCGAAAATGTGCGGGTAAATGTATAACCGGCTACCTCACGAACTCAACGACGGAGGGCGTGCGCGGCTGAGACAGTCAGCCTATGACCACGGCCGGTGCAACCTGGTCGAAATGTCAGGCATTCCAAAGGTTTTTTTTTATCTATGGCACGTCAATTTGACTTCACCTCGCCTGATGTTAAGCTGAAGGCAAAGTCTCATGAAAGATTTTGAAGATATTGAAAGAGTTTTGTATTACCTATACGATGATCGCGTTAATTCCCGTTTACATATTATTATAAGACTGAATTTGTTGAATTACACTCTGTTCTGTTTCGCTGGCTGGTTTATGAGGTCTATTGGTATGTTGTCCTCGAAGGTTTGTTATTTGGTCACAATTAGCATATTTATCAATGGCAGTGTAAACTGTTCTTTCTTTAATATCTAGCGTATTAAGAAACATGGTTTTGCACACTTTTCAATCAGTCACAAGACATGCATCGCTTTATGTCGGCAAATAATAAACCAATGTACGATTTCGTTCACGTTTACGCTGCATTTTCATAACTTTAGGTTCTATAATCTCGGTGTTTTTCAAAATGAACTGCCATTGAGTTTCATGGTTACTAGAAGTCCAAAATTGCTTAAATATTCCCAACCTTTTTCTAGGGTTTGTATTAGTATTTTTGTATTAGTTTCAGTTACTAACACTGGATGAGATGTCATTGCTTCAGATTCTGTGGTGGAATTATTTCCAGCTGGTATAGTTTCAGCGTGACATGCTATAAGTGAAGGCTCAGAAGTTATAGGCCGAGATTATAGAACCTAAAGTTATGAAAATGCAGCGTAAACGTGAATGAAATCGTACATTGGTATATTATTTGCCGTCAAAAAGCGATGCATGTCTTGTGACTGATTGAAAAGTGTGCAAAACCATGTTTCTTAATACGCTAGATATTAAAGAAAGAACAGTTTACACTGCCATTGATAAATATGCTAATGGCGACCAAATAACAGACCTTCGAGGACAACATACCAATAGACTTCTCATAAACCAGCCAGCGGAACAGAACAGAGTGTAATTCAACAAATTCAGTCTTATAATAATATGTAAACGGGAATTAACACGATCATCGTATAGGTAATACAAACCTTTGGAATGCCTGACGTTTCAACCAGGTTGCACCGGCCGTGGTCACAGACTGACTGTCTCAGCCGCGCTCGCCCTTCGTCGTCGAGTCCGTGAGGTAGCCGCTGTACATTTACCCACACATTTTCGACATTTTTTATATTATTTTCTCTCCAGGTACCATCACATACCACACTCACAGGGTCCCTATTATCTGTGCAAATGGCTCGGTGTCTATCCGATCACGCTGAAAAGCGAGGCGGCAAGTTTTTTATCACTGGATTCCATGTCGCAGATCACTTGAAACCGTCTCGTCTTCCTGATTGAAATTCTTCACGTACAGCTCTTGAATAGAAGTGACTTTCGGTGGAGAGGTATCTTTTTGGCTAAGTAAGCGCATTTAAGATAATTTCCTTATAACGAATAAAAAGATAATCGTGTATACAAGACTAGCGATGTAAAAAAACATACGCATTTAAATCATAATAATTGTTACTATTAATCTTCTACATAAAATATTAGGGATAAACGTAGTAAAAAGTAATACGTCATATTTCTCAATTTATTCTTTGCGTTATATCACTTAATCTACTAATCCGTAAGAAAAAATGTAATGGAACAAAAACTCTCAAAACGAATTTCTTGTTTTAATTCGTCAAATTTAACAAGAAAAATATGAAAAAATTTTAGTATATGTATCTTTAAACGTACTTTTCAAATATGATAAAATCGATAAATCAAAATAAAATCACTTATGCCTATTTTGCACTGGGGGTGCGATATATATTATTATACATTTATAGGTAGGTATATATACAATACACCTTAATTTATACTGATTTCAACTCATTTCATCTGTAATGTGAATATTTTTTCAACTTGTGTCAAATAATTTTCAATCAAAAACAGATAATTTCCAGACACACAGAATGATCATCTCCTATTTTCGTTAGTAGACTACTCATTTCGCCTACATAATACGACTAATACAAGTAACAAGCTTATTGCGATAGCAGTAGTACACAAGAAAACGTACATATTTGGATGAATATGCCTTGTTAGTTTCTCGACATAATAAAGAAAGTCATCTTCATTAAAGCAGCCCACTAACTAATAAGCAGTGGTTAAACTTTTTTTTTTTTTTTTTTATACTACGTAGGTGGCAGACAAGCACACGGCCCACCTGATGGAAAGCGGCCACCGTGGCCTATGAACGTGTGCAACACTAAGGGTGTCACACACGCGCTGCCCACCCTGAAGGGAAAGGGGGAGAGTTGGGAAGGGGTGGGGAGGCTAGGAAGGGGAGGGGAAGGAGGGGTATAGTGAGCTCTGGCTACCCTACTTACCGGCGGGAACACAACACGATGGTTATTATGACTGCGGTCTTCTGTAGGGCGGAGGTACTTCCCCAGTTAGACAGCTCATTTCGGACGGGAGATACCGTCGTGTCCTACCTCCGTCGAAATTTTATAATCGACATTTTATAAATTAAAATGTAAATAGTTATAATTCATATTGCTAATATTCTATTAGTAACTTTTATTGTAACCATTGTAATGTATAGGTCAGTGTTGAGGCAATAGTTGACAAAGAGGACTATTTTTTACAATTTGGGCCATAATAAGGGCTATCATTGCGCGATCCGGCTGCTTTGTCCGACTTATTTTACGACGTGGGTTTTCCTCTTGCTGGTCCGACCATATATACCATGCAGCATCTTTTTGCTTTGAACTTTAGGGATTTCTTTTTATATCAGGGACCAAAAAGTATGGGTTTCCATCATGAATTTCTAGTAAAACCATGTTACAAGTGAGATAATTGTCAGAGAATTATTTTGTAGTCTCTGCAGTATTTCCTAATTAGAATTGCTTGCAGGGCCCCTGAGTTTGATACCATATAGCAAGAGTTTATTTATGCAGTCATACATTAGTATCTTCATCTCAAGTGATAATGACGATTGTGTCCCAAGTGGCTGCTTGAAAGACAGTCATCATAGCAAGCTACCAAGCTGAAATACCAATCTCATAAATCTCTTATAAAAATCTCAAATGGCAAGTTGTGGTTTTTAAGCAGCAGGTTAGCCACTTGTCTGTATGTTTTTATTAGTCTGGATAGGTACAGTGGTGGTCATATAATTAGTAACAATGTACTAATTTAAAATTTCTAATTAAACTTCTTGAAGTAATTTTTTACTCAGCATATAGGGATCATTTTTACTTGTCAATAATGAGTCATCATATTTGTGTATTATTTGTACGGGTTTGTGAAAATCAAACAATGGTTTTGTATAAATTATATCGATTTACAAAATATAGTAAAACCTGTGTGTAACAGTATAGAGGGTAACAATTGTTATCTACTACAGTTTTACAACAATGTGACGAAGGCTCTAACAACTTCTCACATGTTCTCAATGTTTCCAAAGTTCAACTTTACTGAGGAAAGTTTTCATGCTTGCTGCTGTGTGCTTGGGATCATTATCATGTTGAATTATCCATGTGACTGATAAATTACCACCAAGCTTCACTATCTTTTTAGCGAATTTATTATTTAGTGCTTTGTGATTTGTGTGTGAAGTGTTATACATAATTTAACTGTCAAAATTTTATGAAAATCTGAGTCATCTGAAAACCAAACTGTTTACCATTGGCAAGCTGTGCAGCTTATGTACATTTTGCCTAAGTTGCCTAGTTAAAAATTGCTAGTTTCCAAACATCCCTTCCATGCAACTTGCTTCCCACAACAGCCTGCAGACAAGTCTAGCAGAGATGTTTGGTTGTACTCTGAAAAAACTTATTCTCTGATCAAGTTAAGGCTTCTAATGGATCTTTGTTAGCTAAACAAACAATGAATCCAGGTGTATTTTTCCTCAGTCTAACTCTAAAGACACAGTATATTGTGTCTAACATTTCTGGGATTTTTTTGAGATTCTATTGCATAAACCCATTATAGGTCAAACGTAAATTAAAAATATTATTTTTTCGTTAGGCAACAACAACCACTTTTGGAATAACCCAAATGGTCTGACATTATTTATTAACTACAATTTTCTTGTTTGTAGTATCATAATGCTTGCCCATTTCAATAAATCATGACAACTATATTGTTGACTGGCATGCACAATTTCTTATTCATCATTACTGCAACTATTCTTATATGTCATCTAGTCTAGTTGCTCCTGTAATTTGGCTTCTTTCTTGATATTAATCACTTCCAAAGCATGCAGTAATGTCTGCATATGTGGCTGTTTCTACTCGAGCTGTGACAGATAGATCTGCAGTATATCAGGAGTATAGTACTGGTCTCTGAACTGAACCCTAAGCTGATGCTTCAATGTGGCAAATTTCTGACAACTTTTTCCCAAACTCAATGTATGATTTGAAAACTATTAACAGGAAGGTCTATAGAGGGGAAGGCATTTTAATTTATATAAGAGTCTAGTATTACATTCTTTATCAAAAAGCTATCAAGAAATACTGCAGAATATTACTTGATTAGGTCCAAGATTCATCTTTTAAGTATTGCTCTACTGTAGAATGCAAAGGTCTAAATCCAAACTAGTATTCTGGAATTCTGAAAATGTAATCTCTCTTCCAGTTCTGGTTGAAGTCTATTCAGCATTACTTTCACAAATAGTATCACAAATAGGGTAGAGTATGTATACTAGCCATTAATTGGCCAATACAAACTAGGTGGGAGTCATGGTATGGTATTGACAGTTGATCTTCACAAGCCCATGTTACTGTTCAAACCACCCCAACTGGTTAAAGAATGCCAGAAAGACGAACATCTTCACATCTCAATATGAACATATTGCTGGTGTTTTATCGGAGCATACCAGAGTTTTTGAAATACATAGCCCTGTACCTATATATATTTGTGAGTAATACTATACTTGATGGTTATTTTAAAAACATACAAATTATTTTAAGCAAAATCAGATAGTTAACAGATCTGAAACCAATATAAAATAGGAAAAAATATTTAATCAAACCATATTTACAAGTAACTTCTCTCAAGTATCAATATCTAATATTTCATAAAGAAGACTATAGATATTATATTGAAACTATTTTCACACTCTAGTAATATTTCCATCACATCACGTAAATCTTCAGTCCAAATCCATTCCAATAAGAAAGACCTTTTCTTTGTAAACTTATGTACGTCTAACGCCAAGGAGCGTCGCAAGGTCTGTATAGTGTATTGTTTTAAATCGTATTGACGACCTGCTGTTGTCTGGCTAGTGAAAAATATTACTGGGTAACTAAATACTTTTAGGAACTGAAATCTTTTAAATGATAATTCTAATTAACTCCGATGACAAATTGTAGGAGTTATCGATATAGCTACCTATGTCACAACAAATAACCTCAGCCAGTTTAAA
Organism: Pelosia muscerda; assembly: GCA_963691645.1. Classification (NCBI taxonomy): domain Eukaryota; kingdom Metazoa; phylum Arthropoda; class Insecta; order Lepidoptera; family Erebidae; genus Pelosia; species Pelosia muscerda. The sequence goes on along the minus strand of OY829098.1, from coordinate 17,185,763 downwards.
CTTACCGTGGTGACTCAAAGATGCAAATTAGTCAGGTATAAAAGGTTCGGCACGCATTATTGTCATTATTGTTATTTGCACTAAAACATTTGTAAAAAATATATTCATTACTGTTCTAAAACTTATAAAAACACACAAGCTGCACAAAAATGACAAACTGACGAACACCAACCACCACAATGGCGCGCCAGGGATGTTCACGCTAGCTAAAACTTCAAAAAACCGGTAATTCGCAACGGAAATTACCTACCCTGATAGTGCTAAAACCGAAAAGTTAGTAAAACCCAGGTGGCCAGGGTAACACAAAATATTAGTTCACCTATTTTATTATTATATTTGCAATTCAATGACTTAATCTTGAAGAACGATGGGTGTAATAATTTTACTATCATGGGATGTCCGTGTGATATAAGACATTAAATTTGTATTGAAGACATTGTTAGCTTGATGGTTAATTATTGTAAGCTGAGCCAGCGATCTAACAATGGATCAGAAAATTGGCAGTCGGTTGGATTGTCGAGGATTCCTTCACGAATTACAAATTCTTTTATCATTCAGACTCGTTGATTGACTTGCTGCCTAATTGGCACTTGATAGATTTCAAATGCTATTTTCTTTAATGAATATCAAGTAAGGACATTTCTGGTCCAGAAAGAGATGGTCTGCGTTTAAGAAATTTATTAATTTGTACGAACCCAATATCTACAAGAAATGTAATATGAGAAGTGCCGAACTCAATCAAAGAAGCCTATTGTTTGTACTAAAACGTGTCTCATTTATCTGCATGTTGCGACAACTGCGCTCAGAACAATGTTTTTATTGGACATAATAATTGGTTACAGATGTTGTGAATCCAGCTTGTATCTCAGCATCTCATGCTTGTCCAGAATGCTGCAGGACCACAAAAATGTTTTGGTCCTGTAGCAACGAATTCGTGGCAATACTGTCATGCGCTTATGGTTTATCCCACATTTAAACGCATCCAGTAGAGGTGGTAGTAGGTACAGTCAACTTGGTACTGGGTCCGCCACGATAATATTATTTCTGGTATGGGTTATGTTTTGTTTGTAGCAATACGAACATAGATGTTACTGTTTCAAACTTGTGTACCTACTGGTCAGCATACTCTTGTAACTCTTTTGAAAACTTTGACATTGTCGGTCTATGGCCTCCGCCTAACCGGACCTGATGATCAGCCGACACCGAGTTGGTCTATCGCCTTCGCCTAACCAGACTCGGCAATCAGCTGATTGTAGACTGAACTAGCCCACTTGATATTGGGCTCAGCTGAAGGGGGTCACAGACCCGTGAGGTAGGTACTTTCCTAATTTCTGTGCCAGCATGAGCAGATACAGGATCATGAAGTGAACCCTGTCCGTTGCTAGAGAGCTCTGACTATTTGGACCGGAAGGTAACCATAGCCAAAGTAAAAGACAGAGCATGTGGAAACTGTTTTTATTGAGCAAAATTGGCCTATTGATATTGTCCCACATACATAAGACTTATACACTTTACTCACGAAATTATAGCATACGTAAACAGAGTCACAACATCTTATGATTCTAGTCGAAATTATCAAATGCTTCAATCATACATTCGTAACAATACCTATTTATATTTTAATTTTGATAAAAACTAGTCTCATTTATTATGTCATTTATCAATTATTGTTCCAATATAGTACAATATTTTAATTCTTATTACAATTTCAAAAATTTTAGAATTTCAATAAAATCGAGGAGCAGTGGTCCGTCAACTTGATGCCATTGCAATAAAAACTAGTAAGAATAAGCTCTAAAGAAATTTGAAATTTGACTGCCACTTTCAACTTCAAAAAATGATGTCCCTTGAAAATTTTTGGAAACCAAACAGAATTTCTCGAGTGTAGGTATGATTTTGAGGTAATTTAGGTTAAGTCAAACGGGAATAAAAAGTATACTGAAACATTACCAGGCTTAGAATGGCAGACTGCAACCCGAATACAATGCCAGTAGAACCTATAAAACCTCTACGCATCATCTTTACGCATCTGCAGCCTTTGCAGATGCGTAGAGATGTTGCGTCCCTGGCAGTTGTTTTACTGTCTCTACCATGGTGAATGTTCTGATGAGCTCTTCCAATTAATCCCACCCTCCCCTTTTCTACACAGGACAACACGTGCAGGGCTTAGGTGTCACTCGCATACGGTACAGAATATTCCATCAACAACCAAGCGGTTCGGTGAGTCTATTCTCTGCCGCACCATTAAGTCCTGTGCCGGCGCACGTGTTTCCTTCTTCCTACAGTCCCGGGTCCTTTAAGCGGGGCGTGAAAAAGCATATGATGAGGCCGTCAAGTTGAGCGCCACCATTGTAGCACTGAACGTGTTTGCAATGGTGACCCTCTTTCATGAGACTTTGCCTTCAGCGTAACATCAGGCGAGGTTAAGTCAAATTGACGTGCTATAAATAAATAAAAAAAACCGAAACGTAAAAGATATAAAACGTAAAATGTAAAAACATAAAAACCACTCGGGATGTTGTTCATGATGTCTGTGTACTTCGTTTTTTAATTACTTAGATTTTATTCATTCAAGTACTTGATCATCTTTATATCTTTCATGTTAGTAGTCAATAGTTCTTGGCGACGCGACGTCTTCTGATGAATGATTTTAGATTGACATGACCATCTAAATTACCAATATACGTGTCACCGGAATATTTTATATGTTTATCGGGTTTGAAGCTGAATCTACATTTCTGCGCTATTATAAACACCTTGATCACGTTGTACTGACAACCGCAAAACTAGTTCATATTAGCCAACTGTATTGGTCTAACCTCTATCTCACTCGATTATTGTGAAGTTCGGTTTTCCCAGATATCGATAGTTGCAACACTATTATACAGTGTTTATTGATTTTTTGACATGTCTGCAAACTTCGGTGAAATCATAACGAATTTTGAATTTTAATACATATAGAAGAATTCAAGCGCAACCAAACAAAATGCTGTTACGTTTAAGTCAGGTATATTATTTGAATTACCTTAAAAATATTACGCTAAGAAAAAAACAATTGTAATAAAAAATAATTCTTTGTAAAGTGCTCTACTCCAGTGTTATTTATAGTAAATAAAATACCCAACTTTTCGCAACATCTGTGCCTATTGATCCTAAGATATTTATTCTTATCTAAATGCATATGCCAATGTTGTACTTTTAATATATTGTGTTTCAGGTTTGTGTGTTAAAAAATAGGTATTGATTTAATTTATCAATGTATTGATTTCTAGATAAATATTTGAAAAATATATTTGGTCGAAATTAAACGAAATCTTACAGTAAATAGTAGAATAGAATGTTATTCTAAACATGTTATAATATAATCCTAGCAAGGAAAAGCTTATTACAAAAAATCAGTGCTGTGTTGTAGGAGCTTTATGATTGCCTAGAATTAGATTTTGGAAATTCTGATTGGATTGTTGGCTAGGATCGCTGTTTAAGCACCTTCGGATAACTACTGAAAAGAATAATTTTATTGTTAAGCTGTGCTATATTGTCAATATGGTGGCTATCAGTCAAGCATTTATTTCTTATTACATTTTAAAGCTTTTAGTAGGGGTATAACATCTTGATGATATTAAGCTGCAGTATCCTTGTAGGAATTCTGTAGATCACAATATAAACTTTATATTGCATAAACATGCTGTGCGATCAATTTAATATTTAGGAAAGCAATATTCTAATTAGATATTTCTAATTAGATAAAAGAGGAACATAATACAAATAGAATCGTGGTAGGTGACTTTACCAGATTAGTGAGTGATTCTTAGGTATATGCTTTTACAACAATCTCCGTTATGATAATATGAATGTATAATTTAAATGTTTTATATATATGTAACTTCCAGAATGACTGGTATACAATTGAAGAATATCTAGACAATGAACAAGATTAGAAACTGTTTTACTATACTATGCTAGTAAAACAAAACATCATAGGTAAAGGGCCACAAAAGGCCACAAAAAGAAAGGCCAATAAGGCATTTGGCAGTCTAATTTTTTCTATACCACTTCGGTAGTAGACAAATTATGTGGCCCACCTGATACGAAACTCTACAAATATACCTGTAATAGATAGTTGATTAAAGGCAACCTAATTTATATAGTATTATACAATTATTTTTAATAATTATTAGGCAAGCATGCTCCACTGTCAACTAAATCATCACAATTCAAATGTTTCATATATATGTAACTTCCAGAACGACTGGTAAACAATTGAAGAATATCTAGACAATGAACAAGATTAGAAACTGTTTTACTCTACTATGCTAGTAAAACAAAACATAATACGTAAAGGGCCACAAAAGCCCACAAAAAGAAAGGCCAATAAGGCATTTGGCAGTCTTATATTTTTTTATACCACTTCGGTAGCAGACAAATTATGTGGCCCACCTGATACGAAACTCTACAAATATACCTGTAATAGATAGTTGATTAAAGGCAACCTAATTTATATAGTATTATACAATTATTTTTAATAATTATTAGGCAAGCATGCTCCACTGTCAACTAAATCATCACTTACCACCAGGCGAGATAGTGGTCCATAGTGGCCTATCGAACATTAAAAAAAAATTGTGAATTAGTCATGTAATACCTTTGAGATACTTAAAAGAAAGCAATCGGGTTATTATTGCCAGCAGAAAATGCTGAGTTGTTTAGTTTGGGAGTGTGCCCTTTACACCTTGTATAAGTATGAAAAGTAAAATCCATAATTGTGTAACTTACACCAATAACAAGTTGAAAATGGCTGGACTGGTCTTGTTGATATTTATTTTTATGGATGCATTTTTGCATGAGTTATCAAATTACGTAAAAAAATTTGCAATTATAAAAAAATTGCTTTGTGGCTTCGTGGTGCCCTGAAAATCTTTGTGGGTTGGTGTTGGAGTCTCTGCAAGTGTATGGGGCCCCAACAGGTATTTAGGTTCCATAGGTATATGGGCCGTTTGGGTATTTCCATAAGTATAGGTATATAAACTCTGTTGACGTATAGGTCTCAAAGTTATAGGCAGTGCATAGGTATATGGGCCCTTGTGACCTGCTATCGGTGTTGCGAATTCCTTGGGCTTGTGTTGGAGGCTCATTGGCACTTTATAGGCATGCTTAAAGTCATTAAGATAGTAATACAGCTAATGAAGCCTTACCCAACGTAATTGATTCTAACATGACACAAAGTGTGCCAGGCCATCCAGTAAATAATATAAAACCAAATTGCTTAGCAAACTTACAATATAAGGTATTAATAAAAGTGGTTGTGCTATGCGTGTTACATTATTTTACATTAGTAGTCAATATTAAATTGCAATATTTCAGGATCTATAAAAACCTATCAACATGGCTCTCAAAATGCAAGTGCCTGAATTAAGATGCATGGAACCAGAAAATTATAGAAAATATTTTCGAGCACTTTGTTGGAGTGGTACTCCGTAAGTAAATTTATATAAAAATCATTTGCTATTTGTATGTTAATCTGAAACTAGAGACTGAGTGTTGAGGTATATGTACATATACGTAGACCATACATAGTATATACATAGACTCATAACACATTAAATAAATTAAAAAGATGTTGTTGTTGATTTCATATTTCATTTTATCTAGGAATCATATGTGCACACATTTTTTATTGGAAAGAGAATTAAAGAGTGTTCTCATATCCTGGTTGGTAGGATCTGATGCTGGGATCCTGGGGAAACTGAGGGATACCCTCAAAATAAAGGCAAAAATATTGATACTGAAATAAAAAAATATACATACATATAGTCAAATTACATTATGCTCTACGCAATGTAATTTGAACATTACATATGTATGTCATCGAAGTATAATATGTTGAACTGATAATAATGAAGTCGATTAAATATAAACCCAAGGGGCACCAATCGTTTACTAAAAAAATGGAAAATGAAAAAAAAGTTTATCAATAAACATACTATAATATTGATTGCATCATATTAGATCAGGCACCGACTACTAACAGATCAGAAAATCTGTAAACATTTCCTAAAAAAGTGCCTCAGTTACTATGACGTAATCAATCAATTAAGGTATCGTCTGTCAGGTTAGGCTCCGATTTTTAACACATTGGAAATTCTGTAAATCTTAAAAACAGTTATTTTGTTCTCTTTTCCATTTTGGATTTTTTTGCAAGCCACCTCAAACTCGTATGTCACTTACAGTAAAGAAAAGAAATCTCAGAAGAAAATTGGAAAAAAAGAAAAGCTCCGAAGACTGAAAGCCAGCAATGCTCTTGCCATTTGTTATGCTCCGGCATTATTGGGTAACTCTTCACAATTTGCTGTTTATGCTAATGTTCGAAGATCCATATTAGCTCGCTGGAGACATCTACATAGTGGATTATCTGAATTATCTGATGACAGTGACAATGATGATTCCTCTTCTCAAATCCCGTTGAACAAATTACCAAAGGTACTAGGGTCATTAATTGATATGAATAAAATTTTACTACCTAAGATAGTTTTTAAACACATTTATTTGTCCCAGGTCACAGGAATAGGTTTGCGAACAGTATTCGCTTTGATATCACAAGCACGATTTACTGATCCAACCTTTTGTGAGATTGCGTTGAGGGCTTTATTGGATGTACTTCAAGGTCATGCACCTGAAGAATTAGCTCAAGAACCTACTGAGGTAAATATATGACAATTCTCATTCATAATGTAAATGTTTTTCTCAAATTTGATAATTGTTTGTATGTTACATTTTATTATATTTATTTAAAGGTAATCACAAACCTTCATACCATGCTAGTGGAAGTAGCCAGTGGTAATGGACCGTGTGGTACAGTAGTATTACCAACTATTTTAACTACCCTCAGTAGTTCTTGTCTTATTGCACTGTCTGTGGCCAGAGGGGAAGCTGAATTAATACTAAATTCTGTAGCATCTCTAATTATGTCACCACCTGCATTATCAGAGCAGTATCTTCAGGTAAGCTCTTTTGAACAAGGCGTTCTTCTGGCTTGTGCACAAAACTGCGTTACGACGCCGCTTTGTCAAAGTTTATGAATAAATCTATCGAAAAAGCTGCTTTGCTAATGAACATCGCAGTTATGTGTAACAGTCTATTGCTTGTATACATCTATTAAATATGCATAATTGTAATGTATAATTTACAGGTGCCTACTAACCTCACAACCCTCCAGCGGAGCGTTCAATCAGTTATACTCGGTACTCCGTCCCGCAACCAATGGTTGAATTATGGCGTCCCACATCAATCTCTAGTCACTAGCTTCCCCGTAGACCTTCCTACACAGCTCACTGCTGGTGCTGGTGAATTAGTAGTTCGTTCACTGGTCTCAGATGGCTGCTTCCTTTATGTTTTCACATCAAAAGGCTTATTGAAAATAGGTTCAGGGTATGGAAGCTCTATTAGGCAGCATGTTTACTTATACAAACCAGATTTCTTTGCTAGCGACCGACATGGCTGGCTAGGCTATTGTAAGGTAAGTAATGAACGGTATCAGGAATCTTTTATATGAATTTTACATATTTTATATTTCGTAATTTATGTTTGACAGGATAAGTTATATCTAAGAATAGGCAGGAAAAAGACTGAAGTATTTGAAATAGATAAAGAGACTTTGGAAGTGAAAAATATGGTGCGGTTAGACCAGGGATTGCTAACCCCTGTAGAGACTAAAGCTGCCGTTTTCACAGATGGTAACCAGTTGGGAGTGATTTTACTGATCAATTCTGTAAGTTTTTACTACTTCATCTTCATGCTGGTATAATTTAATATCTTGCTATAATATTTTATGTTACGTTGCCTGGCTAAAAATACTAGTCCGCTCGCCACTGCTTCGACCTTTTCGCTATCATGTCAACCGTTGCTCTAGTTTTTTAATTTTCAAATAATGAATGGGAGTCTGTTGGTCTTTGTTGACATTTATGATTATTGCTCCCTTCTTTTGAGCAGTAGCGTGATGTTATATAGCCTACAACCTGCCTCGATAAACTGACTATTCAACAAAAAATATTTTTAAATTCGAACCACTAATCCCTAAAATAGCACGTTCAACCAAACAAGAAAATTCATCCGCTTTACCTACCAACCTACAAATATTAAAAACTTTAAAAAATTTGTTTCATTGATTGTTTGGTAGAACGCGCTAATCTCAGGAACTACTGAGAATAGCGTGAAAAGATGATATTATCTGCATCGTTTGTACCACCCTTCATTTTAATAATTTATTTACAGGATACCCTCAGAATAAAATTGTACGATGTTGACACTCCTCTTGAGAGAACTGAAAGCTGCGCTACTACAACACTGATATCCCGAAAAGAATTCAATGTTCATCTCTTAAGACGAAGAATGCTTATGCTTGGTAGAAGCCCTTTCGAAGATGGCTTATCAAGAAGAAGCTTTGAAGATGCCCCTATAGCAATGCAGATGGATGATTGCGATGATGATCCACTTCTAAGTGTCCATAGTGGACAGGACTTTGGTCTTTTAACTACTGATTCTGGAAAGGTGATTTGAATGTTAATAATTATCCTGTAACTACTAATAAAAGTCATGAAGCTATAATCAATACTAACAGATTAGCATGATTATGAAAGTGCTAATTAAAGCATGTTCGTAATAGACAGATAAAATTAAATGTCATCTAGATCTAGTTCCCACGCTCGCCACCTTGCATACGGCAATGGTACGATGTCACACTGCAGTACCCACAGCCGAAGGGGGCAATCTCTAGAGATGGCCCTGGGTCGATTGGAGTGCAAGGGAGATATTGCTTACTATCTCACTCACACACCAAAAATTCCGGTACTTCGAGCCCTAGTCAACATTACCTGTTAGTTCGTGCACACACAACAAATCATCATCACAAATACATAGTATGAATTTCTGTTGGTGAAACATTTTTCTAATTGGTACAAGCTCACTGGCTATCTCACAAACTTTGCGTTTTATAATATTACTACACCTACAGATTTATGTCAATACAATAATCTGTTTTAGGTTTATTACACTGGTAAAGGCCAAAGTTTGGGTTACAAGGCAGCTTCACCACAGACTGGCCGATGGACACTGATGAAAGAGACAATATTTTCTAGGAATGAGGCACCTAATGTCAAGAGGTGTAAAGTCATACAGGTAAGTATCCATAACGATCTTCGATAAATAATATGAATCGATACTAACGTAACTATATTCAACGGGAACAGTTGCCCTGTAGACCTAAGTTCCTATACGTAATATGCCGGTATATTTGGGCTATCGAATGGTAATAGAACTAGAATTTGTTCCGTATTATTTTCAGAATAAATGATGGTTGAAACCAAACCTCCAGCTAGCGGGATTTTTTTTTGTTATGAATTTGATCACGCTGAAATGTAGTTCTATAATTAAGGCTATGCTATGTGAACACATAAAAGCCATACAGACATGGGTTTCATTCATGAAATACAGAAAAAACACGTTAGAAAAAATCTCCATTCAGCGGAATTTTTTTTATTTAAGTCGAAAACCATATTGAAATGCAAATCATTAATTAGTGCTAGTAGTGATATTTAACATTTGTAAAAAATACACGAAACAAAAAGCAAGTACAGCTATCTTGTCTTCCTCCAACATCGGCATCTGCTACTCAACATTTGTTTCGAGTATACTATCAAGTTCAGACATGGCAAGGCAATGAACTGAACCCTGAAGACTGGGGTTGGAAATTGATAAATAATACTGGAACCGATTCGAACTTTACTTCCCCCTGCTCCAGAAAAACTTCTTAACACTATATTTTGCAATTGCAAGAAGGGTAGTGCCAAATGTGGCTGTAAAAAAGTAGGGTTGCAGTGTTATCCAGCGTGTACCAATTGCCAAGGTGTCTCTTGCTCAAATGTTCAATTAAAAACAAGAGAGGAAGATTTATTTTTAAAAAAGTTAGATCGACAGTTAGACTCAGTAACCCATATCAATAATCTTCATACTATTAAATAATTATTGATCCTGAAAATAACGTCATAAAGGTTCGTGGAATAGGCCTACCGGGGATACCACGTTAATAAAAACGCACCGAGTACACTACCTCACACTTGGTGTGGAAATGTGTGCATATTATGTAGAACGTGATTCTTACAAGCGCAATATCTGGGAAATAGTGTGGGTCTTAGAGAAAAAATCAAAGGTACCATTTTTATAGAGAATTCTAAGATCTACAAATTTGCTCTGGGTACTTTTTCGATAAAACTTACCGTTTTCGAGAAAAATCCAAAAAACCTAAAATTTTGACCTTGGGCCCCGAATAAGTCCCTAAGCTCATATGGGACTGATGGGGACTTTTGACACTTTATTCCTTGTGGTAAACCTAAGGTCTCTACGAAAATTTGGCTCTGTCGGAATTTTCTTTATTTGATCACTATTTTTATGTCTAAAATGACCGGACTAAACGTCCTGATTCGCTTCTGGTTATTATCAAGGACGCTAAATACTTTGATAGCAACTGGTTACAGAAACCGGTTACCATGGCGGCCGGAGCCTAACTATATGGGCTATGAATTTCAATAATTTCTGGATTCTGCAGGTGGCGATAGGACATGAAGGTATCCATGCAGTCTTGGTGCTGGATAATGGTACTGCGCTGTTTACGGGAATAGCACGTCGAGGAGAAGATGGGGACGCAACTAAGCATCGGCGTACACCCAAGCCTACAAGACCTAAGAAGATATTCAAGGTATTCTCATATTATTGGGTTTTATTCTTAACCTTAACTAGCAAACCCGGCGAACTCCGTTTCGCCATGTGAAAAATGCTTTTCCCGCTTTTCTGTTAAATTTTTTCCTGAATTTTCTGTGCTATAAACCTCACGGAGCCCGAGACCTTTCCAACGAATGCAAAACCGTGGAAATCGGTTCGTGCGTTCTGGAGTTATGGCGTCAGGAAGGAAAACCCGACTGATTTTTATATAGTAGACTATTAGTGAAAAGAATACTTTAATTTTATAAATAATGACGGATAAACAGATGTTATTAGCAGAGGCTAGAAGTGTAAAATAATATTTTTTTACTAATATTCTCTCTAACTAAGATCAACGGCTTGTGATAGGGGTGGGTTCACGGGATTCGATCAGATATACAAGAAGGCCTTAAGTGGTGGAAATCCATTACAAGGAAATATATTGGTTGAGGGAGGGAATCCATCAATCACCCACGGGTAGTTTGAAAAGAAGCGATTTGTGCCAGACTCGATCGAATGCTTTGGCGATATCAAGACTAATTGCCAGTGACTCGCCATAGCCTCACCCCAAAGATGGGTAACACACGCCAGAAGATTACCCGTTGACCGTTTCAGCCTGAAACAATATTTTCGGTCATTAATTAAGGAGTGATCGTCTATTCTTCGTTCTGTATTTCTCCGCGACAATTCTAAGGGCAAAAATCGGGTCAAAGGTTCCATGACCAGGGCGAAACCCATATTGTCGCTCCGAGAGTGTACGCTCGTTTAAGTGTTATCAAATATCTGTTGTCAAAATGATTGGGTGACGGTGGTTCCACACCACCCTCAGTTGGGAGTAGGGAAAAGGTTCAGAAAATGTTTATTATTATACAGTTCATAATTCCATTTTATGTCAAATAGGTGTTATATGTTATAGATACGTAGAGGACATAAATATGAGTTGGATAGGTACTTTTCAACTATTACGTATAGAAAAGTATTAGCTATAAAATAATGTTCCATTATCCTTAAATGTCCAGGGCCTCTGTATGCTTCGATTATCAGCTGTGTGTGATCATGTGATGGTTAGTTTCGGTTGCATGCAAAACTTGTACCTATTCTTCTCATTTTCTTGATAACTCATTGATTAACTTTTTCAGGCGGAAGGACATTATATTAGTTACGCGGCTTGCAACAATGGTTCGACAGCTTTAGTTACAAGGCAAGGGTCACTGCTCATGTTTGGCAAGGACACACAGCATTGCGACTCTGCAGGACTCGTGGTCGGCTTACGGCATGAGAAGATTATACAGGTCAGAATAAGCACATGACCTATATAGTATTCATCGTTGGTAGCTTGGTGATGGCATTCTGACAACTGCCTGTTATATGCCTGCTTTAGTGTATGGCCGATCGCCATTGGTAGATGCGCGCACTTAGCTAATGTGATAATTGAAAAATGTCGTATAATACACACGTGTATTGATGATTACCGTCCTCGGCTCCCTTAAGACCTTCACCTAACGCCTCAGGTCTCAATGCCGCCTCAACGGTTATCGCCAACATTATACACTTGTACCATAATGTTCTATTATTTTACAGGTAGCATTGGGTAAAGCGCATGCTGCAGCTTTGACCAACTTTGGACAGGTTTACACTTTTGGCATCAATAACAAAAGCCAGTGCGGTCGGGAATTTGGATGTACTAAAGAAAGTAAGTATTATGTTTGATAATTGCTATATGACCTCACTCTTCTTCAGATCAGAACATTATTGAAGTACCCTGCACCTACTGGCGGATGAAAGGGTACTGAAAATCTAACATAAACAATATTGTCGCTACATATTGTAGCTATTTTTGTTATTTGTTGCAGAATTCTACAGCTCTCGCCGTCCCTCACTTGTGGTTCGTGGATGTGAATTGAAGCAAGACTCCCAACTATGTGGCTCGCACACTTGGACTACTGATTATTGCCGCATATGTTTAATGTGTCGTCAATGTACTGGATTTGCAAGTGCGTGTCATTGCGCACACCTGCCCAATAGAGTTCCTGGGGAGTGAGTATTTAATTTATATATGTAAATAAAAATGAAGTAGTTAATGAAATTTTGAGGCATTAATATGCAGGTAGCAATATAGGCAGATAACTCAGTAGTGCAGTATTATTCCTGTAAGAGACTGGTCGCGGGTTCAAGTACTGTCGGGACATTTTAACTTGATTTGAAAAAGTAAATTTTGAGATATTAATATGATACCTCAAATTTTATTATAATACCTCAAAAGTTTTTGAGGTATTATATCGTTCATTGTTTCTGATAGTTCGTAGGATTGTCGGTAGATGGCTCCAACTTCGCCCTCTAACACGTAAAAGAAAATGTTATGCAACTGAAGGAGATTGGTCGCGGGTTCAACTACTTCCGTCTGGATGTATATTTTTTTCCATATTATCTAAACTAATGACTTTAAAACTTAATTTGACTTTAAAAAAAACAGGTTGAGGTATTTGTTTGTGATATGAAAGTAACAGTTTTTGATAGCCTTCACATCGGAGTCCGCGTTTTTCTAATCTTAACTTCGATATATTCCGTGTGGCTACTGTCGTCTAACTTCTACAATCCCGTAGTGACTTCGAGGTTCTGTAGTTCAGAATTTTTGGGCTCCGGCAACCTGTATCGATGACCATTATACGTTCGTATGACAACTAGGACCGACGACGCCGGCTTAACGGGTCATGGTTAGTTGCGAGTCGGGCACAACTGTTGATGTGACCATCAGAGGACGATCTTATCAGGGTTTTAAGTACCAGTTGTGCTTAACAAAACCACCCAAACGAACCCAAATACAACTATTCCTATGATCACCTATATTTACATTCTTCAGACCCTGGATATCTTGTAGCATCAGAGTGTTTAACGTGACAAAACAATTCAGCCCAAACTGGATAGGTTTTATCTTGTTTTGGAGTTCCTATTACCTCCTTTCGACTCCATCTTTCCAAAAAAAATATATATACTGTAAAATGTAGAACAGTTAAAAGAATGCACTGCTAATATAGACTAACTGTAACGACTTACCATTTGCAGAAAATGCGGGTGCGGTGAAGGTGATAGTGGCTGCTCGGTCTGTGGAGTTTGTCGACGATGTGCCGACACTTTCGGACCTGCGGGCAAAGCCGAGCGTAATACTACTGTTACCGTTGATCTAGATGACGACGCTGATATATCTTCTAGAGATCCTAAAAGCGGTGCGTATTTTTTGGCCGCTTGTGCATTCCATATTTTCTCATCGGTTTCTTTCATACCTCACTCAATCAACACCTTCGCATACAGTTTGCCGACGATGCTGCGTAGGCTAGTTGAATGAAAAAATAGAGACATCATCCGATTAAAGTGAGTTATTCTAGTCACAAGGTTTAATAAAAGTCATTAATAATTGAATTAAACAACTTATCTAAACAGTAAATAAAATAAATAATCAATAAATAAATGCCAGTGCTTAATCGTATACCCGCCCCCGATTGCTGCCGCTGCAAAGATGCCCCTTACACTGGCCGCGATTCCACACTGGATTGCGATGCTATCCTTGTACCAGGAACAATTCAGCTCGAGAGTCACCAGTAGTATCTATGAGTCTCCGCCCAATTTCCTACACAAAGCTTTTCGCCTCTTTGTCCCAACTCCCACAGTTTCCACTGCTACAGGAAACTAAGTGTAAAAATACTATAATTTAAAGTAAGTATACAAAATACGATAAAGTAAACTAAGTATACACAACAATTTGAATTTCGACCGAAATGGTTAAATACAGTCATATCAGTTGAAAAGAAAGTAACTAGAAAATAGAATCAAAATTATGAATTAACAAATGTTATAAACAATTTTGTTTTTGTTGTTAAAACAAGAGGGCATTCACAAAAAGGAGATGCTTTAAGTATTGCAGTTGTAACTTTCCAGTGTAAATTAATTTAGTCACTTGGCATCATGCTTGTTTGGTTTCTAAAGGAGCTTTATTATAATCATGTTCACTTTGAATAGAAAAAGACAACGTACGCTTCTCGCCATACGAAAGTGCCGCAGGGAGTTCGGAGGGCGAGAGAGATGCTAGTATGAAAGTGAGCTGTCTGCCACCGGCGAGGGTGGCTGTACCAGGCGGAAATCGCATCGTGGCGTTGGCATGTGGCCTGCATCATACTGTTCTGCTTACTGAACACGGTGAGTTATTTTGATATACTATTCATGTGGATAACAAGCAAAGTCTCGCACAATAGAATGCGGTCAACATTCTCACTTCTGACAACTTGGAGGGTTCTTCAGAACAGGTACAGGTATGTTGACTGCGGTACAAAATTTCTAAGGAACAAATACGTGGGTATTCTGGTATAAAGAAATGACGTGTCATGAGAAACAGAGTAAAAATGCTAGTACAGTCATCATTGTATTATGACTCTTTTTCAAGGACGCCTTGAATCGTTTTTATAACTTATTTTTAACACCACTTCGATAGCAGACTAGCATACGAGCCATCTGATGGAAAGTGGTCACCGTGGCTGATGGCTTTTTGCAAAAACTTATCATTCTGCGGCACTTTTCCCAACTCAAGTGGGGTCGCCTTGCTGTCTACGTTACAGCATGTTGCGTAAAGAAACTGCCATTTAATCACCACGACGCACGGGCGATAAAAACCTTATGATCCGAACTGGACTTTTCCTAGGGCATGTGCGCGCCTTTATGAAATTATTTTTAATTGATACTTGGTTTTGAAAAAGCGCATATAATTTTTCTTTTTAACCGGTTATGAAATCATACAAGGGGGTATTTTTCTTAACCAGTTAAGAATACACACAAAAAAGTATTTTTTCTTAACCAGTTAAAAAAAAACAGTTATGAAAGTGGCCGAAAGGCGATATTTAAGTTCTATAGTTAGAACAGATAGTCTGTCTCCTCCTTTGTTTTAGGTATTTCAGCCAGTTCAGCCGAACGTGATTTAATAATGTCTTTCCAAACTGTCACGGTAATAACATTTGTAGGATTAGGTTTTTCATTATAATTATAGTATATGTGAAACATCCTTAGCCAAAAATACAAGTAATATCGATGATAATGATATTATTTTGTTAATGCCTTCGCTTTCATTTAGGTGACGTACTAACATTCGGTTCGAATCAGTACGGACAACTAGGAGCGGGCGACATAATTCCGCATCACCGTATTGTACGTGTTCGAGTTCCACGCGCATTCGGCGTTGCTGCGGGTAGCAATCACACCGCAGTACTTACAAGAGAAGGCGAACTTTATACTTTTGGCAGCTTTCAGGTAAGAACTAATCATTTACAACAACACTATAACGGCGTCAGTTGTTGCCTTATCAACCTAAAGTAAATAAAATAAAAATTAATTTCAAGTTTAAGAACAAAGAATTTCGATTACCTGCAATAAAGTTAAAATGATCTAAAACTTATCAATTATTTATCTATTTGACAGAAAGGTTCCCTAGGCCGCCCTCGCTCAGAAGAACCCGCACGAGCAGGAGAAAGATCGCCTATATGGTACGCGACGCCAGGTCGAGTCCCGCGCCTAGGCCCGAAACACGCTTGTAAGGCTGTTGGGGTGTCCGCTTCTGGAGACCAAACTTTCGTACAAGTATCACAGGCGCTGGTTAAGACCGATACGCTGTTTAGTGCTACTATAATGGCTAATAATAATGCTATTGGTAAGTATGTCTAAATTGCCATATTTGATTATAAGTTTCTTAAAGTTTATTACATAACTTACCCGTCGTCCTGTTTAATTTTATAAAATTGGTTAATTCGATATTTTACGTGTAAAAATGGTGGTAAAGAATTTCAACCGTCTTAAGAAAAAGGAGGTGGTCTTAAAGTTATCTGAATTTTTTTATCTTCCCCCCTTAGCTTTCTACTAAGTAGACTGATTTTGGTGATTCTTTTTTTATTTGAAAGGCTAGTGCTTCCCGCGTGGTCTCATTTTATTTTGGTCCAGTTCTGACAACTAATCCATGCGAAAACCACACAAGTCCTAATTTGCATCAAATATGTGTGCAACAAATGAACGAATGTCCCCCCTCCCCCAATATTTATGTTATCTACGTAATAATTTGAGTCAAAGAAATTGAAATGCTTTTTGTCATGACATCTAATCATAACTCTTTTTTTAGTTATACTACCAAATCGATCCGAACATACTTTCAAATGTTTAACGATAAACAAAAATGACGGAACTTGCAACGCCTGGACGGGACCTGAACAAGTCGACTTTGTTAATACTCTAGCCTGCATGGACCCACTGTACGACGTCCTATGGTGCTACCAACCACAAATGAGGGTTATAAAGTGCTACAATATACTGGCGTTTGATTCCCATAAGATACAAAGGTGTTGTAATGCAGACACAGAGGGATACTTTGGTGAAACTGAGTTTGAATACCCCAATTACGGAAGCATGAAGCGTCTAGAGGATTTCAAAAACTTAGAAAATTTTGACCTGACCTTCCACACCGACAGTAGTAGGCCTACTGTAGAAAATATTGTATTATCGAATATGTCGGTATTAAACCAGGAGTTAGCTATACCATCAGCGGCTGGATGCTTTGTTACAAGGATGCATGCTGCATTGCATTTGCTTGGCTGTTTGGATTCGCTCACATATGCTCATGATATGAGGTAAGTATTGTTTGTTCCTCGAGAACAACATTATTCCTTCACTTTTTTACTAGATCTTCGAGGAAAATCAGTTTAAATCGTAACTATACAATAATACTATATACACAGTCAGGTCATAAATTCTGTCACATGTTTAATATAAAATAATTAAGACAATTTTATTTATTAAGTAACTATTTATATACCAAATTGAACTTAACAAAACATAGATTCTTAAGAGAATAAAGTTTATTCAAAATGACCTACGTGATTTTGAATACAGGCCTTCAATCTGCGCGGCCAGTCGTCTATCGCAGCACGAACAAGGTCCATGTCAATATCGGTGGCTGCCTTAATCAAGGATGTCTTGAGTGACTCCAAATTGGGATGAGGCTTTGAGCACGCCTTTTCCTCCAAGTGTTGCCATATCTTGTAATCTAACGGACTCAAATCTGGACTGGAGGAGGGCCCATCTTCGTGCCGGATGAAGTCGATTTCACGCGCCGCCAGCCAGTCTTGTGCGGTCTTCGCTCTATGAGCTGGCGCCGACCCTTGTTGGAATACCCAGTGCCTGTTATTGAACATGGTATGAGAAACAGGTTCCACAAGGTTCGTCCGGACTGTATTTTGATACACAACTGCATTTGTTTTTACACCTTTTTCACAAAAATGTACCTCTGTTAAGCCCCAATAAGAAACTCCCAACCATACCATGAGTGAGGATGGAAAATGACCTCGTTGGACACATGGAATACGGTTGCTCGCTTCTTCACTACTGTGTGCGTACACCTTATCATTTTGTTTGTTGTAGCTCTCTTCTACGGTGAAAATTTTTTCATCCGAAAAAAGAATTTCCCGATATTTTTTTTCCCGCGTACCGCTTCAACAACGCGCGGCATCTCTTCAGTTTCAGGTCCATTAGACGAGCATTCAAGCGATGTCCTGTTTTTCTTCAATATGCCCGAAGCCCTAAGTCTTCATTTAACACCCTTTTCACCGTGGTTCTGCTTAATCCCATCTGAATCACCAACAGTTTCTGCTTACGTTTGGGGTTTCTTTGAATTCGCGCCTTCACAGCTTTTATCACTGCTGGAGTTCTAACAGACCGAGGGCGACCACTTCTTGACTTGTCATCTACACTAGAGTCTTCATTGTATCGTTTGATGGTACGATAAACGAATCTTTTAATTGTATTCAAATTTTTCACTATGTCAAAAATTTGAATTGGCGCGTAACCGCAACGATGCAACGCAATAACTGCAACACGGTCTTCTTTAAGTGTCTTCTCCATATTTAAAAATGAGTAAAATTCTAACAAGTATACATTTTTATTTTCATGAACAGTTGGGAATTCGAATTCAATAAACTTTTTTGTGGCCAGCATACTAAAAGAAAAAAATTTACTGTGTGACAATACTTATGACCTGACTGTGTATATAAAGAAGCAGCTTCTGTGGCGTGGTGGTAGTAAACGCGACTGCTACACAGGAGGCGCGGGTTCCCCGCTCTGTGCAAATATTTGCATGCTTGAATATGGCTATTTGCACTGGTCTGGGAGAGAACATTAAGCCGTCGGACCGGGTTGCCATACGAACAGTTATGGCAATCATTACGGGTAGTTAGAGCTCTCAAAATTTCAACTAGTCTAACTACAGAACTTCGATATCTATAATTTGGTTGTGGAGGTCCGATGGCGGTCGCTTCACGGAGAATATCCAAGTTCAGCCGCATCTTAGTTAGACTAGAAAGCCGACCCCGACTGAGTTGGGATTAGGCTCAGAGAATGATGATGATATAAAGAATATCATTAAAAATCGTGGGAGGGTCATGTCTATGTCATTGCTTGCGAGACTATGTTTTAAGTTCTTAAAAATTTCAATGTGATTGTAATGTTTCAGGTTAAATCAAGTTGAATGCAAGAGGGAGAACACAGTGTCACCTGTGGATCCTGTAAAAGACGATTTTCTTACAGTGAATAGATTCGAGAGTCACGGCGGCGGTTGGGGTTACTCAGGTCACTCTGTTGAGGCTATACGATTTATGTGTGACACTGATATCTTATTGGGTTAGTAAAGTATTACATGTATTTACCGGCCCCTAAAAATAGCTGTACAGGTTTACGCGATTATTTGATAGCGGACCATATGTTTGACAAAATGTTGACCGTAAAGAAACCGAAAAGTTTCCATATTAATTAAAACTTCATTTTAGGTGGTTTCGGTTTGTTCGGAGGGCGCGGAGACTACACTGCGAAAATAAAGCTTTATGATATTGGGATGGAAGGCGGTGACCAAGAGGGAGACGGAGAGCTAGTTGTTCAGAGCGAAGAAATAGTGTTTGAGTGTGCTCCCAGGGATCGCTTTCCTGTGCTTTTCGATGTGCCTGTGCCCCTTATGGTTCGTATGAGAAACAAGATAAAGCCCAAAACAAAACTATAGTAGTAATGCCCAAATTAACTCTTACTCAACAACTTAAGAAGCCTTTAATTTAATATTACCTTCCACAGGCAAACAGGTGGTATGTCGCATGGGCGTGCATGAATGGACCATCTTCCGACTGTGGCTCTTCAGGTCAAGCCATGGTGATCAATGATGAAATTGGTTTTCATTTCAAAACATCCAAGAAATCTAACAATGGAACGGATGTCAACGCAGGGCAAATTCCATGTTTACTGTATAACACCATCAGTGCGGATCAGTCACTGCCACTGAGACCAATAGATCCTGGAGAACCTATTATACAGTTATCTAAGAATCTGTCTAGAAAAGTCACCGTGCCCTGTTTTAGATCACTAATAACACTTTTGCATTGGAGCTGGTATACTTTGATTGAAATTGTTTTGGACACGAACGGCCAGGTTCCAATTAACTACCAAAAGTTGACTATTATGAAGCATCAAAAGAGATTAGTTTATGTGATCAGAGCGTGTTTAAGACTCGTGAAGTCTTATATAAATGAGATATATCCTCAGAATAATAGGAAGCGAAATTCTCATGAATATATGTCTTATTTCGAAGCTATAGCTGATGTGAGGAACTTAGTTCTGGGCATCATGGCCGATCCAACTCCTACTTGTGCAATGTTGCCTAGGAAAATAGTAAAGAACAAAGGTCATCGCAATTGCTATGTGCAGTTTGCTTTAGAAATGACCAATTCGATTTTGAAAGAAGCTCACGAAACCATCACAGCTTGCTACCACGCATTTTTCCCGACGCCGACGTTGAAATGGAATCATTTATGTTCCTTGTTATCTAATGTGAAGGTAAACAAACCTTGAACTAAATATGATGAGTAATTTTAAAATTCTAATGTACCAGCAACCAGTTTCTTTCTAGGGATAATGCTCGGACCAGTACTCGCCTGGACACATCTTGGATGTTGTAAATTCATCTATACATATATCTTAGAGAGAGGCTGGGGCTATTTTTCAATATTCAAATTAATGGAAACAAGGATGATGTCACAACCATTTTTAAACATTGTTTTAATAATTCTCTACATTACTATTTTTTTCTTTAAAGGACTAGACTAGGTTTTTATCATAATATTAGTTATAACCGAGTAGTTTAACACAAGGTCAAGGCAATGCCAATCAAGTCCATTGTTAAGGTATTTGAGATCCCTCCGTATCTCGGAGAGCACTTTTTGGTTCCAGTTGCCAATACGAACATCTATGGGTAGGCATGGTCACTGTTTCCGGGTTTGCTAGTCTTATATAATAGAATTATCGTATCATATTATTTGTAACAAAAATCTTCCGAAACGACTTAACTGAGTTTTATGAAATCTTTTGTGTAAATTGGTTGTTGGCCCTTCTACTACTATAATTTTTTGACGACAACTAATGTGTCAACGTGATTTAATATTTAATAATGTTGTCAACGTTATTGTTAACGTTTAGGTAAAGCAGTAACGCACACGAATAATGTGAGTAAATTCTCTAGTGCAAAATTTGTTGCAATATTTTAATTATTAATTTTAACAGGACGGTCTGGTACCAATATCACAAGTTCGTGAGTTAACAGCCACCTGTGCAGCTATGTGCGCTTCACGTAGTCTACGAGATGTATTGGAGTATGTAGTTCCTGTCACTCAAAGCTCTCTCATGACGAATGATCTTCGACGAACTGACAGCAAGGTAACTACATAACAATTTGACATTGAAAATTCATTGCGATATAGTTATAGTTCATATTTTTGTAACTACCTCCCAGGTAACTAAAGAAGTTCCGTCTAAGTCAGCGACAGTGCCACGGGCATCGCATACTCAAAAGCCTCCACCAGTTCCACCAAGAGCTAACAATAAAGAGGTGCCAAAAGTAATTGAAATATTTTGGATGTTATTTTCTTAAGTATTTTTCTTTCAAGAAATATGTTAAACTTTTTTTTTTTCACAGCCACCGGATACGACAGAATCGAAGCCAAATCCCACAGAATGGCATCTATTGGATGTAGTACCTCGTCTGTTGGAGATTGTTATGATGCCGATCAAACATCAAATGATGACGCGTCAGTGTGGTCAACCCCATGACCACGGAGAGATTAAGCTACATGAAAAACTCTCCGACTTCTGCTGCAAGCTTACTGCTAGAATAGTAGCTGAGTTATCTTTTAGCGCTACCAACATTAGGGTAAGTCATTAGCCGCGTAAAAAAAGACCAAGACGCTTGTTTTCACCATATAATTGTATGAGACGAATAGATAGCTCTTGGGAGTTCATGATAAACCTACAATGAGAGCTCGCGAGCCAAGTCAGACTGTCCACACTGAAAGCACAGCTCACACTGGGGCACCTTTGAGCACGGCCGGTTTACCGAGCCGCCGCGCAGGCTCGATCACGAGGCACGCTCGGACGAGGTAATATGTGCCCGAGGGTGACCGAGCCACGTCCACACCGACCGATGCCTTGGCTCGCGAGACTGCCGCGATTTCTCTAATCCTAAAATTAATTGAAAATATTAATTTGCCCGCGTTCCCATGACCGGCGTCGAGTAACGTCGGTTTTATCGAATTGCATTTTGAAATGACAGGTTAAAATATATAAGATGCTAGTTTGTTCAGTTTTCGACTTATTGAGAACGTGAGAGTGCGGAAATTTTTGGCGAAATCTTTTCGGCAAAACTTCTGGCACGCGCCTGGTCTGGAAAGCTGATCTGCTTCATCGAGTAGATTAAAACGATATTAAATTATCTATAGTTTCATTAATACGCATGCTCACGCCTATTTACCTCCGGGGTGGGTTGCGATAACAGCCCGCAATGTGCTTCTATCATATGAATTTATATTACAGGAGGATCTAGACGTCAACACTGTAAAGCATCTGGTGACACCATCGCGCTTCATGCGTGTTAACCAATCACGCGCATGGAACACGGGGAATGGGAGTCCAGATGCTATCTGTTTCACCGTGGACAGGCCTGGTATTATGCTCGCTGGTGTGAGCGTGTACGGCGGACTAGGGAACTACGAGTATTCTTTGGAATTACTACATGATGTACGGGTAAGTCCCTTATGTCGCCATGTAAGTGCAGACTTGTATAGGGTGTCTCATGGGACTTTCAAACAGTATACAATTTTATTTCTTCATAATTTATTTGTATAGAATACACTATAACAGAAATATATAATTGTAGTTATTTCAAATTGTTTGCATCGGCTAACGATATTAACTAAGAGATAATAAAAAGACGAGACAACATTGTATCAGTGACGTCATAGAATCATGAAAATGGAGAAATTCGGAAGTGGGGATAGAGACAAATAGGGAAGTGGAGAAAAAATGTAAAGCGGAGAAGGGGAGGAGGAGAAGAAAAGAGACGAGTATAATACAACAGACAGTCAAAGGGAGCGCAACAAAATACACTACACGATAACCGACATTCACGACGGCGGGGCCGCGTGCAACAGCTATACAACACATAATTTTGAAGAAATGGCGTATTTTTATCCAAGGACATTTTTTTATAATATCGGCACATTGGGTGTGAAGTAGTAATTAGTTACGGTTGGTTTTATGAGTATTTGTTTTAAAACAATAAATACTCCCACTATAGAGGTTGGTACACTCTAATACCCCCTGCCAGGAATACGTCTGATTACCAGTAATCCAAGTGGTCAAGCTTCTCCCAAGCACATGGTGCTAACGGTCATTACAATAAAAGTCACGGGCCTACAATATTGCAAGCAGTAGGAACAGATGCGTTAATATGAACACACCAATGAGGATTATTTACCCATGAGGTTAATGACTCCAGCGTTTTGGTGGGGAATATGCATCTTTCGTCAAATGACTACTACATCAAATTAAGCGGTATTTCTGTTTTTAGGTTTTATAATTATCCATTAGACACCCTGTATCATTCGAATGCGATATGCAACAGCACGGTGACATTAGGGTCGACAGCAAGTCTACTTAAGTCTACAGATTTTGACATTTTATTTTCATTGCCTAATGCTTAAGATTTTATTTTTATTATTCAGAAGCTTAAAACTTTACACTTGTTATAATTTCCATCTACATGTGTTTTCTAATACCGCCTGCTGCGTTGTGCGTGTGCACTCGTGCGGAAACCGGTAGGTATGGCGTACCTGTGTCGTGCAAACCGTATGTATATTTTACACGAAATTCGCACAGTATCACTTGCATGAATCGGGTGACTGTATGTGTGCACACGCATAGGGCTGCAAACGAGTTAATGCTACCATTACTCTTGCACGCACGCTCGCCACAATATGCGTAACATATCAAAATATTGCGAAGCAATAAAAGTATAAAATTTTACTTTTATTGCTTCGCAATCGTAATCGCAGCTTAGCCTATTCCCACCTCATTTCCTTATAAAAAGCCGTATAAACAAGGCTCTCAAGATATTAATCGTATGTTTTTCCTACAGCAGTTGCGTGTTAGCGCAGATGAAGTGAACCCCAGCCATTGCTGGGTGAGCGTGGAAGTAACGCATGGAGCTTTTTGCGCAGCTGACTGTCTGCATGATATGGTGCCACTCAAATTTGATAGGCCAGTGCCGTTAAAAGTAAGTCAGAGCTTAAAACCAGTTAAGGTTTTTGTAAAGACATTAGTAATCGAACCAAAGAAAAGATACATTTCACAATCCCGTTTTCTAAGTTTGTTAGAATGGCCCGTCACAGTGTGCGGAATTCTGTGATGAGACTTAAATCAATCTAACATACTCCTGGACACAAGCATACCCATTTTCGGTATCATCACCGGGTTTTTAGCCAAGCAGGCATAGCCATTTTGTCTTCTCCCTTTAAAGACGCGACTAAGACAAATAATAATATACTCGTACATATCAACTGGTAATCTGTTAAATCGTTTAACTGTTATCCGCACTATACAGGGTGTTAGGGAAACGCTCGCGAGTGAAGATGGTAGTACTACGTTTACACTACATATTGGCAAAGAAATTAAGATTCGGCAATTTTTTTTGGGAGTACTTCCCTTACACTCTGTATAGTATACTTAATTCACTTTTTATGATCCCTGATAAATCTGCTTCTTTAAACAAAAATCAACAATATTACATTATGTTTTTGCAGGAAGATCTTCGATATGCTATTCGATTATGTAATCATGGAGGTCGTACATCTAACGGGGACTGTGGTCTTCCTTCGGTGAAAGGCCCTGATGGAACTACTTTTCGATTTGCTTCCTGTTCGTTAAGCTTCAACGGCACCACACTTGCTAGAGGGCAAATACCTTGTCTAATATATTACGGGTAAGATAACACATAGATCTGATATATAAATATTATGACATACGTATACATACAGAATTCTCTTTCTATGATTAATTTAAAGAGCAATACCCAGGTTTAACGCAATCATGTGGTAATACAATAATTTACCTTTTACCATATATCATGCAACGCGTAGTTTTAAAAGAGATTAATTCAATGAGGTTTGAAAGGAGTGTTAGTTGCGATAAGCGACATCTACGTGTATGGAACCGCTGGCAACAGCTAACGCAGTATGGACATGTATGTACTAATATGCTATATTAACATCGACATATTTAACATATAAAATTTAGGTACACAAAACACGTGATATGTACAAACTGGTTTAAAAATACATAAATATTATCAGTCCTGTATCTCTTTACAGCACTTCAAAATCATTGGCCAACTCATCAGAAAGCGCTGACAGTCTGATAACAGCATTACGTGCTATTACACTTCGGGTCGCTTCTATAGTTATTGAGCGATGTGCGGAGTTGTTTTGCATGCTGCGGAACGAACTCACAGCTGAGGATTTGAGAAGGAATGCTAGCGTACTCCAACAATCACCGGTTATTAACACCCTGATCCCATATACTTTGGCCAACTTAGAAGGTCTTGATGACTCTAAGGTGAGGGAACATTCACTGCTGCTTAATATTATTCTCTTTGAATTACTGTCACGATATTTTTTGAGAATATGTTTCACTTAGGCCATATAGACTGAGAAAGGGTGTTTTTAAGTCAACATAACTCGAAAATGGCACGTTCTAATATTCTGCAATTTATGCATACTCGTATATTTTTTATTCTTTGACAATTGATCTAGCCCTTCCGGTTATTGGATACATGATGGTTTTTACTTGCTTCAATAGAATTGGCACTCGAAGATAGGTCTAACCGAAATCATACTAAAGTTTTAGTTGAGTTGTGTTCAAGTTAAAAAAATGTAAACACGTGAAGGTATCACGTTGAATAATATCAAATATTCAAGTATGTAAGCTTTTTTAGCCGTGATCTCGAAATCAAACTTGTAGGCCAACACAATAAAAAGATGTTGCCATTTATGTAGCATAAGTTTAAATGTCAATACAGTTGTATGGAACGGTCAGTGCGCAAGTCCCACGCGCCTTAATCGGATTTTTGAACTTAACTTTTTACATTTTCTATTTCGTATTTAGAGTGTGATCCAGTTACTGGAGATGATCCACAAGCTGCTTCCGCACGTAGCCGCGATGAACCTCTTAGTGCCAACCGTAGAAGAAATCACTACTACCACTGGGCATTATTACACGTGGGTTGAGAGTGAACATCCATACAAACAGGCCGCTGTTACTAATATGAGGTAAGCAATAAGTAATGACTTATGATTGCAAAAGTAGTGATTGCAAATTAATAAATAGAAAATTAGAGAAGAAGGTATTTTTCCGATGTGAGATTCCAAGATAGAAGTCATAGTCTGCGGCGTTGCTCCGCTTTCACATCGTGTGTCCACTTTGTCTGAGAAACCCCAACTAATCCGGTTTTCATTGCTTCGACCGACCTGCGTTTGAAGTCTGTTTAAGGACTTCCAGGTGTTCAAGGTAGGTCCCGTCCGGGGAAAAATTCTTCGATAGCCGGATAAGAGGCCTGTCTAGAGAGGGTTGCAATCAATAGGAGCAACGTACGCGTAGAAGCTCTTGCGGCTTTTCAGTCTCTGTGTCAAGCCAGAGTAATTGTACATGCACTATTTTTATATGGATAGTAAAATTTAATCGTAATAATTATGTATTGTATGTAAATAAATAAGCAATAAATAAATTAACCTTTAGCAATAAGCAATAAATAAAATACCTTAAACCTTAAATTAATAAACTGGGCATCAGTGAATGCCCAGTTTATTAATTTACAATTTTTTATAAATTTGTTAATTTTATAAAGTGATTTTTTACTTATGATACCATATATACTTGAATGATTTTTCTATGAAATTACGAACAATATTTTCTATGAAAACTGCACAACGCGCTTAAAGAAGCTTTTGCTTCAAAACATTGATGTCCTCGTCTTATCCTAATTTCCGATGCTAGACAAACAGAAAGACAGATGTAGATCTAAAAACACTAAACTATTCACTTATTTCTAGGGTCCTTTTCCCAACCAACGTATCATGGATAGTGTTAGAAATGGACCCTCGAAGTGTGACCGCGCAACCAGAAGATTCCCTGACGGTGTACGCTGTAGCAGGTACGCCGCGTCATCGCTGCCATTGTGCGAATGACGTGCGCGTGACTGATCCACCCTTCAGAAAGGTATATAAGGTAGAGGATCGTTCATCATTCATCATATTCATGTTGTTTTGTCAATGCTTTCTAAATAATTAGCTGATACAGAAGTGAGTAACTTCGTAACAAATGGCTTTTGTTCTTTTTTCGAATACTTATATTTGAATGTTTGGTCAACCATCAAAACCTTAAATAATCTAAATATTTTGAAGAGTTAAAGTTTGTCAGATTTATGAGTTTGTGAACGGTGAGGTCACATTGTAAGGGGATTACATAATTTATAAAATCGGTCCAGTAGGTTCAGAGATTACGGACCTACTGGACCGATTTTAGAAATTATTTTGCCACTTGAAAGTCATGTACCCCATAGATATTATTATTTGCCGTTAATAGTGCATATAAAACAATTTTTACCATTTCATTCATAATTTACAAACTAATAAACCCCACGTATGGCAAGCTTTAGCAACTAGTCCAGCATAATTAAACATCTATAGAGCATATGAACTCTTAAATATAGTTATACATGCAGCTAGCGTGTATAACTATATTAAAACAAATAATGAAATTTGATCTTAAATTCATTTGTAATCTGAATATTATATTCTTACTACCGATTCTTAGATATCCAAATCCCAAACTACGACAGTGTAAAAGTATATTTTTGAAATAGATTTAGTCTATAGTATTAAATCCATATATTGATGATTCTTGCAGCGTGTGATTCAGTTAACCACAGAGGGCGAGGTTGAAGAAATAGGTGAAGACTGCGACGCGGACGTACTCTGCATGCATTATAACTGCACTTATGTCAGCGTAACACCTCGTCTAGCTAATAAGTGAGTGTTTTATTTATTACCTTGTTGATAGACAGTTTTGTATTTAATAACACTGGTCAACACTGATTTTGCCACACGAACTTTGATAGCTAATTTTGTTTTATCAATCTACCCTCATCATTAAATCACAGTTTTTATTTGTCTGTTAGCCTCATATTTGTTGTGATACGGTAATACTCATAACTAGTACTACGGCGGTAAATTAACAGAAACGCTCACAAGTAAATCGTCATAAAAGTATTTGTAGTTGAATTTGAATATTTTTTGTGATTTATTAATCCTGTGAACATGTCGAGGAAGTGTAAAAATAACCCTAACTCTTTTTGTTATATCTGCGGAGAACTTACATTCAAAAAACAACGACGAAATTTTACGAATCTTGTGCTGGAGTGTTATCACCAATGTTTTGGTTTTTCTGTCGCCCATCAAGACAAATTTTGGGCCCCTCATGTCTGTTGCATAACGTGTGTGAAAAATTTAACCGACTGGAAGAAAGGTGCACGAGCTATGCCTTTTGCTGTACCCATGATATGGACTGAACAGCGAGATCACGTTTCGGATTGCTATTTTTGTCTCACTGACTTAAAAGGTATAAATTACAAGAAAAAAAACACAGTTATCTACCCTAACGTATCTTCTGCTATAAGACCAGTCTCTCATTGTAAAAAAATGCCAGAACTAATACCAGTTGCAACAACGTCTGTTGATAACGACCATTCACAACCGTCTACTTCAAGTCAGTGTGTTGACGAGGATGATGACTTTGAGTTTGAAGGAATTGAAAAGGAGCCACATTTGATAACTCAAGGAGACCTAAATGATTTGGTTAGGGATTTAAATTTGTCAAAAAAGCAGTCGGAACTATTAGGATCTCGTCTAAAAGAATGGAATTTGCTACATCATAATACAAAAGTTAGCTATTTTCGAAACCGTGATGAACACTTCAGAACGTATTATTCTCAGGATGGAGATTTGGTGTTTTGCAATAACATAAATGAGATCATGAAAATGTTGGACATAGATTTTGAAATCTCTCAGTGGCGTTTATTTATTGATTCTTCGAAGGCAAGTCTAAAAGCAGTTTTATTGCATAATGGAAATATGCTTCCGTCTGTTCCTGTGGCCCATGCTTCAAATATGAAAGAAACCTATGAAAATATGAAAGTTTTACTTGAAAAAATAAATTACAGTACATATTCCTTCAAAATCTGCGGTGATCTTAAAGTTGTTGCATTATTACTTGGACTTCAGCTGGGTTATACAAAATTTTGCTGCTTTTTATGTGAATGGGATAGCCGAGACAGAACTAATCACTATATAAAAAAAACATGGCCTATGCGTGCATCGTTAGTTCCTGGCCAAAAAAATGTAAAGTATTTACCCCTTGTAGAGCCAAATAATGTGCTTTTACCACCATTGCATATCAAATTAGGATTAATAAAAATTTTTGTGAAGGGAATGGATCGCAGTGGGAGTGGATTTTTGTACCTAAAAGAAAAATTCCCTAAAATAAGTGATGCAAAAATAAAAGAGGGTATTTTTGTTGGCCCTCAAATCAGGGAGTTAATAAAAGATTCAACATTTGAAAAAAAATTAAGCGGTTTAGAAAAATGTGCATGGAACGCATTTAAAAATGTTGTTGCAAATTTTTTGGGCAACCACAAGAGTGACAGCTACAGAGAGTTGGTTAGCGAGCTCTTATTGTCATATCAAGCATTGGGTTGCAACATGTCACTCAAGATCCATTTTTTAGACTCGCACCTGGATTTTTTTCCTGACAATTTAGGGGCCGTCAGTGACGAGCACGGCGAGAGGTTCCACCAGGACATTTCTAGTATGGAAAAGCGGTACCAGGGAAAATGGAGCCCAAATATGTTAGCGGATTACTGCTGGACAATTAAAAGGGACCAACCAGAAGCTAAACATTCAAGAAAATCTTAAATTATAATTTAAGATTTAATAATTATTAAGTAATTTAAAAAAAAAAAAAGTTTGATTTACGAGATCTGTATTTTTTCTTAATATTTTTAATTACTCAATAGAATAAAATCCTTGGCTAGCAAATTTTTTTTAACTGTTTATTTTTTCTTACAATCACCAACTAAAGTAAAAAATATCAAAAAAGTCCGTGTGGCACGAAAAAGTTTGAATTTTGTTGACCAGTGTAATATTACTAAATAATACCCGCAACACTGTTCACAGCTAGTTATGTTTTGGTATTCAACGTAACTTTCATAAAGCTTCACATTAAATAGTTCATTATACTCAATGGTGATGACTGTCATTAATTAGATTTTATCTGTGAATTTTAAGTTTCGTTATCTTAAATTTTAACCTAGTGAAATCTACTTTCATTAAAGCCTAATAAACATAGCATCTTCAAGGTTCCATACCTCAAAGGAAAAAACGAATCCCTTATAAAATTATATTGCTGTCCATCCGAATGTCTGTTCAAGACCTTTTTCTCAGTAATTACTTGGAGCTAGCTAGTTAAAATTTATACTAAATACTCAGAGATCTACAAAGAATTGAAGCTGTGAAGAATACAAACTTCTACGTCAATGTAATCAAGTTGCAGACGTTTATGTAACGAATTTATGCAACACGATAACCGCGAAGTCAGATTTCTTCTTCGACCACTATACACAGTGTACTATGTTCCGTATTTGAAAATTTGGATTTGGATTGGATAGGTATCTGACCTGCGGCAATCGCTCAAGTTCACAGCTGTTCGACTGAATAAAGCGGACCTCGTATCCGAGGGGAAAGCTTCAGGGACGACCAGGATTAACGCTAGAATGACGAAGATTAGTTTATTCTATTCTATGCAATTATTTATACATACAACAATAGAAATACACATTTTTTCAGTATCCAATCTTTCTCTATGTTTCAGTGCCAATGATTGGCCACAGAAAGCGTTACTGATTCCAGGCAACGAAGTCATCTTTTCTCTAGAAACAGCATCGGATTATCTCACCGAATACAATAAAACTAATAAGTAAGTTACTATTATTTTTCTCCTACTACTCTACTAGATTGTGCATTTTAATGAAAGGAATGCTTTTATAATAAAATAACTGCCTGGTATTCCTACATAGATGTCACGACTTTTTACGTACTTCTAGTACTACTGAGTTGCGAGCCTTAATATCATTTTAAATTTGTTTTTCATTGCATTATTATTAGTTAGCCTATTGACATTCGTACCCACAGAGTGTGGGAACATTTACCACTCAGCTGATGTCTTTAATGCCTAGTTCTCTACTAGATCTTGGTAACGGATTTTAGTGCACTGTGGGAATATATATCTTATCTTATGTTATTGGGGTCTCTAGAGTTTGCGGACACGTCGGCTCCAACCTGGCCTCTACGTTTGAGGAGAGATAGCTTTGTCCATTAATGTGGCTATTCCTCTTAACTCCTCGAAGCCCTTCCTGAGATGATCCATATCTTGTCTTCCTAGGGCGTGACACTTGCACGGAATGTGTTTAGTCGTCTTCCTTGTAGTGTCTACATTTTGCGTCGTTCATTATACCAATCTTGCTCAAAGTGTGTAGTAAAGGTAAATAACTATATTTACTTATCAAAGCATTTCTTAGACATACCTACTAGCAGTAACATAGTTAGATATAGTTAAGAAAGAAATAGAGTTAGATACAGTTTAGAAAGGAATAGGGGTATAAGGACAAATTGTAATAACACTTTTAGCATTGTAATTATACTTTTAGCACCTTATTAAGGCAGTTGTAAGAATGGAGAACGAATAATAGTATTGCTACTTGTAGCAATGGTAGTCACACGGGCAAGATGCGATTTGATTTTTTCTAGTCGATTAAAATAAAAAATGGTATTATCTGTAATTGCCAACAGCGAAGACAATCGATATGGATTCCGCTGCCTGTGTGTGGGCTACGAAGATACGCCACTTACCACTCAGCGTCAAGGCCTAGGGGCGCTTGAAATGGAGCTCATCTATGCAGGGGCTGCTTGTGCTTCGCGCCTTCTAGCGCCTGATCTTGACATTCCTTCCTTGACATTCCGTAAGTACTATGTTTAAAAATAAACGGATTTTATTCAAAATTGTCATCTGCCCTAGAGTAATGGGTGTACAGGGTCCACAGGGTGAAGAGAGCCCTACTACCGTCCATGTGGCCCAAGCCAACCTTACCTGCAAGGCGGTGCACTAGCTTAAGAACCGAGAAGGCACTAGCGCAGGCTTACCACTCGGGATTGGGAGGAGGATCCTACTTACTAATCAAAAATAATAAGCAGACCTCTTAATTCAAAGTGCAAACGTTTAATATAGCTTCTCTATAAGGATGATGGTATATAGGGTCTTTGGGGCTCAGGCCAACAACAATTTAAATCATTGAGGGACACGTGCCTTATCTGTTAGAGTTTTGGGGTCGGACGGCAGTTATTGCGTTAAATGAGCAGCCCCTCTTACTATACGAGCCCTATATACCTTACGAACGTTATGACAATCTTTACTGGTAGTGGGAGCCCTAAAAAGTCTTACCTGTCCAAGTACAGAACTGGGATACCGTCATTTGGTAGTGTATGACAGATGACAATCGCTTCACAGAAAACATTGAAGTTCATCCCCATTCCTAAAAAGCCGACCCCAATCGAATTGAGAAGAAACTTATCAAATAATGAAAAATGCACTCGTGTTCGAGAAATTGAAACGCATTATCGCTATAACTTATGGAATTTTGGACCGACAAAAATGCACCTATGTTAATCAATTCTCAGACATAATAATAATACATAATATTTTATTAATATTACATATTTTAAGAGAAGTAGAACTCGGATTCACCACTTAAATTTGTTTTACCCAACGGTTGCAAGTCGTTCATCATAATAGTAGATGTAATCATAACAGTAATAAAAAGCTGTAGGTATGACAGAGTGAGAAGTACATAATAGTTGCTTATACCCTGCTATCTTTATATACTAGTATTGTAAGCTTATGGCAAACGTACCATTGAGTAGATCGTATGGTAATCGTTACCATAACCTTGCATATTTTATATGTAATTTAAATAATACTAGAGTAAGCCTTTTGGTCTGAGTGGCAAATCTCTTATACCTTCCACCAAAAACTTGTCATGACAATATAATTTTGATACTTAAAATGTATCAAGCCGACTAGATGTCACAGATTGTGGCCTCCATTTTACGTCCTGTTCCTTGGTGGAATAATGTCCCGGGTTCGATTCCTGGGTCAAGCAAAGTACAGTATGTACAACTATGCCTTTTGGGGATATGCAGATGTGAGATAGACAAAAGATCTTTGTTAAGTTGCTGGGCTACCACTTGGCCGTTCGGTGGTCTTAATTAGATAGAATCCCCGCCCGTTCTCGTTGATTTTTCAAAGAGGTTTTCTTCCTCGCAGCCCCGAAGACACCTCGATCCTGTGGGTTGCTGGTCAAGGTTACGGAAGGGCCGAGTGGAGGTCTGTACCAGACCGATTCCAGCGCCCCCAAACCGATCCAGAGACAGCATACGCAACCGCCCTCTTTGGGTAATTTTTTACAGAGCTTATTTCGTCACAGCTCTGAAGAGCTCCCTGTCCTTACCACAAAGGGTTATGGGTCTATGCCAAACCACGTCTATCGCTCTGAAAGAAAGAATTTCTCTGCTGCGCCTTTTGCTATTCAGGTCTCCAAAAAAAGCTTTACCATTTTCAATATAAGGATGCCTTTTATAGTTAATTCACCATCTTGTTAGTTCCCTTAGCAATTCATAATATTAATTTAGTAGTATTCTTAGTGCTAGACCTGGTTTTTGTACATACGCCCATTGGATATCTAAATATTATATTACTACTAGTTGATTTGACAAACGATGTTCTGCTATATAGATTATCAAAAAATCAAGAGTAAATGAAGAATTTAATATCAAAGTGACGCGGCACTTTATGGCAATGAAAAATAAATGTCGCAAAATTAACGAGGTGACGGGTTACCTGTCATGCCTGGGGAGTGAAAAAGTACTAAACAACATATCTACAATTGTTTTATTTATATATATGTTTCAGTCGATGTGTTAAATCACAAAAACTGACACGAGATATATATACCTATGTATATACTAGCAGTGGGCCGCGGCTTCACCAGCGTAATTGAGATATCGCTTAGTGTTGTAAATTTTAGCGCTCTATTTACTATTTGCTACTCCACTGGCATCTTCACTCGACCCTCCACTTGTGCCTTACCATTTTTCGTTTTTCACGTTCTGCTCCTCTCATTATCTGTGTTCTCACTCCCTGCCCCTCCCGCTTTGGTCAAATCCATCTCTCCCGGTTTTTTTGATTGAAGGGGTTTGTCCAACTTCAAATCTTACGTTTATTTGATTGCAATTGGTTAAGTAGAACCAGAGTTATGATTAGTAATAAAGAATTTCAGTTGTACAGATGGCGCCTAGGTCGCGATAACCGACAGCCATGCGGGCGGAGCCGCGGGCATAGGCTAGTATAGATATAATAGTATAGAATTCTCGTTTTGATAATGCTCATGAATGTGCATCCTATTCATTTGTGGCCATTAAGTAAAATTTAATGTACGCTTTAAATAGCAATACGGTGACAACACGTAACTGTTCCATTGCAAATTCTTGAGATACGAGAATATTATTATTATTATTATAGTTAACCGTTTTATAAAAATTAGCCCATGGTGATGATACATTATCTACGCTCTGACGCCTAGACTGGTAATGTATACGAGGCAGGCAAGATATATTTATGAATTCTTAGTAGAAACGTATACTGCCAATTTAATACTTACCTTATCAAACAAATGATCCGTTTATGTCTAATGACGTATTGTGTGTAATCATATCTCTTGTAATATGACTCGTGACTGGAATGTGTCGCTGCAGGTGTGTGCCATTTATTCGTGCTCTTATGAACACTTCCACTGTCATACAAATGTATCACCTTTCATATATAAACTTTATAGAAACAAATAGATTAAATTGGTCACCAGGGAAGACATTCATAAAAATTGCATCGTCATCTTACTGATTCAAAAACCATTTTTTGAAGCAATTAAACGCCGTGTCGAAATTTACTCTCAATCAATGCAGTACCTATATTTTTCAATTTTTAAAGCATACTCAATTCAACTTATACTTTATACAAAGTGTATTTTTGGGATAGGACAGTTACCTGAACCGTATTAGTTACAGAAAAAGGTTCCTAAAACACAGTAGGCACCACTTTAGTTTTATAGAATGTGAGAATTTTGGGACGTAGTCTTTTTGGAAAGTAGACATTTTAAGATTTATGACCATTTTGAGACGGTGGCTTTACGAGAAACGATCGTTATAAAAATAGTCGTTCTGGGAAATAGTCATAGCGAGATGTGGTCATTGCGTGACGGAACTCATTTAATGGTCATGGATACAGGTGTTTAAAGCCTAACTGAAGACAAAAAAAAACTACAGTTATATTTTTGTATTGACTATAAACTATGTATAAAAGGAACCGTTCTTTAAAAATACTTTTATTTATTTTCATAAAGTATGAAAAAGGACTCTTAAATGACAAGACCTTAAATTAGGTTAGTCCTCAAGTCTAAATACTCAAAATGAATTAACTTTATTATATTTTTATTTCCTAGTATATCTTCTGATGATAAAATCTTGTAACTATTTTTGGTGATTGGATATTTAATTTGTTTTTCATCTTCACACAGCAACCATAATGGAGGTGCAAGTCCAAGCTGTGACAGGCAGTAGCTCCATGGGCGTAGAGAGTGAAAAGCCTCAAGACAGCAGCGAAGCGCTTTTTTTATCAAGAGGCTTTGAACTGTCATCTCCGCCTACAATCCACCATGTCCTTGACGGTCAGCCCTTATTACGGTAAGTAACATTTTAAATAAATAGATTAGAGCCGTTCTATAGATTACCTATTTTTATTTGAGGTGTGATTATTATGTCACTTTTGGTTCGGCAAACGGAAGCTGATCTTTGATACATGAAGAGGTAACTAAAAAGATAAAGAAGAAAAAACTAATTACCAGAAATATGATATACTACACAAATACAAAGTTTATTGACACACTGTCAATATTATTAACAGTAGACCAATAACTGACAAATAAACTCGGCAGAAGCCCACAAGGTAAAAGGTGTTCTATCGTATGGGCTTCTGTCGCATTCTGCGAGCAAGTAATGCTCCAAAAACAGCCCGGGAGAGACTTTGACATTTTACTGAAGAAGTTATCCTGATTAATTCTGATATCAGAATATTCACATTTTCTCCATTTCTTAGTGCCACACATAGGCGTAAAAACCATAAAAGTCGATCAAAATCTAAATATAAATGATTATTGTAGAAAGCAGTGACATAGGGTGGGTATTCGTTAAAAATCATAGATAATGTTTTCTTGTGTATAATCATAATCATCGATGACATTTTTATTTTACACATTAACCCATATTTTTGCTTGCTCCCTCGTTCGTTGAAACTAAAACATTATACAACCAATATTTAGTATCAATTGAATCGAAGCTAAATGCGGCGAAAACTGAATATCTGGCTCTGAATACCACCGATCCTACACCTGTCCGTATAGGCGATGACTTGGTCGCGCACGGACCAGGTTAGGTACTTGGGATCGGTGCTTCACGCGACCGGGGATATCGACTACGATGTCAAGGCACGCATTGCCGCTGCATGGGCCAAGTGGCGCGAGGTCACTGGTGTCATCTGCGATCCCAAAATGCCGGTCAGGTTGAAGGGGCAGGTCTATAAAACCATCATTAGACCTGTCCTCCTACACGGTTGCGAAGCATGGCCTCTGCTAGAGCGACATAAGCAGGAAGTGCGTGTCGCGGAGATGAATATGCTGAGGTGGATGTGTGGAGTCACGCGTAAGGATCGCGTGAGGAACTCTCGCATCCGGGGCAGTCTACATGTCCGTGACATTGCAGACAAAATGCAGGAGAGTCGCCTTCGCTGGTACGGCCATGTTCAGCGACGACCACCCGGATACGTGGGCAACAGATGTCTGGCCATGCCACCTCCACCGGGTCCCGGTAGGAGGGGTAGACCCAAGAAGTGCTGGCTTGGCGTCGTAGAGGATGACATGCGTGCCAATGGACTCACCACCATGGATGCGCAAGACCGAGCGAAGTGGAAGAGAAAAAGCCGGAAAGCGGACCCCGGACTCCGAGGCGAAGGCTTCGGATGCGACCGGGACTAACGCTAGGATGATGATGATGATTTAGTATCAATTGATATAAAACTTCGTTACACGGCGCCTAATACGTTAGCTGAACTTAATGCTTAAAAATGGCTGAAAACCCATATTGTCACATTAGGTATTATTCTTTACATCAATTATTACTAACAAAAGTAAACATAAATAAACTGTTAATTACATCCTTGACGCGAATCCATCGAAGAAACTAACACTTTCAGATATAAAATTATTAAAATTGTAGTAATTAAAAGCACCACATTCACTTGTCAACCATCCGAACAAGTCCAAGTTTAAACGCAAACCCAAGCTCACAGGTAATAATAGATGCGCGCCGCATGTGCGGATTGTTCATAGTTTATCAGGCCAGTCGGTCCAACAAGGTTTAACATGTTTTGAGTACTTTTAGGTTTTGTCCGTCTTTTATTGATTTTTCGCCTCTGTGTGCCTCTGTATACCTTGAATACTTAATTCCCGCAACACTACTTTAGCTACCTTTTTTGCAGCCTGTCTTTATCATCGGATAGTAATAATGTTATGCACTTAAACTCACCTAAGGTCAGATAATGAAAATCTCTCTCTAGGGAGGAACTTCATGTGACTTCTGAATTTATTACGGATGGTAAGTAAAAATTGTAGGCATACTCCGCTACGTACGAGACGACTAATGGCTTCTGGCAACTGTTGAATTTTATTGTTACATCTATTTTGAGGTTAAGCCTAGGTAGTAAAACTGAAAATATTGTACGCTCAGTTTAGACGTTTTCGTAAAATTGAACATTAATTAGATATTTATGAATTCCTTAAAATATTTCAAAAATTCTTAGGTATTCGCTTCAATAAAATTATTAACCAAATTAAAATAAAATTAAAAACCATTAGTACTTTTGAGGGTCTGGGTCCTTAACCCAAATTCATCATTATGTGAGCCAATTCCCAACTTTGTTGGGGTCGACTTTCTAAGTCTAACAAAGATGCTGCTGAACTTCGATATTTTCCGTGAAGCGACTGACATCGGATCTCCACAACCAAATTGGCAATATCGAAGATGAAATTTATGGTCGTTTATTTTAGAATTTAATTAATAACCATATCAGTATTATTTCGTTTCATAAAGATTGAACACTTGTGCCCTCAGTTCAGATGCACACGGTATAGGCCTGATATGAAAAAGAACTCCGAAAACCATGAAG
This sequence comes from Pelosia muscerda, assembly GCA_963691645.1. Taxonomy (NCBI): domain Eukaryota; kingdom Metazoa; phylum Arthropoda; class Insecta; order Lepidoptera; family Erebidae; genus Pelosia; species Pelosia muscerda. The sequence continues at coordinate 17,147,129 of OY829098.1, read as the reverse complement.
CCACATGAACCTACTTAAACAAACTACGTCTAATTCTTAGGTAGTGCGGAAGCATGTGCATATTTAGTTGAATGCGACTTACTTATGTATACCTCGTCCATAATTAGTTGTAGTTAGGTTCTAAATACCCACTCGAACACATAAAGTAGGTCGAATGGTTATAGGTAAACTCGTAAAATGTCAAAAACGTGTACACATCAGCTTTCGTACAATGCGTTCATGGTGGTATGTTGCTGATAGATTCTGTGCCGGTACACTCGTTAAGTTTGAAATATCTTGCAATAGTTGCAATAATAAATCGCCCCGCGATATTAGCTATTTAAAAAAGCAATTTCATATCTTCGCTTTCTTCTACTTCTTTTCGTGTTTCAGAAAGTATAATTCGTTTATCTCTTCATTACTGATCTGATTTATTTGTTTAGACTAAGTAGATAGGTATCAATCAGACCGGAACAAAAAAGGTCTTCGGCGACTAAGCTCGGTAACATTATAGCAGCTGACACTTCTAAAAATATTTACAGTCATTTCATGAACTTCAGTGATTGGGTTATAATATTGAAATTCAGTCAAAACGGGTGTAAGTCATATTGGATTCAGACATCGGTCTGAAAACAAATGATTTGACTATGGTTTATAGTGTAATCAGGCACATTGGGAATAAGTTGTAATCAACCTGAGAAAAACCAATCAATATGACACTGTTTACGCCATACACACTTACACAGCGACTAAGTCTTTCGTATTTATAATCTGCCGAATAGTATAGCCCTTTCAAAATCCAGTTTTCTCCGGCAGCTGAATCTCGTCGACCTTGCTCGTGAGACGCTTTATGACGATGCTTCGGAAAGTAGAAAACAATTTGTAGATTTCAGGAGTTCGATGGGTCTGTAATTATTTAGGAAGCCCTAATAACTTTTTTTAAGAAAGTGTTAACTTGACGGCAAAAGGTTCGCTCTTTATTACGTGGGACCGAAATTATAGCTGGTGAAATATATTATGCCATGCTATGCCAATTTGCCCATTCCATATAAAACATTACTTGCCATAAAATCGGATGCGTTTTTAAGGCTATGTAGGTATTATAATTCTGAACTAGAAAATAAATGGAAGGCCGAATATTACAATTTTATATTTTACTAGCTATTGCTCGCCGCTCCACCCGGTGTTTGGCCCTGTCGGGTACATTACATACCTAATGCATGTAAACAGTATGTGTAATGTAGTGTATATGTAGATGATAGTTGTTTATCATATACCTATGGATAAAATAATGGTATTGAAAATAATACAAAGGACCTCACAAACATTGTCAAGTGGGCGCATGAAAACGGCATTGAAATAAATAAAACTTAAATGCATGCACATTTATTCTCCATGTGTTAAGTATCCAGTGAATACGCCGCACATAGTCGGACACTGTTATGATTGTTTACATAACTCCCACGCAATATGCACGTGCGCAGGTATCGAGGTGGTCAAAGATTACAGGTACATATCTCGGACTCGCTGATGACGCCGCCGTCTCGTGGAAAACATCACAATATTAAGCGATAAATTAAGGGCAGTGCTGATGAAATTTCATCACCTTAGGGTGTGGTGGACCCTGTATACCGTGTGAACCTGTATAACCTATGCGTTATTCGATTCAATGCTTTCCTATGGGCGTACATTTAAGTCACGTTTGGATAAAATTTAATCAATACAAATCAGGTTTATGAAACTATAGATATGAAACGATAGTTTATGAAACGTAAAGGACGCAACTGCTACTCGGGCGCGCGGGTTTGACTCCCACTTAGTGAAAATATTTGCAACATGAAATTATGGCTATTTACTATGGCATGCCCTGGTAAGCACGCTAAGCCGTCGGACCCGGTTATCATACGAACATCTATGACAGTGGTTACCTGAAAATTCTTACAACTGGTGTAACTGCAATAACTCGATATGGTCAGTGAAATATATGAAAAATCAGCCAAACCTAATCTGGGGTGAAATGCTTTGAGTTGACTGGAAGCTCAAGTCAACTCAAGCTAAAAAGTTGTGAATTTCATGTAGGTAATACCAAATCGGTATTCCAACTTAGGAGACCTTCTGTCTTAAGCCATTACATAATTATACCTAACCACATCTTGTAGTGAGCATGTCAATATTGAAAATATTTAGTTTTCACGACCTCCAGCTGTTGTAGGCATATTTTTTGTTGTTAAAGTGGTGAAGATTTACTAACTAAGTTAGACTTAGGCACTAAGCACGGTAGTATTATGCTTAGTTCGAGCTTAGAGCTTAGCTATTAGTGCTCGTGGGCGGAGCCACTGGCAGCAGCTAGTAAATAATAAATATTCTAGGACAATCTACACAACGTCATCTAGGCCCATGGTACATCAACCCTCTATTCCAACATTCCATGTCCAGCTCTTATCTTAAGAGTAGAAGGTCTTTGTTTCGATGCTGTGGTAAGGCAACCCGATAGCGTTTGAATGCAAAAGTTGGCTTACGAAAAATACGCTTCCTCCAGACAACATCCAGCCAAATCAGATCCTACCTCACACGGGGAAGAACTGAAATGGACCAGTTATAAATCCTTAAACAAGTTAATGTCTCGGATCGGTTTTTGTAGGGTGAACCGGGTATTTTTTTTTTTTGTACGTGGTGGAATGCATTTACGCACTTCGCTCAGCCCCCGCGGGGGCAAGGGGCACACTTCGTGTGGGACTCCTGACCTCGAAACGGAGGCCAGACTACCCACTAAACCACCACGGTGTTCCTCCTTCGCCTAATCCGAGCCGCGGGATAGAATGCTCACCGCGACTCGGCTAGGGACGCCCTATTGGGCTCTCCTCTTGGGGGCCCCACCATCCGGACAGAGTAATCCAGATGATGGAGCCAGCTCTCTTCTTACGAATGCGCCCCAGGAACACTGAGGGGCGCATAATGCGGTTATTATCGGCATTAGTAGTTTGTAGCGACTACTTAACGTGCTCTTAGTCCGTGGCATAGTCTCATTCTAATTCTATAATATGTTTAAGGGTTTTTACTCAATGCGTGCCTGTGTGTGTGTCGTCTTCCAACCATGTGGTAGCTCCCTTTGTCTGTATGCGCATTATAATAGTTATAAATAATAATATATTTTGTTCTCTATAATTATTATAGAAGTTAGCTTGTTGACTAAACAATCTACGCATTTAATAGCGGTTACGATTGGTTGTACAAGGTACCAAGAAATAAATGATCATACTGTCATTATTGTTAATTGGTCGTACATTATACTAAATACATTGCATCGAATTACAGGTCCTATGAGATATTTATTATGTAACAACTTTGAACAGGAATAAAGGCATGGCACATACGTCGATATAAATAATGTTCGTCGCTAGTGGGTCGCAAAGCAGCGTTAGAGGTAATGTATAGCAGCCATTTTCATACGTTACCTTCGCTATGCAGTACGTAATATATTAAAACTAATATTTCCTTCAATTTGTGAATTAATTGTTATTAGTAGGTATCCAAGTATTCGCATCGTTATGTTCGCAATCATGCAAATAATTATATTACCTAAGATTAACTAAATAAACATTGAAACTGCATATTCTATTCGTTGTACTTTTATTGATAACAATTTACATATAATAATGCGTAGGTACCTCAGACGAAAAGAATACAAGTCATCTGAGGTACCTACATACACATAGTATCTTTTGCAACACCACATCGCGTAATACTGATCGGTGGAAACCTATTCTTGGCACTTTTCAAATGATCAAGTTACTACGTTCTAGTTAAAACTATTAGGAAAAGTCTCGTTAGGTAAATTATATTATTTAACACTATCTCAAACTATAGTTCGGGTTGTATTCATTTATCACATTGGATCGTACGAGGTAGTTATCATAAAAGGATATTGTTTATTATCAAGTTCATCATACCAATCATTTATTGTACGTTCTAAACATGAACATGATCTATTGCTTACACATACATAACTCGATTACAAATCGGTAGTTAGTAGCTCTGCTCTTTCTACTACTATATGAAACTCAGTTTCCCTATAAGTCTTACCATCAGGCATCACAATTTGCACTTTTTTCTTCTTTTCTTGTTCACGTCTCACTATAAAGAAAATCACAATGGCTGCCAAAGCTAGTAGTAATAGAAGACCTATAACCACGAAAATCCAAAAGGTTTGTTTGAATGCACCGCACCTGCTGTCCATGTAGGTGGGTAAAGAAATAAAGTAACCCTCGAGCTCGTACCAGCAATTGATGGCACCACTTTGTTCCTTTATTAAATCCCTCCACTCGTCCGCCAGCTCGCAAGTACATGACTTGTTCAGATTTAATCCGTCTACGCGCAATGTTAATCTTGTACGGTTGTACAACATTGAAGACGGTGTCAAATTGGTTATAGTGTTATTATCAATCAATAATTCTTGAGGGCCCATAACCGATGATACTTCTAAGTCTACGGTAAAACCTAAAAAAGCGCCTTTCCTCAAATTAGTCATTGTATTATTTCTAATGGTAATAGGTCCTCTTGCAACTATACGGAATCCGTCAGCTTCTAGTGTCCCTATGTGGTTACTCTCTATAAGAACTCTCTTTGGTAAATTGACAAGAAAAGTTAAACTGTACATATACGTAACAGTAACTCCTTCCATTCGGAACAAGTTGGTTACTTCAACGTCTGACAAAAATCTGCTCGGTAGAATATTTATTTCGCCGCCTCGCAAGATAAAGTTATCCACCGTGAATTTCTTGAAAGTCTGAATATCGATATTTTCGAGGATATTTGCTGATAGTTCTATGTTGTTAACTCCAACCAGATTCGAAAACGCGAATGGTCTTAAAGTTTTGATCCTACTATTACTTATAATGACATCGTTGATACGTCCCTGAATGGCGTGAGATGCTATCTCGTCGACTGTACAGTTATTTATTGAGATCCTTAACCCTGGGTTCATCTCGTTCCTGTTAGAGAAGGGTGACCAGGACATCGCTCGTTCGTTAATTACAACATGATCCACATTTCTTAATTCTATACTGCGCAATTGTACAAGATGCCGCACAGTGTCCGGTAGAAAGGTGACACGTGCACAATTTTCCAAAATGAGACTGGTCGCTGTCGATGGCACACTGTAAGCTCCATCTGGTCTTAGTGTCACTTCCTGTAAAAAAAAACAAAACACGATTGGTAATTAGAAATACGTACCTAAGTACAAATAAGGGTAGAGTACTATGGATATTCCAAGTAAACCTGTTTTACGCAGAGAGTTTGTTTGAGCTGTAGAGCTTTACTCTACTTATTTAATTAGAGGTTGCCTATTTTTTTTTAAATGTTAGTAGGTAATTGATAATAATATTAACATACAGTAAATTCTCTAATGCAGTTGCATATAACTCGTGTGAAGGAGTCGCAACGGCATGCCTCCTCTTCGCAGATGGTCGGCGTCATCGACTGCGCCAGAGATTGCGCGTGGAGCGCGACCATAACCCACCACCACTTCAACCAGCGCATGTTAACCGCCTCACGTCACCATCCCATTTGATTATTCACTCACTGCAAACAAAGCGTCTTGTTTGAATCATCGGCAAAGTTATAACTACAATGTTCTTATTTCACTACTTTAATTTTCCTAGTTGCGTTCCTATTTCATGAACAGACGCGACGTATACATGAGCTAAATGATTTCGATCTGAGTCAGCGAGGTATCGGTCGTTATCGCAAACTGTGTTATCAGATACGTAGTGGTAGGTGTTAGTTTGACTTACTAACATATAGATAACATCAAGGTGGATATTAAATCGAATTGTTGAAATGGTATGAACCTATATGCAATTTCACCTTTCTGGTATTATGGTATTATAATTATAATGAGGTATACCTATTACGTGAATAGGTACAATATGAGTATACAGCATGAATATACGGTAGGTGGTGCGAAAAACTATTTTGGTAGGTACATCTAATAGGTATGATTTATTTAAAATAGTGTAGGTAATAGTGGATGGTTGTCGAATGTGTATATGAACAGAAGAATACCTATAGTTCAGTGTTATCTCAGCTTTTCACCTATACCTATTATTATTTTTGCAGTCGACATTTAATTAACAAATTAAGCAGTATTAATATTATTACTCGCAGTAGAATCAGATGACCTTGCCATCATCCCTATACTCAGTATTTCTATAAAGTGATGATTCAACTAAATTTTCACTCGTCATATTCGATTCACCGAATACCTACTACTTACGTATGTACCTATCTAGTGACCTGTTTAAATTCAATTTGTCGCCCACTTGCAAAAACATTGCATTAAATGCTTAAACGCAAATAGGTGTACGAGTATAATGTTATGAAATTTTAAGAAAGCAATAAGATAATTTATTTAGTGATGGTTTGTGGTATGTATATTGTATGTACAGTAGCCTTAGCACGAAATACTATCGAATTCGCAATGTAAAGGGATCGACAGAACGGAGCATTGCGATTGGCGGGCTACACACGCACACAGGTTCACAAGAGGCAGTCAGTGCCAATCACAATGCTCCGTTCTCTCGAAACCTTTACATTACCAATTCGATAGGAGTTCATGCTAGTACTACAGTAGACGTTACGTAACGTTCAGTAGCTAGCCGCATCATTTCACAAATTCATTCGTGAGTTTGAGTTTATGAGTTATTTGAACTATAGCAAAAGAAAACACGTGGGTACGTATCTATTCATTAAAATAAAATTACCTACAATCCAATACGATCTCGATATAATTTATAATAATTATAATAATAATATAATATAAACACTCTTTTTCAATTAGTCTATTTGCAAAGTTTTACCTTGTTCGCCAAATGTATACCAGTAAACCAATGCCTGTTCTACTATTGCAATCAAGCAAATCATTATACTTAAACTAAAAATTAAAAACAATTAAATGAGTAATCAATAGGTCTGCAAAATTCCACTCATTCCATATTGCGAACTCTGTCGGTATCTGTATCTAGTTATGTACAGTAGGTAGGTACCTATAATAATAGTATGCATTATATGTAAAGCGATGTTCACTGAGGTAATTGCATTCATTGAATTATTTTTGCTTTATTAACCTTATAAATATTTGTGTGTGTAAATGCTATCTCTGATCCGTTTCCATCAATGTTGTGTCTGATTTATGGTCATCGTTCGTCCATCCACGTTGAATTTATTTTCTGCTTGAAACTGAAACGCGTTTGTTTATGCGCTTGAATTTTGAATGTGACAAATATAAATTAGCAAAACCTAACATCGTCCTATGATACTTGACCTACCTGTAAATGACCACATCTACTATTACTCACCTGTAACAAACAATAAATCAAGTTGAATATTTACATTAGGTACTTAATGCGGGATTTTCAATAAAAAATATTTTGAAAATTGTGATTTTTGAAATAATTTTGGCTGTAGTAGTAGGATAGATTTTTAACGTGAATGTTTTCGTACCCATAGCCCATAGCTCGCCTGGATGTCACGGTTATTTTCTTGGAACCGTAGTTCACCTAGGTGTTCTGTGGTATGCAGTTCGTTGTCATAAATGTTTTCAACAAATACGATGTTTTATACTCAAGTGTCCATACATAAACATAATGATAAACTATCTACTTATTTTCGTCGTATCTTTTCGGTTTAATATTATCTAAAAAGGTGATATTATTCATAGATTACATCATCAATTGCTCGCATTCAGCTTAATTTAATATAATATAGTATAGGAACGTTCTTACAGAAATATTTTTTAAACTAGATGGCTCGGCTAACATTTCGCCATATCCTACTATATAATATTATAAAGCCGAATGTTTGTGAGTGTGGATGTTTGTTTCTCTTTCACGCAAAAACTACTGAATGGATTTTAATGAAACTTTACTATAATTTAGTTTATACATCAAAATAACACATAGGCTATATATCATCACATCACCCTAACATCCAAGGGAGCGGAGCAATATTCATAAATCCCAATACATCCGGTAAATTCCCAAACACTGGCGCTAATATTGCTAACAATTACCGTTGTCATGACAACAATTGAGTAAGGGTGTTCACCACGCAAAATGTCAGTTACAATCAGAGAGGAACGCCCATGTTACATTTGTGGCAGGAGTACACGAGACAGACATAATTACCTTTTAACTCTATCTCCGTATGCGATTTTAACCGACATCCACGTGGGCGGAGCCGCGGGCGTCAACTAGTACATTATTTATCAAATAAAAATTCAAGTAAATATAACAATTCCTAATAAAATATTAAAGTGACATACGCGATATCTGCTCCATCCTATTTTGAATTTTAATCAAATAGGTATGATAATGAACTACTTATAAGATTCAATGCACTCCTATATTTATATCCTTTTAACTTTGATTTCGATTCACATATAAATACGAACTGGGTATGTACTAACTTATATTACATACTTTTTAAAAATAAATATATTTTTCCTTTCATGATAATTTATTTCTAAGTTTGTTCATCAGATATCGTTTAAATTATGCAATTATTATGAATTTATACTGGAAAATTGCAATTATTTGATAGGTAATAAGTAGACGTCGTTCTTTGGTTGACATTACTTATGAGTACTTAAAAGTACTCTCATGGGTCTAATTAACAGGCTAAGAAAACGTGCACATATATAACGTAGCTACTTAGTAGGTTCATAATTATGTATTATTATCCCCAGTGCCTCGGTAATAGAGATAGGTCACCAGGGTCACACATATGTCAATTGATGCACGTGTGGGTCAATGTTATGGTGCGTCCTGTCCGTAATGAATTACGTTACCGAAACGTGGACACTTAGCAAAAGTTACTCGTACATTCGCAGTCGCAAATTTGTTTGTATAAGGTTTTATATTTCATATTTTATTGAAGTGCTAGTATGTATCGTTCATGCCTTTATTTCCGTTGTAGTTGCAAATACCTAATACAAATACGATATTGGCATTGTTTGAAGTCACGCACATTAAAACTCATGAACTAAACCTGTTCAAAAGTTGTTCCTACTAGCGAGACTGCGATTCGTTTAGCCTTTTTTTATCGTGCACATAATCCCTCCGGATACCACCTCTACCACAATTGGTGGAAGTGATTATGTCGGACTAGAACCCACCAAAACACACGCCGTCCATGTGTCCTTGATTACCGGAGGTGAGATTATACAAGACGTATCTCTCGCACCCCGGTAAACCCGGGGACATGTCTTTTGAGATGACCCTCTTGCCCAAATGTGGGGTCCATGGTGTCCCCATCTAGCCCCTGGGTATGAGTGGCACTTTCCGCCGCTGCCGCTATGGCCTACTTCTACTTGAGTGACAGGCGGCTCCTACCTTCACCCCCATGCCCGTGCTTATGTGGGATGGAGGTCATTCTGCGACCTCCGACGTCCAAGTCGCCTCCGCTCATTGCGGGGAGATTAGTTTAGCCTGGAATAACACCTAATTACGCTACTTTTTATACATAGTTCTACTAAAATAATCTGCTAAAAGTTCTACTTTTTATAACAAATTGGTTTTCACTCTGGCGTAAACGTTGACAATACGAGGTACTGCTAGCTAGCTAGCCAGCTAACAGTAGCTTGTGTAGAGTTAACTTTGAATTAACTATATAGTCAAGGTTTCCATAGTCCCAGTTAAAGTTAGTAATAACTTTAACTGGGACTATGGAAAGAAATTGTAAAATTTCCTTGATAGGTAAAAGGTCTTTCGGTTCACAAGATAACTAGCGAAGAGATCCATATGACTTGTGTTTATTTGTCTTATCAGTAACCTCGTGTGGCGAAAACACGCTTGTCTTCATGCAAATAAAATTGAACGAACTACCGTTCCTAGAAAAGGTTCTTTATGTCTTAAGTCAAGATTTTATGACCAATATGACCAAATTCGTTATAAGAAGATTTATAGTAGGTATTACCAGCGTGGAGTGGATGTAGAGGTATTACCAGGCCTTTTTTCGGTATTGGACAGATTGGGTATAAACATAAACGGTGAATACATCTCCCACATTGGAAGGAATATTGTTGAATTGTTTAACAATATGCCTACCAGGGGCAGGTTATACCGCTTGGTAGAAACAGTTTCGAGAAAGAACTAGCTGGAAGGATCTAATTGGGTTGGGCAACATGTGGCAAATTACGTTGGGTTTTCTCCTCTCCCTATCATAATGCCTAAAAACATAGGTCTTTGACGAGCGCGTCCTACCTGTTATCTACAGTGGACAAAACGTGGACACTGTCTGTGGGATTAGTCTACCAATAGAATGGCACACGTCGCTCGGGCCATGGAGGCTAGGACAGCTTCTGTGCTGCCAGCACAGGAGACAAAACTATAGTTCTGGCTACCCTACTCACCGCCTGGAATATATCACATCGAATGGTTATTATTAGCCGCGTTATTCCGTAGGGTGGAGGTACTTCTCCAGTCGGACTGCTCAATTGGGACGGGAGATAGCGGCCCGTCTTACTTCCTTAAATAAAGCACTAATACTCCTATGTCGATAAATATGGAATAAAAGATCATAAAAAAGCTAATAATATTTGATATGGCTAACTTTACACAACAACCTAACCTCAAGTTAAAGTACCTACTGGTTGCTGTCCAGTTAGTGTCATTATTAAATTGATCCTTAACTGGCTATTTCCCGGCTCAGGGCGACTCCTGATTGCAGTTAAGTAGCAATAGGGAACTTAAAAAACTTTTACTAGTGGGTAGATTACTTTGGTTTTTACTAGTACATTTGGTTATTTTGGTTTCGGAAGCCTGTGTGTTTTCTCCAACATGATTTCTAAGGCAGTAGCGTTACAAACCTCGATAAAGTGACATTGAGATGATCAAACTTTACGTTTTATATTACATTTGATACTTAACAGTAACATAATATGTAGGTATTAGTAATAATTGGTTGGATAAATGTAGGCATTATAGATGCCTACAATAAATAAATCTATATTATATGTTTTATGATTTGATGAATGATATTCATTCAATACTTACCTATACTTAAATAAATGTGTTGTGAATATCTAGAATTAGACGATCGTTTACTAGAAAACAAAGGCGTTAAATAAACATGGTTGATTGATACAATGAAGTCATAATATGGTTGAATAGAATCCTTCACATAAATATTTCCGGTTTACACTTCGGTCGATTCTTAAAACTTGGTCTCTGTTTGTTTACACATAACAGCACTTATGGAACACGACGCGTATACCTTTCTCGCATTATGGTGTAGTGTAGGGTTTGGGGTTCTACAAACTGTTTACAGAATTTGTTAGGTTTGATTTGAAGATCACAACTATGAGTAAATTCGAATAACAACACATGGACAGATGTGATTTAATATACCATCGCTACTACCTATCTCGAATAATTTCTATTTCAATATTGAATAACAAACGTATTATTTGGTGTAGTGTTAAATACGAACCCTTCCTCTAAAGAAGCTGGGCCAAAAAGGTATGAATTCTTGATGTCGCAGATCACAGATTAGTCAGACAGTTTTAGGTGAACCCCTTCACTGTCTGATAAACAAACATATCCTTGTAATATCTTTGAGTACATATCTACATACAAATACACACACATACATTTCTGCATATATGTATTCCTACATATAATTATATACACACATCGGCACACCTCGACGTTCTGAATCTACATCAGCCATAATATAATTTTCGTGTCACAGTCGACTTGGCTGATTTTCATGATTTTGGAAGAGAAAATATTTTGACTTCATCCTAACTAACCTAACGCTCTTGGCCCATTCTGACTTCTATCGGCCCGCTCGAATGTAAAAAGATAAAATGATATACCTAGTCATTAAATTCTTTGCAGGTATTTGACAAATATCTAAAGTTGAGATAATTGACATGGCGTCGAAATACTTTTTATCGGGAAGTATTACTTCTTACTTTGCTGAACATTCCCGTTTATTTAAAAGCCAGTAGAATCATATTGTACTTTTTATACAGGCTGGTTTATACAGGCATCGGTCGACAATGCCACAGTGGCAAAATTATTTTTATGTAACTGCATATTTGATACATTACACATGCATATTTGTATGCATATTTGGTACATTATGGGAATTGGAAATTTTAAATAATTCCTCAACTGATAGGTGTGATCGCACAATTTTTTATACATACCTATACATAGTACCCATTGTGTAATGCTAATAATCATTAAATAAATACTTATTTCTTAATTTTCACCCTTATGATATAGTCATTAAAAATCACTGGTACTACATTGGTACTACCAACCAATCCATATTTTTATTATCTAACGGCGAAACGTTTGCCGAATCAGTTAGTATAATAAGTATAGTATGGTAACGTTCGTTTATAACAGTATTTGCCAACATTTTAGTGAATCAAAATCAACAATAAATAAGGTAGGTACCTCTTACAAGCTATTCCGCGGTTAGCTGCAGCTATTACCGATAAGTAAACAAAGATTAGAAATCACTGTTGTTGCACTTCTGAGACTAACTCTGTTTTTAAACACGACAACATTATAAAAGTTATCAGATCACTGAGCTGGGATTTACGTTACATTAATTGACGATGTTTTAATTTTTTTAGTTTATATTGTTATGCACACGCAACAATGTGCGCGTCGGTTATACACAGTTCCCGCGCAGGCGACTACTGACCTGACTGATATGAATAACGTCAGACTCAGGCAAGCAGAGGTGCGCTTGCGCGTACCACGCGACCTTCAAGTCTATGACTCTTAAATCTTAGCGCGCTTCAATCCATCCGTGAATAATTATATGAGTTGGATTATATAATAATATTAACACTGTATATAGGTATTTACCTATATTGGTACAATTTTGATTGTATTTTTCGTAGTGTGGAGTGAAGGAGGCAATATATTGATTTGCTCGCATGTGCACTACCGACTTGGTCCTACTTAACCAAGTTTCATTGGAATTCAATGAAGGGTAAAAATGCATAGGCATTAATAAAAGATAACATATAGGGGGTGTTAGGGGAACGCCCCCGAAAACACATTAAGGCGACTCTTGTATTTTTTACAGATATATATTCTGCTGAAACAAATTACCTACAAATTTATAGGTAATTGCGTAAAAAAGAAGAAGGGGAAATGATCGGTGTTGCTCGCATATATAGCGAGAGGATCATCCGTCCAGCTCAGACGAAAGAATACTTTCGTCTGAGAGAAATAATAATAAGTAAAACTAATAAGTAAAACTTTTTTTTTAAGATGTGACTGCCATCTAATCCCCCAACCCCATGAGAAGGCTACACCAGAATTGTAACGTATTGTTGCTATGAAATAACCTCGGCTTTTGTAGCTTTAATAAAATTTTCTACTGTAAACAATGGGTATGGCCAAGCATACCTATATGAACACGTACGATATCAAACTTCGTAATCGTTTCCACAATATATTAAGTACCTAGTTTCGGTTCGTATGGGCAGAAATTAACAATCTACAGTTTACACTCCTAATCGATGTAGGTTAGTTATGCAATAGGTAATTATGTTTTATGGAATATTGTCCAGTGATTTTAATGTAGGTGCTCCCCCAAGGACACTCACCGTAGTGAAATTAGTGGTCCCGTGCCGAACCTAGGAACTAGAAAACCTGTTCACTGGGACTTAATGTGAAAACCTTAGATTACATTAGGACATTACATTAAAATTGATTGATAAACTTTTGCCGTCATCTAACTGGTATTGTAAAAGAGGAAAGGTTTGATTGTTTGTTTGAAATGAATACTCGCTGAAAATACTGGTTTCTGAACCGATTTCATAATTTTTTCACCGTCGTCGTTGGAAAGCTACACTATTCCCGATAAATATATGCTATAATATCATCACGCTACCGTGCAAGAGAGCGGAGCAATAATCATAAATCTCAATAGACCCGGTAGATTCCCATAGGTACATACGCGCTAATATCGCTAACAAACGGGAACTGAAAGTGATTTGTCAAAGTGCTATCAAATATCTGTTGTCAAAATGATTGCATGAGGGTTGGGGTGGAGGAGGGTAAGAGCGAGAGTGAAAGTGAAAATGGGAGTGAGAGGAGGAGTAGCATATAGGCTTCGAAACTATTGATCGATTTGAAAAATTCTTTCACCGATGGGAAACTACATCGTCCCCGGATGACATAAGCTTAATTATGTCACAATATACTTGCGTTCTATGGTTATGCCTTGGTTTATATTTTCATATTCGTACATGAAAAAGAGGGTAGTAAAAGGGTTCGTAGTAATTACCGCCTAAAGTAATTACCGTTATTCACTAACTGAACTAACGTTAACTAGCGTGTTAGTAAATCTAAATGAAAAAATCGTCAACGCGCGTGTGCAGGATGCCAATTTTTTTTAAATGCGTGCAATAATATATTAAATTTATGAAAATAAACATTACGCTACGTTCGTACGCTTCCTGAAATTTGGCAAACGTCCACAAGAGAAGAGCTTGGATGAATGAATGATTGGATAAAATTTACACGCTTGCAAGTATGTTAGTGTGTCAGGCAAGAATGGTAGACGCAGACGTTGAGGTTCTGAAGCAATTGCGTTCGGATTGACATATTTTTATTGGAATAGGATTGACATTAGGGCGGATGCTTTGAATAAATAGTGTAACCTTTTATATTAACACTCGCCAGATGCTAGAAATCGTAATGTTATTGCAAGACTATATTTAGCTGGAATAAGTTCTCTGAAAATCTGTATCTTTCTTGGCTTTTATAGCATAAGCGTATGTGCAGTTTATTTTCTAGCTTGTTTATCGTATAAAATAACCCTTGGATTTACGCTAGCTTTTTAATAGTTTACTTTTATTTTCAATTTATAAGCCTAATAAGTAATAAATTCATTATTGTTTAGAATAAAGTAAATAATAAATACATTATTGTTTAGAAACATTTGGATATTCTATTCTGGACGTTATTGGTCACCTTCTGAATAAATCATATTCATGCATAAATTTTTAATGGAACTCCACTTTCTATAAGCCCTTTATTTTTGTTGGTACTTTCAAAATGGACGGTATAAATTTTAGGATTTTAGTTCACTGTATTCGAGGTCGAAAATACATAAATGATATTAATTCAAAATAATTATTTTATTCACCCGATCAGCTTATAGCTCAGGTATTGTAACAGAAAATGGGGTATGCGTAAGGGATACAAGATCAATGAGTCCGTCCCATACTGTCTCAACCTAAGATCTATATAGTTCCCTCTTCTATTTGCAGTAACGTCATCTAGGTTTTTTACAGTCCAATAGGTATCGGTTTTATTCCAAGCCTGTCAAACATATTATGATATATATTAGTAGTTATGATAGGTAAAAGAACCGCATTTAGGTTTAAACTGTCAAAAATGAAGAATAAGGGCGAAATTCGACTATTGCACTGGTCACAGTAGTTATAATTAGGTGTTGTACATTTAGCCCAAGTACAAAAGTCTGACGTTACGTATACTACCGCGAATTATGATTAAGTA
This sequence comes from Pelosia muscerda, assembly GCA_963691645.1. Taxonomy (NCBI): domain Eukaryota; kingdom Metazoa; phylum Arthropoda; class Insecta; order Lepidoptera; family Erebidae; genus Pelosia; species Pelosia muscerda. The sequence goes on along the minus strand of OY829098.1, from coordinate 17,131,593 downwards.
CCTGCCTATATTAGTCATATCGTTCAGTCACGGATAGCGAGTTCTTGCAACTATTTTAAAACATTACGTCAATGCGCTTCCGAAACTCTGTTTACGTATGCTACGGTTTAAGGATTTTGCAGTTCATGTCGGTTATCGCGAACTTAGGTCATATACTATTATTTCCGTTTCAACTCAAACACTTGCAATCAACAGACCAAGACTATTAATAAGAAAAAGAAACCAAGTACTCCAGTAGTGCCGATGACAGTGAGCTGTGAAAAATACCATGAGGCTCTACCGTCACCGCTGCACAGGGCAGGGTGCACCCGCCGTCCAATGTTATGCAAACGACACGCTGTAACGGCGTGGAACGAACTCGGCGGTTGGGTCTCGTAGTGGCTCTCTGCATGAAACCTAGGCCATGTTCTTTTATGGGCTTCGAAACACGCCTCCTGGGTCAAGAAAAACCAGCCTCATAGTGGAAGGCATTCCCATTGAGATCAAGCCATACATGATGTACCTGAAGCTTCGATGGCCGATGGTCCGAAGTCTTGTCTCCAAGCTAAAAGGCGCGGCCGACGCACGGGAGGTGCTTGAGGGGGCCGGATAATTTCTGAACGAGACTCTACTAGGGAATCGTGTGATCTATTGCGCTATTCGGGTGCCCTTTTTACCACTTAGGTGGCAGACAAGCACACGGCCCACTTGATGGGAAGCGGTCACCGTGGCCTATGGACGTTTGCAACAACAGGGGCGTCACACACGTGCTGCCTACCATGTAGAAACCTTCTAATGCCCTTCTTGAAGAACCTTGTTTCAAGCAATACAGTCTTTACAATAATTTTATGCAGCACATTTACCATTTTTGTGGCATACAATCATTAAATTACGTATTACAATAAATAAAATTAGACATTACACACCAATATACTTATTAGTATTTTTTTTAGCAAATGCAAGTCAATTTGTTATATTTAGTCGTAATATTATAAATAATAAATTAATTCAGAATATGGTTTTAATAAAACAGGCCAAAAATAAAAGTTCTTAAGAAATAAACGTTTACATTACATCAATATGTAGAATTAAATGGAATTCTTAATAGGTATAAAATAATAATAAAATGAAGAATTTAAAAATCCCCCAACACAAAGATATAACTGATCAACCATGGAGCGTTTTGAAAATATGTGGGAGTGCTTTAACAGAGTTCCTCGGATACGACAACGATTGAATTTTTGTATCAGGGATTTTTTATTTCTAACCTAAATTAAATTTATAAAAATCTCAATTGTACAGAGTATGGGTAGGTAAAATACATAAATTCGAAATTTTTTATTTCTTTTCGTGTCAATAATCCACCAATGTTTATACCACTCCGGAATAGAACCTTGCTATATCGACTGCACCGTCAGTGGCTCCAATCAGGTCGTATTTAGTGCAGGAGGTATATATATTATTATAAGGGGCACGAAACTAAGTGCGTCATGTACTGCACGGAGGCACCGCAGTCACATGCGGCTAGACCCAAGCCTCGCATTCCCCACCTGCATAGATTTTGCCTCGACCGACCAGTGTGCGAAGACGGTTGAGAGACCGCCATACCGGCCATGGGAGTTTGTGGCCAGGAGCCAGTTTCACAGACAGCTGTAAAAAAGTAATACGAAATTATCATCAAAATGCATTTAGGAAGTACTGTTTTTGAACATCGACTTGAATTTTTCAAGCGGCCAATAAAAACGAAATTTATTGAAGAGTTGTACAATTTTGAAATCAACTTACAACCAAAATATAAATAATGGAAATAGTTATTAAATTACAGGAATAACGAACTCATGAATCTGTAAGAAAATTTCGGCAATTTTATATGTAAAGACCTATTATTTCCATCCGTGATGACTGTACTTGGTAAGAGAGACACTGTCCAGACTTCCGATAGAGAACCAATTTCCTATGAACGGGTGTTACAAGTTTACCTATGTAATGTAACGCCAGCAGCTGTCTGACAGTTGTTTACCCGTTAATGTTCCGATTGATAGCTCAATGGTGGATAGTGGAAGTTAATTTCCAAACTTAATTATTATTTCTTTATATTATATTCAAAAATGAAATTTATTTATGTATATTTATAAATTTTTTATAATTTTTTTATAAACTAGATTTCATTTAATTGCTCTAAAATGAAGAAAATATATTTTGAATGCAATCAAACCCACCATACAGGAAATTATATAATTCATATTCACGTAAATAAAAGCTAGAGAACACTAACATATTTTTTTTCAAAAGATGTAATAAATTTATTTCTAAGCAAACGATAAAAACGTCTTTTTGGAATTAAATAATACTTAGGAGATAGGTGCGATGTTTGAAATCTCGCGACAAGCTTTTAGGTAATAGGTACTTACATATATTTTTTATAACTTAATAAAATGGTGGGTTTAATTGCATTTCTTTCTTTAAGAGCATTTAAAAGCATTCAAACGAGTACAAACTCGTCGGCTTTATTTTGTTTAGTCTAGGAGTAGGTACCTATGGCCACCTTCCGACTCCATCTTGAGATCAGCTTCATGGTACCGTATTATTGCATTGCCACCGAAGTTACGTATGTAAACCAAATCTCAACCTAATCTAACGACGGAAAGTGGTTCTAATGTAACTCGCAAGATTGGTCCTATACCACCCATACTAACAGAACAAGGCAAGTTAAATAAGTGGTTTCAAAAAACTTTTAAATGAGAGTTAACTAATTTATTTTTTGAAACCTGTTCGAATCATTGCAAATTATATGAAATATGCTGAAGTGTGTAAAAAATGCTAAAGTGGTAAATATATTAAATATCAACCTTATTCCATTAAAACGAACTTAGCTTTAATAGTGTGCAACAACGTCCTTATATTACTACAGTCGCATCATACTAAAGTCTATTTTTAACCCTCGACGTAAAGACGACGGGGTGTTATAAGTTTGACGTATCTGTGTGCGCGTGTGTGTGAGTATGTGTGCGTGCGTGTGTGCGTGCGCGGACGGATGAACCGGTGAACCAATTTTGATATATTTTTTTGTTTGAAAGGTCAATTAGTCGTGAACGATCAGATCGGACCGCGTTGGACCAGTGAGGAATGTCATGATATGTGGAAGTGCTTTACCCCAGTAAGGGTCTCCCGATACGATGATAATATAATAATAAAAAAATAATACTTACGCCATTTTTGGTCGCGGGCATCTTGAATTCGTAATTTGTCATATGCTTTGCACATGATTACGTAGACACGGTTCTAATACCAAACTTCCAAAAATTCTCAAAATTAGATTCTATTCTCCAAACACATATTTATATTCAAGTGTCTACATATCAGTTCATAGGATGATGAAGGCAAATCTTGAATTGATGTACTTAATAGTTGCACATTACAATATGCTTGCGTAAATTTAGGCTTGCATAAATATGCTACAGGGGCATCTACAGACACTGCCTATCCAAATTCAAATACAGTATATATTTATTTTACTTGGTATATCTGCAAAACAGCATATCCCTATAATTTACATGATTTGGGTAGGGTATACAGCGTTTATTCGTCTCTAGGGTATGCATGTCACTGAAATCCTGTAACGTGTGTTTGAAGATACTTGTGCAAATTTCAATAAAGTATATTTGTGGAAGCCTAGACTTGCGCTTACCAAAATGAGGAACAATGGGAGAATTAGACGTCTTGGTTTTAACTTCAGTTTGTTTATACATTTAGTACATACTACAAAAGAGTCTTAACGAGGGGCTCGAGATTTAACTCAGTAAAAGTGAAACGGAAGCAGTCGGAATACCCATTTGTCTTATATTATTTTACTAGCGTAACTTCGTCTGCGTCACCTCGTTTTTGCAACATTTTTCATTCCTTCTCCGCACCATGATGTGTAAAGCTGAATAAAACGAAAATTTCATAAAAATACCTCACTGCAAAAAAGACAGGTGGCGCCATTTTGCGAGGCCATGTTTTTTTCATGAAATTCTTGTTTCATTCAACTTTACTAACACGATTAAGAGCTTCGACCGAACGACCTGTGTGCGCAGACGGTTGAGGGACCGCCATACCGGCCATCGGAGGTTGTGCCCGGCAGCTAATTTCTTCTGGTGTCGTAAGAAGTCAAAGGGTTGTGGCATTTTCTCTCTCCATAGAGACACTCTCATCGCAGCAGGGAGTTCGTGTGCGGCGTTCGTATTTTTTACGAAACTCTTAAAACTCTTCAAGCAGGGTCTAGGTGGTTGATGTCTGAGGCAGTGTCGGGAGTTCGTCTCTTGTTTTGCCTTCTCAAGTCTGCATGTTTTCCAATCTAAAACTTTGTATTTACCTAGTTTTATGTAAAATTAAAAATTATCGACACCAGAATTCAAGATGGCGAAAAATACAACGAACAGAAATCCTACCACGCAATTCGAAGTATAGATTGCTGCTGACCGGTTTTTTTGTAATTATTTCATTAGTTATGGCACGTTTACACCAGGTCGACAGTCGACTTCGCTTGCTAGCCGAAGTCGACAACCAACCCGTTGTAAACACGAGGCGACGATCGTCCTTCAGCAAATGAATGGTCGACATAAGTGCGGCCGGCGCACGGCCGTAGGTGATTTGGACGCCTTCGGCAGGCGAATTCTTCAAATATATCGTACTTACGAGAAGTCAAATTCAAATACACTGACACGATTTTAGTAAACTGGCAGTAGACGAAGTCGTTGGTGCACTTTCGACTATGCCTTCGGCAAACAAAAGTCGCTCGGCGAAGGCGGTACACGACTTGGTGTAAATATATCTTCGACTACGCCGCCTTCGGCAGAGGATTTGCAGGGTAGGCAGCACGACGCCTCTGGTGTTGCAAACGTCCATAGGCCACGGTGACCGCTTCCCATCAGGTGGGCCGTGTGCTGCTTCGGGGATTACCTGCGTCGGATTCAGAAGGAGCCAACGTCCGAGTGCCATCACTGTGATGCGAGCGAGGACTCGGGGCTGCACACGTTGACCGAATGCCCGGCGTGGGAGACGCCAAGGCGGGCCTTAGTGACAGACCTAGGGGTGGGAGTTGTCTCGCTCGCCACCTTGCTCACGGCGATGGTACGATGCGCGAGTGCTTGGGCAGCCGCCGCCTCCTTCTGCGAGCAAGTTATGCTCGAAAAGGAGGAGGCGGAGCGGGTCCGGAGAAGACTCCGGGCCCGCACTGCCCGCGATGAGCGGAGGCGACTCGGACGTCGGAGGTCGCAAAATGACCTCCGTCCCCCATGAGCGCGGGCCTGGGGGTGACGGGTGGAGCCGCCTGTCACCCTAGCAGAAGCAGGCCACGGCGATGGCACATAATGCCACACCATACCCAGGGTCTAGATGGGGACGCCATGGTCCCTACTTTTAGGGAAGAGGGTCATCTCAACAGAGATGTCCCCGGGTCTGCCGGGGTGCGAGAGATATGTCTTGTATAATCTCACCTCCGGCAATCGAGGATCCATGGACGGCGTGCGTTTTGGTCGGTTCGAGTCCGACATAATCACCTCCATCGGTTTTGGTGGGGGTGGTATCCGTGGGGATTTTGCGCACGATAAAAAAAAAAAAAAAAAAAAAAAAAAAAAAAAAAAAAAAAAGGTGGGCCGTGTGCTTGTTTGCCACCTACTTGGTATAAAAAAAAGGAAAGATGTTCGCCGAAGGCGATTGTCGACTTGGTGCAAATGAGTCTTTACAAACCTATGGCTGCGTGCCCACACGCTCGGATTTAGGTGGTCGTTACTTTTAAATATCTACGGTTCTATCCAATTTACGTCAGATTTAGAGTCTCACCAAGAACTTTCAAATAAAAATCGAATCGGAATCTGTTCAGTAGTTTTTAGCATCCACCACGCACGCACAAATGTCAAGAGCTTAAAATAATATATAAAGTAGGTACTAGCTGACCCGGCAATCTTTGTTTTGCCTTATGAATTATTTCTAGGTTCTAGATGAAAAAAAAAATCGTCCAAGAATTAAAAAAATAATTTAAGAGTGACGACCCTTATCACTTAGGGGTATAGAAAATAGATAGTAGCCGATTCTCAGACCTATTGAATACGCATATAAAATTTGATAAAAATCGGTAAAGCCGTTTCGGGGGAGTACAGTAGTAAGTAACATTGTGATATGGAAATTTTATATATTAGATATATATATTAGTTTATGTATTCAGTATTTGTTATTTGATACAGCACACGTAATTTTTTATAAATCTCCAATGTACAGACAAACACTTGCCTATAAAGTATATACTTCCTACAACTGTGTATCTAGAAGTGTAATGTTATAGGCCTACAAATATAAAACCAAATGAGTTGTTTTGCAGTGATACGAGACAAATTGATTCTTTATCAATCACTGATTAGATACCTCGAAGGAACGAAGACATTAGTCTTATCGGCTATTTACACAATGTTACTGTATTGTTTCGAAATGAAATAAGAAAACAAGACTTTTCGACATTCAACATGTATTTCAAATGGAACATTCATGGAATAATATTATCTCTCCATTTATCTTAAGGACATTTACTCTAATTTTGTGAATAATATATTTGTTTGTTATAGTAAATAATAATAATTGCATAATAGATAATGACTGACTCTTATGGCAAACATGTAATGGAGTAGACTGTTATATAAACATTTGATTTAAGACTTATTCTATGATCTATATACCTATGTATATATTAACATTTAGGAAAAGGACAGATTGAAGACTAAAATAAATATTTAACATATTTATTATTTTATATAGCTGATAATTTTGAGCAAAATGCACGGTACTGACTAAATAGTTGAAATGTAAATTTTATACAGAAATATAGTATGTTTGTATAATGTAATATACTTCTAAAACAAATGTTCCAAAAATGTTCATCACTAACATTTGGACCATAGATTGAAATTACCGTTAAACCGAGTAGATATTTTTACTAATTTATACAGCATGCAAATGCCTAATAATTACGATTTTAAACTTTTATATATAACACTGTGCTTAATATTTACGTATACTTAAATTCATTTAACATCAATATAACAATAAAGCATCGTATCCACTAACTAACATTTGATGCGCAGTACATGACGCTTAACAAGTTCGGCAACGTTGATGCGTCACATGACGCGTGCCTTGTTTGACGACGATTAGGCAAGGGGATACTAAGTTTTAATGTGGTTTCAGTTTAATATATCATATAACCGTATTCATTAGCCTAATTGTCGTTAGATATAATCGTAATACTCGGCATTGGCAGCTAAAATCACATAAATAAGGATGAATAATGAAGCATTGTAATAAACTATCGAAACTGTCAAGTTTCTAAATTACACCTTGGTGCTTTACAACATATAAAAATTAATTACAACTCAATAATTATTTACAATTAAACATATAACAGCGTCTGGCACGACACATCACTCATAGGTATTACAAATAATTAAAATAGACAAAATTAATATCACAGCAAAGAAATGTTTAAGCATCATCGCGTTTTTATTTATAGTGCGATTTGCCTACTTAGCCTGTAACGCATGGGTCCAAATTCCAATAGAAATCCATATCAACAGAAGTAGGCAACATATGCGCACACGGTCGCTGTTTCTTATTGATATTTAAATCCTGCGCTAGCGTCGGTCCCAATGGGGTTAAATCTCAACCAAGTTTGAAAGAAGTTCCCTCTCCAGGGTCCAATGTCGCAGGTTTCTCTGGGAGAGGGCGATTAATCATTTTGGCTGACGTATTAGATGTTGTCGATTTTATTGACGATGTACTGCGTGGTCCGGTTGAGTTATTTATTGACTTAGAAGGTGAATTTATTTGGACCCCAGCGGTTTTTTCACGGACTGCACGAAGGTATGGACCGCGCGGTACAGCTTGCTCAGCTACAACATCTGGCATGTTGCCCAAGAGGGTCCTCTTCTCTTTGTCATTATTCGCTATCTCAGCGTACAGATGCACAGCTAGATCTTTAGGCTCAAAGTATTCGTGTACAAGCGCCGTTTGCCTGTTATAGGGTGACTGAGGCTGTAATGCTTTAATTGGGATGGTTTCAGTTCCCACGCTCTTCATTTGTTTATTGTTCCTTCCAATGCGAGTCGTGTTTTGATAAGGCAGCTCATATATGTTCTCTTGGGTATTTAAGAATTTTGGAGTAGTTGCCTTTTGATCTTCTTCAATTTTTGTAAGTACATATAAATGTTCAATAGTTTCACGAGCTTCCGTATAGTTTTCCGGACTTTCCAACCTTTCCTTCAAATTTTGTAGAAGTTCCTTCGTCAGTTCCTCAGGTAATGTTTGTGTAGCTTTTTCTTCGGTTGGAACGAGCTCTTCGTGGAGACTTGCTTCTTGTACACTTTCTTGGACTCTCGTTGGCTCATTTAAGCAATGCCGTTCTGAGTATTCATTAACTGAGAGTCGGGAAATAGATCTAGCATTATCTAATCCATTAGCCATACCACAAGAAAACATTCGATCGCAAAAAGATCCGCATGATGAATTAGAGGAAATTAGAAAATTTTTCACGTTGATACAATAGCCCTTGCGCCTCATCCATCGTATTAAACTTATCAACATTACTATTACCACACATCCCAAACATGTGACTATAACTATTCCTATAACTTTTTTATCACGGTCACTTATGATTTGTTCGTTTTTGTTTTTGTGAGGGAATCTTGGATTTCTAATTTCGGTTGTACTACCATCTGCTTTTCTTTCGTATGATTTACAATGGATGGTCAGTGAGTCTTCTTTGCAAACGCCATCAAGGAATTTCTCGAATAATATATTCTGTTCTGGTTCATTATAGCAACGAGCCAAAAATTCGTTTACTGTGCAGTGACTTTCGAATTTATAAATTTCTGCAGATTCAATGTCTAAAACGTCTTCAAGCCAATGAGTTATATTGCAGTGGCAAGTGTGACCGTAGTAATTCTTCTTATAAACGACGGTGTAAGATGGGTGAGATAGAGCCTGTCCTATAAATTTGAGACTGTAGGGTTGTGCAGTTTCAATTTCATTTTCTATAAAAATAAGCTTATGCACTGATTGCTCGTGTGTATTCATTGCAACTATGGCATTCGGCACAAGTTCGTCGAAAGAGTTTCTCTCCATCTGTAGCTTAGTCCATGACGAGAGTTCTATACTGCTGCTCATGAGCTTGTGGAATTCGCTATCACTTATGGTAACTGATGCTACGGTAATGTTGATAGCACCGGTCTCGATGTTTTCAATCCTGAAAAAAATAATTAAATATTACTTCAATTGACACTACATTTTCGTGTCAATATGTCTTGTCAAGAAAATTGCAAAGAAAAGAAATGGCACCCTCATCTATAGGTATATTCTATATCTTCAGTTTTGTATGATTAATTGATGGTTTTCTTGTCTTGGCATGCTATGCTCATATTTTATAGGGACGCCTAGTATGTTACATCCATAAAGAACTTACAAGGTGTGTGAAATATTAAGATTCCCGACAGCTGATTGCAGAGCCCTTGAAGCGAGCAGTTGAATTCGACATCCAAAAAAGTATAGATTGTTGATGAGTGAACGTTGAGAAAATGCATCTTCGTCTATATTTTCGATTGAACTATTAAGCGCCATTACAATGTTATAGGTGTTCGCCGAAAATGCTCCTGCATGGATGCCGTTAATTTTCACGTTGTCTAATACTATCTCAGCCGCTGAAGACCCAAATGCGTGGTGCGGAACATCCGGAACAATTACGTTTTTCATGTGAATCTGAAACATGAAAGTTGCTATCTAAAAAATCAGCTATTAAGAAAAGTACTAGGCAACAGTAATTCGCTAGTGCGTTACATATATCTTTCGCAGTGCTCAATTCTGTAATATGAACAAAACTATATATATATACTGACCGACATTCCTGGACCATGTTCACCGACATTAGCAGCAGAGGGGTCCAGTTTGAAAGAACCCGGGCCGAGCTGAAGAGAGTCTACGTTAGTGATGTTCATATTAAGGAGCCAGGAGAAAGCCGGGCCTTCGGTAGACACGCTTTGACAGTTCTTTATTGTCACGGAGAGAGGACCTGGAATCAATTAATTTCTTTCATTAATGAACAGACTATGGCATGTAAAAATTTTGCGCTTATGTATGTAAATCGGAGTGTTGCTTATATTTTTTTAAACCAATTGTTTTGCGCAAAGATTTTATTGCCCATACATAAAACATAGTTACAACACATAAATAAACGCTTGTTCAACATTAGGCAGCTGCAGTCCCTTCCGTAAAAACCAATGTTAGCCTTATTAACAGTAAGAGCAAACGACTCCGAAGTGTAAGTTTTGGAATGCAACTGGACATCATCAATAGGTAGTTAATAATTTTATTTAAGTACTAGCGGACCCAACAGAGTTCGTCCTTTCAAAAAGATGTGTAATGTGGCAGTTTTTTGTTCCTACCTATTTTATTGTCTTTGCAAAAAATTCTCCTGAACAGAACGGCGTTGAACTCACCCGGGCGTTGTGAATAAAAAATATTTAAACAACTTCAACGAACATTTAACTCATTTCCCTGTCCTCACCACATGCCCTTCCCGCTTTCCCTTGCCCTCCCTCTCCCCTTTCCTTAATTCACCTTTTCCCTCTCCTATCCCTTAACTTCATCATATCCTTCATCTCTCCCCTCCTCATTTCCCATTTCACCGTTCTCCCCTCATCATTTCCCATTTCACAGATCTCCTCTCTTCCACTTTTTCTCGTATACCCCTCTTCTTTTTGTCCTAACACCCCGCCTCTTTCCCTAGCCCTACTGCTCGCCTGCCCCTCCTCTTCCCCCATAATCGCCCCTCCACATCCCCCAAACATCTTACGCACTGTATTTTCAATTTATAATTTCCCACCTGTCAGGTATATTTTTAAAAGGATATGTGGGAGAGTGTGTGTTTTTGCACACTGAACGTTACGCTATGGTTATGATCTTAATAAAAAACGACTCATCAAATGTCAATATTTGCGCCCGTGCATCGGTATAGTTTTCTTAAACAAGGATTCTTAAATTTTCTAATTTACAGCGCAATTTTTTAAATTCTTTCTGTTATAAGAACCTTCTCCTGACACAAACACAACAAAAAAAAAACAAATGGTGAAATCGGTCCAGCCGTTCACGCGTGATGGCGTGACCAAGAAATATAGGGTTTCATTTTTATTTAAATAGATGTACTTTGTATAGCGGTAATAAAGTGCAAATTAGCTCATTGACGTTAGGAACACGCCTAGGTACATTGCTTAGACAACAATGAGTGCTTGTAATATATAAAATTTATGTAATAGCATAAAGCTCTAATTGACTTCACGTTTTAGTTAGAAAACGTCTGTATGGGAAAAAGAAAAGGGGTGTTTTTAGGGCTTTTCCGGCCATTATCCGAATTTTTCTCGCCGTAAAAACCATCCTTGAACTTCAACGAACATTTAAAAAAAAATGGTTAAATTGGTTGTTAACTTATACGCTTACAACACATTGAGCAATTAATTTTTATATCATAGATTTATTTTATTCTTTATTGCACATGTGAATGACTTTTATACAAATCAGTGAGATGTCATGTTTAAAGGCAAGCTTGATCAAGGATGAGTTCTCTTCCATCAAACCCGGGAGTGCACAGAAAAGTTGCAATCAATCCAAAAGGCAAAGTATTGTGTGCATTCATGTAAAGATTTATTAAGTAATATGGGGAGTCATACAAATATATACAACAGAATACAAAATAGTTCATAAACAGTGATAGAATTTCAATTAAGAATTGTGTACATCTACCAATGCGTGAAAGGAAACCTACCTACTTTTCAAAGTTTTACAATATTTAGTTTTTCACTACATAGTATAATACATAGAGGCTTTCTCTATCCCTATGTATGCTCAAATCTTAAAAACTACGCAACGGATTTTGATGCAGTTTTTTAATAGATAGAAGTGATTGAAGGGGACTTTTATATGTATATAAAATCATGCTACAACCAACTGTTATGTTGCAAAAACAGGGTGACGCAGACGAAGTTGCGCCCGTCAGCTAGTATAATTATAATTTACATAAAAAGCACAATTTGAGACATGTTTATCGATATGAGTATTTCCACATTTCCCCACATCACTAGCGCTGACCAAATGAAAGAGATAGCGTTAAATCTGCAAGGCTATTGCATACACTCGCAGCCAACCAGTATAAAATAACGTTCCACGACAATCTTTTGCGGTACAAAATATAATTTGAAATTGTGTTAGGTATTTAAGTTATTGGTTAAATTATATACTATTTACAACAATTTGTTGCCTGAATACATAATAATAGATAAAACATAACATAAACTCATGCCTATATCCCCGAAGGAGTATACAGAGGTGCTAGCACCCACATTTCGCCAGTTTATGTTTTGGTCCCAATGTAATAGGTGGCGAGCCTATTGCCATTAACCGGACACTTATGAACCTACGATAAATACACACATAACTTCAAAAAGCTTCGAAAAGTCATTGAGTGTGCCATGGTAAACCTGGGATCGAACCGATACCTCGTCTCAGCAGTCCATTACCCATACCACTAGGCTACCGCGGTTTTAATTTAATAGATACCACTCACAAATATATATATATCACTTATCATCCAGCCAGCCAACCAGTAGCCTAGTAACTATAGTAAGCGTTAAAGTAGATTTGATTGTGTTAGAAGTGGATTCACGTCGGTAGTGTAATGGCTAGGATTCGATCACAGGACCTTTCGGTCGTCTCTTTAACAGCTAAGCTATCGATGCTTCGTCTTTACCTGCCCATAAACATTGCTTCTTGTGTGCGTGGCATTTATCTCTAATTTTTGTTGGACAGCGTACGACAACTTAAAAATAATGATACTCTGGTATATCATTGTTTTAAGTTGTCGTACGCTGATCAAAGCAAGTCGTTTACTGCCTGAATTAATTTAATTATGGCTAGCAATCGATAAATGGTTTTGTAGAAATCTACCAAGTTGTCAATAGTAGTATGCGGCCTGAATGCAGATTATTAAGACAATAACTTAAACATCTGTGAAAAATACACCACGTATGTAAGGCACATGACATGTAACTGGGCAGGCAGGCCGAGCTTGATCTCACAGAACATAGCGTTCCAATTGAAGACATTTTGAAAGATGGGCCGGCGAAAAGCACTGGAAGCCATCAGGTTTCCACAAAAGACTTAATGACAATAGAGGAAGCTGTATAGTGTGTAAAGGCAGGTATTATTGCTTACCCCTGCGAGCAAAAAGCGTGAGTGAATCTATGTATACATAAAATATACATTCTTAATTTCACAAATAACTAAAAAATATATTACTTATTTACGAGTAAGTATGAAGTAAGAGAGCGAGTTGAAAAAGCGCGTAGCTGTGAACCAACCAACAAGACCTTACAAGACGTGTTGCACAAAGAAGAAATTCAACTAACCTGTAATTTTAAAAGGTCGCACTACGTGGTCGGATGCCGATCGAGAAAAGATAGCATTGAAACCAATGAAACAGGTTTCCATTCAAGTACTTGGTTTATAAAGAAATCTTTCAGTTTTTGATAACTGGTGAGCTCCTTAAAATCCAGCTTATGAGCACTTAACAGCACTAAAACGTTCCAATACAGATATCACATAGTCATCATCATCATCATCATTCTCTCAACCAGTTGGGATCTGGTTTAACTAAGACGCGGCTGAACTTCGAAAATATCGAAGTATCGTGAAAGCTTAGGCACCCAGATGACCTGCAATAGTTTCAGTAGGTGACAGTGACATTTGATGAGTCGTTTTAAATTAACATCATAACCAATAAGTTCAATGCGCGAAGACACACACTCTCCCACATATCCTTTTAAAAATATACCTGACAGGTGGGCAATTATAAACTGAAAATACAGTGCGTAAGATGTGTGGGGGATGTGGAGGGGTTTTTTTTATTTAGGACACGTCAATTTGACTTCACCCCTCTTGATGGTAAGCTCAAGGCAAAGTCTCAGGAACGAAGGTCACCAATACAAACACGTAAAGTGCTACAATGGTGGCACTCAGCTTGACGGTGGAAGAGGAAGGGCAGGCGAGGAGCAGGGCTAGAGGAAGTGGCAGGGTGTTAGGACAAGAAGGAGAGGGGCATACGAGGAAATGGGAAATGAGGAGGGGAGGATAAAGAAGACGTATAAGAGAGGGAAAGGGTGGATTAAGAGGAGAAAGGGGGAAAGGACGGCAAGGGAACGCGGAATGTGTTGTGGACGGAGATGGGGATAACAGAAATGAAAAAAAAGGTAATGGGGATATGGGGAAAATTGGGAAGAGTTGTGCGTGTGGAGAAATGAGGAAAATGGGGAAGTGGAGGAATGCGAAACAGGAAATGGGGAAAAGTAAATCGGAAAATGAGAAAATCGGCGAAATTGGAGAGTATTTTAAGATTGGGGTAATGGGAAAATCGGGAAAAATTGTTAAGTGGTTTAGGGGAGAAGTAGTATAGAGGGGAGTAGAGAATCTAATAGAGTCGAATAGAGCACTTAAAATTTACAGGGCGATAATCTACATCCACTCGAGCGGAGCCGCGGGCAACAGCTAGTGAAATATAAATGCGTATTGACAGGTTATTTGTTTGTATTATGATAATTTCACAAAGCGGCATATGTAATATTTTCGTCCTATCTACCACCAGAGACAGAAATAGATGCGTAAGTACACATTATGTTAGTCAGATTCTAGGTGTTATGAGTAAGAAAAATATAAAAACATTCTGCGATTAAACTACTACATTTATACTTAATTGATTTTTGGTACAACCTGGAAACTGCATGCTGGATACGTTGATGACCTTATGCTTTAGTGAATGTCATTACCCGTGGTTTAACTGCATGGTCCCATTGGATGCATGAAAGGTATTTGTTTTACCATGGTTCTACTAAAATATGGCGTGGAAGGTTATAAGACGGTTGCAGTCAGTTACCTAGTTACCTATGCTAAAATTAGGGTGAGAAATTATTTCCTTAAAATCAAAATAAGTAAGTAATTAACGTAATAATGATGAGACTGGTCGGTTTCAGCACAAATGCTATGACTAAAATGTTAATACCGTACCTAGGCGAAATGTAGTTGATATTAAGAAGTAGTGTAGGTAGTGAATATTAAGAAGAGAATTCAAGAATTCATGCGCTTCGAAGCAACCACGGTTAACAATAAATTATGATATTTGACCTAATGGTACCACGACAAATAATTGCCACAGTATTATCAGTAGTACAATCTAATAGTACCATGGCAAACAAACCGTTTTAACTACTATATTTTAACATGCTTCAAATAAAACCTTAGATATTGAAACTTCAAGACGGAGACAGGAATTCATGTATAATACGAAGTACAAAGAGGATTAAATTGCTGAATATGATTTTCTTTTTATTAGTTTATAACCCGTGCGCCATTTCTATGGGCATGCAGATCCCAAATTAAATTTAATATATTATTAAAATATTTAGTAACTTCAAGTTTATACGGAACCCTCGGTGCGTGAGAGTAGCGCTTGATCGGTGTTTTTAATTTTATTTCTATGAAAAAGTAAGGAATATAAAATAACATTCATGTGGAACAGGCTACATTACAATCAAGTCAAAGTAAATAATGCAGCTTAATATGGTCACACAAATACGTGTGATTCGTTATGAACGGCGGGGACACAAATAGTTCAGAATTAGTCATCCAGGCACACCGACTAAGTGTATTGGCGAAACTTGTACAACTTGCGAAATTTTATACCTACTTGTTTTAACTGTTCGATAAGTCTGATGCCTACAATAAACATGCATTATCTTATTCATTATCAAGATAATATTATAATTATGCTGAAAGTAAGCACGCAGAACTAAAAAAATCATTAACTATCTTTACTCATATTATAAAACCAACATCCAATCAAATCCCCCTTGGCTTTGATTGAATGTTTATTTAAAATTACTTAGGCTCCGGAATTACTGCAGAAATTTGAAAAATTATGTCTCGGTTGGGCTGCTGCACTATCCTTGGGTGACATGGGCTATGTTACATTTGTTTATAATTGGAACCTTCAATAAATGTGACCCAAGGTGTAAAAAAGCAATCTAAAAAATCATATCGCGTACACAACGAAAATAATTGATGATAGAACAAAATAATGTCCTAAACTTAGAAGTTAAATTTAAAATAATATTATTTATTACGGCGCCTTAGTTTTTTCCGCCTGTGTGGACATCAAATCCCATTCTCGCTTCATCTTCTCTTAAGTTAATTTCTGCAAGCATTTGTAATCCAGCAGGCTGCACCTTGATTTTTTTATGTAACAAATTTATGCGCTTAATACCTACATATATTTTGGTGACTCAATTTTGAATAATATAGAGAATATTATGTATTATTAATTAAATTTAAAGTTTTATATTGAGGCACTACTTGTAGATTATTTTAATAGTAGTTTATTTTGAGAAAGCTTAACCAGTTCTGCCGAGCAATGCTGGACATACACTGTTACCGCCTCTTTATAAACTATGTGGTGTATTTTGTTTATAACACTCCCAAATTAGTTCTGAATACCGTAAATAAATATAGTACGATACATCTTTCAAGTTTAAACGTTTCTTTAGGTTTAAACATTGTAATCACTATCTATATTCATGTCCCATCAACATGTTGGCGAGAGGGAGGGGGGCTTGTGTCATTCTAGATGTGTGGCGGGAGGTCAGGAGGGTGTGTAGGCGAACGCATTCGCTGTGTGCTAGATAGGGTACCACTGAATATATAGCTAAAAATATTGTTGTAGAAATGATCATACATAAGCAATACGTAGGTAGGTACTCGTACGTGTTTCTAAACACAATTTTTTTATCATCGATTTGTATTATGTAGTTAGCAATAGTTACAATAATGTAATACAAGTCTAGGCTAATCTAAGCATCGGTGAGATACCTATCTCACCGAAACCTGCTGATCAAGACAAAACTATATGAAAATTTATTTTATTTCGGCCACATTTAAAGCGGGCGGGTGTTGTTCTAATGACCTGGTTGCTGTTGTGTACAATAAAGTGTATAATAATTAAATAGAATTATCTTTAGGACCCGCATTGATCCATGTTCATAAGGGTCAGTTTCGTCTTACGTTCATTTGTGGTATTTGTTGTATATCATGTGCATCACAGCACTCACAGCACGGCTTCTGTACACACATGTCCACATGTAATGACATAATTTTCTATGAATACACTGGCTTATGATTTGTTCAGCAATACAGGATATCATTGATGATTAATTTTGCTTTTTGAGATTTGAGATTTCTAGCTAAGTCTACGTTGTTCATGTGAAATTTTCTTTTGCCTACATTAATAATTATTTAGTTTAAAATACGAGTATAATAAGAAATTAATAACAGTAGGTGCTCACAGTGGCAACCATTTATATTGAAATTAGTATGATAATGACAATTCAATTAAATATATTATATACTAGCTGATGCCCTCGGCTACGCCCACGTGGACTTCTTACCCCGTTCATTTTCATATTTATTCACCTTTTAACTAATCCCACAAATAATTCAAGACCAAAATTAGCCAAATTGGTTCAGCCGTCCTCGAGTTTTAGCGAGACTAACGAACAGCAAATCATTTTTATATATAAAGATTTATAATAATTATAATCAGTAGATGCAATACAGCCCGTATTGCATCTACTGATTATATTTATTATATTTTACATTGAGCGTAATTGTTTTGTTAACAAGCTTATGCACTGATATGTGTTTATGTTAATCCACAGAATAAATAAGTTGCCTTTGTTGGCGGCTTCGATACTTTTAAAACAATATTGTTTTAATAAAACTACGACAGCTATTGGATGAGTTTAACTGACATAGTATTGAAGTTAAACAACATGAGAATACCTTATAACACGAATATAACACATAAATGTTATGTAAAGTGGTTAATTACCTAAATGAGAACAAATCATCCAGTTCTGAGGTGTAATAATATACTTAACATAAATAAAATAACATTGTAAGCCGTAATATTTGTAGCTAGGTCAAATGGCGTAAAACCATCTTGCATTTTCTGTATAATTCACGACTTTCATAAGGTACCAATTATAGTTGTCGGGGAGAGCAATAGGTACTGAACAAAAAATACTGTAGGAATTGTATTATTTCATAATTATGTTATAATGATACTTCTAAACTATTGAATTTATATTGATTTGGAGTTATTCTAACATTGATAAATTCATCAAAATATTGAAGTCGTAGGTTACATACCAAGACTTCCACCACAAACTGAATAAATAATTTAATGTACGTCGCCCATTTAGCTGAATATTGGCCGACGACCCAATAATCAGAGCCATCCGGTTGTCCACCAGTATCGGCTCGCCGACCCAAACCGGCACCAATCTAAGCAATAACATAATAGCATAACATTACCGTGTCAAGTATTAAAGGCGAAAGTTTGCACATGGAGAACCTATAGGAGGACAGGAGGAGAATCAATAGTAACTTTTCAACTTTATTATACAATACATAAATAATGTATTATGATACATATTATCATAGCGTTAATTAATTTATTAAATTATTAATTTATAACAAAACATTGCATAACTTGCTCACGTAATAAAAAAACACACTTCTCTATGCTTAGTACCGGTAAGTTGTCATGAATTTTGTCATAAAAGGTGCCCGGTGCTTTGATACTTGACAGATTCACTTGTCGGTATTAAAATATGAAACAATTGAAAGTTGAGATATTAATCTCAATAAAAAAGGCGGTTATAATAACTATGTTGAGACTAGTAATTTACTTTATGGCACGTTAATTTGACTTTACTCCACCTTATGGAAAGCTGTATACAAAGTCTCAGGAAAGAGGGTCACCATTACGAAAACGTACAGTATTGCAATGGTGGCGCTCACCTTGACGGCCTCATCAGATGGTTTTTCACGCCCCGCTTAAAGGATCCGGAACCGTAGGAAGAAGGAAACGTGTGCGCTGTTAAGGAATTCCAAGACTTAATGGTGCGGCAGAGAAAAGACTCACTTAATTGAATATTTTGCACCATATGCGGGTGACATCAAGTCCTGCACGTATTGTCCTGTGTTGAAAAGGACAGGCTGGGATTAATTGTAAGAGCTCATCAGAACATTCACCATGGTAGAGAACGTAAAATACTACTTCTGTAGAATCGATGGCATTTTTGTGTTGCCATCGTGGTGTAGTAATTTGTTTCACGTCAGCGCCGCTACTCACGAAGAAGCACACAGCTGTGTGTTGATGAGGTGCTCAAAAACCTTGCATAGCGCTGAGGTGACGGCTATGGGTCAATAGTTGGCTAGGTCTGAGCGATCCTCCTTCTTGGGATTCGGCTGTACATTCGCCTCTTCCTACGCCGATGGCACTGACGAAATGGAAGGAATTCGGTACAGCCGCGTAACCATTGGAGACTACTCTGCTATACATTTTTGAAAGACCAATTCAGCCGTTTGAAAACCGCTCTTGCCCAGCATCTGCCGCCTACCTCAGATATTCAAAGAGTCGAGTTGTCTCGATATCACCGGTATGGGAACAGTAAAGGCATATTTGACTCGTAAAGCCATGGTCTATGTGTACCCATATGATCGAAAAGGATGCTGGGTCCTCAAGGCAGCGCAAACGGCAACAACATACATCCGCCAATATAATCACCGGGTTGCCATGACGACACCAACCGGCACGACGAACCAAATCAGGATTATGCACGGCCTGGTGAGGGTGGAGGGTGGTTGGCCTCAGTTGGGCCCCTATACAATAGCGCGGGCGGCCAGCGGTACCACCCTTTCTACGGATCTCCCTGCTCGACGAGTCGCCCCGCGCCATCCCCACCAGACTACGCCAAAACCCACTGGTCCCATTAATGCTGCGACTACCACCACCTGCCCGGCCATGCACCTGCTCACCGCGGAACGCAATCCAACCCTGGTTGGATTACTATGAAGGGTTTACCGCATATGTGCACGGTGGTACTCACCCGGTCGAAATTTGTGACAAATCTATGCCATCAAATTTCTTCCACCATAAAAAAATATTTATTACGTGCCGGCACCGAGCCGTTGCCCAATGCGGTCTTGCATCTTATCAGAAGGGAGTAGTTAAGGGAAACAAAGGAAATATGCAGATGATATCACTGTGAGAGAAGGAAAACTCGAAATAAAACCTTTTACCTACCAACCCGTCTGGCTAGCGTGGAAACACTAGGTCAAAACCTCCCAACATTGGAACAGACCTATGTCCGGCAGAGGACTGCGATAGGCTAATTAATTGATTTACACACATGAACAATCGAAGCACGTCGGACGTACGGCTCGGATTTGAGTAATACTTTTACTGAACTACATTTCAAATTTTATGTATTTTGGGTTCCACACGCAAGAGCACACAGAATGTCAAAATTTTAACATAAAATTTCGCTATCCTATGTAGAAAAATACATTTGTTTAAACTTTCGCGCCATGATAGTACAATAATATTTACGGGAATCGACGCGATCATAGTATAGCTATTTAATTTTACCTTAGAATTGTCTGAAGTTTCGCGGTTCACACCTTCACCTGTTACCTGTGGCCTGACCACAGTAACCACCGTCGATGTCCCTGGTCCAAACGTCGTCAGACAATTCAAAGGTATTCATATACCTATGTATATTCATATACCATGTTCCCGTTAATCTCTGTTAAGATTATTGTACAAAGTTATGAATTATAGAAATTTCAATGGGAATAGCAAGCTAGGAAATCTTTTCAGGCCTGGCGTTAAAGGTCGCATTAGCCAACAGGTCGCAATTAGCAGATTATACTGTTTATCTACTAACCTTTAATATTGCTGAAGGTGCCCTCTTCAATGCGGAATACATCGCAATTTTCCACGTCTAATTGGAGAGATAAAATATCCAGGTTATTGGCTGCAGAGGCTTTCATAAAAACGATTTTGGCTCCGGAGATAAAAATTCGTCGAGCGTCTTTCAATCGCGTCAGTGAGTTTTCGGTGAACATTAGAACTCCAGGGCCGTTGATGACTAAATCCGTAGTTGAATCGGGTAGGTCGCCTTCCATTATATCCAGTTTCTGAAAACCACAATGGATAATAATCAAATCTTTTTCTTGTAGTAGTGATCTTTAATAGGCAGAGGTGTCACGTGGAAAGTTATTGTCTTTGCCTATCCCAATAGGAGAGATACGTGTTAAGGTCTATGAGAGTTCCTGGGTATTTTATAACAAAGTTATACCCATGTTTCATGATCAAACACCTGTAAAATTCAAGTCACTTAAAAAGTATCTCAACTCAACAAAAGGTCACACAACATTGTGTAGTGCTTCTTAACTTCTTATTATTTTTAGTTCTATGTTGGTAGCAGAGGCATTACAATAAATATATAATAATAAATCAGGATATCCGCATACATACTTAGGCACATCGTAAACACGTAAATTTTACAGGAAACTGTATAATTTATGTTTTATAAGGCTGGTTCGATTTTGATGATTTTTATTTTGTTTCATTTGTTTTTGCCTGGGTTTATAAAAAAACGTGAAATTAAATTGTCACGTGTTTGCGTTGAACCCAATATGAACCGAACGATTGACCGATGTAATAGAGAGAGCATGTCTATTGACTCGCGGACTTACTTGGGCCGCGAACATTTTGGGTAAGCGTTGGGGGTCTCTCTGGGCGTTTGGGCCCCGTTAAATAAAAGGTGCAGCGAGAACACGAACTGAATTGATGATGACAATGATTATAAACAACAAGCTTGTCATTATTCATGACCCTGTTTTTTTTTACTGAGTACTTCATAAATTCCCACAAATATTGCAAAATATTGTATGGAAAATATAAAAAGTGTATTGCAACACTGTGCAATATGGTGGAGGTTTTGTGTTCCTAGTTTGTGCAACTAAAATATTTAGAAAAATGATATGAAATCTATTATGAAATAGTTATTTACTTATGAAACGATAATCAACTATATTTTCTGTGAATTTTAGATTATTCCTACGCATTTTTAATATTTTGATCAGTGATGATCGGATGTGCGCACTCGCTCGAGCGAGCTACTGACTAGGTACTGACGACTCGAAGTGATATCCTATTGCCTTATAGTACCCCATTTGACGGCTTCACTCGCTGGTTCTAAATGCTCCGTCTATCTTATTCTTTCGTCTGAGGGCGGTACGGTGTACGCCAGGTCAACTAGTTTAACACAATTCTAGAAAAATATCAGATATTTGGATACCTATTGTAAGAAAGGTTTTATCACAAAAATTAAAGTGACATTGAGACGATCTCTTCTCTCTCTCTCTCTCTTGGCAAAATAAATTTCACTTATTATGAATTTCGTAACTGTATGTTTTACATTGAATGAGAACAACCGTTTAGAAATGGTCGATTATTCGATGTTCGTCCTCCTTAATCGCCTGATCTAAATCTGAAGTATATAATCTCGTGTTACTGTGTTTGTGGTCCTCTTTCTTCAAAACGTAAATGCTCTAAGAATACACAATTTTGAAAAAGGCTGCGGCAATACCGGTGGTCTTAAGTTGTGGGGTCGAAGTCGAACTGATACGGGTCGTCGCCGCCGCGCTGATTAAATTACGTACCTACATACGATGTGGGATAAGTTCGAAAGCGATGGAAGTAGACTAAAGCATAACTATAATTTTATTTTCAAAGGTGACATAAATTATTTCATGATCCGTTTCCTATGTTTCATGCAGCAAACGAAACGTTTTTATCCGTATCAACTTTTAGACTACATTTATCAAAGGCTTCTTGTCTTCATAATAATAGTTAGTAACCACTGCAATAGATAACGAATATGACTCATCTCACACGACTGCGTCGAACAAAACATACCACACCACATTCATTATTTACTCAAATGACGATGTAGGTATTCATTTTGGCTTATTGAAAAACATTGTTCAAATCGGCGATCATTTCTTGAAGCAGCCTCGTCGCAGTTGGGGCTATGTAAGTACAAAGAAAAGAATAGATGACACGTCCGCTCTCACTCACATGCTCACAACGAAATAAAAATAAACACCTACACATAAATTTAAGTCGCACACTAACACGATAATAATTGTATTGCATCTTTCATTAGTGCTGACTTCTTTAACCCTAGACGCTCCTCATCATTCGTTGTAGTTATAGCTATTTTAATGTATTTTTTTTTCAATAATAGATAAGGTTCCGATTACTTTTCTTCCATTTCTTTAAAAACTATAAGCCGAACGTCTGTTTCCTGTGACTACAGAGTCACTGGAAAGCAGAGCTGTGTACTCGTTCTCATTAAGTCACCGACACAGCTCAAGTCTGCGCAATTTCGGTTTTGTAAGCCAACACTTACGTTTACGCCAACTTTATCGATGATCGAAAGATACGGGCTTCCTGTAATCGCTTCTCATGTGAGCGAAGCATTAGTATGTATACGGTTTTAACGTACAAAAAAGAATTAGAGAAAGAAGTACATTTTCTTAATGTGTAATCATTCCAAGAATCAAGTATTATTCTGTAATTCAATTTACAATTACAATTTACAATTTTTCAGCAATAGTAACAGTAAAGACTCGTCTATAATGCTTTTTGTGTTTGTTAAATTACATTACTCCCTGCATTAGTTACTTAATAATAGTATCAGACCCTTATACACTCGTTTACAATACTTTTTATGTTTCCAGCTTCACCCCGTTCTCAGAACCTTTTAACTCCTTGCGCAATTTTTGAAATTTGTTATATAAGCCTCTGGCTGATAATGAATAACATACACAATCACAACATTTATGTGTAAAAGTAATTTAAACTTATGTTATTTACACTAGAAAACCTCCTGCACCAGTCAGCACACATATTTTTACAAACATTCTCATTGTATTTTATGTGATAATAAAAGCGAAAAAGCACACCTACAGCAGCAGTCGGCAACCTGTTCATTTGCACAAGGAGTATGTTCATTTCATTTCTTATTTTAGAATAGCGTTATATAGAAACCGTTAATCAGAATTCATTAAATAGTTAAGTACGTTAATAATAAGATGATTCTTAGTGTTATAGGTGAGCTCGAACTACAGAATTTAAATTATAATTAATCAAACATATGCATGTGTAATACTGATAAGTAACGTTGTATATGTGATGTTGTAGCTGGCGAATTAGTCAGCAATCGGTTTTATTACATGCGAAACCTGTTCGTTAGGTGAGCTGTCCGCTGACCGGACCATGCACTGAGAACACATCATATCTCGTTGAGTATAATACAGGTCGTAACCGCTAGTTGAATAATGTCATAAAACGACATTCAAAGATCGTCAAGCGGTCGTGATCTAGTTCGCCTGTTGGTTGGACTTTGCAGAACTAGGTGCAATCAGCCGAAGATATTGAACACAATGCCCGGAGAATTTCGTTTGACTGGTGATGGGGCATAAGTCAATTGGAACAATAGATGGGTGCGATCCTTGTATAGCGACGCTTTTATGACTACGATCTTTTGCACGTGTTTATACAAGAGTATTTTCTGACTAGAATTACATATGTATCTTTGATCAACCTTCGGTCTATCAGTAATACATTATAATGAATTGTGTTCAATTGTTAAAAAGAGAACGGATTATCCTACACAAAAGTATAGGTTTAAGTGCGTGATAAATTTAATTATAAGTAAATAAAATAAATAAAGTAATAAAATAAAATAATTTAAATAAAGTAATGATACATTCCTGCCTACAAAGTGCCTACATTGTGAGGCACTTTTAATACTTTCCATAATTTCTTCGTATTTAGTCATGCTGTATTTCGCTGTCGTGACGTGTTCAGTAGAGAGAAAACTTGATGTATGTAAATTGAACATAATTATTCGGCGACGACGTGGTTTAAGGATCTTATACAAATTTTTCATCTTACTTACATGTTTGTTTTAATATACATAGAATTACCGATATAAATCATCATCGTCATCACCACCATCATCAGTGAATTATACTAATTATAACCTATATATAGGTAATTCTTTAAACTTACAAAGTGGTACTTAAGTAATTCCAATGATCCGAATCATTAAATTGTCATCTATTTTCTCTATCTAATTAGAAGTAAATTAGTCATAATTTGCATGGCATAGGTACTATACACAGTACATATATTGCTTATTGACCACTCTTCATTGGACTTTACTGCGTGTAAATAACGTTTGCATTTGTTTGCTTGTCGCTGAGTAAATAAATTGCACAGTTCAACTGTAGCTGAGATATTTGAGTCAACACAGATACGAGTGCGCTCTGATTTTCAATTACAAGTATTTTGGTACTCGTAGCATTCTTCTTATAATTTTTTTCTTAAAGCATAGCCTAAGGAATAACAAAAGTAAGAAAAGTTTGTTTTTTAAGAAGGTACCAAAATATGTGACAAAAGTCAAACATTTCTGTATCTTTATTAATTGGACTCAACTATTGCATAATTAAATTTTGTGGGTACCTACATAATAAAATTGGTAGTATCACAGGCATGACACAGATACAGGTTTTGTGATACGGCTGCGGTTACAAACAATGAACTCATATGCTATATCACTCTTTGGTGTCCATACTGTCCATTCAGTAGGTATGCTGCTGTCTACCTCGTTCTTGCTTGGAGTACTTCTATTAGGTTTACAGGTTCGGTTAGTGGTTGCAAGTAGCATTGTGTGAAGCTTAAGGTTCAGTTACTGGATGGCTATGATTTCAGACATGTGGTCGAGTGTTTGCGACCTCATTGATTACAGAATAATATGTATATGAGAATAGTAATTTTTAATTATTATTTGCTTTGGTTATCGATTAGGAAGTCGATTAGCGGAATGATTAAAAAGGGGTCTAGGCGCCTGTGGGTTAATTTTCTCCACGTTCTATTGTTCTGTTTAAAACATTTCGGCATTGTTAGTAAAGTATCGAAACGTCCGGATTGCGAAACAATAGATAAAACGCTGTTGGTAGATATTTCTGCAGTTGCATTGAAGGTGTGTATGTGTCCAATTTGACAATGTGGAACTTAGATTACTTATATTTAGCTGCATTAATCTCTACTCTAGGACCAGTCGGGTGACTCCTAACTGTACTGAAGGTCCTGTTTCATCTTACTAACTGCAAGATGTCATTAATCTTTTATCGTTCTGCTAATACAGAACTCAATTTCATAATCCATAATTATGATCTATCTGCATAGTCAATACCGATAATGATAAGTTCATAGGACTATCAGCAGTTGTTATTTAATCGGCGACAGTGTTTTAATATTAGTCTTTTCCTGGAATATGAGTGTGCCGCAATCCGCCTGTTCAGTCACCCAGACGACCGCTTCGTGAATGGTTGGGATGTCAATGTAATACTGAAATAGTTCCCGTCTTCGAATAGCATCCGCATCTATGCGAGCGTTCAACCAGAAGTTCAACAAAAAGAAAAATAAATTGATAGGAAATAGACAAGTTTATCTAATATTATAAACACTTGACACACTTTGTAGTTAAATTTAAAGAGATATTTAAGTATATTGCATATAGGTACAGACAGAACTAAACCACCAAACTGTAACCCATTAGTACTGATACTGGCGTAGAAAATATATAATGTACATAGCTTTTATTGTGATTGGTTTATGGAACAAGATTAATCATTTTGATCCGTAATGCAATCGATTTTCTAAACTGTTTTAGCGCACCGACTTGACAAAAAGTTCGTAGTGTTTTTTATCAATCGGATGCGCAATGTGAGTTTTCCAAGTTTTGGCTCCTCTTAGTAAAATAAAATACCATAGACCTGGTAATTTTAACAAACTGCAATGAGCTTATCTTTTGCCATTACTTCAAACCAAGCCCAACAGTGCATAGTGAAGCCTGTCTGAATTATTATGGGCTTCTTTCCCTCTATTACGAAAAATAGTATCTTTCATCGGTTCTTTATCTATAACTCAGATAGTTATATAATTACTGGCTGTGCGTAATGACTGATCAACGCAGAGCCTATCCGGATCTGGTGGAATCTTGACAGTTGATGCCCTTTATGTTATAAACGTCCATTAACTAAGTATTTTCGAAATGACACCCTTTAAGGGTACCCAAAGAGGAAGAAATGGCTGTATATCCGGTTTTCAATCTAAGCACGAAATCATTGTTTTATTAATATTGGCATTAATTTGGCTTCAACACTCCACTAATAGTCATCTGATGCCCGCTATTCCCTGAACACAATTCAAATAACTGGGATTTTTCATGGGTTTTACATTTTATTTTACGCGCAATTCAAATGTATCTGACTTTCCGCGTTGAATCCGTTTCAAGTCAGCAAAACCAGCTCCTGCTTCATTATGCCCAATTATTCAAGGATATTTGGCTAAGTGTAATAAATCTTTATTTAGAGATATAATAAGTTTAAAGTATACAAGACACGTGTACTCGCATAGAATAGACGTGAAAATCTTAATGTTAGATATATTACAAAGTCACGATAATAGACTAACAGAGATGCGAAATCATACTTTATGATTCCATATTTCTCGATCCTGGTTTTCAAGCTGGTGGTGGTGATGTCATTGATTTCCGAACATAAGCTAGTTAGAAAAAAAAAGAAAGTCAAAGTCCAATTTTCGGCAATACCTACATCTCAGCCTACCGAATCTCCTTTAAGCCATTGGCGTTGCAACTGGAGAAAGTTTCTTATATAATATTTACGTTTATTATTCCTTATTTATAGCTTGTCATAACGTACGAAATGGTTTTAAATGCACAATGCAACGCCAACATATTACTGTAAAACTCGGTTAACAGAATTTCTCAGGAACTCAGCTAAAAATGTGTCTTAAGGGGAAAAGGGAAAATCAGATATAATTAATATACTTGAGTATACATTATTGATAACACACTTGTACTTTGCCACTTTATTCATTATCGTACCTAACCAGTTTCGCCTTGCGGCATTCTCAAAGGTTTATATTGACAGTTACTCTGTCAATGTAAACCTTTACAGTGTGTTATCAATAAAGTTTATAAATAAGTTCCACCAAGTGCCATCAATGAACAATATAGGCTTCCAGTTACTATATAGAGCACATATTGGGATCAAGATATATGGTGATAGTATTCACATAATGGAAGAAAAATCGGCACCATCACAGGATTTTAGCATATTAAGCGGGATGATGAATCGTATTATGCGTTAAGAAAAGTATGAAAGTATGTCTCGAGTTGCAGGGGACAGAAAAATGAGTATTATGTTTTTGATTGTTTTGCCTTTCTGCTTCTAGAGTTCATTTTTTTCATTGTGTATAAGTATGCGTAGACTCCACTAAATATACTCTACTAATATTATGCGTACAACGAATGTACGGTTACCTCGCGCCCTAAAAATATATTTGGTCATAATAATGAAACCTTTTGTTTTAAGAGGCACGCAAATGTCAGTATATGCTTATTACATTGCTTGAAAGGAACATTAAACAAATGAGTTGCACGGTGCATCGAGCTGGAATTATAAAATCTCCTAAAAGTTTACAAATAGTAAATGCGTAGCTTGTATCAGAATACCATACTATAAGCCGCGAGCGTCGCAGGAAGCGATCTCTCATTACGTTTTTTTATGGTTTGTCCGATGCTCCCGCCCGGTCGCACTACGTTTCACGAAGCGTTGTGTGTTGAGACCGGCTTGTATGCTTTTTTTTTTCCTCTCTGGGTCTGCTCGTTTCTTACGGAAACATGTAACTGTTTAACCAATTGTAGGTACTTATAAACATCCTTAATTTTTATTAGATTATTACGAACCTATTGAGAGGGGTGATATGACGTAGTTTCGTAAGTTCCGAAGTTTTCTACACGTCGCGCAACAGGTGTAAGTGAGTAATACAAGGTCTCTCTGATCTATTTTATGACTCAAGATTCGTTTCGAGTATCTTTTATACAATCACACCTAACAGATATAGAACCTATTAGCGGTCTGGATCTTGTCTTTGCTGGGGCATATTACTTCAGTAGAAGTCTTATAACCTGATTGCAGGGTAATCTACTGACGTAAAAAAGCATAGCTCTTCTTTGACGCGGTTGAATTCTGTCAGCTCCCAAGTCACACTAATAAAAGATAAACTTGTGTGTGTGTCATCTCTAAAGGCGTATTAGTGTTATACGTTTATGGTGGCTACTTTTTATTGCCAAAAAAGTTCATTCATCATTTTTTCGAATCGTCATCAAAATTTAATTCATATCAGTCAGTCCCGCCACACAATCGCGTATTACCCACATAATTTGCTTCCTCAATATGGGTATGAAGAAAAAATCCTAGTACGAAATGTGACAAATTTTAAGTCAAAAATGGCCGCCACCATTAAATTAAAAATCAATTTTTTTAGTATTAAGGTCATCCGACATAGGACAGAGGTTCGCAGCTTAAGCAAGCTGAAACGGCAGTCAGCTGGATATACCAATCTATCGCCGAACCGATGGTTGTGATCATTAATCATCATCAACTACGTCATCGGTGGCTCCATATAACTATGAGGCTCATTTTTCTACGGGGCCCATATTGGGGCCCTGTTACCCGGAGAGGCCATAATATACCAACAGACTGCCAACACCGATCCATAAAAAATTACGGAGCTTTGTGCAAGTTCGCAAATAAGTACACATGTTCTACTTCTCCCTTCCATCGTTTGGTTCATATTGACTTTTAGGGAATGGCAATTGTCTTTTTACGTGATTTTCATTTTTGTTTACTCTGTTGACCCAGGCAAAAACATCAAAATCGGTCCAGCCGTTTTAGAATTATGAATGATGTAACCACGATTTTCGACTTTCTCTTATAAAACATAGATTTAAACGAGATCACATTAATCTCGTGTATTTGTTATTTAGGTATACCGTACATCCCAATTCCGTACATTCAGATGTCAATGTCGTATACAATGGCCCGCCGAGGGCATTCTGTTATAGTAATTAACTTCCTGTTTTACTCAGTTAGTATGTACTACAATTCATGGACTTGGTTGTGTTAGTGTTGTTGACAAACGCTCAATCAATTTCTCCGAATGTACCGTTACCAGTGTTACCACGTATGAAATTGCCCTGCCGCCGCGTTCCGTCGGTATCACGCATCGCAGCTTTAAAATAAAATGACTCACATTAATGAGAAGTTATAGATTTTCTAAGAATTCCGTTTAGTTAAAAATATATTTATTCTATACGTGTAGTTTGCGTTATTTATTATTACCAACCTTAGGTTTAATGAAAAGTAGTTTT
Organism: Pelosia muscerda; assembly: GCA_963691645.1. Lineage (NCBI taxonomy): Eukaryota > Metazoa > Arthropoda > Insecta > Lepidoptera > Erebidae > Pelosia > Pelosia muscerda. Next base: position 17,101,270 of record OY829098.1, on the reverse strand, counting down.
TTGACTAACTACCAACCAGCGGAGCATTCGCTATTGAACATAAAACGAGGACATTGAACTAAACACAACAATCGACAGCCAAGAGATAACACCTATACATATTTATGTTCAGGCAAAATTAAAACGATCGTTGACCTATATTTCTACCTCTTTTTCAACTTTTGAACAGACTCCAATATTTTCTCTGGGCTTACATATAGGTGTCTAGCATAGCGAGTCGCCGCGTGGGTTACATTTAAATAGGTATGCCATATTTTAATTTAGTATATCGGTGAATACGACATTTCATGTTGGCATTTATTTATATACGAACTAGACGTGAATTTCGCGAGTGCGCCTCCAGCCACCACAAATAGCCGGATCGGGAGAGCGCTGTCGGTCGTTATGGGCTTGACTCTTGCCGTCTGACCACCTCACCCATACATATTCGCAAGAGTTTCTTTGTATGTGTAACTTTGTGTTTGAAGTTTATTCATAAGTTTACTTTGTGCTAAGTCCCAATTTTTATGACGACGGGGTTTAATTTGAGCAATTTTTAATTTCTGAAATTTTAACTCTAACAATTCAAAACATAAAACTTAAGAAAATCTAAAAGGAAACGTAGTCACTTTAGTTTACTTGATCAATCTGGAACTTAATGAGATTACATTAGTCATAGTAGACTGTCTCAATTATATGACATTTTATTTTATGAAATAGATTTTTTTATTATATGAAACACCTGTAAAGAACAATTACAAGCAAAAATATAATTGCATGTTATTTTGCATTACTTATTGTTACTGGTATTAGAAATGAAACTGCGATACACTTTACTCGGATTGTTGTGTCGTCGCTCTATGTATGCAGGGATCGTATCCAGGTAGAGGTCTCTTTGTTTACACCTTTTTTTTTCGTCACGTTTTTTTTTCGACTCCATCAAAGTTCAGTGTGTTTACAAGAAAACTTTAAGTATTTATTCTTATTAAGAATGTTACTGTGGATATTACAGCCCCATTTAGGAAATAAATAAATGTCCTACCTACAATAAAAGTTTGTTTTAATTAAATGTAACAGTAATGAATCCGTATTCAATGAATCAAAAACTAACTATTTAGACGCAGAATTTATGTATTTTTATTGCTGTTGTTTAAATTAGGAAAATCAATGTTAGCTTTGTGCTATTTTTGAAGCATTTGGTACCTACTCTACATTCAATCTGTATTGTAGCTTTACGTATTGTTCATTTTATAGCTGCATTTAGCCCACAGTTTTTGTTGGGTTCTAACTTGGACATGTTTCGACGTGAATAGAATTACAATGCACTGCTTCTTCCGTTGTTTATCGTTTCCTTATATCAGAAGCCATTTATTTGTTTAATGAACTAATAACTATTACTGTAAAGTCATGATCAGATAAGTCTGTCTTCTACTTTTATTAATTAATATTAATATGTAACTAACTGAAAGCTTTACTACTCGGCTGCAGTAGGTACAGGAATCGTTTTACCATTCTTAGAAGTTAGTGAAACTCCAAATAACGCGTAGGCATCAGACTATTCGTACATCTGGCGCAACACGTTCACTTTTGTTTGTAACGAATATAATTATGAAACTAGTGAGAAGTACTTACTTGATCGCGTTGTAGCGTACAGTTGACGGTTTTCCATGATGGATGTGTATCGCGAGTGCATTCACAGAAGTCCAAATTACAAACTTGAACATCACAACAACTTAGTGAACAAAGCGCGGCGAGAACTAACAACACTGTAAGTGGCGACATAGTGCCGCGCTTCGGCGCGAGTGACCGCGCGCGTCGAGCGTCATGCACTGACTAGAGTGAATAGGGCGCTCCGCGCTATCACTGATCGTCGTTGCCTGTCAGCCCGCGCTAGTGATGCCAAACAGAGGCGCTCTCCTTTATTATAGATATCGATGATGCGATTTCATTTGTATTATTAACACTGAAAATATATTTTATTATCACTATTCGATTCTTCAATGCTAAAACGTGACGGTATTTAACGAGATCGTAATTATGAAAAAATTATACGTATCGTAATAATTACCTATTCCAAATGCTCCGCATTGGATATTAATGCAGAGCACTTAAGTAAAGTAAAACAATAGAAAAGACGCAAAGTGCAATTATATAAAAAAACTTAGGTACTTTAAAAATACATAAGGTATACTTACTTAATAGACATTTGGCACCAAGAGTGACAATATAGTCCTAGATATAGGTACATTTTAAATTTATTGTAAAGTTATATTGTGGCAACTAACAGTAGTAAGAATAACAATGGCAATCAACCTAAAATTGTAATATCGTTAAAAATATTTGTTAGACAGCAGATAATATGATTTCTATATTTTACACTTCTTAGGGCACCAACGATGCCTAATCACCGCGGCAGCCTAGTAATATGGGTAATGAACTGCTAAGACGAGGTCTCGGGTTCGATCCCTGGTTTTACCACACAGCCACACACATTGGTCACACAACACATAACTTCAAAAATCATTGGATTTTTGAAGTTATGTGTGTATCTATCACAGGTTTATAAGTGGTCGGTTAATGGTAATGAGCTCGCTACCATTGGGCCCTAAACATGAACTGGCTAAATGTGGGTGCTAGCACCTCTGCCTACCCCTTCGGGGATATAGGAGTGAGTTTATGTTTTATGTATGTTTTATGTTTAGGGCACCAACGGTCACAGTAGGTATCTTAAACATTTTGACTAGAATAAAGATAAATTTAATTTCACTCTGAGCAAATCATTCTTAAATAACAGTTAATAATAAAATAAAAATTTAATTATCTATTTAATCATTTACTGCATGACAAAAGCTTGGCTGGCTAATTGACATCTATGTAACAAAAAGAAAATTAAGTAACAAATTATAAGTCCTTTACTCCAGACCCTAGATTACTTTAAAATAACTATTGATAAAATTAAATAAATTAATTAATAAAGACGTCATTTTATTAATACATTTATCATTATCAGTATATTGAATATTTCGTAAAATGATAAATATTACTAACAAAGTCAGGAATCTTTTTTTTATCATAATATATAAATTATTAACATCCAAATAAAGGAAAATACCAAGCTGGTTCGAAAAGAGACCCGACCTAACAAGACTTGCTGTAAACGTAGGGGGCTTTTTTGTTCTATTTATAATCTAAATTCTAAATGCAATGATAATACTATTTACGATATTTATACACAAATATCGTAAAAATCGGTCAAATGGCTTTATGGACCATTATGGACCCGGAGAAGTTTATGGTGCACTACTTGCTGATTGACGGAGAGGTGAAGCTCTTGAGTCTCGTGCTGTATTTTTTTCGCGGTTGAGGGATCCGGTGGCACTGCCCTCATAAGCCTAAAGCAAAGGAGAAGAAGGAGCACCTAAGCGGACGCCGAACTCCGATGTTAGTGACTCGATAGAAACCGCGAACAGCGCAGCGTTAAGCTGTTGAGAATTCTAGTTTTTCATACTATTCGAGAAATCATTGATTAAATATCTTTGCATAGAATTATGGTGATCTACTTTGAATTTGTGTTGAAGGTAGGTTTATAATCACAACTAAATACCGAAACCTGAGACACATATTCATATTTAGAAACAGTACATTATTCAGGACTTGTGTCGATATTTTATGTTTTATTTTAAAATCTTCCTAAGGTTTGCTAAAAGTAGTCCAATCCAGGCTATTCTAATTTGGGTCGTCCATTAGTGCGATGCGATAGTTTTAAGTTAATCGATAACGTAATAAATTGGTGGTGCATTCTACACTATTATATATGGAGGTCGACTGATGCCTGTTCTATAGCTACCATGACTTTAGCGACACAACGGTGCAATTATATCTTATACCAGTATGTACGTTCAAGTGCAATATTTACTTCTTCGTATGGAGTTTCTTAATGAGTTGTTTCTGTTGTTATTTGAAGATATATATACATGAATAAATATACCTACATAACCTATTATGCATATAACTTTTGTGATGGGGTCATGTACAGAGACACACTACTTCGGCACACCTGACTAGGTTGGCAGAACAAGTTAGTGGGATGTTAATAACCTAGTACTTACGTGAATAATATATTTATACACGGAAATACTTTTAAAAACATTATTACATTATAGTTCTACTTGTTGATAGACTTACGTTTTAGTCGGTTTGAGTCCGACATAACCTCCCCAACCTGGACTCTAGCGGGGGATATCCGTGGCGATATTTCGCCCACTAAAAAAAGAAAGGTCGTTTGCTCACATGTAAAAAATAGGCTAATTCCAAAATAACTGATAATAGAATATTTTTATATTATTGATAGATGTCACATGGGGAAACTCATTGTTATCTATATATATATAAAAATGAATTGCTGTTCGTTAGTCTCGTTAAAACGAGAACGGCTGAACCGATTTGGCTAATTTTGGTCTTGAATTATTTGTGGGAGTCCAGAGAAGGTTTAAAAGGTGAATAAATATGAAAATGCTCGAAATGGAGCAACGGGAACGGGGTAAGAAGTCTACGCTTACACTTGTACTTACACTAAGACAGGATTTCAAATTCTACTCCTAAGGTGATCAAAAGAGTGGATTAAATTAGTATAGGGCAACATGATTTCTTGATCCAATTTAATTAAAATTTTGCAATAACCAACCGTTTAGTACGATAGATAGAAGAATAAGACAGAAGATAGGAAATTGTGATTTCGAAATGAGTCATATCAATACTTCTATGTAGTGGATTACTTAGATTTGAAAACAGTTGAAAACCGTTTGAAAATTCTAACCTGTACTGCTTGCAGCATTAACATGGTGGCATAGACTTTTTCCTTCGACCAATTTACACACATTTACAACTAGCCTATGCCCGCGGCTTCGCCCTCGTGGCTTTCGGTTATCGCGACCTAAGGACCATCTTTTTTTTTTTTTTTTTTATCGTGCGATAAATCCCCACGGATACCCCCACCTACCGGAGCCGGCTGACCTAAGGACCATCTGTGCAACTTAAATTCTATATTACTAATCATAACTCTGGTTCAACGTAACCGATTGCAATCAAACAAACGTAAGATTTTAACTTGGGCCAAACCCCTTCAAACAAGGTCATGTACCATAAGCCTAGGAAATACTCCACCCAAAAACTTTATGAAGAATCGAGTTTCCTCACAGTTCGTCAATTATACATCTACTGTACAGTCTTAAGTCACCATAAATCTATCGATCTATCTAAGATTTCACAGACTAAAAGGAGAATTCGAACACCTGTTCTCTCCTCCTCTTTGCGAAACACTTCCTATGTCGTCGTTTTACTCTTGCAGTTACTTTGTTAGCCATGAACCCCTCAATAATTCAGTTATCTATGTAGGTATTTATTTTGATGTTTCATTGTCAACAGATCTGTATCGACAGAGCGTCAATTCCTGTCCGACTTTGTGGCGGGTGCTGAAAGTACTGCAGGTGGAAGGTTGGCCTGTTGGCTGGCGCCCACATCACGAGTTGATCCAGCAAAGTGTGAACTTAAAGCACCAGTGCAACCTGTGCGACCATCCACCAGGCTTACCCTTCCTGTACTTATACGTGACCAGTATGGAGAGGCTGTCTCCTCGCCGGCTATGAAAGTTGAGGTTAGTGGATTTTTTTAATGGAAGCTTTAGGCACGTTAGCGCATCGCAAAGCGTTGGGTGCAACGCTACGAACCTAATTCTCTACCAAAACGAAATTTAACAGTGTAAGGACCACTACCAACGAATTTCGAAACAAATTTGCTACTACAATTTTCTTCTCAGGTTTACTGCTTTATGGATTAATTAAATTGGGTTAGATATATTGGCTCTTGTAATTGCGAAAAATAACAGTAATGCTCAATAATTTATAACTTGACTTGCCGATTTACATATTAATACAAGAAATTTCAGTGTAAAAGTTCATCAAAACTTGCATTTTACGGTCTTGAGCCGAAAGAACAAAATTAGCTGTGGTCGACCAGATGTGGACTTTTCTTATTACTATAAAAAAAGTGAAAAAAATTTCTTCCCAAGAGACAGTAATTTGTATGTACTTTCGCCATCGATCTAGATTCTAGATCCCCAGAGTTCTATCGTAAAGACATAAATGAATGTCGGTTTTGATAGCAACATTGTATAATAAAGGTGAAATGGTGAAAGGTGGGAATGAAATGAAAAGATTAACCATATAAAAATAAAGTGGGTAAATGGGGAAGAACAAGGGTGGGGAAATGGGACAAATAATGGGTAAAATGGGATACGAGAAATGTGGAAATGGGAAACAGGATAATCAGAAAATAGAGGTAATGGGAAAGTGGAGAAGCGTGAAGATTGCTAGATGGGAAAAAAATGGAAAGTAAGGAAGGTTAAGTAGTAGGAGAAGATAAGCGAGTAGAGTCGAGTCGAGTGGAGAGTCCAGTTAATAAATGTTAAAAATTTTCAATTTCATTCTTATTTCTTACTTAACATATTACACCTACATAGAAATACCTACCTAGACCATTGGTTTAATGGAATACTGAGCGTGAATTAATTTTGCAAATTCTGATGCCGAACTCTTTATAGCTACACCAGAGGTTCTCGAAAAATTGTTATTTATTCATAGGTTACCTGATATGAACTTTTTTAAATACTGTTTGTGGTCATTATGTTTAAAGAGAAAACATTTGTTTTTTTGTTTGTTGCTAACAAATAGGCTCCGGAACTCCTGAACCGATTTCAATTATTCTTTCACCTATAAAAAGCTACAATATCTAGTAGTAACATAGGCTATATATCATCACGCTACCATCCAAGGGAGCGGAGCAATAATGAAATCTCAAAAGATTTGGTAGATTTCTATACATTGGCGCTAATATCTTTAACTATTTCCGTTGTCATGACAGCAATTAGAAGTAGTATAGATAGGCTATAGGGAATCGAGTAGAATTGTACAACGCGATAATCATCATCCACGGGGGCGGAGCCGCGGCCAACAACTAGTCGTTAATTATATTGAGTAAATACTTTTTTATTAACCGTATTTACTTAATATAATTATAATAAATAGCCATGAGGTCATGGTTATTATTATTATGGTTAATATCACTAATAATCTGATTTTTAAATGTATTTGTTTTTGTTAGTAAATGTATGTATATGTATAGAGACATGTCACGTTATCTGTCGACACCGATGGGGAAGAAGTTTACGACCCCTGGACCCCGATTGTACTAATTTGTTAGCCATTGAGATCATAAAAACTGCTATTGAATTGTCGACTTTATTATCATACCTATAAAGTAAAAAGTTAAAATGAAAAGGAGTTCAATAATATCGTTTCATTCTGTCTAAACGATACCATTTCATGTTAGATTTTAACAGTTAATATTATAGTTTATGTTTCATTAGTTTAATAAATGTAGAAAAAAGAGAAAAATCCTAATGGTTCCATTATAGAATCGAAATGAACAGGGGAAAATCCCAGTAGTTCTATGAAAGTTAACAATGGTACAACTGAAATTTAACCAGTTCCGTGAAACTACTGGGAAAAAAGGCCCAGTAGTACCGTAACGGAACTGGACAATGGCACTGCTGCGCTATCCCCGGTAGGTATTAAAATGTTGGCGTGGCACCGATTTCAACAAAAGTATGACGTGGCGGTAGTCGAGGTCCAGAGGGGTATTATTTTGAAGGTTAGCTGTTTTATGGGTGCGTATTATAAATAAACAATCAAAAGATTAATGGACTAATATTGAGAACATAGTTTGTCATAGACTATAACATACTTATCTATAATTTGTGACTGATATTCGAATTGTATTTCTGCACATTTAACGCTTCAGATCTCTAGGAGATAAATACCTATAGTTTTGTGTGTATCCAACCACCATGGCCACGTCTATCGCTCACTGAACTAACTTGACAGATAATTACTATAGAGGTTCGGACGTCTTGTTTTACACGAAAAATTAGTCCGTTGTTTTTCTTTTTGCTTCGGGTCATTCTATTCCTGTGTTATCAGGCAGACTCACTGGCACAAACCGATTTCACGTTTAACTTCTGAGACTTATCACGAAATACGAGGGTAACATTGAAAGTTCTTAGAAAATCAAAAACAACAAAGTAGCAAGTTATTAGTTTTATTATATCTTTTCAAAATAGTGTCCATTTACATAAATACTGCATCCGATAGAACCACTGCGAAAATCACTTTGTCCACTCGACCTCTACCGAGTTCGGCGTTTTGAAACGCACCCTCCTTCCTCGGCGTTCATAAAACGTTTTCTTCAAAGTTTTTCTTTTATTTTCGGAAATAAATAAAAATCGCAAGGTGCGAGGTCGGGGCTATAGGGCCAGTAATTCTACGTCTGACGTTGTCAAGTAGTCGATTGTTTGCTTGGCGGTGTGCGACGACGATGCGTTGGCGTGGTGAAGGGCGGGTAATCTCTAAAAGGTCTCACATCTTCGTTCCCGTCGACACTACTATGATGCACAAAACAATACCAGTAGTGCCGCAGGGAATATTTCTGCACAAATAATAATAACGTTTAAGTTTTCAACTAGGTACAGAATTCAACAGAATATAAAATATTGACATCGCCTGACAGAGTCTATCAATACTGTTGTTCTTAATAAGATAATGAGAATGAAAATTATCCTTCAGGTTCATAAGGTCCAAAATATCAAAATGTCTATAGTATCAAAATGTCTATTTATCGGAAATGACCACTTTAAATTGTCTGTAGTTATATAAAAAATGACCATAGTATTAAAATGTCTATATATTTAAAAAGACCAAAATACAAAGGTCGATAATATTAAAGAAAATAAATCTTAATATAATGTATAATGTGTGTTGATGAAAAGGTTTGGAAAATCTATTTCCAGAAGAACCAATGAGAATATTATAGAAAAAGACGACTTCATTAAAGAAATACAGACGCAGTTGACTGATGGAAAAATAGGAGTACCAATTTTTTTGTAAAAAAATGTATTCCGCATATTGGAAAAAAGAAATATAAATGTGACAATATGATGCTAAACAAATATTAATACCACTCCATTCATTTCTTATTTCGGAATGTAGAATCGTACTAAAAGTCTCAGTAGTCCGATGATTTAGAATCATCTGCATCATCGGACTACTAAGCCGAAAAAGTCTCAGTAGTTCGATCATCGAACTATTTAATCGGACTACTGATACAACGGGGTCATAACGCTTACAATCTATTCACTTAATTAATTATTTTCATTATTAGGTCCCTAATCGGAATAGGCAGAGAGGACAGATCGCTAGGCTTCTAGATCCAAATATATGTACTTCCTCCTCTTCCTGCAGGTTTTCGCCGAAGTGATGAAAAATGCCATAAAACGAGCCTGTATTGTAATCAATTCTACCGGCGCCCATTTGGCTGATATCATCTCCTCGATTGACAAATAAAATTCTAAAGATTCAAATAAACATAATCTACCGCGGACGAGCTCGCAAGGAGGGGCTCCGACATGAACGTTGCTGGCCCGCTACCATTACTACCGGTCCCTTTCTCCATTTTCCGCAGCTGGACACGTGAGAAATCCGCAGAACTACACAACCAAAGATGGACACAATCTACCGACTGCAGGCAATCAAAACTGGCCATGCCGTCTGTGAACAAGCGACTCGTGAGACGTCTCCTAAACTTAGACAGAATAAGTCTGAAAATTGTTATGGTGACAATAACGGGCTACTGACCCCTCAAGAAACACCTACATACCATCGGTCTAACAGATAGCCCCTTCTGTAGGGGTTGCTTCGTTGCCTAGGAAACGACCGCCCTCTTAATACTGCAATGCGAGGCAGTAGCCAGTACCCAACGATCACAAATCCTCGGCACAGTGAGGTCGCTCCGCAAAGCCTATGAAGCCCCCAGTAAGCTTCTGCGTTTCTGGGCGGAGCTGGGCTGGCTGCTCTAGCCAGTAACCCTGCACGCACAATGGCCCAAAAAGGGAGGCTAGGTGCGGAAAAGGAGTCCCAATACAATAGACAATAGACAATAAACATAATCTAAAAACAGAATCGATGTTTTTAATTAGGAAAAAAATTATAGCCAAACCACATCGGATGACTTCTTTTGGCCCACCTTGTATTACATAACACAATTTTAAAACACAGTGGCACTCTGGGAGTGTCGGCCGGAATGAAATGGTGTGCAATATAGAAAGGTATACCTACCTAGAGCAGAAGACGGTGGTCGCCGCGACTTCAATGGTCGTTTCCCATCCCAAAAAATATTCAACGAAAATACCGCCATGCCTACACATACAAGCCTTTTCTGTATAATTGCTTCTTTTTGAAGTGAAAACTTCCATAGGTTTTACTTCAAAATCAGGAAACCAACAATTGATCCACTCCATTATACAACAGAATGAGTTTCGCCATGAATGAGTAATTGTTGGGCTATGCGCGTTTAGTTATCTATAACCCGTGTTTCCAATTACCGTATTTGTTTTACAATTTGAACCTTTTAACCTATGAGAAAAATGTTAATTTCATTCGAATCTTCAATGTCGCGTTCTGGCCTTCGCTTAGTGTGAATATGGTTAACGATCCAGCGATCTTTCCCATAAATGAATCCATCACGCACAGCATAGCAAAATTGCTATACTACGCGTGATGGATTCATTTCTTATGTACCTACTGCTTCACATGATTATTTATCAAAATCGGAACGAGTATTATTATATAAAACTGACGTTGTGATCCTGACCATAAATTACCGGTGTAGGTAATGAGTTGTAATGGACATGTATGTTATTTATTATTTTATTTACGCACCCAGGTTTCTTTTTATTTATTTTTTTTATTACGGATTCTGTCGCGATATATTTGGTACATATTATATTTACTTATAGTCCGACGTTTCGTTAGTTCGGTAGAATGTTCATTGATCATTCCAATTAGTGACATTCGCGCAAGCTTCAAAATATATTAATCAATCAATCAATTAGCCTATTGCTGTTCACTGCTGAACTTAGGCCTCTCCGAGTGTGCGCCACTGCTCCCAATCCTTCCCCTTCCGCATCCAGTTTGTCTCAGCCACCTTTCAGAAAGTATCTAACTACTATCTTATTGTGCCGATTTCTTCGCAGTATCGTAGAAATAAAGGACACTAATTGGTGTCTACCAAAATTATGAGATACCTACTTGTTTGGGAACCTCCACGCGAACCAACCGCCTGGTGTGCAATAATTTAGATGCCCATTCATTACAAACAAACAATCAGATCTTTTTTAGTTTAGATAAAGATATTTTTTAGATTATCATGAGCATGCATGGGAGTAAGTTCGTAGCAAATAAATTCTACTTATATCTTGTTTGCAGCCCTACTTTCCATACCTACAAATTGTGAAAAATAGTAGAAAGGTACATACTTTTCATTTACAAGTACCTACTTCTATAGACTACTATACATTCTTCTTAACTTTGCATTATCTAGATAGTTTCTATCTTCTTCTACTTTCTTAATCTTGGAAAGCACCGATTATGAATGTATCGTTAACCAGAAAAAATGAAAACATAGGAATATAAACTGTAACTGTAGCAAAGTACCTACCTGCTAATCCTCGTCCTTTATCACTTTATCAAGTAAGTTTAAACGGTCCGCTAATACCCAACTAGGGCACTAGCGGACCGTTTAAACTTAGAGGGCCCGACAAAATATATACTTACTTAAATACTTACTTACTTATTTTTTGATTATTGGTATACTGGATGTTGCCCGCGGCGTCGCCCGCGTGGATGTCGGTTATCGCGCAGTACAATATAGCCTATGTTACTCAGGGTGAATGTAACATATCATATCATTCATAAATTATATGCGTGTAACTTCAACGATATTTGCAGCGCACGCCAAAACATGTCGCTGATTGTCGAACTTTTTCCTACTTACTTGACATTTATCGTTATATTTTGGACAATTTACAAAATTATCTTTTATAAATAAATAATATATCAATATCTAAACTTTGCGATTCCATATGTCCAACTATTATCTTTTTGACACAATAACCACTTATTACATTTTAAAAGTTGATACAAATACCAACCAAAGTAACACCACGTTATTCATACTTCTCTTTAAGACCTTTTCCAAATAAGAGATGGATTAGAACAGTACAGATACTAAATTAAAACTTAGGATCGGACATAGGCTTCCTTTTATCTCGAAAACGAGTCTAAGGGGGAGGGGTAGTAACTCAGGGTGAATGTAACATATCATATCATTCATAAATTATATGCGTGAAACTTCAACGATATTTGCAGCGCACGCCAAAACATGTCGCTGATTGTCGAACTTTTTCCTACTTACTTGACATTTATCGTTATATTTTGGACAATTTACAAAATTATCTTTTATAAATAAATAATATATCAATATCTAAACTTTGCGATTCCATATGTCCAACTATTATCTTTTTGACACAATAACCACTTATTACATTTTAAAAGTTGATACAAATACCAACCAAAGTAACACCACGTTATTCATACTTCTCTTTAAGACCTTTTCCAAATAAGAGATGGATTAGAACAGTACAGATACTAAATTAAAACTTAGGATCGGACATAGGCTTCCTTTTATCTCGAAAACGAGTCTAAGGGGGAGGGGTGGATGAAAGTTTGTATGAAATTTTGTAATTTTTGTTGAATACATGGTACTTACATAACCAGTGGAATAGAGAAGAGCGGCAACGAAGAGAGAGAAAATGGGAAAGTGGGGAAATTAAAAAACTGGAAAAATTGGGCAAAAAATGAGCAGAGAGAGAGGAGAAGGAGGAAAAGCCAGGCGAATAGAGTAACGAGTAGAAAATGTTGTAAAGCGTTAAAATTTACAACACTGCGCGATAACCGACATCCACGCAGGGGGAGCCGCGGGCAACAGCTCATCATCTCATCTCATTTTTTATTTAAAAGATGCTGGTCCCGTGCTGAAGTCCCGTCTGGGATTTCACTATTGCAAATTCTAAGTCGATTTGAAAATGTTTGCATATTATGTGATTCCTCAAAATTTCATTAAATTATAGGTGGTGGTACAGCGCGTGGATAGTGGTACAAGGCAAGGCTCCGCAACACAGGCTGATGGACGACGCACTAACATCCCCGACGTGCCTTACCACCCCACCGTGAGGGATACCATGTGTTTCCACGCAATCACCATGATGAAGGTAAATTCAATTTATCACAATACTTTAACGTGGATATAGTATAGTTGGTACATTGTTTTACTTTCACAGCCAAACCTTAAATATTAGGAGAATTATCGTTTCTTTTGCTTGATATTATTCTTTATGGATAGATTTTCTACAGCTTATTGCATTCGGGCAACTATGAGAATAAATAAAAATTGTGACATAATTCTTCAATACTACCTATATATTTGGTCAGCTACAGCTGACGTTTCGAAGTATTTTTGAAGGAGTTACGGCTAGGTGGCGCTATTACCTCAAGTTTCTGCTCGACAGTGTTAAGATTCTCCGAAAGCTAATGAATAGACCTTGCTTCGTGTCACTAACTTTTTTACTCTTTTTCAGTGGTTAGCTATTCTAGCTATTGTCTGTTTGTTACTGTTACGTTTCCATAGCTTAACCCTAAACCACTGAATTGAACTATTCTTGACAAAACTTTGGTGCAGAGATAAACTAAACTTAGGTAAGGAGACGGACATAGAAGGACTACCTTATATCGTGAAGGAGTTCAAATAAAGGATGATAGATGATCTTTTTTTGCGATAACCTGAGGAAATGTGGTACACAGATAGATTAGAGCTTGGGTACGGCCATATTGGTCGTGATAATCGACCTTCACGCGGGTGAAGCCGCGGGCAACAGCTAGTACGTAAATATTCTCGTTCGAAAGGATCAAATTCAAGAAACAACAGACACCGGAATAGGTACGCTACGAAAAATCGCTATAGTTAAGACAAAAAAAAATGTTAGCAAGTGGCCGTCTCGTCGATTAGAATCGCTATATGTGGACCGAGCATTATATTGTTGGCAGCCATACCAAAACTATTCGTTTGAAGAACTCCGACTATCGAGTGAGTCTTGGGGTGACGGTGGTGCAATTGGAGGCACATTCGTCCATAGCGGGCGCATTCCTGCTGAGCGTTTAGTCGTGCGCTCACAACCGGACGGTTCATACAATGCTTCTTGGACTCCGCGCGTCTCCGGTACCTACATATTTCGTTGCACTCTTGATGATCTGCCCACTTCACAGGTAAGAACTAAGAAAATTTTGTGTAAAAAAAAGTTTACATACTTACCCACAGGTATCGCTCCATACGCGCGGTACGCGCGTTTCGACTTCCTTTTGTGATATCATATCACAGGGTGGAACGGCAGTGGATGAGCCTAAATCTACCAATCATAGAGAAACCATTCGCGCGCGCCAGGGGCTCCTTTCTCTCGCGACCTAGGTCCAACATCAATACCGAATAACTATGTATTTAATTTTTTTTTAATGCTTACATTTAATATCGCACAAACGTCGCACTAATACGTGTTTGGTAGGATAGAGATACCGTCTACCATGTTACTAAATGAACATCGCGCCGTTCCACAATGCCACAAAACGAAGGTATTCGAGCAGTGCACTCTGTCTGTATGACTTACGGTGCCGATACGTGGACAGTGATAGTGGGCTAGGTCACAAAATGAAAGTCACCGACGACGATTGTGCAGTGGTGTTTGAATATATCTCATACGAAGGGCAGATTCGTACAATTATCTTATCCTAGAAAATCTCCTATAATTCTTTACCCTATTTATATAATCGGTTAAACGTTTGAGAGTTCGTATTAAGTTACTCCGATATACATATTTGTCTTACTCAATGTATGATAGTTCACACATTCCTTAAAAGTGAGTACTTCCATTTAAATGTAAAAACCGTACGAAGGATCCCGATCTTCCCCTACTTATATCAAATTTATTTTATACACAGTCCTTTATGACCGCTAGAGGGCACTACATTAGTTTCAGTGACACGTCATATAGCCTATAACCAGCGGCCGAACAAGAAGCTTCTAAAGATGCCTCATTTGACCAGTTCTAATGAGTAATTGACGGAGCTATGAGGGAAGATGACCACACATACGCATATACATAGTAAAATCATAACCCTCCTTTGCCATTGCCGTAGTCAAGTAATAATGAATTTAGGTTCTTTATGCATAACTGACGACACTCTATGTCAACTGTGACATTGAAAATAAATAAATAATCATTGTTTCATATTGTGTCATATTGTGTGTGTTTATGTTACTAATTCATAAACTTTTTGAAGTGAAAACTTTGAGTGCGTTGTGTGTGTGTGTGTGGTTTTTTTAATGGAAGGAGTTTAGTCCAACTTAAAATCTTACGTTTGTTTGATTGCAATCGGTTAAGAAGAACCAGAGTTATGATTAGCAATATAGAATTCAAGTTGCAAAGATTATGGCGTTTAGGTCACGATAACCGACAGCCACGCGGGCGGAGTCGCGGGCATAGGCTAGTTGACTAGTAAAATTGAGTTAATTCACATGTGAAACCTCTTTGAAGTGGAAATGTTTTTTTCTTTTCTGTGACGTATATACACTATATGCTAGAGACTAATTTTATTTTATATTACTATAGGAATTAACAGTAGAAGTGGCAGAGAATGCAATGGAGGGTCCATCTGACCGAGGGGTGCAAGCGGGTGATACATTGCCTGCTACGCCTCCAACCAAACTGCGGCGATTCACGGCACAGTACAGTGCGGGCTTACGCGTCAGAGCCAGTCCTAGTCTGCAAGCTGAAGAACTGGGACTGGTACCGGCTGGCGATGATATAGACTTTGTAGAAGAGGTAGGTACCACATACCCCTGCAATACAATGTAAAAAATTCCAAATTCCTTAAGATTCGACGAAAGGACCTGCCACTTAGTAAGTTTTTTTATATAATATCACGCCTATATCCCCGAAGGGGTAGGCAGAGGTGCTAGCACCCACATTTCGCCAGTTTATGTTTAGGTCCCAATGTAATAGGTGGCGAGCCTATTGCCATAAACCGGGCACTTATAAACCTGCGATAAATACACACATAACTTCGAAAAGCATCGAGTCATTGGTGTGTGCCATGGTAAAACCTGGGATCGAACCCGAGACCTCGTCTCAGCAGTCCATTACCTATACCACTAGACTACCGCGGAATATTAAAGTTTAAAATAGTAGCTAAAAGATGTTTAATAGAAAAAGTAGACGAGTATCTTAATTATAAAAGTGTATGAGCATTTTAATCTCTTGCTCTTGCACCTGTTTATTATAAATAAGCAAAACTATATTATTTAAAAAGAAAAGAAAGGATAACGAAATCTACCTGAGTTTCTTGCTGATTTCTTCTCAGTATATCTGACTACCGAACCAACGAAAGAATCCTTTTCAAATGAAATCATTTGCTATAAATTATAACATTAGGTTACATATATTATGAAATTGCCATTTTGGTTGAAGAAATTGGAGGAACCCCAATTTTCAGTACTACAAGGTATAAGTAGGTACTACGTCACAATATTTTGCATAATATTGGTAAACCCTTACTTTAATACAAATAATCTATGCTAAAGGTGGTGAACAAGGACGGAACATGGGTTCGTCTGGGCCCTGAATCAACGCGAATTTATGCGGACGGCGCTGAGGTGGCTTGGTGTTTGCAACACCATCGACATCTTGACCGTGTCCTGCTTATCCCCGTGGAACCCTCCACCCCCTCACAGGTAATCAGGGTTGTATTAATATGTGTGTTATTTTCCAAATGAAATGAACAATATTTTTCGCTCGAATTTTTAATGAATAATTGAAAAGAAAAAACATATTTTCTTTAAGCATTTAACGGAAATATTAAATTTAACGGATATATTAATATACAGCGTGTTTTTAACAGGAACGGTATCAATTTTAGTGTACTTCATTTTTGGACAATTTTGTTGGTCTTCATCATTTTTATTTGTTATTTCTTTAATTTCATTTTCTATTGTTTTTTTCCCCAAATCCCTAATGCGGAGACTTCAAAGCCGTTGCCCCAGATACCCTCCCCATCTCCTAGATCCTACCCTGCATTTAAAATTAATATGTATTGTGAACTTATCCGTGTTCCTTTCACACTGTTTATCTGTATGTGTCAAACTAAAAAACACATAAATATTTACTGAGTTTTTTATTTTCCCTGTTCCTACACAAAATATTGAGTAATTTAATATTTACAATCATCGAGACACTTATTCCAGAATTATACTCAGTTCTGAATCTCGATACATCGTATCTACCTATTTAAATAGAGATTCTGAACTTTCACCTCATTAAATTGATTACAAAATCTTTCTATATTTCTGTAGTTATATTGAACAGTTCACAATAGATATGAACAGTGATTTAAAATTTAGTAAGATAGCTCTATGTTAACTGAATATCATACATTGAGATTATCTTTTCAATGAAATAAATGGGGTAATTCTTGTCACGATCGGAATTGTTCAGTGAATTATAATTTATCACTTGTGACATGAAATCATATGAATATAGGCCTTTGTATCAACATTTTTTTCGTGTATTGTACACTTCTTTGTATAGAAAGCACAAATTTGAGGAAAAATATATTTGGAATGGCAAGTAACTCCAAACATCTTTTTCCGAGAACTTCTTTACATGACAAACGATTCCGTTCTAATGCGTGCATAGGAATAAAAAAAAGTAACAACTAAAACACACGTACGACACAAAAATATCTTGAAAAAGTAAAAAATAAATAATTCAGGCGTTGGCGTGTCGGGGGACCTTGGATCGTTTCAAATCATGTGAGAGTGCTTTACCAGTTGAAGAACCGTTTTTGATATCAAAATTAACGAAATATAATAAAACGTGACGGTCAGGATATTTTTACTGTACACATAGTTCTACTTCGTATTTTATACAGTAAATCTTTAATGATACACAAAGGCAAAAAACAAAAAGGCTGGACCATTCACTTTTAAAAACCACATAGGTACAATAATTTAATCTAGTCGGGTGAGAAGTCTTTTTACTTGCTTTGAAGGGGGAATTGGTAATATTTTACTATTGCTATCGTTGTGATTGTTGTTAAACCGTGAGTGAGTGATAGGTGGCACCCCTACCCTCCTCCCTACCTTCCCTTGTCATTCAATTTAGTCACGCTCAGTGCTTGATTACATCTTATGTTCTTATAAAGCAAAAAAAGTGAAAATCTTAGCAGATTTAACGAGGTGTTTTGTTAATCTAAGATGATGTACTTTTACCCTAAATACACATGTTTTGCTTATATATTTCATAACTGCTTCGTTTCCCTTCCCGTGGGATGCCCCATTTGGCACTTACTTACTCTCAATTTTAGATCTATAAATCGTAGCAGATACCTGCTCTATTTCTACTGTTTATAATTTGGTGAATAGTATTAACAAGTGATGTTCTGTTCCAGTTGGAGTTTTCGGGAACCTGGAGTAGGTACGGTGACGAGCAAGGAGACATACCGACTTGGACTGGCCAGCACGAAAATGATGATGATAGACTCACTGGTAAGAGTAAGACCTTATACAATATGTAGCAACGGATCGATATCATATTATTGCAGCTGACTGTTTTTAACACATTTTATCACTTTCAACATTGACTAATTACGCGCCTACAGCGCTACAATTTTTATTTGGTGCATCACTGTTATAAATACGAGCGACATCCCCACTGATATGAAATCTGTTTTGGTTTAATATCTATCATTGATGTTACATTGAACCAAAAACTATTTATTAGATACTATTGGACATCGGCACAAACGTAATATATGTAGTTACTACAATTACTGTGTACAATTCATTGGAATATAGATTCTTCTTACAAAAATAAAATATGTGATATTCATTACACTTTTGTTTATGTTACAGAAGTGACTTGTATCGATGATAGAAAGACTACATTACAGCACAACGACATTTTAAATCAGGTAAATGTTTATTAGTTTGTGTACCTTTGTGTACCTAAATAAGCATTACCGAAATCGTCTCGGATAACCCCCCGAACCGGAGGGGGCGGGGTGGCAAAATATCCAAACCCTTACTTTGCAGTATGTTGTATTAATTATTTATTAATTTTATACTAGGTTCTTTGTCGATAGGTTACTTACATACACATACATACCTACGCAATAAGTTACTATAACTGTGATATTACTATTAATGTACATTTTCATTGCTGTACTTATATTCGTCAGTATTGTTTTGCTTTTTATTCTACATAAACAATAAAAATAACAAGTTAATTATACTTATTAGATTTTGTTAAAGATGACGAAGAACGTGAAAATAGTAGTGGTGTAGTTGCTCCATGAATAGCTCCGGCCAACGACACTCATGCCCATGCCAGTCTTTAGACTCGATACTCATATGAGACATTACTTAGTACTTTTATTCTGGATTTTCTTAAATACTTACCTGCAGTTATAAAGTTTACTTAGTCCCGGATTTACTTTTTAATAGGAACTTACGAAATGTTTGTATGAGAATAGTACTTTCATTCTGTATTAATATTTTCAGACTGATGTTAAACCATTCATGTATGGAGCTTTAGAACCAAGTAAACATGATAGAACCATTCGCACTGAATCTATCAGCTGTACGTCGTCACCTCGGTAAGTTCTCATTTTTAAGTTATTGTTTTAAAACTACTATCTGGTTAGCATTGACTATGCAATAGGTACAGTCAAGTGCATTAATATGTATATAAACTATCGTTTCAAAAGTATGTATCATTGAATGTTTATTATTGTAGCATCCAATCTAACTGATATAAATATGTATGCGGAAACTGATCAATAATATGTATACTATAAAGGACAATTTGTTTTATAATGAGCAAAGAAATCATTATAAAGGTATTATTGACGATTTCCATTAATATATTTACTATAAAATGTTAACTAATATAGATACATTAAATGTATTTTAATTATGTATTGCAAAAAGGGTTAAAAATATAAAGACAAGAATTGTTTCTAAAAAAAAGGTCTTAATGTTAGACAGCCAAAACTTTATAAGTACCTAACCATGTAGGAGTGATGTAAATCTTAGAACTACTTCTTTTGGCCCAGATAATGGGAACGGGAATTCACATTCACGGGAACATTTTCAGTTAAAATGGTTAATTACCTCAAGTTCCACTCCTGGAGATATCATGTAAAAAATCCCTTTTTCGATATTGGACAGATTCGTGGATTGGACAGTTTCGTGAATTCGGCAGATTCGATACTCGACAGATTCGTGGATTGGTCAGGATCTAGGATTCGACGGATTAGCTATACGACAGAAAAGGAACAGTTGCGCACAAAAACTGTAACGCGTTACCGTTAAGTCCTAAATAATGATAATGTTTAAGTATATAAGCTCCTTGCATAATTATCGACTCAATTATCTAGCAGGCCACTTGTCAGTCATTGTCATTTAGCTTATATCAAGGTACGTCAACTTAAAAAAAGAAATTATTCAATTATTTTATTTATTATTCCCACATTTCGCCAGTTTATGTTTACGTCCCAATGTAATACGGTGGCGAGCCTATTGCCTATTGCCATTCACCGGGCACTTATAAACCTGCGATAAATACACACATAACTTCGAAATGCATCGAAAAGTCATTGGTGTGTGCCATGGTAAACCTGGGATCGAACCCGAGATCTCGTCTCAGCAGTCCATTACCCGTACCACTAGGCTACTGCGGTTATTATATCAAAAAGAACAACTTCATTGTAAGGGGAAGCTGCGTGATGCAAAACTGATGCAAAAAAATAGTCAAATAAACGAAATTGTCAACGCAGCATTGCAGAATAAAATTAGCGTGGTTGATTGCTTAAAACGGTTGTGCAAAGTAAATTTTATATTTAAAACGTTAACATTTCTGTCTCTAATTTTATTAAAAGTGCGTTACTTTATTGATTTTTATTTTCTTTACACCTGTACTTCTGTCGTATAGCTAATCCGTCGAATCCACGAATCTGTCGAGTAGGGAATCTGCCGAGTAGCGAATCTGCCGAATTCAAGAAACTGTCCAATCCACGAATCTGTCCAATACCGAAAAAAGGTAAAAAATTAAGGTGTACGCTCAATTTTTTTTACCCCAGCGGATTTTTTTGAAGCGGAACTTGAATTTATCTTTATTCAACTCTATATGGACGTACCTTCCAACCCTCTTCGAGGCTAGCATGAGAAAATGGTCCCCCGAAATCTGTCATGAGCTGACGGTCTATTACTAAAATGCTTCTTTTGATGTGAAAAGAAAAAGACAAATAACAGTGAAATATAATCTTTTATTGCCAAATAAATAATTACACAGCTATTAAATAAGAATAACAAAACAAAATGCCTCATTTCTAAGTAAAAATAAAAAAGGTTCACTTATCAGTAGCGTGTGTAACCTCCCTCATTATCAATCACCGATTGCAAACGTTCTCTCATAGATCTTACCATGTTGAAACAAACATCTCTGCCTATAAAACTATTCCATATGAAATTAACATGGTCTTTTAAGCTGTCAACACTTCTTACAACTGTTGGATCCCATGCCTGCACCATTAAACCCCATAGATTCTCTATAGGGTTTAGGTCAGGACTTTTCGGCGGTAACTTTATTAAGTGCAAGCCTTCTTGTTCCTCTATCCATAATTGTACGACATGCGAGTTGTGGACAGAGCTATTATCTTGCATTAGGAATATTGGCTCATTACCGAAAGCAGCTGTAGCCGTCGGAACTAAAACGTCCTCAAGGATCTCTTTATAATTCCTGGCATTCATTCGACCACTTATTTCTACCAATTCGCCAGGGCCACTAGCCGACATCCAGCCCCAGTACCCGAATGATATTCGCCCACTTCTGCGATTAGGGATGACGTTTCTCTCATCATAGCGAGTATTATTTAATCGCCACAAATATAATCGACCATCACTTGCTGTTGTAAATACTTTTTCATCGACAAAACATACATTATCAAAATTAAAATTCAAATACCTTCGTGCAAAATTCAATCGTAATCTTTTGTGCCTATCTGTAAGTTTCGGTTTTTTAGCTGGTATGCGACAATGAATGCCAGCATTATGCAATCGACGGCGTATAGTGTGTATTGATACACCACGATCAATGGCATATGTTGAAGTAGTCACAAAACGGCGATATTGAACATCTTCTATCAAAAGACGATCCTGTTCAGTAGAAGTCTTTCTTGGTCTTCCATTGGACACATGAGTATTTAACCTTCCTTCTTCTTCCCAACGTCGTATCCATAATTTTACTGTCTTTCGAGTTACACCCAATTCATCAGATATGTCTTGTATTGAAGCGCACTCCTCTTTTAACGCGACTATACGATGTTTAGTATGCTCATCGATGCGATACATGTTATAAATTATTTATTTATACTACACTTGAGATAGTAATATGAATTGCACTTAAAATATAATTATTATTCAGAATGAAATCTTATCAGTATTAAGTACCTACTTTTGAAGTATTTTCATGAAGTTCACTTTGTTTCAACAAATAATTGACGACGTTCCATAGAAAAGAAAATCAAAATTTAAATGATTGTCAATGGTGTCAAAAAAAGCAAGGAAATATTAAGGTTTCTTTTTAATTGACATATTATCTAACAATACAAACCTTTTTAGGGACATATTATTGCTCACTAAGTTAATTAAGATATTTTTTCAACAAAAACGAAGGCATAATAACGATGAGAAAAGTGGCACTATTTCGTGAACCTTTACATAAATATATGTTATTGTAATGGTTTTCAAGAAACATATTTATGCACTCGACGTTAGATCATATTATTGCTCACTAAGTTATTAAGATATTTTTGCAACAAAAACGAAGGCATAATAACGATGAGAAAAGTGGCACATATTTCGTGAACCTTTACATAAAATATGTTATTGTAATGGTTTTCAAGAAACATATTAATGCACTTGACTGTACATGCATTCATGCATTTATCATCCATAGATCATAATAGGGTATCATTTTGATATGACGAACGTGGTAGGAAATATTTAACCTAAAACGGGCATATACTGTGCTTTTCAATACAAACATTGGTTCACTCAGGTTCGTAGCCTATCACAGTCACCATGTAACACCCTTAAGATCTTTATTAATTCATATTCAAAAACATACTTAGCGTTCAATGTAATATTATCTACAGACGAATCCAGGGTCGCAGTAACGGCAATAGTGATGGGTGGTGGTCACCGGTCAAGCACCGCTCCAGCGAGAACATTAGAGATGTGAATACTATACAAGAGGTAGGACATTTCTATGGTATTTATTCCTAGTCTAAGAATTAAATATGTGAAGATATCATGTCGTTTTTTACTCAGTAGGTACCTAACCAGTAGGATTTGCCATTGGCTCTGCCATTGCTGAATATTTAGTTTAGTTTTCGCAACGAATATAACAAGAGGTAGACATACATTTGTACGTCACTTATAACCAATCGGTATAACTTGACTTTGCCAAGGCAGACACATATAGTTAGTTACATGCATCATTTGCAGCAGGACATGCACTAATCAGTGATTGCGAACAAGAACGAAGTATTACTTCTGTGACATAAAACATCTGGCTTCCTTTCTTTTCCTCTTTCGTTTGCTTTCGCAAAAATCATAATAGGAGATGAATATGAACAATATGTCCATGGGCCTGCGTGTTTCTCTGTATATATTTACATAAAATAAATATATATGTAAGTAAGTATGTATTCTGACCTTGATGACCACGGGCGTGATGAAAACTACACCCACAACCGCGCTCGAAATCATACTGGGACTCAACCCCCAGGAGAGCTTTAGAGATTGAAAGAAGGCAACTGAACAATATGGCTCAAACTAAGAAGTACCGGCCAATGGATAAGGGCCATGCCAGCATCAGTAGGAAAATTGTCAATGATCCTCTCCAACAACGACTTAATAAAAAAGGACAAAACCTTCGACAAAAATAATACAGAATGTGTCCGGTCATAAGGGCAAAACGGGCAATGAAAAAGCCGACGAATTGTCCAGAGAGGGCGCAGAAGATAGGCCGATCGGGCTGAAACTATGGCTTCTAATGGAAACTGCTGATCATCCGTCCAGTAGCCGGGGACCCCTTTCAAATTATTTTTTAATAAGAAAGTAAATAAATAAAAAAGGTATTTATGTAAAGGCGTCCGCATTCTAGATTCCATCACACAAGCTAGTTGAACTGCTTACTTTGGGCGTAGATAGCGTTACTTAGGTCGTAAAATACCCATTTATTTACTTAATGATGATTAGACATTTGACATCGTCATTGTGGTAATAACAAACTAATTTATTTTGATCGAATTTCAGACTGAAATAGAAACGGAGCCGAACCACGAGATCCAACGCAGCGGCAGATTAGCGCAGACCGGTACTCAGACCTCCCCAGAGGGACACGGGGACCAGCTCTCTGCGTTGCAAGCCTACATGAGCTCTACGGTAAATAAGTAGTACTTTTTTGGAAGCCCGGTGATCGGGGTTCTGAGGCAAACCACGAAAGCCTCAAATACAACCGGGAACAACGTTATAGGATGATGAGTTGAATGCAGGGCTTGTTTACCGGTTAATGTATCAAACCGGTTTCAGTGTAAGTACATAAGAGCGTTTCATTTAGGTTTGACTCTACCTTAACCGATAAAAACCCTTTTATGTTTGAACTCAATTTACCGGTTTTGATTTCGCTCTTACCGACAACATCGATGCACCATTCACATTCAATTCGCGCGGACTACATGTATTATCCACTAGTACAAAATTTCAATTTTCAAGCGTAGGGCTAAAGTGCTTCCATATTTTAAAGGAGTAGTGAAGGTCACCAAAGTGTAGTGCGAGCGTCGTCGGTCGCGTGCCTCCGGCCACTTGGATCGTGTACTGTATGCGCAGTCCATTTTCAATTTAATACAATTTTTTTTAATAAAATTTATTTATTTTAAGTATCAAAATATTATAAGAACAGTTTTTCTAATCAAATATTCTATTGATAAATGATATTGGTAAAAATTCTATTGATAATGGCATGTATTAACTCCCTATAATTTTAATTATATATAATACTAGCTGTTGCCCGCGGCTTCGCCCGCGTGGTTTTTTTTTGACAATTACCTACTCATTTTTGACTCATTATTATTATTAGCCCACATAGTTATTTAATTATTATATTGCATATTTTATGACCACCTTCGGTTCGCCGACGATATCGTCATAGTTGCGGAGTCGCTGGAGCAGCTGGGCGAAATGCTGCACGGCCTAAACGAATCCTCTCGACGCGTCGGCCTTGGTGTAAA
Organism: Pelosia muscerda; assembly: GCA_963691645.1. Classification (NCBI taxonomy): domain Eukaryota; kingdom Metazoa; phylum Arthropoda; class Insecta; order Lepidoptera; family Erebidae; genus Pelosia; species Pelosia muscerda. The sequence goes on along the minus strand of OY829098.1, from coordinate 17,075,882 downwards.
CTTGAACAAAACCAAGGTTATGTTCAATGAACACGTTATACCGAGACTGATTGCCGTCGAAGGGGCCACACTCGAAGTTGTTCAACAATATATCTACCTGGGGCAAACCATACAACTTGGTAGAAACAACTTCGAGAAAGATCTAGCCAGAAGGATCCAATTGGGCTGGGTAGCGTTTGGCAAATTGCGTCGGGTCTTCTCCTCCCCCTACAACAATGCCTAAAAACAAGAGTCTTCGACCAGTGCGTTCTGCCTATTATGACTTACGGTGCCGAAACATGGACATTGACGGTGGGGTTAGTCCACAAATTGAAAGCCGCTCAGCGGGCCATGGAGCGAGCTATGCTTGGAGTCTCTTTGAAGGATAAAATTCGCAATGAGGTCATCCGACAAAGAACTAAAGTTACAGACATAGCTCGCAGAATAACCAAGCTGAAGTGGCAGTGGGCTGGCCACATCTGCCGGAGGACCGATGGTCGCTGGAGCAAACGAGTCCTCGAGTGGAGACCGCGAGAAGGCAAACGGAAGGTAGGACGCCCCCTAGCCAGATGGACTGATGACCTGAAAAAGGCGGCTAGGACAGACTGGATGCATTAGGAGAGGCCTATGTCCAGCAGTGGACTGCGATAGGCTGATTGATTGATATTTTATAATGAACAAAACTAAATCACAACTTCTGTGTCTTAATTATGAAATAAAAATAAGACTCCCAATAATGCAGATCGCATGTCGCTGCAACTTGTCGAGAGCATCTAATAAGTACTTTGCGGAGCCATCCCAGAGATGCGAGCAGTATTCCACGCAGGAGCGAATTTGTGTCTTGTAATGAAGACACCGCTGCTTCGGCGTGAAAAAACGTCTCACTCTGTTCAGGACTCCGAGTTTACGAGAAGCTGTTTTGATGATGCTCTCGATATAGTTCTTGTTCTTCAGTTTGCAGCGAACATCCATACCGAGTATATTGAGGTTATCCTGAAATGGCAGTGGCGTGCTCTGAAGAGTGCGATGAGGAAGGAAAGTAGAGAGCCAGCATTTACCTGCAGGAACTCCGAAGCTCATCCATCACAAGGAACGCGAATGCGGCGCCCCTGCAAGAAGCTAGCAACCCAATTGCACAGTCTTGGAAGCAGACCGAAGGTTGGTAGTTGGCTAAGAAGCGATTTGTACCAGACTCTATGGAAAGCTTTAGCGATGTCCAGGCTAATAGCCAGTGACTCACCATGCTTGTCCATAGCCTCACCCCAAAGATAGGTTATATACCGCAGAAGATCACCCGTTGACCGTTTCGGCCTAAAACCTTATTGCCGGTCAGTGATCCTCTAGGTGACGCATGAGCTGTGTGTTGATGAGGTGCTCAAAAACTTTATACAGCACTTAGGTGACGGCTATGGGTCGATAGTTGGCTGGGTCTGAGCGATCTCCCTTCTTGGGAATCGGCTGTATATTCGCCTCTTTCCACGCCGTCGGCACTACTGTACCCGAAATGTGGGAGAGTTGGTACAGCCGCGTGAGCATTGTAGACAACTCCGCTGCACATTTTTGAAGAACCACCGCTGGTATACCATCCGGACCACTGGTTTTCCGGACATCGAGTGACTTCAGTACTGCACGGACGTCGCGTTGCCTGATACGGATATCAGGCATTGCGTGGTCACTGTTGGGTGGTCGGTGGCTGCATACCACAGTCCTCGATTCGGGAGTTGGTCGTAAATAGATTAACCAGAAAAATTGTTTTCTCTTGCGGCTCATGGGCCAGGGATCCATCAGGGTTGTGCAGGGGGACGGGGGAGGGGCGGGGGCAGGGTAGCTGGGCTGCCGGGCTGGTAGAATTTAGCTTGCACGGCTCTGGCCAGTACCCAGTAGCCACGGCTGCCCGTGGGATGCACCACTAGTTCTTGACCAATCTGTGCTATGCGCTGGGTATTTTGCAGCCTACTCAGCGTTCGGAAACCGCTCCTTCGCCTCATCTGCCGCCTAACTCAGACATTCAAAGAATAGTGTGGTCTCGGCATCTCCGGTATGGCAACGGTAACGGCACACATAGATTTGTCTCGTACAGCTATGGTCTACGTGTACCCACGGGACAGAAAAGGATGGGTCCTCAAGGCAGCGCAAACGACGACAACAAACATCCGCCCTAACAAACACGCACTCCCCGGTTTTGGCACGAAAATTTTCCTTTGGAACATGGCCGGGGTAGAGCAGGCAGGTGTCGTCATGCGGCATATTTGTGTCTCCGTCAGAAAGAGCGTGGCTGGTTTCGCCGTCTCTAGTTGTTGGTGGACGGCGTTGAAGTTTGCATGGAGCCCACAGATGTTAGTAGACTCCACCTCAAAAAGCGAGCTAGTGGGAGAATAAAGAGCCGCTGTGTTGCCATAATCTCTGATATGTACTGCCATGGTAGGGGGTAAGAGAAGGCGTGAAAAAAGAGGTGATTGTCGTGGCAGCACCGCGTGACAAAGCGCAGGAGATTGGTTTTATCTGTGGTTGTGGGGCATGGCGAGAGCCGACGCGCCGAACGGAAGTTGCCTGAATATATGGTCGGCGGGTTCCCACATCCGGTCACCAACCTGCACGACGAACCATTTTAGTATTATGCGCGGCCTGGTGAGGCAGTCTCCCAGGGTGGTTAGCCCCAGTTGAGCCTCTGTACCTACTATGCCGCGAGCGGCCCGCGACACCAGTTTCTACGGGTCTCCCTGCTCGGCGGGTCACCCCGCACCATCCCCACCAAACTACGCCAATACCCACTGGTCCCACTAATGCTGCGACTACCACCACCTCTGCCCGGCTATGTACTTGCTGACCCCTGAACGCAATCCAACCGAGGTTGCTACCCACCCGGTCAAAATTTATGACAAATTTATTCCATCAAATTTCTACCACCAGTAGTTATAACGTATTTTACGCCGCATCCTTCGATTAGACATTTCTTTCGTTCAAGTAATCAAAATAAATAACTATATATTTTGTTCTTTCTCTTATGACCCATTCTTTACTTGAAAACCCTAAAATAATTAGGAGCAAAGCTGCGAAATTACCAATAACTTAGCCCACTTTAAGTTAGCAATCGTTTAAATAAATGCATCACTCTCTGAACAATTACAATTTACAAGCAAGTTAGTTCAAGCGATGCCGACGCGGGTAGGTACGTGTCGCTCTGGATTTAACCGGTTTATTAAGGTTTTAGTATGGTTCCCATTCTGGTTTCGCTCTGAATGAAACCTTTACTAAAAACAGGTTTAACCTTTATTAACCGGTATTTTCTAAACCGGTTTCAAGCCCTGGTTGAATGTTGTTGAGCAGGAGGGCGAGAGAGGCACACACCGCGAGCACCTCGAGTGCCGCGCGCGCCTGTTCCAGCCGGTGGCGTCGCCGCCGCCGCCGCTGCCCGCGCGCACCGCGCCCGCTCCCCCGCCACCACGCAAGCCCGCCATCAGCCCCGCCCAAGCGGAGTGTTTACGAGCGGTATTCGCCGCTCTACTCTGGCACGAAGGTCAATATATCTTAATCACTCATGTTTATTTCTTATCACAGAAATAAACTGTCCTCAAATTGTAATTATAAAATTTGTTTATAGGCATAGTTCACGATGCGATCGCATGCGCGGCGTACCTCAAGTTCCATCCGGAGCTCCCGAAACAAGGTGCACGTGTGGTCACCCGACCCGCACACGATCTCACACTTGCCAGACACCAGAGACATTCCGTTGAAGTCTCTAACGCCGGTATGTATAACTTTTCTATTTCAATAATTACTGTATAACAAATATCATCAGAAAGGACTATAGAGTTGTGGTAAATAAATATATTCAAATACAGTTTTGATTTATCCAATAATACAATAATACACGATTTATTTAGAAATATGATATTGTACAGGTCAATATCTGCACATACATCCTTCGACATTGGAAACGTTAACACGCTCAGGAGTCGAAGCGACGACAAGTCGCATGCGCAAGACTGATATCGCAATACCTATACGAGAAGAAGAAGCCCATAGTAGCGATGCAGGTAATATTACTGATTTTTATAACGTAATAATTTAAATTGTGGACGTTTTACTCGGGTAGCGTACCCTCCGAATGGAGAATGCACATTAATGTTCTTTTTGTTTTGTCTGGTAAAATTCGCATTCAGTTTACCGTATCACGCGCAGTTTTATAAGGCAGCTTTAGCCTGAAACTAATGAACTGATCAAAGACTTTCAGTGTCATCTACAAGGTGGCGCCTTTCCAACTCAGTCGAGATCGGCTTTCCAGTCCAACCACCTGCAACGAATGCCATATTGTAAGATAGTATTTTGAATTGTAAGTGCGGAGTTCTAACTCAACGCTCGATTCTCACTTAGCCATGAACCCTTCCCACTTTACATTAGGTAAATCGTCCTAGGCGTAGGTACATATGTTAATCAAATCGAAGACGTTTAACGTGAAAACTATCGGCAACTGGTGGAAATAGCTTATTTATGAACATGGAAGAACCAAGAAGTGTACGTCAGGATTTTAGGAATTGAAGAAGTGTTCTCTTTGACTACCCCAATGAAAAGAGACGTGACTTCCTTTAATAATATCGCACTTGTTATATTCTTTATTACAGGTTCTTCTCCGTCCGTAGTGAACGTACTTCCTCCAGCATTGCGAGCTCTAGTAGCGCTTTGGGATGCGCTGTATGAAGCAGAACAACTCTCTGCGGCTACGGACAAGTGAGTACCTAATCGATTAACGTCATTGATGTTAGTGACGACAGAAGGGCATTAAAGCAGATGGGTCAGAACAGTCGTCCGGGCCTATCCCGCAGGGAAAAGGGAGTGATTATAATATACTCAAGTGTGAGTAACAGTCTTTTTCGGAATACAGAGAGAACATAAAATGTCTGGTGATCTTGTAACTAAATTTCATATTGTAGTCGGGATGATCCAATAAGGAGCCAGGTGTCGTTCTTGCACTCGTTTTATTGGGAAATATTACAGTTTCCTGATCAATTTTGAGACAATCATAAAAATCGTGTACTGATATGGCATTCGCTTTCTCCGACTGCCCGAGCCGGTCATGCGTTCGTGTGATTGGCTAGCGCTATGGGCGCGTTCGTGACTTAGTAGACGGTGAATAGCGTCTCGGGTCCTTACCGCGTGTATTCCGAAGAGGTAGTTTATGATTATCTACTATAATATTCAAATTGCAGAAAGAAAGAGATGACAGAGAAAAATGAAAATGACGACTCGAAACCAAACAGCGGTATTCGTAAGAAGAGAGATGTAAGGATTGGAAGTACACCTTACACAGGTAATGTACAACCTGTTCTTAATAAGTATTTCAAGGGACTATGAACTCCTAAAACCAGTCCATAAATGAACGACTGTCTTAACCACCAAATGCAAATGTAACTTTGTGACGTTATATGAAGAGTTTATGGCAGGCTTGCTGTTTTACCAGATCTGTTACACGACAAACAGCTATCAACTATGTGGTTTCATTAAAACTTCGTAGCTCTCCAAAGATTTTTATATTCTTGACATTTGCTGCAAAATAAGCTGCATTTACTGAGATAGATCAATTTTGGCCGCTGAGTAAACCGGGTACTAGAGCTACAAAAGAAAGGAGGAGCGGATTATTATAATAAGTAATGTTATATGTAGATAATTTTAATATTGTCACCGTACACAGATATTATTGCTACCACTTACAAAACAGGCATTGCGCACGTGTTGGTCGCATTTGTGATATAATGAATTATAGTAGAGGTTTGTTTACATACAGTTCGTTGCGAGTTATGCGGTGGTGCCAATGTGCCCCCGCCCGTAGCAGCGCATATGCGTAACGCCCACCCTGGGTGTGGCGTGCCTACCGCTAAAGGCTTCAACCGCAGCGGCATCTACCACATGCAAGATATCGAGCCGAACGACGTACCAGTTTCAGCTTGTGGACTTCTTGTACAAGGTATGATCATTTCAATATTATCATATACTCTATACATATATATCATATAGTATGTCACATTTTACGGTTTTTTTAACATTATTTACTTAATAATACTGTTCAGGGGACACTAAAATGCAAATCATCACGTGAATGTCGAGGTCCCACTTTCCGGGAATTCACTTAAATCATATAAAGATTTAGTTTATATATAGGTAATACACTCATTTGTACATCGTGACGTACAAACACAAATGTTAGGTATTTTTTCAAATGGGCGTAGATGGCTAATTTCGCAGCAATTTGCATTATTGCATTAAAAAACAGAAGTAATGAAGCTCCTGACCAAGATTTGGATTAAAGAGCACACTAATTATATACCGTTTGTTAGATTTGAATGCATCTCAAACCTCATTTATTGTGAAAATCCAAGAAATTAAAAGAATGAAATATTCATTATATTTTGTTATGTAACTTATTTACTGTAACATTTCACGCACTGTATTTTCAGTTTGTAAATGCCCACCTGTCAGATAAATTTCGAAAAAGGATATGTGGGTGACTTTAATTTTTGCACAGTGATCATTACGCTTTGGTTATGATCTTAAATTAAAACGACTCATCAAGTGTCACTGTCACCTGCTCAAACTATTGCAGTATAGCTGGGTACCTAAGATATTTATGTTGGTCGGATAGTATGTGTCAGCTATTATTATTATTCATTTTGGGTACTTGGGTACAAAAAATCACATACGGAGATAGGGACAAAAGATTACTATGTCTGTCTCGCCTATTCCTATCACAAATGTAATATGGACGTTCCTCTCTAATGATAACTGACATGTTTAGTGTCCACTCTAGTACATATTCTCTCAACGTTCGGAACGTTCATGTTGATCAATAATCTTGTCATTTCTTATTTTTAGGGTGCCAACTCTATTACATGTTTTGTGAAAAATGCTACGAGCTGGGACTTAAAACTGCGACATCAATACGACAGACACGCTCTAAGGTACTAACTGAGATGTTTGAGCGTGAGGGACTCACCTTGAATCATCAGACGATGAAAGAGAATGCTGTGTTCCTGTTAGACCTTGCACCACTTATTAATTCAGGTATGGTTCATTTTTACACTTACTATATACTATACTATGTTTAGAACTTATTACTATTACTACTTATCACATATTAAACACAAATATCAGGTAGTGAGTAGTACATTTCTTGCTGTTGATGATGATGAATTTTGATCGTTTTTACTGGTAATATTGATTCTGGAACTTGTATTAAAGTGGTGACGTTAAGGAGTCACCACAGTATCTTAGACTTGTCACAAACAGGAACGACCTTTGCAACCAGATGTTCCTTCCAGGTAGGTAACGTAGATATTTAGTATCAAAGCGCAAAACACATTTACAAAACCTAGCGCGGGAGCGACGGGTCGGGCATCGGTCATTCTCCATTAACCGATCAAACATACGGCGAGCCACAAGCCTGTCAATAAACTTTTCGGAATATTTACAAAAAATAGTACATATTCGCTATGGATTTCAACGAAAAGATTGTGAAATGTATTCGTAAATATGCCTGTTTGTTTCTAATTCTCTGCAAAGGCATCATATTTGCCGCATTCTAGTCCATTACTATATATTTCGTGAATACACTGCCACTTCATTTTTCAGAATAAATAGAAATAGTTTTTCTGCTTCATCCTAGTAGCGGTAATCCCGCTTAATAACATTATACTAGCTTTCACGTAAGAGTTAGGGGTCCACTTTTCCAGTCTAAAAGTTAGCCTGAACTTAGATATGTTCCGTCTGTTGTTGAACTTTTTAGTGCTCAAACTACCCATCGCCATTCATACAAATATTGGCTTTGAATGGTATTGAACCCGCGCTTCCTGCGCAGCAGTCGTGTTCACTTACCATTCATAAGAATAATTCCTAAGAAAAGAAGAAGCTACGAATCGCGCCCGCTCGAACAGGCAGTGTCAGAAAAAAAAAAGTCTAGTGGCGCGCCCGCCACGGGTCCGACTCGCACTGCGCCCGCGTTATACTCGTATGTGAATCGCGCTTAATTGAAAACAGTGAAAAAATTTAATCTATCTATTGAGTCATTGAACGCCTTTTTATCTTAACTTTGTATTAACGTGAATGTAGGTAGTCATTATGCTTTTAACACTTTTTTAAACCCCTTGCCGAAGTCAGCAGGGGTTGTTATATCGGACTCCAACCGTCTAAAACCGCACGGCCGTCTTAGGCCATCAATTGCCGAGGGTGAGGTAGCTTCTGGCATATCTCTCACGAGCTTTATTTACCCTGGAGGTACTAGGACTGACACCGTGCCCCTATTCTTGGCTTCAGTCTCATTGCCTGAGGGTGTCTAAGATTTTTCAAGACAAGACAGCCGCCTCAGCTTATGTAATCTTTCATCATGAATTTACACACACAGAGCCCACCGCCCTGTGTGTGTAAATTCATCATGATGTTGTACTGTTTAGAACTATGGACCTTAAAACTGTGAATTAGGCGACTTTGCCTGTCTCATCACTATGACCAGGCGGAACGCGAAAATTATCATGGCAATGAAAAATATTGTGAAAACATGACTTTGTATTACAAAAATACCTGGGGGCACTGAAACTGAATTTGTTGTTTATAAATAAGGAATGGTAAAATATTAATATACGTGGTTTATTTTGTGATCGGACTCACATTTATGAGTATGTCCATTGTCTGACAGAACCGCTGAGCGTGTGCGGATGGCACGAGGCGTCTCGCAGCCCTCCCACGCCGCCGGGCAGCTTGTGGCAGCCCGCGCCTCCCTTCCAGTGCCTGGCTGCTTTGGGTGCGGCGCCACGTACCACAACCACCTGCGAGGCAGCAAGATACCACTCGCTCGGACGGCATCCCCCTCCGCCCATTGCGCCCATAGTAAGCATACACTAACAACATGATACAGTCATGGCAGAGAATGCTTTAAATACCAGATTGTTATGTCTAATATTTCAATTGATGATAAGTGTGTTGTAATATAATTTAATGATGATAAAGAATTTAGTTTATCATGCTTGCTCGAACCTAACCATGGTAAGCATTTTTTCACCGATGACGTGTGTATCACCAGGCTACGGTATTCGGTGGTATGGATATGGTGATCGGCGGTCAGTATCCGCGCGTGCACCGCTCCGTGTCGATGGGCCAGGCGGGCGGCAGTGACCTCGCGCGCGTCGCCCTGCCGCCCCTCACCAAGAACGCACCCGTCGATCGCGACACACTCTCTGGTAACACATTTTGCTAACGACCTTTTAGCCATAAATAGCCATCTTCAAAATCATAGCGGTAGCCGAGGTAACACTTCAAGCTTGCACGGCCTTTATCTTGACATAACTACCGTCTGATCTCCCAACCCCCATAGGAAAGCCAGAACCTCGACTATCAGGCAACAGGTTTACCAGCTGGCAGATGAGGTTGGCTTGGGTCAATAATTTAATTGCAGCCTCAAATTTTTAAATTGCATGTTATCGTTATTTAGAAAATAATAAAAAACTGTATCTTTTCCAAGTTCTGTAACCTCCGTAAATATAGGTTGCGCTGACTGAATAATACCTTGGTACTTAGTTTGTGAAACCGGTCACTTCATACTGTATTTATACTATATTACAAAGAGAGAAGAACGGACCAAATTTCAAAAACTGTTTTAAATTAATCCTCACTGAGATTTATTCTCGTAAACTTACAATCATTTCAATTCAAACATGCTCGCACGAACTCGTATTAGTGCAGTCAATGATTGCTTACGTATGATGTCACGCACTTTGATTCATGTTTTGGTACAGATTAAAGATATTCTAAGTAACAAAACTGTATTTGTTTATTCAAAAATAAATAAATAAATTATATTATGTTATTATTCGATAAATAATCGTGAAACAGTATTTTTTTTTTATCTGATTACTGTCTGATCTCCTATTGACAGCGGCAGGATCGTCCCTGCTGGCCCAACCAAGTGCATCGCTTCGTCGTTTGATCGGCGTCGGAGATTGGACGGTTGGGGCTGGTTCGGTGTCCGCATTCGAGCCTCCACAACTCGACTCCGAGGCACTCATGAGTAGCCCCGTATTATCCTTTATACTGTCTAAGCGCGACCTGCACGCGCACCGACAAAAGATGGACGCAGCTGTTCGAATTAATACTGTGAGACAGTATGCCTTTGAGGTGAGTTCTTTTAAAATATCATTTCTGTTATGTAGGTATTTCGTCTTATGACTGACAAAGACTGTTCATTCTTAACAATTATGTTTTATTTTTTTAATATTATTGAATTTGTTGGATCGTGTATACAGGCATTGAATTGGCTGCTACGTTCAGCGACACAACCGACGTGCGTGCACGATGTTATGTGGTGGTTCTGCAACGCGCTGGATAAGTTCGCCCGAATCGTACCGCCACCATTATCTTTAGAAGATAATAAAGAGGTACCATGTTATATCCTCCTTATAAAATATAATTTATTAACTTCTTATTTTGTAACTAATTTGTAAAACCTTTTTTATATATTTAGCAGAATGTAGGCAATGAAAATTCTCGTGGTGTGATCCCTACTGCATCAGCTACAGCCATTTGCCCGGGAGGGAGGCCCGCGCGCGGTGCCCGCGCTGCCTTCCACGCCTTCCTGGGCTCTGTGAGCGCACTAGCTCCTTCACTGCCGCCCGCTAGTGCCGTAGCTCTGCAGGCGGTTAAGTGCTGGGCACTTCATTACTCGCCGCATGACAGAGCCTTTTTGCATAGGTAATGTTTACTATACGTTTATTCCAAGTATGCTAAAAAATACTGTCGAAAGTGAATTGATGTTTAAAATGACACCACTTGAGTTCCATTTCTCCTTATCATTCAAAAAATAGATGAAGGCATGGTATTGAATAATAATTGAACATCGCTACCTACTAGTGAGATGTTTATGTATACAATTTAATAGGTAACAAATGACGTCTGTCAGTTTTATCTTCATGGTGAGGTGACCTGCCTAAAACATCGATTCAAGTAAATGAATCGACACGGACTTGAAAGATATGTGAAGTTCGGCATCATCAGGCGAATCCCTGTCTCATTATTATTTTTTCTTTCTTAAATTTAAGGAGTAAAATAAGACAAATAGGTACATAATTTAACAATAAAATTGCATTAATTCAGTTGGACTATTAAAACTGATATTAGTATTGTCATCTTCATCACTGCTGTCAGCAGTCAGAGATATTATTATTTCATTTTCAATAATATTGTATATTCTCAAATCTCGTCCAATCTTGTAAATTATTTTCTTTGTTTTCTCTACGACTTTTTTCCAGTCTTCTGTAGAGACTTCTGCACGCGTAGTTTGTAGCAGAGTCATCATTTTAGTAGTACTGAAGGTTGGTTCAGTATTGTGCCGCGCTGCATGACCCTTTATTTGTACCAAAACAAGCTCGATGGGGTTATACTGGCGATGGTAGAGAGGCAATCAAATAACTTCGTGTCGGTACTCTAGGAGTAGTTCATCGATTACATAGTGGACCTTGGACGGTGTTGCTCTCCCTTAGCTGTTGATTTCCTTTCTCATAGGTTTGCATTGAAGTCTCTTGTGATGAAAATTATATCCCAGCACTTCCAAGTCCAGGTCTTTGAGCAACGTGTAGAACCAGTACCCGATTGAATATAACAAATTAGTAACAAGTTAATGATAATATGGCTACTGTTTTATCTTGATCTAAGATACCAAAGATCTCTATGAATCTGGAATCACTTACTCGAAGAATATTTAGTAGCATTTCCCTCTCTAATATCCAACATTCAACTAGTATCATACACAATTCTGACATTAGCAATCCTCATGACAAACCTAGGGATCCGTCGTAAACTCAATTTGACGTCTACCGAGGAATAGTGTATGTGGTTTTTCGTGTCCTTCTACACGCTGTTCTTTTGTCGTTCCGATGTTCACAGCCTCCGCTAATTGCTCTCATAAACAGATCAATACTAGCTAACTTGACCTCCTCTTCTGCATATACTTACAACACGGCTCTCGTGTGGTTATTTTGTATGGTTACAAAATAACCACACGAGGCACTATTCACCATGTCGTCGTCATGTCCTTCGTAAATTTTTCTAAGTAGCTCTTTTCACGAGATCTACCGCTACACCCGATCATCGATGACTGGTCGGGGACTGTTTATCAGCTAGCCAGGATATGTCACTGTACACAGACTTACCAAACAGAGGTATTTGTAAAAAAAATGAAAAATTAGGCAAGAAAAGAAAGTCATTGTAAATTTGGTCGTACCACGGTCCAACTAGATGTCTGTGCAGGTGGACGATTGGTAAGTAACCGTTTTGACAGGACTCGTTATATTTCAAATATCTATAGTCCATTTCTTTAGGTACTTAAAAAAACGTGAACAATCTTAGCGTGTCTTTTTAATACGTTTTGTTTAAAAACTCAGTATAAAAATACTTTTCTAGTTAGTAACGCATTTTGAAGACTAAAAACCTGTGTTGAACCATTAGTTAGTCAGTTAGTTAGTCTAGTTTATTTGTTTAACATGTGTTTTTATAAAAAGTTGCCATAACATTGTTTACCTTTATTCAAGTACCAAAACAAATGGAGTATAAGTAGGTATGTATACACTACCTTTTATGGTGTTTTGTTACTTTTTACTAACATTTGGAATGGGAACTGTTAATGCTGCATGGATCAGATCACAAGTATTTAGTGTGATCAGCAAGATTCTGTCCCATTCGGAAGATGGTGTATATGAAGAAGGGACGATAGGAGGACTCCCGGAGAGCTTTCATAGCTACATTCACAAGGTATATAAAAGCCTATGATTTTTTTCTCAACTAAGTACTTATTTGGAGACTGAACATATTTTCATTTTAATTATATTTCATTTTAATGGTTTTATTATTTATGATAAGATCACTAACATAAATAAATATATTTCGTGAAGAGAGGCACCTTATTGCTTACTATCAATTGTTTACAATATTACAATGTTTTCTATATTTATAAATTCTGCAGGAGAACTTTGTATGGAGTTGTCCTGACGTGACGGGCTGGTGCGACATTAGCGTTTCATCACGGCAAGGCATGGCAGGCGCTCTAACAGATGGCAGCACTGAGACCTTTTGGGAATCGGGCGATGAAGACAGGAATAAAGCCAAGTGGATCCAGGTGACATACCCGGGAGGCACGCCTGATGACCGTCCACACATCGTGTGTGTTCATATCGACAACACCAGGGATACTGTGGTTAGTATCATCTAGATACAGTACTTTGCGATCAGGTGCATGAGGCCCCATCAAAATAGGGGCCTACTAAGTCAACCTCACCTGCAAGTCTGTACCCTGGCACCAGATTCCTGTCAAGGTTGATAGATCAGACAGTAGTCGTTTTTTAATAGCCATAAAATCCAAATACTCTAAAAAGTGAAGAAGGCATATTTGGGCGATTGTTGACCTTAACTCGGTTTTTATTTCTTATTAATTTGATTTAAGTTTTCGGTTCCGTGATATTTAACATAGATAAATTGTTGACAGAACAAGACACTGTTGGTGTCCTTTCTATACAGCGGAGGATCAAGCGAGATGTTTCATATGCAGGATATTGAGGTGGACCCCAAATCGGCTTCATGGATTTGTTACACTTTGCCAAGTGAGGATCTTTTTAAACTATGTTCTAGTCGACATAAAGGTACATTATACCTTAATTATATTACTTATAGATTAAGGGCTCTCGTATACACATATTGAGTTTTTGTCCATTGTGCCAATTGGATGAAAATGGTTTGGTTGCCACGTGTGAGTCACCGCAACAGTGTGCGCAAAACCTTAGCACAGATTAATAAATAGTTACTAAGCCCTTAGTCTATTGTAGTTTACAACTGGGCATAAGTCAAATACCTACTTCTGTTATTTAAAACGTACATAAGGTATATCACAATATACTCTCGCATGAAGGTATACAACACCTGCAGGACCAGAATTCTTCCCAGAAAGGGACTAACCAAAATTGGTCAAATCGCTTGAAACATTGGGTTTTCAGTCCATTATATGAAAAGTGTTTGTAATATCATGATTGAAACTACTTCATTAAATATAACCATTTTATGAAATGGGTAGCCATTTGTTTACAACATAAAAAGGATGCGGTTTAGGCTTTGCTTTGATGACTCAGTAAGTCCGGAAGCCTTTATCTGGTGACGCATAGTTTTGCAAATTCTCAAGATTAACCATGTCAATCATGGAACATGTAGTCTGTCAGATTACACGTTCCAAATGAAATATAAAAAGATTTTTGTGCTTATACTACATTTTCTTGTCCAAATTGGTAATAAAGGGAATCATAAAAAAGAAAATAATGCTGGTAGAAATGCGGGTAGACCGGGTATTTGATATTAGTAGACAAATCTGTTACCAAAGGTGTTTTTGAAGAGTATACGAAATTGAAACATAATACTATCATGTCAAAAAAATCACGGGTTCAGTGTTTGCAAGCGGAGCCGCGGGCAACAGCTAGTAAAGTATAACCTTGTATTTTACACATATACAATAATGTACATGGGAAGTAGAACGAGTCATCTGTACGGAGTCTGTAAACTGGTATCACATAAGTCTTAGTTTTGCGGTGTTCAGGAGTGAGTAGCGGGTGCGTGCGCGTGCGCTGCGAACTGCGTGGACCAGAACCTGCGGTGCGCGTACGTCAGGTGCGCGTGCTCGGCATACCCGCCGCGTCGCGCACAGCTCAACCGCACTTACTCCACGCACTCGCTGAGACCGATACACTGCGAGTCTTCAGACTACTCACATCTCAGGTAACTAAATACTGAAAGTCAATTCCCTTCGTAAAAATCTATTCAAAATTCAGCCTTGATTTGTCCAAATCAAAGGAAATGTCAAAAACGGTTTTTCGTAATACAATTTTGAAGACAGAACATTGATATCGTGATCGATTTTAAAATTAGATGAAGGCTTAAAAAAGTCAGACATCTGACTCTAATGGTTCACGCTCCGCTTCACAGAAAATATCAAATTTCAGTCAAATGAGCAGTTAGACTGTCAAAAGTGGACCCCAGTCTCTGAAATAGAAAACTTCAATTGCAACTGGGATTAACGCTAGAATGATTAAAAGTATTTATGCTTTTGTCCCTCCGGGGTAAGTAGCGATAGAAACATTGGATTTCCAACTGATGAGGCTATATATTGACCATAACACTTCTTAGCACTAATCTGTAAGGGGAAGGCGCCAGTGTCTGTAACACAGTTTAAGTTGACGCTGACGTTCACTCTGTCTCTGCTATAATCCTACCTGGCATGCCTTTTAAGTTCTGTCGTTTTTATATTTCCCGGCAATTTTGAATTTGGAACTGTTCTATATTCGAATGTGTATAAATTTTGAATCTTAAAACAGTTGAAAGTATTAAGATTAATGCTATTGTTTAATCACAGCGTCGATTGGAATCTGTCAGGTCACGTACGAAAATGAATCTTTCTAAGGGAAATGTTCGTGCAATAATTTTTTACAACTTTAAAAGAGGCCTGACACAGCTTCCGTGTTATGACGAGCTTACATCTGTGTTCAGTGATGAAACCCTATGTCTGCGGAATGTCGAACGCTGGTATTTAGAGTTCCAGCGTGGAAATACTAGTGTGAGTGACAAATCTCGTGAAGGACGCCCAAATTCCGCCTTCACTGATGATAACATCATTGCTGTGAGACAGCTAATTCTCGAAGATCGTCATGTGACATATCTAGAGATAGAGGCTCTGTTACGCATTTCAGGGACAACCATTTTGAAGATCTTGCATGAAGCACTTGGTGTGAGAAAGCTAGTTTGCCGTTGGATACCGCACCTGCTTTCTGATGATCACAAGGCGGCCCGTGTTAGATGGTGTATAAAAACTCTTCAAAGGTTTAACCGAGGAGAGTCAAACCACGTCTACGACATCATCAGTGGTGACGGATCTTGGATCTATGCCTACGATCCTGACTCCAAACAACAATCTACAATCTGGGTCTTTCAAAATGAGCCAAAGCCGACTAAAGTTGTTCGCTCTCGAAGCACTTTGAAGAAAATGGTGGCCACGTTCGTAGGAAAAACCGGTCACGTTGCAACTATTGCACTTGAAGATCGTAGAACGGTTTACGCAGAGTGGTATATAACAGTTTGTTTACCACAAGTCTTCGCCGAACTTCGAAAATCGAATTCAAAGCAACGCATCATCCTTCACCACGGCAACGCAAGCTCACACAGCGCTCGTCAAACGATTGAGTATTTGAAGCAGGAAAAAGTAGAATTACTTGACCATCCTCCATACAGTCATAAATGTTATAATAACTGGTTCGAGCGAATGTAAAAGTGTATTAAGTTAATTGGTGAATACTTTGAAAATCAATAAATAGTGCTTCGAGGTCCTAGTGGCGTTTTTTTCTTCAAACGACAAAACTTAAAAGGCATGCCACGTATAATAAATTGGTGTTTAAATTTTGTATAAGAGATTGATCATTGTAACATACTTTTATGAAATAAACTATTATTATTATATATTATAAATATACAGTGTTGCTATCATCACTAACTAAATTAAATGTGTAGGTATTTGGTAAGCTGCTAGAATGGGACCGTAGTGGTAGCGAGTCGGGGGCAGAGGCGACGGCACCTGAGGACTGCACGGCAGCCGATGACAGTGACTTGAGAGAACATGTCGTGGGAATCCTCTTCGCTGGACATAAACTGACCTCCTTACAGAGACAGGTACACGTCGTTATATTAAAATAAAGTAGTTCCACTGACATCTCAATTCGCTTATTCTAAACGCGTGTTCTTCTCAAGGTGATGACACATATAGTAAGTGCGATTGGCTGTGAAGCAGCACGTGTTCGTGACGACTGGGAGACGGCGTTATTATGTGCTGAAGCAGCTGAACGTGATGACATACCGGCGAGACACACCCCGCACGCTCAGGACAACTATTGCTTCGAGATGCTGTCTTTAGTGAGTTTTCTCACCACTCATCCTAATACATAGAAATAAAAGTAAATAGTAAAGTATAAAGATGGAACCTGATCCTGTTTAAGGAGGAGCATTAATCCAAGATCAAGTTTTCAGAGCCTCGTCAAATACACTGACGGACTCATAAACTGCATCAAAGTAATAGACGACTTTGAAATAAATATTTTAACCAAGTATGCATACTTTCTATACAGATTTAAATTGAAACCTCTAGATTGGTTCGTGAACTTTAAAACAGCGTAGGGTCATATCTTTAAGTTTAAGTTTATGTACTGGAAAGGACCTTAAGACTTTTTTTGAATAAAAAACAGAAATTTAAGAAAAATTGGTTTAATTAAAAAAATGGTTTTAACAATAGACACAAACTTTATGCAAGAGTTTATTTGTGTTTTAATAAGGTGTATTACCCCCACGTGCCCTTATTACGGATTCTAATCGGTTCCGCATAGATTTTATAAGGGTTTTTAAAAGATCTTGCGGAATATTGTCCCATTCTTCTGAAAGTGCTGTTCTTAGTGCTGCCACTGTCGTGGGCGAAGGGTTTCTCGCATATACAGCTCTTTTTAAATTGTCCCAAACATGCTCGATGGGATTAAGATCCGGGCTGTGTGCTGGCCAATTCATTGTACGTATCCCAACCTCTTCGCAATAATGTTGAACTTGTGCAGCTGCATGCGGCCGGGCATTATCCTGCATTAAAGTAAAATTTTCGCCTATGAATCCCATGTAAGGCACCACGTGATCTTCTAATATCTCTGTTATGTAGCGATGTGCTGTCAAACCCCCTCTATTACCGTTTTGACGGACCATGTCTATGAACACAAGTTCTGTTCGCCCGTTCATCGATATGCCACCCCAGACCATACATGAACCGCCTCCAAAAGGAACACGCTCCTCAATGCAACTTTGAGCATATCGCTCCCCACGTCGACGATAGACTCTTCTGCGACCATCTGCACCATATAAACATGTCCCACACTCGTCCGTGAACAATACAGAGGCCCACTGCTCTTCTGTCCAATTCAGGTGATGACGCGCAAATCTTAAGCGAGCTTGTATGTGAGCTGTAGACAACTTTGGACCATTTGCTGGTCTAAAAGGGGTGATATCCGCTTCCTTTAACCTTCTTCTTATTGTTCGTGCACACACGTTTACTCCACGCACTTCATTAAGCTCGGTTTTGATGTTAACTGACGTGAGGAAACGATTTCGCAGGGAAGTTATAACAATAAATCGGTCATCACGACCTGTGGTTGCTCGAGTTCTGCCTGTACCACGTCTCCTCCTGTAAGAACCTGTCTCTACAAACCTTCTGTATGTTCTAGAAACCGTAGACTGGTTTAAATTTAAATTTCTACCAATCGTTCGTTGATCCAAGCCCTCCCGCACCAATGCTACAATTTGTGCCGCTTGTTCGGACGAAGTATCCATATTATGGTTCAAAAACTCTCGATGTGTTAAAAAACTAACCCAACAATTATACTGGTAACAATAATTCAATTGACAAAACAAAAAAAATCAATGAGAATCAATTTAAAACTTTGCTATAAATAACACGCAAATCTGATACTACAAGTAAATTTTCTTTTTCCGGCTATATTCATTTGTTTTACTGCAGTTCTATTTTTAAATTTAATTTTTTTTTAAGATTAAGAGCCAGTCTTTCCATATTTATATAATTTAATCTAAAAAGTTTGCATACTTATTATAAAAAATCCTTTTAGAGTAAACCTGAACTTTGATGCAGTTTATGAGTCCGTCAGTGTATTTTTCAACGTTAATTAAAACTACTTATTCATGAACTATTCCTTTGCCTTCGTGTGTGTTTGAAATGGACAGTATTTGTATGAAATACGCTTTTAATATGTTGTACCGTAACATTTGCAAACCAATAGTTGTTGGTAAAATGTTCATTGTTAATTTCAGTTACTAGCCTTGAGTGGGAGTTCTGTCGGCCGCGTTCATCTAGCACAGCGGACCGAATTATTAGCCGACTTATTGGCATTATTGCACACAGGCAGCGAGCGAGTACAGCGACAGGTAATTATGCCATAGTTTAATTGTAAGTAGTCTTCTTTTTATGTCAGTGGCAACCTTTTAAAATATCTTGATGCGTCCAGGGCCCTGTTTAATAAAGCTGACAATTCGACATATTTGTCAAATAACGACAAAATTGTGGAATTGTCGCGCTAAGGCTGTTTAATAATGGTGACAAATATGTCAAAAATCGACTGTGAAATCTTGACATATTAGTCATTTAAAAACCCGTTTAATAAATCTCGACATATGTCACAAAACCACAGTCAAATTATTACGTCACGACAATTGTCGAATTGTCGCGACAATTTTGTCGTCTTTTGACAATTTTCCACCATTCCTCTTGTTGATTTAAAAGCACACAAGAATCTTTCTAGTGACGCTGTCCTTGGTATGGTGGCCACTTTTTTAAACCATATCCACTGTCTCCTAAGAGTAATGCGTTTGGGAATGGCCTCCACCCACTTTCTCATGTCTGTGCTAAAGAAGAGCATCTCATCACTCTGGCATCGTGAACAGAGCCAGGCCATCTTGCAGATGCGTAGAAAATTTCCACGTTTTGTCCGCATACCACCATAATATTAATTGAGTGGTTTCCGTTTCTGTCTACAAACGCAGATTCATTTTGATAAGGTGCATCTAGAGGAATTAAGGAACCGTCCACAATACCAGATATTCTAGGTATTCCATTATGACTCATGAAAAGTGCTGGTATTCGGTTACAATTATCAGGCCAGCGAACTTCTTCTCCGAGTAATTCAGAAGTCACGGCTCCACATACCCTTCTTATGCAATGATGTATGGTTGCTTTACTAAGACCATGTGCATCACCAATAACGTGGTACTGCGAACCACAACCCATCCACTGCAAAGCGCATAAAATTTGTTTGTCGGGTGTCAGTGCTAGGTTTCTGCTTGTATCGTGTTCAAGTCTATGACCAATTTTAGCAATTAAATATTCTACGGTAGTTTTACGTATCCGAAATTTTTCTTTGAAGCAGAAATCTGTAATTGAGAAGGAAAAATTGATTCTGCTTTTAAATGATCGTCGTTGTCTCCTCGTTTGTATTTGTTCCAAGTATTCATCATCACTACTCTCACTGCTCGATGTTAGTACCATTTTTTGTAATAAACCTTTTAAGTATATTATTATCTCTGTGCTTTTACGTATAAACCCTTTCTTATACCTTCGAAATTTAAAATATGATTTCGCGACAGAGGGTAATGCTCCTGTCAGAATTGTCGGACAATTCTACAAATATGTTAATATGTCGTGACAATTTTCTGTTTAATAAAGCAGATTTGACAAGTTTTCCGCGACAAATTGTCACTTGTCACCTGTCGCTCAAAAAGTTTTATTAAACAGAAATATGTCAAATTGTCGCGACAATCCGACATATTTGTAAATTTTCCACCGTGACAATTTTGTCACCAGTAAGTTTTATTAAACAGAAAAATTGTCGAATTGTCAATTTCTGACATATGTCGGACTTGTCGAATTGTCAGCTTTATTAAACAGGGCCCTGGGCCCTGTTTAATAAAGCTGACAATTCGACATATATGTCAAATAATGACAAAATTGTGGAATTGTCGCGCTAAGGCTGTTTAATAAAGGTGACAAATATGTCAAAAATCGACTGTGAAATCTTGACATATTAGTCATTTAAAAACCCGTTTAATAAATCTCGACATATGTCACAAAACCACAGTCAAATTATTACGTCACGACAATTGTCGAATTGTCGCGACAATTTTGTCGTCTTTTGACAATTTTCCACCATTCTTCTTGTTGATTTAAAAGTACACAAGAATCTTTCTAGTGACGCTGTCCTTGGTATTTGTATTGGTATATTAGGCGTCATAAGCCACTTTTTTAAACCATATCCACTGTCTCCAAAGAGTAATGCGTTTGGGAATGGCCTCCACCCACTTTCCCATGTCTGTGCTAAAGAAGAGCATCTCATCACTCTGGCATCGTGAACAGAGCCAGGCCATCTTGCAGATGCGTAGAAAATTTCCGAGTTTGGTCCGCATACCACCATAATATTAATTGAGTGGTTTCCGTTTCTATCTACAAACGCAGATTCGTTTTGATAAAGTGCATCTAGAAGAATTAAGGAACCGTCCACAATACCAGATATTCTAGGTATTCCATTATGACTCATGAAAAGTGCTGGTATTCGGTTACAATTATCAGGCCAGCGAACTTCTTCTCCGAGTAATTCAGAAGTCACGGCTCCACATACCCTTATGCAATGATGTATGGTTGCTTTACTAAGACCATGTGCATCACCAATAACGTGGTACTGCGAACCACAACCCATCCAATGCAAAGCGCATAAAATTAGTTTGTCGGGTGTCAGTGCTAGGTTTCTGCTTGTAGGTATCGTGTTCAAGTCTATGACCAATTTTAGCAATTAAATATTCTACGGTAGTTTTACATACCCGAAATTTTTCTTTGAAGCAGAAATCTGTAATTGAGAAAGAAAAATAGATTCTGCTTTTAAATGATCGTCGTTGTCTCCTCGTTTGTATTTGTTCCAAGTATTCATCATCACTACTCTCACTGCTCGATGTTAGTACCATTTTTTGTAATAAACCTTTTAAGTATATTATTATCTCTGTGCTTTTACGTGTAAACCCTTTCTTACACCTTCGAAATTTAAAATATGATTTCGCGACATAGGGTAATGCTCCTGTCAGAATTGTCGGACAATTCTACAAATATGTTAATATGTCGTGACAATTTTCTGTTTAATAATGCAGATTTGACAAGTTTTCCGCGACAAATTGTCACTTGTCACCTGTCGCTCAAAAAGTTTTATTAAACAGAAATATGTCAAATTGTCGCGACAATCCGACATATTTGTAAATTTTCCACCGTGACAATTTTGTCACCAGTAAGTTTTATTAAACAGAAAAATTGTCGAATTGTCAATTTCTGACATATGTCGGACTTGTCGAATTGTCAGCTTTATTAAACAGAGCCCAGCCCGAAACTCAGCAACACAACTAAATAGTTTCTGTATCGCTACCGCAGGAGGCACATTGGTATTTCGACTGATAGCACAAAAGCTCTCCAGTGGTTGATGCCTACTCAACTCAACCGACGGAGTATCAAACACGGTTATAATTAACTGCGGTATTCAGTTCAGTTGACATAATTGCTCGCCCGCTCGCACCTTTACAAGATAGTTGTGAGTACATTTGCCTGCGATAACATCTACATAAACTTCGAACATAAGGCAAAAAAAAAAAAAGAAGAATGTCAAAGCTGCATAGAACACCTCCCACGTCTGCCAGCAAGTACTCCTCAGAGGGTGATATACCTAATATCGAACCAGGGTCCACTCTGGACTACATGATGACAAGACGACAAAAACGATCTCGGATTGAAGACAATGAACAGGGTGATAGCTCGAATAATAATAAAATTTTCGAACTACTTCAAAACTGGAAACTGGACCAGGATCAGACCCTAAAACGACTGTGTGCTGACATCTTGGTGTTAAAACAACAAAATACTAAAATACATAACACCACGACAGACCTCGAAAAGTCTATGCACTTTATTTCCCAGCAGTACGAAGACATGAAAGTGAAATTGGAATACATGGAACGTGAGCGTAAATACCACCAAATGCAAATATCAACACTAGAGAGCAAAATTGAGGACCTCGAAAATAAGCTCAAGTCCACAACTATCGAGTTCAGAAACCTACCTACTACTACGACGCAAGGCGCTAAGGCCGAGACACAACAGGACCTATGCGATCTCGTACAGAAAACCTGCGGCACACTAAATGTTGAAATTAATTGCACAGAAATAAAAGATATTTTCCGATTAAAAACCCGAACGGGCTCCACCACTGTTGTGGCAGAATTCACGACAAACATAATTAAAAACAAAATATTGAAAAACTCCAAGGAGTACAACAAGAAAAATTCGAATGAAAGACTTTCCACGAAGGGTGTAGGCCTCCCAGGGCCCGCTGCTCCAATATATATTTCTGAAAGCCTAACGATCAAGGGCCGTAAAATATTTGCACTAGCCCGTGAGGCGGCCAAGGCATCCGGCTATAAATACCGTTGGACCAGTTTCGGACGAATATTCGTAAAGAAATCGGATGGAGACCAGCGGATTGAAATCAAACATGAAAATGATCTGTCAAAAATGAAGAAAGACTGACTAGGAATTGGTAATTACTATCGATTGCATTCATCTATTCTGCAAGATCACCACCACCGTCACAGTATTTTGAAAAGTGCCCGGTGTACCACTATCTTTAGAGCATACTTTGGAATTTATCCTACATTACTTCTACCTTCATTTATTTTTTGTTCTCTTCAACTTAGTTTAAAAAATTCTACTATTTACATAAAAACACACACTTATAGCAATAAGAACAATTATACACAAACACGATTTAAAACTAAAAAAGAGCCTACCCACGACATTCTTACTAGTCATAGAATATTTCGCGAGTTTTTCGATACAAATTATTTACTATACATTAATATTGATCTTTCAGGGTCTCTGTCCAGGGTCACGAGTGTAAATTTGAACAACATTCGATAACCAACTTTATGACGATATAGACCACTCTTGCACGATCCCGTGTCAACTTATTAGGGACAAAAGTGACCTAGATAAAGCACTATACAACACTTACACACTAAGTAATCATCGATTTAATATCCTTACTTTCAATGTGAGAAGCGTACGAAAGAACCTCGACAGCTTTTTAGTGTACATTACAAAGTTCAATTTAAATTTTGATATTCTGATACTAACAGAGAGTTGGTGTGACGAGTTATCAATACCCCCGCAACTTGACGGATTTGATGTGCATTTTACTAAACGAAGCTATAATCAAAATGATGGTGTAATAATGTACATTAAGAACCAGATTAATGCATCAGTACTTGAAATTAATATAGCAGAGGCTAATTGTCTGTTGGCAAAAGTTAGCAACATATCAGTATTTGGTATTTATAGGCCAGACGGTTTTAAAAACCCTACTTCGTTTATTAATTCACTAGACATTGTACTCACTACCCACCGTTCGCGGAATGTAGTTGTAACAGGGGATATAAACATTGACATGATGGACTTAACAAAAAAAAGTGCACTAGATTATTTAGACACCCTAAATGCGAATGGACTGCAGCCTGCTATACATATTCCGACACATGGTCGCACTTGCTTGGACCACTTTATGATACGGTTGGTTAGTAAATGCGAAAGCTTTGTTTTTGACTCAGATGTAACAGACCACTTTCCTATTATGTTATCAATTATTGGCTGCCCTGCTAGTACGAATATAACAACCAATTATACACGTACTAAAATGAACTACGAAGCTATACACACGGCCATTAATGACATAGACTGGGTTGCATTCTTAAAAATAACAGATGTGAATCAAGCAGTAGACTACATTACGACCACATTACAAGACATAATTACATCAAACACCGAAACCCTAACATTTTCCAAACGTAAGCAGCCGATTAAGCCATGGATTACCCATAATATTATAAAATGTTTCTGTAAAAGAGATAAACTACATAAGCAGACACGAAAAAACCCCGACGATTTAGACTGTAGGAAAATATACACCTCATATAGAAACGCATGTAATAAATTAGTAAAATCATTAAAAAGGAACTACTACAGAGACAAATTACTCAAAAATCTGGTCAACAAAAAGAACACTTGGGATACTATAAGGGAAATTAGTAACATTAAGACTAAAAATACACAAGCTACAGACCTACTAAAACTAACTGATAGTCCTGAGGGCTCACTTGATGTTGTAAATAAATTCTTTACAACAATTGGCCATGATCTAGCAAAAAACATACTTATGAAAACAAACTCAACAGAAACGGATCTTATAAACAAAAGTAGACAAACTCAAAATCACAGCATGTGCCCTTCGTTTATGCTTTTTCCTACTGATTACATCGAAGTAGATAGAATCATTCTTCAACTAAAAAGTAAAAGTGCACCAGGGATAGACACCATCTCTAGTGATTTTCTTAAAAGATACCACACAATTTTGTGTTCTCCGATTGCACACATTTGTAATCTTAGTCTTAGCCAAGGTGTCTTTCCACAAGCATTCAAAAGGGCGGTTGTTGTTCCTGTTTTTAAGGATGGGGATAGGGACAATGTATCGAACTATAGACCAATATCGCTGCTAAGTACTATAAGTAAAATTCTGGAAAAAATTGTCAATCACAGACTTGTAAAATACTTAGAAGATAATAGATTATTATCCACCCAGCAATTTGGATTCAGGCCTGCAAAATCCACAACAGACGCGGTTCTTTCACTTTCCAGCATGGTGGCAGATTACATTGATAAAAAAGAGAAATGTGTAGGCGTTTTCCTCGACTTAAAGAAGGCGTTCGATACAGTGTCCTTGCCTCTCCTCCTAAATAGACTGGAAATGATGGGGGTAAGAGGTTTGGCCCTAAATTGGTTTTCTGACTATTTGAATGATAGAAAACAAGTAATAAGGGTGGGAAATGCTCTAAGTAGTGTAACGAAAACAGCAGCATATGGCATTCCACAAGGTAGCACGTTGGGACCTACGCTTTTTCTTGCCTACGTCAACAACCTCGCGAATCTTAACATTCCGCATGGGCACATTGTTGCCTTCGCTGACGATACTGCCATTCTATTCCATGATAAAACATGGCAAGAAACCAAAAAAAGAACCGAGGCTGGTTTAAGAGTGGTTACACGATGGCTCGAAGATAATCTCCTGACGATTAATGTCCAGAAAACAAAATACATATGCTTCCACAACACTATGCATTCGAAGCCCCCCGATAACCTGTCTATCCAAATCCACACATTCCCATGCAATAGGTTAGACACACCGACTGACATTTGTAACTGTGACGAACTAGAATCAACACAACAGATACGATACCTAGGATTAATTATAGATAAAAACCTTAATTGGAAACCCCACATATCTTCTTTAGCAAAAAGAGTAAGAAAACTAATACCCGTCTTTAGGAATCTTAGGGACGTGGCTGATACTAACCTTCTTTT
Organism: Pelosia muscerda; assembly: GCA_963691645.1. Taxonomy (NCBI): domain Eukaryota; kingdom Metazoa; phylum Arthropoda; class Insecta; order Lepidoptera; family Erebidae; genus Pelosia; species Pelosia muscerda. The sequence continues at coordinate 17,049,805 of OY829098.1, read as the reverse complement.
GAACGTATATACCGCACTTTGCCAATCGCTTTTAACATACTGCCTGCCTACGTGGGGAGGAGCAGCAAAAACACACATGCTTGAGTTAGAGAGGGCCCAACGTGCAACCATAAAAATAATGTTGAGAAAACCGCGTCTACACCCTACTGAATCCTTATACAAGGATGCTAAATTATTAACAGTCCGGCAATTGTATATAAGAGACGTAGTCCTGAAATTCCATTCCACAATACTTCCAACACCTCTTGGCAATACGCGTAGGAGACCAGACATCCCTAATAAAACTACACGATCAACATTTGCACACCGCCAATATCCCTTTCTCAGTCAATTCTTATACAAAAAATTCAGTAAATCAGAAGACATAAAAAGAAAAAGTAGGTACTCCCTGAAAAGAATATTATTCTCTGAACTTACCAAATTAAACTACTCAACAATAGAAAATTACATCAAACCCGTACTGTGATTGTGAAACCCACACACACACACACGCGCACGGCCACGCACACATACACGGACACCCACAAACACACCCACACACACACACACACCCACACACACTCACACACACTCACACACACACACACACACGCACACACATGGCCACGCACACCATATATATATAAGTTATTGTGTATTGTCAAACAACAACGAAGGTTTTGAGAGCCTGACTGCCACAGCACAGATCTGCAAAGATCTAGTTTGGTAGTCAGCGTATATGTAACTAGATTTAAGTACTTTTGGTCAATAAATGATTATTATTATTATTATTATTATTATTCTGTAGGGTGGAGGTACTTCCCTAGTTCGTTTCTACCTAGCTCCGTACTAGTTTAGGCTTTACAATGCCGCTCGAGTCTAATTTCAGGCTCTTCAGCGTGTAGTTTTTACTTCGGCAATTGGGTCTTGAGCCTTGAATTCGGTCTGACGGTCGGGGTGATGTCAGAAAGTACGGTATTGAGACTCTGATGTCACTCTTCTTTAGATTCTGCATATGTACTTTTAATCTCTGCGGTTTGTAAGGAGTTCCGAAGAATTTAGTGAAATCTATATAAAGATGTATTTCTTTGCTCTTAACCGTCTCCACTAGGTGATATTTTAATTAAATATATCAAATTAACAGGTCATATCGCTGCTCAGGCGCATGGTTACCGAAATCCCGCCACAAAAGATGTTAGCTGCAGTCAATTATGGCACCGATACCACGAGGTATGTTCATGTAATAATAATTATACTCGTAGGTAGCCTATATTTAGATTTGTTTTTTTGTTTATTTTTGAGACGTGCTAAATTTAGAGAAAAGAAAGTGGTCTGTAGCAATTTATACCTGACGGCCCTTTGTCAAATATGTACAATAGACTATTTGATTCTTTTTATTTTATCGCGAATAATTTCTACTTTATATTAATATTATAATGAACTGCTAAAATGAAATATTCTTATAACAAATAGTTTTACCGATTTGATTTAATACTTTTTTCAGAGTGACCCTGTTGGACCATCTGGTCTGCTATTTGGGCAAGGCTATTACAGTTCAAGTAAAAGTGAAAGGTGCTGGCGCTATGAGTCCCAATTCCGTTACTCTTGGTGGTAGCGTTAGTACATCAGAGCCAGCAAGCTGGTTCATGAAAGGCGAGACTACTAAAAAACATGCTCACCTAGTAGCTAAACTATTGAGCGACATGTGTGAGGTACGTGCTTTGATGTATCTACAATAATGACTATGTTGTGACCTTGGGCAAAAATACTTAAGTATTTTATTCATTTCAGGATAAAATATCCCCGTTATGGGGTCTAGAGACACGCAAAGCCCTTGTGGGATATGTTTCGCAAGTGGCCCAAGTATCAGAGAGCGAGCGTCGACCGCAGCGATGTATCGCCGCCTCGACCATGTGGATGGCGCTGGCTGCGCTTTGTATCTGCGAACAGTCCCATATTGAGCTGTATGTATACGTTATTCTATCTTACTAATATCATAAAGATGTGAATAGGTTACGATAGGTTGAGGGAGCGGGACCGGCATTCCCCGGGCATCCGCTAGTAGTAAATAAAGAAAGTCGTTTTTAACAGAGGGATACTAGTTCTCAGTTGCAGAAAACTATAACATCGATTGTTAAAAGCAAACCTATGATTATGTGTGCATATTTTATCCTGTTACAAGTATGAAAAGTGAAGGCATAAACGAAAAGATAGTAATGGTAATAAAGTTATAGGTAAAGAACCAATACCTCAGTACTAAATTTACTTCTAGCAGCCAAGACAGGTGTCACTGTCATTTGTTGTCAGGTAACAATACCCGAAATCAACATATTCATATTCTTTTAATGTGTTATTAGCCCAAATGTAATCCTTTCTTTCATTAACATCCTAGTGTAAATGGAAGCAGCGACGGCCGCGTGAACCGGCGAAGTGAGAGCGAGGCGCGGCCGCACTGCGCCAACCACGACGACGGCACCACTCTCGCTGTTATCGAATGTCGCAGCTGCGGTCCACTGTGCGCCGAGTGCGATCGCTTCCTCCATCTCAACAGATCTGCAAGAACGCACCACAGACAGGTATCTTCCTATTTAAGAAATAAAGACATACTTGTTTGTGCTGCAGTGTAACGACTATTAGTACTGCCGTTATTTGACCGAATTTGAAATCACGTTCATGAATCACCTGGTGAATCTGATTGTATTAAACACATATTATATCGATCATATTCGCTGTAATTTTTTTAGGTAAAACCTAGAGTTTCTAATGTCGTTCATCATAAAGTTGACGGACGGATGTATGCGAATGGCCGTCTTACAGTACTGTTTCACTACAGTATCTATTTTAACAAAAGGATCAATAAAATGTATAGTCAGGGTTTACAGCTCACTTTATGGTAAGAGACTATCACAGCTTATATATGTTTGGGAGACTTAGTATCTGGGTGTGTTTGTGCGCAGTAGCAGTTTGTCATGTTCATGATCTATGAAGAATTTAATTGAAATGTTAACTTAAACGTTACCTAACTAGACGCATTCCTTTGTAGATATGCAAGGAAGAAGAAAGTGCAATTCGTATCGATATCCACGAAGGCTGTGGCCGAGCGAAACTGTTCTGGCTTCTGCTGTTAGTGGACAGGCGAACACTTAAAGCTCTGGCTGAGTTCCGAGGAATGGACACGGGCGTTTGTGATAGTAATGGAGGAGTGAGTAACGTTGCCACTCCTGGATCATCGGGGCTTGCTGGTACGTGCCGCTTTTGTGGCACGCGGGGCCATTCTGGACTGTTGGCTATCGGCAATATCTGCGCCGATCAACAATGTCAGGTATATTAGCCGATTGATTTTTAGTAGTTATTTATTTATCATCACTTTACCGGTATTGACGGCCTTCACTTACTCCTTGCCCTCTTTTTACGACTTTTATGGCTGTAATTATGGTCTGATGTCACAACACAAGCTATACTTCTTGGTATTTATTGTTCTATAGAACCAGTCCACAGAAGCGTGGGCGTAGTATGGAGGTTGAAACTACCCGACAAAATAATGTCTGATGATCACCTTACTGTTACTTTTCAGATGCCTATTATTGCCATTTTCGCATATATATTTTATTTACTTACAAAATCGAAAGACTTGTATATTAGGAAATTCGAACATGAAATCGAGAGCGTAGAAATCTTTGAATTTATTTATATGATAAGTAGCTAATTCGGTTTATATGTGTTTGCGCGCAGGAACACGGACGCGAGGCGTGCTCTCGCGTGCTGGCGTGCGGCCACGTGTGCGGTGGAGTACGTGGCGAGCGCACGTGCCTGCCGTGCCTGCAGGGGTGCGCGGGCGCACGCGGTGGTGCGCCGCTGCGCCAGGACGCCGATGACATGTGCATGATCTGCTTCACCGACCCGCTGCAGGCCGCGCCCGCGCTGCAGGTACTGCCCCCCTCTGACCACACGCTGCCCAAGCTCAACGCTGAACTCTATTGTACCTACTCCATACTAATGCAAATAGGATTGGGAACTTCAATTATTATTATTCAAGCTCCAGCTTGGATGAAATGAAAATTATCATCCGAGCACCGAGGCGTGTGATTGATGTCTTCATTTAATTTAAAAAGAAAAAATCTAATCAGTCCCTCAAGTGTTTCCTTATTTGTTGTTTATTGATAAATTGCATTTTCTTTTTTTCACAGCTGAAGTGCGGTCATGTGTTCCATTTGCATTGCTGCAAAAAAGTGCTTGTCAACAAATGGATCGGCCCCAGGATAACGTTCTCCTTCTCACAATGTCCCATTTGTAAGGTAAATAATTATTTGCATTATTTTCAGGTAGATAGAACATGTAACACTACCTATTAAAAGCAGTTTAACGAGACGGTAATATAATCGTATCGTATATAGATATAACTGAACTACTCACACGCACTTTTTTCTTTAGGGTACATAGGGACCTTCTTGTGCTTTTAACCTGCACCTTCTCAACTATATACCCATTAACAGGAAGCCATGGACCACTGGACCTTGGAGGAGCTGCTGACTCCTATCCGTCAGCTGCAAGACGAGGTGAAGCGTAAGGCGCTCATGCGCTTGGAGTACGAAGGCTTGGCCGAGGCCGGCAGTGCTCGGCTGCTACCCGACCCCGCCACTTACGCGATGGAACGATACGCTTACTACGTGTGCCATAAGTGTGGCAAGGTACAGTTCTGCTATTTTCATTGTTAACCTGCAGCATAAAAACGAACTGCCTGTCTATCTGTGGCATCGTAACTCCCGAACGGATCAATCTATCTTTATATAGTTTTTTTTTTGTTTGAAAGGTGAATTATTTGTCTGAGGTCTGAAGAAGTTATGTTTGATGAAAATCGGTCCAAGATGGCCGCTAACACAAATAGCTAATTACATATTTTTCAGACGGACGGATGATGGACGGCAGGTTTGTAAGGTCTGGTTAGTGAAAAACTGTAAAAGTCGTGACTCGGCTTACCGCTCCATAACATTGTATAATGTTATGTAGGCTCGAATGGATCTCTGGAGCCTGCATCTGCACTGTTCGCAGCCAGCGTTATGCAAGTGGATACCCAGTTTAAAACGTATACCAGCCTGTATCTACAACAGGTCGATCTCTAATCCGCAACACTATCACTAAAGTGTTTACTACCGGGCCTTGTTCTGCATTGTTCGGCGGTTAATTTTAAAACATGATCTCATAGGCTTACTTCGGCGGGCTGGCGCGCTGCGAAGCGGAGACGAGCGGCTGGTGGGAGCCGTCGGAGCTGGTGTGCGGCGCGTGCAGCGACGTGGCGGGCGCGCGCACCTGCCCCAAGCACGGCGCGGACTTCCTCGAGTACAAGTGCCGCTACTGCTGCTCGGTGAGGCGCTCCCTACACCAGTAGGACATCTCATTAACGATTCATTTATTTTTGTGCTAATACCATAGATGAGCAATTTTACATACTTCTTTTGTATATTCTTCTGAACTTCTTCTTTTGAGCTACTGAACCCGCTAACGCTATGTACGTCCACGACTAGGCGTTCGAGGAACGTATGCGCAACAGTAGAACTCTGCTGGAACGTTTCCTCTACAGTTCATTTACGCCCACTGCTAGTGCATCGTACTCATATATTCCAGCTGCGCATACGTTCATCGAACGCCTATTCTGGATAAACGCTAGTTTGAAGGTATCATGTATACATAACTGTAATTAACATAACTAATTCATGTGTACATAATAGTATCTATTTCTATTTGACAAATTGCCATAATTCACATCATGTACTTGTCGAACTGTGGCAATACACACCTTTTTGAAGTGAAAACTTTTAAGAACGTTGAACGCTTTTTTGTGAAGTAAATAACTTATAACATTTCAATCAGATTGTTTTCACTTCTGTCAGCATTTCCGTAGCGCTCATATCTTTTTTATTACAAGGTGAAAGTTCTCGAATATGTTAGAGGTATCTTAAATTACTTATAAGTTTTATCCCTATACTCTAGTCTTATATGGTTAAAACGGGTTCAACAGCATCTCTTACCGTAGTGAATACATTTATTTGTTCAATTTGTTAGAATTTATACTTCTCTTACAAGATACATACAGTACACCAATGTCCATGGACTGCGACGGCTCACACAACGTAATATTATGTTGTTCATTTGTAAAATTGTTTATTTAATTTTCATAGGTGGCGGTATTTTTCTGCTTTGGAACGTCCCACTTCTGTAATTCATGTCACGATGACTTCCAGCGAGTCACCAACATACCCAAGCATATGTTGCCGCAGTGTCCCGCTGGTACGTAATGTGTCACTTTGAAATGTAAAACGCAGACAAAACAACTTAATATTCTACAACTGTTGATTTAGGGGTAGGTAAAGTAGGCGGGGACATCAGGCCGCCATCTTCATGTTAAACCTTTCATGCAAGCTGGCTAATTTTCAGGTACTTCTGACCAGCCCTTTACAAATGTGCTAAAATTTTATATTTATTTTTGTATTTATGTACTTACATACAATTATGAACATCCTATTGTCTGAGTGATCCAAATCCGTTGTACTCGATAGGTCCTAAAGGCGAGCAGCTGCCAGGCTCAGCGGAGGAGTGTCCGTTGCACGTTCAGCATCCGGCCACTGGCGAAGAGTTTGCTCTCGGCTGCGGCGTGTGTCGACACGCTCACGCTTTCTGAGTGAGGTACCGACGATAAGTACCTACCGAACAGCGGACTTCACAAACTTTACCACTACCTAGTCACTATTTCAAAATATAAATGCAACTTTTCGTCATCAGTCAATAACAGAATAATATGCTAAAATTTTATTTTATATAGAACATTAAAGTTGTTGCGCGAGGAAACCGATAGACGGGTCTGTTTTTATATTCTTATGAGTTATTTTGTACTTATGATTGTACTAAACCTACGGAATAAATATCAAACTATAAATTAAAAGGGCTGCTGGGAGATCCTGTCTTATGAAAAATGTTTACAGTAAGTGTACTGTATATTTCTAATTAATCAATTCGCCTATTGCAATTCACTGCTGGGCATAGGCTTCTCCTAAAGCGCGCCATAGCACCCGACATTTAAAAATGTTTTTGATTATGTTCTCCGCATCGACGGTCATTTGTAACCGATTGTATTACCAGAGTATGATATAATCATGTATGACGTATTGTAATCGTGTAATTTTTCGTAAATTTATTGATGTTTTAATGTTATAACGTAATTAGCAATTAATTTGTAATACCTACAGAACAATTGTACAAAGATTGTACAAAAATGTCACGTCACAGCTCACAAACTTGTACAAAGATGTGACTTCAAAACTTCTGTCTGGTGAATTATACGTCCCTTTAATAGATGTTGTACTGCACGTACCTACAGTAACGTATCGATGGCATTCAATCTCTATTGTTACATGTTTAAGTAAGTATGTAAGGTAATAAGTGTCTATTTTAACTAAATGGGAGCTGGCTACAGTGTAACGACGGAGTTGCTGACAGCGTTCTGTAAGTGAAGTACCTATATTAGTTCTGTAATATGCGTCTCCAATGCATTTAAATTTTTATTAGTAGGTATATGTAATATTGATGTATTATTATACTTTATGTTTACAAACTTTACGTAATGCTGATTTATACATTCTGTACTAATTAAATCGTCCAAATTAATTATGAACACGCCGAAACTTCGATTGTCTGTCGGTCATACAAGTATTTACATGATTTAAGATGATGCTTGCAGCTCGAGTGTGGCGCCCCTGGTTAGTAGCAAACATCCATAGGCCACGGTAACTGTTTTCCATCAGGTAGGCCTTGTGCTTGTATTGTATGCCACATAAGTGGCACAAAAACATATTAAAGTACCTACTCGTATAAGGTTAACTTAAATAATTGCATGTCCAGTGTCAATACAATTACCTAATTGAATCTTAATTACCTATGTTCATTTAGATTTGCTGTTAGAAATTTGCGATACCAATGATTTAGTCAGTAAAATGAAATATGACTCGCCATTTCGATGTTTACAAAACCAAGTAAATAATGGTACTTCTGTAAAAGTTACCATGTCCACTAAGATCCATCACAAAAATCCATTGATGGATCTTTTTACACTTGGCATATTATAGTGACGGCACTCACTAGGGTTGAAAATAATATAATCAATCTAAACCCAAGTTCTTCTCACATTACCACATTATCCTCGTTTTTAAATTTGTCCGATTCTCTGGTAAAACAATTAACTTTATACGAGTGGCAAGCATCCAGTTCTATACTTCGGTGAGCAAGATCGCGGAAAGCATCTGCACTCATTACTGTGCACGAATCTGTGCTTTATCGTTATGGGAATAGAGATTATGTTGACTGTCGCTGCAATTTTGACTTTGCGTTATTTATATAAAATAACTTATTAGAAATCTACTATTATTAGGTTACATTGTTTTATTAATATGAATGGAGGAATTCTCATAATAATTTTAATGTTAATTTCTAAGTAGTAATCTGAATGTTTTGGTATAGGTAATCAACCAGTTATTCAACAATGAATGTTATTAGGAGGTAAATTTAATGGATATATACATCATCGAATTTTGCAACTTGAAGACATCAAGATTCCGAAGGATCTTTTTTAAATTGAAATATAATATGTACCTAAGTCTTCAACTTATGTATTGTAACGGAGGTCTACAAACAAAATATATATCAAAATTAATATTGTCCCGATAACCGGCGATAGTCTAAGTTAAATTACTTAAAATATTGCGTGTTATCAAAATTGCACCTTGGATCATATCGACGGTCCCTACGTATATAAAGACATGTCAAAAACCGAGGTTTACAGGAGAGCGTAATTTATGTTCAAACCGCTCTAGAAATAATTCTATGTACAATCATAAATACTTTTTTTCTACAATGTTTTATTAGCTTTAGGAACTTTATAATGGCATTTATACATATATCCTTTTCTTACATTTTCTTGGAAAAACTGATAGATGACTGTTTCTACGTTAAGATTAAAATCAAAGCATGTCAGACATGTCTATGATACCTTTTTATACGCAGGAAAGAAGAAAACAATGTCTAAATTAAAATTTAAATAAAATGTTTTATGAAAACATAGAATTATGTTATTGTTTTCAAATGGATAGGTTAAAATCGTCAGATCGCCACCCATGGATATAAAAAATACATCAATGGAGACATATCGCTTTATACGCGGTTTCATTCATTGTGGGTAAGACAATAGTTCTTGAAATGTAAACAAAGACATGTTCTAAGATAAAATTATCAGGATTGTTTTTTATTAACTAAACAAGGTTTATAATAATTGAAAATTATTTATTGTTAAGTAAAAATCTAAATAATAAGTACCTACTTGTAGCCTCATCGAGCTGTGTGTTGATAAGGTGCTCGAAAACCTTGCACAGTACTGAGGTGACGGATATGGGTCGATAGTTGGCTGGGTTTGAGCCATCTCCCTTCTTGGGAATCTACATTTTGTATATTCGCCTCTTTCCACGCCTACGACACTGTACCCGAATTGTAGGAGAGTCGGTACAGTCGCGTGAGCATTGAAGACAACTCCACTACACATTTTTGAAGTGGTTCTGGTATACCATCCGGACCACTGGCTTTCCGGACAACGAGTGACTGCAGTACTGCTCGGCCATCGCGTTGCCTGATACGGATATCAGGCATTGCGTGGTCACTATTGGGTAGAGTCGGTGACTGCATACCACAGTCATCGATCCGGGAGTTGGTCGCAAAGAGATTTTTTTCCTTTCTCTTGCGGCCAGGGATCCATCAGGGTTACGCAGGGGGGGGGAGGGGGAAGCGAAGGCTGGCATAAGTAAGCTTGCACGGCTTTGGCCAGTCGCCAGGAGGCACGGCTGCCCGTGGGATGCGCCTCTAGTTCTTGACCAACCCGTGCTATGCGCTGGGCATCCGCTCTGACGTAAGCCCTCTTGCAGACCCTAGTGGCTTTGTTGTACGCTGCCTTAAAGTACCCTATGTTGGAATCGTGCGTAGCGCGCGCCCTTACCCAAGCGAGATACGCAGACTGTTTATGATGAACAGCCTCTGCGGGCACCAGTGACATCAGTGTATGGGATATAGTACTCCATACCCAGGCTGATCTCACCGACGACAGCAGTTGCACTATCCGATGGGTCCTTACGTTCAAAGCAGCGCTCAACCCACGGGATGGACGCAAAATAGTTACGCAGTCCATCCCAGTCCGCTGACGAGTAGTGCCAGAGACGCCGATTTCCCTGCACTGGTCGGGAGGGCGCTATGATAGGCACCTTGGAACAGACCAGACAATGATCGGAGTTGCCCAAAGCGGCTTGCACCGAAACATTGTACTGGTCTGGGTGGCTCGTCTGCTGAAGGTCTAGCAAAGAGGGTGTCGAATGCCCGACCCTCTTGGTATCCTAGTGACCTCGTGTACCAGTTGGGTCAGGCCGTGAGCCAGAGCAAACGCGTGGGCGGCTCTTCCCGTATGGTCTGTTTTGGAGGAGCTCAACCAGATCTCGTGGTGGGCGTTAAAGTCCCCCAAAAATACCAATTCAGCGTTCGGAAACCGCTCCTGCGCATCATCTGCCGCCTGACTCAGATATTCAAAGAGTCGAGTTGTCTCGGCATCTCCAGTATGGGAACGGTAAAGGCACACATAGATTTGACTCGTACAGCCATGGTCTACGTATAAGTAAAACACACACCAATAAATGTAAACTGCGTCAAAACATTAATTTATTTCACCACGCGATCGAACAAGACGTTAAGTCAAACATAACCGCGTTCATTCCGAGTGGCGCACATTTAAAACACCGCGTACAAAACTATATGTATAGATATCCGCATCTACGACACTTATTCGTTGTAATTGTAATACTTATTCCCTTATACGATTTGTAAATGAAGTGAAATACATCATATTTAGAAAAAAAAAATATGTAGGTATGTGCATATGGACAATCTAAAGCGAATAAGCAATTTAAAAAAAATGCTGTTTTCGACATGTCTTTATGTACGTAGGGACCGTCGATATTATTGATGTACCTTATTGATATATTATGAATGTTAAGATATTTTCTAATAAAGCTTAAAAACCAGATTTGTTTCATTTTCGGTAAGCTTGGGTAGTGAGCAGATACACATGAAACCTAACTTCTTAAAACATATTTATCAACACATTATCAATACATCTTATTCCCAAGAGACAGCAGTTTTAAACTTTGAAATCGACTCCGACCACTTGGATCCCCTGCTTCGGTCCCCTGGGGGATCTGTTTGAAATTGTAACCGTTTAGGGGATTTATATGGATTTTTTCCACTTTGAGGGTACCCCCTGGGTAGGTACATGTGGAACTTTCATCGTCATTTGACTTCTCATCGCCAGCTAGTAAGCTAACGGGTAACTTTTAGGAATAACAGTCAATTGTGACCCTATACCACTTGATAATCCAAATACAAAACAAAAATTTTTAACAAAAATGTTGAACCGACTAGAAGAAACAAAAACTAAATAGGGAAAAGAGAAAAATATCTAAATATGCGAAACTGATCTGTTAGTCAGTGCCTAGCCCGACAGACCATATCTTAATTAAGTCAATCATAGCACATCAAACACATCATCAGGCAGGCAAGCTTGGCGCAAATATCTCATCTCAGTTATTTTTCACGTCTCAGTGTCTCTTTCCTGTTTACTCAAGTTACGTCGATTATGGTTTTGACAAGTCTGTACAGTTATCTATAGAACTATTAAAATCTTACTAATTGCTTAAAATTCTAGTAGTTATATATAGAGGCTTTAGACAGTTGTTGTGAATAACGTTAAATCAAGCAGGCCAACCATCAAAGTAGGTATATCCTAAGGATCAATCCTAAGACTTTCTTTCCTTGATCATCAATGACTTTCCTTATATGGCTGTGGCACAAGCTGGCATAGTATTGTTTGCTGATAATACATCGCTAATATTCAACGTTATCGGCAAAGTACAGATGTGTATAATGCTAATAATATTTTGAATGCCATTTCAAATCGATTTTCTATAAACAACTTAGTACTTAGAAGCATTAGTAAGTCAGTTAATTACCCTAGTTTTATGTTTAACATGTTTTTTCAAAAAAGTTGCCACAAGATTGTTTACCTTTATTTAAGTACTTACCTAGTTACATAGGTACCTAAAAAATGGAGTATAGGTATTGGGCATAAACCCTTCAAATCAAATAAAGTCAACAGAAAGGCATCGAAGGAAGGGGTCCAAGTGAACAATGCCGCGAAATCTATTTAGGCTACCTACCTATTACCTAGTGCGTGCGGTTCGATCACCTCTTTAGAACTTTATTTGTAAAATTCACAAACAGTTCAACCACGTGACTGACTATTGTGAAATTCACATACCTAGGTAATACATGAACTGTTGCGGATCGGGGTGCGGTTTGTTTTCGTTTAATTTTATGTTAGAGAACTCCTTGCCCGTGGTACCGATTTTAACCTATATGTACTTGTACATATTTGTACCTACATCGATCAACCCGTGCGACTATATGCATTATAATTAAAATTATTGCTGATTATTGTCAGCTTTAATGCGGGTATAGGTACTTATTTAGATACATTTTTTTGTAAATAAATAGGTACATATTATACATAGAACTATTAATATGAATGCAAATACATATATTCATGCATAAACATATTTGCACTAAGCGAAAATCAAGACCGCGCCCCATGTGTAGCAGTCGAACGACAGTAAAATTTAGGGAAGTAGGTACCTAGGTAAATACCTTATATAAAAAAAAATATTTCAAGGGTTGTTTACGTAGGTACCTATACGTCTATTAGGTAACGTCCAACGGACTAGATATCTATTTGCAATGTTTTAAGATAACATTCTTTTGAGAATCTGAAACGTTTAACTAACAGATCCATTTATCATCTTGACACAAGTAGTCACAATACTCATTTGTTGATAAACAACAGTCTACAACCATTGTATCTAGGGAAAAATATCAATATCTATTATTAATTTCTGCATTCTTGGGAATGAGTCAAAAAAGTTTTGATCGCAGTATTCTCGGGTGCGCTCAAAGCATGATAACAACAAATATAGCACATGCGAGTCCACTTGAGAGTGTGGGCCGTGTTGATAACTCAACTTCACAGATCGATTTTGTCCTCAGATAGATATGGTGTTTTATCTCCTAGTTATCTAGAGTATTGCAAAATCTTGTGCTATGAGTTTCGGTGCAACATAAGTGTTATGGCAACAGTCCAGATGGCAATTTTGTTAAGCGCCGAAATGTTATGTGAAAGTATTTTATAAAGTGGTCAAATTAATTGAGGATGCTCGAGTTCTATAAAAAGGTATGTTTCATACTTATAATATAAATGATTATGATTATGTCGTTAGTATTTAAAATGTATTAAAGCGAACTGTGAATGCAGCTGGTAAGTAAGTACCCACCTACCTTTTACGTTTTTCTTCTATTTTCATCGTGCGTGAAATCTCCACGGATACCATCCCGCCAGAACCGGTACAGGTGGTTATGTCAAATTCTTTCTTTGATTGTCTTTGATTGCCGGAGGTAGAGCCTGTGTAGGTAGCTGGTAGGTACCTACTTAGGTAATTATATTCAGACGCTTCATTTATGATGTTAGGACCTTTGGAATGAAATTTGGGCGATGATAAATTATTACTATTACATAAACATTTAGGTATTAGATAGATTTATATCAATAAAAATATAAGTAAGAAAAACAAATACGAAAAACAAATTTGAAAAGGTTCAGAGAATGATAGATTTATATCAATCAATCAGCCTAGCGCAGCCCACTGCTGGACATTGGCCTCTTCCAATGTTAGGCCACTTTATCTTATTTTTTCAACGCTACCCAGACGCAGAGGCGGATTAAACGTTGGGAAAGCCCTAGGCAAGCATCTCATCGACGCCCCCTTATTAAGATAACCATTTTATATATTTATATCGTGCAAAAAACCCCCATGGATAACTTTGAATTCGACGCACACCGCTGCACCCGTGCCCGGTGATCACCTGCACCTAGGGTTGCCAACCGTTCCGGATTGCCCGGGCGACTCCAGTAATAATATTTACCCTCCCGACCTCCTGGAAAGGAATGATTTCTTCCGTATTTTCCGAAATTGTATAAAAGACTGGTCGTGTCACTCGTTTGTCGTGTCGTGTCAGACGCAGTCACGTATTACTTGTCTATAATGCTTCATGCGAGCATGATGGAGCAGGTTTGACCCTACTTGCACCATCCTGTGCGAGAGGCTGCCGTGTGGTCTCTCTAGCCAGCCCCCCATAATGGGTCTTACCGCGGCTACTATGTTCCTGTGGAGTTAGGATTTCATGACTCGGATCTTTGCAGGCTCGGGTTGATGTCCAGCTACTTGCCCTGGATTAGGCGCTCCTTTCAATACGATCGTCTCCCTTATTCAAGTCCAGGTCAGGGTGTTGAACGAGTCGGCGACCAAGGACACCTCCAACATCATCTCGCGCCGAGCGGCCGAATGCCCCGTCATATTTTATTTATTTGCCGAAAGCCATATTGACCATCCGCCAGGTCTGGCCCCACTCTGGACATGTGCTTGACGAGGTGCTTCGCGATTAGTAGGTTGTTACTACTTGTCTCAATATTATCCTGATATTGCATAATTCAAGCATGTCATTATTAATGAATTAATTCTTTATAAATATAATTCATTACTATTATAGGAATGGATGTCGTTGGGTTTGCTCCGCGCGCATCTATGCACGGCAAGCGTGGCAGTGGGGCTGCAGGCGACGTGGCGCAGCCCCCGTGATGCTTTCCGGCATGGAGGCCTACAGTACGGACTGGTCCTCACTGTGGCTATGATTGGTGTGGCACTCCCTCTGGCACTGCTTCAGCTTGCCGTAGGACAACTCAGTCAACAGGACACCGTTGGTATATGGCGAGCCGTACCGTTCTTTAGAGGTACCATTGTCTTTTGTAAACGTAACTATAGTTTTATATAGAAATAAACATCGATCATAGAGATTGAGATTAGACCGAGACCGACTTTTGAACAGATTTTTATTTCGAGAATTGACAGAAGGTTCATTCTAACATTTTCTAACTAGCAGGTGAATTCGGCCCTAACTATGGGTGTACGTG
Source organism: Pelosia muscerda (assembly GCA_963691645.1). Lineage (NCBI taxonomy): Eukaryota > Metazoa > Arthropoda > Insecta > Lepidoptera > Erebidae > Pelosia > Pelosia muscerda. The sequence continues at coordinate 17,034,672 of OY829098.1, read as the reverse complement.
TGTAAATATAGTTAAATTTAACCTAGGTACTTAGTTCATCTATATTAAACAAGATTTTTGATATTTCAGGTGTCGGTTATTTAAGATTACTCATTTCATTTCTGGGAGCCGTTTACACAGTAATATATTTGTCTTTGACGATATCTTACTTCCTTTACACGTTAAGTAATAATTCCCTACCGTTTTGGGAATGTATCGACTTATTTTATTCAGAAGTAAGTACTGTTTACATTTTTGTTATTTTATTTATTTCCATTCATGATTTTATGAAAACCTACTATCGGGTACTTTAGATAGACTCCTTAGTGATGTTGTTTACCCATTAGGTCACTTATGTTTATGTGCAATTTCCTGTTTTGCACACACAATACTTCTATCTGTACTGTGACAATACCCACCAGACGAACTCATAGTGATAATAATATCAGCACTCATACTATCGAAACTTTAGACTCTCCTAAAATATCGGAACTTTAGACTCTGCTAAAACTCCGATAGTATGAGTCCGAGTATGAGTTCCGATAGTACCTACCAGTCATTGAATGAGCAGAATAAGCTCACAGTCTTGTATTTTACCTTTTCTATTTTTCTATAATATCCTCTATATTATATTTACAGCTGTTCTGACTGCCAAAGTGCGATTATCTTAGTCTCTTATTTATTTTTGATAGAAGAAGAAGACTTAATCTCACTGTGCTTGTTTTCCCGCGTGTATAATGGTTTGTGTTTAGAAGAATTTTCATCATCACATACTACGACCATAGGGAGTGCGCACTGTGCGGTTTGAAAGGAACTTTATCCCGCGCACGCTCATACTATGGAATGAACTCCCTGCTATGGTTTTTCCAAGCGACTGCAATATGGGGTTTCTCAAGAAGGGCATTAGATGGTTTCAACATGGTGGGCGAGTGTTATGACTCTTTTTTTTATATCATATTTATTTTATACCACCTCCGCCAATGTTGGTGGAGGTGATTATGTCGGACTCGAACCGACCAAAACGCACGCCGTTCATGGGTATATCTTGAGATATATCTCTCGCACCCCGGCAGACCCGGGGACATCTCTTTGATATGACCCCCTTACCCTAATGTGGGAACCATGGTGTCCCTATCTAGCATTCTGCGACCTCTGACGCCCGAATCGCCTTCGCTTATCGCGGACTGTGCGGGTACGGAGTCTTCTCCGGACCCGCTCCGCCGCCTCCTTTTACTTGCTCGCAAAAGGAGGCGGCGACCGCCCGAGCGTGATGACTCTGGCATTATAAACGTCTACATGCCACGGTGACCCCTTTCCATCAGGAGGGCCGTGTGCTTGTCTGCTACTTAATTGGTATAATGAACACTTTATTGTCAAAAGATTTTCCTCGAGCTTCTTTCATTAACTTCTGCGACTAATTATGATAATTTGTAATTTTTAGGATGATTATATGAGATCACACAACGCTTCTGAATGTCTGAAGTAAGTGATGGCAAATTTAATTTACCTATTTATAAATGTCGTGTCTGACTGTACCTACCTAACTATATCACTCTATCTTTAGTAAAATGGGTAGGTTAAATGTAACCTAACAAGTTTCAGATGAATGGCAAGCACTAAAGATAAAGCGATATTGTTAAGGTATTATTAAGTATTATGTATGTTTGGACATTGTTAAATTAATCTTACCTTAAAAGAAAAAAATCTCGAAACCTTACCTTTTAAACAAATTGTTGACACACGAACTTGTTATAAAATGCAACTTCTCAAGTTTGCATCTTCTATAAGCACAATATACCTATATATCCAATGTCCTATATATAGTATATAGGTCTTATGATATGATACTTATGTCTTCTTTTCTGTATTGCAGTGAAACATTTATGGCACCGGTTTCCAAAAGACCAGAGTATTATTTAGCTGTAGCTTTAATACTGCTCGTTTTGTGGATAGTTCTACCCTTTATGTAAGTATACAATAATCTTTTACTGGTATCACAGTCAAACAGAATAATATGTTAATAATAATAAGTATCGTAGGTAGGTACCTATGTACACGTGTTAGTTTTATAGGAACCTACGTAACCTATAAAACTGCACACGTTTGGGGCTTAAATTTACTACGTACATATACACGGCTTCCTAGATTGTATCCCCTGCCTTATGTTGTGAATTTTTCATTGTCATGGCCTTTTTACCCAGTTTCTTAAAAAGCAACACTTCTTTCAACTTCACAGTAAGACTTAGATTGTTATTAAAAAAAAAACAATTATATATTTGCTAGTCATAATCAAACCTTAAAATACAATATCAATTTTGGTAACCAAAATTAGCAATAGTTAAATGCTAACCATAAAGTAATAATAACATTATAAACTTAAATCATTTTTTTTCAGTTTCTACCACCCGGTAAAATTAATGAAACGGATATTGTATGCTTTGGGGCCCACTGTGGCTGTATTAGCCATAGTGAGTTTGTCGTGCTTAGGCGATAGTCAGAACTTCTCCACGTTCGTTTTGAAAAGCGACTGGAGGAGTTTTGTTGAGCCAAACATTTGGCACGGTGCGCTGGTACAGGCCTTACTCTCCTCTCAAATAGCAGGGGGATTTCTGATATCGTCTGGAGACACCGTATATTCTAACACAAATGTGCAATGGTAAGCTAACCTTTATAGGATTAGAGTAAAGTAAGTTAAATAAAATAGTACACGTACGCACCCCTGTTGAACGAATAGAGGTGGTACATTGTAACACCTAAAGTTTATATTTGTAAAGGTATCACGACCATTCAAGACATTCATAAATGCAAATGCTTTACATTTCTTATTTTCTTTTTAGCCTTGATTTTATTTAAATTTCTCAAAATGCTCGAATCTCTATGCGACAACAATAATAAATTAATGAGATTCTTTTTAGGACAGCGATAATATTCATAGTAGCCAACATTGTGTCCACCTGGTTTGGCTTGATATTTTGGTACTCGTTAAGCGGGCCGGATAAGGAGATGAACGTGCTAGCAGTCCTAATTCAGGCCTACAAGGTGGGCGAGGAAACTAATATGCATCTGGCCTGGCCCCTGATTATTTTTCTAACTTTATTCCTGTCTGGATTTATAACGTTGGTAAGTAATTATTCAGTTTATTTATCTAGGTTATTTATGAACTGTAATTAATTTTGTTTATTTACCTAAAGTTTTGATTGAAGCATTGATGAGTCTCTTTATTATGTTTTAGTTTAGAACTCGATAAGTTTATTAATATTTTTCTGTCTAGAAACGCATTTTAAACACTAAAACCGAAATCGTAGTACTAGTTAATCAGTTACATTAGCTTTTGGTTTAACATTGTGTTTTAAAAAGTCGCCACAAAATTATTATGGATTGATTGTTATATCTAGCTATAGAGGTTCCTACTATTTAGGTGTTACAAATATTAAGATTGAAGTTCATTTGTTCGAATTCTGTGGGATTATTTAACTGCCCAGTGTTAGGTAAAAATGAGTTGCAATTATTCTGCTGCCCTTAGGAAATAAGTAAGAGGGATCAGATAGACACGGACTACGCGAGCAGTGGTGACAGCTTGAATTCAGAATTACACGCGGGTGGACCCGCGGCCGCGGTGTCTATCGGATCGCCCACTTGTAACGCAATTTGCAACTATTAGGTCGCTGCTGACCATGGTCTAAATCGCCGCCTACGAATAATATGCGATTTTTAACATGAGCGATTTTGAAAAACCGCTCAAGTGGAAGTAAACTCGCTCAACGAGGGTTCCGAACAAACTTGTAATTATCATTTTTAGCATTCCAAACTATGTCGGTTATTAGGTACTATATTATGCAAACTTTTCGGTATAGTACTCATCCTAATTGAGCCGTCCGACTGGGGAAGTACCTCCGCCCTACAGAATACCTCGGCTAATAATAGCCTTGTGTTGTGTTTCCGGCGGTGAGTAGGGCAGCCAGAGCTCAATGGAGGGGTTTTGTGTTGTCAGTGGGAAGACCCAGAAACCCTTCTTTGTCTTCTGCACTGACAGCACAGGGACTCTCTTAACCTTCTCCCGTCCCCCTTCACCTTCCCTCCTCTTCTCTATATGGTCGGCAGCACGGATGTGACGCCCCTTGTGTTGCAAATGCCCATAGGCCACGATAACCACTATCCATCAGGTGGGCCGCGTGCTTGTTTGCCACTTAAATGGTATAAAAAAAGATATAATAAAATATTTGAAAAATGAAACTTATATACAGAGCAGCTAATTTAAACTGAAATGGGGGCCGTCTACATAAAAAATAATATTTGGGCAACTACTACAATTAATTATGGTGTTTTTAGTTTTTAGTTCAAAGTGTTGTCGATCTGAGTTTCGGTCTGAGGTCCGGGACCCTGAAAACCGGTTAACATAATATATAAAACATGCATTACAATATAAAATACCTAGGTATATAATATGACTCCAAGTTGTATCATTTTAGCTCACTCTTCTATTCCCAATTTACGATCGATTCCGACGGATCGCGGGATCAAAATGGCGCCTCGTGTCGGTAGTGGCGTCGCTGGCGGGTGCCTGCGTCAGCTTGGCAGTGCTGGCAGTGAGGCTTCCAGCCCTAACTATGTTGGATGAATATGCTGTGCCTCTGCTCGTCAGTTTCACAACTATAATTGAAATTATGGCCTTCGTATTTGTATACGGTGAGAACTAAAACTACCTTTATAAGTTCGGAATACTTTGTGCCTACTTGACTGATAAAATTGGAATAAGTATTATCTAAAGGACTGAGATTTATTACGTTATAATATCGTGTAAGTATAGTGTATTATTATATAAATAGGTACCTTATACCTACTTGAGATCATATATAGCGCAGTATTTTTACATGCTCTTACTCTTAGTACAGCAGTCGCTAAAAGGCGCTTAACCTTTTAGCGACTGCTGTGTGTCATTCTCAAGCACAAGTGGTCAGCCTGTGAGGTTGCTTTAGACCTTCGTTTGGGAATCAGCTGTTAAAACAGTTTGCAGGTGAAATTGGTTTAAGTCCTGGAGATCTCGTCGCGATCCATAAACTTTTCTCTTAATAAATACAATATAAGTAGACTTAATTTCAATTAAATTCTTTTAATAATGAAGCTTTAATGGTTTCGGGTACAATGAGATCAGACAAATATACATGATTAGCAGTTTTAACACCAGGCACATGTTACGTGTCACGTACTCACTTCTTACACTGAGTAGTCGTACGCACGTCTGCTACGTGCTCTGTATCTCAATTTGATCACACTAGTACAACACTAACCTGCCAATCCTGAGAGGAAATAGTCCTTTTCTTGTCCGCCCGTTATTCAGCTGGTGTGTCTAGTGTACGTACCTACCGGTTCGATCCCCACACAGGACAAAAATTTGTGTGATCCACAAATAGATAGTTGTTCTGAGTCTGGGTGTACTTTGTGTCCGTTAGTTGTATGTTTATAAAATCTTCCGCGATACAGGGCTTGCTCCCTAGTGCGGGAGTTGTCTTTTTAAAAGAAATATAGAAAATAAAGGAGTACACCCCATTTTGTACAGGCTCTGCGGTTTAAGGTCTTGAGATCCAAAGTGTTCTGGTACGATGTACCTACTCTTATAACTTAGGTGCTTATGTACTTACTATGGATGCTTCTGTGGTAACAGCTGTGGCGTGCTGGTTGGGAACGCGGTTGGTACGCAAGAGGCGCGGGTTCGATACCCGCTCAGTGCAAATATTGGTTCGCATGAATATGAATATTTGCTTGGTACTGGTAGTGCCTCGGAGAGTACGTTAAGCCGTCGGTACCGGTTGCCATACGAACATCTATGGCAGTCGTTACAGGGAAAATGGGTGAAATGGCCCATACAGAAGGGCTGACCCGTCCAGTCAGCGGTGTCCCCACTGGAAGTAGAAAGTAGTAAGTGTAGGTACTTTAAGTGGCCCCTAGAGTCTTTGGATCTGCACATGATATAGGATCGATTGCTACAATTATTTAGGTTAGTTATCTACTGTACTCACTTAGATTTTCCAAAATATGCGAATGCAGTTCGGTATCCTAAAAAGTTATGGATAATAATAATAATAATATAATATAATATAATAATATAATATAGTCAGAATCGCATCTTCCAAAAGGATGAGAAGTGGGTGTACCGAAAATGGGAACAACCGGAGTTGAATGTGGATGACACTGCTCGACCGGATGCTGACGCTACGAATACATTCTGGCGTAGCATCTGGTCGACACCTGTCGTCCACACAGAAGATGGCTGGATGAGAGAGGTTAAGCAAGCATGTGAGAATATACCGACTATGGAGCCAATAATTATAACATCTGATGATGTTGCTAGTGCAGTCCGTTCGCTACCGAATTGGAAGTCGGCAGGTCCGGACGGACTGCAAAACTTTTGGCTGAAGTGGCTCCGTAACTCACATGCTTGTTTGGCATCTCAATTCCAGTCAGCTCTCGATTCGGGTTCACTACCTAACTTCTTAACAACTGGTATAACCCACTTACTCTATAAATCCGGCAGTGCTGCGGACCCCAAAAATTATAGACCAATTACTTGCTTACCGACGGTCTATAAACTTCTAACATCCATTCTGAGAGTCAAAATTAATTCTCATTTAGAACAAAATTCAATAATCTCTATCTCTCAGAATGGATGTAGGAAGGGGAGCCGTGGTACTAAAGAGCTCCTTTTAGTTGACATGACCATTAGTCAACAGGTGCGTCGTAAACGCAAGAATTTGGCAACATCCTGGATAGACTATAAGAAGGCCTATGATTCTGTGCCGCATACGTGGCTACTGAGAGTCCTAGAGTTGTATAAAATTGATACAACTCTAGCGAACTTCTTAGGGTCATGTATGGGGCAATGGAAGACGGTACTTCGCTATCCAGGATGTTGCCAGACAAACGATGCACCCATAAAAATTGAGAGGGGTATATTCCAGGGTGACAGTCTGAGTCCCCTATGGTTTTGTCTAGCACTGAATCCTCTAAGTACAATACTGGAGAATTCAGGGCTAGGCTATCGATTGCAGAAAGAGGGTCGAGTTATATCCCACCTTCTTTACATGGATGACCTCAAATTACTTGCTGCAAACAATACGCAATTGATAAAACTACTAAAGATGACTGAAAGCTTTAGTAATTCTATCAAGATGGAATTTGGCTTGGACAAGTGTGCGGTCATGCATGTAGAAAAAGGTGGAATAGTGGAATCCGAGAGCCTGATTCTTTCGGATTCCATTAAGCTTAAATCTCTTTCTTCAACCGAAACCTATAAATATTTGGGTATGTCGCAGGCATTAGGGATACCTGAGACTGGCATGAAACAGGCATTGCGGGAGCGTTTCTTTGGCCGCCTGAAGAAAGTCCTAAAAAGCTTTCTTTCGGGCGGTAATAAGGTGCGCGCCTATAATGGATGGGTCATGCCAGTTCTAACGTATTCCTTCGGCATACTCAGATGGACTCAGACGGAACTTGATGCCCTGGATAGAAGAGTTCGTTTACTGTTAACCACATTTCGGATGCATCACCCCAGATCTTCCGTAATGAGATTGTAAATCCCACGGAAATTGGGGGGACGTGGCTTTCTAAATGTCAAGACCCTCCATAACCGTGAGATATACAACCTCAGAGAATATTTTTTACATACCAACACGGATATGCACCGTGATGTGGTTGCAGTGGACAATGGTTTAACCCCTCTTGCGTTGGCTAAAGAGAACTGGCGCAAACCTATAGTACTTAGTACTGCAGATCGCAGGGAGGTATGGATGGGCAAAGAGCTACACGGACGGTTTTATCGGGCCTTATATGGGCCCGATATAGACTTAAAAGCGTCCGTATCTTGGCTACGGTTCGGTGATCTTTTCGGAGAAACCGAGGGTTTTGTCTTTGCAATTACGGACGAAGTTGTTATGACGAACAATTACCGGAAGTATATCCTGAAGGACGGTACGGTGGACATCTGTCGGGCATGCCACCGCCCCGGAGAATCACTCAGGCACATTGTTTCCGGTTGTTCTCGTCTTGCCAACGGCGAGTATTTACACAGACATAACCAAGTGGCCAAGATAGTACATCAGCAACTCGCCCTCAAATACAATCTTGTGACTTCAGAGGTGCCATACTACAGGTATGTGCCCGACCCAGTTCTCGAAAATGGTCGTGCCACTTTATACTGGGATCGATCTATTATCACTGACAGGACTATAGTCGCCAATAAGCCCGATATAGTGGTAATAGATCGATTAGAGCGCCTTGCAATGATTGTTGATGTCACCATTCCTCATGACGAAAACCTCATGAAAGCCGAAAAAGATAAACAAATAAAATATTTGGATCTGGCTCATGAGGTTGTTGACATGTGGAATGTTGATTTGGCAATCATTGTCCCGATAGTCGTATCAGCCCATGGGCTGATAGCCAAGAGCCTCGACCAACACCTTAAGAGGCTCTCGTTAGGCAGCTGGGTCAAGGGCCTGATGCAAAAGGCGGTACTCCTCGACACGGCACGCATTGTGAGGAAGTTCCTTTCTCTTGAGCCCTAACCACCGGTAGCTTGGTCCCTGTACCCGATGCCGGTGGGCTACTATTTTTATATTTTTAAATATATTTAGATTTTTTTTTTTTATAAATGTATTTAAAAATGTAATCAATATGTATTAAAAATAAATAAAGGAAATAATAATCATTTATTTCAGGCAACATGAGAAAAGTTACAGTTGTTATAAACTTATTCTACGGCCCATAGATATATACCTTAAAACTAAGAATACATAGAAATATATTACAAAACTTGTTAGTAAATAACGACCTATGTTAGTAAGCACTTCCTACACACTAAGTCTTTGTGCGTTCCTGTGGCACTGGTCCGCGGAAGCGACGGAACACCACCCCCTGTGGCCAAAAGTTCTCGTTCATAACGAGGTCCAAGTAACAATTGGGTACTCGCACCACGAACGATACAAAGTTAACGTTGCGGCGCGAGCGCGACTCCAACAGCTGCACTCTCGGCGTGTATTTGAGCTTTTGGCGCACGTACTCCACGATGCTCTTTGCCGTCGTCGTGTAGTGTAGACGGGAGATATACACCGGGGTATTCGGCTTAGCGGCCTGCAGCGAAAGGTTGGGCATCGCAGGTGCAGTGCCACATCGGTTCTGATTGGTTTTCTGCTGGCGTTTCTTTCTTTGAACCTGCATAAAACCATCTGGAGCCCTCTGCCTGTCTGGTTCTAACAGTGGCTTCGGGGGTACGGTCGGCGCGCTTTGGGCGACGTTAGCGAAACTTCGACGAGGTGGTGGTTGAAGTTTCACCTGGGTTGTTGTCCCAGACTTCGGTACGGGACGTGGACTTCGCGCTGCTTCACTAGTAGGAGTCGCGGGTGCGGGAGCAGAGCAGAGGGGCGCATGTGTGGCACATTCTTCAGGCTCAGCTGTTGGCGACAGCGATAATGCTGACGCGTAACTTGAGCCGAGGCCAGCACCCCGGCGCGTGTTGACGTTTGCAGTTGACGGTGACCTACATATCGCCGCATTATTGCGTAAAGTCACTATTTCATGACGCAATTCCACGACGATACTTTCAGTATTCGCCAGCTTGGTTTGGACGTCAACTAAACTGGACTTTAAGGACACAATGTCCTTCAAAAGGCACGAAACATCGACGTGATCAAATGTGACGGGAGGCAACTTATGAAGATCCTTCGCCACAAACGTAGGCACGTCGTCAGGATCGGTCTTCTTCAGTAGCGTGATGACATCCTGTATGCTTCTGCTGGTCCCGTCACGCCGACGGGACACCATCTGGTCACTCTTGTTGAGTACTTCATACAATAGCCGCTTGGATGCCGCTATCTCGTCCTGGCTGAAGTTTGAGCTGCAGATCTGGATAGCAGACACCTCGTCCATCACATCCAGTTTCTGCTGCAAGAACGCCAGCATCTCGTTTACCACAAGTCGGGCACTCATGGTTAAAAAGAATTTTTAATTTTACACATTTTTAAGACGTTTGACACATACACTGACGGATGTCACAATGTAATAATGAATGTCTAATGTCTAATACGAACGTTTTGCTGTAAGTATGATGTTAAGGTACCCACCCTTACTGCCTCATCTTAAAGATCCACCAACGATTTAATATGTCACACTTTGGATGTTTGTTAAAGGTTGGAAGGTGCTACTTGAAGACGTAGAATTTCTGACGGGTCATGAGCTCGCCAAGTATTGGGTGTTAGGATGGTGCGCCGCTCCGGGCATAATCACACCCTTCACAGTGTGGTGGGTCACGATGGTATTCCTACACGACAACGACTGGACGCAGCCGCCCTGGTCAGCTGCTACCATCGTCTTCACCACAGTTGTAGCCATCATCGTGTTCCTGGCTTTATCTTCAGTAGTTGTTGCGAGACAAGTGCAGTACGATTTTTTAGGGGTAAGAAATTTATTCAAAGTATGCAGAGTAGATAGACGTTAATGATACGAAAAAAGATATCATTATAAGATTAAAATTAAAATGTCACATTTTTTAAGACTTTGAACATAGCGATAAAATGGCAAAAAATATTATAACTACTTGCATTTTAATTATTTTAGTGTAATGTTTAAATCAGAGAGAGAAAATATATTATTAAACACTTAGGTTTATTTAGGTATATTTTGACTGTGTACTTACCTGTATACGTTAGGTACTAAATGTGCGGTATGTGGAAACAATCCAATTCACACATGTTTGTCATACTCGTATCAAGTATTGGTACCTATTCTAAATTATTGATATAATAGTTTTTTTTATCAATGTCAAGTATCTAAGTATAGATTTATCATTCAAGTGGTAACTATGATGTCCTGTGTGTTATGAATAGTAATACCATAAATGAAACAGTTGTTGTTCTTAGTGTTGGGTCTATATTAAGTGATGACCATTTTTGTGATTTTACAAAGATGTTACATATTTCTCTTTTGTGTAAATTAACAAATATGTAGTTATTACTTTCTTAAATCTGCAATTATTGCGAATTATGAAACCAGATATAGTTAGGTGCGTTTTTACCTACCTAACATATGAAATACTTCTTTTTAACATGTCTTATGTTTGCTCTGATGCATGCGAATGACATTTTTTTCCGCATGCGATTACCTACTAATTTACTTGTCCTTTTACCTCAAGCGATGCGAAGGCTACAACCTTCTCTAAAGTGAATCGTGTTTAGAATTCATGAGACTTCCTGCCTTAAAGGAAACACTAAACTTGTTCTTCCGCAGAAACTAAAGTCAGCGTTCAAGCCGTCGCGACACTGGGGACCACGGGACCCTATCACACATTATTACTGGCTGGCAAGGCGAGATGAGCTAGAAAGAGGGAATGTACAGACGAGGTACCACAGAAGACAACTGGGTCAGCTATCGGGCCGGCCGAGTTTCCTGCACCCTTCCAATTTCCTTCCCGTGAAAAGCAGTCCCGTAGACAAAAGCCGTTCAAACTCAGATGATTGGATATACACTGTTTACAGAAGACAGGTGCACCGTACAGTAGAAGACCAAAATGAAAAAAAGATAAGGTGCAATTCTCTTGACTGGACATTTCCTAAAATGAAGCCAAAGGAGGACTTTGATAGTATTACATTCCCACAGGCTATTAATATTCTGGAAAGCAATAATAATGCAGTAGTTAAAATTAAGAATGATAATTAGATTTCGTTAAGGATAGTTTATTTAGTCAAGTACCCCATTATTCTCAGGTTAAATAACTAAGGGCCAATTTTTAGGTTAAACACTGAATATCAGATGTTTTCAAGAATAATGATAAGTAGGATATCATTAATAAATTATGTTTTATATTAAATGGCTTACAATTGTCGCTTATGTTTGGAATTAAACGCTGTTTTATTCAAACTGAACAAGCCTTTTTTATTCTCCATTCAAAATCAAACGTTAGATTTAGTATGTAACTAAAGTGCACAAAGCGATATACCTATGGATGTGGTGCATGGAGAACTGAAGTTCGGTCCTCCGTGGTGTGATGATTATGATATAAGTTGAAAATAACTAATAGTGACTGCGGTGCTGTACCTAATGATTAAGACGTTAAACTTGCTATTAAGAGGCTAAGTCCGCACTTCACCCAGTAGGTATACCAAAAACGGTTTTGAACACAAGTAATTTTCCTTGACTACCCCTCTAGTTAAGTAAAATTGCTTGTGTTCAGAATAGTTGCCAACAATGCTAGTAATTTGAGCATCACGTTAGTATTATTAGGTAAGTAAATCAAAATCAAAATCAAAATCAAAAATCATTTATTCTGCATAGACCAGTAAACGGCACTTACAAAACGTCAATACAAACAATATTTTATCAAATGCAAATGGACCACCGGTTCGAAACGCGGCCCCGACCTGAGAAGACTCCGGCAAGAAACTCAGCGGGCTTTTCTTTACTAAAAAAGTAGTACTAAAATACCGTTGCAAAATTTTGGTGGTCTTTGTATCTTTTCCAAATCATTTGTTTCACCCGCTCTCCTTAAATAAATAAATAATTATTCTAGGATATTCTACACAACGTTACCTAGACCCACGGTAAACATAGCTTAACTAACTTATGGGTTCTAGAATGCGGATAAACATAATACTTATTTTTTTGTAAATAATTACACAAGTATTATACAGGGTGTAAGGGGAACGCTCCCGAAGCCGAAGGCCCCTGGTAGTAGGTACTCAAGGTACCTACACAAAATATTGGCACTAAAAAAATTGCGGCAACGCAACTTTTTTTTTTTTTTCAATTTTTTTATTTTTTTTTGTTTTATATATAGTTTAACTTGCGTTATTCACTCTTCATCGTGTTAGTATTGCTGAATGAAACAAAAATTTCGTAAAAAAACATGAACTCACAAGATGGCGCTATTTGTTCCTTTTTGCAGTGAGGTTTTTTTATGAAATTTTGAAAATTAAAATCAAAGTGCCGCTTTGTAATCACCGTGAATAGGTAAAGATTTGATTTGACTTCGACTCTGGTCACGAGATTATGATTCAATAATGATCTGCAATAGCAGAAGGTCAAAATTAATTTACAAGTAATACCTAAATAATTTTAGACATCTGCCTTGGATGTGAAACTATAATAAATTTATTAACCTCCACATTTTATTATCTCTTAGTCATACGAGGATTTTACTGCCCCATAGGTATTTGCATTAAGTAAACAGCTCACGCATTGGTCAAATCATTTGGATATTTATTTAAACGTAGTGTACGAAATGTGAGGCGTACTGATATACTCATGGGAAAAAAACCATGAGTATCGACAGTACCCATAAATTTACAATCAACAATCATCAATAAGGTGTCTATTCCAGCGATATAACCAAGGTAAAGTTGATTCATAGGGTTGGGGTGGGATTTGTGTTATTGTGAGAAAAGTATGGAATTAAAATGCACTGTATTTGATATACCTAATATAATGTACCAGGATTACCCAATTGAAATGATTACTTCTTTAATTGCACACATTTTTTGTACGCAATCGATGACACAGTGATTCAAGTGGGTAGTTCATGTAAGTGAAAAATAACAATTAACCATAACAAGACCTTTTATTAGTCTTGCGTGACCTAAATGCTATTTGGAATCTATACAGCAAAAATATGACATCAAAAGCAACCGTTCAAGTTATAAATGACCTGCAAAACCTACGCATTGTTTGTGGTAACTAGGTATTATAGCTTATATATGCTCGTATCCGTAATTATCGTAGTTATCAGAATAACGGTTCCTAGACGTTGCCATCTTATACCGCACACAAGTATTACAGTTAATCTAATACTTTTTGTATGATCGATACAATAAGCATTATACTTTCGTGGACATCGGATCTTTGTCAATGTCTACAGAAGATAGCGGTACACTTGAGTGCCTGCACCTAACGTGACTGGACACTACATTCATGTTGACGATTTTTATTTTATTTTGTGGAGATCAAAAGTGTATCTAGTATATGGGTACAATACATCTTAAATTGCCTCAAAATAATATAAAAATTGGGAGTATAAGGTAGATTGGGATAATAAGGTAGATTCAGACTCCAATGTAGGTAGTGCCCCTACCTACATTGGAGTCTGAATCTACCTTATTTGCTAGAGGGTAGGTACACCCGCTGAACAATGGACGAGGTTCTAACTTTCGTAGGCAGGCTTTCCTCTCGAGGTTCGGAGGTCAGATGCTGTGTGGTGGTGCAGTAGCGGGTTCTTGTAAAAGATAACCAAACTATAAATTTTGAACACATCTACAGTAAATGCTAGGAGAATGCTGATTGTATGAAGAAAAATTAAATAAAAAAGAAAGATTGAATAAAAAAAGCATTGTATTTCTAGTTGTTTTATAACAGCTAGCTATTTAACAATTTAATAAACTTGAGTGTCTTCAAATATGATCACATATCCGAATTTCGTGTTAAATAAAAGTGGTTGCCGATTCCACCGAAACATTAAATTATATTCCTTCTGTACAGTACCCTACTTAATCCTTCCACTCCCACCTATCTTAAAGAACGGTTCCTCTATCTAAGTGATACACATTCTAAAGTCCTGATATCATCGGAGAACCTACGTCTGAAGTTAGCAATGCATTCCACCTTCTACTTGTCTAGATAAATCATTTCAGCGCATGCTGCTCGCCTGAGGAACGCTCTACTCCTATAAGGCGCGCACTATCTCGTCCAGATTTTAAAAATATTATGATCACCGCAATCTGTAGGTTCTGTCTATATAACTGCCTATTATTCTTATGTTTTTTTTTTCAATATTTAAATCAAATTTGCGAATAAACATTTTTACAAACTCTCTGGTATTCAGGGTCTGATGATGAAGCAGGTAAGTGGTTTTAGTTAATTATACTGTTGATTGATGGCACTTGGTAAAAAAATATTCGCAAATTTATTAGCGAATATTTTTTTTATTAAATTTATTTGGATTTAATAGATAGAGTGATGGAAGAGGAAGGTTTATATGTATACTAGCTTTTGCCCGCGACTTCGTTCGCGTCTAATAGTGACTTCCAGCCGATTTTTGGTTTTACCCACATAGTTCCCGATCTAGCGGGATCACTTCAAAAATGAAATGTGGAAGATATTCTAGGGAACTCTTCAAAAATCAACATAATGAGCTCTGCGTTTGAATTGAAGATATTGTTACGAATGATGATTTCCAGAAGATTCTGCATGGTATATAAACAGCATGTGGTATTCCCAGGCAGTCACCCATCCAAGTACTAACCACGCCCGATGTTGCTTAACTTCGGTGATCGGACGAAAACCGGTGTATTCAACGTGGTATGGCCGTTGGCCGGGTGACCGCCTGGGAATACCACGTGCTGTTTATATATCATGCAGAATCTTCTGGAAATCATCATTCGTAACAATATCTTCAATTCAAACGCAGAGCTCATTATGTTGATTTTTGAAGAGTTCCCTAGAATATCTTCCTCATTTCATTTTTGAAGTGATCCCGCGAGATCGGGAACTATGTGGGTAAAACCAAAAATCGGCTGGAAGTCACTATTAGACGCGAACGAAGTCGCGGGCAAAAGCTAGTTTTATTTTTTATTTTATTTTTTGTAATAAAAACTACCCTATGTCCTTTCTCAAGTTCCAAACTATGTCTGTACCAAATTTCACACAAATCGGTTCAGTAGTTAAGGCGTAAAGCAAAGACAGACAGACAGACAGACAGACAGACAGACAGACAGAGTTACTTTCGCATTTATAATATTAGTTTGGATTTGGATTTGAATAGAATTATCTATACTCCGTTAGAGCATTTTTTTGTACCAAAAGTTGTATTATATTTTCATACCTTTTTACTATTTATTTACATTTTTCCGATGAATTTTCAGTACTGAATTGATGCCGACTCTTGACCAATAGATGGCGCTGTATGTCCAGAATAAATTTTATTTTTTATTTTATTTTTTGTATTAAAAACTACCCTATGTCCTTTCTCAAGTTCCAAACTATGTCTGTACCAAATTTCACACAAATCGGTTCAGTAGTTTAGGCGTAAAGCAAAGACAGACAGACAGACAGACAGACAGACAGACAGACAGAGTTACTTTCGCATTTATAATATTAGTTTGGATTAGTTTGGATTTGGATAGAATTATCTATACTCCGTTAGAGCATTTTTTTGTACCAAAAGTTGTATATTTTCATACCTTTTTACTATTTATTTACATTTTTCCGATGAATTTTCAGTACTGAATTGATGCCGACTCTTGACCAATAGATGGCGCTGTATGTCCAGAATAAATTTTATTTTTTATTTTATTTTTTGTGATAAAAACTACCCTATGTCCTTTCTCAAGTTCCAAACTATGTCTGTACCAAATTTCACACAAATCGGTTCAGTAGTTTAGGCGTAAAGCAAAGACAGACAGACAGACAGACAGACAGACAGACAGACAGTTACTTTCGCATTTATAATATTAGTTTGGATAGTTTGGATTAGTTTGGATTTGGATAGAATTATCTATACTCCGTTAGAGCATTTTTTTGTACCAAAAGTTGTATATTTTCATACCTTTTTACTATTTATTTACATTTTTCCGATGAATTTTCAGTACTGAATTGATGCCGACTCTTGACCAATAGATGGCGCTGTATGTCCAGAATAAATGTTATTTTTTATTTTATTTTTTGTAATAAAAACTACCCTATGTCCTTTCTCAAGTTCCAAACTATGTCTGTACCAAATTTCACACAAATCGGTTCAGTAGTTAAGGCGTAAAGCAAAGACAGACAGACAGACAGACAGACAGACAGACAGACAGACAGACAGACAGACAGACAGACAGAGTTACTTTCGCATTTATAATATTAGTTTGGATTTGGATTTGAATAGAATTATCTATACTCCGTTAGAGCATTTTTTTGTACCAAAAGTTGTATTATATTTTCATACCTTTTTACTATTTATTTACATTTTTCCGATGAATTTTCAGTACTGAATTGATGCCGACTCTTGACCAATAGATGGCGCTGTATGTCCAGAATAAATGTTATTTTTTATTTTATTTTTTGTAATAAAAACTACCCTATGTCCTTTCTCAAGTTCCAAACTATGTCTGTACCAAATTTCACACAAATCGGTTCAGTAGTTTAGGCGTAAAGCAAAGACAGACAGACAGACAGACAGAGTTACTTTCGCATTTATAATATTAGTTTGGATTTGGATTAGTTTGGATTTGGATAGAATTATCTATACTCCGTTAGAGCATTTTTTTGTACCAAAAGCTGTATATTTTCATACCTTTTTACTATTTATTTACATTTTTCCGATGAATTTTCAGTACTGAATTCAGTAGTTTAGGCGTAAAGCAAAGACAGACAGACAGACAGACAGACAGACAGACAGACAGAGTTACTTTCGCATTTATAATATTAGTTTGGATAGTTTGGATTAGTTTGGATTTGGATAGAATTATCTATACTCCGTTAGAGCATTTTTTTGTACCAAAAGTTGTATATTTTCATACCTTTTTACTATTTATTTACATTTTTCCGATGAATTTTCAGTACTGAATTGATGCCGACTTTTGACCAATAGATGGCGCTGTATGTCCAGAATAAAATTTATTTTTTATTTTATTTTTTGTAATAAAAACTACCCTATGTCCTTTCTCAAGTTCCAAACTATGTCTGTACCAAATTTCACACAAATCGGTTCAGTAGTTAAGGCGTAAAGCAAAGACAGACAGACAGACAGACAGACAGACAGAGTTACTTTCGCATTTATAATATTAGTTTGGATAACATCATACTACAACCAACTGGTGCGGAGCAGAAGTGTAAAATGTTGCAAAAACTGGGTGACGCAGACGAATTTGCGCGGGTCAGCTAGTGACTATATAAAAAAATAATTAAGTATATATTTATATATTGTATAGGTAAGCACACTGATTAAATATATATTTTATGAGCCTACTTCACTTGTATGTACTCTAATGTTTTGATGGACTTTCTGTAAGTTGAATATAAATAAATACAGACTAGACCAGGCACTAGAATACACAACACCAAATTAGACCCTTAATATGTAGAATTCCCATTGTTGCCGAAGAGTATTCGTGTGCGTCTAGACATTGTTCTGTAGAGGACAGTGCCCGCATACCACCCTGCACGCGAACACGGTGCCGGCCGTTGGCATGACGTTATCACTTCATCAGCCAGATATAGATAGATAACCCTTAATTATCGCATATTTATAATATCATACCTAGCGCATTTGTGTGCAATGTAGTCTTATTCCAGGCAACCTTAGAATGAACGGAATGAAATGAGGATACAGATTTTCTTTCTTAAATCCCTAATTCTGACAATCTTGTTTTTAGGCGCACGTTCAGAATCTATTTCACTACTTCTTTATTTTGGAAACGGGCATTTACTTCTACAGCACACACACACACACACACACACAGTACAGAAATCATAATTGCGACTGTGATTAGGGTAGCCAGAGGTAACTGAAGAGTTTTTGTGCAGTCTGTGGGAAGACCAATTAGTCTCCTGCGCTGCCGACACTGAAGCTCTCTTAATAATTTAATAAAGTTGAATTCTGTTTACTTCACCATACGCGATTATTGAAAAAGTCCAGCGCCTTTTGAGATGCAATATAAGTAACCTTGCGGCTAACCTTTTGCAACTGAGGGACCCTTGACATGGTGCTGCCGACTTTGGTACCCAGGTTCTTCACTTCGTCTAGTTTAGGAATTCCTGTCTCGACCTTCTGATTTCATCATCTGACCCGGAATATCATGTACAGAGAGTTTGTTAAGACATAACAAATGAACCTAAACTTGATAAGTGGGATAATCTTATTTGAACATGTACCTATGCAAAAATTCACCAAAATACATTGATGTTATATTAAATACGAGTAAGTACACACATAATTATTTACTTATACCTACTATGTTGTATTTACCCACTATTCTATAGGTACTGAATTCTACACTAAGATGATAGTAAACTAAACTAACTAAACTACTAGTATGCATATTATATAACAAATAGTTATTTGTGCAACAAGAGAGCAAAACTGTTTTTTGCTGCGAGTGCTGATTTTGAATCCTGAGCAAGCGAGGGATTCTAGGATTGAATCACGAGCGTAGCGAGTGATTCTACTGTAGAATCCTGAGCGTAGTGAGGGATTCAAATGCACGAGATGCAAATAATTTTGCTCTCGTGTGGCACACATTACTTTTCACTTCAGCAGCGAGAACACATAAGAAATATTACTTAGAAGATAATGCAACACTTATTAACAGAACAGAACACCTATTATTAATTAAAATAATGCTGAAAATTTAAAAGTTAATAATTAATCTAATTACTTATTGCTGTTCTGCAAATTTAAAGTTGAAAGTTAAAAGTTAAATTTTATACCCGTTATTTTTAAGGTGTGTTCAGAAACAGCGTACGTGACATTTTATTTTTCAAATGTTGATAATAGTAATCATTATAAATACTTATGCATTACTTATTTTGGTATTCAATAACATTACATAATTATCAAATAATGTAATTAAAATACATGGTTATTCTTTTACAAATACCTTTCAAATTTAGAATTTCGAAATAGGACCTTTGACGTGCCATAAATTAAAAAAAAAACCTTCAAAATACTTGTGTTTGTCACTCGAACTTTTTTATGGGACGGCCAAGAGACAGAGTGCAGTGTATGTAGTTCGAAAGTTATTCGCGGAACAATTCTTTTTGAATCTATGGTTGGCACTCTTTATTGAAAATTAAAAAAAAATAATTAAAAAGCTACTTTGTCTCACTGAGTGAGCAAAATCGCATTTTGCACACTGTTTTTACGCAGCAAAACTCACTTGTTTGAGCTGCTGTGGTGAAAAAACAGATTTACATAATTACTGTTCCGTTAGAAGTCGGTGCCTGATTTACTATGATGCAATCAATTAAGGTATCGTCTGTCAAGCCAGGCACCGATTTCTAACAGATCAGAAAATCTGTAAATTCAAGATAAGGATTTTTTCACCACAGCAGCTCAAACAAGTGAGTTTTGCTGCGTAAAAACAGTGTGCAAAATGCGATTTTGCTCACTCAGTGAGACAAAGTAGCTTTTTAATTATTTTTTTTTAATTTTCAATAAATAGTGCCAACCATAGATTCAAAAAGAATTGTTCCGCGAATAACTTTCGAACTACATACACTGCACTCTGTCTCTTGGCCGTCCATAAAAAAGTTCGAGTGACAAACACAAGTATTTTTTTTTTAATTATGGCACGTCAAAGGTCCTATTTCGAAATTCTAAATTTGAAAGATATTTGTAAAAGAATAACCATGTATTTTATTTACATTATTTAATAATTATGTAATGTTATTGAATACCAAAATAAGTAATGCATAAGTATTTATAATGATTACTATTATCAACATTTGAAAAATAAAATGTCACGTACGCTGTTTCTGAACTCACCTTAAAAATAACGGGTATAAAATTTAACTTTTAACTTTCAACTTTAAATTTGCAGAACAGCAATAAGTAATTAGATTAATTATTAACTTTTAAAAATTTCAGCATTATTTTAATTAATAATAGGTGTTCTGTTCTGTTAATAAGTGTTGCATTATCTTCTAAGTAATATTTCTTATGTGTTCTCGCTGCTGTAGTGAAAAGTAATGTGTGCCACACGAGAGCAAAATTATTTGCATCTCGTGCATTTGAATCCCTCACTACGCTCAGGATTCTACAGTAGAATCACTCGCTACGCTCAGGATTCAAAATCAGCACTCGCAGCAAAAAACAGTTTTGCTCTCTTGTTGCACAAATAACTATTTTGCAATTGTATGCAACCATTGAAAGCTGCTATTGAATTTGTTTTATGACCATTTTTTTACTAGCGCCTTCGACTCCGTCGAACCCTATTCTTTTTCGGAGAATTTTCGGAATTAGATATATCTGTACTTTATGACCATTAGCAGTTGAGCAATTAAAAAATGCAGGTGAAACACGCGGGCAGGCAGACGATGAAGCGATGCGACGACAGTGACGCGTTGGTTTACAACCGAGTAGGCAGGTGAAACCGCAGGGCACATATAGTTAGAGATATAATTAATACATGGTCAAAGATTAGATTAATGGGTAAGATACTCAAGCCGCATTAGTAAATAGCTCTCATTACCGCTATTAAGAGAAAGCTCAACTAATACGGTCTCAAGCTAATAATGGTAATTCAAGGTAATAGTTAAACTAATGAAGAAGTATTTAGAGCATGCCACTTGAAGTTTATAACATAAACTTACACCATCGACAAATGCTGATAATTCATAAAACACATGTAAGTATTTATGTTTTCATTACAATTTTAGGTTGTTTATAAGAAAATAAAATAATATATTATATAATTTCAGTATAATTTGTATACTCAACGCTACTTAGACCCAAACTAAGCATAGCCACAAGATAAATAGCAGTAAGATGAATTAAGTGAATCAAACCTCTGTGAGTGGAGGAAAGCGGACTCCTAAGTTAGGACTTTGGAGTAACTTGAACTTTGAAAGGAAATCGAAATAATGCAATGATGATTAAGATTCATGCAAACCTGTACGCCAATTCTGCGCCTACTGTTATAGTATCTTATACATTTCAAAGATCATACAACCTAAGACATTTGTACCAAATAAAAAAAAGAACTCTTATTATCCCCGGTACTTTCGTAAGAAACTGCTTTGGATCCAGTGTGAAGAAGTTACAGTAGTGGGGGTGCGTATAGAATTAGATTAGAAAATATGTTCTAACCTAATTCCATTTGTTCTTCTACAGTTGTACAGTACAGTGCTTAGTCTGATTGTAGAGTAAAGACCATAATTATAGTGGGGACGCGAATGTGCTAAATTTGTAGTTTCTCTAAGCTGCTAAACTCGAGCGTCGCAAATACCTATTAGAATTGATAGATTAGATGATAGGTAGGTACTTGTAGAATAATGGTCTTATAATTTTTTCACTTTCAGTTCATATGCAAACTACTAGTATGCATATTGTAAAAAAAAAACAGATTTACATAATTACTGTTCCGTTAGAAGTCGGTGCCTGAGTTACTATGATGCAATCAATTAAGGTATCGTCTGTCAAGCCAGGCACTGATTTCTAACAGATCAGAAAATCTGTAAATTCAATTTCTTTTAGATTTTAGTGACGCTTTGTTCTCTTTTTGAAGTCGGTTTAATTTTTATCTTTTTTTTATTGCATTCCTGCGTCATTCACAATATCGATATACCTACCGATCCCCATAGGATAGTTTTGCATCAAGTAATTCCCATGCAAGCAGTTGTTGGTAAACTGGCTGGACCGGCCCGCCGCCGGCACGTAGTTTCAACATCACGTCCATTACCGGTGCTTAAGCAGCCTGCGCCCGCGCATTAACACCGCGCCAGTAGCGCATTCAACTGTCAAGTTGCGTGCGAAGCGGATCGCTGAGCGGTTACGGTCGCGCGCTCCCCAACATTACGACTAGTAGACGGTTCTCGTGGACAGTCTAGGGTGTAAGTAGTGATGTCGAAGGATAACCCGAGGCTGAGCCGGTTGGGTGTCCTGGCCCCTGCCGCACTCTCGGCATGCATGGATGCCTCGGTATTGGCTGTACCTGCCGCCGGTGCAATCGTCTCTACTGTGCTTAAGGAACTCAGCAAGGCTTTCATGCTAAAGAAGTAAGTTGCTAGATTCAACATATTTTCAGTCTATCTTAACTGATTCGTTTTTGTTTACTTAGTGATTCCGATTTCTGATGAATTCATCACCGATTCCTGTTCAATTTCGTATACGGTATGAAGTATTTTTATTAGGTGAACATTACATCGCATTAATGCACGGTTAGGCTGGGACTGAGCAAATAATTTAGTAGTAAAATATTCTACCGACTATTAGAAAATTATTACATAAACAAGAAAATCACTCGATGGTATTGTATACATATTCAAGAATTCGTGGGTATTTGTTACAACCACGATACCTATTAAATTGATAAAATATTTTTTAAATAGGTACCTATGTGTGTCTATACATATTCAGAGCAATACGGTCACCGGCACACACAACGCCCAGTTCAATGTAAAACACAAATATACTCTTCTGGTACCAAATCAATCTTTGTAATAGCAAAATAATATGTATTGAGTTTTTGCGATATTTTATGTGTTTTTACAAAATTTATTTTTTATTTAAACATAATCAATGACGCTGCTATCTCGATATTAGGTACTTGATATTAGCACGAAAATGTTACTGAACAAATTAGAATTAACAGTCATGTAGGTACTTGAATATCATTATGACAGCAGCTGTTGTTGCTTTTGATATCTTTCTTTTGAATCTAACAAGGTGCAATCGCGTTATACTATGTTTTTCTTCGAATGTCGAATGTCATATTATGTATTCACGTAATTATTATTGAAAGATTGTGGATGACGAATATAATACACCAAACATACATACGCACACGCACGCATACTAATACAAAAACTTATACCTTAATTACCATTTCTTTATATTCTTGTAATGTTCCGACAAGTTCCAGATTTGTTGTAACTAGCTTATCGAGAATATTCAAAGTGCAAACTAGTAAAGTTAAAATTCCGCAGGAAGTGGCCAAAAGCCGAAACACAGGTTTCTACCTAATTTGGCGACGGATGTTTCCACAAATGTATTAAGTATGTGAAAATTATTTTTAGTTTTATTTTAAGAATTGATTATGTAATGTAAACTATGTTTTTGGAAAACATATCCCTCGCACCCCGTTTGATCACACCCTTCGGGTTCACACCACGCTGTTCCCTTTTAGTCCCTGGATAAGAGAGGCGCACATTGCACTGCTAGGGTGACAGGCAGTTCCACCTGTCAACCCTAGGCCCGAGGCCGTACACAAGGGAGTTTTTAGTCACCTTGCGTTTACAACTGCTGAAAAGTAACACCGACAAATAAACAGACAGGTAATACCAGCAGACATGATTTCCAAAATATATTTTCTTCTACTACTTAGTTTGCGTTACTATACGCTAACAAAGCAGTGGAATACATTTTTTGAACTCTTTTCATTTCAAACTTTTTCATCTCACATCACACACACATCACACATCACACCTCAAAAGAAATCTGAATATGTGGCTGGCTTAATCTTTCTCCTCCATTTGATTTGGATTATCTTGCCTGTTCTCGCTCAAGCTCAAGTTATTGTATATTCATCTCGTCTGACAGGAATCTATTTTCGACCCTTATCTTATTTACAAATAGTGCAGTTGGCCTTAAAAGTCTATTAAGAAATTCGTATTAACATAACACCTGTACGCTTCAATAAAATATAAGTAAGTCTTACCACGTACCTATGGACGTAAAGAAAATCGATATCCTGAACAGGGACAAAACTGGAATTCTGTTCATAATTTTTCATTAGGTACCAGGGTAACTTAACTATGAATGAGTTCAACTGAATGACACACCCACTCGTAGTACACAGTACAAAACAATGTTGACATAGTCTAAATAGGTAATAATGACGTAATTGTTACATGCGTTACTTATCTCCTTACTGTACGAAAAAGGCAATCGTTATGTAAAACAATAATGCTTATACGATCTTGGTACCAGCTAGTACCTATTTCTATTGACGATATTGACTGAAAGTTGGAAGTTTGGCAGCAGTTGAAAACACATTAAGTACTTACAGAAAATGCAAGATTTTAGTTGATAACGATTCAGAGCCGAAATAGGAATTAAAATGATAAAAACATTATGTGCCAACACCCGGTAGGATGGTACTCTGATATTCAGATTATCGATTAGGTATATTTTACTCAGTTTACTTATCTTATTACTATTATTACTATTTCTTTAGAATCGCATTCGCATTCGAAAAGATACTCACACATTTTTTGATGCCTATATTCATGTCAATAAACATGTTTATTTGCTTATTCTACTCGTAATTGTAATATTTTGTTTAATAGGTTGGTATAACAGAGATAAACAGCTCGTTTCTAGTTGTTGGCCATCTAACATTCACCATATAGTTAAGTTAATATCTGATGTCAGACAGTCATAATATATCATAAGAATTGGATCTTAAATTATTAGTTACTATAGAATACATAAAATGTACATTAAAAGAAACTAGTTCCATTCAAATCCCATTCTACAACAAGTTAGAATTACCTTTGTATTATTTACAGATTATATATAAAAAATATTAGACACTTAACCCGTGAACTCATACATTTTGCTTAAACAATGAATCTGATCTTGTCATCTCTGTCATAGACTTACATCTCCAGCTTACATTATAGTAGGTAGTAGCTCTCAATCATATGATCAGACAATCAAGGAGCAGACATTTCGATACAATAAGCACGAGTATTACAATATCTAATCAGATTGGCAAAATTAAATGACAATATCCACATAATATCCTTGATAGCTTGCGAATTCGTATGAATACATTATACTCGTAATAATATTGGCACCTATTCATATATATACCTATAGTCTAATCGAATTGACCTCGTCAACACGTTTTGCCCTTTAAGTAGTACGTCATCAAGGGCAAGTAAAACAGGTTATGTAGAAGTTAAATCGACTAAAATCATATCAACACCCCCGTGATAAAATGGTAGCATATCAAAATTCCGAAGTTCACAATACCGATTTACTTAAGAACGAAACGGAGGCACATCGCGATGATTCGTTCACAATCCCGAAAGTTCAAAATACCGAAGTAGGTACAACATCCATAAGTTCTAAATTAAATTTTTATTTGGCTTCCTTTGGGTGACAATAAAAAACCCACGAAGACTAATGCGGAAGCTCCGCTACGCTCCCGCTTTAGCTTTCCACCCTAAACTATCCAAGTCACATTGCACGTAGTGGATACTGCGGACTTTGACATGGTTGGATAAATAGGTCAGATGACCTTGCCATAACTGTTGTAAACCGCAGGTATAAAGGAAAAAAAACATTTTTGCGGGATTTTGAACTTCGAGATTTTGATACGTAACCGTAAAATATTATAACTTATTCTTCATTGTATTTTACCTTTCAAAAAATTTAATAATATATTCTCAAGGGGCAAATGACCTTCGAAACCTTTAAAAGTATCATTATCTCATAATATGATGGTGGCGTATTAATTTGGATGCTATAAGAGAATCGGATTACAACTTCAGTGAAGACAATACGAAACAAAAGCATAGGAACATTAAATACTTCAAATGCATTGACGACTTTGATTGGCGGTAGTTTAATTAGATTAATATAATTATGGAAAATGTTAAAGTGTCTTGATGGTATGAAAAATATTCCCAAAGGTATGTGAATGTGTTAAACGGTAGTAGGACAGCGTAATGAAAAGTTACACTGACTCATGCTTCGTAAAGGAAATAAATATAATTATTATTTTGTTCAAAGTAATTTCGCCTCTGCTTCCAAGCGGTATCAAAATAAAGATCTTAAGTCCATGTCCGCTAATGCGGGCATCCGTGGGCAGTGTGGGTACACTATGACGCCACCGCGTTTTGGTTCGATGTCGCAGTATTTCCTATATAAAGAATGATCAGGTCGCCAGAATTATTGACTAACGTGCTTAGGCAACAGATCTCCTGAACTGTTCGACAGATTTTTTTTTTTTTGACATTGAGCATCAAATGAATTTTAAAACTACATAGACCTCTAGAAGAAAGGAATTTTAAAAGTAGCATCAAACATTTGTTAGATACCGTGTTTAGGCGTTGAAAGAATTTAATAGTCTATATCTGTGTTTATGTGCCTATAAAATAATAACAATATTATGATTATGGTTTAAGCTAGTCGCTTAAACCACAATCGGAATATTTTAATTCTACTGAATCGTCTCTAGTTTTCACACTTTAATGATCAAATTGTTATACCCGCCTATTTATGTCGTCGAGCGTCTCATACAGACACATTACGCAATATTGGTGAATATTGCATTTGTTTTAATCTGCACCGTCAAGTACACGTAAAAGGCATCTTTTCAAGGTACAAATTAAATTATTTTCATGAGAGGATATTTTATTGAGACTTAAGTGGTACAAAGGGTACCTGAATGCATTGGCGCCTAGGTAACCGGTGTCTATATAATTACATTAAGTATAACATTAAAAATAAAAGTATAGTATTCTAATTCAATTTAACTGCTGAATTGAACGGGCAGAATATCAAAAAGTTAAGCCAGAACGGCATAGCACATGTTGATGAGTTGAATGGGTAGAATCCAAAGAGGGGAGATGAAACTGTACCTATTCTATGAGACTGAAACGTACATCGCGATGATTCGTCCACAATCCCGAATGTTCATATTTTGACCGAATGTTCAAAGTAGTAGTCTAAGTAAACATCCCTAGTGAAAATAAAAAAAAAACCGTCCAGGTACAGAATGTTCAATTCCTAAAATGTTGACCACGAAGTCTTATGCACCAGTTGTAACCAGCTTACTATTTAAAAACTCGCTCTATGTATTATATAACTTCTTCTACCTACTTGCTTCTTCTTGACCCTCTGAAAACTCTCTGAGAAAATCGGAAGAAAATAAATAAAGCGTCAACGAAATAATAATATTAAAACAGGTATTTCAGCGAAAACGTTGCGTATTCAAGTAACGTTATTATTAAATATTTGAGTTCAAGAATATAAAAACACGTAAGATGTATGTAGGTACACAAAAGAAAACGTCTTAAAGAATTTCCATTCTAAGATTATAATAAGCAAAACGTGTCAGATTACACTATTTGAAAGACTTTATTTAAGTACAGTTCTATAAATAGTTTAATAAGTAAAAAGTCATTGTCTATTGCAATATTTTAACTGTACATATTTAATATATGTAATATATTGTGTTAATTTACCTATAGCGGCCCTTGTACCACGTTTATTAGGTAGGTACATGCATGGTATATTAATGCCGCAGTCGAATGAAGAGGCGAGTAGTTGAGTAGAAAGTCGAATAGACGCTAAAATTTGCAAAACTATGCGATAACCAACCGCGGACCACCACTATTGATACATATAATCGTATACAGTCATAATACTATGTCTCTGTTTTAAATAAATAAATAAATAAATATTATTCCTGATGATAAATGTATCAAAAGCTTATATAATATAGCTGCTTCTTTTTTCTTTTACATTTTGTCAAAATAACCATCTTCATGGGTACATGCACATCATTTAAGTATACAAAGTTTCATCGCAAGAATGGTGTAGAATCAAACAAAAAGTGATGGATTTATCTACCTATTTCAGTGTTAACTGGTTGTTCTTTTTCTAGGTATATAATTATTTCATTTAATAATAAGAGGTGACCAGTGGCTCATTCACCAGGTGTCTATCAAAACTCACAACAACCCTCCATAAAAAGGTATCCTATTGGTATTATACTCACCATAAGGTTCTCCTTTATGAAAATTTACCTGTTCAGGGTTTTTTGGTGTCAAGTAAAACCGCTAGAATTGGTAAGGAAAATTAATTTACAACCATATTCGGTCCTACGATGATAGGTTCCCAAACACACAACGGTCACATATATTTAAAAAATAAATAGAAGACGATGCGTAGGTACTGCTGTATTGCAACTCATTCACTCAACGACATCCTGTCAGTTTCACCTATTTATCGATCCTTCTAATGGCGGACCGTTTGATTTTGCATAGATAAGTGATCTTGTAATGTGATGCACATTATCAGTTTTACCAAGTAGGATCTAAGAAAGTTATGGAACTTGTTTTCACTGCTTTTCAGAACATGAAAGCTGCCGTATGTGCCGCTCTTGTCAACAGCATGCTTTCGGGGCATTTTCGTAATATTCAAAATACGTTCTATTATGGTTTTGCCCTTTTTAAATGCACTTATATTTTGTAATTAATAGATAACTACTGACTATGCGGCTAGTTATTAGGTAGGGGTAGGATTAACGAAAAGTACAATGCACGTTATTCAACCAAATCCTTATGATATTTATTGCTCATTGTCTTTAAAGTAGTTCTTTATTTGGTTGTAAACCGATTGAGTTTCAAGGTGTCACTGACATCACATGTATAATAATACAATTAAAATAATTTTCACATTCACACTCTACAAAACCGGTAGTACATACGTCAGTCGTCAATCAACTGTAATGTATAATTTAACAACTGCTACTCGTCTCTTACTCGACCAGTCCTTTTATTTACTGATACACATTTAATATGGAAAAGAAATGTTGTATTTCAGGTTGGGGGCAATGACTTGGAGATACATGTAGTCTAGGTTTGGACTAACACTATGCTGTAGTGCCTGAACATTGCTCTTTGTTAAATTTCTTCGTTTTATTGCATTCATTTCATGTAATTTGGTAAAATTTCTTTAGCTAGTACAGAATTCCTTAGAGTACATATCATTAATATGAAAAATCATATTTTCTCCCGGACCATGGTAGACGCGTACGCACTATTACATCCATTTAAATACGACATACAGTATCAGAAATATATCAGGAAATGGTTTGATGGTCAAATATTAGTCAGGTTATAATTGTTTTGGTCCTTCGAGCTAGTATAGTGTAACCTCAATGTAGCCTCGACAATCTACTAATCACATTAATCACCAGTTGTGTGAAATATAAAGAGTTCATTAATCATACATCTACTTCATTATTGCATTGGTTTTTCTCAACCCAAAAGTAGTTGGGTATACCTACTTATAGAGTGTCTATTATGAAGACTAAGTATAATGATAGTACATGGATACTAGAGATGGACTTTAGTGAACCAGTTTATAATCACCAGGTATCTTGCGGCGAAGGCAATACCGAAAGCTATGTAGAAATTCTATTTGTTGAGTAAATTTTTGCCTTTGACTTTAACTTTTGTTTCATGTCAAGAACATATGGCTCCTACAGTTAACTACCTCTATTCACAGAAAATTTAAGCATTTTAAGTACTTACTTTTTATGCGGGCATTAAACTTATCAAGTAGGAATGTGAAGTACATGAGTTACGAATGAGAACTCGTAATTATTTCCGGCATTCCGGAACTCTTTTTTGCAAAAGGTAAATGTTGCCGAGAATTTATAGTCCTTTGTGTGTACCTAGAAGTGTTGCCCAACGCGTGATTGTCATTTGGTTGCTTAGAACATTGCTACAAACATTGTTATCATACTAATTACACCGTTTTGTTCGATATGAAGCAACTAACTGCATATCTGTGACTACAATACTAATGATCACAGTCAATTACCTTTATAGCCACAAGGAAGCAGATCTGTAAACTTTTAGAGATCCAGAAGAGAACATTTTTGTACGTTATATACAATATAGGGCATCGCAATAGGGCGCGCAATGCAATGACAGGAGGAGAAAATTAAGTCATCTGGTATATGGGGTGCCTTAAATATAGCTTGAGTGAATATAAATTATGTGAATTGTGTAGTACGGATTTGGTTTGCATTGAAATCCGAAATATTCAAATCAATGATCATGCATTGAAAATTATGTAAACCTTCTAGAAGATAGAAGCGTATAATATGATGCGTAATGACTATAATTATATGTTGGTACCCTCACTATATTATATTTACTATAAGCCTCTGTGGCGTGACTAGCTACGCAGGAGGCGTGGGTTCGATGCAAATATTTTTGTGCATAAATATGGCTATTTGCGCTGGTCTGATCGTGCCTCAGAGAACACGTTAAGCCTTCGGTCCCGGTTGGCATACGAATATTTATAGCAGTCGTGCGGGTAGTTGGAGCCCTCTAAAGTCTAACTAGTCTTGCTACAGAACTCTGTATAATTTACGGAAAATATCGAAGTTCAGCCGCATCTTAGGGCTAGAGCTGACCCCGACTGAGATGGAAATAGGCTCAACAAATGATGACTGGTTTACTACATCTACTATAAAAAAGAAACAGACGTCACACTGCCTGTGTCGCTGAAGTCAATACGCCAATTATTCGTTGTAGTACATTTCCTTTATAATAAAAGTTAATTTTGCATCATGAGTAGGTATTTCTACTTCCGAAGGTCTTAATTGGCGAAAAGGAATACTTTCGCTTCCTCACCGTATGTAGGTACTCGTAATATCAATAATGGTGTCTATACACAAGCATGTATGAGGCGAGCGCGCTTTACCAATATCTTGTCATTGTTACCTTGTGTTGGGACACGCAGTACTATTTTTTACTATCGTCAGATTTATTGTTACAAAGAAAATGATGCAAGGCTGTTATACATTCATTGTCGGGTAATGGGTATCTAGCTACTAATAAAATTGTTTTTAAGATTAGGGCACGCTTTTTATAAGACGTGTTTTGCCTTCGGTATCAATTTTAAGCTGACTCGTATTGTATTTTAAATAATTGCTAAGTGTTTTTATAAGAAGACCATGGCGATTTATTTTGTGATAAACTAAAGATAAATTATCTTTATTTGAATAAGAAAGTACCTTTAACAACAGATGATATAATTTCATATGAGTTTTATAGATTGAGCTCATGCAAGCTCAAAATGATGTAGATACCACACGTAAATTACGTCATAGTGTCTGCACACACCAATGTTAGCAAGGAATAAATTGAAGAACCGGTTCGCAAGATGTAATGTACAAACAACAAAGTACATGCGCTTACTATAGTTATGCAAATTGCTTCTTGTATACATATAATAACAATAATATGCCAGGAACAAGTATCAAAATACAAAAGA
This sequence comes from Pelosia muscerda, assembly GCA_963691645.1. Lineage (NCBI taxonomy): Eukaryota > Metazoa > Arthropoda > Insecta > Lepidoptera > Erebidae > Pelosia > Pelosia muscerda. The sequence goes on along the minus strand of OY829098.1, from coordinate 17,002,925 downwards.
TAACATGATTGTTAATAGATGAAAGGAGAAATTTCTTTTATTGTCCTGAAATAGTAGTAATGTTAGTAAATATTTGTAATTATAAAGTCTTTTGTTACCAAAAATAACGCAATGAGACTATTTTAAGCAAAGCTCACTAGATAGATTGTAAGCCTTTGACCAGTTTCACAATCCTCATCTTGTCGTCACACAACACATCAACACATCAAGCTTAATAGATAATCTTTCAGAGGTTATAATGCAGAAAATATTTTGAATAAATTGGTATACCTACCTTAAGAAATGCAAAATGCAATCCCATGTAAAAAGATGAAGACTACTTATTTATTCAAATGTTGACCTGTGGGACTATGATCAGTAGATGAAACTTAACTTAGAGATAAAATAATATAGTATTCTTCTTATCATGGTGTTGAAATTACTGAGTGTGGGACAGAAAATTTTGTGAAATAATTATCTTTTTTGTAAAGAAAGGAATAAAAACCAAAAACTTGGTTATTTTTCACATAACGAGGAAATATTCTGAAAAAGTGTAAATATGTACCAACTGAAAAGTGTAAAGCTTCTACTCTAATTAAACTTCCTACTATAATTTAATTTTGATTCAAAAGGTACCCCAGTCAATATCTACCAGCTTGGCACCATGTAGTGCATGTTTTGATATGATAATGATTGACTTTATGCATGAGTAGTCTATCATTTAGCTGAAAACAATGCTATAATGCAATGGAGTAATTAGTTTCTTGCTTTAAGTATTTCTATAAGTAAAACGTTCTAACACGTTCATGAATGAACAAGAACTTTAGAAGAAGATATTTTAAATAAACGTGCAATTAAATCAGAGATTATAAACATCATAGATTAAACATCTACAGCAATTCGTATAATTCCAAAATATTGTATCAGCCATGTTACATGCTGGTATTGAAACCTTTCTATCAAGTAAACTCATTCAGGCAAAAAAGTGGTACAATTCGATAATCCATCTTGGAAAGTAATGGACAGCAGTTGCATTCACATAACCATGGTGTTTATTTTGGACCTTATGGAAGAAGAAAGTATGATAACAAGATAACAATAGAGAACGTATTAAACATGCAGCGCCAACTTTAAATAAATAAAGTAAAAAAAATTCGTCGCTTGTATTATAAATGCCCGGATTCAGACTATGATACATCTTAGATTGCATGATAACATCGATTCTCGATATTAATACTGTCTGGAAGTGACCACTAACCTACTGATAGAGAAACAGATTAGGAAACTCCAAAGTACATCAATCTTTCCAGGCATTAACTATACTCTTTCAGGCACATTTCCGAATGTAGTCAAGTTCATCAGTAGTAGTATAAAGTGTTATACTTAATGATTATATTATCGATTTACAACTCAACAGTTTGTTTCCTTCACGTGTCGTTTCATTTGAATGCAGGTAATTAAAAATATACAAGGTTGTATCTGTATTAGCTAACGAAGCGAACGATTTGTAATAGATCGCATTGTTGAACCTGGTAGCATGGCACATGCTCATGCATAACGTGTAGGCTTACGTCCAACAACAGATTAGACTTTTCCCTTTTATAAAGGAACGAAACGAACGTATAGTATACTATGCAGCTTACCGAATTATTCAAATTATAAAACCAAACTGTAATTAAAACTTTTAGGTATATCGCATACGACGTATCTCTCACGGTAATATCCGCCGGAAGTCTGACTACTTTTGCGTTGGGCTAAACATACATACAACCATACGTTTCCGAGAACAAGAAAAGACATTGCAATTATCCTGGAGCGGGCATATTACAATGTATAGATCCTCTCATGCAATACAACAACACAACAGTTTAAAAGTTATTCGCCAAGAGAATTTCTTGCAGTCCACAGCATAGTAACAGAACAGGTATTTAAATACTGTCCTTGTATACATCTCACATCGCAACATCAGGACAGGTTTGGAAAGAGAAATTCCTTAGCCAGTAGGCAGGTATATGCTGATAATATTAATAATAATGTTAAACCATCGCTTCATTGTCGCTGGTAATAAGTACGACATATTGTCTTACGAATAAATCAATGCTGTCTACAATTATTAGAAGAATCTTACTATACCTAAACTTAACTCTACTAACCTACCTACAGTTACTACTACCGTTACTACTACCTAACGTTAATTATACTAATCTTACTCACTTATTCAATAAATATTCGCAAGAGTTTTAATGGATGGATGAATGGATCGTGTGATCTTTAAATAGATATTATACTTAATTGATTTACTTACGCAGATTATTTCCTTTTTAAGTATTAATTTATTGTTTAAGACAACTACTAATGGTAATTAGGTAGTATAAGTAGTTATTTATTCAATTCATTCTACTTTTTTTTCTATTTAATAACGTTTTTTTTATAAGTATAGGTAGCAGTGTCAGAGATATTATCTCTATATTATCTCTTTCCATGAAAGAAATCATAATTAAAAAACCGATAAAGTAATAATTACTTTCGGATGAAATTTTCCTATCGCTAGGCATAAATCGATATTATATTCTATCCTCCGTGGTATAAATTCACACATGTTTTGGTCACCCTAAACGACGCGACGACGACCGTCGAGTCCGGTGCTATCAAATACTTAGCATGACCGAGTTTACTCTATTCCATTGTTAAACCGGATTTGATAGCCGAAACGGACATAATATACCTAATTATAAAGAAATAAAACTGTGCCGGTTTTAATAACAGAGCAGAGAATAACAGTGATCATTTTCACGCCACTTGGTCAACTAACTATGTAGTAATACACGATATATAAAAAAAATATTTAAAGAAAAACAAAAAACCCGACTGCGTATAAAAAGAAAGAAACAAGCCCAATAGTTTAAAATTCATACGAAACTCACAGTCGGGGCCCCTTGGGAAGATTGGTTCGAAAAATTTGAATGGGCCCCGACTGTGAGTATTTTGTTTTTCTTTAAATATTTTTTTTTATTTTATACTTTTTAGTTACGATTCATTCAAAAGGTAAGGTTTTATCAAACATATTTTTGTTTGTATATCGTTTATACTTAAAATATAAACTTAAATCAATAAGTAAGAAAAATATCCTAAATTAGCGAGAATTAATGCTTTGTTAAACAACTTTAAATCGTTATATATCCTAAACTATTATTTAAAATGAAAAATGGTAAAAGAAACCTAAAAATGATTTTAAAATACCTATTCAATGATACCCCACTTGACATAGTTCATCGACTTTTGTTTTTTTCATTTTGACAATATGGCGTCTGGTTGTCGCTGTGGTGAATTTTTATTACTGTCATGTCTTTAGTGACACTCGCAAGGTTAAGACGAATCGATTGACGTAAAAATCATCAAAATCGGCCTATGCGTTTAGCCTCTAGAACGCCACATAGAAACAAACATACATACATACATACATACATACATACATAGACTGATAAACACAATACCCTCCTTTGCGTCGCGCAGTCGGGTAAAAATATCCTATGGGTACTTTTTAACTGTACCTATATCTGCGAAGAATATTACATGTTCCGTAATATCTTTACGTATGGTTAAGCAGGCTATGCAGGTATGTGGCGCCATCAAGTCGCAGTGGCTTTTAACAACTTGCAATTCGAACACATTCACTCAAAGAGTTTCTTTACGAGAAAAAATTGTGTGCAGTGTGTACCTATTTACATTTAATATTTTTCTGAAGATAATTTTAATAGAGTTTCCTCTCAGATATAGGGAGTCATGTAGTCGCTTCCATAACAGACAACATGATATAAGTTATGGTGGTGTGGGCGAGAGTTGGACTGCAAAGTGCAACCTTTGGATAAAACCAGTATTGACGCTTAAATGATATGATAAACAAGTTCTATTTGTTTATGAAGTATGTCTGATATCATTCCATAAAAATACCTAACGAATATTCACCATGAACTTGTAGGTACATATTATGTTGTTTTATGTCCGGCAAAAAATAATATTATAACTTTACGGACTGGTCATTCTTTATTTCTCAAGCATTTCTACTAGGTAAGGAAATTACCTTTATCAATAACGTCAGAGCAGAACGTTGATAGACATTTAAAAAAATATTCTAATTTTTTACCTACCTACCATTACCTTACTCTAAGACAAGCGGAACTGAACAAAAACAACAGTAGGTATAGAAAAAGCATCTGCAAGGCAACTTTTTGTCAGAATTAGTTATTATGATGTTTGTACGGAAAATTATCGCATGATTAGCGATTGGAATTCAAGGACCTTGATGATGCGCGACCATATTGACGATATCCGATAAGCTCTAGCTACGTAACTTTTCACGAATGCAAGATGACAACCGTAGGGTTATACTCGTAGAATGTCAATTGAACAAGGTGATGAATCGTTTGTATCTAGTAAACTTTCGCCAATGATATAATTGAACTGTTATCGACATAATGACTTCCAATCTGGTGTGATTACAACCTAATATCTTCTTATCCAGATGGTTCCACGGTGTGATGTCAGCGAAAGAAGCCGAGCATCTGATCATGGAGAAGGGCAAGAATGGTTCGTTCTTGGTTCGGGAGTCGCAGGCGCATCCTGGGGAGTTTGTATTGTCTGTACGGGTGAGACGCAGAGTTAGCCACGTCATGATCAGGAGACAGGTCAGTCCATAATCATAACATTTTTCTGATGAAAATAAGCGGACTAGGTAGTTTTTTTAAGTTTGGATGTGAATATATGTTTTATAAGCAAACAACGTCTGTGGCGTGGCGGTAGTGAACGCGACTGCTACGCAGGAGGCGCGGGTTCGATTCCCGGTTGCTATACCAACATCTATGGCAGTCGTTACGGATAGTTGGAACCCTTAAAAGTCCGACTAGTCTAACTACAGAACATACAGAAATTTTTGTGTTTGTAATATATTTTATAATGTTACTTACTTATTAGCACCTGCATTGTTAGAAAAAGCAAAAAAAATAGTAATCCAACAGTAATAATTAAATATGCAAATAGACACACATATTTTATACAACATAACCACGATCGTATAATACCTACCTGAGTATTCGTTAAGCATGTTGAGTAAGAAATTGTAACGTATGGTTAATACCTTTATAAAAATGTAATAAGTAAATTTCCTCTATCTGCATACATATGCATAATTATTCGCGCCAAAGGACTGGTACAAAGGAATTCAGGTGAATCAACACTGAGTGTAATTATCTTGATCGTGTTCGTGAGGGTTTGTCCCAATACTATGGCACGATGAGCAGTGCGTCGTCGCGTCGTCGTTGCCACAAAACAAAAAGACATTAGACCATTTTTATACAACTTACCTAAGCTAAGGGGAACTCGGTTCTCAACTGGTTTCAATCGCATCGCCTTTTGTCATTACTTGATTATTATATAAGTAGGTACATGTCGCCACAGTCAGTAAGCCTTACCGATCGTGGCCACGATGCACATGCCCCCAGTAATCTGCTCATGGCGTGGAATTGTATTATGAAGTGTCGTGCTCTTATTAAGGCGAAGCGTTGCCGTAACATTGTGTTGTGATCAAGCCGAAAACTTTGTTTACAATCAGTTATGACGGTAATTGGAATGCCACATGGCACGGTTATCGACGAATTTCGAAGTACCTACCTATACTTCTTGTACTTTTATGAATAATTATAAGTCTTTTAACACTCTCCCCGGTGTTAAAAGACTTATAATATACATAAAAATACAAGAAGTATAGACAATCCAGGTCAACTGTTCCACAGTCACGCGATGTTTATCTTTACTTTTTTGCATCATGGTCTGGGGGAAGTCCTAGTATACGTGCAATTTTTTTTCGCATCCGAGTTCTAAAATGATGACCGAAAGATAGAACAAAGAATTGTCTGAAGTTCATCGACGATTTGAAACAGGTACGTAACTGCCTTTTAAATTAAGAGGTGCCGGTTCTACAGAACCAATAAATTATACAACTTTGAAATGGATCGGGCTTCTGCTGGTGTACTTTGTACATTTGCTTACTTTCATTTAAACAAATTAAAACGAGACCCCTGGGTAACTACATACCTATACGAAGACCAACGTTTGTGATATATTACTAATGAGCTGATCATATAACACGAAAACGCTATTTTAACACAAAAGTTAGGTTTTTGACCCTTCTTAAAGGTCTTTTTATTGACAAGTAAATTAATGTTTAGTTTCTTTTATGATCTCCAAGGGTGTCAGTGTCAACCTGCCCTTGGTCTTACATGGTTGTTCAAAAGTTACAGTCCTTTTATTTTATTTTCTTTTATTGGGACATTAATCAGTTATTCATTATAACATACAAAATGAAAGTTAACATTATAACATTGGTAAACGTATAACCCACACTTATATCGGTGAAATAATGTAGTGGGTGAAAACGTTAAAATTGTGCTAATCCAGTGCCATAAATGACTCAAAGAAGTGAAAATAAGGCTTGCATTTTAAATTCAATATGCGAAAGTGCGATAATATCCAAATGAACAAAGTGCGTGTTACAATTATCAAACACGTGGCGCATTTGCGCTGTGTGCTAGCCGAGGGACAGAGAAGAGTCATAAAATAAAAAGTCATAAAATAGAAATTTAAGAGATCTCTACAAAGCATAGTACGACAAACACTTAAGTACTAAACTTGTGATTGATACGTACTAAACGAAAGGGTGTAAGTCCTCCGGTCGAACAACGATATAGGTAACTTATACTATAAACGATAGTAATACCTCATTATTTCAAATTGATTTCACTAACCTCAATTAACTAATTTATATGAACATAATTAGATAATTGGGCTGCTCACTGGAATTGAAAACAAAAAATACCCGTTACAAACGAATTAAAGTAAGAAATGAACCTCAATTTACCGTAATTTCTAATTCGAGGAAGGATATAGGAAACCCCAACATCATTTTAATCAAAGGTCGTCGCTGTCCATGACTCAGAGAAAAATACCTCAGGAAGTTTCTGTTCATATCATTTACAGCTTCCTCTATTTCGTATTGCATAATAATTGATGTTGTGGTCACCCAAAGTGCACATGAAGATAAAGAGAAGGTTTCCTACATACTTTTTTCGATAACATTGAGGCTATCGGTAAAATGAAAAAGAAAAAAGTAAGAATGAAGGTACTGAACTGTATTTACCTGTGAAAGAAGTCTTTACACGTGTATAACAGATATATTACGATCGATTTCTATTTATTTCAATCCCGTGTGAACCTATCCGAAACTAGGATAATTTCAAGAAGTGTAACAAGATGTACTGTGCCAACCTATTACATAACATAACATAACATAAACTCTCGCCTGTATCCCCGAAGGGGTAGACAGAGGTGCTAGCACTCACATTTCGTCAGTTTATGTTTTTGTTTGTTTGTTTGTTTGTAACGAATAGGCTTTGAAACTACTGAACCGACTTCAATACTTCGTTCCCCTATAAAAAACTACAATATCTAGGAGTAACATAGGCTATATATCATCACGCTACCATCCAAGGGAGCGTAGCAATAATTTTAAATATCAATAGATCCTGTAGATTTCTATACATTGGCACGAGGTACTTTATTAAATTGTTCCTCTCAACAAAGAACTTTAGAACAGGCTTTTGATTTATTTGTATGAGAAATCCGCACAATGACAGCCGCCCTTACAAGGCAATCGTAAGAATCAATTATATGACACGTAATACGAAAAACAATTGTATGTAACGAACAAAAAATATGAAGAGGTCCGCAGATAGAGGACGCTGAGGTTTTTTGTTCGGGACAGACAGGCGATCATTAATAAAATTTGCTTCAAATCACTCCCACATGCACTCACTGGCAAACTGTAATAATAAAACAATGGTGTCCATTAATCCTAAAAGTTGTTTCGCTTATGACGCTAAAACGTTTAATTCTATTTTACTGCAAGGAGTAAAGGCGTAGGTACTACTAACACAAGCCTGCCCCTGTTTCTAGTAGTAAATGTGTTCGTGTGTATACTAGAGATACGTTACTAGTAAAACGTGTAAATTGTAATTATGTGACACCAATAGAATAATGTTTTTTTTAATATCAAACTCCGTCTATGTTTGTGAATGTAGGCCTGCAGTAATATGCATTTTGCATAATTACCTTCGTACATTAAAGGTTCTACATTCATGTACACAAGACTTTACCCCTCTTTGCATTGAAATCCCTCTGTGTAAGCCCTGGTTTGCTGGAAGAGAACCCAACTTTGAGTTAGGTTCGCCTTTATGCATAACATCTCATTACGAGTAGGTAATTATTGTATAAATGTCATTTACGTAACGTTATAAAACAGTAAAAATAAATTAAAAAAGAAATAACTTAGACTTGACGCATATCAGCTGATTGACTCCACTCATATAATTCCTAAATAATTCTAATAGTTTTATACTCCAACTTGGTGGGAAACCTTTTTGGTTTAAAAATTTGGAGAAAAATTGCATCGAACCTACTAGAACTATAAAACATGCAAATGTCCATGATGTTTCCTTTCACTTTTGAAGAAAGTGATAATGAATTCATTTTTGTTTATTTTTTCGTATAATATAACAATAACATTAGATAAATTAGAGTGTGTGTGCGTGTGTGTGTGTGTGTGTGTGTGTGTAGTAAAAGTTTCTAAACATTCATAAGTAGTCCACGAAAAATAAGCGAGAATTGTTAGGATAGGTTATTCTGACGAGATGCGGTTTACTGCATTTTGGGTTCACGTGTATTGAAATCACACTTATCTGGTTACACCAAAAGATGTACATCACGGACATGTACATTGTGACTACAGTCTAAACAGCGTCCACTTAAATAACATACTAAGCAGCGTCTAACACATGTACGGGTGTCATGCCTTAGGAATACAACGAATGAATCTTCATGGGAAGGGTTACCTCAAGCCAGAGGATTAGGGTAAGGTTGCGATTATTGGACCACTTAATTTTAAACAGACCTGGTATCCAAAATAGAGCATGAAATAAAACAAAAATAGGGTGAACGAGTAGTCCGTATATTCAATTATTGGTAACTAACATATAAAGTTAATTGTATTACATATATAGGCACAAATGAAGAAAATAAAACTTTATGATGGTTTCCTTGTTTGAACCACCGTCTCTTTCATCGGACCACTTAGTTGCTATGATTGGACTTAGGGCATTATGACTGGCTGGTCCATTCAAGGTGCATGTGAAAAAAATGAATTAAATAAAACAATAATTTTATAAAATTACCTTTATTTTAAGAAATAGAGAGGTTACGTTAATCAGTCGACTCTAATTATATATCTTTATTTGGCATGCAAAGTAACAAAAATCTATCAGATACGTAAAACTAAAACTTAAACGCAAAAAATCTCTTCATAAATTCTTATATAAAAAGCCTAATAAACACCTAGGTTGCCTAGGAATGAAAATCAATATATAAAAATACCTAATATGCACCTAACACGAACATTATATGACATTTAAAATCAATATGAATATGAAATATTGCAAAAAAAATTTTAAGAAAAAATAACAATTATAACTATAAAATATAAGAAAACTCTTAGTTAACAGTAAACATACATCTTTTTTTGCTAATGCCTGTAGAGCTAATTACATACTCGCCTCGTTCCAAGCATAATGTTGCCCTCTTTTTGCCATGCTAAAACAAATAGAAAAGAAATAAATATTAAAAACACACATCATAGAAGTTGCTATGATTGAACCGGTTCAATGAAAGAGCCTCGTACCGGTCCATTGATAGAAACTCACTAACATCCACTAAAATATTTATTTTAAAATAACGTAGCACGTTACAAAACAAAAAAATATCGTAGAAGTATCGTAAGTAAATTGCGCAATGCTATTAGAAAAAATCACATTAAAATATTTAAAGAAACAGTACTTACATGATATTATTTGTCGCGTAAAAATTATATTCGAGGTCCGAGAAACACAACGACGTACGTCCGTCCCATATGCTGCCTGCGGCGACACTGGTGGTTGGAGGGCGATGCGGGGGGTTGTAAAGCTAGCGTTTCGACACATCGATCGGGTTCAAATATGAATCGATCGCGACATATTGTACTGGTCCAAACAAAGCGCTGGTCCAATGATCGCAACCTTACCCTACATACAGTTAGAATAAATTAAGAGAAAGGGAGAAAATTCTAAATGAGAAGGCTATCATTCTTCAAACGTAAGAGGTTGGGGTTGACACAAAAGATCCAATTGGTGGAAATGTCCGCACTCCAAAACAGCATCTCTATAATATGCTTCTACGCTACACTTAGTATAGGAGCCGAGACTGTATGCAGACAGAACTCTTTTCTTTCATCATCTTCGCGCTTGACTATTAGGAGTTTGAACTGATGCCAGTGGTGGTGGAAATGGTATTACGTAGTGCGAGGTCATTTAACTAAGTACCTATATTGTAAAATGTTAGACAGATTGACATTCAACTCAATCGGTCTAATGTCGCGATGTGTCCTTAATAAGGCTTAATAATATAAATTAAATCCATTCATTTGACGGAACCGTTAAGTAAACATTACCCGTGTCTGTTAGCTTAACCTTCCACATATTAGTCGTATTCAGACTTGTATAGAAGTTTGAAGACGTAAATTTGTTTACTTCTTCAAGGCAACAGCGTACTTAATGCAAAAATATTGATTTTGAACCTTTCTGAAGAACTTACCTAACTGCCTAACAAGGTGTAATATTTTGTCTAATATTATGGCACCCACCAAGATCTGCCTAACTCTTGATTATTTTGTGCGTTTTAGCGATAAAGGTATACTTTTATATTAGGTTTTATTAAAACTAGTGACAGACAAACCTGTTCCAAGATAAAATTAAAAATCAACCAGTTCAAAAATAATTTAAAAATTCTAGCCAAGGATCAGCTGTACTCTGATCCTGTTTCCTTAACCCATGGGAATCTATTTTAATGGTAAGCGGTCGTATGCAAGTTAGTTTCAGCCCCACTGTGATATTATTACTTTCGCGCATCTCGGTTTCCGTAAAAGATTACCGCTTGCCCCCTCTTCCTATCCGAAAGAAAGTCTGCGCCAGAGCGTTAATCAACTAATGTACCTTACTTATATAACAATTTAATCGTTTCCGTCCGTGACAAAACAGCGATGAACGTTTAGAAGATCAGATAATTATATTTTACTTAGCTTATGGGTCCCAAGCCCAAGACGCATCGACTGCCATTCAAGACGTGTCTGACTAAGTAGCTCAGTTGGTTAGAGGATTCCCCCTGTAAGACTTTTTTCGATTTAAATATATAGAAACAGTTGATTTCAACTTTTTATTACCACCCACAGTAAATTACCCGTGTTACTTTTAAAAAGCAAGAAGTACATAGCCTTCATAAGGTATCGTTATTCATTCTAAATGAAAATAACACGTACCTACATCGAAAAAGGATATATACGAGAAGGTAGAGTCATATTAATTTGATAATCTTTGTGTTGATAAGTTCTATTTTTTGTCGAAACAACATCACAATTTTTAATTTACATTATGTCAAGATATACACAATCATGATAAAAAATAACACTAATCTTATAACAACAAGTCAGACTGAATTAGAATGGCAGGTCAATAAAACTATTTATTACATCGATCGGTAAGTATTATTAACACATTTTTTGCCGATGACAGTAACATCTGAGCAATGGAAACGAACTGTGTGGGATGTAATGATGACTGTTTTCAAGATCACCGTGACACACAGCTACTGCGGTTGTGCAGCAACTTTCAATCCATAACACCAATACGGACGAGTGACCTTATATGGTATCATTTAGTATTGGTGAATGAAGTTAATGTGTAGTATATAATTAAGTTCGAGTTAGTTTGAGTAGGAGTTTGTGAGTTTGATATAAAGTTTATTGATTCGTAGGTTGTATGCACAAAGAGGGTTAGCTGCTTTAGTGATTGTTAATTATTCCGATAATTTTGAGGTCAGCAACTCAATTTCTGTGTCAAGTAAAGTGAGAAATGGTGTGAGTACTGAACCCAATTAATAAACACGGCAAACAATACTCAGACTGTAAAAATATAAGTACTCCTATGTGTTTTCGAAGAACACCACTATAATATCTTTAATTTGATACGCTTTTTAACGAGAAAATAAATTAGAGTTTAGAAATAGTGATCTAACTTTACTTTATAGTCCTAACACAACTAAACAAAATCTTAGCTATATATCGCTGTGCATATCCAAGTTAATGAGATAATTCACAGTCCATTTGATCAGTATTCAAGATATTTTATATATGAGGCTAAACATTAATTACGACATGAATATTCAATACAAATGTTTTGCTATCAGCTATAAAATTGACTTGATCAAAATTAAAGTTAAATTTCTTTATCTCTTTAAAACCCTTTCAGACTAGTTATGTTAACCATTATACCAAGGAGGACGTAGTCTAGCCACTTCCATTTACTGAAGGTGTTGTGGTCACCTAGTCTTCTAAGTGACCACAACACATTGAGTAAATGGGCAGGTTACTTTCTCCAAAACCAGAGCTAACTGACACTACTTGGTAGTAAGTTTAGTAAGTCTCCAGCAAGGTCGACAGAGTTGATATTATTATATTTTAAGGGTCAGCCCTGTTAGTAGAAACCCGTAAATAATCACCATTAGGAAAGCCACTTAGCTAATTTGATTTACAGAGATGTTTTCTGTTATATCTCCATCGTTTACTTATTTATTATCATCCCATTGTCGTCGCTTCATACCGTCTGTATGTCCTGCGGCGTGACCATACAAAACGACTTGGTCTGGTGTTTACATATGCTAATACGGCTCACTCAGTGGACATACTGCGCACAACCGCACACCCGCACCGCGTTCCGTGGCATTCTGACATCGTCCACTTCCGAAAATCACTCACGTAAGTCCTTTTTATTACAATAATATGCATCTTTCATTAAAATTCAAGTTTTTACAGGAAACTGACACGTTGTTTGAGTTTCTTTAACTTAATTTATAAGTTATTTTAGGATCTTTGCGATGTTTTTTCCGCGTTTATTGTAGTGCTCTTGATTCTTCATGGAACACTTCATTTTCCTCGTCGAAGATTTATTTAGCTATTATTAGATCTGGATATGTAATTTGTGCTCATGGACTTTTACATGTTTAAGGGTTTGACTCATAAACGTTAATATACCATCATCATTTAACCTTCTTTAATTGTATTACTTATGGTGTAGACAAGTTTCATACTTATTCGTAAATTTGATAGTTAGGTACTTAACATATATTAGGCTTTAAATTTTATTGCTAGTTCTGTAGTGATTTAGGTTCGTTAAGTTAGGGCGAGAGGCAATTTCGATATCTGTTGTGGGAAATAATATCAAAAGGCTTGTTGTTTTTAAGTCAATGTTGACAATTTGAGAAGGTCGTATCGTAATTTAGTTTTGAAATACCTATGATGACAGCAAGCGTACTGACAATACATTATGAACCTGTCTTAACATCCTCCGAGCTATTTTCTAATTTATTTTGGGGTCCGACTATCTCGCGGCTCCTCTAGCCTATATTTGAAGTCTATTTTTGTTAAGGGAGCAGATATTGCCCTTTTGCATTCCGCGGACAGGGGAAGCTGTATCGGTATAAGCCCCTTTTAAAGAACCTATATTGCAAGCGTTTGGGAAAATCATAGCAGGGAGCTAATTCCGCAGTTCTCATACTAAAACAACCTGCCGTGCCACGTGTGTCATATGCCGCGACTTAGTGAGAGAACAGACGCTTCACCAGCACTGGGCCTCAAAGATACTGCGCAAGTCTATCTTCTGATTGGGCGATATGCAGACACACCAATACGTCACATTTCGCGGGAGGATCTACTGGGGGTGGAGTAAGCACCCGCGACCACACTAGGGCGGCATGGAGCATAAGAAAGTGTGAGTACATCGCTGGGCTTCTCAGCAACGAATCGTGTCAACGAATCTGTCTGCATGCCTCTCTGGTCCGCTCCACCTCCTTCTTCTGCGAAATAACTGCCTCGTAAAAAGATGCGACAGAGACGTTGGAGCGCAGGATAGCCGGCGAAGAGCAGAGTAAAACAATTAGACGCAACTAAGATATCGCCATGAAGACGATGTGTCGGGTTGGTTTTCAGTCTAACTTCTTAAAATCACTACGATAGTATTATCTAGCAAATAAATCTAACTGTGCTAGTTTTACTAAATGAATCTTTGATACATATAAATTTCCTATAGTGATCTATCATACTTACAAGTTAGCCCCGAATGCACGCCTCTCTAGAGCTGAGGTACCGATTCGAAAGGTCACCTTTAGCTGACGAAGTGAGGTCACCACGTTACTTAGTATGATTTTGACACACTTATCACAAAACTTTAATTATCTATATGATATAAGTTAATAATGATATTGCATAAATCTATTATGGTATACATTCATTATACAAATTGCATTTTGACTGGTATTTGTTTATTCGGTTTATAATTGATAAAATTTAATTCTTACAGTATGATAAGTAGTAGGTAGTTAAAAAAAGTAATGGTTTGCAAATTTACGAGTCTATTGTGTGTACACATAATAGACTTGTAAATAGGCTTATAAATTTGCTATTTAATTTCTTTACAATAATCGTCAGGGCGTTTACTGGTTTAAGATTTTTAGACTTTGCTTAAAAGGACTTCATATTACGTCAAGTTAAAAAAAGATTGATACAAACCGATTACTTTCTCAGTGCAGTGCAATAAATGAGATAATACATTCTGATTATTAAAAGGTATCTGTACTAATGTTTTACTAATGTTAGAGGATGTTTTTTGAAACTCAACCTTATCTTCATGTGCGGATGGTATAATATACAATATTAGTCATATATGTTGCAAGACTTAATTCAAATTCCTCGACATATCAACGATACTTTATATGTCAGATGTGAGTCTAGAGTTTTGGTAAGGGTTTACTAAATACACGCATCTCTGTAACTTTGTATCTCAAGTCCACTTATTGATAAAAATCTGTGCCGTCTAATGAAATATTTACTGGCAGAATTTTCCAACTACATGAAGTATAAGTAGCGTGATGAATTTATTAACTTGGTGGAAGACAATAGAAGAAGTTGTCTTTCATAAACAAGTTACGTTTTGTACACGTTTTGTTTATATCACAAGCGTCTACAATCTATAAACGCTAAGAACTATTAATGATTCGTTTATTTAGGTTTTCCTTCCTTCTTCTCAAAATGGCTTCTGCAACAGATTCACCACAATTTTGTCAGTGTTTCAAATATAATATAAAATTTAATGGCGACAGTCTATCAGAGCCAAATTAGCCAGGCCAGTAAATTAGTTTCCGCGTGACCGCTCCCTACGAGATTATGAGATCAGGTAGTCGATCAGGACGCGTGATTTAATTTTAAGGGGCTGTTTAGGTTTATATTCTTTACTTATATTGTTTCTAGTTTCATTATTCACCTGTCTTACAGTTACACATTTTGTGCATAAATGTTTTTAAGATTGCATCCAAACATTGAACTTTAGAGTTCGAGAGACGAAATCCTGTCATTTTGCTAATTTTTAAAATGTATGTGGTTTATATTAGCTTTTACGGGAGCTAGCCGAGCTAGCCGATCACCCTACCTGAGGAGTAAATCTGCGCCAGAATCTCGTTTGTATAGCTCCAGTATATACCCATATACCCATTTTTCTCTTTTTTTCCTTTATTTTGACATACCTAAGTCAGGGAGATAACCAGGTACTCACAAAAATATGCATTATATTTCATTAGATTCGTAATAAACCATCAGATAAGCGCGTCGGCATATTTAGCCACAGCATCATAACAAAATGAATCATTTATGTATACGTTTTAGGTCTAGCAGTTCAAAGAAATATATGAATCAAAACGCAAGTTCGATATGGAGTCCTTATTAGGTGGTATACCTTTAAGGTAATTTGTATGCATGTGGGTGGGGTGCAAATATAATTGCGTGGATGCAAACTGTGAAGTAAAATATCAGTTTGTTCAAATCGTAAAATATAGACAGAACTTCTGATGCAACTTCTCTACTCAGTTAGCATGGAGATTCTTTATAAGAAAAATCTTTTGTCAAAACCTCGAGGAAGTAAGACGCGATGTAAATAAAATACATAATAATAAGTAGGTATACAAACTCAATATTTCACACCTTGTATGTCGAGCGCAGTACTGTTGGTTATAAATATGACTTCCTTAGAATAGCAAGGTGATACATTACTAACAAATAGCCTTCGGCTCATCTTCTATGCAATAATCATCTATATTGTTTTACCTAATATAAATCTGTAGTTTAATGTTTCATTGTAAAAACTATAATTTATTTCATCTTTGATCACATTTTTTATTTCAATAGAAGGATGATACAGATTTGGATGAAATATGATACAGTCATAGATTTAATCTGAAAGGCTGGGCCTAGGAACGGGTGTAGTCGCAGACACTACACCTTATGTTTCAATGAATTCCTTCACCATCCCAAATCTGTAATACATGCAGGCTACATTTACAGATTTGGAATGGTGAGGGAATTCAACATCAACATGCGTGATTTCAAACTAATTTTAACTCACAAGTATATCGTAATCCAATATTACCTATAGTAAAGCGTAATCCAATCTTGTCATGACAACGCGCAGCTTTTTAGCTTCCTATAATAAATCAAGTTTAGCCAATGTTTAAAAATATTAAGACTTCATTTTCGCAAAAAATTCTTTTGATATTATTAATAACAACAACCAACTAGTTTAGCGTCCTACGTTCGAAGATAAATTTAATGTAGATCTGCTTGATCTATGGCAGTGCACCCACATGCCTTTTTATTTACCTATATATTACACCATACATCTGACCTTGGCACTTGCCTGTGTTATTATCGAACAAGTTAAGCGTGCGAAGTTATGTAAACATAAACATAATAGCAATGGACTTCGGTAGTTAGTATTCATTACCATTATACTCGTAGGTATTATTGCTACGTAAAGATACGGCTTATGTTAATAAAACTTTGGTCGTTCGAAATCTTCTACCTGATTCTGATCCATGTGGCATTAAGCGTTCATACATTTATAGTAAAATATTTTCATATTACCTATCTTACTACTAATTGATTAGATTATAACACGAATTAACGGCTTTTTACCTTGTTTCATTTTATGAGTATCCCGTGTATCTATTGTGTTCGATAAGTGATTCTTCTATTAATTATGAATTACGACGTCACGATGATGTGAGTAACTACGTCAATCTAAAATTTTACTTAACTAATACATATATGATATCAAACTGAACCTCACTTGAATAGCGGATGAATCCTTACATTTGGAGATCAAGTAATGGTATTGCTAAGATAATTCAAAAAACTTCAACCATAATTAAAATATGTACATGTGCATGTGTATATCATGCACATGTACATATTTTAATTATTAATTATTATTAATTATTAAATAAAATTGTCACTACACACACCTAAAGTGTCAAGGTACAGGGTGACAAAGAGATATATAGTTCAACATCGCGTGCGTGTTATAAAGTATAGGTAATTAACTAAAAAAACGAGTCACTCTATATCTCTATCTAATATAATACTAGCTGTTGCCCGCGGCTCCGCCCTCGCGGATGTCAATTAGCGCGCTGTGCAACGTGTGTGTGTGTGTGTACGTTACTCAGTGTGAATGAAGCTTTCCAATGGTGAAAGAATTTTTGAAATCGACCCAGTAATTTTCAGTTTATTCATTACAAACATACATACACATAAAAAGAAAATAAAAATCCTTTTAAGAATATTAGTGTAGATATGAAAATGAGTCTATGGGGATTGTCTAAGAATGGACACTTAGACCACGTGTGACCTTCTCTCTGTAGTTGTCTGTTATTATCTGGAGAAGGTTCTTAAAATAATAAGAAAATGGCGAGGGAAATATCACTATCAATATTTGAGTAATAAAATATTTTTATTAAAAACGACAAGGCCCATATCTTGTCGGTACTGAGTGTAAAAAGCAAATAAAAGGCTTTGAACGGAACCGAGACTAACGTTCTGAAGACAATGAGAAACTATAACTGGAAACGATGATTGTCTACTAACTGTATAAGGCTCGAACTGAAGACTAGATGATAACGAAATAGATATCAAAACGAAAGCATTCCATTGAGACAATATTGATGGACTCCACGCGATTGCACTTGCACCCTAGAAGCAATTTAGACTTACACTAATGTCAAATAATTGAAATAACTACTTTTGGTAATGCTATTCAATCTCATATAATTAAGAAACTAATACAGCTAAATAAGGTTAACACAACATCATTGATTCTAAGGCGATGAGGAGTTTGCTGAGTCAATTAGAAGTTAGAAGGTACCTACTGAATAAATTAATGTCAATATGAGTGAAATGTAAAATGATGTAATTAAATTCACAGGCTATTGCAATTATTATTACACAATACAATAGGTTCATTAAAGGATTTTATCCTTGATGTCAATTAAGAATTGAATAACAAACAGATATAGGTAGAACATCTCGTAGGTATTCAAATTGATATTAATTGAGTTAACCACGGAACAATGTTAGGTATACGTACATATATGATGAATATTTAAACCGTGGATTTAACATTGACTAATCCAAATTTACTTAGTTCATAAATAATAAAGACGTGACAGTGTCATTTATGTGAATGAAATATTTTGATTTTCCAAATAAAATGGAAGTAGGTATTTAAGTGTATCTACACTTTTTAGGCATACCAACAATTCAATGTAAATGAACCAAGTTAATGTGCTTTGTAATGACCACAATCTCCAATGTTTTTGTCAATTCATTACTATTTTACCGAGTCGTACCTCAAGTAATAAAGAAAAAAAATTTCGCGTTTTAATTTTATTATCTTAATGAGAAATCGAGTTTGCTTTTCAAACATGTATTATCATTTATATGAGGTCGTTTCACTTGCAATCAGTGTAAGGGTTGGGTAAAAAGTATCATTTACTGCTAAAAGGTGCATTTTATAATAACGTTTTACTATATTACAAATTGTGAATTCAATTTATTATACTTACGTTGAAATACGCCGCAACGGAGCCATTATATTTTATGCTCATCGTACTGTGTATTTTTGTATTAATTTTGATATGTATCAAAAATATTGATTCTGTTATTCCCTTTTTACTAGTACCTACCCCCGAAGTGCAACTTTTGGATACAACCAGAACTAATACTTACGTGGTGATGATTCATCACCAGAGCTTCCGATACAACCGTTAAAGCGTATATTGCTCCAAAGCTATTCGGATTTTTAACTTCAATAAAATTTTCAAAGTACTACTTTGCTAAAGGTATTACACCTTTCAGTACCTTTTCAAAGTAGTACTTTGAAAAGGTCATCCGATTCTACCCTTTTCTGCTTAAAATCTCAGTTATTGCTGTAACAATGTACATTGTAAAATAAAATATTGCCTATCTAAACTGCCATTATAATTTTATAACTTGTCATAGTTTTTAATTTCCGAAATACCAAATAGATTTCAAATTCATAACTTTTAGATTCCATATTAAATTGACTTTAACAAATGAGTTTTAATATTACACACGTAAACGCAACCCAGACCAAGTTGTATGCGATAATCTCTCCCACTCCATGCTTTTGTACTACGTGCTTCGAGGACTTCACACTGTTCTAACATAACAGAGCTCTTTCGCTCTAGAATAGAATTTTCAAAAACTATTTGTTGTAAGAAAAATTAACTTTAGCAGTTCATTATATTATTATAAATTGATAATTTTTCAAAAACAGTAAGTATTCGTCATCTCAATTATTTTATAGAGCCATCGTTCTTAATTTCATTATTTGTCGTCATTGTTTTGTGAATTAAATTATGTGATTATGAGCCTGACAAGGGAAGAACCTTTATTAAACAACTACATCATAATTTTTATTGTGGTTTTCCTGCTAGTAGTGATTTGGGGTATGTGTATCGCGCCAATAACATTCGTGCTGAATAAAAACCCGGCTCTACCACCACTTTTAATATCGTTTGCTTGTTACGACTTGCTGGGGACTAACACTGAGATGATGTCATCTTCAGTGTCATTTAGTAGTTATATAGTATACCGTATACTAGTTAGGATTTACCTATCCTTAGGTTAGTTAGTTAGTAAGGTTAGTAGGTGTAATCACACACACTAGTAGGTGTAATCATATTCAGTTTTATCTTTCACAATATTAGTTCACTTAGATACGAGTAACTGCATCTTTACCTACCTATTTACAAATTCCTACGAGTTTTTGCCTTTAACTTGGTTTTAGTGAATATTGATTATCCCAAAAGTGGGTGAAATCGTGGAAGAAAACTGACTTATGAACTTCTCTAAGTAACAGGACTTACGTTTTGAACCTTCTCTTTGGCGCATTTTATGTTGACAGACTCTTAATTCACTGGCGTCATGAGAGGTTACCTGGTTGGGGGGACCGGTGCATTCTTTCGAAGATTTTGAGCTAGTCCCGAGGTTAACAACGTTTCCTTATTTCCACAAGAACTGACCAAGTTCGTTGGTAGATAACTGTCTGCTGATAAGCAAGCTTGGTATGTTTATTTTGACGAATGGTTCATTTGTTGGTTTTGGCCATCTACAGTCTGTGAATTACTTTGTATTCCAAAGAAGGTAAGAACAGACGGAGTTTATTCCTGGAAATGGCAAAAACCGAACGTAATACAATGTTTAGTAACTAACTTTCGTATTTATAATGCTATAAGGAAGTATGTAAGTTCTATAGTATAGTACCACGGACAGAACATAATTATGATTAGATGATTAAGATTAAGATTTTTATATACAAAAACAAGTTGTCAAATGCGGGTCGTGAGAAGAAGATTAAACCTCGTTCACCCGCGCGTCTATAACTCTCAGTCTAAAACCCTCCCACTTTTACAAAACTCATCTAACGAAACATAGTGACACTAAACACAAACCTAGACATGCAATTTTCATTGCTGTTTTCATAACTAAGCGCTACACAGAAGTCTAGATTAATCCCCGGGCATATTGAAGGTGGGTATAGGGCCAAATCATTTAGGAACCCTAAATGATTTGGCAATACACCTATAGATGTCCTTTTTAAATACTAACATTCGTAAAAGGAGAAGGACATAGACTATCTTGTGACTCGAAGGAAGGGGTTCAAATGGGGGATGAAAGTTTTGGAAATAACCTTATGTTCGGTGCACAGATAGTTTAGAACTTGGGAATGGACACGTGGGTTGCGATAACCGACACCACGCGGGCAAGAGCTAGTAAACAATATGATTTCTTTCAATTTCACGGTACGGCCGTCTCCTGCCGTAGCATTGATTCATATGCGGCCTGCTGTTGCAGCATAATATGGTTGATTACAAATTTATTTCGACTTTACTGTATATATAATTTACGCATAAAAAGGCGACTTCCAAATGACTCGCAAACAATAATCAAAAAAAATGGGTGCCGTCTATTTGGTAGAAACTTGATACTCCGAAACCTATTTGGGATAACTCACTTCGCAGAAACTTCTTTAATCGATCACTTATTAGGCATAAAAAATATTTGACATAAATATTTTTAGGCATAATGTGCTTATGACCGAATTTAGAATGGCATACATTTAAGATAGTAGAATTTTATTTGGCATAATTACCTTTGGCATAGTTAAAATTTTGTATAACTTCATTTAGCATAACGTTCATTTAGAGTACAGATTATTTGGCATAATTTGACTAGGCATACTATAAAAAGCATAGAATTTCAATTAGAATAATATAGATTGGGTTACTTTCTTCTTTAAAAATGGGTAGGTTAGGTTAGGTTAGAACTGTGATGATAGAATAGATAGTTGTTTACACACCGACACAGAGTACCCCGACTCGGATAGGTTAGGTTAGGTTAGAACTGTGACCCCAACAGCGCGAGCCGAGCGAGCGAAGCGAGCGTGCCTCGGCAGCGGCCGGCGAAGCGCCAGAATAGATAGTTGCTTACACGCCGACACAGAGTACCCCGAATCGGATAGGTTAGGTTAGGTTAGAACTGTGACTCCAACAGCGCGAGCCGAGCGAGCGAAGCGAGCGTGCCGCGGTAGCGGCCGGCGAAGCGCCAGAATAGATAGTTGTTAACACCCCGACACAGAGTACACCGACTCCGATAGGTTAGGTTAGGTTAGGTTAGAACAGTGACCTCTTATGCCAGAAACGAGCATGCTTTCATAGGCAAGGATATAAAAACCAAATAATTATCATTAAATCAACTTTATAACATACATAAGTGTTGCAATAATCATAAAAGATGATTCTTGCTGTAAAAATTATGCGAAATGATGGTTCTACTTTTAAATAGTTATGGATAAGAAATATATACCAAAAGATGAATCTGGTTTTGAACTTTCTGCGATGTGATGGTTATACATTGTGATTATTATGCATACAAAAATTATGCGTACAGATGATTCTGACTTACAAAATTATGGGTTTCAATGTATGCAAAATGAGTTTATGCCAAACGATATTCTGCGAAAAGAGGTTTATGCTATTAGTTGTTATGCAATATAAAATTATTACTTAAAAAGTTCTACTATATGAGGTGTACCCAAAAAAATAATTACGCACAAAATTTCCTTTGATATAGTAAACAAAGTCAGTAGGTACATACGTGAGGTGAATTTGTACATGTCCATACTTTAAGTAATGTCTCTTGAATAGTAAAACGTACAAGGAAACACCATGGTATGGAGAAGGACATTGTCCATATACGTGACTATTGTCCTGATATTGTGACCTTGTAGGCGCCTCCGTGCTTATTATTAAGGATCAACTATTATCCTTATTCGTCAACTTCGAATATAATTGACGTGACTATTTTCTCGGTGCTATTTTGGCGAATGGTTTGGTGGATGAGAGTTTTTTAACTTCTCGCATCTTCATTTGGGATAATAATAAAAATTGACCGCGATTAAATATTCAGAATCTATTCACTTACCAATTGGATACCATTTTATGACGAGATATTGACTTGGGCTTTCCCTCTCTTCCAGCTCAACCCAAGCAGCCTAGAATCTTGGCCCTAGATTATGATCGACACGTGTGTAAAATATTTGTAAGCGTTTACAATGTGTTAACTAAATCAGTTACCAAATTAGTCACGGGCCACTCTTCCGGTACCTAACTATATCATAATTTCATCTCATAATCACAAATGGATTCTCTGTCTGCAGCATAATAAATACGACGTTGGAAGCGGTGAACAGTTTGATGATCTTGTGGGATTGATCGAACACTTTCGGTCCTTCCCTATGACAGAGACTTCAGGCGACGTACTACGGCTGCTGCAGCCGGTCAGTGGCACTAGACTCAGGCCAAATGACATTAATAAGAAGGTTCAAGAAATGCAGGTTAGTGAATTTACATTAGAATAATAATAATATAATAATAATCTTTTATTTGCCAAAGAAAACAAATTACATAATTACATTCGCTCAACAATCATCAAACAATCAAGTTCTGAATACAAAACATCCTATAAATCATAGTGACAAAACATAGTAGGTCAGGTTACCAATACAGCGAAAAGCGAAGTTTAGCTATCAACCCCACACTAGGTCTAGCCTGTCTCGTGGAGCTTTTAATGAGTGTTACCAATTGTAACAGACAGGGTTGTTGGTACCCCGCAATAATCTGGTTTGAAATCGGAATGTCAACATCCAGTATGAGAGTTGAACACGTGACCAGTTATTTACCTAGCTACTAACTACTAACTACCAAAACAATGAATGACGTTGTACTTATTTTTATATTGACCAAATTAATAAAAAATTGAGCATTGTTAACTATTATTATGCTACCTTTTTTTAAATATTTTAAAGAAAATTATCCCCTAGATTGATGCCGGTCGGATTCAAATCTCGCTATGCACGTTAAAAGAAAAATATATTCAAGCGACTCAGAGCAATTATATTATCAATATAATGATTGTAACCGCCACTATACGTACCGAACAACTTTATTGTAAGGCATTTGCTTAAGAATTTCATAAAATAAGATTTGCTCTTATATATTTATTCAACACTATATTACTCGAAGCACGTGGCTGGAAACATGTAGTGCATTTCATAAAAATACATATGTACATACACTGCGCCACAATGATATTTTGCTCTGGAGCAATTAACAAGGACTAATAGGAAAATAGTTTGCATTAATAAATGTCCTTTAGATGTTACACACATACTTACCAATAACATTACTATCTTGTATATTTAGAGATATATATAATTATAAACTAATCTCAATCTTATACTATGTTTTTAGAATTACGTATTGTGACTTATCCATAGTTGATGTTTAATCCACCCTCATGCACCCTCATGTTGTGACGCCGTCCTCCGTTCTTTAGGATCTTTATGGCAAAGGTGGAAATCGGTACTTTAAAGTTCTACAGTTTTATCGCAAAAAAAATGTATCCTTCAGCAGCTGCTGCCGCTCCAACTCCTGTGCAACGACAGGGGCTGGAGCATTATTATGGAGTACGATTTATAACTACATTATACTAACCGAACCGCTATTTACCAATGTATTTCTAGTGCATTTGTGCTTAACATCGTCAGGACCCTGCTTCTGCAACACTGTTGCCATAGTCAACAATTGTTGCCGCGAATGAATTATAGATGTTATTGCAACGCTCTTAAAGTCTAATACCAAATGACATTGTGTACGAAACGAAGTTCTGAAATATGTTTCACTTAATTTTAACTAGTATTTGATGAAGCCAAAAATTCAATGGCAGTTTTTGTAATCTGAGTGGTTTGATAAATAGTTAACATTTAAAGGAATCGGGGTCCCGGTTGTAACAGGTTGACAGGTACCTAATCTCACATAATTTTATAAAAGATACTACTAAACATTTAGTAATGGTTACCTTAAAAAGGGAAAACGTTACATTATGGTAATGTTTGTTTCAGGAGGTCGAAATTTGTCCGAAGATTGACAACACCTGCGGCTTTGATGGCGAATTTCAGTCGTTGCGAATGATTGAGGACAGACACGTATTTACTACAATCCAAGGCACCAAACCTGAAAATATAGCCAAGAATAGATATAGGAATATAATACCTTGTAAGTTCTTCAGAAAAAAATATTTTCTTCGCTGTCATAGATTTTTCAAATAAAAAATATGTACATGCCTGCTTACAGATAGTCTTAGATATATACACAGTTTTTATATATCACCTACTGTAGCTATAATAATAGTATAGTACAGCTGTATTATTCAACTTGAATTAATCCTCTGAATCTAAAGAGGATAATGGGAAAAGTAAATTAGGAAAGAAGGTCCAGCAATTTCTGCTATTTTTGCTGTTTATTTGTGCTATTTTTGCTGTTCTAATGGCAATGCTACTCGCACTTTATTTCTAAAGTGATTCCATGATTATCATTTACTAGCTGACAAGCTGAGGTTCTTACTTTATTAGGGGTGAACTTTTTGACGGAGCAAGAGTCAGTAGTTCATTCCTCGTGATCTTAGTTCTGTTTCGTGTCTTAGTTCTGTTTAGCTTGATATTATTCCTCAATTTCGCCAGATGACCAGACTCGTGTAGTGTTACGCCAGCGCGAGGGTCGAATGGAATCGGACTACATCAACGCAAGCTTTGTGCGCTCTTCGAGGCTCAGCGACTCATTCTCCTCCGTACAATCCTCCAACGAAAGTCTAGACAGTGTACAATGTAAGTGTCTAATATTTTTAAATATCATTGTTATAAATTTTGAAAATCAAATATTATTCATTTTGGTAATCGTAGCCCTTTGATACAACGAGGACATATCAAATTATTGTCAAGCTTTTAGAAACGAATTAATTAATGTCTAATTAACTCTATTTCACCTAAAAGAATGTGGGTTAACAATTCATCTCATAGTCATATTTTGATAAATTCTATCTAATTACAGCTTTGAAGCGGTTGCGATTATACTGACAAAATTATTTAGCTACAATTTGAAACCCAACTTCTATAATAAAATTTATCTGTATCAATAACTAAACTCGAACTTCTTTGGAGTAAAACGTGAATTTAGCACCATGCCAACCTTGTCATAATATGGTACCTGGCCTGGCCTGGATACATCTAATTTAGATGAATGTATGTACAAGGAAAACGCATTATCATTACATGGGTGAGCCTGCCACTATGACTTGGAATTTTACAATCATCAATATAATGTAAGATTAGTTCCAAGTTGCAGCATTGGCTCTTTCGCTTGATTTTGTTTTGGGTATTTATATTGCTATCATGAGAGCGACGCCTGTCTGACCCGATCTCGTGATAAAAGCTTGCTTCAAAGGTTCGTCCATCAATTACTAGATACCGGCTTGCAGGTGAGGTCAGCTTGAACCCAGAGGATATGGATCGAGTCCAAAAACACCCAATATATTGCACTGGACTCTGTTCAAGCATATTTTATAAATATTTTCTAAAAATGAAATAAGTCGTTTCGAAAACTCTAAAGATCTTTCTTAGGCGTAAATATATATGCGATAGATTGAATACTTTATTAATTTGCCAGCGCTGGTCTTGAAAAGTGTTACGCAGAAGACTCCCCCATTGGTCTCCAAGTCGCTGTCAGACGAAGCTCTAAGGGAGGTTAAGAAATGTATCAAGCTGGACAAACTGAACGGCAACTTGTGCACCGATGTCGTAGGTAAGGAACATTGTAATTTTTCTTAAAGCATGCTATGAGCTAATGTGATGTTTCTATGTCATTGTCGACTCGCTTATTTACGTGGTATAACTACGGTTACGTGATAAAATGTTTGAAAACTTTACAGAGGTAAATAAGTTATATTCACTTTTTTAAACAAAACTTTCATTGAAGAAAGTGTAATTAAAAGAAAAGTTCCTTCGCGAATTTTCACTCATTCAGAACATGGCACGCAATACGCATAGCGTACGTTTTGATCTCTATTATTTGACCTTCATATTAATGCAAGTATAGACTAAAAACTGTGTCAAGTTTATCCATACTATGATAATGTATTTAAAATCATTTTGCTTCTGAAGTAATTCTTATTTTACCATGGACTTGAAGGTTTTTCTCAAGCTATTGCCAAAATTAGGTTTTATTATGATTCTAGATGTTTCAGTGCAGACTGTTGAAGGGACTTATTAATATTTGTTACAAAATTATAGAATATTAATATAAATTGGGGTTTATCATGTAATTCAACGATTTTACTTGGTAATATAAAGTTTGTGCAATAAAATATAACCTCTATATGCACTTTAGTAGGCTTACTGTACTGTTTAAATAGGCTTTGGGCCTAGATAACACTGTATACCTATATGGTTCTAGGATATTTATTATTTCTTACGTCGTAATTATTATCTACTTCCAGTGAAAGACAAGGTGTACATTGCGGCACAGGGGTGCCTGTCAAACACGAAGGATGATTTCTGGAGAATGATTTGGCAAGAAGATGTCAGGGTAATAGCTATGATCACTAACGAAGTCGAGAGTGGCAAGGTGAGAAAGTAGCTTTGAATTTATACCGTACATGAGGTTATTTTATCCATGTAGAGTACCTATTCAGTAGTGAAATTTTAGAATTCTGATTGGGGCCACGGTAACTATAGTACCTAAATAAAATATACACACAATATTGATAAATGTGAAGTCATATAATATTAAAATTTTACCTTCAAATAAAATTTGTATTATGCTTCCATGGACGTCCGAAGTCCATTATGAGAGTACGTCACTTCCTTCACCTCGCTTGGTCGCTAAAAGTAGTTCACTTCCGTTTTCTTGCCGCGCTTTTAGCGCCACCTATCGTTTCCGCTAAACAACTAAGCTCCTTACCAAAGCAAGCCGCCATCTTAGTCATTGTTCGGCTCATAATGGCTTAGCACCAGGAAGAAATTACTGGGACGTCCATGGAAGCATAATACAAATTTTATTTGAAGGTAAAATTTTAATATTATGCGTTCCGATTGACGTCCGAAGTCCATTATGAGAGACTGTTTGTTATCTCCTGGTGGCTTGTATTTTTGGTAATATAGTAAGTGTACAACTGAAACGCAACAATGTGATTGAATATTTATGAATGATTATAAACCTAAATGTACATTGAATAAAGTGCGTATCAATCAATTTATTACACAACTAACGTTAATTATTGGGTTGAAAATATTGTGAAAGAGATTTTTCTAACATTATTTCTCTGTTTACATTATTAATTTCTTTCAAGTAAACCTTTCTTAAGATACTTTCATGTTGCCAATTAGCTTTATCTAGAATATCATTAATTATATGATAATTTTCTACCCAATTTAAGGATGAAACAGCTGATCTACAACTTAAAGCTGATGCATGAATTCCGGCATAAGCCAGAATACGCTTCATCCAACCCCCAATGATCGCTGCAGTAGCCGGTCTCGTAGGGCCTTTAGTTACTAAAAACAAATTAGTAATATTGCCTCGAGTTGCCTGTGTCATATTTACAAGAGTGCGTAACCAATATACTGCATCGATGCCTTTATCAGGGGCGGATATAAATGATTGTTGATATGAGGACGAGTCAGTTTTC
Organism: Pelosia muscerda; assembly: GCA_963691645.1. Lineage (NCBI taxonomy): Eukaryota > Metazoa > Arthropoda > Insecta > Lepidoptera > Erebidae > Pelosia > Pelosia muscerda. The sequence goes on along the minus strand of OY829098.1, from coordinate 16,974,271 downwards.
GACCCGAAAACGGGATGCAAGGTAATAGAATTAGTGTTATCTATAAAATGTTGCCTATCAGTGTGCAACAGAGTAAGGTCGTGTACTCTACGACCCGAAGATAATAATAAAATAGCCGCAGTGCGTCTAGACACTTGATATAAACTATTCAAATCTATCTCTTGCTTTTTTAACAAATTAATCAAAATCCTGGCGTCCCAAATCGGTAATTTAGGCGGTACAGGTTTTGCTAAGGAAATAGCTTTCAGTATATGTTTGACAGTAGGATTAGATGAAATTTTAATATCGGATATAGTTTCGCAAATGGCGGCAATAACCGATTTATGAACGAGAATTGTTCTGTAAGAGAGACGATCCGTTAAAAATAAATAACTGAGGTATCTAGCTACGTCTGGTGGATTCGGAATACTACTCTTCTCTTGGCAAAACCTCACCCATCTACTTCAAATGGGGGCATACCTTGCTGACTTGCGTGGGTGCTAGCATTGTTACCGTGTCCACCAAATTCTTGTCCAGATCTCTGAACTTCATAGGACGCTTCAAAGCGCGACTTTTCAGGTCTGGCCTCCAAAAGAACTTCCTCCACTTGGGTGCTATTAGGATGTACCGGCCGGAGGCTGAATTTAGATGATGTAGTACCCTGGGCATTAGGCTGGGTGGCGGGAATAGCCATGCAAGTCTGTAATGCCAGAATCTGCTGAACGCGTCGTGAAAGTAGGCGTTCGAGTCTGACAAGTCTAGCGTAACATAGTTTGCTACGACATGTGCTGTCTGTGATGCGAACAGGTCCAAGTCTGGTGTGCCCCACATACTGAACAGCCTCGATGTTTCTACGTCTGTTAGGTGCCACTCGGCGGCGGCACGATTCCTTGATAGATGATCGGCTTCTGTGTTCAAAAGCCCTGGTAGGTGATGAGGGCAAAGCACAATGTTGAGACGATCCGCCAGGCTCAGCAACTGACGGGTCAAGTTCAGCAGAAGACGCGATCGCGTTCCGCCTTCGTTTTTTATGTAAGCTACGACTGTCTTGTTGTCGCTCTGAAGAATCACTGTCGAATTCTGGAGCTGCACTGCTTTGCTGATATGACGGCTATCACAGCAAACATCTCCTTTAGATTGCAATGCCACTTGGTCTGATGTTCTTCCCATTGGCCCGTTATCATTTCGTTGTTCACCAAAGCCCCCCATTGAATGTTCGACGCGTCTGTGATGACGTGATTCGTGGACGTTCTCTGGGGATGGATTGCCGATTTCTGACTGACATTTTCCAGCCACCAGTTCAGTTCTGACCGTACCTCTTCTGGATACCGAATCTGCAATTGAGTTTGTTGCTGTGACGTTGTAGAGAACGGCAATGCAACCTTCCCCGGTGGGTGATGAAGGTTGCAAAGTTGAGATGACCTATAAGGCGTTGCGCCTGTTTTAGGTTCCAACTGCCGGTCGCGAGTCGTACTCGCAACATCTGCTGCATTCGCTGTATCTTGTCGGAAGGTAAGGACTTCGTGTTGGATTTGGTGTCCCATGCCACTCCTAGAAATTCGATAAACCTCGTTGGTGTAGTTATCGATTTCTCCATATTGATACAGAAACCCAAGCTGGTCAGAAACTGTATTGCAATTTCTACTTGAGCTGTTAGTGTATCTCGCTTCTGATGTACTATAAAATAATCGTCCAAGTAGACCACTAACCTTAGGCCTTTCTTGCGAAGTATTTCTGCCGTCCAATTTGTTACAGAGGCGAATATTCGAGGTGCTGCAGCTAGGCCGAACGGTAGACACGTCATCTGAAGCAGTTGACCTTGATAGCTGATTCTGAGAAACCTTCTGTGTTGCTTTCTTACAGGCAGGTGATAATAAGTCTGGCTTAGGTCTAACTTCACCATCCAATCTCCTCGTTGTAGAAAATTGGGCACTTGATGATGATTGACTAGATGAAAGTGCTTCGGCTTCATGTACTGATTTAGAGCCTTGAGATTGAAAATGGTTCGACTTTTTCCGTTGGATTTGGAATTATAAATAGAGGGGATATAAAAGACGGTGTAAGGGGAGCTGGCTCCAAGACTTTTTAATTGAATTAGATTTTGAATTTCTGTTGACATTAATTGCGATGTTGGGGTCTGATACTTTGTTAAAACATCTAGAGTCGGTAGAACCAATGGAGGAGTCTTGTTGAATGGTATTCTGAGACCTGTTATTAATTTCCGAATTGATCTGGGTGGATTGAAAAGAGCCCAAGTGTTTTGAAAGCGTCTCAGACAACCAGCTGAAAACCCTGTGTAGTCATTTATTTTTATATCCCGCTCTTTTACCCTCTGTTTTATATTTTCTCCCCCCCCTTATTTCTAGCCGACAAGATTCGCTCGGAGTCTTTGCTTTCGGCTTGTTTTGTCTTATAGCTATTGGGGCGGCTTTGAAATGGCTTAGTGTTAGCAGAAGAAGTCGAGGGTTCTGGCGATTTTGCGCGGGTGCGAGTAGAAGATTGGGTCTACTTTTGTAATTTATCTACCCCCTCACCCCAATTTTCTGTAAATATAATGATAACTGACCGGGGTCAAACATGTATTCGCAAGAAGGAGGTATTTTAGCCAAATCGTCTTTCATATACTTATATTTCAATTTTTTAGTGATATCCTTACGGCGTAATTCTAACACTTCGGCTCGTTTCCCGCAAACTATCTGAAGTATATCATGCGACACAGTTTTGTATTCAGAATCCTTACCAAATAACTGGTTTAACTTCTCATAAATAGTTGATGCATTAACTGAAATGTCAGCCGTGGCAGACCAATCAACAAGACTGTAACGCTGAATTTATAGCTTCATTTTTAGCCAAGAACGCGTTGGATAGCGCGGCAAAACTATGAAACCATCGTAAAGGTGTAAAGGGGTCCTCGAGACAACGTAACTCTTCGTTCACTCTAAGCTCGGTAAAGGCAGGAGACGCAATGTACTTTTTCTGAACTGCCGTATATCGAACTGCGTTCCATTCAGACGAGTTAAATCTTTGCATATACTTAATTTTATCAACACGTGATTGCTTTGCCTTTGATACGGTGGTTCTTTAATCGAAACGTTTAAATCTACGATACTACCCGCATTTAATTTAGGTGGATATAGAAATTGTTCACTGGCTGGTGGTGAAGTATTCAACATTTTTGATGTATGTGGCATGATATTAGATACGGGTACTTGCACATTTGAAAATGAGGTAGCCAAAAATTTGTTCAATTGACTTACCAATTGCTGTGACAATAAGTCAAACCTCTCATCCAGGTCCCGCGAACGGGAACGCTTTTGTCGTTTCCTAGGTGGTTCCTCTTGATCCGACGATCAATCCGAGGAACTATCATCACTTGGAAAAGTTTTTTCACTACGCGGGATACCCTCTTTACATTTTTTAACACTTAAAGGTAACGGAAGACAAACTACACTGTTTGAAGTTACTTTCTACTTAAATCTCGAAAGTTAATTTAAAATTAATTCAAATATTAATATTAAATTTATATAATTTTAAAATATTGAATTTTTTCGTAGCGACCATGTGCTCGGTTCGAAAAACGACGCAACAATGACTAAGATGGCGGCTTGCTTTGGTAAGGAGCTTAGTTGTTTAGCGGAAACGATAGGTGGCGCTAAAAGCGCGGCAAGAAAACGGAAGTGAACTACTTTTAGCGACCAAGCGAGGTGAAGGAAGTGACGTACTCTCATAATGGACTTCGGACGTCAATCGGAACGCATAATACCTATATAATGGTTTGTTTCTGCGGACTTTTGTGTTCAAAAATTTATAGGGTTAAAATATCACTTCATTCTTTCGCATTTCACTACATACCTAAGTAGGTACCTGAGTTAGGTTTAAAATAAAAGTAAAAAATATATAATTAACCTTTAAATGTTTATATATAGCCTACACGTGTACAATCTACTTTGTATTATTTACAGTGGCAAATTATGAAAAATTATAATTGTGATACTGAAATTCCAGAAAAAATGTGAACGCTACTGGCCACTGGCGGGCCATGACGAGCGCTTCGACTGCCTTACAGTCAAGTCCATATCGGAGACGCACTACGAAGAATATTTGTTGCGGGAGTTTGACATCTGCGATGACAAGACCTGCCGCACTGTATATCAATACCAATTCACGGTAAGAACCAGTTCCATTCCAATCGTGGAACAGCTTATTCGTAGGGTAAAAGCCGGATAGTTGCGCCAGGGGGATACTTGCCACGGTTTCGAATACACTATGATACGGATGTAAGTGGCATTAGCGTTTTACTATAGTTGTAAGTACACCTCCCATAGACCTCAGGGCCGCGTTAACCGTCACCATAGACGCAAGCGTTTCACTCGTGCAAGCGAAAATCTTCCGCGGTGAATCTTCGACAGGTGTCGAACTTATATTGGTAAGTTATTTCTGTGTAATATTTTTGTTACTAATTGTGGTTTCAATCCATTTTTTATTTCTTTGCGTGCATTAGGCTTTACATTGCAAAGTTTATTACGTATTTTTGTGACATAATTATTATTTATTTAGCAAATGAAAAGGGCAAGTATCCGTATCAAAAAGGATAGTTGCCCTAGAAACTTGTGCGGATAGTTGCTCTGGGGGCAACTATTCGCAACTATGAATTCTTTCACGAACAAAGGCAAATATTTTCTATTTGTGTTTTTTTATTCATTGTGGCTAAGTTACTTAGCTAGAATACAATAAGTATTTAGGTCGTGTGTTCTAGGCCCACCTGTGTCAGTACTTTTTTCAGATTATTTATTATTTTTATTTTTATACCACTTAAAGTGGCAGATATGCACTTAATGGAAAGAGGTTGCCGTGGCCTATGGACGTACGTAACCCCAGAGTTTATTCTACCCGTTAATAAAATAAAATTACTAATTAATTAACTTTTTAGGTGAGCAAAATGCCTCGTAAGTATCAGCGTAAAGCCGGCGTGGTGCCGCGTCACATAAGTTGGACAGAGGAAAGTTAGGTCTTGCATTCCAAGAGTTGGATAAAGAAAGGAATCAACTAAATATCGCGAATGTACGGGATATTTGTATAACGTTAATTAGAACTTAATAAAAGATTGCAATAAATAATAAAGACTGGTTGAGTAAATCGATATGAATTTGTTTTTCATCAAAAATCATTGTGAGGCGTCTATCCCCGCATGAGGCAAGTATCCTCTCAAGTATTATTTACGTTAGGCAACTATCCGCTAGAGTGGGCAACTATCCTCTCTTTGAGAGGTCAAATAAAACAGGTTTTACTCAAAACCTATAATAACTATGTTCTTAACAATAGGCTTCTATAGTAGCTCAAAGACCTATAATTTGATAAACACCTTGCAATATTCTTATTAAGCACATATTTCTTAATTATATAGCTTTGTTGAAAAGTGGCGCAACTATCCGGCTTTTACCCTATGCTCGTGACACATGTGTTAACGTTGATACTTATTAGACATGCAGCCAGTTCAATTTGTGTATTTTTGTTTACTAAAGTTTTGTATTTTAATGACTTTTCTAGGCATGGCCCGACCATGGTACGCCTACAGACCCAGACGGGGTGTTAAATTTCATAGATGACATCAATCACCGAATGAAGCAAATCTTACTAGACACAGACACAGCACCCGAACAGGTACAACATAATCATGTACATTATTTAATCAACCTCACCAAACAACTTTGTAAGTACGGTAGGACTAGGAACTGCCTCAGGTTTTACTCTAGGGGCTGGGAGCCTCGAATGCTACCGGCCGGTAACCACCATAAATGTTTAATCAATCAATCAATCAATTGTTTAATATCCCTAATGAAAGAGCACTAAAATATCCTCTTTCATTAGGGATATTAAACAATTGATTTTTTACAAAATTAACTGCGTTTAAATTGTGAAGAGGTATGTCATGTGACTGGAAAAATGAATTAGTTGTCCTAATGGCTTATCAACTTTGGTACATTATGTTGGGGTGTTCTAGAACTAAAAGGATGAATCAGTTATTATTTGAAGTTTATGATATCTTGTGCAAGTGCTGCAAAAACAATCATCTTCTAAGATGATGTGGTCAATAAGACGTAATGATGATACCTACTATATTACTTAATATATTACTTACTTATATCTTACCTGTCATAGCGTATGTCTGTATGTCTAGCGTATAATCCATGAGTAGAATTTACTAAATATGGAACAATTTTATAAGTTTCAGTTTTCATGTTTCAGAATATTCTATGTGTCCACTGCTCAGCTGGCGTTGGCAGGACTGGCACCTTCATAGTACTCGACATGCTAATAGATAAAATAAAATCACCTGGTGAGAGATGAATGATGAGTTAATTACCTCTTGATAATAATTCACTAAGTAGTTTATATTATTATGTAACGTTAATGTACCTACGTAATGTTTATGCGAGTTTTGCTGGTTTTTGCGATTGTTTATGTCAATTGTAATTAGCTAGTAATTGCAAATACTTACCTACTTGAATCATACCTATCAGCTAATGCGATTGTTTAATGAAAATGCTAATCATTTTGCTTGGTAACTCCTGATTTTTTGCTTATTCAGTACTTGTATCGTAGGATTCAACTGTGAAATTGACGTCCACTCTACGGTGAAACTGGTTCGGGCTCAAAGAAATGGGATGGTGCAGAACAAAATGCAGTACAGATTCATATATCTAGCGCTGCAGGAGTACGTCAGCAATAGGAACGTGAAAATTAGGAAAAAGGTAACTCTTACTTCCTAGGCTTGCTAGGTAACATCACACAATACAAGCGTCTAGCTTAGTGGTTAAGAGGTCCGCCACAAGATTCCATCCTGGTCATTACGCTACCGACCTAAACCCACTCTTAATACAATTCATTGAGCTTAGCTGGAGGGGTTAGAGGAAATATTAATAATTATAATTTCGGTTCCTAATATTCTTTAAAAAAATACATTAAAATTATAAGAACTTACATTTGCCTGCTGTCCGTTTAAAAAGGTCCTGAAAATTCGAGGACTATAATTTATGTGAACGGGTCATAGAGCTTAATTGCAGTATCTACCTATACTCCATTTGTTCAGGTACCTAGTTATATAACGGTAAACAATCTTGTAGTAACTTTTTATAATAAATAAACTAGGCTAACTAACTGACTAACTAGTGGTTCGATACCAGTAATTAGTCTTTAAAATGCGTTCCGAAGAAGGAAAGTATTTTTATTATGAGTTTTTAAATAAATCATGTTAAAAAGACACATCAGGATTGTTTACGCTAATTTAAGTACCTAACCATAAGGACTTTAAAGGAGGTGCGGCAAGTGTGTAAGGCACAGATAGCCTCCTGAAAGTAGAAGTCTTATGTGGTTTAATTGCTGAGAAATATAGCGGGTTCACATTTCTGTCTACCGCAGAGTAAAAAAGACGTGAGTATATAAATTTGTATGTAATGTACACATGAATGACTCAACCAATTTGCTTCGGTCCTCACAGCCTAGGTAGGTATTACAAAATACTGCTAAAAATCGATGTCCTTTCCCGCTTGATCTCCCATCATCTACTACATCCTGCACTACAACCATGACGTTACTTCGTTCCAGGTATACACATCAGATGCGTAGCAACAGAACAGAACCAAAGTGATTTATCAGCCATATGATAGTGGTCGTATTTATAAACTACCTAATAATTACATGTCTGTGTATAGTGCACACAGACATATCAGTCAAAGTAATATTAGATATAAGGACCTATTATAATAAACTATTATTAAATATTATATTTTGTATTTTCATCACCATTGGTATACTTACCTGTAATAGATCCTCAATAACGTGGAGGAGGAGGACCTCTACATCCTATGTTGTCCGTTCATGTGTCTGTCTGTCAAGACATTTTTCTCGGGAATGCTTTAAGTATATTATGTGGATTACCTACATGGCCTATTAAGGGTGCAAAGACCATTATAACGGCCAAGAACTGAATAAAACTCCGATCACAACTGTGTTTATTTATTTCACATTAAAACATTTTCAAGCTATGTCGAATTAACTATAAGTTAATACATAATAATAATGATCTTCCTTTATAAATAAACAATAATAATATTTAATCATTATTTTTAACAACAAAGTAGAATAATAAGGTATGCTTTAAGCTTAAAATAATTTTAGTAAAAGTCATTAACATCGATAAATTATCGAAATGAATAATAATTTAACTATAAAAATCATTCAATTAGTATATTTTCCATAGTTTTCATAAAAACATTATTACATACTAAAATTAATCTATGAATAAGAAAATTATGCATTTCATAAATATATACATCAAAAGCATTACACAAGTAATTTGGCACATTTTGATAAACCATAACAAGACCAGACGGGTACAGCAATGGTAAGAATAATTGAATGTGTTCCAAATAGAGGCAGGCGGTTCCAGCACCACCTACCTTCAGTTTTAACTGGTAAGTAAACAATTTTTGATATCACAAACATAGGCTTCATTTCAATAAAATATTATCAATAATGAATTAATATAATTAAACAATTCCATTATGTAGATACGATCATCGTTATACATTATTACATTATACGGACAACACGGATTCACAAGAGTGCTAAAAGATTTTATTTGGGAAAGAATAATACGTTCCTACACATTAATTACATGTTGTTAGATCGAGCAAAGCAGACTGTAGTCTGAACAAAACATAATATATCTAAACGTTTTAGGAATTATAGTGTACAATAACCCATCAAAATGAATCCAGCCCAAAGTTAATAATATTTGTTAGAATCCGCTTAAATATTATTCTGTGTTCAAATTAAGACCTAAGTGCTTCGAACTGTGCATAAGTAATAGAATACATCTTAGTATTATAGTATAACATGTTTTCGCATAATCGTGATTGGCAACGAACATTAAAAAAGCGCACACATTTTGTTTTTATATAGATTATTATCTGACTAATGATCTAGACTATTAGTACATTTTCCTAATGTAGATAAGATATTTTATATATATATATTTCGAGTCTAAAAATAACTTTTAAATGAATTTACATTTTTATATCACTCATAATTTCAATTTGACTTAATTTTTACTATAGAAATTAATGAAATATAAAATGTTTGGATAACTATAGTTAATATTTATGACGGAAAGTCATTCGACTATTTGCTCTTAAGATGTTCCTGGCATCAGCAAAATACATTGAGATAGATTTATAAAATTATATTATAGCGAATAAAATGTGTCGCTAAACACTACCAATGGAGTTACCTTGAAAAATATGATCCTAATGTACCTAACGTAAAAATATATGAGATTTAATAAAAAATAAAAAGTAATTATATAATTTAACCTTCAGTCGAAAATCTGATGTATTAAGGTCGTTTTAAAGTGGTATCCGATACAATATTACTTTAAAATTACTAACCGTCAAAAATATTATACATAGTTCAGTTAACAGAAGATGAAATTTGGTTGCTACTAGATAGTTGTGCCTACAACATAGGTACATTTCGTTGTATTAGAAACAGTACCAAGATTCAATTTCTATAAATCGTTGCTTATTTTCGAAAATTACACGAGTATAGGAGTTAGTAAAAATGAATTTGGCACTCACTAATAGAGATAAAATCGTTAGAGTAATTAGAAACATTAGGATCTAGGTTAGGGCATAGTGACACCTAAGAGTGATTTACCTATTTACATTAGTGGGTCGATAAACACGAAAGATGATATTACATATTATTATGTCTCCGTAGGACTTGTCAGGTTGAAGCAATGTAGATAGATATAATGCGAATCGCGGAGCTATGGTATACAATGTACTGCACAGTTAAATATTATTTATGGACATCAATGTATTTTTTTTTCTTTTTCTTTATGCGACATTTAATAATTTATAATTAACATTTAATTTCTTTAGGTCATTTAGCTTGCAGTATTGTTATTAGATAATCTTTTCTGACGTGGCTGCGAAAAGAGGTAATTAAAAGAATTAGTGAAACTTATGTGAAACTAATATACATAGGTAATTGGTAGGTACAATAAAATCTTAAGCTAAACATGTGGGCATAAGGTTTTATTTAGTGCCTTGATTATAAACAAACTTTATCAATTAGACAGATATGAAGGAACGACTACAAGGTCACAGAATGTCAGTCTCGTAAACCTTATTGGTAGTGGCCACAACCTCTGGTTTTTCCGGCACACCTGCATCTGCACTGTGTTTGCGCTCGCAGTCGGCCACTAAGTGCGTCATGCTGCCGGAGATGTTCGCCGGCGCCATATTCAAGCTCATTTTGCTCAGTAAGTTTGACTCGCTGCCCGTTTTTTTCAAGTCTAGCTGCGCGGGAGGTGGCAGCGTGGGTCCACTGCGCTGTATCATTTGAAGGCGGGCATACTGTTCTTGAAGCGCCTTCTGCTTCTTCAGTAGCTCCAAATGGCGCTGCTCCAGGATTGTCTGTCGAGATGCGGCCTTGTCGTCATCGGAGGAAGGATCTGATGGAAGTGGATGGCAAACATCGGTGTCGTAGCGCGGCTCAGGCGGCGACGCGGGAGATGTGGGTGAGGCGAGCGGAGAGCGCGACGTGGTGCGCGGCGGCGGCGGCGGCGGCGCGCGACGAGAGGCCATCGCCAGCAGCTCGGGGTGGCGCTCGGGCACGGGCGGCTTGGGCGGGTGGTGGCCGCGCGCGCGCACCGGCGGCGACGCGTCCGTGTCGCTGCCGCTCGGGTACGAGTGCAACCGGCGAAGGGGCCCCTCGCCGCGCGCGCCGCCGTTCGCTGCCGTCGGTTTGGCGAAGGTCTGAAGCTCGTCTAATAACGCATCGAGGGCGTTCTCGGCTCGCAGGTCCACTCCCCGGCCCGCACCGCCTCGCCCGACGCAGATGCCGCCGGCGCCCTGCGCACCATTCCACGCACTTCTAGCTGTGCCCGCCAATCTCCAACAGACATTATTAAAGCGCGGTTGCAAGTAAGCTCCCCTCGCCCTTCGAGGGTCCACAAATGTATATAAGTATCCAAGAAATTGGGAAGCGCACTGCAACCGCTCTTATAATACATAACCACACTTATCGAAATAACATTTAGAAACAATCATTCAAATAAAGATCCGTTAAGAACACTTAGTTTTGACAATTATTTATATATAGCTAGATTGATTAGTGCTGACACATCACATTCAGAAAGAATAAAATAAAGAAACCAATAAGGCGAATGCCTCTCTTTCTTGCCGTCGAATAGTCGAACTATCCGACATAGGAACCCATCCTCAAGTTCCATATTTGAATGTAATCCAAAAGAAATGCTCCCGGAGAATGTCCGATTCGACGACAAGAAATGAAAAGGAATTTGTGTGGAGCGGCCTACTTCTAGTGGTAAGTAAAACCGAAACGTAGCGGTCATCGGACGTGACCATTGGACAGGCGAAGAGTAATTACAAGAGATACATATTGACATACATAAATACATTTGATTCATAGTGTTATTACATAAATATACTACTATATCCATTTAATTTTGTGTCTTATCAAAATGCATAAGTGTAAGTTAATGTCAGGGACTTATTAACTCTTAACAATTGTGGTGATTTTGCCATAAGTCAAAAATTTTATAAAGTGTGTTAATACGAAATATAAATTTAATTTCAACAACTTCTACAAAAAGGAAGCTAATGTCAAAGTGACACCGTAATTAAAACTAAACTACTCATAATAAAGCCCAAAGTGAATTACTGCAGTCACTACAAGGTAAGTAGGTATGAATAAACTTGAACCGTATAAAATGTGCAGTAAGGTAAGGTATTATTTATTAATTTAAATAATCATGGAAATCACTTATGTAGAAGCATATAAATGTTGATATAATTACCTGCATTCCGAAGGTGTGGGTTAGTATTTTATATAATTTTATTATTCAAGTGTACTAAGAGTAGACGATTGTAGAAGTCGGCAAGACCATTTGCATGTATCTTTCATAATTAGAAATAATAAAGAATGCTGACTGGACTATACTGTCCGGTAGAAAGGAAGGTAAGAAAAAAGGTGGCGTACGCCTTGAAGGTAAATGATATCTAATAGAACTATGAAGACGATCTAAGAAGGTTGGTAAGGCATTTTATTCATTTCCAGGAGTTCTGGGCTGTGAGCTGCTCCTGATATCGAGAATGCACTGCAACAGAAACAAAAAACAGCACGATGCACAAACTATTGTGTTAAAAGCTGCTATAAAAAATACAACATGCGTTATAACTATGCGACGACGATGTTTTCATATTTCACACACCCAAATCATGAATAATTTAATTTGAAACAAAGATAAATGAATACGTAATTAAAAAAAAGAAATAAATTGAACCATGGAAATATGAACACACGTCAGTGTAATTAGGTTCTAGTGCTTTATAAATCACCCTTAAATAAAATACTTTATTGCCAAACCTGCATGCATCGTACCCGATTCAAACATGATTTTGTTAAAATGCTTTTTTGATGTGAAAGAATAGACAATGTTCTGAGCGAGAGTACGAGCGCAGGTTATATACTGATTCAATATATTGAGTGGCACACAGCTTACGAACCGCATGCAGCGTGCTCTTCGAGTTAGATTATACAAAAATATGTAGCAGTGGAGACCGGCAACAGACAGTCTAGTTATGCTCGTAATAGTTCCAAGGTAATCTTATATAATCTCTTCGTAAAATAGATTTCTGCCTAAAATATTTGACAATTTTCCAGTAACACGTAATTGGATGTGGTTATCATATTATCAATCTCCTCTACTAGTTGATAAAGTAGGCCCAATTAAAAATTTTGAAGATTAGTCATGTAAATAGGGAAAAATGCCAATTGCATGGTCGTATTGATATTGAAAGACTTCTTTAACACTCAACTTTCAACTGTGGACAATACCTACTCTAACACTATAATTTGTGGAAAGAAGAATTGTAATTACGTTAAATATCACTAGATCAGTTGAAAGCTGCGTATCAGGCCTAAAATACCTAGATATCGTTAAAAGTGCCGTCAAAAGTGAGTTGTATACGATTTAACAAGAAACACTTTTAAAGATATCTATTTAGCTTATATCTTTATTGCTTCGATAGATAGGCACATATTTTGTCTGAACACTACGTTTTAATAAAATAAGCATGCGTACCGATTTTTTCAATACTCTCTGAACTGGAAAAAATATGCAAAATGTCTATAAGTCTTTCCAATATATCCTTTACGCACACAGTTTTGGACTAACTTTGTTTATGTAAAGCAGATCGTATTAAATTAGTGCATCAACATGCCTAGATTAATATAGCAAAAATTTGTGATATAAAAGTTTATATAAAATAGATAATGGCAATATTTTGAAAGTAAAATATTTTAAGTAATAAAGTAAATACGGATGTGGAACAATGAAAATATAGAAATAAAATATTGAAACGTAGTTTATGAATAATAATAATGGATATATAACGAAGAGATTTATTACTCGTTAATAACTATAGCTTCTCTGAAGTATTGTGATTCACGCCAGGCATACTATCATCGGAGGAGGACCGGTACCATCACGGAAAAAAAACCATGAAATACATTGTTAAAAACTCGTCATTAATGACACAATGTAAAATATAGGCATAAGGCATAGTAGGCATTAGGGCAAAAAGACGTTTGCGGCCTGCGTGTCCGGCGACCGGGTGACATGATGTGCTTTCATCCTTTCCTTACACCTTCTCCTTAACTGGTAACCGATGCATTACATCTATAAGGTATACTTATATTGAGTCCATATGAGTCATCTATAATGATGAAATGGAACACCTACATTAATAAACAGATGGTCGTATAAAGGAGGCTTACAGAAAAGACTTTGATGTTTAGTTGATCCAGTCGGAGCGTAATAACCAAAAATCGGAATGGCACAAATTCTGGTGAGGTAGTGCGTAGCAGGTCCTTCTAATTATGTTTGATATGATTGACATGTTGTTAAAATTGGCATTGTTTTCCGGAAGCAAGGATTATAAAATGCAACATTTACGGATAGTGCATTCATTGGTTGCAGGGATATGTGCAAAAGAATTTTAAGATTCGTTGTATTCTGAAAGTATTACATCACACTCTGTCATTTTACGTAAAACACTTAACTTACCTACATAATGTCACTTGTACATACAATGGTGGGTAGCTAATTAAGACCAATTGTCGTGTGTTTTACATGGGTTGGGTTTGGTTTGGTAAGCGGTGTAGTTATCTAGGTCTCCCAATCTTTCCTCGGATAGGAATAGGTGCTCATTTTATAATCACCTTTTTGGCACAATTTATCATTTTTCTTAAAGGTCCAAGCTCGATAATTCCATTAGGGAGCTTGTTAAAAAAGTCTACATTCTTAGGTACCCTGAAAAGAAGTACAATTTTTTTGGAGTCTTACTAACACAGACTGTGAGATTGTTTTTGTCTTTTAAGTTATGCCTGCCACAAACTCTTAAAATTATACTTTTAATATTTTTTATTTACATACGGTATGGTTTTCGAAGATAAAGGAAAGAAATACATATCTATTTATTTAAACTTTCCTCGGAGAGAAGCTTCTGGGCCCAAATTATAAAAAAAATCACACAGCTCGCTTTTGTAGTACAAATATTGTGATTGAATCCGTTTAAAACAGTAGAGTATTTATAAAAAACTAGCCCAAAATACTATGAAAATAGCTGAAACAAACAATTCTAGCTATATCCACGTCTGTTAAAGTCCTACTCTTTTTACAGCATAGGAAGCCAATTTTAGTTTACTGCCTATTTTTTCTAACTGTTATTCCCACTGATGTTTGGCGTGAATACTCAGTAGGTCTGAGTATGAGAATACTATCGATTCCACAAGGATTAACACTCGTTCATTGAGTTGTACATTAGTTTTCACCGTATGTAGCACTAAAGGCCTCTTAGTTAAGGCCTCTAGGGCCTAACCCTAGAACAAAATTGTTATGACGTTCGCACACACTGAATAGGTACAGTATTTACAGTACGTACCTGTTCAGCGACAAGCAAGGCAAGCCATGATAGTCAAGTAGGCAAATGTAAGTGCGTAGAGATGAGGTGAGAAGTGAAAATGTACATAATCCAAATTGATTGTGTTTTAAAATATGAAATGATGATCAGAAGCACCGGAACCGTCGTGGTATGTAAAAACACAAGCAAATCATGGGTTATTGAGACGTTTATAATTACATATATACAATATTATATATTTCTTATGTAATTATAGTTTATATATGTTTATAATTATAAATTATTAAGTTTCAAAAGGCATTAACGAGAAACTGCTATAATGAGAGATAAATTTCATCCACTCAACATCCAAATAATATTTTCTGATAAACAATTTGGTTGCGTTAAATTGTTTGAAGATTATTTTACGAACAGGAGAAGTAGTTTATGATGAAAACTTTTTAAACCTATGTTGTGATTATAAATAATTATACATTTCAGAATACTTTTTTATTATTTAATTTAAAGAGGTTTTAAGATTTTACAGATTTATCATTTATCTTCTACTTATCATTTAACATAAACTTTACAACGAAAAATTTGTTGCATTCCATACTTTGACAGAGTGTGACGAATTCAATTTGAAAATAATATTTAGTTCTATATGCCAATTTCAGTTTTTATTCAGTGATGAACTCATGAAATTCGTAAATAATAAAATTTTGAGGCCAATCAGATGAGTACCCAGAATACACAGGTTTAACTGGAGAAATTCAAAATGCGCGAGTGGTCTTATAACCATAGGATAGTAGAATAATAAGTGTAAGCATATTTACAGTATGTATCTAAAGGTATGCTAGTAAATAGGTAGGTAGTTAGGATAAGCTCAAAACAGGTGCGAAAAACATGCTATTCTTGTGTGTCTGAAATCAATAGGGGCTATTCTAAAAGTGAAAATTGGGTTATGCTTTATAATTGATATATAAACTAAGGGATGATGTGTTGAGCAAACCAAATAATCTATCACTTCGCAAATCAACCGAAGTGTTGGAAAAAAATGCAAATTTTATAACTCTTGGCAAACCTGCAATTGTTAAGCGCATAATAGGTAAGTACATTTATATATTATAGCATCTGAAGGGATCTGTCTGCAAAGAAATTGGTATAATATATCAAATTATGTGCTTTATAAATCTGACAATAATTATATTGTCTTATTGTAATTAAAGGGTCATTTTATTACATTTTTAGGATATTAAAGATGCATTTGCATTCTTCCTGCATATTTAAAATGGTCGTTACTTTTAAGTTTTAGAAATATAATGTCTTCAATACCTTGTTATGGGTTTGGGTGATATGACAAGTGCTATCTGATGCACAATCTTCAGAAGAGGGGCCGGCGGTGAAAGTGGAGCTTTGCGAGGACACAGGTGAGATGCGACCATCCGCCAAAGGGAGACGTTGCTCTTGAACGCAAGCGAGGCTGCCAAACCAAATATACTCAATATTCAATAACATAAATATATATTTATTACTATCTATAGTCCATTTGTTTAGGTACCTACTTAAATAAACGTAAACAACTTATTGTGTCTTTTTAAAATGTTTTGTGTAAAAACTCAGTACACAAATACTTTTCTGCTTAGTAACGCGTTTTGAAGATTAAAAACCTATATCGAACCGAACTAAGTTAGTTAGCCTAGTTTATTTATTTGACACGTGATTTTCAAAAAGTTGCCACAACATTGTTTACCTTTATTTAAGTACCTTAACAAATGGAGTATAGATGCAAAAATACGTAACTATATACAAATATACTTATTTTAAAAGTATACCGTTTTAAAGTAACCAGCGTTCCAGTAAGTTTCTTGCATCGCCGTAGAGCCAGTTCCAAGCGTTCAGGCTCCTCTTCCAGCATCTTCTCTTTACGCACTACCTGAATTTTTATAAAAAATAATGAGTACAAAATATGTCTGCCTGTTATTTTAACTTTGTGCTTTATCAATAGCAATGTTTGAACGCTCCATGCAAATGGTAGATCTATTGGATCTACTGCTAGTAACTCGAGAACTGTTATAGTCAACCTTGAATGGAATGGAAGTGATGGCCATCCAAGGGGTCGTAGCCCCTTGGATGGCCATTTTTTTATAGTATAACTACTTCACGTGATATAATAATGCTCAAATCAAACCAACTTCTCACCTTTTCCATTTCAGTAGACAATCGAGCTTTCATAGTTTCTTGAAGAACGGGGAATTTTAATTTCCATTCCGCAACAGTTTTACTGCTCTTGGAGAGTACCATCGCAATGCGCTCAATATCTGCCATGTTAACACGAGTTTCCCTAAAAGAAAAGTTTTATGTTGTGTACTATTGCCATGGTTTACTGTATGACATAAAGTAATTAATCAGGAATGCGGTCTACTTTATATGCATTATTAGCCTATTGTTATAAGCGTCCATATATTTACGAGGTACATAGGTAATCGCTAATCATAACAAATTTGATCATTCAAAAATCATCTAAGTAAGTGGTAATAAGTAGAACATTACTTGTTAGCTGCTTGTCCACGCAGGCGTTCAACTGTAGCTTCGAGCTCATAGAGATCGTTTTCAAGAAGCAATAAATCTTGACGATAGAGTTCCTCCTCTCGTGTCAGTTGCTAACATAGGAACAAAAGTTAAGTGTTAAAAAATATGTGTGTAAATATCTATATTTCTACAATTTTCCAAAATAATTCAATATAAATACATACAGAGTCAGGATCGTGTTCACAAAAACCAGCGGCTAGTGCACCAATCTTGACGATTGTTTCAGACATAAGCTGGCGCATCTGTATGGCATGGGCCAATGTCGAGCGGCGCAAATTACGAGTCTGTGAATTAAACCACTTCCAACTTAATCTATGAACTTATACAGGCATTTTCAAAAATATTATTCGCAGACGCTCATAATTCGCATTTGAAGCATTTGTTAACAGTCGCTTTAGTTCAAGGTTTACTCTTGTATTGTTTAACTTACCTCAATACGCAGATCACGGCTTTGGGTTTGCAAAACACGCAGTTGATTGAAGAAATCAGGGCTGACATTGATGGTATACGTCCTTTGAGGCACAAGGACAAGTTGTTGTCCAACCAGGCCCGCTGGTTTTGGTGGCGGTGCAGGCTTCAGGCGATCGCGTTCTGAAATACAATTTTAAACATTGCCACACATTAATAAATGTCGGAGTCTTAACATTATATAAAGCTAAAAATGAAAGCGTGACATCTTTGCTATAATACCTTGGCGATAGACACACCAGCTTAGTGTACTTTATTCAACATCATTCAAAGCTGTTGTCAAGCTTTTATCGAATGATTAAAAGTGGTATCCGCCACCATGTTATTAGGTACTTATTAAATTCCGGCATAAGTGAAAGCGATAATGGCATAGTTATTTTAGTATCTCCACTTTCATATCAGAACATGAATTTTCAAATATCTATTGATGCAAAAAGTTACCTTGAGAAGACGTCCGTGGCAATGTAGAAGATTTGATTGCCGGTTTTGTTGGTTTTGTATCAGCTTGTTATGGCAAAGAAGTAAGCGGAAAGAAATCAAATACAAGAATTATGAACATGGTTATGATTTTAACTACGAATGATCAGAAAAGATATACAGCAGAGGGTTCGGTCAGCTTCGAGAATGACGTGATAATGTCGCTGAATATGATAATTTAATAAATTTTCACTTCATTCTCAAAATAACTTACAAAGGCTATTAACGTGGGAACCGAAGATGTAGCCATTCTTGTCGATCGATGGAAAATAATGATGCTAAATCATAAACAAATTAAAATAATATATCTCAATTGGGAGTAAATTGGTAATGATTGTATTATGTAAAAGGATCGATAGGTATCATTTCAAAATAGGGATTTGATCGATAGCCAGCACTTTTATACAGTTCAATAGAAGTGGACACATTAGTCTATATAAAAATGTTAGCATCAAAAAGATCCGATGATACCAAAAATGTTTGAAATAGATATAAAAACATATAATACGTATTACATCTATATAGATAAGAAATTGTATAGCCGAATCATGTTCTCCATATGAGGGCTCTGCGTTCTCGTGTTGACTACGACAAGTGTCAGCCAAGAAAGGCACTGGAGCTTTGTGTGTCATGTTACAGTTGCCGTGTACCTCTAGGAAAGACCACCACCGAGGGCATACTTATCAGATATAATAGATACTCTATTCACCCTTCCCGTTTTTAACTACGTAAATTGACAAAAAATGCAGTCAATTTCCAATTTGCAATTTGTTTTATATATACAATTTCAATTGTATGCATACCTGAGTGCTGGGGCGAATGCTGTTTGGGAGAACTCATGTCTGGTGGATCATCACTAAATGATACGGATTTCTCAAACGACACAGATTTTTCTGAAATAACAAATGTTAATTGAGTCAGTCGTTTGGTCAATACAAGTTATTTTTGTTATTGTTTCTTGATAAAGCCTTAATGTATTAATTAACAACAAACTACTGGGTCATGTCTGTACATTCAATTATAATATAAAATAAACCTGATCCATAGATTAGTTGTGTGTGAAAAAGATGTGTGGGATAATAAGTATATGATTAAGTGCATCACACTGAGATCCAAAAACACTGGATTAAAAATTAAAAGTGTTATTAATTGAAATGAGTGTATAAAAAAATTGTATATCAAGATTAAATAGTGCAGTGGCTTATAAATGTATCAAACATAGTACAACCACGATATTCTTATTTTATATAGGTATAGGTACTGATCTACCTTTATTAAATCTGAACATAAGGTGTTTAAATAAAGGTAAAGATCTGCAGTTCAAATAATATTTAAATCAAAGAAAAAAAATATATACTATAGACACAAAAACCTAATTTTACAACCCACTAAACTTACGAGTTCTACCAAATTAAAGGAAAATTATAACTAATTGGCGAGCCCTATTAACATCTTTGTTTAATTTATAAATAGCCACAAGTACCTACGTGTATGGCCACAGAACAAGGAGTACCCGTGCGCTTCACGAGTACCTACCATTAGGTTCTGTGCTCTGCGCGTCACCACGTTTGCTTTGAGTAAATTTAGCAATGATTAATCTACAATAAAGCCTTCACTAGCATAAGACTCATGGTGATTTCATACCTAGAATCACACTAGCGATTATTATAAATACAAAATTATGGCATAAGTTCTCACAGCGTTGATGCTAAACTAAACGATTGTCGTAGTGATCAATGAAATGAAAATCACAGTATAACCAAGATAGAATAAAAATAGATGCATTGAGCCTAATACGATTGCTTATAATCAAGCTGAAAATAAGTAAAAATATCACTCGATTTAGCAAGCAAGCGTTCGGTATGATAGTGATACGGTCGTTAGATGCATTGCGAATGTCATTAGTTACGTTATTCATCCACAATATTATTGAATATATTATAACTGTTAACACGAAGTGACGCTTTCCCTGACCACCGCGGCACCGTCGAAACAAAATGTGCGGAAGCATCACTGTCACCACATTTACTTGGATGAAAATGGAATGTAGTAGTAAAACCCACAATTTGCGGTTTTGTTTGCCTCCATAACATAAAATTGTTAACTCAACGGTATTAAAAGACAGCTTCATGCTTCAAACGCAGGAAGTTGTAGAAGATTAAACAGATAAACGTTATATTAAAATGTAGGTATGTCTTAAATAGTTTCCTGATTTTATGAACATAAAACGTTTCCTTTTGTTTCTTTTGTCCTATGAGTCTGACATTAGTAGTGCATTAACGCTTACTATCAATACCGCCTCCAATCACACTTACGAAATTTATCCCTCCCTAATTTAGGAGGTCGCTCCGCAGTCGAAAATCGCGCCCCATCTGAGTAGAGGAAACGCAGGCCATATTAACATTCGGTTTTCGCTAAATTTTAATGAGCCGGATGGTAAAGTCAATGTGAAACATTACTAATAATATGATCTCTAAAATTTTCGGTTATCCAACTTAAGGTTATCTTAGAAGACAAGACCGCACCGTACACCGTACTTACTACATAATCTATAACGAACACGGTGGGATCTAGGTAACGGAGCGGATTGGATCGTTGATCATTCATTATTTTTCTTTATTTTACATAAATGTATTTAACATTTTGAATTTATGAATTCGAATAACATCAAATATGGTTAAAGGAATCAATCACGACATTCTTTTACGCGACGCACGGGCTGCTAAACAAATATAGCATTATTAAATGACGTATTAGTTTAGATTTTATTAGGTTATAATATACCTAATTTTATTTAATCAATAGAAATTTAATGAAAACTGAGAGATAAATATTATTGAAAATCAACCTTATTTCAATAACTTCCTTATACTCTTCTAAAAGTATGTTTGTACTTACACATAAGTCATGATATCCTCAATTTTCTTTTATACCTATCTCTCATTATTTTCCGAAATAAAAAGTATATAATACCTGAACTAGCAAAAGACATCTTATTTTGTTCTCTAGTTAGTTTCATCGCTTGCTTGAGTAACTGAAATATTCACACATCATAGAGGGATTGAACACTCACCTTGGCCAGCTGGTCGAGGTGGCTGCTGGTATGCTTGGTACTCTTGTCGGGGAGCCACGGCAGGTGCAGGGGACTGCGACTGATTTGGAACTTGCAGAGCTTTTTGTACAAGCCCGGTCAAGTTAGCAAGCTGTCGCTCCATTTTTTCGACACGCAGGCGTTGCATTTCATCCAGTTGGGGCCTGCAAAAGCACCATAAAGAAATCCTATCTATCCATCACGCAGGAGACTTGTTTTATGTTCCCCTTTGTGAAACTCAAAATTCGCAAGATAGTATCGCAAGATTACGCATAGCCCAGAGTGAATATTGTGGCCACAATATCGCGTTGCAAAGAAATATCATGGGTAGAGGACTAGATTTATAATATAATCCGAAATATAAATTGAGCAAGAACGAAAGATAGTATTTCGTGATCCTCCTGGATCCTGGTTTAGTAAAAATAGACCGCAGATGTAATCCTATTCTTCAGAATGATTTTCAAAGACTGACTCAACAAGCAGCTATAAACCATAAAATAAAGTAAAGAAACATTCTTTCTAAGGAATGATTGTCTCCCTTTATAAATTATGTTATATAGTGTTTGGCGGATTTTATCTTGACTTTTAGGATAATATGTGTACTACATTTTAATATGCTCGACATTTGTGACTGATTTGCTGCACTTAGTTACCTGGCGTCGTATGGAGGACGAGGCATTGGCCTCGGAGCGGTAGAGATTGGGTTGACCCCATACATCTGATATGCGTCATCGATGATCACACTATCACTGTAAGAAAACACATGTCACGACCTTTAATTTATTACAAATTAAATGAGACAGACTTTTCGGATTAGGAAAAGACATCTTTCGCCTTAATGTCTGTTCAAAATTATAATATGTATAATCGACGAATTCTGTGCCGTGGCAGTAGTGAACGCGTCTATTACGCAGGAGGCGCGGTTTGATACCCGCTCAGTGCATAATATTTGTATACACGAATATGTATTTGCATTGTTTTGGGTACTTCTATAACATATAAATAAAATGTATATTCGTATGTTTATCCGCATTCTAGAATCCTTATCACAAGCTATGCTTACCACGGGTCTAGGTGACGTTGTGTAGATTGCTCGAAACAAAAAAAACATATTTTTAAGCTCTATGCTCCCTTATTCTCATGTTTGAACGATAAATGTAAAATATTATTTCGACTTTTCTACCTTTTTATAAGAACTTCAGTACAGCAATTATTTAAAATAATCTTAACAACACAGACAGCTAGTCTAAGCCGTAAGAGGCAACAAAGTATGCACATCAGACCGCAATGTAATATTATCAAGAATGTCATTAAACCATTAATATGGTTAAATAGCATTCACCAACAAATTTCTAAAATGCATAATACCGGCTTACAAAAGTATAACAACAAGTGTAATGGATTCAATAGTACGGTGAATTATCGCAAAACATCCTGTTTTAGCAGAAATGATGCATTACGACTATCAAGGCTCGAATAATAATAAAAACTGCAATAAAGGAACCAATATTACATCAGAGAGTGAAAGTTCCTCGTATCCTAGAGATGTACACTCTCGTACGTAAGTCGTTTCCAATCATGTTTTTTTTTATTTGTATTTTTTTTATTTTTGTAGTCATCGTCTTTCACAATATAATTATGATTAAGGAAGAACAAAAAAACTATGATTTATATAGTCTTACCCGGCCTCTTCATCTATAATTGGTGTTATATTGGATCGTCCGGCTGCAGGACCAAGGTACTGGGTATAGTAAGGATCTTCATAGGGAGTCCGGGCGACACCACGTTCGGGCGATGACATATACCCCTCAGAATGTCCTGCGTAGATACATAATAAAATTATAAAACACGCTAATATTTCAATTGATTAGTTAATAAAAAATTCAACTACGCTTTCACGCACGACACTCAATAATTGAATACCTACCTATATTATCTGGTTTATTCGTACTAAAAAATATATATACTTTGTAGAAATAAGCCATAACCTACACAAGTATTGTTAAAACCGCATGTTTTAACAATACATTATACAAAGGTTGGCCCTATTACAAGGTACTTGTCTTCATTAAATATTATTTGCTCATACGAGTACAATACTTCGTTGGGTTATTATCATACTACCTTTTGTATATGTTAATCTTTTGCCAATCAAGTAGGCACTCAGCGTTTTTCAGATAGGTATTACATAACGTAGCCTTTGTTTTTACTTATACATATACATATTATATTTAATTACAATACATTTTATATGTTTCGTATTTACTGGGTGTTAGATTACAGCCTCATTATTTAAGATCGTAACTAGATACCTATTAGGAAGATGAAAAAATATCAATATCACATAAAAAAGTGCTTCGTTGCCGAAATAAGGTTTTATATTGACAAAGCATTAACAAATGACTTCTCAGAGCAGTAGAAATGTATTGAAAGGAGGTGGGCCTGGTTAACGGGGATTGTGTAAAGTTGTTAAGGTAGGTGTTCGGGAGTAACCTGCTGCAGCGAAGGGGAAACAGCGTTCTGATCCACTCCCTGGAATGTTTGGGCGCAACGGCTTGGCTGGCGCTGGGGGACCTACACAGACACCTACGAGTAATTGGAACGGCCAACCCAAACCAACCTTAGTACTTGAAATACAATTTTCGCTGAGTACACGGGCTTTTTAAAATAAACTTAATTTTAGCGATGATATCAGCAAAAAGAAAGTCGTCGTCAAATAATTGAAATGGAAATGGTAATAATTTACTCGCTTCCTGATTCAATTTGCGTTGAAATAAAAAAAAGTATGAAACTCTCGGGTGCCATTTTCGTTGAGTAACTTCGTCTGCAAAGTTTATTAAGTCCATAGATGGGTTTGTCACCTGAGCCGGGATGTGTCTTGACACGGTCGGCTGGAACGGGTGCACCAGCGGGAGAGAAGGCTCGTAGCATGGAGCCACCTCGCGGCAGGGTGCTAGGAGCCTGCCCGCCAATATAGTATGCTGGTGCTTTAACCTGCAAAATAAATCTTATTAGACCTAAATATTCTTTCTTAACTTTCTTACCTATATTTGTTATTAACTATTCTTAAATAATATTTGTACCTAAAATAGTAAATCTATTACCAATAGTTTGTCAGTTATATTATAGTTCTGTAGATATAAATATATCGTAAAAACAACAAGCAACAGTACGGTACGCATTCCTAACATTCATCGTACGGCTTCATATGAAAATATGACTTATAACTCAAAACCTAATCATTCAGTTGACTAGAGAGAGTTGAATGTAATTCTCGGAATCTATTATGAATTATAAGTTGAAATACAATCAGAAGTCAACAATGTACTGTAAAAATAACAATGCGGTTTACAAACATACTGTCAAAGCATTGACAATTGTGAGTGGGACGTGCAAAAGTGTCAGTCAGTCTTTCCTCTATCTTGAGAAAACACCATGTATACGATTTTATTAGAAGAAACGTGAATAATATATTACAAACATTGATATAGAATAATTGGATAACAGTTTTTCACCATCTTTGCTTAGTTATTTATGTTCAAGTAAATCGGAAGTGGTTTGAGTGCATTACAAAACAAGAAAATAATAATTATGCCCTGGTTGAATTTCATTGTGTTTTTAAGTTCCATGACCGTTGGGTTTTCGATCAATCGTCCTGTTTATAAAATTACACTGACTCAAAAGGGATTTGCACAGGTATGGTCTACATTATGCAACAACATTTCGTGGTTTCTCAATTAATTAATTACAGTAAAAGTACTTTGAATACTTTGAAGGATTATAATTGTTCTTCAAATTCTTCTGCTCATCAGTTTCAGTAACTAATCAATATTTGCACAGAATTCTACTTGCGCAATCTGTTTGACTTACAAATGATTATTTAGACAAGTTTGAGATCAGGAATTTGAGTACGAGTTATGTTCAATCTTTTGATAAATATTTCAGTTTCTGCAATATGACATTGATACGCCACCTCTCAGAGAATTTACATTCTGCACTTGGTTCCGAATTTATGATCTATCTGGTGATCAAAGTATATTTACATATGTCGGTAAGTACATTAGCTTACCATTTACGTAATAGTCACTCATACTAATAAAGTCTAAATCTAAAGTTGTCGTATCGAACGTGCGTAGAAAGTAAACCCAAATGAGCAAAGGATTGCGTTATAATAGTAATTTGACCTCTTATATCTAAGCCTGTTTGATGCAGACGCAGACTCACGCGTTACACAAGTTGGCATATTATAAACATAACCACCTACATATATCTTGTTTGTCTTTAGTGAACTACATTATTGATTATGAGCAACACAAAATGCACCAGAACCAAAAATTATTTTTAGACTCACGCGTTGCGCAATCACAGACATATGAAAACGTTCACATAATTGTGAATCGCTGAATCTAAGGTTCACTGTATCTCATGCGTATGTTAACATTCACCGGTGTACCTGAGTCCGATTTAAGTAAAGAAGAATGATTTCTGAAATAGGTACACCATCGAAGTTGATGAGTGTCGATGTACTACGCGCCGGTGCATCATAACACATTTCATTAACTTCGAGCATTCACGGTAACAAATACTGCCTCGTATTACACTCTACTAATATGTTCATGTAGGTAATAAAGATTGACACTCAATCGGTGTACGTACTAAACTTTAAAATTGCTTTATTTATTTTTTAAATTAAATATAAATATAACCTTTCATCTTTTTAAGCAAATGGAAACAATCGTGTTATAAGGCTGTGGTTGGATTCGGGAGGGCGACATATTAACGTCTCTCTCAACGGTAAAGTCACATCAAGTACACCTGTGGATATAACGAAAGATGTATGGCGACATGTTTGTCTATCTTACCAATCAGATCATGGCGCATGGGCTCTCTATATGGACTCCCGTCTAATCTCTTGTCAGGCATCGCAGAGTGTAAGTACATTTAATATATCTGACAATCAAGTTAGGAAGGTATATATTTAAGTGCTATTAGCTCGATAGCACTTGAAATATATACCGTAATTTACTTAATAGGTAAATTACTTAAAAAAAATATTCGAGAAAACATTAAGCTAAAAGGATATAATTTTATACGGTTTAGCTAATTTATGAGTACTTAAAAATATTTTAAGGATTTGTAACTCAAGAGTCTGTCCGTCTGACCATCTGCCTGTCTGTCAAAATGTTTTTCCCAGGAGTGCGTGGAAGCATCAAGATAACTTCATACTAAATACATATGTATGCCACACCTCAAATTTGTCATGTGGAAAATCAATTTTCTACGTCAATACAATCAAAATATAGACGTTTTGCATCAAATTTATGCAATACAATAATTGCAAATAACTCCATTTACCTTCTTCGAGCATTCCATGTGTATATCATGTAGGTATGTAGGTACTAGACAATTCACCCAGGCTTCGCCCGTGGCCTACTTCGATACCCTGTTGAATTTTATTAATTATCTTCAAATAGGGTAAAGAAAGTACATTGGTAAAGCTATACTGAATTTGTGTCTCGATAGCAACGACATGGTTGAAATTTAGATATATTGTTTTTATCTTTCAGGTATTTGGCTTCATTTTACCTGGTAATGGCAGTCTTATTGTAGGCTATGGGACTGATATAAATGGTACGTAATATCAGATTAATCGCACATTTTTTGTGTAATAAATATGATACTTAAGTACATTTTTGCTTGTTGTAGGAGCCCAAAATGGATTACAAGGAGAAATATTTGGCACTAACATGATCTTAAGTTCAACTATCGAAAGAAACCACACTTTGAAAAATGATCCAAGATTCGAACAAAAACCATTTCATAAAAATAGAATGAAAGGTGGGGAGCCAAATGCTAAATATATTATTCTGGGTGATTTGCAAACTGATGAAGTAAATAATAATTTTGAAACTGCCACAAGCACCCCTCTCATACCCACAACTAAAAGCTTCATTAGATTTCGGACACCTTATAGCTTTATAGAACATGAAATTGGTTCAGATCCCAAAACGAAACAAAGTAATGCGGGTTCGTTCAACGCTAATAATTTTTTTCCTTTGCCGGTTACTGATAAAAATATACCACTAACTACTGCTAATACTTGGAGTTTAAATACACATAGTGGTAAATACAGATCATCAAATAAAAATGAAACCCATAATTTGAACTTAAATCACCCATCGTTCATATCCGAATTTGAAGTCCCCCCACCCATACCTTCTTCAAATTTTTTGAACAAACCCTTTGAAAATCCACCCAATTCAGAATCAATTTATAAAATTAATGAAGATTCAACTTCCCAGACAAAATTTCAAATAAAAAAGCTGTCTGAGGTGGAAACGCCTCCACCTTTGGACAATGCTGCAAGAGCATATGGCCTGTGGACGGGTAATAAATTTGCAAGTAGCGTACTAAATTACTTAAAAACCATACAATCACGTAAAAGAGAACAAACAAAGGGATTGGTACCACCAACTATTCCTCTGACTAAGACATATGATAGTTTTCCATATGCGTCGAATTACAATTTTATCAAAGTACGTGCACCAACACATTTTCATCGCAAGAATGTAGTAGAAAAACATTTTTTTGAAAGTAAAAGAACGCCGCAAATAAATGTGAAAATTCTGGAAGACGATTTAAGAAGCAGTATTATTAGAAACCATGCGCAAACGTTTCCAAAGAATGTTGAAATATCAAGTAGAGGAGTGAGAAAACACCAGGAAGGCAGGTTTTATAGAAATACTAACTACCAGGAAGAAAGTCAGGAAAGTTTGGCTTCTGCTGAAGGTATATTCCGGCCAAAAGTATTAGATTTATCCAAAACAAGAAAGATAAGTCCAACAGCAAATGTAAGCTTACAAGCTTACAATCTGATGACAATACTACCATTTTTAAAATCTTTAGAGTACTTTATAGAAGACTCACAAACAATTGAAACGAAAGATATATTCAACACTAGTGATATGTATACTCGAAGTTTATCTAATGGCAATAAATGGCATAACGTTAAATCATATAGCAATGATTACACCCCTCGTGAAATAAAAATGGGACTTGAAGATAATCAAAAAGATTTAGATGAAAAGATAGATCAAATGAGCAAAAGACATCCCGCAATTCGATTAAAATATAAACCTGAAGAACGCAGAATAGTGCGTTATAAAGATGACGAGTCTATTATAAAAGGTAGAGAACTGGCTATGGAAGTGTCGAATCAGTCAGATACTAATAAAGATTCGATATCAATTTTAAAATATAATCACGGATTTTTGCCGGGCAATAAGAATAACAATAAAAACAAAGTTTGGCAAGCGAATAGTATACAAAAATTGAACATAAAAGGTTTAACAAAAAATAGCTTCAATCAACATGTTAAAATAGGAAATGCATTGAATGAGCGCCCGGTGATTGGTGACAACGTAGAACAGAATAAAAGAAGTTTTGTGGGTGGAGACGAAAGAGTGCCTGATATTAATAAATATAGGGCAGACGCTGAAAATAAAAATGTATACTCAACAGTACCCGGATCACTCAGTCCCAAAATTTGTAAAAATGTGGAATTTTATGATCGCGTTTTATATGTTCAACCAGACGGAAGTATCGATAAGACACACATTATAACTCCACTCAGAATGAAGACTAATGTAGGTATAGAGTTTATCATACAGAATTATAAAAAATGTTCTTTGCAAGACTCTAATTTTGAAGACAACTTGAAGTTATTCATAGATTGGAACAAAACACCAGTCCGACTCTTTGGTGGCGCGTATCCTAGGAAAACAACGGATCTTTGTGGATTTTTTTAAAGGACCATCACTTATCGTAAGTCTTTAATTGTTATTATTTAAACCAAGAGTATTTATTATATAAAGTATCTAAGGAAACAAATATAATATCATTCAGTTACTATTTGTGTGTATAATTTAGTAATTATCGTTTAATGGTTAGAAAAGTTGCTGCCAGGAAAAGCAAGCAAAAAAGTTGAAATCTGAGATTAATTTTCTGTGATTTAATCAGAGTGTGAGAAGACAATCGCAGAACTTCCTTGAACAAACGGTGACACTATTGGAGAAAAAGAATTTTACACCCGTCGAGCTGTCATCGAATACATCCTATATCCAAAAAGCAAACTATCTTCAACCCTCACAAATTCTTTTTACTCTAAGTAGGCAAAGAAAATGCACCTGCGATAGCACTTTTGTACATAACTTTCAAAAATTCATTAACCATAAAATAATGGCGTATACTCGTACTATTAAAAAAAATTCTAGTGAACACTATAATAACCAGTTCAAGGTCTTTGAAAAATGAAATAGTGCGATGTAACTGTCTCATTGGCGTAACGAGCAAAAACCGGTTTCAAGCGAGGGCACGTGCAAACGAGACGGTTACATTACATAATGGTCAAACTATACTAAATTATAAGCTTACCAAAATATTCAAAACGACTCCTATTTTATGTTCTTTCAACACCAAATACGGCTGCGACCGCAATTAATAGGCAATCTAATCCAAAGTCACCAAAAGTATTTTAAGTATTTTAAGCTTTAAAGCATTAAAGCAATGCCAGGCAGTACCTGCTCTCTGCAAGGCAATGCCAGAAAGAGTTAATAACTGTGAAAGCAAATGAAGTACAAAACGAATTTCGAGTTAGTGATAGTGATCACCAGTGTTATTTAACATTACTAAGCCCTAGTCCAATCCAGCACAAATTATTGATGATATAATATCATGTTCAATACCGGTAGGCGGTAGCCTAGTGGTATGGGTAATGGACTGATGAGACGAGGTCTCGAGTTCGATCCCAGGTTTACCATGACACACACCAATGACTTTTCGATGCTTTTCGAAGTTATGTGTGTATTTATCGCAGGTTTATAAGTGCCTCGGAGAGCACGTTAAGCCGTCGGTCCCGGTTGCCATACAAACATCTATGGCAGTCGTTACGGGTAGTTGGAGCCCTCAAAAGTCCAACCAGCCTAACTTGGAACTTCGATATCGACATTGGTCATTAGACCATTGGTTGTGGAGGTCAGATGGCAGTCGCTTCACGGAAAATATCGAAGTTCAGCCGCATCACAGTTAGACTGGAAAGCCGACCCCAACTGAGTTGGGATAAAGGTTCAGGGAATGATGATGATGATAATATCATGTTCAAAGCAGCATCAGCATAGCATCGTTACTAAAAGTCGCCGGGGGGATAGCACTCATGCCTACATATAGTTGCACTGTATTTGTCAAAGAAAAAAATCCTCTAACGAAAAATGCGTACTTATTAGTATGCATTATTCAAAAGGTAGAGAGAATTTCAATCACAATTTTACTGCCATGGAACGGTCAAAGAGTCGCAAACCAATTGTGCCTGGGGGAATAGTTCATTATTACTTTTTTCAAGTCATATAGACTCAAGACTCGGCTACTAAATTGGGCTGTACATGTTTCCCTGGTTTACTCTCAGATACTGTTTTGGCAGTTGACTATCAATTACAATATCTTATTGAAAATCGACATAAGCTAATCACTTCACATTAAATTTTGAATTATCACACTTTGAGATAAAACAAAATGTATTTTCACGCCTGAATAGGAAAAATTAAAATAGATATTTATCAATAGCTATAACAATGTATACAGTACATAGATATATTCACGTATGTAAATCTCCGAAAGATTAGGCAAAAATATACCTCGCATTGACACCTCGAAATGTGCTCACCAACTATGATATTCGGTCCCACGTTTTCGTGGGTAAGCCTATTGCCGTCCAGCTGGTATTTCTTATGGTCTGTATGCTACTGGCGGATAGAGAATAGCCCTTTTCCTAAGACGTCTTCTACGACACCCACGAAAAGAGATGGTGACCCAGATGTTAACTCGTTAATATGAAAAATATGTATTACACGCATTTTTTCTAGCAAGAGACGTGACTGAACACTGTATGTAACTCTGTATGTAAAGTAAAAAGTATTAACTTCCTAAAAGTTTTCAACGCATCTAAAGAAGTTTTAACTTCAAAGAGACATGTGAATAATCACTATTTTTCAAAAATCAAAATCAAAAATTTTTCAAATAGATACTAAGTACTGGTCGTATATTTTTTCAAGCACTAAGTAACTTGTGAAATGGGAATATACAATTATTCATTTCAAATAGGCAATTTTTTTGTATGCAGCATTACTTTTACTAGCATTACTTTTAGATGCAAGAATATTATATAACTATATATCAAATTGTCAAAAAGTAAATTCAAATGAGTTAATACGTGTCACTAATAGCGTTTCGACTCGAAACTAATTCTGATTCCAAAGTATATAGTAACAAATGTCGGCGCATCTCTGCTGGAGTAAAGTTGTTATAAATAATTATCTTGCTGCATTATTCAATTGAAGTAACACACAAAATATCAATAGATTACAGCCCGAAACTTTTGCAGCTATTTATGACCAAATATAGTGTTGTATAGGAGAATTTAGAATGCCGTCAAAGTATTCACTTTTTACGATTTAAATATAATTCCAAACAGCATAAGAATTGCTTCAAAATTCAATATAGACTTAAAACTACGTACAAGTTTAAAAAAAGGTAACTTTTTACTTATAAATGATTACATGCACTGTGTGTTTAGTTGATAAGTTTATGGATCACAATAGCAATAAAAAGGGTGCCTAGCTACTTTCCTAGATATGGTACAAGTAGCCTGTGTTAAGTTACAAGGTACCTACATACAATACATACTTATTATTATATTCCCTATTGCACGAACACAGCCCGGCGTTAGAATAAGCTCCACCAGTTCTAAAGTTAGCGTGATGGCGCCGGATCGTAGGTGAATACTGTGAGTATTTTTTTTACATACATACCGACATTGTATGCATGCTACTCAATTGATATACCTAATGCTGTCTATTAAGCAATTATGAACGTGTTTGTTCGTAATACATCAATACAATTCAAAGTTCTATTCTTACTTCCTCGCATGTGCTGTATTAGAAATCAAACCAAATTATCACGTTTTTACGGGGCACAGGACTTAGAACTGTATTTTATACATATTTGTGATCTCTGTACAGTGTCAGTAGGTGTGAAGATAGCTTTTATTTCTTTTTTAAATATAATTTTTAATTCCTAACGATTTATATTAGAAAAGGTAAATGTCCAAGATGGGACTACAACCCGCAACCATACATACTCTTAGCTTCCCACAAAATACGTAAGTACTTACACTCGCTGTAGTAGCGGCGGTAAGACCCATCATGGGGGACTGGCTAGAGAGGCCACACGGTAGCCTCTCGTACCGGCTGACGCAGGTGATCACCGGGCACGGGTGCTTCGGGGATTACCTGCGTCGGATCCAGAAGGAGCCAACGTCCGAGTGCCATCACTGTGATGCGAGCGAGGACTCGGGGCTGCACACGCTGACCGAGTGCCCGGCGTGGGAGACGCCAAGGCGGGTCCTAGTGACAGCCCTAGGGGTGGGAGTTGTCTCGCTCGCCACCTTGCTCACGGTGATGGTACGTTGCGCGAGTGCTTGGGCAGCCGCCGCCTCCTTCTGCGAGCAAGTAATGCTTGAAAAGGAGGGGGCGGAGCGGGTCCGGAGAAGACTCCGGGCCCGCACTGCCCGCGATGAGCGGAGGCGACTCGGACGTCGGAGGTCGCAAAATGACCTCCGTCCCCCATGAGCGCGGGCCTGGGGGTGACGGGTGGAGCCGCCGGTCACCCTAGCAGAAGCAGGCCACGACGATGGCGCAAATGCCACCCATACCCAGGGGCTAGATGGGGACACCATGGTCCCCACATTAGGGGAAGAGAAGTCAGCGTGTGCATCTCAACAGAGATGTCCCCGGGTCTGCCGGGGTGCGAGAGATATGTCTTGTATAATCTCACCTCCGGCAATCAAGGACCCATGGACGGCGTGCGTTTTGGTCGGTTCGAGTCCGACATAACCACCTCCATCGGTTTCGGTGGAGGTGGTATCCGTGGGGATTTTGCGCACGATAAAAAAAAAAAAAAAAAAAAGTACTTACACTATATTTTTATTATTAATACTTAGTACTTGATACGTCAATTTATAAAAGCAAACATAACTTCTACACTTCATTAGCAGCGTGCGACCACAACTAGAACGGATTTATTGCGTAAATATATTAGTACTGCCTGTAAATTTGGTAATGTTGTGTTTCTCATTAATGCCTCGAGCAAGTTGGATAACTTCTGTCAGTAAGTATAGACAAGTTAAGTTGTGGGTTTTGGTTTATATTTGTGTTTCAGTACCCAATCAATGTCAGAGTTTGTCGTATGAATGTGACATTACACATGACAATTATATACACTCCGCGAAAGCATATTGACCAATACGAAAACTTAAAACGCCAATACAATTATGTTATGTAAGTGTTTTAGCTCATTACACAATGTTATTAACAGAACTTCAGAATATTTTCATATATTCTAGGGAATTATATCTTCTAGGGAATGTTACAAAGTAGATATCAAAGATAGAGAGAGAGTGTACTTGATACAAGGTAACTAAACCGTACAAAACAAAGGATCGGGCCTTTGTGAACATGTAGGAAATATTGGACGTCGACAAGCTTAGACTATTCTAATCCTCTGTTTCAATACAGTTTGTTAGCAATACAGTGTCTATAAAGTTGTACCTATATAGTCAAAGTCGACAAATATAACTAGTGAGTCAAACATCTAGTTTCAATGACAAATTCAGGGAATCGATTGTTGCTTCTCTAGGCATTGCCATAGGCTGTGTACAGGATAAACAGTTATATATACGTAAATAGTTACAACCCTTTTAGTACACACATTTTTTAAAGAAAAGTCTACGTTGATAATAATCCAACGATATATTATATTCCTAAATCCCTACCATAGTAGCTAATCCGTGGAAGTTATTGGGTTAAACACAACCAACTAAAGGGGAATATGTGCAACACAGGTGACTTCGGCTGCACCGTTAGTTAAGACTTAATACCAGTTTAAATAAAGCTTATATTTTAAATTTAGATGTTTATTCTTAATTAATAATAAGTCTAATATACCTACATCAAACTCAGTACAATACACCGGATACCTGTTTAAATAAATGGATCATGTATGTACAAAGCAAACACAGTTAATAAAACAATATAATAAGAGTTTAAACTGCAATATCTTCAAATTAAGTCATTTCAAATACTCTATAAGATCCAAAAACTGTATTATTTTATTACACGGTTACATTTTGAATTCTATTGGATTAGTGTAAAGAATTTGGAAAAATATAAGGTATTCAGTAAAAAGGAAATTTCGTTAGGAATGATCTTCCGCAAAAATCAAGCTCCTATACAATCTTTATCGTTTTCAATTTGCATATAATTGCAAAAGCCTCTTCGATACCTTTCGCTTTAAAAACTTTCATGTCTTTGATAATCAATTTGTATCACTTCTCTGCTGACTATTACTAGGTACCACGAAAAGATTGCACGACCAAGATGTATCTACCCGTACACTATTGTCTGACCCAAGCGTAAAATGTGACACATGATTAAATGAATTTAGTCTATTATCTTATTATTTATTTCGTACAGATACAAATGCTATGATGCAAAATGTATTCAGAAGGTCAAAAAGAGAAAATAGAAGGTCGGCCGGATACATTAGAGAATTAAAAAATAGTTTAAGATTTAATAAAATTAAATCATGATATATTTATTGTACGAGATATCCGTTCATACTAAGGGACAGAATAAACATTATACATTCCTATCTGCGTATTATCTGGTCTATTTGTTCGAATTTGCTTAATTGATACTATAAATCATTAATAAGTATATGTAAAAATATACTGCATAGGTAGGTACATATTGGAACGGATGAGAATGGAGCGAGGTCAAATTGAATAGTCTCACGGATCAAGTCCGAGCTATGTACGGTATTTATAAGATTTAGGCGAAATTATTCGGTTTTAGATTACTTACATAGAGTACTTACATAGTTTTATTCGAATTTAGCCAGAATTTAAGTAAAAGTACAGTGGGTGGAACTTAATTGGAGCTAGTATCCTATTACCAGAGGGCGTTGTAAGTGTTTGTTTGTTTTTCATTATTCATTAATAATGATGATAATTGTAAGTGTTTGTTTGTTTTTCATTATTCATTAATATCATCTTCACATTTATATAAGTTCATTTATTTTCGTATTTACCTCGCCCCCGTCTTTCACTTTACCCATGGATGACAGAATATAATGATAACGTTCTTCATGACTGTACCAAACGTCAACGAAAAGCAGTCGTACGTAATGTTAGCTGCTTTTCCACTTAGTTCTAGGTAATTTTCCGGACTTTTTTATATATAAAAAATAAGGAGAAACTTTTTTTATAAATAGTAATAAAATGAACAATGAAACTATAATTTCGATAATGCTGCCAGTCTTCTGGGAACACTTCCTCAAGAGGCATGAAATGCGGAGGAATTTCTTGATGCATTTTAGTTTTATTTATTTTAATCTTTGTATTATAGTACCTACTTCTACAGCTTTTGTGTGAAGAAAGAATTATGTATTAGTGAAATGTTATAATTATTTACCTAGATTCTAAATTAAGAGGAGATATGGGCAAAAAACATATATTTACAGAATTTTAATAAGGTCAATAACTAAATCAGGTATTTCCGTGGTTCAACTTTAAATATTTTTTTTACGTCCTTCTTTCTTTCAAGGACAGAAACGCGAACATATAAAAAATGAGAAAGATAAAAGAAAGAGTCAATTTGAAGTTATTATTTCTTAAATGGGAAAGCGTTCCTACTTGCTGTCATATTTGTATTTGAGTCTATCTGTAATTGTTTTTGTATATAGTTTAATAATAATCATCTATTATATCATAATTTTAACAATTGTTGATAAACATAATAATATTCTCGACAAATTATGAAACAAGTGCATCGTTCCATTTACATCTTGCATTTTTGTATTTTAAATTATTTACTTAAGTAACAAATATTTCCACCTAATTTATGGAATCAGAGCAGAAGTTAACGAAATGTTACATAGCACAAGTTATCGGTGTTTTGATCAAATGACGTCAAATATTTGCCAATTTGTGAAAAATCACCAATCTGATGGGTTTTATTCTTTGTCTTAAGTTATTAATGTAATCATTTGGTGGAATTAAGTAATGTATTTAAATAATAATTGTCTAGCGCATTCGACACAGCGCCATCAACACAAGTTAGCATTACTTAACCAGTTCATAATATGAGTTTGGTTTGATTTCAACCCGACATCCTCGAAGTTACAGCTACTTAGATAATACTTACATTATGCTCACGCCTATTTCCCTGCGGGATAGGCATTCGGTCTCACATAATATTGGGTGGACCTATTACGGTATTCCGGGCACTATTGTAGAATGAAGTCATACATATGAGGCTGAGTCTGAGCTGCATTTAATAGCCTTATCCTTTAGTAGCCTTGTACGACACCGTGTGAGAAGAAATCGTGTGGCCCAAATTCTACTCGGCCAGGAATCATGCGGGATTCACAAGACAAAGCTTGTGAGAAAAGAATTTAGTAATAACAACTCACGGTCACTGTTTTCTAATATTTTTAATACATTACAATGATTTTGTTTACAGATTGTACCGACAAGTAGGATTTTGCAACAAATATACCACCCATGCATGACGGAATGATAATATAATGTAAATGTATTTAAATTTTTGTTATGTGATAATCAGCATTTGCGTTACACATCTACGTAATGTCAAATTAAAAAATTACACGGTATATTTTTGATACACCTCTATTTGTTAGGTATTTTGATTTTTTCTTTATTTTATTAGCTTCAAATATTTTTAAATGCCTTAGCTCTTATAAGTATAAGTCGTAATTTTAAATGTATAAATAACGATTTATTTATCTACGTAGATAGATGGACGATTAGACATTTCAATGTAGGTAATCTACTGAAAGACAGCTTACTATAATAGAAGGAATGCATGCTGCGTGCTTGCAAACCTTATGTCGTGTTAGTCGAATAGGAACACGTGTACTTTGATTACCTTATGCAATCTGTTCATAAATTATTGTCAATATTATGTCAAGATACATAAGACCTTTAATAGTAGTAGCGAAACATTTATAAAACGAAACAATGGTATTTTTGGTTCTTTTCTTTTATTATTCGCTTCTCAAGACAAGTGGCTATACTTTTCTAGAAAAGAATATAATAGTTAAAATTATTACTTTCTTTACTTCGAACCTAATTACTATCTTTCTGCTAACCTTACTTAACGAGACTAGGTACCTACATAGGTAAGTGCGATTGACGAAACTATGACATTTATAAACACCATTTAGTTTAGAATTTTCGAAGTGCCTGTAAAAATGGGCCATGAAAATATCCATGGGGACCTTCTCTGTCACTCTAATATTAGCTATCCTCATAAGAATCTCTCTGAATTGATATTGTTCTTGGATATGAAATAAATATGCAAAGATATGACTGCTTGAGAACCTTTAAGTGTTTTATAGGAGAAAGGAAATAAGCTTACAATTGAAGTACAATAACAGTGAAAGTGATTTCTACTTCCATTGGCATGTTTAAAGGATGCATAAATGTGTATATTTCGATTGAAGGTTTCGGTTCTGAGATTTTGTATTAACCAAGTGAAAACTTAACCCTAATATGATTTAAAAAAGCATTCGCTTAGAACGAAAGCAAATACAGCTCCATCAGCGCCTACTATTTGAATAATACAGTTTCTTGACGGTGCTTTTCATTTTACATGTCGCCATACAATGCTGATAGGTGGATGCAGACAATGGAATTATTCTGAGAGAGTTCCATTTTCTTGATGTGCACGAAGCGTTATAGGTACTATTGCTTGTAAGTTATATTATATACTTACACGTCATTTAAGGTGAGGTGAGAGGACATTAAATTAGTTAGACCGAACAAATTCCTTATTTGACAATTTGGTGATATATAACATCAAAATAAGCAATTGCCACTGTTTGCAACAGTCATAAAAATAATTAAGGTAAGGTGATGAAAACGCCTTATGATTAAGTGGCAGGTGCGTACTGAACCTTTTACTTTACGCGAACGCTAGGGCGGCCGCCGCCTCCTTCTGCGAGAAAGTAATGCTCGAGAAGGAGACGGCGGAACGAGTTCGGAGAAGACTCCGGACCCGCACAGCCCGCGATGAGCGGAGTCGACTTGGACGTCGGAAGTCGTAGAATGACCTCCGTCCTTTATGGGCGCGGGCCTGAGGGTGAGCCGCCTGTCACCCTAGCAGAAGCAGGTCTCGGCGGCGCAAAGTGTGCCTCCTCATACCCGAGGGCTAGACGGGGACACCGTGGTCCCAACACCCGACGGTCTCCCGGGGTGTGAGGGATATGTTTGGCTTCTATCTCACCTCCGGCACCTGATGACCCAAAGACGGTGTGCGTTTTAGTCGGTTCGAGTCCGACATAACCTACCCAACCGGCTCTGGTGGTGGTATTTTTCGCACGACTAAAAAAAGGCGCGTACTGTGCCATACTAACTGATAGCTTATCAAGGGGAAAGAGGATTTTCAGTATTCACTCTACTTTCAATAACCACCTCGTACTTTTCAATCCTCGACAACAATGGGTACATGTTCAACTAATAAAAACGGCATCACAAAAGGTTTATTGACAAACTGAAGTGATATTGGAATCCTTTTGTTCACAAAACTAATGGTTTACAGATCAATAAAGAAAAGGCTGAAACGGACGAGGTAGAAAATGTAAACACTATTATACTACAACAACATCTCCAAGTCACGGAATCACCTTAAAACGTTGGCCAGTGATCTACGTGGTATTTATGTAGTAGGTACAAAATAATTACACAACCCTTTGCGCAATCAATACATACTAATACAGAGGTTTTAAAATTATGGATAATTTTCCTTATATAAAGAACAATGATTAAATTCATAACGCATTAAAATTTTGTAATTATATAATAGACTAATATGATATAAAACTCAGTATTATTTTGGCCCCATCATGGGGGACTGGCTAGAGAAGCCACGCGGTAGCCTCTCGTACCGGCTGACACAGGTGATCACCGTGCACGGGGATTTGCTTTGGGGATAACCTGCATCGGATCCAGTCCAACCAGCCAACGTCCCAGGGCCATCATTGCGATGCGAGCGGGGACTCAGGGGGGACGCCGAGGCGGGCCCTAGTAGCAGCCTTGGAGTGCGAGTTCTTTCGCTTACCGCGAGCAAAAGAACTCGCACTCCAAGCGATGGTAAGATGCACGAGTGCTTGGGCGGCCGCCGCCTCCTTCTGCGAGCAAATGCTCAGCAACGTTCCGCACAGCTCGCGATGAGCGGAGGCGACTCGGACGTCGGAGGTCGCAGAATGACCTCCGTCCCCCATGGGCGCGGGCCTGGGGGTGACGGCTGGAGCCGCCTGTAACCCTAGCAGAAGCAGACCGTGTGGCGGCGGCGCGTAATGCGCCACCCCATTATATATGCGAGGGATATGTTCGCTACTATCTCACCTCCGGCAACTAAAAACCCAAAGACGGCGCGGCGGCGTGCGTTTTTGTCGGTTCGATTCCGATATAACCTCTCTTATCGGCTCCGGTGGGATTGGTATTCGTGGGGATTTCGTGCACGGAAAGAAAAGGTATTAATTTGGTATACTTAAGGAAATGCGCATTTCTTATAATATCCTGAAAATTCTGAATAAACACAGTAGAAACATTAAGAATTGTAAATATTGAAACACAATGTCAATAGCTTAAACGTCTCGCTGATTGAAACGGTTAATTTTATGCCGAATAACAAAGCTCGAATGTATATACGTAGAATTTTATTACAAATATCTACCTAATATAAATAGGTAAATGAAAACTGAGCTGAAATAATACACATAGACGTATCATTTATTATTAAGGTACATCAACAGTTTATATTTAGTTAATAAAATAAAAAAAATCGTCCTGGAGTGGCACCTTCAAAAGTTGAGTAAAAGTCCCGAATGAACGAAACTTCTGTGGGTATGTAGTGTACAGACAGTCAAGATAACGTTACTTACGAATAACCTCAGTAGAATTATGATAGGAATTTTTGTTAATCTACTTTACTGCTACTAATACTACTAAAATTAGTGTTCAATAACTTCTGACCTAAAACGAGCTCATCGAGCTTCTTACTGTAATTAAAACTTTCGTGTAAGCCCGCTGGTTTTAAATACTCCTGATTTCCCCTTTTGCACTATTCAATTGATTAGTGTAATATCTTTTACGAGGTCGACCTCTTCTGGCTTGAAGACTATAGGGAGAGTTTTTACCAATTTCTATCGTTTAGCCCCATAGAATCTACTAATCCTTATATGAAATGGGATCGATAGACTTGAGAAAAGATTTAGGCATTTTAGCATATTATTGTTGAAAAATATTTTTCTAAAATTTGATAATACAGTTGAAATATTTTAAAAGTCCTTACATGCCAGTCCCAAAAAGTCATAGCCAAGTATGTATGAAATGATAAAGCCTGTTTGCTTACATGTTTTCTTAGATGACATGTGACAAATTAAGCCAATTACCTGATATATAAGGAAAAATAATTATCAATATCATACCCCCGTCGGTAGACGGTATACATACATTTTTCTCTTGATAGCACCCAAGTATTATGTTACTAAGTCAATGAGGAATCGTTTAAGCCAAAAATATCGCACTTAATTCCCTTCAGAATGTTAATTTTTTTTATCATTATTAGATATAATTCTTCTTATATTTTATAATTGTTTCGGATTGTATGTAATTATATATGTAATTATTTTAGTTATTGTATGTGCATTATTGAGGTAACGTAATTATTGGTGAGAATTGAACTTGGAAGAAACGAATCCATCTTGCTGTCTTGAGGTTGGACAGCAGACATTCGCGAAATAAGTCAAATTAAAGAAGAGGAGAACACCATATTCTTTCTGATGATTTGAAGCTCGGACTCACAAGTTCAAATTTCAGATGCAATCAGGATTAACGATGTGATCACAACGATTTCGTTAATCATCGTTTGCGCTCGTGTACTAGCGTAGGTATATCAAATGGACGTTGTATATAAAAATGGTGAACCTGTGTTCTCGATCGCTAGACAACAAAGAGTTTCACGAGGGTCGCGCGTCATCTGTCTCCACACTTGTTATTTTACTACCTATTTTTTATCCAGGGAATTCTCATTGTTTGATCATACTATTTAGAAATTATTCTAGAGTCCGCGTACTCTGTTATCAAAAACTTTGGGTGAGTCAGTTCGTACGAGTAATCACGAATGATCTGTAAACGCTTATCCTGTCAGTCACTATCATATTATCGGCTTTCATTTCGGGTCCAGAGTCCTTTTACTCCTTCTTCTCCTTTAACGGCTTTATACGACTTATCCCACAGCGACTATTCGCCTTCTACGATACCCACACGGGAAAAGATGAACGTTTAAAAAATATGTGCAGAAAAGAAAAGAATTGGTACGAATGAAGGTTTAATTCGTCATAGCAATAAATCATCGCTGTACATGGATTAATTTAATACATTAAGTCCCAAAACTTGTCTAAAGGATAAGTTTAATGTCCCAATACTTGTCTAAATGATATGCTGGTATGCTAGTTCACCTTGATAATTCGATTTTATCCAATAGGTACATTTTGTGGTAAGTACCAATAAAGCATGTAAAATGTGTGAGGATAAGCTAAAGGAATGCTGCAAGCATGTGCCTACTAACCTCAGAGGGAAGAAAAGCGTAAAAAAATATACAACAGTATGTAGAGTAGCAGTAGTAG
This sequence comes from Pelosia muscerda, assembly GCA_963691645.1. Classification (NCBI taxonomy): domain Eukaryota; kingdom Metazoa; phylum Arthropoda; class Insecta; order Lepidoptera; family Erebidae; genus Pelosia; species Pelosia muscerda. Next base: position 16,931,848 of record OY829098.1, on the reverse strand, counting down.
TACTGCAGCAAGTCCGTTTGGAAATCAAACATTAAAATTGCTCACTGATTTAATATAAAGCACTCATAAACAGCTTAATTAAGAAAATGAATTAAATAAACCAACGACCTGATTTCTGCGCCCATCTTTATTTAATTGAAATGTAATTTGCAGCAACATTACGTATTTAATGGAATAATATGCTTTTGACAAGTATCATAATTAACCTTGATTGAACCCGTGGTAGTTTTGGCTTCGTCCTAAGCTTTCACATTAGGCACCGAGGTACATGTTTCTACTGTTTGTCCCACACTGCGCATGACGTACTTCATAACACTTGTGATAATGTTAGTGTCCCAAGATATAGTAAGTTGTTGATGAACTCTTCCCAAATTTGAAAATATCTAATAATCGTTCTAAAAACTATGTTCTATCTAATAAAGATAAATTATTCTAGATAAATTATTTGGGTCACATACAGATTTCCTTTACCACCTTACCAGATTTACCTTACGTGAAAAGTCATACATCGATTTCATTAAAATTTACAGTAAACAGGAGCAATAAGGCTACATCGTCATAATCAACAAATTCCAATAAAACGTTGGGAAAGGAATACCTAATTAAGTTGGTATGTATACAACGATATTAAAATTTATATTTAGTCAGTTTGATGTTAAATAATATCGTAGCTACAATATCAAAATGATACGGTACTCAAAAGAGATATGGGAAAATACACAAATTTTACTTCATACCTAAAATATATTTCAAGCTAATGCAAAGTAGAAATATTTTGATTAGAGAGGGAATTATGTGCATTTGCATATTATCCTTGCATATTATGCCATTTCAGAGGTCATTGCATTTTTTCGCTAACATTGATATAAGGCATATTTGGAAAAGTTATGTCTATATCTACATGGTATTTATAAAATTACTTGGATAAGATAGTTTTACGCATTTTTCCTATACACACAGAGATACGGATCAAAATGCTAAATACAGTTGTTTGTTCACGATAGACCTGTTTTACAATGTCTCCTTAAAGTGTGAGTGCCTAGTTTTCCAAAATTTACCTTGAACCCATTTACCCCATAGGTTCAAGATAAAATTAACTAGAAGTATTCACCACACACATCATGCTTGGTATTGACATAATAATGACCCATTTTATTTTTATGTTTATTTTATTTTATATATAGGTACACGGGTACATGCAAATTAAAATAATTTAAGAGCAATTAATGATTTAATTCAGATTCTAAACGGAAATAGTGATTATATTAATTTATCACCACATGTCATCATAAGTGTCTTAATAAAAATATTAATTTTATTTCATAATGAAGCCATTAACTAAGTAGTACAAACAATTGCCAGTAGTAACTAGTGCAAGAAGTTAACTGTTGATACAATAATAAAGCTGAGATATTGTAATTAACATTAGTGGCTGTTGCGTATTCATGTTTTATTTAATCGTCAAAAGGTACAATATGACAAAGTGCGTGTGGACATATAACATGACTGCAATTATAAAACTTACCGTCGAACGATACCGTCTACTGACTTTGACTCTTTCGACTTTACCTTCAGCCACAGATGTACGTGTGAATAATAGTACTACGTCAGCTTAACATCATTACTCTATCGATGAGTACCCACACTGTAATTGATCTCGCTACACTGTAAGGGTTATCGAGTATACTAGTAATATCGGTTACCTACTAACACATATTTTATATAAAGTATTGAAAAATTAAACCGTATTTGCTTGCACGTAGCTAATTGTAATGACGAAACAGGAGCCAAATCAAGGAAAAACACAGAAATAACATGGAAAAATAATAGAGGAGCAAACACAGCCAGCAATCTCACCTGTCAGTACCAACCACTCAACATCAAAATCAAAACCCTGGCGTAATAAAGTTCTACGTATACGATCTAAGGTAGGTATATAACGATACGAAAAATTTGTTCTAAAAATTCATAGTACGAGAGGAACGCCTAATTAAAAGAATGGAACATCTCTCTTCGAGGTAGCCTATTAATGCAGGGAAACTGCACTCATCGTTTTTTAAGTAGCTTTTCACTTGTTCTTCTGCGAAGTACAGCAAGAATTTCAATTTATACACAATGTATGCAATATCGTGTGAGCTAGAACTAGATATTATTTTCATAGAGTTTACATCCATTTGTATCTCAGCTGGAACTATACTTGGTCAAAGGTAAAATTGGATTTAACGAGATCGTTTTGTACTGCAATATAAAATTACACACGGAGGCTGCACATCCATTTTGTTTTTCACAAACGTTAATCGAAGGCACCATGTGCTCCCGTTATTTATTTTTATAATATTATATAATTGTAAAAAGTTTGTTTCTCCGCAATGGACGCAAAAACTACTGAACTGATTTCGATGCGGTTTTTTGTGTGAAGGGGTTTGATCCTACTTAAAATCCTACGTTTGTTTGATTGCAATCGGTTAAGAAGAACCAGAGTTATGATTATGAATATAGAATTTAAGTTGCACAGATGGCGCTTAGGTCGCGCTAACCGACAGCCACGCGGATGGAGCCGCGGGCATAGGCTAGTTATCTATATTACTTTGAGTTATAAACTTTTATTATTATCTAGTGTGTATTTCTCAGTATCTACCAAGCACCTATGGAATATAATTAACAGTCATTATTGAGAGAATAGAAATACCAGTTAAGTCGGATTCGAACAAACAAAAACAAAATAAAACCGGCTAACAGAATATCTAATAACAATAATAATATTCCAATCAGGGTATCTATTGAACCTAGAAGTAACTTTGCATACAACATAAACATAAATAGATGCCACAGAACCAGCAAGATTACTTCAATTTAAATCAATGATTCATTTAACCATCAATGTTTGTGTCTATATTATTACGGCTGTCATGCGAATGTCACTAATCAATAATGAATAAACATTCGGTTAAAATTTCAGATTCATTGCCAAAAATGTCATCTGAGTTCAATTATCTTTTATTAAATTTAGTAAGAATACATACTATATAATACAACTAGCAGCTCAACCTTAGCTGCTAGCACCTGTTGATAAAAGACAAGGCGAGGTGGTCATAGGCAGTTCCTCCCGTAATAGGCTTTAGGTGCAATCGGAATCAGTATTTGGACGAAAGGATCGCGTCTAATATCCTAAAAGAAAAAAGATTAGCATAGATTAATATACTCTATTTTTGATTTCATACTTCCATTCTATTCCGGGCTTTAGTCTAACTGTTTCCACGCGGACCAGACAGATTTTATCTTCTCACAGCGATATCGTCTGCGATTTCCGTTAGTCGCCTCTTACGACACACTTCGCATGAGATAGTGATACTTGTAATCTTTCTTCTGCACCACACGGATATCGGCACATTATTTATTTCGCACGTTTTTTGACTTCATAATTAATTTTTTATAGAGTTTCTATTTATATTTTAAACCCATGTGCCGCAATATTTAATTATTGTTGTTTGTGTGTAAATGTACCTATATATTTTTTTATTAGTTATAATGTTAAATAAGCATAATTTATCCTGATTTAAACTCAGTCCTTATTCATAATTGATTAATTTTTATTATTTGGCTGGTGGGTTTAGTTAGTATTTTTATAAAATATGTAAGAAACAAATAATAACCATCAATTTTATGTTCATAGTATATACCCATGTTTTCCGATGCACTAGTCGCACGCACATGTGCGTGAACATTTTTGCGATATTCAAATGGTGTAAAAATTTCAACACTGGAGATCATGACGCAAGAGTCACTGTCGCACAATCAGTGATCTCTAAAAATGGAGTGTATTCGAAAGAAAGCCTTTATGGGTAAGGTGGGGCTGATGTACGCGTGCGACGATCGACCAGTGTGTGCAAAGTGCTATCGCGTGCGGCCGCGCTTCAAGATTCGCTTTCAACATAACGAAAACGTAAGTGTTTCACTTGTTATACATTGTGCGTATAAGATATTATCGTTACGCGTTAATGGTTATTTTCACAGCGAAGCGATTATTTTTCGGCTTTTGCGAATTTTTATTTTAGAATTTCATTTAGGTAAGTAGGTAGTATTATATTATTTCCAATATGGTAATGATGGTCATTATTGAATTTAATTAAGATTTGATAACGTACTTAATATACCATGTAACAGTTTGACGTCAAGAAATTGAAAAGCTGTCTAATTAAATTATACAAAAAGCTTTGCAGTTGAATATAAAGATAGCACTTTATACACATTAGGCAAAATAATGAAACTCGAACACGGTGATGTCAGTTTTACTGTCACACATTCATTTCAATTCTTTAATGACTTTCTTGAAATAAAACTACCGTTAACGGCTTCCATCGTAATTTTTGTGTTAGGTATCTGTTAAAAAATCTTTATTTCAGGGTGTGTCTTTATATCGGTGATTGATAGATGTCCATCTATCAATCACCGATATTTCGCACAATATATATTTTTTCTGAAGCTCACTTATTGTTTTCCTGTTACATGACCTACGTATCAAAAATGACTAAACAGCACAACGATCCTGGTTGAAGTTTAGTACCGAAACTAATTGTAATCTGGAATATAGTAAATTATATCCTTATAACAGAGAGAATACAGAGAATACAATATAGAAAGAGAATATAAATGTGTTTCTTGTATGGGGACAGGATCAATATATAACGAAGATGGCACAACGGACATTTGTTAGTTAAATATATATACCTACACAAAAATACAGTATTATATTACAGTTTATACATGTACCTAGTTAGTTCAATGCTGAATTCGATGTCGAAAACATAAAAAACCATTGCACAGTTGTTCTACCTATTTGCTCAGCGTTATTTTAACCACAGGTCAGTCGTGTTACCAAAGCTCATTACCTAGAATATCAGTGAAAATACATTTACTTCTAACGTTTTACTTAAATAAATTATTTCACAGTTCGTGTCATTGGTGAAATGCACTCTTAGTTTTGACTGTTAAAGATCCAGTGCTCAGTGCATCCTCGGCTCATATGCGTGACATTAGTAGAATTGAACACCTATATTAAAAAGTGTATCTTTGTTAGCCTTCACGTAATAACTTGAAAACTACTGACTACTTAAATAATTTTTCCACACGGTCGGAGGACGACTGGATATTTCTGTGCCGCTTGCACTTTCTTCGCCTGCATTGTTCCACTCAGCTACAACTAGGTTTTTAGTTTAGTAAACCAATATACACCCTTGTTATACATAATTGACCAACTGTAACGTGAACACGCATGTGTACGTATTAACCGATCCTTCATATTTTGATTGGTTTAGTGCCTGTTCTTGTGTAGTGTTAAAAATTGATCGACTACTGGTATTACCACTGTAATTAAAACTTATTAATTATAAACAGTATTATGCCTCAGTGTAATTAGCCGTAAACATAAACAGCAATAAATAGTACAAGTTGATAGTATTTTTACATAACATAAACTCATGCCTATATACCAGAAGGGGGAGACAGAAGGGGTTTAGGTCCCAATGTAATAGGTAGCGATCCTATTGTCATTAACCGGGCCCTTGTAAACCTGCGATAAATACACACATAACATCGAAAAGTCATTCGTGTGTGCCATGGTAAATCCTGGAAACGAACCCGAGACCTCGTATCAGCAGTCCATTACCCTAGGCTAGGTTAGTATTTTCACAAATAGTACAATAATCTTATGTATTTTCCACAAAGCGATATAAAGACAGAGATAAGTGATTTGATATTTTAAATACCTACTAGGGAAAAGTCTTGAGAACTCACGCTTTAAAGACATGCTCAGTAATAGTAAAATGTCAGAAAATTAAGTACAGTGAGGGACATAAAGGTAAATCAAACCTAGAAAAATTGCCGAGATTTACATGTTTCATCTTTGCACCAGTGAAGAAAATATAGTCACTTAAGGTGTTAAGTAAAATTATACTGAAAGCAGCATTACACAGTTACTTAATTGTAATATTACTCAATTCAAGTCTATTTCTTTATAGAAGTTGCGTTTGTAACTTTAATGCATGATATAAGTATAATGTAAAAAGAAATCACTGTTATGTAGGTAAATTCTTAAAATAAAGTATATAAAGATATATTTGCACATCTAAGCGGTATCGATTGTAGCTATTATGTAAGTACTGCTATTACTATGTACATTACGCATTTGAGATTAGATCAGTTATATCTAAAGATACTGGCAACATTTTCATGGACTAATTACTGCCGTTTGGAGAAGAGCTTACCGAAATTAAATGACACAGAATCCATAGTTGACGATTTAAACTGTACTGTTTAAAAAAAAATATAATTGATGTTAACATTGCTTTCATGTTCATCGTTATTACTCTCCTTAATCTTATTTACCGCTATAAAAAATACGAATGTAATGATTACAAAAAGTAACATGTTGTCATGCAAGTTTTTAAAAATAAACTCAAGTTATTTGTAATTTTTATAGTGAAAACAGAAAAAAAAGATAGCTCCACACACGTCCTGAACAAGTGGTATTTAATTTTCGAAGAACAGCACACCAAACCTGTTCATATTTCCCTATGATCAGTATGCCCTGCCGTTTGTGTATTTCCATTAAACTGCTGTCAATTAAATAAAATTAACCGAATTTTAGCACTGCACGTTAAAGTTTTATACATTTTGAAACTAGTAATTATTACTAGTGCAATACCAGTAATTTTGTTTAAGTACTAGTTTTGTCCCGTAACTTGTAACGCGTAATAATTAATTCCGCCTGATGTTAAATCGTCACTGTTATTGTGGTATTATGTGGTTATGTTATTTTTGTAAATTACTACAAGAATGATAATAAAAAAATCATAATTAGACTTAGCTATGCGTTTTCCGGTAGAGTACTATTTGAGCCTAACAGTCTCTTTCCAAGCTGAGTCATACAAGGCGATTTAAGGGAGAAGATCGTTTAAAATCGGACATATACTATACATACAGCCCAGCCCGAAATACGGCAACAGGTTAACCCCCTGGAATACCTAACCACATGGAACTGAATACAATGGTTGGTGAAATGAGAATAGTAATTGACCTCTGCCTACCCCCGGGAAAAGGCGAGAGCATATGTTTGTATGTAATATTAACCTGGTAGGTACCTAACATCATTTAATGTATAATCATAAATCACGAAAAGTGTTATGAGCGCAAATTTATTAGCTGTTAACTGTGGTTCTGCTCTTATTGCATAATAACTTAATTCAGGGATAAAAATGTGCTGTTCCAGATATATCTTGGTATGGTTATTATCGCCAAGCTCCTTTTGACTGGTTCTGCGTGGTAGCGTAACAAATATTCATCCAAATCAATAGCATAAACTTTCACCATTATAATAATAGGACAAGTTGAAATTTAACAAAACTGTGGATAATGGCAAGGCACCAACAGTCAGACGGCTGTCGATAAATCAGCTCCCTACGTGTTTGTGAATTATCTTCATGAAGTTGTACAATAACTTAAAAAGTGAAGACCATTACAAGTCTTATGGTGCTCCCGGAGAGTTCATACACTTCAGTGATTAAAGCACCGATTCTTCTAGTGGAAATGCTACCAATCTTAGGTAGCGAAATGAACTTTGTGAAGTGCATTTACGGTGGCCGTATCTAGTTTTTTTTCTTATTTTATTTATTCGCTTTATATACTCACAATTTAATAATTTGGAGATACAACATACGGATCACCAAATCCCAAAATAAATAATGTATACAGCTGGGGTTATATAAAACTTTTTACAAAAAATCATTTGACGTTTTTACAAAGGAGTTATCAAGGTAATTGGGTAACATAATATACCTCATTATTTAGTCAGTCAGATCAGACCCTGTTACACAGAGAGGTAATATATTCCTATCCTGAATTCTATTCACCGTATATCAAGAACGTAAGGATTTTTGACTTAGGTACTTTGTATCGACGGTGCACGAATCTGTCATGGGTCTGGCTCGACTACTGTATAATCACGTTCTAAAAAGTAATAAAGAAGAAATCATCAAGGATAACCGTGGTCGTATTACACTTTCTCTAGAATATATTGTTTTGTTGGAGTAAGTGGATACGAAATACGTCCTTGATATTTTCTTCTTTATTACTTTTTAGAAAGTTTTTATTGAGTAGTCAGGTTTCAGTTTTGAATTTAATTTGTTGTTTATATTATTTTGGGCAAGTAGTTAGGTAATAAATGTATACATATGCTAATTAAGCACTTCCATTTGAAACACGGCATATTCATCTCAAACTTATTCCTTAACTCGGTACTTTATGATCGCTTGAGGGCGTCACATTAAATTCAGTGTTACTTTATATAGCCTGTAACCAGCTGACAATCAAGACGCTTCTAACAAGACCTTATTTTACCAGTTCTAATAAGTGGTTGAGGAACAGATGAACATACATATGTATGATTGTATGTCCATCTGTTCCTTAATAGTACCTTATGGGCTATGTATGTACATAGCCTGTCAAAATCATAACGCTGTTGTAGTCGGGTAACTAGGTTAGTAACTAATTAGTACCAGGTACAATATTCGTGACTACAATGTGTGTATGAACACGGCGTGAAATTATTACAATGAGAAGTTAGGAAGCGGAAACGGCGGCGTTGAATAATGGCAACTCTATCTCCACCCGACATTAAACATACAAGGCGTAGAAAACTGCTCGGTTGGAGGCATAGACTGTCAACCTATTACGATAGATTGAATAAAGTCGTTCGCGAAATCTGCGATCATGTCTTTGACCTACCTATGCCACCTAATGTAGGTGTTATTCACGGGCTTTTCCATTTAGTTGTGCTGTAGGGTTTTGTGCCCTGCTAAATTCCATAGGTTTTATTTCCCTTTCCTATTTGTGTACAATAAAGAGTTATCTATCTATCTATCCAAAGATTGAAAAGCAGCAAATCAAATCTTTTCATATGAATTTTAACGCGACCCCTTCCAAGGGTTTTTGAAGTCTTGATAAACAGACAGACGGACAATGAAGTAATCCTATAAGGGTTTCATGTTTTTTTCCTTTTGAGGTACACAAAACTGATAGCAGAAGACTTTCAAAGTCAACTGCAAATACCCTAAAGCATGAATACACATAAATATTGCGTTATTGAATATAAGGGCTATAATTTAATGCAATTTCGGACATGCATTTCGGCAATAGTTCGGTATGGTATTTCAATAACTATAGCTTTGAACACACGAAAATATTTTTATTTTCACAAAAATGGATTCTGGAAAACAAAATGCGCTTAAAACAATGATTTTTTAAATACTCTTTTTCAGTACTCTGTGAACTAACAAAAACTGGTCCATATTTTTATACAAGTATATAACTAATCCGCTGCAGATCTGATGCCGAAATTAACCTATACTACCTGTTGAAATTTTTTTATCGCAATCAGATAACCATAGATATGGCAGTGCATTGATTTTATCTATTAAACTATAAGGTATACCTACAATTTTTATCTATTTTATCGCAGAGAAAGAATGATTTCAAATTTGGACATATTTACCCCCATATCTGCCATAAAATCCTCAGTCCTCAGAGGTTAAAATTCCTCAGGATTTGGCTGACCTGCCACTTGATAAGTTTAAAATAGAATTGAAAAAATTTTTAACTAAAAAAAGCTATTATAAAGTAGACGAATATCTTGATGATAAAAATGCGTGGGCATAATAATCTCTTGCTCTTGCACCCAGTTATTATAAATAAACAACTAAATATTAAAAAGAATAACGATAATCTACCTGAGTTTCTTGCTGGTCTCTTCTCAGGAGATTTAACTACCGAACCAGCGAAAGAATCATTTTCTAATGATTTATTTACTAAGTATCCTAATTTATTATGAATTATAATATTTTTGACAAATGTAGGTACATAATTATTGTAAAACTTTGACATTCATAAGTGCTCTTTATGTGCCTAAACTGAATAAATGAAATTGATTCTTTGATTCTTTGGTACACATAGTGTTTACCGTACGAGACACTGGCGGAAACTTTCTTCTCGTTGAAAGGGATCTGGCGGCAATCGCTACAGGAAGCCAAAATAAACCATATGTTACCCCGAATTCAGACTAAATGGCTTCTTCAATATGTGGGAAATTGATAGCGAAGGACCAATCCCATAGGAGTCATAAAATAATGTAAGTATACAGGATATTTATGTACGCAACTCAACTTCAGAGAATTTATAACCTCGAGAGATTACGGTTATGTGGTATCCATGCATTGTATGAATGGACATAGAATTGCAAAGTCAGCATAAATGTAAGCAGTTGGCACAAAGCTGAGATTCCAATGTGGATAACATGGATGCCAAATAGTTATAATAGTAGTAGTAGTAGTAGCAATAGTAGCCAAGTAGTTATATACCCAATAAAAATTTTAAAAGGGAGAATAGTTGACGTCTGATCCTTGTACCTACCGGATTATTTGGTAACAGTTTGAGGACTAACTGTGACTTAAATTTCACTACTTCTAATACCTACTGCTACAACCTGGACGCTTTAAAATTGTTATTAGTCTGTAAGCCTTCCTCAAACTAATAAATAAATAAATATTTCACGAGTAGGTATATCTTTTGCGAAATGAGATCTTTCCTCAAGATGTAGACATACAATTGAAGTTTCATACGGGCTGCTTATGGACTAACGGTCACGAGAGGTAATTCCTAAGATGAGATACAAACATACAACCCACATCCCACATGATAGCAATCACTCTAATATCTGAAGCGGAAGAAGGTCGGTACTAGAAGGGCCCCTTATATCGCTTGAAAACGCTTATTAGTGGTTTGATACCGTAAATATATGTATCCAAGCGTTAATACATACGAAACGTTAACAAGTGTTGTGTTAGTTGTTACGTTAGTGTGGGCTTTAATACATGGCTATAATAACCACGCGTTACTCTAACGTATGTCCATAGTTAGTTCACAGCATTCATAGTCACTAAAATCAGTAGTTTCACGGCAGTTTAGCCAAAATTGAGGAGTAAAATGGGAAGTAAGTACTTACTCATATTATTACGTCGAAAATGTTCTCTCTCTATAGTGATAATTCAGATTTCTACTTTCCCTGTTTGAATTTTGCCATTTTATATTAGGTATATTGAATTTAAGTTAACTTTTCCATAGTAGCAGTACCTGTTACCTAGGCACCGGCACTACGTACCTAGGCACTCCCGTGTGAAGCGTTTGTATTTTTTGCATGAAATTCGCATGCGAACAATAAGTACGAATATTACAGCTTCGCTACGTTATATACAATCAATTTCTTGTTTTACACGATCTAGATCACAATATATAATACTAGTTTTGATAAACTGAGTCTTCTCTAAGCTTTAAAAATATTACGTTGTTTGGTTTAGATTGTACTCCGCGTGGGAATCCTTTTATAATTATTAATATAGAAGTGGAAGTATCTTAGGATTCATAGATGTATTTTGTGAGTGTGGATGTATGTGACTCTTTCACAGAAAAATGGTTGAAGAGATATAGATAAGCTCGCGTTATTCTAAGAGTCTTTATTCCTGTTCCTCTAAACAATGGATCGAGAAACTGATTTCAAAAAATATTGATACACGCATGTATTATGTTGTTTTCTTTCTTATAGAAAATATATGACTATCTAAATTTACCTAATAAATAAAAGTAGCCTACCGAATTATATATCTCATACATGTTAATTTACAACCTTAACGAATGAAGGTGCGCATAATTATTCACACATACATAATGTAATTACGTGAAAATATAACGTATTCATATTGCAAGTTATGTAAAAAGTCGATGCGTAGATAGGTTTATATTAATGCAGGGTTTCACTTCACAATGTTGAATAACACATGACACTAGTAATACTTAGAGAAAATTATTACGGAAGATGTCTCTGTCAAATACTACAAGGCTCAGAGTACACCTTAACACGTACTATAATAAGGTTTAATTTTATTTTAATTTAATCAAATATACTTGATCTCCAACAAAGTACAAATTTAATATTATTTGCTTGAAAAATGTAGTTATTATATTTTATTTTATTTGGAAAAATTACAGCCTATAAAGATAATGGTCACAAATAATAAGTATACTAGGTGTAAATAATAAGGAACTATTTTCTGGAAGGTTACTTTTTTTGCGTGCGCGAAATCCCCACGGATACCAATCCCACCGGAGTCGGTGAGAGAGGTTATGTCGGACTCAAGACAAACTTGTAATGATACACTTAAGTACTAATAAGTGAAAGTATTAGAGATTAGTCATGTGACACATGGAATTTAACATAAGTATGTACACGACCATCGTCAATTAAATTTAATATAATAAATAGGAAACTAATAACTAGGAACTGGAATTCTTGATAACTGGTAGGAGGACCTGTAGGACTGTCGAACTGGTTGTTTAGAGTTTGCCTTAGGTATTGAAGTTGAAGAAGCCGAGACAAAATAAACGCTTCCCTCGAAGCAAGCAGCCAAAGTAGCTGCGTGAGGTAGGATATTGAATCGAAAGTATACAGCAGTAACACAGGGTTATTATAAAGTTATAAAATGTAGTAGGAATATTTTTTTATAAATTTTATTTATTTAATTATTGTAATAGTATTTACTTATGGCAATTAAATAACTAAACATTTAAATGAACAGACCGTTGTTTATATTGATTTTATTAAACATTATGTATTTAGTACCTACATGTATAAGAAGCATTGAAGCAAATACTGGAACCAATTCGGTTATAAGGGCATAATCTGTAATCCGTAACTCTATTGATCGAAATCACGACAGTTGACTTCAGTCGAATAGTGCTACAATACACTGATACCTATTAAATATATTGTATAAGGCTCTTTCGAAAAAGTTGATGTCAACTGTCCAATATGATACGGCGTTTAAAACATATTTGTAAATATTATATTTTTCTCAAAACATTTGAGAATATTATAATTTTTGCTTGAAAAATATTTAAAATAAATCTTTCTTGTAGTATTTTTCCTCTTATTTTCGATAGTTTGCAGGGTTGTCGGTAGAGGGCTCCAACAACGCGCACTAAGACTTAGGGGAATTTTTTGAATACTCTATAGGTAGGTACGTGGTCTAGTAGCTTAAGTGTTCGGAACTTTCTTCTTGTAAGAGACCGATCCGTCTTTCCTTATTCCAATTTTAATTTAAATTTTGAATTTTTAGATGTTAACTAGTTTATCTCAATATGCAAAATACCTAAAGGCATGCCGTAAATATTTTATAGGTAATTTTCATGTTTACTTGTTCTATTCCTTTATGTATTCAGGATATAATAGAATCATATAACGTAACAAAAATATATAAAGCACACTAGAGTAACGTCATAAATAGCCGTTTCCGTTAAAAAATGTTACTCGCTTATTAAATCAATAACTAAATATTTTAGGACAATCTACACCCACCTAGAGCCATAGTAAGCATAAGCATAGCTTAACTAGCAAGTATTATGAGTTATAGAATGCGGATAAACATATAAGATATTTTTGTAAATACATACATACTGTACAAAGACCAGTGCAAACACCAATGCAAATATTCATTTTCGTGTACACAAATATTTACACTAAGCAGGAATCAAACCCGCGTCTCCCGCGTAACAGTCGCGTTCACCAACGCCATGCTATAGATGTTGATTTGAGAGAGTACCTCAATTTAATTTCAGTTTTAAATTACCTGAACATGAATCTTAAATAAATCTAAGTGAAATGTAAAATGAAAATTATTTCAAGGTTCAAGGACCTAAGAGAAATAATATTAAACATGTAATTGATCGAGCGGGTCATTCTTCCTGATCCAATTTCGAATTCAGATGGTGAAGAATATACACTGTACTTAAACAATGGTAAAGGAGGGATCATATTTTTCAATTAGAGTGAGACCTGTGAGATTGGCAATTACTTGGTATACTGCGGCATTATGGACGAGTTTCTAATTTCAAATGTAACAAGAATAGGATTTATTTTCAGCAAGATGGAGCAGCTCTGTATACTCTGTAAAGAGTTAACTTTCATCGAAAACTATTCATCCTCGTATCTACTAGCTACATCATTTATACAAGTCAATAAAATTATATATATGATACTTTTTTTTAAGATTTGAATAAAATTTAATGATTCTTGTCCCATTTTACACTTATAATACACATATATAATGTATTTGCATACATAAATCAATTTCTACTTAATTCTAGGCATACTACACGCGCAATTTAGACTCAAAGGAGTACCTAACCTTAATTAGTTTGTAGTTTGGGTTCTTGAGTATACCTACATCAACATTATTTAAATACATTTCCTTATGTAAATGTAGTGTGAATATAGTAGATCCTATTTATCTAAGAACTATCTATAAGTAAGAGATGTTAATCTAAATCGATTCTGCGCCGACATTTCGCTAGGTAGTAAGCTCACTGCTACGGAAGTGTGGGTTACACAACATACAAGTACAAAGTGTTGAATAACTTTACTAAATCACATCATAAATGGTGAGATGTGATTGAATGGGCGACAGCGGAAACGGACGCGGTGGCGGATATTGCGTTGAGAAACGAGATCATTTAATTAATCCAGATTAAAAACATATTTAAATACTAATGGTAAATACGCTAATAATACTGTATTAGCATATTAAAAGTCGGTAGTGATGCAACAATAATTGCTGTTTGGTTTAGCAAAGAAATCGCAGTGATTTTAAACACCGGCCTTCTTATTTTTTCCTCTATTTAAAGGAAGTAGGGCATACCTACTGGTTTCCCGTCCCGAGGTACCCGACCAGTAAAACACCTCCATTCTACAGAAACTTCACTTATCTATTTATATTATTGTGTTTAGATCTAGGTAAGCTGTATGTAACATTGAATAGCCTAATATCTCTGTTTTGCCCAAAGCGGGGATAAAATCGGGCACTATATTTATTTCTTGGCATAGATATCTCCGAGGTAGTAATAAAAATCACAAAATGAGAATGTCTTATTTGTAGTGCAACTAATGCGAAGTGGGAACCAAAATATTCTCGCTAATTATTTCAGCTAAGATGAAATTATTTGTTGTACGAGTCAGTTCACATCAGTTATATAATAAACACAACATATTGTGCTGGCATCGAAACGGGGAGATTTTACCTGTCTAAAAATATTCACAAATATGAAATCTAAACTGGAATACCATCATAGAATCTTTTATTGCTTTGTGGTTGTTGCAAGTTGCAAGCTTCAGTTTACCAAAGCAGCAAGCAGGTGCACTTGCGGATGTCTTATTTTTCTCACTAAGGCGTTTAACCTAAGCCTTGGCATGAACTACAGAGAATACGCTTTGTAACCACCACATAAATAGTTATTTAATCGAGTACTACAAATCGATTCAATACATGTGTTGTCGACAAAAAGTTATGCTGAACAGTACAAAACATAGTCACACAAAAGTCCACCCTTTTAAAATAATCCAAAGTACATTTGGAAGGCCAAATTGAGAATGAAAGGCTTGTTTATTCACTAACCGAATTGTCCCTAACCTGATTCTCTATTTTTATCAAAGAGTAGCAGTGTTTTTCAACGGAAGTCAACCTGACTAACTGATTAACTTTAAGCTCAGCGTCGAACCTAATTGAAGTTGTACTGAAATTTTTACATTTTAATTCGATTCTTTTAAATGTGACTGTCAGGCTTGTTACGACTTCTTACTTACAACCGAATCGAATGAAATTAAATGTAAATTATCTAATGTGACTAATTTTTGATTAAGTACTTATTGCACTTAGATACAATGTAAATCTATTTCATGAGTTAGAGAACCAAGAAAGTGCAAGTAATCTAAAATATAATCTAATATTCACTTCTACGCGGAATAATGTTGCTCTTGCACAGGAACGGTAAAAGTCCCTTTAAGTTTTAGAGAGCTACTAATTACAAAATTATAGATCTAGGGATCCCACAAAAACGTGGTCTTAGATGACAGCAACCTACGATACCTAAGATTATTTCTTAATTTAATAAAATATTTATAAATTCCACCAAAACGATGTGTAGAATGTAGGATGAATGTCAATGCATTATATTTATATACCGGCAATATTTTCAGGAGTTCTTGCATGCCCCTAAAACCAATTTGGGTACACACGCTTCAATTATTTCCGATGTCGAAGTAGATTAGTCGGGCCGTTGATTACTTGTTGATGCTTTAAATAAACTTAAAAATAATCCGATGTCGAATGAGAAAGTTACCAATTAATATTGGGAAATCGCGGGCTACTGAATATTATCTATACGTCATACTAGTATATTTAATTATTTATACAAGCTGACTGAATTCATCAATGAAGACCCTGTACAAGTGGGGTTTCTAATTTAAAAGTTTTGGTCGCGAAGCTATGAAGCACTGAAGTATGTTATAAGCATCTAATACGGATTGAGGAATTTATTTGAATATTTTCCCCTTAAAGGGTACAATATAAAAATTACTTGTGCGGCAACGGGACAATAATATTTGATGGACAATAAAATTGCTTCGCTTCTCTCGGTAGAGGAAAGAAAATAGGAGTTCGGGAGACCTACAAAGTATACTGCTATTAAACTACGATTATAATTACTCCAACCGGCTTTTGCGAGCTGGCTATCATTGCGCAAAAATAGGTATGTGTGTATAGTACCTAACTACTATAGACAGTTCGACACAGAATACAGATTATCTATTCATGCAGTGTAGAATAGAATACACCGTGCTCGACCAACGCTGTATTATTAAAATACCGATTTTTACAAATCCCGTCTATCGGAATGAATAAAAAGAACCAAAGAGACCAACCAGTAAGCAAAAATATTGATTAATAACAGTACCTACTTTTTCATTTCTCATGTCCGAGATTCAAATAATCTTCTTGGTTTTATGAAGTCCTGGTACCTATTAATTATTAATTACGGAACGCTTAAAATATTATGACATGAAGATAATTACTGTTTAAGTTCCTTGTGGACGTCCCATCATCACCAATAATATATGAAAGATATTTCTATCATGGGAGCGAAGTTTATCATTCAGGGTATTACCCACATTAAACACAGTGAATTGCACTGCAGGATGTCTAGTAGTTGAACAAAACTTTACGTATAATAAAAGTTTATCGTTATTTAAGCACTCCTAAAACAGTTAGACGGGGTTATAAACATTCAAATAATAGTGAAAAATCTTAATTCGTCACAAATTCACAACTTATAACTATATTTTAAAAATAATATATTTTATAAATAAACGAATGTTTACCCAACCATCTTCCTAAACGACCCTTCACCGTATTCTGAGAGGTCACTGATAAATTATTTTCTATAAATTTCTGTCTTGTCTTTCTTTTGTATTTACCTTTGTTGTTTTTATGCGATGTCTGTAATCATCTAATAATAATATGATAAATATAGAATAACCTTTATTAACGCTAATGCTGCCTTCAATTTATTTGCAGGTAGGTGTGGTTCAGATTGTTATAAATTGTATTATCTACTTACTACTCGTGCCTCGGAGAGCACGTTGAGGCATCGGTCTCGATTGTCATACTCGAACATCTATGGTCGTCGTTACGGGTGGCTGGAGCTCTAAAATGTTCAACAACTGGTCTAACTGCAGTACTTAGATGGTTTGATGGGGTCTTATATCTTATCTTATCTTATGGTATTGGGGTGCGTGCTCTGGAGCTTTCGCAGACATGGGTGGCAATTCCTTGCGTTTTTCCTTGAGTTGGTGTTGTAATAATTTGTTTCACGGCAGTGCCGCTACTCACGGAGAGGGCTCGAGCATAGATTTGACTCTTCGGGAATGATGAAATTGTACTCTTAGGCACTCTTAAATTATCTGCGCTGAGGATAAGCATATTATCCTAGATATGAGTACTAAAGTACCTTTACATACGTAAGGGTAGTAGTGGCACTAGTATCAATTTAATAATAATAATAATAATTTATCGTTGTCTCTTATAGCATTGCATTTACAAGTGAACTCACTGATTGCAATTACCACATTACTGTACTCTATAGGTATAAAGTACCTACGCTGCCGCGCTGTAATCACGATATGAACAGTGTGATACAAAAGAGGCATTAAATCAAGATAGTAACAACGCCGTATTCTACCTTAGCTGTGTCCAAGCATAGACAATGGCCGTCTACAAATGATTGACAATACAATAAATTAAAAAAACAGAAAGGATATCCAAGTGAAAGTATCGCTAAAGGTTTTATGTACAGCAACATCGACACTCTCACGGATGTTGGCAAAAAGAGAAACCTCACCAAACAATAAATGAAATTTTTGTTCCTTGCATCTATAAAAATAAATTTTAACGTAACCTATAATAAAATCGAACAGGTAAAGAAATCCACTCATTGAATATTTAGTTAAAACTGAGAAAAATAGCAAAACGAGAAAGCTTATACATTCGATGCGCACCTTTTTTTAATGTATCGATTTCGCCGACATTTTGAGGCGATTTTGCGTAATTCATTATGTTTTTTTACGTAATGATGAGCACTTTCGAGAAGGTCTCATATAAATTGTATTACTTAGATTCAGTAATAAGCCCCTTCGTTTTGCATTTGAGTTTTATTTAAATCTCTCTGTCTCTGTTCTTACAGGGGTTGCGGCACGAGTGTTATTCCTCTGGTGTTACACTCGCCCATAGGCCACGGTAACCACTTACCATCAGGTGGGCCGCGTGCTTGTCCGCGACATTTGGTCGTACCTGCGGTTCTACTCACATAATTCTATCAAACTCGACCAGAATTCAAACTAACATAAGATTTTAAGTCTGACCAAGGCTTTTCTAATAAAAAGTACCACATCAAAATCAGTTCAATAGTTTTTGCGAATTCCAAGAAAGAAGTATTGTTTTCAGAAGCAGTAACATAAATCTGCAATGTGTAATCACGAAATCTTTATAAAATATAAAATGATATAGAATAAATAGGCATATTAGAGTAATACTATGGTATTATGATACTAAAGAATAATATCCATTGCCATACGCCACTGGAAGGAAAACGTGGCAATTTAGTTTGTTACGCATTTCCTACAAATGATGGTAATGATATGATTGTACTTAATTAATAGAAACCAGATAATATGAACTATGCTTCAATTATAAACACTGTTGTACTATAATCGTCGGATTAAATTTTGTCTGTTTAAGCAGCTTTTATACAAGAACCTCTTCTGTACTTTCCAATTATCAATTCATGTGTACTGTGTACTTTCGTATTCGTTTCGAACTAATGCAGCACTTCTTGACGATACGACATCGCAATCTATTTTTATGTGATCGTAAGAAATAAAACTTACTAACTATAAGATTTTAAATTAAATGCCAAAGATGATTATACAGCAAAGTGGTTTTTATAAATACCTACAAAATCGACATTAAAGTTCAATCTTATTATATTATATTAAATGGATAGATAGGTTTTCAAGGCTATTTTAATATTTGTCACATTAAAATCCATTGCTGCACCGTGCCAACATTCAGGGCTGGTCCTTAGTCAAACAATAACTTCTGATTTCTGAAGTGCATTAGACGAGCAATAATTATGAAAAATCAAACAAAAAAAAGTAGCATGAAAATGAATGACTTAAACTTTTAATTAAGTGTCTTATTTCAAAATAGCTATTATTATGGTTTAGTGTGTTAATATATTATATTAGTAGCGTCCTTCCATATGATTGGTGCAGAAACCAAATTGTCTGCGACGGAAATCACAGGGAAATCAACACGGATCTTAATTTTGGGAAAGTCAACCTCGAAATGGAACTGAAAATAACTTGAATGTCAACAGCCTATGCTTCTGAAACTGAAATACTTGAGCGAGTTTAAGTTATGCCATATTTTTAAGAACGTTTGAAGTATAGGGAATTTAGGAAACCTTTTCACTTGCTACGACCCAGGCACCTTCTTTTCATTTCCATTTTTTATTGTAATGGCTTTCATACATGGTTGCGTTTGAAATATCTTAGTTTCACCATCAGGAATTTAAAAAGTGATTGACATACGTATGCCAGCACGTCTAGGTATATCTTCACCGGGTTGCCCATTATCGAACATAATGTCAAAATTTGCCATAATATATACTATCTACATTCGATAAATAGTATTCATTATCCAAATGAAATAATCCATTAAATCTGACACGTATTTATAGCTTTCCAAAAGAAGCGCTTGATGGCGCAGCCGGCACGTTTTTTTTTAATAAATTAGGGAACACTAGAATGATGTGACACCACATGTCCCTCACTTCACTAGATGTTAATTTATTAATAAAAATTTGTTCATCGGTTTACGGAGCATAATTATGTATGCATACTTTTTTAGAAGTAGACCAGCCTTTTCTCCATCTAATCTTAAAGCCCTAATCCATTGAGTTCGTAGTGTAATATCTTGTGGAATGAAATGTTTTCCTTGGTTTCCACACCGTGACCGCATATTGAATATTAGTTACATATTACTATATAGAAATGTTTTATTGTATATACTATATTGTATTATTAACTAAAATTATGCAGGTATCAACTTTTGAGGTTACAATCTCAGATACAAACAAATTTCAACGCTTCAGAAACAGCAATCAATCAAATTAAGACACTCGGTTAGTTCTTTCGTTCCACAGACTAAATTGGCCTCCTCCCATCCGGAGACTCCGGTAATAATGTTTACCCTCCCGACCTACCTAGATGCGACGATTTCTGCCATATTATCTGAAATTTTACTAAAAAAATGGTCTGTCACTCGCTTGATTCATACCTGTCTCTAATGCTACATGCGAGCGTGATGATGCGATGATAGAGCAGGAGCATTAATTCAGTTTTTCCGAAAAAAGTCGCGATTTCCTAATTACTGCTACGAAACAAAATAAGTATAAATTGGATTTTTTCAAAATCTCCCGGGTTCGTTCTTTCTAGAGTTGGCAAACCAAAAATCCCAAAAACTATGCTAGCGCCGTCTCCAGATGATTGTAAAAATCAACTGATTACATACCTACTGGAAAACTGCTCATTGAGGTGATGAGCGATGAATCAGGTCTCATTAGAAGCTTATATATTAAAAGCCGATAGCGACTAAATCAGCAGACTACCTTTGTTCCTTGTGTGGTGTGTCTATAAATAACATAAAACTCAAGCCTTTGTATGTAAGAATCCTATTGTTTAGGGCTAAGCAGGTTGTCTCAATAGTAATTCCCATAGAATACTTATTTTAATCATATTATAATAATACTATAAATCTTTTCTTACGAGCACAATGGAGCTCTTAAGAAAAGATTTAGGTGTATCAGAACCCGGGTTTGTCCTGACCGCTGCTATTATTTGGTTTATTTTAGATTTTACAGGATTGTCTGCCTTCTGACTGCTCAACCTTGAGAGTAGAGAGAAAGAGAGCTTGCGATCTTGACTAGTAATGTACCTGCTCAAAAATATGATTAATTTTTCGACATAATTTTTCATAGACTTAATTTGTTGTTTTTTGCTCTTACGTTCTGGCCTAATTAATTGATTTGGATTATGCATATCCATATTTATCTATTTTGAATGAATTATAATTTAATTTATATGGTTTTAACGGAACATAGCTTGTTCTATTTATTATTCTGTAAATTATGCTTCACGAAATAAATAAATCTCAATTTGAATTTCAAAAACAGTCTGCGATACGTAGGTACATCGGTTGTTATTAGCTCTTATTTTCCAATGAATTCAACATAATTTTGCATCCGCATTCTGGTGTAGCAAGACTATCGCATCGGCCGATTGTGCAATTTAAAATATAATTTCACTAATTTTAGCTACATGGAGGGAAATATTGTAATAAAATATAATTTATTTAAAAAAGAAGTGTTTGATTAAACTCAATATAAAATATAAAAACCGGTATCGAACTACTAAGTTAATCAGTTAGTTAGGCTAGTTTATTTGTTGAAGATGTTTTTTAAGAAAGTTAAAAAAAAAGCGTAATAATTATTATAGAGCTGGAAGTAAAAAAGTTCAGGTAACATTAAAAATCTACCTAAGTTCTCATCATCATCATGGAGATGTGTTTCCCTGATTATCCCCCCGAGGCCAAGGTGTACTCGGAGCTCAGGATCCGTCAATCGCGTATGCGGACGGGTGTAGGATCCGCTAAGTAGACCTACTGTCACTAGAAAAAGAAATTTGTACCAAATATTTCATTAATAGAATGTGCTAAATCCCTTAAGAACATTTATCATCATCCTAGTGTGTTTTGCATGGTTATATCGCTTACCAAACCAAAACCTCAGAATTAAAATACCTCGTCTTTACAATTTACATCATAATATCAATGAAACTACATGAGTAAATATTAGTTTCGAAAGTAACAAATAGCATAGACAAATATACACGAATCTCAAACCACCTTTGACGGCCAAGTTTCATAAGCCGCTTTCGTTTGCAAACTATAAATAAAACAAGCTTTTTAATCCACTTATTCAAACATAGATAGACTTTCGTATCCTGCAACTATACAGATATGAGATATAAATTATTTATGTAGCAGACATAAAAAGAAACATGTACTTACGAAACGCAATGGTTGAAGTTGTTTGGTGACTTTTAGTTCTTCATCCACTAGAAAAATAACAAACTACTCATGACTTGTTAACCCACCATTACATCTCGATCTATGAGATTCTACCACGAGGTCTGGAAATACCTCTCGGACTGCATTTTCCGTGGGATATCAACAATTGTTTGTTCCCTTTTATTTCTCGCAGTGCCTACGTGCTTTTTGTAGTATGAAGATTATTTTTGCCTTGGAAAACAAGTATAGGTATAGTATTCAAAATATATTTACTCCTTTTCTCTAGACATCTTAGTATCGCTATTGATGTTCCAAGAATGCATTAGTATACCGACGAATACAGTAAAGTTCTTCAATACCTAATATAAAACCCCATGCCAAATATGCTCATGAGAATATCAAGCGCCCTCTCTGCTAAACCTACTACTGATGAGTCACCAGAACAGTAAATATACCAGTACAAGCCTCGTTATGTTTCGCTGACCAATGACTGGTTAGTTTCAAGGTGTTTTTTGTAGCACGATCCTTGAAGGAAAGCGATGACGTCTATCTAGCGGCACTACTCGTCAGCGGATTTGGATAGACTGTGGCGTATAACTCAGTACCACAAAGGTCTGCGAAATCATTTTAATTTTAATCCAATCAATCAAAAAATCCAATCATGTAACTGCCAAAATAAATGTTGCTGAGTTGCCTCCATCCAACCCCACGCTATAAAGCGAAAATCAATTGGATTTACTTGTTGAAGCAGTTTGTTTGATTTTGTTTATTTTAGTTCGATGGGTTTAATATTGTAAATTGTTATTGGGGTTTTTTCGGCAACATGTAATTCAGAATTCGCCTAGGTGTTGTTGGCAGACAAGCACGCGGCCTACCTAATGGAAAATGGTTACCGTGGCTCGTGGACGTTTGCAACACCAGTGGCGTCACATTCGTGCTGCCAACTATATAGAGCAAGGGCGAAGAAGAGAGAAGAGAAAAGAAGAGGGGCTGCTGTCAGTGCAAAAGACAAAGAAGGGTTTTGGCTACTAGCCGCGGTATTCTGTAGGGCGTAGGTACTATCCCAGTCAGACTGCTCAATTAGGGAGATAATTCTGGGATTTTGCGTATCTGTCCTTCTGCTACAAACCCACTGTCATGTCCTACATCCGTCGCCGTCTCCGGGTAGTAAACGAGTTAGGTATTAAAATTTTATATTTATAGCACTATTATAAGATGTTCGATTTTGGTTATCGCTTTTGATCATTTCTTCCGTTCTAGAAAGCAAACCGGATTAAAATTCGTTCAGTCCGAAACCCAAAAAAATATTTCAGAATCGTTAATTACAACATAACAAGAGCCCATACCTACATTAATGTTTTAAAAAATATGTCCGTCTGCACATAAAGGATAACGATAATCTACCTGACTTTCTTGCTGATCTCTTCTCAGTAGATCAAATTACCAAACCAGCGAAAGAATCATTTTCATATGATTTATTTACTATTTTATTTATTATGTGTGCGCGGTAGCCAAATGGTATGGGTAATGGACTGCGGAGACGAGGTCTCGGGTTCGATCCCAGGTTTTACCATGGCACCCATCAATGACTTTTCGATGCTTTTCGAAGTTATGTGTGTATGCAATAGTGTGTGTGGCAATAGGCTCTCCACCTATTACATTGGGACCTAAACATAAACTGGCTTAATGTGGGTGCTAGCACCTCTGCCTACCCCTTCGAGGATATAGGCGTGAGTTTATGTATATGTTTATTATAAATTACAAAAATTTTCACAAATTTAGGCCCATAATTGGAAAACTTTGACATTCATAAGTGCTATTTATGTGCCTAAACGAAAAACACGAAATTGATTCTTTGATTCTTGATTGTACATTACAGACACAACCAGTTAGCAATTTTACAATGGTATACATAGATATAGTTAGATATCTTTTAAAATTCGTTAATGCAAGTGGCGTTAATAGACACAGCTAGAAGACTTATCACCAATCAATGTCAATTACGTATTTCTACACCGCACGCTACAACATTAGGTCTACACACCGTTTTCGTGCTGTGCAGTGATTAGACCGGCCGATATCGAATTACGTTCACAAATTGAATAATGACATATAGCGGTGAATCAAGATAACGAATTAACGTATTATATAACGAGTCAGAAAGCATGACGGACTAATTTGCCTTTGGCTGCAGATTGCAGATATTACACGAAATAGCATGATGTGAGCTTGCGGCTGTCGTACGAGATCAGAAAATCACATTTGAATTAAGTTACGTTGCTAGTATTTATGTTGTCGCAATTTCAAATCTAGCTGAAACAATTTTAAATCAGAATAAATCAGTCACTACAATCTTGTAACCGATGAAGTGGTCTTTAATAAAAATTTCCTTGCATGCTAAAATTATAGATCGTTTTTAGCATTAGGACATCGCCATATCAAAGAAGTACTTAATCCGATCTCGTGATTCAAGTTGTAATGACGATAGCTCCTTGCAAGATAAGTAGGGGAGCGAGGGGCTTATTGTAACAATTTTCATGAAAACTAATATATCTTGAGATCCATTGATTAAATTGCTACTAAATAAAATTGGATGGATGCTGTAACTCTTCCTCTACCAAATCAAGTAAAAATAATACCATAACTATTGGTCATTATTTTACAATTAATTATTTTCTAGAAGAAGTGCGGTGTTACAACTTACCTCGTGCTTGGGGTAAGTTGTAACGTCTACCGGGGCAAGTAGTAACGACAAAAGTAATACCTCTAATCATTTATTCTTTGTTTATTTTTAATAAAATCGACATCTTTCTAAAGTAAGTATTATGTAATTCTTATCAAAAATCAAGTTAAATATACTCTTTAAGTAATAAACATCTATAAATTAAGTAATTAACAGTTTTATTTAGTTAAACATTTCTTATAATTATCATGACAATTTTAAATCACAGTAAGTACCTAATTAAATTATTTAAATCTAAGGTAAGGTTTCATTGTAATTCAATTCAGTCTTTATCTGAGTTACAATTAATACAAATAAAAGATATAATGTCTCCTGTAACACATCCTACATGTCCCCACATCTTACAAATGATACACTCGACCCAATCTTCTTTATTTGAATCTGTGTAAGCTTCACCACATACCAGACAATACCACTCTTCTGATTTATATTCTGAATCTGAACATAAAATATTTTTTTTAACTGTCCACTACGGTTCCTTTTTTTTATTCACCTTTGCCTTTTCCCTTTCCTTTACCTTTTACTTTAATTTTGCATTTCTGCGCATTAAATTTTGGAATCAGTCAGTACTAGTCATGTTATTTCGATCCCAAGAAGGAAAAATGTTTTTAGCATTAAGCTGCACACTGCATTGGTAAGCTAGTTCTTCTATAGGAAATAGTCCAAAATATAATTCGGCACACTTGAGTAGGTAGGAAGCCATCTTACCTTCTTATTCCGCAGTAAACACTTGTCTAGGCTTAACATATCCAACTTTTAAACTTTCATTATTTTTCTTTTTCCTTATATATCTATAAAGAGAGACGTGACATAATCCGAAAGTCTGACTAGCTTTTCGAATACTGTAATTTCTTTCCAAAACTTCAGCTTCCGCTAACTCGTACACTTCTTGGCTTTGTGTTACCCGCTCTGATTTTCTTTTGTACACCCTCATCCTTGGAGAAAGGAAAAAAAGTATCTACATCATAACTTGGGGCATGTTGTAACACGTTACAATAAGCCCCGGGATTTTGTTACAACTAACCCCATGGTATGATTTTTAATATTTATCAAGATAACTATTTAAATAATTTAGCAATCTTAAAAACTGTTACAGGTTATCAGAGAAAGATAAATTTGAATGTAAATTAGATAAAAAAAGTTTGAAATTAGTCGATAATAATAACTCAAACCAAAATTTTACGACAGTACAATTTTATAGTACCTGGCAAAAATGAAGCGCGTGCGCACTTCCGCTTACTGTGCAGGCCGGCGGGACCCTGGCTATGGCAACATGATGCAGCGCGGTTTATAGGTCAAATCGAGTCAAAGAAATACGTCAATAAAATTTAAGACCCCAGTGAAAAGAGCCTGTTACTACTTACCCCTGCTACAACAAGCCCCTCGCTCCCCTACTCGTATAGCCGAGGTCAAAGGATTTTACATCTACAGTATAAATTATTTAATAAATAAGAACCTAACTGCACGAATACTAAGAAATAATAAATAGTAAAGATATGCATCTATTATCTACTCCAGTAATTTATAGTCAGGATCATAATGTCAATCGATAGTATTTTATATTACCTATAATAATATATTATATTATATTGTTCCACACATCTTGATAGTACATACATAGCTCTTAATCACTTAATTAATTTCATTTTAGTATAAGTCAAATCTTGTAAAGCTGTCTCGACAGCCCCCAGGGCCCCGATTTCTCCCGCACAGCCCGCGATGAACGGAGGCGACTCAGGCGTCGGAGGTCACAGAATGACCTCCGTCCTCAATGAGCGCGGGATGGAGCTACCTGTCACCCTCGCAGAAACGGGACGCGGCGGCGGCGCAAAGTGCGCCTATTCAGGGGCTAGATTGGAACAACATGGTTTCCACATTAAGGGAAGTGGGTCATCTCAAAGAGATGTCCCCGATTCTGCCGGGATGCGAGAGATATGTCTTGTATATTTTCACCTGCGGCAATCAAAGACCCATAGACAGCGTGCGTTTTAGTCGGTCCGAGTGCGACATAATCAGCTTCACCTTCGGTGGAGGCGTTATCCGTGGGGATTATGCGCACGAAAAAAAGGGTCCCGTTGTCTAGGTTTCCATACAATAAATTTTGAATTTAACTGTCGAATGATAGTAACAATATTAGCTAAATTGAAAATCATCGGCATGGATTAATTAGTTCTACCGTTGCGAATAATAACAATCTTTAATATATGTCCAAATCATTACTAGTATACCAATCACTATACTGCGATAACAGTAACTTTTGAGCACATGTCTGTAATAATACAAGTTGTTAACAATTAAAAGTAATTGCAAACTAGCCACTTCATAGTTATATAATTGTATCAGTAGGTATTAGCTACTAGAGGTAGGGAGCCTGTTATTAGTGCATAACACAAATTACAATCGAAAAGCGAATCGTTGTAGCGCGAATCGGTGTTTAAAACAATTGTTGACCTATTAATGAACTTTATTGGTAAGATAATATAAAATTCTCTGACAACTTAATTTTAATTGTAGTGTTTGTGGCGCAACTGGTGGTATAATATGCATGAATCACCTTTATTATTTATTAGCAATTATATTATAAATTGTACAATAAAATGTACAAATTCGTACATTTACTAGGTATATATACAGAGCCCTACCAGCACCGTTGGCATCCAAGCTAGTTAGTTTACCTGCAAAACAACGGACAAAGTTGTAGCATAGACTTTTTTTCTTTCTCAGTCGAGAGGTCAGATCAATAAGTGAACACTAGAACAAACTTAAGATGCAACTGGGTAAACGGTAAAAGGAAAATAAGTATTTTATTAGCCTCGAGTTAAATCGACGTTAAGTAGCAATATCTTCCATTACGTAAGTTCAGATTATTAAACTCGCCTAGAAATGTAACAGAACAAATGTTTTTTTATTTTCTTGTTCTTCCCGCAACATAGCTATTAAGACACGTTTGACATATTTATAGTGCAAGTATTTCTAAGAGATTATTGCATGCTTATCCAATATGAAAAACTAAAAATGTGGATTCTACTGCATTCGTAGTCTTGTAAAGAACATGCAAGTCATATAAATAAAAACTTCAGATAATTTCCATATCAACTTACTACTAAAGTAATTTACAATTAATATAAAACATTAAAACAACTAATCTCATAAATTTATAAAAAGTTAATTCAGTAGAGAATGGAAAACCATCGATGCGTAAGACGCGCAATTGACGGACTTTTATATTTGTGATAATATTTTCTAAAGCGGCTGAATGATATCGAGGATACATACGAGCTTTGAGTGAAACCTCGTTATATCCTGTTATGAAGAGGATAATCCCTTGGTAATCTGGTAGATCGGTTCGGTTCGGTCGCCCATACTTAATTCTTCGCATTTATTGGGCTTATTAAGACTTATAAAAATAAAAGAAACAGTTTGGAAATGAACTGTTTGTTCTAACTACATCACTCATATACCTAGTACACTTGAATTTGATTTAGTACCTAAATGTGTTCCTAAATAAACCGCAAAAAATAATTTATTGATAATTATACGGTTCTCGTAGTAAATTTAGTATAGAGTGCAAAAGTATGCAGATATAATACGAAAAAGGTTTGACTTAAGTAAGACGCACATAAATTGCCGGGAAATAGAACAAACCGATATCCAGGAACTGAGATGTGTACAATTTGAAAGCTAGTAATAACGGTGGACTCGTTAGTTTCTTTCGTGCGGATTGTATAGAATTAGTTTAACTTCCGTGTTCCTTCTCCACGGTTTGTAATCAATCAAACGGTGTACATTGTGATAAGTTAATGTAACAGGTTGATATTTACCAGTGAGTTATTTATTAGGAATTGGTTCTATTGTATATTGACATTCATGATCCCAGCCCTACAGAACAAACGAAGATTTTTATATTTATTGTCCTAAAGTCAACTAATCATATCTTATGACTAGGCTTTAGGCTAGGTAACAACGTAGCCAATTAACAAAGTTCATTGTCGTGTCTAGCTAAAATCTATGTAGGATACTGTACCTTTTGTACAGTTTTTATATAAGCTTACACCTACATGAATCCGTAGAGGTAGGCACCATCCAACAGTATACACAGTGCATTATTGCTAAGTACTATTTGCGTACTCACGTGTGTTGTTATCGAGATTTCTGATATAGAAGCCCAGTAACATCATGGTGCACCCGGTGCCTTTAACCATACAAAATACTTCACCCAGTGTTATAGCATGTAACCTGCTGATTGTTTGACAGTGAAAAGGTAACCTAACATGCATTAAATAAGTATGTTTTGGACCCAGTTCCCGTACTATTTTATCAGGTATATAGTTACTGTTCCTACTGTACCTAAATCCTTTAGATATATTCTTTTCAAGCTTTTAAAATCAGCACAACCCTTGTATACAATTATTATTTTACATAAACATAGTGTTTTAGTGTATTATATTTCGTAAAGAATAGCTTGGTTTTAAAGTATTTTTAATGTATTTTTTTTAAATTTTAAATAGTTATAGTACCTTATATCATACAGCATCAGCGGTGTGCTAACCAAACGATCCCAAAGTCAATCACAACTAGTCCATACTAAGCAGAAATGCCCATGACCACCTACTACCTCCATCTTAGTTATCATATAGCATCAGAGTGTTTACCAAGACCAAAACACAAATGAGCCCAAACTCGATATATTTAAGTTCCTTTCATCCTTTCCTCGCTCCTATGGACACCATCATCAGAACAGTTCCATGGTATCATAATAATGCATTTTCATCCAGAAGAAAAAGAACCAATAATAACATGGTACCAGTAAGAAACCAATAATAATATAGTGCACTTACTAAATAATGTCTTATAAGGCAGAAGTTTCATCAAAATATCTAGAGTATAACTTTAATTCTCTAAGGAGAGCCCTCGGCTTGTCCTGTATCAAAATGTTTCGAACCAAAGTGCCTAATATTTATACTCTAGACTCTTATATAAAGCCAGTAATATGCTTGAAAAAGTTGAATTTTATGAGAAAAGTTGAATTTTAGAGTATATTCAAATGAATGAATCATTTGAATATACTCTACAGAAAATTCATTAGTTCTCGAACAATTTTATTTCAATACGCGTTGTTTGGAGGGAAGCTCTTGATTATTTACAAAGTTGTGGATCGTTATTTGTCACAGACCATTTTCAAACACACAAATGCCGCTTGTTTCGAAACAAAAAGGTCTAATCTGTGATTCTGTGTGAACCAGTACGATGGTGGAACTAATAATCTTGAATATTACGTTTTAGTCGCTGTTGCCCAAACTCCTCCCGCGTGAAATCAGTTACTATATTAATATAATATGAATCCAAGAAGATTAAATTTTCGTAATTGGTGATCTTGTTAACAGCGTTTTTACAGTTAATGTACAGCTAGCTTCAGTTATAAATTTCCCTGTACCAGCATAATAGCATGGCAAATATTAATTCTGTCCAAGGCTTGTGGGCAGGCTAAATTACACTTTATTACGTAGTTGCGAGAGCTATATATGAAATACTATTAGTTATTCTGTTCTTGAAACCCAATTAGTGTACGAGTAGGTGCGCTTTGGTCGGCAGCTTTATTATTTTCAGTTAAATGTAAAACTAGAATCATTCGCATTGGTTTCAAACAGATGAGACATAGGTAATTGGGGTATATTAGTGTCGTGACTTGACTCAACATTCGCTATAGAATGTAATAAATAAATAATAACGTCGTAAAACTGAAAGATATAAGTAGGAGATATAAGGTAAAACTAGCTAGTCGTCACAAAATTATTGTAGAAACGACCGACCTTTAAATTTCCATCCTATAAGTAGTATGCCGCGGTAGCCTAGTGGTATGGGTAATGGACTGCTGAGACGATCTGGGTTAGATCCCAGGTTTACCATGGCACACACCAATGACTGCGATGCTCTTTGAAATTATGTGTGTATTTATTGCAGGTTTATAAGTGGCAGGTTTATATATTGGCTCGCCACCTATTACATTGGGACCTGAATATAAACTGGCGAAATGTGGGTGCTAGCACCACTGCCTACCCCTTCGGGAATATAGGCGTAATATCATAAAAAAATTAGTATTAGTATTATATATATATATTCCTGTAAATATTTTCTTGAAAAATAACAATCAATAAATGTATGAATAACTGGTCATATGACTCAAACTTGCTCTATCCGATATCCATGTTTCTAATAAAAGTATTGCATAAGTATATTTACTTGATGTTGAGCTTCCATAACTTTTATCCACCTAAAGCGTAATGAAACTAAGCCGACGCAAGGTTCATAGATCAGAAATGTTCTCGGAGAGTTATCAAAGATATAATTAAAACGTGCACGTATTAGTGCCATAGCCCGAGCCTGAACTACCCAACGGAGTTTTGTTACTGAGAAAGTTAATCTAAGTTAGTTACTAGCTTGGTAATACATCGACTACCTTTTATAAACGCATAATTCTTTGTGGTATTTTTATGTTATATACTAGCTTACCCGTGCAATATCGTGTGCGTCACCCTCTCCGCACTAGTTGGTTGTAGCATGATTATGCATATAAACCTTTCTCTTCAATCACTCTACGTATTACAAAAACCGCATCAAAATCCGTTGCGTAGTTTTAAAGATTTAAGCATACCTACATAGGGATATAGGGACAGAGTAAGCGACTTTGTTTTATGCTATGTAGTGATTATACAGATATATATTATGCCCGTGCTGCATAATCCTTTGAGGTATTTTTATTATATAGGTACAAAGGTTTATAGTTCTATTAAATTTATCTATTGGTAACATTAAATATCATATTTGAATAACAGGCAATTTTGCAGTTATAAACCCCACGCATTACGTAGGTCTTTGAGGGACCGATGTGTATTTAACTATAAATACAAGCAGTAGAACATATTGTCGTACGCCGCCACTCGAAATATAAAGAGACAATAACGATAAAAGTCACTACCTTAATATAAGATTTCTTAAAAGAACAAAAAATACGACACGCTGATTATGATGATAATAATTGTTTGACTGCTATAAGTTCTCTTTACAAAACTACTGATTTATGATCATCAGTCGTACAATAGAAATACCTATTTATAAATCATCAAAAATATCCCCATAGTATGTAACTATTATCAGTATCAGTATTATTTACATACCTAATCATTAGCAACATTAGCATCAATACAAAAAAAATTGCGTACACTCACCAATCTAATTGAAATGTAGCCTCATTGACGTATGTAGCTGTAACTCAATATAGAATGTGAAATCTACAGCATTAGTCTGCTTCGTTTTCTACAGGGTTATGTGGACGAAAAGCCTATTTTGTACTCGCAAGATTACAGTGCGTTCAAACTCGCGCATAATCTAATATGTGCTATATATATTTAAAAAAAAATGCGGATGGACAACTTTATAACTTTATTAGCTGTTGACCGCGGCTCCGTCCGCGTGGATATCGATTGTCGCGTTGTAGGACTCTACCCGAATCTCTACTTGCCTCTCTATACTACTTTTCCTTGCTGTCGATAATAGTGCAAATGTATAGACCAATTTATCGCCAATTTACCGGATCAATTGAGATTTATGAATATTACTCCGCTCCCTTGGACGGTAGCGTGATGATATATAGCCTATGTTACTCCTAGATATTGTAACTTTTTAGAGGTGAAAGAATGATGGCAATCGGTCCAGTAGTTTCGGAGCCTATTTGATACAAACAAACAAATCTTTACTCTTTATAATATTAGTATAAATAAACATAATATCCATAACGTTTTTGTTTTCTTCAGTTATGACAATTTTTTAGAAGAAGCGCGGTTTTCTTTTAATGAATTTTGTTGATTTTCGCTATTGGTGTAATTTAATATAAATAATAAGTACTTCATTGATGTCATGCCTATTTCTTTATATGGATGATTCCTGGCTCCTAAATCAATAATTTTATACAAAATGTAAATATGAAACCTAAAAAATATTAAACTTATCTTGTTCCAGAACATGCACTTTTTAGTGCTAGTTGGTCTCTTGGCCGCTGCTACAGCAGAAGAAAATGATTGGCAACCCATCTTACCCCAATCTGCGGCTGAGTATCAGACGTTTCCAGCATCAGAACGCTCATTAGAACCTAGGTAAGTAATCTTTTCAAAATCTCGCAAAGTTGAGATTGGATTATTTAATTATTTAGTGTACGGGTTGAGGCAATTCTAGTTCATAGCGGTACCAAGTGAAGTGAAGACTGATTGAGATAGATGCATCAACAGGTTGATGGGATCCCTCGCCTTCATCCTAAATGCCATGGATAGCTAATACAACGATCCTTAGAAATACTTTAGATGCCTTAAACCCTTGAGGTCATTCTGTAACTTACTAGTAGGGAGTAATGAAAGTACAAATAGGATCATGAATATTAAATTAATTGTGATATTGAGTTGATATAGTGACATATTATGTTCAGAGAGCATGACTTTAGTAACTTTTTAACTTGCAGACCACACCTGAAAATAATCAACCGAAGGCCAATTCCATCCAGTCACCACAAATTAAGCCTGCATAGCCCGAGCCCAAGTGCTATGACCGATACTTGCAGCGTCTATAAAGTTTCCATGAATCAGGAATTATTTTACCAGTATATGGAGTATGAGAAGAATATTCCGGACTTGAAGGAGTTCACTTTATGCATGTGGAAGAAGTTTCACAACCACTCTAGTGATCATCCCCTGTTTTCTTATTCTTGTGAGTATCCATGGTTACTAAATTCTGCTCTTTAGATATCATGAATATTCTTACTCGCATCTGCTGATTGTACTTCCTGTGAGGCAGATGGTAACAATGTAAGTACATCCATTTCTGAGAACTGTTGCATACCTAAATAACGAAAGTGAAAAAGTTAAGGCCGAGCGAATTGACTGTTTACACAAAAGCAAAACGTATCTTGAACATTTACGAGAACGATTGATTGCAATAAACGAACACGGTGTTTCACTATTTTGGTGGACCGTGACCACTATTTTGAAATTTGATCATATATTACCTATGTATTATGAAAATATTAGTTTGAACATTATTAAAAATCTAGTGTTATTACTACTCCGTCCACTATTTTTTTTGTAAAAAGACGTATCACTTATCAATTTATCAATATATATTAAATTCGTCTGCGTGAACTTTTCAAATAGGTATGGGACCGTGTTTGACTACCTAAGCCCAAAAATAGTGCATGAACACGTTAGTAACGTTTATTTTAGCGACAAAAATGTATCTAATTGCATAATTTAAAAAGTATTAGGCTTATACACTTCTATTCCGAATAAACTATCAATATACCAAATTTTAATATCACCCTCTTACGTGCCCAAAATTTTTGTAAAAGATCTAAAAATCTGTTCTGTTCTCAAAATCAATGCACAATGGCAAATTTATATTTATAATTATATAATTCCTTCAAAGTGGTGTACGACTACTAGCATTGGGAATGAGAAAGACGATAAGTAATTACCTAATTAATATCATGTCCAAAACACACGAGCGGCAACTAATTACAGAGATCCTCAAAGGTATTAATATGTCAGTTAAATTTGTTTGGGTGTGTATCTTTCGATGTGAGAATCAATTAAATCTTTTTTATTAAGCATGTACCGGATGTACCCGTAGACAATTGCCGAAAAAATAAGCATTTCACCAATACCTATAGTATCTGTCCGTTACAATGGAATAGAGCCGCAAATATTCGAAGGAAAAACGGAGCAATTCGCATGTTATTCACAAACGACTGAGCTCATTTATCGACTGTTTACAGTATCCAAAATATCTACGAACTGTACACTTGTACTATGTATGTAAACCCTAACAAACATTTTCATTCCATATATAAATAGGTGTACGGAAAATAAAATAGATAAAATATTCACAAAGACTTTTTCGAGATGTTATGACGAGTTTCCGACTAAAGTAAAGTTAAAACGTGGCGTCTTGTTAGAACTTACTAAATATTCTAATTAAATGATCAACAAAAGCAGCCAGTTGATTATGTAATACTCGTAGGGAGGTCGTGAAACGACAAAAAAATTAACGTAAATCTTTGTCTTTAAAGCACGGTTAAAATTGTGCGGTTTGAGAACGATAGGAATGTAAGTAAATCGTCCTGAAACCCACGCAGCACGCACATTGAATTGAATTGTAAAATATATGAGGTCCCACAAGATCATCCGAAGTCAAGTCAATCTCACCCGTAAACTGGTACTACTGCATATTAATGGTCGAAACTTTGATACCAGATTTTACCGTGGCATGTTAGTCAAACGACATTTGCTCCCATAAAGGCCGTATAAACAAAATTAAGGGGAGGAGAAGGATTAAATAGATCCCGGACTCTGAACTGAAAGCCTCGAATACAACCAGGCGCTATGCTAAGACGATGAGAAGTTTATAAGGGCGGACACCACGTAACATTTAAGAAGTTTCGAGGTAAAGGTTGAACGCGGTTAGGTAATTTTATAACTGCGCCTATGGAAGCGTAATGTTTTGTATAATTTGCAGTGCTATAAATGTTTGCCCTCCTTGCTCATCTGTCAACATACAACAACATGCAATTATAATCTGCGCAACATTTAATTACCGGTTGTGTTGTTCCATTTAAAATAAATTTAAATGATGCGCACAATTAACATAGTATGTATTGCGTAGAACGAGTTGTTAGACACACTTGGTTCGCCTTTTTAATCAGTAGTAAGGCACCCTGGATCAGTATCCAGGGTATTCTTATTGTACCTATCGTTTATTATGTTGTATTTTTATTTTTGTATAGTTTGAGCATCTCCTGACAAAATAATAAAATCAGTCATTACTCTATTATCACAAAATTGTAAATATACCTTTCAGTATGAAACGACTGACCCCCCTTACCCTAACTTAGTATCTAGTGACAACTAGATACAAAGAAGATGACACTCAAACTACTCCAGTAACGCTTTCTTAGAAATAGCATTTGTATCAGTAATCAATTAAATTGCTAAACGTTATGCTTACTAGCACGGCAACCAAATCACTCATGATAAACTAATGACTGACTTACATGGTCCACTTACAGCCAAAATGCAGTTTTTCCAGTTGTGTATTAGATAGTAGTCTATCAACAGTTCTGATAATCACTATGACTGCACAATAACGGTGTATAACTGCAACTTTGTACCTGTACCGTCTGTGTAATGTAAAATAAAATACAATTTTATTAATATTTACAGCTGCCGACAATCCAAAGGAGATATCGGCATGGATATCCAACACTGAAGAGGCAAGTTACTTCAGCATGGCTGTACACGGCCAGACCTTCTTCAGGCTAAATTACCCTCTAAAACTGAATACGTGAGTACTTTTTTATAACTGAATATAGATCTTCAATCGTAATACGCGCGACAAAGTCCTATGCATTTTATTGTACGTATTTCTGTAGATAAAAAGTAAGCTGTTGCATACCTGGTGAAGATGTGGTTAAAGAAAGAAATAGTTATTTTTTATTACAATACCACAGTCCAAGGAAGATTATTTACTAGATCACCTATGTAATAAAAATGTGTACAAAGTATTTTTAATGGTTTAATTACCTGTACTTTTACAATGAACTATTATTATCAGAGAAATCATATTAGCTCAATATACTAACAAGCTCTTGTGATATAGTAGTGCATTTTACTAAAAAGGTCACTAAAGAACCTTCTGTGTTTTAATAATTTAATGGTTTTGAAAGTAAACGAGACAATGGTGCAATTAGGTTTAAATGATTTCGCACATCCGTTTGTCGCCACTGTTACTATACGCACATACGAAACGCTACGCTCTGATTGAAACATGCCACTCATGAAAACGACTCGAATGTTACGACATGCGCAAATAAACGGAATCTTCAGTTACCTAAAAGTTTATAAATTTGATTCATTATTTCTAATTTGTATATTGCGTGACACACACCACAAAACACCGTGGGATGTCACGCATTAGTGATTATCCAAACATTCTCGATTATGTATTGACTACCTTAGGTCTACTCTGTCTAGGCATGATATTCGTACATTTATGAAAAATGGAAGTCAATTATCTTGCAAGCAATATGAAAATTCATAGCACTAAGATGTTTTTTTAATTAAGTTTAAGTCCTGCAAATGAATTTTGTGGACATTCAATTGAATGAGCTTAGATGCTTCGATATAAACATTTTAAAATAAATAGGCACTTTATTAAATTGATTGGCATAATTGAATGCAAACTGTTTGCACTGAAACCGATAGGCATGTGTAGGAAAATAGACTCAATTTACACAGGAAAGTTTGTAGTATTAGTTAGGTACACTGGAAGGTTTGCGATTTACCAATTTATAGTAACAATATAATATTTGTCTCATACTTCTTCTCCTTTCTCCTATCTCTCTACCAATAATGTACCAATATTGGAAACCTGATTCAAATACCAAACAGCATTGAATCCAAGTAAGTTGGTATCTTATTAAAATATAATAAGGTTCGTTACGAAGTAAGAAGTATATTCGAGAAATAAGCTTTAGTTTGCAGCGAGCCTTTCAAGTAGTTGGCTGATAGTTGGATTTACTTACTTCACATGAGACTTCTTCAGTAATTGAATATTTTATATAAGGATTCAGGAGCCTTTCGATAGCATTGTGCTTTGTATGCCATTATTGAGAGGGAGGGTTTAGCGTTAATATATGAATAGATAATCCTATATTGTTAACTTTTCAAATGTTAGATCACAATTGATATACCTACCTAATAGGTACTTATTTCTTGTGAAGGACGTGGAACTGTTTCGAATAAACCTTCTTTTGACAACGGCAGCTAGTTCTTAAAATACTGAGGACATCCATTAAATATTACGTTATAAGTTACGTTATTTACTAACATAATATCCGTTATGAAAAATACGAAATTCACCAGGAGAAAATTATTTACCAAAATGTATGAAAGTACATAAATAACAAATATCCCAATTCAGTGACGCGTAATTTGTAAGACGTTATTATTGGTAAATCAGATCACGCGATCCAAGAAATGTTAGCGAACCAGTGAAACATGCCAGTTACTGTACATAATATTCCAAGTTAGTACTCGACAGTTTCACACAGTTGGATGGACAAATATATATATATTACCTATATTTTTCCTATGTCACCTGTATATACCTAGTTTGGAATTCATTAAAAGTATCTTGATTTGTTGTATCTGTGTGGTTTGTTTACTTTGAATTAGGTATATGATGTGATGCAATACAAAAATGCTTACGATCGATAAGAACGAGAATTTTTTGTATACATGTAACTTTTATAGACTTCACCCTTCCAAAGCTTGAACCTACATAATATCTCACAAGTGAATCATCGGGCATAATGAAATCCATATCTACGAGTAGTCATGTCTGGTCGTGTGGCCAAGTTCAGCTAGTTAGTTCTGTAATATTATGTATATTGGTAAATTCTGTTTCAGTCGACGACTTTAACTGTGACACGGCAATTTATAATGTTAGAAAATACGTTGGCCAATATTTAATTGTTTTATGGGGTACTGTATGAGCAATCCGTAGAATTTTGAACAATTATATATTAAAGAGATTAGTCAGTTTGAGATTAGTTAGCATTTAGTAGCAGTAAGTAAGTATATCAAAGATTAAAGAGTAGTTAGTTAGTTGGTATCTTAATGAGGATACATTAAATAGGTATAAGTGAATGAATACAATGTTACATTGCAATTTATTCACTTATACCAACCACAAACATTACTTGATTACTAGGTACATATTTGGTGATATTTAAAAACATCAGTTACTTACATAATATCTATATTTTATATACCTATAATAAATTATAGATAGGTACAAGTATTTCATATTATGTAACTGTGAGGTAATGTGTAATATTCAGCCTTTAATCCACTTATCAATATGAAAGACAGTGTTTGTGTTTTACATACCTATTTGAACACAACGACAGAATTTCGAAATGACTCAAAATTTTAACCGTACTTTCATTTGTACCACTTTGGCGTAACCAAGCACACGGGCCATCTTATGGAAAGTGGTTACCGGGGGATCACAACACAGAGCAGTGAACTTGAGCCCTCGGTCTTGCCACTGACAACACAAAACCTCTCTAAGGAGCTCTGGCTATCTTACTCACTGCCGGAAACACAACACAAGGTTATTAAAAGCCGCGGTATTCTGTACTTTCCCAGTCGGATTGCTTAATTAGGACGGGTGATATCGTTATGTCCTTCCCTCCGTCAATGCTTCTTTCCTTACATACTCAAGAGTATTCTCTACTGTCGTTGAATCTTACCGACAGTTCTATCTGATGTACTACGGATAACAAAATTTCATGAAAACC
The DNA here is from genome assembly GCA_963691645.1 of Pelosia muscerda. Taxonomy (NCBI): domain Eukaryota; kingdom Metazoa; phylum Arthropoda; class Insecta; order Lepidoptera; family Erebidae; genus Pelosia; species Pelosia muscerda. The sequence continues at coordinate 16,892,082 of OY829098.1, read as the reverse complement.
CACTGGTTTCAAGAGCTTTCGACCTGTTTTTTCTTAACATCAATAATTTGATCTAAGCCAAGTGCCTTACATACTTGGTAAGTAATTCGCTCAGTAAAACCGCAATAGTATATCCTTTTCAATTAATTCATCAAGAAGTAGATGTCAGTATCAAGAATTAATGAACGTATCGAGTAACAAGTTATACCTATTTCCGCGTACCTACCTACTGTCTTAGAAACCGGTCCAAGTAGGTCAAATTGTTACATTTATCTATTATTATTCTTATTGCATATTATAATGTTCATGTAACACATTGCGTTCAGATAATATTCCTCTATTTATTTACTGAGTGTTGGGTGTCTAATATTGACAGCTTAACGCACGAACAAACTGGTGGGTCGCAGCCTACAGTAACATAACGAAATATGTAAGGTAAGCGTCTGAACCTACGAATTGAATTCCGATAGATATGAACCAATAGGAATATTGGCAGATAACTAGACACGAACTAAGAATTAAGGTAGTAAACCGTCAGATGGGCCGACATAACGATAATTGTGCCTACAGAATATTGCAACTGGGTTAAGTTTGAGCTGCGATCAACAGTGAGGTCCTGAGAACTATTGCCATTTTAGATAATATATTATTTTACTGGTAAAAAAACATAATATCCAAATACTTAAATTTACACCGGTAGAGTAGGCTCGCCCTATAGTACCTACTTGAGTCTTAAAGAAATCGCAGGAAAAATATAAGGTGGATTTCTCTTTTAGAACTAATTAATAACGTAATCACTGATGAATAAAATATTATTTTCTTGAGATAACATAACTACGGTAATTCACTATTAAATTCATCGGGATATTTACCATGTTTGTTTATTTCTTTGAATAACCGATATTTCGGCGCTGTTGCAAGCGCCATGATCACGGTGTACATTCACTATTCATTTAATAGTGAATGTGTAAATGACCATGTCAATCTAAAATCATACATAACTACGGTAACATCGTATCGGTTAAGGGGTCGTATCGTATAATCTGTAATATACTTTGCAGGAATTCACGGAATCTGTTCGATTGACATTCATGACATAACAATGCCGCACGCACGCACTAAAATTTCTATTTTTTTTCTATTGTAGCGACGTGAACGTAATATGGGTAATACTGCTTTCTAACAGTCGTCAACCTCATATTATGTGTTTTCCCTAACTGATTGCAAGTGTATCAAATGTAAAAGTTACATTGTGTAAGTATAATATTAGTTGGTATAAACTATCTAGATACAACATCAGATTTAGATCGGACTATGCTTCAACGGGAGTCGAACCTTTTTCTTTTCTTTTCTTTCTTTCAATATATTTGATTTGAATCAGTTAGCGTATTAATTGCTTTAAAAAAATATTGTACGGTATTGTAACGGTTTAAGCTCAATTTGTTTCTATGACTTAACTCTGTATCTGATATAGTTGCGATATCTAGATTAGGCAGTCTAATTTGATATTTATGATGAAGAAACCGTTCACTATTACAAATTGTTTAATTGCCTCAGCCTCCTTTTTCTGTTGAGTCGACGACATTTTTGAGTTGCCATCGTGGTGCAGTAATTTGTTTCACGGCAGAGCCGCTACTCACGGAAAGGGACAAAGCATAGGAAAAATTTATCTGCGTCCTGAATGTTATATCGACGCGATGGAATATAATTAGATATTATCCCCTCTAGAACATTTAAACGGCTCTTAATTAATTTACCCGCTTTATAGTACGAAATCTTCCCACCATGATAGTAACCAACATAATTCCCTCGTACCCCGGCAGACCCCGGGAGCCACTTGGTACTGGAAGTTGATAAAGTATGTAGACCAACGAAAAAAGAAAATCGCTGACTATGAGGATTTTTTCAAATAGTAAATTAAATTTCACCCACGAATATACACGCGTATATAATCCCACTGCCTATCATTGATGAAAACCAATGCGTAATCCCCAACCGTATCCTACAAGTCTATTAATAGTTATACATACATGATTCCCAATAATTAACTTAAAAGCCTCCTATCCAAACGTGAGCCTTTATCGAGGATGGCTTTAGTTAAATCACTGTGGTGTTTAATACCTTAAGTCTCCCTCTTTAAAGCGGAAAGCGGATCAATAATTTTTACTTTTTATACCTAATAACAACCTACCTATTAACAATATTGTAAGTTGAGATAAGAGCGTTTACATTCTTATTTTTACTTAAAGAGAAAATAATTTATTTCAGAGTCGATTATTTCTAGTTCAGTGATTTTCAAGGCCTAAAGCAATATTCTGAGTGACAGCGAATTTCAAACGCAGTTGTAACGTCAAAAAAGAGTTCTTACTGGCTTATTAATAGACCTAAACTACTAAACACTATGCTACTTCTTAGGTTTGTCGGTATACATGCATACATACCCATATATATAAAACTATACTTATAACCGTGCGACATTATGTATTGTGGGTCGTGAATTTATTTTCCTTCTTAGTAAAAATAACTGTTTATTAAATAATTCTTATTACAATCCAGTTGCATTATGGATTATGGACGTACGAGCTCATATATAAGATAAAAAACATACCGCATAAGCATACCGCTTTTCTTTCTGCGTAGTTTTGAATCAAGTAGCTAGCCTTTATTTATAATGTTTTTAACGCAGCATTGTTGATTATACTTGTAAACCAAATGAAGCAAGAGGGCGATCTAATTTCTGTTAGGTAGGTATAAACATCATTTCGATTTTTAAAATCATTTTGTAAGAGTATTTTATTAATGTCTTCAATACGAAACTGCAATACATATGGAATTAATAAAGGCTCGAAAAGAATGTTATTAATATGGCCAAATCATCATCACCCGTGCGTTAATCTTGTTCGCATACGGAGTCCAGGGTTCGATTTTTTTTAATCTAGTAGCATTGCGGCTCGATTCATTTCCATGAAGCGTTTGCCATCTGGCCTCCACAACCTATCGAAAAGAAATCGAAGAATTGCAGCACTCTAGTGCAAATAGCCATATTCATGCATATTTGCACTGAGCGGTGATCGAAGCCGCGCCTCCTGCGTAGCAGTGGCGTTCATTACCGCCACGCCACAAAGGCTGCACAGCCTAAAAGTTGCCTACATCCTGTTAGAAACTTCAGTTAGTTATTGATATGGCCAAATAGCATTGATTATGACACAAAACTTATTCTGTAACTAATTTGGTTCAGATATTAGATCACTTATCATAAATTTTGCGAACTTTTTATTTATTATGACGTCCATAACACCTATGATTTATATCCAAAATATAGTTTATGTTTATTATTGATGTTTTGGTTTATTGAATATCGGTTGTAGCGCTGTAAGTAATACCACAGATTACTTAATACCTAGTCGATAATCCCTACTGCTAATGATACCTAATATTATTTATGTACCCTGTGGTTTTATACCAATACGGTGATAATGACGCAATACATAAGCTGCAAAGTGATTTGATGTGACGTGACGCTACCATCCACACATTACGTTGCAATTTGATCTAAACGTCATTATTACGAAGTACATAGTGCCTTCAGAACATTACACAATTAAATCTTGGTATAAGTAACACAAATAATTAACATGTTATATTACATTACGTAAAACTTCGAGGGAGCAAACAAAATGTGACGTTGTACTGTACAAATACTTTTTCTATCAAGTTGTTGCTCAACGCATTTAACAGTAGGTAAGCTGTTCAGTCATTGTTCACAAGCCCGTCAGTCTGATAAGTTGAACTTCTTATGAAGTGTAGATTTTGTTCATTTAGTAGAGTTTCTTTCTATTTGTATTTGCAAGTTTGTTTAAATACTTTTAGTAGTTTGTAAATAAACCATGGCGAGCGTGCCAAAGTGCCAAAATTTACTTGTCAAAACCAACCTCTTCATGTTTTGTGTCTCGACTAAATACTCGATGTACATCCTCAACCCACGATACTAAACACGACGTACCTAAAAGAATAATATTTATTCCCTTTTCTCTGCATCACCACCTGCACCTGCATCCATACTGTACCGGTTTATGATGTAGGTACTTGAGTTGTTTATCAGTATGAACGTACCATCAGTAAATAAAGTTTTACTGAATTATTCGTTCTTACTTTCTGTCATGAAATTCACTGTAGTCAAGTTAATTATTAGTTAATTTTTTATACCGAGTACAAGCGCGAGTTCTCACGATTCGTATTCTGTCACCTTACCCAGCAATACTTTCATTAAAATTACAGGTCAGTTAATCTGTTGACTCACAACGATAGTAAGAGTTGACCATGTTTAATGATGCGTATCCTATTCTCAATCTATCATCGTTTACAAAGTTATAGTACCTACCTACCTACACACCGTTTACATACGAGGCTAACCTTACATGTAAATTTATCACTGTTGGAGGGTTTGTACATGATGGATAGCATTGACGGACTTTAGTCTCTCTGGCAGTTATTAGAGCCATTAGAGCAACAAGCTGCAAGTTGAATAGTGACGACATAGATTATATATATTATACCAATAACAGATCGAACAGATCGACATTAATTAAAACTAAATTGTACTAATCAATCTGTCATTTAGTTAAACGAAGTCTGAAGACGAATACCTGATAACAATTCAGACCACACGATTGAGCCATAGCTTCAGTAGCATAGCGTTGGATCTACGGTAATAAAGACTCTCAAGGGCTATGACCATAAGTAATTTACTAATAGATAGCTAATCATATCCGTAAGAGACTGCTGATATCGTAATGAATGACTTGTTAATGAATGATTTCAATCTGCATTACTGATAGCCGACTTGTTGACGTGTAACATATAAGCACACTTACACCTTCAAGTACTTAACTACAAAAGCCCTGAATTCAGCATCCTACTTAGAATTCAATTGAAGTAGCGCAGCTTAGGCCAGCACAGTGGAACAATAATTAAATATGTATTATGTCTTTATTGTACATCAAGGAGATAACTGTAACGAATGGTACGAACCTAATGGATCATACCAATAATTAGAGTACTGTAGTACTACTACTAGATTTTTAAGCTCTCATATAGAATATTAGACTTATTGTATAATAAGAGTTAGCAACTAAATAGTCCGATTACCTAAATAAGTAAATTAATGGTTGAAATGCCATGCATTTATTTAAGTAATTATCAATACTACAATTTCAAAATAAACGCTTTATGTTCTAAAGAAAAGCAGTCGTGGCCAGTAATAACAATCACACATGGACACCAACTAAAACAACTGCTTAAAAGATATTATGATTAAAATTTTATTTCGGCACCTACTTAATTTTATAGTTAAGCTTGTTATCGAAATAATATTATGCTATAATAATATACATTTTTGTTGAAACCTTTTTTATTCGTATTTTGTAAAGCAATATACAAATAGCTGTAACCATGACCTGGTCGAGAGGACGATAAGACAGCAGTCATTATTTGGTTTAGAAACGAATTGCAAGCGTAAGTGCGACTAGGGACTGTACTGTGAAATTCTATTGCTCAATATGGAGAAAAAAATGTAATAAAAGTGAACCAACTTAAATGTGTCAACTATATCTAAAGATATATACGGTGAATAACGAATAACGGTGAAGATTATTTTAGGGTAAAGGACATTTTCAATGTATGTTCCGCACAACCAAAACGGCGATGAGCCCTCCTGATATCTAAATATACTTAATCGCGCACGATGCAGGAAAGCCAAAGTACTTAAGTACTCGTACTAGTACATTCAGTATACCAGCAACGAAAAGCCACACCCAACATAAGTCGATTAGCTAGAGTAGGATATAAATAGGAGATATCAATTACTTGGATTCTTAAATTTAGAAAAATCTAGGCCTCAGGCTATATAGTTCCTAAAAACACAAAACACCAGAATTTTCCACGCTCCACCCACTCAGCAATTAAGTTTATCTGGAGTAATTAAGATGAATATCAATTAACTAGTAGATTGTTTTTCAATAAGTAAGACGGAAGGGCGCCTAATGAAAAGCTTCTAGGACGTCGTTGTGACTTCTAAATTCTGACCATAATAATGTAGGTACTCCGCTACCTTTCCCATCACTTGCAGATAAAAGTGCAATATCTTAAAAAGGGGAATTTCCCCATTATTTTGTATGTAGGACGAAAAGATAATAGCCAGTAGTATAAAGTAAATTCATTCCACAGGTGGTACCACTCATGTCAGTCGTGGAATGGGAAAACTGGTGAGTGGCAAGTATGGGTCAATGGAGAACGCGTGGGCAGGGGATTTCACAATAGAGTAAGCTATATACCGTTTAAGTATATTATGTAGTATAACAGCATATCAAACTGATAATAATACTTTCTAATTCCTTCTAGCTCGTAGGGCACATTATAAAAGGCGGAGGCAGAGCAATTTCAGGCCAGGAACAATCATTTTTGTACATGAAAGACCTTATAGAACCAATCAAAAGTAAGTACTTTAACGCAAATCTTATCATGTTGTAACAACGGTGTTTAACGTGACTGTTTTACAGGTCAATTTGGCTTGTTGGGTGAGATAACAATGCTCCAGCTATATCATGTGGCGTTGACTGCTGGCAAAGCCCATAAGGATCATAAACATCATCACGTACATCATTTTAAACACGATGGTACCCCAATTGAATCATCTACTGAGGCGGTGACAGAGCCTCCACCACCACAACCTATGCCACTTGGAAATGGAAACTTTTTGATCGGTGGTCAATTACAAAGAGCGCCCCAACTGAATTTAGCAGGCGTACAACAAATGGTACCTGTGCAACTTCCTAATGGCTTGCAGCTACAACAAGAATACATTAACGGACAACTCGGAAATAGACTTGTCTCTGAGCAACTTTTAAATAGTTTGCAACCTGGGTCTGCACCACAAGTGGTTCCTATGGGTTCTGTGGTTGGACAAAGTCAAGGTTTTGGAAGACAACCTTTCAATCCATCAAAGAGTGCAACAGTTCTTTTATCTGGCTCATTATTAAATCCCGCAAACGTAAAATATATTGACGACGCAACACAACATAATCTGTTCAAAAGAGATTCCAAACGTGACAAACGAGACAATCCGGAGAAAGAGTTAACTGAAGAACTTGTTTCCGGTAAGTGATATTTCAAAATCTTGGATACCTTTTTTATACCACTTAGGTGACAGACTGTCACCTGATGGAAAGTGATCACCGTTGCCTAAGGAAAGCTGCAATACCAGGGGCGTTATACTCGTGCTGCCTACCCTGTAGAAACCTTCTAATGCCCTTCTGGAAGAACCCCATATTGTAGTTGCTTAGAAAAACCACATCAGGGAGTTTATTTCACAGCTTTAGCGTGGGCGGGATGAAGTCTCTTTCATACCGCACAGTGCGCACCGTTTGTTGTAGTTAGGTAGGCGTTTTATTTAAATTTAAATACGAATATTGATCTTGTAGCACTTTTAGTGCTCTCATCTATAAAGTTCGACCTATTTCAATGTAGAAATCAAATATTTATTTGTTAACAAACGAATTTCATTTTATTGAAAGTGCATGCAGGAATAAAGCATTTGTAATATTATATTTTCAAGAGCAGAAGTGATAATCATTCACGCTATTATTTTATGCATAATTTAAGGCGGCACTATAAACGCGTTTAATTTCACTCAAGTTTCATAATTTTCACAATGTTATTTTCGTGCTACCTGTTAGTGGAATATGTACCTGTATTATTGTACTTTTAAGCCTTAAAAAGTTATATCGTCGAAACTTTCATCCCTATATTCACCATAAAGATATCTAAAGGCATGTAAAGTAAGTGTAGATATTTGTTCTCAGGTAAAAAGGATAAACGCGGCTTAATAGCACTGACAGATGGCTCGATAGTGGACGAAGCTCTCTTTAGCTCTAACCCATCAGCAGACAGTGAAAGGGAAGAGGAATTGATGTTCCAACAATCATTGCTACAAGGACTCGCCGGTTTTGATGGAAATCTACCAGTACAAAATTTGCAAAAAGAAACGGTAATTATGAGTATAAAAGGAGAAAACGTATTTTGTTTTATAATTCTTTAGTAGGTATAGAATTCAACACGGGTGTTCTTTTTTAAATTCAATTCAGATTAAAATTTTAATTACATTAAACGTAATTACGCTGAGAATATCTAATATTATTAAATGTAATTACTTAATGACGTTAGATAACAATAAGAAGGTAGAAGAAAGGCTTCGCTTTCATCAAAGATATTTAAGATAAACGAAGCAAACAAAATTATGTATGTAGCTAGATACATAATATGTACATTGTACATACATACATTAAAGTTCGTTTTAATATACAGGTGCATAATATTATAATATACTCGTATTCGGATATAGAAATTGTTCGTAGATAACAGTACAAGACATCAAGATGTCAGGAATGCAACTATAACGATTTCATTTTCTATCCGATATAATAGACAATATTATTTATTATTAAACAATAGGTACTTAAAGTCTGGTATTACTCCTAACTTCAGAGCTAACTAAGCTTTAACATTTATTCTAAGCGAACAGAGTGAGACATATCAAGATGCAATACAAGTGCTATGAATTACTCGTACAATGAATTCAGTTTCCTACTATTAAAGTAAAGCCACCTGAAGAGTTACGAGTGCACTTATTAGTTGCTTAACTTTGTATATGGGACGCTTCCTTCTGTTGGATGTATTACATCATATAAATGCAACCATAAACTGTGCAAGCGAAGTTTACTGGTTACATCAAAATTTATCTAAAACTCTATATTAATAAGCAGGTGTCCATTATATCGTACCTACTAATTTTATAAGGATGTTTTATGTAAACATTTGAAAGGTCATTATTGCGTTCTGCAAAGTAGACATAAAGAATTTGAATAAAATTTAGCACATAGTATATCATCTGAAAGGTACTTAAAATGCTTTCCATTTTAGTTTCAACTCATAAGGATATATAAGAGGCCTCAGGAAGGTCCGCCTAAGTATGCGATTTATTATCATGTTATGGATACCATAACGTAACTTCATGCGGATAAGGCGAGGGCAAAGCTGTTCGTTTCGAATGGGTTCAGTACATTTCATTCATATAGTCAAAGCTTACAGAGATTACAGTAATATGTTTTATTTATCACGGACATGCTGAATGAAAGATGAAGTTGTCGTGAAGTAGGTATATTCTTCGGCGTATCCGACTCCATAATATTCGAAGTATCCCTCTTAGAGTATTGCGGTTTATGTAGTTAAATATTAGTTACAAAATGAGTTGCTCAGATCCTCACCTACTTAGTGTAACTTCTGTGCAAAGACTGTACGGAGTTTCAGAATTAGTTTAGAATTTTTATTTAGATGACCTAGATTCGTATTACTTGTTGTCTGCTGCATATCTACTGGTTATGAAGTCAGTAGGTACATTAAGTAGATAATTTAAGGAGCTCGTTTTTTATATTATCTGATTATATAGAATGTATAAAATTTGTTATGAAAAAAAAAGGCTGATAGCTACATTTTTTTACTTTATACTGCCTCATGGAACTTCCATTGTATCCAATAACTTTAAGGTAAAATGTTAATGAAAAAAGTTCGTGTGAATATCATTGATATGATCTGTATTTACGATAACTTTACTTCAATGAGAAATTAAAAACATTCAAGAGAATATGAATAGGATTTTTTACATAGATTTGAAAATATTATTTAATTGAATTTCAACATTTTGTCGTATTTTAACTTTCATTACCAATATATAAGATATAAGGCATTACAAAATCGGGTAATCAAGTCTGTAGGTAAGTCAAATACAATGGCCAATAAATTACAGGTTGATGAGCGAGAACCAGCCGAAGCAGAAGTGAAGGCAGTGATGCAAGTGTGCAGCGGTTGTGCCTCAGAGCCCTTCAAGAAAGCTCTTGTCATCTCTTGGAGAGGCACGAGCAAGAAACTATACAGCGGTGCACACTACTATAAAGGCTTGCCCATTTGCAAAGCGTTTTAACGTAGAGTATCGAATATGTACAAACTTGTATAGGAAGTCTATAGAGTTAAAGGCAGACTAATCTGCGATTAACGCCTTGAATGTTTCAAGTGTCTTTCGAATAATAAAGCCATCTAATTAAGTGTTAATGTTTATAAACTTTTTTATTACTTACTGTAGAAAATATAATATGCGATGCTAGCGATAGAGGCTGTCAGTTGTATTATATGGGTGCAAGTGTAAATTAGTTATTGGAATTTGAATAAATCTCCAGTTTATACTATTTATTGTAGATGTAAGAGTATGAAAGTTACTTGATTAGCCTTTTCTCTAGTTCTAAGTACATAATATCGATTTGTTACCATATATTTTAAATAAATCTTTACAAAGATTGTGGCCTTTCAATGAATGCAAACTAATAAATCACCTATAAACAAGTCTCAATATGTATGCAGTGCAGCACCGCTACAATTTGAAATCCAACACAGCCATCGTAATTGTCTTCCTGAACTGATTTTCTTTAGAACGTCTGCAGCTATTAATCTAACTTGTCAATCTTCTTTTATCCCTTCTCTCTACAATTTGTCGGAGCTGTCTAAACGTTCTTTTTCTTTTTTGTATTTCTATATCTCCTACCATATCACTTTACCGCGCTGCTACTCACTTGGTCCATCAACTTAATTGATGGACAATTAGCTGATATTCAATTTTTATCAAAGAGGAGAATTTTGCAGGTAGCAATATAAATATGTTGTACTTTTGATTGATAGATACCACTGATAGACTAATTAACTTATAGCTACAATTGTGCAGATTACGAAGGTTACACTTACCTTAGACTTATGCACGTGTTGGTGATGGTACTCGGAGTCAATTTCAGGCTCACTAAAGTAACTCTGGTCCTGTGAAAGAAATAAAGAATAAATACTCTGAGACGATGATACGATTGGAAAATTCAACGAAAGCAGTATTAAATCAGTATGATGGACCATTGAAGTACTGTGCTTGACCCAAAATGTACGCTGTTATCGACAGGCTATACGTTGGGAGTTGTGAAAATGGACTCAATGTTAAAACGATATTAATAAATATTATATATATTATATATATTATATATATATATATTAATAAATAGTATCTAAGTACTCACAAATCGCCAGTAACATGAAAATTAGACGATTAATGAAGTTGAATTTGGAAAATATTTTCGGATGAATAATATTTTAATATTTTCACTAAGTATATTGTTTTTATGATACTATGGAAAAAAAATTAGGCAGAGACATCATCCCGTCATTTGCTTTATTTAGGTAGCAGAATGACCGCCGTCCTCGATGAGCGCGGGCCTGGGGCTCACGGTTGGAGCCAACTGCCACCTTAGCAGAAGCAGGCCGCGACGGCGGCGGCGAAAAATGCTAACTCCGGCTACTAAAGACCCAAAGACGGCGTGCGTTTTAGTCGGTCCGACATAACGTACCCAACCGGCTCCGGCAAGGGCGAAATCCATGGGAATTTTGGGCACGATAAAAAAGGGTATTACTTATTTTTACAATATTGTACAGTATAACATAACATAAACTCACGCCTTTATCCCCGAAAGGGTAAGCAGAGGTGCTAGCACCCACATTTCACCAGTTTATGCTTAGGTCCCAATGTAATAGGTGGCGAGCCTATTGCCATTAACCGGGCACTTATAAACCTGCGCTTAAATACACACATAACTTCGAAAAGCAACGAAAGTCATTGGTGTGTGCCATGGTAAACCTGGGATCGAACCCGAGACCTCATCTCAGCAGTCCATTACCCATACCATACCATAACATACATTACCAATACCATAATACAGTATAATTTTTTATTATCTGACTTTCAAACCAATTCTAGTTTCCATAAATCCGTACTGACGGCTTTAAAATTTAGTTAAACGTAGGTACTTCACTGATTTGGTTTGCCAGTCAACAACCCTGTTATAATGGCAATTTTATTTATATTATGCAATGGTCTATTACATACCTGATCCCAGCTGGATGGACCAGAACAAGAATTTACTGCAGCTGGCATGGTGAGAGAGCCCACGCCGACAGCTCCCGGGAAGGCACCGCCTCCTATATCAGTGGCTTCGAAGAGTCGTAGTACCGAGCGGTCCCGGATGTCACGCAGGTGAGCCCTGAACAAAAAACCAATTATAGTTACTTTGATTCATAAAAAAGGGGACGACGACAGCTAATCAGGCTGCGTCGATATTATTTTCGCCCTATCCTAGTGATAGTTCTATTTGATACGGCCAAAATCTAGGGGATCGACATCAACTCGGGCGGAGCTGTGAGCATCATCTTGTCATTACTATAAATTAATTTGAACCAGTTTTCAGATCAGTCCACTTATCTAGCTATGACATGAGAAATGTAAGAAAACCTATTCGTCCAGTAGAGTAAGCCATCTATTGAACTGCAAGAACTTGATGACGACTGCAAGCGAATAGGATGGGCAAGGTTGTTAGAATTAACGATAATAAATAGTAAACTTATATACTTAAATGTAGTGACGCAATACGCTTAGTAACTAAGTACTTATTAGATAACAATTTTGCCAAGTAAGGCAATTTTCTGTTGGGGATATTTGTTTATTGGGTTTCGTTTTATTAGCGTTTTGCAAAGACTTCCTGCTATTCATATAATTTTAATTACGTCGTCTTTCTGAATAAGAGCAATATTTCAATATTACATGGTTATAAACCGTTTAGAAAAGTATAGAATAACAAAATTACAGTAAAGGATATTCCTCTGATCATTATTCTAGAAATAAGATCACGAATGGCTACGGAGTCAAATGACCTGACACGCCATGATTGTTGGAAGTCGTTGCTAAGCTCTACTAACCTAAATCTTATAAGTAGTACAAATAAGTAATGAACACAGGAATAGACACTCCCTTTAAATTCATTTACATATTACACCCCTCTTTATCTGCGTCAACTTTCGCCAATAATTAAGAGCACGTCTATAAATTTTCACGCTTCATCAGTTCATATTATCTCTCTAAAAATCCCCCGTGTCAGAAAGGTTCAGTGAAACATATTAAGTAAGTCATCCATGTAGAAACGTCAACACCCACACGAGCTCGACATCTAAAGTCTGAAAATACAACACAGCGCGCGTTTAAAGTAAACGGAAAATTAAGAGACCATTTCAGTTTGCAACACTTCACCCGGTTTACTCGTTCTACTGAATTGAATATTAACCAATTGGTAACACGGAAATGAAGAAAAGTCACAGTAATAGGCACGGTGGCGGTACCTAGCGACTTCATCCGTCAAAGAACTAAAGTTACTGACATAGCTCGTAGAATAAGCAAGCTGAAGTGACAGTGGCAGCCGTTGGAGCAGACGATTTCTAGAGTGAAGACCGTGAGAAGGCAAATGTTAGACAGAGGCCCCCGGCCAGATGGACTGACGTGACTAAGAAACACTAGATCGGGCGAAATGGCGCTCATTGGATCGTGATACACTATTTGGGGTATGCGCAGGCAAACAGTGAGCTGGTGCACTAAGGGCAGACTATTGGGTGACAGATCGCAAAAAGGACTGCAAATAAATATTAGGTATAAAATAGATGCATTAAAATTTAGTGTACCTATGTAAGCGGTCAAATTCAACCATAGATTAATGAAAAAATTGTAACTTTGAACATTATAAAAGGTATATTCTCATAAATTTCACCAACCGCGTAATTTTCTTAAAAAGAGGTGCAATGTCACCAATTAATTAATCAATATAATATAATTGGTTTGTTACATTTTTTTGTATCTCGTCTTTTTAGCAATTTTCGTAAAAGGGATTCAATATTTTTACTTCACGTATTAGTAGTACGAGTATATAGAGGTTTAATATTAGTATAATGGTACAGTCTTTTCTTGCGAAATGTTTGAAAGTAAAGCACTTAATTTTTTTATTGGGAAAATTCACCACAGACTTGAACCGACTAAAACGCACGCCGTCTATGGTCCTTAGTTGCCGTCGGTGAGATATTCCTCGCACCCTGGCGACATATCCCTCGCGCCCTGGCAGACTCGGGGCCATTACTATCGAGTAGCCCCTTCGTGTGTAGGGACCACGTTTTCCCCCGGGTATGGGGAGGCGCATATTACGTCACCACCGCGGCCTGATTCTACTAGGATGAAAGGCAGCTCCAAACGTCATCCCTAGGCCCGCACTCATGCGGACGGAGGTCATTCTGCGACCTCCCACGTCCGAGACGCCTTCGCTCATCGCAGGGTCTGCACGCTAAGAGTCTTCTCCGGACCCGCTCTGCCGTCTCCTTTGGAGCAATACTTGCTCGCAGAAGGAGGCGGCGGCGGCGCAAAGTGTGTCTCCCCATGTCAAGGGTTTAGATAGGGACACCATGGTTTCAACAATAGGGAAAAGGAATCATCTCAAAGAGATGTCCACGGGTCTGCCGGGGTGCGAGAGATATGTCTTGTATAATCTCACCTCTGGCAATCAAAGACCCATAGACGGCGTGCGTTTTAGTCAGTTTGAGTCCGACATAATCACCTCCGGTGGCATCCACAAGCACAATAAAAAGAAAGGGGTACCCTTTCTAGTCTAGCTAAGATACGGCTGAACTTCGATATTTTTAACATGAAGCGACTGCAATCGGACCTCCACAAGCATACAATGTAAATACAGTGTGTATAATAAAATAATAAAGCAACCTGAGGAAATAAAGAACTTTTTACATTTTTACATCTGGCATCCAGGTACATTACAACTGTATGTCTTCATATACAGTGGCATATTCGCTTCTCGTAGTACCCACTTGTTGCATTGTGATCATGAAGTAAATGTACCTAATAAGCTTCACAAAGATGAAACTGCTACACACAACGATTTAGTATGGATGATGATGATAATATCATTTTAATAAACTGCTTCATACAAAAGACTACAAGGTTATATGAAACAATTTTTTTCCATAAAAGAAACAATGTTATGCAAGATTTGGATGATGAAAGCCTTTTAACTACTATTATAACAATGGTTATCCATTATCCACTGTATAGGTATCGAAAACCCAATGCAAGCGGTACCACTATCACTTCATCTCACTATATCCCCATTTTGAAGTCACAGATAATTATCCTACTATTTAAAATTTGAACGGTACAACGCATCTAATGCTGCTCAGCGTGCTGAAATACGTCCAACGACCATTGACCAGCAGCGTTTGTTATTTGTCTATTTCAACGTTATTATATTTCAATGTATTTCAACGAAAGCAATCGACCCTGTATCTCATCTGAATTGACCCCCGATCAAATTTCGCTTTACAGTATTTCATTTTCGCAACTAGATACATTTATTGAATATACTTGACCTTATCATATTTTTGAAAATTAAACTTTAAAGTAGGTACATTAATTTAATTTTGAAAAATATGAAATAATTAACGCAATATACCACTCGATTTTAGGGGTAGTTTAGCGTGCGCCGCCGGCCCGCTTAGTTTAGTGGGATATAATATCAATATAAAAGTAATAATAACAATATAGTATTGATCTGTTTTAAAAGAATTTAAAGGACATGCTAATGATAAATAATGTTATTATAATATTGACGATCTTTTAAATGATACAATCTAATTTTAAATGATACAAACACTGACATCTTAATTTTAAAATTGTTCCAATTGCATGTGTTGACATTTAATGACATATATGACATAAGTAATTAAATTAATCGATGTAAAATTTGTACGCCTGAACCGGCAGAGTATGAGATCTGAACATTATGTACCTAAACACCATTTTGTACCATATTCAACGAATAAACACTTTGACTTTGACTTTGAATATGATTATAGAGTGCTGCAACTATACGAATATGTGATGTATGACAATTAACACAAGCTATTGGTACGTTTAAGCGCCTATTGAACTACTACTACCCCAGGCCAGGAAGGCATTGAAGCGCGCCAGCTAGCATTGCCAGCGGCCTTGTGTAATAACGTACCCAACATGGACACGGGCGTTAATAAAACCACTGAACCAAGGACTGCATCACTTTGAATTGGGAAACTAGAATCTAACAGCAAGGTTATTATTGGAAGAACCCCGACCCGTTTTGTTTACCTATGGTTTTATATTATCAAAATTATGTAGGTACTCAAAAAATAAAAACAACAAATTTTAGAGTGAAGTGAAAATCACGACCGTCCCACGAAATTAAGATATTCAAAATCGCGATGAAAGGTAGTTTAAAAGTACCTACGGGAAGTTCACTTCCGATATGCTAACTAGACAAGTGAAATAACAGCGAACAGAAAGCCACACTTAACAATGATTACTGTATAAGTATCAAAGATCATAGTGGTAAGTAATACACATATTCCAATACCCAAAAATATTATATTAGTTCGGTAAATCCTAGGGCTGGTCAAAGCTGGTAAGATTATTCAAAACCTCATCATAAAACCTAAAACGTCCTCATCGATACCTGAATTTTTTAAAACAAGGAGTATTTAAGCCCGATACGTTAAATGCGTTGCAGAATGCTCCATAAACAAACAAAACCAAAAGTGCCGATGCCGCCGGCGCGCGGCGCGGCGGCAGCTGGACGCGAATGTATAGGTACTTTTTTATAGGAGTCATTTTGAAATTCAATCGTTTCAGGGTTCGAGACTTAACAAAAAAAATCGTTCACAAGTTGGTTCATGTTGTTAGTTTTCTAGATTAATTACGCTACACAAAATAAATAAATTGTGGACAGTTACCTACATAGTTGCTAATTTTAATGTATCGTTTGTGGCCAGCTGTTTCTTGAGCGAGCCATTGCCAGAGGCCGAAGGACTGGTTTTAGTATTTAGATAACTACTATTAAGGAATTTTTGTTATTTGTCAGGCAAACAATAATGAAATCAATAATCGAAAGGAAAGTGTATAAATAACACTCTTCTCGTATCAAAACAAATTGATTAAGTAGATACTTACAAACTCTTTTTATGGGCCATGTCAAACGTCAACATATCTATATTTAATTAATTATCACCATACAGCTTATTGAAATGTTAAACATGAATATTATTATTGAGCAATTACAAAAAGTTAGTTTAAAATAGTAATTTCAGGTAAAAATCACTTACGGACATCGATGGTCATGTACATGAATAAAACTTCGACTCGGCCGCATATCGGAATCTTAACGACAATGAAAGTTTTTCGCGAGTAGTCCCCGTTTGTATGAATGGTACAACGGCGGGAAGTACACTGAAGCCACCCCGACAGGGTGGGCCGCCTCGATAGGCTATCGCGCAAGGACACCCCACCGCGCTGTCCGTGCGTTAATAATAGCCATAGGTAGGTATGTTCTACACCATAAAGTAGATTATTGTTTTTGAAATATTTAACTATTCATACAAATTTTTTTTTATATTTTAACTGCAATTTTGGAGTATAAACATCGGAATAATTTTATTTAATAATTTTATACTGTTTCGGATTTTAGCTTTCAAGCATTTTTAAGCTTTCAATTTATTAGGAATTTGTTTATTATTTTAACTACACTAGTCATGCCTTCTCTGTCTAGCGTTGATAACTTAGATGAATAGAGCGAGATAGATATAGGGAGCACAGTCTTGTCACGCTCACACACGCCCCTCGCGATAACGGAACCGGTGACGGTTCTGTGGGTTGAGAGGTGTTTTAAATAACCCACGGAAAATTAAATTGCCAAGACGTTGCGTAGATATGTGTGCAAAATATGTTTTAAGTGGCTTTTCTTACAGAGGAAGGGAGATTTCCACTTCTATTTCCACTTCACTGCAGTGAATTTTATATCTCTTGTACTGACCCCACTAAAGAACAGCAGAACCTCACTTAAGCCCACAATTAGGACTACCCCTTTTCAATGCCGTTTAATTTGGTACTTAACTGTGTAATTAATATTGAATCCAAAATAAAATGTATCTTTTTTGTAATCTCAGTTTCTTGATTACAATTAGTAGAATCGAGGCCCAGTAAGCACGTCGTGTAAAGCGCTGCAGTAGAGCGTTGTAGACAAGCGCGGAGCTTCCATTATCTCTATACCTTGCCTGGGTAATTATATACCTTTAGGTTATATCTGACTCGAACAGACTAAAACGCACGCCGCCTTTGGGTCTTTCGGCAGACTCTGAGACCTATCCTTCGATATGGTCCCCTTCGGGCGTAGGGACCACAATGCCCCCATCTAATCGGAGGGCACACTTTAGGCCACCACCGCGACTTGCTTCTGCTAGAGGGACAAGCGGCTCCATCCGTCCCCCTAAGTTGGTACCTGGTTATTGGCAAATTCGTATAGAACAAAGCAGCGCTCGGACACTTCTTTGGAAATGCATACAAAGATGAAATCGAATTTTCAACAAACATGGGTCCAAAATGTCATTTGGTATTTTATCTCCGATACTTTTTTAAATTGCATTCAAAGGAGAAGGAAATGCTTTTCCGTACGCCTCTGATCCAAGTTACAACTGAAACAAAATACTAGGATAGGTAAGTACCAAGTGTTATGAATTTCGTGGATGTTGTTATGCCCAATTAGGCCCTGTATGTTTATACACAGGGCCTAATTGGGCCAGGGTCTAATGTCGCTATAGAGTTTAGGTTTTATTTTATTAATTTTTCCCCTTTCCAACTGGGGAACCGACAGCTGTAGAGTAAGGAGGTAAAGCTGGTAAAATAGGTACTTATCTAGAACCTGTAAGTGTACGGTTTATAATAAGTTTTCCTTGATTAAGATACTTAGTATAGAGTTACAAAGTGAAGATACTTAGTGAGATAAGATTATAAATAAGTTTCTATTTACCTGGTCTACAGTGCAGTGTATGTCCCTATACCTACTGCCTACTTCAGTTATTTGCTAATGTGAATGCGAATTTTGCTAATGTTCCCGATACTACTTAACCGATTGTTATCAAACATACGTAAGATTTAAAATTTTAACATACGTAGTATTTTAACTAAATGGTAGATAGGTACTTGTATAAAGGTACTTAGTATAGAGTTATTTAAAATTTTAACATACGTAGTATTTTAACTAAATGGTAGATAGGTACTTGTATAAAGATACTTAGTATAGAGTTACAAAGTGAAGATACTTAGTGAGATAAGATTATAAATAAGTTTCTATTTACCTGGTCTACAGTGCAGTGTATGTCCCTATACCTACTGCCTACTTCAGTTATTTGCTAATGTGAATGCGAATTTTGCTAATGTTCCCGATACTACTTAACCGATTGTTATCAAACATACGTAAGATTTAAAATTTTAACATACGTAGTATTTTAACTAAATGGTAGATAGGTACTTGTATAAAGGTACAGGTAGGTACTCGTCGTCATTAATTTAATACAATATACTAATATAATATTTTGTCTAGTAATATAAGTGAGGCAAAATAAAAATGTGTTCAAAAATAAACACGTTCAAACTGTGGCATCGCATCAGGTACTCTATGTTCCACCTGTTGATACGTTTTATAATGACTACCTGTGAAGTACATCTTTCAGTGGACGTCACAAATGGATAATTCACCGCCAGATGGCGCTATCATAAATTTTGTTGACAATTTCAAACAAAATAGTGTTCATCGTTATCAGTAGAGGGCACCTGATAGAGCTTTTACTTTACTGCTAACACTATTATTTGTATTTAGTTATTTATAGTATTTGTATTGAATATAATTACCATAAAATCTTAATGATATAAATAACAAAGTAAGGGGTTATATAGCAGTTTTCATCATAGGCTAACACCTATGATGAAAACTGGTCATAGATTCAATACGCAGAGCAGGGTAGATACTATCATGAGGCGTAGCGTAGGTAGGTAGGTACTCTTCACGATAGATAAGACGGTATTCTGATGCATACAGTGAGAAAATTGAATTTCCAATAAACAGGGTTGTTACCCATAACTCACGCCTATATCCCCGAAGGGGTAGGCAGAGGTGCTAGCATCCACATTTCGCCAGTTTATGTTTAGGTCCCAATGTAATAGGTGGCGAGCCTATTGCCATTAACTGGGCACTTATAAACCTGCGGTAAATTACACACATAACTTTGAATAGCATCGAAAAGTCATTGGTGTGTGCCATGGTAAAACCTGGGATCGAACCCAAGACCTCGTCTCAGCAGTCTGTTACCCATACCACCATACGCACACATAATAAATAAAATAGTAAATAAATCATATGAAAATGATTCTTTCGCTGGTTTGGTAGTTTGACACCTTTTTTCGACACTGCCCCTCTTTCTGCTGCCTTTTCCACTCTATCAAAAAAGCTCTCGACAAAAGTTGTGTTTTCAATCAAACAACATGTGTGCCAAGATTAGCGAAAATCGGTTAAGAAACGCGCCCTCTAGACCAGAACTAACACGGACAAACGCAAAATCGGTCACCGCTCATATGGTCAATAAGTGCTACATTTTATCGGAGTAAAAGGAAAACAAATGCATTTTTGAGATTTGAAAAAAATCACAGTAGCTAAGTAGCTACCTACTTGAGCACGAGTATTCTCAGATTAATTATAGCTAAACAATAATACTTAGAACCTACCTAATGTATATTATTTTAGTGATTTCCTTTAGAAAATATAACAATATATTCATACTGCTCCAGGTTTCTTTGTAGGTACCTACTTAAGTAACATGTTGTTAAGTAAACGCAACGTTGTGTATTGATCTTTCATCGCACAAAACAACAAAGAATCATCTCAACAATGGAATTGATTTTGCTGTTATGACGAGTTATTCTGAAAAGAGAAAAGCCATGGAAGTACTTTTTTCCTCTGTGCAAACAATAAATACTTATGAAAAGTTCATTTAATATTGTTCTTTGTATTGCTTTTTATAAACGAGATCAAACGGAATTGGTATGGTTAGATGGTTTCCAGCCAGATGGGCTGCAGACGTGGAAACGGTAACTAGCAGGGCCTTTTTTTAATCGTGTGAAAAATTTCCGCGGGCAAACCCACCTTCCTCCCCGCCGAGGCCTGTTGCGGAGGTTATGTTGCACTCAAACCGACTGATCTCCGGTAAAGGGACCACCGTTTGCCCGTCTAGCCCCCGGGTATGGAGAGGTACAGGTGCCCTGCGCCGCCCCCGTGGCCTGCTTCTGCTAGGGTGACAGGCTGCATCCCCAGGCCCGCGCTAATGGAGGATGCAGGTCATTCTGTGACCTCCGATATCCGAGTTGCCTCTGCTGTGCGGGCTGCCGTCTCCTTCTCGAGCATTACTTCCTCGCAAAAGGAGGCAACGGCAGCCCAAGCAGTCCCGCATACTGTACTATCGCATCACCGCCGTGAATAATGCGGCGAGCGAGAGAAATCGCAATCCTAGGACCACTAGGACCCGCCTCGGCGTCTCCCACATCGGGCACCCGGCCAGTGTGTGCAGTATCACATATCACAGTCAGATGTTGGGTCCTTCTGGATCCAATGCGTAATCCCCAAAGCACCCGTGCCCGGTGATCACCTGCTGTGTCGACTGTCGGTACGAGAGGCTATATCGTGTGACTTCTCTAGCCAGTCCTCTATGGTGACCTAGCTAAGCCTGGGGCTAAAGGTGGTGTTTTTTTGTCAAATAAGAACAAAAAAATCTTCATACTTTTTTCTTTTATTACCCGATTTCTGGCTGATTTTAAAAACACTCTTTGTGTTATATCGATCGCCTTGATAGTCACTCACTGATTTTCCTCTCCGGGTGGAATAAAAGCCTGGCAAATATTTGCTTTTCATGTCCTTACTTATAATAAGAGTTTTTCTATCTTCATTAAACCTTTCCAATAAGTCAACCACCTTCAAGTGCTTTTAAAATACCCTTTTCTTTTTTATAATACCTACCTACTTTGAACGATACCTACTCGAAACGGGGTGCGAAGGATACGTATAGGCAATCCACTTCTCACATCCCTTACCACCATTAAAATCTCAGTGGCTCTAAAATGTTATTATTTACTAAGCATGCTGATTGTATAGTGGAGGAGCAAAGTGTGCGAGTGACATAGGTACGTATTATTTACACAAAACCTAGGTGTGAAAAAATGACAGAATATAGGTACGAACCGTAAAATGTTTTTATTTATAACCTATTTTATTCTGTCTAATTTAGGTTGATAATTTTGACAGTTCACGTCTATGAAGGGATGTTATGGATATGAAATTTCGGATAGGAATAATTATTATACCTACCGAATACGGTAATAATATTATTTTGGAATATCCGTTAGTTTCGGATATTTTCGGTTACGGATATTACTTAAATTTTTAAGGCTTTCACAAGTAAAATACAAATAGTTAGTTAATAAACTGGTTCTATTTTTAAGGTTTTGCCACTATGTTCTGATTTAAGATGAAGTTTTAGCTATGTAGTGCCACCTCATTTCCGTGAAAAGTTTAATTACAACGTTGTTTACATTTTGGGGAATCAACCGTCAAGGACCAAATTAAACTCGCCAAGGACGCATTTTATGCAAATCAATCGATTCCGTAACACGTTTGTTTCAATTTAACTGATTGTGATCAATTTTACAATTGCAAATAGTTCAACAAATCTCTAAGTCTAAATAAAATCTCGTAAATAACTATATACGATAATGTTATGACGATAACAGAAGAAAACAAGCCGTTGAAAACACCTTGTCATAATGTGTCTCTATTAGGGTTCGCCTCTATTCGATACTATCCGAAACTTTTATTTCGGATTCGGTTACGGTTACGGATAATTTTTTATATCGGATATCCGATAGTTTCGGTTACGTTACCGTACCGCCCATTTATCGTAGTGAAGCTGAGCAGTTTTTTAGTAGGTATTTATAGCTTTCTTAATGACGCGCTACTAGGCGCAGTCGGCACTTTTGGTAAGAATAGTGTGATGTCACATCTAGTATTCATATTCTATTGGAACGATAATCGAATATCGAATAGATTTATTTATGAGTATACAATACGGGGTACCCTACATAGAGCTGTCAAAATTATCATCGTAATTTGACAAAGTGTAAGTATCAACATTCACAGAAATTGAAACAGAAACGTACACAAATATACATTGCTATGACATCAATGTTTAAGCACTGAAAGTCACAAGTCACTACTACTGACATTTTAAATTCGGTAACGCTGTACCATGGAGAATATAGTTCTGTCCTCCGTGCGCTGTAACTACCAAATAAAATGGATCTGAAAGTATGTGGGATCACAGAACGGAGAAGACTATTAGAAATGCAATACGATAATTTCAGTAGCGGAACCAATGTCGCCAAACTCACACATATAATTTTGATTTCTCTTACACGTTAATAATACCGTGCATTGCTAGTAAATTTGTCGTACCTATTTATACACTACCTTTAATGCCATATTAGCTCAAATCATAGGTACTACATAGCGAAAACACACTACCGTTTTTAAGGTAGTGGTAACTATATTGCCACCACCTTTTTTTAACTATTCAATATAGCGATTACTTTGCTATGGATACAAAAGTATTTATGGCCTTTCATACTTTGAATCGAACAAGTTCGAATAATTATGAAAAAGTTTAGAGGTATTCTTAAAAAAAGGTTCATACTGTCGAATTTATCCTTCGTTGTGTAAATACGCATACCAATGACACGCTTGCACCGACTACATCACACTTCCATTTGTTTTTTGTTTTCCATGTGTGGGACACAAAAAATATTAAATTATCTTCAGCAAAATCACAATACCTAGCGTTATCATTTTTACTTCAATTCAATAACTATTTTCGTGATGATGACAGCCTTTTTATTGAAGCCATTATATCGTAGGTATACTTAATTAGTCATTTAGAATAATAAATGTAGATAGGTAAGTCGCTTAGCCGTAACAAACAGCTTTTATATATACTATATAAACTATCGCGATATAAAAAGAAAGAACAGAAACAGACATAGTAGTACCATAATATGTGTAATAAATAAATACTGTCATTTACTATAGGTACATACTGTAGCACTGTACCTATTGTTGCATTAACCCTCAGTTTACCCGGTGAAATTATATACCTCAATTAACCTCATTGAGTCCATTGGACTCCTCCACACAAATCATCGATTTTACTCAAAATAAAAGATAAATTTGTATAACAAAGTATTTTAATGTGTTTAAAAACATATTTCTTATTATTTTACGTATCACATTTTAATCAGTAATGTATCTATCTTATATTTTTCTTGGACATACTAGACACTAGAAAATATCTATAAAACAGTAAATTCCAACTTCTAACTTCAAACTAAAACAAAATCCAAACAAAAAATAGTTTTTTTTCCACTAAATTAACACAATAATATTTTAAACAATCGTTAATAAAAATAAAAATGGTTCATGTTCATGATAAAATAAAAATCCTGCAACGCCTAATCTTTGGCTTTATCTATACATCGCACGCAAAGCATGTTAGTGCATCCTAAGCATGCTGGCCTCAGACCTGACTCCTGTGCCTCCTCGTTACTTGTATCAAAAGACCACTCCGACTCCGAGCCATGTTCAAATGGAATGCGCTCGTCTTCTTCTTCATCTGACAATGTTTGATGTCGTGTAGTTTCGGATTGTCGACTAAATTGTTATAATTCATCATCGGAATCCTCATTATCTTCCTGGAGCCAGTTGTTTATTATCGATTCACCACCTGTTGCATTATATTAACTGATCTCCTATTTGACGCCATACTGATGACTTAAAATAAAATTAATTACATAAAAACACGACAAATAACAATATAATGACTTTACTAATTTTGTTACACAAATACCCTGTTTGAGTCCAATGGACTCCTGACAAGTGGCTACTTACCCCTACACGCTGCGCAGGAGGACTTCCTCCTCACTCCTTAACCAGCGCGCTTCTGATTGAAGGTACACGGGAGCACGAAGTATAATTTGCGGTAATTAAGTTTTTAAGCTTGATTGAAACTTTGTGCGGAGTCCAATGGACCTAACAGGTAAATTAAGGGTTAAAGCTGGTTGAGTGACCATTTTGAAACAACCGTACCGCATCTACCTACTTACCTCTATTTATAAAACAAACATCATTAATATTAATAAGTAACGTTTGAATTAGCTACCGTCGAAAAGCGGGCCATCTAAAATCGTACGGTTAATTAGACAACGTCTATTGAACTCAATTATCTAGTGAATCGATTGAACCTATGCTGTTTCGGCCCAACGTTATTTTTATCACTGAAATGTAGAACGCGGGTTTTTTTCATTCTGATTTGCTTTCTGCATAAAATCCTGTATGTGATTACCTGAACCTTAAAAGATTGTTGATGTTTAATTTAACAATATAATGAATAAAGCATAATATAATGCAATACAGCATAATTTAAAAATAAATTAGGCTTATGTACTTCTTTTCCACTATCAATCTATCAAATCTCCTATGTACGTGCAATTTTAATAAAATTTCTTCGGGATTCAAAATTTCACGTATTAATATATATTTAGATATTAGTTGTACTATAAGTACACAAATATACATTGTTTATTTACACCTAATACCTATACAATCAAACCTAATGATTACAAAGTGCAACTAGATAATATTGCATGTCGCAAGGTCAAATGTAGTGATACCTACTGTTTAATGAACACATTGTACCAACCAACCCCCTACCTACATTTGCAACATAAAAAATAAATAAATTGGAGGTCTAATGGATCATATTTATAGATGAGGTCGAATTTTGAGGGTCCAGCGGGTACGTAGCCGTTGTCATCAGCCAAATGTATAATACCTACTCGTATTACCTATTTATTATGCCCTGGTTTGATTTTCCGTTACAAATATAACAGGCATATTTATCTTTTGGCCTTGTAATTAAAATTAAAAAATAGATTGTAATCACATTGGGATTTTGTCATGTATGTAGCTTCGAGCCTTCTCGTATGGTTCCCATTCAAATGTAGTGACACGCAATACCCAGGGTTGCGTGAATTTAATTTGGGTCAATGCAGTAACATTCTATCCGTTTGATACTAGGAACATTACGAAAACAAAGAGAAAATTAATTTCATATATTTATTTTGGCAACATTGGAAAATCTGAATATTAACACAATAAATCTGTTAATATTCTGATTCTCCTGCGGTTTCTGAATTCATTATGTTATGTAAGACTTGTATTTATTTAATACACTGCAGAATAAATATAATTTTGTATATCATACAGATAAAACCCAATTTTCATGAAAATAGAACATGTTTTTCCTAGTACTAATTTAGATGCCTGGATTAAAACTACACGAGAACACAAAATACACGAGATCTATGGAAGCATGGTTTATCTAGTTTTACCGAGAATCAGTGTAACCGCGTTCTCCGAAGTTTACCTTGCTCAGTTAAACTTTGGGTTTAGATAGAATTAACGATTGTCACATAACCAAAGTGCTGGCCTTTGTAAGCTCAGAGAAATAATGTTAGGTTAGTACTAGATTCACTTAATCAACATTTCTCATCGTCGTCGTCAAAATTAGATAGAATGACAAAAAAAAATACAATTCATCATCTTTCAAGAGTCTCGACTCCCAACCGTTCTCCATTTTTTTTTAGTCAATTCTCGGCTTGTGATGTCAAGAAGACCATCATGTTAATAACTTTCAACGCGGTAAGAAGCGACTGTGTCAGCCGTAATATGATCCACCCGATAATCGACGAAATCCTTTCCGTCATCTGCCATAATCTTGAAATAATCTATAGTCAGTAATGCATTTCCTATCGCTTGGAAAGATGCCTAAATAATCCCTATACCTAAAAAGAAAAATCCTTCCTCTTTCTTTGAATATCATCCTATTTCCATCTTACCCTTCCTCTCTAAGGTCCTTGAACGACTTGTTTACCTTTTCTCTCTAAAACTCATCTGTCTGTCTGCTGTCTGCTGGCTGTCGTTCTGGGCTCGGCTGCACTATTGCTACATTGGTTCATATTACGGAAGATATCATCGATCGATCGGGTATGGAGGAGGGTGAACTGAAGGTGCTAACTCTGTTACAATTCAGTAATGCCTTCAATACCGTTGAATTCAACATTCTACTTGGCATATTGAGCTCTCTTAACATATCTCCAATGGTGGTTGACTGGTTTCATAGTTCGCCGACAGCGTGTTTGTATCAAGGATGTGACTTCTTCTTGGTGTGCAACGATTGCTGGCGTACCGCAAGGCGGCTTTCTGTCTCCTTTATTTTTTTTTTCATAAACTCAATCACCAACGAACTATCTTCTTCCTACCATCTCTATGAAGAGGATCTAGATATATTCTGGGGCCCACCGGACCAACAAAAGAAAGCTGTTAACACCATTAATGCTAACCTCGCAGTGGTATGCAACTGGAGTACCTCGTACGGTCTTGAGGTTAACCCATGTATGACGCAGGTCATTCTTGTCGGTAGCCCTAGGATGATAACCAAGGCAGACTGCTCACTTCTCCCACAAGTGATTTGCAATGAGGTTAGTGTCCCTTATAGTGACAATATGATCATGTTTCTGTACATGTAGTAATATTACTAGGATAGGTACTTGCTGAAAACACTTGTCCTATGTCTATATTTATATGTTTGTGTATACCTAAGTATGTGTGTGTATGTAATATTCATATACAGTGGTGGACACATAATTAAAGACACCCTTTATGTTGAACATATACTGGGATTAGTCCTGTGTCAATCGCGATTGATCGAATCAAAATGATCGGGTCGCGAGCGATATACGAGTGAGTCAATCATCGATCTCGAAGAGATTCGATCGTTTCGCGACCCGTCGATCGTTTGGTTCTTCGCGGTTCACGATCGATGAACGAGACGTGTAGGATAATAACAATGAATTCGTAGGCCGTATTGTTTACCTTGGTACCTAATTTCTAGAAAATAATTTAGATATATTATACTATATCTAAATTATTTTCTAGAAATAAAAGGCTTGCAGGTCTATAAAAGAAACATTGAGCGATTGCGATAAAAACTAGTTGGTAACTTTATGAATTCCTTAGATCTTAATATATTCTTATCAAATCGACATATTATTTATTTGTAAAATGATCATCATTATTTAATTTTATGAGCGGGTTTCCAACCATAAACAGATTCTAATTTCGTGTAAATATCGACAAATATAGACAAACATTATCCTAATCCAGCCTAATAGGTACGATTCCAATAAATTGGCATTTTAAACCTCGGGAACCTGATTGAGGAATGAAATCGTGATAATGAAGACTCGCGACCCGCCAAACGATCGAGTCTTTTGATTCGATCATTTTGTTGACGGGTCGCGATCGACCCGGTTCGCGAAGATTGATCGATCGACACAGGACTAACTGGGATGGCTCCGCAAAGTACTTATTAGATGCTCTCGACAGGTTGCAGCGACGTGCGGTCCGCATTATAGGGAGTCCTGAGATCACAAATTCCCTCGAGCCTTTGCAGATGCGTAGAGATGTCGCGTCCCTGGCAGTATTTTACCGTCTCTACCATGGTGAATGTTCTGATGAGCTCTTCCAATTAATCCCACCCTCCCCATTCCTACACAGGACAACACGTGCAGGGCTTAGATGTCACTCGCATACGGTACAGAATATTCCATCAAGAACCAAGCGGTTCGGTGAGTCTTTTCTCTGCCGCACCATTAAGTCCTGGAATGCCTTGCCGGCGCACGTGTTTCCTTCTTCCTACAGTCCCGGGTCCTTTAAGCGGGTCGTGAAAAAGCATCTGATGAAGCCGTCAAGCTGAGCGCCACCATTGTAGCACTGAACGTGTTTGCAATGGTGACCCTCTTTCATGAGACTTTGCCTTCAGCTTAACATCAGGCGAGGTGAAGTCAAATTGACGTGCCACAAATAAAAAAAAATATACATCAAAATAAATGATGTTTTTATACCCAAGATAGGAATAAATTTCATTCTTATTATTATTTTACATAAATTGATATCGTATTTTTAAAATAAGAGTAGTATAAAAGGTAAAAAATAAGCAATAGTTTAGTCTTAATTCCGTTTTCAAATGTAACAGAAAACTTTTTCCGCTCGCATCGATGCATTTGCCGCTGGCCATTTAATTAACGACAGTACGTATTTCGTGTTCTAAATTTAAAATAAAAATAAAAGGAGCATTTATTTTTTTTCCTTTTGCCGCGAACTATTGTGACACACAAAAACTTGCTCAGTTTAAAGTTTGCTTTAAGTTTTATTGTAAAAATTGAAATATACTCGTAGTATAGGCAAAACCAAAAGTTGCGATCCTTCTACAAGAAAGATAATTCTCAATTTTCATGACAAAGGTTTCGTACAGGAAAATTGCAGATCGCTTGCGATGCTCTAAAGATATGGTTATGAACTTGTTAAAATGACGCTATCCGGCATTTTAACAAGTTTAATACTACTAATAATCGTGCCTAGGAAGCCTAGACCGAGAAAAACAACCCCGCGAGAAGACTCAAGAATAGCATTGTTGGCTAAAAAAGACCCTTTCAAAGGCTCAGAAGTTATTCGCTTGGAAGGTTAGAAAGCGATTATGTGAGACAGATTTATTTGGAAAAAGTTTCTCATAAGGTCCCACTTTTTAAGAAAGAAAATATCAGAGCAAGATTACAATTTGCCAAAAAATATGCACACTGGACAGAACGACAGTGGAAAAATGTGCTACTTTCCGACGAAACTAAAATTAATATGGTTATTTCTGATGGAAAAGTGTACGTGACACGCCCTCCAAAAAAAGAAATGGAACCAAAATACACAAAGAAAATAGTCTAACATGGAGGGGGTAATATTAAAGATTGGGGATGTTTTTCTGGTTACGGTGTAGGAACTATAAAAAAAATAGAAGGTAACATGGATAAATTTCAATATAAGAATATTTTAGGAGAAACCATGTTACCTTATGCTGAGGATAATTTGCCAGTGATATGGACTTTCCAACATGACAACGATCCAAAACACACTTCAGCAGTGGTCGAAAAATTCCTTAGGAGCCAATCAGTAACAGTTTTAGATTGACCACCGTACAGTCCTGACATTAACCCAATCGAAAACTTGTGGTCCTATGTGAAGAAAATAGTGGCAAAAAACGTGTATGTAAGTAATGTGCATCAACTTTACACGGTATTTAAAGAAACTATTTGATCGCTTCAATGCCTAGGCGGTGTCACGCTGTCATTACTGCTAAAGGAAATGCGACAAAATATTAATAACATAGTTTTATGTTTCCATTATACATCTAAAACTATGTAAGTCAAGTTCGTCTTAATATTCACAATATTTTTTTTTATGGTTACTTAATTTGTGTGTCTGTAGTTAATTGGCCAAGTATTTGTAGTAGTTCACACTATATACAATAAAGTTCAACTTAATAAATTTTGATAGCGATATCCTTGTTCCGTTTATTTCATTTCTAACATTTCACGATAACCGTTAGAATAATTTAATAAAGACATATTATTATTACTATCATCTATTATTACTATTCAATGTAAAAGCACTGACTGACCTGTCATCCTCCAACTCGTAGAACATATCTTTAGAAGAGTCGTGTATGTAAATCTTGACCATAGGGCTGTCCATGTATTGCATAGTAAGTTGCTTCGGAAATGATCTAACAAATAAGGCTTTAACAGTATCTATTGAAGTAATCTCGTTGGGCAGTAGAGCGCGCTTGGTTTCATTTCTATATTGCAAAAACACCAATCCTGTAACAAAAAGAAAAAATAATGCATATAACTTAATAATAACAATAAGTACTTTTATGTAGTGTTTGAATTTGAAGTACGGGTATAGTATGGTAAAGGTCTAAATGACACAGCAGCAACTATGCTCACTTTATGCTAGTTTTTTTTTCTATTTCAAATCCATCGACTGCCATGTTACAACTGTTCAAAATATGCAAGTGCACGTAATTCTCCAAAGTACTTACCAAGAGGTCGTTCCAACGTTTTACTAGGTGTTCGTACGACGGGAAGTGAAGATCTTTGCTTTCCCCCTCGTCTGAACCCCGTAGACGCTGTCTCGACCTCTGACATAATGCCAGGGTCATCGTCGAAAAGTAGATTATTGGCCGGCGGCTGGTAACCTCGCGGTAATGGCGGCTAAAACAATAGAAAACTAAAATAAGTGATGGTTATAGTAAGTAAATAAATGTAACCGCCAGAGAGGAGCAGGTTTCTTTTTATATGGGGATAGGTATATTGAAGGGTTTGAATTTTTTTTTCAAGTAAATTGCTTAACGTATTATATGGGTATGTACCTATAGTAGCTAGAGTGATGAGACTCTAATTGTTTTTGACTCTAAGTGTTACCTAATCAATAAAATAAACGGTAGTAATAATGTATTACATAAATGAACATAAAAAATACTCGCACGTACCTATGCATTTGATATGATTGAGTGGCACATTTGCATTAAAATTCTATAATTCTATTATCAGGTGGGCCGTGTGGTTGTCTGCCACCTAAGTGGTATAAAAAATATCGTTTACACTGAAGTGATCAGGAACTTTCAGTTCTGGTAAGAATATCCATACTACATAGTGTAGGCACATCCAATGCAATATGATTATGATTTTGTAAAAAACTAAATGCTTATTACCTGAGTAAGTACTTACTTAGGAACTTATATCGAAAGTATCGAAAGATTCCGGGATCGATACAATTTATTTGCCACATAATTACCGAACTTAAACTAAATCTAAAACGAGCAATTGTCTCGTACTGTAGCTGGAAGTATAAGTTAGCGGATAGGTATACCTAGGTACTTACTATTAAATAAACCGTATGTTGCTGACGTCAAAATCAAGAACATAATTTGAAACTATTTTGTGAATATTTGTTAGTGTTAGTGAATATTATTACATAAAAGGTACTACGGTTATTATTAATGTTATGTTAAGACATTGTTTTAATAGAGATACCTTCCGCATTCTCGTGTCTAAAATCCTGTTTGATCTTTGATCTCGAGTCTTGTTGATCGTGGCATATTCTGGAATATTCACGGGAAGACGAGCAGGGCCGTAACGCTAATGAAAAGAAAAGTAAAATAAAAAATTAAACGTTAACAAATCCCATACAATTATTAAACTTGAACACAAGAGAATTAAAACGAACGTAAAATGTGAGAGAAGGGTACTGTTTCCACGAGGTTTCATTATTATATTATTAACTCGTAATTATGTACCTACAGCTTCTAGACTGGGGCAAGTAGGGGGAGGGGGAGAAGGGGCTTTGGGCAAAAATTAGATCGTCCCAGGCATCTTCATTCTCACGAGCATAATGTCATCCATGGTGGAGTCAATGGCCCGCTGCCGCTGGCCATGTATCAATGAAGAAAAATGTCGTCAACAAGCAGAAACCCACGCTCGCGTCTCAGAGCACTGTTCACTCCACCAGCTCACGACCAGTGCGGGCGCCATAGACGACCGAGGTGGATCCATATGTGGTGTTAGGTTAAGGTAAAATACTTCCCTCTCCCTCTGCCCTATGATAAGGGTATCGCACTCGCACTGTCCTTGGTATTCTAGGTGGACCCTGTAGGAATATTGTAAGCGCTTGGGAAAACCACAGCAGGGAGTTCATTCCACTGCCTGAGAGTACCTACGTGGGATGAAGTTTGTAATTCCGTGTGCTCTCGAGTGGATGTTTTTCATAAATTTTATTAGAATTGAAAAGGATTTTGTGCAGTGAGAACTTTCAGCTGGAATAACGTCTTTTGTTATTTTTTTCTTTGTTTCCTTTTTCTTTTGTCCTCAGGACGAACAGTAAATTTTAACATATTTATTGTTAAGGAATATCTATTTACTAAGTATAAAGTACCAGTACCTAATAAGTGTACTGGCACTGAAGTCAACTAAAGAGTTGTGTACGGATATAATTGGACTTCAGATTTAAAAGTGTTGTATAGATATTAGAATTGAAAAGGATTTTGTGCAGTGAGAACTTTCAGCTGGAATAACGTCTTTTGTTATTTTTTTCTTTGTTTCCTTTTTCTTTTGTCCTCAGGACGAACAGTAAATTTTAACATATTTATTGTTAAGGAATATCTATTTACTAAGTATAAAGTACCAGTACCTAATAAGTGTACTGGCACTGAAGTCAACTAAAGAGTTGTGTACGGATATAATTGGACTTCAGATTTAAAAGTGTTGTATAGATTGTAGAATCTGAGTTGTAGTAATCTGATATCTGTTTCTGTACCATTTAAATATACAAATAAAAATGAAAATAAAAACGGCTCATGGCCCAGGGTTATTCACTTACTAGAAGTTAGATTGCACTATAATATAATAAATTACGTTGGTACGAGTATATTATTATTTCTTAAAATTATTCTAATTACTTATGTCCTGTTCCCGGTATTCTCTATTTGTTCCACTAAAGTAGTATAAATTTATTTATTAGATACCGGGGTAGGTTATCTTTGTATTTGTGTATTTCCTACAAGTTTACTGCAATTTAATTGAGAAATAAAATAATCCTTGCAATTAGAACTCTGTTGCAGTCTCTCGGTTTAATAACGGTAAGTATGTTTTATTAATTAGGTATATCCAGGTTTAAATGGCAACAGAGACACTAGACGGCGATGACACGCCACGCTACATGGCGTACATTCCACTTTACGTGCCAAACGAGTCGGTGATACGGTCATTATGCGTAGGTACAGCAAAAGAGTGGAACCTGAATCTGTGTATCCGGATAGCAATAACTTGGAAGTCCAATAGTTCCAAGTTATAGTTAATAATTACTTCTAGGCAAGCGTGTCCACCTTCGACCACATCGCCACTTACCAATAGGTGTGATATTGGTCAATCGGGAGACTACTGAACATAAAAAATGGAGATTTGTGCACGATAACGGTAAAAATTATATGAAAAAAGAAGAGTCGTTTTTATTGTACACTAGATAAATATTTGGAACGAGGTATTTTGCATTTACCTTACCTTTATAATGTTTTGAAGATCCGTCACGAATTTTGAACGAATTTGTAAGAATTCTCCATCTTTTCTTGCAAAGGTAAACTAGACAAGCCTTCCCAAATCTTCTATATTCTCTGTTCTCAAAATAATTAGGTACTTAAACCGTATATAGGTATTATCCAGCAAAAAGAAAGTTTGGAAGTAGAGCCACAAATCAGTTAAATTTGGCATACCGTCTTACAGCAAATGGTATCTTCCATCTAATCCCGCAGAGAAAAAGTAATTTAAGTATATTGAACTCAATACACTGATCTTGATGAATAGGGTGCTCGTTACGATAATTCAAATAAGATTGGTCGGTAGCTCATCTTTATTATAATTTGGATAAATGTACCTACAATATTGAACTAAATTACTTCGTCCGACTGTGATAATAATTTGCAAAAAATAGGTTTGTGATAATAATTTGCATAATCAACCTTCATCGTTATTGAAAATATGAGACATGAAGAATATTAAAGAGTGTAATAAATACCTACTTTGTTTTCTGAACTATAGGTGGTAAAATATTCTATGCAGGGAAAACATTTAGGTAGGTACAACGCATACGCAAGAATATCGCACCTAAGGATATTTAGGAATAAAAAATATGGAATAAATGATTTCTTTGAATTTGTGATATTTTAGTAGTAGACAGATAAATAGTAGTGTTCTAACTAAGTAGATGCCAGTTAGGTCCTTCCGTTATGTGTGTTATAATACTTAATATGTTAATGTTTGTACAACTGTGTGCGTTGTTGCATTCATTTTTCTTGTTTCTTTTTTTTTCTTTCATATGGAATAACGACCCGTATCTTCCAGATTTCGTTCTAGCTTCTTAAAACTTGTTGCTCCTAGCCTGCTACCTTCTAGCTTCTTTGTACCTTCCAGCGGCAGTCTATTCACTACATATAAGTCTATAAAATAACATAAGCCAAAGTAAACTTACCTCCATATCCATGTTAATTTGTCCCGGGTGGTGAGGGTGGATGTATAAATGGTTGCCGGCGAGGGTGTGGCGACGGGGGTCGTCACGGCGGGAAGATCTCCCTCGTGAGGACCCGCGGTTTGCCTCGCCGTCGGATAATCCACCTGGCAACAAATAAATAATTTGAAATTATCTTCTAACAGAAACTGCAAATGACCTAAAACACTAGTACCTATTTGGTTGATGGACATCAGCCAAAATGTATGAGGCAGGTACCTACCTACTTACACGAACAAGGAGGTTCTGACCGCTTAGGAATTTTATTAATCACTCGAACAGTTGCACTATAAATCTAGTATGAAAAAAATGGAGTCATTTACCTACGTATAGATATAATAAAATATGAAATACGTTATGTAAATAAGAACTATACAAATATATTTCAGTCGAAGATGGTTTTGTAAATATATTAATGCACACCTCCATAGGCCACGGTAACCCTTTGCATCAACATGAAGCATGGAGTTGTCGTTAGCTTCCGGAGAGTCCTAACACCGACGTTTAGAAAATAACGTAGTAGCGTCATTCAGTTACCTACTCCTACAACAAAGGCGTCATGAAACGTCAGCTGTGGGTGATCGAATTCATCCACACTACGAGTACTAACTACTTCCAGTGAGGACACCGTTGACCGGACGGGTGATCAACCCTTCTGTATGGGCCATTTCGTTCCTATGACAACCGGGACACACGGCTTAACATGCTCTCCGAGGCAAGACTAGACCGTTGCAAATAGCATATTCGCGCATACAAATATTGAACGGGGATCCAGCGCATCCTACATAGCATTCGCGTTGATTCCCGCCTTTTGCCGCGTTTTGACGGCCTTTGTGGAGTGGCCACAAAGGCTGTTAAAACCATCCATAAAAATAATATCAAGAAATACTAAAATCCTCCTAGCCACCTATATTAAATAATTCACCGAAATATTAAAAATATTACGTATTGTTAATATCTGTGGTTCGATTAAACAAACAAAAGATTTTAAGTCTGACCGAGTCCTTAACCGCATCAATATCAGTTCAGTAGCTTTTGTATCCATCGCGTTCAAACAGACAACAATAAAAAAATATATCGTGGTCAGATTCATTAGTATAAAATCCTGTATACGACCACTTTACAAATTGATAAACGGACTATTCAAACCGTGTTCCTGATAGATATATACTTTTTCAACTCAAACCAGTATACTCTGAGATTAAAACGTTCAACCAAAAAAATATTTTAATTAATATTAGGTACCTATAGATTTTCCTTTATCTCTTTAGGCATAAAAAACATCAAATAAGGCCGTCAAGCTGTGGGCCACTATTCTAATACGTATTAATAGTATCTGTAATGGTGACCTACAGCTTACCATCAGGCCGGGTGAAGTAAATATTGCTGTGTCCTATACGACTATAAAATCTTAAAAAAAAAACAGCACCGAAATATCGGTTACGCGAAGAAATCAACAAACATGGTAAATATCCCGATCGATTTAACAGTGAAGACTATAAAATCAGTCAATAATTATAAACATTGGCGATTATTTTGTTAATATACAGCCTACCACCATTAAAAAAATGGCGATTATTTTGTTAATATTCATTAGTAAGTAACATACAATGGAATATTTAGTATGTCCTGACTTGATTTGTTATAAAAATCCGATTTGTTACGTCATAGTGAACATAATAGTATAAACACTAAAATCATAATTGTACAATTTTGCTAACACGATATATTATATTATTATTAATCATAAAAGTTAATAAGTCCTAGAAACACATAGAATTACATTTTTGTTTTGCCATTGTGGTATAGTAATCGGTAGCACGGCTACCTCGATAGGTACTTAGGTATTACTAATGGACAGTGCCTGAGCTTAGGTTACAAGAAGGTTTACAACGACTGAATATTTTGGTCTCACGTAATTTTTTCGCCGACGGCAGAGGATTACGTTTTTTGCTGAATGGTTTCCAGTCGCCCGTTTGTTTCGTCATCTTCGTTATCGTGAAAACGTATTTGTAAAATAGGTACACACTAGTTAATAACTACCTTAGAGACAGCAAGTGCCATCAGGCGATACGGAGGCTCGTTCCACCCGTCTGACGGCGGCTTCTAGGTCCCGTTCGCGTGGTGAGCGCTTCAGCATCGGTTGACAAACACACATAAATGTCGTGAGGGTGCAAATGTACATTACCGCGGAGTATACATAAAAGAAATATATTGGATTCATCTTTTCCGTTATATATTTATGTATATCGCAAAAATTCAGCGGGACACGATTAAACGGCCAACTGTAAAGCCCTCTGATCCCCGAGAGCGGTCGCGTAATGACTGCCGCCCCGACAGTACGTCCCCTATTCAAAACGTGAGAGCAACAGGCGCCGTGTCTCCTGACAACACACACAGATAGTACGCCTGATTTACTACACAAATAAATGTCGATTTCGCTAATAGCGAGGCGATCAATGCCTGTAAGAATAATAGACAGATACTTTTACAGGTTTAATTTTATCTTCAAATAATATCTAAGTCACAGAAAAATACATAGAATTAATTTAGGTGTATACGGTCACTCCCGTACATACTAACATAAGCAAAAACTAGGATTCGAACTGACCCCGGACTCCAAAGTGCAAACATTGCTGTTGCCCACAGTTTCGCCCGTGTCGATGTCGGTTATCGCGACCAAACATAGCTAATGAGCTTACCCAAACTCTATACTAATTTTGACGACCTCTGTGGCGTGACGGTATTGAACGCGACTGATACGCAGAAGTCTTAGGTTCGATTCCCACTCAGTGCAAATATTTGTGTTCATAAATATGAATATTTGCATTGGCTGGGTGCTCCTATGTGTATAATATGTATGTACTTACAAAAATGTACCTATCTCAGTATGTTTATTCGCATTCTAGACCCTTAACACAAGCTAGTTAAGCTATGCTTACCATGGGTCTGGGTGGCGTTGTGCAGATTCGACACCTATTTGAAGACTTTTACATTCTTTTTTTGTCATAATAGATATGATCGCGATGTCCATAGCTGTACCAATTTTCATCCCGACTGATTTAGAGATTTAGGCGTAAAAGCATAAGACACAGGCAAAATTTAGTTTAAAATAATTTTATTATATTAATATTGACATGTTACGACCTATTGGACACTACCAATGACGAAAACCCAGAATTTCAGGTAGTTCAGTTTAAAAATAATGCTATCTCTCTCACTCCCGGCGTACGGGCTATCCGGCGTTCATCAGTACGTTCATCGATTTTTAAGTAATGTAACATCTAACATGTTAAACGAATAAATATATCCACTACAGTTATAGATACTAGTTGATCAGGAAAGTTTCAGGCGGATTCTGACGGTCAGATTAAAACTTTGAAAGTCATAAAGTAAGATTAAAATAAGACACTTGATGCAGCTACTAAATTATTTACTAATATATTATTATACATCTAGCGCGACATCACGCGACTATCGCGATTATCGCGACTATTCTTCAATAATATATAATTTACTACTTGATTTCGTTTCTTTGGATGGCGTTTCGTTAAATAAGGTCTTGGTTCCATTTAAAATCTTAGGTTTGAAATGTAGGATACTAGTATTTTATGGACAAACAGTATTACTGTAGCTCATATATTTATTCGTTTAATGTGTTAGATTATAAGTACATATATCTTACAAGATACAGTACGACAACTGCCAGAGTCCAAATTATATTATGCAAGTAAAGTTCTAATACAAACGATGCGCACAGATGAACGCAACATCTACCGCCACACAGATATCTCACATGACGTCCAGGGGCTCTAGACAAGTGAAGTGGAAATCGTTTTGCAGAATGGAATAGAATAGTTTGTTCAATGTATAGAATTGACATTCGTTCACGCCGGTATAAACGTCAAAATGCATGACAGTCACGTACATTGAACATCATACTCTATTCCATTCTACGAAATCGCTACTAACGTATTGTCGCTTGTCTAGGGTTTCAGGAGAGTGTGAGATATAGCATTATTAAAAAAATTGTCTGTAATTTTTTCACGAAACCTTTACTGGCTCATAGGAATAAGAATGCCTCACCCATAATATATTATTACAGAAACGATACCAAGATATAGTCAGTAGGTAGGTACTTAACATGACATAATATAATACGTAGTTCGGGATGTTTTTCTAATATTTTTAAACCTACAACTTCCGTTTATTTGCTACTAGCTGACCCACGCAACTTCGTCTGCGTCACCCCGTTTTTGCCACATTTTTCACTTCTGCTCCGCACTACACTGCTCCGCACATAAAAACCTTCCTCTTCAATCACTTTATCTATTAAAAAAAACGCATCAAAATCCGTTGCATAGTTTTAAAGATTTAAGCATACAAAGGGACATAGGGACAGAGAACGCGACTTTGTTTTATACTATGTAGTGATATTACCTTTCATGTTTGCAGTATCGGTTTGATGTAGTTTTGCGCTATGAGTAAAGCAAGACGTTTATTCTTAAAACGAGCATCGTCCTAATGAGCGCTTAAATGGTTTGCTGCTCGTAAACATTTAACAAAGCCGCTTGCTACATTAGGTCGCCATTAAAAGTTAAAACATTACATCATAGCTGATGATAGTTTGCACTTATGTTTGAGTATGATCGTGAGAATCTGGCTTCAATTTTAAGTTCGAGTAAACGCACTAGGTGCACTAGGTGCGTGCAATCACATTATACTTAAGAAATAGTAAGAAGTTTGTATCTACACTAGCTATTAATTTTGCTTGAACAGAAAATTACTTCTACATCTTTCTGTTATGTTTGTGCTGTGGTCGTGTGCGTATGTGACTTTCTTGACGTGAATGCGTTTTTCAGCCAACAACGGCATCCTACCCACTGATTATACATGAATTTGATTTTGGTGCAAACTTTCACCTTAGGAGTTAGGACATTAAGTCGCGGACTAGCACACGCTATATGTATATACCAAGGTATGTATATGTGTGTACTGTATATACCAATTGAAAGCTGTAAGTGAAACCCAGGATCCAAAGCATAAATATTGGTCTCAATTGCGAAATCGCCATGATGATTATGAGTCAGAATTATTCTAGTTTCATACTTTAATACTTTTTAAAGCGTGATCATTTTGTGCTTTTCGGCCTCCAAAATTTCAAGCTGCGATCGCGCTTGCTACCATCCAGAATTTATTAAATCCTCTAAAACGCATTCAACTTGGAAAAATCTTACGGTGTTGA
The DNA here is from genome assembly GCA_963691645.1 of Pelosia muscerda. Lineage (NCBI taxonomy): Eukaryota > Metazoa > Arthropoda > Insecta > Lepidoptera > Erebidae > Pelosia > Pelosia muscerda. The sequence goes on along the minus strand of OY829098.1, from coordinate 16,851,876 downwards.
AAGACAAGATAAAATTCCACTTTATACTAGGGCGAAAATGTACAACCAATCTATTTGTACGTTTGTTTATGTTTTATATTTTTGTGAATAGATAATCAACAACTTATCTAAGGTCACCTATCTAAGCCTGCGCCAGAGGTTCGTATGCAGTAATCGACTTAAAAGCAGGTGCACCGGTTAACAGGCAATAGGTGAGGTTGGCCTTAATCATATTAAGAGTTAAAATTATGCGATCAGGAGACGAAGAGTCTACTTAATTATTCACGTATTTACTTCTAAGAATACCTACTCATTTACTTATCATCATGATCATCATTCTCAGAGCCTATTCCCAACTCAGTAGGAGTCGGCTTTCTAGTCTAACTAAGATACTTCTGAACTTCGATCCGTGAAGCGACTGCCATCAGACCTCCACAACCAAATTGAAAATAGGCATCATTCTCAACTCATTCTGTAGTTAGGCATCCAACTACCCGTAACGACTGCCATAGATGTTTGTATGGCAACCGGGACCGACGGCTTAACGTGCTCTCGGAGGCACGACCAGACCAGTGCTAATAACAATATTTATGGATTTGCACTGAGCGGGGATCGAACGCGTGCCTCCTGCGTAGCAGCCGCGTACACTACCGTCACGCCACAGAGACTGTTACATTTATCATCCTGATGAAAGTATAAATACTGAAGAGCATTATCACTCGCCCTAGCGCCTAAGAACATGGTGCATTGTTATTGCAATTAGAACACCTATGTACAAGATGTACTGTACAACACGCTTTTTATCTGATTAGAAACGTGTTGACCATTGACATTCAATTTAATAAATTTTGTTAATTATAACGTCACATCATTCCCTAAAAATAGATTACATAACCTAAAACAGCCCACGATGGGTGCCTAGAACAAAACCGCAATATTATAGCCATAGTAGCAGATTTCCAATTAAGCCATTTTCGTAATCAATGAACTCCAATTACACCTCGTGAATATTTTTCAGAATTTTATCTCGAAAATCGACGGATGAACCAAAGCGCGAATTAAATTTCATTTTTCCCCAAATATAGTCACAGAATATGAATCCGGAAAAATACCGTACCGTATTGTTTCATTGTACATGTAGCGGCCATTGCGGCTTTTTCTCTGAAAGAAATATTGATTACAGCTTCATTATAAACAGTGCTATACAAATAATTTTCAACTATCACTTACAATAGTAATTGTGGTTTCCTGCTATAAAATAAAAATACGTAGATCGATGCTGTAAGTATATAACTATTCTACATATCTACTGGTATTTCATCACATCTAGTAAATAGCAGTTAATATGTGTTTATCAATAAGAAATGCCTATCAGTTATATTTAGTGACTATCTTAAAATGATACTTCCCAGTTCCTACATTCTAACACACAGATACGAAACCAAAATGTATTTAACTCATTGCCGTACTTCAACAATTCGTCCAGCATTAGCTTCCTGCCAACCGCCCCTTTATTCTACTACTGTTTGATGCCAGAGATTGCAGTAGAGAGACTTGTCGAGTTTACCTACACCACATCATTTTTACCACTTAGCTAACTTTGCTGTCGCAAGAGGTTGCGATGTTTGTCTAGTGCCACTATTGGAACGACGGTTTCTCATTCCCATATCCAAGTGAAAGTAGAGCGGCTTATGGAATGATGAGAAGACGGAGTTCCGCAGTTTGCAACCACATCGCCTTTGTCATTACTTGATATCAGCTTATCAGTCAAGGTTCATATATATTTCTCCTTCACCTCGCGATCTTACAGCCTATCCTTTAACTCAATCTTTAAAGCCTTTTCAAGTTCAATGTCAATAAGTCGGTGGTCAGTCAGGTAGTGGCTTGCACTTGAGTAGGAGGCATATAGTCAATCAAATGCCAATGTCTGGATCTAAGATGTATTTCGTAAATCTACGTTAGCAACTAGTCTGAACATAGCAATTGTTATCGCCAACACTCGTATTGACCACAAAGACAGAGTAGTGACTGACAGAACAGAGTAGGAACTCTGTGTCTACCCACGATTTCATGTTAGGATCTAGGATGTATTTCGTGAATCTACGTTACTTAGCAACTAGTCTGAACATAGCAATTTTATTGTTATCGCCAACACTCGTATTGACCACAAATACAGAGTAGTGACTGACAGAACAGAGTAGGAACTCCGTGTCTACCCACGATTTCATGTTAGGATCTAGGATGTATTTCGTGTATCTACGTTGCCTTGCTTAGCAACTAGTCTGAACATAGCATTTGTTATCGCCAACACTCGTATTGACCACAAAGACAGAGTAGTGACTGACAGAACAGAGTAAGAACTCCGTGTCTACCCACGATTTCATGTTTGGATCTAGGATGTATTTCGTGTATCTACGTTGCTTAGCAACTAGTCTGAACATAGCAATTTTATTGTTATCGCCAACACTCGTATTGACCACAAAGACAGAGTAGTGACTGATAGAACAGAGTAGGAACTCCGTGTCTACCCACGATTTTATGTTAGGATCTAGGATGTATTTCGTGTATCTACGTTGCCTTGCTTAGCAACTAGTCTGAACATAGCAATTGTTATCGCCAACACTCGTATCGACCACAAAGACAGAGTAGTGACTGACAGAACAGAGTAGGAACTCCGTGTCTACCCACGATTTCATGTTAGGATCTAGGATGTATTTCGTGTATCTACGTTGCCTTGCTTAGCAACTAGTCTGAACATAGCATTTGTTTTCGCCAACACTCGTATTGACCACAAAGACAGAGTAGTGACTGACAGAACAAAGTAAGAACTCCGTGTCTACCGCTACCCACGATTTCATGTTTGGATCTAGGATGTATTTCGTGTATCTACGTTGCTTAGCAACTAGTCTGAACATAGCAATTTTATTGTTATCGCCAACACTCGTATTGACCACAAAGACAGAGTAGTGACTGACAGAACAGAGTAGGAACTCCGTGTCTACCCACGATTTTATGTTAGGATCTAGGATGTATTTCGTGTATCTACGTTGCTTAGCAACTAGTCTGAACATAGCAATTTTATTGTTATCGCCAACACTCGCATTGACCACAAAGACAGAGTAGTGACTGACAGAGACAGAGTAGCAACTCCGTGTCTACCCACGATTTCAGACTACGCCTCGTAGTCCCATCCAACTCTGGCATTGAGATTAAGTACATTAGCTATTTAGAGCACCTTTTTTGTATTGCTTGTTATTTCCTAGGCACTAGGTTTATGCTTCTATAAATGTATGTCAATCCAGCCAAAAATAGCGTATCATTTGACATACAAACCATTTTGATACGCCTCGTACTTCAGTAATTAGACAAGTCTTTCACTTCTTTTTCCTGTAAAATTATGTTTTGTCGATTGTGGCTTTTTCCAGGCAACCATCGTAATAAACATTGTTCAGTTGCTCTCATCGCTTGTGTTTCACATTCTAATAATCCAGACTCAATTGAATTTTTGCGAATTGTTCTCTGATCACCTAAATAATGGGGAAATTATGAAATTATTTTGGTTTTGACTTACAGTTTTATACCGTATAAGTATAAGTACATGTAAACGTATAAATCACTCATTTGTGTGCAACTTGCAAAAAATATTTTTTTTTTTTTTTTTTTTTTTTTTTTTTTTTTTTTTTTTTATACTATCACGCCTATATCCCCGAAGGGGTAGGCAGAGGTGCTAGCACCCACATTTCGCCAGTGTATATTTAGGTCCCAATGTAATAGGGGGCGAGCCTATTGCCATCAACCGGGCACTTATAAACCTGCGATAAATACACACATAACTTCGAAAAGCATCGTAGTCATTGGTGTGTGCCATGGTAAACCTGGGATCGAACCCGAGACCTCGTCTCAGCAGTCCACCACCCATACCACTAGGCTACCGCGGCTAAAATATATGAAGTAATTTTTTTTTAATTTTTCTACAAAGCTTCACAAGATCGAAAACCACCGATGTAGTAGGTATACAGTTAACCATGATAACTTGGAATTCAGTTTCGATTGCAATAGGTTATTTCTAAGATAAAATATACTGTAAATGCAAGAGTGGGAACTTTACCTTACACTGCCAGAAGCTCGAAACTGCATGAAAAATTACATGATGTTGAATATTAATGAGGATGTCATGTGTATGTTTGATACACCCAAATGAAGTGAAATAGCTCGACTAAAACTCAATTATTGGATAACACTGTAACCTCCATCACTTATTTTTCACGCTTGTTACATGTTTCTAATTTATAAGCATTGGCATTTATACCGAACGTTGTACATTTTAGCTGGAATTTTAACGCACATAACGACGTATCGTGCGCAGAGTAAATCGAAAACTACGCATCGTTTCATTGATGAGCCGAAATCTCGAATAGTGTTGATTGTACGGAGTGTAAAACTAACCCAGATGTACGTCTGCGCATAGTTAGAAATCAACAGAACCGCTATAAATAACCCAACCACACGTACGAGTACGTTGGAAGCGGAACGCTCTCTTTTGATTAAAATTCTGATGTAAAACATCAGTTTCGGTCACAAGAAAAATCACAGTGGATAAGGGTGACCCTTGTAACCATGTTCACAATAGAACTATATGTTTAACTAATGTATATTATAATGGTTCGGTGAGTCTATCCTCTGCCGCACCATTAAGTCTTGAAATTCCTTACCAGTGCACGTGTTTCCTTCTTCCTACAGTCCCGGGTCCTTGCGGGCCGTGAAAAAGCATCTGATGAGGCCCTCAAGCTGACTGTTTGTAATAGTGACCGTGTTTCCTAAGACTTTACCTTCGGCTTACTATCAGGCGAGGTGAAGTCAAATTGACGTGTCCTAAATAAATAAAAAAATGGATACAAATTATCAGTCCTGAATAATGGGACGTTTAAATATAAGTCAGTTGACCTAAGCGACAGCGTAGAAATCTATTTTGGGGATGAGAAATTGCTTGTGCATGGACCATAAAACTTCGATAAGTACCTGGTTCCAACAATTACAATCAATGACCCTCAGAATATCTCATTCAATGACCATATCTCAGTCTACTGCTGAACATAGGCATCTTTCAATATTGGGTGATTTTGGTCTACAGTTTCCACGCTGGCCAGACGAGTTGGTACTTACAGGTTTTTATTTCGAGTATTCCTTCTCGCGCAGTGATATCGTTTGCGTTTACCGTTAATTGCCTCTTACAATACCCTACGGATGTATTTCGTGTATCTACGTTGCTTAGCAACTAGTCTGAACATAGCAATTTTATTGTTATCGCCAACACTCGTATTGACCACAAAGACAGAGTAGTGACTGATAGAACAGAGTAGGAACTCCGTGTCTACCCACGATTTTATGTTAGGATCTAGGATGTATTTCGTGTATCTACGTTGCCTTGCTTAGCAACTAGTCTGAACATAGCAATTGTTATCGCCAACACTCGTATCGACCACAAAGACAGAGTAGTGACTGACAGAACAGAGTAGGAACTCCGTGTCTACCCACGATTTCATGTTAGGATCTAGGATGTATTTCGTGTATCTACGTTGCCTTGCTTAGCAACTAGTCTGATATTGGAGCAATATTGGGTGATTTTGGTCTACAGTTTCCACGCTGGCCAGACGAGTTGGTACTTACAGGTTTTTATTTCGAGTATTCCTTCTCGCGCAGTGATATCGTTTGCGTTTACCGTTAATTGCCTCTTACAATACCCTACGGATGAAATGGGGTAGCGAGTATTCATTCTCTGTCCTCACACCGATACCTCAGATGCTTGCAACGCCAAGGGAGTTTAAGTTCAATTGAGTAGGTAAGTATTGATGATTTTATTTTAACTCATCATACTGAGTTAGCTTACCGTTAGCGGCTTTTTATATAAACTACTTTCAAATCATTTATACGTAGTTATTAGTTATATTTGAAAGGCAAACGGTCGATATCCATACATTGAGTTTGTAAAGATGATGACTTCGTGTTAATTGACCTCCGTGCGCCCTGGCAAAATCGATAAAAGAATCTATTTTTATACTAATATTATTAATGCGAAAATAACTCTGTATATCTGTATACTTTCACGCGTAATCACTGAACCAACCTTAATAAAATTTGGAACAGTGATGGATTAGTACCTGGGCTCCTACATAGACCATCATCTATCACGAAAAAAGGGTAAATGGGAGGAAATCGGAGATAAAAGTTTGTAATTTTTGAAGGGGAAATATTTGGTACATCGGCAGATGAGAATTCGGGAAAGGAGAATAGTCGCGGTAGGTATTACCGTGAGATAGTGGAGTAGAGAAGTGACAACGGAGAAGGGAAAGGGGCGAAATGAAAGTTTAGGGCAGGACGTGAAGGAATTTTAGGGGAAAGGAGAAGGGCGAGGAGTAAGGGAAAGCGAGGAGCACCGGAAGCGAAAGGGGGTGAGGACAAGGTGGACACCCCTCTAGGTAGAAGGGAAAAGGGTAAATGGGAAAATTCAGATATAGGAATATGGGACTTATGGGGAGGTATGAGACAATATGAGGAGATAGGAAAAATAGAGATATGGGGAAGAGAGACGAGTGAAGAAAAAGGCGAGGGATGGAGTATGAACTACAATCGAGTACTGAGTTGAATAGAGAGTTATATACAAAGTCGAATAGGATGGCAAATAGAGAGGTGAATAGAGAGTCGAATAGTGAGGCGAATAGGAAGTCGAACAGAAAGGCGTGTAGAGAGTGCAACAGAGAGTCCAATAAAGAACTAAAATGTAAAACGCGGGTGGAGCCGCGGGCTACTGATAGATATTTGTCACGTGTCGTGTCACTCTGTGTCACTCGCATATTAACGTATTATCGGTTTAAATAAAACCAGATAGGTACCCAAAATAATTTCATGCATACTATAAGTAGTCTTCAAGTAGGTAGGTACAAACTTCATATAATTCTACTTACTTAGTTGGACAAAATGTACCTATACGTATGTATATACGTCTGTATATCCATACGTCTACACGTCTGCAATTTAAGTTCTGTGTGTCTATACAGAACGCAAATTACATAATCAGCAATTAAGAAGGTATTATTAGGGTTCAAGTAAATGAGTATGTAAAAATACTGTAGAAAATAGCCTCAGGTTTCGTGTCTAGGGTTATCGTAGTGCGTTAGGATATGTACGGCTAATGACTAGAATTCACGCAGAATACCCACTGGTAGGTTCCTACCTACCACTACCAGTAGGTATACGATTAGATGAGAGTGTTTCTCTTCCTAATTTACATTTCTTCGAAAAAATTGACTTCTTAGAAGAATATTAATGAACGTCAGTTATTCCAGTGAAGAACGAACTTTATTTTATTTAATCAGCCCTTTGTGTGGGAGTCGGCAGAAACGCTGAATATAAACAAAGGGTAAGCTGTTTGATCTTTTATGTCTGGTCAAAGGATATTGGTCATTAGTGGTACTAACATTTCTCATGCTTCAAGATGAAAATAATATTAAAATTATTTCTCTTATTTCTTTTACTCTCATCAAAGAAACTATTCGCTAGAACGCGCTTTACACATGTAGGTAATATTGGTACTGAACAGGTCGTGGTCTAATCTCCGATACATTTTGTGCAAATACCTACTAATATAATCTTTTAACTTTTTAATGATTATGTGGATTCAACTCTTCCGCCACTGTAGCTCTCCGTGCAATCCTCAAAAGACACCAAAGACGCGTACTGCGCATGTAAGCGCATTTTGGATCAAGATATATGCCGACAACTACACTTACAAATTAGTTGTAACGTTTGTTAAAAAGCCTTGGAAACCTGGGTTTTCATTCTAAATATAGCGACTGTAAATGATATTTGACTATTTTGTTTACCTCCTGAAACACTTTGAAGTAGAAGCAATATCGTACTGCGGTCCATACTATTGTGACCATTGTCCTTTGACTGGCTTTATTAGGAGTTTTATATTTATATTTATGATACGATATTTATGTAGGCGTTGCCTGGCGGAAATCCATTCAAAGTAATTATATATTGGGGAAGGGAGGGTGAGTGGTGGGTTTCCCTTCCTCCGCGAATATACAGGGTGTACCTAAGGGAAACGCTCCCGAAACCGAAGGAAGAACAATTTTTTTATTTTTTTGGAATTTGTTTATACTTTTATTTTATTTTTCGCATTGTTTAGGTACTCTCCATTACATCAGTAAAGCTAAATGAAACGAAAATTTCATAAAAAAATATCACTGCAAAAAAGAACAAGTAGCGCCATCTTGCAAGTTCATGTTTTTCATGAAATTTTTATTTCATTCAGCTATACTTTACACGATCGGAAGTGAATAACGCAAGTTAAACGGTTTAATAAATAAAAAAAAGTAAAAAAAAAGAAAAAAAAAAAGAAAATTGCGTTGCTGTAATTTTTTTTGTGCCAATATGTTGTGCACCATGAGTATTACCAGGGGCCTTCGGCTTCAGGAGCGTTCCCCTTACACCCTGTATAATTTCGTAGGAGTTTAATTTTCTTACTTGAATGAGAAATTACTTGAAAACAGTCGAAGTATGAGACCACAGAATAATATTCCGTGTGTGAGACAATCTAGAAACTAGAAAAGCAAATTCAGGCACCTCACAACAGGCTGGCCGTTTTAATAAGTACCTATAAATAAATAAACGAGTTGGAAATCAGGGGAGTATCATGGTGACTCAGTAAAAAAATATATGTAAAGCATAGATTTATATGTATATTACATACTTACCTCAGTGATGTAAAGAGACTACTCGTATGAGTACCAATGTAGGTACCTATAGCTGGACAGAGCCCTTGCTACGTATATCCGGTACTCTGTGGATTATTGTTTAACGACAAGGACAGAGAGAGACAGGCCTTCATCCCATTCAGAAGCGGAATATGCTACTCACTACCCTTACTACTCCTACTACTACTCTTACACTTCCCTAAATTAACCCTTTTTACATTAATTTCACAGCAAGTTTTTGCCCGCAGCGTCACCCCCCTGTATATCGATTATTGCGATCAATTGTTTTTTTTTGGATAGCAAAATTTTCCCAAACATCAGTTTATTTCTGTACCAAATTTAATCAATATCAGTCCAGTGAAATCAAATAGTCGCATATATAGGCGTGAAAGTATAACGTACATAACGATACAGAGTTACTTTCACATTTGTAATATTGTAGGTAAGTACCTACCTAATAAGTAGTAGGGTAGACTGGGTACGGTTGAAACAATTTTCATTCAAATGTACATAACATTGGAATTAATCGACGGAATTTATTGATGTTTAATTATTTTGAAAGAAAATGTATCTGTCCTTCAATCAGGACATGCATTGTGGCTTCTGGTGCAATAATTTTGCTACGAGGTTAGTTTATATACAAAGTGAGAAATTGTTACAACCGACCACATGGCAAGGGCGGTTGTAACAGGGAATGGGGTCAATTATAACACGAACCGTTTGAATAATTTAATGGGCTTTATTATAACAATCAATAGTTTTATGTCGTTCAGGCTAAATACATCGCCTTTTTAAATTGAATTAGTACTTCCAGCTACATTATAATTAAGTAACAAGTATAAAAATTATCAAAATGAAACAAAACAAATCTTCTTAGGAAACTAATACCAAATTTTTTTATAAAACTAATCAATCTAGTAATCAATCTTGTGAGATCAATGATTTGAAACAGTTCGGAATTATATTCTTAGTAATCGTATTTATATAATATAGAAAAATTGCCATAAAGAAAAATTTACTTAGTTTCGAAGTTATGGCAAATGTAGGGCAGACCACCTGCAATGCATTCCTCGTGTGCCCAGAGCTGAAACACCATTCATTGTTCCCTGGACCTGTTTTCTGAATATAGTGACAGACATACGAGGCAATCGGATATACACATGTTGTTACAACTGTACCCATTCGGTTTGCTATAACCGTCCCCATCGACCATTTTGGCAGAATACGACACATAATAATGCAATGCATAGTTTAAAATAAAAACAAAACACTTTCTCTTTTTTGTAATGAAACGCATAAAATATCAATATAATAAAACGCTAAAATCAAAATATTGAACTATAAACATAAAAATGGAAAGAAACTGCAGGCATAAAAACCTACTTTAGGTCGTCAAAAAGTAATAGGGTCTCCTGTGGACAAGCACAGCGCGCCGCGGCTGATGCAACATTGTGAATCATGTTCATTCGTGTTGCCTGCTTCTTTCCCCCCTTGCACCCCTATGTCCTATGCCGCCGGTTCGGGAGATACTGACGTTGTTATAACCGTCCTTTGTTACTATCGTACCCAGTCTACCTAAGTAGTTATAGATCGAAATAACGATCGAAAAGTTTCGATGCCTTTCGTAACTAACAAATTTGCTAACGAAAATACATACGAGTAAATAGTTCACAAACTTGTATTAGATAAATAGGAACTTGTAACGTTATTGATTGGTACCAACTTGATTGAAAATAAACATCCAGAATTCATAAGTTTTCTAATTAGGCGTCTACTAACATTAAAGCTGAACTATTTAATATGTTTTAACGGGTCAATATTTGGCAATATTTTTGCGATTACAAAAACGCACCGGCTGGAGTTAGCCGTATTGCCACAAAGTTTTCCGATAACTAACCAGAAGGTACCCGGGCCTTACCTACAGATAACTTAATACTTACATAGGTACTTACTAACATACATTATGTAAGTAGTACCTAGTTAGATAGACTAAATGGTACATATTGCTTTGTCACTCACCGTCCATCCTCGATCCATCTGCATGCCAGTCGTCTTCTGAAACAATTTTCATTGTTTTAATACAGATATGAAATATTATCTGCATATATTATCTAGAAAACGTATTATATATATGGGTACTATACCTATTAATATCTAGTAATATTAAAAAGGCGGGTACGTGCCTTCTCAATATAAAAGAATTTTACGTTTGGTTTGGCATTGACTTCAACAAAAGTCTCATGCGCATTTATTTGCCTTTTTTAGATATTAATACGGAATATCTAATTCCGTATAAATATCTAAATAAACATGAATACCTACAACGTATTTATTTAAGGTAATTTATTTTTACAATCACAATTTACAATCAATATTTTTTTTTCTAAAACCATTAGAATATACTTTAATTGATTCGGATAATAATATCTAACTATATAGTGGTCTATTTCGTTTGTAATTCGTATGAACCTATGCACGTTTTAATTCATTTTTATCTGTAATTATTCACTTTTATAATTTTTAGTGCATTTTGTTTTAGAAGTTACGTAGGTATATCTACATCTACACTACTATTATAAAGAGTAAAGATTTGTACCTTCCTATTTTTGTATGTTTGTATGTTTCTAATGAATAGGCTCAAAAAGTACTGGGCCGATTTATAAAATTCTTTCACCAATAGAATGCTACATTCTTCAAATTTGACATAGGCTTCATTTCATTTTGAAAAAAATTAGGCATCCTTGGTAAAATTTGAACAATGTAACCGAAGGTGTAGAAAAATGAGTCTTAAAATGTCTTTCGTCGAATGCGCTGCCGAAACTATTAGCGATAGAACAAAATAATGTACAACAATATTGAAGAACATCATAATGTCTACAAAAAACTCCGCGTTAGCATAATATGTCCAACTATTGTAGTTATGTCACTACAACAACTTTTTTCATTTTAAACATTAATGAAAATGCTAACCAAATTCAAACCATGCTATTCATGTGTTTATATTAATCCTTATCCAAATAAATTATTTTATGGTCAAGACCATTTAACCTATAAAATAGTTTTTAAATTATTTAAATTGGACTTTCCATTCAAAAGATATTACGAATTAAAAAATTGTGTTTTATATCAAAATTTCCAAAAATAAATAATTGTCTACCCCGTGCGAAGCCGGGACGGGCTGCTAGTTTTATATAATTCACTTCCTTTATCAAATTTTATTTTTTCGAAACCATTTCGTAAAATTTATATTAGCGCCATCTTGAGAAAAACTATGCAAACTACGTAACTCGGAAGACGCAATTTGGTACGGTAGGGTCTCACTAGAGATCACGCTTCCCCGTGCCACGTCGCGTGACGCGGAGCAAAATGAGAATCGTATCGTAAGAATTCAAATTATGAGTGACCAGCTAATGAAACTAATATCTTAAACACACATTTTCGTGAAATATTTATTTATTACCTACTTATTTTAGAAAGTTAGACCAATTTAGTGCACGAACGGAACGCAACCACAATGAATCATATTGTCAATGTTTTGAAGTCAACATTGTCAACTGTCAGGATGTCAACCCTACCCTGTCATCCTGTCAAGTCAAAACAACCGCTCAGCCAACCCAACGGCCAACACCCGATCACCCGACCGACACCGGCGACCGTCAGTGTTGCCAACGTAGGCGATTTTTCGCCATTTAGGCTACTCGGAATTAGAATTCGCGACGGATATTTTCCAAATGGCGACTGGTCGGCTACTTCCGGGATGAGGTATTTGAATCGAATATAAGCATAATTATATTTATGAATAAAATACAATATTTCCCGCAAATGTAAATGTGTGTGTACTAGTTTAGGTACAATTTAATTTTGTACTGACTACATACTCCAGAGAAATGCGGACTATTTTTTAAAATTTACCTATGCGATTATTGTGTTAGGTATTCATAGTTATTTTGTATATTTTCACATTCTATGTGCTTGTGAAAAATAAAAATGGGTAAACATGATTTTATGGAGCAACCGATATTTCGGCGCTGTTGCAAGCGCCATGATCACGGTGTCAGTACACCGTGACCGCCAACCGTATCGGTCTACCCTCTTTTTTACTCGTTTACTACCGCGCGCGCCGCCAATACCACTGCCCGCGTTCACACACTGTACTCGATCGTGATACACAAAATTCACTGTATCGACTCGCACGGTTTTTGGTAAATATCCCGATAGTTTTAACAGTAAATATTTAGAATTTTGTTTTTACAATGTTATTTCTTCAGGCAAGAATGTTTTATGATACTGAAAGTTACCATAAAACGTTATAAATAAATTTATAATTCAATTTTTAAAATTCATGTTGATATTTTGGCGTTTACTATATAAAGTAGTCACTTTAGGGTACTGCCATTGATATTCGGCTATATTAGGCTACTTTATATTTGAAAAACGGCGATATTAAGCCAAGCGGTGTTGGCAACACTGGCGACTGTATGTATGTCAACATTGAAACAAAATTCAAACAATCATAAAGACACATTATTCACATCAATTCTGCTTGAGAACCAATATTGATGTATCTTTTGACCGTACAATTTCACATAGCTGAATAATCTCTTCACCAAATTACTTTTCACAACACCCTGACATTGGCAAGTTGTGGCCACACACAGAAGCCATTCAAAAGAATTGAATTGAATTGAATAAAGACACATTTCGCATTGGTTTTAGTGATTTTGTTTATGTATGTACAGAAGATAAATAGTATGTATAAAACACTTAAATATATTTAAAACGTTTCAAATATATTGAATCGCGAATTTACGAGGGAATATAAATGGAAATTTCTAATAGGTAGCCCTAAAATTATGTATTTTGTTCAGTTTGTCCAGTAAAAGAAAGAAATTGTACCAAATATGAGTTATCTGCATATCAATTAAACAACTGTTTAAAATATTCAATCTCATTGAGTCTATAAAATAAAAATGTTCTAGGTCTTCCAACAAGATACACTTTAAATCATATGAATCTTCGGTGCCCATAAAAATATTAGAAGTTCACTGTGTACACCAGTTTCAAACAATGTGTCTCTTGTACTTATGTGTGGTGTACCCATTAATTACCACATAAGGTAATATCTTATTTATTTTTCTTTTAAGTAAAAAAGAACAGTTCCTGTATATAATTTCATATAATAGTGACAATATTTACATTAGAACAATGCCAGAAACTACCTACCTACCATTTTTTATTGGCATGCCAAATAGTACTTGCACCTGTATGTATGTAGACCTATTTTACCAAATGTACAAAATAGTATGTATTTGACACCTACTTATGACATTGATATAGTATAAATTATAAACTCTAAATGCCACCAACTCAACCGGGAATGATGACATTAACAATAAAATTCTCAAAAGGTGCTCAAAATCCCTGACCCTTCCTCTAAGTCTATAGCTCTAAAAAATGATACTGACAAGACAGAGGTAGCAGTTTTGATTATCCCTCACTTTATTGTTTTTGTTGGTCATGTGCAATTTCTTTGGTCTAGATGTTTAGTTTGTATAGGTACTGGTATAGGTAAGGATTGGAAATGATCTTGTCCGATCACAATATTCGAAAGCACAATACCGATCCAACCAGAATATATTCATGCCTCGACGTAATTGCAAGTATCTTTGCACAACCTCAAACACTTAACCTTAGGTTGTCTGACCACGAGACAGGTCAGACAAGTTTTGGAACAACAAAGCATATCATTAATTAAAACTAGCCATTTTGGTTTAAATCAAGAAAAGTGAGAGTAAGTTTAGGTTATGTACTTAAATAAATTTGTATTGTGTATCACTGCATTGTCATTTTCAGAAATATATGAGATGAATGAACAGCACTGATAGTGTGTTTGACTATTTTCATAACTTACTTGCCCTATTTTATTTATAATTTATGTTTACCAATATTAGAGGTTAAGGTTAAAAATAAACCTCTAAAAAACAAATGGATCATGAAAGGGATCATAAGGTATAGTATTAATAAACATCTATAGGTATATGAAGCATCGACTCACATCCACAAACGATACATCTCACAAGCACAAAAATTTGACAACACTTGTTATTCAATGCAATCAGAGAACAAATGTAAGGCGGCTTGGAGAGTAATTAAGGGTAACTGCAATGACCAAAGATAGTTACATGACAGCACAAGCATAAATTCTAATAATCAAATTTATAACCAACATGACATTATAGCTGACAATTTTAACAATAGATTTAACTCCAATACTGCACCTGTATGTAGACCTATTTTACCAAATGTACAAAATAGTGTGTATTTGACACCTACTTATGACATTGATAAAGTATAAATTATAAACTCTAAATGCCACCAACTCAACCGGGAATGATGACATTAACATAAAAATTCTCAAAAGCTCAAAATCCCTGACCCTTCCTCTAAGTAATCTTATAAATCTTTGATTTGACCAGGGTGTTTTTTTATCATGACTGAAATTTCTATTGTTAAACCACTTCATAAAAAAGTTGACAAATGTTATGAATAACTACCGACCAATCACCCTGATACCTGTCATGTCAAAATCTTTGGAAAAGTCATTCATGAGAGACTACTTAGTTGCTACTGAATTTAAGATATTAAAGATGAACAGTTTGGTTTTAAAAAAAACAGGTCAACGACCCTAGCCTGCTTTGTTTCTAAAATTTATTACTATGTGTCTAAATGCAAGAATACCCGTCACATCTTTATTTTTGGATGTCTAAGGCATTCAATCTTGTGAAGGAGCAGGTTCCTGACCAATTTAAATCGATGTGGCATCAGAAGACATGCAACAGTGTGTGGAGATAACTAAACTATCTGGATACCACAGAAATATTATAGGGCTGTTTGATATCCATAATGACCTGGTGACCAGACCTAGTTGTAGGAGAAGTACACATTACATATAGGTACCGAAGGAAAATCTTCAAGTATTTTCTAATAATTTAAACTGTATGGTAATTCGAATTTATGATAAGCTACCCACTCGGTTTAAACTCTAAACCAAAAGAAATTTAAGTTTAAGTGTTAACTATTTCAGTTCCTTCTGAACTGTTATTAGGTACATATTCGACAAAAGATTTCCTACTCGACCGTTTTGAATCCAAAATTTTTGCTGACTAAGACTATCAAAACCTAGTGTGCAGTTCGGAATGTTTTAAAAGACATGAATGGGGTCTCAGTAAGAATGTTTTGCTGTAACTATATTGGCTAAGGTACCTGCCCTTACCGACCCTTCTCACTGTGTACCTATGTGTATGTTATGGATGTATGACATAAGATTTTGTAATTAGGTACGTTGTATGAGTATTAAAAATTATTAGCAATAATTTCGAAGCAAGACCAGGAACACATGCTTGCTGTTTCTAATTTGTTTCTATGGTGTTTTGTTGAGGTAGGTAAACATAACAATTCATCATCACCTAAGCCTGAGTTCCTCGATCTTACTTTAGCATTAACAGTGCAATTTAAAGAACCAGTCAGTTATTAAACATGTTGCACCATTTGTCAATTGTTAAAATGACGTCATAACTTGACGTTGATTGTAACCGGACACGCTCAAATAAAACGTCAAATTCTATCAAAAATAAATTAAACAATTTCTATTCGCCTACTGACATAGACTTATTTACAGGTGCAAATATTTTTGGCACATAAGGTTCTCAAAAATATATAAACCTATCTTTTGCAATAGTAACTCAGAGTGGTTAGTGTTCAGTCTGGTAGAAAATAGGTAGTTTTATTATAGGTATATTCTTTTAGTACAATTAAAAACGACACTAATACCTACAAAATGACAAGTAGATTACGGCCAGTACAAAGGTTTTCTGTCATAAGGAATATTATTTATTGCGTTTACCAAATTCTCATCGTACAGAGAATAAATACATTTCTACCTTTTGTGAGGATATTTATCCACTCGATCCCTTGAATCCCTTGAATGTTTGAGGAAAATTCTAGATAGTCGTAAACAAATAGCAGAAATAAACATATGCCTTTTATCCCATTATTTTGTTTTCTTTATCTTCAAATAAATACCAATACTATCTAATAAAATATTATTCGAATTATTTGCATCCAAGAGATTTTTATTGTTATTTTTGTAGGTAAGTATAACAATTTATTAGGTAGTAAGATCGAACATCCCTTAGTAAAATATCTAGACGATTTTGTGACGGTAATGGAGACCTACCGAAATCTTCAATTAGTCAGTTCATTCCTTCTCTCATATTAAGAATCATCATCAGCATCATCATACTTGCATTAGTCCCGGTTATATCCAAACAGTTCGTGCATTCCTTCTCTCATATTAAGAATCATCATCATCATCATACTTGCATTAGTCCTGGTTGTATCCAAACAGTTCCTGCATTCCTTCTCTCATATTAAGAATCATCATCATCATCATACTTGCATTAGTCCCGGTTGTATCCAAACAGTTCCTGCATTCCTTCTCTTATATTAAGAATCATCATCATCATCGTACTTGCATTAGTCCCGGTTGTATCCAAACAGTTCCTGCATTCCTTTTCTCATAATTAGTACGAATCATCATCGTTATCATCCTTGCGTTAGTCTCGGTTATATCCAAAGCTATTGTACCTACCTGACCAATATAAAATTTTCATTTGCCATATACTTAGATATACAGTAGTAATATTTATCATATTAGGTACTTAGATAGGTAGCTACCTATTTAAAAAACGTAAAATAATAAAATTACACTTGTTACCTACTCATATAGGCAGCTAGGTAGAAAAATGAAAGGATTTTATTCGACTTCCTCGATATCGACATATTGGAATGGCCCTACCTCCGAATGTCTGTTTTGTCTTTGATGTGCGCGCCCGCATACATATAGAAGGGAGGCCAACAGTCGTGTCGCCCTGTCGCGGCAGACAGTTTTGTCTTACAACTGTTCTGTCTGCAGTGTGCGCGTCTCCATTTATTTAGTAGGGCGAAAGTCTGTCTTCTGACAGTCTTGACGCCAATGTGCAGTCAGCTTCAGGTATTCATTTTTCGTTTTTAGCACTTATTGGTAAGTAGGTAGGTAGATCATCATTCTCTGAGCGGTATTCCCACCTCAGTTGGGGTCGGCATTCTAGTTTAACTAAGATGCGGCTGAACTTCGATATTTTCCGTGAAGCGCCCGCCATCGGACCTCCACAGTCTAATTGGCGATATCAAAGTTCTGTAGTTAGGGTAGTCCCACTTTTGAGGGCTCCAACTACCCGTAACGACTACCATAGATGCTCGTATGGCAACCGGGATCGACGGCTACAGTGGTTCCGGTGTGGTACCTACAGCTATATAAAATTACATTTAAGTATCAGTAGATATGACAAAATCTGACAACCTGTGTCATGGTGGTAGTGAAAGCGAATATCAAATGTCTATTTGCACTGGTCTGGGTATTTCCGTATCTCAGACAGCACGGTAGAGTTTACCCTGTCGGGTATCATACGAAGATCTTTGGCAGTCATTAGGTAGTTAGGGCCCTAAAACTTCATTTCCCTTTCTTAAAGACGCTCAAGTAAACAAGCACTAGAACTCCTTGGGGTAAGGAAATCACCATATAGCAGCGTTATTATGATATTATGTAGAATAACTAAAAGTATTCACTACTTCTAAAGAAAGATTATCGTAAAAAATAAACGATTGCTTACCATTGTCGCGTCCCTTTCGTTTCTTCTTGCCACTTGAGCCGGAAGACTTTGATGTCTTCTCCGACTTGTCTTTGCTTTTCCAACGGCTTAACATGTTTACTTATTCACATTACACAGTCCACATCTTATAGAACACATTTTTTAGTCAAATAATGTTGTTATAATATGATAACAAATTTAATGTGTCTAAATAAAAATCACTTTCATAAAATGTTCCAAAAATCACTAAATTGTTCTATTCGCATTCGATTTTTTCATGAATTTGATATCGTTTGAATGACAGTTTTTTTTTGTATATTACTTTGTACTTAGTCTATTTTTGCCAAATGGAGAATTTATAGACACTGTTTTAAAGCTAGTAAAAATAAAGGTATATTAGAAAACAAATGTGTTACAAATTGCAATGAGCCATGGGATGGTAACTTTAAGATGAGGTAGCCACGCATATACTTATCGTTATCATAAAAAAATACGGGATATTTTCAAGTATAGATAGGTACTTCAAGGATGACAAACAAGGATGCAGGCTGATGAAAAGGAGATTATAGTAAGGTATCATGCGTGTTGCAGACCTTGTAAAAACAGCCCTTTCTAAAAGTACCTAACGTAGAAATTTTTATGTACCTACCTACTTCCTAACAAAACTCATATTTTACTATTTGCATTGGAATAGCTGACGGTGCAGGTAGGCTAGTCATTAGAATTTGGCGAACTTAATATTTTCAGAACCACTTGAGGTCTCCTAGGAATATTCCCTTTTATAACAACGTTATTGCTGTTTTCTTATTCTATTAATTTGCCACCTGGTAACAGAATATCTAATTCGCAATATAGCTAATGGATACAAAATGGTCAATTCGCTGATTGCCTAAATCGCAGAACACCCAAATTACAATGTCCAAGTAGCAGAATGCCTAAGTATTTCACAGAATGTCCCATTCGCAAAATATTCAAATCGCAAACCGTCAATTGCTTTCATCGTAAATTGCACATAACAGAGCTATCTTGTCCAGCTGGGTCGCACAGCGGGAGCTGTTCATTCGTTCATGTGCTTTAACGATTCAAGCAGAACCTTAAAAAAATCTTTACCATTTGAAGTATACCTGCTCTACCATGGTGTTTTTAAAACAGGTCAATACTTAATGGTACGGCTGTCATACTATCCACCACATACCTAAATAACTTTGTAATCCCATATAGTTAAGTTATATGGCATTACAAAGTTACATTTGCTTTGGTGATATGACAGCTCTTGTTACAAGAGTTCATGGTAGGTATGCCTGCAGGTAATGAAGCTAACTTTCTGTTTATAACTATGAAGATGCATACAAGCGCATTTTTTCTTAAGAACGTTTTGTTGAACAAGGGTTATTAACACATACCGCTCCGTCTAAAAAAACCGTATATAGAAATATAAGAATACCTACGTGCCAATGCTCAACTACTTGGAATGCAGAAGAGAAGAAGAAATCCCCATCTACTGCACACATGTACTAAAAAAAATATTATTGTTAAGTGCATAACCCGAGAACGGCTCGACCGATTTGGTAGAAGTATATGTATGGTAATTATTTAGACGGTCTCGTTAGATGCTTATCGTTTAGCCTAAAAGATCCGGGATTGTAGGCTTGTGTGGCACGTGTCACGTGTTTTGGTACATACGTGGTAATTCACCATTTCCCCACTCCCCATTTTCCTTTTCCCCATCTCCCATTTGACTCCTTTCCTTATCCAACGGTGGTGCAGGAAGACTACCAACCTTAGATTGTCCTAAAGGAGTAAGCCCATGCTTAGGGCAGCGCGGGCGGAATTGGTGAAAGAAGAAGCAGGTGTCGAATTGGGAGTCATTTCCCTCAGCACCCTGTTCACATATATTTAGTGGTGCTGAGCCTGAGCGCATAGGCTGCCACCGCCTCTCGGAAGAGCAATAAAATATAATGCTCGAGAAAAAGTCGATTAGATGCTTGCCTACGTCGCGGTGCCCTTAAAGTTTAATCTGCCTCTACGAAAGGTATACCTAAATAGGTATGTATGGTTCATATTAAGTCATTGGAAATTCTATAAAGAATCTACATACAAAACTTATAAATTTGAACCTAATTTCATTGTTTAGGTACATTTTGACCTATTTTGGGAATAAAAATTATCTAACGAAAAGTCATTATTTTAGTGGGTATATGTACGTAGGTACGTTAGGTACGTAGGCAATATTTCAACCAATAATAATAATAAGTTTTATATTTGAATAAAGTAATAATCAAAGTGTATTTAACCTAAACTCGTCATTTTTCCAATTCATAACCAACTTTAATCTCATTATTAATTATCTCCACCTGCACATATCTAATTAAGTCATTATTTAAAATATCCCCTTTATTACGTTTTTAGATGCATTGTATATTTGTGCAACATTTTCAAATTGTCTTAAAACATTCAAAAGACCAATCAATGAGACATTAAATGTACATTTAAATGTACATTACTTAATCTAAGAATACGAATTTCTTAGGATAAGTACTTAATTGCATTATCGGTGCTTTAGAGAAGTAGTACCTACTGATAAACTTGTCATCTCTTGTTACATTCCCTGTAATGAAATAATTACATTGATTTTGTGGTAAAGGTACAATAGTACATAAAAATTATGCCACAGTACCAAGTGGTTCAACGGCACATAAAAATTTCCATAGTACCTACCATTAATGGTACTATTCAATTGTACTACGGTAAATAAGGGAGTGGGTCGAATGTAGAATCGGACAACCTTTCAGCATGCCTGTTTTACAATATTATTTTATTCCTCTATGGCCGATACCTTATTTGACCACCTTACACGTCGGTAATCGGCATTCATGACCCGAGACGGCGTGCGCTTTGACGTCGGTTCGAGTCCCATATACCAATAGGTACCTACGTAGACATACGTAAAAAATACCTCAACAACCGCGTCTATAAATATTAGAAATGATGAGAGGGGACAACTGACATCACAACCTCCGTAGCGGTGCGTCCCCTAGTGTCTCTCAAAGCTAATGCTTTAAGCGAAGCGTGTTACGCCATTAATATAATATATAAAGGTCTGTCCTGAACACGAAACGGTTAACTTTAAAACTAGGTTTAAATAATAAATTTGCCAACGGAGTGGGCTAAGAACACCGTTTGATTTATTTATGTCCCAGATGAGACAGGTGCTGGTTTTCAAAGTAGAAATTCTAGAAGTGACCTCATTTCAAAGCTAATAGGTATACCTAATACTGGCAATAGGGTTCTGATCTAGTACCTACTTATATTTTTCGTAAGTTTTTATTTTTCGTAAGTTAGGCATTATAGGCTTGTAAATAAGTAGGTAAGTACTAACAACTTTAAGTTTACTTTGGATTTTTAACGTTATAGGTAGATACCTAAGTACCAACCACGTTTCTGAAAAAAATAATCAATGCAATAAAACAAGAACGAACTCGTGGTAAAATATACGTAAACATAAACGTATTTTAAAACGTGCCTACTTAAATTTAAATATATTATCATCTGTTATATTCCATTATTTCAGCATTCTATTACCTCTTTCCCATAAAATCACCACGGATGTTCACATTATTTTAGGATTAGATTAAACTATGAATGCCTAAATCACAATCACATGGGCGGCAGTGAGGTTAGTCAAGAAATAAATATTCACGAGTACCAACCCAAAAATTGTTGAATAATCTACTTTCCACATACCTAGTTCCCCATTAATAGGTAGGTACAATCTACTTCTCGACTTTGTCCTTAGGTGTTTAGAGTAAGTAGGGAAAATAGGGAAATCCTACACCGGGAGCATTCATACAACGACCATAATTTGGAATACCTACGCAAACTGGTGGGGCTTTCGTATCTGTATATAGTACCTATGTAGTGGATTAAAGTGGACATAAAAGTGTAAAAAGATCCATCAATGGATTTTTGTAATGGATCTTAGTGGACATGGTGCCACACACACGCATAATATAACCGCGGAGTGGCTCCGGTGAAGTCCGGTCCGGTGACTCCCCAGTGCAGCCGCTGGCTTCGATGAGACAAGACATTACGTGTTTTCGCTTCGCATAATATACCTATTATGCAATTTTCGATTCAACTTTGAATGTGTCTATTTTCTAATCGCACTGCAGAAGAACAAAAAGAAATGGAACGAATTTTCTTTATAGCTTCGCCTTTCACTCTTGATAAATTACACTTTGTCAAATATAGGATGATAATTTTGACAGCTCTAAGTACAGTATAATCGTAAATGAATCTATTCGATATTCGATTATCGTTTCCGTAGAATATGGAGTCGATAGTTAAATAAACACAACAAGATTTATTTCTTATTAAGTATTTTAGGTAATTAGGGAAATATGATTTTATAAATATTTGTTTACTTAAGGTCACACTGCAGCGAAGAGGCGCGCCGTATGATCGGAGCGGCGGCGGCGCGGCATTACCTACCTAATCGCACTGTAAGTACTGCAAATATAGACTGATAATTGCTACAGTTACAGCTATTTATGGTATAATATGTATGTGTTTTGTATTATACCTAGCTAATTATATTACAAAAATTCTAGTAGATAAGTACTTAAGCACATAATAATTTTAATAAATTGATAGATATGTTCGATGTATTCGATTCGTTTATCTACAGTCAATTATGCTGTATTCTTGCAAGACGCTTCTCTACGATAAGTGGGCAGTATATGTCTATGTGTTACGATAATTTTAGTCTTAATTTGTTTATAAAAATACGTAACTTCAGAGACGGGAATTGTCATAATTATCATCCTAAATTAAGACAGAGTATAATAATCTAAAGGGTGTCCACACTACACAGATACGGTAAGATATCTGTATCTGAGCGCATATTTTTCAATATCGCTCTCTATATAAATTGTACGAGCTACCACACACTAGGTACGCAGATAATATATATTTTATCGTAGAGTATCTGTGAGCACCGACATATATGGAAGATGCTGAGCTTACTATAGCTGCGTATATCAATATATAGAGAGACAAATATATAGATATGGCATCATATTTAAAAATAAATAATGTCATTTGGTTCGAAAATTAGCTGCATGTGTTTTTCATAATCTAGAAGCTATGACAATTCAGATAAACATGCACAAGCAATTCTTGACCTTAATGACATAATTTATTTTCCTGCATTTCTTAAATATCCCTTACCAGTAGCACAAGCAGTGATAAATAATGTCATTATGGTCAAAACCTATTACTCCTAGTCGGCCGTTTGGCCTGTAACTAATTGAACAGCAAAGTCTCAATAATTACATCAAAATAAATTTTCCAAATAATGTAACTCAACTATAGTTCATTTGTTTAGGTAGGTAGGTATGTCTTTTAAATAAGTTTTGTTCAAAAACTCAGTATAAAAATACTTTTCTGCTTAGAAACGTATTATACTTAAATATCGGTATCAAACCACTAGTTAGTCAGTTAGTTATCTTAGATTATTTGTTTAACATGTGTTTTTATAAAAAGTTGCCACAACATTTTTTACCTTCTTTAGGGCGGAGGTACTTCCCCCGTCGGAGTACACAATTAGGACGGATACCGTCATGTCCTACCTCCGAAGAAAAACTCTTCATAAAAAAAGTCTTTATAAGGCGAGCTGCCTAATAAATTCAGAAGCAATAAACGCGTTTTTCGTAAAATGCGAACTCATTGGTAACACTGTAGGTAAACAATTCTTACCAAAAAAACAGGTCTAGTCAGTCTGAAGTATGCCGAGTAAATGTATATTCTACTATATTATCGTATCTGTCTAGTGTGTGATGCCTCCAGATAATTAGGTTTTTATACACAGGTAAAATATTATCTGCGTAGTGTGTGACACGCTTAAGATTCGGATAGAGTCAAGTTATTTTCAAATATAGCGTTTAGTTTTTCCCCTAGGAATTTTACAATTCACGCATTAGATTTGTGTAAAAACTATTTACCGATTTCTAAACGATTTGTATGTAAAATATTTAAGGGGTCACATTTTTGAACGTAGCCCCATGGTATATACAACTAAGTACATCCTGTTCCGTTACATAAATCAATACCTTCTGTACGGACAGTTAGTAGTGAAGCAACGACATACTTGTTGTCGGAAAATTATTTTTAAGAGCAAGGTAGTTGTTATTATATATTTGTGTGGGTGTATATTATGATTATATATCGTATTTCATTTTGCTATGCTTTGATATTACCTGTTGATCTGGTTACTACCTAGGTACCTATCTCTTTGCTTTTACGTACCTAGACCTAATATGTCGGGTTTTAAGTGAATATTAAAAATACCTACCGGAATACACGAAAGTGAAAGTGTATATAAAAATATATCTATATGTATTGATAATGTTATTAGGTGATTTCAAAAGATTTCAGAAAATAAAAACCTAATTTCATTACTCTCGTTTATATTCTTTGAATTAATTATACTTTTACACACCTAAGTATACTTAAATATACGCAAATTTGACGATACGCAATGGTTCTAAGGTCCAAGCTACCTGCGGAGGACTCTAGAGATTAAACATTCTAGTTGTAAATTACACTTTATGGTTGTTCTTTAGTAGTATCAAAATACTATTTACTTGTCGTAGGCGTACCTGCCTAAGTTTAAATATGGTTCCCTACTTTATATCTTAAGTAGGTTTGTGAAAGCACTAACATTACCTATTAAAAAATAAATTTACAAGTATCTGTGAAGTACCTAATAACATTACTTCGTATCTAACCTTTGCGTTACTCTTGGTTTTCTACTATGGACGCAGGGCAACTTCACATAATTACGCCAATTAGTTTCATGTATTCGAAAGACATGCTGTTATACGTTATAAAAGTAGAAAGTTTTGTTTCTGGAGATTTTTCATGCAATCATGACAGCTGAAAAATCAATAAATCGGCGCAGTGTTGCCAGACAGAGTTAACCAAAAGTTACTGAAATATATTAAAATTCTTTGGCATCTATAATCTAAGTATATAATATCTCGTGTAGACTGAGAATAACCTTCTGCGGAAAACAATAAACATACTGTATATTTTTAATAATAGCATATTATATGATCTTTTACTGTTGATGAATGGTACCAACAAATCCGTGCACTGAAGGATGGCGCCACTCGCCCTTAATGTTGTCGTGCAAACTTGACTGATTTGCAATAAAACGGATCTGAGATCCAACACACGTGCAATAAAACGGTGCATGACAAAGGTAACGGTGGTTCCATAATTATATTTTTTTTCTTGAATTCGTTAGTCAGATGTTGGTTGTGTTAATTAAATTTAAAGAAAAATTAAGCGCACGTTACCTTTTCTGCAAATTACATAAAAACAAAATGTTTTACATTGAATTCAAATAACAATAATTTTCGATAAATCCAAATAGATAATCATCTAAACTTAAGCTTTTCAATCGTGTAACCTGAAGTTTAAAATAATCATCTTGCGACGCGACGACGTTATAACACTAAAACATTATAATATTCAGCCTTATATCCCGTACCCCTTATTTAAATTGCCACTTAGTGGAATATAGGTAATAAAATACTAGGTACAATTTCTTATTTCCGTTAGAAAAATTAGATTAGTCTTGAAATATGAATACAACAAAATTCATTTGTACATTTAGTGCGCCATCTCGACATTACACGAGGTATTAAAGTTCGGGGTGGAGGAAATGCAAATAGTGCCGTAGAACGAAATAGGGGTCACTGTAACAAATGATCTTTGTTGCAACCACTGTAAAATGTTTTCATGAAATTCGGCTCGAAATCACATATTGTTATTATTATACGTGTAAAATGTACAGATACTCGTATTTTCAAATTTATTTTGGTCGTGAAGAACACAAACGTACACCCTGGTGAAATTATCGCTTGCACTATGAATTGAAGTTCGGTGTACTGCCAATAGGTGGCGTAACTTGTCAAATGGAAAGTCAAACAATGAATATTTATCGCAGTGGCACTCCTTACGAGTAACTTACTTGATACTTAGCGTAAAATCTGCATTATTTGCCTTACTTCACAAGTACACAATTGAGAATATTGAGTGGACAATTAACGATATTATTTAAATACTGTTAAGTTGTTACAGTAGCTATGTGTGTATTCTAACACATTCGAAGCAATGCAGGTTTTAATGACTTTTTCATAATTACAATTTATAACATATTTTGTGCAAAGAAACAATGATTATTTTGGGTACTGAAATACATGATAATTTGGCGCCTTCTATTAGTCAAATGGCAAAAATAACCTAAAATATCCATTGGCAAAGCGAGGAACTAATTTTGAAACTTGTTCACCACTGACAAAATTATATTTTTTTTTTGAACCACATTACATTTTTCAAACAATTTCACACATTTCCCGAACTTGATTCATATTTAAGTTACTGGAATTTATTGTTCTTTTCAGGTACGATTTATATGACAATAATTCCGCCGGTAGAAATATTAAACTACACGTAAACCGACTTTAATGTCAGTACGGGCATCGACTCCGAGTCGTTGCTCAGTACTGCCGGAGTGACGTAGGCTCTGTGCCGCTAGTAACGCGATGCGGCGATGCCGAAGTATTTGGCTTCGCGGCAAAACATGCTATAGACATCAACATTGTTTGTATATTTATTTTTAAAAAAGAAGAGAAGAGTGTCCGGGTCATCGTCTGGGCATCAGGTAACTTTTATGCGGGTTGAATAAATGTGTGATACATTTAGGTATTAGGTAGGTACACACCTACTGTATTATGCTTTAATAATCACGCGACTGGATTAACAACGCATAGTAACTTTATATTGTAGACGTATACTCGCATTTTTTGGACCAACTATAATTATCAACAAGTCTACTTAACATTCAACTAATTGATGTTAACTACAATTGAGTTATATTCCTCTAATTGTTACCAAAATCACTATAGATATTTAAATGCACTCCACCTCCTGAAAATTATAATTATATTCAGTGACCCATTTTCTCACCGAAAGCAGCGAATCGAATTCTACAACGATACTGCGACGTGCTCATACAATGCGTTCTAACTCGCTAGTAATAAGTATATATGCCTACATACGCAGATACATAGCGGTCAAAAAAGTATAGACACAAATTAAAATGATTGGGATAACTATTATTTATTGAAGATGTCACTTAATTAAAAAGAAATCGGAGGTATTTTCTTAAAGTCAGTCGCTCCCGAAAAACCGACATATTGCCGGGGATGAAAGAAAATTATGCCAGAAAAACTATTATTAAATCCGAAATTATTTAGATGATAGACAAGCTTGGAAACAAGCTGTTCAGTCAACCCGCTACTCAAGCAACTTTTTGTATCTAGACTAAGTAAATGTTTGTAAATTGACCAAAAAAGCCCGCTGAGTTTCTAACCAGAGACTTCCCAAGCCGAGGTTGCATTTCGAACCGGCGCGGCGCGGCGCGGTGGTCCATTTGCTAAACTACACTATAGGTACTATATTTTTAACTTTATCTAATAATGGTCTATACAGAATGAATGATTTTCCAATTTGAGTACTGCAAACCCGCCTAACTAGCATTGGCCGAGGCAGCAGTATTCCCGACGATGACAATGACAAACAATAAACTGACCGATGTTCGCTAAACATAGACCGTCAAAATGTTAACTAACTTTAACTGTGTCGTAAGGGACGTAAAGATGAAATTCAAGAAGTGAGCTCCTTATTATCATATCATTTTACTACGTCAGTACGTTACTACGTTAGTACGTTATTACGTTAGCAGATAAAACATGAAATTGCTGTCGTTTATTAAAAAGCCTCAACATATTGAAACTTTTTAATATAAGGAAAATATAGCAATACAGTCAAGTTATTAGATTAATATTTTCTTGGCTTGTAGCTTGGATTAATAATTTCTTGACTTGTAGTCCAAATTGAAACTCTGCATTAATGAATTGGCAGTTATAACCTAATACTAGGCCGCGTGAATGATGGTTATCGCTACTTTAGGCCAAATCTTCAGTCTCGTTGCAATTACGGTCAGACGAACGTAAAATTTAAAAACTGCTCAAGAACTTTCAAACAAAAAAACACATCAAAATTCGTTCAGTTTTCTCGTCCATCGCTGCAAGAATAACAATTATTATGTTTGTCTATATTTTCAACCGACTTCTGAAAAAGGAGGAGTTTCTTAATTTATATATATATTATCTTCAATACACGACCACTTTACAAGTGTTTGGTATCATAATTAATCTTATTAAGTATTTGTATTTCATTCTACAAAGAGCCTACGAAAGGCCTACGAAGAGTCTACGAAGTACTACGAAAGCAGAAAATGACTACCAAAATAAAAATACACAATTCTTTCCTTTGTTCTTATACATATTCTATTTAGATTCACGTCAGAACTCGTGTTACATTCACGTTTCACTCAAACATTATTTTACAGATTATATCCTAAAAGTGAATGTTTCTCTTGTTAAGCGTATATTGACAATCGTACAACACCTATTTATGCCGACATTTCAAATTATGGATTTCAAATGATGTTGAGTCATTGGCAATTACTAACAAATAAGTTTAATAAATTGTTACTAACTTTAATAAACAGATTATTATTATTAGGCGTATAAAAATATTTTTAACACTAGTGATCACAGTTTGACCATTTGAATAATAGTCCAGTCAAATAAGACTTTGAAGGTTACAAAAATTCCCATAGAGCTAAAAATTGGTATGAATGTTCAGAATACCATTATAAATGAATTGTGAAAAGTCCCCATCAAAATACCCTTGTGCAAATTTTTTTATTGATGGTGAAAGTTTGCAAAAATAGGCTTATCGCGTTTATCAGTTAAATGGTGAGTTTAACAGCAAAAATTGTTCAGACAAAAATTGTAGATCATCCGTTTCTCTACAAAAAAATGTATCTGTGTAGGCGTGTGTAGGCGAAATGCGGCAAGTTAACCACCATAAAGCCAATTTGACCAGTACCTTTGCAGTCAATACAGCACATGAATCGTGATGAGTAGGATACATGCGGTGAATGCCGTAACGACACGTCTATATCACATCGTATATATCTACGTTTAAAGCAGTCTGGGGCCGCTAGGTACCTACACCGACTACACAGAGCCCACACATAATGAGTTCACCGCATGAAGCAGTGTACAATCGTTTGGATATAATGGGCTCACGTCACTCAAAGTTGTACATGCAAATTTTCGCAGACCAGCTTAATTAAGATATAATCCGGATGACTGAAACTGTTCCGGAGTGGGCCACTGGCCTGCCGCGTTACATGTACGCTCAAAAAGTTCGTTCGTTCGTATCGGAAATTCGGGCAATCGATACCGTCAAACGCATTCGCTACACAACCGAAGACAGTACATGTATAACACTGTTTGGTTTAGCCAAAACCTACCGAAGAATGTAAAGAATCACGGTAGTGTTGTATTAGTCTTACGTGTAGGTTCGAATTCTCGTGTGTAGGTACGTTTCACGTAAGCCAATTAACATTCAACATTCAATTCGTACCTACTTGTTAACACTGGTTGCTCTATGATACTCGTATAAATACTACGAGTAGGTAATGTTCAATATTACAGAATAAAATTGTGTTTCATGTGTGTTCGATGATAGTATCTATTCTTCAAAATGCCCAAATATCCTATACACCTTAGGACTTCATTTTGTTTACAGAATGAATATAATATTTAAAACACCTCTACATAAAAAATACCTAGAATAAGTCTAAAATAAATATTTTTTTTTTTATTTTACTATTAAGTATATAAATATATTTCCCATATTTATTGTTTTTGGAGTTTAACCGCTATATCAATGTTGATAGAAGCACCATGATCACGGTGCTCTCAACCCACTCAACCAGCCAAACCAAAACCAATAAACATGGTAAATATCTCGTTGACGTTTATAATAGTAATCCAAACGTTTTCCAAACGTTGACGTGTCGGCGAAATTCTAACTGTCACTTCGACATTGTTGTTGTTTTCAAATTTGTCCATTCGGACAGGCGAAGGTCGATTGACCATACTGCCACATGTCACTCCGACATGTTTTAGAAACGAACCCGTTGACGAACCATAGTCACAACAACGCTTGAGTTGTTTATTTTTTTACTTTTTCGAGGTATTTTTAGTGTCGAGGGATTTAAAAATATTAATTTAGTTTTTATTTTGGATCTATAAAATTGAGCTACTAGGCAACCCCTTTTTTGATAGTACATCATCATTTGATACCCATTATGTAATTTGCCAATTTGTTGTGGCGGGCATCTTGGATTTGAAGTTTTTTACAGTATGTAATATTCTACTAGCCTAGCCAAGCCCTTTCATTTGATACCATGTATTCAATATTAGGGAGTTGTAAAAAAATATGTTATCCACGATTGTATTACTGTTCATCTTCGACTGGTTTTCGTTAAATATAGCTCAGATCACTTCCGACTAATTGTCTGATTGACTTTTACAAACGGTTCATCTACGATATAGATGTAGGCTTTACCTGGCGGAAATCCATTACAAAAAAATATATATTGGGGGAGGGAGGGGGGCCCACCACTTACCCGCGGTTCGCTTGAGAGCGCTCCTGAAAATGCCTCGTGTAGAGGCGGAACACGTGTCGAGGTTTGTCCTTCGTACTTGCGGAATATTGCACATATTACAACATCTCCTCTCTGGTAAGAATTCTTTTCCGATAGATAGAAATTCCGATAGATATTGTTATCTTTGGAGTGTTGAACCGCGGGTGAGTGGTGGGCCTCCCTCCCTCCCCCAATATATATTTTTTTGAAACGGTTCATCGTTCGTGAGCTACGATGCCATAGACACATATTTACACAAATTTATAACATCACGTCATTTTTACGTCCGGCGGCGTAAAAAATAGAGAAAAAACAGTTCGTTTGAGGCAGTGAGATTTTCTTTTTAAGCGGCGACGTATTAAAAATATGTATAATATAATATATGCACGTTCCCCAACTCACGCCACTATACCTCTTCAAAGTCACACCGCTCTAATTTGCGTATTTCTTTTCATAATGAAGTAATCTTATTTACGTTATATTCTTTGAAACATGTAACCTTGTAATTACTCATAAAATGTAATAACGAATACTGTGGTCTTTTACTACAAAACTGGTGAAATTGGCAAGTTATTATAACGGTATGATCTCATAAGAGGGCTTAGGTGGTTACTCACCTTATGAAAATCTCACCAACGGGTGAGTTTCCCCTTTTTTACATCTTAAGTGGTATATTCACCCACAGGTTGGGTGAGTTAGTGGAGAAAAATTGAACGGGCCATACTATAATGTCTTAGTTCCTCTTGAATGATGCAGGTATGCAGTAATTTACACGTCAACACAAATACAAATAATTTGAGATGAATGATAAGAAAATGTAAATTTATTACAATGTACAGACGACCTAACTTTTCTCTAACTTATCATATTATATTGAATTCTCATTGAATTGAAACCACTTAACAGATTCTATCGTTATTTGTTAGGTATATTTATTGTTTGAACTTAGGTCAACGATCCCACTACTTTTCGTTACGTCTATACATG
The DNA here is from genome assembly GCA_963691645.1 of Pelosia muscerda. Lineage (NCBI taxonomy): Eukaryota > Metazoa > Arthropoda > Insecta > Lepidoptera > Erebidae > Pelosia > Pelosia muscerda. The sequence goes on along the minus strand of OY829098.1, from coordinate 16,819,822 downwards.
TTATCATATTATTTTGCATATACTCTAACGCGTCATAGATTTTGGCAGACATTAAAAAGGTCGGGCTAAAAGTAAACTACTTATATTTTACAAGTTTTAAATCGATCTCCTTGTCTCCCTTTCATTACATACACATATTGACGGACTAGTAAAAGAAGGTAATTCGCTAACCCCCGACTAAATCAGTTTCCAACAAAAAAAACCTAATTTGAAATAATCTAAGTGGCTTGACAATGGTTGACAATTAGTAGAATCGGTGTTCTATTTGAAAGGCTACAAATAAATTCCTTATAGTTATAACGAGAGACTTGAGGCGCATGCAATTACCAATTACACGACTCGTATTAGTTAAGAAAGTTAATATTTTACACTGTTTATAGAGACAAATTATTCTAGACAGCACAACAACTCTCCAGTAAGCTCTGGCTACCCTATTGACCGCTGGCAAAACAACATTGGCCGCGGTATTCTATAGGGTTAGGTCTCTCAACTCTTTGGGCAGTTATTTTAATCGAATTCAAAATTACACAAAACAAACAGACAAACAATAAATAGTTATGATCAAATTAGATGTAGATGTTATGTACATTTAATTTAATCATTAGCACAAAACAGTTAGCTACGTACTTATGATATACACCAATTTCAAGAATATATTATGGATATATAGTTATGGAACTGGATTAGCACAGTCAAATTTACAGAGCAAAACTAGATACTAAATAGAAAAACAAAATATAGCTACATATATGTCTCTTATAATTTTTAAACATCAATATTTAATATTCATAACAATATTATCATCAATATTATATTTATGAATGTTTGGTAAATTTTTACTGCACATATAAAACATTACATAAAACAGAAATATCGTACTTTTATAGGATCGTTCTAACTCAAATAAGACGCATGAATGAAATCGTTATGGGGGTGATGAAACTAAGTCATAAACACTGAAAACAATACACTTAGGTACATACCACTGTCACTTAAGTCCACTTTACAAAGCCCTACGAAACGCCGCATAAATATTTAGTCGAACGTACCAACTAAGTTACAACGGACAAGAACAATGTTTGAAACCACACAATTTTGGTCAATAAACTTGTATAAGAGTTCCGAGGTTATATCACGGTACCGACCCCGCCAGGATCAAATTCGAACTGATAGCAGTGTAGACTGAGTAGTACGCATTTAATCCGCAGGGGAGAATGGGCAAGCGTATTGAAAAAGGCACCCCCTCTCCACCACTTTACCGCACACCCCCGCCTCCTATATCTAAGTATGTGTGCGTTTAGCTGTCTACAACACACATACATATTAAATTAGAACGATATAAAGACAAATTGACATATTATTGTAATTTGCTAAAGTGGATTCGCATTATTGGCCAATATGTTTATGTCACTGATTTTTATTTCTGCTAATAATAGTATTTAGATCAATATTGTATATTCCTTGTTAATTATGAAATAGATGAAATAGCGATCAGCGCGATTCTCATAATAGGTAACAACTTAATATAAACTTATTAACGTTGAGTTTAGTTAGATAGTTACTCAGGTCAGTTAGAAGATAGGCTATTAGCCCAGGTCGTTAGAAGATTGAGGATAAGAATATCTATTTCTATACAGTAGAGTGCAATATAGTACAGATTCATTTGGAGAATCATAGGGCGGTTACACACCAAAGCAGATCGTCATTCAGCGCGTTTGCAGAAAAATATTAAAATGCCAAGAAAAATGACACAAGATGTCAAGAAGCATTTACTGTGTCAGTTGGAGTTCGACATAATCACGTCAAAAAACTGCATTCACAGCAAATGCTGCTGTGCTGTGTGGCCTCCTTACTTTTTTTTTTTATTATTTTTTTATACTATGTAGGTGGCAGACAAGCACACGGCCCACCTGATGGAAAGCGGCCACCGTGGCCTATGAACGTGTGCAACAGTAAGGGTGTCACACACGCGCTGCCCACCCTGAAGGGAAAGGGGGAGAGCTGGGAAGGGGTGGGGAGGCTAGGAAGGGGAGGGGAAGGAGGGGTACAGTGAGCTCTGGCTACCCTACTTACCGGCGGGAACACAACACGATGGTTATTATGACCGCGGTCTTCTGTAGGGCGGAGGTACTTCCCCAGTTGGACAGCTCATTTCGGACGGGAGATACCGTCGTGTCCTACCTCCGTCAAGTCAACTAATCGTTATCATGCCAATATCGTATCATTGAAATAAAATTAGTTCTAATACTTTTTGTTGCGACTTATCTCATTATATACCTAGGTATGTATAACATACTCATTACGTAAAATGATTCGATTTTAATTTAAACTAAAAATATATAATTATTTACACTCATTCTGACGCTTCGGTCGGTTTTCAGCAGTAGCAATGTTATCTAGTCGGAAACGGTGGAAATAATAGAATATCATCTACGAGATTTAGGCTCTCCTAACTCGTAAGTGGGCTGTCATTTTCATCTTCTGTTAACAGACTCGATTAATTTCCGACGGTAACGGTGGAAACTACATGAGTCACTGAAATGGCAATAATTGATATCCTACGTGTTCGAAATTAAACGTTAGGGTTGGCACCGTAATATGTATTTTTTCAATCGGTTTAGACGAAGCGGAGAAATTATAATACTTACTGACAACAAAACAACAACACGAAAAAAACAAAATTCTACTTATTATAGATACTTAATTTCAAATTTCAGTCATCTTGCTTGGAGGTGATTTTTATGTCTTTAAAGAACCATGGACATTTTATAGGAATGTTATTCTGTTACGGAGGGAAATATTAACCTTCCATCTCTGAAGCGACAAACATTACTGAAAATCATTAATTTCTTCATTAATATTTTACTGGTTGTACACATTTATAAGTACACAAATATATTATATTTACTTATGCAGTTTTGCAATTAAAATTTCATGAACCCACTTGGGGTCCGCCCGCTTTTGAGTGACGTGTGCAACCGTTGTTAATGACTGCTGCTGTCGCAAGTTCGATTCTTCCTCGGCGTAAGTACATTACAAGTAAACATAGTCATGGATGTAAGTACATACATACTATGTTTACTTGCAATGTCTTTATGTTTTTATCTATGATAAGATAATAATAATGTATCAAAATCAAAATCAAAAATCATTTATTCTGCATAGACCAGTAAACGGCACTTACAAAACGTCAATAACACCAACATTTTATCAAATGCAAATGGACCACCACCGGTTCGAAACGCGGCCCCGACCTGAGAAGACTCCGGCAAGAAACTCAGCGGGCTTTTCTTTTCTTTTTTGGTCTATTTACAATCATTTACTTAATCTAGGTACAAAATTTAGCTGAGTAGCAGGTTGAGTGAACAGCTCATTTCCAGGCTTGTTTATCATCCAAATAAGCCTGGATTTTATAATAAGCTTTTGACATAATTTTTTTTTACAATTTTTTTTAAACTTATTGATCGGCAATCCTTGATTTCATTAGGGAGCTTATTAAAAAAGCGTATACAATTAATTATGATAGGTAATACCATAAAATTCATCGGCATATTTAGCAAATTGTAGTTTTTTAGAGTTAATCCAACATTTCGGCACTAGCGTTTCCAATTTCTATAGATATTTATAATAGTAGTGTTAATGATCATATCAATATGAAATAGGCAACACGTATCTACTGATTGAAACTTTTGTCTTTTTGCTGAGCACCTTTGTTAATTACTTGTGTTAATTTCTGCATATTTTCGAAAACGGAAAGCATAACTAAAGATAATATTCCTATTTATATGTATGTACTCGTATCCAATTTAGAGGCTCTCTAATTCTTTTGCTCCCTTTGTGTTGCTCCATAACCGGGAAGGGTTCTCCACAGGGATGGAGGCATGCATTTATTAGTTATTGTAAATATAAGTCTCCTAATATCAAACCCAATCACAATATGGTACAATTGAGATTTTCCCCCTTCCATTTCTATACAATACCTTCTCCATAAGGAAGAGAATAACCTAACCCTTTACTTAGTCGAAAATTATTCCATTGCCGAGTTCGCCCATGTAAACTTTGAAAGGTCCATGACCTATTGTTCAATAAACAATACATGAAATATAACTTCATATATCATTTAATACCGTGAGTTTTGTCCAACATACCCATGCCCCTGGCATCACTGTAACGCTATATAATGTAATACGGTTTATTATTACTGCCGCCTTCATTGTAACATTTTAAACAAAAGACAAGGTCGCAATCGAAATATACATATTTAATACTTATTATTTGCCCACTAGCTATTTATCATAGAGAGAGCACTCAATATTAACCACTAGCTGACGCGCGCAACTTCGTCTGCGTCACCCCGTTTTTGCAACATTTTTCACTTCTGCTCCGCACCAGTTGCTTGTAGCATGATATTATATACATATAAACCTTCCTCTTCAATCACTCTATCTATTAAAAAACCGCATCAAAATCCGTTGCGGAGTTTTGCAGATTTAAGCATACAAAGGTACATAAGGACATAGGGATATAGGGACAGAGAACGCAGCTTTGTTTTATACTATGTAGTGAAGACAGTGCCATAGCGATCTTCGTGGACTATAGGTTGACTTTATACACGCCGCGGTAGACTTTGATGTTATGAATATTTCGTTATGATTATTTATTTTATTTATGTTATGATGTTATGTTATTATATTATTACTTTTATGTTTAGACCATACGAACGAACAAGAGAACGAGTGTAAACAAAGCATATCCCTAGAACACAAAAACATTTTGAATAGTATCCGCTCCAAAGAGCGAGTACATCCGAACACCTAAGAACTCTTTTAGCTACTGTTCGCGCGCTCTAGTGGCGCCTACATGTTTGTGTTTTGGTGTATACCTGACCTCAGACCAAAGCCTGCAGCAGTCAAATCGTAAATTCAAATTTAACTTTGTTAGTACGCGTAGGAAATTGCTGGCTTGCCACTGCATTTGTGAAAATCATTTGATTTGGCAGCACATACATTTTTTATATGTAATGGGCCGTTAATGAAGGGATTTTACAAATTTTATGTCTGAAGTGGTAAAATAATAATGACCATTTGAATACCTAATTCAATTTACCTACTTTTACATCTAATGATACTATTGACATTGTTATTGATTTTGCTAAATGAATATTTTTATTGGTTTTTGAATGATAATATCACATGACTTGGAATTGAATATAATATTGTTATTTTATTGATCAATTTTAACATGACATAAGTAACTGTTGACATTTTACATTGTTATTCATTTGCATGTATTTATTATTCTCGAAATTTTTGACATTTTTATTGATTGCCATGTGTTTATACTGTTATAATTTCTACACGAATTATTTTTGTAAAGAAGTAAACGAATTGAATTAAATTGAATAGAATTCCTTAATTTTCAAAGCTTGATGCACGAATCAGCTTTTCAAAATGTCACGCTTAAGAGGGGTATCTACATTGTATATATATCTAGTAAACGTATAGTTAGTAAAGTTCATAATCTAAGGACGTACACGAACGCTACTGTAATTATATCACTTGGGGTACAGACAGCGTGGGTGAACTTTATATCCATCAATGCGCTGCTTATTCTATAGTTATCTAGCTGGTGACGTCCGTTTCATAAATAAAGCTAAGATTCTGATGTCAATAACCCATAACATGTTTACTAGATAGGCTGACGTCACAATAGATTCAGCTAAGTACATTTTTATTATTTTTTGTAATATCTAGTACCTACTAAAAAAACGAATAATATAACTTTTATATCCTTTATCCGCATCAAGCACTTGAAACCTGCGGGCATACATAAAAGGTTTAATGATATTAAGGCGAGGTTGCAGTGAGTCAAGTAGGTATTTTACGTCGCCTCAGTACCTCAGTCCCCGCAGCCGAATCGAGTGTAATCGACGCAACGAGCGGGCAGCGCGGGCGGCGCGCAGGCGCGCGCCGTCGTATAGTATAACCCGGTACGCGAAAACTCGAGACTCGCGTTTGTTACAAAAACTAAGAAACTGGGATGGAGTCCAAACGCTGACAAAGGGTGACACCTAAGACCTGAACATATAGGTCATAGGCCACCGTGACCCTCTTTGCATCAGGTGGGCCGTATGCTTGTCTGCCACATAAGTGATATAAAAAAACATGTTGTTCTGGATGAAGGGAGGGTGGGATTGATTGTAAGAGTTCATCGGAATACTCACTATAGGCTATGTGTACCTTTTTCACTTATATGTGTATATACTGTGTAGCAACACTGTTTTTAATTATATAAAAAAACATACATGAAGTTGCGTGCGGGAGATTGTAGTGCTATTTTAGAGTACTCGTGTCTGTGACAAACTAGGGTGTCACTACGCCACGGGCACGGTACGTATATCGTAAAAGCAGTAGGTTAGATTCGGGCACATAATGTTATAGTTTTTCATTGTATAGTTAGAGAAAAAAATCACTTAAATTTAACATACATATTTTTGTATTTTCATTTCATTGGAACATATGAACATACAGAAAAAATAAAAGCGTCTTCAAAAAACAAAACCTATTGAAAAGTGAAACATAAATAAACACATTACCACTTCTTTGCGTCGCGCAGTCGTCGGGTAAAAAAGACATTTTGTGCTGCCTACTGATCTGTTAGTAGATAGATAGTTAGTAGAAAATGCACGTCGTCACATGCAATCTTAAAATCAAGTCAAGTTTCTTTCAACTTAACTGGCATTTTAGGGTTTAGGTTTAGGGAGACGCCCAAGATCGTGTGAAGTGGAAGAGGAAGAGCCGGAAGGCGGACCCTGAGCTCCGAGTTCACCTTGGCCTTGGATGCAGTCAGGAAAATAAGTCTCTATGAGGATGGTGATGATGAAAACGCACAATTCAAAAATTTTCAAATATGATATTATACTCTCTGTTTGTAGCACTAAAGCCAGTCTCAACTAGATTGGATTGATGCTGATGTGAAGTGATCGAAGGAACATGGTTTTCGTTATTTTCTTTCTCTTCGTTCAAGACGATGCTTCTAATAGGCATACCACGGATATGCCTTGAATCAACTAACTCCGGCAGCAGACTATTCATATAAAACTGAATTATAAACCAAAAAACAAAAAATAACCATAAACCAAAAATACACATTTTGCACCCCGTCACATGCAACTGACCTTGAATTTGGTAAAACCAATTACTATTTTTATTTATGGTAAATTGTTAAGTTGGATTTTATTATTTTCTAGAGAATTTTCTAAACCATTTTTTGACGACAATTTTGTCATTTCCAACAAGACCATCTGGAGTGGCTCCAATAAAAGGGTATTTGCGGTCAATAAAAAGTCCATACTGATCTATTTTTATGTTTTTCTGTTGTTCCATTTGCTGTATGGAATGTTTTTCGTTTTCGATGCCGTGAGCTACTGAAACCACTTGGTTTAGATTTTATTATATAGGATTATTTTTTACTAATGGTGCACTATCTATTGTAACTTTTCGTTTACAAATGGGACCGAAGTTTGAAGCTGTTGTTATTTTTTTTTAGTTCGAGTCATTTACTTGAATCTCTTTGTAAAATTTTTGATCGTTCAATACGGTCCTGTCTGCTGTAAGTTTCATCAGGTTTATGAGATAATTTTTTTCACCAGTTTTATAATATTCAAATATGTCACAGATTTTAGTAAAAGTACTGATAGTTACGTGGCAATTTGCAAACTAGAATTAGAAACGTCTACGGGCTGTTCAACACCAGCGGCTTTTCGCTTCTCATTGCAGCACTGTAACATAAAATATGTATAATTATACTCAGCTGCGGTAGCCTAGTGACTAAGGCAATCTATTCAATAAAAAATACTAACTTCGACCAACTACTGACGTGAACCCACTTGTAATTTAGCTAAGAGTTAGGGGCTAAGAAGACTAGAGCAGTCATCAAGCATACCAAAATTTTTAGAGCCATAGATATAGACTAGTTATTGTACACCAAATTCAAATTTTTATATACCTACTGTACATTTTTTGTACAGTGGCACAAAAGAAAAAAATAAATAGACATAAATTAAATTAAATTGACAGCACAATTGTGCGAGCGAGAGAAAGTGATAAGCTGCGCCATTTTAGAATTCTTCCTTTAATGAACCGAGTTATACCCATATTTTCAGCGAAACCGATTATACGTAATAAAGTGCGGGGGGGGGGAAGCTCGCAGAAACAAACAGCACACGTCCTACCTTGAACACGCCTCGGCGGGTACTGACTCAACTGACTGACCGCTGCGAGTGCTCAAATGCAAAGATTTTCAGGTTTTATAAGTTTTTGAAAAAAATAATAATTGCTTGATAAAAAATAATTTTACCAGTCGCTAGATATTTTTATGCTCTTTATAATGATATCAATCTCGGCATTATTTGATGATGGCGTCTTAGTGTAAAACGTGTTTGAAATATCGATTTGGAGCGTTTTAGACCCATGTTTGACGCTAATTTCTATCGAGGCAATTAACATGAATCGTGTTTCTGTTTTCACAGGACCCTAGAAGGTATAGTCTATTTTATGTATGTGCTTTTTATTTAGCGCAATTTGCTATATTACTTGATATCCAGACGTTTAAAAATTTTAAAAATTACTGCAACCTGGCCTTAAAGTCGTGAAATAAATAAGGATAAAAGCAGATGGCAGACTGCTGTCTTTGCCAACACCGGAGGGATAACGGTGCGAGCATGTAGGCATGTACTGTACACCTATGTATATATAATCAGAATCATGTAAATTGCTATTATAACATGTATGAGAGTAATGTTCCATAAACCCATTTGGGCCCAATCCAATCTGAATGGCCAGTCCTCCAGTCCGCACATCTATAATAGTAATTGTCCAACGGATGAGCTGTCTGACGCAGTCCTTTTCTCGGAATTGTGATAGCAGCTAACAGCAGCCGCCGGAAATCCCAAGAAATAATCAGACCCAGCTTGAAATTGTAAACTTTGACCACTACTGAGAAATCACCTGAATGACGATGATCACATCTGCTAATGATATTTACTCAGAAAATAGTAATAGATCTTTTACTTCAAGTGCCTACGTATAAATTCAGAAACTATATATTGTACCTACTTGGTTAAAAAATCCACAGGCCCAAGTACAAGGTACAGAAGCAAAGCAACACGGCGCGGCGGCGCGCGCTGCGACGTTACTTACTAGTATGAGTTCTAAGTAGGTATATATTTATAACATATACCTATGTATAACATTTAATATAACTATTATATTCACAGAATTATAATATTTGTTGGAAAATGTTATTTTCCTTATTGCATTACGATATGGAATAAAATATGTTATGAATAATTTTATATTGAATAGTAAAGAAATTTACAGTCATTTATGTATTTAACATCATAATCTAAAGATAATACTAGACTTGATGTAGGTCTAAGTCTATACCTATCTAGGTTAGTTAGGTAGGTATCTAAAGGACAATTTCCCCATCGTCTATTGGAAATAAACAAAGATAGAACATTCCTTCGATATTCTTCCTTAGCTCGCATTGATTCTATGGAATAATCTCAATATAACCTACTAAAAATACTCGCTCGCTTCATGTGATCACCACTAGAGCGCGCAAGCCACGAAGGATAGAATATATCCTACCACGGAGAACAGATTAGATGACGGAGATGCCACGGTTAGATTTCTCTTTACAAAAACGTTAGTTGTGGGTGAGAAGGAGACCGCGCCTCTGTTCCTCTCAGTCTAAAGTTTAGAGGGTTTAGACTCTAAACCCTGCCCGCTTTTAACAAATCCGTTTAGCAGAACATACTGAAACCAAACACAAATATGGACTTGCAATTTTCATTGTAGTTTGACTACTCGCCACTGAGCGCTACAAAGAAGTCTAAAACAATTTGTGTGCATGAAAAAAGCGGAAATCTTCTTTTTAATTGGAAAATCTATCCGAATAGAATTGAAATTCACTAATGAATTTGGATGAAATGATTGTGGTGAAATTTTCACAGTATGCTTTATTAACTTTTTATTACATACAATAATGCAAGACAAGATTTCTTACATCTACTATTCACCAGATTATTGTAAAAAGGCATTTTTTGTCTAAAACTGAAAATAAAAATATAGCTGACTTACTGATAAAATGATACACTATCAATACGTTTATATTATTTTTGTGTTCACCCCGACCGTTAAACACAATTGAAGGCTCAAGACCGGATTGCCATTGCAACCGCTCCCCTTAGTTCATTCCTCCGTGGCGCAAACAGTAGGTGATATGCTTTCGTGTATGCTCTTGTTATCTATCTCTAGCTCTTCGTTCTTGTGGTATAAACCCAACTTAATATCAATGTCTATAAGGCAGTCCGCCGCATGTACAAATGTCAAACTTTCAGCCCACGAGGATCCCTATGGAACTGTCATACGAGATATATTCTATTAATGAGTGTGTTAATAAGACAGTGCTCTCTCGATGATACTATGGCTAGTAGGCAACTAGTCCCTCTTAAATATGTATATTTCGATTGCGTTAAGTACAAATGTTTTGTTTAAAATCTAAGAATGAAGGCAGCGGCGGTCGTATTTTTACATTATAAGAAACACGTAACAATCGTGCCAGACGCATCGGATATCATGTTAGACAGAATTTACAGTACATTTACAGTAATTAGGTAAATAGTGAACGGGTTTAGGTTATGCTCTTCTTTTTAGAGAAGGTATTGTATGAGAACGGAACGAGAAAATCTCTTTTGTTCCAAATTGTGATTGGAGTTTATATTAGTAGACTTTTATTTACAAAAACGAATCAATGCTTAACTTTATCCTTGTGGACTACCTCGATTGCAGAGAGTTACTCCATAGCGGCATTAAAAGAATTATAAACTCTATAAATAAGTATAGGTATACACGGGTAAAAGACCAGCGCGCGCATAGCTCAATACATAGCATGATATACGGGCTTATTCACGTTTAAAATGCTTGAAAGCGGTTTGAAAGTATCTAATGTAGCTAAGTAGGTATTCATAATCTGTTTCAAGTATATTTTGAGCCTACGAGGGCGAAGATACTTGAATGCAATCATGCTACGAACTCTAAATAATAAAACAATAGAAGTTATCCGTATGGTGACGGAGAAAGAACACTCAGGAAGCGTGTCGTAAGAGGCAATTAACGGAAAACGCCTACGATATCACTGGACTGCGAGAAAAGGAAAACTTGAAATAAAATCATGCACTAACCCGTCTGACCACGTTGTAATTTTTTTTTATATATATTCTTTCTTTCAATTTAATTTACATCACGATACCTGCGTCTCCTAATTCCGACAACATTAAACTTTAGCCAATCAATAACAGAAAAGATTTCGAAACGGAAGATGTTAAATAGACGATTTTTAGTAGTGTTTGTCGGAGGATAGTTTGCCCTAATAAGGCTTCTTTTCTTTCTTTCGTCTCGCGGTTTATATTTTTTAATAATATTGTAAAAAATAAACTGACCAAGTACAATGCTAACAGTAATAGTAAATTTTTATTGTCATTTAATGGCTTATCGAGAAATACAAACATTTGTTCCTATACAGCTCGCAGGAATCGGTGCACTCCAATACTCTGAAGACAATAATAGCTATGTTCTACCCGTTTCCTGTCCTCATTATCCTCCCTGTAACTGTAGTACTTATTTATAGATACACATTAACTATAAAAATGACGTTTAGAACTTAAGGTTAGGTTCTTCTCCTATGGCGTCGATTAACGGGCATTGGAACAGTTATCGTCTTAAAAAGAAATGGTTTTTGCTAGCATTTCTTAGACGCCATAACCATTTACAAGGAGTGGCTGTTTACTTATGTTTTAGGGGGACCACATATACCACTCTTATTCACTAATTTATAATCTAAAAGGCCATTGCGTAATATCTGCTGCTGTCACAAGGGCATTTTCGAAGATCACAAATTACGGGACTGTTATCCACCGGATCCACCACTCCTTACCCTAAGCTAAAAAAATAAAGACAAAAGGTAGATAAATAAGGCAAACATTCTCAAATATTTCGCTTAAATTCCAAGAGTTAAGTATCTTAATTATTTTACTTTCTTTGTTACGATTTAATAGCAGTTTATTAGCTATGAAATATGTATTTTGTGGTGTCATCAACGAATGCGCCAGTCTGGCGAAGCCAAGCCGCATTATAGATTTTCTCCACTGTACCTACATCAATCCGGTAGAGATAAGGTGTCTATGTCTATACAAGTTATAGGCAGCCATTTTATCACAAGGTTATAGTTGGTTCGAGGTCGACATAACTTCCCCAAACACTACTCACAATAGAAATCGCTAATAGGAGACCTTCTTTTTTACTACATTATAATGTTCCACAATGAAGCGGTTCCATGCGTAGTAAACTGGAGACAGCAGCTTCAAATACTTCTTATGTCTGTAAGTGGCTATTGCAAATTATAATTCGCGTTTTATGAACGCTGGCGGCCTGTACAGTAGTTGTATTAGTGCACGTACGTACGCGTGTGAATGTGTGCGTCATCATAGAAATGGTTCAATTAGCCTAGTTTTTCTGTTCTGTGTAATTAGCAGAGAAAAATTGTCAAAGAGTCACATGTAGCACCTAACGAACACGAATAATATGTATAATGGTTCACGCGCGCTCGTCAATTGCTAGAACTATATTTATATCTAGTCTCGATTAATTTCAAAGAGCTTATCCAATACAAAATATCAATACAAATCCATGAGACTTGATGCAACTGTTGCAAATAGTCGATAAATGATAGAGACGTCATTTAAGAAGTTTATTCTACTGCACTGGCACTAGGAATACCTCATTGTAAGCTTTGATGAGCTTAACTAAATGGATTGAGGGTGAAGCTATTACACGTGCGCTTAAGCGTACCCACATATTACTTCCAATAATTGATCTGTGGACGTACCTAATGACACTCCACAGAATAGATAATAGTACCTACTTGTATAACTGACGCGAATCCGAAATCACATATAGTGCAAATTGCTATCGCTGTAACTCCGTCTACATTTGACGCTGCTACGAAAGTTAAAACTATCTTTTTTCACTTGCCATACATGATTCTTTTCCTGTAATATACCTATAAATTACATTTCTAAATACATATACAAAAACATATATTTAACAATATAAAAATAGTAGTAGCCCACCGGTATCGGGTACAGGGACCAAGCTTAGGGCTTAGGGCTCCAGGGAGAGGAATCTCCTCACAATACGTGCCATGTCGAGGAGTACCGCCTTCTGTATCATTCCGTGAACCGATACGACTATCGGAACAATAATTATTATTAGAATTATTATTATTATTTCGTATTTGCGTCTTTTGTGTCTCATTTGCTAAGAAAGGAAGTCTACTTATCATACACAATATTATTATTTACCTACACTAGGTAGGTATACTTACATTCGTACAATATTGTCCATCATGGAACTACGAAGTTAATATTGTATTTTTCATGTGCCTAATTATAATAATAAGTGGCGGCTATCACGCTATGCTAGATAATTATAACGAGGAAATCAATACAAGTTACACACAATAATACATCGTAGAAATTGTAAGTGTCAAAGGTTGTGCAATTGTACCGATTATTTCTGAAACAATTATTTCGCAGTCTACGCTACCGGTCTACTGCAAAATAATTATTGTATTACACAGTAGACACAGCCTATGACATGTGGTATACATGTCTGTAGGATAGATGTAGGTACCAACTATTACTATATGGTTATTAGGTATTATATATTTAATTACTTTATCAGAGTTCTACATGCATGATGAGGAGGTTCAATTCAAATAATATGACCTATAGCTGTGCCTATAGGCCGACCGTTTAACTCGCGTATCGCCCGCGCTGTAAGAAGGGAGCGGGGGTAGATGTTACCGGGGGTAGATGTTACCGGGGGTGGTGAAAGGGGTGCATGGAGTAGAGAGCTCACGTCTAACGCGGTAGTGCGCTGGTAGTGCTCGCAGCGCGCGGTTGGTATTTTTGTTACGGACGCTTGGACTAACGCACAAGGTACAGCTTGCCAAGATTAATCCGAAGATGAATTGCTCTTCATGTTGTGCGAAAAAATTAACAAGCCAGCTTAACAAATAGCATACAATGTTTATTTCTTTTTTAAAGCCAAAAAAATCGTATTTCTATGAAATATCTTCTAGACGTAAACCTAAACAAACTTGTTGTTTAAGCCACAGGACTCTCGGTGACTACCATAAGTAAAATAATAAAAGAAGGCAATGAAATGAAAGATGAACAAAGTCATGTAAATTTCAAATCACCAACAAAAATAAACAAATCCGAAAGAAAAACATTGAAGTAGACAGTTTACAGAATGCGTAATTAGAAGAAAAATAACTCAATTTTATAAAGTTTACAAGCAGGTTCCATATTAAAAACTTTGAATGCAAAACTCAGAGAAGAAAGAATTTTAAATTTTGCCGAGAATATTTAAGCCTATTGATTCATAAGCTTGGCTTTTGATTTAGGAAATGTCAGTCAAAAAGAAAATTACTGGTAGAACAAGAAAACATCGTATCGTGGTGGTGGCGGTATCTTAATGCGATAAAGAAGCACAGGAGAGATCGAAGAAACATAGTTTACCTTGATGAAACATAAATGCCAATTCGTCTTTAAATGCACCGACGTGTTGGTAATCCAATGAAGAACGAGGGGTGCTGTCACATATTGACAAATGAACGCGTTTAATTATTGTACATGCTAGAGCACAAGGCAGATTCATCGATGGAGCTCTTTTAATTTTTAAATCTAAACGTAAAACCGGAGATTATCATAGCCCTATGAATTTTGCAAACTTCAGCAAATGGACTAGAGAAAAAATATTGCCAGGCTTACCACCAAACTCCGTAATCGTAATGGATAATGCCTCATACCACTCGGTACAGAAGGACAAAAATCCTACGATAACATCCACAAAAGCCATCATGCAGGCCCGGTACAGCTTTGAATTTGATATGTCTTTAAGAAAGTGTGATTTGTTGAACTTAATCAAGCAACACGGATTAGAAAATGTGTACAAAATAGATGAAATTTTAATGAAGTCAGGCCTCCATTCCATATCACCCAGATTTGAACCCCATCGAATTAATCTGGGGGGATATCAAAGGACAGCTCGCAATAATTGAAATTGATTCTAATTTGGACAAAAAGAAAAATACACTGGAACAGTTATTCTCCGAATTATCTGTAGAAAGATGGGTTAACTGCGAAAAATATGTTCAAACTATTGAAAATGAATACTTTAAGCACGATTGCGTCATTGATGAAGAGATGGACCGATTTATTCTGAATTTGCAAGATTGGGACTCCACAGCTGACTCCAGAGCTCATATGGATATTAGTGACGAATAATCCTACGTACTACTTTTATTTGTGGTTAAATATTTCGTAAAAGCAGTTACTGTTATTTTATTATTTGGTACCTAAGAAGCTATTAATAAAATGATTGTAAAATTAAAAAGTTTATATTTTACTAAATCATACAAATACTACAATTATATTTTATACTTTGACAACAATTAAATTTCAAGATAAGTCTTTGAATTTTTAACTACGTGTGTAACGTTACATCCGTCTATTTCCACCTGTTCTGTTGAGTAGTTCTGTTGGCAGAACTAGTGGTAATTTTTTCCCATTAGTTCTGTCTACAGAACAAATGGGAAAGCAATTCACATATCGCGTATGCGATACACGAGTTAAACGGTCGGCATATAGTGATAATGTACGAGTGTCAGTTAATAACGATAAAGTAAAGTTAACGTTATACCTACGTTTTGTACGAAAGTAATTGGCATAAAAAGCTTGCCTAACTTAAACTTAACTATCAAATCCATGGAATCGCCTCCAAATACCCACGCATGCCACGCGAGCCGATGTTCAATAGGTTGCCGCGCATGGTTTGTACGCGGCTTCATTAGTACAAAAAATATACGACGTGTATGTGTTCCTTAATTACGGACCTGTACTGCCTGGACGTCTATAAATTGATTGGCCTTCATTTAGTCGTGTTTTATTTGTGTTCATTGATTTTCATCGAACAGTGTGGGGCTTTTTAACAAGCAAAGCTAGAAAAAATCAAGGATAGCGGTGGTCCTATCCTATTTACTCTAACAAAACCAAAGCGGCATACGAACTCGGCTATGTGACGGCCGTGTGGTTTTGTACGGTTCGACTCCGCGGTAACCAGCCGTGGTGACTACAGCGAGGGCTATCTGTGGAAGTTTCCGCACGGGAAAAGAAAGACCGGCAAAGCTTATTTTTTTATATAAGTATATTATTTTGGGGCCAGCTATAGGTTATAAAATAAATATATTAGAAATGTACTAATTAAGCCTTTCATTTGCCAGACGCTGCATTGTTATCTCAAATAATTTTTTTAACATAATTATTTCCGCTAGAGGGCGCCAAATTAGATTAAGTGACACTTCATAATTATTTGCTTGAACGTTTCATTATATAATAGTTACAAGTATCATAGTATCATGCTCTCTGACTTACAAACTACGCGAAAGCAATCAAAGTTTATATCGCCCACTCGTATAACGAGCAGACGATCAAGACGCTTGTAACATTACCTGCTTTATCAAATTACAATAACTAGTTGAAGAGCAGTAAGGGAACAGAAAAGAGAAAAAGATGTTGCCACTAAAATTCAGTCTTCTCGTCATGAGAACATTATGACAACACAATAAGCTAATTTTTTATGTTGGACAACCCTTTTTCTAACATAACGAAATACTAGTAGGTACTAATACATACCTACTTCTCTATTTATCTCATTCACTGTTTACCGTGCAACGCTAATGGAACGTCTAATATGAAATAGGGAAGTGGCAGCGAGGCGAGCTTAATCAAAGCTGAGATTTCTTTCTGCAAATCTCGGGCGCATAATATACAAGAACTATAAGTTATTACGATGGTAGAAATGCGTGTGTTGCATGCAGTACCTATGTAACTGCATGCACAACTGAATAGGTAGTTAAGAATATATATATCACATAGAGAGCTCGTAGATACTTATAATGGATGTACTTACTCGTCTTGAATTGTCTAATAAGAGAGTGAGTTTTTCTTACAACACATACTATATTATATGAACATAATTCGCAAGGCAACTGCAAAACACACACACACAATGACACGACGACCTACTCAAAAATTCATTTTAGACTTTTAGCCTCTCGTATGTGGAGGATCCCACTATGGGACTTTTTTAAAAGTTGCTTGTCTGTGGCGCGTCCTGTGGTGGGACTCGCCACTTGACCTACCAGATGTTCATTACGCGCCTTCTTTAACAAGCAAAGACAATTCTTACTCTTTCGCACGCGTTAAAAATCGTATAAGAATGAACGACATTTCACTCTGATATGCAACGTTACACGTCTGTAGTACAAATAAATTGAATTTTTTTAGTTTTATCTGTGACCTGCTCAGTCATAGATTGCCGCGCATTACTTGCCAGTTCGTGCTATATTTTCTAAGTTTTGTGTGTGTTTCTGCATTAAAGACGATGGAACAGTAAGTAATATTTCAGGTTATTTACTAATATGGGCCTATTAATTACATTTTAAGTCAAAAACAAGCTTTGAAGCGATGGGTAAGTCATTTTACGAATTGGTAGATGGATTTTGCTTGGTCATATTAAGATTGAAACATTATCAAAACTGACACGAATATGTGTAATCAGATCACTAATATAATAAACTGCAATGTGATTATTACAAAATACGTATATTTACGTGATAAATGCATAAATTCCAACCTTAAAAATAATATAACAACAAAGTCCTGTTCTGGGACTCGCCATATATAGGTTTTAATTCACAAAATGGCTGCCAGTTCATAAAATATGGATAAGGCTTTAGAATTTCATATAAAAAATGAAATGATTTAGTTGTATTGATTGTTATCGATTTTATAGCTATTTATTAGTGACGTTGGTTTTATTTACATTATAATAAAATTTTGATGCGAAATTATAGTTTTAGTTCTATACACTGTGATTTTACAGTCGTTTCGTATCCATACTATTTAGCCTTCATGGAGCAAACATGTTAAATTTTCACTATGTTTAAGATCATGGTTTTTTATATTTTTCTTCCAAACATGTAGTTTTTTTCAATGGAATAAACGCCTAGTTTCATGTAAATCTTGAATAATTAATTATTATACCACTTTTATGCACATATTCTGCAAAATCTTAGTATAAATGAGACATTGTTTTTTGTACCAGTTATGAGTCTCATATTTGATACATTATTGTTCAAGTTCTATAGAATGTAACAACATACCATTATTTAAACTAGTTAGGCGATAAGCTTAAATTATTGTTAACAAAACACTCCTTATCCCTGATGCCAATAATATACTGTAAACTAAAGTTTTAAGAGACCCACTTAGTGACATTTTGAAGAGGATTTTTTTTTCATCAAACTTTAAAAAAGGTGTGGTATACAAGAAATGTATTGGAACATAGTGACATTTGGTTTTTATTTTATTAAGTATGTAAGATTGTATATAAAGTATATAATATTATACCCAGCAAGCGTTTTATTTTATATTAATCAGAAAATAAAAGTTAAGTTTTGGGTAACCCATATTATTTCTCTTATAACGGTTACAAGGCAATTCTAAGTCAAGTGTAGTGTAAGGAATAAGAAAAAGAAATTTATTAAAATGATAATTCCAATAGGAATTACTCTAAATTCCAATTACAATAAGAGAAAATAATGTTTTTCTACTCCCATGTTTGCAAAAAATGTGCTAAAACCCCTGTCTGTTGAAAGTCCTGTAATGGGATCCACGGCTGGGGCTAAATGACATTTTGACACTCCACGGACGAAAGGTTAGACGGTCAGTTGTAAAATTAAAACACAAAACTCTGTGACTAGCATCTCCACCAAAGAGTATAGATTAATGTATAGTAGAAGAATAGCAACTCTATGCTTAAATATGCATGTATAATAAGTGCTGCCGCCCCGCAATTGTTGGGCCCTAAATAGTGTTTAGTTCATCCAACAATCGTAGTAAATGTATAAAACATGTAATCTTAAAGACAGGTCAATAATTGAACGGCTGTCATACTACCAACTGCATAAATAACTTTGTAATGTCATATAAATATATAGGATTAGGTTAGGTACCTACATTTGCAGTTGGTAGTACTAGTAGTTCAATTAATAACCTGTTTTAAGAGTTCATAGCTTAGAGGTTTATAGTAAGTCCTGTAGTTTGTAGTATAGTCATATCTATAGACCACAAAGTTATTATATAGGTATAGACAGATATGTTACAGATTTCTCAAATGTAGGTGATACTTATGTACTGAATGAATTCATGAACAATTACATCATATATACTCGTATAATCACGCCTTTATGAATTAACAGAATTACCACTCACTTTTTTATACCTTAGGTGGCAGTCAAGCACACGGCCCACCTGATGGGAAGTGGTACCGTAGCCTATGGACGTATGCAACACCAGACGTGTCACATTCGTGCTGCTGACTCTGAAGAAACCTAGTGCCCTTCTTGTAGAACCCCATATGTAGTCGCTTGGGGGAACGACATCAGGGAGTTCACTAATCCAGTGGCGGATTTACCAGGAAGCAAAGGAAGCAATTGCTTGGGGCCCCGCTTGGAGAGGGGCCCAAAAATTTGTAAATTTTTTAAAACTTTTTTTAAAATTTTTTAAAAATAATTAAAAATATTAAAATTTTTTGAAATAACAAAGATGACGTTGACATTTTCAATTCTTCATTGCTCTTAAAAGATTTGAACTTTTTAATTTTCGCGCGCGAAGTTGGCGCTTCGGTCGCTCGTGTTAGTAGTAGAAAGAAGCTGTAATAGAGTAGAATTTTTATTATGGTTCATTTATTTTATAATTTTGCAAAACTAATCTGCTTTTAGTTATTTAAAAAGAAAAGGTGGGAGTGGTTATATTAAAACGAGGGCCTCAAAAATCAGTTGTTGCTTGAGGCCCCGTCGGAGGTAAATCCGGCACTGCACTAATCATTGTGTTTGGTTCCATGTAATAGAGGATTAGCATATTACCGTATTCCAGGCAATATTGTTGACTTTATAAGATGTATCAGACTCATGTTATACCAGAACAAAATAAAAATTAAAAAACAAACTAAGTGAAGAGAAACCTTAACGAAAACAAGACTTAACATTAACAATAATCACTAACAGAAACAGTAAAACAAAGTAACAATAAAATAAACACAACTATTGTGATAACAAGAGATAACCTCTAAAATCGCGTCAATATCCGAACGTCAGAGGGCGAGAGTTGACAAATTGACAATGAATGACAATTGCAATATACATACATGACGTTAGTATCTATAAAATGGCGCCGTTTTTGTCGCCAACATTCACCAGAGGTCATTGTCGACTATAAAAATTTCTATATCGGTCTATATCGAATATAAAAATAAACTTTTCAGGGTTAAAAGTAACCTATGTGTTATTTCCGAAAATAAATCTATACCAGTACCAAATAATTTTAGCTAGATCTATTTAGTCATGTGAGCGTGATTGAGTAACACTTATTAATATGTTGTTACAAATATTATGTTCTGACACTCATTCACTTTGTTCCACGCAGCTAGTTGAAAATTAGATTGTCATATATTATCTACTGGCTGGCCTATACCGTGACATAATCAAATGATACATTGAGCAAATATTGGTTATTTGCTAAATGTACCTATCATTTGCCTGGCTATATGTAATGTGTATTTAAAATATTATTGTACCTACAAATTGATTGGAGACAAACGGTAGATTATATTTTAAGATAGCTGCTGTCCGCGTCTGTATGAAATATTGTTCAAGTTCCCGCGACCTAAAAACTATTTTGATATTACATCCATCAAACTATTAAATCAGTGATCGCAGAACGAATCCAAATGGTAAATTACGGTGCTACTAAAAACTTTGCAGTATTTGTTTAGGTTAAACGTCTGTTTAATTAGATAACAGATCTAATTAAACAGACGTTTAGCCTAAACTAATACTGCGAATAGTATCTATTACTAGTAATCCACCTGTGTGAGTAGCTCAGATAGAACGCAATCTACTATAACAGAATGTCCCAAAATAAATAAATTATTGTCCCTATGTTTTTTACTGTATATACGTATTGTGATGTTAATCTTACAACTTGCAATGTCCCATAGGTAATTATTTCGAACGCTCTCTAAGCTGTCACATCACTAAGCAACTTTTGAATCTTTATCCCGGGAATATTATGTGTTAGGTAATCTAGGATATAAGCTATCTCTCGCATTTCACTCTAAACGTTGATCCTTCGTAAGAGAGGTTGTGTCGCCAGTGGTCAGCTTGTGTGCTCATAAGCTTAAGAGCTCAGCTAGTCAACTAAAATCCTCGACATCTATGGCAATCAAATTGATTTCGTTTTGATTTCCTTATCGTCCTTATTCTTTCACTAAAAAAACTATGTGAAACACATGCAGAGGTTCATATAATTTCAACCGCTATGCGTACGCTTCACACGCGCCACTACCTAAATCCGATGACGGAGGCCCTAGAGCCACTCTGACACGCCACCTCACAGAAGACAGTTTAAAAATGGAAAGGCCAGGGGAGGATGAAATCACGAGCGAGCTCCTTAAAGCAGTCGGACTTCCGGTTCTTAGGGAGCTCCAAAAACTATTTGACTCGTTTTTTTTCTCTGGAAGAACTCCGCGGGCATGGAACAGAAGTGTAGTCGTCTTGTTCTTCAAAAAAAGAAACAAAATCCTATTGAAGAACGATTGACCTATCGTTTTTGAGCCATGACTACAAGCTGTTCTCAAGGGCCATCACGAACAATCTTGCACGGAAACTTGACGAGGCTCAACCTCCGGAGCAGGCCGGATTTCGAAGTGGATGTGGTACCATAGACTACATCCACACAGTGCGGCAGAAATTACAGAAGACAGAAGAATATAATCAGCCCTTTGACACTGTCGAGACCTGGTCTGTTCTAGAGTCCCTGCAGCGGTGCTAAGTCGATTGGCGGTATATCGTGGTGATGTGATGTCTTCTAAAAGAAGAATACAGTTGAGTTGGGCCGCATTTCGAAAGCTTCGTCAGGTATTCTCGTCACCCATCCCACAATGTCTTGAGACCCATAACCAGTGCATTCTACCTGTAAGGAAATACGGAGTCGAGACGTGTACATTTACGGTACGATTGGTCTACCAATTCAAGGTCGCTCAGTGTGCTATGGAAAGAGCTATGCTCGGTATATCTGACTGGAATCAAATCCATGACGAAGTAATTCGGCAGAGAACCAAAGTTATTGACATAGGTCAATAAATTAGCAAGCTGAAGTGGCAGTGGGCTGGCCATATCTGCCGTAGGATCGATAACCGTTGAGGTAAACGATTCCTTGAGTGGAGACCGCGACCCGGTAAACGTAGTGTGGGGCGCCCTGCGACTAGATGGAGCGACGATATATGCAGAGTGGCTGGTGGGGAGAGGAGGAGGACAGCCGAAGACCGGGTAAAGTGGCGTGTCATGTTAGAGACCTGTGACATGTCAAGCAGTGGTCTAGCAGAGGCGCCGCCGGGCCGGGAAGAAACTTCGTTACGACTAATTTACCCTTTTTTAATGATAATTTATTGTTGTTCTGCGACTATTTCAGACTCTAATTGCATTTTACCATCAATGAAAATGGAAATTATTGCTTTAGTTTATTTTTTGTAGCTTCATAAAATTAAAGAAAGAAATAACACTCACAAAAAGTTAATACACCAACTTTAATTGAATAAAGAAAACAACTCAATTATTTAACTTAGAACAAAGCAAACATAAACGGTCGCTCCCGAAAAACTTTACAGATGTTACGTATTCGACTTGTATTTTTAGCCTTCAACTGGGCTCTTTGTTTAATTCTGTTTCATTTACATAGAAACTTTATAGACCACGGTCGATAGTTTTGAAAATAGTAAAAAGTGAAAAAGAAGTTTAGTAGGATGAAACCCGTTAAAAAAAGGAAGAGAATATAACAAAAATGAAAGGAAAATTAATTTACGGGCGATCTGAGGTCGGAAAGAGGAAGGGGTGATTTTTTGGGTTAAAAAACGGTGTATCGGGATTGCCGGCAAAACTAAAAGTCCTATGGAAAAAAGTTAAATGACAAAGTTGTGTCGTGGGAAGATTTGATTGGTAAAATTTAAATGAGCTCCGACTGTGAGTATTGTATGAATTTTAAACTACATAGGTACTGGGCTTGTTTCTTTTTAGTTACGATTCATTTAAAAGTTATTTTTTAACAAAAATGTGTTTGTTTGTATATCGTTTATACTTGAAATATAAACTTAAATCAATAAGTAAGAAAATTAGTGAGAATGAATGTTTTATTAAACAACTTCAAATCGTTATATTATTTAAAATGAATAAACTATTATTTAAAATGAAAAATGATAAAAGGAACCTAAAGATGATTTTAAAATTCCTATTCAACGACCCTCCACTTGACATAGTTATCGACTTTTTTTTTTCGTTTTGGCAATATGGCGTCTGGTTGTCGCTGTGGTGAATTTTGATCACTGTCATGTCTTTAGTGACACTCGCAAGGTTAAGACGAATCGATTGACGTAAGAATTATCAAAATCGGCCTATACGTTTGGTCTCTAGAACGCCACATAGAAACAAACATACATACATTTTTACATATATACATACATAGACTGATAAACACAATACCCTCCTTTGCGTCGCGCAGTCGGGTAAAAATAAAAAACCAAAATTTGAATTTTTCTCATTAATTTTGAAGTTTTATAAAAAAATGTAATCACTAAAGTTGTAGGTCTCTTTATTACCTACAACTTTGTCGTTTAACTTTTTTCCATAGGACTTGCAGGTTTACCGGAAATCGAAATACACCGTTTTTTACCCTTAAAACTTACCCCCTTCCACTTCCCGATCTCAGATCGCCCGTAAATTATTTTTCCTTTCATTTTTGTTATATTCTCGTAGTTTTGAGACGGATTTCTATATATATCCTACTATATTTTTTTTTGAGTTTCAAAAATTATCTACCCTGGTCTATTAGTGTAACGCTTCAAAACAAGAGGCCTTGCGTATATTTATAATGAACTTGAAGGAAGCCAACTTGAGTTTGAGGTTCTCATTTTTACTTAATGGGTAACTGTAACCAGTATTAATGTAGTAAATAAGTAATTGTGAAGTTCTTCAAGAAGGGCATCAGATGCTTCTTTAAAGGATCAGTTGCACGAGTGTGATGCTCCTGGTGTTGTCCTCCAGAGGCCATAGAAACCATATACAGTTACGTGGACCGTGTGCTTGTCTGCCACCTAAGTGTTATAAAAATATTATTATTAAACTATCGCAGTGTTAATTTATACTTTTCATACTTTTCTTACAATTTATACCATTCATTCAAAAGATGTTACTCGCGCACCATATTTCGCTCACCGGCCAGTCAAGTCGTTCATTCAGCACGTGGAACATATATTATTTTAGGTAAATTTGAACTTCGGAAAACGTAAATTGCCCATTATCACATATTATTGGTACACGTATTATTGGTAAAAATTACTACCTACTATTCTATCCTAAGATGTTTCTAGACAACGATGAAAAATTAGTACTTTATCAAACATTTTGCAAACTACTCCACATATTTCTAAATCCCACTTTGTTATAAAATAAAACCGAGTTCCTTTTAACTGTTACGTAGATGTAATTTAATCGTCAGCATTTTCTATTTAAAACGATGTAACGTGATAGATAAGCGAAGTAAGTAATCAAATTGTGGAATAGATGAAAGCGATCTCGCTCACTTGTATTCAACATCGTTCAATAATGTACAATGTCACAGAATACTTACAATGTCCAAGTTATTCTCACTTCCAACGTGTGTATGTACTGAGGAACCGTTTCGCTATATGAATGTTGCTGAAATTTGATACAGTAGTCCGTGTTAGGCTAATTGATTGAATGATAAGCCGATTGTTTATTGAAAATACCCCAGTTTATGGAAATTAAAGTACCCGGGTTACCAAATTTAGTAGCGATAATTGTATATTTTCACATATTTCCTCAGAAAAATCACTTTATATGAATGTATTAGGGTGCGAATAGTAGATCCATGACTAGAGAAACTCCGTAATCGTAGTACAAGTAAACACTTCTTGAAATTTGCGTTATTTGCATTGCATATTTGCTAAGCAGTAATATTTAAATCCGTGAATATTGCAAGTAAATGAAAATTGCAATGTAATATTAGAATATAATAAAAGTCAAAACACGCGACTAGTACTCTATTAGTTTTCACATCTGAACAAATCTTTTCTAGGTTGGTTAGGTTGGTTGGTTATCACCTAAAATACTGTTACTTCAATTTGAATCTTCATCATTTATTATTCAATAGAATGCCGTATACCTTTTATGTTGGTTAGGCGAGAACTTAAAGTATGTTCATCCTACTCGTATGTTCTGACGTAAGAAATTATCAACAAGAAAGTATCTCAGGGATCGACCCTGAGATACTGCAGTCATGGAAAAGCTAATTTCAATGTTACCAGTCCCCTTATACTGCTGAAACCCCGCTAGATGTACACTACATTACTCAAACCACTTTCTCACGAACAGGGAGGCACTTAACACACTCTATCTATAATGAACAGTCAGTTTATTACAGGTCTAACTAACTACGGGCTGAATGTCAAATTCAGAAATTATCTTGTTATAACATTATGATAAAAGATTTTTACAGAAAGGCAGCGCGTGGATAAATTAGGGTTAAATAAAAATTGTTCAAATAGTTTCATTTTATAGTCTAAAAGCAAGGGAATTGTACAATTTATGTGTTTCTGACAGCAGAAGTGTCGTGGCTCTGTGGTAATACGCAGTGACAATGTTCTGCGGACTGCTATATAGCACTAAAATATTCAAACATCTGACCTACTTTGCCGGTTCCCCAATTTAGTGTGAGCTTTGTATTTCTATCTCTATCTATAAAATTATATATCTATAGATGCACAAGCATCACTTCCGCCACTTTAGCCTGGGTTGCACGATCGTACTTTACATTTAACAGTGCAGTTAAAGTACCGGTCAGATATAAAACAGGTTGCACCATTTGACAAATTGTTAAGAACACGTCATAATTTGACACTAACTGTAAACGGCCGCGCTCAAACGTCAAATTCTATCAAAAAGATAACTATAACAGTGCTACTTACTACTCTGGTGCAACACATTTAGCCAAACCATTAGAATTAATGTTACTATTTTTTTTTTTTATACTATCACGCCTATATCCCCGAAGGGGTAAGCAGAGGTGCTAGCACCCACATTTCGCCAGTGTATATTTAGGTCCCAATGTAATAGGGGGCGAGCCTATTGCCATCAACCGGGCCCTTATAAACCTGCGATAAATACACACATAACTTCGAAAAGTGTCGTAGTCATTGGTGTGTGCCATGGTAAACCTGGGATCGAACCCGAGACCTCGTCTCAGCAGTCCACCACCCATACCACGAGGCTACCGCGGGTTGTACTATTAATGTTACTATTACTGTTAAATTTGACGGCAAACTTAAATACTTTATTTCGTGTCTACGAGTCTACGATTCTGTAGAAGGCTAGAACATTGTAGTTAGTTGCCACTGTGTAGTTACGAGAGCTACGCAGTGGCGGGATGCGACGGGACTACATATAGGCATAATGTATACATTCTTGTGGCCATGAGTACTTCGGTAAATGTTGCCAGTATATTGAGATTTTAGTTTGAGAATTATTGTAAATGACATTTCCATCGAATGTGATCAGCGTGGTGTATGCATAACTCTTTGTTATAGTGTAATCGATCGCTAATTTCAGGTAGGCACTTCTGCTAAACCAATTATATATCATATCAATTTGATTGATGTAAGTTCTTTGAGAGCAACTACCTGTCCAGTTAAATCTGTCTTAGATCATATATTTACTTTTCATTCAATTAATTGCACGTGCCACAGAACTTCAATACTACGCTGACGTATATTTACGTTCCTCTTCTTGTAAATATTTATACATATACATGACGGAAATTTTCGACCGTCTATAGAGAGAAAATAGGTACTCTAAAGTCTAAATACAGCAAATAGTGAATCTCTGGAAGAAAAGCTGGTTTTTATCAATTCAATCAATTTATCAATTTGTTTGTCAAAGATATTTGACGGGTATTGTAAATTCTATATGGCCAGTAGGTAGTAGGTAGAATTTAATGGCTATTTATCGTTTTATCGCCATGCGAGTTCGAAATTCTTTTCTCACCCAACATTTTCTACAATAAAAAATTCTATGAAACCTGTGCCACGCCCTAGAGAAAATTTCACTTTGTATGACACAAAAATGTACGTTTGTTAAAATGATTGATAGCATAAAAAGGCAGGGTATTATTTTTTCAGATCTTAGTGGGCGCGATTACCGGGTGTGGTATAGGATATATCGAAAATCTACGAATTTAATTTGTTTCTTTTAAACGCAGGGAATGTTCACCTTGAGTGTAATTTGCTATCCCAAGTATTTAGAGTAGGTACTTTCCCTCTATGGGCGGGCGAAAATTTCCACCTTGTATATATAGAGATAATAATTTCAGATAATTTGTACAACTCAATTTCATTGCCTCATAAACTCAAAATGCTGTAACTTCTTTTATTGATATTTGAATACTCATATAATTCACCAAATTATATGTCGCTTTTAGGACTCTACACATCAAGTAAAACCGATGAAATAATTCATTCGTTGTCTTTTTTTTGTAGTACCTTTTGCGCTCACAACACAGAAACTGAAACCTTTTGAATAAAATAATGCAGTGTCTATGATATTATACTTATCTTAATACGTTGAATAAGACAGTTGTAGCAAATGAGTGTCTCTGGCGATGAAGATTGAAGAAATAATTGTAGGTGGGTGAATATTTCATTTCGAGCATATTTGATGTTTTGAAAGAAAAATAAAAATTAGTTCCAAAATATGTTCTTTATATATTTTTTGTAAAGTATCTAAGCGTTACTTTTGAATTATGTTGAAGGGACAGCAATAACTCTTTTATCCTTTGAGATTTCGACGTTTCTATTTTTGTGAAAACGGTAATGAGATTTTACAAGTACGGTAATTAGATCTCAGGATATGGTAATGATGGTTCACTGCGCAGATGCGTGGGCAGAGCGCTGAGATGGCCCTGGGTTGGCCGGGGTGCGAGGGATATGCAAGCCAACCTCACCTCCGGCATCCAAACGACCCACACAGGCGACCGTGCAGTTTAGTCGGTTGGAGTCTGGTAAAAAGCTTCATAGTAATCCAATTTCGGTTGGATTGCATTCAGGGATCAGCAAGTGCATAGCCGGGCAGAGGTGATGGTGGTCGCAGTACTAGTGGGACCAGTGGGTCTTGGCGTAGTCTAGTGAGAGTGGTGCGGGGCGATCCGCGACCAGGGAGACCCGTAGAAACGGTGGTGCCGCCGGCCGCCCGCGGTATAGTACAGGGTCCCAACCGGGGCTAACCACCCTGGGAGGATGCCTCACCAGGCCGCGCATAATCCCGATATGGTTCGTCGTGCCGGTTGGTGACCGGACGTGGGAACCCGGCGACCATATTCGGGGGGGTACGGGGGCCCTTCCGATCGGCGCGTCGGCTCTCGCCACTCCTCACATTCATAGACAAAACCAATCTCCTGCGCTTTGTCACGCGGTACTGTAACGACCATCATCTCTTTTCACGCCTCCTCTTACCCCTCCATGGCAGTGCTCTTCATTTTCCCACAAGTTCGCTATTTGAGGTGGAGTCAACGAACATCTGTGGGCTCCATGCAAACCTCAACGCCGTCCACCAACATCTAGAGACGGTGAAACCAGCCTTGCTCTTTCTCACGGTGACCCAAATATACCGCCCTGATGACACGACCTACCTGATCTACCCCGGCTATGTTCTAGAGGAAAATTTCCGTCCCAAAGCCGGGGTATGCGTGTTTGTTAGGGCGGATGTTTGACCTTGAGGACCCATCCTTTTCTGTCCTGTGGGTACGCGTAGACCATTGCTGTACGAGTCAAATCTATGTGTGACTTTACCGTTCCCATACTGAAGATGCCGAGACAACTCGACTCTTCGAATATCTGAGTCAGGCGGCAGATGATGCGTAGGAGCGGTTTCCGAACGCTGAATTGTTATTTTTGGCGGACTTTAACGCCCACCACGAGATCTGGGTTGGGCTCCTCCAAAACAGACCATGCGGGAAGAGCCGCCCACGCGTTTGCTCTGGCTCACGGCCTGACCCAACTGGTACACGAGGTCACAAGAATACCAAGAGGGTCGGGCCTAGCAACCTCTTTGCTAGACCTTCAGCTGACGAGCCACCCAGACCAGTACAATGTTTCGGTGCAAGCCGCTTTAGGCAACTCCGTCCATTGTCTGGTCTGTTCCAAGGTGCCTATCTTAGCGCCCCCACGACCAGTGCAGGGAAATCGGCGTCTCTGGCACTACTCGTCAGCGGACTGGGATGGACTGCGTGACTATTTTGCGTCCATCCCGTGGGTTGAACGCTGCTTTGAACGTAAGGACCCATCGGATAGTGCAACTGCTGTCGTCGGTGAGATCAGTCTGGGTATGGAGTAGCATATCCCATTCGCTCGCGCGTTCGCTGCCCCCCCCTGCGTAACCCTATGGATCCCTGGCCCATGAGCCGCAAGAGAAAGCAAATTTGCTGGTTAATCTCTTTGCGGCCTAGAATGGTAAAAAATGGTAATTAGAAGAACAGTAATTAGATTTAGAAGCATTTTTATTTAAATACTCCAGTTTTTGATAGATAAAGATCTGATGACTTTACCAGCGTATAGAAGATCTATATTGGATACACCTGACAAATAATTATATAGAAGTTATAATTTAATTACCTTTGAAAATGCGAATGGTATATAGAAATATTTTGAACCACTTCACTTTCCGAACAGGAGAACTTTAAATTACATAGTTTCACTCGCTCTTTTAATGCGTGAGTTTGGGTTGGTAGTATAGCGGTGACTGCCGCCGAGTAATTTATGTTCAGTTTAGTGCATAGTAACGCTTAAATTCGAAAATATCGGATCTAGAATATCGTCGAATGGTAATTATGGGTGAGACTAGGGACATTTTTCAAAGTCGTATTAAACTACACTGACGGACTCATAAACTGCATCAAAGTTCAGGTTTACTCTAAAAGGATTTTTTATAATAAGTATGCAAACTTTTTAGATTAAATTATATAAATATGGAAAGACTGGCTCTTAATCTTAAAAAAAAATTAAATTTAAAAATGGAACTGCAGTAAAACAAATGAATATAGCCGGGAAAAGAAAATTTACTTGTAGTATCAGATTTGCGTGTTATTTATAGCAAAGTTTTAAATTGATTCTCATTGATTTTTTTTGTTTTGTCAATTGAATTATTGTTACCAGCATAATTGTTGGGTTAGTTTTTTAACACATCGAGAGTTTTTGAACCATAATATGGATACTTCGTCCGAACAAGCGGCACAAATTGTAGCATTGGTGCGGGAGGGCTTGGATCAACGAACGATTGGTAGAAATTTAAATTTAAACCAGTCTACGGTTTCTAGAATATACAGAAGGTTTGTAGAGACAGGTTCTTACAGGAGGAGACGTGGTACAGGCAGAACTCGAGCAACCACAGGTCGTGATGACCGATTTATTGTTATAACTTCCCTGCGAAATCGTTTCCTCACGTCAGTTAACATCAAAACCGAGCTTAATGAAGTGCGTGGAGTAAACGTGTGTGCACGAACAATAAGAAGAAGGTTAAAGGAAGCGGATATCACCCCTTTTAGACCAGCAAATGGTCCAAAGTTGTCTACAGCTCACAGACAAGCTCGCTTAAGATTTGCGCGTCATCACCTGAATTGGACAGAAGAGCAGTGGGCCTCTGTATTGTTCACGGACGAGTGTAGGACATGTTTATATGGTGCAGATGGTCGCAGAAGAGTCTATCGTCGACGTGGGGAGCGATATGCTCAAAGTTGCATTGAGAAGCGTGTTCCTTTTGGAGGCGGTTCATGTATGGTCTGGGGTGGCATATCGATGAACGGGCGAACAGAACTTGTGTTCATAGACATGGTCCGTCAAAACGGTAATAGAGGGGGTTTGACAGCACATCGCTACATAACAGAGATATTAGAAGATCACGTGGTGCCTTACATGGGATTCATAGGCGAAAATTTTACTTTAATGCAGGATAATGCCCGGCCGCATGCAGCTGCACAAGTTCAACATTATTGCGAAGAGGTTGGGATACGTACAATGAATTGGCCAGCACGCCGCCCGGATCTTAATCCCATCGAGCATGTTTGGGACAATTTAAAAAGAGCTGTATATGCGAGAAACCCTTCGCCCACGACAGTGGCAGCACTAAGAACAGCACTTTCAGAAGAATGGGACAATATTCCGCAAGATCTTTTAAAAACCCTTATAAAATCTATGCGGAACCGATTAGAATCCGTGATAAGGGCACGTGGGGGTAATACACCTTATTAAAACACAAATAAACCCTTGCATAAAGTTTGTGTCTATTGTTAAAACCAATTTTTTAATTAAACCAATTTTTCTTAAATTTCTGTTTTTTCTTCAAAAAAAGTCTTAAGGTCCTTTCCAGTACATAAACTTAAACTTAAAGATATGACCCTACGCTGTTTTAAAGTTCACGAACCAATCTAGAGGTTTCAATTTAAATCTGTATAGAAAGTATGCATACTTGGTTAAAATATTTATTTCAAAGTCGTCTATTACTTTGATGCAGTTTATGAGTCCGTCAGTGTAGTTAAATTTGTTCTTTCGTAAACAATATATCCTATGCAATATAGATTAGTTAATCTATTAACCGAAAACGTATATAAAAATTCGTTCTTCCAACAGATTTTTAACCAGGATGTACTAATTTATTAAAATCTGGAGAAAGGGACACCGATGGTAATTAGATTTTCGGTTTGGTTTTTTAAATTTCGAGTATTTCTAATAAAATACAAGAGGTTTTCAGGGTTGCGCCTAATACACTGCTACGTTAACTAAATGAAAAAAATATCAGGTTAAGATTTCTTTAACGTTTAATGTATTCTTTATCGTCCGCCGCGTAATGTGCACGAAATGAAATAATCACCCAGGTGGTCTTTAAGTGCGGATAAGAGAAATCACACTACTTTACATTTAATGTATGATTCCAAAGTCGAACATATACGAGAACTGCAAGCGCAGAGCCTTAGACTTCAATGTGACCTTGGTAAGTGTCTTAATTCAGTGGTTTCACAACGCGCGCCCGGTAAAATCATGCGATCTGGTTCATATAGACTAAATCCCATTACGTCATTTTCCTTATTGGCCAAAAAGGCGAGTGTTACTTTTAACGGATCGCAACGATACATATACGAGTATATGTATTTTAGTTGTATTGGTATTTCAATAAGGAATATCGGCGATGTCAGTATCGTTCCAACACTGCTTTAATAAAAATACGTTTGTATATAATTGGAGAATTATAATGAACTAATGATTCCACTTCCATTGATTCACTTCCAAAGATTGATGGTGAACTTTACTTGTAACCGTGACCGTGACTTGCATTATTTCGCTATTAATTATATTTAAGTGCCATAATAAGTTACATAATTGACCAGATGAGTACAAAGACAACCCGGATATGAAATGCAAATAAAAGCAAGATATAGGTACATACTAGCAATCAAAGGCATCCATATAAACAATGCCATCTCGAACCAAGCTTGTATAACTCCAATCACAATCCAGGGTCTTCTACTGTCATACTATGCCCATTCGAAATTTTGCAAATAATTGCCACAGACATAGACGTTACGACCTTTGCACAGCAGAACAGCTGTATTAAGTTCAAATTAGGCAGCGCGAAACACATTATGACCAGAATTTAGCGATCTAGCTGCGGATATGTGATACATTATATTGACTTTCAGTATGTTATAGTTTGTACGGTTTAAAAACGTACCAAGGTATAAACTTATTGTGCTTCCTAAGACCCATTCTCCTTTTTCCCGTCATCACGCGGGTGATATGTCTCAAAAGTCGTAAGCGTTAATGCAGAGCCATCGCTATTAAATATATAATGAAATCAAATCTTGAATGTAAATAAGGATAAATATGCTAAATGTTTACTTGCGCTACCTTAGTGTAATATACAATATTGCTTTTATCAGTTCGGTTAATATTGCGTTAAGTTTAATTAAGCAGAAAAGAACGTTTACAGGGAAAAAGACATTCGAGAAACAATGTATTATTGGTTTCACCGTCTGTTTGCTTTTATGAACATTTACTTCTCATTTAACGCTTTCTCAGAATTATTCACAGATAGACTTTCTATATTACCTACCCATTTACCCAGAAAATAATCTGTTTAAGATGTAAGAGATATTTCTTTTCGACATCTAAAGACTATATTTATTTTTTGGCTTACCCTTGAAATTTTAAATAAGAAATCGTCTGATAAGATAGTGTGGTCCATTGTGTTGATATTTTATTAAATATTGTATAGCGATAACTATATAATAGCTATAACATAGGAAAGGAGATTTTAGTTATTAGGTAGGTAGTGTAAGGGTCCTATAAGATGGTTTTATTATTAAACTTCCTTCTTCCATCGTCATATCGTCTGCACACAATGGTGGGCCGGTCGAGACAAACTTTTGCGGGTAAAAAATGCGAGACCCGGGCTTAACCGCATGTGACTACAGTGCCCATGTGTAGTCAGTCTATCTCATGTCTTCTGCACCAAAGATGACTTGAATAGTAGAGTTTTATTCCGTTTTAATCGGGGTAAATAATTGAAACAAGAGAAAAAGAAGTTCGTTTTACAATAAAAGCTTGTAAAGACGAAGTACCTAATGAGCTCTTACTTCTAGTTAGTGATACTAGGACAGAGGTAGTACAACTTAGCATAGTATTTCCGACGCTAAAAGATTTCATTAAACGGCAATTTCAATTGTGTATCCTGGAGGTGATCCAAAAAGTGAGTTGTTGAATAAAAGCGCAAGGAATTGAAATCGTTATTGACTCTGAAGTCTACTCAAGAACGTTTATTGAAACGCGACGAGCAGAGTGACGGTGTGGGGTGTATTTGGGGCACCACTGAGATCGTCATGGCCTAAAACTAACCTCACCTACTAACTGATAAGAAAGGAGGCTCTGTATGGCGCATAACAGCCCAAATGTCCCAATTTTTGAAAATTTTAGTAAACGATAACGAATGTCCCTATTATAGCACAAAGTCCAAATAATACTGTTCAACAATGACCCAATAAAAGCGATTAATTCACTAAAGCTTCCATAGCAGTAAATAATAAACGAACCTTATCCGTATAACAAAGGAATGGTCAGAAATGTAATTAAGTTTAGACCCAAATTCCAAACGTCAATTTCATTGGCATGACATCTTGACAAGCGATTCGATCGATATGAATCTCAATCACGTCAACTATTATTGTGTAATTTAATATGAACTATTGTTGTGTAGTTTCAATTATCCATCCTACGATACTATCCATTTCGTCTGATATTCCGTGTCAGTTTGGATGTTTGTTGCTCATGAAACGCACCACAAATTATTACTGGCAACACACACTGATTAAAGACTTTTGACTTTAAGCACTGAGGTATTTTGGAGGGTAAGACGCTGTGTATCTACCCCAGCTGAGTTGGATTCGACAATCGACCTCCGCCTCGAAGTTTGACCTGTCTAATCGGACCGTCTGTTCAGGATAGACATACTTGTCTACAACTTCGAGGATTCAGCCTCCAACTAATACTTACTCGCGAATATAGTCTCTATAATCTAATATAATTATGAGATAGTTCACATGACAAGAAAGTTTAAAATAATATTCGACGAGTATTATATAACAATGGTATATATTATATTACGGTTAAATTTAGGAATGCAGTTGAATTCTGTACTAAATATATTAAATCTAGCTCAGATATCATTTACGTATCGTTGGGAAAAGTGTGCAAATATTCTAAGTAAGTAAATCGAATTGATGAGCTAATTACAATCCACGGCATTCCGCACGTGAAAAAGAAACTGTTGGACACAGGTGTTCCGCCACGTGCTCCGTAATAAGTAGGTACTCTATACCCAAGAGTCCTATTAATCGGGAGGATTGCGATTAACTCATAGGAATTAAAAGGTCTCCAGTTAGATATTTTAGGAAACATCTTGTAAGAAACAACTTCACGGATTCACTAAAGGCGGTCCCAGGAAAGTATTTTTGGTTCAACTGTCTTATTATTATTCCTCTTTATTAATTAATACACTTATAAATCATATTTTAAATACATACCTATACATGAAAAATCATTATCATTTAAAGAATGTTAAATCGCTTCTTGAACGCATTTATAGTGGGTGCCTCTATGACTCGCCCTTCCTTAGACAGTCTCTAACAGTGTTTTATCTTTGTGGAAGTATGGGTCCCATACCACATAAACAAGATCCACCAGTGGTCGAATATTGGTTTTGTAGAGTGTGATAAATGTGTTTGGTTTGAGACATTTAAATGCTTTCTGCACTAAATAAAGTACCGAATTAGGTCTCTCTTGAACATGTGAAGTGAATTGCCCACTTCAAGTCACTTATGGTAACACATAATATTCTGTCCTCAATGGTAACACCCAAACAAACCTCTCTGTGGACTTTTGGTTATTTAAATAGTACTGTTTACAGGTATTATTCTTGCATAAATCTATTGTACGCATAGTATGTCAGTTCTACATGGCCAAGTATAGCGTCGGGATAAACATGAAATTAATGTTGGAGAAACTAAAGTTTTTTCCTTATACTCGCAACGCTCAACAACTGTCAAACTCAATAAAGCTGTCAATTCCCACTGCGTGATTTTTTTGGGAGAATAACATTGTTAAAAGTTTCGTTCCTTTGAAGCTTTTGACAATACTTAAATCGGTTTTAATAATATCTCATAACTTCAAACAAATCTTAGCTTCAACACTACTTTAACTTTCTTTATGACAAACAATGTGCAGGCCCTAGCTGATGCGTTCAATATCAAAATTCAAACTTATAGTTCTCCTAGACCCGGACCATAAACTCTTGAAGCAGGTCATAATTGAACAGCTGTTATAAAACTAACATGGGATTACAGAGTTATTTAGTAGTTGGTAGTATGAATTCCGCTCCAATATTGACCTGTTTTAAGAGTTCATGGTAAGCGCGCTGCCTTACACGCTCATGCTGTATCCGCTTGTCCTATACTTAATGAAACAAGAGTACAAGACTAATGATATAATTAATAAGATAAATCAGATAGTAACTAACACTACTAACAAATATATAGATTTTTATTATCTGCATAAATAAATGATTATATTATGTATGTGTATTATATTGACCATTTGAATCCTTAATTGTTAGTCATGTTTATAAATGATAGTCATACAGTCCAAAATTTATGAGGGCCATACACTTGGCCTAATATGAATAGCACCTTACTTATTGCATTGAATTTTGGAACAGAATATGTATCCACGTTTCTCGCTCTAGACTCACAACATAGTATATAGCAAAGTCGCTTCTCTGTCCCTATATCCCTATTGCTTGCTTAAATCTTTAAAACCACGCAACGGATTTTATTGCACATTTTTAACAGATAAAGTCATTGAAGAGGAAAGTTTATATGTATATAACATCATGCTACAACCAACTGGTGCGGAGCAGAAGTGAAAAATATTGCAGAAACAGGGTGACGCAAACGAAGTTACGAGGGTCAGCTAGGCGATACAAAAGTATTGAGCTGCGGACTATGTACGACTATGGGTGTGAAAAGTATTTGTTCAGAACTTAAATAAAAATTTGATGGTTTAGGAGTCGGCCTTACGCTCGAAAGGTTCAGAGTTCGAATCCTAGCCATTACTCTACTAACGTGAACCCAGTTCTAACACTAGCCATCGACCTTAGCTGGAGGGTTAGAGGAAATAATTTAGGTTGCTAACATTCTATGAAAAAAAAACAGTCCTAGCTTGTTGAGTTATTGAATTGGCTGACAAGGCAGCTAGCCAGAAAAAAAAAAGCTTTCGTCAGTTTTATACGAGAACCGCGAACCACTGACGCCGTTAATCGTATGTCCCAGTTCATTTTGGCACCCATATTTTACAATACGTTAGCACTTTGATATCGCCGACATAGATTGTCTTCAGAGGTTGCCTTCCCATAATAGTATCTATGTCGCAACCAACTGGTTAAAATAGCCATTCAATCAAACAGGTAACCCTTTGATTGAACAACGCCATTCAACCAAACGTCTAGCTTTTTAATTGGATATTATAAACGTTCACCACTACTGCTGATTCAAAGCCGCCGTCTAATTTTAATTAGGTCAGCGCTCACCACCGCGGCGCTAGGTGCATTTTGTTTTCAATATGGCATCAACTAGCCCGTGTTTATGATTGATTCCAAGATATTTTTCCAAAAAAAAAAATGAATACTGCTCACCCCGACTCAGTTAGGTTAAGTTACTTTTTATAACCATACGAAAAGTCCTTGTATATGTGATTATAATAAAAGGAAGTACAAAAAGTTTTCCTATTCTCTCAAATTAAATATTAAACTAATGGTCACCTTAATTAATTTGCCATTTAACCCGTCGGCTAAACGACGTATAGCCTTGTGATTAGGGCGTCGTTAGTTAAAGGGCTAGCTGTTTGATTGAACGGCTATTTTAACCAGTTGGCTGCGACATCTATATTGCAATTGTAACAAACATCCAAAACATCTTCGCAAAATGTCACGTTTATAAATATTACGAGTACAATAGAGTGCACATTAGTGCTCGGAATATGACATTAGACATTATGTACCACTTTGTCTGCGGAGATTAATATTAGAATTAAATTAACATTTTCTGTTAAAGGGGAAATCAAAACAAAATAAATAATTTTTAATTTACAGTACAGTTTTCGATTACATTTGCTTCCGATGTATTCATAAATGATATTCATAAATTAAAGTCAGTATATTCATGATTTATATAAATAAAATCTCGTTATCAAAAGAGACATTCGTTTCCGATCATTTAAATTATTAAATGATGGGAATATTAAATTGAAATATAAATTTAATAACATTGCTTCATCGTCGTAGCTTTGGTGTCAATCTATACATATCAATGTGCTACGAACTGCTACGAGATCTACACAATGATGAAATCATTTCAGATTGGAAAAAGCGAATGCTCAGACGGAACTTGAACCCCTCTACCAATCTAAATCGATTTAAATAGTAGTTTATGAAACATGGCAAATATAATGTATGTTCATGATATTATAAATACATTTCAATCAATAGTACATATCTGCATCCATGTCCGTATCATCGCAAACAAAATGCAGGAGGGTCGCCTTTGCTGGTGCGGTCATGTTCTGTGGCGACCTCTTGGCTACATGGGTAACAAATTTCTGGCCGTGCCGCCTCCGCGCGCCGGACCCCGATAGGAGGGGTAGACCCAAGAAGCTACTTGGCGTCTGCTGAAGCTGGCGTGCCGTCGTGGAGGATGACATGCGTACCAATGGGCTTACTATCATGGATGAGCAAGACCATGCGAAGTGAAAAAGAAATAGCCGGAAAGCGGACCCAGGATTCCGACATGAAAACTTCGGATGCGACTGGGTCAGCGCAAGGATGATGATGATGATGTCTGAATTAATAATAATAATTCAAATAATAGAAATTCAAATTAAAAGAGCGTCAAGTATGTATATTTATCTATTTAGTTGCAATTAATGTATTTGTATG
The DNA here is from genome assembly GCA_963691645.1 of Pelosia muscerda. Classification (NCBI taxonomy): domain Eukaryota; kingdom Metazoa; phylum Arthropoda; class Insecta; order Lepidoptera; family Erebidae; genus Pelosia; species Pelosia muscerda. Next base: position 16,780,912 of record OY829098.1, on the reverse strand, counting down.
TGGATTATTTTTTCCATTTTATTTTCTATTACCTACCTACTCAATCATAATCAATTTAATGAATGTACAAAATGTTCTTAAGAAATGAAGAAATAATAAATTACAATAGCTTACTTCTCATATATATATTTTTACAAGTTATTTAGGTACTGTCATAGAATTATGAGAGCAAATAAACGTTCATTCAGAAGCTTATAAGTACTCGGTTGACTGGCTACGTCATCCTGTTAGGACACGGCGTCGAACGACATTCACCGTCCTATTTCCAATTGCTATTGGCAATCGGCGCTTTAGAGATAATTTAGTGTAGTGAATGATTCGATATTCAATAGTTTCAGAGGAGACCCATTACGGAATATTCCGTACGAAATATGAATAAAAAGATGTCAAAATACACTTTTTTGAATGGGGAATGTAAGAATGGGCAGGTCCGGGTCACGTAACAGTAACTCAATCAGAAATGGCGTGAAGTCTAAAGTCTTTTAACTCATGTCATCATCACCATCCAAAGCGTAATTGAGTGTCGATTGGTATGCTGGTCATCTAACCTCCAAACCCTGAAAAAATAGCTTCGTTGAGTGGGTAAAATAGAGTAGGGAGGGAGACTAACTTGGGACTCACAGGGTGGTAAAGTCTATAATATTATAACATTTTAAAACAGTATATACTAAGCAGCAAAATATTACATTAACCAAAAACAAACTGTAAAAGAGATGTTAAAGTAAACAAACAAGTTAATAAATACTCATACACGGGGCATAAATAAACCTTCAGGGAGAAACAGCAGAATAAACAGCCGTGACCTTGACAACTTTGTATTTACATAGTTCCACTTCCAGCGACGTAATATGAAACAGTACAAAAAATGTGACTGAGTGCTTTACTAACGACTTTTCTGTGATGTTTTATGCTTATAGGGTAAAAGCCGGATAGTTGCGCCACTTTTCAACAAAGCTATATAATTAAGAAATATGTGCTTAATAAGAATATTGCAAGGTGTATATCAAATTATAGGTCTTTGAGCTACTATAGAAGCCTATTGTTAAGAACATAGTTATTATAGGTTTTGAGTAAAACCTGTTTTATTTGACCTCTCAAAGAGAGGATAGTTGCCCACTCTAGCGGATAGTTGCCTAACGTAAATAATACTTAAGAGGATACTTGCCTCATGCGGGGATAGACGCCTCACAATGACTTTTGATGAAAAACAAATTCATATCGATTTACTCAACCAGTCTTTATTATTTATTGCAATCTTTTATTAAGTTCTAATCAACGTTATCACTATCATCACTACATAGTATAAAATAAAGTCGCGTTTTCTGTCCCTATTTTTCTTGTGCCTTTGTATGCTTAAATCTTCAAACCTATGCAACGGATTTTGATGCGGTTTGTTTTAATAGATAGAATAGTTAAAGAGGAAGGTTTATATGTATATAACATCATGCTACAACTTAATTATTAATTTTATTTTATTAACCGGTAGAATGAACTCTAGGGTTACGTACGTCCATAGGCCATGGCAACCTCTTTTCATTAGGTGTATATCTGCCACTTTAAGTGGTATAAAAATAAAAATAATAAATAATCTGAAAAAAGTACTGACACAGGTTGGCCTAGAGCACACGACCTGAATACTTATTGTATTCTAGCTAAGTTACAGCCACAATGAATAAAAAACACAAATAGAAAATATTTGCCTTTGTTTGTGAAAGAATTTATAGTTGCAAATAGTTGCCCCCAGAGCAACTATCCGCACAAGTTTCTAGGGCAACTATCCTTTTTGGTACGGATACTTGCCCTTTTCATTTGTGAAATAAATAATAATTATTTTACAAAAATATGCAATAAACTTTGCAATGTAAAGCCTAATGCGCGCAAAGAAATAAAAGGTGGATTGAAACCACAATTAGTAATAAAAATATTCAACAGAAATAACTTAGCAATATAAGTTCGACACCTGTCGAAGATTCACCGCGGAAGATTTTCGCTTGCACGAGTGAAACGCTTGCGTCTATGGTGACGGTTAACGTGGCCTTGAGGTCTATGGGAGGTGTACTTACAACTATAGTAAAACGCTAATCCCACTTACATCCATAACATAGTGTATTCGAAACCGTGGCAAGTATCCCACTGGCGCAACTATCCGGCTTTTACCCTAGTAGCGTAATACGTCTTCACGGACGTGATGACACCATCGTCGTGGAAACGGATGTCCCGGATTGCATTCGAGACCGCAATGAATACAGAGTTCAGGGTCCCTTTTCCGGCTTTGCCTCCTCGACTTCGCATGATCGTGCGAGAGACCAATGGCACATGTCACCCTCCACCTCAAACTGTCATTCTTGAGTCTACCCCTCTTATCGGAGCCCGGCGGGGCGCCAATGTTACCCACGAAGCCTAGCTGTTTTTGCGAAACGTGTGTCTCCGGCATTTTGTCCTAGAATATTTTTTTACAAAGATTTACTAAAACCTGAGCACGGCCCTCACACCTGTCGATGTGCTTAATGAATAATCCTCCACCTCCATCTATAGATGTACCTATATAATCATCAGTTATCGCTACCTAGCATAATCTAAGGTCTGTACTACTCTAGTACCTGATACTGTTTTAAGGAAGTCAAGTATATTTTTTTTAATTTATTGATAAATTACACGTTATTTCTGTGCGATCTAAAAATATCCGTGGCATAGGTTGAAGACTACACTACACTACACTCGTTAGTCCATTGAGCCGCATTAGTTAGCCGTAAAATTGATCGGATTTCTAATAATAAGTTACTACCTAGATAGGATTTACGGTGATTAGTTTTAATTAGTATTTTCTTTTATAGATTCTTTATATACTTACTTGTACTAATATGTACTCAGTTATAAATGTCCGGGAGGCAAAATTTTGTAATACAGTAGCAGGCAGTTGTATATTCAGCTACAGTTCAAGTTGAATCCTGAATATTTTTTTTTTATATTGGATAAGTCAATAAGGCGTTAAATCGCTTGATGGTTAACTGAAGACTGTATCAGGATAGATAGCTGCCTCTGATATTCGGCTGCTTTAAGTCCGCGTATGGTATGTCCCTTAGTACCAGTAGTATTACTAACCAATTATACCAATTACTATGCACTGTAGTACCTAAATCAAAATTATTTTAGGTATATAGGTACCTAGAATAAATTTAATATACCTCACCCTCGGTAAAAGACCGAGACGGCCTAATGCTTTGATCGGTTCCAGTCCGACGTAACCGCCCCCGCTGCCTCCGTACCTAATGCAATTCATATAATGTTGTTAAATTAGTAAAAAAATATAAGTTTTCGAAATGGAGATACCGCTGACAATTTTAACAAAAGTGTGTTAGTTTTTTATCGCAATACTTTTTTGAGAATGTTTGGAATGTTTTCGGAATGTATCATGTATTAAACCCTTTAATAGCACAATTCACGCAATAATACTATTTATAGGATTCAAAAATCATGATACGTACCAAAAAATATTGCAGTAAAAAATAGCTCAATTAGTTAAACTGGTCAGTGTAGTAAGTATACCGATTTCGTTCTCGGGATCACCCTAACACCTCGTATGTTTAAAAATGAATCATGAATATTTAACCGTACCTATTTATAAAATAAGTGCTTGTATAAAGTTATTTACACAATGTTTTCGTGAAAAGTAATAACACAAAGTTATGTAAGCCGATTACTTGTTTTAAGACTCTCCCCTGTAAATATCGAGACCAATAACAAATTGATTCGTTTTCTTCTTGCCCAGGTTGATACCACTTAGGTGTATTTAAAATGAATGGATTTTAATAAAGTAAGAAAAAGAGAAGGTCACGAGTACCTATATTCTATTGAAAGACCAAAACGTATATTAATGCATGACGTCTGTGGCGTGATGCTAGTGAACGCGACTGCTAGGCAGGAGGCGCGGGTTCGATTTCCGTTCTGTGTTAATATTTGTGAGCATGAATATGAATATTGGCTTGAGTGTTTCTATGTATAATATTTCTGTATTTACTAAAAAGAAAGTAACTCAGTAGGTTTATACGCCTTCTAGATTCCATAACAAGCTAGTTATAATATGCCCATGGGAAGGGTGTAGGTGGCGTTTTATAGATAATCGTAGGATATTTAATTATAGTCTTATACTATTATTAATATTTTATTTTTACATTTTTGTCTTGGAAAACATTGTACTATTTCGTACTGTTATAAAGTAAAAATGTAGGTACTGTAATAAATCTATAAGCGAAACATTATTTCTCATGCTTTCCATAATTTAGGTTATTTCTGTAAATGTAGGTGTATTCTTAAATTATAGCAATGAACTAATAATGAACTGTATGTTCTGTCAGTTTTATGTTCCTGTCACTATTTTCAATAACTCTTGTTTTATATAGATATTAAAATGTCATTAACTGGCATGCATTTGAAATTTGGTTTCATAGGTATTTGATTGTAGAAGAAATACCTAAACTAAAAATAGATACCTATAGGTACTAAATAAAATGAATACCTCGTAAAACTTTATGAATGAAAACACTTTACGCATCCTAACAGTCACGAAGGTTATATTGAATCTGTTCCTGAATTACTCTATAAATACGATAGCATAGTTCGGTACTATTTGTATATGTAATGGTGCATACGTATGAATGCATCAAGTAATTTATAAAAAGACGTAAGCACGCCTTGTTTGTAAAATGGATCGTAAACTAGAAGCAGAGAGCTGAAATCAGCTTGCAGTTGTAACTATATGCAGTACGTAAATTATGAACCTTATGTCAACAACTGCAACGCTTAATATCAGATGCACCGATATCGGTACGGCCGACAGGCGGCGTTGTGTCGTAGTAATTCATCACGTGGCCACCCACCCCGTCCCCACACCGGCATTTACGCTCACGTAAGAAGCCGTTGAACCACACCCATGGCTAACCGCAAAATAAACAATTACAGAAGTACGCAACATTGACTCGCAACCTCTGCGATATGCAGGCCATGCTATGTGCTGTACCTAGCGATTTCTTTGGTGTTTGTTTTATCACAGTTAAAGACTACTTAGGGCGGCTGACGCGCGACCGGCGTTTTAACGCCGAATTTGGGGTCTGTCCGCCGTCTGCGCTTTCGGACGCCCTCTTTAAGACTGAACGAGTTTACTTGTGTTTTTACTATACACAGTGAAGTTTAGGTTGGGCCTGTTGCGTAGCGTGTGCGGTGTGGCACAGGCGCGGAGCTTGTCGCCAACGATCGATGCGGGCGACGACCTTGCGCGGTGAAATACCCGCCGTAACCCTCGGCTGAAACCAAATTCTGGCTAAATACACGGGAAGAACCTCCTAAGTCGATAGAACGCAGCATGCCAAAACGAGTTGCGCACAGACACGGAGTTAAAAAGTATCAACGCTCGCAGAGCACCGCGAGCCTAAAACTTCCGATATCCTGTTACACAGACTACCGACTGCCGTAGAGGAGCCCGTAAATAAAATTCAATGTCAACATAAAATATTTACTACGAAATATGGAGCTATTTGAAAATATAATTTTCAGTAGAAAGTAATTAAAAATCTTATATTAACATCCCACGTTATCCGTGAAGCAATTAGAAAGGGTTTCATTCCACTCACCGCCGTCGGCGCTAGACACACTGCGAATATACAAATCGACGTTTAATTTCATTTCCAGTAATAAGCTATGTCGCATAATGCTTTCACTAGTCTACGAAATTGTGCTGACAAATTAGGATATTCTATTTTGTTAATCGCTTGGTTTCTGAGTGATAGAATCCGTTAATAAATATTAAAGGCATTCAGTGAACGGATCGCTTTGAAACGACGCCGAGGCAATATTGACATTCACTGTTGACATTGATTGCTCTCGAAATCGAATTGAGATGAAGTTCCTATAAATTGACCACCTAAATTGGCTATCGTAGCTGAATACTTTACGTCTAGACAATCTCGTAATACAAATAAACCGTGATCTATTATTAGTCGACCATAATAGGATCACGACCTTCGGACAACTCTCTGTAACATATCAGGTTGCTTAATACAAGAATAATAGATGTTATTTCGATAAACCCTGTAACACAAGTCAAAGTTAATGGATAAATAGTAGTTATTTGCGTAAGTTGAGGCATCGGATAACTAATTTACTCGTAATTCTCCGAAAAGGAACAAAACCTCTAAATCGCAGCAAACAACACCTGGATAAATTCCTACGGAAGTTCCATCAAAAGCATTTATGTTTGGCGTTTATTCCAACCGTATGGTTGGAGTACACGCTACCGGCCACCGGCGTCGGTGCATAGACAAATTTTTACAAGTTCTGGCCGGCTATCGATTCGGTAAAAGTATTTTGGTGGATGGAAACTCAAACTCTAGGTTGATGAACTGCAATATAGAGAAAACGATATATCATTTATGTGTATTATTTAAATTTTGTGCTAAATTAACTGCTTTGTGTCTAAATAGTTACCTACAAGTTCACCGTTAATTTAAATTACCTTCAGTGAACCTGCTTACCCCGAAAAGTGTTTATTCAAATCAAGTTCCGCCATATTTCAAAAATGTATTTTAATATAGTGCCGACCTGTTGTTTTGGTTCAATTTATCAGGGTTATTCCATATTCAACCTCAGTAGTTGAGGATCCGAATACTCCAAACTTTCCATGGACTCACAGATTTGAAAATACGGGACCGCTTATTCTGGTTTTCGTATTAATGTATCACTCATTTGAGATTTTCACAAACTATTTTACTGTCACATATAAGTTTCGCATTTTTATAAATGGCAATATTATTATGCTCTAGCGAAATGTGGGTGCTAGCACCTCTGCCTACCCCTTCGGGAATACAGGCGTGGGTTTATGTTATATAGATTTGGATAAATTTCGAAATATTCTGTCGATCTGTCTACGAAACATTATTATTATTATTATTAGAACATTGCGATGAAACCTTGGTACACAGGGTCACAGCATATCAGATATTCGTTACGATTTTATTTAAGAACAACACTTACAATCGATGTAACGCCCCGACTTATTTATAATATAAATAATAATTGTTCCTTTTTTGAATGATATACATGTATGAAATAAATAATAAATCAAATTAGCTATTTATACATAGGTATAAGTATTATAAACTACAAGCGTATTAAGGAGGTTATCACTAGCAAACTTAAACTAAACGTAATCTGGATGTTATTAACTAGGTATGCGTTTTAAAATTAAATTTCACTAATGACTAATGCATGTCCATACTTACAATCTAAGGCAGCTGTCGAAAAGAAAATGATAGGCAATTGATCGATTTATCTTCTTTCAAGACCTGTTTTGTAGTCTGTAGGACACTTCACAAAGCGTGTGTAACCCGTCAATAAAGTACGACATTACTGTAGTATATGATATCGAAAATAAAAACATAGGTATGCGTATATATTCATATGCGTAAGCTCTCAAAAAGAAAGACGGACGGACGGACGGAATGGACAGAGTATAACTAATTATTAGAACAAAACTTCAATATTTAAGAACTGTAGGTAGACCACTGACACGAACCAATTCTCTACATAATATCAGACTTTTAAGAGATGAAATACATTTTTGATTATGGCTCTTTGACATCAAACATACGATAATCTCAATAGGCAGTAAATTAGGAAGTCTTTCACGGTATACGTACATAAATTAATTAATATGCTACCGCGGCTTTGTCTTGTAATTTGGGATTTAGGCGACAAAACCTTATTCCTCTTTATATAATAAACATAAAGAACAAATTAAGCTTAAACCTTCTTTGAGAATAATCCAATAATTACAAAGTATTTCAAGTTAAGGAATCGTTTACTGGTGTTGCTGTAATAAACGTACTTTTCTGTGTACTATCAAGTTGGAGGGAGGTTACCATGTGAAACACTGATCCTGACTCCGTAATCCGCACATAATTCGTACGATAATAGTACCCAATGACAACCAGACCTATTTAGCGGTTCCAACGTGAATCCAGGCGTATTCGTGTCGGTTAGAAATGCCTCTCGCCTTAGCAGAAGCAGGCTTGGGATACTGAAAGACACCACACGCCTCTCCAAACTCAAATTTCATGCCAATACTATCTGCGATATACGCACGTAACTTAATTAGGTTCACTTGAGCAGAGCACCGTCTTGCTGGTTGGTTAGATCCCGATTGGTTGTTGGTTCGGTACCTGTTGGGTTGATATTCTAGACGGAGGTATAACTCGGTGCTTCCTAGCCTATATGTTTAGAGATACAGGTAGGTACGACATACGTACGAGAAATTACTAAAATGAAGCTATTGCTGCTAGTGCATCAACATGAACAGTTATCAGAGTGCCCTTTACAAAAGCTACTATATTTAATTGTTTCAGTTAGTCGAGCGTTCGATTGCAGGATTTCGAAGGATCTATAGTTACCGACGGGAATTAATTTTCGCAGCCTAATCGGTTTCCGCCGAGAGACAGACAGTAGAACGTACGTTCCAACCAGATGGAGTACGCTCTATTTCTACAAATTGTACTCAGGCACCTGTCAGTGAGTGGTTTTCTGCAAGAAATTATATCAAAATTCTAACCTATGTAACCTTTACATATTTGTGAATTTGTAATATTGTATTATTAAAATACAAGACTCACCCTTGAAACCCTTCACAACAATTCCGTAGCGAAACCAGGGTACTATTTAATTTGAGCCATCGTTAATCCTGACTCACAAGGATTTGAAAACTTCATATTTTGGGTAACCCTTGCAAATACAGCTCTATATTAATTTTGTAATGTAAATTCTTTATTCTGTAAATCCAGAATTTTTGAGACTGTCTGTTAGTACGTACATACCTACATAGATATGAAGCAGGTTATTTAGAACTAAGCACTTTATTGGTAATTTTGCTAACGTAGATAGATAGTTACCTTTATTTTATATTATTTGTCGTTTTTCGCCATTGCTATTATTCGCCATTTCATATTGATTAGAACGGTACACTGACAGTCTCTGTGGCGTAACTGCATTGAACACGACCACTACGCAGAGGGTACACGTTCGATTTCCGCTCAGTGCACATATTTTTTGTGTACATTAATACGGCTATTTGCATTGGTCTAGTTGCCTCGCCTCGGAGGGCACGATATGCCGTCGGCTCGGTCGTCACTAGAACATTTATGGCAGTCGTTGGGGTAGTTGGAACCCTAAAAATACCACAACTCGTCTAACTGTAATGCATCGATATTACCACTAGGTTGTGGAGGTGAGATAGCAGTTGCTTCACGGAAAATATCGAAGTTTAGCTGAACCCGTAGTTAGCGGAAAAAGAAGACCTCGGACTCGAATATGATAGCTTCGGATGCGACTGGGATTAAAGTAAGGCAGAAGTAGATATTAATTAGATCGGCGACAGTATCAGTATGGGGACGTCAAGCACAAAAATGACAAACCTTTTCCCACAGCGCAAAACAATAGCTTTGTAGATAAACTAGCAGGCTCTTAAGCCCATGTCAATGGCTTATAGACTACAACCTCATAATTTTTTAGTTCCTAGCATTATCTTGACCACAGACAAGTCACAAAATGTACCAACTCTTTTCGCTCAGTACGCGTCTTTTGAATACCGGGTGCCACGGCGGCGGAGGAGCTCCTACACACCATATTGAGCAAACCAATTCATGCGCGCCAATGCCTAGCTTTGCTCGCGTTTACTTTAGTCATACCAAACTCTCAATAATATGGTCAATTCAATAACTGTACTATAGTTGATGTAAGCGGCCCGAATTTTGTATGATATCTATGCAATATTTTTGACAGTGGGTTTTATTATCAATATATCGGAACGTGTGCTGTTAGCCTAACATTATATAGCTACGTTTATTTTTCCTCTTCGCACTGAGAACCAACGATAAATTTACAACAATAAGAACCTTAATTTGGGGTTTATTACTTGGGAGAATTCGAGGTAGGTACGTGAACGAATGCCTCACAAAATTTTATACACCGTCTAGCAATTAAAGCGGAATTGTGTTTCTTGTAGATTCCGGTGGATTCAATAAGTGGGTGTCATTTGCATTTCACTGTTATAACATTTCAAACATCCAGGTTGGACATATATTATATTGAAGTTATTATAATAAAATTGAGAACGAAGTCAACTAGCTTGGTAAGTACAATCAAGAAGAATATTAGTTATGTGTCATAAAATGACTGTCCCTATGTCATTTGTTATCCCGAATATGCAAGTTTAGTAGTCCAAAAACGTTTACTATACAGGGCCCTAGCAATACCTTCGAGACACAAATTAATATCGGGAGAGACTAATGTTAGTTTTCTACTCGGGGTTTTGAGGTCAGATGGCAGACGCTCGCGCAAATTCGACTAAGCTATCAAAATTAGTAAGTAGCCCCTGGCTTCAAAACGACCATTGGACGCAACAGAAATTCTTTTGGGAGGAGGATTAGATGTCCCAAATAAGATATATTTGGGACTTTTACTTCATGATAAACCATAAGCCGGGTAATAATATCTTCAAAGGTTTATCGTATTTCTTTGCGCATGACTATTTCCTTTTCTTATACCTCTATAAATTGTAAGTATATGACGATAGAGACGCCATTAACGCCAAAGTGTACAATTTTTTTTCATGAGCCTGTGGAAATGGTACTTTACTGGCCGGATCTTTCTAGGCTCGAGATCATGACCCTGCTTTTGCTATGCACAACGCAGAACACTCCAGAACTTTATACTAACTAGCTCGGGCACCTAATAGAAATAAGTTCTGCATAGTTTATAATGAATCTTTGGTAATAGATGCGTAAATAAATATATATTTTTTAAATGATATTATTTAATCAAAATAAATATTACAGCTGTCATTCGTCACCTCTGCCAAACTGCATAACAGTTTGTTGGCAGCTGCATCTCCCGTTTTACATCAATAAGCTTATATTAAGTACATCATAATTGAATACCTATATAATATCAGTTTATTTAAAATAATTATAATTAATTTCGTTAGTTAATATAATTTTTTGGTTAATATAAACCTCGGTAGCCTAGTGGTATGGGTAATGGACTGCTGAGACGAGGTCTCGGGTTCGATCCCAGGTTACCATGACACACACCAATGACTTTTTGATGCTTTTCAAAGTTATGGGTGTATTTATCGCAGGTTTATAAGTGCCCGGTTAATGGCAATAGGCTCGCCACCTATTACATTCGGACCTAAAACATAAACTGGCGAAACGTGGGTGCTAGCACCTCTGCCTACTCCTTCGGGGATAAAGGCGTGAGTTTATGTAATGTTATGTTATAACTAGATACTACACAGATATGTTGTGGTGCCTGCCCACATTTAGCTTAATACTAAGGAATGTTGCATTTCATTATTTTTGTGATAGGTACATACCTATGCACACGCATCCACACAGCCACAAATAAATCAATAGATATAGCACAACACTGCAGGTTAATACCATGCGATCCAAGAGAAATTTCTTTGTTTTATTTTTAAAAGATCTTTTTGTGACACTACTAGTTAACAGAGGAAATGGCAAACTGTTGAAAATATGTGGAACCATATAGCTTCTATTCCTTTCCCCAAAGTAATTCTGGCATTTAGGTTTTTCGAACACATTAGTATTAATTCTCCCCGGGCGTGTCTTGTAAATCTTAAACTCGTCACTACAATGTTGCTCCGTTGCTAAAAGAAGCTTAATGTACTCGTGTACTGGGAGTATTATACATTCAATGAACAAATGTTCGTAATCAGTTCCCTTACAGCGATGTTTGGTGTTTTCATCAACTAATAGTTTCATAAACCTGATTTGTAGTGACTTAATTTTATTCAAATGTGACTTGAATGTACGCCCATACATAGTCAGCCCGTATGACAGCATTGAATCTACCAGCGCATAATAAACAGTATACTAAGTACTGATTTAAGGTGGTGGAACTTCACAAGTACTGTCCTTAGCCTATCGCTCAGCATTGTTATATGTGGCTCCCACGAGAATGTGGAGTCTACAGTTAATCCTAGGTATCTATACTCAGTGACCACCTACTTACTATAAAATATACAAGTAGATTGTCTTGAATAGCCCGAATTCATTAAAAAAATGTACATTAGATTGACATTTCTATTTGAAAATTTTGTTATATCCTTGTTGCACTAACCCAATTAAATTATCGACAACTTTGGTTCTGTGACGTTCAGTCGTGGACCAAAATTATTAACGAAAATATGAAAATAAATTTGCTGTCACTCTATCCTCTTTATCAAATTTCTAGGATGTATCATAATGGTCATATCTACTTATAAAACTGTGTGTTTTAACTTTCTGTCAATAAAACAAGCAAAGAAAGTTAGAGCATGTGAAGGTTTAACTGTAGGTCAAATTCTTTCTGCAACAAAAATAAAAATGAAATAAAGCTGCTAACCGTTTGATAGTTTAATCCATTTTGCATTTCTGGTATTGATATCTATTCTGAAACACGTCAAAATAAAAAAATGAAAATGATACCTGTATATTTCACACGTTGCGTTCATTCTTATAGGTACAAATAACTTAATGTAATTTTAGCTCACGTCATGTAATGAATACTTAAATAAGCAAAAATTTGTACTTTATCCTCAACAAAAGTTAGAGAAAATTTGTAGTATAATACTGCTAAAACAGCTTTGAGGTTGCACTTAGCGCCCGTGTCGGCCTGCCAGGAATTTATGCAAAGTGACTCAAACAATAAATTTCGGACGAAGTTTGCAGATTAATGAAAATTGAATGGCTTTGTTTAGATTATCCTGTGTGTTGTAGTAAACACTTTGATAGTGAGTAAGTGCTTTATGAATTACTTGATGAGAAGTTCATTTCAAATTGGTTTCAGGATATACTTAACTTGAATTACTAAGTTACTGTTTCGTGTTTAAAAATTAGGCGAATAAGAGAAAGACAAGTAGAGACAAAATAATAAGAATATTTAAGTACATCGAAGAAATGATAAAATCTGTGGCTCGCCATTACATATTATTAAAACGACCTAGTATAGCGGAGCCCTAGGGCGCCGTATTTCGAGGCTAATCACTATTTCCGAAATCCCGGGCTCGATTCCATCTCTGTAGAAGAAATTTAAGCATGAATATTATGAGCAGATTTATTTTGAAATAATGTTTGTCGATTGCGTTTATGTCTTGCAAATCTCCGAACTGTTGCGTTGAAATACCAGTTACTGACGTATTTCTATTACCAGTATTTGGTAGAAATTAATCAATATCGTCAACGATATCTAGGACACACCAATCTAGATGTCACTTAAATGTCATTGTTACAACTGAACGGTGTTGTTAAAAAATGATCAATGATCATGCGATCTGTCCTCACATTTGACTATGAATCGAGATTCGTACTTAAGCGGTTTGAATCCCGCTCAAGTACAGGCCCTGGTATTTATGACGCTCTCCAACTCTCTAATCCTGCAGCAGATCAACTGAAGACGTAGCAACCTTGGATACGATATTGTTTTCTTTGACTGTGTACTGTGTATACGATGGTTTGTAATTGTAATTTTATAATTGCAATGAAACCATTAGGAATTGGTTTCATTGCAATTATAAAATTTGTTATAGTTATTATAGTTCTTCGTAGTATGTTAGCAAACAAGTAAGCAGCCGCCTGATGTTAATGAATAGGTAACTGCCACGTCAGGTGTAAAGCTCACACGTTACCCGCCTTCGTTTTGCATAGATACATAAACAGCAATCGGCAAAGCCAATTTTACACATACATTGGTCGAGGCTCTGCTATCATTATTAACGAGCTCATACAACAGCAAAGGGAACGTATCGGGCAATCTGCCAACAATCCTAATGAGGTGTAACAACTGCTATGAGTATATCTACCATTTCTCAGCGGAATGTGGGCTCAGTTGACCAAAAATTCATGTATGTATATTTCGTGAGGGAATATCCATAACTGTTTGAAAACATATCTTATTTCCTTATCTAATTCTTTTTTTGTGGTCGCTAATTTTGTATACTTATGAACGATTCAAAAATCAAAAATATCTGCTACGAATGAATGAATGATAGCATAACATTGTTAATTTTATTAACGTCAAATCTACTTACACGTTCGCGGACAGTCTCAGTTCAAATTGTGTTTAGAATGACACAATAAATTGCCATACAAATAGGTATATTTGGCGTTTTATTACGTTGTCTACACTATCTACACTAATATTATAAAGAGGAAAACTTTGTTTGTTTGTCTGTTTGGTTGTAATGAATAGGCTCAAAAACTACCGGACTGTTTTTAAAAATTCTTTCACCATTCGAAAGCTACATTATCCACGAGTAACATAGGCTAAATTTTATTTTGGAAAAAAATAGGGATCCGTAAAATATTTGGGTTTTTCGGACACAAGGTGTAAAAAATCAACCAGAAAACTTACTTATTTTGCGTACGCTGTCTAAACTAGAAAAGATAGAACCATAAAATGTTCTAATTAATTGGAGATCTTATAAATATATACATAAAAGTCCGCGACACACTATACCTATCTATGTCGAGTGAGGCACAACAACCATTTTTTTATTTAAAAATCTTAATTTTTTTTTGGACTACATTTAAACGTATTTATTTTACTCATGCTATTAATCCTTATCAAAATAAATTATTTCATCACTAAGTACAGTTTATGTAGATAATATTTGGTATTTAAAAGACTAAAATTAGACGTTTGGTTTTGAAGTTATGGCGAAATTATTATATATAAATTAGCCGCGATATTTTGTAGGGCGGAGGTACTTCTCCAGTCGGACTGCTTTACAAGATAACGTCATGACCAAAAGTAGTAAAAAAATCAACAAAATTCAAAATTCAAAAATCATTTCTGTATAGACCATTAAACGGCACTTACAAAACGTCAATATCAACAATCTATATACATATATAATTGCTGTTCGTTAGTCTGGGTAAAATTCGAGAACGGCTGGACCGATTTGGCTAATTTTGGTCTTGAATTATTCGTGGAAGTCCAGACAAGGTTTAAAAGGTGAACAAATATGAAAATACTCGGAATAGAGCAGCGGGAACGGGATCAGAAGTCCACGCGGGCGGAGCCGCGGGCAACAGCTAGTGTTCTATATAGATGTTTATAAGACAATATGACACAACCGTGTAATCACGTCAACGTATCCGTAATGTAGAGACACGGTGTGGCGCGGAGGGCGTATATACACGGTGTGCGTGTGTGTATTATCGCGACGTATAGTCAAACCACGCACATTTTGGAAACGATTAAAACAAAGTTCACGTGTCAGTAAAGTTTTGAGCTTTCAATATGTTGTGACACAAGGTACCATATAACGAATTTTTGGATTAAACTTGATCGGATATCAACGCTCTGCGTTTATAAAATTCTATTTTTGAACGTTATCATACGTTGTGCCGTCTCAAATAATGATGTAAGTACTATTACGTTGAGTCCGTGAAAGTGTTAACCTAACTTTCAAATCGGTTTTAATCGGCGCTATTGGAGAAGAAATGGCCCAAACTCCATTGATACATCAATTGTGCAGCCTAAGCTTGTGTAGTTACGTACTATTCAACGCATTGCATAGATGCTACTCATCGGTACCTCTCTCAATGTTTGTCACGTATTAGGGAGACAACCTGCGGTGGATATTATTTTTTTTATTACGAATCATTTTAAAGCAAGTACATTTTTCTATATCTACACTTTTTAATTTTTGCGCATACATTGACATACATTAACAATATATAATATTCAAACTTATTTCACGGTACGCTGTATCTGCTGCATGCGTTTACAGTTGACGTATGCGGTGGTCACATCTGAAATGCCGACTGATATACCCACTACGCTGATTGCATATCAACTAGGGTGAATTTACCGCGCGTATAGATGCCATCATTGATATCAATAAATATTTGAGTAGGTAGTAGGTACCTTTAAGATGGATGACGTGAAGTGCCAAGAGTCACTGTAAGATCATTTCTAAATAATTATTATCTTACCGTTTGTGCGCCATCGAACATACCTGGGAAATGAAATAATCAAATTATTATATTGACAGTAAAAATATAGGCAAAATATCGAAACATCTTAACATCTTCACAAACATTCACATTTAGAATATATGTGATTTGATGGACAAACATCCAGAATATAGGCGATGTCTTTATAGCAGGTATGTGCCTACAATTGAAAGGAAAACTGGTAATCCAATCTCAAAAATAATAGGTACGATTCGGTAAGTATAATAGAAAACTTATTTATATCAATTTTACTGATAGGTAGATACCTCTATACCAAATATTATTCATATACGCCACATTATCTACCAAATCCATTTTCCGCATTCAATCTCTCCTAGCTACTTAACCAAAAACCGGCCAAGCGCGAGTCAGACTCTTGCACCTAGGGTTCCGTAGAAACGTAGACGTAGACGTTTTTATTTTTATTCGTTGCTGACCTGAGTTTTCTATATGAATTTCAACTTGATACCTAAACGCGATTTTGAAAACTTTCCTGACAGACAGACAGATAGACGAACAGACGGATAACAAAGTGAAACTATAAGGAATCCGTTTTGTGCTCTTTAGATACGGAACCCTAAAATCAATAATATTTAAATAGATAATCAAATCAAATGCAGTGTGAACTACAAGTATTACCGTATTATTGGCAAAATGTTTCACACTTCAATCATCATAAATAGTTCATAGTGCTTTTCGATGTATTCATCCATAGTGCGTTTTCATGTCATATAGCGAACACTCGTAACATTAAACTTTGAAAAGCAAACAAATACACATATCTAACGTATGAATAAATGAATAAATGAATAAATGAATAAATGAATAAATGAATAAATGAATAAATGAATAAATGAATAAATGAATAAATGAATAAATGAATAAATGAATAAATGAATAAATGAATAAATGAATAAATGAATAAATGAATAAATGAATAAATGAATAAATGAATAAATGAATAAATGAATAAATGAATAAATGAATAAATGAATAAATGAATAAATGAATAAATGAATAAATGAATAAATGAATAAATGAATAAATGAATAAATGAATAAATGAATAAATGAATAAATGAATAAATGAATAAATGAATAAATGAATAAATGAATAAATGAATAAATGAATAAATGAATAAATGAATAAATGAATAAATGAATAAATGAATAAATGAATAAATGAATAAATGAATAAATGAATAAATGAATAAATGAATAAATGAATAAATGAATAAATGAATAAATGAATAAATGAATAAATGAATAAATGAATAAATGAATAAATGAATAAATGAATAAATGAATAAATGAATAAATGAATAAATGAATAAATGAATAAATGAATAAATGAATAAATGAATAAATGAATAAATGAATAAATGAATAAATGAATAAATGAATAAATGAATAAATGAATAAATGAATAAATGAATAAATGAATAAATAAATGAATATAATCCTAATTTAAATTGTCCTAATAAGTTAGGTATAATTTTCTTTATCATAATAATAGTGTGCCATAATTGGTTTTTAGAATACTGTGTTATTATTATTAACCATAAATATTGTATATCCTAATGTTTTTATTCATAACTTGTAGTTGTAGTAGTTGTAAAGCATATTGTTTGTTTGTCTAATAGTTATTTGGCATAATGATCAAAAAGCAAAAAGGAAACTAACTGTACGAATAATTATGTAATTCTATTTAAATAATAATTTTTTAACAGACAGTGATAGATTTATTGAGAAAGCCCCTGATACCGACTTTGATAGATTAGGTTAGAAGTGGTTATTTTTTTTTTAGAAACATGTAGAACTTTATTTAGGCAAATGAGCATTCTGAATTGAAAATATATGGTTACGCGTCGTAATGCTTAAGTAACCTTAACTAATAATTATGTAATACCATTTAAATAATAATTTATTGTAAAGCCCCTGATTCCGACTTGGATAGATTAGATTAGAAGGTTAACATTTATTTGAAGCATATGAAGGATGGAAATTACCATGATTATACAATCACACTTATACCTGCCACAAAGCACGGCAGCTTAACTACATAATCGCGAACATCAATATTCAAGACAATTTTACAGAAAGAATGCTGCGAATATTGCTATCGCAAATGAATTCTCACAAAACTAATATCTCTAAAACCAATAATCTTTTAGTTTCAGGACTCTGAAGCAGTAGCACATGAAATACTGAAACGCAGTTTTTCTGGCAACCCACAGAGACGACGAGGAAGACGTTCAAAAATCGCGTATGGCACCGAAAGTGAAGGAGAAATTCAAACATCTGAAAAGCAAACTAGATACTTACAGGTTGAATTTTGGGATCAAACTTGTTAAACATTCAAATTTGGTAACTTTATTCAATAGATAAGTATCAAGTTACATCATATTCACATCATAGAAAAAGCAACATTAAAGCGAAGAAAAACCCGAAGTCCGGACATATTTTTCACAGAATCCACAGAGACGATGAGAAAGACGTTCAAAAATCGCGTATGGTACCGAAAGTAAAGTAGAAATTCAAACAACTGAAAAGCAAACTAGATACTTACAGGTTGAATTTTGGGATCAAACTTGTTAAACATTCAAATTTGGTAACTTTATTCAATAGATAAGTATCAAGTTACATCATATTCATATCATAGAAAAAGCAACATTAAAGCGAAGAAAAACCCGAAGTCCGGACATATTTTTCACAGAATCCACAGAGACGACGAGGAAGACGTTCAAAAATCGCGTATGGTACCGAAAGTAAAGGAGAAATTCAAACAACTGAAAAGCAAACTAGATACTTACAGGTTGAATTTTGGGATCAAACTTGTTAAACATTCAAATTTGGTAACTTCATTCAACAGATAGTATCAAGTTACATCATATTCATATCATAGAAAAAGCAACATTAATGCGAAGAAAAAACCGAAGTTCAAACATATTTTCCACATAACGAACACCAATGGGAAAGAGCTTGTAAAATAAGGAATATTGTTTAATTCTTAGTGCATTGTATTTTTAAGACGAACAAACGTGGAAAGGGTAGATGTGCAACAAATATGTAAAATTTTGAGGTTATGTTGGCAATTAACGTAAAAACAGACGCAGTTGACTTACGCGTTAATGTGTTTAATCTACGATCGCTTCGGGCGAACGGACGCTGATAGCCGAGCGACGCAGACGACGTGTTTTCCAACCAGAACCTCCTGCCCCACCGCCGTCTCCTCCATTCTGCCCCTGGTGGGGTACTTTCAAATTTCTCCTATGCACATTTAATTTACCTACTCCAGATAGCGAGCACGTGATAGTGCAATACGTGATACTGCCAACCGTAGCGCCCAACATTTTTATTTTTACCTTTGTAGTGTATAGTAATTTTTAGAGTTCAATAATGTTAGTACCGTTAGATTTAGAACCATCGTGAAAGATTTTCTTTTTGATATTGTGGAGTTGTCTTGCAAACCAACTCAACTCAAATCAACTCAACAGGCTCTTGCAAGGCTGCTCCACAGGTCTAATACGAATAAAATTAATACTATCTCCAAGCTAAAAGCCAAAACAAATACAAAAAGTATATATAACACCGATAATACCTATTACTGTATATTGTGAACACTTGTGCGCACCCATGCAAAGGAAAGAGGCGTGACGTTATGATGTGAACATACATGTATAATGTTATTGGTTTAAGAGCTCCATGGCCTGTTTCTGGAACACCTCATCATATTTTTAATAAATTTAAATGATACCACCATTCGAACAAAAGAAAATAATTTTGCGAATTTGTCCACAGGTGATTGAGCTAGTCGCGTACAAGTATAAAAAACAAACATCCGAATTGAAAACCTTCTCTTTTAGAAGTTGGTAAAAAAATTATGTCAACTGTCCATAAAGCGGTAGGAATACGTGTCAGCTGGTGACTTGAATATGTAAACAAAATAAATACATCAGCCGTTTGCTCTCGGCTGAAAAGTGACTAAATTACAGATGAACCAAAGTATCGAACC
Organism: Pelosia muscerda; assembly: GCA_963691645.1. Lineage (NCBI taxonomy): Eukaryota > Metazoa > Arthropoda > Insecta > Lepidoptera > Erebidae > Pelosia > Pelosia muscerda. Next base: position 16,760,831 of record OY829098.1, on the reverse strand, counting down.
AAAAGTAACGTTAGCTACCGATAGCACGGTGGAAAATGCTTCGGCTGGTGACTTGAATAGAAAAATATAAGTTCAGTCATTTTCTCCCGTCTGAAGTTTAGCCAAATTAGTGGACCTAATATCTAGAAGGAAACAAAACGTCAACTACCAATAGCACTATGGAAATTTTGTCATGATGTGCTGATGCACTGAACATCTGGTATGAATGGCTCTGAAATTTCTGCGAATATTGCTATCGCAAATGAATTCTCACAAAACTAATAATCTTTTAGTTTCAGGACTCTGAAGCATGTACATGAATACTGAAACACAGTTTTTCTGGCAACCCACAGAGACGACGAGGAAGACGTTCAAAAATCGCGTATGGCACCGAAAGTGAAGGAGAAATTCAAACAACTGAAAAGCAAACTAGATACTTACAGGTTGAATTTTGGGATCAAACTTGTTAAACATTCAAATTTGGTAACTTCATTCAACAGATAGTATCAAGTTACATCATATTCATATCATAGAAAAAGCAACATTAATGCGAAGAAAAAACCGAACATATTTTCCACATAACGAACACCAATGGGAAAGAGCTTGTAAAATAAGGAATATTTTGTAATTCTTAATGAATTGTATTTTTAAAACGAACAAACGTGTAAAGGGTAGCTATGTGCAACAAATATATAAAATTTTGAGGTTATGTTGGCAATTAACGTTAAAACAGACGCAGTTGACTTATTCGTTAATGTGTTTAATCTATGACCACGATCGCTTCGGGTGAACGGACGCTGATAGCCGAGCGGCGCAGACGACGTGTTTTCCAACCAGAACCTCCTGCCCCACCGCCGTATCCTCCATTCTGCCCCTGGTGGGGTACTTTCAAATTTCTCCTATGCAAATTTAATGTACCTACTCCAGATAGCGAGCACGTGATAGTGCAATAAGATGAAATGACTATACTGCCAACCGTAGCGCCGAACATTTTTATTTTTACCTTTGTAGTGTATAGTAATTTTTAGAGTTCAATAATGTTAGTACCGTTAGATTTAGAACCATCGTGAAAGATTTTCTTTTTGCAATAGCACTATGGAATACTACTACCAATAGTATTCCATAGTCATTCAGTCATGTCATGATTTGCTGATGCACTGAACATCTGGCATGAATGGCTCTGAAATTTCTGTGAAATAAATTCGTAAGAAACACCTGTTTAATTACCGGAATCATTGTAAATGTAAAGCATATGAGGGGTTGAAATTATATTTCATGATTTCGAAAGGATGGAAATTTCCATTATTATACTATACAATCCCACTTATACCTATTACAAAGCACGGCAGCTTAACTACATAATCACGAACATCAATATTCACGACAATTTTACAGAAAGAATGCTGCGAATATTGCTATCGCAAATGAATTCTCACAAGACTAATATCTCTAAAACTAAATAATCTTTTAGTTTCAGGACTCTGAAGCAGTACCTAGTACATGAATACTGAAACGCAGTTTTTCTGGCAACCCACAGAGACGACGAGGAAGACGTTCAAAAATCGCGTATGGCACCGAAAGTGAAGGAGAAATTCAAACAACTGAAAAGCAAACTAGATACTTACAGGTTGAATTTTGGGATCAAACTTGTTAAACATTCAAATTTGGTAACATTATTCAATAGAAAGTATCAAGTTACATCATATTCATATCATAGAAAAAGCAACATTAATGCGAAGAAAAACCCGAAGTCCGAACATATTTTCCACAGAACCCACAGAGACGACGAGGAAGACGTTCAAAAATCGCGTATGGTACCGAAAGTGAAGGAAAAATTCAAACAACTGAAAAGCAAACTAGATACTTACAGGTTGAATTTTGGGATCAAACTTGTTAAACATTCAAATTTGGTAACATTATTCAATAGAAAGTATCAAGTTACATCATATTCATATCATAGAAAAAGCAACATTAATGCGAAGAAAAAACCGAAGTCCGAACATATTTTCCACATAACGAACACCAATGGGAAAGAGCTTGTAAAATAAGGAATATTTTTTAATTTCTTAGTGCATTGTATTTTTAAGACGGACAAACGTGTAAAGGGTAGATGTGCAACAAATATATCAATTTGAGGGTTAAGTTTGTGCAAAATCCAGCACTGACGGGTTAAGTATTTGACACCTACAGAAATTTGTTAAATTGCTCTGCATGGATTCCGAAATTTTGTAATAACTTAGACATTATTACCTATAATGTGTATACACCTAGCGCCCAACACAATAACACTACAAAAACAATGTATATATTAAATAGATATTGCGTGACACGTCTAAAATATTATCCACCGTTATTTTCAAGAACCTAACTTTTCTCAAAGAATTCTAACCCAACCGAACTATTACGAAATACACACAGCGAGTGTAAGTACCTACCTAAGCCTATTTTTTTATTCGCTTAGCCACTTCATGCCACTTCATCTTTCTGAACTGTTTCTCATACTCTTGTATGAAAAGTTAACCTGAAAACATTACTAGTATACCAATCTCAATCACAGAGAAGCGGTTTATCATTTTTATTTTCAGCTGTCTACAATACTGTGCGTTCTCGTTGAAAACATTCAAATTAAGAGTACAAAAATGATTAAGTATGAATAAATTCTTAACTACCGTAGTTGTTTATTTTTGCACAACAAGATTTCACTTCAAAAATTAATCTGTCGAAAAGGAAGACTCCACATATTACCAATAAACTGAAACTTCCCTTTTAACCGTACCTACTTACCGATAAGGCACAATATATTTATGAGTAAACATAATTCCGTGATATATGTCTACCAACAGGACCGAAACATCAGAAGCTTTTTCGAGTCACCTCACATTATTACAACATTGTGTGCTTGAATTTTTTATAAACACTTATGAACGCGCAACAAAGTTGTTGACGCTTGGCTCTATGTTATGTATAATACAGTACTTTGTGTCTTCAGAACAAGATACATTTTGGGCATGATTTTACACAATGTAAATTTTAAATGCTTGTTTGGGCGTGTTATTCTTGTACCTAGTTATTCCTCATACATACCTTTTGTATAATTTGCACTTGACTGATAAGTATCTGTTATGTATCGTAAAACGGCGTGAAAAGGATTAAAGGAGGAATAAAAACAAAATGCTCATTTAACAAAAATGAGGAATGAGCATTTTGAATATGTCTTACAAAATTTTAATTTTATAACTCTATGGGTATACAGATTAATGTATATTTATACTACAAAAACGATTTACACGGTATGGTTCAAAGTTTATAACCAAACGTAACAAAACTATGTACCCCAAACCAGTTTCAATAGTAAAAATAATTTAAAGAAAAACAAAAAACCCGACTGCGTAAACTAAAAAGAAATAAACAAGCCCAGTAGTTGAAAATTCATACAATACTCACAGTCGGGGCCCCTTGGGAAGATTTGATTGGTAAAATTTGATTGGGCCCCGACTGTGAGTATTGTATGAATTTTCAACTATTGGGCTTGTTTATTTCTTTTTAGTTTACGCAGTCGGGTTTTTTGTTTTTCTTTAAATTATTTTTTTATTTTATACTTTTTAGTTATCAAAAATAGTTTTGTTTGTATATCGTTTATACTTGAAATATAAACTTAAATCAATAAGTAAGGAAATTAGCGAGAATAAATGTTTTGTTAAACAACTTTAAATCGTTATATATCCTTAACTATTATTCAAAATGAAAAATGGTGAAAGAAACCTAAATATGATTTTAAAATACCTATTCAACGACACCCCACTTGACATAGTTCATCGACTTTTTTTTTTTTTCATTTTGACAATATGGCGTCTGGTTGTCACTGTGTTGAATTTTGGTTACTGTCATGTCTTTAGTGACACTCGCAAGGTTAAGACGAATCGATTGACGTAAGAATGATCAAAATCGGCCCACGCGTTTGGTCTCTAGAGCGCCACATAGAAACAAACATACATACATACATACATACATACATACATACATACATAGACTGATAAACACAATACCCTCCTTTGCGTCGCGCAGTCGGGTAATAAGCGAGGGTGTTTTTAAACCACTTATTTAGATCATCACAGGATCGGAATAAAAAGCTTCAAAAGTCTAGCGCTGATGGGTTTAAGATGCATTGAAGGCTACTTTATTTCAATACGGTATATAAATAAGAAGTTTTGAAGCTGTGGCGAAAACTCGTAAACATTTATATTGAAGCATTTGTAAAAGAATATGTATATCTTCTTCTTCTGCCGAGTTGACAGCATTTTCACCCTTAACAGAGCGGTAGAATTGGTTTTGAGTTGGCATCGTGGTGTAGGATATAATGTTTCTGTTCCAAATAAACAACGCGGTTCAATTCACGTACAACATAATAATTATTCACTACTTTTGGCTGTAGGTACTCTCTATAACGTGAACTTACTCTCTCTGATGAAATTTCCAACTGCTTTACTGCAAAAGCACTCTATGATATGACGGTAATTTTTTTTTTTTTTAAAGAATATTAGCAACCGAAGTTACTAATATTCCCTTTAACCCCTCCAGCTAAGCTCAAAGACTTGTGTTAGGAGGAGTTGTGTTAGGAAGTAATTGTCCCGTCATATTGATTGTTCGCGTATAAAAACTAAAACTTTACCAATTACACTGGTTGTCATTGGGCAAATACTTTCTGTTAAAAATTCAAACGTCGAACACGCTAGGATATCTTCGTTGGTTATCTTTCAGTAGTAATTTACGTTTTGTTATAGAGACTTTGTTCGTCCATAGACCACGGTGACCACTTTCCATCAGGTGGGCTGTGTGCTTGTGCACCGTTGCTAGTGTGACAACCTTTTTTATACATAAGTGGTGTAAAAAAGGTTGTCATACTAGCAACGGTGGTTGGAAATAATTATTCCAAGTAGGTAAAGGGTACGTTGTTTGTATTTGTGTTTGTCAGAGAACTTAAGTCCGCCCTAAGCTGAGATGAGAAAATGGAACCCTCTAAATTACCCGCCTCCTTACGGTGCGTGGAAGAAAACCGCGCCGGAATTTAAAAGCTTTAGACGAAAAATTATGACTTGACTTTGTTAATCATCTTATGATTAATGGCATCAGACTTAATATATATTAATCGTGTTAGCTGTGCTGTGATCAGACAGCTTATGGGGTAATAATGATTTACGGTTTATAGGCCCGTTGTATCAGTAGTCCGATTAATTAAATAGTTCGATGATCGAACTATTGAGACTTTTTCGGCTCAATAGTCCGATGATGCAGATGATTCTAAATCATCGGAGTACTGAGACTTTTTGTCCGATTCGACAATACGAAGTAAGAAATGAATGGAGTAGTATTAACATTTGTTTAGCATCATATTTCCACATTTATATTTATTTTTTCCAACATGCTAAATACAAAGCAATTTTATAAAAAAAATGGTACTCCTATTTTTATTACATCAATCAACTGCGTCTGTATTTCTTTAAGAAGTCGTCTTTTTCTGTATTCTAATTGGTTCTTCTGGAAATAGATTTTCCAAACCTTTTCATCTGTTCGGTTTTTAAAGTTGCCAGGGTGTCATCATCTTTCAAAACGTTTAGAATTTGCAATAAACTATTATTTTTGTTAATTAGTCTTTTAATAGTGGAATTCCACGCTTCGACCACACTATTTGTTCGATGACGTTCTGAAAAACGCACCATTTGTCGATAAAATTAGCTTTCATCCATTAAAAAAAATAGGCAAAATAGGAGTACCTATTGTGTGTAATGTTAATACTACTACATTCATTTCGTATTTTGGAATGTCGAGCCGAAAAAGTCTCAGTAGTTCGATCATCGAACTATTTAATCGGACTACTGATACACAGTAAATATAATTAATAAATTCTAAACGTTTTATGAGGTTTTTCACCAGTTTTTATTTAACTTGCATAGCAATGTAAAAATTGTAGAATAAGAAATAAAAAATCTCATGTATTATTTAATCCAAGATAGGTAACAGTCAATGTAAGTTTCTAGGTACCACTTCTAAGTGTGATTCAGCATACACTGCAGATTGGTTCGAGAAACGTTCACAAGATCCTACATGGGAACCTTCACGTGACAATCTCACTGAAACTCAGAAGCAGGCCCATATGGAGTGGATATGCTTCAAAAATTTGAAGCAGGCTCATCTCGGTGCGTTTACGACTTTGTGACAGGTGACGAATTCTGTATTTATCATTACGATCCAGAAACAAAACGTCAATCGACAATTTGGCTGTTTCAAAACGAACCTACGCCTACTAGAGGCGCTGGGATTAAATATCGTTAATTTCTTCACTTTGACGGTGTATCTGATTACAATTCCATTACGAGATCAAAACAGCATCAACGCCGAATGGTATACCACAAAATGCCTGCCAGAAGTTTTACTTGTAATGAGCAATAAGCGACTGTACACCGGGCTCCACGGCGTACGCTTCACCATGACAACGTGCCCGCTTACTCAGTGCTCAAAGCGAGCGACTTCCTAGACACCACACCGGTCAATCTTGGGCCAGCCTCCTTACAGTCATGATCTGGCATTGTGCGACTTCTTTTTATTCCCAAAAATAAAAAGTCAGCTGAAAGGGATAGTTTTCATCACCGACAGACGCGCTAGCTGCGTTCGAGTAGACCGTATAAGAAAGAGGTGTCTACGGGCAGACTGGAAAAAGTATCGAAAGTGGGTCAGACGCATGAAACTTAATAGAGGCCCGTGGAGAGTTCTTTGAAAAGATTTAATAAAAATATAAATACATAACATACATAAACTCACGCCTATATTCCCAAAGGGGTAGGCAGAGGTGCTAGCACCCACATTTCGCCAGTTCATGTTTAAGTCCCAATGTAATAGGTGGCGAGCCTATTGCCATTAACCGGGCACTTATAAACCTGCGATAAATACACACATAACTTAGAAAAGTATCGAAAAGTCATTGGTGTGTGCCATAGTAAAACCTGGGCTCGAACCCGAGACCTCGTCTCAGCAGTCCATTACCCATACCACTAGGCTACCGCGGTTATATATATAGTACTATATACTTCAGTAAAGAAGTCAATTTTTAATTTCTCTAAACTTTCTGAGTATCCCACATATAAAAACGTCGTTGTGAAAATGCCGCGTGAAAAAATGTTATGACTAATGGGGATAAGATATTTGACGAATATCATATTATGCGAATATGGTGTTTTACGAATATGATATTTCGCAATGGAGCTAAGCAGATTACATAGTTTGTCACAAAGCACCCGTTTAAATACTTAACTTTATTTTTGTTTGAACATAAATATTAGAGGTTTCGTCATATTACTATTAGCCTTTTTAACTAAACATTGTTGAAGAATTTCGCCCAGCCGTTCGTTCTCGTTTTGCGGATAATAATCCGTGGTCCGTGGACTATTATAATTTTAATTAAACACTGTCATTGCGTCCAGTCTTAAGGTGATTTTCCACCAGAGTGGCGAGACGAAACGAGGTGAGGCGAGAATTGAAATTTGTATGGCAAATCGGCGCATCTTTGGTGGAAACAGGATTGACGAGAATATGCGAGGCGTGAATTGATGCATTTGTTTGTGTAAAATGAATCGTAATGCTTCCGAAATAGAGTACAAATCAATTTTGCAACAGAAACACGCTTCTCGCGAGAGGCTTAGGTGATTTTCTACCAGAGTGGCGAGACGAGGCGAGGCGAGAAGAATATTGAAATCGCCCTGACCCTTTTCTGCTAAAAATAGCCATCGCGAGCTCGCGGGCGCGCGCCTCGTCTCGTCTCGCCACTCTGGTGGAAAATCAGTTTTACAATAACATACCTGCAAAATTATATTAGTAGTACCTACCTAACACTCCTAAAATTGAGAAAAACCTTCAACTTATATTTTTTTTAAAACCATTAGAAGGAAGAAATGTGACGAAATCAGACCCATTAAGCCATTAAGTCACTACCCATAATTTAATTTATATTTGTAGTTTTTAGTTTGAGTCCCATAATTGAAGCGATTTAGGATGCGGTCCTATTTTTAGCCGAACCGAACCCTTAGCTAATTGTCAATTAATTCTGACATGCGGTGCGGCAAGGGTACGGACAATATTAACCTATGGGTTACGGACTGTCTTAGTACATCCGTTTTCAAACTTTTTGGTGACCGTCATGGTTTTTGTTCGATCCAGTTCCAGTCACAATAATATCAGTAAGTAGGGCATGAAAAGAGAAATAAAACAGGTGACCTATCCTATACATCGCCGTTATGTTAGCCATACACGTTCAATTATAACCGTGGCTTGCGCAAATATACTTTAATAAAATTTTCACAAGTATCTTCCTCTACATTTCCAAGTACATTGTACCGTGTGTGGCTACTCTATAGAGGCATAAGAATCACAAGGATTCTTTTAACCCTCGACGTAAAAACGACGTGTATGTGTGTGTGGCATCGTAGCTCGCGAACGTATGAACCAATTTCGATGTAGATTTTTTTGTTTGAATGGTGCATTAATCGCCGCCACAAAATAAGTGGGATGGTCCGATGCTGAGGCACTGGGTGCGGGCGCACGTACTGTGACGCAGGCAGTGACTTGTGTTGTCACCACTTACTTGCCTTTTCTTTTCTTTTTTGTTTATCTTTGTGTGTAATTACTAACAATAGGATAAGTTTATATGTCACTAACCACATATGATCTACAAAATGGTCTGAAATAAAGAATTTATTATTCGGGCTAGACTAGTGGAATACGTTCCAATATGACAAATTTCGGATCCAAGATGGCCGCTACCACCAAATAGTGAATAACGTTTTTATTAATATGGGTATCAAATTAAAGGTCTTGACTTTTGGAGGTATGTTTCGTTTCGAGGGTTTTTAATTTTTAATTAAATTTTTGTAATATAGAAAGTAAATTGTAATAGAAAGAAGCCATCATTATAAGCCTTAATAATGACAATTTGATTTTTAGGCATACATTCAGAGACTATGTGCTCTTTTTTAAGTAGTAAATTCTATATCATTTGTTGGTCTCCTTTTATCTATCCTTTCCATATGTGTAGGTAGGGATATTATTGTTACGAATGTCATCACTCATGACGTAAGCTGTCTATGATTGAAGCAATTGATAATTTCGACTAGAATCTTAACAACTGCGCTGGTCCAATGAGTGGAGCGATGGACTGCCGTTCGAGGTTGACGGTTCGAGTCTCTTCTTCACAGGGTTTTTGTGATTTTTTATATTTTTAGAAATTTATTTGGTAAGTAAGGTGAGAATTTCTAAATTTAAATCCTAAAATTTATAAGGTAGGTACTACTTACTAGTAAGTGGTAGAATATTCTCGAAGAGAAGCAAAAGTTCTGAAAATAAACTCCTCAAATGGAATGAACGAGAATAATTGTAAATAAAGAGATTCGAAATTACGATCGAAAAGACTAGCGAAATTAGGAATTCCAGAAGATCCTGCATGGTATATAAACAGCACCGGGAGCGCCAAAAGGGCAGTTAAGTCTCAGTGGCCGCAGTGGAAACAAGAGGAAGGAAGGAAGAAGAAGAAGTAAAGTGAAAAGTGCAAGTAGTAGTGCTAATAAAAAGTGCAAGTGAAAGTGCTAGTGGTGCATGTGTAATAACTGCATGTGTAATAACTGCATGTGCCGTGAACCAAAAACGCTCAGTGAACGTCGGCATTCTAGAGACTGTGTGTAAAGACAGTGCGGTGCAGTACTCAGTCCTTTAAGTGTGTACGAGTGCCTCGGACAATAGACTGTGTGTACGCTTAAGACTGTTGGTGGTTTGAATAAAGTGTAAAATCACTCCAGGTTGTTTACTTCCAATCCCGAAACCCGCTTTCTGTTACATTATAAACACTTTGACGTGGGTACCTAATGAAGCCCCACCCCTCTTCTATTATTATTATTGATCTACACTTTTTCAATGTTCAATCAAGAGGAACACCCTGTTGTTTTAAATAAAATATCAATCAGAATGGCTTCACTAGCAATACTTCATTTTGTATTCCATTGCAAACCTGAAACGTTTTAAGCCCCAATCACGACAGCTTTATATTAATAGCATATTGAAATATGTATAGATTTGTACTCTTGTAAATGTATTGTTATGTATTCGCAGTGCTTTTTATGTTACATCTAGTATCTTACAGTGAAACTTAGACATTGTGATACGCTACGATGGCCGTTATGAGATTAGTTTTCTCTTTTTTGGTGCGCTTAATATTGGACAACTAACTCATAGACGAATAACTAAAGAAAAATATGGCGAGTTAAATAAACTTCACCCATCAAAAAAGAGAAAACGAGCAAACCAGTCGTGTCAAATCGTAAATATACGCAATACGTATATTACCTATAGTATACGTGAATCGTACGGACGTCACAAGAAGTAGTGCTCTTTTTACAATTTCTTAGGACCACTTTTATTCTTCTTAATAAATTCTACTATTCTTAATAATATATGTAATACTAAGGAAGATTCCTTAGTATAATATAAAAAAGTAACAGACAAAAAGTAGTCATAGTTGTGTACTACTACTTGCTGCTTAATGCGAAGAAATATATAAATAAAAATATTGTGTAAAATTTACTACGAGTAAGTATGTTCGATGTATGACAGATAGATATTCATCTTGTAATTAATGAATAGGTATGTTCAAACAGTCCATACCTTATTTTTTCTTTGTTTAACGTTAGATAGAAACTTAACTTTAGTACTTAGCAAGAAGATTTAACTCAAATGCCGATGTGGTTAGGTAGAGACTAGTTGTAATTCATTGGTCATCGTTTCGTAGAATGGCATAGAAAATAATGTTTAATATATGAATGTATGGGATGGGATGGGGCTTGTCACTGACTGATGGGTAAACAGAACTGCTGTCTGTGCTGTCTGCTGCTGCCATATGGCTCAGCTACTGATAGGTATTGATCGCTGATAGAAATTCATGTAGGTACCTACAATAATTCATGAACAGTAATTCATGTGATTATGTAAATATGCCTACTATAAAATATATTAATTTAGTTAAATACATACCTACACGCGGATTTTGTTACTTTTATAAAACGTATCGAATTTATTAATATTTGCTAATATAATAATATATTTATTAATATTTTGATATTAATAAAATATCGATACATATATTTTTACGAGTTGGCAACATGAAGAACGGTGGGCGCTACGCGCGCCATAATTAAAATATTCGAGAGTTTTTGGGTGACGACAAATTCTGTGTAGCAATTTACAAAGAATAAATTTGTTGTATTCTAATTAATCCTGTAGTTTTATTATACAGGATACCTACAATACGAAAATCTAATGATAAAAATGCATAGTCATCCTAATGTCTTACTCTCGCACATATATTATTTACTATAATACTTAATAACTATATTAATAAAGAAAGGATAACGATAATCTACTTATATGATTTTCTAGCGGTATCTTCCCAGTAGATTCAACTTACCGAACCTACGATATAATCATTTTCAAATGATTTATTTACTTTATCTCGGGCTGCGAAAATATTTGCCTAACTTATATTATTTACATCGTATCTCAAAGCTACTTGAAATATAAATTAATACGTTTTTATTTTTCAACAATTCTGTTCTGCCGTCGTACATCGTCTTTGCTCTTGTAGATATTTACTCTAATGAACTTCTCAGGAAGTAGTTATACTAAGCAGTGCAGCCTGTTCCAAATAGATAAAACGTTCACCAACAAGTTTTAGAGTAATGTGGTACTAAGTAGTTTTCCAAATAACACTTGAATTTATTTATTAATACACAGCTAGGTAATCAGTATGGTACCGCCATGTTGGAATTTATGGACAACATGTGAACATTTCCGATTAAGACTACTGGGCAGTAAAAAGTATCTAATGATGGGTGTCATAAATACACAAGCATAATATTCTAGACTGATCTAGTGGCGGCCATTGTGGGACTAAATAACTATTCGATCCGGCAATAAACGACCCGTAGCCGGCGTGCGTTTTAGTCGGTTCGAGTCCGACATAATCACCTCCACCAACTTTGGCGGAGGTGGTATCCGTGGGGATTTTGCTCAGATAAAAATAAAGGCATCAGCTTGTAATAAATAACATCAATACCTAAATAGATTTTTCATATTGATGAATAGCAGAGGAAACAAATATTTAATAACAATAACAAATAATTAGTAAGATTTCTTACCTTTCTGGGCGTTGTCAAACAATATCCTCTGTATTTCGCCAGCTTCCGATCCACTTTCCGATTCGTAACATAATGTATGACCAGCACCGGTTAATTGACAATAATTTTTACTATTTCCGACTTTCACTGTTTTCCCCATGCCGCCAACACTAGTGGTTCGGACTGGCGGTCGTGGGGGCACTCGCGATGTATTTTCACTAACTTTTACGATATTTGAAGGAGACTGAGATAATTTATTTCGAAATTTATAATCACTTATTTGTCTATTAATATCACTTTTACCACTGTTATCTGATTTTGCACGATTTCCTTCAAAACTCACGCGTTTCAATGTATTCATTGACCGAATTTGTGAGACATCGGATTCAAGATGGTAAATAGGCATCTTTGGATTTTGCGATGCAGGCGGTTTTCTTGCACAAAGCTTTTCCGGATGCCGGAAAATAATATCTGGATCTTCGTATGTAGTTCGATTTTTAATAAACGTATCTGTTCGCCTTTCAGGAGCGCCTCTCGTAAATAACGTCGATGAATAAATTGGGTGATTCGTGGTGTAACTTTGAAGATCTTTACCTCGTGGTAGACTAGAACTCCTTGGCTCTGCTGCATATGAAAATGAATTAGGTGTGCTGCAATTAGAATTAGTTTGCAGGTTCGATGGATTTCTAGAAATGTTTAAGGAGTGTCTAATAAAATATTCATCTTCTTTCTGTTTTAATTCTTTTAATTTTTGCCAATAAAAAGCTTCTAATGTCTGTCTAGTTTTTTCTCGATTCACAGAATCAGATTTTTTATTTTCCTGTAATATGGGAGCGGTATTAAACCTTTGCGCGTATTCTGGACCCGGTGAAGGTGTTAATTTATTACGAATACTTGCTCTACTTAAAGAATTCTTTTTCTCTTCGTTTTCAATCATAGTTTTTCTTATATACTGATACGGTGAAACTGTTTTAGGCATATTTGGTATTTTATGGTTAATTGGAATGGGTGAGGTTGGAGCTGAATAATTGTATGGTTTTCTGATATTTTCTTCTTTAGTGCTAATTATAACTTTAGACTTCATATCTTTCTCATTGCCAGGTTTAGTATCAAATGACAAGCTACGAGCTCTAGTTGGCTGAATAGTTCGTACTTCTGCTTCCTTTTTGGGTGATATTAAGAACTTCGTACTTACTCGTTTTATTTCTGCTCCAACAGATGCTGGGTCAGCTTGAACCTGTGATGCTCTGTAAATTTCCATTTCGTCAAGTGGTGATATTTTATCGATTAACTTTTCAAGTGAATGGTAATATACGTCTGGATATTGGTCAGGACTGTATGGAGTATTTCTGTTTTCTGATTTTGGAGAGTGTCCAGTATCATATGGTTTTGGTGGTACTTGTGGTCTTGCTGTATAGTTTTTATAAGCAAAACTATTTACTTCAACAGTTTCATTCATTTCAATTGATTTGTTCTTGGCACTCTCTGAAACAAGCGTGCTGCTAGAAGAATGTTGACTTAGAATCTCGTTGTTTTGGTTTTCGTTATCACTATGAACAACATGTCCTGATAAATTTTCATATATTCTTTCAGTATCTGATCCTTCACCATGTTTATCAAGCTTTATCGTTCGAGGGTTTTGATATTGATTACCCTTAGAAGAAATTGATGTTCCTTTTTGATTAGATTGTGAAACTTTACTCGCGTTTTTCTCTTTCGATTTGTGACTAAAAAAAAGATTTGGGAATAGCTTGCGAAAACTTCCACCTCGTTTTTTCTTATTATTGTCAGCCATTTTGTACACTCCAGTCGTCAACTGTCTTTATCCGAATCTCGTTCTATTTTATCTGGAACAAGAAAATGTTGTTACTCGACATAACATACCATACTCTCACGCCTATATCCCCGAAGAGGTAGGCAGAAGTGCCATGGTAAAACCTGGGATCGAACCCGACACCTCGTCTCAGCAGTCCATTACCCATACCACTACGTTGTTATTCAAGATAGTTAAAGGACATGGGTCAGAACGTACCCAGTTTGTAGCAAGTTGAAATTGGTACCATTCGAAAGGTCTTTGAAAACGTAGATATTTTTTGTATTGGAGCAACTTTGTAACTTATGTAGGAAAAAAGATATTTGATGTTGAAAATACCGAAAATCCTTAGTAAAATCGACCCACGCACGCTCAATTTTTTTTTGATTTTATCGATTAGGTGGGTAGTTTGAACTATTTTGAGCTAGCGTCGGTGTGTCGTCAGTAGTTAGTACCTGATAGGAACTGATTTTGAGCGCTCGCGCATATCTTAGTTTATTTTATTCTTACTTTTATTTACAACCTCGGCTTTCACAACGGAGTTCAGTGTATTACTTAACGATTGGATTATTATTATTACTCATCTGCTTCAAAAAAATGGAAGGTGAACGCGGTATATAATATTGATGGAGATTTGATTGATTTGATTTGATTTGCCGAGCATTTGCGAGGTGGAGATGGTATATATAATATTGAGGGTATCTTCGAGCCGTAGCCCTAGAATGTCGCAGCATGGGCTAGTAACCGAAAACTGCTCGTAAATTAGAGGCCGCATATTATCGAGGCACGTGTCAAATAAAATATATTACACATATATTTTAATCAAGGTTAATGTCCAGGGCAGAGAAGCCTAGCCTACTAAGGTATGAGAACTCTAGGTGCTTGTGCCCATACTATTAGCATAATATGGTACTTAGGTGTTGGCAGGCACCTAGATAACTTCATAGGTCTGGCAAGTGCCTGGGATGATATAATCATTGAAAGTAACAATACAATTTAATAAAACTGTGCTATTTAAGATTGATAGTTCTTATTTAATATTTTTTCTGTACCAAAAACCAACGATAGGAAGCTATATCGCTCTCTTAAGACAGAAAAAATGACTGGTTACCTATTTATTTAGTCCAAAAAGCAGAAAAAGTACGATTATTGGCAATTAAAAATGTTACAAAGAAGTTATCATAACTTCGGTCTTTCATTCATTCATTCATTCGTTCACTTAGTTTCGAGTTACTCAATTAGGCCTCTTCTAAATTACACCTAGTCTAAAATGCTACAAAGTGGGTACGGGTTCCATACAAAATTACCCATTGTTCTTTTGGTAATTTAGCATAACGATCTCAAACAATATTTCAAATATTTTCAACTCAGAGTTCTCTGAGGACAGAATTCAGTTCATAATCCTTTTACGTAGAAAAACGTTAGATGCTGAAGAATTGAAGAGCAGTACGGGAATTCTAGTTAGAGGAGGTGTCACAGAAAACTTGAAACTTTCGATTGTATGTTCAGCAGCGATAATATGCAGCAACACTAGCCGTGGTTAACGTCAAGCTGCTCCAAAGACTGGCGTTTCAGGTAGAATTACATGCTATTATTCTTATCTAATGACTATCAAACAGTCACTGCTGATTTATGTATTTTGTGGTTGTGAATAGGGGAATCCTTATTCTTAATACATTAAATGTACCCATTCACTAATATTTTTTCGTAATAAGTCCCTACGACACTATTATTATCTAACCTAACTTTTATCTGGTGTGTTTGTATACATTTATAACATTTCTGTAATCTGCCTAAACCTAAATTCGTAAGACGCTGATAAGAGAACTGTGCATGACTTTATCTGCGAACAAGGTGTGACAGATAACTACGTAAATAAAGGTCACACTCAATTTTATCAGAGTTTGAATGTAAATGTATGAATCCAGTACATACCTACTTGCGTTAACATACGTGCCTACGAATAAACTATTGTAAAATACTCCACATGGAACTTCTTAGAATTTTCCTTAACTGTTCGTTGTAGCACAAAGCTTCAAATGCCTGTTAAAGTTAAGGTTTTCGTCAAATTTAACAGTAACAGTAGCATTGACTCTAATGGTTTGGCTAAATGTGTTGCATCAAAGCATTTAGTAGCTCTGTTATAGTTATCTTTTTGATAGAATTTAACGTTTGAGTGTGGCCGGTTGTAGTTAGCGTCAAGTTATGACGTGATTTTCACAATTGTCAAATGGTGCAACCTGTTTTTATACCTGAACGGTACTTTAACAGCACTGTTAATGTTAAAGTACGATCGTGCAACCCAGGCTTAGTTTTGTAAGCACGAGTACAATTTTCTCCAGTCAGACAAAAATCAACGTTAAGGTTTAAATCAACAAGACCTACAAAGCATCAAATAATTTTCGTATCAATAAATTATTATCGTCGTTTAGTTAGTATTAATTAAGTCACAAAAGAATTTATGTTCTGTTATTACAAGACCACAAACTGAAAAAAGTTGCACGAGATACCTTACCATCGGTTTCCACATGGTAGAAATTATATCCCCGGGGGATAAACTAAAATAAACCGTAACATAGTTATACGAAAGCGATTCATTACTATCTCACTAGGATATAGTTATAAAACAGACCAAGTTTAGTGATATACTTATATTACCATATTAAGTTCAGTGTTATAATCCCTAAAATCTAATAATTCAATATCACATTCGAATCCCGTCTGAGCATTCACTTTTTCCTATCAAAATAGATTTGAACAGTTATACTCTATTAGTTAGGTACTTGAATAAAAGTAAACAATCTTGAGGCAACTTTTTAAAATAACATAATATGTTAAACAAATAGATTGGGATAAATAACTGACTAACTAGTGGTTCTTTAAAATGCATTTCTAAGCAGCAAAGTATTTATATACTGAGGTTTTAAACAAAACATATGAAAAAGATATACTTACCTACCAAGATTGTTTAAGTTTTATTAAATAGGTACCTAAACAAATGGACTTAAAAATTTCAATAAACTCACAAATACCTTCCAAAACCCAATATAACAATGAACGATCATCGACAATGGTAACACGCGTTATTTACTTATTTATGCTCAGGTGGTACCTACTTCCTTACTCAGGTGCTATGCAATATATGGGGTGGAGTCAGTACGAAGGACGGGATAACCATCAAAATGAAATTTCTATAGGTATTTCATATAGATACTTACTTTACGTTCACTAATGTTATTTAAATAAATAGTTTGTATTGAGAAGGTATGTATACGCAGGAATAGAAGATTTCTTTAAAAATAACTTATCAAGCGACCTTATAACGTTTCATGTAAATTCAATTATGCAAATGTTAAGTCAAGTCAATTAGTTATGAAGGTCTCTGTCTAGATAGCCCAATAAAGTTAGTTAAATTAAGGTGCAAACCTAAGAAAACTCGTAGAGTAACAATATTGTTTCGGAATTCGTTAAAGGGCGTCACTGGTAGTTTAAATTCCGTTTTGTGTGTCGTTATCTGCCATTTTGAATTTGAGGCAGAATTTTTGTTCATTGAATAACCCGTTTATTTTTAATGTTACATGAAATATGGTAATTACAAAGTTGCGGACAGCCTTTGTCGCGTAGCGGAAAAACGTTCGAGCTCCCTCGACAATTCCCGGATGGAAATTACTACAGGATTTGTTTTCTAATAATTTTCTATGCCAACGATAGCGTGGTTTAAAATGACCTAAATATTTGATGACATTATTATTCATTTATGTACCTAAATGTTTACCAGATTTCTCACTCTACATCATTCAAACATTCAGAGCCTAGAGCATCGTGGAAGAGTTGCGTGTTATCTCGGTGTTTTATCGAGTACACTTCGGAGATGTTCACCGAAGTTGCACAATTTGATTCCTACAAGCCCTTTCCACCTCCGAACGACCAGAAGTACAGCGACACGCCACCAATGGTTGACATTCCACTTATACATACCAAACGATTCATCACGCGTACAGCCAAAGAGTAGAACGTCCTGCCCGAGCCTGTGTTTCTAGATAGCTATAACTTGGAAGTCTTCAAGACTAGAGTGAATAAGTTACTTCTAACCAATCACCGTCGAGCATATCATCACTTACCATCAGGTGAGATAGTGGTCAAACACGAGCCTGCCGAACATTAAAATAAAAATGAATGCAGCGAACGTCATCGGTAACGCACTCGGGCAATGCGGCCCCACGTACTTGAAAACATTGAAGAATTACAGTCCATCAAGGCACTGTTTAGATTTGTCCCCTGATTTTGTTTACGGCAATAGCTTAAGCCTACCTGGAACAGATCACGAATAAAAGCTTTACCTAAATCGTTAATCATCAAAACAACTATATAAATGAAACAATTTAAGAACGTTCCGTAGCACGTCCTAATGGATTGTGGGCGCTCGCGAATCACAATTATGAATGAACGCGGTTACCACTTGCTTCAAAACGACTCACCCCTCGTGTTACCTGCCTCTGACTACAATGATATCTGCATCACTACGATCCATGCAGCCTAACTGTGGGTACCCAGTTGGAAGCATCACAAGCAAGATGCGCTAATCGAACAAAATTTATTTGTTATTATAGCTAGAGAATACATCAATGCATAGTATAAAACAAAGTCGTTTTCTCTGTCCCTATATGCCTATGTATGCTTAAATCTTTAAAACTACGCAACGGATTTTGATGCGGATTTTTTTAATAGATAGAGTGATTGAAGAGGAAGGTTTATATGTATCATGCTTATATGTATGTATCATGCTACAACCAACTGGTGCGGAGCAGAAGTGAAAAATGTTGCAATAACGGGGTGACGCAAACGAAGTTGTGCGGGTCAGCTAGTACAAAATATACACATTGTAATATAAAAATGACTGTCTCACTGTGATTTTTATGGCATCCTAAGTAGACAGTGAGAATCTATTTATATTTCCTCGGTTCCTATTCGAGGGGAATCCGTTCTTACTTTACCTACTCTCTGGACTCGAAATTGAAGGATACAGCTAACGCTCTGGCGCGGCAGTTGCCCAACATAAGATACAAACAACATACTCTGATGACTCCTGCAAGAGACTCTTCGCAGAAATCGTGCGGTCTATTGCCATATGGGTGCTCAATATGTGTGGAGACTCTGAAGACCAGACATGTGCAGAAGAGGCATGCTCCATAGCGCACGATGGCCGTCAGGGACACGCGCTAACAGGGTCTCGGGTGAGTGAGACTCCTAGGCGGGTTCAAATATGGGCCATAGGTGTGACAGCTCTCAAATTCAAATTCATTGAAATTCAAAAACGAGTGGAGCCGCTTGTTACGCTAACAGAAGCAGGCCGCGATGGCGTCGTTCTCACACCGGAAGGGGCAATCTCGAAAGAGATGACCCCGGGTCGACCGAAGTGCGAGGGATAGATTACTTACTATCTCACCTCCGGCAACCGAAGACTCAAAGGCAGTGTGCGCATTAGTCGGTTCCAGTCCGACTAAACCATTCTCACCGGTTCTGGTGCAAGTGGTATCCGAACGGATGATGCGTAAAAAAACACGTTCCTTGAATTCCTAAAGTAATCCGATTGACAAACTGTCTAGCTCCCAACTACTAAGTGTGCCCAGTCGCCTGGCACCCCCGACTAGGGTTGCCAACTTTAGAAAGGACCGACCCCGGAAAGTAATTTTGGGATTTCACAATATTTAGGTACCACATGAATCGATATCTCCATCATAACTTCATGACCAAATGGGCATCTAATAAAAAGTGACAAATAACTGAATTTAGCGAGCATTTCCAGATTTCTAATTTGCTATTAGTCGGCTAAATACGCGTTCGTAAGAAGCATTAGATACAGGAATGGAAAGATTCTCATTATAGAGTTTGAGTTTAACATCGGGACAGGGATTTCGTAAAGAAGTAAACCTAAGGTGTATCAAAAGTTCATCAAACTGTTAGTCTGTTCTTATATAGTTAGAATAGTAAATTCTTTAAAATTTCAATAAATTAAATGGGTTGAGCAATCAAAAAATATCTCATAGTTCGTAACAGTTTCAGCGGATAGCTCCAACGTCGCACCCAGACGTATAGGAGAATTTCGAATGCTCATGACGAAGCTCAGTGACCAGGGCATTCCCCCTATAAGGCACTGGTCACGGAGTAGAGTCCCCTCTGCCCATTCACTTTTCCGAGTAGTGACGACGCGACGTGTCACTCGATAACGGCAATGAATTTGTTTAATTTCAGAAAACCCGGGCGAAATTGTTGCATTCTGTGAGGTCGTGAGGTTTACGATTATTACGGGAGTCTCGCGGGCAACTGGGAAGGTTTACATGGCAACCCTAGCTACGACCCCGCCCGGCCGCGAGATTGTAGAACATATTTTTCGCCTGAAATCGTTTCCCACATTAGACATTTTCGCGCGCGCCCCTTGCCATTTGACGTCTAGAAAGATGCTCCGTTTGTACGAGTTTAGGGTTGGCTCTACATGTTGTTTGTGAACACGAGAAATTATTAAAGGCAACTTTTATTCACTCTCTCATTTTATTTTATAGCCTTCCTCTAATCGTTTTAAAATTGCACACCGGCACTGCAATTATGTAGTGGCATAAATATATAAATATTATTTTATTTAGTCTATTCTTTTGTCTTTGTGGCGTGGCGGTAGTGAATGTGACTGCTACGCAGGGTGCGCGGTTTCGATCCCCGCTCAGTGCAGATATTTTGTATTCATGAATATGGCTATCTGCACTGGTCTGGTCGTATCTCGCAGAGCACGTAAAGCTGTCCCGGTTGCCACACCAACATCTATGGCAGTCGTTTCGGGTAGTTGGAGTCCTCAAAAGTCCGTCTAGCGTAACTACAGAACTTCGATATTGCCAATTTGGTTGTAAAGGTTCGATTGCAGTTGCTTCACGGAAAATATAAAAGTTCTGCCGCATCTTAGTTAGACTAGAAAGCCGACCCTAACTGAGTTGGCAATAGACCCAGAGAATGATGGTGAGTCTGTTCTTTTGTCTGAAACTTATTAGAAGTAGGATATTAAAAACGTAAAATAAAATGCAGGTTTATCAAAGATCGGTTTACATTGTTACGAACGTGGACGACGTTGGTGGAATCATAATCTACATAATTATGTGTTGTGTATTAAGTACAGCTTTATAATACTATTAACATGTGTACAGTAAAAGTTTTTAAACTTCCTTAGAGGATCTTATATTGACGGTATTGGTAGGTAACCCGCTTAAGAATCACCTACACTGAATTAAACTTACACGACCGATTTTCACACATAATTATGACAGAATGGGACTAAATTATTATAAGTAAATGGTCACCTATTCTAAGATTGAGTTAGCTAGCACGCTGTTTGTTCGCTAACTTCATTTAGGTATATATTTAAAAGGTATAACGAAATTAAGTCTCGGAATTTTCTATGAATAGATATCCGATATGTAGGAAAAATATTAGGTAGTATTGAGACAGTAATTCTCTGAATCTTTTACCAACTCAGTTGGGACATAGATTAATAAATGTCGCGGTCGACTTTCCAGTCTGACTGTGATTCGGCTAATTAGACTAGCTCGGTAATTAGACTAGTTGGGCTTGTTAAGACTCCAACTAACCGTAACGACTATCATAGATGTAAGTATGAGAACCGTTTACTACTGCTACGCCACAGAGGCTGCAATATACAAACAGTATCAACTAAACTTGAGCAGGTTGCGCTGGGACATCGTTGGGTTATGCGAAGTCCGAAGAGAGGGAGAGGACACAATAACCCTGAAGTCTGGCAACCTGCTCTACTACCGGGAGGGCGACGAGAAGTCGCAAGGTGGTGTCGGGTTCATCGTCCATAGGTCCCTCATAAACAACATCATATCCATCACGAGTGTGTCGAACAGGGTCGCGTACCTGGTACTCAGAGTGTCCAAGAGATACTTGCTGAAGGTCACACAGGTTTACGCACCGACCTCGACACGACCAGATGATGAAGTGGAGGCTATGTATGAGGACATTAGTAGAGCCATACATGCCTCTAAATCACACTTCACTATTGTTATGGGGGACTTCAACGCAAAACTGGGTACGAGAGGTGATAACGAGTTGAGAGTGGGGCAATATGGGTATGGGAGGCGTAACCGAAGGGGTTGGAGGCTGGCCGACTTTCTTGAGAAAGAGCGACTCTTTATGATGAACTCTTTCTTCAAGAAGCCGCCCCACAGGAAATGGACCTGGATGGGCCCCGGTGGTCGTACCAAAAATGAGATCGACTTCATCATGACGACGCATAGACGGATATTCAATGATGTCTCAGTGATCCATAGGGTGAAAACCGGAAGTGATCACCGAATGGTTAGAGGCACATTGAATATTAATGTTAAGCTGGAGAGATCCCGTCTGATGAGGTCTACGCTCCGACCTAGAGCTTCCCATATACAGTACTGCGAGAGCTTTCAACTCGAACTTTCGAATCGCTTCTCTTGCCTAGAAGAATGCAGTACAGTGGACGAGATAAATAACTGGTTGATTGAAGCTGTTCATTCAGTGGGTTCCAAATTCTTCAGGCCCCGTCGAAGAGATAGACCACAGAAGCTCACCGATCACACCCTCAAACTCATGGCCGAACGACGCTCTATGAGGCTGCAGTCTACCAATGACGCTGAAGCACATCGGCAGCTCAATAGACGTATCCAGCAGTCTTTGCGACACTACATCCGTGCCTTTAATACTCAATGTATTAAAGAAACGATTGAGCGAAATAAAGGCTCCAAAGTGTTCGCAAGAGACTTGTCTATTGGGCAGAGCCAGTTGACAAAGCTGAAGAGGAAGGACGGCAGCGTCGCGTCGACTAAGGCAGATGTTTTGGGGGAGATCGAGGGGTTTTATGGACAGCTTTATACCTCAGTCACTAAGCCTGCTACTGATATGGTTAAAGATCCAAGAGCCAAGCTAACCCGACACTACACCGAGGATATCCCGGACATCAGCCTGTACGAGATTAGGGTGGCCCTCAAGCAGCTTAAAAATAACAAGGCACCAGGAGAAGACGGAATCACTTCGGAACTTCTGAAAGCGGGTGGAACACCGATACTTAAAGTCCTTCAGAAGCTCTTCAACTCCGTCTTATTCGAAGGTACTACGCCGGAAGCATGGAACAGAAGCGTGGTGGTCTTGTTCTTCAAGAAAGGTGACAAAGCCTCTCTTAAGAACTACAGACCCATCTCGCTTCTGAGCCATGTTTATAAGCTGTTTTCGAGGGTTATCACGAATCGTCTCGAACGCAGGTTTGATGACTTCCAGCCGCCCGAACAAGCCGGTTTCCGAAAAGGTTATAGTACCGTAGACCACATTCATACGCTGCGGCAAGTCATACAGAAGACTCAGGAGTATAACTTGCCACTATGTTTAGCGTTTGTGGACTACGAGAAAGCCTTTGATTCGATCGAGACATGGGCAGTGCTACAATCTCTCCAGCGGTGTCATATAGACTACCGGTACATCGAAGTGCTGAAGTGTTTGTATAAAAACGCCACCATGTCAGTCCGAGTACAAGATCAGAGCACAGCGGCGATACTGTTGCAGAGGGGAGTGAGACAAGGAGATGTAATATCTCCGAAGCTCTTCACCAATGCAATGGAGGATGCCTTTAAGCTACTGGAATGGAAAGGTCTCGGCATTAATGTTAATGGCGAATACATCACTCACCTTCGTTTTGCCGACGATATCGTGCTCATGGCAGAATCGCTGGAGGATCTAAACACAATGCTCGACGACCTCAACCGAGTCTCTCAACAGGTGGGCCTCAAGATGAATATGGACAAGACCCAGGTTATGGCGAATGCTCATATTCTAAGGCCCTCCCCAGTGTCAGTTGAAGGCTCGACCCTCGAAGTTGTAGACAAGTACGTCTACCTTGGACAGATGGTCCGATTAGACGGATCAAACTTCGAGGCGGAGGTCAATCGTCGAATCCAACTCGGCTGGGCAGCGTTCGGGAAGTTACACAGCGTCTTCTCGTCCAAAATACCTCAGTGCTTAAAGACAAAAGTCTTTAATCAGTGCGTGTTGCCAGTGATGACCTATGGCGCCGAGACGTGGACCCTCACTATGGGCCTCATAAGAAAGCTCAAGGTCGCACAGCGAGCTATGGAAAGGGCTATGCTCGGAATCTCTCTGCTAGATCGAATTAGAATTGAGGAGATCCGCAGACGAACGAAAGTGGTCGACATAGCCTACAGGGTTAGCAAGCTGAAGTGGCAATGGGCGGGGCACGTAGCAAGAAGAACAGATGGCCGTTGGAGCCAAAAGGTTCTTGAATGGAGACCGCGTACCGGTAGACGAAGCGTGGGACGGCCTCCTGCGAGATGGGCGGACGACATAGTCAAAGTCGCGGGTACCAATTGGATGCAGACCGCCTCCAACCGGTCGGATTGGAGGTCGATGGGGGAGGCCTATGTTCAGCAGTGGACGTCTTGTGGCTGAAATGATGATGATCAACTAAAATCTTATACGTAATAATAAATTATAATATATCAGGAAAAAAACACAAAAATTAAAAAAAAATGTGTACCTATTTGATAGATCCGAGAATAGACTGCGGAATACTTCTAATTTATAGCAGAATATCAAACGATCCGTTCCAAAAACTAGTATCCAGGCAGTCGGGGCCGTAAACACCAGTTAGTATTGTATAATATACCAGTCCAATCATGAACTTTCTTATCACGAATTTATGCGCTTCATTTCAGGAATCTCATTTCGTACAAAATATGATCCCGAGGAAATTTTTGGGGATCCAATTTTCATGAGCTATCGTCTTTTAAGGTTTCTTCATGATCTGTAGGTAAAATTAAAACGTGTATTAACTAAAATAATGAAGAGTGAAGCTTGACTAACTCTGATAGATAACACGGAATGAGCGTAATTATAAACATTACGAAATTACTTGGTACCTAACAATGGAATTTCATAGATATTACCTATCCACCAAATGCATCATAGATTTTCAGGGTCGAATATACAACCTCACCTGCCTCCTGGTAGAAAGGCTGTCCTTTGGGGGTTAGAGAATACGACAGTCACTCGTTTTTGTTTAGTCTAGAAAAAGGGACAACGAGATGTTTTGTCTCATACCACGCGGTAATGCTATACATTAAACCCATATACGCTTTCACACAATACCCCTGCAATGTTCCATTTTCTGTGCCTTGTTCAGGAGCCTAGAACTAGATATTGTTGGCAAACACTCCGGGCATGTTTCATTTAAAAAACTCTCCATTAGGCGAGGTCCAGGTACACACAGATAAGATAGTAAATTACTTATGTACCTACTCATACGAGTACCTATAATACGTTAATATGTGAGTACGTATTACCATTCCAAGGTGGAAGTGGAGTCCTACAAGATCCATAGGCTCGATGCAACAAAGGTACCCAATGGTGGTAGGTAGTAGGTACGTACAATCTTTCTGCTGATTAATGTGTCTGTCAAGCAGGGTTGCCAGATCGAAAAATCTAAATATCTGGATTACATGTCGGGACAACGTCGGGATTTTCGGATTATTGTCTGGAGAAGTGAAAATTTATGAATAAAAATTTTAAATAAGCAGTTCTTTAAAAAAGGGTTACGATAAAATCACATTATCAACATTTCAACTATTAGGTAATCTGTGACATTATTTTTATGGCTTTTTTGCCACAAGTAAGTATTTGGCAATACTTTTTATTGTCTCCACGAATTTGATGAGCCGCCCGAGGTGCGAGCACCACTCATTTTCAAATTATTATTGCGGTAGATAGATAAAATATTTATGATGATAAGAGAGGTACGTTATGATCATCCTTTCGTTAGTACCGGTCGCATCTGAAGCCTTCACCTCGGATGATGAGGTAGGTACGAATATTATTATCTATCTGGGGATTTTGTTATTTGTCGGGACTCTGAACATCACACGAAATGTCGGGCGAATCCAGATGATTCCCGACTATATGGCAACCCTACTGTCAAGGTTTGGTTTATCGTAGTAAAATTGTTGCACCATACGAGGGCAGAATAGGGACACTGAGTTCCCACACCCAATAGTGCCAGGGTGCGACCAATATGTTTCTATACTTTATTTGTTTAGGTACTTAAAAAAAGGTAAACAATCTTGGTGTGTCTTCAACATAATTATAAAGACTAAAAATCGGTATCGAACCACTAGTTAGCCATCTAGTTAGCTTAGTTTATTTGTTTAACATGTTATTTTATAAAAAGTTGCCACAACATTGTTTACCCTTTTTAAGTACTTAAACAAATGGAGTATAGATAGCTAGTACTTCCGGTTTCTATATAACCAAACACCTCCGACTATTGTTAACGCAAATACGTGGTGCGGTTAGAGTCCGACACAACACCTCTACCAACTCCGGTGGGAGGGTACTCGCGAGGAGTTCCTCACTATAAAAAAGTTAGGTAAGTAGGTAATTGACATAAACCTTAACCGTGCGGCGACCCTAATTCAGTATAATGGATGTCGTAATTACTTAAGCGATTAACATAGTAATCAATCTATATTACCAACTATTGTTCTAGTCATATCACAAAGAACTAATCGTCTTCTTTGCACAGGTCTCGTTTAGATCCAAGGCTCTTACTCGGAGACCGGTAACTCTTTGCTTAGGTACTATTTCGTTTTGATTTGGATAATATTACTTTATAGTATAAAATCAGAGTCTGTAAGTCTATGGATGTAGTCACAGATGTAACCTTTGCAACATTAGGTGCGTCACATTCGCGCCGACCCTATAGAAACCTTCGTATGGCCTTCCAGAAGAAATGACTCTTGACCTCCGCCTTGCGCTGGCGGCACAGAACCTCTCTTAATCTTGGTAAAGAGAGCTTCTGCGCCGCCACAGCAGGAGACACTTCCACTGACGCACAAAAACTCTTCCGTGAACTCAAGAACTTCTGGCTACTCTATAGTCACCGCCGGTAACCGGTAACACTACACAAGGATGTATTCTGTAAGGCGGAGGTACTTCCACAGTCGGACTGCTCAATTACCGCATTAAAAATGGTACATTATGTTGATTGTTGATTGATGATTATTTATGACACCATTGCATAAGGAAATATTATGTATTTCAATATCGAAATACATAATATTTCCTTTACTAGGCAAGTTTTGACCAACTCAGTTATAGCGGAAATTACTAGGCTATGGCCTATAGACAATTAGCGTACCTACCTACCTAATAATATTTTAATTATACTGTGTATATACCTGTGTTACTAGCAAACCGGTAATAGAAATTCCTACTTATTTATTAGTAAATACGTACCTAATGGGTAACTGGCTGGCATGAACTATAAATATAAAGTATCAACTCAAAGAACGTGCCTACGTTATCGAATCGAATAGTACCTACGTACCTACGTACCTATATATTTAGGCGGCAATGTAATACATATAAGTATTCCAACATAATTAATTAATATCTATAACGAGTATCTACCTACCTATGTCATAACAGTCCTAACTTACACGATGAATAAATAAGGCTACCATGCCTATTTGACTACATAAATTTAATATTAAGTATTTTAGAGAAAAACTTTTGTCACTTACATAAGTACTTATTGTTAAAAGGAATTGTGAAACGAATCCACATATCACACCTTTTGCTTCAAACAGTCGTAGCACCAGTTAGTAATAAAATAACAGAAACCATTGTTATCCGAATTATGACTCATAGCAGAAAATAATTCCTTTAGCGAGCACTCTTGAATTTGCCGCAAATTATGTCATTCAATATCACATACAACTTTATCTAACTTTATGCAAATTTTGTTTTAAATCACTTCAAACAACACTCAGTAAATATCACAACACTCGGTAAATATCTCAAAATTTAATATAGCTTCATTAAAACACTGAACACGAGTAAATCACAACTTTAACTAACTTTACCTACTAACTTAATTCGACTGCGAAACTTGTTTCTAAGGTTGGTATGGTGTTATGAAGTAAATTATGACAAATTCTAACTAGAAGCGGTAATAAATTTTAACGAAATGAAATGTCGCTGTTAGGCTCAATGATTGCTAAATAACATATCATAACCTGTTGCGTTTATTCTGTAACTTACTTAGGTTTAGCATTTTTCTATGAAAACGAAGGCCATTATTGCTCGAATCAGTAAGATATACCTTTATACAACTTGGTAGAGTCGTTTTTGGTATCTATCGTGATCCACTTGCAGCGTTCCGTTCCACGATAACTTAAACTTACACAGTCATTTTATGGGGTAACAAAATTGTATAAAATTTAGTAAATTCTACATATTTTATAGCGTGATTATTATAGAGTGATACAGCTCATTATTTGTATCTAATAACCTCCATGGTAATTATTACTATCAAGTTACATCACTATCTATCTATGTAGTTCACATCGAGAAGTGTTAATCAACCTTTCAATACTCAAGCAACACAATCAACACATAAAATATAGGTTACTGTAAGATCAAAGTTGCCATAGTAACCGATAATGCCCATAGATGACGCTTTAATCAGTTTAGTTTAAACTTGACGAAAAGGGTTGCTTAGTGTAAAAGATACCACTACATACTTGAATTTTATTATTCTGTGTACATTTTAGAAAGATTGGTAAATAACTAATTTACAAGTTTACTACCTATGATTTATAGCCCACTAGCTGACCCGCGCAACTTCGTCTGCGTCACCCCGTTTTTGCAACATTTTTCATTCCTGCTCCGCACCTGTTGGTCGTAGCGTGATGTTATATACATATAAACCTTTCTCTTTAACCATTCTAGCTATTAAAACAAACCGTATTAAAATCCGTTGCGTAGTTCTAAAGATTTAAGCATACAAAGGGACAAAAAAAATAGGGACAGAGAACGCGACTTTATTTTATACTATGTAGTGATAGTGATGATGATAGTGATTTCGAAATTAAGGGTCTGTCAGGGTGCAAAGGAACTGTCTATTATTTATTGTACCACCTTGACCTTAACACTCGGCACCCGGCAATGGCGGAAAATCCCAGACAATGTTCGTTTTTACTCGGTTCGAGTCTGACTTATCTGCTTCGCTGGCTGGGCCGTCGTGGCCATTTACGATTAGATAGATTAAATAATATAAGATAGATTTATTAATTCTTATCTATAATCTAAGTACAGTGCATAACCACATAATAAAATATAATTAACGAGTCTTCATCAAGAAGCAATTTTGCACACCGCCTGCCATCTAGTGAATTACTGTAATAACAAGAACTCACATCAGTCTGATATTTAGTACTGACTTTAAAGCCTACATGGCAGATGGCGTTCGTATTAAAAAATTACTTGTTAATATTTTTCGATCAATAACAACAGTGGACTTTTCACCACCACTAGTATATTACTAGTTAATTTACTAACTTTGATGCTTTGTATAAAATTCAACCTCGGTTTGTCGTGTCACCTTAATGTGAGAAAAAACATATAGTTACAATATTTTATATCTATATCAGATCTAAACTGTTAATCGTCAACCACAGAGATGAAGCCGCGACTCTGCAGTTACGGTTATATTATTAGCCAACTGAACAGCTCTACCGCCTCCAGCATTTCACAGCTAAGGTAAATGTACCATATTACGTAAGTGTACGAAATTCCGTAAGTTTTCGGTTTAGGTCTAAAAATAAGAAAACTTCTAATTGTATCAAAAAGTTCTAAAATTATCTATTAAGTATGTACAATAGAGCGTCAATTACACACGTTAAAAAGAATTGTAACCATCGTCGGCTCAGTTGTCACGTCTCCCTCGGTCCGTCTGCGCCAAACCGCCATAAAGGTAGTGTGTGTGTTGCGAACGCGTAAGTTACCGCGCGGATTTTCATAAGGATATTGCGAGTGATATGTAAGTATTTTCTTAACTAAGTAATGTAATTATTTTTAAGGGTTTTAACACAAACTGATTGATTACCGTTTCAAGTTACTTCATTTAGTTTTTAGCGAGTTAATTGAAATTTTCTGATTGCCGGAATTACCTACACCAAAAACCAACCGTGTCCATTATTACGTAACAATTACGGAATAGAGGAAAGGAAGGTGATTTTGTTTTTTGTAATTTGCCAGGAACGAGATGAGATAAATAAACAAAAAAAGCTGTTACAGGTCTAATATATAACATAGTTTCTTGGAATCAAATTACGTATTACGATTTTATTTCTCTATGTTATGAAATACGTGTGTAAAGAGAAAACATTTTTTTACTTTAAACAGATTCGTCACAAAGAACATCGGTACAAAATCATTAATTTGTTTAATTTAATATTACCTTCACTGTTTTTGGCTGTGTCTCTCATTACGGTAGATATAGATAAGTACCTGAGGAGCTACTGCATTTTAATTTTTTTACAGGTCGAAATGTCAAACAAAAAGTACCTACTCCAACGAGGACCTCGCCAAAGCTTTAGAGGATATAAAAAATGGATCCATGACCATATATCGTGCATCTAAGGTAAGTAAGTACCTACCTAAAAATTTAAATTTGAATATACTGTTAAAATATACTGTTAATTATATATTTTATTGTATAATTTAATTATACTGTTTTATAAAGTTACTATAAGTAATAAAGTTACTATAAGTACCTAAAAATTTGAATAAACTGTTTTCCTGCACTTATAAAATAAAGTTGTTTTATTTAGAACACGTCACATTAAATTTATGTTTCATATTTCATGTAATCCTGCAGAAAAACGGCATTTTTCTGCATATGCCGGAATTACCAGCACCCATTTACGGAATTACCTGGAGAGTCAAATTTTATACCGTAATAACGGACATTTACTAGGTCCAGAAAAATTACGATTACTTTTATAAAATAGTTTAAATATAGTAGTGTTACATAACAATCTCTTCTCTGAAAACCTCTTTTTACGAATAAACTAACTTCAATTCGCTAATTTTTCCTGCTTTACTGGAAATTGCTAGGAAAGACAAAAATGCCTTAGTACTCCGGAATTACGTACATTTACCTTAAGAGTATTAGGTATATTTGAGAGAGTTTGCACAGCGTTGTAGCTGTACCAACCTACAACGCTGTGCAAGCTCTCTCTAACCGTAGCTGGCTGTAGAGCGTAGGTATATACCCACGAGTTATGTTACTAGCTGTTTATCGGGAGAATCCCGACAAAGCAAATACTCCTGATTTTAATAAATAATTATGTAGCTAAAGTTAGATGAATAGATATTCAGCAATGGTAAATTGTTAGGTACAATTTTAATAAATATGTGGTAGGTACTAGTAAGGGGTCGTTAGATACGTAATACGACACTGACTAAGTATGTATCTAAGTACCTACTGTAGAGGGGCAGAGGTTCTTAGCTTTGCTTAGTTTTGTGGACATGGCTATATGGAGATTCCGTCAGCAGTAGTTAGTTATTATTTAATTTACTTTTATACGTATATGCAGCCCCGGATCGAGCAATTTTCTTCCTATTAAGTAGTTCTGTCCACAGAACCTTGTGATTCAAACTATTTACTTCTTCATGCAATCAATTATCAAGTAATGGCCATTGAGGTATTTATTAATATTATTTATTAAACCTTTTAACAAACTCAAAGCTATTTTCTTTATCATTTTATGCAAACGTCTGAACTGAGGGCCCAAGGAAATTACTCATAACAGTTTTATTTTACATTTAACAAATTATATATATAAACCACCATAAATTTGGCTTTGACTTTAAAATAGCTTCAACCAATTGCTTTATAAATCTTATTTAGTTTCACAACAGTAGGAAATTTGAGCCCTCAGTTCAGATACACACATAACAGAACAGGTGGGAATAGTTGAGACAAATCCGGGAAAAGCATAGTCTTATAAGTCACAGAACTAATGGGAAAAAAATTACCAGTAGTTCTGTTAACAGAACTACTCAACAGAACAGGTGGGAGTAGACGGCAGAATGACCTCCGTCCCCCATGAGCGTGGGACTGGGGGTGACGGGTGGAACCACCTGTCACCCTAGCAGAAGCAGGCTGCGGCGGCGGCGCAAAGTGCCACCCCATACCCAGGGACTAGATGGCGACACGACGGTCCCCATATTAGGGACAGAGGGTCATCTCAAAAGAGATATCCCCGGGTCTGCCGGGGGCGAGAGATAAATGTCTTGTATAATGTCACCTCCGCCAATCAAGGACGGCGGCGTGCGTTTTGGTCGATTCGAGTCCGACATAATCGCCTCCACCGATTTTGGTGGAGGTGATATCCGTGGCGATTTTGCGCACGATAAAAATACATTATAAGCAAAATATTATGAATACACACGGCCACGAGCGGGCGGGGTCGCAGGTGAAAGAGCAGGCCAGTGCTATACCTCGCGTTTTTCCTCGCCATAGGCGCGGGGACACGTGTATTCTGCTTGTACGCGCGTTTCTGTTTTCTATACAGAAATTCGCTTCACTGTGCATGACGGGGAGCATCTGCATGTCTCATCCTGTTTAAATGTTTTTACACTTTTTGAAGTTATAGATTTATTTTTAAGTTGACTTTAGTTTTAGATTCTTTGTTTATTAAATCCTTACATGAGCACACAGATTAGCCTCACTACCTTGCCATAAGAAAAAAATGCTTATGTCAGAGAACCGAGAACACGTGGACGAATGACAGTTGAGCTGTTTCTCTCTTTAATGAAGTAGGAGTAAAAGAGATGAACATATAATTTTGTAGATCAAAATTTTATTTTGCCCTCGATTACGTACATGACAGTATCAGTACAAATCCATCAATTCCACTTTCCAGGCATTCAGTGTAGCGAACGAAGTTGTGTTGTAAATATTGTGTGGCACATTGCACATATGGCACTTTTAACGTTCTGCTTATTCTTTGGGCACGTCTCAAGTATTGATTAATTAGTAAAATAATAAATTTTCATTAAGTATCTACTGAACTTTAAGTGCTCAGGTTTGTATATATACTTTTAATTCAGATTAGAGAGAATTAATCGTTTTAAATGTATGTAAATCTGATAAGTTACATACTATTTTACTATTTATATATAAAAAGTTTAGCCGTACCGTATCTATTATTATATGCCTATTATATTCAAATAATTTTTCTGTGATTATTGTTTTCTTGGAAATAAATTTTTAGTTTTTTTACAGATATCCTGGCAAAATAAAATACCAAGATGACCAAAACAACTGAATTTAGATTTGTAACATATGCAGTTGCAATATTCCTGTGTTACTTTGTTTTTGGTATTCTTCAAGAGAAAATAACTAGAGGAAAATATGGAGAAAATGATAAATTTACGTGTACACTGTCTCTGGTTCTAATGCAGTGTATTTTCAATTATATATTTGTGCAAGGTTTGATGGTAAGCCATTATTTTAGACATTATTATTTTCTTCTGTTTGTTTCAATGTGAAGATGTCTACATCTGCACATAGGGCATGGCAGATGTTGTGTCTATACAATCCTGTACTCTTACGATGTTTATATGTAGACCTGGTTTGAAAATATTGGTAAGCATTCAGTAGTTAGTAAGTAGGTATATATTATTGTGTAATAAATGAGTCCCAAATTTGGGTCTGGCTATAGAGACTGGCAAGAAAGAGACCTTGTATCCTTCAAAGACAACAAGCCACATACACAAAACTGCACAATATTTTAACTATGCACTACATAGCCTGCTGTGCTGTGATACCACATCATACGATCATATGGAGCATTTTAGGGTAGCTTGAGTAATTGAATTTTCAAAATAAAATATTTTAAAATGATTTGTCAAAAGACTATTTCCACCAACTGTTCATTAAGATTATTATAAAATTAAAATTTATCAATGGTAAGAAAAATATCCCTATGAATGCAAATATTTTTTTATGCCACACAAAATTTATAAAGCAAAGATGAGGAGAGATAGTAGGTATATGAGACACGTGTACCATTAATCATAACATTTCAAAAAATCAATGATTTACTAATTAAGACCACTGTAAATTTAGTGCACTAGATAATAATATATATCTCACTATGTATTCAGTTTATGGTTACAAATACAATGCAATAATATTACAGTTGACAATGAAACGAGAAGTTGACAACACAAGAAGAATATACTACTTTACATCAGCCATGACTTACCTGCTTGCAATGGTGTGTTCTTATATGGCCCTGCAATGGATCAACTACCCGACACAGGTAACTATTATCACCAAACATATAAGTATTGTATTGCATATAGTTTTTGCCAAGTACTTTGCACAGTGTAATGTGGCAAGTCTGTAGGAAATAGACAGATGTTTTTTTCTTACACATTTTGCCAGTTTATATTTAGGTCCCAATGTAATAGGTGGCGATCCTATTGCCACTAACCGGGCACTTATAACCTGCGATAAATACACACATAACTTCGAAAGTCATTGGTGTGTGCCATGGTAAACCTGGGATCCAACCTGAGACCTCGTCTCAGCAGTCCATTACCCATACCACTAGGCTACTGCGGTCTACAGTTCTTTTTACTTGACTTAAAAATTATAATCTCAAAACATCTAGTTAATGGTGATTCCCTTTAGTTGTATGAATATCTATCGCAGTTGTTATGGGTAATTGGGTCACTTAATGATCCAAGAAATGATTACTATAGAACGTATAGAAACCTATTGACACATCATACTATTTTTAGAAATCAATTGCATGAGATTGTAATATGAAAATTCACTCTTCTTCGAGCCAATCTGATTATTAAACAGTAATAATTATTTTACTATTATGCATATATTTCATTATAATTATATATGGTTAATGAAATCACACTGGATAAGCAAAATGTAAATCCATTATAGTGGGCACATGATCCACATAGTAGGCTATATAATTTAATTAGCAATTTCAAGCATTGCCAATAAACATCAAATACAGGAAGTATTACATTATATATATATATATGTATATAATAGCCTCTATGACATAGTGGTAATATGTTCATTTGATGCACAATGGGTGCTCAGTAAAATACATGAATATCAATATATTTATCTGCATTTTAGAACCCATAACATACGCCAATTAAGCTCTGCTATTTTTAGTCTAGATAGCATTGTGTACAATGTCTTACAATATTTATCTATAAATTATGTTTATAATATTTCAGGTGGTTGGCAAAGCAGCTAAACCAATTCCAGTAATGATACTCGGTGTTCTGATTGGCCACAAGTCTTACCCATTAAAGAAGTACCTGTTTGTTCTACTGATAGTAGTTGGTGTAGTAATGTTTATGTACAAAGATCAAGTCAGCAAAAAAGTGGAAGAATCTCAAGGTGTAGGCATCGGAGAGCTTTTACTTTGTTTATCACTTCTCATGGACGGCCTCACTGGGGCAGTGCAGGTATAACTAAATATTTTAAATATATTTATATGTAATTTCAACTGTAATCATAGTTCATATAAGATTACCCAGTCTACACAGATCACCTCTACTAATTTTATACTAAAGAAGCAAACATAGTTTGTGTGAGAATTTTACAAATCAAAAGACTCAATAAATGAATTTAGAGGTATGGAGGGTGTGTTATAGTCAAAGTAACAAGTATAATATTGTACTACATTACAACACAAAGAATATTCACACTGTTGTCTAACTTTTCAGGAACGCATCAAGAGCGAATCATCCCCGTCTGCATATGCCATGATGTTGAACACCAATGGGTGGTATGTTATAATTTATTAAATAAAATGTGCAAATGCGATTCTGCATAATTACATTATCTCATAGTTAATTCACCAAATTATATGTATCATTGTAATAATGACCTACGTATAATCAAACACAACAAGTACGTTTATAGTTCCTTTATTTGAATTTTTGAATCATTTTAAAGGCCTGTTTGCTAGTCGGCAAAAACTGCCATCGTTGGGAGAGTTATTTTGCGATTGTACGGGAATCCATTTCTAATGTCGCTAGCGAAAAAGTAGAATAATTATAGATAATTTGGTATCGAAGCAAGTGGAGAATTAAGCCTTATGAGAAAGGGGTGAATGTAATGTACAGTAGAATTCAAAAGTGCGCGCGGCGGCCGCACACTAAACTATTTTGAGCCTTTATGTGCTAATGCACTTATGAGCTCTGACTGAACATATATAATAACAATTTCATCCAAAAGTTATTGTAAACAGGATGATAGGTAAACGCTCCCGAAGTCGGAGGCCCCTGGTATACTAGATACGTATTGGCATTAAGAAATTACGATTTAGTAACTTTTTGTATCCACGGATAGTGAATCCGTCGTGTTAGTAAAGTTAAATGAAACAATAATTTCATAAAAAAACATAAACTAGCATTGTAGCGCCAATTGTTCCTTTATGTAGTGATCGTTTTTTTTTATAAAATTATCATATTATTTAACTTTACTGATTACACGGCGAGTAAACAATGTTAATTTGAACGGAATAAAAAAAAATTGCGAAGTCGTAATTCTTTTTATGCCAATATATAGTGTACCCATGTTTTTCGGCTTTGGGAGCGATTCCCTAACACTCGGTAGGTATAGGTATTATTGGAAAAGTGTAACAATTAGGTATGATCCTAATTGTTACACTTTTCCAATAAGACCTAAACCAGGATATATTAAGATCATAATTTCAACACACTCTTTAATCATAGTTACAAATGCTAACTGTTATTTATCGTAATGTTTAGGTACAATGCTTGCCAAACTGTAATGTCTAGGTCGTCTGTGCGTTTCTTTGCCATTTAGCTAATTATTATAAAACTGTATGTTGCTGCGCGAACTGTCATATCCGCCAAGCTATTTGACTCCAAAAACAGCCATGGAAACTATTATATACAACTGTCCTAGCTTTCAATCTATGTTCATAATTTATAATTTTGTAATTAACAATTGTTCACAGTTGTTTTCATTGGTTTCAGGTCATCGTTAATTCTGTCTGTAGGTGTAATATTCAGCGGTGAAATATTCAAATTCATCAGCTTCATGTCACTGTACCCTGAGATCATTGTCTACCTCATAGCATTTGCCTTTATTGGTGCTCTAGGGCAAATGTTTATATTCTTTATGGTGAGTAATCTATATTGCTTCCCTAAACAAACTTAGATTGTTGCGTGTTTGTGTGTTTGTGAAATATATTATTATTATGTTTACAAACATGTAGGTATCTAAGTATTTTAGTACATATTCTAGGGTCCCATACGGTTAACTCTGTTTAGTTTAAATCTAAATGAGCCTGAGTGATGTTCTTAGAACATTTAACTATTTTACACAATAAAAATACATGTTGGTTTATGCTTTATACACATTATTGCTGATATGCTCAACAGAGCTACATCAGGAAATCCCAGCATGCTTACTGAAAAACTGGTCGTTATACTAACTGGTGCACTTCTTTATATAATTATCATGCATCAAATGATAGCACAAAATCATATCAAAACTGTATCAGATTACCCGAGGTTATTGTAATTAAAACTTGCTTCCTAGATAGATATATTTATTATTTGTTTTGCGTTGGATTACCAAGTCCAATTTATTCACACATATATTCACATAGCGGTATATTCCGGGAGGTGCAGGCTTAATTAAATATCTATAACAATATAAATTAATAATCTATTGAAAACTGGGCAGGTTAGGTTAGGACCACTCATAACCGGCGGGTTTGCACGAAAGGTTTAATGATAGTAGAGGATATAAGCATAGAAGAAAATGGCTGGCCGTTGTCTCTACCCACAATAAGGGAGAGGGTGGTGGCAGAGAAAGAATACTCACCAACCCATTTCACCCAATGATATCACTGCAAGGAAAGGAAATCCCTGCACATACCCGTACGGACAGCGTGTAATATTTATATAGTAATTTGTATTTGGAGGACGGCGGGCTAAGTGGCGTGTCATGGGAGAGGCCTATGTCCAGCGGAGGACTGCTGTAGGCTGATGATGAATTTGTATTTATACCTACAGTTATGTTTTCTATATAACTGCGAAGGAAAACTCTAAATAAAACCTTGTACCAACCCGTCTGGCCAGCGTGGTAACAGTATGGCAAAGCCTCCCAACATTGGGAGTGGCCTATGTCCAGCAGTGGACGGTGATAGGCTAATTGATTGAGAGGGTGGTACTCTCGGTTGTGTCTAATCGATATAATGCGTATCGTCTTTAAGCCAATTTTTTCGCATGTAATTTAGAAAGCCATGAATGAGGCAAGTCAAGGCATTTCAAATGGTGTGATGGTTAAGAATACAAATTAAACATTGCAAGGAAATATTAACTTCCACACTAGTGTGACAGTTAAGAAATAGAATTCCTAACCAACACACTAGTGTAACAGGGTGGTGTGATGGTCAGTCTGGACCCGAATAAACATTGTATTCTTAGCAATAATAAATTTTACAAAATTTATTTTATTTTTCAGGTAGCGGAATTCGGTCCACTCCCTTGCTCTGTAGTGACAACTACGAGAAAATTCTTCACTGTACTGACATCTGTCATAATTTTTGGCAATGTACTTCTTCCTAGGCAGTGGTTGGGAGCAGTGCTGGTCTTTTCAGGTATTACTCTATACAGTGTCGACGAATATTTTAGTAGTATTAGCATACATACATAACAATACGCCTGTATCCAATCATGTTATCAAAGCGTATATAGGGGTATCATCAATATTTTCAGAGCCCAAGCCAATATCATCGTCAAGTCGACATGTCTGCTTATTGGCGTGCGTTTTCATTGAGAGGCATTTGAATTTTTAGCTTTTGATTACGTCAGCGGTAGTAAAATTCTTCAAAAAGTTTAAATTCTGCCTCTAGTTCGTAAACGAGCTAACCAAAAGTCCCTCAGTCGTGACCAACAGGCAGCCATTTTTGATAACTTTCAACTACTGACTACATTTAATGAACTGAATTTTTTAGTTGCCAAAAGTAAAAAATAAGTCGATGAATTATATACCAGGTTATCGTGAAGATGATACCAATGATTCTAGAAGCACGTTTGTCTTTAGATCCATATTTTATTATATGTTCATAATACATAATACATTGCCCTATACTGAAACGTAATATCGACTTATTGATATGACCTGGGCTCTTTTACAGCTATATAGTGTAAGTATCATTGCTTACTACTTATAGCCATTTTGGTCTGGAATACAATTATATTAAGAGGAGTTAACACGATCATGGTATAGATAGTTAATACTTGTGCACTGTGTGATGATAGCGGTACGGTACTAAGAGCCTAAAACTTCACAAAGAAATAAAACTCAAAAATTGACACTTCCAGGCACCCCTCCTACTTATAAAATCACGTAGGATTTGGTTCATCTATTCGCAAATAAAATTATAAAGTAGACGAATAACATAAACTCACGCCTATATCCCCGAAGGGGTAGGCAGAGTTGCTAGAATCACATTTCATCAGTTTATGTTTAGGTCCCAATGTAAGTCTGAGTCTATTGAGTCTATTGCCATTAACCGGGCACTTATAAACTTGTGATAAATACACGCATAGCTTCGAAAAGCATCGAAAAGTCATTAGTGTCTGCCATGGTAAAACCTGGGATCGAACCCGAGACCTCGTCTCCGCAGTCTCTTATCATACCACTAGGCTACCGCGGTAGTCGAATATCTTAACGACAAAAATGCGTGGTCATCCCTAATCTCTTGCTCTCGCAAATATTAAATAAAACTATACATTAAAAAAAGAAAAGAAATGATAACAATAAATCTATCTGGGTTTCTTTCTGGCCTCTTCTCAGCAGCTCTTCCAACTACCAGATCAACAAAAGAATCCTTTTAAAATGATTTATTTACTTTCTTTGTTGTTTTTGACAAATAAAATTCTAAAACTGATTCTTTGACCCTAACCAAACAATGCAATAAACTAATACAACATGGTTCTTCAAGAAGGGCATTAGAAGGTTTCTACAGGGTAGGCAGCACGGGTGTAACGCCCCTGGGGTTGAAAGCGTCCATAGGCCACGGTGACCGCTTTCCATCAGGTGGGCCGTGTGCTTGTCTGCCACCTATGTGGTTTAAAAATACCTATAGGTACCAATATCGCGTCAAGTCCCTTTAAAATGTGCAGTGACTTTTAATTATTAATACTGATCTATTTTTGTTTTCAGGTTTATTCTTAGACATGTTCTATAGTAAAGGGAAGAGCAGTTCGAAGCGTGTTGCAGGGAAATGATGTCAAAAAGCTACAATACTATTTTAGATAATAACAGCTCAGTTCCTACTTTTGCATTTTATAATCAATGCCGGTTAATGGTATATAATCAGTGGCGTGTGCAGAGATAACAGGGTACTAGTGGCGAAGGGAATAAATTTAAGAGAGAAAGTTGGGAATAAAAAGGATATGACATCTAGGAATGAAAGCCGGCAAGACTCGCATAATATTTGCTCTCCGTCACTGCCGAATATGAATATTGAATAATAACTAATTTGAATTACAAAACATTCTGTGACTGATCCTTTGAAGAGAAAAGAATGTTTAGATAACGTAAGTAGATATGTTTAATCACATATTAAGAGCATATTTGTCCATAGTTCTGCGAAAATAATATATTTTATTAGATAAATATTAAACTATAGATTCTTAATTAGGTACTATACATGCCTATGCAAGAGGATTTATAATTTATAATGACTGTACATATTTTACTTTGTGCAATAACACTACAGCGCAACATTTGTTTCTCTGTATTCTTTTTAACACGATCTGCATTTATTTATAAATATAATTTGTAAACAACCTTAACTTCATCGAACTAAAACTATTTTTAATGGATTGGATCATCATTTATTTGTGTTTACATATTTCATTATTTACACTGATTCCATATAATATTTCAATATGTAAACATTTCACAATCGTAATTAGTAACTTCCCTCAGCTAGCAAAGCTTTTAACAAAAGGAAAATGTAAAAGTAGAAATTGAGCTGGGCAAATAGAGAGACCACTTGCATCAACAAATTACTTCCTAGCAATTTATCTAAACTATATCGCTTTTGGGTGTCTATATTTTATTAATTTGGCGTACACATTTGTTATAATATGTACACGTAATTAATAAAATACAGGCACATAATCATTTCGACCTATGGCGTATCTAAGCCCAATATAAGCACACAAGCAAATTATATTATTGACCATTGAGTTCATGTAACAATAACGTTTTTATTTCTACACGGATGATGCGAATGTGAGGAGGCGTCATTTCGGTTTACACAACATGGTTTTATTTAAGTAGTAATTCAAGGTTTGCATTCCCTTTTACTTATTACTATACTGTTAATTGATATTATATTAAATTAGTAATCAATATTTTTATTAATTCTATGTATTTTATATAATTTATCGATGCAAGTGACTCATACTGACTTTATTGTTGTTCTGTACAAATCCTATATGAAGAAAATCTTAAATAATCAGTTTTATAATAAGCATCATAATATCTCTCTTCAGCAGCTTATCTATTAGCGTTAATTATGAGATAAGTAGGAATGTCATGTAATTATGTTATAGGTTTATTTTGACCAAGATCCAGCAAAATCCAGGGCATTAAAAGGCTAAGTGACGGATTGATACATAATAAAATGAGTTCTACGTTAATATCACTTAACACACAATGTACTATTTTACCGAAGAACTGCGTGCTTTTATAGCTCAAATGTTGGTTTATTACGTCGATATCTGAAATGTAAACTATATTAATTTTGCATTTTATAATTAGGTAGCATATTATGACCAATGCCGGTTAATGATACATAACCAGTGGTGTGTGCAAAAAGACTACATCGAGAAATGAAAGCCGGCAAGACATGTGTACTCTGAAATATATTTCACTTTTACATTTTAAATGTAGCCGTTTCGCAAAAACTTGACGATGTTAACATTATCATTATTTTTTAACATTCTTTGAAATAACACCGATACCAAATATACTTCATGATGCTGACTACTTATTTTGGAATTCAATAACTGTTTTTTTTATTAATCTGTACACAGCCAAAATTGTCTTCCTATATTCAATTCAATTCAATTTATTTATTTCTAAACAAACATAGTTTGTATTGAAATGTCAATTTTAACGTCAAAATAAAATAAAATAAATTACAATTCCAGGCACAATTAATTAACTCTAAACAAACATAATTTGTATTGAAATGTCAATTTTAACGTCAAAGTAAAATATATAAAAAAAAAAAAATCTATTTGTTCAGGTACCTCGATGAACGTAAACAATCTTGGTGGGTCTTTTTAATATGTTTTGTTCAAAAACAACATAACATAACATAAACTCACGCCTATATCCCCGAAAGGGTAGGCAGAGGTGCTAGCACCCAAATTTCGCCAGTTTACGTTTAGGTCCCAATGTAATAGGTGGCGAGCATATTGCCATTAACCGGGCACTTAATAACCTGCGATAAATACACGAATTGTTGTTTGTCCAAATTTGATTAAAAACTCATTGTATAAATACTTTTCTGTTTAGAAACGCATTATACAGACTAAAACCTGTATCGTACCACTAGTTAGTTAATTAATTAAAGCTTTACATTCCTAACACAAGCCAAACCCCACAAGCTTAGAGGGAATATTAGTAACTTCGGCTATTAAAATTGTTTAACATGTGTTTTTCAAAAAAGTTGCCTCAAGATTGTTGACCTTTATTTAAGTACCTAAACAAATGGAGTATAGAATGATTAAACCATTGCAGGACGATATTTTATCAGATAAAATAGTACAAATAGTCTATGATATATTAGGTGATATTAAACCGCCATATATCGCGAGACTTTATTTTTCTTATGGTATATGTACATAGATTAAAATCAAATCATATTAACTCTGGTTTTCTAAGTGTTCTTAATTTATTTCTGTAAGTGTACTTAAAAAAAGTATTTTATAAAAATAAATAACGGTTGATACGAAAACGCTCTAGCTATTTGCATATTATTAGAATTGGCTTAGCTTATCGTTTATTTTACCTTATAATGGCGATGTACTGAAATCTTTGTCTATTTGCTGATTGACTGATAACTTGTGTATTTACAAGTACCATATAGTTTCAAGTGTCAATTTTGAATACGGCACAAATGTTAGTTGCAGAGCTCTATATCAGAAAAACTTCCAATTAGTTAATTTAGATGATTTCTATAATTTTTCAAATAACATTTCATTCTCGAAAAACGATGACTTTACAAGACTGCCAAAGTAAAAAATTCTTACAAGAAATTATTTTAATGATATTTGGTTCTGAAAATTCAATATATACAGGTGTATTGTTCATAAAGTAATTTTTAATTTAATGAGGTATCTAAAAAGTTATAAATTTGGCATTAATGTGATCGATAAACAATCTAATTTTAAAGTTTTGAGAACCTTATTCAATGATAGGGTATAGTTACAGTTTATTAAGCAATATAAATTTTGCAATGCCTATTTCTCAGTAAAAACTAAGATATTAATGAGATGGGAAAATGGGAAGCATCAGACAATTTTATCAACATCCTTAATGTTGATTAGTTTTGTGTTGAGTAAACTAATAAAGACTACATACATCAGTTCAACCTAATAACGAAATGAACATGACAATTGACAAGATACATTAAGTATGAAACATGAGCTGTACAGGTACGACTGCTGCCAATGATTGACAGGAAGCAACTCTATATTCTAGCGTTTTGAAATTATGATAATTCTCTACAGATTATCGCTAACACGGTGCTAAAATCTATAAGGACTTTGGGAATGCCATTACCATATAAAATATTCAAAGTCCCCTATCGATCCCACGCTAAAAAATTGCTTAAGTTCAAATGTTACTAATTGAAGAGTATTTGATATTAATCACTAAAATTACCTGACTAACTAAATTAATGTGTACCTACCCTAGCTCTCATCCCATCTCTGTGGGATGTTTTGATATTTTAGCACTATATTACAAGCTAACTTGACTGTACTATTATCTATGTTTATATTATACTATTATCTATGTTTATATATCTATTACCTATGTTTATATACTATATATATATACTATTATCTATGTTTATATATCTGTTATCGGTATATGAATGTTCTTCTGAATGTGGGTCATGTGTACAGGCGAAAAGACGCACTATTGTGCTTCAATTTCACTGTTTGTTTTTATACGTCCATGAACGTAGTGTACTTTTTTAACCATTTCGGCACAGATTTTTACCAAGAGAGATATGTGAAGAATTTTATAAGATTTTGTTGCTATCAATCATTTAGCTCCAACCCCTTTATGATGAGCTATTTTCAATCATTATTTCTATTGTAGATTGTCCTAGAGTATTTATTTATTAAAGGCTACTGTTTGTATGAATCATAGAATTAAAAAAACAAGTGGAAGTGTGAAACAGGCGGGGTCACGTGTCATTGCTGTGCGTTTTTGTGCAACGAAGGACAAACGCGACAATATTAACCTTATTGTAAGAAGTTAAAGCTTTAAATAGCTTTCTCTTAGAAAGTTTTCAATGGCATACGTCTGAAATTTTTCGTTAATATTCAAGCTTGTTCGATTTAAAATATGAAACTTCATAAATAATTTTTTTATCTATAATAAAGTAGTCGCTATTTTGAACCGTTAAGCTGTGTTTTCGTGTTGTATTACGTATGATTTGAGGTAACTTGACACTAAAGGTAGTACATTCATGAATACGACCAATCGAAACAGTTGTTTATTAGTAATGCAAGGTATTATTACCGGCTGTAATAGTGTGAATTTGGTGACATCGTTTCC
The DNA here is from genome assembly GCA_963691645.1 of Pelosia muscerda. Classification (NCBI taxonomy): domain Eukaryota; kingdom Metazoa; phylum Arthropoda; class Insecta; order Lepidoptera; family Erebidae; genus Pelosia; species Pelosia muscerda. The sequence goes on along the minus strand of OY829098.1, from coordinate 16,716,031 downwards.
ACTACTGAGTCTGTCATATCACATTTCTACTAGTTTTTTCTGGTCTGTGGTATGAACTGTTAAAATGAAGAACTGTATGTTATGCTTATAAGGTTCACGATTTCTTTGTAAACTCCTATGTTTTAAATTTTGTCTTGAATAATTAATATTGTAAAAATGTACAGGGTTATTCATTAGATCATCGTTGCCTTTAATAAGTCGCTGCCAATTTACACCATTGTTGGTAAGCCACAATTAATACATTTTTCCATTGCTAAGTTGATACATTCCATAGTTTTATAATTAGAATAAGTATATTAGCTTTACCTATCAAGTGATATTGAACTAATAGGATCACTAAATTAAAAAAAACAAAGCAAATGAACCAGTTAAAGGCTCAGTGCAGATGTGATTTTTATAGTAATAATAATTTTTTATCACATTTTTCTAAATAAAGTCAACGAGTGTGCAATAATAACTATTATTTATAGCATCTAGCAAATTTTTGGATCCCTCCAAAACGTGGAACAGTTTTAAGAATAATGTGATATGAAGTACCATATAACAGGCATGTAAACCAAAACAATATTTTTTGTAACCGATGATCGTCCTATGACGCATTTATCATTGTATCTATTTTGTTACTGAAACTTCTTAAGAAGTATACTGTATTATCTGTGAAAATGTATCCAAACGAGACCATATCATACCATATTGTAGATTTCTCAAAACAAGTGTGAATTATTACAAAATACTTATACAAATTGCATTTTTATTTTGACGAGATGTTTTATTTTATTTTGCACATTTTTAAATGGTAGGGAGCAACGCATAACAAGTTGTTTATGTTATATCCTTACGTAAATCGGTTTACAACGACATCTAGTAGATCTACTACACATGAATAGTCACAATTCGCAATGACTTCCGGGGGCTCGAGGCGCTGAATAAGGGGCGCATAGCGCAGGCGCGTTACACTCAAACTCTCGGGGTTCTTTTCCGTCTAACACAGCTGGCACGTAACGATTGCTCTGCAATTAACCATTAAAAATTACAACAAGTATAGATACATCATCGTGTTTGTTATTTTCTACGTTAACTGAACGTTCTGTGAAAGTGTTAAACAAGATATATATAAGAAAACAAGATATACCGACGTTTTGAGGACAAAGAATCTCAACAATGGCTGAAGAAAATTCTGAAAGTACTAACACTGACGTGTCTGACGTCGAAAACAGTAACACTCCAACGGTGTATGATCCCAAGACTATGCAAGAAGTCACGAAGTTTGTCCAATTACTTCTACAGGGCATGCAGAATAACTTCCAAAGTATGTCTGATCAAATCATCAATAGGATAGATGAAATGGGTACCCGAGTTGACGAATTAGAAAAAAATATTACTGATTTAATGGCTCAAGCAACAGAAAATGAAAAGTAGGCTGACATCAATACGACTAGATGCTTCTGCGATTTCTATCTGAATGTAATTGTATTATTGATATCTGTATTATTTATAAGTGTGATATATTATTTGTGTTTAGGTGTTAGGTACTTACTTACTACTGGATATACGAAGATACCTATCTGATGCAATGATTTATAAATCACATGAGATTTCTTACAAGGAGATAGCGTTCGCTATACATTAGATTTGATGAAAGATTGGAAAGTTTATAGTTATGTTCATCATAATACCAAAGAAAACCAATACTTAGGTACCTACCTGATTATAATTTGTTTTTAGGTTATGTACCTCCTTATTATTATATAATTTGATCGACTTTGTTTTCTATCTCCATAAAAACAACGAGACCAATTTAATAAGTGTACCTAGATATTATTCTTAAAACCAAATGTTACCTATTTATAATAGAATAATTTCCAAAAAATGTGCGCATCTACCTAGATACCAGCGCGCAGCGCTATGTAGAGCATTTACCATTTCGTCATGAGGTAATTAGAGCCCTTAATAATCGCCATCTTGTAACAAATTACTTGGGTTCTTACCTCAAAAAAGTAATATTTTTTCAATTTTACTCCATAGCGAAATTGGGACCATCAGTCCGTTGGGATACACAGGATTAGTGTTATATGGTTAAAATGGGTCAAAGAATATCTCTTACAGTAGTGAATAGATTTACCTATTTGTTGAACTTACACTTGTGTTACAAGCTATAGTACTTACACAAATATAATTGGACATCAATAATAAGTTAGGTTACAGGGTTTGAAGACACTAGGATTCGTAATTATTTTTTTATAATCATCCAAAAACAGGATAAAAAGTTGATAGGTTCATTGAGAGAAGCGATATTTGGACGGCGCTGTATAGTACAAAGGCTAAACTGTTGATTGAACGGTTTATAAAACTAGTTGACTACATTATCTACATACCTACTGTGAAGTATAGTTATATAAATTTGTTATCAAGAATAAATGTATTTATGATCTTATATATTATGTACTTAGTGTCGTTTTAATTTTGAGTGGGAAAACCAAAGAAGATATCTACAAGGTTTTGGGATGTGAACCTTTCTCGTTGGTGAATTTCCTCAAATATCCTCTCACTGCAATACCTGGCATGGGCGGTTATGTCGGACTATAACCGATAAATAATAATAGATAACTCTATCTCTGCTGCTATTACTACTACTAGATACTACTTATAATTTGTTTTAGTTTGGCTTTATACTGTCTCACCCTTCAACCACGAAAGTAAAATACGCGTCTAGAACTTCGTCCCGCAATCAACTGGTGTACCTACCAAGTAGCAGATGATGTTGGCTAAGACTTCACAATGGTGTAAGTAGGGACCAAGTAGCAGATGATGTTGGCTAAGACTTCACAATGGTGTAAGTAGGTACCAAGTTGCAGGTGAGGTTGACTAAGATTTCACAATGGTGCAGGTACCAAGTTGCAGGTGAGGTTGACTAAGATTTAACGATGGTGTAGGTACCAAGTTGCAGGTGAGGTTGACTAAGAATTCACAATGGTGCAGGTACCAAGTTGCAGGTGAGGTTGACTAAGATTTCACAATGGTGTAGGCACCAAGTTGCAGGTGAGGTTGACTAAGATTTCACAATGGTGCAGGTACCAAGTTGCAGGTGAGGTTGACTAAGAATTCACAATGGTGCAGGTACCAAGTTGCAGGTGAGGTTGACTAAGATTTCACAATGGTGTAGGCACCAAGTTGCAGGTGAGGTTGACTAAGATTTCACAATGGTGCAGGTACCAAGTTGCAGGTGAGGTTGACTAAGATTTCACAATGGTGTAGGCACCAAGTTGCAGGTGAGGTTGACTAAGATTTCACAATGGTGCAGGTACCAAGTTGCAGTTGAGGTTGACTAAGATTTCACAATGGTGTAGGCACCAAGTTACAGGTGAGGTTGACTAAGATTTCACAATGGTGCAGGTACCAAGTTGCAGGTGAGGTTGACTAAGATTTCACAATGGTGTAGGCACCAAGTTGCAGGTGAGGTTGACTAAGATTTCACAATGGTGCAGGTACCAAGTTGCAGGTGAGGTTGACTAAGATTTCACAATGGTGCAGGTACCAAGTTGCAGGTGAGGTTGACTAAGATTTCACAATGGTGCAGGTACCAAGTTGCAGGTGAGGTTGACTAAGATTTCACAATGGTGCAGGTACCAAGTTGCACGTGAGGTTGACTTAGATTTGACAATGGTGCAGGTACCAAGTTGCAGGTGAGGTTGACTAAGATTTCACAATGGTGTAGGCACCAAGTTGCAGGTGAGGTTGACTAAGATTTCACAATGGTGTTGGTACCAAGTTGCAGGTGAGGTTGACTAAGATTTCACAATGGTGTTGGTACCAAGTTGCAGGTGAGGTTGACTAAGATTTCACAATGGTGTTGGTACCAAGTTGCACGTGAGGTTGACTTAGATTTGACAATGGTGCAGGTACCAAGTTGCAGGTGAGGTTGACTAAGATTTCACAATGGTGTAGGCACCAAGTTGCAGGTGAGGTTGACTAAGATTACACAATGGTGTTGGTACCAAGTTGCAGGTGAGGTTGACTAAGATTTCACAATGGTGTTGGTACCAAGTTGCAGGTGAGGTTGACTAAGATTTCACAATGGTGTTGGTACCAAGTTGCACGTGAGGTTGACTTAGATTTGACAATGGTGCAGGTACCAAGTTGCAGGTGAGGTTGACTAAGATTACACAATGGTGTTGGTACCAAGTTGCAGGTGACGTTGACTAAGATTTCACAATGGTGTTGGTACCAAGTTGCACGTGAGGTTGACTTAGATTTGACAATGGTGGGGTGCAAGGTTGGGACCTCCACGTGGTGCACCCTGGGCAACGGAGACGGCAGTACCTCTCTAACAATGTGGGGAGATACTGCCGCCATCGGCGAACTCTAACCAAAGCGGGAGCGGTCCTAGTAAGATTGCTCGAAGTTCCCCCATGTGCCTTTACTTATTGACAGAGGGTACAGTGGGGTCAGGCGGACAAACAGATTCTTCATGGAGTGAATTGGGCGGGATGAGGCGAGTGGTCAACACAGCCCACCACAAATATTATGAGGACGAAGACCTCGGAAAATTGCTACACTGTAACCCATGCATCTGGGTCACTCAGGGAGGATAACCGATGGGCTCGGCGTGCAATCATTCTGTAACCGAGCAGGCATGGGAGAATTCTCTTCCCTGCCACCGTCACCAAATCGTAATCTCGGAAGGAGTGTCGTGGACATGTCTCGCGACTCTGACCGGGGACGAGGGTCTTGGCTTAGCCGCCCGGACTGCGAGGAAGAAAACCTCTCTAAAAAATTACCCCGAATCTCAAGTTCTGGTGCGTGACGAGGGGATGCATGACTGATGGGTAGTTCAGTGGCAAGCGCACTCCCAGCCGGGATACCTGCGGATCTCTCGGTTGGGTTATAAATTTTACGCTTGCCCGGGTATTGGGGGATCTCTGCCCGGGTTGACATTATAATTCTCCCCCACTCGTGGGAATAATATGGATTATTTGAAGAATAAGAAAGATGATAAGAAGAAGGCGAAAGCGAAGAAACAAGGAAAGAAGTATATAGGAGACGGTATTCAGGTACCTGGAACTATGGAGCTCCCAGGGGCAACTCTGTCCCCTGGGAGAAGTTCAGCCGGCAGTACAATGGATATCTCAAAGTCTCTGGAGGTTCTATCAACCTCCGGGAGCCGACATAACTCTGTTTGTTCTGCTCAATCAGAGCCATGTTTTTACGGCGATCGGAGAAACGATGAGGACGAAAATGTAGCAGAGTCGGTTGGTCTTACCCCCAACAGCGAGGGACGTAAACGTGCTCGTTCCCAAGAGCAAGCGGTGGAGGATGCTGAAATAATGCCACCCCCCAAACTTACATCCTCAAGAAGAGGGCGCTCTAATGCTCGCGGTCGAGGTGCCAGAACCCGCTCGCTCACACCAGTGCCAACCTCCCCTTTTTCGAGGGTGCAGACCCAGGCCCGACGCGCGGATGGTGAATTGGTAGCCGAGGAAGAAGTGGAATCGCTCCTCGAGAAGATTACTCCAGTGGCATTAGGGGGTTCTGTCCCCGAAGCGTCATCGGATATTATACAAATTGCGGACGCGGCGCTTGAGGTGATCACTCGAGTAGCGACGAAATCAAGAAACCTCAAGGGCTGTTTTGTTAAGGGTCTGAAAGACTCATGTAGAGTGCTCTCAAAGGTAGTGAACGGCACTCTCAACCAAGTAGCTATACTAGAGCGCCGTCTAGACGAACTACACGCTGAGTTCGCTCAGTTTCGGTTGACTGGCAACTCGCAGATGACGCCTACTGTACCCGCTCTCCCTAGCAAGGTACAAGAGCGACCCCCTCTTCCTACTGCCTTGCCTGACGCCTTGCTGCGTCCAATCATGGATGCGGTTGGGCGCTTGATCGATGGAAGACTTGCAAGTCTTGAAGACAGGCTACAACCAGCTCCTAGCATTCGGCCGCCACTGGCTGCACCGAAGCCTAATAGGATAGGCGATAAGTCGAAGCGGCCCCCTGCTGCTGCTTCTGAGGCGTTCCCGCCGCTTCCCGCGAAGACACCACCATCCGCCTTGCGTGCCCAAGATGCTTGTGCACCAGTTGTACCCGTGCCGGTTGCGCTTGCAACTATTCCCGGCAATACGGTTACCGCTTCTACCAATGGGGAATGGCAGACGGTACAGGGATCGAGGAAGCAGCGCAAAAAGCGCAAGAAGGAGAAAGGTGCAGCTGCAATCGCAGCTGTCTCCCCGGTAGTCCCAAACCAAGGTAGTAGGAAACCTATAAGGCTCCAACCTCCAAAATCAGCAGCCATCGTAGTGACGTTGACGGCCGAAGCCGAGGAGCGCGGTCTCACATATAAGGAGGTCTTTAAGAGGGCTCGTTCTGCTATCGACCCTGCCGAGTTAGGCAGCGTCGGTGCTCGGACCCGTGTCGCCCAAACGGGATCCCGTGTTTTAGAGTTCCCCGGTGCCGAAGGTGGCCAGAGGGCAGATACTCTTGCTGAGAGGCTGCGGAGCCTATTTCCAGGGGAACAAGGAGTGAAGATCGCCAGGCCCACTAAGTGCGCAGAGATCCGCATCTCGGGCCTGGACGACTCAATTGAGGCCGGTGAAATCCGGGATTTTATCACCTCGAAAACCGGATGCGCCGTGGATATGGTCAGGATTGGCGCAATTCGTCCTGGACCTGGTCGAGTTGGAGCCGTATGGGCCAGTTGCCCAGTTGCTGCGGCCAAAACTTTGGTGGAAGGGGGCTGGCATAACATGGGTCTCAGTGCCGTCAAAGTGACAGCTCTAGAACCGAGACCTGCAAGGTGCTACAAATGCCTCGGGACAGGACATGTTCGTGCCCAATGCACAAGCGCGTTTGACAGCAGTGGCCTTTGTTTCCGATGTGGAAGTCCGGGGCACTTGGCATCAATATGTAGTGCCAGCCCCTTTTGTGCTAGTTGTTCTAGTGTTGGCCGCCCCACCAACCACATGATGGGAAGCGAAGAATGTAAGCCTTCTAAGGCTTCACTACCACTCCCGTTGGGATCCAGTCAATCGACTCAGGCTGGCTCCGCAGCAGTCTTGCGACCGTTGTCGCCGATGGAGGCTGTAGAGACGGTTCGGTAATGGATCACGTCTCCAGCCTCCTCATACAGACGAACGTTGACCACAAAGCCCGTGCACAGGATAACCTGCTGCAGTATATGGCGGAGTGGTCAGTGGACCTAGCCGTGGTCTCGGACCCCTACTTAGTTCCTCCCCGCCCAAACTGGGTGGCTGACCGAGATGGGACCGTGGCAATCGTAAGCTCCACAGCACCTCACTCCTCACTGTTGTCGCCAAGAGACAACGGCCCAGGATATGTTGCCGCTGACTGGAGGGGAATCACCGTCTATGGAGTATACTTCCCCCCTAGATGGAGTTTTGCAGAATTTGAGGTCACCTTACAAAGTTTGGAGGCTTCAATAAGGCGTAGGGCGTCTGGATGTGTCTTGGTGCTGGGAGACTTCAACGCCCATTCCACGGCGTGGGGATCACCCACCACGAACGCAAGAGGTAGGGCGGTCGATGAGCTGGCAGCATCGGTGGGTCTCTGTCTTCTCAACAGAGGCTCTACCAATACGTACTGGCGATGGCGGATGGGCGAGTCGATAGTGGACCTTTCGTTCGCTACCCCTGACGTAGCTAATCGAGTAAAGAACTGGCGTGTCTTGAATGAGATCGAGACGCTCTCGGATCATTTTTATATCCGATTCGAGCTTTCTCAGAACCAGGACCCTCGAGAGGGTCACATCGCGCGTAGAATTTCTCGATTTCCGCGTTGGGTTCCAAGCCAATTGAAGAGGGACCTACTAGAGGAGGCAGCTATCGTTGAGTCCTGGCTGACTCCACTGCCTCCAACGGAGGAGGTTAACACTGGGGCATACCGATTTCGCACTGCGATTACACATGTATGTGATGCAGCTATGCCTCGTTGGCGAGCCAGGCCCCCAAGGAACGAGGTGTACTGGTGGTCTCCAGAGTTGGCACGCCTCCGAGCGGCCACTCATCATGCCCGGAGGTTGCTAAAACGCAGCCAGCGGAACCCGCGTGATGGTGGGGAAGTAGATCGAAGAGTAGAGGAGCTCCGAGAAAGGAAGAAAATCTATGAACTAGCCATAACGCGCGCCAAAGAGGAAAAAAGACAGGAGATGTTGGAGACTCTCAATCGTGATCCCTGGGGTCGCCCATACCGCGCGGTGCAGAACAAACTCCGCACGCAAGCCCCCCCTCTTACTCAGGCTCTCCAGCCCAGCTTTCTTACGCAAGTCGTCGATGGTCTTTTCCCGGAAAGGGCGGAACACACGCCTCCGTCCATGGCGTCCCATGCCGAAGACGAGAATGATGATGGGGAAATCCCACCCATCACCGAGGCAGAGTTAAGGGTGGCTGTTCTGAAAATTCGTTCAAAGAACACTGCTCCTGGGCCGGACGGTATACCTGCCAAAATCTTGGCCCTAACCCTCGAGTACCTGGGTGATCGCCTCAGAGGTCTGTTCGACGCGAGTTTGGTATGCGGGCAGTTCCCTGAGTGCTGGAAAACCGGGAAGCTAGTGCTTCTAGCAAAGCCGGGACGACCTACTGATTCGGTCTCGGCCTACAGGCCTATCGTGTTGCTGGATGAGACTGGTAAATTGTTTGAGAGAATTCTTGCTGCCCGTCTCGTTCGGCACCTGTGCGAGGTCGGCCCCGATTTGTCGGATGCTCAATTTGGATTCAGGGCTGGGCGTTCGACAATTGATGCCATAATGCGCTTGCGGGCCGTGACTGAAGAAGCAGTGGGCTATGGCGGTGTGGTGCTGGCGGTGTCCTTAGACATTGCCAACGCCTTTAATAGCCTCCCATTCAGCTGCATCAAAGAGGCACTCCGGTATCATGGAGTGCCGCTATACCTGAGAAGGCTGGTGGCGGACTATTTAGAGCACAGAAGTGTTTTATACGAGGACCGAGACGGAGTGCTACAGCGTCGACACATGTCTTGCGGCGTCCCACAGGGGTCGGTTTTAGGACCGCTCCTGTGGAATATAGGGTATGACTGGGTGCTTCGTGGTGTTCTCCCCCAGGGGGTGGGCGTCATCTGTTATGCAGATGATACGCTTGTAACAGCCTCTGGGAGATCGTTTGAGGAGGTGGTAGATTTGGCTACCTGGGGAGTAGCCCAAGTGGTCGAGCGCATCGAGGCCTTGGGTTTACGGGTGGCCCTGAACAAGACAGAGGCCCTGTTATTTCACGGGCCCCGTCGTCGTGGCCCACCACGTGGCGCTTTGATGGAGGTTCGCTCGGTCCTCGTACCGATCGGGGCCCAAATGAGGTATTTGGGCCTCATTCTGGACGGTAGGTGGCGCTTCGACGAGCACTTCATGCAGCTCGCTCCGAAGCTCGTCTGCGTTGCGTCTGCCCTTGGTCGGCTATTGCCTAATGTAGGGGGACCCAGTATAGCTTGTAGACGGCTGTACACAGGGGTTGTCCGGTCAATGGCGCTATACGGTGCGCCGGTGTGGGTGGAAGCCTTAACCGCTGAGAATAGGGCTCGTCTGTGGCGCCCTCAGAGGGTTATGGCGATTAAGGTCATACGTGGCTATCGCACTGTATCGACTGAGGTAGCATGCGCATTGGCCGGGACTCCTCCATGGGACTTAGAGGCAGAAGTGCTCGCCGAAGTGTACCGACGAACGGTGCTGTACCGGACGGATGGTGGCAGCAGGCCTTCACCTGAAGAGATACGCGGGTGGCGTGAGGCCGCCCGCATTGAGATTTTGGCGAAGTGGTCATCCCGGCTGGAGGTTCCACGCGCTGGCTTTGCCACGGTGGAGGCGCTTCAGCCGGTCATTGTCGAGTGGGCAGGGCGTCAGCACGGGACCCTTTCCTTCCGACTGACACAGGTGCTTTCTGGGCACGGCTGCTTCGGCAAGTACCTGTTTAAGGTCGTTAGGAAGGAACCGAGTCCCGCCTGCCACCACTGCGACTGCAGCGAGGACTCGGCGCAACACACGCTCACAGTTTGCCCGGCTTGGGCGACTCAGCGCCGGGCCCTCGCTGCAGTCATTGGGAGTGACCTCTCGCTGTCGGCCGTCATACGGTCTATGGCCGCTAGTGATTTAAATTTTACCGCGGTCACATCCTTTTGCGAGGAGGTCATGTCGCAGAAGGAAAGTGCGGAGAGGATCAGAGAGGCAAATCCCCTCAGTGATCCGATCCGCCGCCGGCGAACCGGGCGGCGGAGGCGCGAGTATTTGCGCCTCATGCCGCCTTGAGTGTGGCTGCGGGTGTGAGGTACGGGGTTTTCCCTCCACCCGCTGATCCAGCCACCCGCGAAGAGGCAACGTCCATGTGTACCTGGACGAAGCCTAATTGAGGGTTTAATTGGAGCTGGTGCCCGTGACACACTGTGGGCACACGCTAGGAGGGGTCGTCATAGAAGTATTCCTGTATAGTTTCAGGCCCCTCCGGCAAGGCGTTGAGCATGGTACACCGCAGGGGTTTTAGTGTGTGAGAGCCACACATAACCGCGCGGTTTCCCCGGTCGCGCGGTATGCCGTAGGACATTTCCCCTGACGAAACAAAAAAAAAAAAAAAAAAGATTTGACAATGGTGCAGGTACCAAGTTGCAGGTGAGGTTGACTAAGATTACACAATGGTGTTGGTACCAAGTTGCAGGTGACGTTGACTAAGATTTCACAATGGTGTTGGTACCAAGTTGCACGTGAGGTTGACTTAGATTTGACAATGGTGCAGGTACCAAGTTGCACGTGAGGTTGACTTAGATTTGACAATGGTGCAGGTACCAAGTTGCAGGTGAGGTTGACTAAGATTACACAATGGTGTTGGTACCAAGTTGCAGGTGACGTTGACTAAGATTTCACAATGGTGTTGGTACCAAGTTGCACGTGAGGTTGACTTAGATTTGACAATGGTGCAGGTACCAAGTTGCACGTGAGGTTGACTTAGATTTGACAATGGTGCAGGTACCAAGTTGCAGGTGAGGTTGACTAAGATTACACAATGGTGTTGGTACCAAGTTGCAGGTGACGTTGACTAAGATTTCACAATGGTGTTGGTACCAAGTTGCACGTGAGGTTGACTTAGATTTGACAATGGTGCAGGTACCAAGTTGCAGGTGAGGTTGACTAAGATTACACAATGGTGTTGGTACCAAGTTGCAGGTGAGGTTGGCTAAGATTTCACAATGGTGCAGGTACCAAGTTGCAGGTGAGGCTGACTAAGATTTCACAATGATGTTGGTACCAAGTTGCAGATGAGGTTGACTAAGAATTCACAATGGTGCAGGTACCAAGTTGCAGGTGAGGTTGACTAAGATTTGACAATGGTGTAGGTACCAAGTTGCACGTGAGGTTGACTTAGATTTGACAATGGTGCAGGTACCAAGTTGCAGGTGAGGTTGACTAAGATTACACAATGGTGTTGGTACCAAGTTGCAGGTGAGGTTGGCTAAGATTTCACAATGGTGCAGGTACCAAGTTGCAGGTGAGGCTGACTAAGATTTCACAATGGTGTTGGTACCAAGTTGCAGATGAGGTTGACTAAGAATTCACAATGGTGCAGGTACCAAGTTGCAGGTGAGGTTGACTAAGATTTGACAATGGTGTAGGTACCAAGTTGCAGGTGAGATTGGCTAAAACTTCACAATGGTGTACCAAGGTGCAGGTGAGTTTTTTTTATCTATGCTATAGGTAGTGTGAACAAGGATACCAACTAACATAGGGAGAGCTGGGTAACACCGGATAGTTAAGAAAAAGTCACTTGATTACATATTACAATTTTAATAAGTATTAAGTATGTACAGGAATCAGATTTAAAAGCTACATAGTTATATAAATATAATTAAATCTAATTACAATTATTCGGTGGATTTATTATCTTTAATCACGACATACACAGCAAGACCTGTTTGGAGCAAGAGAGAAATACGGACGGAGATTCGCGTAGAACCCACCATCCATTGCGCCAAATCGTCTAATTTTTATCTGCTTTCATCAATGTTCTTTGACAATTCGTCTGTATTTTTAATGACCAAATTGGCAAGCCTAATCTGCTATGACTAGTTAAAAAATTAATCAATACCTAGATACTGTTTTACTTTATTGACATTATTGAGATCGGATATTTATAAATCATCATCATTATTATTGCGTTAATCTCAATCACATCCGATGTCGACTATTGATTGATTAATGTGCGATGCAAGGATTCAGACTGATTGTTTATTACTTACTTACAATGTAAAGATCGTATGTAAACTTAGGGTTCAGCATATTTTTAAGGAAGACTGTACAAAAAAGTAGCAGTGATTTTTTTATTTCATTCAAAATGCTGCCGCGGTGTTTAGCAATGCTGGCAGACTAAATTAAGTACCTTCTAATAAATTAAATTTCGAGTATTTTTGGTTAAGATTGTCCTATTTACAAACGATCTAGAGACTCTTGGAATGCAGGTAAAATACACACGAACAAACATAAACAGTACCCACTTATTCCTTAAACTAGCGAAAATTGCGAACAAATAAACATACCTACTAGAAAATAAATAGGTAACAAAATTGACTTCAGAATCGTTAATAAATGATAACTCAGGTATTCATATATATCTTATCGCAGGTTTATAAGTGCCCGGTTAATGGCAAAAGGCTCGGCCACCTTTTACATTGGGACCTCAACATGAACTGGCGAAATGTGGGTGTTAACACCTCTGCCTACCCCTTTGGGGATACAGGCGTGAGTTTATGTTTGTTATGTTCATATATGTCTCCATTACTTTTACTTACCTATATGTACCTATATTACTTACATATTTACACTTGGATTTAATTTTATTTATATATTTACACACACTATATATATTATATACATATATATTTACACATACTTACATTTATTTATATAGGTATATAAACATATTCACAAAGAACTTTAATAAATCGTAATTTGATTTGAAACCCAATATTCTAAGCTAAACCACTAACCCATAGCGGCATAAAAAAACTAGATACACACGCTTTTTTCGCCTGCTGGGTTTTCAGTGGACTAATGCCAGACTCTGGCAACTGTGCAGTGCTTGACCAGCGCGAACTCAGGTGCTGCGCGGCCTGTTAATAAAATATATATAAGTAAAATAGATCTACGATCCTCCTAATCATAAAATTATTAACACTTTAACGCAGCTTTTAAGTATTCATGTTGTGTTCCGCATGACCACCGAGTACCTATTTCAGTAAAAATAACATGAGTAGCATTGCACTCACAAATTAACAGTTCAAGATTTCCAATGATAATGACTACTCAATCTGTCGATAACTGCTCTGAAAACAGAAACGTGTGGGCCGCCGCCGTTTGGAGAGGAGATTGATAGCGTGTGCCGAAGTTCGGTACAGTACCGTTTTTACATTTGTTATAAAGAAGGTAACTAGGTATGTCTCTCAGAAATAAGAATACCTACCCATAGTAATACTTGTTACTACTGTAAACAGTTGGAAGTTATCTTGCTGTTACTACTGTAATGTATCAAGTTTTCTACTGTAGGTGTGTTAGATTTTCTTTCAGGTTAAATGAAAATTAATGTTTGACAAGCTTGATAACTAAGTATGTAGGTACAGTGGGCTCCAAAAGTTCCTGGACACCTTCCTGAGTCTATAATAATCCTTTGACAGCCTAAGTGTAATTTAATCAAAAATAGCGCTAATAAAATAAACTATCGATTCTTGTTTCTTTATAAGAATATAAGTAAACTCAGGGAATTATATGCTAAACCTAATTGCATTATTATCTAGTAGCTTCTAAGACTAGTAGTTGTGTAGTGGCATAACTATGGGTATAATTTTTTTTCAAATTGTCCAGGCACTTTTGTAGCCTACTGTATCTATCAGACTACTTAAATAATTACAATATATTTAGTGAATATTGTGTTTATATTTTTCGTATTTATAAATAAATCTAAACCGGCAGACGTGCACGAAAGTAGACAAAACATGTGGAATAGGTAGGTACCTATGTAAAGACAGGAAGTGATGGTGAGAGACTGAAATAATAGCATTACGTGGTTCCAAATATTCTTAGTAGGTACGTATATTACACTTACTTAAGGTGAATATTGCTGGGGTGGAGTTGGTGAAGGCGGTGATTCGTTAGGTGGAATGCTATGTACTGTGACGTTTTCGTTGAACCGTACACCACGTGGATGATTTATTCTGAAATAATTTTCAATATTTAGTACATCATTACCGCCTTTATGGTGATCCTGGTTGCATTTGAGGCTAGTATCTTTTTACTTCAGGAGTAAATTCTCATCTCATTCAGGCGTTTTCTCTTCATAGAACTTGACAGTCTATTGTATTGTTAACTGCTTAAAAACCTGTTAAGTACAAGAATCGCAAGCCCAGAATAAGTACTTAGCTCAATTCAGTCGCTATCAAATCTGCAGAGTGCGGAGCCAGTGCGCTTGCATTACACATCAAATGGAAACTAATCCAGGTTGTATTTTACTATCAGGTGCAACTTCTAACACGAGGTACCGTACGGTTTACCAAATCTATTTGTCTACAGTACGTATGCATGGTTCACCGATATGAAAAAGATTACTCGGTACCTACTGTACCTATATCAAATTGATACCATTATTTATACCACGATTTGACGGTGTCTTGGTTTGTAGAAATACGCTAGAACCAAATAATCTTCTAGCGTTTGAAACTTTCACCAAGAAGCTAGTTCCCTTGCCCTCGAAGAGGATATATCTAAACATTAGAATAAGAAGTAGGCATAAGTAATTTCGGCAATGAAAAAGAAACAGTCAATCAAATCATATTTCTGGCAATAAATCATAGGAAATATTAAAAAAGTGCTATAAATATTATGTACCTACCTTTAAATATTTTTTCACTGTTTCTCGGTAAACCATACTAACTTAGACAAATTGTACGGTGTAAGTGTAAACCGTAGGGGACTCTATAAAATGCAGACAATAGTACTTACTCGACCACTGTAACTGTATGTACAACCGAGGAGGTTGATGGTTCGTCAGATGGCACTTTCCTTTCTTTTGCTCTTCTTGGACGGTTATCTTGCCCAAACCTGGAGAAAAACAAACACATAATAATTTTTTATCATATCTACTGTAATGAAATTCGTAGAATCCGGTGTTAGTTTACTTACTCTGCTATGGTTAGTTTAGTTTCCGATTTGGGTTCGAAGGGTTCGCTAGAAGAAATTAGTCGTCCACTGAAAAGATTTAAGAATAGCTTGAAAACCTTGAACGAATATTCTGGAGCAGGTTAAAGGATGTTAGTTAATTATTTTTTCTGATGTATGTAATGCACCTTCAGCACTGCACACACTGCCTTTTGATGAATTCCGTAGTACCTAACAATTTTGAGATAACCTTTCTGAAAATCTGTACAAATTTTCGCAAGCCAAGAAAGGAGCTCAGGCGCCATTGCATCAGCAGAATTTGCGATAGTATTATAAAATGTACTTGTATAAAAATATACTTAATATTAGTAAGTGTTATGTGTGGTGCGGGTGATGATATTGAATGATATTTCATTTAAATAGCTCAATTATATGGACCTCAAATATGCAATATTAGTACAGTTTTATTAATTTACAAGGTCGTATAAATATTACTTACTCTGCTGAAATATTAAGAAATTCCGGTTTAAAAACGGCAACTTCATCAGGAGACTGTGATCGACTTCCACAAATGGGATTCCATTGCGCGCCATCCGTTTCAAAGCTGAAAATTTGTAAATAGTTTAGTTTGGCGTTCATAATGTTTTCATAAAATGAAGGGGGTTCGATTTTAGAAAGAGTAGTATTTATTCTGCCTAATGCAAGGCAAAAAACCTAACCATAGGGAATACCTACCGACATACACTATCAAAATTTACACTAAACCTGTAATCTTTATCTACGCCAAACTTCACACATCCGTTCTACCGTCTATGCGAGAAAGAGTAACAATATCCCTACATGTATATAGGTATCCGCACAAATTTTACCATTTATATAAGATAAGTTTTAAGTATAAGTAAGTATAGGTAATTTTATGACAGCCTCTGTGGCGCGGCGGTAGTGAACGCGGCTGCTACGTAGGTTCAATCCCGCTCAGTGTATGATATTTGTATTCATGAATATGAATATTATGATGATTAGTCTGGTCATGCCTTGGAGAGCACGTTAAGCCATCGGTCCCGGTTGTCATAGGAATTTCTATGGCAGTCGCTAAAGGGGAAATAGGTGAAATGGCCCATACAGAAGGACTGATCACCCGTCCGGTCAACGGCATCTACACTGGACGTAGGGAGTAGTAATAGGTAATTTTACACTTACTTCATGTCCATATTTGTCTCCATCTGTTGCGGTACATTTAGCACAGGAGGTGGTTCTGATCTCAGAAGATTGATAGCTCTCATTGGCATTTCATCTGAGCACGATCTGTTAGATTAGAATGCATGTAAGTTATTTTGTTTTAAACACTTGATAAAATTTCCAAGGTAAATAATTAATAGAATTTGATATGATATGGTTCAAATTGTATAAATTTAATGTGTTCAATTTGCTATATAAAATTGGCGTCACGCAATCCACTTCATGCATCACATATTATTATACTTATATTTAACAATGTCAAAAATTACTACCTTCCACGTGTATTATTTGGGTGAAGGCGAGGGTAGCGTCTTATTACAGGTCGTCGTCCCATTAGGCATAGCAACCAAGCCAATGTCGGGTGCCTATGTCGAAAAATCGCGACCCGATTGTGTGTAGCAATTGACAGAACTTTACACACCTGTAAAACATACATAAACCTTTGAGAGTGCCGCAATACGAAACCAGTTACGTACATGAATAAAATACACTGGAGAAGTACAAATGTGTTATCAATTATGTCTATATAATAGATATTATAAATTCCAGTTTCAGGTTCCTATTTTATACCTAAATGATATTTGAATACACTACTTATTAGAAATGTTAACCGCAGCATAATCTGCTTGTCTTATTTTAAACATGTCTTGTTAAACTGAATGCATCGCTGCTCCCCGGATTTAGAGGCTGTGTTGATAAGGCGCTCAAAGTAGATTATACTGTTATTTTTTACAATTTAGGTCAGATTGATGGCTTGGTTGAAGTGTGTGACAATACCTACTAGTATTTTAATTGTTTATTTTGGCACAGTGTTCACCTACGCGTATTTAATAAATAACCGATAAATGGAATGAATTTTCTGAATAAAAATGTAGTGTACTGAATCGTGCTAATATTATAGATGTGGGTGTTGTCTTTATTTTGCATTTGTCACCGTACTCGTAGATGATACAGGGGCGTGTGTTTGACATGTGTGCACTCGTGGGGGCTCTCTCTATAAACTGACAAGTATTAACATATTTCAGCAAATGTTTTACATAAATGGATCCTATTTATTAAAGAAAATTCAATAATCAGTTACGGAAGCTAAAAATATTTAATAAAATGTGTTTGTAATTAATAGAATCTATTATTTATTGAACTAAACATGAACTTTACACAAGTTCTCAGGCATTTCAGTTATGTACAAGCTCGTGTCGTTGAAAAAGTTATATTTAACAATAAACACTTCTGTGGTAGAATTCAATGTGAAAAATTTTACCCTACCCTACTTTGGAGACATTTGGAGGAGAGGCTTAACAGTCCAGACTTGTGAAGAATAATAGTGAATAGCTTAAATTGATTGAAGAACGTATTTCCAAGTCTAAGTTATGATATGAAAGGGCACATTTTGTACTTACCTCTGCGGTTCCCAAGCAGTAGAGCCAAGCGAGTAATGCTCCTTGGAACGATCTTAAGAAATGGGTGCAATAGGACCAGGTGGCGAAGTGCCATGCAGGTCCAGCCACTGGGCCCTCGAACATGCCCAGTACATTGGTAATTCCCAGAAGAGGTAGAAGAACTAATGCAGCTCTAGAGGCTTTCCTGGAAAAATAATGTTTGTTATTGCGTTGGTTCTGGAACAACAAGTGTTACAACTAAAACAACACATTGGGTGCTTACCGGGCTTTCATGATGTGCGATCTTCTATCTTGCTTCAATTTTGAAAGCAAGACGCGCATTATGTTAAGCAAGAAACCCATGTTCACCTGTAAAAACCCCATTAGTGTTATCTTTTTTCTCGACATTGTGTCATAAGAATGGATGCGTCAATATGGTGTCTGTTCGTCTGATGGTAAACAGAAAGCAAACTCTCAGGGAGGAGTCGCACATCAACAATATTAGAATGGTGGGTTTCTCACGCCCCGGTTAATGGAAAACCATTGCCTACGTAGTTAGGCAATCGAATGCGACAAGACAGTCGCTTACACCCATTGCATAGATACGAGTACATCTAGGTTCTTCGAAAATAAAACATGTTCCAATTGGACCTACTACATAAAATAACTCACCACAATAACTCCCAAGCGTGGGGCTTGCATTACCCAGTATGAGCCATGGAAATTATAACCGTACCAGCATCTGGAACAATGATCATTATGAATTCTCTGATATAAGATCAAGATAACAATAATTTTTTTTCTAATATTTCATATAATAGGTCGCTAAAATTAAAATGACGGAGAGAGAACATTACTATCCGAGTGATGTCGAAAACTCGAAATAAAACCCTATACCAAACCGGACAGCAAGCGTGGAAACAGAAGGCCAAAGCTTCTCAATATTGGGAGGCCATATCCAGGATTGCGACAAGCTAATTGAGTCATTGATAGAAAATCGGTTTAATTAGCGATGTTATTTATAAAATGATATCACAAAGGCTATCAATTTACGCAAAAGGTTTATGAAAATAGAGCTAAATTTCTAAAGAGCACCGCTAATAGAGATCGAAACACACACAAACGATGCTAAATCACATTTCAAGGACAATGCTCCACACTTGACGGCAATAGGCTTACCCCTATTAGATATAGGTACGTGGGACCAAATATCATAGTTGATGAAATATGAGTGTGATTTGTATGTAACTAGCCACCCTTTATTTGTTTGCTAATCTAATCATACACTTGCTCTGAGCCTGGCTATCTACAGTTGCTGTGAATATAGTTTGTTAGTCTTCAGCGAATTCTGAGGGCGAATGTACGTTCTGCCCAGTAAAGTGTTTATACATTATGAGATCTCCGTGATTTGGATTTGTCACTTTGTATTATTACCTTAAGTACATAGGTATGTGAAATTAAAAAAACAAGGATAGATATGAGAACCTGTCAACTTACCGAAGACCCGTTGTGTCATTGGCGTAGTGAGGACCGGCGATAGTTGTCCAACCCGCGGTTATGAGGAGTGGAACAAACCATCCAATCAGATAATAATATCTATCCATATAATTTGCTCGGAGTACTCTATTGGTAACGATGATATTTAACAAGATTCCCTCGTTGAGCATCCAATTGAACATAGCAGTCACAAAATACTCAAGCATGACGTACATTGTTACACATAAGCTCGGCTGAAAGTAAAATTAATTGTTATAGAAGGTTTCGTATAGTTATCCTTATATTTTTTTCCTAACTTTTTTTTGTTTTCAAAAAATTGTCATGGCCGTTTTCTTAAATTGTCTGTTTTGAAAATTAACCTGCAACGAGCTGTTATCCCAGAGGAAAATTATTGAATCCGAGTAGGATTTTTTTTGTATAATATTAGGAACCGAAATTATTAATATTCCCTCTAGCCTCGCCAGCTAAGTTCAATGGCTTGTGTTAGGATTATATACACGTTAGTAGTGTTATGCACAGGATTCAAATCTGGGACCCCGCGATCGTACTCGACCGACTCCTTAATCACTAACAATCGACGTACCTACTGACGCACTATGGACACCCTCCATACAACGTCATCTCAAAAAAGATTTAAGCCAAAGTAAGTTTTCTTAAGTTCTTTTGACCTAAATCCATAGCTTATTAATGAGAATAAAATTTAGGTACTAAACGTTGCCGCCAATTCTTAAACTATTATTTAGATTGTTCTAAGCTAATTAAAAGTTTAATAATTAAGCTTAATAAGTAAGTTTATTAATTAGATTGTTTAATTCCGATATTATATTTTATTTCAATTATTATGTAATGGGTGAAATAAGTTGGTGAAATATAGTGGATCAAATAACTGTTTTAAGTAAATTATTCAAGCAACCACTTCAAATGACTGGAATTTTTTTATATAGGATGTGTTATATATTTTTAGAAAGCCCTAAGCATGAAGTAATATTGCAAAAACTAAAACACAAAAATATATATATTTCGTAAAAGTATACATAACATTAGGTATATCATCATAACCTTTTTTGAAGGTCCGTCTTTATTTGTGTGCTATTCTTCATTTTCTAATGGACATTTGAAGTTTCCCTCCGCCATGCTATTTATCTCATTCAAATAATTGATTAATCTATTTTCAGTCATATAAATTTCATCTGCCCCAAATTGATTTTAATTCTTTGTTAGTTTAGCATTATTTTTCGATAGTAGGTACCTATCTATAAATTATCTCAGTAAATTAATTATTATTATTGAATAGTTTGTGCAAACTGTAACCATGACAAAAAGACCATGCTAATGTACTGCCGCGACGTTTAGTACATTATGTATGTACTAAATTGTGATCAAAATATAGCTAATTGTATTAGTTTTTGCTTTTTGCATTTGTGCAATCGTCATATATACTTCTGATGCAAACTGTATCTCAAGCTAAAGTGAGCGATAGTTCGATGCTTCGAGTGTTCTTGTCTCGCTTTGGCCCGCCTCAAACTTTACTTCAAGAGGCAATAGTCGAAGTAATAAGATTAGACTGAAAATCTGAGGGCACTTTTAACTTTTACATTAATTTCATACATAAGTAAAATATATTATTTTATTTATTATTATTATACCTATATTATTTAATTGTGTTTTTAAAACGAGTATTTTCAAAACGCTTCAAGATACTCACTAGTCTCTCTATTAAGCTGCTGCCTAATTCATCAGTTGAGTCACTGGGGCGTCGCATAAATGCCTGGTCGAAGTACAATATCAAACGCAACAACACTTGGATATTCATTGCGGAAAACAAATTGGCATGTATCCGCGTGCGTTGATTATGCAGCGATCTGAAATGTATTCGAAATTATACTTTCGCTCTGCACAGAACATTGCTCGAAAAAAAGTATTTTTTTACCAAAATGTTTCTATAATTATTATTCTAAACCTATATCTTTTATAGAAAACTTGAAATAGATTTAGGTATGTACGTTTTAATATTTATTATTTATATTCAGTATCGAATAATATTACGAAAAAAAGACTGACTGAGTTATGCTCAAATCTCTGTAGATGCTTCATAACGCTAATTAATGTTATTCGTATGTGCATATTATATATTCATGAATCCATAAACTGTTCAGATAATTATGATCTGAAAGTTATTCATATTTATAAAGTGCCTTTGACTGTATAATTATTACTGAGACAAACTGAAAACTTACGTGAATTTCATTAAGATGATAAGTGACACGGTCAAAGAAATGAAAGATGTTGCGAATCCTACAATTTCGATGTGCCGAGTCACATCGGCGACTAGGAATTTATGCTGTAACAAAAAAGCACTGGTCAGTTTCTAAAGAAATGATCGTTGTCAAAAAGTTACTTCAAATCATCAATAGATCTCAATGAAATAATCTATAGTAAAATTGGGGGTTACCGAGTTACAAAATGCAGGCGATCTTGAAAAGTCCGACAACTGGTCTAATAAATATCAATATCACCAATGAGTTGTGAAAGTCAGTCCAATGACAGTAGCTTCACGGAAAATATTGAAGTTTGACCACGTCGTAGTTAGACTACAAAGTCGACCCAACTGTGACTGATGAAGGTGAACTTGATGGAGTTGACGAGCCGTCCTCTGCCTTATGCCGAAAAAATGGTCGGTGCAAGAGCGACATTCGCGCAGCAGCTGCAGCTTCCATGTCCGTGATATCGCTTAAAAGCTGCAGGAGAGTCGCTTTTGATGATACAGTCAAACTTCATAGTAGCCTCCTGGCTACCTGGCTAGTTAATAACTGATCATACTCCTTCCATGAGTAAAACCAAGAAAATACCGGTTTGTGGCCTCACTTTCCGGTAAGTCGAACACCGCTTGAAGTTAAGGAACAGGGGCAGAAGAGTACCCCGACCGAAGCTAAAGTATAAGCTATCTAGGTAATCGAGATTTAAACTAGGATTACAGAATTTTTGTCATTATTATTAAACTCTTAGCTTTCATTACCTGGGCGTCGCCTTTGTAGACTTTTTTCAATAGAGTTTGCACCACGGGAGGAAAGCATGGTGTGTAGTTTGTCCATCCGTTGGGTTTCATGTCGGTGTCGTATCGTCCTGTCCATTTTCCATCTAATCCACATCGTCTAAATGCAGATACTAAAAGACCCAAGTGAATAAAAAGAAAATAGTAGATTAAGACGAATTAAAAAAAATTAAAACCTCATGCATTTATTGATACCTTGTCTGAACAGAAATGACGCCCACCACACAAAAGCAGTAGATACATTAATTGTTTCATGTATTTATTTGTCAAAACAGGATGTTAGGTAAAGGTTCCAGAAGCTGAAGGCACGTTATAGTACTCTGGTGTAACTTATTAAACGGCTTCAAGCCCAAACAAACTCACTTGCTTTCTGATGAAGTGTATTATGACACATCAGAAGTAGGCTTTATTTTCGGAGTTAGGTTTGGATGCCAGTGACTCCCCTACTCCTTAGGTTCCGAGTTAAAATACTCGTACGTCCAACTCAAAGTTATAGCTAAGCCGATAATTATAATTATGATGATGATTGATTATAATGATAGTATATTTTGTGAGTGTGTGTTTGTGTGTGCGCTACTCTACTCACGATTTCCGTCGTTGCGATACACCGGTGGACATATCTGGACGGAGGTATGTCCAGTCGGTGTAGGTGGCCAGCATAGATAGCCATCGTAAGTCCAATTACAGTAGGTTTCGGCTATAACAAAAATGTATGTGAGTAATTGAATGTACAAATGGCATTCAGAAATCACCATCGCCAACTTCACGCGTCTGATCAAAGCAGCGCTAAGAGTGTTAAGCAATAATATGATAATGTGCATATCAATCTAAAATCTCTTGCCTAATTGGAGTGCTTTCGGGTTAATCGATATAATACTCTCAGCATTTGAAGGTGGAATGTGAATTAATATATATTCTGTGTGAGTAACTGCATGCATACGAACGATGTACCTACCTATAGCGCATATATATCCAATTGAATACTACTATTTGCAGCTGAGCAATAAGGACTTCGAGGAATACCTCGAAGCCCTTATCGTTCAGCTGCAAACAGAGGCGCTTATTACACATTGTGCAGGGTTTCAGTGAATCTAATAAGCCAGATTTATATGTGATATATAATATATCTATATCCAAACCAAATATCCAATCTAGTGTGAAAACATTCTACTACTGTGTCACATAGTTTACAATTTATATTATGTTAGTACATGCTTATGAAAAAAAAAGAAAGGACAGAGAAAAATATACGTTCAAAAAGCTGTTACAGACAAACACTCTGATTTGATTTATTTGTACAGATAAATCAATACAGATATATATTGGTAAAATTTTACTCCATAAGCTACTAAAACTTATTATTTTCCTATATTTATAAGTTAGCTCTTAGATATAGAATTCTTAATGTAGGAACGAAACTGTCGAGACCCTACAATGACTTCTCCAGGGAGACCACTATTCGTCAAACGGGTTATACAGTCTTCTTTGTCAAGATATTTCTGGGTGCAGAGCTCTGATAACATTTCGAACCATTCAACAAATTTTAGTGCTGATTTGCTGAAACGAAACACAACAGAATTTGGCGATGTTTAAAATCAACAGTCCGAAATACAATGTATTATGCTAATAAATCCAATCCAAAAACTTCATACTGAGCGCTACAAACAAAGATTGTGATGTCGGTCGGAGGCGGTTCGGTAAAAGTCGATTCTGTGATATTTTCTTAACCCACGGTCGAGCATATAACTTTGGTAAGTACTAACATAGTTAATCTGTAGTGGATGCAACTAAACTTTTGCTGCATGTTGTGTTTAAATAGAAGCGAGCGCCTATCGAAGTGAACAATAATCTAATGCGATGTGATCCGGTGATTGACTTACAAAATGGTTAGAAACAGGTCGTTTTCAATTTTTAAAACTCCACCCAAACCACCGTCCAGACAGAAAACTCCAATGTCAAGACCAAGTAACATTTTTTTGTTTTAGTTTTTCGTTAAAAATATACGTGATTTTAATATATACGAAAATCCTAAGTATTAATAACTTTTTACTTTCTAATCATATTGAAGATGGGTAGTTACTGCCTGTATAACGAACCCAGGACATGAAATAGTCGCAATTTATATGTCATTACGCCAAACGACACAGATATCCGTCGGGTTTTGAAGTAAATAATGAAAATTGTTTAACTTTGATGTTTGTAAAAGAGAAATGTTCTCTAAGTTTATCAATTAAGTACCTGAACTTAAAGAAAATTAATCCAGTATCAGTCATGGTTAATTTTCTGTCATCTAAAATACAGGCTTTCCGTAAAATGGGGTGAATAGGGATCCAAGGGTGAATAGGGATTAAATGGTCAGCTAAATGCTGTAGTTATTTTCTTTCAACCGTAATTTTGGACTAGTTCATTGTAACAACAGAATCATCAAATATCAGATAAGAGGCTTATTTGAGATCTAGTAAAAGAAATTATATAAAATATTCCATTGACTATTTTGTCCCTATTCACCCTTGGATCCCTATTCACCCCGTTATACCGGTACCTAACGTTATAGTTTCTCCAGCGCTTTTGTTGTCGAAGTATTTAACAAACGAATGAAATTGTGACTTGTGTGTTGGTCTTCTGTTTTGAGATTATGCTGAAAATTTTATATGCGAATATATAGAGACGGGATTATATGCGCATATTGCATTGTTTGAAGTAGTAGGGATTGCGTTGCGTTGAATTTATTAACAGCTTGGCCTGGTAGGTGGTACTTCATGCAATAGTGTTGTTGTTGTAATTGTGGGCTGCATAACAAGTAAGCAGTGTAAATCTTATTTAAAAATCAATATAATTATAAAAGTTTTATAATATACCTATGCGCGTTTAGTTAATTTAGTGATTCAAATGTAGCAAGATATTTAAACAATTAACTACACTGATCTTAATCTGATATAGTAGGTATTTACTATTCTTAGAAGTTCAAGTGCAAATTAGATGCAAATTCTTTACTTTCATGTGAAATGTATATTCAATAAGACAATATTGTCAATGTATTAAATTTGTTTGTATAACCGATCCAGTGAGACACAAACCGTATGGTGTGATATTTTTTTTTTTTTTTTTTTTTTTTATACCACTTAGGTGGCAGACAAGCACACGGCCCACCTGATGGAAAGCGGTCACCGTGGCCTATGGACGTTTGCAACACCAGAGGCGTCACACACGCGCTGCCTACCCTGTAGAAACCTTCTAATGCCCTTCTTGAAGAACCCCATATTGTAGTCGCCTGGGAAAACCACGGCAGGGAGCTCATTCCACAGCTTGAGCGTGCGCGGGATGAAACTCCTTTCATACCGCACAGTGCGCACCGATTCCGGTCGTAGTGTGTGAGGATGAACTCCCTCCCTATGGCGAGCGGTGCGATGATAGAAAGTAGATGTGGGCATCATGTCAAACAATTCCTCTGAACACAGGCCATTATACAGGCGGTAGAACACACACAGTGAGGCGAAATCCCTCCTGATGTTCAGCGGTTCCACACCGCCTGAGAGTATGGGATTGTCGACGATCCTCAGCGCCCGCCGTTGTACCGAGTCAAAGGGGTCAAGCTGGCATGCAGGCGCCCCGGCAAAGAGGTGACAGCAGTACTCCATGTGGGGCCGAATCTATGCCTTATAAAGAAGGAGTCTTTGCTCCGCAGTGAAGTACTGCTTCGCCCTGTTGAGCACTCCTAGTTTCTTTGATGCCAGCCTAACCTTGTCCTCCAAGTGACTGCGGAACTGGACATCGCTGGAGATATCGACACCAAGGATCCCGATACTCGAGGAGATGGTGAGCGGTGTGTTCAGGAATTGGGGCGCCACAATAAATGGGGTTTTCTTAGCGGTGAATGCACATACTTGTGTCTTGGTGGGGTTGAATTGGACCAGGTTTAGTCGTCCCCAATCGGATACTCTGGTGAGAGTAGTCTCGATTTCAGACACAAGTTGTTCGCGACTTTCCTCCACCTTAGAGCGAGGGATGTTTGCACGGCCCGTGTAATATGCGTCCCCGGTACTGTCGTCCGCATAGCAATGAATGGCGTCATCAGACAGCATATCATTGATATGCAGCAGAAACAGGGTCGGGGACAGGACGGAGCCTTGTGGGACACCAGCGTTTATGTCCATGCGGTCCGAGCAACTGCCATCGACGACGGCTTGGATGCTTCTGTTGGACAAAAAGCTGGCAATCCATTCGCATAATCCCTCTGGGAGTCCATACGATGGCAACTTCGCTAGGAGACCTCTGTGCCAGACCCGATCGAAGGCCTTCGCTATGTCAAGGCTGACAGCCAGTGCCTCACCCTGACTCTCGATGGCTTGCGCCCAGCGGTTTGTGAGATACACAAGAAGGTCACCGGTTGAGCGACTATGACGGAAGCCGTACTGACGGTCGCTCAATAAATCGTTACCTTCAAGGTATCTCAGGAGCTGTGTGTTTATAACACGCTCCATTACCTTCGAGAGGAGGGAGGTTATAGCGATAGGCCTGTAATGGGACGGATCTGTTCTGTCACCTTTTTTAGGGACAGGGTGCACGAATGCTGTCTTCCACGAAGCCGGGACTCGTCTCTTGGAGTAAGAAAGCGCAAAAAGTCGTGTAAGTACTGGGCACAACTCAGGAGCGCACTGCTTGAGCACAATTGCCGGTATACCATCCGGCCCACTCGACTTCCGAATGTCTATGATGAGGAGAGATGAGAATATGAATGATATGTATGAGGTACGTTCAGGCAGATAGCTACGACACGACACGACACAACTATTGATTCGTTTTGCATTGTTTACTGGTTGCTATGAAAACATATTGGAACGAAATGTACGATACATGAAATATAAAATTAAGAGGAAGTGCACACGATTTGAAGTACATACTTTTAATTCTGCCGTTTAACAGTATTTCTTGTATAGAGAGGTATGCATATTATGTTTTTTTGAGGAGTAGGTACAAGTAGGAATTGTGTAGAATGTGATAGTTATAAGTTGCGAACAATGTTCAAGACATTAATCGATCCAACACCTTCAGTTGATAAAATCAGTCGCAAAGTTTCTATCCTAGGAGGTATACATAATGTGTATTTATGACAAGGTACGAGTATGTCTAAGAGCAATAGCAGTCAGAAATATCATTATCGTCAAAAATATTATTTGTTTTTAAACTGGAACTGTAAAATTATAAGTAGCCGACCGGATCAAGCGTAAACAATGTCAAATAAATAGCGACCAACTCCGTTAAAAAGTGTTTTCATTACAATGAAAGGTAGATATTTTTATGTATCATTTAATTATACAAAATCAGGTTAATTTTAAAATGTGATGATGTGTTTAAAATAAATATTCTTTTATCCTGTCGGGTGCGTTGTAAAAAATCTCCATTGAAGTGATCCCTCGCTGAATTCGCATTTTCTTCATAAAAAGATTGAAGGGCCCCTTATATCATCGCCTCATAATGGTAGTTAAAATCAGTGTTGTAGTCTCCAATATCACTTTTGTTTTCGGTTGTACCTAATATTGAAAATTATTTTCTTTTTGAAAATTATAATATTGATAATTATTTGTAAGTAGTAGTACGTCTACGTAAGTTCTTTGAGATTCGAGTAGAACAGATTACATGCAAATGACCTACCACATACCTTTGCTTTTCTTACCCTCATAGATGCGATCATTATCCTTCCTTACCACTTCTTGTACCTACTTCTCTTTAGTAACTACTTGGTCGACCGACACCATCTTGTATCTTTTGGCTGTATTTTATCTAACTAATTAGGTACTCGTTCAAGGTCGACAAGCGTCTACGTAAACAAATTTCGACTACCTTTCTACTATTTCTACTACTATTCGTTTCATTTTGCAGTGATTGATTAACTCTGTATTTTTTATTTCTAAGTTGAATTTTGATGAAACTCGTAACAAATACAGTACTGGCCTTCTGCATAAAAAGCATCTGATGACGCCGTCAATCTGAGCGCCACCATTGTAGCACTGTACGTGTTTGCAATGGTGACCCTCTTTTATGCGACTTTGCCTTCAGCTTAACATCAGGCGAGATGAAGTCAAAATGCCGTGCCATTAATAAAAAAAAATAGTAAACATATTTATTTATGTCAAAATTAATTTTACTTATTCTTATTTCCATGAAACACAACTGAAGTTGGCGAGGCTGGTACATTACACGATTGAAGATTTCTCAATTTAGAAATTTTGTTTTTTGAGATTTGATTGATTATTGAGAGGTAAAATTAGAGTTCCAGACAACTCCCTTCTCGCATGCCGCGACATGTTTCGTATCAATTGCGATGAGGAAACTCGCGACTTCAGTTAGCTAATGTAAAGAGCTTCCATTTAAATGTATGTACGAAACTCTATATAGTTTCAAATAACTGGAACAACTGAGTTCA
The DNA here is from genome assembly GCA_963691645.1 of Pelosia muscerda. Taxonomy (NCBI): domain Eukaryota; kingdom Metazoa; phylum Arthropoda; class Insecta; order Lepidoptera; family Erebidae; genus Pelosia; species Pelosia muscerda. Next base: position 16,687,292 of record OY829098.1, on the reverse strand, counting down.
ACTCGTGTCGGGTTAAAGGCACGTGAAAGGAGTACAGTAATAGACTGATCCACCTTTCAAAAATAATTTATAGAAAACGGTAGAAAGTATTAAAAATATGTTTATTGAAAGATGTTGTACATGTCAAAGCATGTCAAAGCCAATGATTCGTTGTTAGAATATATGTACATTAATTTGTTATTTTGTTGTATTCTTTCCTTATATATTTATTTTAAGGGTGATAAACCTACAAGTACTATTTAAATATCTACATAAAAATTGGAGAATACATAATTTTGTGAGTATCTTGTTTGATAGCATGTAATATTTTTATAATCGAAATCTGTCGTTCTGTACATTTTCTATAAAAACGAAACCCTGTGTTCCTTCATTCCTTGGTTACATCATAACTAAACTAACAACAGATAGTTGTAAAGCATTAAGTACCTAATAATAAAAATAATTTTCATTCAGTTATTATTATTGTTACCATTTAGAAGATAAAATATAATGTAGGTCCTTGGTTAATTTTTATAGATAAATCGTTATGGATGACGAGGAAGCGACATTAGAAGGACAGTTTGCAGCATTTTCACGGTTGTTGGACAATAAAAGGAGTGGGACCACCATGACATTGTGGAGGTCAGACTATTGGATGCGTCAGGCCAATATACTGGATGACAGGCGTCTCACTATGACCGATACTGGGTTAGCGTGGTTTAAGTTCAGGTAGCTCATCGGTATTTATATATTATTTAATTTTGCTTCACTTTGCTTCAACTTTTTTGAAATCGGCGGGCTTTTACGAAAAGTATTAGTCTGGTAGAGGGAGCTCATGAGGTATGACTTTATAAAAGCGACATATTGGGTTACCAACTGTGTCCAACTCGCAGCTAGAATGGCGTGAGTATATTAGTATATTATACATAGTATATTCATGCATAATTATTATATATGTCGATATCTTTGTCATCAAAGCGCCAAGACTGCTTGCACCTAATACTAGCATTTTTGATGTCCAATCTACAGCTTTTGTTAGAAAATCAGAGCACAAAATTAACCAAGTATATATATCTCTTCTTCTTCCTTTTCATTCTAGTGTTAATCTCATTTGATCCGAAGCTTTCACCTCATAGTTTGGGGACCGCTTCTACCACTAACTGTGGGTTTCACTCAACTTCGATATTTTCCGTGACGGTACCTCCACAACTCATTGGTGATATCGAAGGATTACAGTTGTTGGACATTTTAGGGCTCTAACTACCCATAACGATTGTCATAAATGTTCGTATGGCAATATAATACTATCAACTCTCTGCCAGTCGAAATCCAATCATCATCCTTTCATTAGATTTAAAAAATGACATTAGTTACAAAAGTGTATATTGCATTACATATAACGTTTTTACAAATTACAGCAAATCAGAACTGACTTTTGATGAATGGCACGAAGTTATAGTTGATCTGTGTGAAATAAAGAATATAGATCTTGAGTATATGGAGGTCTCACTGACCAACTGTGGCATCCCCGGCACCAACGTTGTGACTTTACCGCAATATAGAGACTATTTTAATACCTACAAACCCAAATCGAAAATGGTGTTATAGTTTTTAGACGATGTAAAATATTTATTTTCTTATCTAAGAAACCAATTTTTAGAAAAGTCCAAAGATTTCAAGTATGTCATCGTTATTGAGGTTTATATCGTAGGTAGTTTTATTTTTTTTAGTATATTCGATGTCTTTGATATCTAAATTATTGTGTTACTGTGTGCTTATTAGAGACGTCGATCTAATCTCTGTGACTTAAATAATTGTATGTTATTAAAATGGTAATAGGGGGCAAATACAGCTTGGTCAAATTCATCAAGGTCTGTCATTCCCGACAGGTTTTTGACCAGATTAGGACCCTTAAATTCCTTGTGCAGGTGCTGGTTGGCTGCTAATGAACAAGTATAACAATCAGGGGTTATAGCAACTATTACTACTTAGAATTAATGTCTAATACGATATGTCCTTATAATTCTCCAGATTTAATATCTTTTAATAGATTTATTAACTTGTTATGTAGCTTCTTGGCATGTTTCTCTTTTTATGATTGACTTGGTTTGCTAAACGTAATTTATTTGGAATAATTTAGTTTGATATCAAATATAGTATAATTTAGTATTATTATTACTTAATTTCTTTGTTATTATTTAGTTTATTGTTTATTGTAATTTATTATTCAAAAATCAGTTTAGAATAAATAATATACTACGTAATTGAGTTTTATTTTTTATTTATTAAAAATGACATGTTGGTGGTGCTATCAGTCAATCTTGAGTAGAAAATCATATTACCCAGCTGAACTGCAATAGTTTCAGTAGGCGATAGTGACATTGGATGAGACGGAGGTAGGACACGACGGTATCTCCCGTCCGAAATGAGCTGTCCAACTGGGGAAGTACCTCCGCCCTACAGAAGACCGCGGTCATAATAACCATCGTGTTGTGTTCCCGCCGGTAAATAGGGTAGCCAGAGCTCACTGTACCCCTCCTTCCCCTCCCCTTCCTAGCCTCCCACCCCTTCCCAGCTCTCCCCCTTTCCCTTCAGGTTGGGCAGCGCGTGTGTGACACCCTTAGCACACGTTCATAGGCCACGGTGGCCGCTTTCCATCAGGTGGGCCGTGTGCTTGTCTGCCACCTACGTAGTATAAAAAAAAAAGTCCAAAAAAAAAATATTTTTTAAAATCATAACCATATCGTAAAGTCAGTGTGCAAAAATTAAAGTCTCCCACATATCCTTTTACAAAATTTATCTGACAGGTGGGAAATTACAAACTGAAAATGCAGTGCGTAAAATGTTACAGTGAATAAGCTATATAAGAAAATATAAAATAATTTATCTTCTATCTGTAAATCTTATTCTTTTAATTTCTTTGATTTTTACTAATAATGAGGTTTCAATTGTAGGAGTTCGAGTATCAGTGCATCTTGCATTCAAATCTAATGTAAACTTTTTTCATTTAAGAAAAATATTGTTGATCAACTTTTTAGCTTATTATCCTAAGCGAAATGTTTTGTAAATAGTTCACGCAGTCAAAATCAGTTTTTGTCGAAAACATAGGAAATTCAAAAAGTGAAAATAGAATAGTTTTTCAATGTAAACTTTGTTATATTTCTGAATCCCCAGATCCCCATCAGCCATTATGAAGTCCACGGTGGAGAATATTTCGAAGACAGCTCTGGTGATCTCCCTAGTTTTATTATATAATTTATAACCTAGCAATAAAAAAAAACTATTGCTCTTCTCTTCCTCTAACGTATATGTACGCTGATATCCTGTCTATCTACTTATCCTTTGTCTATGTATTAATGTATAATCGAAGGTAGAATCAACGAATCCGTAAACGGAAGGATGGCGCCACCGTGCTTTTAATGTTGCCATAGTGCTAAACAGTAATCATTTGACAGTGATAACTGTAGTTCCAATTTTCGCCTTTTCGCACGACTTCATTATGTTGTGACGTTCTGATGACGTTCTATGGTGACGTATAGTGGTTTACCTTTATTAGAGAGACCTTAAATCTAAAATATAATCTCTTCATTTTGATCTGCTATAAAGGAACTATCGCGTGAGTATATTTATTATAGCCGTAAATTAAGAAGGTAAAAAATCAAGAAGTAAGAAATCTGAATACCTTAGTTAACGTAAAACGGGGCGAATCTAAATTCTGTAGCTATTTGCCTTCTAAGCAAAATGATGAACTAATTTATTGTAATAACAGACTCATCAAATATCTGGTTTATTTGAAATCTAGTAACAGATATTATTTTAAGTATTGTAACGGGAAGCGGGTTTCGGGATTGGAAGTAAACAACCTCGAGTGATTTTACACTTAATTCAAGCCACCAACACACTAGTCTATTGTCCGAGGCACTCGTACACACTTAAGCTGACCGCACATTGGCGTCAAGACTGTCCTAAGACAGACTTTCGCCCTACTAAATAAATGGAGACGCGCACACTGCAGACAGAACAGTTGTGAGACAAAACTGTCTGCTGCGACAGGGCGACACAACTGTCGGCCTCCCTTCTATATGTATGCGGGCGCGCACATCAAAGACAAAACAGATTACGGAGGTAGGGTCATTCCGATATGTCGAAATCGAGGAAGTCGAATAAAATCCTTTCATTTTTCTACCTAGCTACCTATATGAGTAACAAGCGTAATTTTATTATTTCACGTTTTTTAAATAGGTAGCTATATAACCTACCTAAGTACTTAATATGATAAATATTACCACTGTATACCTATATGACAAATGACAATTTTATATTAGTTAGGTAGGTACAATAGCTTTGAATATAACCGGGACTAACGCAAGTATAATGATGATGATGATTCTTAATATGAGAGAAAGAATGCACGAACTCGAACTCGAACTCGAACTCGAGGCTCGAACCGTCAACCTCTTGAACGGCAGTCCGTCGCTCCACTCATTGGACCACCGCGTTTGTTAGATTCTCGTCGAAATTATCAAATGGTTCAATCATAGGCGGCTTACGTCATGAGTGATGACATTATTTGTAACAATATCCTTTCAGCCCTATCCGCCCTTGGGACACTATTCACCTAAATAATCAAACCTCTAACTCTAATCCTGAGAATTTATAAAACTTACCTACCTACCTACCATACCATAAAGTGCCCCATGGTTCCAATGTATTGCCTTGGCGGCACGTATCGTTTATTGCTTGCTTGTCTAATAAGCTAACAAAAGTTAATTATTACCGAGCTGGCTGATTATGATGAAGTATAATACTCATGGATTACGGCAATTATTCCTAGTGTCAGATATCATGTGTCTTTATCATTCTCCAGATTTAATATCCAATATTAATAACGCATATTATTGCAGTAGTGTAGTATAAAGTCATCATGGATGAAGAGGAAGCGACATTGGAATCACAGTTTGCCGGTTTCTCTCGTTTATTAGACAACAAAAGGGATGGCCTTACTATGACATTGTGGCGGTCTGACTACTGGATGCGCCAGGCTAAGGTATTGGAGGACAGAAAACTTACTATGACCGATACTGGAGTAGCTTGGTTCAAATATAGGTAAGTCATTTTGTAGCCACCACATTTATATCCTTGTGGTATTGTAAATGTGAAAAGTTTGCTTGGATAGATGGATATATAATATATTATGTTTGTTAGGATTTCACGCAAAAACTACCGAACAGATCTGGCTGATGTGTTATATAGAATATAGTTTTTACAGGCTACTTTTTATCTCGGGAGTAGGTTCCTGTGAGACGTGATTACGAATATAACAGTACTGTGCGTTTGGTACTATTTTGCATGAAGCACTTGGCTCACGAAAAGTACCAAAACACGCGAAATAATTGCGTGACCATTACCTAAATCTTATAACAGTAAGTTGATTCTTAAGTATTATCATTATTTTAGTAAAACTGAATTAAACTGGGATGAATGGTATGACTTTCTTACCGACGTGTGCACAGCGAGGGGCCTGGACCAAGAGATTACAGAGTTCGCATTGACTAACTGCGGTTTGCCCGGTGTCGCTCCCGTGACTGTACCCACGTACAGAACATTCTTCGAAACCTACAAACCCAAGTCGAAGCTGATGATGAAGTAGTCTGAAGTATGAAGTCTGTTGTTTATGATTTTTGGTTCATTGTTTTTTCTATAATACTTCATATCATTTATTACTGCCAACCGATTATAAGGAAAGTAAGCAATTATGCTTAATTTATTTTTAGGAAGAATTATAGGTACTTGTACGGTTCTGTGAATTTCATTTTTTGGCGAATACAAAAAATGAAAAACAAACGCTAGTTAGGTAGGTATCTAAGGAATATTTGGTGGAAGTTACTGTGTTTTAGTTATTTTATTGAAATGTTAATGTAGGTATCTATAAGATTTCTAAACTCTTGATTTTCAAATTAGAGCGTTGATGAACGAGAAATAATGTCACACCTCGTTCGACTCAACTACTTTATTTGAGGTTCTACATTCATTTTATGTACACAAGTCATTTTTATCTTCTTACCATTATCTCTTTTAATCCTCACTACCCTCGATTACCCTGCGTTACTCTTCCTTCGACTTAACCGAGTCTTACCTTAAATACATAATATTATAGGATGTATTTTTGAGATGGTAAATTGCCCAAAAGTTTCAGTCAACGAAAAAAAAAATGTTAGTAAGTAACTCATGCAGGTAAGGACTTGCCATCAGTTTTCAATATCTCGCTTGTTACGTTGTCATCTATTTATTATCATACGAATTGGTTAAGTTTTAATCAGACAGTCTGCGAATAGAGCCTTGTGGGACTTTGTTTATCTATTTAAATGGATTTCTTTATTGGACTTCAAAGGTAGCTATGGTTGCATGAACATGAAAAGTAATATTGTTTCAATATTTTGAAGAGCTGTCTGCCAGGTTGTGTTGAATAATAATATAATATTGTTCACTGAAAACGACTCTATCTTATTATTGTATAAAATTACAGATATTTTAGATTACAATTAACTACAGACCGATGTTAGAGAATCATTAGTATTGCGACGTTTTACAGGTGTACAACTGACTTACATATTTTATAAATTAAGAGTTCCGATTTTGTATTGTGAACTGACTAATTAGCATAATCAAGCCTCATATTGGTGATAAAATTCCGGGCTAAATTCGGCGCCTTGCGGCTTTTACTTCTCCATTTCGCATGATCTTGGGTGTTCGTGCATGTAAGACATGCGTGCCTATACGCATGTCATCCTCCACGGCGTATAGACTTTTTGGGTCCACCCTTCTACTGGGACCCGGTGCCGGCGCCATTGCCAGGCATTTGTTACTCACGTGGTGGATTTCAAAAAAACGCGACTGCGGCTTTAAAGGCCACTCTCTTGTATTTTATCTGCGATGACACGCACATGGAGGCTTCAAGAGTTTCTCCCGCGGTCTTTACGCGTGTGACATGCGCATATTGATGACCTATGGTACAAAAATGATAGTGGAATAATATTGTTTTATATTAATATTAGTGTATTATTATTTACTAAAGTTTTAAGGCAGTTTCTCGTGACTTGGGGGCTAAGCATGATTACATTTTCATAAGAAATTGGAAGCTCTCATCAGGGTAATATGTAGATTAGCGTAGGTATCTAAAACTGATTAGTGAAACGCAGTCGATTTATATTATTATTATAATTATTAGGTTGGTAGCACGCCGACAAGCGAGTAATGCTTTTTTGCCATAATAACTGGGTTACTTTATAAAAAGTGTTTTAATGACATCAGCTTAAATATTTTGATGCCAGAGTTAGCGTTACTTATTTTGATTTCTTCTTTTTATGATTACTAAATGTAGCATAACTTATTTTATGTGTTAATTACAAATTTTGGTTTAGATATGTATTTTAGATATGATTTATGTTATATCTTAATTGTTAATATGATAATGTTATAACATTTAAGTAGATTTTTGTTCAACCTTTATTTCCTATAGAATAAAGATTACCTACATTGAATAAAAATATAAAAAGAATCATACATTGTAGTTTAATTGCTAAGCATGTAACTTAAGGTATGGTATATCAATATTTTTTATCCTTGTCAAACAAAAAGTAGTAGGCATATTAGAAATTGGTAGGGACAAGTGTAAACGGAGTTGATGAGGACTGATGTTCGATCTGTTCAGTTGGATGTTCGGTTTTAGTCATATATTAAGCTTCAAATCACCATGAAGTGCTTCCTATCATGTCTACATATGTCACACCAATCAACTGTTGTTTTTTCAGAGCAATCATGCGAACAACCGCACGATCGCATCGTTCTGGTAAACAAGTAAAATTCATCAAACTACTGAATCGGAACCTGTACTAATAGTACGTACTCTAAGGATCCGCAATATTCAATATACCTCGTGTGCTCACCCAAGTCACCGTCTATGCCGACTGAGAAAATGGGATATTTACACTTACGGCAAATATTATTACATACATAAGTGTTATCCACATCTCATCCGCACGCACTATACAAATATTTTTCACGTAACTTTAGTGTAACCACATAACTATGTTAAACTTCGTTCACGGCCTTCTATGCGCTTTCCCATTATAAAGTTTCTCAGCTTCGAAGATAGCTTGGTGCATCGCCACTTCTTAAGTTTTTCTATAACTTAATATAGAGTATTTTAAGTTTTCGTTGGGCTCACAAGTTGTGGTAAAATAAATACAACTTCAGTCAGACGTATAATCAAACTTTGAATTACTTTTATTGGGTTTTGAAATATACCTACCTAAGTCCAGTTTCACATTCACTGGGACAGGAAATTACAGTATAATATATATAGTGAAACATAAAGGTCCCAAACATTCGACCTGGCTTGTCTACTCAACTAAGTCATCGCCTATGCCGGTGGAGAACGTTGTCTCTGTACAGTTCAATGGCAAATTATATTTAATACTTACGCATTAAATATATCACCGTTCTCAGAGGAGGGTTCCACTCTATATTCAAATTATTGCAGTAGTATATATAATCGAATACGGTTTTGTTGTGTTTGAAAGACATACACGCGTGTGGAGTCGCGGACCGCTATTATTGAAATAATAAAACATCATATCATTTGATGATTAGTATTTGAAATCTGGTTTAAGCGAAAAAAAATTTACACTACATAAATTATAGCGCACTTATACAGTTGTTTTTAAACACATTTCATGTAGCCTATGACACTCGAGGCATGAACACCTTTCATTCATCAAAATCTGAGTGGTTAGGCCTGTAAAGGGGAACTAAGAAACATACATATATTACGCGCGTAACACATTACTCGTGCTGGCGCAGTCGGGTATAAGTGGACCACCTGTTGCGGTACTGAAATTCGTATCGGAGGAGGGTGATAAAATACGAATTTTTGAACCATCTGTTGCATATTTCTTTGTGAGATTTTACCTCATTGTTTACGTAGTAGTCTTATCTCTTGGAAATCTAACTCATGTAATAGGAAACTAGCAGATCACGTGCGGTAAATTTTATTGTAAACGATTATCTAACACATATATATTTTGCTGGCCGGCAATAGATGCTGTTGAATTTGAGATTGATTAAGTACTTTGTAAATATGCGACAAACTTTGATGAATGCTACTCAATAGTGTATTGCCTCTAAAAACGCTTTAGTATTTTTTCCCTCTTAAAAATTGTACAGTTTTCCCTTACAGAATTTGTAATCTTGGTCAATATTATCAAAAATACCTAGCCTGGGATAACGACTATTTGATATTTGACATGCTATTCGATAAAAGTCGCAAAAGATTTATGTTGTCGTAAGATGGATACATAATTCATTCTAATCTAGCTCATCAATGTCTTGTCCAAGAATAGATGTTGGGCTACCTTTATCTCAGGTTTTCAAATAACAACAATACAATACAAGTATGTATTAAGAATCTAAGTGGAAGTACTCGTCACTCTTTTCTCTCATCCATCAATCCCTTGATCTAATAGGATGCCAATAACGGTACCCTTGGTCTACCTTTGTCTATTTTTCCTCCTTTCTGCCTTCTTTTTATGAGATTTGCTATTTATAATGGCCCATCATCTCTTCTCTTCAGTTCTCGATTTTTTCCAATATACACTACTTACTTTGAAGTCTAGGGATATCTTAATATTGACGACTTGATAGTTTAATATCGTTTTAGTTCCCATAAAACGTTTATACGAGTACTAATGAAACATCTTTTATTCTATTCTCAAGGTTGAAAAGATATAACAATGAAAAAACAAAATACGGCAGCGAGATTGTTAGCACTTAATTCATTGCGACGAGGAAAATAGAAATTGTTCTTAATCTATTATCAATTAATGAAAATTGATTGATTGGTCATATCATGTCACGTCGCCATTTGAGTCGAGATGAAATGTTACGAGCCATGGGCATGTTAGAAAATGGTGTTATTCAACATATTGAGATATACTGAGATATTATGGTTGTGGTCACCATATCGCAATACTGGTGTTGTACTACTTAAAACAGGATTGATTCCTTCAAACGAACGCCAAAAGATAACATAGTATCACGGCGATGCAAAGAAGGTTTGTGATCCTCTATCATCCTTTGCACAAATCTTATTGCTTTTTATCATGCGCGGATCTCCCCACAGATACCACCTCCTCTCAGAGTCGGTGGAGGTGGTTATGTCGGACTCTAACCAAAATGCACGCTACCCTTGAGTTTTGATTACCAGAGGTGAGATAAATACAAGACATAGACATACAATATATTTCGCATCACGAAAGACCAGGGGTTATCTCTTAGGCGACAATGTCCTTCAAGTGTGGGGACCATATTATTCCTATCTAGCTCTCGGGTACCTACGGTTAGCGGCAGTAGGCGTCGCCACCGTCCGTCGTTAAGAATGCTGGACTTGACTAGATAAAATGGATCCCGCTGCGCACGCTCTCTTTCCTCAGGAGTAGGTACAATACCTCATCTATTTATGCAACCTGTTATTCAACTTTTGGAAAGGCATAAAGAAGGTGCTATTTTATGACGTTTGTCAAGCATGTTTTTAAAAATGCTTGTTCATTATTTCATTTCTGATAGTTCGTAGGACTGTCGGTAGATGACTCCAACGTCATGTTCACGTATTTATATAGATGTAACTATTTTCCATTTATACTAAAATGCAGTTTCAGATTGTCATAACTTACGAAATATTCAGTAACCATGATAACTCTGAATTTATGAACTCACACCAATTTTATCAAATTAAAACTCTGTCCCAAGATTGTATATAATCGTCTCAAAGGTTAATTATCTTTATGAAGATTTGTAATTGAGTTTCACACTGTTTACATAGATCCTCGATCGAGTTTATTTATTCCTGTGCTTAGCCGGCTCCCGGGCCGGTAGGCTCATAAGCTATACAAAGAAGGATTGTTAGCGTAACGATCCGTGAAGGCGAATAGTAAACCAATTAAGTTGTTTTCGGAATGCAGAGACATGCTCATATTTAAGCACCTAATTAATATACAACGTGCCTAGCTTCCTAGTGTTAATCCCGGTAGCATCGGAAGCGTTTCAGGGTTCCCAGGATTGTTTATCATTTAAATATTCCTGGGTTTTATAGTAGCCTTTTTGGCATTAATTGTTTTTAATAAAAAAAATATGGATAGGCAAATCTTTCATTTCATTAGGGAGCTTATTAAAAAACCGGCCATCTGCAAGTCGGACTCGCTCATGAAAGGTTCCGTAGCAGCAAGTAACTTCAGCAGCTTCGATCAGCCGCAGAACTTGTTGTATGTTAGGAAGATAGTAGGTTCCACAAAATTTCAAAATCTTTTCAGGTTAATTATATACGCTTTTTAAGGTTCCGTAACCAAATGTCAAAAAATGGAACCCTTATAAATTCGTCATGTCTTTCTGTTTGTCTGTCCGTCCGTATGTCCGTATGTCAGCGCCCACTTTTCTCAGAAACAATAAGGCCCATGCCACAGATTACCTAATAGTTAATTATTTACCTAATAAGTATTGCGTTCAAACCCGCTGAATTACCCCAAAGGAGAATTCTATAGCTCATAATGCTATGAAAATAGCTGAATTGTAGCCGTATCCATATCGGTGAAAGACTTAATCCTTTGAAGGAAGCGTAACTTAACCCTATGGTAACATAGGGAAGTACCTATTGCAGTTAGATGAGTTGTTGAACTTTTTAGAGTTCCAACTTTCTATAACGACAACCATAGAAGTTTGTATAGCAACCGTGACTGACTGCCTAACATGCTCTCCAAGGCACATGGCTAGATCAAAGTAAATAGCCATATTGTAATCATGTAAACAAATATTTGCAGTTATTAATTAATTCACTTCAGCCTACCCCTTAAATTAATTTTGGAAAGATTGCACCAAATTACATTATTTTTAATTCTTGTTTGCTATGTCAGGAGATGTTTTGTGTTGCAGAAATTGGGAAAATACGTTACGGGAAATAGAAAAAATTCCACGCGAGTGTAGCTGCGGCACCGGTTACCTACTGAATTTGTACGTTCAAAGCTTCATTTTGCTTTGCCGAAAAGACTATCATAAAATTGAAGCATATTTAGACTACAAGCTAGTTTGGAAATAAACCGTTGTAAGTTCATTTCCAAGCCTTTACCTACTTTATTATCAGTCGAGTACATTGTTAGATGGGATTAATAATTTCACGGAGGTAACAAAACCACTTTCGGTTTTCCCTCAGACTTGCTATATTCATTATATAAAATGAACGTTTATTGGAACTGTTGGATGCACGCCTGCCTGTCCAACTTTGTACCTAAGTGTTTGTGACGGTTGTATTATATTGTACGTGTGTAAGGCTCGTATTAATATGAATTTGTTTCGATATTGAAGTGGGTTGGGGAAATAATTGTTATGTCGTGTTTTCAGAAGCATCTGTTGTTAAGTCCACTATACTCGACTTTCTGTCTATCTGTATCTACTGTTTGTGGGCTTACAAACGGAAAATTAGATTAACTTTGAATGACGAAATAGATCATTGTTTTCAATCAGCCTATCGACCGACGGTTATTAATTTTCTAGTTATAAAAACTTGCTAGCTACCTACACAAGGTGATGTGACAATATCAGTATAATAAAATGGCAAGCATAAGTGACTTAAGTAAGCATCTTTTGCCCTTTTTACGGATGAATTAACGCAGAATAGAGTATTCAGCATTCTCTTTCGAGACAGGGTAAAATGTCGCCCCAGTGTAGTGCTTGAGTGCCCTTGTGATGGACTCATAAATCGCTATTTATATTCATCTTCCTCATCCTCTGAGCGTTTCCCAACTTCAGGATTTTCAGTTATACCTACTGTGTAGCAGCTGATCTTCAATATTTTCCTAGATGTACCTATAGTAGGTATCTGCGTATCTGTTTCAATTCTGATTGTTACGTGCACCATTGGAGTTTTTGACTGTGTCCAACAACAACTTTTCAATTAATGTAAGCAAAGTATCAATATCGTTTGCAATCGCCAATATTTATTTTGTCTATGTAGCCATGAAATTCGCATTTACATAATATAATAAATGTATAACCAATACGAACGGTTATGATAATATACAATACCTACTAATGCTCGGGTATTACTATTTGAATTCGTCCGAAGGCTCGATCGTGCTTCAATCACTGGCTGACGGCTTTGTATTACAATGTCGTCGGTCAGTGAATGCCATCCTGCTAATATTATGAGCGAGAAAGTTGTTTGGATGTTTGTTCCTCAATATTAGGCTTTAGAAGAAATATCACAGTATAATTAACTTGGGGAAACACATCGATGACTGCAAACTAGACTGAGTAGGCACATCTGAATTACAATCAAGATAGGTAGGTACATTAATAGTGTTAATTGGCTCAAAAATATTGACATTTATATCGTTATCAATAGAATTGGATTACGATATTAAGGTATTAATTGTGCACCCATTTTCATAAATATTTAATACACATTAGTAAAATTCGTTCATTATCAAAACCATAAATAATCCAAAGCTTTTGGCCAAGATACGGCCTATTACTAACGCATGATACATCCGTCGAAGTCCAGCTATAGAATGTATAAGCTGAATAAATTTTTTTTGTTCTTAACAATCTAAGGGTCATTCTACAGTTTGTGCGTTTACTATTGCATGGTAGGCATATGCATAATCTCGTTCCAAAGTTACTTTACATACGCATACATCAATGGTTTTAAAGGAGTTTGTAAAACTGTGTGGCGTAGTAGAGCAGTGAAGAGTGCTGTTCGATAAAATGTTTATATGATTATAAATGTTAATTGCATTGATCTAGGTATTTCTACGTATAATATGGATATATTTACAAGACTAGACTAGGTTTTGTTGTAGAAAGGAACTTTGGCAATTTCCAATATACTCAATGATTTCAATTCAAAGGTTCTCTAATTTATTATAATGGAATCGTACTGTGTCCTAAACTGTTTATACGGTGAAACCTATTTAAGTGAGACCTCAAGGGACCTGTAAATTTATCTCACTTATAGAGGTATTCCACTTACACAGTGTCTCAGATATTCAGGTGTAGATAAATAACTGTCTCATGCATGTACAAAGTGTTCCATTAATAGTGGTCAGAATATAAATTGTTTCAGTTATAGAGGTAGAAGTGCGATTAAAATAACGTATTACTTACATTATACGTTATTCATGTAATGTTTACACATTTTATGTGAGTTTTAATACTTTTTGGGAATTAAAATGGATAGTAAGTATTGGTAATACATGAAAAATAAGGATCTTTTAGTTCATCTAACGGGAATATCAACGATCAGCTGTCTTCGATGTTACAAATTTTATCAAAATAACTGTGCAATGTTTCTAGTGAATGTTCTGCTTCACGCTTAGAACTTTTTATTAAATTTATTTCGAGGCTGTTACATTATCATTTTCTTCATTATTCAATGAAAAAGATGAGGAAGCATGTACAATATCACCTCCAGGAAGTAGCAGAACGATGTTATCTCAATTACCGAGGTAAATGCTAATAAAATATACTCACTGCCTCAGTTATAGAGGTAAGCATGACGATAAAATCGAAAGAATGAATTCCAAATATAGAGGTTTGCTTCGTCCCATTAATATCTAGAGGTAATTTAGTGCCAAAATGTTTTTCACTAATCCGATTGTATCCCATACAACTAAGCCATCAGTGTCATAATTAGGACGGGGATTAAAAAATAACAGAAATACCCATTGTAATGTACTCGTATCAATATCATTTTATCGAAATTCCACGTTCTAGTATATCGTAATCGTTAAAATAACTTACAACAATATACAGATATATAATTTTACGTAGGTAATGACTACTTACGATCAACTTCTGAAATAAAAGGTATTTATCGATATACATCATCATCATCATCATCATACTAACATAAGCCAAACCTATTAATTTATTGTAACCTATTGCAATCACCGAAGGTTCAAAATCTCCAATAGTCAATTATGAAAACTTAATATTATTAGCATGGGCTAGATGGATGGGCCTTGTTAAGTGTCCTTCAATAAAACCTTATTGGAGAGTAGATAAACTTTACGGGTTTCCTTTGGCTTCAACTGTGATGCCTCGACACCGGTTCAAGGATTCTACTATTTACTTCGAGCTTATTTTATAAAATAAATTATTCACATTTACGACGACTGAGTGTACAAAGTGTAATGGATAATGGACAAATTTATTGAAAGATGAAAAAGAAACGTGTCGACGAATCTTTGATATTATGCGACAGTATAGACTCTTGTTCCATCAGTATATTTCCAACAAAACCGGCCGGCCTTAAGATTCATATAGTCTACTCAAAAAAGCTGTATATATGCATATCTACACATACATGCATAACTACATAATTATGTTACTGTTATAAGCCAATTATAATTAACACACGTTTATATAATATTAGCTAGTTTTACTTAATGTCTTTGTTTAATTAAAGTTAATATGTAAGTACGTGTCATTTTGAATAAATTGCTTTAAATTTTGAAAAAATCGAAAGTCATGACATATTGAGGTACAAAAATACTTACGACCGAATTGTGTGAAGTTGCCATATCTTTGTTGGCATTCATCGAAAGTCGTCTTATTTCGCGCCATGTCATCTTCGGGTGATACTAGATGACCCGTAGTGAAACGTTAAAGCCTAACGATGACGTCCCGACATACCTGGAATGAAACATATTTTATTGATATGACGGAATAAATAAACACAAACATGCTACCTTACTATCCATGCCCGCGTTTTCTACTGATTTTCCTTCCTAGATCAATAATAAATTAGGTAATGAGATCTGGAGTCTGAATCTGTTCTTTGTCTTGAAAATATCTTAAATGAAAAGAACACCCAGATTCCAGATTCCATGTATTTATTTAATTTATTTATAGTTAATTAATATGGTAAATTTTTATTTACAATATTAAATTACGATGGATTAATATTATTAAGTATGTGTCAATCAATCAGTCAATTAGCCTATCGTAGGCCTCTCCTGGTCGTACTGGTTACACTCTGGTCGTACTGGTTGGTACAATATAGGGTTTTACTGAATTTCTCCTTTTCTCGCAGTGATATTGTCTGCGTATTTCTTCGTTAGTCGTCTCTCACGACATACTACGTTCGAACATCCGCTGTTCTTTCTCTACCACCACACGGATACGATTAGATATTTATATTACTTCTTTAAGCATTTTACAAAATTACCTACTTGTTAGACAGTCACAGAGCTATAAGATGCAATTGGCTAGGACATTTTAGGATGTACTTACAATCGAAAAAGTTACCTACTATAAATGTATATGTTCATGTTAATGGTTTCATATCAATGCATGAATTACTAAAACGTTAAACATACCTAAATACTAAAATATTTATAATAATATTTATTTCCAAGAACATTGTTTACATTACATAGGTACTCAATTTGAGAAAATATCTGATGTCAAATTGTCTTTCACGTGGAATGAACTGGACGGAAGGATCTTGTTTTCTAGATATGTTTTTAATCATGTCAAGTTTTTGGCGAAATTTTGTCATTGAAACTTAGCAAAAATATTGAGTTTTAATAATTACTAGCTAACCTGGCAAACCTTGTTGTGCTTTTGGAATCAATGGTGTTGTGTAACGTATGTATTAATATCTTAGTAATTTTGAGAAATAAATACCTACATCAAATCAAGTCGTGTTTCTAGTAACTATGTTATGCGCGGATCAGTCGATTGCGCACGGGTTAAACACAACAGAGTACCGATGTCGTAGGACCTGTGGTTCCAACGCACAACGTTTTAACATCCATCACATATGTTATGATTCTATTCGACATTATAATATATTAACACGTCTTGTGGTTGGTTTCGATTTATACGGTAAATATTAAAAAATATTATGTACAGTTTAGGGGTCGTAACTTTACCACTGGTGGTAAGGTCGTAATTCACTTAATTTGGCTGTTTTTAATAAATACCTAAGTATAAGTTTTTAGATTCATACTCCTAGGCACGATTATTACTATGTATAACATTAAATAAAAACAACGGTGAAAATAGTTTCAAAAATATAATTAAACAAGGAAGATTTTTAAAACAACTACGCTGAAAGGATATTTAGAAGATAGAATTTTAGTTTTGAACCAAGAATTTCTATTTTAACTTAAAAGATGTTATATTTTGACGTAGGTATGGTAGCTATGGAGGTAGGACATGACGGTATCTCCCGTCCTAATTGAGCAGTCCGACTGGGGAAGTACCTCCGCCCTACAGAAAACTGCGGCTAATAATAACCTTGTGTTGTGTTTCCGGCGGTGAGTAGGGTAGCCAGAGCTCACTGGGAAGGTTTTGTGTTGTCAGCGGGAAGACCAAAGGCTTCAATCAACACTGCTGACTTGTGCGGGCGTGAAATGTTGGCGTGGTGGTCAGGGAGACCCGGTGAAACGGCTAACCACTTCCCGCCCGCAGGCTGTACGGTTCCCGAACCAGGGGATTACTTAATCTCCGCCCCAGGAGGCTGAACCAGCAGCCTGTGTAAAGTTCCCGGCGCTGTAGTCGTGCCGGAGAAGGAGACCGGAGTGGACCCGGGTGCAGTACCCGGGAGGGGACCGGGGGCCCTTCCGCCCGCCACGCCAGCCAGTCACATAACCCTAATATGTCAGCGGTGGCGCGAAGCCTTGCCTTTGTCTCCTGCGCTGCCAGCACAGAGGCTCCCTTAAACTTCACCCCCCCCCACCCCTTCACAAAAATCAAACTCGACCATGAATGAGGGGAGTGCCGAACCACCTGTTATCCCCTGGTGTGGTATAACCATGCCAGATGTTAAATTCACACTACGGGTGGTTCGGTGGGAATTAAAGGCCCTAGACATTAGGAAGTCGAGTGGGCCGGATGGTTTACCGGCAATGCGCTCCTGAGTTGTGCCCAGTACTTACACGACTTTTTGCGCTTTCTTACTCCAAGACGAATGTGGAAGACAGCATTCGTGCACCCTGTCCCTAAGAAAGGCGACAGAACAGACCCGTCCCATTACAGGTCTATCGCTATAACCTCCCTCCTCTCAAAGGTAATGGAGCGTGTTATAAACGCACAGCTCCTGAGATACCTTGAAGGTAACGATTTATTGAGCGACCGTCAGTACGGCTTCCGTCATAGTCGCTCAACCGGTGACCTTCTTGTGTATCTCACAAACTGCTGGGCGCAAGCCATCGAGAGTCAGGGTGAGGCACTGGCTGTCAGCCTTGACATAGCGAAGGCCTTCGATCGGGTCTGGCACAGAGGTCTCCTAGCGAAGCTGCCATCGTACGGACTCCCAGAGGGATTATGCGAATGGATTGCCAGCTTTTTGTCCAACAGAAGCATCCAGGCCGTCGTTGATGGCAGTTGCTCGGACCGCATGGACATAAACGCTGGTGTCCCACAAGGCTCCGTCCTGTCCCCGACCCTGTTTCTGCTGCATATTAATGATATATGCTGTCTGATAACGCTATTCATTGCTATGCGGACGACAGTACCGGGGAGGCATATTACACGGGCCGTGCAAACATCCCTCGCTCTAAGGTGTAGGAAAGTCGCGAACAACTTGTGTCTGAAATCGAGACTCTCACCAAAGTATCCGATTGGGGACGACTAAACCTGGTTCAATTCAACCCCACTAAGACACAAGTATCCATCTCAACAACCATCTCCCCGAGTATCAGGATCCTTGGTGTCGATATCTCCAGTGATGTCCAGTTCCGCAGTCACTTGGAGGACAAGGTTAGGCTGGCATCAAAGAAACTAGGAGTGCTTAACAGGGCGAAGCAGTACTTCACTGCGGAGCAAAGACTCCTTCTTTATAAGGCACAGATTCGGCCCCACATGGAGTACTGCTGTCACCTCTTTGCCGGGGCGCCTGTATGCCAGCTTGACCCATTTGACTCGGTACAACGGCGGGCGCTGAGGATCGTCGACAATCCCATACTCTCAGGTGGCGTGCGTTTATAACCTTTGAACATCAGGAGGGACTTCGCGTCACTGTGTGTGTCTACCGCCTGTATAATGGCCTGTGTTCAGAAGAATGGTTTGACATGATGCCCACACCTACTTTCTATCATCGCACCGCTCGCCATAGGGGGAGTTCATCCTCACACACTACGACCGGAAACGGTACGCACTGTGCGGTATGAAAGGAGTTTCATCCCGCGCACGCTTAAGCTGTGGAATGAGCTCCCTGCCGTGGTTTTCCCAGGCGACTACAATATGGGGTTCTTCAAGAAGGGCATCAGAAGGTTTCTACAGGGTAGGCAGCACGTGTGTGACGCCTCTGGTGTTGTAAACGTCCATAGGCCACGGTGACCGCTTCCCATCAGGTGGGCCGTGTGCTTGTCTGCCACCTAAGTGGTATAAAAAAAAGGTAGGTAGAAATTTTTTGATTCAGTATAGGTACTGAAACAGAAACTTTTTGGGTCATACTGGTGTGACAAACTAGGATGACCACGAGGAAACGGCCAGATGTATGCCAGTAACTACGCACACAAATAGGCTTTAATTCATTACATAAGAATAATAATTACACGTCACATTACTACATTACGTCATATATTCATTTTAATTTTTTTTTGAGGTTGTAACGTTTTCTTAATAATCTTGGAAACCTGGGTTATGATTCTAAAATTTGTTTGTATGGAAATTATTGACAAGCATCTGCTCAGATATTAAGACATGTTGAATGTTCAGATATCAATGGTAACTTGTAGTAAATGGAACTTATTGACATTTTAAACTGTTTAGAAGTATTTGGTCGCCTTGTCTGCTACGATATATCTGATGGCGACTGTACAACAGCAAATGTATAAATTATAAATTATCATATTTCATTTTCAGTACCGTTATTATTATTCCTACGTAATCCGCTTATTACATAATATCTGTAGGAGGATCAAATGAGAGTGTTTTGATTGAGACTCATAAAATATTTATCTTATAATGATAAAGTAAAGTAAAAATTTGTAAAGTCGACTTTGGTAGCCAATTAAGTCACTTTTACCAAAAATATACAATATAAGATTGGCAAAAAAATATTAGGTATGATTATATTTACTGTATTTTGCTTTCGGGTATTTTGGTAGGTAGGTATGTCTAAATATTCCTCTGAGACGTAGTGTTGTTGTTACGTACTTCAAACATAACATATAAATATGGTATTGCAGGTGATGTTTGTACTCAGCCGCCGCCTCCTTCTGCGAGCAAGTAATGCTCGAAAAGGAGGAGGTGGAGCTGGTCCGAGAAAACTCCGGGCTCGCACTGCCCGCGGAGGCGACTCGGACGTCGGAGGTCGCAGAATGACCTCCGTCCCCCATGGGCGCGGGCCTGGGCGTGACGGGTGGAGCCGCCGGTCACCCCATCAGAAGCAGGCCACGGCGATGGCGCAAAGTGCCACCCCATACCCAGGGGCTAGATAGGGACACCATGGTCCTCACATTGGGGGAAGAGGGTCATCTCAATAGAGATGTCCCCGGGTCTGCCGGGGTGCGAGAGATATGTCTTGTATAATCACACCTCCGGCAATCAAGGACCCATGGACGGCTTGCGTTTTGGTCGGTTCGAGTCCCCATCACCTCCATTGGTATTGGTGGAGGTGGTATCCGTGGGGATTTTGCGCATGATAAAAAACAAATAAGGTGATGTTTGTACTGCGAATATAATATATTCACATATACCTACCGAGTCTTGTACAAGTTTTCTCGGTAGTTAGAAGTTGAGTGGGCACGGCAAAATTAGTTTCTTTGTATTCATATTCTGAACAATATTACGTACATTGTATTGAAAATATATAATGGTGCTTAATCTAAGTTTAGTAGTACCTACCTACCGACAGACAGTCCCTACAATACATCTTTTAGCACGCAGACAACATAAATTAAAAATTAAATGGAAAATATCTTACATAAAGTAAATAGTATAATAAGTAATATAATATATAATACCTATAGTATATAAATTATAAAACAGCAAGTAAAAAAAATCCGTAGTAATACATTAAATTTAACAATATTACATAATGTTAATGCATACATTTCTCAATTCAATTTATATTCGAAGCCCTCAACCGAAAATATTAGGACTTACCATGGGTACGTTAGTGCTATAACTTGTCTATTCTGTGCTATGACGTAAACGTATGATGAGGGGCTACAGGATACATCCTCCGTATCCACCTCTCTGTCTCACTCAAACGACTCACGTTTTTGGCATGTTATGGAACGCCTCCTTGGTCAAACAAAATAACAGGTGGCCTCGGATTGAGGTATCACGATATTCCCTTAATTATATTTTCATGTGTAGGTCGGTACAAAATGAACAAACAAGAATCATGTACAACCATTAATAAATGCACGTATGTTACAAACATAATATAATATGGATCTTTATACTTGTATAAGAACTTTACAACTTGCCTTGAGCTTTAATAGTTTGCAATAATTGCTCAACATTTCTACGTTTAAGAGTAGAACGTAATATGAATTTCTAGGAAGAGGAGGCACGCTGGCATGGTTATTAAACAGTGTGCAAGTTCAACATAATTACAAATATACTACACTATTACAAGGTTTTGAAGAAATATATATTTTTAGAAACTTGAATAAAAGAGTAAAGTTCAATCTGAAATCCATCATGAAATTTCCCCGCATCGGATGCTCTTGTGGTACGTGCCCAAAAAAACTGGCGGCGTTGCCACATCGAATGGCAATGTTTATTCTCTGTGCTAAAAAGAAGTTAATCTTCTAATACCGAAAACGATAAATATCGATCATACGATCATGCAGTTCAATTGCTCGCAATATAATTTTCTGACACTTATTTCGCATATTAAAATTGAAGAGAATAGATCAAAAAAGTACATCAAAGACTTAGGTAGTTTCGCATAAATACGAGTACATGTTTACGCTTTCAGGTACTTCTGAATAGAATACGTGCCACTTTATAACATTTTCTGTGATATTAATTTAAAATTTTTGCGCACTTTTTGTTATTTGCATTAAAACACTAATATTAAGAGTACCTAATATGGTTTTTTTACGATTATATAATAGTATAGATAATAACGGAAGAGTCAGCCATTAGAGGGAAGTTTACCTATTAATCAACAAAGGGCTACTACAAGATATCGAGAGGAACGGCTAGCTCATTACCTGTATGTTCCAATGTTTTCCACCCAGATGTGAGAGGCATACACGATACGATTGTCGGAAGTCACCGGCCGGTCACTAAGGAGGTTGCTGGTTTCAAGGTATACCAGAAGCTTTCAGTTCCATATTTTCCATAATTCTTACAGAGTATGACTATTTATTAGTAATCCTCCTTATGGGTGTGAGGAGCGCATGGCGAATATCAAATCATGGCTAGATATTCGCTATGCGCTCCTTACACCCATAAGGAAGAAGAAAAGGTTTGGCAGTGTCGGAGTATAGCCATATAGACTCCGCAAAAAGAGAAGCAATTAAATCTGCGTTGCTTCAGCGGAGTGAGCCAGTTACAGCATTGGTCAGTGCCAGCAGTGACGATATTGAGGGTCGACAGTAATTTTTTCAACCGGTTTTAGTTTTAGATTACATTTACATGTTATATAAAAGAGCTTAGGTACTTGGTTTCATCATAATTCCACAGTAATTATTTATTTTACTGACAAGTCGGCAAAAAAACTTGTTAGTTTTAACACCTATATGAAAAATAAGTTGGAACTAGGGACTTCCGCTCCTTTGTAACCCCATGCAACAAATGTACCTACGTCTAAAACAAGCCATGAGCGTGCCTAATCACAGATTCATCTGTATTTCTTAAATACTGATCAAAGCTTATGGTCCAAGATCCCAGAGCAATCAGACATTACTTATTTTCACACGGATGAAACCTGAAGTTTTCAGTAGCGTCTCGTGTGCCTTGAATACCTATGCGCTTTGTGGGACTTGCCAAGTGACACCTGGGCAGGTACCAAATGAGAAAGGTAACTAAAAATAAGAATTATTTAACTTAAATTCACATGGCTGATTTTTATATATATCATGTAGAATATTATTTTAAAGTAATATCATAAGTGTCAGACACTTTTGATGGACCAGAGCTTTTGTCAGACGCTTTTAAGCTACCATCTATGCTATACGCATGCGCATAGTGTTCTCACTCTCATACTTCTGGCTGAATAATTTTTGTCTTAGGGGATGTTTGGTTTTTGTCAGACGCTTTTAAGCTACCCAAAAAAAAAATGAACTTTAGGTACTTATTTTTACATGTCTGATTTTTTAATATGTTATTGAAGTAATTATTTAAAAATTATATTCAATCAGTCAGACAAATTAGAGTGACCAAACATCCCCTAAGACAAAAATTATTCAGCCAGAAGTATGAGAGTGAGAGCACTATGCGCATGCGTATAGCATAGATGGTAGCTTAAAAGCGTCTAACTAAAGCTCTGGTCCATCAAAAGTGTCTGACACTTATGATATTACTTTGAAATAATATTCTACATGACATATTATTATATAAAAATCAGCCATGTGAATTTAAGTTAAATAATTCTTATTTTTAGTTACCTTTCTCATTTGGTACCTGCCCAGGTGTCACTCGGCAAGTCCCACAAAGCGCGTAGGTATTCAAGGCACACGAGACGCTATTGAAAACTTCAGGTTTCATCCGTGTGAAAATAAGTAATGTCTGATTGCTCTGGGATCGAACTCTATTATACAAATTTGACAAGAGTCAACGCGTCAACTTATCATATGAGTTTGCGAGTGAGTTTCATCCGGTGATTGGCCAAACCTAAACAAAGGGCATCTTCAAAAAACATACGAGTCGAGACAGCGATCGAGTACAAAGTGATAGCGCGGATAGTGGTAGTGGCGACACACGTAAAAACTAGTGATAAAGTGGGTAAACTGCTACGGTTGATTCCTCTCTTATATGCTCTTTATGCGATCTTCAGTACGCCCGTGATCATGGCACTTGTAACAGCGCCGAAATATCAGATAAACACATACGCAAACCAACATGGTGAATATCCCGCTGGCTCTTATAAAAGTTTGTGATATTGCTTTCTACAGTATAAGTTTATGATACTTAAGCTTTTGAAGTTTACAACGTATTGAAGAGTGTGGAGCGTTACCAAGCAACCTAATGAGTAGTAGGTAGACGTCGAGTATTTACGTGTAAGCATAATAAATTGGTTTTTAGGGTTCGATATCTCAATTACTATTAAACAGGGCTCTTATATTTTCAACTTGGTTGTTATGTATTGAGAAATATGTGAAATTTATATTCTTAAATGGACAAATATAAATAATTTAAAAATAACTTAAATTAATAAAATTACGAAACCGATCGTCACTTTGGATCGTTTCGAAAACATGTGGGAGTGCTTCACTAGTTAGAGGTCCCAAACACTACAACGCATGAATTATTTTTATGTACTTAAGCTTACATCTCGCACACTCAAGCTATATAATGAACTCCCTGCTCTGGTTTACCCTGGCGACTACAATATGGGGATCTAAATTCTATAAGAAGAGCATTAAAAGGTTTCTAGAGGGTTGGCACCGCGAATGTGACGGCTCAGGTGTTGCAAATATCCGTAGCCACAGTGACCACATTACATCAGGCGGGCCGTGAGCTAGTTTGCCACATCAGCGGTATCAAAAAAGTTGCCTTCATTGGAGCGGTTACGTTCTACAGAAACATTCTGCATACGTAGGATCCAAATACCCCAGTGTAGAAGGGGACGTCTAAAGAAGTCGTGACTTGACGTCATGCAGGCTGACATGTGTGCCAATGGTCTCACTGCCAGGGTGCCCAAAGATCGTAAGAAGTGGAGAAGTAAAAGCAGGAAGACGGACCCTGAGCTCCGAGTTCCTCTTGGCTTCGTATGCAATCAAGAAAATACTCTACATGCATGTGATGATCTACAAAAATGACGTATTCGCTAATAACTAATTGTTGGAATTGTAGTTATTTACCTGGATGTAATAAGCCTAGAAAAACCATCAATTAGCAACAACCATCCTTGCGACGATAAAACATGTTCACCACAATTATTGAACTTTACATATTATATTATTATTGTATATTATAACTGGAGATATGTCCAGTTCTACTCAACGGTTCTACGCATCAAAATCCATTCAGTAGGTTTCGACGAACTGACAAGAATTCCAAAATACTACTCTGTGTAAAAAGTATCGGGAATATGTCAATAAAAAGACCCACGTAAAAGAGGTCGTTCTAATTTTTTTACTGCATGTTGGTAGCACTGTACTGATTTAGCGGGCAAAATTTGAGCGAGATCTGTCAATTAATTTGTTGTAAACTACACTTTTTGTTGGTCATAGTTTTGAGTTCTCGGCGATTTGTACAATGGAAAATATTGTTGAAAAAAGAGTGTGCATTAAATTTTGTGTTTCGAATGATATTTCATGTGGTGAATCACTAAAAAAGTTGCTAAATACCTACGGCGAATCGTGGGTATCGAAAACAAGGGCTTATGAATGGTATAAGGCTTTTAAAGAAAGCCGAGAGGTAGTAGTGGACTTGCCTCGTTCTGGTAGACCTTCAACCGCTACGACCAAAGAAAACATCGACCGAATCAAGAAGCTAGTGCTTGAAAATTGACGTATGAGTCTGAGAGAGTTGGCTCTTGAGGACAAAATATCTTTTAAGTCCGTCCACAACATTCTCATTGACACTTTAGGCATGAAACGCATCGCCGCTCGACTAGTTCCAAAAGAGCTCAATTTTGTTCAAGAAGCGCAGCGAAAGCATGTCGCTGAAGACAGGGTTTCCCGTGCTTGTACGGATCCAACCTTTATGAAACGTATAATAACTGGCGACGAGACATGGGTTTATGAGTATGACATGCAAACAGGCCAACAGTCTTCAGAATGGCGTGTCGAAAACGAGCCGAAACCCGAAAAATCGCGGCAAAGTCGCTCCAAAATCAAGGTGATGCTGACAGTTTTTTTTGACTACCGTGGTATGGTTCACTCCGAATTCCTTCCAGAGGGAAAAACAGTGAATAAAGAATATTATTTAAGCGTCATGAAGCGTTTGCGTGAGAGTATCCTCCGAAAACATCCAGATTTGTGGCAACACAACTCATGGATGCTGCACCATGATAATGCACCATCACACACAGCCATTATAGTGAAAGAGTTTTTAGCGAAAAATTCAACAAAAGTTCTCAACCAAGCACCGTATTCACCTGATATGACTCCGTCTGACTTTTTTTTATTTCCCAAGTTAAAATTACCACTTCGAGGAAAAGGTTTTGAGTCGATAGAAGCCATAAAAGAAAAATCGCTGAATGAGCTAAAGGCCATACCGCAAATAGCCTATGAAAAATGTATGGAAGACTGGATGAAGCGCTAGAGATGTTGTATTGCAAGCGATGGGGCCTACTTTGCAGGCGATAAAACAAATTTAGATAAATAATTTGTATTTTTCGTTTTATTGACAAATTCCCGATACTTAGTACACAGAATGTAAGTACTTTCGTGTTCAGTATCGTTAATATAACATAACCCAAGATTAATTAAATATCTCCTTTGACATGATATCTTTACGATTTTTGCAAGTTCATTAAGTTCCATGGATTGTTACTCGTATTTATAGAGGAAACTAGAACAGAACACGTGGCCCAAACCGGGAACATTAACTAGCCTGGTGTAAAAACTAGTGTCCGTGGTGATCCGAAACCAAATGTTAATGTGTACTGTATTTATTAATAATATGCACCTTCCATTAACGCTCCAAAATTATTAATTAGAAGTCGCAACACGCAAGCTCTGCAACTTTCTGTATACTAGGTACTTCATTATAATTGCATAGTGTTAATTCCCCGTTGGTATATAGTACCTATAAATGTCAATAAATTAAAATATATAATATATGTCAGTTCATACAGTGAATTCAAGTGTTGCAGTAGTTTTTATGGGGTATTCCGAGTGCTCCTACTGTTTATCATTTCCAATTAGATGGGCGGATTAGAAATTTTATTCCTGTTCCTGTTCCGATTGGTAGAATAATGATTTTTAAAATAATAATATACTGCTTTAATAAACCTTTATATGACACATACTTATTACTTTTTGTTTATGTACTTTTCTATTTAGTATATAATATATATATTACACTGTTTTGTAAATGATCAATGGATTAAGATATCTAGGCGCGGCTGCCATTAGAATGGGTGACCGTTTAGTGATAAGTTTGTCCCGGCTATCAATGATGGTTAGGTCAACCATACTCATCCAGTATGGTCAACCTGGGACATTATCATCATCTCTTAAAAGTGATATATTATTTCAAGCAACCAATCCGAAAAAGTCAAGAAAGATTAAATTTTTTGGGAGGCTCATGAACGTCTCAGATGCTACTGGAACTTACGCAGGGATTATCCTAACCGTATCTACATAGGTATAAGTTAGAATTAATTCATGAATTAGACTTTCTAGTCTAACAAAGCTGCGGCTGATCTTTGATATTTTTCGAGGAGCGAATCTCCATCTGATCTTCACAACTAACTGGCGATATCGAAGTTCTGTAGTTAGACTAGTCGGACTTTTGAAGGCTCCAGCTATCCATAACGACTACCATAGATGTTCGTATGGCAACTCGACCGGCAAATGACAACTTAACGTACGAGTACTATCCGAGGCATGACTGGACCAATGTATATGCATATATTTATTGAACTGAGCGGCGATCGAAGGCGAAGGATAGTAGTCGTGTTCAATATCATCACGCCACAGAGGCTGTATTTTTTTCCGTGCCCAAAATCTCCACGGATCCCCGCCAAAGTCGGTGGAGGTGATTATGTCGGCTTCAAACCGACTAAATCGCACCCCGTCTATGTGTCTTTGATTGCCGAAGATGAGATTATATAAGACGTCTCTCGCACCCTGGCAGACCCGGGGACATCTCTTTGAGATGACTCCCTTTCCCTAATGTGGGGACCATGGTGTCCCCATTCAGCTCCCGGATAGCCGCCGTCGCACAGAGACTGTTACAGTGTATTTTGTCTTCTTTAATTTAAATAATATAGTTTTCTAAATGTCGTATTACATTTTCTCATTTTTCTTGTCTCTTTTATATCATCGTCAATTGCTTTCATTCCACGCAATATGAAGCAAATGTTTTACTGTTGGCGCATTTTCTATTTTTATTCTGCGCTGCAATTTGCAACTCGGATGCGTTTCAGTCAGGATTGAAATCTCTGTATTTTTTCATTTCAATCGTTCCCTAACTAATTACGATGTGTAGTTGAGAGCATTATTTGAGAGTTATGTTGAGAACATTTGAATATTTGCATTTTATAACTCAATTCAATTAATACAAACAAACACAAAGAATTTTATTACAAAATATCCGGACTATAGGGAAGCCCCCTTTTAGTACAGTATTTTTATTTTCACTACCCAAGGGCAGCACCTAGTCAATAATCTGGCAACTGCAACAGCCCGATACTGCGTTGTACAACTTTTTATATGATATAAGACTTAGGTGGCAGACTTATATTCGTCGGTCCACTCACTGTAAGCACATGCGTGTATCAGCTTTTACCAAAATTTCATTACTAAGAGGGTAAAATTATCAACGAAAGTGAAATTGTGTCACTTTTGACTTGTGTAAGGTACTTGATCTTGATACACAAAAACTTCTATTAAGCCAATTTATAGTGGCGCGCCTATTGCCATTAACCCGGCACTTATAAATCTGCGATAAATACACACAACTTCGAAAAGCATCGAAAAGTCATTGGTGTGTGCCATGGTAAAACCTGGGATCGAACCCGAGACCTCGTCTCAGCATTCCATTACCCATTCCACTAGGCCAATCTATTATCTGATTATTATTAGAAAAAAAGAGATAATAAGCATATAATGGCTTTGAGTCTAAATTTAGAGAACTTCTATAATTCAAATACGTTTGGGGTAGCTAGGTACTTAGCTCTGAATTTCAACCAATCCTTTGAGACTCGAGGATGCGAATTATTCTTTCTATATACAGC
Source organism: Pelosia muscerda (assembly GCA_963691645.1). Lineage (NCBI taxonomy): Eukaryota > Metazoa > Arthropoda > Insecta > Lepidoptera > Erebidae > Pelosia > Pelosia muscerda. The sequence goes on along the minus strand of OY829098.1, from coordinate 16,658,218 downwards.
ATCATTATCTATTGTTATCATCGCAAAATACACCCGGTCGTGGAATATTTTTTACAAAAATGCGAGCCATTCAAATATCAGTCACACTCACTTTGAAGGTAGGTAATATTTTATATTTGAAGTGTAGGTAGGTACGAGTACAATGTATACTGTAGGTACCCATATATAGATATATTTCTTCATAAATTGCCTTTGGAGAAAATTGTCCGCGGTGTACCGAACAAGTACGACCGTGATCACCTAACTGACGAATGATATAATTTTACTAGTTTTTGTAAGTTTAGTAATTTTATGAAATCGGTCGTGTCGTTACTTCAGATCAATCGTATATATCTCTTATTGACACACAATCCCAAACGTAACACAGCTACTTACTAAATTTAACTAGTGTAAGTTCAAACCGCTTACTTATATCATAGAGGAACTCCATTATTGTTGAAGAGTCCATGTATACGAGGAGATTCAAAAATTTGGAACAACTGATGAAAATTTGCGTTGTTTTTTTTTAACACTGTAGGAATTTTTGGAGAACTGAAATAGAATAGTTATGTTGTCTAATTTTAAATAAATCAAATATTTTTTCAGCTAGAATAGTATTTAAATAACAAAAATGAAAAACTGTGAGGGTAAGTATGATTTTTTGTCAGTTTTGTTACCATACTTTGAGTTTAATAATAAATGAAACTATGATGGATTAAAACACTTCAATATATTTATTCGAAAAATACAGTCTTTTTATATTATTTAACGAATCATCAAGAAATAGAAATTAGTAAAAACCATTATAAAAATGCAGTTTTATCTCGGGTTTGTAACCATGGGTTCTAATTAAACAATTGTTTATTGTGCACAGAGTGCAAAATAACCAATATCAGAGCAGAAAGATGATCAGTAATCGTTATATAATTGATATTTTTAAACAAAATTACGTTTATTCCAAAAAATTAAGATCTTTACTAGAAAAACCCCAAAAATCCGATAAAATATTGGGGGACAGTAACAAAATCGACGGTAACAAAATTATTAAGCTCAGTTTACATGGCTCTCACCAACCCATTAAAGAACTAACTACCTTAAATCTTTGTATATTTTTTGTAATGAGATCTATAATATTAGGAACATTAAGTCCTTACATATCTATCACAAATAATTCAATGTTTTCATTAATCTATCTATTTCTACTTGTATAATCCTCATTGACTCATTATTATGAACAATTTTAACCATAGAACCAAGACAAAATCGTGAAAAAATACTGTGTTATACATTTGTGAGAGTAGTTATGGACTAATGAAAACGTAGACGACACATTGGTATAATTAATATTAAAATTTATTCTTTTACGCATGATAATTATACTTCTTACAAAATAATGATTATCTATTTGACCCTTCATATTTTTATTTTGCTTTAAAGATAATTTAAGTTTTGACTGTAATTTTTTTGTTTTATTAATATTTTCTGCTGTATCGCTTCCTACATTATCAGTGGTACTGTTACTCATATTTTCTGGCAGAGGCGAAGGCCTCCCAATATCATGACGACGTTGTCTACTTATTCGTTTTTCGTCTCTCCACTCTCTCCTTTTAGCTTCCGCTTCAGCTTGTATCATTTCTGAGATTTTTTTCTTTTTTGGTTTAATTCTTGCTAAATTCTTTTTTCGCTGTTCTTCATACTTCTCTGGATTTTCATTTTTTAATCTCTCCCTATATCTACGCATCTTTTCTTTAGCGGTTAATGGCATATTTCTGAAAAAAAATTATTAAATACACATAGAGTAACGTCGTGTTAATTGGGTTGGCCTATAAGTGTGTTAATTGTGTTGCTATTGGTTAACAAGTTTACCCCAAAATAACCCGACGTTACGCTATGTAGGTATCCAAAATTCATCCCGTATGGGATGAATGTTCCTAATGCGTAAAAGTAAATAAATAAAACCGCTCTATATAAACCTAGCTTAACGCTGTCGGTTTTGTTACTTTTTCGGTCCGACTATATGTTACCAGGCCCACGGTAACAAAACCGAAGTAACATATTGTGGTATCCTAAAGTTAAAAAATATATATAAGCGGCTCAGTTTTTCGTTAAATTAAACTAAAATCAACATCTTGTCTAGTATTAAATAAGCATTTTCTGTGTTAACTGCATTGTAACAAACGTGTGGAAAAGTAATTAATAAAATTGGTACAAACCTGACCAAAAATTTTTCTAACTCCAACCGGCGACACTACACATAACACTGGCGACGAAAATACAAACTGCCATTTAATTTGAAAATGGCTGATCTCAAGACTAACGGTGTTGCTATATTTGGAAATCAAAAAAGGTGTAATAGTAGAATGATTTTTTTAAGAATTGGAGGTAACAAAACAGAATTGTCCGGAAGTTTCAATTTTCGGGGACATCAAATTTATAATATTTTTAAATAGATAAATACAGATTTAAGCTGTAATAATTATTTTGATATACGCAATCAAGTTAATTTTATGTAAAAAAAATAAAATATATCAAGGTGTCACACAAAATATTTTTAAAAATTATACTTAAAGTTTTCATTTGTCACTGGGGACACGTCAAAATAATGCTGGCTGTTTTAATAAAATAATCTTTAAATATTCAGTTTTAACAGAATTACACTGCGATTAAGTTAAGAACGTAGTAAAATATATGAATTTTCAATTATAAGGCTTTATTATACTAAATAAGTTGTCAAATTTCTAAAATAAAAATAAAAAGTAGAAGGACATGCCAAAATGGCAGTTGTACTAAATTTTTGAATCTCCTCATACATACTCGACATTTTGTTATCAGATTGTACTCATAGTTAGAGCACGGCATAAAAATGCATTCTCTGTTCCATGAAATAGACTTACATTAACAATGGCGTTAAGAACATCATAAGTGTAACAATACGCGAAATAGATAATAAACGGCACAATTCAAAATCAAGGCTACTAATTATTTGGTTTAGGTTTTGGGGGCTTCATTTTGCAGCGCACAATTGCACACAATTAGTTACCTAGTTGGTATTCGAGTTGGTGACGCACGCTCCATACGCGAATATGTTGCAAATAGTGCAAATATGTGTTGCAAATAGCCAAAAGTGTCAGTCTATCTGACTAAATTACTCCAGTGGAGGTCTGTTGTTAAGCTAAATTGAGTTTACATGCAATAATCAAATGGCAACCCAGTGTCGCTCATATTGATATCAATTCCTATTATTGGCGAAATCTATTAACAAGTAGAGATAAAATAAAGGACTTTGGAAACGAAACAATCCTATTTTCTTTTTTAGGGTTCCGAGAAAAAAATACGGAATTCTTAAAGGATCACTTCGTTGTCCGTACGTATGTCTATGTCTATGTATTATATGGTTTCAAGTTGATACCGTACCGTATCATACCAAATAAGTCTGCAACGCATTGGAACTGTGAACTCACACTTCCACGTCAATATACCTATACAAAAGATACGGATTGTATAAAATAGCAAAGTTGTGTAATACGACCGCGAATCCATTTTCTTTTTACGATCATTCTAATTTGTGAAATAATTAAATCTAATTTCTTTTCAATTTCAGCAAGCGGCACAATCTATGTTTTTAAACTTCTAAATAAAAGAGTATATAACTACCTACTGTTTTAACTTGCTTGAAATAAATTCTTAAATGTATGAAACTTCATGCTGGAAGTTGCCCTTAAAATGCAAAAACTACTTAACATTTATTGCACCATTCACAAGAAAGTCTGAATCCTATTCGCACGTGTATCGAAATACATAAAATTACACGCACCTACCTACAAAAGAGAAAAACCAACTAATAACTTCAAGTTTCTGCGGAACGGTCGGTGTGCGACTCACGCTTGACCAGCTTATAAGAGTTAAGTTTGTATGCAAGATAATCACCGCTACGATTTTTTCACAATATTCACGAGAATATACCATAGTCTTTTTGAAACTGATATGAATTTTATATCGGCAATCATGCTAAATGAAAAATATTAATGTAATTGTATATATATAATTTAAATTAGACAAATAGGCATAAAACAATTTGCTTCGATGTCAATTTACATTAAAGTGACGCTATCAAAAAATGGCCTCCAGAGCACTGGTCCCCTAGCATTTACTTGTAAAGTCGACAATATTTAGGTACACTTACACAAAAATGCGTTTTTATTTTGATACTAAGCCTTTTCAAAGGTTTTGAGAAGCCACTGCCATAATATGTTTGCTAGTGCTAGTGACAAAGTGATTCTACAAAATGAATTCTACATACGTAGTGGTTCTACGATATAAGAAGAGAACCGATTACCATCCAGCGGCACGTTTTCAGGCTTACACTTAAGACTGAAATGACTGCTTAATGGAGTATTATCATAATTAACATCAGTAAATCCGTGATCAGGGCCGTCGTAGCAGCGCCGAAATATCAGAAATTCGATGAAACAAATATACATGTCCCATTAATTATATTGGCAAAATACTAATTCATCGAATCTAGCTAATGACACGTAGGCTTAAGAAGTCGCGAGGCGGCCGATATGTTTATCTTTATTCTATTATTATCAAATCTCAAGTGAGTCAGTAAATCCCCAATCATGGCGTTAGTAGCAGCGCCGAAATATCGGAAATTCGATAATACAAATATACATGTCCCGTTAATTATATTAGCAAAAATAATTCATCGAATCTAGCTAATGACACGTACACTTAATTAGTCTGTGTTTATCTCTATTCTATTATTATTTATTATTATCTCTAATGAGTTTCAGATGAGAAGATTCATCGAAGAATAAATATGACAAAAATTGTGAGTACCAACATCTAGTCACGCGAATCAGTTAGTTTAAAATATTAGGTTATTTTACATATTAAATTGCCATTTTGTTTGAATTTCAGGACACCCAATTTTCAGATTTTGAGATTGGATTGGCTTTTTTCACAAATCTAAATTTTATCAACAAATCTAGTTTTTTTTTTGTTTATGAATAAGACAACATTAAGCAAACTGCAAGTTTTATCACATTTTAGAAAAGTGACAGCTGTAAAACAGTAATAAGAAATTTATCATCAAAATGGATAGCATCTAAGAAGTACTGTTTTTGAAGATCGAAATTAATTTATCAAGCGGCCAATAAAATCAAAATTTAATACAGAGTTTTAAAATCTTGAAATTAACTTTTAAACAAAATATAAATGGAAATAGCTATAAAAGTACAGGAATACCGAACTCATGAATCTGTAAGGAAATTCCGGCAATTTCAATGTGAAGACCTATTCGTTTCCCATATTTCGCTTCATTTTCTTGAGTAGGCAGGACGAGTAATCTTTCTGTGGCGCCTTTATAACAAAGGTCTATGTCTAAAGTCAAGTAATGAGTACAACGGTATTAAGCGCAACTATCGTGCGCGCAATAGACAGCAAGCTTGGGCTTCTTTTTGTTACTGGGGTTCATGGCGACGTTAAAAGTAATTAATTATTCTCAGTTGATAATAATAATAAAAGAAACTTGATAATAAAATGACAAGCAATACTTCTTATAGTCTGACCACGACTTCTTTTTTCCCGTGTCGAAATCCCCCCGGTGAAGTCAGCGAGGGTGGTTATGTCGGACTCGAACCGACCAAAACCGCACAGCCGTTTTGGGCCATTAGTTGCTGAAGGTGAGGTTCACATCTTGCCCCGGATAGGGAGGAGGGGGATCAAGTTTTTTTAATATCTCTAACGTACAGACACACCAAATTTACAATTAATATAATAATACTGATAGGATAGATAGATTCAGAGGAATCCATACTTCATATTCATACTAAAATGTATATAAATGCGAAAGTACCTTCGTCTATCTATCTGTATGTTAAATCATCACGCCTAAGCTACTAAATCTGAACAATTGAAGAGCTTGGGAAGGGACATAGGTTACCTTTTATCGCAAAAAGGGGCTAAAGGGGAAAAGGGGGAATAAAAGTGTGTTTGAAAAGTCGTCATTTTAGCACAAAGATGGAAAAGAGCTTGGCAACGAATATAGGCTACCTTATATCGTGAAAATGTGGTTCAAAGGGGAAAAAGCGACAGGGAATAAAATTTTAGTATGAAAATTCACCCATTTCGATGATATTCTGATGAACACATGGTTCATAAATAAATCAGAGCTAGGACAAGGGACGGAGAGAGGGTGGAAGGGAGGAAGGAGAAGGGAAAATATGAAAGTGTTCCCACTTCCATATTTCTCTTTCCATTACTGAGTGAGGTGCTGAAGGATGAGGGAAAAATGGGGAAAATGGGAGTGGAGCAATAATGGGGAAAAGGAGAAGTGGGAAAAAGAAGAAGTGGAAAGAAAGGGAAATTGGAAAAGTGACAAAATTGTAGATAAAGGAAACTGAGACGAAGAGGGAGCGGAGAAAATGGAGAAGTGGGAAAAATGGGAAAGTGACAAAATTGTGAAAAATGGGGAATAGGTATGTGGAAAATATGAAAGGGGGTTAATTGGGGAAATTCGGAAGGGGGAAAATGGGGTAGTGCGGTAATAGAAATGTGACAATGGGAAAATGGGAAACAAGGAATGGGAAAATGGGGGCAATTGATTGGGAGATGAGGAAATGGGGCAGATTGAAAAGTGAAGAAGGCAAGCAAGTACTCGATTGGAGAGGCGTAAAAAACGGAATAGAGTAACGGGTACTTAAATAATCCTGCATAGTGTAAAAATTTACGACACGACGCGAAAACCGACATCTTCATTATATAAAATTATATTTTACATTATATCTTGCTGATTTATAAGGAGAGGCTACTATGAGATGAAACCGCACCGCCAATATACCTTCAAATTATTGAGAAATTTGTATCTACATATTTCTTAGGTGGAGGATATCTTAGTTTATTGTGTTCAGACGATATAAAAACCAATTATATGATTAAAATGTTTTTATTTCATTACAAGCTGTTTTATTTTTATTTTCTCGCACATGATTAAGAATAATTACATAAACTTAGTTAGGTAACATTAAATTAAAATATACCAACTATCAATGTTAAAAGAAAAGAAAACTGAAAATCAATAATTTAATTAAAAATAAATTAATATCATTAATTAAAAATAAATATAACAAACAAAGAACATCATTCATGCTAAAATAAATTTGGTTATCATTAAACATAACATTAAAAAAAGTGTTTTATAAAATAATAAAAATGTTTTAATAGTGATAAAAAGTTTATAAAGACTTACTAAGGCCGGGGCCGCCTCGTAGGTGAAGCGCTGGTGTAGTAGAACCGATAAGTTCGCGAAAGGACGTAGAGGCCAAACAGTGAGCAATTTAGTTTACCCTTAATTTCAATTTAAGAACTCAAGAGAATGTTTTGGCCCGCGTCCGCTCAACTCGGCGAAAAGCAGCGAATGATCACAGTTCACAGCAGCTACACCGTCCACAGTTTTGCGCCGCTGACAAGAAGCCTCAAAAGGAAATGGATATGCCACTGTGTTGAAGTAAAAACTGTGTGTGTGAAAAGTAAAAAGTGAAATACACCTGTTTTTGTAAAACACAAGTTGACAAGGTAAATGCAAAATATACGTGACGTGATTTTTTTTTACCACGACCATACAACCGTGTAAGGTGTTTATGATGTGGTGTTAGAATTGAATTAAATATTCTCAAATATTAAGTTTGTTACATAAAGGGTTAAATATTGTTTGATATCATTGAATTAGAAGTGAGAACGAATAGGTCTTCACATTGAAATTGCCGGAATTTTCTTACAGATTCATGAGTTCGTTATTCCTGTACTTTAATAGCTATTTCTATTTCTATTTTGTTTAAAAGGTGACTTCAAGATTCTACAACTCTGTGTTAAAATTTGTTTTTATTAGCCGCTTGATAAATTAAATTCTTCAACTCAAAAACAGTACTTCCAAAATGCTATCCTTTTTGATGATAAATTAGATGTTGTTGTTGTTGTACTTTTTAAAGCTGTCACTTTTCAAAAATGTAATAAAGGTGGTGTTTGCTTAATGTTGTCTCATTCATACACTAAAATACCTACTGAAATTGGGTTTCCTCCAATTTCTTCAAACAAATCGGCAATATCATATGATCGTAATTTATTTGTAAAAACATGTTTTGGTTGAGGTAGCTACGTATTTTACGTGGTTTTGTAAAACTGGTGAGATAAGTTAAATCCCTAAAACGAAAAGGAGAATTGCAACAAAACGACACAAATGTAAATTAATAAGAAAAATATTGTTTCTCTACCAGTCGCCCTGATACCCCTCGTTTCGCCCAGTTTTCTTGTAGGGTCTCTAAAACGGTATGTACGTACTTCTATCGCTACATACATATAATTCTAATTAATTAATTATTACTAATTTTTTTTAAATTGAGATTGAAGATTAGGCTACAAATAGAATTAAAAACAATCAAACAAATGGTACCTATCACCTTGTAGAGTGTCGCAACGGAAGTTAGTGGGACTTGTACGTCATTGAACACATTAAGGAGACTGTTGGTACTGCAGTGAAGTTGTGCCAGTGTAGAGGCAGAACGCTTTCTAATCATGGTGAAGAAATCGTTTTAATGTGCGTAGGTGGAATAAATTATACCTCATCCAAGGTTTACATAGTTCATGATCATCCCTCCACTTTCACGACATGAAGATAGCGCGAATGATGTTACCCTGTGTAGAACTTTAGAGCTTTTAATTATTAAAATCATGTTTTTATTTATTTCTACAGGAACTTATTCTGATTTAATGAATCATTTTACAAGATTTCGGATGGATACACTTTAAAATTGATAGGGAAAAGATACTGTGCAGTCAGTCTACTCTATCTTAAAGACAGTTCATTTAAAAACTCCCTAATCAATAACGAATAAAGTACCATTGGGTAGTTAGGGGCTTGTTTGGTACCTTAAAAGAACATGAATCGTAATTTATGACTATGCAATGTAAACATTTTATACAAACTACTGTAGATTGAATTTCTACCCACACTAAAATAATATTTCACTTTCTAAGAACGGTCTTCTCTATTAAAGTGCGTCTACAAATTTTTCAGAAGAAATTTTTTTAGCAAGTCCATTTGGCAAATATTGGCGAGGTTAATTAACAGGTTATAAATAGCTAATTATATTGCATGAAGCACGTTCCTTTTAGGGTTCCATATCTTAAAAAGAAAAATCGACTGTTTTCCGCTTTCTGCAGGGAAGCACCAAATTTAATAGTGCTTCAAATACCTAGTGAAGATAATACAGTTAAGATTGACCGATGCGAGAGAGTAACTTTAAGTGTGGTCATTGGTTATTGAGATACAGTCTGACAGTGAGTTCCGTTTTTATTCTTTGGATGTAGGACCCTAATAAGACAATATAGCGGGAAGTATTGAGTCACGATATTGAGATCGGGGTAAAATTCACTCTAGTTCATTTGTGAAGTAATTGAAAATAGGTTATTTGCACTAGGTTAGTAGTGGCGCAGCTAGTTATTGTGTAACGTTCATCAACACTCTCAGTTGTTTTATGACGCAAGTTCAATTTATATGCACGAGTGTTATAGTAAATAAAATGAAATATCGTCATATATACCAGTTTACTTGTTTTGGTTGTATAATTATCACAAAGTATTTTTGACGTTCCTTCGATTTGAACATCGATATTACGAAACAAATACCTTAAGCTAGATAATGTATTTATGTATATTCATGCCTGTTCAAATTCTATATTCAAAAAACATTTCTTCTGTATAGACCATTAAACGACAGTTACAAAACGTCGAAATTAAAAATATTCTACTTTAGGATAGGTAAGATGTTGACTACTTTTATTTACTCTCGAAAAATGACCACTTGATAATACTAAGTAGGTGTAACAACGACAAGTGATTTAAGAAATTTAGAGCGATTTTTCGATCCTCTAGAAAACGCCAAATATAAAATCGATACACGCAAGTGACGTCATATGCCTGTGTCGCGTAGTGCAAATGTATGGAGCGCAAGACAATATAGCTTTTATCTCGGTCTGCGTTGCCTTTACAGGTGTGTTATAGTTCTTAATAAAAGTAATTTAAAATTTAATAGGGAATCTAGAAAATTATAGAATTGCCCGTAATTTGATTGTTTATATTTTGACCGGCCTACTTTGGGAACTTTAAATAATGTAAAGTTGTAGTGCCAGTTTAGTTGAACAATATATTATTTTATAGTGCATGTTTTTCCAGTAAAAACGAAAATATCACGCAATATTAGGAAGAATCGGGTCAACATCCCTATTGTGTTCAGCAGAAGTCGCCGTAGGCGGTTTATTTCTGACCACCCGATAGCTTAGTCCGGTACGTTGAGAAAATAAGAATATTATTAAAGTTTATTTCTAAGCACCCGACCCGTTTATTACTAACCTATCCCGATTTTGGAAATACCGTACTAGTAACCGGTAATGATACCTATAATCTTGACCCAAAGTCGCGAGAGAAAAGAAGCCTTGGCGGGATAATTTGGATATTGGTGCAACAGAGAGCCCCTCTACCGTCGTAGCATTCCGAGCTATCTCCGCGCATTGAGGATACTCAAAAGACACTCAAAAAACGCGTATTGTGTTTATAAAGTACTTTTCAGAGATGTATATATGCTGGTAACTATATATCAGGTAATCGTGTATCAGTTATACAAAATATAGGTAGGTACTCGAATGATCTTTCGATGCATAGTTTTTTAAAAACCTAAATATGTACTTAGTAGGAGCATTTCCTTTAATTGCACTAGACACAACGTAAGTTGCCTGATCAACTATGTTTTTTCTTGATGGATAACTCTAACAGATAGAAAAGCCGTTAATTAGATATCTGATATGAACATGCCTCGATGCGCACTCTCATCTGGGGCTGTCTGCGGCCTGCAATGTGTCGCCTGCAGTGTTTATTACTTACGTTATACTCGTATCTATAAATTATCTGTTTTCCTGAATATTGAAGTCTGTATATGTGAAGTCTGTGTATATTCTATTGTATTGTTGTATCTTATTGCATATCTAAAAGATACTTATGGAGTTCTGAGTGTCTTATGAAGTTTTGGTTACTACATACTAGCTTATCGCTGCACACGCAGCACGCTGTTCCGTAACTAATTACGATCAAATATAATTATTTAAATATATATATTTATAAAAGTATGTATATTTTCTCACTGTAAACAGGCACGGAGGCAGACGCAATAAGCAATCACGTGTTCTTTGTGAGCAAAGCCTTTCAAATTCATATTTTTTTCAAATATTGCTTTGTGTCTGACGTTCGCAATACTCAATTCTGACTACGTTTTCTAAATAAAATACTATTCAGAGCAACTGTATCTCTCTGCTGTAAATTTATTGGTGTCCAATAAATAGTAATCTACCTACCTCCTTATTATTACGTTAATTAATAATTATTCTATGGATCAAAATTAAGTTAAGATTTGTCAAACTATAACAATAAATAAGAGGGCGATGTTGTTACATGTCGTTAGAATTGATTCATTTATTAATAAAACATTTCTCAAAATACAGTTTCTGTATGACTCTTGCCCTTTATGAAGCTGAAAGCGCTAGCTTCTCGGTGCCGCGCCACGTGACTGTTCTCAATTACCCTACTCATTTCAATATTTCCTTTATGTAATAACTATTTCTATTTTGTAAATATATACGATTCTCTGGTTCACTTATAGATTAAGATGGATGCCGTCAGTCGCTATCTGTGTAAGGTACATGGGGGTATTAAGGCCTAGCTAAGGGAAATTTATCATAAAATAAATACATTTAATGTAATCAGCTATATTTATTAGGTAATCAGTCGTTCAATTAAGCAACTACAAAATTAAAACAAAAAAATAGCAACTTCTGCATAAAACTGAAATAAAATTAAACATTTTTTAAAACACTCTCAAAAGGCCTTATTAAAATTAGGTAAGGTAATGAAGCCTACTGCTTGAACTTCTTAGATAATCAACTTAAATCACATAATTTGGTACTTGAGATCAATTATCATTCAGTCAAAGGCATAACAGTACTATAGCAGTCTAATAATTAAATTATTAGCCTCGTCTAACATCCACCAGGGCACACGAAGTCATCAGAATCATCCACTGTCAATCCGACACACTCCTCATGATACCGCAAAAGCATTTAGAGCACTGCCTCATGTCATAAGAATGATGGTTTTCTTCACAGGCATGACAGTACCAACTCTCTTGAGTATCTGCAGCGTCCTTGGTTCTAGTAGATCCACGAGATGACTTTTTTTTATTAATTATTTCATTTTTTTTAATTTTTGAATTTTCAGAGGCCTCTCTCTTTCCCTTGTTTAGTTTTTTCATCTGTAATGTATTTTTATTCCCTGCATTTTTTGGTATCTTCCAGCAGCCGCATACGACCTCATTATTCCTCTCTGTACTGCGCGAACAGCTGAGACCAGGTCATCTTGTGACCACAATGCTCGATTAGGAGGCATTGTGATCGTAGGAACTGCATGCAAATACAAGTATAATAAAGCCTACTACACATTTTTTTCAATATCCGTAAATATTTATTATCCGTAGGTTAGGTATATACCTACGACAAACGAAATAAATAAAATTTACTTACAAAAGAACAAAGAACTCGCAATAGGTATGAATAAAACCCAGAAGTATAATAAGGCCTACTACAACATTTTAGAGGCCTTATTACCCATGGACTACGTATTTATGGAAAACAAAATAAATACAATTTGAACTGTATCACGTTAATTAATAAGTCAATATGGGACAAGCGTAAGTTAACACTAATACAGAAAGTAATTGCAAGTAGAAAAGCATAATAAAATAGTAAATACATACCTTTTACCGGAGCCAATATTTATAAAATCGTGATGTGCGCCTACTCACGACCACGTTTAACCTGCCACTGACGGGAGGGGATGAGGTATCAGCGTTTGCCGCCGTGTGGCGCTTTGTACTTGTTATATGCATGTGTGAGTGCGACCTTGAGCGCAAAATCGTATTATAAACAAGATTTTTGAAGTTTAGGCCTTATTAGCCGACAGGCCTTAATACCCTCATGTACCTTACCTATTTCACAATGCATTATCTTTCGACAGCCGTTATTGTCCGTTAGTGCGTGTGAAATGGTGTGTATGTAGGTATTTACGCAGCGGACAGTGTCCATGGTGTTGTAGTGGTTAACCAACTGCTACGCAGGGGTCGCGGGGTATAACCCCAATGTAAATATTTGTATGTATGAATGTGGCTATTTGGGTTAGTGTGGTGGTGTTCCGGAGGTCCTCGTCCCGGTTGTCATCCGAACAATTCGGCAGTTCGGCACCGGGTCTAATTGCAATGCTTTGAGTTCAGCCAAGACCGCAATTACACTGGAAAAAGCGGACCTCATACTCCGAGAAGAAAGTTCCAGATGCGATTGAGATAGCGCAAGGAGAAAGAAATAGGTACCTATATGTTATGTAAGTATTTACTGCACACTTTACACTTAGTCATATTTGACGAGTTAATAAGTATAAGAATTCTTATATAGGCATAATTAGGTATATTAATTGTTACACATAAATATTTCCTGAAAATAAATTTTATTATTCAAAATAGGTGTAACAGCACTGACATAGGCATAACATAACATAAAGTACAGTCAGCAGCAAATAGATAGAGACAGTCAAGGCTGTCAAATAGTTAGAGACAGCCAAAGTGGTCAAAACTATCGATACACCCGAGACGCTCACATAGATAGAGACATCTTATTCGTCAAAAGTAACGGAACGCGCCTGTTACCAATTATATCGGCTCTACTAAGGTGCCAGTTATATGATGACAGCCAAATCACCATATGTAACTAAGCATTACATACACTACACTAGTACATTCAAATCCGTCCGGCGATTTTATTTTAGAAGAGTAACAAACACACACGCACTAATTGTCAGCTTTAAGAAATGTGTAACATACCTACCTATACCAAATATTTGAACCAAGTCACGGGAAATGTTTAGCGTTAAAATAAATATTTTTTATATTGATGAGTGAGAGAAAAACTCTTTGCAAATTTTTAATTACATTTGAATATAGAAGAAATGTCACTGAACGTCACACCATATTGCTTGTAATCTGCATAGGTCATTTTATTTATATGTATCGATATGTTTGACCACTTTGGGTGTTTGGTTACTATTGACGCTTTGCCTGTAGCTATAACAATGGCGGCTAGCGTGTATCAATGTATTTGACAACACGATGTACCGATATATTTGGACAGGCTGAGTGCACTCAATAAATTGACCACTTTGGCTGTCTCGATGTTATTGACCACTTTGGCTGTATCTAACTATTTGACAGCCTTGAATGTCGCTATCTATTTGCTGCTGACTGTACAAACAATAACCTACATGATAATTCGCCCAACACCTCTAATATTTAGGTATATAGATATTGATGTCTGTATATCCGTAGACGTATGCAGAAATGTTTTAACATCCAAATGAAGCCAATTATGTTCGGCATCCTGTTACTAGTATATTGTTTACTGTTTACTGGTATACTGGTATTTTTTAAATACCATAATACATATTAGCAACCGAATAGAAAATCCCAATAGTTGATCACAAGCTGATAATGACGCTAATTTCCAGTTCATTTGTTATAAGATGGCGATTATACAGTAATTTACCTCATAATGAAATGGACAATTATTATGACCAGTGCTATGGCCGTTATTTTTTTTTCAGCATGAGTTAATACCGGTGGACGGCGCTTACTACAGTGAACTAATCACTTCACACTATCTGCACTGTCTATGTTGCACTTGTGCGAAGCCGGGGCGGGGCGCTAGTAATATATGTACCTAATAGGTATTATAGGAACTTAGAGTTGGGTAAGGTAAACATACATCAAGCTTCTACCAAGAGTAAATACATTTTCTATCTGAGCTGAGCTTACGAAAACTGCGGTTGTTATGCGATGTGAAAACGCCTATTAGGGCACTTAGCGAGGATTAAACTATTATATTATTATTCGACACTTCCGAAATTCCCTAAATTTGTGGTTCTTGAACTTTATGCTAATCGTTAACATGTGTGACAAGTTTTTACTTGCGTAATTGATACGCATCACAAAATATAGGAGGGTTATATAACCCTTCTAAAATTTACTGGAGATATCTCCAGTAAATTCTTCGTGAAATATTGAATAATTATATAATGTTGTAGGTACAGTGGGCTCCTAAAGTTCCTTGACACCTTATTAAGATCGATAATCCATTGACAGCTTAAGTGTAATTTAACCAATGTTACATAGATAGCGTTAATAAAAATACACTATTGATGTCTTGTTTCTTTATAAGAAAATGGCTGAACTTTTATTTGTATTAGTGTTATTAGCATTGTGCTTAAAATTATGATTTAACTAGGTAATATAAATCAACAGAGATTTAGCATAATATCTAAAATAATAAGTATAGTGACTAATTACTCATAATTCTGTCGACCGTAATAAATACACTCTCTTTGACAATATTATGCCGATGCCGTACAGTACGACTTTGATTAAAGTTCTCTTTCCTTTGAATATACTTAGTTGCTCGCTTCTCGATATCTGAATACAATCCAAATATCTGAATTTCAAATATTATCCTAAAAACCTGTTCAAAAACACGATATTTATGTATCCGAAAGCCGTAACTATGTAACTGTACTTGCTGTACATAATGTAGGTACGTACATATGTACGTAACTGTAACTACGAAATTATTTATTTTTCCGATTTCCATTTGTACGAATAATTAAAAACCCATAGTTTTATTAATCCGAAAAACGTTTTAACGAACTTCAAATTTCTCAAACGCAAGTGACGTCATACGCCTGTGTCGCGTAGTGCAAATGTATGGAGCGCAAGACAATATCGCTTTTATTTCGGTCTGCGTTGCCTTCCTTAATAAAAGTACTTAATTTAAAATTTAATGGGAATCTAGAAAATTATAAATTTGCTCGTAATTTGATTGTTTATATTTTGACCTACTTTGGGAACTTTTAGTTCAGTTTCAGTTTAGTTAAGCAATATATTATTTTACAGTACATGTTTTTCAGTAAAAACGACAATATTACGCAATATTGGGAAGAATCGGGCCAACATCCCTATTGTGTTCAGCAGAAGTAGCCGTGGGCGGATTATTTCTGACCACCCGATAGCCTAGTCGTTGGGAAAATAAGAATATTATTAAAGTTTATTCTAAGCACCCGACCCGTTTATTACTAACCTATCCCGATTTTGGAAATACCGTACTAGTAACCGGTAATGATACCTATAATCTTGACCCAAAGTCGCGAGAGAAAAGAAGCCTTGGCGGGATAATTTGGATATTGGTGCAACAGAGAGCCCTTCTACCGTCGTAGCATTCCGAGCTATCTCCGCGCATTGAGGATACTCAAAAGACACACAAAAAACACGTATTGTGTTTATAAAGTACTTTTTAGAGATGTATATGCTGGTAATATATATCAGGTAATCGTGTTTCAGTTATACAAAATATAGGTAGGTACTCGAATGATCTTTCGATGCATAGTTTTTTAAAAACCTAAATATGTACTTAGTAGGAGCATTTCCTTTAATTGCACTAGACACAACGTAAGTTGCCTGATCAACTATGTTTTTTCTTGATGGATAACTCTAACAGATAGAAAAGCCGTTAATTAGATATCTGATATGAACATGCCTCGATGCGCACTCTCATCTGGGGCTGTCTACGGCCTGCAATGTGTCGCCTGCAGTGTTTATTACTTACGTTATACTCGTATCTATAAATTATCTGTTTTCCTGAATATTGAAGTCTGTATATGTGAAGTCTGTGTATATTCTATTGTATTGTTGTATCTTATTGCATATCTAAAAGATACTTATGGAGTTCTGAGTGTCTTATGAAGTTTTGGTTACTACATACTAGCTTATCGCTGCACACGCAGCACGCTGTTCCGTAACTAATTACGATCAAATATAATTATTTAAATATATATATTTATAAAAGTATGTATATTTTCTCACTGTAAACAGGCACGGAGGCAGACGCAATAAGCAATCACGTGTTCTTTGTGAGCAAAGCCTTTCAAATTCATATTTTTTTCAAATATTGCTTTGTGTCTGACGTTCGCAATACTCAATTCTGACTACGTTTTCTAAATAAAATACTATTCAGAGCAACTGTATCTCTCTGCTGTAAATTTATTGGTGTCCAATAAATAGTAATCTACCTACCTCCTTATTATTACGTTAATTAATAATTATTCTATGGATCAAAATTAAGTTAAGATTTGTCAAACTATAACAATAAATAAGAGGGCGATGTTGTTACATGTCGTTAGAATTGATTCATTTATTAATAAAACATTTCTCAAAATACAGTTTCTGTATGACTCTTGCCCTTTATGAAGCTGAAAGCGCTAGCTTCTCGGTGCCGCGCCACGTGACTGTTCTCAATTACCCTACTCATTTCAATATTTCCTTTATGTAATAACTATTTCTATTTTGTAAATATATACGATTCTCTGGTTCACTTATAGATTAAGATGGATGCCGTCAGTCGCTATCTGTGTAAGGTACATGGGGGTATTAAGGCCTAGCTAAGGGAAATTTATCATAAAATAAATACATTTAATGTAATCAGCTATATTTATTAGGTAATCAGTCGTTCAATTAAGCAACTACAAAATTAAAACAAAAAAATAGCAACTTCTGCATAAAACTGAAATAAAATTAAACATTTTTTAAAACACTCTCAAAAGGCCTTATTAAAATTAGGTAAGGTAATGAAGCCTACTGCTTGAACTTCTTAGATAATCAACTTAAATCACATAATTTGGTACTTGAGATCAATTATCATTCAGTCAAAGGCATAACAGTACTATAGCAGTCTAATAATTAAATTATTAGCCTCGTCTAACATCCACCAGGGCACACGAAGTCATCAGAATCATCCACTGTCAATCCGACACACTCCTCATGATACCGCAAAAGCATTTAGAGCACTGCCTCATGTCATAAGAATGATGGTTTTCTTCACAGGCATGACAGTACCAACTCTCTTGAGTATCTGCAGCGTCCTTGGTTCTAGTAGATCCACGAGATGACTTTTTTTTATTAATTATTTCATTTTTTTTAATTTTTGAATTTTCAGAGGCCTCTCTCTTTCCCTTGTTTAGTTTTTTCATCTGTAATGTATTTTTATTCCCTGCATTTTTTGGTATCTTCCAGCAGCCGCATACGACCTCATTATTCCTCTCTGTACTGCGCGAACAGCTGAGACCAGGTCATCTTGTGACCACAATGCTCGATTAGGAGGCATTGTGATCGTAGGAACTGCATGCAAATACAAGTATAATAAAGCCTACTACACATTTTTTTCAATATCCGTAAATATTTATTATCCGTAGGTTAGGTATATACCTACGACAAACGAAATAAATAAAATTTACTTACAAAAGAACAAAGAACTCGCAATAGGTATGAATAAAACCCAGAAGTATAATAAGGCCTACTACAACATTTTAGAGGCCTTATTACCCATGGACTACGTATTTATGGAAAACAAAATAAATACAATTTGAACTGTATCACGTTAATTAATAAGTCAATATGGGACAAGCGTAAGTTAACACTAATACAGAAAGTAATTGCAAGTAGAAAAGCATAATAAAATAGTAAATACATACCTTTTACCGGAGCCAATATTTATAAAATCGTGATGTGCGCCTACTCACGACCACGTTTAACCTGCCACTGACGGGAGGGGATGAGGTATCAGCGTTTGCCGCCGTGTGGCGCTTTGTACTTGTTATATGCATGTGTGAGTGCGACCTTGAGCGCAAAATCGTATTATAAACAAGATTTTTGAAGTTTAGGCCTTATTAGCCGACAGGCCTTAATACCCTCATGTACCTTACCTATTTCACAATGCATTATCTTTCGACAGCCGTTATTGTCCGTTAGTGCGTGTGAAATGGTGTGTATGTAGGTATTTACGCAGCGGACAGTGTCCATGGTGTTGTAGTGGTTAACCAACTGCTACGCAGGGGTCGCGGGGTATAACCCCAATGTAAATATTTGTATGTATGAATGTGGCTATTTGGGTTAGTGTGGTGGTGTTCCGGAGGTCCTCGTCCCGGTTGTCATCCGAACAATTCGGCAGTTCGGCACCGGGTCTAATTGCAATGCTTTGAGTTCAGCCAAGACCGCAATTACACTGGAAAAAGCGGACCTCATACTCCGAGAAGAAAGTTCCAGATGCGATTGAGATAGCGCAAGGAGAAAGAAATAGGTACCTATATGTTATGTAAGTATTTACTGCACACTTTACACTTAGTCATATTTGACGAGTTAATAAGTATAAGAATTCTTATATAGGCATAATTAGGTATATTAATTGTTACACATAAATATTTCCTGAAAATAAATTTTATTATTCAAAATAGGTGTAACAGCACTGACATAGGCATAACATAACATAAAGTACAGTCAGCAGCAAATAGATAGAGACAGTCAAGGCTGTCAAATAGTTAGAGACAGCCAAAGTGGTCAAAACTATCGATACACCCGAGACGCTCACATAGATAGAGACATCTTATTCGTCAAAAGTAACGGAACGCGCCTGTTACCAATTATATCGGCTCTACTAAGGTGCCAGTTATATGATGACAGCCAAATCACCATATGTAACTAAGCATTACATACACTACACTAGTACATTCAAATCCGTCCGGCGATTTTATTTTAGAAGAGTAACAAACACACACGCACTAATTGTCAGCTTTAAGAAATGTGTAACATACCTACCTATACCAAATATTTGAACCAAGTCACGGGAAATGTTTAGCGTTAAAATAAATATTTTTTATATTGATGAGTGAGAGAAAAACTCTTTGCAAATTTTTAATTACATTTGAATATAGAAGAAATGTCACTGAACGTCACACCATATTGCTTGTAATCTGCATAGGTCATTTTATTTATATGTATCGATATGTTTGACCACTTTGGGTGTTTGGTTACTATTGACGCTTTGCCTGTAGCTATAACAATGGCGGCTAGCGTGTATCAATGTATTTGACAACACGATGTACCGATATATTTGGACAGGCTGAGTGCACTCAATAAATTGACCACTTTGGCTGTCTCGATGTTATTGACCACTTTGGCTGTATCTAACTATTTGACAGCCTTGAATGTCGCTATCTATTTGCTGCTGACTGTACAAACAATAACCTACATGATAATTCGCCCAACACCTCTAATATTTAGGTATATAGATATTGATGTCTGTATATCCGTAGACGTATGCAGAAATGTTTTAACATCCAAATGAAGCCAATTATGTTCGGCATCCTGTTACTAGTATATTGTTTACTGTTTACTGGTATACTGGTATTTTTTAAATACCATAATACATATTAGCAACCGAATAGAAAATCCCAATAGTTGATCACAAGCTGATAATGACGCTAATTTCCAGTTCATTTGTTATAAGATGGCGATTATACAGTAATTTACCTCATAATGAAATGGACAATTATTATGACCAGTGCTATGGCCGTTATTTTTTTTTCAGCATGAGTTAATACCGGTGGACGGCGCTTACACTGTCTATGTTGCACTTGTGCGAAGCCGGGGCGGGGCGCTAGTAATATATGTACCTAATAGGTATTATAGGAACTTAGAGTTGGGTAAGGTAAACATACATCAAGCTTCTACCAAGAGTAAATACATTTTCTATCTGAGCTGAGCTTACGAAAACTGCGGTTGTTATGCGATGTGAAAACGCCTATTAGGGCACTTAGCGAGGATTAAACTATTATATTATTATTCGACACTTCCGAAATTCCCTAAATTTGTGGTTCTTGAACTTTATGCTAATCGTTAACATGTGTGACAAGTTTTTACTTGCGTAATTGATACGCATCACAAAATATAGGAGGGTTATATAACCCTTCTAAAATTTACTGGAGATATCTCCAGTAAATTCTTCGTGAAATATTGAATAATTATATAATGTTGTAGGTACAGTGGGCTCCTAAAGTTCCTTGACACCTTATTAAGATCGATAATCCATTGACAGCTTAAGTGTAATTTAACCAATGTTACATAGATAGCGTTAATAAAAATACACTATTGATGTCTTGTTTCTTTATAAGAAAATGGCTGAACTTTTATTTGTATTAGTGTTATTAGCATTGTGCTTAAAATTATGATTTAACTAGGTAATATAAATCAACAGAGATTTAGCATAATATCTAAAATAAGAAGTATAGTGACTAATTACTCATAATTCTGTCGACCGTAATAAATACACTCTCTTTGACAATATTATGCCGATGCCGTACAGTACGACTTTGATTAAAGTTCTCTTTCCTTTGAATATACTTAGTTGCTCGCTTCTCGTTGAAATTTCGGCGTACCATTCCACTAAGCTTTATTGAACAGGTCTTTGAGAAAAGCTATAAATAAAATTTTAATTATTAAAAATCCACAGCACTAACTAAAAATTTATATACTGCCCCGACTACTGATGCCTCACTCGAACGTTTTTCTTCTTTTCAGCTTTACTTCACATATATGTATAGTTAAGATCTTTCATTTCGTGATATACATTTTTTAATATTCATTGCAAAACACTCTTTTGAAATATAAGACGACCTTTATGAAAAGTATTTGTAAAAGACGTAAAACGTTTTTTGACGATCACGTATTCTTTATAAAATATCTATAAGCGTCTAATTTATTTTATCTCTTCAATTTTTGTGAACGCGAACATGGTGAATTTTGTTAGGTAGGTAAAATCACGTGTGATATACAATACAATACTTTGTAAAGGTACTTGAGGACAGCGTTTCCCAAACATTATTAAAACAAAGTTTCTTCATCATGAGTATTATTCATCATCAAGTACCTTATAGCAAGTACTATTTTATAGCAAGTAATAAAATATCAAGCCATTAAAATAGACAAATGAATTTTATAAACTTAAAGTCGATGAAGGAAATCTGGTCCTGCTGTCACAATTTAGGAACTGTGTTAAATATAGGTACTGCTTCTTCACCCGTGCTTTTCATACCACGGGAACACTCAAAACTTCTCAAATATTACAATCCAAATATCTGAATTTCAAATATTATCCTAAAAACCTGTTCAAAAACACGATATTTATGTATCCGAAAGCCGTAACTATGTAACTGTACTTGCTGTACATAATGTAGGTACGTACATACGTACGTAACTGTAACTACGAAATTATTTATTTTTCCGATTTCCATTTGTACGAATAATTAAAAACCCATAGTTTTATTAATCCGAAAAACGTTTTAACGAACTTCAAATTTCTCAAACGCAAGTGACGTCATACGCCTGTGTCGCGTAGTGCAAATGTATGGAGCGCAAGACAATATCGCTTTTATTTCGGTCTGCGTTGCCTTCCTTAATAAAAGTACTTAATTTAAAATTTAATGGGAATCTAGAAAATTATAAATTTGCTCGTAATTTGATTGTTTATATTTTGACCTACTTTGGGAACTTTTAGTTCAGTTTCAGTTTAGTTAAGCAATATATTATTTTACAGTACATGTTTTTCAGTAAAAACGACAATATTACGCAATATTGGGAAGAATCGGGCCAACATCCCTATTGTGTTCAGCAGAAGTAGCCGTGGGCGGATTATTTCTGACTACCCGATAGCCTAGTCGTTGGGAAAATAAGAATATTATTAAAGTTTATTCTAAGCACCCGACCCGTTTATTACTAACCTATCCCGATTTTGGAAATACCGTACTAGTAACCGGTAATGATACCTATAATCTTGACCCAAAGTCGCGAGAGAAAAGAAGCCTTGGCGGGATAATTTGGATATTGGTGCAACAGAGAGCCCTTCTACCGTCGTAGCATTCCGAGCTATCTCCGCGCATTGAGGATACTCAAAAGACACACAAAAAACACGTATTGTGTTTATAAAGTACTTTTTAGAGATGTATATGCTGGTAATATATATCAGGTAATCGTGTATCAGTTATACAAAATATAGGTAGGTACTCGAATGATCTTTCGATGCATAGTTCTTTAAAAACCTAAATATGTACTTAGTAGGAGCATTTCCTTTAATTGCACTAGACACAACGTAAGTTGCCTGATCAACTATGTTTTTTCTTGATGGATAACTCTAACAGATAGAAAAGCCGTTAATTAGATATCTGATATGAACATGCCTCGATGCGCACTCTCATCTGGGGCTGTCTGCGGCCTGCAATGTGTCGCCTGCAGTGTTTATTACTTACGTTATACTCGTATCTATAAATTATCTGTTTTCCTGAATATTGAAGTCTGTATATGTGAAGTCTGTGTATATTCTATTGTATTGTTGTATCTTATTGCATATCTAAAAGATACTTATGGAGTTCTGAGTGTCTTATGAAGTTTTGGTTACTACATACTAGCTAATCGCTGCACACGCAGCACGCTGTTCCGTAACTAATTACGATCAAATATATTTAAATATATATATTTATAAAAGTATGTATATTTTCTCACTGTAAACAGGCACCGAGGCAGACGCAATAAGCAATCACGTGTTCTTTGTGAGCAAAGCCTTTCAAATTCATATTTTTTTCAAATATTGCTTTGTGTCTGACGTTCGCAATACTCAATTCTGACTACGTTTTCTAAATAAAATACTATTCAGAGCAACTGTATCTCTCTGCTGTAAATTTATTGGTGTCCAATAAATAGTAATCTACCTACCTCCTTATTATTACGTTAATTAATAATTATTCTATGGATCAAAATTAAGTTAAGATTTGTCAAACTATAACAATAAATAAGAGGGCGATGTTGTTACATGTCGTTAGAATTGATTCATTTATTAATAAAACATTTCTCAAAATACAGTTTCTGTATGACTCTTGCCCTTTATGAAGCTGAAAGCGCTATCTCCTCGGTGCCGCGCCACGTGACTGTTCTCAATTACCCTACTCATTTCAATATTTCCTTTATGTAATAACTATTTCTATTTTGTAAATATATACGATTCTCTGGTTCACTTATAGATTAAGATGGATGCCGTCAGTCGCTATCTGTGTACCTATTTCACAATGCATTATCTTTCGACAGCCGTTATTGTCCGTTAGTGCGTGTGAAATGGTGTGTATGTAGGTATTTACGCAGCGGACAGTGTCCATGGTGTTGTAGTGGTTAACCAACTGCTACGCAGGGGACGCGGGGTATAACCCCAATGTAAATAGTTGTATGTATGAATGTGGCTATTTGGGTTAGTGTGGTGGTGTTCCGGAGGTCCTCGTCCCGGTTGTCATCCGAACAATTCGGCAGTTCGGCATCGGGTCTAATTGCAATGCTTTGAGTTCAGCCAAGACCGCAATTACACTGGAAAAAGCGGACCTCATACTCCGAGAAGAAAGTTCCAGATGCGATTGAGATAGCGCAAGGAGAAAGAAATAGGTACCTATATGTTATGTAAGTATTTACTGCACACTTTACACTTAGTCATATTTGACGAGTTAATAAGTATAAGAATTCTTATATAGGCATAATTAGGTATATTAATTGTTACACATAAATATTTCCTGAAAATAAATTTTATTATTCAAAATAGGTGTAACAGCACTGACATAGGCATAACATAACATAAAGTACAAACAATAACCTACATGATAATTCGCCCAACACCTCTAATATTTAGGTATATAGATATTGATGTCTGTATATCCGTAGACGTATGCAGAAATGTTTTAACATCCAAATGAAGCCAATTATGTTCGGCATCCTGTTACTAGTATATTGTTTACTGTTTACTGGTATACTGGTATTTTTTAAATACCATAATACATATTAGCAACCGAATAGAAAATCCCAATAGTTGATCACAAGCTGATAATGACGCTAATTTCCAGTTCATTTGTTATAAGATGGCGATTATACAGTAATTTACCTCATAATGAAATGGACAATTATTATGACCAGTGCTATGGCCGTTATTTTTTTTTCAGCATGAGTTAATACCGGTGGACGGCGCTTACACTGTCTATGTTGCACTTGTGCGAAGCCGGGGCGGGGCGCTAGTAATATATGTACCTAATAGGTATTATAGGAACTTAGAGTTGGGTAAGGTAAACATACATCAAGCTTCTACCAAGAGTAAATACATTTTCTATCTGAGCTGAGCTTACGAAAACTGCGGTTGTTATGCGATGTGAAAGCGCCTATTAGGGCACTTAGCGAGGATTAAACTATTATATTATTATTCGACACTTCCGAAATTCCCTAAATTTGTGGTTCTTGAACTTTATGCTAATCGTTAACATGTGTGACAAGTTTTTACTTGCGTAATTGATACGCATCACAAAATATAGGAGGGTTATATAACCCTCCTAGAATTTACTGGAGATATCTCCAGTAAATTCTTCGTGAAATATTGAATAATTATATAATGTTGTAGGTACAGTGGGCTCCTAAAGTTCCTTGACACCTTATTAAGATTGATAATCCATTGACAGCTTAAGTGTAATTTAACCAATGTAACATAGATAGCGTTAATAAAAATACACTATTGATGTCTTGTTTCTTTATAAGAAAATGGCTGAACTTTTATTTGTATTAGTGTTATTAGCATTGTGCTTAAAATTATGATTTAACTAGGTAATATAAATCAACAGAGATTTAGCATAATATCTAAAATAAGAAGTATAGTGACTAATTACTCATAATTCTGTCGACCGTAATAAATACACTCTCTTTGACAATATTATGCCGATGCCGTACAGTACGACTTTGATTAAAGTTCTCTTTCCTTTGAATATACTTAGTTGCTCGCTTCTCGTTGAAATTTCGGCGTACCATTCCACTAAGCTTTATTGAACAGGTCTTTGAGAAAAGCTATAAATAAAATTTTAATTATTAAAAATCCACAGCACTAACTAAAAATTTATATACTGCCCCGACTACTGATGCCTCACTCGAACGTTTTTCTTCTTTTCAGCTTTACTTCACATATATGTATAGTTAAGATCTTTCATTTCGTGATATACATTTTTTAATATTCATTGCAAAACACTCTTTTGAAATATAAGACGACCTTTATGAAAAGTATTTGTAAAAGACGTAAAACGTTTTTTGACGATCACGTATTCTTTATAAAATATCTATAAGCGTCTAATTTAGTTTATCTCTTCAATTTTTGTGAACGCGAACATGGTGAATTTTGTTAGGTAGGTAAAATCACGTGTGATATACAATACAATACTTTGTAAAGGTACTTGAGGACAGCGTTTCCCAAACATTATTCAAACAAAGTTTCTTCATCATGAGTATTATTCATCATCAAGTACCTTATAGCAAGTACTATTTTATAGCAAGTAATAAAATATCAAGCCATTAAAATAGACAAATGAATTTTATAAACTTAAAGTCGATGCAAGGAAATCTGGTCCTGCTGTCACAATTTAGGAACTGTGTTAAATATAGGTACTGCTTCTTCACCCGTGCTTTTCATACCACGGGAACACTCGAAACTTCTCAAATATTACAATCCAAATTTCTAAATTTCAAATATTATCCTAAAAACCTGCTCGAAAACACGATATTTATGTATCTGAAAGCCGTAACTATGTAACTGTACTTGCTGTACATACTGTAGGTACGTACATACGTAAGTACTTAACTGTAACTACGAAATATTTATTTTTCCAAATTTCATTTGTACGAATAATTAAAAACTCATAGTTTTATTAATCCGAAAAACATTTTAACGAATTTCAAATTTCTCGAATATCATTGTGATAACATAATATTTGTATCAAAAATAGATTAAAGCTAAGATTATTGATTTTCCATGTTATGCATAAATAGTTTTATATTTAAAAATACACGCTCTGCTCACGCATTAAATTAAGCAGTATCAATATAAAAATATTTTAAATTCCACTCGCCATGGTCCTACTGCCGTGGTACTTGTCTGTCCTATGTAAAATATGAATCGAGGGCGGGGAGGGAGGGCAGTCCTCACCCGCTCTAACAAAGGTTAGGCGCCCGTGCGAGCTGGAGCGGCTGAAGCTGGTCGCCTAACGCGACCAGTAAGCCAAAACTGCAAAAGCTACTGCACTTCCCGGAGCGCCGGAGAAGAGTAAAACTAATGCATGCTTGCACAATCGCATGCCTGCATAATTGCATGTGTGCAGGCTAACATGCATGCCTGTATGCTTGCTTGCATACTTGCCTGTATGCTTGCCTGCGTGGATGGCTGCATGCTTGCCTGCATGTTTGCTTACGTGCTCGCCTGCATGCTTGCCTCGTAATTTTTATATGCGAAATTTGTATTTATGATATTTCGGATTATTGTATATTCGAAATTTAATGGTTCGATGTCTTGAAATCGGCAACCTTGAAATTCAGGTTTTTCAATAAACAGGACTATCGGAATTCTAACTTTCGGAATAAAGTTTGTTTATTCACGAAGTTCCTGAAAAATTAAATATATTATGCACCGATGCCACTACACAACTAGTCTTGGAAGCTGATGGATGACAGATCTACTAATTAATGCAAATATTTACTCATTTTCTTATAAAGAACCAGGACATTTATAGTTCTTTTTATTAACTCTATCTAGCTTACTTTCGGAAAATAACACTTAGGCTGTCAATGAATTATAGATTTAAAGGTGTCCAGGAACTTTTGGATCCCAGTGTACATTGCAATCGTAATGAAATATAATAACCTCAGCTTGTCTGTAAAGTCAAACTTTGCTGTAAATTGTAAGGTAGAAAACTTTAGATTTACTGAAATGAAAACACATACTAAGTAGTATATTATAAAGTGCACAACTTTCTGCAGTTATCTACTGTTATAGTCAGTACCGTAATGGTAGTCCTTAGGCATTCAAAAGAAATATATACAATAATATAACGAGAAACGAAGTTGTTAGCGCTGTGTCCGGCGTCTCAGAGAGAAGAAAATACGTAGATACTTTTATAATAATGGTATCCACTTGCACGTTGTATACAATATAAAGAACATATAAATATAGAATGTTCAAGGCGTTCAATGTGCATTAGAAGTCTGCAGAATTGCAATCGTATATCGTAATTTTTATGACTATATTTTGTGTACCAGGAGTACCTACTACAAGGGGCTTTCGGCTCCAGGAGTGTTCCCCTAACACCTAGTATAATGTAGTAAAAGTGGTTAAGTACCTAACAGTAATCCTATCAAGGAAATAAAAGTTAAATGAGTTTTGAACTTTCTGTAAACGGTAGTATTAAACACTTTTTAGTGGTTATGTAAAATATTTATAATATGCACTATCAGTTTGTTCTGTACTAGATGAACGTTTTGATACGTTTCTTATTAATAAAAATAGATGTTGCTAGACGCTTAGCTCGAGAACAGTTCGAGCGATTCGGTTAATTTATTTTCTTATGCTTTTAAGTTCCACGGAAAGTTTGAAAAAAATAAAACATTCCTTTGCGTCACGGGAACTCCATGCGAGCGAACGGAAACGGGAACAGAAAAAACGCAAAAAGGCCGATAGCGTAGCCGCGGATATCAGTTAGTTCATAATGTAGCATAGTCGGTGAATTTGGTGTTATAACTATTGGTAATATAATTGTAAATTAAAAAGAGACCTGAGCCAAAAAACGTACATTCACAATTTCTTAATAAAAATACAAAACCAAAACACACTCCATCATTCCATTTTTCAATTTTAAATACCTATTTTATTTCTCAGTTTTACGTCTTACTTAATGTATCAAGGGCAGCGTAGTCAGTTATGTTCTATTTTTGAAGTTAAACAAATGGCTAATAAAAAATCCAATTTCATAGTTAGTTTATTGCCAACGAATCTTATAATGATTATAATTTTGAAGCCCGTAGGTACCTAAGGAAACTACACGTCTACACGTTTACTCTGGGAGTATTTTAACTGAATTACGTTAATTTTATGCAATAGTTCAAATGATGACTATAATGCAAGTAGCTGTAAGGTTATGTTTATATATTTGGTTTATTATAATAAATATAGGTTTATTTGTGACCTTCAGATATAGTGGTACCTTGTGAATATTTTAAGCACGTATCTCTCTCCCTCAGCTTTTGGTTAGGTGCGGTTAGGTTAATTGGACACTGCACATCAATGATAATATAATAACTAATTAATTTGATTTTAGTAGATGATACTGAAATGTAAGGGTTTTAAGTACGGCAGTATATAATTATTTACTTTCAGATACAACTATGCCTTCTTACTTTCATCATGATCGAACCATTAGTATGCCGAAAACTAGCGAAAGACGTAAAAGAAATGAATGAAAGGGGAATATCACTCAGGCAAGTAGCTCAAATGATACTTGACAAGGGTCGAAGATCAATAAATCTCAAAAACATAGCAAAACCAAAACTTGTTAAACCAAGAGGTGCTATTCATCCAAGAAGTATTTCAGATCAACTATTAAGAGGCATGTCAGAAACGGGACCAGTCGACTCGGAGGACATAGATCTAAATGCTAAGAATGCAAAATTAATAGAGAGTGAACTAATCAATGCCTTGGCTCATAAAAAATCGGCACTGTTTGATAAACCGTATGTTGAATCACAGGGAAAAAATGATTTCTTAGTAATACATCCTGCATTTAGAGATCCATTCGTTACAATTATTCCAAATATGATGTATTATAATATCGAGAAATCTTGTGTTAACTGGCTGGATGACTGCAATTTGAAAGGAATCAAATCAAGGTTATTGAGAGGGATCCGATCCCCTTATAAGAAATAGTTTTGTACCTAATATCTAATACCTAAATAAATGTAAATTCGTTGTTATTGAAGTCATTTCTATTGTCGATAGTCGTAAAATTAAATATGCATAGTCCTAAAGTAAAGACTATGAAGTACCTACGTGTTATTAACTAACAAAAACTGACCCCAAAAGCCCCAAAAGACTACAAGAGCCATACTTAGTTGAATTACTGATTTAATTAAAGGGATAAAATGAAATTTTGCGTACAACTTTTCTACTGTAGTCGGTGCCAAGTCAAATAGTTAAGTATTAGGTAGGTGCTGGCTTAACCACTTAGGCTAGCACTGATTGCCACGAAAAGGCGTTACGAAAATAATTGGAAATATATAATTACTAGCTGACCCGGCAAAGGTTGTTATGCCTTACAAATTTTAAGGGTGAACAACTCGTATCACTTAGGGGTATGGAAAATAGATAGTAGCCGATTCTTAGACCTACTGAATACGCATATAAAATTTGGTAAAAATCGGCCATGAAAGTTTTATACATTAGATTTGCCATCAATGGCGCATTTTTTATGAAATGTTTAGTAAATTTGGCACCGAATAAAGCACAATTACTGCTTAATATATCGACTATATTATTGTCCGCAGAATTAGACACCGCGCGAACTTTGGTGATAATGCACGCAGAAATAGCAGTGTCGGACGACGTCGCTCGAGGGTCGAGATCGAGACTACATTTTGGTGGTAGATTTACCATTTGCTGACAGTCCCTATTATTTTGGCAACGGATGAGTCACACGCGGAAATAAATGGTATTATTTTGCATGCTATTGGGCATAACCTTAAGCTGTTACCACCATGACCTTAAGCTTAAGTTCAATCAATCAATCAGCCTATCGCAGTTCTCTCCGGTCTGTCCCAGCTGCCTTCTTTAGATCATCAGTTCATCTGGCTAGGGGGCGCCCTACCTTCCGTTTGCCTTCTCAAGGCCTCCACTCAAGACTCGTTTGCTCCAGAGGCCATCGGTCTTTCGGCAGATGTGGCCAGCCCACTGCCTCTTCAGCTTGGTTATTCTGCGAGCTATATCTGTAACTTTAGTTCTTCATCGGACGAAAGCTTGAGTTAGATAGGCTCTATTAACGGTCAGTTTCTCGTAGATGAATTAGCTTTACTTGCTATGTGACACGAACTACCAATTGGCGGCCGTCCTCGTCCTAGCTGCAGTTGACTTAATAGTAGTCGGACATATTAAAACTAAAATATATTCTATGACATAATTTATGATAGGGTTCGAACTTGTAGGTCATACAAATACTAACGTAGCCAAAACTGATTAGGTACCTTACGCACCTGCCACCATAACCATGTTTGGACATCATCTATAAATAAGTTTTAAAATGAGCGCTGCCTCCTTCAGCGCGCAACTTATGCTCGAGAGAAGAGTTTAGGATTCTTCCGTTTGATAGGTCTAATAAAAATATTACGGGTTAAGGCATTTCACTTTTGACTAAGGATTTCGTTTGTGAAATCCTTGGTCAAAAGTGTTAAATGTATTTCCATCATATCTTATCTTTATTGAACAGAAACTTGTAGACTTGTCACTTGTATAATTTAATTTGTAGATTACAAATTGTAGATTTTATAAATTAGGGCCAGGATCGTGAATAATAGTTGAATGTTGAGTAATAAGATTAACCGCAACATTGAACGGCGGCATCCTACTGCCAACTTAAAACCAAAGTGCTGGACACACTGGAAGTGTGTGTTATTAATGCGTTTTTAAATTCAGGGTGTAGGGATGAGGACCAGGTCTTCGGATCTTTACCAATATGGTTTTAGCTTTTCCTGAAAAAAATATGCATTGTAAAATACTATATTGCCTGAGTAAGTAATTACATTTTAGTTTCCATAAACGTTATCAAATTAAGCATAAATCATTATTTGATTTTTGTCAAACGTAGGCCTACTAATAACGTACAAAATTAAAAGAAATCTCCACATATCAGTACAAGTTTATTCTGTCAGTGCTGGCTTCATAGTCAAACTTTACATAAATTTTCAACCCACCTCAGGACTGAGCTCCAGAGCGTAGTTTTGTGTAGACTTCGTAGCTCACTATGCAGCGCTACGCAGGCTCGCTATGTATGGGTATGGATCGCTATATTTCGCACTAGGTACTATTTTATTAGAGTCTAATAAATAGGATTACCCAGTCTGGTTGTTACTGCTCTTGCACTGTCTGCCTAATACTACAAAGTACCTACCTACGGATTACAAAAAAGAGTATAATATAAATATCTGCCACGTTAATAATAAACGGGTCAAATACAAGCTTTGCACTGGAATAAATCGTAATAAAAATCCTACGATCCGATTTCGAATTGTTGATTCTGACCAACGCCTACTCACGTACATTGTGTGGTGCGATCTGGGCTTAAATACACGTTGATGATATTCAATTTCAATTTCTCATTTCTGGCACGGCCTTATATTGATTTTCTTTCTTCAATATTGAAATAGAGGCTGGCTCTAGGGCCGGCGGCTACATTGAAATTGACCGACAGATCAGTTGATCTGTTGATTCACTAGTTGCAGGTGTGGTTGGCTTGAACATCAAGAATCCTGGTGGAGCCTCGCACAACGGTGTGGAGCTCATACCTAAAACCAGGCAAACTTAATAACCGAGTAGTTATTGCTAATTACAGTAATAAAGTGGAAAGTAGTGATTTTTTATCATTACCCGACATAAATACTTTTATGTTTGTTATGCGGTTGAAGCTGTGGCTACACTAGATTGCAATTTTTGATACGATAGCAAACAAGCAGGACGTACAAACAAAACTTAATAATAGGCAAGTTAATGATACCGTGGGGACATTTCTAATCTCCCGCGTAGAGATAGTAAAATATTACAATGAAAAAGCTACAACTTCAATAATATTCCATGTAATAAAAAAAAATAATACCTAAGTAATAATAACTTAATTTTCATCGATTATTTTCTCTACAAGAAAATATTGCGTTCATTTTTACTCAATAAGATCTTCATGTTGCTTTAAGGCGAGAGCAACGACTAGAGGCGGTGTATCTCAGTAATGAACTAAATTAATCTTATTTTATTTCAGCTTGGTTTAAAAGATTGTTCAATGATAAAATAATAAAAGTAACATTAAACAAAATAATACATTTTATGTGCATCCAACAATATGTTAGTAATAATTGGCACTTTAATTTACATTTCTGCCACTGTATCCGCTAATGCAAACAGTGCGAATACCTCGTACGTTTTGGCAACCGTTCTATTCTACAAGGATATTAAAGGAAATATAAGATTAGCCAGTGGCCCTGTACCCCCAAAAGCCAATATTGCTATCAAGAACGATATATCCTACCGCTTGAGCGATGCTGCTGTTAAAGTGGTCTCTGTTTTTAATGAATCTCAAGAAATGCCTAAAACTGTAAACATATACCAGTTGATCAAAAATCAGCAGAAACCTGTATTTGTGACAGAAGTGCACAAACGACTATCACGAAATATAAAAGATTGGTGGAATAACTTGTGGGGACTTAACGTAAGATCGCATAAAAAGAAAGAAAAAGTAGATTACACGGAAGTTACGAAAACATCTCTAGCACCAAAACAGCCTAAAATATTGAATAATAAGGTGCAAGGTGAGTCAGTTGACGTTAGACATGATCACAAAGAGTTTGAAAAATATACCTACTACCAACACGAAATGCTTTAATTCCAGAACTAAAGAAATATTCATTCGATTCGATTTACTATAGCCAATATCCAAAAGCGAGTTGATCTAAGTATTTTACATGTAAGTTCTAAGTCACGGGTTCAAGTCCTGTAATGTATGTTGGATAACTTTTTGAATCTATAAAATATACCCATATGAAAATACCTTTAAACTCCCAATCAGTCAGTCTACTACCAAGAAATATATGCATGAATTCTGAAGGGACTGTAGATAGGTGGAACCCATAAGGCGAAACTCTGGCTACTTTTATATAAACTTGTTGCTCGCGGTTTCACCCGCGTGAATGTCGGTTGTGTATTTCAACGCTCTACACGATTTCGTTGTGTTGTGAATTTTAACGCTCTATACGATTTCCACTCGCTTCTTAATTCGACTCACATATCTTTGTTCTATTATCAATAGTTTCCGCGGCACTTTTTGCACCTTGGGTTACGTTACTTAAGTTTTAATAAGGATCCCTAATTTTTTTAGCAATAAGTATAAAATTACTCTATCCGAATGTAGCGTTCCAATAATAGTGAAAGAATTTTTGTAGTCGGCACAGTAGTTTTTGAGTATATTCATTACAAACATAAAGTCGGGCTATAGGCCTCTAGTATTTTATTTAGTTATTTACCGGGCGCCTCAAGTTATATAAAGATTCATTACAGAGTTCAAAGGCTTCCAAAATAATTCTTATACACTGCCGAAACTGACCTATATTATACCTCCACAGTATCGACAGGAATAGAAGTGTCAGACAATACAACCAGAGAACCTGTACCAAAATTAGAAGTGACGACAGTAAAAAAGAAATATATAACTAAGACTACTATTGCCCCAAATAAAACAGAAGATGCCCAATCTTTAGAATATTACGATAATTTTATTCCGAATGACATCTACTATAGTATTGAGCAACGTTGTGCGAACTGGGGCGACAGATGCACTTTTCAATCTAAACATGTATTAAATCCTAGTCAATCCTTCCAATATGTTTACGAGCGACCAAAATTCTATAAACAGGGTCCGCAACTAGAATAGCAATAAAGTGATTTATTCAGTCTGATATATCGTTTTATTGTGGTTACGTAAAATTATGTATATATACTTACGTGTGAGAATGTATAATTATATATACTTAAGTGTATATAATGTGTAATAGGAACATAACCATAAGAGGCATGCGATGCGGAGGAATTCCACGATGCTTTTAATTTAGGTCTTTCTGTTGTTTTCTTTTTCGTTTCAGTTTAATTTAATTTTCTTTTAAATTTAATTGATTAATTAGTTTATTATAAGTAAATAATATAGTTATGTATATGTATAACAATAAATTATGTGTAATGTGTATAATATAGGTATGGGTATGGGCATAAATATATTTCACATCTCATCGTTTAGATTATCTACTTGGAATGTATAAGAAAAGAGCACCTGGCGGACTGGTGGGCCACTAACGCTGGACGACGCAGCCTTTTTTACTGATTTATAAATATGGTAGTTATGTCTGATAGGTGATCACACCTTCTATACCAATATGTGTGTGTGTACATAAATTAAATACTGTTTTTGTAGTGTTTGTGATGATAATGATGATCATAAAAACTTGAATGAATTTATGCATAATAATGTAAAAACTACGTTTATAATAAATCTCACGAGGATCCCGTTTCTGCTGTCCGACAGCGTGATGGTATATATCCTGTGACACGTACAAATTATGTGCCTTTCTATACGTAAAATAATTTACAAAATTAGTTCTGCAGATTCAGAGATTGCCTCCACAACATCACAAACTCATTAACTTTACTTCTTCATAGTAATACGAGTAGTAATGATTTATTTAAATAAATCTATATTTGGGAAAACAAATAAAATCACCAATCGAAATTGATACCATTCAATAAGAGAAGTACGAGTATAATACAATAGATAAGTATTCGTGTGAAGTTGTATAGGTCGGTTAACTTCAGAGACAAAATTTCATTATAAGGACGGTACTAACTGCCATGACATGGACAGCTTAATGCGTGAAATATAACTGACTTTTCAAATATAGGTACATTCGGCCGCGTATACACGGTGATTTTATAGTGGTTTCGGAAAAAGAATATTATGTTTCACACACAGTTTCGGTAGCAAAATCGACTGGAAGTTTTAAAGTTGAAAAATAAAAAAAAAAACTTTATGTATGGCAATAAGATACAGGTTAACATAAAAATGTACGGGACATGGAAAAAGAAAAAAAAAATTTTCACCAAATTATGAGTTCCTTACGATTTTACTATCGATTGTGGCCAAAATCTTTTTTTCCAAAACCACTATAAAATCAACCGGTATACCTACCCAGTGCTTGGTAACCAGTATCCTTAGAAGGAAAAATGATCCTCATAGGAAAGCAGCATCCAAGTAATATGATTTTTTCCCTTAATATCACTTACTTTCAGACAACTTCTGCTGAATTATGTAAATGTACCTACTTTCCATTCCTTCTATGTAACTAAGTGCTTGAAAGGATGTCAAATTATGGCTATTCACTGCCAAGAGTATGGTAAATAGCAAAAATCCCGTCTATATTTATAATTACAAATCAAATTATACGTAGGTATCAGTATAACTTGGGAGCAATGTTCCAAAATATTGAAGTAACGTCACTATTTCGTGTTAAATAGCGTAAAATGCCCGATATGGAGATAATGTTACCAGATTCTACAATCAGCAATTAGGTACCTAACTACATATCGATTATAATTACAATTATATATTTTCGATTTCATAAATTCATAAACAATGGTTGGCAAAGACAGACTTGGCAAAAATTTGCTGTTGTTCTTCAGCTCAGATAAGAACAACAAATAACACATAAGGCCGGCACAGTCGTCTGAACAGATATTTAGGGCGGAAAAAACATTCATTAGCTCATCTGCAGGATATTCCAGGAAAAGAATAAATCGCCATAGATTAGAAAAAACTATTCTGAGCCAAGAGTACAAAGCAATCGACTAAGAGATTGATAACACCATAACTCAATTAAAATTAAACAAAATATCTGTTGGTCAGTGTTTAGAAGTAATTGCACCTTATTCTTTTAGATTTTAATAAACAGTTAATAAAATATTAAGAAATATAGTTTTTGTTTCTAGTACACATGGTTTTGAAAGAGTATACCTAATGTATTCCTTACTAGATACTAGTTACGAACAGTATGATAGGTAGTGGGAAAGGGAAACCTCTTTATAGGATACCAGTGTATCCAAGTTTAGTAGTAGTTATAATAGTAAGGAACATTTTTTCTTCTTAAGATACTGGTTACCAAACACTGGTCATATACGCGGCCTAAGAGACCAATATACAACATTACAGAACTAACGCGAATTAAATTTAGACACTAAATAATTCATTTTGGATTGTGACTAATCCAATCCTCGTCCCGCCACGACTTAATTGAGAGATGTGAGATAAAGATGTACCTACAGATTGCAACAATTTGGAGTTTAGTTTTGAGTATGACGAGAAATTGTTTTGAGTACCTATTTGCATTTGATACTATCAGAAATATATTTTGTTTGTATCAAGAGTCGTTCATGTTCGAGTATACCGGGTGATTTAATAATCGTGTCGAAAAAAAAAACTGGTACAGTTTTATAACTTCCTATACATTATTCTCAAACATTAAATATAAAAAAGTTTGTTTTCGGCCAATTAAAATTTCCACCAAATCATTTTTTCTGAAACGACCATAAAATCACCATGGTGTGATACCTACTACTGCTGGGTTTTTTGATGTCGACTGTTTAGTTACTTGCTTGTTACTTGGTACTCTTGTCCTGTTTATCAACGGACGAGGCTTTAGTGCAGGCGTAGTGTAGTGGATTGTGTCCTATACTTTTATGGTATGGTCCTATATTAGTCATCGAGTATGACCAGTATGGCGTATAAGAAGTAGTGGCCGAAACCCCAAAGTCATGAAAACCCTACATAGCATTAATTAGGTATTGCTACTTAGTTTTAATCGGTTTAATATACCTATAATATTTTGATACAATTATAATTTTCTCCTTGCTAAAATCCTATACTAATTGGTAAGTGGGTATTAGTTACTAGAACGAGGTACTTGTGATCATTAATACCACTTACCCCCTTAGTAAAATATTACCTAAAGAAGCGTTAAATTATACGGAAAGGCCAATATTGAAATTGTTGAACTGAATAAAACAGAATATATTTTCATAGTAATTTTATATTCATTTCTTATTGTTAGTCGAATTTGTTCACTTAGCAGTGTTATATGGATAAATTATATTATACGTATAGGCAGGTTCATTCAAAATAGTTACACAGTGTAAAGTTACATAATTATAATATAATATCATATCAGTTCGTAGTAACTATAAATGTCATAATTAATTAATTCTTATATAGTCTAACAACAGATACATTTAATGCATATATAATTTTGTAATTAAAATATATACTTACATATATGTAACAATATAAAAAAGATAATAATTAAATTAAATGCCATCGTAGTCGATTCTTGTATGTAAAATATATTCAAATAAAAATAAGTTTCACTTAACGGTAGTACATAATTATGTTCGTTGCTTACAATGCGAGGATTAACTTAATTACCAATATTATAAAAAAGAATGGCAGTGAAAATCCAACAAAACGATATTTATATCACGTTTGGCACAATTACATATCACTGGTCAAAAATAGATAAGCAATAGATATGTTTAGAGAGAGATTTATTTGGACATGCATCGCGAACAAGCTGAATAGAAAATTGGGTACTTAAATGTTATTAGTTAATAGATACCTAACTACATTTTAATATTCTTCTTATGGCACCAAACAATGTTACCCATCGTGGCTTGAGTGGTTGATGGAATAATGTTTAACGTGTCCGCCACGTGGTCATTTATATAATTTTAATTTATCTATGTACTAAGCTAACCGTATTGTCTGGTTATTGAAAGTATCTTAATACTAGTACAACATTAACCCTTTTATAACATCTATTGAAGAAACAAATTGTAATCTTAGTTCATACTGCCATAAATAAAGTGACAGTACGAAGGTATTAAGATTGCATATTCAGATCAGTATGCTTCGTTTTCATATATTTTATTAGTCGGGTTGTGGTATTCGATCGCGCAATTGACGTTGACAGTGTAGTTGCTTAAATTCTGGAATTAAAAAGAAACACATATTATTATGAGACATAGAATTAAAAAATGTTCATATCGATTGAGGAATCAAGGTTAAGCATCGAGAGATAAAGCTACGAGCAGCATAAACATGGAATAAAGAAGATATATCCATACATCCATTAATCATCACTTGTGTTTTAAAGCATAATGCCAATAATTTTCAAAACATATAACATAAAACATATATTTTATGGAATCTTTTCTATTTGCGAGACGGTCCTCTTAGAGTGTCTAACGTTAATTTGTAAATTTTCATATTACTACGTATTTATAAGTATGTTGTATCTCAAGTATCGAATTCTTATTCGTAAAATGTATGAGGGCTATCTGAGCATATTTCTTTGTGTACAAATTGTATGGCAAATATCAGATAAGTACGAATTTCAGGAATCTATTTGCTATTGATACCACATGTATAATGGTCTTGGTACATTTATTTGCCTCATCGCGTGATCGACTACGTAGTCACAATGCGATTAAGCCACAAAAGGACCTTCTTACCAATTTTATCGTGTGAAATCAAAGTTGGCACCTATTCAATACATATTTATTTCGTTTCGAAATAAGGTATTTTCTATAGGGTGTGTAACAGAGTATATCATCATAATTATATATCTACTATTTAGAGTATCAAAAATATATTTCCATCTTCTTTATGTTGAAGTACAAAGGTAGGTATTTGATTCCACTCGAATATCTGAATTTTGTAAGGTAAAATATTGTGAACAAGATGTTCAAGTTAAATTTAAGATCGATCAAAACAATTAGCTGTAATATTGAGAGCGATTATTTTGTTTTTGTTTCTGATTATTTTTATTATTTGTTCATTTCGAGTGTTTGTAAGCATATGTTTTCCCCTTAACATCAGGCGGGATCGGTATTTTTTTTTCCTACTTGGTTGGTTGTAAATTAGTTTTCAAATTATTTTAACTGGAACATACAAACATAGTATTCTAAGATTTGAAATGTTATGAAGGACGAGCTAAGTTATGTTATGTATCTTATAAATCTTAAATAGTTTAAAACCTCTAGTGATATTTATCAAAAAATACTTTGGTACATATCTAAATAATACTTAAATAAGTTTTCTCGTTTTCTAGACTCAAATTAAGCCGACACTTTCCATCAGGGGGCCGTGTGCTTGTCTTCCACGTAAGTGGTATAAAAAGAAGCTTGCAATAGAAAGTGGTTCTTGAATACGGGTAAATTTACATCTAAGTTCATATATTACACAATGCAATGAAAGGGAAGAGGTAGGTGGAACCCGTGATCGCTGATTCTGCTGTGGATTGTAGCGATAGAGTGAGTCCCAGAGATAGCCGAATAGATATATACCTACGAGAACGTTTAGTGGAATAGGCAATGGGCATTCTATAAATACGGATTAATACTAAGCTTAATTTTAATATAGGAGTAGTGGTATTAATATAAGGTAGATAATATAAATAAATATGTAAAATACAAACCTTGAGCATCCATCCATTAGTGATTATTGATTACATTATCATAGACATATAGGGCATGGAGATGTGAGAAGCATACCAAGGACGGCAATAGGATAATTATGGAGTTAGTTGTTAGTCGAGGGTTGGTATTGAGGAAGTACTCGGGTGGGGGCGTGTAGAACACATCTTTTTCTTCGAAGTATGGATATACGTCAGGAAACATTAAACTGATGATCCAATGCAGCGTGAAATATTAGTAAAACATTATATTAGTTAAGGGTTGGATGCACTGTCTAGAAAATGCAAGGAAATCGTGCTGAACTAATGCGTTTTACCCATAAAAACACAATACACAACTCCACATGGGCATGTTTTGCATTAATATTTAAAGAATAAAATTGAGTAAAGAATAATAGTGTGCGTTGGTAAAGTTTGCCCTATTAACTACGTCATCTAACAGCTTAATTTTGTTTGCTGTTAGGTCCTAATTTATGTGGAATGTAATAGACTAATATATGTTAAACTAAACAGCACCCCTAGGCATATGGCACTTTGTTGGTCGCCGTTCCATGGAATGAATAGAATAGATTGTTCAAGGTATGGAATTAACATTTTTTCACGCCTGTCATAAACGTCAAAGTACCTAACTGTTAATCATATATGGGATTATAAAACGATAACCAACCAATTGCTTGTTTAAAGGGGTAATCAGCCTCAACATCGGTATCAATGTTTAGCCCAAGTAGGTAAATTGTATTGTTTGTGAAACATAATGAAAATATTATTTACAAGACTTACTTTTTGCAGCGCTGAGTGTTCCTTCCAGCGACAGCCACATCTCCAAGGATGAGACCGCGGTTCAAGTCCATTAACTCCAACTGTGCGACGCATCCGGTGAAACCGGGGTATCCTTGTGGGTTGATTTGATCCGGTATACCACCTAAAAATAAAAGTTCATAATAATAAATATAAGTAGGCAAATTTTTCAAAAAAGTTTCAAAATAAAAATAAAAATAGGCAAATATTTGCTATGCAACTATAAATTGCAGCTGAGTGGTGAAGCATTCTAGTGTGGGTCGAGACATCGCAGACATTTGTTATAGGTATGTATTGAGAGTTTGTAAGCAACTTAGTACATTTTAAATTATTTAAACTTGAACGAACAAGATGAAATTCTTATCGATTTAGATTGGATGAAATAAATGTCCAAAGCGGGACTTCAACCCACGCTTGGCTTTTTCTAGCATGTGTCTAATCATATAATTATACAAGCTGTTAAATAATGTGGCAGATATACATCTATGAATAAACGAATATTTCAACTGCATTCGTCCGTATATGACAGAGACTACATTACAACATATTCACTTAAAATGAAATATCTCTATAATGCACATACCGATATAAATGTTGGAGTCGACATTCATGATGCCCGATATTCCAGTACTTCTGCCTATTCTCTGGTGACTGTCGACAGATAGCGAGGCACCGCCGTCGTCCAGTAGCTTCGCGATTATCTGAAAATAAAAATCACAATCTACATTTTGTTTGACACTGAGAGCGATCGGTCACAAACAGACCGAACAAAGACCCTTATAACACGACTATTGTATCTGAAGCATTCTGAAGTGCATATGGTTACAAATCTTGACCCCGGTATTGTCGAAAAATACATTCTTTATGCGCAGTAGTGCTTTTGAGGATAGCACAGAGTGCTATGGTGGCAGAGGAGGTCAAACTCCCCATCTCTCCAATCATAAAATCCGCACGCGCCAACGCCTCCTTTTACTTACGTCCTAGGGGTCAAGATAAATGCCGGTAACAATTGAGGTTTCTTATGTTGACTATAACTTATAGTTTAGTTACCTGGTGGCGTTCGCCATCAGTGACTATTTCTTCATTGATAGAGATGACAGACCTGCCGCTACCCATATCCCATTCAAGTACTACGATGCCTCTTTCAACTAAAACAATGGATTTATATTAGTATATTATATTAAAAGAGTTTAGTACAGCTCGTACATTGTTTAGACTTATAAACTACAGTCCTCTGTAACAACGAACAAGTTAGTAATGAAGAATAATAACGAACAAGTAGAAATGAAGTTAGGTACTTCATATTTTGTTTACCATGGTAAATTTACGCACAGTTTTATGATCAGACATATCATCAATGCCTGGCGCACCATCAATTTAACATTAGACCATTTTGATAAAATTTGCTAGTGCAAAAAGCACCGTGAGAGAGTCTAGAAAGGTGTACGGTAGGTAGTGAATAATGGCAGAACTTACTCCTGAGCAAAATGTAGTCGCCATAGTTCGGTAGCCCTTCGACCTGGTACAGGAGTACCCCATCGCTGGTGGTGTGAATAGCCATGGCTATGATGGTCGGCTCGAGTGGCAAGTTGTAGGTTAGTGCCGACGCCGGGAGCTCCAAGTAACCGTTGCCATTGAATCCAACACTCTGATATAGCCTCAATTCTGAAATATCATAATTATATAAAATCTGGAATACCTAAATCTAAATACATTCATGTTCGGGAATCCTATGATTAGTGTACCTTGTCTAGATAATATAAGTATGTATGTATTAGCCGTGGTTACAGACTGAACCGCCGGAGTAATCTGGTCGAAACGTTAAATAAATTGTAAGGTGTATGTATATACGCGGCAGTTTAATAGCTATCTGTTGTTTACAATTAATTAAATATGTTATGACTAAAGTTTTCTAACCGGTTACCTGCCAGACGTTAATCCCTCATGAATGGAGTAATTTAATTGGAAACGGTTTACCCTCCACCTATTAAGTGCTTTACAGTTAAGTAAATAGTCGAGAAAAGATGGATGGATTGTGTGAAAGAAGATATGGCAAAGAAGGCAGTGACTGAGGAAATAACTTCTGATAAAAATGTGTGGAGGAGAATGACATACTGCGCTGAACCCAGTAAATTGTGATAATTTTCATGAAATATGTATATTTCTGTGTAAATATAATTACCAATTTGGCAAATTTCGCCAGCATGTCCAAGTGGGCAATCGCAAGTGTAGTTCATCCTCGAGGAAAGGGCAGGCCGGCAAGTGCCTCCGTTCTGGCAAGGACTGGTGTTGCAAGGGTGGGTGTAACTCCTTTCCCTCATAGAAGACGGTGCTCGCTCTTCACAGAGTTGTCCAGTGAATCCGGGTGTGCAGCTACAAACAGTCGGTTCTGTTTCTGAGATGCAACGGCCTCCGTTACGACATTGGCATTGAACAAGTTTCTCGTCCTAGAATTGAAACATTAAACTTAATATAATATGTTTAACCACTTCAAAATTATAGGCGAAAACTCAAATAATAATACTATATAATTATGACTATATTCAGCTGAATGTATGACTAAGTACACATCTCTGCCTCTGTGGCGTGACAGTAGAGAACGCGGCTGCTGCGCAGGTAACACGCGTTCGTTCCTTGTTCAGTGCAAATATTTGTATACTTATACATGAATATGAAATTTGCATTGGCCTTGGTCATACCTCTGAGAGCACGTTAAATCGTCGGTTCCGGTAGTAATAGAAACGTCTATGTCAGTTGTTAAAGAGGAAATGGATGAAATGACTCATTTAGAAAGGCTGATTACCCGTTCGACCAACGACGTCCCCTCTGGAAGTAGTAAGTACACGTGACCAAGGAGATAACTATGCACCTTTACACGTGAATTTGAATGTAAAGGTGTATACTTGTCTCTTTGGTCACTTGGTACAACAGCGAAGTACTCGTAGAAAAGTGTAAAGAAATTAACGAAAATGTGGGTAGTAAAAAGTTACGCGTACCTCAGGTATATCGCCACGGACATAGTTGACACATTCTTGGACGTTAGCGGACTTAATAGTTTCATTCACTATGTCGACAGCCTGACCACGCATGGTGAACTGTGGATAAAAATAATTTCATAAATAGAACCCTTAAAAATAAATAGCGTCTATGTTAAAACAGGGGCATTTGCGCCGGAAGTTCCACATGGTAGACCCTGGGCAGTGCCGTTCACGGTCAATTTCGACCAAGATAAGACGGCCCTGTAGATGGCTATTCAGAGGCTCTCCATGTTCACCTCTGAAGCACTGGGTATAGTGGAAAGCAGGCAAAGGGCTGATTGGTTCATGAAGCTCAGGCCTAGGGGTGACAAATATGGTCACCTAGCACCCCAGCTGAAGCAGGCCTGTACACTGGTACGTCGCACGCTCTTCTCATTTTCGGCATAGGATGTAGTAGAGAGCCAAAGTTCAGTCAAGCTGGGAGTGAAATGCGGATCATAAATAGAACTTACCTCTTTAATGCATCCGTTAAATCCTCCAGTAACTCCTACGTTTTTGTTAAGAGTTATAGAGTCATCTACACCTCCTACGAAGATCGGTGTCTTCGGGGTGAAGTCCTGGAACAACCAAACATTATTGGAATTACCCACGTAATTTAGAAAAATTATTAAAGATGTAAATGTTAATATTTACTTTTTTTTGTTTTTACTAGGCCTAAAGTGAAGACCTTAATTACCGTATTGTATATAGTAAACTACTACTAAGTACTACTACTACAGATATTATTCA
The DNA here is from genome assembly GCA_963691645.1 of Pelosia muscerda. Taxonomy (NCBI): domain Eukaryota; kingdom Metazoa; phylum Arthropoda; class Insecta; order Lepidoptera; family Erebidae; genus Pelosia; species Pelosia muscerda. The sequence goes on along the minus strand of OY829098.1, from coordinate 16,613,443 downwards.
GTTCATACAGAAGTTTCCGCATTATTTTATTTTTTAACACCAGTTTAAATCACTTACCTGGTTAGGGAACGGTGAAGGTAGGCTTTGTTCATAAGAGTGTACAGAATCAATCTTGAGCGAGACCATTGAGGCGATTCTGGTGATTTGCACTTTGGTCCATGCGTTGTCCGGGAGAGTCTTGTTGCTCACCAATATCACTGGTGAGCTACCTGTAATAATAAATATGTTTTTTTAATATAGTAGCTTAATGTGGCGTATTGCATGGACGTATAGCCTTCGGGATGTGGGCTATTAGGTAGGTACATATACTCGAGCTTTTTTTTTGCTTAACTCGAACTCGTGCGTTTTCTTTTCCAACTGTCAAAATAATGTCTATTAAAAAAAAACCAACCACGAAGTTTTTAAGAAAAAACGTAGGTATTTATGATTAATGTAAATATTTCTAAAAAAAGGTACCGGTCTACTAATTTGTTTCAATATAAGATTTGAAAGTAATTTAAATACAAATTGGAACATTAAAGTAATATTAGTACCTATTGGTCAAATTAGATTTATAAATATAAAAAAGTTGGCTGTATGACGTGCACTAGTCTCGGCTTATATTCTTTTACGGTTGGCGCCATTTTCAAAAAAAAAATCTTTGCGTGTTTTTCTTTTTTGTTTATTATTTTATTAAATTACTTTTTTTCGCAACTGTATTAAAAATATTTGTTCAATACAACGTGTGGGACTGTTATTGCAATTTGTTCCGACTGTCTAGTCTACCCTCGACTTTGGCTCGGAACTCGCGGTAATAACAGAAATCCGGACTATTCCGTTAAGTTCTATTAGTTCAGTTCTACTGATAGAACTACACGGAAAAATATTCCGATTAGTTCTATCCCATTTCTAGTAGTAGATTTAAACAGAATAATTTTCCGTATATTTCTACTAATATGATAACACTCATTAGAAAGATTATCACCTCTTTACGCTAACAATTTTAAGTTTTAATTGCTCCAATGGTAGGGGTTAATAAAAATTACTTACGATAGTTTTTTTTATTTTGACAATGTACATTTATTTAAGCTGCGTTCTGTCGCTTTTCAGATGTTCATATCCTTATTTAATTTTAATCTATCTATCTATCTTCACGCTGGGTCCCTGACGGGGTAGGCAGAGAGGATAGATCGCCAGGCCTTGCGATCCTTGCATACTTCTTGTGCTTCTTCCAAACTCATTAGTCGTTTCATTTCATGCATGCACGGCTGGGTATCCTAGTACTTTTTGACTTTTCCGTCCTTGAGAAGTCTGCTCACGTGGTTTTCGTATGTAAGTCGTGGTCTACCCCGACTCCTTTTACCCTTTACTTTTGATCAACAGCTATTCTTCGTCAATCGCTCAACACTCATTCGTTGAACATGTACAACCCGTCGGAGCATGCCCTTTTCCAGCTTAACGTTAGCACTTTCATTCACTCCAGTCATATTGCGTATCACTTCGTTACGTATCCGATCTACTTAACTTACTCCACACACGTTTCGAATTTTATTAAGTTGATTAAATTATACCATCAAATCAACATAACTAAAATTGTAAACATATAAACATAATAGTTGAACTATAAGGAATATACTAGTTAACAGTTGAACTAATCGGAATATTTTTCCGTGTAGTTCTATCAGTAGAACTGAACTAATAGAACTTAACGGAATAGTCCAGAAATCCCACCCTTTTGTTAAAAACTAAAATATTATCGGCTCACTAAAAAATATCTAAACCGATATCCACTAGCGACAAATAATTCTGTCTGTCTGTTACTTTCAATACTTTCAACTTTCGTCGAAAGTCCTTCGATACAGTTCAATTGTTTTTTTTTTACTACTCCGTCAGTAGTTATTAATGAAAATAATTTGTGGAGAGTTTAGTTGGGAAGGAGCAGAAAAGAGTTTCGTAAGTGTTGATAAGTTACCTTTGCCAAGATCGAAACGGAATTCAAGTCTGCCGTTATGTACAGTCAGCGAGGTGAAGCCGCCATATCCTCGAGGTGACTCAGCACAATACATGATGATCCCGTCAGTTACAGGAGTAGCTGCTTTGATGTTCATTGACATGGTGAGGCTGCGGGTGGCATCTGGCTGTTTAATGGCCAGGAATGCGCTACCGGTAAATGCGGGGTATTCGATCGATTGTTTCGTTTCACAGCTGCAAGAAGATAGAAGTGTAAGTCTCAATCCGTAATTTAAGTTTATCATCCTCATCATATAAGTATTTCTGTCTAAGCTGTGGTTAGCTCTCAGTTGGATTACAAATCGCTCATCAGAGCGATACCTACTGTTCTGTAATTAGATAGTGTTTATTTATTATTTTATGTTGTTGCTATTTTATGTTGCTATTAGTATTTAATATTTATATAAATAGTTTTGAAGGTACATATTTGATCTTCAATATGTATTAAATTTCTATAACTGTCCCGAAAACGCTTTTTTACAATTTCGTTAGAAAAGCGTGATGTCATGCTTTCGTAGCGCGTACTGCAAAGTCATGAAGCGCAATAGAAAATAGCATTTCTCTCGGTCTATGCGGTTTACTCTATACGGTTCATCATAAAAGTAATTTGAAATTAAATATGGAATCCAAAAAGTATAAATATGGACTTAATTTAATGGTACCTACACTTATATATTTTACAGGAAACATATTAAGCAGTAGTTATTGGGTAGAATCTGACAACTATTTCAGCATCCATATGTTTTGTAGTAATTGTATCGCGAAGTTACAATTATTTAAGATTGAATGCCGATATTGGTGGTTGGATGAGGAAGAAAAGACATTTGCAAAACACTGGCGATAAACTGGTGAAAATAATACGACTTACTTGGTGCCGGTGTGCGTGACGGGGCAGGCGCATTTATAGCCGGTGCTAGTGTCGGAGCACTTGCCGGGGCCGCACAGGCCGGGCCGGCACGCCTCGCCGGTCCGGTCGCAGTCCAGACCCGCAAAGCCAGTGGGGCAGATGCACTGGTATCCACGCTCATTATGAGCTTCCTGTACCAATATATTTATAAATAATTTTAATAAGTCAATATGCAGGTCGTAAATATATACCCGCAGTAGTCGCTTTCTAAGGGACGAGATTGTAAATAAAGATCTAGCTTAGAAGTGCGGATAGTAAACTCCTATAGTGACTAAGATACTTGCCTGGCAAAAACCATTATTCTGACAAAGGTTGGGGTTACAAGAGTTGCAGTCAGCAATTCCATAATGATCGATACTATCCAGCATGATGTTAATTTCTTTAGTGCCCAGAATCAGCATGCTCACACAACCAATAAACCTGAAACAAATGGGTTACTTTAATATAGAAACAAAACAGTCACAATTTTCTTTAAATAAGTTTAAGTTTAAATAATACGCTCTAATAAGCTATAAGCTCTTTTTTTAGAAAGCGCTAGAAGTAGCTTTCTAAAAAAAGAGCTTAGATTTTTATTTTACGATAGTGTTTAAGAACTTTTTGAACTTGTGTTTTTAGTACCCTTAGCCACCTGACGTCTAGAGCGACAGCTCCCCTCGCCATCCCTAGCGTAGCCCAAAGTAAACATACCCAGAAGCGCCTGCGAGATCAACAGGTAATTGATCGTAGTTCTGCACTCCGCCGAGGTATAGAGGTTGGTTCTTCAGCTCCAACAACGCCCATTGACCAGATTCGGCTATGAAAGGCCCAATATTGTCAACGTCCATGGTAACTGTAATAAATATAATAGTACATACATAACTTCATGATTATTACTTAAATAACAGTACTTAATCTGATAGGCTTAGACCAGAAAGAAATATGAGAATTAGGGTCGCTGTGATAGGAAATTCAAATGAAGTCATCAAAGAAAAGACTAGAAGATACATGATTTATATGAGATATTGTACCTTTAGAGGCTGTTCGACTAAGTCTAATCGTGTGCCAAGTATTAAGTTGCAGAGGGCGATCGGAAGTAACTTTCTTGATAGGTTCGTTGCCAGTGTTTAGAATGAATTCGGGTACTCCGTCTTTGAGCAGCAACGCCAGGTAATCACCAGCAGGTGACTCATCTTGACTATTATATAGGATCAAACCGTTGTTATCTGTGAAATTAGGGCGTCATTTTACTGTTTCGTTGCTTGTTTCATCAAATAATATCCAACTAAGTTTTACATATATTACAATCATCAAGTAGGATATAACTATATATACATACCGGTGGGTTTGAAAGAAATTTCGATGTCAAACTGCATGTATGCCTCCTTTAGCGACGGTAAGGCTATCCAGCTGTCTCCATTGAACATGGGGATGACTCCTTTCACCGTTAGGATAGCTCTCGCTTCAGCTGTAACGTAGCTATTGCTCACGCGGCATACGTATGTACCGGCATCAGCTTCAGTCACCGACTCTAAGTGTAGATTTGGCTACAAGAACAAACAATACAGCTATTATAACGTTTCAGTTAGGACTTTTAGGGAAGGTGGTAAAACAACAAACTTTCATGATTTAAATAGAGTTCAATAAGGAAAATCCTCCGTTGACATACCTGATTGGTCCTGATTTCAGCAGGTAGTCGTGAGTACTCTTTCTTCCATTCGATGTTGACAGGTGGTTCCAAGTTGTGTTGACACGGCAGATCGACCGAGTCATGCAGACGAGCACTGTATTCAGCTATATGGATGTTGTCTCGATCAGAGTATCCTGGGTTATCTGGTCCTGCGAAATAGTATTAATGTTAAAAAATGAGGTCCAGAAACAATTACTAGGCGTAAACACAATATAAAACAATGTCTTTTGTTCATCACTATCGGATGTATCGGCTTGCAGGTGAGGTTGGTTATGACCCCAACGAATTTAGTGGGCCACTCAAGGTATAATGAAAGAAACAAATATATATGACTTGGTGTAGGTACACTAACCTGCTTCAACTACCAGTTCAAAGTCATCGTATGAGTCACGACCGAGGCGAGCGTCTCTACCATAACAGCGGTATACACCAGCATCAGCATACGTCACGCGTTGAATCGACAGCATGGCTCCGTCACCGTAAGGCTAAAAATTAAGCGAAATATATTGCGGCTATCCTGCTGCAGAAGCCATTTTAAGAAAAGAAGAAGAAGGAGATATATTATAACTGTTTACCATCTTAGTGAAATAATAAAACCCTAAGTTTATTATCATCATAAAAATCTATTCGAAATTAAATCTCGATCTAATTTAAATCTTGCATATTATGTCAAAAACTTGTTAATTTTGTAATTAATATATTATAATAATACCAAATTTATTTTATAATAATATATAAGTATATGTAAATAAAATTTTATTTTGTAATCAGAATTTGTCATTTAATTTCTCATGATTGCTTGTAAATGGTTAAAATTTATAAAAATAAACTCACCATTGAGTCCACGTATTCGTTAGTGCCAGGTTTGATCCATTGTACACTGATGTCTCCAGGTCTGTTCTTGCACAGCACGTTTATATTATCTCCAACCCTGAATGGCCTTCCAGGCTGCTCAATATACACCAACTGTTCCGGCTGAGAGTCACGCGGACCTAGAAAGTACCAAATGTCGTTAGACGAACTCAAGGTAAGAGCTGAATTTTCCGTATACTTACTACCTTGATCAAGCTATTGTTTCCCATTATATTCACATACCATACTTACATAATTCAATACCACTCATGATGCAATACCAATGCGTGAAATCCATAGAAAATATTATCCAAAGCAAGCATGCAAATGCTTCATAACTGTTTCTTAAACCTCAGACAAGCTCATCATCAAAATATTTTAGATTCCTAAAAGTGTAAGTTAAGCTCAAGCAAATTCGTTAGTAAATAATCTAGCTTTTATACAAACGAATGTTACACGAGACATCACTAACAGAACGAAAACACTATACGACGAATAATCCATATGTAAAACTACATACAAAGAGGTAGATACAATTATGCGTTCAAACCAGGAGGATAAACATGTCCCATAGCAGGATATAAGGGGCCGCTAGTTACGGTACAAAACAACACCCTCGCTCAAAGACAGACAACGGCCCAACACACCCGCACCAGATTTACCATGGTGTCCTAGAGACTTCATTAGCGTGTCCGAGAAACGTTTGTCTCGCCAGAGGCAGTTCTCTTCATCACTATTATCTTGGCAGTGTTTGTGTCCGTCGCAGAGCAAGTGTTCGTCTACACAAGCACTTTGGTCATAACAACGGAACTCCGTTTTCAAGCACTCATAACCTTTGCGAGCGAAAAATTACAACTTTAATGACATCAATAAAGTTCTATTATGAATGAAAAATTGAACAAATTAATTTGAGCATATAAATGTGAGATCACTATAGGTCAAAAGGCATGCGAGGTTTATAATTATTTACGGCCAAGCATAAAGATCTTAACGCCACCACTGGTAGATTAAAGCTCGCTAATCGTCTATAAACTGACCCTGGATGTGGAGGTCGATGTAATTGCTAGTTATGGTTCTTCCATATTTGTCTTGTATGCTGCAGACGTATCGTCCGGTATCGGACTTATGTGCAAGTCTAATGAAGAGCGATCCGTCACTCTTGCGTGTGACAGATCTTGGGAGGGCTCTTGTGTCCTTGGTCCAGACGACGTTCGTGTTTGGCTGCGTCACGTTGCACTGAAGATGTACGGCGGCGCCAGCGTGTGCCCACTGCTCGTTAGCGTGGGAGGTCCACGAGCGATCCATATCTTCTATGAACGGTTATGTAACATGCATCAAATGAACCCACAAGCAACCACAACCACGTGTACACATACTGTAATTTTCTTTAAATCTTACAAATCTTTAAGTCAATAAACAAATACAACGAGTTACTGTACAGTACTCTTACTAAATGAGAACCTATAAAAATGCATTTAATAACGAAATTTCCACTTAGGTGTCATTTACCATTTACACACTATTAAGATAAGTCATACCTAATTTTATATCCATTTGTTCAAAAACAATATAGTGTACACCAGGTCGTGGTAAAAAGTGAAATTAAAATGTTAATGCAGCATTCAAGTCGATAATATAACCAGTCAGTGCTGGGTGGAGCACAACTGAACGCAAATAAAATAACAGGTGGCTTCACATTCAGTGCAACCTGTACATTCAGTGTAAGTTGTGAATGTCCGAATTGATAGAAATTTTGGCGCTAGTTAACTAGCTGGTTAGGCACTATGGATCTTATTAATTATCATAACACTAGAAACATAAAGTTGCTGCACATACATCACTATAGGTATACTTTTGTAAATTTTAATCGTGAGAAAATAGTAGGTATGTAGCTAACCTATAATACAGTAGATGATAGTACCTAACAATTGGACTTGAAGTTAATAAACGCTTTAATCAAAATGGATTAAAAATGAAAGGAACAAAAGATATAATGACTTCAAAAAACTATATTTAAATCCTTTAGTCATATTATAAATTATAATAAAAATTATAGTAATAATATTTTTAATTTTATATGACTTCTTAAATACAGCTAAAGGTTAAAGCTAAAATTTTAGTGGAAGTCTTTAACAAATGCATGTTGGATAAAACTTTTATGTCCTCTGAAAATTTAGGACTTGTGAGAGTATGATACAACATTAAATTTCTATCAATTTAGACAACATTTCTAAGGTATTGCTGTGCTTATCTTATTTTCTTGACATGCCATATTACAGAGGCAGATGTAACTTACCGTTGACAACAACTTTGGCGATGGCGGTAGTATTCGCGTGTGGGCTTCTGGCTATACATTCGTACTGACCGGCATCCTCAACTTCGATTTGATGGAATATCAACATATTATCGCGAATTTCCATTCGGCTGATAAAAATAAAACAAGAGGATATTAGTATCTTATATTCATAATAATAACAACCTCGCACGGGTAGCTTGTGACGAACTGATAGTGAGTGGCGACTACTTCCAGTGGGGATGCCGTTGACCAGAAGGGTGGTCTGCTTTTCTACCCATGTCCCCTGTAACGACTGCCATAGACATTCCTATGATAATCGTATCCGATAGCTGGTGCTCTCCGAGGCAAACCAGACCAATGCAAATGTTCATATTCATGCATACAAATATTTGTACTGAGCGGGGATCGAAACCGCACTTCCTACGTAGCAGCCGCGTTAACAACCGCCACGTCACTGAGGCTGGTAGTGAGTGGGATTAGACTACGGACTCTGAATCTCTCGTGGGCTCGGGAGTTATTTACTCTCAACATCAAGGTGTGATTGGCCGGCCGAAGGGGAGACGCACGAGCAGATCCTAAGCTCCAGGTTGGAAGTGTAAAATGTCATAGCGCCGGGGACATGCTGACCGTAATCTTACGCCCTGTAGTCTCATCTCTCGACAACCTTAGCCGGTCATAAAAGAATGTTGCGCCATGTCCATTTTCATAGCTATTTTTATGGAGCCCATGCAATGAGTTGGCAAGACATTGCCTGTCTTTTTAATAATTTTGTTATTACGGTAGGCGTCCATCAGTCTCCCCCCTTACCAGTATATATCCATTATTCAACCCCATAGCCCATAACCTAATCTCTATCGCGGCCGTAGCACTGCACAGAAATAGTTTCTGCACATGTGTGTATGTTTTGTTGGCTATGCCAAAAATTCCTCGTTAAGTAAAGAATAAATAATTCAAGTCGTGTCGGGGGACCTTGGACGGTTCCGAAAACATCTGAGTGTTTAACGAGGAAGAGGTCGCCCGATAGAAAAAACGCTTGCATTATTTAGATTTTACTTATTCAGGGTATTTTTCAAATTCCGGGTTTTTATATTTTCTATGGAAAGGTTCCATAGCCGCTATGTTGTAATAACTTTATAATATTCGTGTTTTACAGTACGTTTACCTTTTGCATTATAACCATTGATAGAGTACCTACTCCTTACCTAGAAGGATACTTGTTATAAGGTCTCCAGGTGACATCGAGGATGTCGTCTCCCACGGCAATGCACTCGACAGTAGGGGACTGTCCAGGTTGAACCGTCTGAACCGGAGGGCGGAGGGTGATCCTCGGTGCGGTGACCACTACCAGAGACGTATACACAGCATGTTGGACCTCATTGTACTCGTTATAGATGTTGCACACGTAGCTGCCAGAGTTGCGCTTGGATACCTACGGAAGAAAATCAACGAATGCTTTGAGGCAAACATAAATACATTGTTGAAGAATACATGTTGAAGTTACTCTTATTCGTATATTATTATTTTTGTGTTCAACTCTTTATCCTGATAGTTTTGTGATGTGTAAAATAAAAAAATCCACTTAATAATTTTATCTCAGAAGGTCTTACATTCATAATGATAAGTCGTGAATAGGACTGCATGACGTTGCTCTCCATAGGCAGGTTGTCACCTCTGGTCCAAACCACTTTGTCGCTACCCGACTGGTTGCAACTGTAAATTTAATATAAACTATTAACTACCTTCATAAAATATAGATACAGACATACATAGTACTTCCTCCTATTAAAGGTCGGTCCAAAAATATAGGTTTACATGAGCGCAAAATAATAACAATAAGTGAATGTAGCCATATCGAATTACTTATTTGAATCGTTCAAAATGAACATGTGAAGAACAGAAAAGAAAAGAACGTCGTAATTAAATAATCACAATAACTGTTTGTTCCCTAAAATCAACGGTTCGTGTAGGTTTATAATACTCATTGATTTTATCATTGATGCAAAGGGTGTGAAAAGCATTTCATTATAAAATAAAATAAAATAAAAATAAAAAAGCCTTTATTTCTATTGCTTAGGTACAAAATATCATATACCTACTAATAAGGGTCTTGTAATTTTTCTCAGTTTTAATAGCATATTCAATCTACGAGCTTAAAATATTTTGTGGCTTAATAGCAATGGTAGAGTATGATAAATGAAAATAAATTTTGTTAGACTGAGGCCGTACCTACTTAGTACATCGCTGTTTGAACTGTAAAGCTTCCTGTAAAAAACACGTTGCTGCCTTTATTATATCCAGACGTTTATATGAGACTCTACCATATTTATTCTTTATATTAGGAGCCCTATCCGACTTCTCTCTAAGTTGTTTATAATCTTTTTGTACCGCACCTGTCTTATTTATGTATTTTTCAAAAGACTCTTGTCTTATTCTTTTCTTTTCGAACTTTATATTTTTGTTAATTTCTTTACTTAATCTTGTTATTTCTCTCTTAGTTTCTGTCGTTTTTTTATCTGCATTTATAACAACTTCCGTTCAATCAATAGCTGCTCGGTTTTTTTATTCACATATCCTCTAAATGTTCTCACTGGCTTTGGTAGCTACCAAGTCATTAAAATCACCAAGCACTAATATATTCTTGAAGTGTAGAGCTTCAAGGGCGGCATTTAAGGACTGGTAGAACAAAGTCATGTCTTCGTCGGGATATTCTTCTGTACGAGTGTATTGTGTGTACAAACGACTAGGTAGACTTCTCGGAAAGTTTGATCGGTAGAATCGCTACTCGGTCGGTTAAAGATGTAAATCTCAAGATATTATTTCTCAGGTGTTTTTATTCAGAAAACCCACTCCGTTTCTCCCTTCACGTCCCGCAATATGGCAGTAGATGTAGTCTGGATATTCATTAATAGTTTCGTAGTCGCGTTTTATCTCACATAGCCCCATGATGTCCCACTTGAGTGATTTTATGGCATGATTGAGTTCCACGAGCCTGGTGTATAATATTATTATTATATAATATTTATAATAGTTTCTTTTATACTGTTTCATATTTTAAAATAATTTCCAAAGCTTTTATAATAGTTTCCATTGTTTTGGTTCAAGTAACGACCTCTTTTAGCAGATAGTTGAATTAAATGGTTTCTCAATTCGCCGCTAGATGGCGTATTTTTTACCAAGTCAGTGTAAAATATTTTATTTTATTTTATTTTTCTATGAATGTCGGTAAATCTCGGTAAACCTGTTTTAAAATATTATTTTTCCTCCAACAGGACACAATGTTGATAACAATAGTTCAGGTGTTCTACAGATAACTACACTGATTTATTACTGTTATATGCTTTTATAGATTTTTAAATAACAAATCAACACAGAGCCGATGTCAACTCTGGCATAGGTGGCACCCTCCCATATTAAAGCATTTCATTAACACAAGTAATACCTAAAGGAGCGAACCTACTTAAAGAAGCAAACTTTATTATAATTTTCTCTCTCTTATTTATTAGCCATATGCATGAGAATGGCCTTGACAAATATTTCAAACACTGTCGGAAATCTGACCGGACCGGATTGTAGGCACAATGCACGGTCCCTTTATACAAGTCTAAATTCAAAATAGTATGTAGGTACTTACTAAATGATAGTTTCGGGTTGACCTTCAATTGCGTACAAGTTGGCTGGTACTTCATTGCTGCCGGTCGATTGATCGGTTGGATCATAAGGTTCGATAGTGTTATCACCGCTGCCTGAGAAATGAAACACGTACTAATTTAATTCAACATCCTAATTAGCAAGACATTGTCTAATCTACCCCAATATGTGCACAGCATTTCACGAAACCAAATCATCTATGATTGAAGTATCGCCGTAGGAAATCCACAATCATGCTGATAATACATTTATTTTGTGTTTTTCTAATTCCCCCAATACACCAACAAAGTTATAAATTATTATAGCTACCTTCATAATTAGGGATTTCATCCCCGCCGTCTCCCCTCTCTACGAGCACAGCGAATTGTGAGGCGGCGGTACCGGCAGCAGATGTGGCAGTGCATGTGTAGGAACCTTCGTTGTTGTAAGTCACCGATGGCACTCGAAGACTCGCGTGACTGGGCTGCGGTGGGACTATCTCGTAGTTGTTAACTGGAATATGATGTAAGTACCGTTTTAATGTCTATATAGAAAGTTTGTTGACTTAGACTTGACTTCGAACACAAAGAGACTGAAACACTTACATGAAATGGAAACCAAAGGTTCTGGGAATCCAGTAGCTCTGCACTCGACATTGAGGGGGTCCCCATTGTTGACTTCAATGGTGTTTTGAGAATCAGTGGCTGGAGAGATGGTAATCTCAGGGAGGGAGCGCACTTTGATGACTGCGCTGGCGCTCGCTGAACCAGCGGCATTTGACGCTGTGCATGTGTACTCGCCCTCGTCGTTTACTTCGATCTTGTTGAACCTAGTTCGATATAATTTTGAATATAATGACTTTAAAACATATATAATAGGTAAATGAGTCAGTAACTTCACTACCTTTAATATATCTACTTAACAAGCTTTCAGTTCACTATATCAAAAATATTATGTTCTTGACGTGTCCTTACCTCAGCACATTTTGCGGTTGTAATTGGGTAAACGGTGAGAGGGAACGTCCTCCGTTCCTATTCCACGTAACATAAGGCTCAGGTGTGCCACTCAAAACTCGACATTGTAGTTCGTATTGTCCTCCTAATGTCACAGCCTGTTCACCTTCCGGCCAAATCATCACTTTTGGAGCTTCCCGCCCTGAAAAGAAACCTTTCAGTAAGATCACATTGAAGAAATAAGAAACAATGAAATTGTAAAGTCTAAATCAGTTTGTTTGAAAAGGTATAATTATTATTATATTGATATCGGATATACAGCAAAGACCGCACGTACTTTCAATATCCACGTAGACATAAGAGTAGACTACAGGGGCATCGTTAACGGAGCCGGTGCAAAGGTAATATCCGTTATCGCTCGCTTGCGCATTGTTGATGATGAGAGAATTTCCGCGTTGACTTGTACCGGGTCCAAATGGTCCGTCATTCTAGAAAAATAAATGTAAACACTATCAATACACCTAAATAGGACAAGAAGGTGAAAAGGTGGTTTTTTTCTATATCGACGCCGCTGAAGGACTTGCGTACATTAAGCAAACTTTCTTACCCTAGTCCATTTGATAAGTGGTGTTGGACGTCCCGTGACGCTACAGTCAACTGTTCCACTTCCTCCAGTGGGTATCTTCAGAGAGTCTACCGACGTGGAAATCTTGTATTCTTCGGGTATGACGTTCTTAAGAATAACTGTCAGCAAAATTTGGACAGGTGCAACATTCGATACTGGGGATCGGCATATATATACTCCTTGGTTCTCAGGAATAGCGTAATCTATATTTAATACACCGTTATCTGAACGAACGTTAGAAGTAAACGCAGCGTTATCTTGCCTGAAAAAATAGTTCAAATATTGATAGGTAAACCATATGTAGGTAATCATAATATCTCATTATTCTTCGTAATACTAAATTCTTTCTTACCTAACCCAATCAATAGATCCAGCTGGTACATTGGTCGTACCAGTACATACAATTCTGATACTGCGTCCCTCATCTACGTTTGGTGACAAATTGGATACAGTTAACTTCTCAAGGGGTGGCAGTGGTGGCCGTGGGCGTACTGTGATCATTGCGATGCGGTCATCACTGCCGACTGCGTTACTTGCAATACACCTAAAATAGATATTGATGTCAGTTATTCCAGAACAATTAATATAATTATACTAAACTAACTAAGACAGCCTCCGTGGCGTAGCGGTAGTGCACGCGAGTTAGTAGTAGTAGCGAGAAGTTGGAGCCCTCAAAAGTCCAACCAGTCTAACTTGCAACTTCGATATCGCCATTGGTCATTGGACCATTGGTTGTGGAGGTCAGATGGCAGTCGCTTCATGGAAAATATCGAAGTTATGCCGCATCACAGTTAGACTGGAAAGGCGACCCCAACTGAGTTGGGAAAAGGTTCAGAGAATGATGATGATGACTAAACTAACTACTTATATATTTTATTATTTTTCAAACAGCTCATATTAATCTATTGGTCATTGGTAGTAAACATGCCAAAAGCGTGTATTTAGTACGTTTGAACCATTAATATGGCACACGTGCGTAAGCACTGTATTTGAGGTGAAAATTTCGTTAGGCTCGTTGTGCAGTTTTCATAGAAAATTCTGTTCGTAAATAATTTTGAATGCGTAAACATATTTCTGAATCACATTGTTACCAAACATCACATCACGCTACAATAGATATTAGAACGAGTGCAGCACATTCTTATGTTTATCCGATGCCACTTGACGATAAAAAATATAGTCATTATGTGACGTACGGATAAAATTGTGATAATTCACATAAATGATACATAAATGATACATAAATATGTGTAGGTGTTTGCAGAGACAACTTTATTTTAGTTTCGATAAACAATTTTTGTTAACTAAATACTTTTTACTGTTTTCAATTCAAGTTGGCATTGCCGCAGTGCCACAAATTTATAGATCTCCTATTTCTACTTACCTATATTCTCCACTATCATCAACGCTTGCCCTTTCAATAATTAGTAGATTGCCGTGATTTTCTGCAAATAGTGGTAGGGGTCTGTTGGAGCCTCTCTGCCACCTGATTGTCGGTGTTGGGTTGCCTGAGACTTTGCACTCCAATTCGACCGATTCTCCTTCATAGTATTCTTTAACGGAAGGAGATATCTCCACGGTCGGTTGTGTCATTTCATTGCCTGCCAAATAAAATAAAAGAAATTTTTAAAATAAACCAATGGTCATAACTCCATCCCATGTAATGTTTGAAAATACCTACAAAATCTTAATTTCATATTGTCTGATCCCTTTTATTACTCACCTCTAGCATAGAATATTCTATCTGGCACAACTATTCCAAGTAAGCGTGAAATTATTAAGTACGAATAATTTTATTAATTAATAAATAGCAAAAGGATAATATAACATTAAGTAATCGCACTATTAATCAAGAAAGAACATCTTACCGGGCACTTTGAGTGTAGTCTTTGCTTGTGCAGTATTTATTCCATCGCTGGTCTCACAGACATATACGCCACTGTCAGATACTTGGAGATTGGTTATCTGGAGTGTACCGTAATATGCATCGATTTGGGTCCTTTCGCGAGGCAAGTTTCCGTCCTTCTTCGTCCAGTTTATTGGGAGTCGTTCTCTGGTATTCCGACTTTGAGCCGTGCAGGTGAAGCTGACACTGCTACCAACTGCGAGTATCTGGAGGGTCGGACTATCAATAGTCACAATCACTGTCGCCTCAGGTGGAGGTGGGCGCGTTACTGGAGGGTACACCGTTGGGTCGGTTACCGAAGAGCCACCTAAAATACAGATATTCCATGTTGTAACGTAATTAAAAGTTGATCGAAAAATTAATATACAATTATGATTCCAGCTTCCACCATCCCTTAACCTATAGCCGGCTTGAGGGGCTAAGTACAGTAGAACATTTTGATAAATTTATTTTAAGAAGGAAATGAGAAAGGCATCCATAACCAAGATTACTGCTGAGCAGGGCACACGCATAACGGCACATCATATTATTGACGATTTTGATGAACGATTATTTATTAACGACTGGGACGCTCACATACACATATATAATATACTTAGAGGTATTATAATATACCTACAACATCACATAATGTCAGACTGATGAATATACATGTTATTGTGATGCGACATATTCCATTATACCTGAATCCAGGACAAAACAAAGCCTAAATTGAAGCATGATTATGTATACAATGACAACGAAGACAGCCGAATCTCGTTCGGGTATGATCGTCTACCTGGTTCGGGTAGGCTGGTCGTGAGTACACCAAGTGTGAATCCCTTTTCGGTAATTGTATGACATTCGTATATTTCGCCTTGTCGCCTGGTGTCCCAAACGGTATGCCAGATATGTTCGCCATGCCAACCGTCCTTTTCCATTCTCGATTCGTTAAAGTATTTTGAAGGTTTCTGTTCTTGACCCTCATGATAGAACTTAATAGTGAGCGGCTCCGGACCCCGGTATTTACACGTAAATGTGACTTTCAGTGATAACGGTTTGTTGTCGATGACAGCAGGCTCTTGGATGGTTGGGTGAAGTTCCATAACTAATCCTATTAGTCGTTCATTAAAATTTATTCATACTATTTATAAAGTAAAGACAGACAGACAGAGTTACTTTCCTAATTGTAACATTTAGATTGTTTCTTTTTCAAAAATATAAATTGTATAGAGACTTTTTATATAGGTAGGTATTGACTAACTACGTTCTGAGGTCATCAAAATAGTTCCAAAAATTGTATTTTAAATCTTACCAATGATGCCACAATTATTTCCGGTGTAGGGTGCTTTGCAGTTGCAGACAAGCTGTCCGTATCTATCAAGTTGGCAATCGTGTCCATTGCATGGGCAACTACGACAGTAGCCACGCTCATCCTTGTAATAGCCGGAATTGCAGCTTTCACAACTAGTGCCCGAGTAACCAGCTGGACAATTCATACAAATCTACAAGAAAAGTAAATCTTAACTATTTTATAAATTTGTCAAGCAATTAGATGAATATTGTGTATGATTAAAGAATGTGTATCTTTACGTCTCTTATATCATATACTTTATACCTACACATTATGTATATAGTGTAGGGTCTGCGAGTAGTAAAAAAATATATGAGGAGCTCTTATAGAGCCTACTAGGCCATTTAAGTTGTAGTAAATACATAAGAATGTTTCACCTGGTATCTAAATGAACGAATTAGTAAGTGTATGCTGGTTCCTCTTACCTCAATGCCTTTGGCAGCTGGTAATATAGGATCGTCGTTTTGAGCTGCCGTATCCATGGACACATCCGCGATAGTTGTGTCATAGATGTCTGGAGCCACTGTGGCTCTGACCAATACTCTCTTCAGATTACTTAGAACAGTCATGAAGTCGCTGTGTGAAGCGGGTGTAGCAGTATTCAGGATATACCACCCTTCCTCCTTCAAGGGCACTTGGTAGCTCTATAAGGGAAATAAGTATCGTAGTTAATGTTTTTGGACAGTAATGTTGAAAAACAGTAACATCTAGAACGGAAGCCTATTAAAGTGAAAAGTAATTTTTTATCTTCTTTATCTTCTAGTTTAAGTTGTAAATTATGGTTTTCAATGGGTTTACTTACGTATGATGTATCAGACGGGAATTGGTTAGGGTTAGTCCAGAAGATTTTGATGTCTCCTCCGTCGAGTACAACATCATTGCCTCGCTCAGACCTCCTGTCAGAACCAGAGGTGAACTTTTGACGTAAAGACAGACTACCACCGTAGGATAGCACTCGGTTACCTGAACAATAATAAGAAATTAAATGTACTGTTACAATAATATACAATTATATAAACACCTTTCTTCATGTTAGATGAGTTCCTATTACGACTATTACTAGTGCTACTAGTGGGAGTGGTATAATGTTATGATAAATGAGAACGCCTCTCGCTTTTTTACGCAAATACACCAGATGTAGAGCCCACGAATAACGCGGGCATTGAAAAGAGTTATCATAAAAGAAAGGCATAGATCAACTAGATTTACAAGGTTAGGCCTTGTGAATCAGTTAGGTACATAACTTAGTGAAGCTAGTAAACAGCATAGAAAGTTACTATAAATACATTGTTCAAACGATGTAGGTACCTACTTAAATTTTTGTACTTATTAAGCACATTGCCAGTAGTAACCTACGAGTGTCGGTAAAGTAACGGCAGTGGTAGCATATTTTCATGTAGGAGGGAAGGAAATGAACATTGAACTATAATGTATAGGTGTACGTATACCAAAACAATTCAATACAAACCAGGGAAGATGGGCAGTGACCAATAGTAGTCGACGTCGGGTTGGAACTGGAAGTTGTACATGAGCTCGCTTTGTTCAAACAATGGAACGAATGTATCCTTGATAACTTGGGCAGCGTTCAAGTCCGTGATAGTGTAACCTCCATAATTATCGCCTAGAATTGGTGCCGCCATAGCTACCCGGGTATAGTGGCTACCCTGTAATATAATATCTCAATTTAAGCAACGTATTTCACATCGACAAAATAATATTCATAAGCAATGATTTAATAACTCATTAAAGGTTCACAAATGGCTTTGTAGGGTGGATTACATAGATGCATTGTACTATATACATTAACTTCGAGAATTTAGCAGTTCTATGGAAAATTAAGCTTACTTCATGACAATCAGTGGTGACTCCAGAGCAGTAGCAGGGCAGACAACCGTCAGGGTTGTTTGCATCTAGGCCAAAAGTACCAGGCTTGCAGCGGTCGCAAGAGTCTCCTTCGACGTTCTGCTTACAGTTACATTTGCCATAGTTATCACAAGGGCCGATTGTACCACGAGGATCACAGCTGAAATTATCGAGACAAATAACGTTGAATAAAATATTCATCGATCGTATGTGCATAGAGTGTGTCTAGCCAAAGATTTGGCTATAGAACTTGGCTATACAGAAAACAGTGACATGTACTCACGAACAGCTTGTAATCGGGTTATCGATTGGACCGCAATTTCCATAGGGATCGTGTTCATAACCAGGTTTGCAGAACTGGCATTTATCACCAGCAGTGTTGTCCGAGCATTCCTTAAATCAAATTCCATATTAGAAACGTATATCAAAATCCAAACGCAGCAAGAAATCGTTACGTCATGATACTTACATAACATTTACCAGTTTCTGGATGACACATGGTCGACTTATTATTGCACTGACAAGGATCGCACTGGCCCAGGTAAAGACCTGAGAGATCCTTATTTCTGTCAATATACAATATTAATATTAGTCATATATTTACGAATACTTGTGTGTCTTCCTACACTGATAATAATGTCTTCTACCCTAACCGTATTGTCTATCTTCTTCGCTGATATAGTGCACATAGTTAACCTGATAGCGACCAGTTAAAAACACGTATGAAAGCCATTAGAGACTGCGAATAATCATTGACTTCGTCCAATATAATCGAGATGTGAAAATCAAAGTTTACCTACTAGGAAAAACTCAAAAATCAATTTAACTATTGGCAGGACCGTACCCTTGAGTACGTATGAGTACCAGTCTCAGAAGTAACTCTTTTTTAAAAATCATCCTTAAGGTAAATAAACTGACCTTGTATATCCAGGCATGCAATCTTCGCAAGACGTACCCACATAACCTTGTGGACAATTACACTGTTCTACTTGAGATGCGATGGGACCATACGCATTTTCTTTGGCTATCTCGATGCTTGCACTCACGGGGGTGGCCAGCTGAGGTCCAGATGAATATGTGGCTTTGACCAAAATTGTTTTGACATCAGCTAATGCCAACAGGAATTGCGCGCGAGGTACTTCATTGCCATCGGGCCTGTAGAAAAGAATTTTTTTAAAAAAAAAAGCAGTGCATCCAATAAATATTTACTGTCTATATAGCAATTAAAATTTTAAGAGTACATCGGCAAGCGAGGAAATTTATCCGCCAAAGCATCGTATTTGTTAATATAATGAAAACGTTGATCGTTATGAAATTATATCAAATAAAAAACTAATTAAGCACGAGTCGGTCTCGCGCAGTGAGTTTTTCGTACATATTGAGGTACAAACTTGTGCTAAATACAGCAATATTTTTGTATTATGTTGAGCTAGAAGTTTGATCTTTTTTTCACATCTGCAAAAGGTTGCAGCCTGCCGCTGGCCTTTCCTTTTGAGGAGCCCTAAAAGTAATTAAGTTACAGTTCATGATGTTTTAAACATACCTCTGCCATCCTTTTTCCAAAAGATTTATACTGGCATTTAATATACCTTCACGACTAACGTCAAAGTCTCCAAAGTAGTGGAAAATCAATTTATTGTCCTGTAAAAAGAGAACACGCGGTGAGCATAACTTCGTAAAAGGTTATGGATACATAAATAGTTGAAATTAAAGATAACATTTCTGACCCTCTGAAGAACTTTTGATGTCCACATATTAAAAGCCATTCAGACAATCCGAAATGGGTACGTATTTTTTGGCATAGCTTTTTAAGTAACAATAATAATAAATAAAGACATTCTCATGCTAAGAAACGGAACTACTAGGTAATCATTCTAATACATAACGCCAACATTCATAAAACTGTTTAAATACCCTAAATGTTTAAATATCTAATACTCGTATTGAATACACTCGTGACTGGATAATAGTTGATACATCGCTGAAATCAGTTTTCTGAATGTGCTCAGTGTATAGTTAATTTAAAACACTTACACTGATTAGTTGGACATCTGCTGCGGTATTCTTGTATCTTGGATCATTAGAAGATGGAACGTTTTTGAGTACGTATTGCAGGTTACCACCATAAGATGTCACCTTATCTCCTGAGAAGCTATTATAAAAATGCACATATTAAAACTATGATTATGTGATATATAGCGATATAACTTTTTTAAAAGAACAATATACGCACGAGTTCTACCGTGTAAGTGAGTACAGTTTTAAAGAGAAGGTACAATTTTTAATTTCCCTAATATTGTTTCCATTCGTATTACGTAGGATCAAATACATGAGTGGTAAAATATAGAAATGATTGTATTTATTAAATATGTATGCATGTCAAGACATCTAGTAACAAAAACCAAGATAATACCTGGGTGGCAAACTCCAGTAGTAAACGTTGGACCGAGCGCTGCTTTCTATATTGTTCAAAGTGACCACCTCCCCACGTTGAATTTCAAGTCGTAAATCAGTTTCCTTTGGTACTGAATATCTGACAGAACTACGTCCAGCAGAGGCGCTGCTATAGCTATAGACCCTCACTTGATCCACGATTTGGGGTACGTTGAACTGTACGCTGATAGTCTCACGCCGGTAGTTACTGCTTGTACACTGTTGTGTTATACCAGAGCAGAAGCAATCTGCACAGCCATGTCTGAAATTGATAATGGAGTTACAAAACTGTTAATGATTTTAACATATGATACGTATCGAAATGTAAATATCTGAGTATAGCTTCCATTCTTCCATCATGCTTTCTCTTAAGTTAAGCTAGTTTTAGTAGGTAGGTACACGTTGTGTATATGTGAAAAAACTGTTTTCCCTATATCTATACACGTGTATTCAGTTCATCCGATCTACTCAAACTTTTAACGAGTGGGATATAAATTTGTTACTCGTTAAAATTTTGAGCCTCTGTGTCATGGATATCAATCGTAGATATAATAAGGTTGTTCGATATAAATACCTGAAATCGGTAGAAAGGAAGAAGGTTTCGTTCTTGCACTGATCACAGTAACGGCCCTGTACGTTGTCCTTGCAAACGCATTCGTCCGGTGGCCTAATGGACCTTGTGCCGACTGGATCACATCTGGAATTTTGTTTTGGCCGACAACTATCGCCCGGAATTAACGGGTTCCCTTCGTAGCCTGGAGCACAAACTTCACAGTGTCCACCTTGGTA
Source organism: Pelosia muscerda (assembly GCA_963691645.1). Taxonomy (NCBI): domain Eukaryota; kingdom Metazoa; phylum Arthropoda; class Insecta; order Lepidoptera; family Erebidae; genus Pelosia; species Pelosia muscerda. Next base: position 16,592,204 of record OY829098.1, on the reverse strand, counting down.
TCTGTAAATAGATATCACATGACCATTGGTTAGTAGGAGCATAGCCAATGAGTCAATTTGTTACATCTTATCTAAAATCATAATTAGCAGACATTGCTTTGTTTCCACTATGATGGGAAACTTACCCGTGACATTTTGTAACTCAACAAGTAACGTGACTGGAAAAATTCATTGTTTGTATTTTCATATCCCAGATTGTTAAGCCAACCATAATATTTACGAATTAATAAAACCATATTGTTATTAAATTTCCAAAGAAAAGAGTCACATATTGGAATTTTATATATTACAGAAAAACATTACCCTGGGAAGCAGTCACAGATTACAGATCCATCAGGTCCAAGAGAGCAGGTTCTTGCAAACTGGTTCTCCCTATTGGTGAGTGGGCATGGGCAAGGTCTGCAATCTAAACCACTTCCTGGGTCACCATATGTTCCTGGCGGACACTCTTCAGGTTCGCAGTCTCCAAGCCAAGGGCCAACCTTCTTCCGTTGGAAGCCTGATGCGCATTTCTATATAAAAGGTAAAAGTTTAAATTATGCAAATTTTTAGTTAACATTATCGTATTCCATAATTAACCCTTTTTACCTGGCATGAAAGTCCTTCATAACCTTTAGGGCAAGTGCACTCTTCGACAAGGTTAGCAGCTCCGAGGCCTACATTAATGTGATCAGCAGATTCCATTAAAAAGTCTGTAATGTTCACTCCAGCTTTGTTTCGGTCAGCCCGCAACAAAATCAAATCAATATCGTTCAAGCTGGAAAAAATGTTACATCCTAGCTCAAATTATACAACTTTAATTACCTAAACGTATTACAATAATTCAATTTTATACTGATTCTAAATTTCTGAAATTAAACTGTAAGTGGCATCATCCACCACAACAGTGGTGGATGCTGACTCTTTTATAAAATTTGTATTATATAATCTTGGGAATTCATTGTTAAGATTTTGACATTTTCAGCAATATTGTAAAGTGACTTTTATATCCATTAACCCATAATGTTAGTTGAATTGGTCTGGGTTAAATTTACCAATTCATTATAAGAGGTATACTCACACCATCATTATATCTTCTCTAGTAGCCGGAACAGACCCATCAGCATTATTGGACCATCCACTAGGTGTCAAACTAGCTTCAACGTTGATGTCAGGTGTACCACCGAGCCGGTTGATATGGAATAAGTTTCCGTATTTACCCTAATGACAATTATAGAAATAAACCAGTGAGTACAATAAAAGTTAAAATCCTCGAGTTGATCCGCGAATGATCTCAGGCTGTAAAATCTAAAATTGAAAGCTCCAGCTACTTCTATTTATTTAGTTAGGATAAAATAGATAAACTAACTGTACTGTTACCTTGATAATGATAGTTGCAGCAGTGTCATCATAATTATCAACGCCCACGTGCGGAGATAGAGTGTACTTAATATGTCCTCCGTAAGATTTCAGTTGATTGCCATTATATGTCTCTGGTACGATTAGGTATGGGTTAGAATTGGAAACGTAAGAGCCATCGTCGTATTTGGTCACCTGAAAGATGAACAATTCTAGTAAATATATCGCCTCATATTTCATTGGTGAATAGTTTCCTAAATGACGAATGTCCTCTAATTTCCCCCACCAGTGGCAATTAGAGCGTGCACGTAGGAACCCAGGAACATAATTGAAGTTGATAAAAAAATAATTTAGCAAATTTCTTCAATAATAGTCTATACAATAGAGAGTTATGCGTATACAAATGAATTAAGAAGGAGGTTCGCTACCCATGTTGGAAGAATCAGATAGACGGAACGCATAGAATAGGGATAATGACAAGGTCGGCAGAATTACACATTACTGCTTAAAATCTTAGTCTGTGCTGTAAAAATATGTATTGTTAAGTATTATATTGCCTCCCTAACCCAAAACAATGATTTCATAATTTTTCGTTACCTAAGTAGATAAAATATGAACAATTAAATTTAGTTCCTTATTAAATTTCACATCACTTTTATTACGAACCATACATTCAAGTAAACGCAATATAGGCTTAGATAAATGGGATATTCTCTAGCTACATTCGGTATGTGTGAATAATTATTTTTTATTAGTGATTATACTCGTAATTGAACGAAATGCCTTAAATTATGTTGGTAACGTCTATTATTATGAATCAACATCAATAATATTTTAAACAAACATGATATGACTATCCGAAATAAGGTTTCATAGATGCTGACGAGCTATCGTAACCTATTGTAACCGGGAACATGTGTATAACACTAAAATAATATCCACCAACACTTACAGTAGCACCATTACGGAGAGGCTGGTAGAAATACTGGCTGGTGATTAGCTGGGTATCGATGTTAACATCACCAGAGGCAGACGGCTTAATACCAATTAGCCTAGTACCTCCCTCACCCAGAGGCGTGGGCATATTGTATGTAAATAGGTCCGCACTATGGCATTGTGTGGACTTGCCAAAGCAGAAGCAGCGGATACATTCACGTTCATTACGGGCCTCACTGTGAAATTAAGAATTTTTTTAGTACCTCGCCCAGAGACCTTAACAATTAAAATGCCAAGTAGTCTCCATTACGGCTCATAGATCGTAGATCCGTCATTTATAATGGAAGTTATCATTTATGTTAAGCTTCTTAGCCTGCTGTACTACGTTAAACATAATATTTAACCTTTCTTTCGTAGTAGTGCTAGATTCACCAAAATAAAATGTTACACAGTAATTATAAAAAGGTGGAACAAACATGTTTTTATAAAATGTCGTAAGTCATAATAATAATATTACAAATTAACAACAATCCGCTTTTAATCTCGAGGTTGACGTGAAGCTTTCTGCGTTTATTCTCTTAAGTAATGCGTTTTTTTATTTAAGGTTACATAATTAAAGATGATCTTTAACCTATTGTAGACCCTAAACACTTTAGCATAATATCTATAGGCGTGTGCCTATTTTAGTATTTGTCAATATGGTAGTAAACAAAAAATAAATATATTTGTACGCATAATCGAAATTAAGTGACGAAAGTAGCTTTATAATTTTTAATTTATTCATCACCTTAACTTATATGTTTTATAACAGTTAAAAAAACTCGTGAAATGTCACCTACCATAACAGCGAAAAAATATAGTTTTTGGGGCTTGTGAATATGAACTTTGGAGTTATGTATGAAATATTGTTTTTTTTGTAATATTGTTCTGACCAATTCTGATAAGTCGTTGACAAATATCACGCAAAAAGAATAGGCGGAAAATGTAATAAATACTGTGTACTCACTTATTGAAGTATCCTCTAGGGCACATGTCGGTCTTGTTAACAAACACGATTGCATCTGGAGTTGCAAACGTTGTTCCTTTATTGTTCATAGCTTCGCAAGAGTATGCTCCACTGTTATCGGGCTGCGATCATAGTAAAGTCGCATTAGTAATTTCATCTTACATTACACTGTTGTTATAATTATACAATAATATCTGTATTTATATTTATTTAAATACGTGAATTGAAAGAAAATGTTCCTACTCACCTGCATATTAGGGCAAATAAGTTCTCCTACGCCATTTTCGCTGGTCCAGGTGCACTTGGCGGGCACATGTCCCCAATTCAAACGCCATGAGATCAAAGGTACAGGTACTCCAACTGCCTCACATCTCAAAGTTAAGGTGTCACCAGGGTTTAATCTCACATTTTGTGGTTTTGGAGGACTCTTCACATAGACAGGCACTGAAAAATATTAACATTGTGTAGGATGCGATGAATATTAATTACTCAGGGAGAGAGATGTAGAGTGTACGTAAAGTATGCAACAATAAATGTAGTATTATACTTACCACACCCTATTTCATCGGAACCATCAAAACAGTCCGTTTGCAGGTCACAATGGAAACTCTTAGGAATACATTGGTTTTGTGACTGGCAGGCGAACTCAACTGGTGAGCATTTGCCATTTTCTCTCACACCGCAATTCTGTTCGTCAGAATTGTCACCGCAATCGTCTTCAGAGTCACAAATCCAAGTTTTAAGTACACATTTGCCATTGTTACATTTAAACTCGTTCGGTTCACAAATTCCGGAGTGGTCTGTAAATTAATATAATATTTTGTATTCACATAAATATATCTAAGAAAAAGAAGGCTATGGACCATAATGTTAGGAAAAATCAGTGGTCGGACATGATAAGTCTTGAAAAAGGTAAACTAGATACAGCACAATTGAAGACTATCTCTGAAGCACCAAAGTTGTAGTAGATCACTATTTTACTTTATTTTACTTTGATTCAATGGAAATTGGTGTTTATTCTCATAGGTTGTTGGATCCTTCAGGCAAAACAGCTCGTCGTAATTATGTCGTACCTATCTGTAAAAAAATAAATAGATAAAGATAAATCAGCTTAGAATACTTACGGCAGTTTTCTTCGTCAGAACCATCGGCGCAGTCCAAGTTATTATTGCAAACGGCACTCTTTGGGATGCACTGCCCGTTACCACAGGTCGCTTCGTTCGGTTGACATCCTAAGAGGGGTCTATATGTTGACGCTGCAAAATCAAATGAGTATTACTTTCATTATTATTCAAAAGAAATAAAAATAAATAGTGCATATAATATTTTCTAATATCAACTAAAGAGGAACTAAATAATGAATGGGGATATGAGTAACAAATGCACTTACGAGCAGCTCCGACTATTACAGATACTCTCACTTGGGCTCCAGGATACTGAGAATAATCTTCAGCTTCACAAACGTATACACCACTGTCAATGTCCTAAAAAGGTAAATTTAAAAAAGTATTCTTAATTATCCATCTTCCAACGCTCATAGAGACACCCAATTAAAACATTACACTATGCGTACATTAATTACTTGACCAATGAAGTTGCTGTTGCTAGAAGTAAAATTAGTTGACATAGATATCAAATCCGACACATAGAGACTCTTTTAACCTTCTCCCCTCCCTCCCTTCCCTTTCCCTCCCTCCCTTCCCTTTCCCTCCCTTCTCTATATGGTCGGCAGCACGAATGTGACGCCCTTGGTGTTGCAAACGTCCATAGGCTACGGTAACCACTTTCCATGAGGTGGGCCGCGTGCTTGTCTACCATCTAAGTGGTATAAAAAAAGACTGCGGGCCCGTACAGCCCCGATGAGCGGAGGCGACTTGAGTCGGAAGTCAGAGGCCGTAGAATGACGTCCGTGCTCAATGAGCGCGGGCCTTGGGGTGACGGGTGGTGACGCCTGTTGCAGCAGCAGCAGCCTGCGGTCGCTGTGCATAGTGCGCCTAATATTAGATAATGATGTGGATAGAATGTGTGATGCAATGTGTCTAAGTGAATAGAGGAACAAAAGCTAAAGCATAGAATAGATATCGGTTACTCACTGTCACTTGGAACAATTCTAATCTGCCACGCACGTCAGTCGATCCAGCTTTTATATATCCTCTTTCCTTATGCCATTTAACTCTAGCACGTTCAGGGCCCTCGTCTCGACATTGCAGCACCACATCACCACCTAAGAATATTTTTTATATTACTTCTGTACTTTGTACTCCACCGGAACCCTTAGCAAGTCAAAATTCCACAAATCAATACAAGTATTCAAGGCAAATACCACAAATCAATACGATGTACTCGATGAGTACTTGTATCATTTAGAAATGCATGCCCCAATGTGCAAATTCCTCAAAATAATAAGATGGTATACCCAATTAAATTTTATACTTTATAAACTGAATCCTTTAAGTATTTGGTTATTATTTTATAGTTAGGTAGGGCTATTACATACGAAAGGTCAATCCTTCACCAACTTATTAATTTATAAAAAGACAAAAGCATTTATAAAAACAAAACGGCAAATCTAAAAAATAAATATTATAATTATGAACTGTGTATTTTATGTTTCCGATACGCCTTACCAAACATACACTTTAATTCAATAATCTGTAGATATATTCTTTAAATATAAATTAGTTCAGTCATGGTATGGGTAATGAACTGCTGAGACGAGGTCTCGAGTTCGATCTCCATCGAACATATATATATATATATATATAGGTATTAAGTTTTAATAAGTTTTAACCTCTTTCGGTGCCTTTACTTCAATATGACGTGGTCAAGGCGTTGAATTTGCAAACAAAATTGTGCTGGTTCAATCCGGATTCAATATTCCGCAGACGTAAAGCCACTCCCAAAACAAGCAAATTAGCTAATTGCATCTATATGTTAAGCTATTCCTTTTATATTCTTATTTTGATACATTTTTTTTATAAAGTTGCTAGAAATAGTAATTGTGCCATTTTACACAACTTTGAGTTAGCACTTGTAAATATTTTATGATTCAAATGATAATGATTAGCATGCATTCAAACATTATTCACCCGGGTTATAATTGTAAATATCTAATCAGGTATAAGAAATACCTTAAAAATATATACTAGGTACTCGTATATGTAAGGACAGAATTCAAATAAATTGTTTTATACTTATTGTATAAAAAGGTTATAAAAATGAATAACCGAAAATAAATAGTTAACTTTAGTCGTTATATATGTATTTTATCATGCAGCCCAAGATTAACTTTTCCCGTAAATACTTAAATAATAATACTATATTCATAGAACCCATAATTATTATAAATTGAAAGTAGATATTAGAAAGCTGTAAATATTTCACCCTGTAAATTAAAATTAAATGTTACACCACACAAACCAATTAAGATTTTTAATGATATGTTAAGTAAAATCCATTATTATATAATGTTTCTTGCCAATAAATAAAAATAAGGCAAGTCAGTAGATTAATTTGTTACTAAATCCCTTTATAATGATATTTCTGCCCATAGTAATTTTAAGAGGCAGGCTGACTCACCAGCATTAACTGTTCCACCACCATGAAAGAAACAATAACGAAAAATATTAATACTTGCTTAAAATAACAATATTATTTAGTAATATATAGATGCCTATCTAGAGTTTTAATATAAAATATCAGTACCGTATACCATTTACCTTCTCCTCCGGTATATACCTTGTAATACAATCACACAATCACGATAAATGATAAACTAGAGAAGTTTGATTAAACAAAGCTATATTGTGTTTATAAATAATTACACCGTTAAAAGAATAACAAATATAGAAAAATAAATATTTCTTTTTTTGCTTTATACGTAAAGATCAGTCAAAATTTGGATTTGACCTTGTTCCATCGGTATGTTTTAAGACATGAACCGAACGCCATCTTAAGCTAGATTTCACTGATGAATATGCAGATAAATTCAATTATATTATGGAATTAAAATTCATTGAGTGAAACGAAAAACTGACTATCTGACTAAACTTAGATAAACTGATTTTCACTGGTGAAATTCAGCATGATTTCTGGAAAAAGAAAAAGTGTGAATACAAAAAAACTACAATTATAGTTTTTTTGGAAGGACTTTATCGTTGATGCTGTTGACAGAACACCTAGTTCTGTAGTTAAGTACTGCTGAATTTATGAATATCTAAAGATTTTAAGAACTAGGGCGGTGCTATTACTCCACCACGAGTTTACCTCGGAGGTAATCTGTAGCTCACCTGTATTTCCTGGCCTTTTGTTACGATGTGGAATGTCGCAATAAGATTGCAATAATTTTATATAAATATTTTATCAAGAGCATAATTTTATAATTTATTTTATTGTTTATCAAGAAAAATATGATCATCTACTTGGACTCAATACACTGACATTGAACTAAGTAAATATTTAAAAAATGTTCTTACCGTATCTGACAGTTTCTTGATTGGGATAGGTTTTTAAATTCAATGCTACTGGACCTGGAATTAAAATGTCGCATTAAAAATTATTACTTATAATTCATAAACACTTAGTTCCATCCACTTACCAGAACGGTGGAACCAAAAGTTAATTTAATATTTCAAATTTTCAAGTAATATTATCTCAACTTAAAAAAAAATATAATTTAACCATTCCTTTCTATGAAACAAGTTTGTTGAAAAAGAAAATGCCAGTAACTTATATTTTTTACGATAACTTATCTTAGGTAGGTATAGATTTATCGAGTTGTTAAGATTTGTCTATAAAATTTAATGTAATAAAAAGTGTCTTTTTAACTTTTTCATTTTTGGTTTTGTAAATGAAGCTCCACCCTTATTAGTGTTTTAATGTTATATTTTATTCACTGTTGACTAGGTATTTTAAATATTACTAGATATTTTAGAATTAACTTGAGGACAATTAGTTATTAGGTATGTGAGTATTAGTCGTTAGGTAGTAATTTGAATAATGTCTGGTACCTACTTCCGTTCAGGAGGAAATATATGCTTGGGAGTAATTTTATAACTTTTATAATAATGATTAAAATATTATTTAAAAATAAGTTAAGTAAAAAATAAGAACAGATTTTTTAAATGAAAGCAAATTTTTTTCACGTCTATTCATCAACTGTTTTAGAATTAAAGCGTTACCCATTGTCATTAACATGCAACAAGAGTAAAGTTATATTACTCCCAAGTGCAGATTTTATATTTGGAAACAGTTATAGTATGTTATAAATTATTATAGTTAAGGGAGGAGTCTGTCCTTCACACTTTGTTAAAATACAACATCAACTAAAAGGTTATTGTTCTGTTACCGCAGATAATGAGTTCTTACTGTTGGGGGGACAATCAAATTCGTCACTGAAGTCAAATGGACAATCTATATGTCCGTCGCAACGACGAAACGCATCTATGCACGGGCCATTCTCACAACGCCACTGTCGAGAGTTACAGCCACCTAATAACGGAAGTCCAGGTGAGAGTTTTATAAGAAAACTTACCCAAATAACCCTAAATCCATTAGTGACATAAAAGCTTTCATTATGACAGTATAATAGTCACTTACTATCAAACTTTAGTTCTCAAAAGATGACAAATATATTGCCTCAAAAATTTAGTAACTAAACTGATATACCTTGATAGGAGGTGGAATCAGAGCCGGGATAGATGGAAGGCCTGGAAGTGGTGTAATAATTTTCCGTACTAGGGGGTACTCTTGGTGGTACCACATAAGGGCGTTGTGTCGAGGTGCAGTTCATCTCGTCGCTACCGTCTGAACAGTCCGGACGGTCATCGCAATATTTCCATGTAGGTATGCATTGAGTGGTCGTGTGACATTGCCAGCTATCCGATGGACAATCTGCAAAAGAAACTTATTATTTTATAAAATATTTTTGATATCAAAATACTAATATTTAGAATCATGCATAATGGTCCTCACTACAATATACCTACACATACAATACACTAGATATAATTATTGTATACTAACAACGGACGAGATCGAACTATGAGATTATTTTATCATAGATACATATATATTATAAATAAGGTAACGCAATCAAACTTGGATGCTTGATTGTCATTGTCTATGTCCACAGGATTGCTAAAAACGAGGAATTGCATCGCATGCACCATTAATAACCACAATACGAGTACAATAGAATATTTTAAAGCAAGTGGGTACTCAGTTATAACCGGTTATAACTTTAAATTTTTGCGACTATTCAACTAAAATCCTTTCGTATGCTCTATAAAAATTTACCTAAGTACTCGTATTATACTTAGCAAATCAGTCAAACTTAGTTATCTCACAGTTGGATCTAAATCTATAATACTGAAGAAACTTATGGATTGTAATGGAGAAACTAAACTTTATTTATGATCCAATTTCATATAGCTCCATCATTTCCCACCTATAATATTAAGCCTTAAAGCCAGCCCTTTAATCAAAATTCATTTCTTGAAAGAACAAACGAAATTACGAATATGGGTAAAACCATTAGTGAAATTGATTTTTATTTCATTAATGCTAAGGAAGTACATAAAGGGCATGACCCCACGATTTTTGCATTTAGCACCGGGGCATACGTATGTAAGTTTTTTTAAATTAGCACTAATTAGTAGCAGTCCCGTGAGGCGGCTAATGGAAAATTACGCAGACGATATCACTGCAAGAGAGAAGGAGAAAACTCGAAATAAAACCCCATGCCAATCCATCTGTTCCACGTGGAAACTGTAAGCCATAGCCTTTCAACGGAGAGAGGCCTACACTCAGCAGTGAACTGCAATAGGCTAATTGATTGATGATGCAGATATAGTCGGTACTCAAGAAGACCTATCCACTTTTGTAAGGCTGTTCGTCAGTAGATGATTACGGTAGTAATCATAGCGCGTAATAGTTTTGGTAGATAATATACCTCCGGATAGATGAATCCATAAAAAATCATATTATCATATTCATTCTACCTATTCTCAATTTTAGATAACAAATATTTCGAACATGAATTTACAAGCTTTTGTCTTCCATTACAATCTCCATACTCTCTAGTTACATTTATAAACGTAGGATAGTAAGCGTTGAGAGCGTGCAAGAATAAAATATATTTAGTAATGAGATGATAATTAGGTGGACAGCACCTGCTTTGAGATAGGCACTCACTGTATCTACACGCAATTAGGTCTTTCTTGAACCGAAATAATAACACATTTTACATCCGTTAGTAGATTGATTGATGATTAAATACATTTGTAGTCATCTTTGTTACTAATATGTATGTGATTACAGTATCCACCACTACATTATAAGTAGGTAACATTCCAAATTGCGAGCAGATTACTAAAGATATAATGACGGTTATTCCCAACTAACCATATGGTTTGTTACTAGTCCTATAATATTCATCTATTAGCTACTCGTTCATAATAACAACATAATATTTGTAGCTATAATGCAACACGAGAAGCAATATGAATATTTAAGCTTGTTGGGAATAATCCAAATATATCAATCATGAATACATACATAACAAATAATTAACTAATTAACTACATACTGTCCGCCTACCTACTTATTTACAAATAATCATCCACAAGTAATACAAAAAATAACAACGAGGAAATGAATATAATCATTAATTACAAAATTGGCCTATCCTTAAGGATTTTTGATTCAACAACGGGGTTGTCTAAAGTTTTCAATTTTATCAAACCGCATTCCAAAGTAATCTGATTTCCTCATCTGCGTGTAATGTTACCCTTTTTTATTTTTATTGTCAACGAAATAATCGTATCATTTTAGTGTGGTAAAAGGTAAATTAGTACGACATAGAATGACAATCTTAGTGTTTTCATGAGCTTGTCTATCCATTATTCGTAACTGATTCGTATGGTGAGCTAAAGTAAAATTAACAGTATAAATTAAAAGGTTTAGCAAACCAAATATTTATATGCTTGAAACAGCAATGCAGAGTGAGTTAAACCTGAGTGATAATTCATTAGATTAATATCGCATCTAGCCCTGCAATTGTTACCAGTATTTCAAACCAAAGGGATCAGAATTCATTATTTTAAACTACTATACTAAAATTGGTATTTTAAATATATGAGTCATCATTACACACAGATGTGGAAACACGAAAACATTTCGGATACCCATGAAACAGTTCTGTTCGTCAGAGAAATCTGAGCAGTCGTAAAGATTGTCACAGCGCCTGGAGAGTGGTATGCATCGGCCGTCGTAGCAGGAAAACTCTGATAGACGGCAGGATGCAGTTACCGGTGATCGCGATGCTCTCGTTACGAACCAAACTGTATATCCATTATTCAGTTAACGTTCGTCCTCAGGGTGGTGCAAATCACGCACTTACACACCACCCTGAGAAGTAAATCACTGTCCACTAGGGCGTTCAATAGTTCAAAATTTGTTTGCAACTGATACTCATATTTATAATAGCTGTGTCAAGGTGAATCGTTGTAAAAAAATACCACCTTCCACCCAGGTGGTCTGTGCAGGTGGGCGGTTGACAAGCTACATTCTAGCGCTGTGGTAGATTATTTTGTGTGTGAAATAGAAATAGAGGTGATTTTTTTTATATCTAGTGATTAGTGTGCAGTATTGAAGTACACAAAGTGCGTATAAATCATCATCATAAGTGCAAAGGCTGTTGTGCTCTTGTCTATAAAATCTAAAAGCGTGTGAGTGCCCTGTGCTGTTCCTGGTAGACGGTGTTCAGTTAAATATTGAAGATACAACAAATATTATAAATAAATAGGTATAATAAGACCTGATAATACTGTTTGTTACATAGTATGTTTACATGGGATATATAACACTGTACTTACAGATATGCAACAACTGTATATCACGATTTTTTGCACACCGATATTATAAGGATTAGGATAGTATTTTCTAAGGTTTATTTCGATATCAGTTATTGGACTAGCTGTGATATGTAATTAGGTAAGTAATAGGTACTCACATTACTCTCACTTATAATATCTTAAAAAAGACTTGTGAAAGTCAGAGTGACACCTATTCCAGGTATCATAGCAATGTAAAGATACGAGTATGGCGGCGGTCACCTGTATACCTTTTTATTACTTTAGTGTAGACCTAACTTGTTTTTGTCATACCTTGTTATTTATTGGAACTGTGACATATTCAATTATAATATGGGTCATTGACTCGACGTGGGTGGCAATATTTCTTTTAAATTCATTACCGTACAAACTGAACAAATAATGACACAATGTTAATTAACTTCTGCGGTTATCGAAGCTGTTTTTAATTTTTCAAAACTTTGAAAGCTGTCGAGACTTACGGCAGTCATGAGCCTCGTCTGAGTTATCGTTGCAATCTTTACGGCCATCGCAGCGGAAGCGTATGTCAATACATTCCAAGCTGTTGACACATTGGAACTGTTCAGCGCTACATGCTCCTGTAGAAATGTATAAATTTTATGACTGTGCTATTACTTCACAGTGATTAGACTTGTAAGAACCGAAGTACCATACCATTGTTTGGGACTATGATGGAGTCACAATCCCTCTCGTCACTTCCGTCGGTGCATTCTGGGACGTCATTGCACTTCAGACTGATGGAGATACATTCTCCGGACGCGCATCTAAAAAGATACAGTTATATTTACACATAAATGAAGAAAACACGTACTTATAACATATATTATAAAAAATAACAATCGCACGACAGCACCTTCGCTGATAGCTCAATATTTATATATTTTCGCAAATAGCGACATTGTATCGAGCAACACTATTGAGCTCAAGTTACCTGAAGTCATCGGGGTGGTTACAAAAATCGCAACCTTCTTCATCTGAACCATCGGAGCAGTCTTGACGTTGGTCGCAAATCTGAAGAACCGGAATACACTTGCCGTCACATTGACGCTCGCAGGCTTTAAAAACAATATGACATATCTTAATTATGAATGTTAACACATAAGTACATACATATATATATTATATTACAATCCAAAGCAGACGCAAAATCGCATTTAAACGCAAAGCGAAATTAAAACTTCGCAACAGCAACGCATATTATATCTATTCGCATGCAATTACATTATAGTTGTAATATTTTAAAGACATCATAACAAAGTTATAAACATAGTTAAATTTTTAATTTAATATTACATTACCTGTATACTAAATCTAAACATATCTTACGTACTTTATCTTAATCAAAACGGTTAGCTATACCTAAATGTATATAAAATATATAGAGGCGAATATTATCTCTACTGTGTGTACCTAGCATTTGGTCAGATATAGGTATTTGAAAAAGGACATTCTAGATGAGGTGTTATTAAATATCACTACACTAGTGACTAACAAACTATCTAATATGACTGTAGGTTTAACTAAATATCAAACAATATTTTTACACCACACCGGTTGATAGTAAGTAAATAGTAAACAATGTATTATCTCTTATTTCCGTGAGTGTCTATATTCTCAAACTGGTGCATTGCCATGAGTGCCAAGAAATATCCACTGAAGGTTATATACCTGTTTGACAGTTTTCCTCATCTTCGCCACCCGCGCATTCAATTTCTCCATTGCATTTGTATGCACATCCGCCACCACGGCAAGAGAATTGATCCAATGGGCAAGGACTCTCTGAAAAACATACTTCAATTAACAGCTGTTTTACTTTGGACATTATTTGGCCCCTTTGTGATTAACACATCAAGTATGTACTACTATCGTTACTGCCCCGAAAGATGGAAATAGATAAAGTCCTTAGTATAGTCATAGGGAAACCTCACAGACTGTCAGGTAACGAAGTGGTAATATTATTTACAGACGGTGTTTTAATGCAGAAATCTTACCTTCATCTGCTAATATGTTATGTGTGTCGCCCGTTTCGTGAAATTGAATAGAATAGAATGTTAATGTATGGGATTGATATTCGTTCACGCGTGTCATAAACGTCATAAAATGTCAAAATGTATGTCAATCCCATACATTGAAATATTTTATTCCATTTCATTCTACAAAACGACGATTACTGATTTACCCCTCGTCCAGGAGATTAATATGATATGCATGATTAATATGCATATGGATTGCAAACATATTTTATAACAGCTTGGTATCTATGTAAGATAAGTAATCTTTACCCTTTTTGTAACTGTTAGATATAGTTATTTGATTAAAAGTTGCGATCGTCGATCGTCGTAAAAGGTAGATTCGTTTCATCAATGGATGAAATATTAAACTACTGTGCTGCATAGAGCGCTGACTTAAAAAAATATTGTTACTTTTGAAGTGATATAATATTGAATCGTCGAGATAGCTCATATTTTGATTTGTTAGAACGCAAATATCTTTAAAGCGATAATTCAGCTACAAGTATGTATCAACATAAAGGTAGGAGAGTCAACAGTCCATCAAACTACTAGTATTAATGAATATAGGTACAGGCGCATGCTTTCTACTAGCACATTCAAATAATTTGAAAGTAAACCTTGTGTGACACATGTGCGATCGCTGTTGTTTTCATCGGAGTAATTACGACAGTTGTAGCGATCGCTATGTAGACGGCTATCTGCTGATGCTCCTAAATATTTACACGGATATGGTAATGGTATGAACTGTAGAAAACACGGAGTATGTAGTACAAAGTATCAAGCACGAATCAAATAAGAACTAAAATAAGACCATAGGGCTGATTGTCCAACATAATGTGACCAGCTTTTACTAATTTGACAAGTTTCATGAACTAGGAACCGACCATAGTGTCATCTAATGCAAAGAATATGTATTTACAATAAACCAACGATGCACAAATGTCGCTTCTCACAATTTATTCCCCAGAAATATTCTAAATTTCGTACATCAAGTTGCAACCCATATTTAAATATTCATGCTCAATGACCTTGAACAGTGAATTTAAAATGAATGCATGCATCCAGCACTACTTACTGCAATTGTACTCGTCTTCGCCGTTACTGCAATCGTTGTGACCATCACAAAGTAAGGCTATATTTATACAAGAACCATCCCGACACGAGTATTGGCCCCTTTTACAAGTGCATCCTGCCTCATCGCTCTCGTCGTTGCACTCCACCGTTCCGTTGCATCTTGCTTCGGCTTGTACGCACATTCCACTCTTGCATTCATATTCATAAGCCATGCAAACTGTGCCTGCCGTAATAATGCACCATAACCACACAGATACACTGCTAAGGGAGCCACCAGATATATTAGCGAGTTCCCTTACCAATGTTAGCAAAATTGTAATTATTTTATTTTAGACTAATATTAAATTACTAAAGAGTTTAAAAAAAATTCATGATTTTTGAAACATGATCCGAATATTTTACTGTTTTTTCATATTAGTTTCTATGTACTATTACAAAATCTTAATAAAATATCATATTTTTTATTAGGTAGGTAATTCACATCATGCTTATAAATTCAAGTTCTAACTGTGCCTATGGTAAAGCGATCAATATAAGAGGTAGTCTTTCTATGACATATTTTTGCCATATCATATAATAATTATTCAACTGAAACTTTACATTCATAAATCTTTTAATCATGATTTATTATTTGAGTCGCTTGCCATATATGTATGGTTAGAGCTTAAATTGTTATCATGCATATATTTTAGGTATTATTAATAAAATGTCTGGTGTGCTAATAAAACGCTGTGCATTTAAAAAGCTCCGATTTCAGATTTTTCTTATATCACGCCAAAGGGAGACTTTAATTCGCCATCACCTTTCTTCCAATTTTTATTTTAGATGTATACAAAATAAATTTAGATAAGATTCAAACCATAAGTGCAATAGCGCTCATCAGAACGGTCCTGACAGTCATGCGTTCTGTCACAATGTTTGGATTCGGGTATGCAGTGTCCATTATCACACCTGAAGTCGTTTGCGCCACACGCTGGCCGGTAAAAGAAACATTATTATGTTCATATAAATGAATCATTACTTCAAGATAAGAGAGAGAGAGAGACGAACATGAGCAATGTCGACAGAAAAGAAACGGACATAAAAGTACAAAATAATAAATTGTAAATGTATGTGATAGAACCAGTCACCATGAGGATTCATGGAACAAATAGAATGTTGTGAAAAAGATTGTCGTAAAAAAGAATCAGACACAAAATGATAGAGGAAGCCAGGTAGGTAGTGAATAAGAACCCCTTTTTGAAATGATAAACTTACGACAATTCTGTTCATCGGAGTAATCATGCAGCGGACAATCGTACTGGCGGTTGCATCTTAAGTATTCGGGTATTTGATGCCCAGACTTGCATTTAAAGTACCCTCTGGCTGTAAATGCATGCAAAGCTAATCACGTAATTTGAATTTTGAAAAGGTCGTGAGGAGATTTGAAACTAATGCGCTAAACACATCATATCAAGATCACACATGATTTTGGTCGGAACAGGAACTTCTACGTGAAAGTGGGTCTAAAGTGCTGTGCGAAAATTTGTTACGAACAGTGAAAACAATCTTACCGACACAGTTTCTTTCATCTGATCTATCTGTCGGACAGTCCACCCGACCGTCACAACGAAATTTACGTTTGATACAGCTCCCGTGATCGCATTGCCATTGGTCCGGACCGCATGCTTTTTGAAATACACCATTTATTGTACATCGTGTTATCAGTTAGTAAGAGCAGTTTTTATGTGGCTTTATTTAACAATGTTGTCTACTCAGTGACAAGTTACAATGAAAAAATTAGCAGCAATCGCAGTAGTCCGATTGTTCAGACCACTGTTACACATAAGTAGAACTAGTCCGGTGCTGTTTGACAACTGGACTACTACCGTTGCAGTATATTTTTTATTACATTCATTATAAAGTTGACATAATAATTTAGGTGTGAATCAGTACTGCATAATTATTTACTGCATATTTGCCTCCTGATTTGCTATTTTTATTAAAAAAACACTATTTACGAACATATATTTTACGATGAGTAACATAGTTTTAAATATTAATAAAACAATGATATCAATATTTGTTTTTTACATAAAAAAAATATAAATACATGTTAAACCAAACCACATAAAGTTAGTAAGTTACTGTTTAAGCAGGTAGATACATACGGCATCCGATTTCATCGCTTCCATCTTTCTTGCAGTCTTTAAAACCATCACATCTAAGCAGAATAGAGATGCAAGTTCCATCGGAGCATTTAAATCGGCCGGTTTTAGGACATGCCCGGTGTCCAGTCCACGACACCGGCCGGGACACTTACCGTACCGAACATTCCAAAAAGCAGCGTGCGAACAAATTGCATTGTAGAAAATTGACACTCTTTTTTATAAATTGACTGAATCTTTGTAACCGTGCCTACTGGAGCCGTACAGGAAATATTTGGAGTGGGTACCTATATTAACATGTACATTTGTACCTACAGGTTGACTTTCCCTTCGTGAAATATTTTTACAGAACGTTATTTGCTGGTAATATTACAAATATCAGGATTAAGACCCTGTTAAGACCCTGTATCAGACCGCCACGTCTGTCGGTGGCCTGACGGGATGATAAACACGCTGCGACGCGCTCGTTACTCTGCGACTCCCCCCACTCAGTTTAGTAATTTAGTTTGAAGTAAACTGAAAAAAAATCTAAAATTATTTCCATTATTATTACTCACCACCACATCGCTCGTCAGATCCATCCGAACAATCTGAAATATTGTCACATAATCTGCGCCTTTCGATGCAAGTCCCGTCACTTTCACATCGGAATTCACCAGGGCGGCATTCTGTACAACAGACAACGTGCAATGAAACCTCATGTGCAATGAATCTTCTATCACTTATCTAGAATTTACCATAAGTACTGGGAAAATTTCAATAACATTTAAGAGCACTAATTGGCATACGCTACACTTAACTTAACACGAACCCGGAACCACTCCACTGGGATACTCTGACAGTTGAGCTACCTTATAGGTACGACAGATTTACAATCTGTTTTTAACCATCTTACCAGGATTAACATTTACATAGTTAAATAATCAGTTAAAGTGTCGTAATTGTGGTGGTAATGAAGCGGGTTTGGACCCGTCTACAGGCACTTTGACTGTAAAGCTAGGCGACATCACTGAGGTGGTACAGCATGGTACCATCAACGTAAAACATAAAATAATTAATACTAAAATAAAAACGTTAAAGAATGCTGATGTTAGAAGAGGAATTGTAAAAATAGAAAGAAAATATTAAGTATGTATATTATTATAATATTTTATAGATGAACTGTGTGTAATGTTAAAGAACAATATATTAATAAACCTACATTCAAAAAAAACAAACTAAAATTAAAATACGTGATGGAATTCCTCCGCATTCCCAGAGGACTGGCAGCATTACCACGTAAAATGGCAATG
This sequence comes from Pelosia muscerda, assembly GCA_963691645.1. Classification (NCBI taxonomy): domain Eukaryota; kingdom Metazoa; phylum Arthropoda; class Insecta; order Lepidoptera; family Erebidae; genus Pelosia; species Pelosia muscerda. The sequence continues at coordinate 16,573,505 of OY829098.1, read as the reverse complement.
CTAATTCATTTCCTAAAAATAAACCAGCCGTTTGGTCCTAATTTGTAGATAACATTAGGTACACTATTTATCCTATTTTTCGTGATAGGGTACGATATCTAATGACTAGGGTTCAATAATACGTAGTTCAATATACTTTGCCACAAAAATAAATACACGAATCTTTTGACAGGACGCGACGTAGGTACAACCCCGTTCAGAGATGGTTTTTATAACATAATAATTATTAATAATATATTATAATAATAACTTTTATTAGTAAGAAAAGTTACACAGTATAATATTTGTACCAAAGTAAGTGTCTCTTATACAGGACTTAATTTGTACAGAGGCATATAATATAGGTACCTAGTGTGTATTTCTAAATTATATACATCTATTTCAAATGGCTCTGAAATGGGGTAACAGTTGCAGTATAAATTAATCCCCGAAGGACGCAACGTTAGTATAATATAAATGATCAAAAGTACATAATAAATGATAGAATTAATGAAGAAGCAAACACCACCAAAATTATTATTTAGGTGAACGTACTAATTGGGTTTCGAGTGACGATGACTATTTCTATTTTAGACACAGAATAATCAATTATTTTGGTGACATAACTAAATGATTTGTTGATAGATCTACCATTTTAATAACAAAATATATTTCTCGAAAACAATTAATATACATTTCTAATTATTAAGTGAAATAACTTACCGCAGTAAAGTTCGTCCTCTTGATTTGGACAATCGACGATGCGGTCGCATCTTTTGCTTTGTTCAATGCAATTTCCGTTGTCACACCTAAAGTCGTCTGCTCCACAAAGTACTGTTGACAATAAATAAAGTACTATTTTAAAACCCTGAATTGGTATTACTTAGCTCAAACGATTGCAAGTTACGCTACCTAGAACAGAATTATTCAAGCGATATAATTTTTAGCATGGCGTCGTTGTACGTGAAATAACTTCACACGAATTTTTCTTTGTAATTTATCGCTATAAACTGGTGTAGCATCTTTTAATCATCATTCTCTGAACCTTTTCCCAACTCAGTTGGGGTCGGTTGCCAGTTTAACTGTGATGCGACTGTACTTAAGTGGTATAAAAAAAATAATTCAATATTTTCCGTGAAGTGATTGTCATCTGACCTCCACAACCAATGGTCCAATGACCAATGGCAATATCGAAGTTCCAAGTTAGACTGGTATAATGCACATTGTACCATCTTTCAATATCTTTCTTCATTCTTGTATACATGCAGAAAAAATCTTACGCTTATAAAAAAGTGGAAATCATTATTTAGCTATCATTCATCCTACAAAACTAGGTATAGTTATCGCCAAAGTTCATGAATAAAAACCAGTAAGTTCGCATATTTACAACTACTGACTGGGCAACCAAAAAATCAAAAACCGGACTGACTTAGGTATCTAAAAATCTGCAAAGCAATTACAGGAGCTTAGAGCACTTATTTATCTGTTATAAAATGTACTCATGTGACGATATCCCAAATTTTCCTACAGGAGTAACTAACTACCTACGTTAATCAATGTTTAACTTTTATAAAGTTTCCGTTTTGAAGCGATGCAAGTCTGCGGTTGATTATACAAGAGTACTTTACTGTGGAACTATACGACAAGTGTTTGAACAGTAAATTATTATGCTATCTTCTAAGTACTATCAACGCAACTGGCATAGAATAAGTCAATCATTTATAATATGTAATCTGTTTTTTATTTTTTTTATTTTCAATTAAAATACCTTAAATGTGTTAGGATTGTTAGAAATAAGTGAAACGTATAGAATGTGTAAACTGCATATCTCCCCAGTGGAGAGGCGCTACCTTCATTCACTATCTACTAACCCTGGTTATAAGACACTTGGAGATTAATGACTCTTGGTGTCTGTCTCATGACGGCAATAGGCTCCCACCTTATTACAATATTGATATTAAATTATATCGTTCGTGATGTGAAATATAATTATGTTACATTTTGTTATGCAGAGACGAAAGCTCATTAAATTTTACAATAACAAAAGAGTCATCTTTGTGAACGTGATCACGTCTAACAAGTGCGTAAACGCCACGAACATTAGTTAGCATAAATTGACAATAAAAAAGTGAGTAACGTAGTCGCGACAATTTTTTCTACATCTTTTTCTTCTATAAATGTCAGTAGCACCTATGCGTATTTAAAATTCCACCACGGTGCGACACCTCGGGCCTACTACGTGCTCTCTTATGTCTGTATAAATAGGTGAGTATTATGAGTTTAGAGTTTGCGCGTACGCTTGTGAAAATCGCAAACTTTGCCGTTATGTATCGAGTAGACGTGAAGATGTTTAACAGTCTTAAGACGGGCAGCCGCTCCAAATTCATGTAACTTTTTTATTTTTACACAAGTCTTGTGGAACATAACTTTGAATACCTTATGAGGACGTCTGGACTTTGAGGCTAGATTTATTTAGATATAGAATTATGTATTACGTGTGTTATAGATATGAAATATACTGAGATGCATTGCCAAATTAATGTGTCAAGACACTGTGGTGTGGCAACAGTGAACGTGACTGCTACGCACAGGGGGCGCGTATTCAATCCCTGATCAGTGCAATGAATATGACTATTTGCACTGATCTGGTCGTGCCTCGGAGAACACATTAAGACGTCGGTCCCGGTTGTCATACGAACATCTTTGGAAGTCATTACGGGTAGTTAGAGCATCAACTGGAGACTGCGTGCGAGATGGACAGCCGACATACTTAATTATAGTTTTATAATGCTTCGAAATCTAATCTTATATCTAATCTAAATGTATCTGTAAATATCGGGAATCTAATCTAACCGTGTATAAATAAACATCATCACAGAATATCATTATCTAACCATCAAAATACTTTACGTGTATATTGCTATGATAAAATGTTATTATAAAGTCAACGAATTACTCGTCATCTATATTATGTTAATAGTTCGTGTGTAGTTGAAGGTAGGGTTGACTGTACCTACTGCGAAACTTAATGAGTATGAATCTTAATATAAATTATTGTAGGTGGTCCTGATCACCATAGTTTTGGTACTCTCCTCTTTAGGTTTGGGGTCAGACGATAGTCACTACCGTAAGCAGCCAAATTAAAAAAAAATCCGCAAAATCTGGGCTCTGAATCTCGCATATAATCAGGATCATTGTTGACATGATGATAATGACAAGTAAAATAGATGACATATCACTAGTTTTCAGTCAGTTTTACCCATGACAGTGCGAGCGAGTGGACGAGTCGCCTTTGCAAATTGTCGTTCTAAATTCTGTGATTTGTTTTTAATGTATTTGGTAAGGTTAGTTTTATAGTTTTGTAATCTAGGTCTGACTGCTGCCACTTCTGATTACAATCCTATCTATCTATACACATGTCAGGAAACTCAGTAATTAGCTTAAGAATTAAATGTCATTGTCATATAAGTACCACGAAAAATGTAAATAAGCTGTAGAGTTTCTACGTGTTCTAAGTGAGAAATAAGTATATGGCATGGCATATTATATTATTTTATTGAGATATGGGACTCATCATATTGGGAACAACATGATGGGTCCCATATATAAAATAAATAAATAATGTAGGTGGTCAAAATTATTACTATTATTGATTTTAGAAAGCGGCATTATTAAAACGCCCAGGAAAATAATTAATCGGATCACAATTGCTTAAAACAGAATGACTGAAAAGTGATAACCCTACTCGTGAGTATCCCAAGGTTCTCTTAAGCAAGTCTTAACATTTGAAAAAGTGACGTCATAGCCCTGCAATTTAGGTCACGCAGCCGGTCAGGTATGCATTTACATTATTGGACTGATTTATAGCCCACGTTTGGAACCTGAGTAACCAGAGTAGGTACCAACATGTACCTACACAAATCATGAATGATAATCATCATATAAATTATGAAAAATAGTGCAAAGGAGTTCAAATCAACTACCTACATGATGTTTTAATTAAATATCACATTAGATTTTGCTTGATGAACCAATATAGACGTTTTCAACTTGCACAGAGCTACGAGTAAGTATCTCAAAAGATTGTAATAAAAATAAACTTTGTCAATTCATTCACTGTCGTGCGTACATCGTTCATGTAAACCTCAAATTAGGTTTCGTCGACGTTCATACGAGGGTAATAATATTTTATTAAAAGCTTTCAGGAGTATGGGACGTCTCCCAACGCATCACTTCCATAAAGTGATGCTGCACAATTAATCAAATTTCACAATTTTTACGAAGGCACTAATCTTGTAATCTACTCTTGTAATTTATGGAGTCGGTTGTTAGTTTTTAAGAGTTTTTCTTTTAGACGATGCCCACGCAGATTGCAAAATCTCCTAAATAATCAATTTTCTTATATATTTTTTGAATTGTATACAGTTTTCAAATATTACATATGTACATACACATACATATATGATCCCACCTATTTCCCTACTATTTACCTCGGGGTAGGCAGAAGTCAATGAACACCCACATTTCGCCAACCATTGTATTAGGTACCACGTAATAGATGGTGCACTTATTGCCCTATTCCGGGCACTATAGTTGACTCGAGCCATGTATCTGAGGCTGAGACTGGGTAGTAATTATGTGAGGCTGAATATGGGTTGTAATTATCCGTTCATAAATATAGTAGTGTAAACATTAAATGCTACTTTGTAGTTCATAGTACAACTAGTAGGAAGGTATACACTGGAACTCGGAGCAAGTAAGATTAACTTTGTTTAACAGAGTAGCTGTTATGGAAACCTTACTCAAACTTGTAGAGAGCTTTCCAGTCCGTAAATGCCTATTCAAAATTTTGACAAAGATACTCGTATAAAAGAAGAAAGAGGACAGAAAATCTACAGAATTTATTTTATCGTTACTTCATAACTATGTCGAAATTTCAAATTACGTCATTAAATTTTTATAGCATTTGCACGAAGGCGGCGAAACATGTTCTAACTTATATAGAGCACCTACGCTTTGATACCTTTTATACGGAAGTGACAAACAGCTAAAAGTAAATTACCCACTGTCCGCCCTCAAAAGTTCCTGGACACCTTAAGATCTATAATCCTTTGACAGCCGAAGTTTGATTTAATTTAATTTAACTAAAAGTAACAATGGATAATGTTAATAAAATAAACTAGATCGATGTCTTGTTTCTTAATAACAAAATAAGTAAACTCATGCAAGTAGTATCCTAAAGTTAATTGTATTGATAAGTAGATCTATTATCCAGTAGCTTCCAAGACTATAACAGTTGTGTCAATCAATACATGCAATTTTAGTTTCAAATTGTCCAGGAACTTTTGAGACCTACTGTACGTTTCTCTTGATGCGACGGTGAGCGGAGAAAATGGAAAGTATACCCCATGGTCTAATGCAAAGGCAGACTTATTGTATTCCTAGTTGTCGTTGTGCTGTAAGTCTTAACTTATAATAGCCATTTGGTTAGTTCGATAAAATTTCAAATTACCTACTTTTATAACTAGTAATATTTTAGCAAAAAGAAACGAATAATATAGTTGGTAAAGAAATTGCTGATCTATTTTATTATGGTAAGTAGTTAGAGCACATCAGCAAATACCACAAGCAAGTATCAAGGTCAAGTAAGCATTTATAAAGCACGAATACAAGACAGCAATGTCAAAATAATGATGTGGAACTTCAAAATGGATGTGGTATTGGTATGCAAGAATTAACTTCGAAAATAACTCAGTTATACATAAATTAATTTTACTGGAAGATAAATCTAATCCAGACTGGATTAGATGGGGGCCAGAAGGAATTATTATCGTCAGTGATTTTTAATTTGCTTGTCTGAACTGAAATTACACCCCTCACACATTCAAATCAAACGTCTATTTGTTTCATGAATGTTGTCGTCAATATTATTTGCTCATACACTTGAGTGACATTTGGGCTAAGATCATTCATTATCTTTTTATTTATGTTCAATAATATATTATGGTGTCGCTAATGATCACCGAAATTCGTATATTTAAATTAAATTTCATTTTGTTTTATTTTATGTTTCGATAGATGTTTGTATCTCAGCCCAGCGACCATATGGCATCTAAATATTTGAATAAAATGGATATAATAACAGGTATATGAATTACTGATCAAACTACTGTACAATTTTAAATAAATAACTCTGTAAGAGATTAAGTGAGTTATGTGTAAACTCGCCAAACTGAAAACTCGACTAGACCTCCTGATAATACAGGGCTTATTTTTTAACAAATATCAAAAAAAGGAAAGTAGTAAGAGAGGAAGAGGCAGACCAAGAGAAACATTTATGGGACAGATAAAGGAAAAGATCCAAGTCACACCGTATCAGGAGATCAGGATTGGCGGAGAAGAAAGATGAGTGGTCACTATTCCATGGAGAAGAGCGTAGCTCTTAAGTTTAGAGCGAGAGAGAGAGAGCGAACTGAATCGATCTGTTTATATCGATTAACTTCTTGATAATCGAATACAGATTAACTTATCAATCAATTATCTCAGTGTGCAGTAGAAACTTCATAAAGTCTGACTACGCTATAACCACATCGTTGACTCAAATAAACCTGGATACTAAAACACCATATCCAAATAAAAATACTTTACGGCATTATCGTAATAGATCCCAGACAAGGTAGAATCGGCAAATAAATTAAACTGTGTAATAAGTAGTCGCCGGTCTGCACCAGGTACCGGGTAACCCTTATTACAAAATTGTCCCCGAGGGTGATTCGTGAGCGAGCCACTTCTTTGCCCTTTATTATTATTAAAACTTTGATGTTAAGGGTAAGACACACTGATTTTCACGATACAAGGTGCGTTGGTTCAAAATTAGAACTAAGCATTTATTATTTCACATCACACGTATATCTTTCTTAACAACTAAGATAAAATATTAACTACTTTTTATATACTCATAACATTACAAAGTTGAAGATTTTGTACGATCAATTGTGGTGTTTTCAGGAATTGGAAAGCCTGGAAATAAGCAGTTCACTCAAGTTAGCACGTTGAGTGAACAGTTTATTTCAAGCCAATTTCTGTATCTAGACTAAGTAAATGTTTGTAAAAGAACAAAAAGAAGTCTTCTCAGGCCGGGGCCGCATTTTGAACCAATGGTCCATTTGCGCACTAATTTATGCAATATTGTTGAAATTGACGTTTTGAACCACCACACTGGGATGTAAATTAAATGTTACCTGTCTGCTATTATCCCCAATTATGAATGTTACATTTAAGTATATCGATCGATACCGAGAATAAAAAATATGCTACGAGCCTATGACACAGAACGGCACGTTGACTTTGTGTTTGCGCCTTAATCGTTAGGAACTCAAATGACGGAAAATATAGCTTGAATACATGCTCATACACTTCACTTCATGTTCTGATCACAAACAGATATTGTACTGAAAACAATACTGTTTTTACTGTGTATATTTCTTTTATTTTACTGTACCTAACTCTAATTTTTATAATTTGTTTTTGTGACCTTTTTAAACCTTACTGAGTCGCGCGGAGGCAATATATTTTTATAGCACATATTTTACGAATATAGGTTTCAAGATTTCTACATAATCAAGATCAGCATGACTTATAGTGGGATGTCGACTTAACCATGTGAGCCATGCCCTTGCCACATAACATAACAGCTATCTGAAATACAAATAATACTGCGAACATTTTGCCGCACGTAATGAGGTTATTGAAGCATTAAGGCTGAGACTACACTAGACAGCGATTTACGATGCGATAGAGAGAATAGGGCTGGATAAACATAACTTCAATAGAAGACCGTTCACGGTTTGTACATCTTTTTTAATGGCTTTGAAAATTCTATTTAAAAAGCGAATGTTTAGACGGACTTTAACCCGCAACTAGTATTTTTAGAGGAAGAACGCTCTGCCACCTGAGCTGATAGACCTCTCTAAAGCATTGGACATTTTTCTGTATGTCTTAGGAGGTGACGTTATAGCATCTACCGACAATCCCACGAACTATCAGAAACTATGAACGATTTTTTAAGCATCTTTGAACATTCTGTTTTCATTACTCCGGCCAATTAATTTAATCTAATTTTGATACATTTATTTTATGCTCTTGTTCAAATCGATTTGAAATTGGAGAATGTGAACTGGTCAAGGGTTCAAGTTCCGTCAAGACATTCACTTTTTCAATTTAAAGTCGATTTGAAAAAGTTATTATATTAATGCCTCAAAATTTTATGAAATGATTATAAATATTATAATACTATTGTTATTGATATTTTAAAACGGATTCACCTATCAATAAAAAACCAATAACAGTTTACTATAAAATGGAATATAAAAACAAAGATAAAACATTTGCAAGATAGTTTTAGTAGTTTTCTACCAACTATTTTTTATTCATCTCATTCTTTTTCGTTGCCACACATATTTGACATCCAATGATCGTAAACACAGCGACATATTTATATCTTGTTTTGATTTATGTCGTATTTCGCCAATATCGCTATTGCATTAGTATGTAGCGAGCAATGTATTGAACGCGGCACGGCACATATTGTATTATCGTGTTCCAAATCCTCTGTCTACACGTCCTTTGAGAGAACACAATGGCTTTTAATATTATTGCAGATGATGATGATGATATTTCGATGATCATCCTTCGTGTTAGAAATCAATAACATTCGTTATACAATTTCTACTATATAATTTTATAAAGAAGGTAAACTTGTGTGTGTGTGTGTCAAAGTGCCCTAAAACATCTGTTGTTGCATACGCTGCGGAAACTATTGATGATGGAATAAAAGTATGAGAGAGTCAAGCGAAGAGGCGAGTAAACAAAACGTGTAGAGAGCTTAAATTGACAACATTGTGCGATAACCGACTTACACGCGAGCGGAGCCGCGGGCAACAGATAGTTTAAGATATAAAACCTAACTATTTGACCAGACAAACATCTGTTTCTTGCTATTGTAGTGAAGTTGGCTCGGGCCCGAAGAACTTGGTAGAAATCCATTAGCCATTATCTTCTTAGTGTACTCGTATCTACCTGACTCTAATAACCGTTTTTAATTTGGCTATATCCATTCCGGTACCGAATAAACTGACTATGTTACTATTTATCAAAATAAACACATCTCTCCAAAATAGGTGAAGCATAAAATAAATATCTGGATATTTCAACGAATGTAAAATGATTACTTTTTCTTCCGACCTACTGTATACTCAAAGGAGTTAATGACTTTTCAGCAATATAGGAGAGCAAGCGTTCAAACATCGAATGATTGTGATTATGTTTGTTTATGAAAAAAGTCATCTGTATATTTAAACTACTTCAAACACTGACTGGTCTTATTAATGTGTTAGTAGAATATAAGTTCCCAAAAATTGTTGTAATGTAGCGTTTGACACAGGTATATCTTCAGCCTACACTTGTACTCACAGAATTGAAAGACATACCGAGTACATATGCAGCAGTAAATGCTGGAAACCAGTAATCTATACATTAGAAAACTCGATTAGACTAGACCGAGATGTTTTACACTCGATCCTAAGGAATTTCAGTAGCCCGGGTATTATCCATTGCTCAACTTGCTCTGGCCGGTTTCTAATTGCGCCCGTGTCACCTGCCCAGAATAGCTCTAGATGTTCCAACGTTACGGTTACGATGTCCGCTGATGACAACACACACCGCGATTATATCATTTGAGATCGTCATGAACCAGATCATCTAAGTACTTAGTTTTGGAAGATCGATATGTAATTAGAGACCATTTTATAAAGAAAGATTTTTTTGGTAAAGTGTTTTCTGTTATCCAATCATATATCCTATATACGGTCCTTCGTGTTCCTGTTGCATTCACTACTCAAAGGTTTGAAAGTTAATACTTGCAGTGTATTCAAAGTAGTTGTTTTTACTCCTATTGATATTATAATTTTTTGATGTATGAACAATTAGTCTCACTCACTCATCTGAAACAAAGCAATGCAGCATACGTGTGGCTCCATTCAAAATACGTGGTTCTTTAGTAATCCACTCAATAAGAGACATAAGTTATTCCAGAATAGAACGATTTTTGAATGCAGTTTCTGACTATGTAAGTACTTAACAATTTTTGAACCTTTGAACCGAGAACAAGCGTGAATGAACAGTTTTCAAATTTCTATATAAATAACAAAGGTGGTTAACACAAACAACTTGCCCACCCACTGACAAGATGTTTCCGTAGAATATAAACACTTAAACCATCAGAATGTCATTACAGCACTTTGCTTCTATCCACGGAGTTTTAACAATCTTACTTACTGGCATGAACACAACAGTGCTACATATTGGAAGGTTGCAAGTATTCGTACTATTAAAAATAATAATTTTATATAAATATCATACCCTGGGACATATTACACATCTCATAGATGAACTAAACTAAGAAAAATTTGTTATATAGGTTCCAGAATACAAAGATAGGCAAAACATTAAATACTTTTTTAAAACACCTACAAACAAATGTTATAAGCTCATAGACATCGTTCAACTTTGGTATCTAACAAGCAAAATATTTTCATAGACGACCTCAGTGGCGTGGCGGTAGTGAACGCGACTGCAACGCTGGAGGCGTGCGTTCGATTCCCGCTCAATGCAAATATTTGTGTACATGCATTGGTTTGGGTGTTTCTATGTAATATGTATGTATTTACAAAAAAAAGTATCTAAGTATGTTTATCCGCATAATACAAGGTAGTTAAACTATGCTTACCATGGGTCTAGGTGGCGTTGTGTAGATTGTCCTAGAATATTTATTTATTATTAATCAACACCTACTCAAATAATAATTTAGCGAAATTTGTCAACTTTGGTCATACAAACTACTGAACAGTAAAAACTACATAGAATAAATGTGACACGAACTGACACATACAACCAGTAATAATATTTTGCATTTCTAGTAAACAATAAAATGGTCTTGAATGATCGTATTTATATACTGCCTTCAATAACAAATTATCTCGAATTATACGTAATACATAACGAAAACATAGCATAACAAAATAGAGTTTTTTACTTTATCCTAAATAAAAAGTATTTATGACGTCTCGATCATACTTTGAATTGAATAAACTTGAATATTTGCGAAAAAGTTTAGGCGTATGTCAGTGAATACTAAGAAAGTTATTTAAAACTTTAACTTCTGACAACAAAGTTCATATTGTCGACTGAGTCCTTCGTTGCGTAAAAACGCATAGCAAATGGCCCGCGTACCCCGCTTACTTCACACTTCCACTTTTTATGTTTCCATTAAACTAACAATAATAAGTCTTGTCATTAATTTATTTATTTTAGGGTTATCTCTAGCAAACGCTGAGCTATTAAAATAATTTTTAGACGTTTTTAAAGAATGGATATGCAAATCAAGTCTAAGAGCAAATATGTAAATAGCGGCTAATGGATATATTATGGTGAGACCCGAGTGCACTTTTATTCATCCCAAATTTTTATTATACGACTCTTTTGGGTTCACGGAAGATTAACCAGCAGACGCTCCAGATATTTATATTACACTGGCAGTATTTTGCTGAAATAAAATTAAACAAACTGTGAACATATTATTATAGATAATGTTTCATTATAGTACAATTTATTATGTTACCACGCTTCAAACAACTGAATCGATCTGCCAGTTTTAGTTCTGAGAATATTTTTAACTGGTTTAAAATCGCAATTTTTTTCTTTCTAAATACATATTCTAATGCAAATTACACAATGCCATCTAGGCACATGGTAAGTATATTAAGCTATGGTTACCATGTGCCTAGATGGCATTGTGTAATTTGTACTAGTTAATAGTTTGTGTTATGGGTTCTAGAATGCGGATTAATATACTCAGATACATTTTTTATGTAAATACATACACATTGTGCACAGAAACATCCAGACCAATATGAATATTCATAGAGTCATGCACACAAATATTTTGCACCGAACGGGAATTGAACCGCGCATCCAGCGTAGCAGTAGCGTTCACTACCGCCACGCCACGGAGGTCGTCTATGAAAATATTTTGCTTGTAAGATCCCAAAGTTGAAAGATATCTACAGACTAAAGATACTTCAGCAGAGTAAAAAAAACACTCAAAACCTAACATGCTTATCTTTCAGACTATGTAACAATATTCCAACGTATGTACTGAAAATCAATTCGGTTATTGAGCATAATAGCCAACGTACTTGCTCTACCGAACGAAAGGTTACTTTATAATATGTATTTTCTGTCGATAAATCCAAGACGGAGTCCATCCTCATAATGAAATAAGTATTAAAAAGCGTGTTGACATACGATCAAATCGAAACGTCAGTGATTAAGGTCATATGAAAGTAGTGACAAAACAACGTATCCAACCAAATCTCTATTTGACCGACAGTCCATATCCGTCGAGCTTCCTTCGTGTACACATATAATAGGATTAAGTTTGCCCCCATGTTTTGCATATTTCATTTATCGGCATTGTGTACCCTAACGATGTACAAATGTGTCTTTATGAAGTCCCACGTTTGAGGCAATCTTCATAATTGAGTCCAGTGATACCAAAAATGTATTGTTAGGGGGTCATTACCCTGCACAGCACATTTCGTTGGACAACAATAGGACGTTGAAAGCCGTGTCTTTTGAGAATTAGCTAAGAGTTAACAGTGATGCAGTTCATAAATATACCACAAGTTGCTAATATTAACCGCTTCTAATGGATACCATTTAACAATACAGCTCAGCATAATATATATTATTTATATGCAAAACCAATAGGTAGTTACTTATTTTCGTCTCCAAAAATATACTTATCTATAAATATAAATAACTAGCTGTTGCCCGCGGCTCCGCTCGCGTGGATGTCGATTATCGCTACTTTTCCTTGCTGTTGATATTAGCGCCAATGTATAGAAATTTACCGGATCGATTGATATTTATGATTATTACTCTGCTCCCTTGAATGGTAGCGTGATGATATATAGCCTATGTTACTCCTAGATATTGTAGTTTTTTAGGGGTGAAAGAATTATTGAAATCGGTCCAGTAGTTTCGGAGCCTATTCGTTACAAACAAATAAACAAACAAATCTTTTCTCTTTATAATTTTAGTTTAGAATATTCCCTCCAGTTATAAATAGCAGCCTTAGAAGTTTGGGCCAGGAAAAGGTACCCAGTTGAAATAATTGATAGGTGTACACAAGTTTAAACTCTTCTAGCATAACTAAATTTTATAAGGTACAGGCACGAGTTGTGTCTTTTGAGGATAGCAATGGGGTGCAACACAGATCAGTTAAAGGAAGTTTACCTCCTTGATTGATTTTTGGGTGCAAAAGTGGAGGACGAGCTCAAATCTACCAATCATAGAGTATATGAAAACAATCCGTGTGACCCAGGGCCCCGTTTCTTTCGCAACTTAGGTTCAAGATCCGCGCCGATAGGTGTACTTACGTGTGGTTTTATAACGCAATTAAGTGAGTTTGTATCTTTTTACGCGTTATCTAGATTTTTGATATTCTATCGACAGTCTGCTGAAAGGAATTTAATACAGAAATGCCTAAGAAGTACCGTAGTACTAGTTTCTATTGAATCACTCAGTTAGATGCTCGTATTTTGATCATATATATGCAAACAGTTTTTCCGTTTTAAACGTAAAATAGATGCGAGCTCTATCAAAAAAATGCTATTCAATGATACGATAGAATATTCTATATACTTTATTAATACCAGTGTTGTTGTGTTGGTTAACGTTACGAACGTTATTGTTGTATCTGTGTTTTGCATATCATCCAGCTTACTAAGGGCGTGTTTAATCATAGCTTACTGTCGCGCTTGACCCTAAAGCGACATAGCACCACGAACTGTTAGACAATGCTAGTCACAATACTCACGATATTTTTATATTTAGAATATTTATCTACTTACTTTAAGTATTTTTTAAAAAAACGTTTAAAGGTATATTTAAAATTAAGTTTTCACTTATCTTAGTGTGATACTTAAAAAAATCAAGTCAAAGTTTTTAGAAGAGTAGAAATGCGATATCTCTGTTTTTTTTTACCTAGATTCATAACATTGCAGTGAATTCGGTGAAGGAATAAATACAGGTTTAAAATGAAACCTTTGAGAATGCCGCAAGGCGAAACCGGTTAGGTAATAGTTATTTGTGCAACAAGAGAGCAAAACTGTTTTTTGCTGCGAGTGCTGAATTTGAATCCTGAGCGTAGTGAGGGATTCAAATGCACGAGATGCAAATAATTTTGCTCTCGTGTGGCACACATTACTTTTCACTTCAGCAGCGAGAACACATAAGAAATATTACTTAGAAGATAATGCAACACTTATTAACAGAACAGAACACCTATTATTAATTAAAATAATGCTGAAAATTTTAAAAGTTAATAATTGTTCTAATTACTTATTGCTGTTCTGCAAATTTAAAGTTGAAAGTTAAACGTTAAATTTTATACCCGTTATTTTTAAGGTGTGTTCAGAAACAGCGTACGTGACATTTTATTTTTCAAATGTTGATAATAATAATCATTATAAATACTTATGCATTACTTATTTTGGTATTCAATAACATAACATAATTAATAAATAATGTAAATAAAATACATGGTTATTCTTTTACAAATATCTTTCAAATTTAGAATTTCGAAATAGGACCTTTGACGTGCCATGAATTGTGTTTGTCACTCGAACTTTTTTATGGACGGTCAAGAGACAGAGTGCAGTGTATGTAATTCGAAAGTAGTTCGCGGAACAATTCTTTTTGAATCTATGGTTGGCACTCTTTACTGAAAATTAAAAAAAAAATAATTAAAAAGCTACTTTGTCTCACTGAGTGAGCAAAATCGCATTTTGCACACTGTTTTTACGCAGCAAAACTCACTTGTTTGAGCTGCTGCGGTGAAAAATAATAAATACAGTGCAGAAGTACAAGTGTGTTATCAATAATGTATGAAAATAAGTTACACCAAGTGCCGTCAATCAACAGAAAAAATAATTAAAATGAAGACTTTGTACGGGAATAAAAAGCGCTGATAAAAGTAGGTGTTAAATCATTTTTTTTATTCAAAATCACTCATATTACATACATACAAACATGACTATTTTATATAATGCTACAACATGGGTATATTTAAGCGTAAATGCGCTTAATTAATTTAATTTAATTTCTAGTAAATATTTCAAATGTTGGACATTCCTTAACTTTCTTAGCTCTGTCTATTAGTATGAAGTCCCGTAGAGGCGGGGCATAATCAACGCGGTCTCGCCAATGCCCAACAAAACAATAATAATTGTGCCGTTACTGTTTCAATGGCCTCTCTGTGATTGTCCTCCGAAAGGAACATCTTTTCAAATGATTTTTTTATTACTTCGCATAAAGAACAAGTAAATGATATTAATATAAAACTGTGGCCATATGGCGAATAGAGCACTTAAGCAACAAGGTTTGTTTGGTTTTGTATGAAGACTAAAAAACTGATGAAGATGAACTAGATGAACACTGTAAATCACATTATTCTTGAACATATCTGATCTTTTTATTTTAGGGAAGTGTAATAAATATTCAGCTACATAAATGAGCCTTGATACGCTGATCCTTGCATAATATGACTTCTTAATAATAAAACATAATAGTCCTGATGAATAATTGTGTCATATTATTATGTATGAAATAAGTTTATTGTATAGTTCGCTTAATACCTGTATGTGTAGCCTTAGTCATAGTCTGAAGCAGACTAGGTGACTTTTGATTGAAATTAAATAGTCCATCATTCCCTGAACCTTTTTCCCAACTCAGTTGGGGTCGGCTTTCCAGTCTAACTGTGATGCGGCTGAACTTCGATATTTTTCGCGAAGCGACTGCCATCTGACCTCCACAACCAATGGTCTAATGACCAATGGCGATATCGAAGTTCCAAGTTAGGCTGGTTGGACTTTTGAGGGCTCCAACTACCCGTAACGACTGCCATAGATGTTTGTATGGCAACCGGGACCGACGGCTTAACGTGCTCTCCGAGGCACTTATAAACCTGCGATAAATACACACATAACTTCTAAAAGCATCGAAAAGTCATTGGTGTGTGCCATGGTAAACCTGGGATCGAACTCGAGACCTCGTCTCAGCAGTCCATTACCCATACCACTAGGCTACCGCGGCTTATTTTTGGGATTGAAATTAAATAGTAAGCATTAATAAGTCCGTTTACGCGGCAATAGAGTAGGTATAGAACATCGATATTTTAAACGATATACCTATTTATATTTTCATTCAAAATTTTGTTTCGGCTAAGGAAAAAAATATAACTCCCATTGTTTCCTAACATCACGCTCAGGCCCCAGGCTTCGCCTATGCCGACCTCTATCGGATGGCGCACGTCGATTAATAGATATACGGCATTCATTAACTCTAAATGACCTGTGGGCATTTGACAGATAAAATTGTGGTTAATTCATGTGAAGTGAGTGCTTTGAAGTAAAAAATATTTTTAGCCTCGTTGAAACCTTTTTGTGAAGTAAACATCTATTACTTTTTAAACAGATTGTATTAAACAGATGTAGTCAGAATAGTGGGAGAAGATAGGTATTCTTAATGCCTTTATGTGTGGCTACAGTTTTAACAGCGACAAAATCTCATTTCTTGAAAATGTTCAGAGATCTTTTATCGCTTCTGACAATAATTATGCAACATCCCTGACCTACATGTGTTCATCTTGAATTTCCAATAAACTATGTTAATACACTTTTAACCCCGTTTCAGCGGCAATTAATTCATTATTATTGTATCGCGAATATAATTTTGACTAAACCTCCTTCATTCGGTGACATATACTTACTGATTTACTTTCTACATTGTTATACCGCTTCTGTAGCAGACAAGCACACTGTAATGTTACCTTTGAATGTCGGTGAAAATACCTATTAATTAATATACAAGGTATATTTTAGTAAGCCTCTGCGACGTGAAGGTAGTGAATGAGGTTTCTAAGCAGGAGGCGCGGATTCGATCCTCACGCAATAATACACATATTCTATTTTTATTTGTTTGTTTTGAATATGGCTATTTGCACTGGTCGGTCCCGGTTGTCATACAGACAGTTATGGCAGTCGTTACGGGTAATTAAAGCCCTATAAAGTTCAACAACTGGTCTAGTTAGCCACTTCTTCAATATTGCCTATACTTATAGGTTGTGAAAGCCAGATGGCAATCGCTTATCGCCGATCGCTTATGAGTTACACAAGAGGTTATCTAATTAGAAAATTGGAATCACAGTTCACAGCGAGGTAATATAATGTAATCGGCCAGAAGAAGTTATCGAGGATGATCTTATAGTCTACATAACTGACTAATATCTATGTACTTACAAGCTAAAGAAAAAACATTCTACTTGTTTGACTGACTTATCTATGTTCCAGCCTACAGTAACAAAATATTCATTGACAGTTATTATAATCATATTCCATAGAACGCAACTAATTATGTAGAGAATTATATTATGTTACCCATTGCTTAGTAAGTATATCGCAAAACAATAGACAGGTATATCTGGCAGTTAACAGTTAAATTCAAATTAAATAATTTAGTATGTTAAAAAAGAAATCTAAAACCGTAACTTTGCGGTATTTATCTCACTAAAAGCATCTATATCTGTTTCAGTCTGTCCTTTTATTTATGTGCTCTAAATTTTACGTCAGCGTCCTATAAGAGTTCTATAATAAGTAGGAGTAGCTCCTCATTTTTGTTGCAGGTGGTTATAAAAATATTAACCAATGTACCTATCCCAGGCCGATTTCACTATTTCACTCAATGAACCTTTCGTGAACTTTCACTCTTGTTTCTGGGTGGTTATTGAAAAACCACGAAAGCTAATGCAGGAGCTCTGCCCCGATCCCACACATGACAATAAAAATGAGTACAAAATATGTTTATAACTAATAATTATGACTTCCGGTGATTAGGAGTTTTGATTGTTAGTACCTACAAGAAAATTTGTGACAATAAACATATATAAAAAATATATTTATGACTAATAATATTATGACTTCTAATGATAAGGAGTTTCGGTTGTCAGGACTTTAAAAAATATGATAAGTGGTCATCATGACTTAGAATGTTATGGCAAAAGTTTTCGGGCTTTCGAAATTAGAACTTAAAATTCATGCATGAATAGTTACAGCCATTTTTAATACTTAAAGGACATTGTCCAACGTGTATAAGCACTTGGCCTGATATGGACAGATAATAATTGGGCAAATATGATACAGGTTTGGTAGTTCATACTAGTAAGAAATAAAATAACATCATATGGTTGTATCAGAATTTATCATTCATATTATATA
This sequence comes from Pelosia muscerda, assembly GCA_963691645.1. Classification (NCBI taxonomy): domain Eukaryota; kingdom Metazoa; phylum Arthropoda; class Insecta; order Lepidoptera; family Erebidae; genus Pelosia; species Pelosia muscerda. The sequence goes on along the minus strand of OY829098.1, from coordinate 16,555,131 downwards.
TTGACCATAACATTTAGTCAATTTTTGATAATTTAACATAGCTGTATTCATTATTTCTTTATTATTCGGATTCATGAGTTATTAAAACATTACCCAGGAATTAGGCAAGTGGATTTACATTATCTTGGTACCGTGCCCAGCTCAAAAACCAAATTAACAATAATCATGACAAGAGCGCAGCAACCTACTTACTGTTCTTCGTCTGACAATACAATTACAGCAGAAAACATTTTACATAGCACTTGCGGTGCAATCTATTGCCCTATAACAGATGCCAACTCTTGCGAACGGAGGTCATGTCTTCGTCTTTGGGATAAGTCGATGCCACAATTCACACATTGTCTCATCGTGGGATCTGTTCCCTTAATCGTGCCAGTATTATCGTTATGAACGGGTTTAAAGTCAGCAGGCTCGCCAGGCTCGGTGATGAATGATTTATCCGGGTTCATTTTCCAATACAAATAGAATAAAATCGGCTTTCACGAGAAATAGAATAATGTATTTACAAATCAAGATGACAAGCGAATGACATTTTTATAATGGATTTCTTTCCAGTTGCCATATTACAAACACAAACTCAATCGATTAAAAATAAGTACGATTTTGAATCGTGTAGAAACAGTTTTTTATTCCATTATTATAAAACTATGATAAAAAACGAGACCATATTAATATATTGTTAATGTTTACTACTTTTTCGTATCTATATCTACTATTACACAATAAATATCTCCAATGTACTGAACATTGGCAGTATTAAACAACATTATATTAACTTTTTTTTAAATTCCTGTATGTTTGCCTGTTTGGTTGTGGATCTGTGATGAACCCAAAAACCGCTTTGTAGAAAGGAAGTCTTTTCTAACAAAAAAAACTTCTAGCGATCAAATACTTCTAAATAATACTTCTATAAGTGATATCAATGTCGAACGAATGGATATTTTATATTTAAGTTATATCTTATTATGTCCTGGCAACTATTTATTTACTTTAGTAATATTTATTTTTACATTCACTACTTATTTAGTTTAGGTTGACTGTAGAGAATACCTACTTATAGCATTAAGCCCGCCTATATTCCTACTTACTTGTGCATGAAGTCTAATAAATAAATAAATGAGCTCATTATTAACCGAGTATAATACATAATTACTGACATATCTCTACGATTTCGTAGTCGTTCTTAAAAATCTTATGTTTGATCGTTGAGTAGAACCGACTTCCACGCGAGCGGAAGGCTATTATAATATGAAAATCCTTCACCAGTTATCACATCGAATCAGTTCACGTTCGCATTCGAGTCACAGTCGACGCGTACTCAATATCATTTAGTTTATGTATCTTTTTTTTAAGTATCAATTAGTCATAGGTTTCAAATCAATACCTAAGTATATCAAGTCAATCTATCAATTCCTTATGAAACTCTGGTGTCCCATACATTACTCTGTATCGATATATTCATATGTCTCAAATAAAAAATCGATTATGTTCTTTAGTATAACTGGCAACATTTTAGCATTAGGGAAAAGAGAAAGATGGTGCCAAGTGTAAAGTAATAATATTTCCGTGAGCTAATTGAGTAAATACTAATTATTTCAAGATGTATCTTGATACTCCAAGAAATCATTATTAGTTCGTTAAAAATTAAACATGATTATTGATCAATAGCTACATTTGCGGACATCGTGTCCATGGAAGGCCAGTTTTGGATATAGTCCTTTGATATAGGTCTTGTGATTTTGGAATCACTTACCTATCTTGTTCTAGTTATATAACTTGCAAATAATAACATTATTTCTAGCTTTGGTAGTCGCACAGTATATTATGTAACACTGACATTGCCACCAAAATTGCTGTTTATGATTTGGGTCCCTAACCCAAATCATTTACATCGGCTCTTTGTTACTGTTCGTTGAAAGAACGTTCATACAAATAATGCACGAACAGCTACGGTACATTTACGAAAAAAATTGGCAGTAGGTACAAACAATAAGTTTAACATTGTATTACTTTGAAATTAATATCCCTGGAATCATCTCTTGAATTAGATGCTTTAATAAATACTCAAACTTAGATTATTTGTCTATATTGCGATAGAATTCGTTAGAAATGGTTTCATTTCAATGCGTGATCATCGCATAAACTTCAAATAATAGTACACAAAACTTCGACTAAGTACCTTTCTACCATTTCTGAAGTTGTTTACATGCTTACGTATCGCACTTAACCTATTTATTTATATTAAATCGAGAATATAATTATTTGCTATTAATACTTACGTCTGATGTACTGTGGTTGAACTTCAGGTATGATTACTGCGGCCATGAAGAGGGGCACCCACGCCCCGGCGAGAAATCTCATTTTATGAGAAATTGGGAATTTTCATCTGTATTTAACTGTTATTGTATATATCCGGAAACTACAAAAAAAATGTCCGGTCGATATTTTTACTTCAATGATTCTAATGCTTTTCAAGCACCACACACACAGAGAGGCTAGTTCATTATTTATTAACACTGGTAAACCCTTAAATTGGCACCGCCGACGCACCGAACACTTGATACGTGACAATTCACCGCAAATTCGAAGCTATATACCTACATATTGTCGATTGGTGACTGATGTTTTGGAAGTAAAAGGTGACGCTGACATGAAAATAATTTATTATTCTTTTTTTGGCGACTTACTACGTCGGGAAGGGACGACATGTGGAAAGCAAATGGCTCGTAAGTTACAAAACCAGAAAATGAAGATCCTGTTCTTTACTTTACCACGCGTCTTACAGTTCATGATTTGAGAACACTTTCAAGTTATATTAAAGGTATTTAGTTTCATAATAGGTATTCAAACACTTACTGAATATCGAAAATTGTAATCTATCTATACTATTACATAATTGTAAAAAGTTTATGTTTATCCGCGACGGACGCAAAAAGTACTGAACGGATTTCGATGCGGTTTCTTTTTTATTGTAGGGGTTTGGTTCAACTTAAAATTTTGCGTTTGTTTGATTGTAATCGGTTAAGTAGAACCTAATAATAGATTAATAATAATAGAATTTAAGTTGCACAGATGACGCTTAACCACGGTCAAAGGCTAGTATACAGATACATTCACTATTATCAGGTAAATATTATTTTCAAAAGTTTACTATCACAGTTACACTGAAAAGTAAACATTAAGAAACTCCAAATGAAGTATAATAAAATTTGTTGTAATTGTGAGTTAACGTATGTTTTGTTAGATTACAAATTAAGTACAAACTAAAAAAAAAATGTACTTATCTACTGATGTTTGTCATTTTAGAAAGATATTTTTGCAAGAATCGCATAAGTGTCTAGATTGTTTTAAATATATCTATAGTTAAAACATTTGACCGTCGCGTGGATGTCAATACACTCACAACAAACAAATTTGCAATGAAGTTTACTTCAGTTTACTTATCTCTTGCCAAAATAGAACACAATTATTTTCGGATAGTTTCTCTATAACTACTATAGCATAATAAATTAAAAGTACCTAGTATTGAGAGCTTTATCCGCTAGAAGATAAAGTCAATTTAATTTAGAACATCGTGTGCATTAAGTTTGTGAGTTCAAAAAATCATTAAACCTATGTACTTTTACCTCCATGGTGCCGAATTTATGACACAATTTTTTTAATTTGTTAAAAACTCATACTTGAAACCTCTTTGGTGTACTTTTTTTTTTTAAATTAGCTTTGCGCGCCATTTTCTTTTTGTATTTAATCATTTCCTCACTGAGGTGGAATGAAAAGTTTCGTGCAGCTGGACTCGAGTGCAAAGATTTTTCCCGACGTGCTCTTTTAATTTCCTCGCTAACGCACAGGACTCTTATTTTTAGAATCCTTGTCTTGTTCGGTCAACAAAATTGAGCCATGTTAAAAAGCAACTTTACACTCTTGTATACAAATAACTATTTTGGATTTGTAATGGACGCAAAAGCTGCCCAACGGATAGATCAGAATCAAAATTTTACTTTAGTTACTGAGTAGAGTTAATTAGGTACTTTTCATTGTTATAGTAGTACCGGAGATATGATCAAAAGTCACTATAACCGACATCCACGGGGCTGGTACCGCTGGCAACTAACAGCTATAAAACTAGCAGTATATAAAACTTAATGAAAAAGTGCAACTATAATTCAGTTAGCAAAGCTTTTTCATTCGTGGCTGCGTGTAGAGACGATTCAGATGATACTTGGCGTTGTGTTGATTGAACACGCTTGGCTGTGCTGTTCTCATCTGTCAGGGTGACAGCGGTCATTAGTTTATAAAAGTTTGTTTTTATTGCACTTGATGACTGACGGCCAGGTGACATTATGTCCGATTAAGCACGGTGTCTGGAGCAGCGAGCTACCCACTGGCTGTAGCGATGAGATCATTGTTTGATGGTACTATTAAAAATGGTCATTTCTTGAGCAACTAACTATACTATTACAACACTCACGTTTCGTTACGGTCCACACGTTATTCAATTTGGCTCAAGCGATAAATTAGTTTTATTGTGAAGAACTGTGTTTATATATTTTTTATTACTAAGTCGTAGACCGCCCTTTGGTAAACTATTACCGGAGATGTCTTATTTAACTTCCTCTAAAAAGTTTTCAAATAGAATACATGTATTTCCAAGTATATGATCATACGGCAACGCTTTTGAAACGCAGTGTTTTTTTCGAGCAGTGTTGCATTTTAAGTTATGAGTGTAGGCCGTTTGGCGTATGGCCTAGGCTTAAGTACATCAACTGCAGCATTTTTTTGGTCTTGCGTGTGAGAGTAATTAAGTAGTTAAAATATTAACTTATTATTTTAAATATTGACGCTGGTGTTTTGTGCTAGATTCCCCTGTGTACTAATTACAGGATAGGTGAATCATCGATAGTTTTATTTATGCGCCTAAGTAAACAAATCTTATTATAGAGTTTATGATCAGATGAATACAGATCATCGGCATCGTTAAGAACCGTGATCTATTTTCGTTTTCGGTTTACTAGTTTACGTGATAATGTAATAAAAGTTAATGTAATAACTGTGTTTGTAACTCAAAACTCTGCTTTTTTCACGAGAAACGTTTTATTATTATTATTTTAAGTTTATAATTTTTTCACTGATGACTTTATGATCACATAGATGTTATGAAAGACATAGTTTGATGATTTAGCCTATTTTATAATTTACAAAACCTATAGTTACTGTTACGACCATAATATGTCACTAAGCACGACTATTAAGACAGCGCGACAGTCGTGAGTTTAAAATACAACTTTGCGGGTCATAAAAACATTTCAATTAAAAGGAAAAAGAAAGAAGAAACTCAAAATTATAGTTGTAACCAAATTTTACGGTACAACAAGATAAGAATGACTCCAGCTTTCTAGCTGTACAATATTGTCAAATATTTTGGTGTTAGTTTTTAGACTTTAGTAGTATCATAATAGATCGAATAGGGTGAGGGGTCGATCCCTGCTTAGCGCAAATATTTGTATGCAAGAATATGGCTAGGTATTTGCATTGCCTTGGAGAGCACGTTAAATCGTCGGTTTCGGTTATCATACAAATATTTATGGTAGTCGTTACGGATAGTTGAAGTCCTAAAAAGTCCTCCAACTGATCTAACCACAATGTTTCGATATTATCAATGGGTTGTGGACGTCATATGGCTGTCGTGTAACGGAAAATATTGAAAGTCAGCCGCAAAAAGTAAGACCGTGCGGTCTCTAGACTCCGAGGTGAAGAATACAGCTGCGAATGGTATTAACCCTAGAACGAATATGCAAAATCAAATATGATGCCTAGTGTTTACAATATATCTGATTGACATCAATTATGGTTCATATGCCATCGGTTGAAATTTATAGCCATCAAGCGCTTCGCAGAAGAACTTGAGCTGAGTATTTATTATTTATTTGTTTCGGTTACCAATAAGTTTCGATAGTGATGTCATTCGTCAGGACTGACTGTATTTGAATCAACACGCCGAATCTACGGATCATTTAGTCGACGTGTTGTGTACACAAACGGCCTACGCAAGGCGGTAATGCTAACACTTAGTAAAATTTTTCAAAACCATACCATATACCGTTATTGTTATCTATAACTGATATCCCATATTTTAAATTTGGTTCAATCCCCGCTCAGTGCAAAAAGTTGTATGTATGAATATGGCTGTTCGTGCCTCGGAGAGCACGTTAAGCCGTCGGTCCCGGTTGCCATACAAACATCTATGGCAGTCGTTACGGGTAGTTGGAGCCCTCGAAAGTCCAACCAGTCTAACTTGGAACTTAGATATCACCAATGGTCATTGGACCATTGGTTGTGGAGGTCAGATGGCAGTCGCTTAGAAAAGCCTAGTAGTATGGGTAATGGACTGCTGAGACGAGGTCTCGGGTTCGATCTCAGGTTTTACCATGGCACACACCAATGACTTTTCGATGCTTTTCAAAGTTATGTGTGTATTTTTCACAGTTTTATAAGTGCCCAGTTAATAGCAATAGTCTCGCCACCTATTACATTGGGACCTAAACATAAACTCGCGAACTTCCTACATCAGTAGTTAATTCAACAAAAGATCATTAAACTATTCCAAGGCTATTGTTACAACGCAATTATCCCAAATTGATTAAAAAAAGATTAGCAGATACGTTTTATTCAACGCTGTACCTAATTACGTAGAATTCTATTAGTATTCATATCACTAAAATTACAAAAAGCGAACTGGTTTTAAACTGCCATTCTCATAATAACGATTTATTATCCACGCTGTGTTCGCGATTTAGATATCTGTCCAACATTTACGAAAATAAATATAAATTCGTGTTCAAAAATGGAGTGAGGGCGAGGTAAAAGGGTGAGCCTGTAACCTCGATCCTCGAACCTTCGATGGAGCCCAAAAAAACAGGTTTTTCCTGCATGGTTACTTCGAAGCAAGTAGGAAAAGAACCCGCTCAACCTCTATCGCAGGCTCCTACTAGATATAGGACTCTTCCATTATTGGGACGCTTTGGCCTACTGTTTCCACACTGGCCTGATGGGTTGGTACAGGGTTTTAATTTAATTTTTGCTTTTCTTACAGACATATTGTCTGTGTATCTTACTGTTTGTCGACTCTTACGATGCTCTTTGATATGGAGTGGCGATGTTATTTCTCCGTCACCCCAGACTCCAACAACTCTGACTTAACAGTCAAACCCTCTATCACTACATCTCAGAGGTCAACATAGTTTAATTAAAGTATCATATGTGAATACATACTTATTAATTATCTGTTTTCATATGTTTTCTTACTCGTATCTTTGCTAATAACTACGATGATGGCAATTTTGTATTGTTACATGTGGCTACCAGCCTACCATGCCTTAAATTCCATCAAATGACTTTGTAAAAACATTTTTAATCAGTTCGCTCTGTGTAGGTTGCCCATCCGATTCTAAAAAAATAAAGGTTGTTGTGCTCCCACGCATACGTCAACCGACTATTTTGTTTATGTTTGAGTTACTGTAAGAGTCAACCTTAAATAACTCGTTCATTGTGAATTATTTATAATTCGGGTCACATTTGTCTTTTGTATTTTAAGTGGTATCTTCATTGAGTGGTATTTGTTTCTTTATCATGAAAGTATTTGTCATCACATAAGATGTGCGTCATATCAAATTTGGTAGCTACCAAGTAGGCTACGTTTTAGATACTAAATAATGATATACGTAGTACAAAGTATTTGTAATTAAGTTAAATGATACTCGTAGGTACGAGTATCATTAACGACAGTGAAATGCCAGCGATATCCTTGTATTCTTCACGTACGTACTTACAGTCTTACAATCTTTCTCGTAGCGTCATCTTTGTTGAAAACTGAGTGAAATGGTTACACAAGGCTTATATAGCTATTTTACATAATGATTCCATCTACTAAGCTGTAATTAGTGGGTCATCAGGTATGTTATCAGATTGATAAGCACAAATCCTTAACAACCTTGAAAGTACCGCGGCTTCTCTCTTATCTCATTATTAGTTTCCTGTGGTAGATTCATGTTGATAACATTAGGCACATAGTTGAAAACAGTACTTAATATATTTTCAGTGTCTACACTCAAGTGTCACATTATAAGTATCTAACAATCATAACTATGCCAAGTAGGTACTTGACTTGTGACAGTAGGTATGAAGCCCTTCAGAATTCTTTGGTCGGGATTGTGCCGGATTGATGAACTGAAAAGGTTCTGAAGGTTCTGCTATAGTCTACGGCCTACAGTATTCACTCCCGTAAAAGTCAAGATTAAACGTATGGGGAGCTTGCTGCTAGGCTACTTTTTAAGGAATTTGATAAGGCAACTTGCTTCACCAAGCTAATCTTCAACGCCACGAGCCATGAATCGATAGGTAGGCAAGTGTATCTACACATAATTAGGATAACAATATAAACATGAGTTGCGTGCCAGAGAATACAGGCATAGTTGCTTATTTAATACGACTCCGGTATCATAAAGTATGACACAAATCCTCCCAAGTAATAACTTTAATATATAGTGGTAAAAGGCATATAAATTTAACAAGAAACTATAGTCAAGTAGTACCAAGTAAATATATTCGCCATTTGTTGTCAATTACAGACCATATACCTAATCCATGGTTTCACACGACAGTTGCAACGCAAAATGTCATAGTAAGTAAATGTAATAATCAATATTATACTCTATCACGAATGGGGTTGACTTTTTTTATTTCGTAACTGACATCGCATGATCGTTAGCAGAGGAAATCATTTCACTGTTCTGTGTTTGCCAAAACTGTCAAAAAATTACAAATGCTGTCATTTGACGTTTAATAGTAGCGTCGTACAATGATTGATTCTCTTCTGTTTTACAGTGCGAAGTGTATCCAAAGAGAATAATAATTTAAATAATCCCTGGCATGAATACCCTGAAAAAGTAAAAAATATAAAAAAATTCAACCGTTGTCGTATCGGGGGACGTCTAACTGGTTAAGCTCACCCATATACATTTTCGATCCAAGGTACCCCGACACGATTACGCTTGAATTAGTTGTTTTTTACATTTTCGATGTATTTTGTGGGGAGTGGGGGTTACATTTTTTATTCTCTTTGGATTCATCGGCAGATAACTTGGATCGACACACACACACACACACGCACACACACACACACACATACACACACGTTCGTGCACACATAGACATATCAAACTTATAACAGCCCATCGTTTTTACGCCGGGAGTTAAAAATACAAAATACATTTCACTCTTTGATAATAATTACTTAAATAGTTTATTTAAATAAGGTAGCCTAATGTCATGTTAATATATGTTTAATATTTAACTTACTTTCATACACAGGCGGTGATATTTATAACAGATAGCCCTTGAGCCCTTGAGCAACAACCGCAACATCTGGCATTCATATTAACTGAGACTACATCATTGAAACGATTTTGTTTAGTTGTTTTAATGATACCATCATAAATATAACCAGTATATTTATTTCAATACACTAATTATCTGCCAGACAATTAATGTTTATTAGATTAGTTCAATGAGTTGTATTTATTATCACGCTAGCTCGTCGAATTTTGACCCCTTTCCCGCAATCCATGGAACTCTTCTCCTAGGATAAATAGTCAAAAATTTGAATAACAAACTTAAAACATCCAAGAATCCAAACGTACAAACGTAAAAACATCCAAACTTCTTTACATAATTCCAATAAAAATCAATCAAATAGCCTATTGCAGTCCACTGCTGGACATATGCCTCTTTGGACAATTTGCGATTGTACCGGGTCCTCCGCCGTTCACATCCAGTCTGTCTTAGCCGCCTTCTTAGTTAGTCGGTTCATCTGGTCAGGAGGTGTTCTACTGGCACTTTCTGTTTGCCTTTTCGCAGTCTTCACTCATAACGGTTCTCAGCGAGTACTATGTTTGAATAATATTGGAAAAATATCCTCAATATGATTAATTAAATATATCTGCTCCATCAATAGATAATGTGATAATTAAACATAGATTTCTACGCAATCATAAGAAAGTGGAGCGCGTCAATGTACGGTCGACTGCTGGGTAGCACCAACAGCATCCTGAAGGTATTATCCAAGAGGTGGGACCTTCCAATCCTGCAGAGGTGGGCACATCTGCATGCTAGCGCGTCCCCCCGTTTTATTATGTGATTAATTTATTTTGCTTGTAATGTAACACTAACATAGCTGTAAGATTATTGTTACTAACACATATGGACTTTGTCTGAAATAAATTATTATTATTAACATTTTCCGTGAAGCGACTGCTATTAGACCTTCACAACCAATGGTCTAATGACCAATGGCGATATCGAAGTTCCAAGTTAGGCTGGTTGGACTTTTGAGGGCTCTAACTACCTGTAACGACTGCCATAGATGTTTGTACTCTCCGAGGCACTTATAAACCTGCGATAAATACACACATAACTTCGAAAAGCATCGAAAAGTCATTGGTATGTGCCATGGTAAACCTGGGATCGAACTCGAGACCTCGTCTCAGCAGTCCATTACCCATACCACTAGGCTACCGCGGCGGTAGCCTAGTGGTATGGGTAACCTAATTAAGACATGTATGCTAATAAAAATCGCCTTTGCCTTTGATTACTAACGGAAATCTAATAAAGGACATGAATTGAAGTTTCATAGCATGAATGATGATGACACGTGTTTTGAGATGTGACCGTGAGAAATGTTGCCCAGTCGTGTCACATGCAAATAAAAATTAAATAAAAAAAAGACAAGACTTTTTGCAAAAAGTTAAACAATCATGAATCATTTTAATAACTGTGAAGACTACTTGCATCCAACTTCAATGAGCGTATTAGATAGACCTATTTACAGTTCATTTCGAACTTTTTGTTTATTGAACATAATCAGTTCGAAAATTAACAAAAAGTACTATCAAAATAATTAAATATGTAAAACGTCATAGTAAGCAATGAGCCTCAAATCATAAATAATAAATATTTGTTTTTTATAGACATTAAATTAGTACTTGAACTTGAAATAACACTAAATTGTTATTTAATTATTAGAGCGATAATATTAATTCCTGACGCTAACCCCGTCGTGGATCTAATAGTCGTTATCAACAGTAAAATATTAAGGAGCCCGACGTACACATTAAACTTGGTACGTTGTCATAGCAGTGAAGAGATGAAAATGAAAGAATACTGTAGCGGAAAGTATGTCATCCGTTTCAACGCCACTATGGTTCCTATGAAAGCTTGCAGTAATCAGTACCGTGCCGTCTGCCAAGTAAAGGTTAACCTTTATTGTTTTGCTCATTACCAGCTTTTCGTTAGGACCATGGAATCTTCAGTGACGATGAGTTTTCATTCTAGTTTCTGCAGGTAATAAGTTTCTACATAGCGATATACTGGGTTAACGTGATTCACCTTTGATTGCTTTTCACCGAACGGTATTATCACTAATCTCACTAATCAAATAAAGCGATGTAGAGGGGGTAAGACATAAAGGGATTTACTCTCGAAATTGAAATCGAATATTTCGAAAATTATTTATAGAAAGTAGTAACTTTCATAATATGGAAACTCATGGATAGTTTCTAATAAAGACGAAAATTTTTGAATTATAGTTTGCTATTTCACTACTTGAGAGTCTATTTTGATATTGGTACTGAAGACTCGGTATATGATGTCTTCATGGCCTTAAAATAGTTATTTGTTTGATATTATTCCGTGTAACATAATTAAAATTACATGTAAAAATTGTCGATTGTAGCAACAGAATGACTGGGACCTTTTTAACAATGGTTATCGTCCTCAATACATTTAATCGATTGAAACCAATCCAATGTATTAACCACACGATTCTTCGTAATACATGCAAGTATTAACTTTTAATACTTGCGTCATATTTTTAAGCTTTGCAAGGACTCCTATGGTTGACGCAATACGCCAATAATAGCTTCATGAAGTTAATATTCAATAGATTAATACAGGGGATGACCTAAATGTGACACAAGTAAACTGCATTCTATTAGCGGAATTCCGTTTGCCCAATCTGCTAAAAGTGTGCTAATGGTTAAAACTGTTACTTGTTTTCACGTTTATATGCATCAGTAAAAACAGCCCTAAAGTGTCTGTTTAATATGTATCTGATATTTATATAAAAATAATGTGGGTACTATAATTTTAACTAAAAATTTTATATTTCTCATCAAATAGCTACCTAATATTTACAAATACCTCTTTTTCTTTTTTTTTACTCGGAATCGTCCTTCTATTATACCTGCCTGCACTGTGTGAAGTTTAAACCATAAGATTGTAAATCTGACACAGCCTAAAGTTACACATTGCAATCGATCTATTCGCTTCACGTCATTCCCAATAAAAGATAGCCCATAGTTAAATTACTGTCAAGGTATTGGAAGGTGCTAATTTGTATTGATTCACATACTTTATCGAAGTTAAGTAATAGTTACCATGTAATTATAAATTAAAGAAGCCTTAAACACGATTCCTTTTCTACTATAAATAGGAGCTTAGTTATAATTTATATCTCTAAAATGTATTTACATAGTATTTACATAAATTATGTTACTACGCTTGGATTCCTACACCCTATTATTGACTAATTCAAAATTTTTCTCTTACTGCAATCGACCCAATCGACTCAGTCTCAAGCCAGGTTTTGTTATAAAATATAACCACAGAGTTCAAGACTGGGTGGTAAGCTGGTAACAAAGAGAATGCAGTTAAGTCTACGTTGTTTATAATCTCAAGTTACTATCAAGTGCTCACGTTACACACTCACTTAATTATTTATATCACAGCCCACGGAGTACCAATAGGAAGAAATATCTTTAGTAAAATTCTAAAAGCAATAGATGGAGTAGCGGTTTATTAAGTATATTAATATTATGAAATAAATACTTAAAACGCTTATTTCGCTATTTATAGTCATGATATTAAACTCGTTAGTAATGTAATGAATAAAGATTCCGTGACCATAACGTCATATTATGATGCCGTCATCTAGCGGCATGACACTTTTTATCAAGAACTTTTACAAGTAGACCAAGGAATTTTTGAAACAAAAAAAAAATTGTAGGATGAAACCTGTTAAAAAGGCCGAGAATATAACAAAAAAGAAAGGAATAATAAATTTATGGATGATCTGAGGTCAGGAAGAGGCAGGGGGTGAGTTTTAAAGGGTAAAAACTGTGTATCTCGATTTCCGGCAAAACTACAAGTCCTATGGTAAGAAGTTTCGACGCTGCTACAGAATCGATATAGATTAGAATATGAAAACCCCTTCGGGGATATAGGCGTATGTTTATGTCATGTTTTTGTTTGTTTTTATATGAATATCAATTAATGAAAGAGTGGAACTAGCAAATCAATTTAAAAATTGAATTAATGACGCTCAACACAATTTCCGCGAAAAAGTCAATAATTCAAGCGTTGTCGTGTCGGGGGACCTTGGATCGTTTCGTACACATGTCGATGTACTTGACAAGTTGGAGTCCGAGTGCACGACAACATTGTGGCTATTTAATATAATAATTATTACATTTAAAAGACTTACATAACAAAAGAAGGTGTAAGTGTGTCTAACACTTGCTAAAATTAAAGAAAACAGAATATTAACATCTTTGTTCTATCGACAAGAAACGATATTTGATAAAAATATCCAAGAGATTTAAAGGGAAATATTGTAAAATATGCGGTCCTATTTATCTTCAAAAACGTAGGAAACACGCAACCTATGTTATGGACTAGACAATTACTGTTTATTATTTTTGAAAGTTCCACAAAAAATTCACTAAACTAATTTGAATTTCTAAAAGTCAAACTCATTTATGTTGGCAGAAAGCAAAATTATGGGCGATCGGTAACTGAACTGCCGCAATACGATGTTCGAACGTTTGACAAAAACCCACATTGCGGGACACTTATTTAGAAACAGATATTAATTTCACGAGGCCACGGTTTGCGTGCCTCGCTGTGCCTCGCTCTTGTGCCTCGATTTAGACGCATTAGCGACAAACTACCTAATATTTACATTAGCCATCGCAGTGAATATAAATGATGAAACGAGTTGTGAGCTCTAAAATACGCTCTATACGCGCAATACAATACATATTTAGGTCTTTCATTTGAGGGTAGCAAGGGGTGTAACGGCCTCATATCTACCAACCTCGCGACTTAAGTCCAGGACTCGTGCCGATAGATACCTATAATATATAATTACGCAGGTTAAGATTATTGTAACCGGTGATTAAAAAGTTTACACTCTAAATTCGAGTTCATATTAAAATACACAAATATAATCTACGCTTCCAAGTGAAATTCACAAGCAAAACGTTACAAGAGAAGTGTCATCGTTGCCTATATAAAATGTCCTTGATATTCTACGAAGAAAATATTATAATTTTAATAGTGACCTCATAGTCCATACGGTCAATCAAAATATTCGTACTGGTTTTGGTTCCAGACCTTAGCGGAGTTAGAGGCATATTTTCACCATAATAAATGTGTAAATCGCTTTTGTTATGCTTTTGGGCAACAAATAACGTATATTAGTTGTCTTTTATGCAAATCCAGGCAATAGCACGACAACGATGCCATCTTTTTGCAAGTTTCCTTTGCTTAATGCTCCAAAGTTTACTCGTACTAATCAATTTGCTTTATTTAAACGTTTGGTATATTAGTTATTCGTGATAGGACTGATTATAATATTATCACGAATTATAATATTATTATTTTATTATAATATTATTTTATTTATAAATATATTTGCTAAATTTAATTACAAACTCAAAGTTACAGGTTAATTACCTAAAATACACTATCATACTCATATTACGGTATCTCTGTATATATATATTACCTACGTATTAACAAAAAAACTAATTCATCATCAAAATCTGAGCAACAGCTCAAGTAACCAAGTAGATCTTTACATATTCCGTTCAAAGGGATCCCCTTCACAGCCTTTTTAATTCAAATCAGTTCGAGGCTTAGGAGGCGACACCCTCAATCGAACTTCGAGTGACGGGTTTGGCTCACGAAGCCGCCAAGTTCTCCGTCTCGGATAGCAGCGACACCTTTTGTTTTGTCATTTGAGACGACCGAGTCTAATAAAGTTTGCCTCCTAGCAAGTTGAGCATTGTGTAAAACACGCTTTTATAGTTCACAGGAATGAACATTACTTTGCTTTGGTTGAGTGCTTTACTGTTACCCGCAGTGTTGTGTTTTGAAATGCTTTATGTGAAGAGATCTTGTGCGGTTTTATTATTGTTTGTCATTTATGTCGAGCTAATTAAATTAATAAAGATATTACTAAGACGTTGTAGATGAGGTTTAAATATTTATCTAAATAGGTATAGCAGGATGCGCGCGCTGGTTTTTTTTCAAATTCTTTTCCGTTCCTTAATTTTGTTTTCTGTCGTGCAATCCTTCTCCCACCTGACAATAATAAACACAAAAGAGAATTGTCTATTTTTTTAAATAAAATGTTAGATACCTATAAGAGATTTTACGTTTAATTGTAACATTTCGCTTTTTTATCTCTTTAAGGTGAATTACCTTGGAGAATTCCAAACCTATTAGACATTTTTAATATCATGACGTTCTTACCTACCTTACATTAATATATACCTTTTTTAATCCGTAGCTAGGTAATGTGGGTATAATATCCCGCGTGTTATGTACAATAAACGATGAGAATATGATAAAAATTGTACATTTCGAACATGGGGATTTATTCAATCTGTCTATTATGGCATTCAAACAGGCAAAATTTTAATTTGTTAATAGTTTTCGCACGTCAAAATTAAGTCTGTTTGTCATTTGTTATTGTTTTATAAATGTTTCCTTATGGTCACTTCATTGTTTTTTTTTTATAATACCAAATTTATAAAAAAATGCGAACAACGAGATGAAGAAAGGAAAGAAAATTTAAATAAATAACAATTGTTGAAGTTTTCTTTTCGTGTCTGAAGGACGGAATCGAAGAATAAACGTGGTCGTTACATAATTTAGGGGTAATTAGAAAATAAAAACTGCATTTGGATTGCAGACGCGACTATTATTGAGTTTGCAAAATGAATGACTACTTCCAATCTATTGCTTTCGAATCTTGTAAAATACGCATAGGTACCCACACATAATAATATTTACTTTAAGGTTCTATTTTGTTATCTATATGAAAAAAGCTACGGTCGGGAGAGTGTTTTTGTTTTACTTTTACATGTTCGTTGAATTGAAAACAATATAAGTTGTCAAGTAATATTTATTTGTATGTCTAATTGCCATTTTTTAAATGGACTTGTTGTGCTAATGTGGTATTTTTATTGTAGTGAGAAAAAGGGATGTTAGTCGATGACTACTGGTTACTTCTGATCTGTTTTAATTCGAAAAATAATTTTGATAGGTACTCATTGCATACTGTGCGCCGCAATGTCGGATGTAAGCGGCCTTAGGGCGCTCATCACCACACTAATAACTACCTTTTTTCAGCTGTTCGAATAATAGCCTTCGCAAAGTTCAAGCATTGAGTTTACCAATCTTATAAATTACAGGTACCACCTGTTTGGGTCAATTTGGTGGAAATTAATAGAAGGTTGAAAGAACTCAATACCAGTGAGATGGTATAAAAGGCTTAATGTTAGGAGAGACCACTCTTGAAACGTGTATACCTACCACTGAGGAAAAGGTGCGTGAGCAGGCATGTGTGTACGATGGCAAATACGTAAGTAGATAATTTATGACTGTTTTTTACCGTATGGGAATCTCTACGAATATCCCTCGCTGGAGTCAGCGAAGGTGGTTATGTCGAACATGAATCTAAAAAAAAACCGCAGGACGTCTCGGGCCATCACCAGAATCTATACTCAACTATTATGTATACCTTACCCGTAGGTGTTATATAAATGAGGCATGTATCTTATTGTACTTTTATGTAAAAATGTACACAAAACTAAATAACTTACCTACCCTATTTTACACAAGCAACAAACTACGCTATAAGCAATACAATTTCAAAACTTTTTAAATTTTGTCCTCATAAGGGTTTCCCTGCTTTTAACCCTTAATTTAGTAGAGAAAATAGGTGGTTAAAACGTGTATGAGAAGCAACGCTCGTCAACTTTAGTCTAGTGATGCCTCCACTTGGAAGAAGTACGACTCGAGTTAACTCGTGTTCAAATTCAGGTATCTCGAGTTAGGAGGAAGAAACTGAGTGTATGATTGACGTGAATTTTTGGCTGCTTGCGCCAGCCATGTTTTATTTACGCGTGCATGCGTGTGTTTATAGATTTCTTTGTTCTCTTCTATAGGTATACCGGTTGAACGAATTTTGAATAATTTCGATAAATGAGGTCACAATGTCAGATAAAAGGTAGTAATTGCCCAAATGATAAAATACATAGAAAAACCCGACTGTTGTATATCTAATAGCTAGACTTTGTAGGTAGGATTGAAATACAAGAGTTTTTCCTTCGTTTTCTCATTAGTTATTATTTATCAAATCAGTAATATTGTGGCATTTGAGGTCATTGAATATAGCCCTGATAAAAACTTTTCATTTTCAGAAATACTTCCCTAGTTACGTTAGTAAATAACTTACCATTCAAGTTAATAAGTTATAATGTTCGACACTTTATTTATAAATAAAACTAAAAAATTAAATCACTTGGGTGCGCCACTTCAAACCGGGGACGTTGTCCGATTTTATTGCATGCATTTGTATCCACCGCTACAGGATGAGAGAGACCCACCGATCAGCCTACGCTCTAATGATGGTACTGGGACTGCCTCCGGCGGGCACGGTGTAAAATCACGGCACTTCCTTGAGCATAATCACCATTAGGTTCGTCGTTAATGTCAATCGTCGATGCTATATCAGAAATATTTAATTAAAGTAGGTATTTCAAAAACGAATTGTGCTTCTGCTCTTTTGCTTTATTTGTCATCATGTACCAACTCTCTCATGTACTCGCATTAGAGTGAACTCAAAGCAATTGAGTGCAACTCGAGTAAAGTCGAGTTAGCAAGTCAAGTTATCACCATCTCTACTTTAGTCATTTTGTTAACTAAATAAATGCAACTTGGAGTATTTACATTTAATTTGTTTGTTATACCCAAATAAAATGTGCTGCCTCGGCAGGTAACTCGTGTGCTACCGGGCCGAACAGTTCAACAGACCAAATATCCCTAAAACTTGGTTACAGTGTAAAATTCTACAGCAGATTTCTTTTTTCTTAAATGTTCTAATTGATGATATTATTACAGCCTTCTTCTTCTTTCGTGTCAATGATCCACTCATGTTTATACTATTTTAGAGTAAAATCTTGCCATGTCGACCGCACCGTCAGTATTATATGTAACACTTACTTTATTCTATTATTATTTCAAAGGATTAAAGTTTCGATAAACACCATATAGTAGGTAGATGAATGACACAAAGACAAACTCTTATTTTTCTGTGTAGGCTATTTGTTACACTTGACTTCTTTTCCTGAACGACAATAGCAAGATTCGCATTTCCTCTTTTTACTGGTTTGTTTTGACTTAATTAACACATAGTCATAGACTATATACGAAGTAGTATTTCATAATTGAAAATACCGAGAAATCAAAGCAATGACATTCGATATTCGTGTTAAATATATTCATCTGCATCATCCAGTTTCATAAGCCTGCTCTATGTTTGCATACAATACTTCAGTGCGATCCTGCCTTCTTTCGATTCCCTCATCATCAAATGAACTAGTGGATTGTTCTGTTACGAATTTGTCTGTACGGAATCACTGCCTGCCCTGAGCAACCTTATACTTAGGTTTAGAATGTACTGTTAAGAAGAATATTTTCGAATTAGACATAACTTATGAGATTATACTCGTAATAACAAGCACTGAAAGTAACGAAGATCTAAGACTGAAATATGTTCTTCCCACCTGTCTATACGATAGGCACAGTACCTACTACATTGCTTTAGGTACAGTTTATGGACCAGCTATTAATATGTCGAGTCATTAAACTAATACATTGTGACAAACGGGCAGTAACAAACTGAGGGATATTGTGATACTACTGTATTTCAGTGGTTGACTTGACAATTGTTAATAAAGGAAAATAGGGATGCACAGGTATAACGATTGAGTAGTTATTGAATAAAAAAATTACTACAGATATATAGGGAATGAATAGCCTCTATGACGCGGCGGTAGTTGCTGGGTAGGGAGAGCGGGTTCGATCCCCGGTCAGTACAAATATTTGTATGCATGAGTAGAACGTGTCCTAACTACGTTCAATACCACAAAATAAATAAAGTTTTTCGGTATTTTTAGTTCTGCTTCTACCAAGTTGCCAAGATAAAGTTTGAAAAATAATTCCTCTGCAGATGACCTAATTGCAGTGAATGTAATGAACT
Source organism: Pelosia muscerda (assembly GCA_963691645.1). NCBI lineage: Eukaryota > Metazoa > Arthropoda > Insecta > Lepidoptera > Erebidae > Pelosia > Pelosia muscerda. The sequence continues at coordinate 16,535,687 of OY829098.1, read as the reverse complement.
TTAGTATATATGACCGAAATGAGGAAACCTAATAAGTTTCACAAAAAATGTTAAAAAATTCATCTCAGTGTTTTTTTATTTCAATATAACGAATTTATAAAGCCAATTGACTAGAATGAATATTACGGTGAGACTAAAACGCATGATCTAGGATTCATTATCATGACGTCATCGTGCGATAATGATAGCCGAATTCCACTTCTGTGGTATCGTGTGATAGCTTTTTGATTGTCGCGTCCTAGCTCAAAATATTCATAACAAGATTAAAGCTAGATTATGATACTACCCAAGCCTTTACTTCGTAATTTATACATCTCGTTTATCTACATATTAAACATTATTTGCACATTATTCTGACCACATTGTACAGAAAAGATCAAATTCGCGATTTGGGCAGGGCCACGTACTTGGATCGTATCACGAGGTCTTCTAATTTTTGGAGAGTTTGACATCAAATCTACCATTTTGTAATTTCGAGGTTAGACCCTTTCTGCGCAACACATAGGTATCAAATCTGTATCAGATGCATTCTATAATCACTCATAACACCAGAAATCTATTCTCACATTACCTACTCAATAACTAAAACGACAAAAAAACATAATACAGTTACAAGAAATTGATTTTAAATAGTAATTAGGTACACTTAACAGCCCAGAGATTAACGTGTCAATGAAATGATAAAAGTTATTTATATTGGCCCGAGGACATATTTATCTGACACTAGGGTCTTTAAGGGCCGAGCGTCAGCTGATAATTATGTATGTCAGAACAATTGAGATCTTGAAGAACAGTGAGTAGCTGTTGCCGAATCGATAAAAATATTATGTAATTCATTATTATTGAACGTTATTTTATTCTGATAGGTAACTTTGAGGAGACTATGCTCTGAGAAGATTATATAGCAAATATGCGTTGCCATGTGGTGAGCCTTTATTATTTAGATTTTGATTTCTGTGCAGTAATAGCGCACACGGTACATCAACGCATCTTCTCGCCCTTTCTTCTGAGTCTCTGTGTTTTTCAGCAAACTAGTACACCATCATATATCGGGCCAATCTGTTCTCATAAAAGGACCGTACCGTATATCAAATAACTTTATTGGTCACATAGGCCAAATTGCCGGTCCTCCTTTGAGATTAAAATGTCTGAAATCTGAGTATGGCGATAAAGATTGCTTTCTTTGGAATTAGTTTTAAAATTCTATTCTAAGCAAAAGTAACTTGAACACTTGTTTTATCAGTCGTCACAACGTGGTGACCGACTTACACCTACAATCGAACCTATATTAAGTTTATGGTTCGAACAATAATATGTTCCTTTATAGTTTCTAAGTTATCAAAGTGCTGAAATATAACGATATTACATTAATTCATACAGCCTCGCGTAAGGTTAGAATCTTAAATGTTTTTTATAGACATTTCATCGTAATGTTTATTATTTTGCAATAAATTGAACCTTATTTACCTTTTCTTGCTGTTGGTAAAATAAAAAAACCAGCAAAGTATAGTCCCCTGTGTAAGTGAAATTCGGTTACGCATTTTGCAGAGCATATTGATATAACAATGATTTAAAATGCTACAAAGTTTTTGTGAATTTACTAAAAATGATTGTGGATGAATAGAATTTTGATTAACTAAACAAAAATAAAGATAATTTACAAACAGATTGGCAATAATGTAATGAAAAAATAAGAGGTACTTCAATAGTCACTCATGTTTATACCAAGATGTTCAAATTCCTACTCGTGTGTCGTAGTTGTTGGCATCAAAGGCTAACACTCCGACTGTTTGTTGTTCCAGCGACAAGTAATTCGTTTTCCATTACATACACATATCTACGTAATACTGCAAAAATTATTCAATGTTTATTTGTGCTGCGAGAGTAACAATAAACAGCCGTTCCAAGATAAAGAACTGTACGCTTCGTAGGACTGTCTAACGAATTATTTTTTCTTTGACATTCAAACTTTGAAGTTTCAGTATACTGACAACAACATTAAAATGTCTTTATAATATGTTGCATTAGTTACTTATTTTTAATATTTACATATTTTAAAACTACCTATTAGTTTAAAAAGTTTATACCTAAAGGTAATTCGTAACCCGAAAGAATGCAACACCCCTGCTAGCAAAGTTTATCTATTTTTTATAAATCTATTATTATAAATTATTCGTTTATTTTATAATTTTAAATAACTTGACTCGACATACAACATGACAACTTGGCATGGACGAAATATGTAAATTAAATGATTTTTTTTCCTCAAGTATCATTGCCAGTGGGTAAGAAACGAATAAAGTTAACAATCAGCTACAGGTTTTACTTTAAATTACGGTAACCACGTTCAAGACAAACTTACTCGAACCTGGAACGGCTGACCGACAATTATTATTTGCCAACCAACACGCCGCGGACCAACGACGTGGCGACTACGCACGGGGGCCACGAATCACAGGAACTACGTCACTATACCTCAATAGCTACCTTTTACAGCATATTAGGTCCACAATGGAGGCGGGATTAGATCAGACCAACTTACTGCAACGTCGAAAGCACAGCCCGAATTTCTAGATGGAAAGGAAAGTCAAACTTACAGATTTGACTTTAAGTAAGTAGTAGCAGGAAGTGCTTATTCGAATCATTAAATTTTTTAGTTCACGTAGAATTGATGTTTTTATTATCTTTACTGCAGGTACATAAATTAGGTATACTAAGTATAATGAGAATTGTGTCTTTCCACTAATTACAAGAAATAATAATTAGGTATTCAACAAGTGACGTATCAAAAAGTAGTTATCTTCGTAAAGCTGGACAGCGCCGTCGGTCGGTAGGTATCAAAAGGAAAGCTTTATTTTAATTTACTTTGATAACCTCATTCTTAAAAAGTTTGGGCTGAAGCTATCGAATGATTGATCTTTTTCAATGTAGTAGGGGTTACGTTCAGTTTATACATACCTAATTAGATTGTATTTTTTTAGCTGTGACGGTTATAATTGATTGGAACATCTAAGCACGTTTGACCCTGAGAATATGTAGAGTAATACGACTTCTTATTTAACCTCTGACCTAAGATAAAGCACCCGTAAACAAAAAAATTACATAACATGTTTAAAGGACAAGATAAAGAGGTACGCAACTATTGAAAAAATAATGACTTGGACGTTATTTTTCTTAAATTAATTTGTACTTAATCTTTACAGTTTATTCAATACACTTTATTATCTTTTATCACTCGATTTATTATCAATAGCATAATTATTTAAAATAAATTAGTTTACAAAGGCTGGCCATTGCTAAACAACATCTTCGATTATCTTAATGTATAGCAGTGTTTTAACGACATGTTGAACTGAAAACATAAACTGATCTAGAACAGCGGCCTACTAAGATATATTCGACAGAAATACTTTGTATCTATGGGTCATGAACGGTATACAATGGATTAATATTCATTCTTCTTAACAATTCCTGTATATTTGGCCGTGAACACCTGGCAAACTAAGTGCAGGGTTGTGAAAATTGTTACATGTTTCGGTTTGATTTTGAACTTAATAAAGGTCAGGTCATTTAAAGGTCAATATAGAAGTTAAATGAGAAAATGGAAAACATATTTATATATGAACTGTTGAATACAAGAACACAACGGTTTTAAGTTACAACCTCTCTTCAAGTATGTAAAAAAAATGTACAAGGTAGAATAATTTTATCATCATTCCCTGAACCTTTTTCCCAACTCAGTTGGGGTCGGCTTTCCAGTCTAACTGTGATGCGGTTGAACTTCGATATTTTCCGTGAAGCGACTGCCATCTGACCTCCACAACCAATGGTCTAATGACCAATGGCGATATCGAAGTTCCAAGTTAGGCTGGTTGGACTTTTGAGGGCTCCAACTACCCGTAACGACTGCCATAGATGTTTGTATGGCAACCGGGACCGACGGTTTAACGTGCTCTCCGAGGCACTTATAAACCTGCGATAAATACACACATAACTTCGAAAAGCATCGAAAAGTCATTGGTGTGTGCCATGGTAAACCTGGGATCGAACTCGAGACCTCGTCTCAGCAGTCCATTACCCATACCACTAGGCTACCGCGGATTTTATAAAATTATTCTATTAGGTAGAATAATTTTATATGTATTATTTTTCAATATGGATTATCATAAAATTAGTTCCTTGAATGATCCGAAAGGATGAATGATGACCCTACATGGTACAGGGTTGTTAACCCGAACGAAATGTGTACCGTTAGTTACCAACGCGCGCGCACCTAAGCTACATCTTCCCAGATGCACTTTGAGAATAGAGAGAGCGCGCATCGAACATTTTGAATTTATCGCGATTGCCTTGTTGGGTCACCTAATACCTCGACATTTGAGACCCAAGCCGGTATGCGATTTTAGGCGGTTCGAGTACGACACAACCACATCGGCCGCAGGGAGTCTATTGCCTTTTACACGACGAAACTCCAAAACGAAAAGCTTAAGCGAAGCGAAAAGGAGAATATATTGGATTAATTTCGACGAACAGATAACCTATTTTAGTGTTGGTATGAGGTACGAATTTACGAGTAAGATAGCAGTCTGAATAAGCTGTTTTTATTAATATGTACCTATTGATTCCTAGTCCATAGTGTCCCAGCCGGTAAGTGAGGGATATTACAGAGGCTACCTCACCCTCGGTAACGACTGGCCCGAGACGACTGACGGTTTTAGTCGGTTCGAAGCCGACATAACCTTCGCTAGCTCTGGCAGGGAGGTTCCACACGTGCATTAAAAAGATCGTAAGTGTCCAATATGTTAACATTTATTTTCATTACATGTTGTATGAACTTGTGCAATGTTTATTCTACAATTTTGACATAATAATTGAAATACTATGAATTAAAATATTCCTTTTATTGCACATACTCTTTCATATAATTGTAAGTAGGTACTTTGGCGGTTGAAACTGTACCTAATATTTTATGTATGTCCCTACACAGATGCATTTCGAGGCTTGGATTTTACTGTAGAACTATTTTACTGTAAAATCCATTAAGGAAATAATGCAGTACCGAATAATTCCGTGAAATCTGTGTTTTTCTTCGACAGGTTAACATCCATTACCCGGAATAGTATTAAGTAATCTTGAACTACCATTAGGATTTAATACCATGATCTGTTTTCTATGAACTCACAACAATGATAAAATAAATGAACAAAGTCAGGAAACGGTTTCTTTAAAGACGTAAACAGTATTGCAACTAGTTTTATTCTTGTACTGACGCTTTTACAACTTTAATATGTTACCCACGAAAGGATTAGAGCTATGGCGTCTTATAAAATTTACTAGACTATTAGGTAGATACCTTCTAGTAGCAGAGGTAGCGTAATGTATACGGCGTCGTATGGCATCAACTGTTTGTTGATTTCGCGCCCCAGCGATTGAACCAACATCTAATACAAGAGTAACTCAATAGGAGGGTTAACCCTGCTAGAAGTAATAAATATCTAGAGATTATGTTTATGTTTATTGGGAATATTTGAGAATAAGACGAATTACAAATTTTCAACGCAACTATTGACAAATATAAGAATCTCGTAGGTACAATATTTCGTCTAAATTTAAGATATAAATGTAGCCGATGGTGTGTAGAATTCTAGAATGTAAGCAGTAAGCAGTAATGAGCTGTGCCCTTAGCACGAAATACTGTCGAATTCGTAATGTAAAGGTATCTACAGAACGGAGCATTGCGATTGGCGGACTACACACACACAGGTTCACAAGAGGCAGGCTGCCAATTGCAATGCTCCGTTCTATCGATACCTTTACAATACGAATTCGATAGTGCTTCGTGCTAAGGGCACTCATTATAGTGACTAATCGTAGCTACTTAATGAAAGCGAAACTTTAACTATGTACTTCTTTAAACTAATGTAAATGGCAACACGTAGTGTATTAATGTGAAAAATATGCTACGCACGTACAGTCGACAAAAAAGATACGGCACCACTTGTTCATGGTACTGTATCTCTTTGGTTGACTGTACGTGGGTACAATAAATTCGCTGTCTCAAACAGTTCAATGTTTTTTAAAAGACAGTTTAGGTTAAAGTTTTTTCACTATGCAAGGAAATTCAGATTATAATCTGCGTCTGCAAACATTTGACGATGATTAGGCATACCTATATTTTGCCTCTGATAGCAGTCATAGTATTGTTTGCCAAGAGATTTTAAACTTTTATCTGTAACTTACATCAGAATCTCACTGTGCCTTAGTTTTGTAATATAATTGAATAGTAAAAACTGTAGGAAGCAGTTAAAAATCTACAAAATTAAGAAATATGCTTTTAAAGTCTGTTAGTAGGTGTCACCTTCATGAATGATATGGTTTATATTTAAGTACTTAATGACAGAATAAGATTTTAGCGTTACGATTCTTAACAAGTACTTAATGTTACAAGAGTCTTATACAATATTACCTATAGTAGTAAAAGTAGAATAAAATTAAAAAATCATCGATCTATTACTAACATAATATGAACTTAGTTAAATATGTTATTATTTCCCACAGTCGCTAGTTATCTTCATTATTCGATAGTGACTTTAAGTAAATGTACTATATAACGTATAAATGTATTTTTTCATAGTTTAAAAAATAAAGTCGCATCCACTAGTACTTCAAGAGGAAGATTTTAAGGTATAATACATAAGAATTGCGGAAACGGAATAGAAATTCCACGCGAGTGCACAAGTTAATATTTTATAAATTTGAGATTAATATAATAACAAGTAGAATATATTTAAGGTATCACCTTATTATATTAAAATGATGTCACCTACGTGTTGCAGAATATCGTCCGGTATTGTAATTACAACAAAATATAATAGCTTGTCAAGGACTAGTTATCTCTAATATCGTAAAACATCTCCATGTGAAGACACGCGGCAATTTGATCCTTTTGTTTGCAATATTAAACAGATTACGTAAGCAAACTACCAACTGCCGAAAAATCTTAATTTTTCACAATTTGGATGAAAACTCTTAAAAGTTCGCGCGCGCCAAGTTTTCCGCGCCAATGCAACCCTTTAAAAGTTACCAACAATTTTTCTTCGAAGACGTGCAACGTTCCGGAGCCAATTTAAAGGTTTTATAAATGTTTATCAGAATTATTTTAGAAATATTCTAGCATAATTTAACATTCACTTATTGTTTACCGTTGTGTGTGGTGATCGAAGTCTCGCGCAACTTACGGGATGATGGGACCGCGCGGGACGTGTGGCAGCACGTGCGGCCGAGCGCACGTACGATAACCGACTGGCGACACCACGCACCACGCTTGGCGGGAACAGCCAAGTCAGGTCGCGGTATTTCAACCTATGACTGCATCTCTAGTGGGTTGAATAAGTCATTACCAATCGGGATTTAAAGGAAATCGACGATACATTGGCAACGGGAGCACCCGACATAATCAACTAAGTTAGTTAGGCACCGGCATCGGCAGGTAGGAACGAGATGTTTCAGAGAATGTGTTGAGTATATTTTCATAAAGAAGTGAAGTTCCTGGGAGATGTAAATTTTTTAACCGTGTAATAACTAAATTTTATGATACCAACATAATTCTTCCCTACATATTTTTGATTTTATATTGAAGTTATTGATTTTTCAAGTCAGGTGATATAATTTATTCCTACACAAACTTTAAATATAATTAATGTGTGCGAAGGCATTTTTAAAAAATAACTTTTAACTGCAATTGTAACAATAAATAGGACGGAATAATTAACTTACCAACCTATTTTGATCAAATTGCGACAATGGTAAAAATAGGGGGAGATTTGCTAACCCGGCTGCTACTTCCTCCTTCTTCAACCAGACTGACAACTACCTTTGTGTGATTGCGTAACGAACAAACAAATAAACTTAACCATATTTCTATAGTAGAATTGTTTCAAAAAAGCTGAGTTAAAGGTACCTAGCATTTGGATAACCGTGGATGGGGTGCGCCTATTCGATGTGTTCTTGTAGATGAGACGACATGCATCCACATTATTTTATTCTATAAACATTTTGAATCTCGTCGTTAACGCTATTCATACTCGATATTTTTTTGTTTTGAAACTTTAAGGAACTCAAAGCGCTGAAGTTGTCTGAATTTCATAAAAATATTTATCGCAACGCTGCACTTTGAATAGTTTTAAGCGGTTGTTCCTGAATTTTTTGATATAGGTAGTCAAAGTTTTAGTCCGGCTTGACTTCTCAAGAACCCGGTACGATCAAGCGTTGGCTTTGCAGAACTTTAGATTGTCGTTACCAGGATTAGTCGGACAGTCACCGGCCACCGAAGATCGTGGTAAGGAGTTATACGGAATTTTTTACCGACCGACGACGTGTAAAATTAGTAGCAGAACATTTTTGAATTTATTTAAGACATTTGAAAACGTGTTTGGTTTATTTAGTTATCTGATTGTCATCCAAAAACTATTAAAAAACCTGATGGGGAACATACTTATTGTTCGAAAATATTGTATCCATACATAATACGAGAATATCAACTACATACCGAAGAATGAGTTTCTACTCCACACGAGACAGTCAACCTGTGACCACGGCCGGTGTAACCTGGTCGAAACGTCAGGCATTCCAAAGGTGCATGTATATACCATGCATGTACATGTATATACGTGCAGAAATAAACAGACAAAACTCATGCAATCATATATATTCTGTTCTACGTTGCCAAAAACAACTGACTGTGAGCTGTACTTAGACTTTCAATGAAAGATACGCATTGTCCAGTAGATATAGTATAAACGGTAGAAATACTACCGCTTAGAATGAACCCAAGAAATAATTCCTGGGTATATCCAGGGTGTAAGGGGAACGTTCCCGAAGCCGAATGATATGATGCAGAGTAAACAATGCAAAAAAAAAGTAAAAATCAAATTAAAAAAAAAAAAAAAAATTTGCTTAACGTAAAATTTTTTCATGCCAATATGTTGTGTACCATGAGTACTACCAGGGGTCTTCGGCTTCGCGAGCGTTCCCCTTACACCCTGGTATTATAGAATAGACTCAATCATGGTTTCACAGTTTCATAGCATAGAATCAATAGTAATTCTATGCTATGGAATAGTGACCACAACCAGTAACTTTACTTCTCTGCTAATCGTAGGTCGTATAATATGAAACCGAGTGATGTAAAATTAAATTCTTGCCAAAGCAATTATTAAAAGACGCTTTGTACCGAGAGGAATTTCTAGTGAAGGACCAACTATTTGGGAGAGTGATCAGATGTATTGCGAATTGTTCATTCTGACGTGTTAGCAAATGTTTGCCATTGTCCTGTACTCCAGTAAACGGATTGGCAATGAACTGAGAGGGTGTGAAGTGATGTAGAGATTGAGGCCAAGATGCGTCGGTGACTGCTAAGGATTCCCCTTTATTTAACTGATTCTAAGTAAACGTATTAACGTTTACTAACTATCTTGGTGACATTTAGTCTATATAATTATCACAAAACTTCCAAAAGTTTTATTATAAAAAAAAAAATATTATAATAATAATAATATTAAAAATTTAATATATTATAAATATTACGGAACGCATCGTGAGGAGGTTCCTTTCTCTGGAGCCCTAACCACCGGTAACTTGATCCTTGTATCCGATACCGGTGGCACTCTGTTTTTTTATATTTTTAAATGTGTATATTGTTTTTTTATTGTTGTATGATATTTATATTTAAAAATGTAAAAAATATGAAAAAACTAGAATAAAGTGGTATAATAATATATGTCTTTATTGTACACCAAAGAATTACATCATGATATGCAAATGCAGATTTTTAGTTACATACAATGGGCGGCCTTATCGCTCTGTGGCAATCTCTTACAGGCAACCATGGGATGGATAGTATATAATATATATTTATACCTTAGACGTTACTCTGTACGCACCTCAAAAATCTTAAATGTTATCAAAATTTTTGAATTATATCGAAGTAAATGTTCAACTTGAAATATTACGGTAAACTTGAATGTATTTATAATTCTTTACATTGTCAATCACTATTGTACATAAATGTACTACAAGCCCGGCAACCAAATTCATACCGTTGACTTTGTTTGAGAATGCTTAAAATGTGCACAGTGGGTTCATCGAGGGTGATTAGTTAAATAAACAAAATAATAATTTAGGTTGGACTTCTTCTTGCAGGAAGGCGTTTGGTATCAAATTCATTCGAATGAATTGTGATTTTTCATACTTCTTATTTACCATATTAATTACCTATACGTAATACGTGCGCACCAAACTTCTACTCTGGTATTGATGCACTTTATGTAATGTGTTATAATCCCTTCTTTTTGCTGATTTTTACAAGCAACTACGTTAACTAAATGTTTAAAAAGACGCCATTTGTATAACATAACTGAGACAAATGGTTAAGACTGTTTTATCTCACTGAAGTCAATCCATTGGGTATTCATAAACTATTAGCTAAAGAGAACTTAAACTTAAATTGGTAGTTTGTCCTTTTTATAAAATAATTGATTCATGAATATCGAAATTTGTTTTCTAGAAAATGAAAGGTGGATCTATTTCTTTGTATTTACTTTTTGTTCTTTGCGACAGCGAGGACAGTGATAAACAGATTATACTTTTAAAGTTTAAACAAGCGTTATTAAAACGGAAAATACTGTTTGACGTGAAAATATATACTTGGCCTTCACTCGCGGACTTGAAACATAGGCTTCTAAGTAGTAAAGTATGTACCCTATCTGCCGAGCTACCTCGAGATCACTCTTTAAGTAACATTAATCGGGTTTTCTTAGCCCTCTTCAGTGGATAAAAGGTTATAACTTCTCATAAAACCTTCTACGAACTTGGATTCTAAGACTATTGCAATAGAGTCGATATTCATTTTAATTTTAACTGAAAATCTTGAGATTTTTACAAAAGTAACTAAATGCATCATATGTCACAATTTGGTGCTCTAAAATGAATTATTATAAAAAAGGAAGGCCAGTACCGCCAAAATTTTGAATCTTAAGAATAGATTTTTGTCATCTTCATTACAGATGCAGAAGCAATAGCAAAATAGTTTTTTTTAAACTATAAATGCACAGATAAGATTATACTTGTAGTAGGTACTGGCGTACTTAGGGCCTTGGTGAAATTTCATAAAGTTACCCTTACCCAGTGACGGAGGTAGGACATGACGGTATCTCCTGTCCTAATTGAGCAGTCCGACTGAGGAAGTACCTCCGCCCTACAGAAAATCGCGGTTAATAATAACCTTGTCTTGTGTTTCCGGCGGTGAGTAGGGCAGCCAGAGCTAGAGCTCACTAAAGAAGTTTTATGTTGTCAGTGGGACCGAGAAACCATTCTTTGTCTTCTGCACTGAAAGCACAGAGACTCTCTTAACCTTCTTCCCCCCTCCCCTTCCCGCCTCTTCTTTATAAGGTCAGAAGTATGAATGTGCCCCTGGTGTTTCAAACGTCCATAAGTCACTGTAACCACTTTCCATCAGGTGTGCCCCGCGTGCTTGTCTACCACCTAAGTGGGATAAAAAATCGTTATTACACAATATTGTGATCATTGAAAAGAAGAACTCAATAGAATTTAAGTTCAATTTAATTTTATCAGCACTACTAGGTATTTCTGTACAATATCAACGGCAATATTAGCTTGTGTCTGTTTTAACCAATTGCAAAGCAATGCAAAGCAAAAGTGATATTGAGAATCAGTATCTTGTGCCCAATTAAAATTGGCAAGCCAAGAACTCGTAGAGTTTGCTAAGTATATATAGGTATTATAGAATGCACTCAGGATTCACTCAGGACTTGTAAGGAGACATCTTATAACATAAATCCAAGAGGTGATACGACCAAGTTATTGGACACATATTATGTCTAACATTTGCTTATATTTCATGGGTATTTTAAAGCGGACTTACGACATTTTTCGTTTTACTCTCGACTTTACTTTATATTCAATTAGTGATCTCGTGTTCTTCACTTACATCCTTCACCTAAACGGCTGAACTGATTTAGATCAATTTTTTTTGCTGGGTTCCTGGAAGACGCGCGTCGTTTGCCGATTGCGTTAGTTACCTAAGTATTGTATAATTTTCTCATTTCGAATTTATTGTGTTTAAGCTATAACTTGTTAGTCAACACACTGTTAAGAATACTTGTCGAAGATAAAGCGTCTTAGTAAACGCTCTCGAATTTGAGATACAAAGGGGGTGTCAGTTGGAAGAATGTGCCAGAACAAACATGTGGTAATACTAGATGTACTTATACATTTTAAACACATGAAGTATTTTCATAGGTGAAGATAGAGAACTGTCTGTTTCTTTTTATTAAATTTATTATTATCTAAATTATATTAATATATGAATATTAAAAATCTAAATAATTTAATGCCAATGTAAACTACTAAATGCTAGTTCCGGTTCAAGTACCTTCATTAGGAAAAAATAGGAAATTAGGAAATTAAAAAAAATAAGAAAAGCTCCGACTGTTGGTGAAAATATCGAAACAAGGTAATGGCATGTATAGGTACCAAGTACATATTTATAGTATATTCTTTATTCAAATTTTATGTAGCATCTGATAATCGACACATCTGACATATACAGGGTGTAAGGAGAACCGAGCGTAAAATGTTACTCTCGCTAGTTCAGCCGAGTAAAAAATGATAAGAGCCAAAATTGTATGAATTTTTTACCACTTTAATGTGTAATATTATATTTCCAATTGTTATTTTTTTTGTGGGAAGGACGATAGGATCGTATAGCGGACTGGAGTCTTCCTCGCAAAACGAAACAATGATTTCTCAATAAGAGCTGTAATAATGAAATTTAAAAAAAACCAGTCAATATGCATACTAACTTTAATTTTTAAGTCTTTACTAACAAAAAATGGATCGCTGTAATCTGAAAATGAATTATTTGAATTTGAATTATATTAATAATACTTAAGCGATTTATTGGCTAAATAAAAATTCACCTCTAAATTCAACATGGCGGATAACGCAACAAACCGAATACTATAAAAAACTAAATTTAGACTGTTTGAGACCCCAACGAATTCTAACAAAAAATTACTACTAGGATTTTTTTTTCAGATCAAATCGTAATTCAACTAAAAATTTCAACAAGCTGTTACACTTATTATAGAATTTTACGAAATATTAAATACTGTTTCGACTCATATGCCATCGAGTGAAACTGAGCAGCACAGGGATAGTTCATACGAGCGTTCTTTCAACAAGCCCAGTAGGTAAGTGTAAGACAACCAAGCGTAGGTATAATAGAAGAAATAAATACATAAACCTTCTTCTCCATGTTTTGTAGTTGTTGTATCAGAGTTCAAATCTAGTTAATATTTAACTCTGTGTTCTCATGCGAGTTAGTATTACACAGAACTTCTTTCGTGTTATTAACAAGCAGGATTGTCAGCTCGTGTCACTAGATCTACCGTTCGAAGTCAAGAATTCGCATCATTGTTTATATGATATTTTATTATACCGAGCACACGAAGCGAACGAGAGTCTCCGTTTCGACATGGTGGCTGATTTTAATTTTGTCCGTATGTATGTCTGTGATCAGTTCCGATCGAGGGCGCGTAAATTTTACCGTTTATTCAATCGATTTTCATCAAACTAGGCACACGTATTCTTTGATGTAAAAGATAATTTTGTCAAGTGCAGTTTGCTGTCGCATTATTTTTGATCGGATCTTGATGATTTTAGGCTGACACGATTTCAGTTATCAAGGATATGATTCCGCACATACTGTTTAAATAGATTATCCGTGTGGCGACGGGTAAACAATACCCCACCCCATCTCATCTGAAGGGTGCTGTAAGAGGAGACAAACGGAAAATACGCAGATGATGTTACTGCGAGAGAAGGAAAACTCGAAATAAAACACTGCACCAACCCATCTGGTCAGCGTGGAAACAGTAGGCCAAAGCCTTACATTTTTGGTAGAGGCCTATGTCCAGCAGTAGACTGCAATATGATAATTGACTGTTTGAGTTTGGTTAGATAATTCAATTTTCCTTTATTTTACTTTTGCTATGGACGCTATACTACTAAACGGATAGTAATGCAGTTTGATTTTAGACTCATTATCTACCCTACCGAGTAGAACCGAAAATATAAATTAAACGACACCCGTCATAATAATTGAGTCAAACACCAATTAATATATATACTGCAGAAAGAAAAACTACTAGGTGCATCTTATTCAACTGTGTCTAATCCACACTTAAATCCTGCTCGTACTTCACCCAATCTAGTCTGAGGTAATTTAGGTACTATAAACCTACATTAGTCATTGCAGCATCAGCCGATCGTTATTTAAAAATTAATAAAACTGTTATAATAAGTACACCCATGCATCCAGTGCCCACAAACGATAACAAGTTAAATGAAAAACAATTAGTGATCAAAATCGTGATGAACTGATTAATGCCAATGAACCTCTTGTCCCCTTGACATTATCACACAATGTGATGGGCGATTGCTACAACAATGGTCAATCATACGCTCTAGCTGCACATTAAATTTTGTAATGAAAATGCACCGAATATGAGTAAATATATTTTGATAATTGTATTTCAGTTTTGCCAGTTTTCAATTAAAATTGCGATACCTCGTTAGTACTTGGTTTTCCAATGCTTCTTCCCAAATTATACCTTTAACTGAATTCCGTGGTATTTACTATAAGTACTTTACAAAGGAAAAATTCATATTTTTGGCTGCTAGTACCTGATGTACCTACAATGACACCAATGCCGTCTTCACCATAGGGGTACGTACATGGCTTACTGCTGGGGGGGGGGGGGGGGCACCGAAATAGAGTCAATTTCTCGCACATCAATTTAAGAAAGAAATTGTATATTTGAGGACTAATCAGCCTGTCCACTTAACCAAAAGTAGATTTAGGAATAGAGTCACGTCTACTAGTAACATTATATTGAACCCCTGTCGCACGCCTTTAACCCATAGAGATTTCAATTAATTTATTTCGGAAAACGTGTATACTCTGACTGGACTTGAACCTGCATCCAGTCGTTTACAAGAGGAATGAGTCCCTAGGATAGTAGTGTGATGGTATATGTTCTATATTACTCAGTGAAAAAGTAACTATCTACTGGAAAAGAATTTTGGAAATCGGTTCAGTAGTTTTTGACTGCAGTCGTTACATACAAATATTCACATCTTTCCATATTGGTCTAGATAAAATAGAAAAAAATATAGGTTGAATAATTGAATGATAAGATATTGAGACTGTAATTAAATGTCTGTAGTAAAAGGTGAAGTGACCAAGATATAAAAAGGGATGCTCAGAGGTTCTGACAGGTAGAGAAAATGGAGAAGTGTAAATTCACTAAACATATTTATGAGCCAACGGTAAATGGGCAGCTACGCAGCTAATAAAGATTGACCTAAGCACATGTATATCAAACACATTGAGAATGTATCAAGGATAGATCTGGTCAAGAAGCAGCCAGCGATTATGTATGAAAGTAAAAAACAATAGGAGTATACAAGAATTGAAGGAAGAGAAAAAAGCTGTCCACACAATTGATAAAGAATGTGTAGCACAAACAGTTCAGTCCAAGACATAATATATGACTCTATGGGGTCGTTGATATCTTGACATTGAACCATAAACGAGTTGGTTGCTACATCATTGTCTAAATTATTTTAAATTGTCTTTATGTCATAACAACTGTAAGATTCAATCAAACCCTATTGAGTTATTTGAGATAAAGCTGCGGGTAAGAAAATATTGAATGTGGCAACACACAGAAGCCATTCAAAAGAATTGAATTGAATTGAAAATATTGAAACGTTTTGAAATTATAGAGATCGAAATTGATAAAAATTACTTTAATTAAGTAGATATATAAATCTTCGGATGGGAATGTATGTGTGGAATTTCCAATGTTGGAAAGCAAAAAAAATTGGAACGCACGGAAATAAACCAAGCGTTTATGAAAAAATTATTATCATCAGAGAATACTTGTGCATCTTAGAAATGTTACAGTAATATCAATATATTACCTATAGTATCTACATCAAGAGCAGTTCACTGCACTTAATTACTGCGGTTGAACTAAGTACAATCGGTTATCGCCCAAGTGGTCCAACCAATTAACGTTTCACAGCGGACAGCGCGCTTTCGTTCCATAACGCACTTCAATTTTACAAAGTTCGTGTTAGTAATTATTGGAAATTAGTGTTCCCTTGTTCCTGCAGATCTAAAACCTACCTGCAGATTAATTACTTATTGATACTAGAATACGTCTTTCCATTTTTATTTTTTGTGACTGTTTGGACTTATGTGGAAGCGAGAGCCGTCTGTCCTCCCAAACCCGAAGGTCAAGCTTCCATCAGAGCTTCATCTGTTAGTTAGCAAGTGCACCGGTTTGCAGGTATGATTGACTGGGGCCACGAATATGGTGGAAGCACAAAGCACCAAAGACTGCGTAGTGGAATAGAAAAAACTTAAAAGCGGACCTCGAAGCGGTGACGTGGTAGTAATAAATGCTACTGCTTAATGCAGGGGGTACGTACGGTTTCCGCTCCGTACAAATATTTGTGTGAATGAATGTGGCTATTTGTATTATTCTGGTCGTGCCTTGAAGAGCACGTAAGCCTTCGGTCGACATCCAGGACTATATAATATAACTCCTTGGCTGTCGTTACTACTTCTACTAGAGAACTTCGATATCGCCAATTGTCTGTGGAGGTCAGGTAGCAGTAGCTTCACGGAAAATATCGAAGTTCAGCCGCATCTTAGGTAGAATAGAAAAGCGACCCCATGCGAGTTGATAAAAGGGCTTAGAGAATGATGACTAGAATACGTCACATATATAAAGTTTTTAATTACTTCTTCCAAATTGTTTATCTCAAACAGAATCTCCTTATGACCAGAACGTGTCTTGATATGTGTGTCACAATAAAATTTGAGATGGTGTATCGTATTAGCTGACTCCTAACAGTAGTTAGTTCGAGTTTAATTCATGTGTGGTAAATGGATCGCGGCGACCCAGCTTTGTTTTACGCACGTCTTTCTGAAAACTATCGTTAAACAACTATAGGAGCTAGTGTACTTCAAATATGAATAAAAATTATAAGAAATTTGATTTTGTATCTATTTTTCTAACCATAAATAATTCTGACATCCAGCTACTTATTAATTTAGAAGTCAGAATTCGTGTGAGGGTAAATATAGGATGAACGTCCCACTTTTTGAAATAGCCTCCCGATGCTAAAAATGTTAATTGTAAATTAATTATTCTTATAAATTATACTTCTTAACTTATTTAAGTACCTATACTGAATGTTAATAGCTTTTTATTTAATTTTGTTTTTAGTGGACTACTTTTTTCAAGATGCAACCTCACTGTATGGATAGTTGCCCCATTATGAAAATACTAAGGATAGTTGATCGGATCCTCTCCGTGACCTCTTACTGCACAACGATGGCAACCCAAAAATGCCGTTTATTCGACAGAAGACGAAGGCGAAAATACTTTTGTTAGCAACTTTGAAATCATAAAATTATAAGAATAATAGCTTCTTAGTTTTATAGTTCAGAGGATATTATTCCTCATATTTACTTAAATTAATCATTAACAAATTACCTTATCTACTTCTTAAAAAGCTGGCTGCTGCTAGTGTTAAATTAATTGCAATATTTATCTACTTCATGTTACCTTATATCATACATAGGTATATTATCTCTAAACTAAAATTGTAAGAGCTTCTCTTAAAAGTTTACGTTACTAACGTCCCTAACATTATAGTATTAATGTTAGGGACGGAAACTATCCAATTGGGGCATCTATCCCGTTTTTACCCAAGGCGTTAAGACCTAAGTAATGCCTAAAAATTAATGTTTGTATACCTATCATTATAATACCGCAGTAAAAAATTACCTAATGTACCACCAGAACTATTTACAATTATATTGATTATAATATAAAAGCTACTCCTAGTTTGAAATCGATTAACAATAAAGGATCACTACTAGATTGAATTATTTTCTATAAAGAATTACACAATAAAATTTAAATATTGTATGATACCTACAGATAATTTGTGATGATTACTGTTATCAATTCTTAAACAACAATGACACAATCTCTGTATTTGGTTGCGTAACTATTTAGATGGCCGTTTGTTCCAATTAATTCAAACATTCTTAGAAGCCATTAGAGGACCAGTGGGTATGTCATCTCCCATCTACCGCTCACCATACATTTTACAACCAAAGCAGTAAACTGACAGTTAACACACGCTTAATACGGGTATATTTTAGATAAGTTTAGTAAAAAAATATCCAAATTGACCACGTCAATAGGGTATTCAGCAATACAGGATCGCCAGAGCAAATTTGAGTGCTATCGTGGTATTATGCCCTATGCTATGCTCCGGCCGTCCGTGTCCAGCACTGTTTGTAATTGTGCAACAGCGCGCTAGTCCTAGATTGAGCTCATGAAATATACCCGAAGGAATCTGAGTTAGACTCGGTATAGAAATTCCATATAACTAAAAATATATTTAATTGTATTTGCTCATTCAATAACTATAAATGTACAAAATATATTTGCAATATACTCGTATATATTATATAGTCTCTTGGACTATGTGTACTAGTTATTTATATGAACCGTGCATCGGTGATGTTGTCATAGGCAGTTACTCATAGACATATTTTGATGTCACCGCCGCGACGGTGTCAGCCGGTACTCTGAATTCCGTAATTATCGGTTAAACAAACAATCCTTCAATAAAAGATTACAAGAAGACCAAGTTTATTTATGTAACTATGACAAGCAACCGAAACCAAATTCATTGACAATGCTTATGGTATTTTCACTTAAATTTTATTTTGTTTTAATATTTAATATTGTTTTGGCTCAGCAACAGTATATCACCAAAATGAGTTATATATTTATAATAGAGGTTTGTAAAAATTTTCCAAATAAGTTTAAAAATAAATTTTAAAAGGCGATTTTTGCGTGACAATGATGTTGGTACTATAAATATAAAATAAATTAAAAAATAAAGTTATGACTGCTGTCATGCAGAACATTAAAACTAAAACTATTCTATTTTACATAATTCAAAGTTTGCATAGCGAAACATATAAAACAGTTTTTCTTTCGCCATAATTACCGGCACATGCCCTGACAGACATAGTTTAGACAAAAAGTGAAATACTAAGTCGGAACTATGTCATAAAATGTGCTAAATGAGGGCAGTACACGCAACAGCCCGCGGTCTTGGTCCTACCAACTGAAATGAAGACGATACTATCTAAGAATAGAGTCAACATACCTACTAACACAAAACTTTTACAAAATGCCTTTTAGCGGCTCATTGTTCTTTCGGCTATAATTTTATGAAACTTGCTTTTCTCGTTATTGAATTGTTTGCGTACCAGTAATAAGTGGGATTTCTATGCATGAGATCTCGGTTAGGTAATGCGTTATTCGGTTTTATTACCGAAAAGCTTTCACTAGCACCACGGAGAAAAAAGTGTTATTAAACTAATTAAGAGTAAAACTTGCCACTTACTTTTCTTATTAAGTACATACTCGTAATATGACCCAATGCAGAACAGATAGGTACCTACATGCACCTTATCTTATAAGTTAACTCGCGAATATAAATAATAAACGTATAATCATGTTCATTCAAGATGTCGCATTTTGCTTAAATAAGTATTAGGTAATCAATTAACACATATGTAATATAAGTGCTGTTCTGACACTTGTTGACCTTCTGACGTCAAAAGAAAATATAGACGGCCTTTAGTATACTGTTTTTCATTACACCCAATGAAAAATGATTGATTTGAATTTTTATCGCATTCGTCAGTAATTGTGAGAAGAGAAGTACCTACTGTGTCGGTTGCATGGTAACCTCGTTAATAAAAGTCAAGGATTCGATTATTGGACATGAGGGATCATCATATTTAGGGTAGGTATTTACAAATCAACATTAATGACTTCAATTGTCTAATTGTGCAGTGATTTCACCAGTAGGTATCTAACAAGTGCCATCATCAATCGTGATTACGTTGGACGTATCTCTATTTAAGTTTGTTGGGTATACATTGCCCTTATCCATTAGCGTTTCGGCAGTCCCCTATGAAGTACCGTTAGCTGTCTGATCACCAATTAAAAGGTTTCAATACAAATTATAGGTATGTAGGTACTCTCATTACTAATCGATGGTGTAGGAGTCATTTCTTCCTATTAGGTAATCCTACTAATATCCTACTATAATAAATTTGAAAGTTTGTGAAGATGTTTTGCGCTCCAACGATTGAACAGATCAGATTTAAATTTGGTACAGATAGTATAGGCATTATATGGACATCATAGGCCGGAATAACAAGATTGTTATTGGTTAGCGGGAACGGGATCGGACTATTATACAAAAAACATTAGTCATAAAGTTAATATGTTATGTTATTTTTAAATAAGGTTTAGAGTAATAATTAATGGAATAATACTAGTATATAGGTAAGATAAAAGGTATTACTCATGTAAAACTAGATTCATTACGACAATTAGTATTTTATACAGTTGTTTATTCTGCAAACTTATACAATGACACATTAGCGGCATCACTTTAATGACGTCAGTTGTTCTTAAAATAGTTACAGCAACTGTATAATCTAGAATACATACAATTAAAAGTGGTACTCCGACAATTGAAGCCAAGTAAGTTGATACTGCCTGCTTCTATTACTACTTTATAAAAGAATAGTTGAACGTTTAGTGAGGTTTATTCATTTAACCTTTTGATTCTTGTCTATTTTTATTGGTAACCAGCTTATTTCCGTTTGTACGTTGTACCCTGATACTTAAGTCACTTAGGTACCTACTTATAGTTAGGTACCCTAGATTTCTTAATTTTTCTTGCTGTCTCTTACTTTTTAAACCTTTTTGTAGATATCCTTGTTCTTTAGTAGCTGTCAATTTAGAGACACCGTTCTTGGCAAAGGTATTAGGGACTTAGTACTACATTCATTCTACTCGGGCACTAAGACACGATATCATTAAGGTATTACGCATTTTACATATAAATTTCTGAAATTATAGGTATCACAAAGAAAGCTAGGAAGGAAGGTAGAGAAAACATGATTGGGGTTGATTCCTAAAAATAAAATAACCCTAGATTGTAAATTAAACGGGTTAATTAGATAGAAAATGTATGAGTTCATTGAGTATCAGGAACGATCTAATTTAATAAACAATAGGTAGTAAGTAGGTACTATGCATGTGGTAACAATGAGCCTGTCGTTAGTGTTGGTTAGCAACATGATCACGCCTTTATAACTGTATTTATATGGTGTGCAAACACATAGTATATACGTAGCTGTTGCCTACAGTTTCACTGGCTTAAATACTCTTTACAATGAAAAAATTAGGGTGCCTATGTTTTGTCAGTTAGGTACGTAGCAGACTAGCTGTAAAAAGGTAACAAACAAACAGATTGATGAAGGTACTATAGATTTAACTGAGTTAACTAGTTAGGTAGGTACTGTAATATTTTGAGGTGCGAAGTTTATTGGTGTCAAAAATCATCCAATCTTAAGTTTCTTTTTAATTTGGCATTTAAAATATTGCAATATAGGCATGGCCTCTCTGAACATCTATAATAAAGAGAAAAATTTGGTGTCATAACGCTTGTAATCAAACTCCTTCGAAATGGATTGACTGATTTTCATGAAATCTTAACTGCGCAGGAATATAAAAGTTAGTAGAAAAGAATATAGAATACTTTTTAACGCAGGAATAGGTTCCTAGCTGTCAGGGGATGAAACTAGCGTTTCTTGCGGGTGCAGTCGCGGGCGTATATTAGTTAAGTTTAATCTTGATTATAATTGTAGCCTCGAGCGGGAACTAACCAAGTGCCTTATTCAGTCACCACAAAGTTCACGAATACAGTTGTCGACATAAATCAGGTGTGCGAGCGACATGCGACTGATACTGTCGCGATTGGAATGTCGCGCTGCTCCCACTCGCGACGGAAGCGACGTCGCGGTGCGTCCAACGGACGTAAGACTATATGCCACCGCGCAAATAGGGTCACAATATCTGAAAATTTCTCTATTTCACTCATACAGATTGTGCGTTTGAGCCAATTTCTTATCATTCTCTTCTCGATACATGGGACACACTAAAAGTTTCGCACTTCTAGCTAATCGGAGCTATTTAAATATTCGAATGTTATATTTTTTGAATGGTTGCAACCTTTTTAGTAATAAAATCACAAAAATCATTTGTCCATTGTTTTTATCACACATCAAAGTTCTACATAGGTAACGAAAATAGAATTAAGTCATTATAGGTGTGTTTTAATTTATTTTAATATGTCTATGATCTGATCAAACTGCGCCCTGAAACAGGATTATGTTAAAACATTACCTACTGAATTAAAAGCTACGTAACTAAAAGTATTCTAACATTATTAACATAAAAAGCGAAGAAAGAATAACAGACGACCCACAAACAAATTGAATGACAGAATTGTAAACTTCATAGATTAGCATGAAGTTTCATCACGAAATCGAAAGGGTAACGTCCTGTAAACGATTGTACTTAATAGTACCAGCAACTTGCTATCTACAAACTGTGACTTGGCGGTCCATAGCGCGATTAAAATGCGAACTATTGTACGAGTACCTATCTAGGTACCGTGCGCTGTACATGTCAAATTATCACTATTTCTCAATGTTCGGCCTCCACACAAAGGTTATCAAAGTTCATGCCGACATGAGCTGGTTCACTTATCGATACTTAAATGTACCAATATTGGCAATTTATTATAATACCCCATTATGGTTGAGAGAGACATCGACTGTGGATAACTCAGAAAATGTACCGGAACACGCAAACTCTATATTCAATTTCATAGAGAAATTTATTTAACGTCAGCCACGGAGGTACTTACTCACGGAAACCATGAAAATTGAACCCCCTGTGATCAGTAGTTAGTTTAGTAAGTTGTTTATTATTTAGATATCTATGGGTGGAAGTCACTAGAAAGAAATCTCACTTTAATAAAGAACAATGGGTAATTTTGTATGGAACCCGTACCCACTTTGTAGCATTTTAGACTAGGTGTAATTTAGAAGAGGCCTAATTGAGTAACTCGAAAATAAGTGAACGAATGAATGAATGAATGAAAGACCGAAGTTATGATAACTTCTTTGTAACATTTTTAATTGCCAATAATCGCACTTTTTCTGCTTTTTGGACTAAATAAATAGGTAACCAGTCATTTTTTCTGTCTTAAGAGAGCGATATAGCTTCCTATCGTTGGTTTTTGGTACAGAAAAAATATTAAATAAGAACTATCAATCTTAAATAGCACAGTTTTATTAAATTGTATTGTTACTTTCAATGATTATATCATCCCAGGCACTTGCCGGACCTACGAAGTTATCTAGGTGCCTGCCAACACCTAAGTACCATATTATGCTAATAGTATGGGCACAAGCACCTAGAGTTCTCATACCCGTCATGCAGGAGCAATAATACGCTTCGATGGCTTCTCTGCCCTTATTCTTATTCTTCTCTCTTATTTGCAACCCTTCTATAAGTTGGAACAGACGTTGGGTGCTCTGGGCTTGCAAGTTCCTGGTTTTGTTCTTGTTCGAACCTAGCTTGCTGTCGTCTTTCAGCTACCCAACAACGATGACACATAGCCTGAAATTGATTGAGGGCCATCTAAAAGAAAAACCAAATCCTCAAGTTACACTAAAACAATAAATAACTTAATAAAGAGTGAACAAAAAGACACCGTGTACTTGATGATCAAAAGCTATTGTTATACTAACCTCATTTATGTTAATCCGTGCCATCACATACTCTGTGAAGCCTGGATTGTCTTCCAAATAGGTTCGCGTCAGTATATGCCGGTTTCGGTCACGAATTACTGATCTTGTACATGTAACACACTGTATACGGCGTTCACCTTCCATTTTTTTGAAGCAGATGAGTAATAATAATAATCCAATCGTTAAGTAATACACTGAAGTCCGTTGTGAAAGCCGAGGTTGTAAATAAAAGTAAGAATAAAATAAACTAAGATATGCGCGAGCGCTAAAAATCAGTTCCCAACAGGTACTAACTACTGACGACACACCGACGCTAGCACAAAATAGTTCGAACTACCCACCTAATCGATAAAATCAAAAAAAAATTGAACGTGCGTGGGTCGATTTTACCAAGGATTTTCGGTATTTTCAACATCAAATATCTTTTTTCCTACATAAGTTACAAAGTTGCTCCAGTACAAAAAATATCTACGTTTTCAAAGACATTTCGAATGGTACCAATTTCAACTTGCTACAAACTGGGTACGTTCTGACCCATGTCCTTTACAAAGTTATATCAGTGAGATAAATATGAAGGGGTCTCCTCGAAAGAGATGGTCCCGGTTCTGCCGGGGTGTGAGGGATAATGTTGGTTTTAAACCCCAAAAACGGCGTGGTTTAGTCGGTACGAGTTCAACATAAACCCTCCCCAATCGGCTCCGGCGAGGGGTATCCGTGGGGATTTTTCGAGAGATTAAAAAAGTTGTGATTGAAACAGTTGATTAATTGGGTGTGCATTAAATTAGCGCTCTTTTGTATTTGTACTCATGGTAAGATCAAAAGCTCAAAATAATGACGTTACCAAGTTGGTGCCTATTCGACTTGGTTATACCGTACCGATTGTACAAGAAATAGAAAAGAAAAAGAAGGTAAATGGTGGATAGAATACGCCATCGTGAGGGTCACTGATATAATTCTTTTACAAACCAATAACCTAAAAAAAGTATGAAAAAGGTAACGTCTCGGTCTAGATAACCATAACTTTTTTTTCATTTAACATTCTTAAATGATTTTATTAATAGCACAACGTTCAAACTACGAGTCATCACTGCTCATTTTTTTAGTAATTTATTGCTAACAGCTAAGCACGAAATAATTTTGAGCTCAATAGACAACATGCAATTATAATGAATACCGACTAAATATCGATTGACGACGTCACGCAATCCCATGAAATAAGGATGGTGCGTTATAATAGTATCGAAATCGAAAGATTAATTGTTTTAGTAAAGAAAGTAGTTAGATTTTCTATTTTTTTCTTAACAGATAGAAAAGATAGATATAAAAAATAGAGCTTACTGGTAATACAAGTTGGACTGGATGTGTGCATGGGAATAAGTCCATGATATCTTTGTTAAAATCATATTTGAAAATTGAAAGCGTTTTGAAAATCTATTTTTAGAAAATATCAATTTCTACGCAAACTAAGGTTTGGTTTCCAATATTCAAATGGAATTGACGAATCAGCAACTATCTATGAGGTGGTTTATTAATGCGAGAGGCATTAACGTCCTAATTGGAAATGATCTTTGTAACGTATATATTCATAAATAGATTGAATGTCACTTTATTGTAATTTAATTAGGTGACGGGCTTTGTCTCAATTTACATTTTAATATCATTACAATAAATCTAGCGAGTCTTATCAGTTTACGTTTCATTTATATAAAATTGATAGTTTAGTTACAAACGTTTTGTTTGTTAAATCAAAGGTCGAGTTTATATCTCGTTCTAAAGTTAGGCCCAGATTAATTGTAAGAATGGTGTTTTATCGATATGAAATTGTTATTGTAACCTCAGTAAGCGTTACTACACCGAGTTCTCTTGAACTTAAAAATATAACGATACTTGCGTGTGTAGGTACAACAACATGACATCAATATTAATAGTGTTATTACCTACTATTACAATAAATAATTGTGTCTTTATGTCATCTTAATAGTTTCTATAACTTCCTCCTTTGTTTCATTGTATAGACTTTCTCTAGGTCATAAAATCATAATGACACCCCGTGATTGGATTTATAGTTTAAAAATATGCTCATAGGTAATCAAAAACTCAACTATTAGTATTAGTATCATAGGGCAAAAATAAAGATTTATAATTAAAGAGTAGAAGTGAATCTGGAACTTCAAAATACAATTTTGGGATGCAACCGGGTATTATTCCGGATTGTATCCCAAAATTGTATCATCTATCATCATAATGTTCAAACGATTTTGATTATGATAATAGACGATGTTAAATAAACAACATAATTATGTCAAAGTATAAGAGTGATACTTTATAATCGACATCCATTACATAAAGCATGTTAAATGAATGCATTCACGTTAAAAAAACACTTATAATATTATCGATAGGTTTGAAGCAGGCTCACAGCCTTAGTCGGTTAACCCTAAACGATGCACCCAGGGGTCGAATAGTCTTATTACGAATATTATGTTTTGTATTTTACGAGATTACTTATCATGGGTTATGCGGGGCTCAATAAAACCTTTTAACATGCACAAGTCAAATCATTCGTCGTCAATATATTTAATATAAGTTTGTTTAGCAGAGGTTTCTATTGTAATGTATTTATTCTTTCATTTGTTGTAGACTCGTCTGTGGGTGTGAGGTAGTCACTACTGTCGTGACCCTCTCCTAATAAAAGTAATTTTGTTAAGCTGTGGAGGTTAGGAAAAATATGTATAATATTCGGTTACTAATATTCTTTATTGCAGTAAGTTTGCACTAATGCTAGTAGTAGTAACACAGAACAAATTCTACTTAATAAATATTCAAACTCAGTAAACCTGAAAGATTTTATAAATAGACACCAGAAAATAATTTTCTCTGCACAAAGCCGTTTCAATTGAGAACACTAATAGCCATATGCTGAACTAAGTGCACAAAAAGGGTTTAAAAATAGCAGCCTAGAACGGATAAAATTATTTTATGGTTTGCGTTTCGCAATAAATACGTTATATTGACGATTTTTCAGAGCGAATTGGAATTTGTCCTCAAACACTGATAACTAGTCCTTTAATAAATATAATAATCTTTGAGAAATAAATCTTGCCAATCCCGATTTTACATTTGATACAGAAATGGTTTAGAGTTTGAAAACGGACATAGGCGAACCGAGAGGGGATTTGAAAGGAAAAGTTAAGGGGAGACCAGAACGAGATCGGAAGGGCCAGATGATGAGAAATATGAGATCGGTTAACCTTCTTAACCGATCAAGGAAGAGGAGTAGACGGGGAAGCAAAAGGGGCAACGGGTGAGGACAAACAGATGGCTGTCCTTCCGCTTGCCCTCACCTGTGGCGTCATCTTGAGAGTATAATAGGTACACAGCTGAGTATAAAGTCGAATAGAACACTACGCGATATTCAAGATTCGTGCGGGCGGAGTCGCAGGCAATCGCTAGTATTTTTATAAAATTCGAGATATAAATCAATTATATTTTTTATTTTTAGTCATTTAATTGTTCTATTGACGAGCCGAGCGATATTTTGACTTGATGTTACACAACTTACATAAGAGAGCATATCACTTATGTAAGGTATTATTACCTAGTGATAAACTTTTGTGTCTATCTCTCTATATAGAATTTGTCATAGCCACTGCGTTCTAAATGCATGGCGTAAAGTAGTAGTCATAATTAAAATAGAATAAGTACCCATTCGACGGAGGTGCGTTGACGTTGAAGTCGTCTTAAGTACTTCATGCACTGGATAGCAGCAGAACTATATCGCTCAAACACTTCTCTTGCTACGCACATCTTTGTTAGTCTTAAATTATTTGACCCCATTCTATTAGTCAGATTTTCAATAGCGTTGCTGTTTTGAAGAATATACGTAGGTATATGAATTGCTGTGTGAATGAATATCGCTTCCCATGTAGTGTCGTATAAAGCTTCAAAGGTATTCATCTTCTGTGGAATTGATAGCATTTTTGAATTACCATCGTGGTGTAGTAATTAGTTTCACGGCAGCGGCCTCTACTCACGGAGAGTGCCCGAGCATAGGTTCCGTTCTTCGGGAAGGCTTGCTACATCAGACAGATATAATACAGCCCCGACTCAGCCTCAGATGCATGGCTCGATTCAACAAGTCAACAATAGGGCGCTGAATAAGGCAACCCGAATTCACCAGAGCGATGTCAGAGCGTATGTGAGTAGCCATGGAGAATGCACGTTTGCTGGTCGACAGATCAAGAAACATGGCAAACAGAATCTGACTAAGAAGAGATCTATGCTGTAGGTATTTCGATGGTCTATTAACATAACGATTTAGTATCTCCAACAGCGCAGCGGTTCGAACTGAACAACTCTAGAAAAAGCTCGTGAAATAGGTATATTTTATAAAGATTTAATTGACTTTTTTATTACTCTACGTCATTTTTAACAGACTTATAAAAAGGAGGAGTTTTTATTGAACAAATTGTCTTTTTAGTGTTTCTACATCACGATTCAATTCCTGGATACACTTTTTTAACAAGTTCCCTAATGAAATAAGGGACTTAACTATGATCAAAATTAAAAATAAATTAAACGAAAGCTTAGTAACAGAGGCTAAATCTCGATACTCATGGATTTTACAATAGCCTTTTTGGTAAACAAACCTGAAAACGAGCTACCTATGTTCACTCGATTTACTACACAAGCAAATTCTTGCATCTAGATTAAGTAGGTATTTGTTTGTAAATAGACCAAAAAAGTAAAGCCCACTGAGATTCTCAACGGTGACTTCTCAGGGTGGGGCCGCCTTTTAAATCGGTGCAGCGGTGGTCTATTGGCTAAACTAACTTATAATATATTTTTAATTTTGGTGTTATGTAAATATCGTTAAGAGGTCTCTACAGGATGTATGGATTTTGAATTTGAATTTGATTTATAAATGAGGTTGTACGAAATACGAATTTAGTAGTGAGTCGTACGCGACCGTGTGTTAAAACTTAGATGTGTTGTTCGAGAACGTCGCCGATTAAGCAATGCAGATATTGCATCTTTCAAAATGACGAAATAATCATCTGGAAATACTTAATTTTTTTACACTGTAGTACGTGTATATGGCAACACTAGAACAAGAGTACACGCGACTCTATAATATGAAGACGGCGTAAAGTCTAATAATGGTAAGTGCGAACGCTAGGAGTGGCGCACTAGATAGTAAAACATTTCATTACCTACATATATGTTGTTTCATTTAAGTTAAATATTTAAACGATACTTGACAACCCTGTGGCATGGTGGTTGTAGCAGCAGGAGGCACGGGTTCGATTCCCGCTCAGTGCAAATAATGATATGGCTATTATCATTAGTCCCGAGTACTCCCGAGGTGGTACCGGTTGCCATACGAACATTTAAGGTACTCGTGAGGTTAGTTGGAGCCAAAACCAACAATTAACAAGTTCAATGACTAGTTTAATTGTGAAATTTCGATATAGCTGATGAGTTGTAGAGGTCATTATATCAGTCACTTCATGGAAAATATCGAAATTCAGCCGCGTCCCAATTTGACTGATAAAAACGAACCCTGTACTAACAGGTATCAACTTCATAATTCAGATTATACTATTTGAACTATACTTTTTGTAAAGTATGCGAGTGATTGCAGGGCGGAGCAGGCGCTCTGCGAATGCATTGCGAACGCGAGCGGATGGACAACGATGAGGAAACATGTTGTTAATGTGAAGACTCTGGAGATATCATGAGTTGTTACATCTGATACAACAAAGCATACATTTAAGATTATCGGTGTTGGCTTGCGTTTGTACGCGACAATACAAAAGGTGACCGCTCTGCTATTTGTGGCGATCTTATTGCGGGTCAGCAACGAATTCACTGTGAATTCGCAGCGTATTCGATGCGCGTTCGTAAGGTATTCGTTGCGCGCCCGCTCCGCTTTGAAGTCACTCGCAATCCACTAGTATGATATAATAAGGCACATAATGAAAAACCGGTTTCTGTCGTCTATGAATGTTTGCAGCACTGACTTGCATGTTACCAAACTTACATATTTAAAGTACCCAATGAGGACCTGAAATAATTGCGCAGGTAACAAAAATAATCTAGCCATTAAACGTATACTTTTACTTTGTTTATTTGTTGGAAATACCAGTAGTCAGTAGACTACTGGTATTTCCAACAATAGTCACTTATAGACCACGTGTAGGTATACTGTGTATAGCCAGTAGGCTATACACAGTATACATGTGGTCTATAAGTGACTATATCTTCAAATATCTACTATGACCCCTAGAGATCGGATCTGAGATAGATATGATGTCACTATTAACAATTTAATCTAATCAAAAATAAAGTGTAATTTATTTTACTATTGTAATATATCAAGGATCTTTTGTTAATTGTTGGTTTGGCGCCCTAGCAGTCCGGGCGCGACTCTTTGATTGGTACAAATTGATTGTCGCGTCGTCGCTCGGTTCGATGCATTCTCACCAACGCCACTTCTAATTGAACCCGAACTGATTGCTTACTTAAAATGATTATCAGGACGATGTTCATGACGCTACATGCAAATCATTATAGAATGACGCACATATAAAATGACACTTTGACTACATGTCGATCGATAGTTTCATGTAAACTCCGCCATCATGCAGCTAAATATACGGTCACGGTAAAATATTACGTAAATGTGGACCCGGCATAACACTAGTTGATCTACGCTGCGCCATCTGCGAGAACATGACGGAATAGTTTATAGCGTTTTCGAAAAAAAAGCCACAACAAAATCATAATTTACCTTACAACAATACATTTATTTGCAGTGCTTTACTTAGTCATACCTGGGTGACCAGATGACCACGCTATGTTCAGATTGTTCCTAGTTTCACAGAGTTTTAAGGCAGCAGTATGCACTAAAAATCCTAATCATACATGCAGGTACTTAAGCCCGCCCAAGGCAGCAACCACTAACACCACCATTTTAAGCTATGCCAAAAGTAGCAAAACGTGTTTTTTTTTTTTGTACGTAGTGGAATGCATTTACGCACTTCGCTCACCCCCCGCGGGGGCAAGGGGCTCACTTTGTGTGGGACTCCTGACCTCGAAACGGAGGCCAGACTACCCACTAAACCACCACGGTGTTCCTCCTTCGCCTAATCCGAGCCGCGGGATAGAATGCTCACCGCGACTCGGCTAGGGACACCCTATAGGGCTCTTCTCTTGGGGGCCCCACCATCCGGACAGAGTAATCCAGATGATGGGGTCAGCTCACCTCTTACGAATGCGCCCCAGGAACACTGAGGGGCGCATTCCGCCACATTAGCATGGGGCGGTGGATCCCCCGACCCACCACCCGTGGCTTCGCTCATTCGGGGCCGCGAGCGAATTGTGTTCGCCGGCGTCCCCTCGCCGGGGGCCTGCGGGGCGGAAGAGTGAGCCCAGCTCGCTCCCGCTCCCGCAGAGCCTCTCTCTTTGCCGCCATCACCTCGCTAGCGAACGAGGCGACGGCGGCAACACTCTTCGCTGTCGGCCATGGCTGGAATCACGACCGACAGCGAAAGGTCCGCACCAATTGTGCGTGTTAGGGCCGTCCTTTGTCCGTCCCATGCCTCACACACGGCCATAGTATGGTAGGCCGTGTCGGGGTCGCCGCTGGTGCAGTTTCGGCACCGGGGCTCCGGCTCTATCCCCACCACTTCCCACAGGTACTTGGCAAAACAGCCATGACCCGTGAGAAGTTGGGTGTAGCAAAACGTGTATGCCAGAATGTAACAGATGTAATAAGTAACTCTTATTATAAAAATACCCCTCAAAAAGATATCGAAAAGACTTGTAAGTACTAACTTTGTTAGTACTTTGTACTAACTAAAGTGTACAAACAATCAACATTTTCAATATTTTAGGACTATCACAGTCGTGACGATTGCAAAGACACTAATGTTAAGGGGCCATCATTATTATTAATAACGCTGTAGTGTGAATGAAACAGCTTCGAGGAATGCTAAAGTCATCATAATAAAAAGCTTAATAACGGATGTTATAGCCATAACGAAGCGCAGATAACTCTCAATCAGTGATGACTAAGATTAACAGAAGCGTCGACTTGGTAAGGACAAAGATTCGTTTTACATAAGTAATTACAAGCACGATAGCGCGCGCAATAATTATTTAAACAGCCATAGCAATTGTGCTTGAAATTTGGTACATCACGTATATTTATATTCCTATGCACAAATAGATATTATCGAAGAGAGGGTTTTTCGATGTACTCGTCTCATGCAAATATTGCATTGCAAGTCATTTATTCATTTAAATTCAAAGCGATACATACCTATAGACACGGTTCTTGTAAAATATGTGGTACAGTTCGCGAGCTTTTGTTGTAATCGACGCTTCCTTTCTCGCTTGCTTGCAAGCTTTTAAACTCGCCGATTAGCAGCTCGTGAACGATTTCTAAAAAAACTAGACACAACACAACACATCTAGCCTTGTGTTGTGTGCTTATCAAGTACATAGCAAAGTGAAGTACATAGCTACTAAAAATCAGTCAGTTCGGTAGGTAAGAATGTATCAACTTCATCAACTTTTATTTTTATCAATTAACACATTTTTTAAAGTTAAAATTAACTTATGTTGAACACTCATAACGTTATCAATTTTTATACGTACATAATTAGTTTAACTGTAATACAGACAGCACAATATTGCAGTAGTTAATATTCTTTCAATAAGCCTGTTCAAAAAGATCCTTAAAAGTTCCCATGCTGTACATAATGAATGGTCAATGACTTCATTCCCTGGGATACATCGCATCTGTTCGATTATAAGAAAGCTACTCTTGTTTCTAAACAGACATTCTCTAGTTTCATTAATCCATGGGTAATATGAAAGCTCAATTTCCAAATACATACTATAAATACGCTTCTGGTGTTTGATAAGTTTTTAGAACTGTTTTGACAACCCAATACAAATAACAATACATGCGTTATTAATTTCTCTGTTATTAATCTCAATATTTTAATTACAGTTCTGTTTTAGTAACATAATCGTACAATGAGAGATTTAATTTAACCACAACAGTATGTATTTATAGGATTTTTGTATATCAATGATTTAAAGGGTCGATGCGTTTTTGAGTTACGCCTTGGCCTTGATTACGATTTGGGTGGTCATTTTGTGCTGAAATGAAATCAAACTTAAAAAAAAAATAGGTACCTATATCAGAGCGTTATTGTCATGGTCATTTATTATAGAACATAATTATTATATTGGTATTATATTTTATTGGTTATGGTATTACTCGTAGGTATATTATATTGTTAGGTAACCAATTTCTGCTTTTTCTAATACGGGAAAGCCGCCTACTGTATTAAAAAAATAGTGTAATAAAATGCGTGCGTGCGTGCGTGTGTGCGTGTGGGCGTGTGTGTGTTATGTATATGTATGTTACAAAAGACATAAATATTATATAAGTTGCCTGTCGCTTATAATCTATTCTCTATAATCTATTAGGAGCCGACATTTAATTTTAATGTTGGTATACATTTCATCGTTGATAAATCAAAACTATTTTGCTCGACTAAGTGCGAGCGCCGCCGTGCACCCAGTTACAATACTCTATCTATACATAATATTTCACTCGCAACGCGTACAGTTTCTCGTTGTTCGTTGTACGATCTATACTCCCTAAAATAAGAAGTACTTCAGATTCCTCACGTCAATATCGCTAGTGTACCTTTATAAATGTTATTTCTGCTATATTACGTAAAGGCACAGTTAAACAAATTTAGTAAAGGTTACAGGTGCAATTTTGAATAGGGTCGCCAAATCACATGACCATAAAATCGGACTAACGTATGTAAAATTTAATCGTATTTCCCACCTCTCAGATCATATAAGACTGCTCAATTATGGCGGATGGTTAGTAATTATGAAGCATGTTTAATAAATAATAATCCTACCAAAACTATAAATGGGAAAGTTTGAGCAGCCGTTTGTCACCCTAGGCCTAGTGGCAGAACAGATCTAAGTGAAATTTGGTTCAGGAATAGATTACAGGATTACAGCTTAGAATAACATGTAGATTTTTATTCCAAGAAGAGGTTTCAGGAATCAAAACTGAGGTGTGCGGGGCCGGCCTCCACGGCTAGTACGTTTAAGAAATGTACGGTATGTACACGTACTTATTATAATGTGTACCTAGGTATTATAGTCTTTTCTTTTCGCAATGTCAAATAATATTGACGAGTTCATTGTATTAATTAATCATACAGCACGTCATTAAAACCTCACAATCCTAAAGTGGTTTTTCCTAAAGAGAAACTAAAAGTCTAGGCACTTGCATTGATTTATCTATTAAACTCTTAAGTTCACTTAGTATTCCTACACCATGATTGTAAATTGGTTCATCAAAGCCGTTGTAAATAGCACTGCACTCGAATTTGGCGCCGCGCGCCGTCTTGGTTTCAAGCACTATACAAAATTATTGCACTTGATATCATATACAATTGAATTATTGTATTCACATGAAAAATATATACTCTTGGGTATAAAAGACTTGAGTTATTATTTTCAAACGGCATTTAAGTCCTTGAAGTACATTTTGGTATGAATCTCTTCGTAGGGTTTTTGGTAATTCCGATAGCCTCATATTTACTCTAATTTTTCTTATTTTCCTATTTTATAGTTATAAACTAGGATGACCACTTTTTTGTTTGACATGTTTGTCTATGGAGAGGAGAGGATAGGGAGGGATAGGGGTAAAGGTTACTAAATTTTCAAAGCTATCAGTGACAGAATCAAGACTAAACAGGGTTTGTCAGTCTTTTTTTAACA
Source organism: Pelosia muscerda (assembly GCA_963691645.1). NCBI lineage: Eukaryota > Metazoa > Arthropoda > Insecta > Lepidoptera > Erebidae > Pelosia > Pelosia muscerda. The sequence goes on along the minus strand of OY829098.1, from coordinate 16,500,985 downwards.
TTCCAACCTAGACACTACATCATTATTAGATAGGTCTTTCGTTACTATATAACGTGATAATGAATATTGTTATATCAGTTAATTTTTATTATGATTAAGAAAAGTATTAAGAGAAGTAGGCCCTTGAAAATGAAATTAACTTTACTCATACGAAGACGTAAGCAGTACAATATTCAACTTCGAATTTAAAGTGGATTGATAATTATGACTAGCTATTGACTATTATTTATGGTATCATAAACTCAATAGGCTACCCAGTGATGTCAAGTGCTTTACAAGCCTCAGAAACGAAACGACTATACCAGTTGTTTAATATAATCGAACAATTATATGAATATATATGATACTTGTGATAGTTTACTAAGGATATAAAAATCTGAAGCAGGTATTGACGGATTGTACGTGCTCAATGCATAAGTGGCTGAGTGGTGGATAGTGAGTAATTGAATATTAAACAACACCGAGAATGACGATTGCAAATATTCTAATCCAATTTGGTGTTGCAAACGTCCATAGGCCACGATGATCTCCTTCCATCAGGTAGTTTGTGTGCTTGTCTGTCACCTCAGTAGTATAAAAAATAGATTGGGATGAATAAAAACTTGAATAGAGTTTCAAGTCTTTAGCCCAATGTTCAGGAACATATATTTGGGGTACCACCAATGTGTAGGCTGTCTTGTAGGTACAGGGCTGACTATAGTAATAAATCCCACCTTGAAGCCATTGTACGCTGCTCATTGACGAGTCAGACGACTTGGAAATGGCTCCAACTCGGGTCTTGGTGGGGAGGACAGACGGCAGTGTTTTCGATAAAAGCCGTATAAGTCCCAGCCAAAAAGAGGAAAGGGAGTTAGCAGACCTCAGACTCCGGTGTGCAAACCAACAACGGAACAACGCTGAGATGATGGTAACTTCATCTACAGTAGATGGTTGCAAATGGCAAATCGATGTAATATCCATGTAGAAATATCTATGCACCTTAGATGCACATCAACCTTTTTTTATTATTTACCAATCATATATATTTAACATTCAATTTTGGCAAATCAGAATTTCTTTAAACCACGAACGAACCTTTGTACTGGATGCCGTAACTTATCATTACTTACTACTACCTTGCTGTAACCTATTGCCGTATTGTCTGTTATTACTTGTGGTATTCGTCTGATTGGAATAGATCGAGCTTATCATAAGATTGCTTAACTCAGTTTACCATTCTACAAAAACGACTATAGATTTATAGTTTTAGCTATGTGGTAGATGCACTAATTCACTATGCCTGTAATATATTCATGGCGACTTTTCGTTAATTTTTCTTCATGTAAGGCTGCCTTTTCATTGTAAAATAACTGTCTTAAATTGTTGCTTCGTTTTGTACCTATATCTGCTATTTCGATATGTGAACGCATTATTGCCTAAAATAATAATGAAAGTATGTTTGTACTTACGGTCTGGACAATTTGCTTCATCTGTTCCGTCATCGCAGTCAGTCTGGCCGTCGCACCGCTGCCTCGTCTCTATGCATCGTGTATGGTCGCAACGGATGTATTCCGGTGGACAAACTGTGAAAAAAATTCGCATTGATTGCAATTCCATGATTCGAACTTAACCAACCAAAACTTTGTTGACAGTTGGTTATTTTTAGTCTTTGGAGAAAAAATTTAAAATTTCGGTTAAAGCTTTCTAAGTTAAGTACGGTAATGACCAGGATTTGAACCCGAGATCTCTGGATCATTATGACCAACCAGCTTCAACCAATACCGCAGTGGTAACCCGCATCATAATCCGGAGACCCAATCAGAATTAGCCACCTGGTGGTTAGTTCCAGTAGCGGAGGCTACCCTAGGATGTAATTCGATTAACAAAGTAAGATCGATTACTTTTTTTTGTACTGATACATATTACATAAAAAAAACTCAATGAGCTCGAGGTTACTATATGTATAAAAATAAAGTATTTATATTTCATTTATACATAAATAGTAACATCTGGCTGGGAGGCGCCCTGCCTACTATTTGCCTTCTCGAGGTCTCCAGTCAGACTCATCTGCTCCAACGGCCATCGGTCCTTCGACAGATGTGGCCTATGTGTTGTATTAAGTATGTATAATCAAATTTATTATTAAGGTTCAGATGACACCAGTTGTTTAATATAATTGAACATAAGAAGAATATATTCTACCATATTTGTCATAATCGGTGTACTCGTTTCTAGGCGTCGTTATCTCTACTTGACTGGAACCCGATACTGATTCGAATGGATCCCGAGGTGCTGATGTAAATGGTGTTTCTTCTGGTGCTTAATGAGAAAAATAAAAATAACAACTAAAATCAAAATAATACAAATAAAAAGTAACATAATTTAAGAATGTGAGGTTCCGTTTATGCCGAGTTTGCTTCAAATTCAAGTTAAAATGGTTACCGTAGATTCGACTATTGTTTCATATAAGGATATTAAAGGGCGTAGCTTCACATTGAAGGACTACTTAAATTACGGAGCTCTTCCAATTAATCCCACCCTCCCCTTTCCTACACAGGACAACACGTGCAGGGCTTAGATGTCACTCGCATACGGTACAGAATATTTCATCAAGAACCAAGCGTTTCGGTGAGTCTTTTCTCTGCCGCAACATTAAGTCCTGGAATTCCTTGCCGGTGCACGTGTTTCCTTCTTCCTACAGTCCCGGGTCCTTTAAGCGGGGCGTGAAAAAGCATCTGATGAGGCCGTCAAGCTGAGCGCTACCATTGTAGCACTGAACGTGTTTGCAATGGTGACCCTCTTTCATGAGACTTTGCCTTCAGCTTAACATCAGGCGAGGTGAAGTCAAATTGACGTGCCATAAAAAAAGGCGACAAGAAATAATAATATAAAGGTCATTATTAGGTAAAGATGGATAATCGCTATGATAAGATCATGGATAAACCTAACATTATAATTATATACCTGTGAGTCCTCACATTCTTTGACAAATACCATAAATATCATACCGCTTGTTGGTATATCCGTCTCTTCACGTCGTCCACCATCTCCTCTTTCCGGCTCTCTGTCATTGCTTGTTTCAGTGGTAAATATATAATAAGGAGTCTCTTCAGTTTTACGGTCTAAGCTATCTGGGTTGTTATTACTATCCTGCCCTTGCGACGTCTGATCATATGAGTCCGGATTAGAACGGTTTTGATCTTCACTTCCTGGATACTGTGACTTTTGATCATCAGTTTCCACTTGGTTATAGTATGGATCGTCAGTACTCTGATCGTAGTTGTTTGGATCAATAGGACTCAGTGTTTCAGGATTTTGATCAGGACTCGGTTGATAATATAAATCATTCGCGTATGTACTAGACTTTGTTTCAGGATATTCTGGATAAGATTCAGTCTGTTGACCATTTTCGGAATAGTTAGGATTTGAGGCTTAAAAAAAGATAAATAATAAAATAAAATCAAAAATAAAATAAATAAATAGTGTGGTATAAAAGGTGGTCGACTATATTACGTTAAATAAAATAAAAGTTTAAAAGGATATAGTTTTAAAGAGAAAGAGACTATTCTTCTTATAAGTAACTATAGGCAATAAGTATTGTGAAAGATGTTGTGACTATGTCAACATAGTAATCGATTTGATATTCATTCAACAATAATAATATACTGACTTATTGGACAATTCTCTTCGTCTTTGCCATCGCTGCAATCTGGTTGGCCGTTACATTTAACAGATAACGGCAAACAATGATATTCATCGCATTTGAACTCATTCTCTTCGCAAAACGTTGTACCTAGGTGAATTAAAATAAACGAAAATCAAACTACTACTCAAATCAAATGTTCAGGATTTTTGTGATCCAGGCAGGAGATGATCAAATTAAAGGTTGAAAAGATAGTACATTAAGGGCAATGGGGTTGTATTTATAACAGGAGTGAAAGTATGTAAAGATGGAAGCAAATGGTGGACAGCAGTCTTAGTTTAACATGGAAAGCGAAAGCCATAAGTAAGTATAATGTATGTTTGTTGAACGAGAGTACCTATACAGCACTAAACACTCATGAGACGGACTATCTCCCCTTGGACAATCAGCTGTATTAAAGTGACATAAAAATTAATAATTTAAAATCTGTGATTGCACTATGCAACCGCATACAATCTTACTTCATGATAAAATAACGCTACACCTGAATTTGATACGTTGCAGAATGACATCTCACGCGTGAACATAATGTGGAATAATGTGGATAATATTGTGGAATGAGTAAAATGATGATACAGAAAACGGGCCTGTGTACATAATATTAACACAGACGTATATTTTTTACTTGTGGTAGGTACGAGTACCTACCCTACCTAATAGATACCTACCTTACCATAAGTAAATAAAAACAATGTGTCATGAATATAATATTTTAGTGCTGATATTTAGAATTTTTTAGTATTTATTGCATCTTTTTGTAGTCATGATAATATATTTCATTATTAATTTCAATACATGGTTTATCTCTTCGAGAAACATTCTCTGGAAAGTTTTATTTGATTCCTGCCGACTTGCTCCGCAAACGGGAAGTCAGATGCATAAACTTGTACTCTAATAAATAATACACAAAAAATCTAAAGTACAGTGTCTGAAATTCGAAATCTGTTATTCAGTTTTGCCCAGAATGACCATTTTGGTACCTCAAGTCGAGTCCTACCCTCGTTCAACAATCATCCGTCAGTCAGACAATTCTATCATGGGTAGTTAGTTTTAATTAATTTACATTTAAATGCAAATTTATGATATCTGTGTCCAACATTTGAAGTGAATGCTGCTCTACGATTCAATGAGTAAAATATATTTTCAAGCCTTAGGTCAAGATTAACAGACAAACCTGGATCAATCAGCTGAGCACTGAAATCATTCTCACTGACAATAGTTTTGCCCAAGCGATGAGAGGTTTTAATGTGACTTCTTAGTAAATTTTTGATGTGTTCTATATCTTCATATCCGCTTGTCACGATGTCAAGTGTAACTTTACAGGAGAACTCGTCATTGATGTGTGACCTGAAACATTTGAAACATCGGTAAGTATAAGGAGAAAGAATAAATTTCCTAAAAATAAACCTAATTTCAAGTATAGGACAGGACAAAAAAATTTCAAGTACTTATAGGAAATGTCAGAAGCCATTTCGACGGCTACATTTCTTACTTTTATATTAATTTCACTAGACTTTTCGCAAATAGCGGCAAGGAAGGTATAACGGCACCGTGAGGTGAAACGGAGCACACTACTAAGTTTTAAATTAATAACACTATCTATCAGTTCTTCTGGCAATATTTTAGTTATTAAAAAGAAACCACTCCATAGCGGTTACATTAAATGTTTTTGGTGGGTTAAGTACACCTTATACTATCTAATCTAATTATTCGCTCTGTAAACGTCATCCATCTCCTTGTACAACTTTATACTATATTATTTTTAGTAAGTAAGTAAGAAATGCATGTAAGTACTTACTGTATTCTGACGAGGCTTGTTCGTTGTGTCCCTGGGAGGCTGTCGTAAAGTTTGTCAACGGCATTAGCGAGAGTTTGAGAGAAATCGCGGAACTCTGGCGAGTCTCGATCAGAGTATGACTTGGAATATGGCTCGTTCGCCGTGAATGTTACTCGAAGAGTCTCTGAAAGTATAAAGAAAAATATCATAAACAAAAATTCCAATTCAGACCCAAACTAAGCACAACATGGATGGTGAGTTCTATCATAGTTCTAAAGTCTAGACAAATTTAATGAAATTTTAAAGCAATTACCTAATATGCTAATTTCGATTTCGATTTCGATCGAAAATATTAATCGTTCCAAGATGGTTGTGTAGGAGATTTTCGAGTGCTCAAATGAATACCTTCCAAATGACTGCGGTACTGGACGTCACTGGAGATATCGACACCAAAGATACGAATGTAAGAGATGTTAAGCAGTCTGTCCAGGAAAGAAGCCACATTAAATGGGGTTTTCTTAGCTATAAATGTATTGTACATATTTGTGTTTTAGTGGTCTTAATTTTTCTAAATTTAGACGGCCCCAATCGGCTACTCTATTGAGAGTGGTCTCGATTTCGGACACAAGTTATTAGCAACTTTCCTTCACCTCGGTCCGAAGGATATTTGCGTAGATGGAGTTATCAGAAAGATTTCATTGATATGCAGCAGAAACACGGCTGGAGACAACGCAGGGCCTAGTGGGACACCAGCGTTTATCTCTATGTGATCCGAGCAGTCGTCGATGATTAGCTGATAGTCTGATAAGCTAGCTATTAATTCACACAGTCCCATTGAGAGTGCATAAGACGGTAACTTCGCAAGCAGGACTCTTTGACAATAAGGCCTTCAAGGCGTAATCAAGGCTGATCACTAATACCTCACCTCGACTCTTGATGTCTTGTGGCCGGCGGTTTTGTGAGACACACAACCATACTGTCTGTCGATCAATTCTTGGTTTTCTTTAAAGCATCTCAGGTGATGTGTATTAACAACGCGCTCCATAATCCTCGAAAGGAGAAAGATGATGGCGATAGGCCTTCAATGGGATAGATCTGGTTGCCTTTCTTGGGTACATAATGCACGAATACGGTCTTCCACGACCCTGGGGCTCGGACCCGTGGGCACACTACCTAAGCACGAGTAAAGGTAATTCGGGGGCCTAAAACTAAGAATATACTAAGAAACGTACTTAACTTAGCCGAGCCTTTTTTTTTTTTTTTTTTTTTTTTTTTTTTACGTGGTGGAATGCATTTACGCACTTCGCTCACCCCCTACAGGGGCGGGGGGCGAGCTTTGTGTGGGGCTCCTGACCTCTACCGGGGACCAGACTACCCACTAAACCACCACGGTGTCCGTCATCATCGCATATCGACGATGGCGGGAACAACATCTTCCGCCATCGCCGTGCGAGTCGCCCGCCGCTATTCAGTGGCAGGCCCGTCTCTGGTGCGGCAGAAGAGGAGTCCTTCTGCCGCCCGCCTAGGTAAGGCACACGCGACACGACGTGCGCCTTCAACCTCGAGGCCTATGTAAGGGCAGCAGACGCCCCCGCGTCTACTGCCCGGCCTACAGTTAGGGGGGGAGGAGTTGGTGGTACCGCCTCCTCCGGACCCCGGTTCGCTTGCGGCGCTGTGGGAGGGATAGTGGGTCTTTTTCCCTACCCCTCTCCGCCGCCTCCTTCTGCGAGATAACGGTCTCGCAGAAGGTTTGAACCGCCGCCCACGCCTCATCGCTGCCGACCATAGACAGAACTACGGCCGGCAGCGAGAGGTCCGTCCCCACTTCGGTGATGAGAGCACGGCGCTCCCCAGCCCACGCGGGGCACTCCTCTAGGGTGTGCTGCGCCGTGTCTTCATCGCCGCCACAGTGGTGGCACCCACTGGTCGGCTCCCGTCCCAGCCGGCACAGGTATTTCCCGAAGCATCCATGCCCCGAGAGGACCTGCGCCATTCGGAACGTCACCGACCCTCGCGATCTGTCCATCCAGTCTCTGAGGACCGGACGGATCGCCTCGACGGTCCCTCTTCCAGACGTGGGATTGGCCAGCCGCCGCTCCCACTCCAGAAGCAAGGACCGTCTCGCCTGGAGCCTCCGCTCTCCCACCTCCGAGGGTGCCGGGAACTCGCCGCGGCCCCGAGCCTCCTCGCGCCAATGATACACTGACGCGAGGACACGGGCCTCCAGCTCCCACGGAGGGGAGCCCGCCATAACACAAGCCGCCTCGAATGAGATGGAGCGGTAAGCTCTTACCGCCCCGGCGGCCATCACCTGCTGCGGACGTCGCAGCACGGCGACGTTTTTTACCGTCAGGGCGTCGACCCATACGGGTGCCCCGTATAGGGCCATGGACCTTACCACTCCCAAATAAAGGAGGCGGCTGCTCGTCTGAGGTCCCCCCAGGTTCGGCATCAACCGCCGAAGGGCGGCGGTCGTGCCGAGTAGACGGGGTCCCAGGCGGTCAAAATGAGCGCGGAAGCTCCATCGGGGATCGAGGATTAGCCCAAGATACCTCAGTTCGGGCTTAACCTCGATCCGGGTGCCACACACTACGATATGGGAGTCCACCGGTGGCGCTCGCCGAGGGCCATGGAAACAAATGGCCTCCGACTTGTCAAGCGCCACCCTGAGTCCCAAAATCGTTATTCGCCGCACGACCATGGCCACCGACGCAGTAGCGAGGCGCGCGGCGTCCCTATAGGTCGCCCCCCGGGCAGTGACCAACGTATCGTCTGCGTAGCAGGTCACGTTGGCGCCCGGGAGGCGAGCTCCTCGGAGCACCCAGTCGTACCCGATGTTCCACAAGAGGGGCCCCAACACTGACCCCTGTGGAACACCGCGGCACATGGCCCACCTGTGAAGGCTGCCATCTTTTCCTGGGTACTCCACGTACCGCTCCGATAGGTAGGCGCCGACGATCTTGCGGAGGTAGGGAGGCACGTCATGGTATTTGAGCGCCTCCCGTATACACTCCCAGGGCAGGGTATTGAACGCATTGGCGATGTCCAGAGACACCGCCAATAACACCCCGCCTCTGCGGATCTCCTCTTGCGCCAGCGCCTTCACTCGAAGAACGGCGTCGACGGTCGAACGACGTGGCCGAAAACCATATTGGTTGTCGGACAGGCCGCGACCTCCATTCTCGAGATGCCGGGCGATGCGAGCAAACAGCACTCTCTCAAAGAGCTTGCCCGCTTCGTCCAGCAGCACTATCGGTCGGTACGCCGAGGGCGATTCCGCAGGCCGTCCCTCTTTCTTGATGAGGACGAGCCTGCCCGTCTTCCACCGGACCGGGTATTGCCCGGTTTGCAGGCACGCACTCATCAGCCCGCAGAACCGCTCCTTGAGTTCCCGGAGCGCTACCACCAAAACACGTCCGGGAACTCCATCGGGCCCAGGAGCCTTCACACCTTTCTCCTGGGCCCGCTTGACGGCCACTGCCAGCTCCGCCGCTGTGACCTCCGGCACCTCCGTCACGACTTCCTCTCTGCGCGCCGGAGTCATCACTGGGGGGACGAAACCCTCCTCCCGTTGTGGAAATAGGGAGGAGATAATCCCCCCCAGCACTCTCGGCTCCAGGCACTCCGTGATAGGAGGTACCCATGGGCGGAGCTTAGCCCTGACCGTCTTGTAGGGCCGCCCCCAGGGGTCCCGGTCAAGGGTGGCTAATAGAGCTGCCCTCGCAGCCTCCTTCGCGTCCCCTATTGCCACCCCGAGGGACTGAGCGCACGACCGGTATTCGGCGTATAGCTGCGCCTCCTCCTCCGGCACCCGCCGCGACCTGCGACGGTACCGGGTGTACCGGCGACGTTTCACGACGCGCAGAGATCGCAGTTCAGCGATCTCCGGCGTCCACCAGTACACCTTCCGGTTTGGAGGTCGAGGCTTGGCTCGAGGCATGCACGCGTCGCATATCTGCGACGCGGCGTTCCTGAACCATTCGGCCTCAGCCTCGACTCCTACTTCCGCCGGAGGAGTCGCCCACGATTGGACGATGGACGCTAGCTCCAACGCCTCCCGGTCCAGGCGCCCCAGTACCCACCTGTTGGCGGACGGCCCCTCGCGTCTGGGACTCAACACTTGCTGGCCCGTGGAGATGTCGTAACGGATGTATCGATGATCTGTTAGATTCTCCACGTTGTCCAGGACTCGCCAGTCCCGGACGGCCTGTGCGACGGCAGGGGTCGTGAACGTGATGTCCACGATGGACCGCCCCTGCCGTGTGACGAACGTGTCGACCGACCCGCGGTTACTTACCGTCAGGCCGGTCGTCGTGGCCCACTCCAGCAATAACCGGCCGCGAACGTCGGTCCCCGGGGACCCCCAAGCCGTGGATTTGGCATTGAAGTCTCCAGCGACCACCGCCAGACGCGGTGAAATTTGCCCCAGCAGGGCACCCACCGCGTCTAACGCCGCCTCAAAATCGGCCAGTCTCATGCTGGGAGGGAAGTACACGGCAATGATAATATACCTCCCCCACCCGCAGGCCACGAAACCCCTCCCTCTGGAGATGAGGGAGGGTGGTGCCACTCTCTGAGTCCCAGACGCGATAACACATACCGACCCGTCAGTGTCTCCCAGCCACAGATCGTGGGGAGGGACAAAGTACGGGTCGGAAACAATACCCACATCAATTGACCACTCCGCCATGGACTGCAGAAGGAGGTCCTGCGCCCGTGCGGAGTGGTTCAAGTTCGCCTGGAGGAAGCGATGGGGGATACCGTCCATTACGGTTCCATCGCTTCCTCTCGCCCTTGCGGGGGCGTCGCTGCCACAGGACCTGGGGCAGCCGGGGTCCTTCCGGCCGCCTTTTTGCCCTTTCTGGGCTTTGTCCCGCGGCAACTTTTGCCGCCTACTATGTGGTTGCTCGGTCCGCCACCCATTGCTGCGCAGATGACGCAGTGGGGGTCGGCCGAGCATACCGCGGCTTTGTGGCCAGGACGACCGCAGCGGTAGCATATTTCACCGCGGTCATCCTGTGAGGTGCACTGTGACCTGACGTGCCCAGACATCAGGCACCGGAAGCACCTCAAGGGTCTCTGCTCAAGCAGAGTTACTTGGGCAGAGACCCAGCCAACTAACAAACGCCCAGCGGCCACTTTTTTGGCCGCTTCCACTGGGCAGGTGACTATCACCGTGCCACTCCCCCTCAATGTTCTGCGAATCTCGCCTACTTTGACATTCAAGGGAGGGCAGCTGCCGCAGCGCGCGACTGCGTCAGCCACCTCCTCCCTTGTAACCGAGTCGTCCAGACCGGTAATGCGCAAGTCTGCGCACTTGACCGGCCTGGCCACGTTCGCCGTCTCAGAGCCGAGCACCTCCCGGAGACGCGCCGCCAGCCTGTCTGCCTTCTCCGCGCTGGAGTCACCGGCCACCTCCAATATGGTGGCACCGGTCTGGGCCCTCTTAAAGTTCATGCGGGAGATACTGAAGTCCTGCAGGTTAACCTGCGACTTCAGCCCCCGTATAACTTCCGCGTACGTAACGCCCTTTTCAGTAGCCTCCGGCAGCAGTGTTATCACTACTGCCGAAGTGCGGGGTGTACGCGGACCCTTCCTCCTGCGTGTACGCCTCTTCTTCTTTGAAGAAGAGGGTGTAGAGGAAGCCGCTGTCCGGGCTGACGTGCTGGCCTCTTGGGCAGCAGCTGGCGCTCCAGGCTTCTTTTTCTTGGCCTTCTTGGCCACCGTCGTCCATCCCTCGTCTGTTGACGACGGTGCAGCTGGTAGCGGCCTCGGCTCAGTCTCTTTGGGGGTACTCTTTTTCCCCTTTCCCTTCCCCTTTCCCTTCCCTTTCGATGACCCGGCTTGCGAGGCAAGGGGCAGCAGCGACGGCTTAGAAGGGGGCGGTCGCAACGGCTCAGAGGGGAGCGCCGGTGGTGACGGCCGCGAAACCCCCGATGGACCGGGTTTAGGGTCAGCATTGCGCTTGGTGTCTGACGCTAGGGGCGGGCGTAGGCGTGGCTCCGGCAGGAGTCTAGACTCCATGCCCGCCCACCTCGCGTCCACCGCGGACAGCACTCGGTCCATAATGGCCCGCGACATTTCCTCCAGTGGGGGCACAGCGGCTGACTTCGCCGCTGCCTTCTCCTCCCGGAGGAAACGGACCTCTATCCGCAGCCTTTCCACCTCCGCCCGAAGGGTGGCCACCTCGTCGTTCACGTTGCGGCCCTCCATCACGGTCACGGCATCGACAGCATCGTATGCCGCGTCCTTGAGGGCCTTTATGAATCGACCGCTTAAGTTCCTGGACTTGTTGGCAACCGTCAGAACAACGTCCATCCTGTTTCGGACCGTACCCACCAGATCGGATGTGGGTAGTTCCTTCCATGCAGGGTCCACTGCATGCCTCCTTGAGGATCGCGACGCCACAGAGGACGAACGCGACCCTGCCGCCGAGTCCGAAAATCGGAACACATCGAGGTCCAGTTCCTCGATGGCCGGACGTTTTGCCGCACCTTAGAGGACCGGGGACTCGGTCTCCTCCTCGCTGCGCTGCCTTTTTCCGGCAGCGCTGCCTTCGCGCGACGATGTCGCGCCGACATCCATGTCGGATTCGGTGGAAGGCGCAGGTGTAGGAGGCCTCGACAGCCTCGACAGCCTCACCGAACGACGACGGGTCTCACCCGTCTCCTCCACGCGCTCACGCGCCTGTCGCTCGGGAACTTGGTCCCGGCGCGACTCACTCTCCCTGCCAGTGCTCGACATCGTCCTCAAAAGGACAGTGCCGTCACGGTCGGAGATCGCAAAAAACACAGTAAGCTGCTTGCCGCAAGATACGCTTTTCCGGATTCGGTCACCCAACGTGCCACTCCGTTACGGTGGTCACGTTGGGGTCCAGGGCACACGACGGGGACGTACCGGAAAGCTCTTGGGACGTGCCCCTAACTTAGCCGAGCCTAAATTAACCTAACAGAAGTTAAAGTAAGGTAGGTGTGTATGTGTTATTTAAAAAAAGAATGAACTTACTTTCTCGCGAGTCTGGGTCTCCCTTATCCGCTGACCCCGAACCGAAGTTGTCCACATCGTCGTCCTTGCCGTAACTGAAATCACCAAATAAAAATTGTTATTAAAAAAAAACATTTATACTAAAGAGGTAAAGTTTGTGAGGCTGTAGGGTGTAATCTCTGGATTCACTGAACCGATAATAAAAAATATTTTACCAATAGAAGACCTTATTGTTAATAAATGTCATCGGCCATATTACTTTTTTTAAATTTGGAATCTTAGTGGAGATGTGCGTGGAGATCTCTCTGAAATACACTGCGTAACAGATAACGTACCATACTAGTCCCTTCTACATCAATACAGAAGTATGTAACAAGGTGTTTATGAACGGGAAAGATAGAACGATGTACGACTAGTGTATAGAGCATCGCTGTTATTTCTATAAATTCGCATGGTTGGTAAATCTTCTAGGATCTCCCCCTCTAGGTCGACAACATAATAATAATTGAAGATAGAATTCAAAGTTCGTATCGAATATTCGAATCGTAAGCAAATATTTAAAAATATCTTCTATGGCAAATCAAGAATACTTCTACACCGCTACACGAATGAGTCAATATTATAAAAATATTAATATTCAATAAGTAAACACAAGATATAAGTAAAGCAATTATGGTCGGCCTTTACACAAACATACAAATCTATCACTACATGGTATAAAACAAAGTCGCTTACTTTGTCCCTATATCCCTATGTATACTCAAATCTTTAACACTACGCAACAGATTTTAATGCGTTTTTTAATAGATAGAGTTATTGAAGGGGAAGATTTATATTATTAAACGCATTACATCATACAAAAATCTAAAAAACGCATTAAAATCTGTTGCGTAGTGTTAAAGATTTGAGTATACATAGGGATACAGTAACCAGTTGGTTGCATATTATGCAACCAACTGGTTGCATAATATGCAACTGGAGTGGGCACAACGGCCTCTGTGTAATCAAAAATTTGGGACCGGCCGAGGCCCTGAAAAAGGTGGCTAGGATTAACAGAAGGATCTGAAAGAATGGCACATGGCGAAAGGCCTAAGTCCAGCAGCGGATTGCGATAGCGTAGATGATTTATTTACTTATTGATCAAGGTCTAACAGAAATACCAACCAAATTATAGTTACCTACAAGTGCACCATTTAGACACACGTGACTAATGATTTTTTGAGAATGTACAATTCACTGATACATACCCATCATCACTATCTTTAGCAGCCGAGTCTTCTTCTCGATTGAAGAATGAACCTGAAATAATAGAACAAAAATTATTATTTATTTATTTAGACTCTTGCGCTGATTCGGCTGATTACAGTACATGTATTTAAAAGAATCAATAAATGAATCGATACGTAATCGTGGAAACAATGAAGTACATACTGTGCGAGTGCCACGCCTCAGGATGACATCGAATGTATCTACTCGGGAGGGGATACCCCAAACCAGAGGATTACATGCACCTGCTATTGAGAGGAATAGCCACCTTGATAGAGAGGACTATCCCTCCTCTAACCTAGGAGCCAGGATGGGATCGACACAAAGGAACCAATAGGGTCGAATTGTCCGTGAAAGCTCCAGAGCACGCACCCCAATAACATATATAATGTAAGTGCTTACCAAAGTCAGGGAAGGAAAATTGTCGCTTGAATCGCTTCAGGTGGCCGAATACACTACTATCGTCTTCTTTTACTTCTAAGAACTCATTTAGATTATCTTCCTCTCCTTCTAAGTATATATCTCCAACCGCCGACACCTGGAACATCATAAACCAAGTTATAAAATTCATCAAAGAACAGGCCGGAATCTTAGGTCTCAGAGAGCTAGTACAAAATAACTTAATAGAATTTATTGGGGGGTAAGAAATCATGCTAATTACTAGAAGGGCATCTATAAACTGCTACTGCGTTGTCAAATATGTGATCATCTATTAATAATTGCATCTATATATAGAATGCTTGGGTCCCCTTACGACATAAAGTAATTTACGAATACGTAAGTGAAATTATGGACGCCTACCAATTCAATTTCCTACCCCATTTGAAAGGTTAGTTTGATGGATGCTGAAGATTATATACTTTAGTTTAATAAAAAATCTATCCATATAATGATTTGAGGTTTTAGGGGACAAGACGAATTCGTGAAAAATTTTGCATCCAAGGCATTTGGGCTGGATTATGTGGAAAAGGTAAATAGAGGATCTGTGATTGGTCAGAACCGCTCGACGCGCCCCGCCTTTATAACGATCTTGAAATTAACTGCTGAATTCAGTTCGTGTAATCCCGCCTATATTTTATTTTATCTTACACTTTTGAGGATAAAAGTTCTTGTATTTGAATGACCTTTGATAGTGTCTAATATTCTTGAGTCGAGATCAGCGTAAATTTCAAGAGAATGTGTGATTCCTATGATGCGCTAAATAACACTCGTAATATCATTTATTTTATGCAACAAAATCCATACATAGTTTAATTTTATATTTAATTAATATATATAAAGAATTACTATTTCCCAGTTATTTTATTGAGAGAGAAATTGCGATGATTTAACGCCCAATTTCACTCTCAATCAATCGGAATCAATTAGCCTATCGTAGTCGTTTTGCTGCACATTGAATTAATTATCATTTTAATGGCATAATTTCAAACTTACATATTGGAACAGAATTCTTAAACCAACTTGTGTGTGAAGTGGCTTGGTAACAGTAATAAAAATAGTCACATATCGAAATGCGTTATAGACTGTATAGAAGGAGTAAGTATGTCAAACGCACAAAAAGATAAATTATACGTTATAACTTTTAAATATAATATACGTTTTAAAATTATAACAAGACTGCGCCAAGGTTAAAATATAGTTACAGCTTTCCATCGTTAGATGGCACTAGTAGTGTTAAATATTGTACATTTATCGCTTGGTGAATTCAGTAATCTTAAACAATATACTTATATTAGTAACATCCGTTAATATTGATGTTATCCGTACCTATAAAATTTTATTTCTTATTAAAATTGTAACGAGAAATTTGAGTTTCTATATTGACAGATTATATTACCGATTCTTGACAATAAACAATATTATTTTCTATAGGTTATATATATATAAATATAATAGTTCAAAGATTCAATTCACAGGGGTAATCAATTGGCAAGTTTTATATATTATTTTTATTCCACTTAGGTACCAGACAATCACACGGCCCACCTGATAAAAAGGAATGAGTACCAACCTATTTATCTAACATGCTTTTCATACCTATTTCATAGAATATAAAAATTGACATGAAATAATGAAAATGACCAAATAAAGATACCTTAGTGAATTACATGCGCGGTTGAAGTAAAATTGTACGGAATATTTTGATAGTTTATTGTAAAAAAAAATGTTTAGTATTACTTTTATATGTGCTGTTGAAAACTTCTGCGTTGAAATATACTTTAACGTTGTAATAATAATACAAATTTATGTGACTCACTATTAAATAAAATGATTCTTACAATGTTTTAACAAAGGATACTGAACTATTGTTCAATAGAAATATGGTACAACCTTTTCTCATAAAACTTTGGTTTTTAATGTGATAAATCGTATATATAAAAATGAATCGCGGAATATGTTGGGAAGCGCATAACTCAAACACGGCTGAACCAATTCGAGTGATTCTTTTTTTATCTGTTCCTTGAACTCTAGGGAAGGATTTTATAGAGCCGCGGGAAGGGGATCAGAATTCCGAGCAACGGGAACGAGATCAGAAATTCACGCGGGTGAAGCTGCTAGCAACAGCTAGTATTTAATAATTACATTAAATATAACACCTAAAATCCCTTCCATGGAAAGAAGTAGTTATTCTGTAAAAATATGCAATTAGACTAATACATTCGGAAATAAAATAAATTAAGTAATTTTAATAATGCAACCTTGAGGTACCTACTACATTCTCTTTGAAAGAGGTGTAGGTATTGATACCTATTTCAAAGAGATATGTAGTTGGTACCTACCTAAACTTTTATTCCACAGACAAATAAATTACGAACACCTATTAAAACTTTTAGGGAACCCTTCATTACCATACGGGAAGTAGCCGAAAAATGTTAACAAAAAAAAATACCGGACAGAGATCGTAAAATCGTCATTAAGTCTGAACCGGGAGTCATGATTCACAAATAAATCGACACTCGAGCCGCAATTAGGGGAGGTTGGGGGATGCCGGCACAAGGGGGATTTCCTTGCAATTTTAGTTAGTCCAACTTGATCCGCGCCCGGGTGTGAACGACAAGACGTGCAAGCTAATGGCCATTGTGGAGCGAACAAGGCGTTTCGACCCACACAGTCTGCTACTATTGACGCAGTATTTTTATATTATCTAAGAATCATAATAACTTAGTAGGTATAGTTTGCGTCGGATATAAATAAATCATAAATGTTTAATCGAAGTTCGATCCCCGCTAAGTTGTATGCATGAATATGACTGTTTGCACTAGTCTGGTCGTGCCTTAGAGAGCACGTTAATCCGTCGGTCCCAGTTGCCATACAAACATCTACCTATGGCCGTCGTTACGGGTAGTTGGAGCCCTCAAAAGTCCAAGCAGTCTAACTTGGAACTTCGATATCGCCATTGTTAATTAGACCATTGGTTGTAGAGGTCAGATAGCAGTCGTTTCACAGAAAATATCGAAGTTCAGCCGCATCACAGTTAAACTAGAAAGCCATCCCCAACTGACTTGAAAAAAGGTTCAGAGAATGATGTTTAATTGAAAAGATAATACAGTTTTTTCGTCAGATGTGTAGTTTGCACCCCGTTTTTCTGATACCACGACCGCGCTGTCACACTTTGAATACAAACATACATTTACGACTTTCATTACATGACTAAAGCAGAGACAAAAGTCAACTATCAGCTACCGTCTGTACATTAGCTTCCTCTGCGATCACTTATAGTAAAACCAACAAACGGATTTGACAAACAAAACGAAACAGGCCTCCGCTGTATATTCAATAATGTCAAATCGTACTTATATCTTTGATTTGCAATTAAAACTCGCCTGTGAAATCCCTACGTATGTCACCCTCGCCAAAGCCTGTGTAACGGTATTTTCGCTGCAAATATAAACCGTACATGAACATTTATACGGTAATCGTGAACGCCGGTAGTTCAGTGGATAAGGAGTCGGTCATACGATCGAAAGATCCCGGGTTCAAAACTCATACATTACCGACATAAACCATTCCTATCACAAGACATTGAGCCGAGTTGGCGGGGTTCAGGTCACGCTTTTATGGAGGTTGACCGGGCAAGTTGAGGGCCTACCCTATCCCTCACACCGCATCCCAACTGTCACAATATTCAAGTAACCATAATCTCTCAGTCATAAAACAGAATTAATTTTAATGACACAAAATCAGTTCTCCATAACTTATTACAGACATGGTATTCAAGAAGATGGTCTATAGTTGGAAAACATTGCGCGTGTTCGGCTTATACACTGAAGATAGGATGATTTATTGCAGTTACGAGTCATAGCTTGCGATGCTTTGTACTATTACAACCTTCTGCCTCGTACAAATTGTAATCAATATACATATTCTTACTTATTTTTAACGTATTTCTGAGTTTTTTTTTTATTCAAGGCACGTCAATTTGACTTCACCTCGCCTGATGGTAAGTTTTTTTTTATCGTGCGCATAATCCTCACGGATACAACGCCGAAACCAGTGGAGGTGATTATGTCGGACTCAAACCAACCAAAACGCACGACGTCTATGGGTCTTTGATTGCCGGGCCGGCCTGATGGTAAGCTGAAGGCAAAATCTCAGGAAAGTGGGTCACCATTACAATCACGTACAGTATTACAATGGTGGCGCTCAGCTTGACTGCCTCATCAGATGTTTCTTTACAGCCCGCTTGAGGGACCGGGTTCAATAGTTTACCGACGATCGATTTGTCCATACAGTAAAATACAAATGCATTCTAATTGATATTGTATAGAATTACATATTATATATAATTTTTAAACGGTTTAATTTAATTTTATTATATGAATAGGATTATTGTTTTATTAATTTATTTCTACCCGCATATTATATAATTATATTATATTACCCTTTCTCATGCCTTCGATCCTCACTCCAGACTCTCTATCAACCCTAACAAAAGCCCACCGTTTGCTCCTATTTTTACATTTTCCAAACAGTATAATTATACTGCTATTAACTATTAAGCATTCCATAGAAGCTTACTAGATAAATGTGCTTTTCCCGAAATACCCTGTTGTTATTTCAATTAAACTGTTGGTACCTAATATTCTGGAATAACTTATTATAAGGCTATGGACACTTTCATACGTTAATTACCGCAAATATCGATAGTTGGACTTATGAATGTAGTACCTATTGTGAATTTTTTAAGTGAATACGTCTTTAGAATTGCTTGCGTAGGGACACAAGGAAAAAAAAGAATATTACAAAATCGGGGTTATAGTTTTAGGACGCAGCTTGGTAGCTACATATCGGGTATAAGGTATTAAGTTGCTACTGATTGAGTTTGCCAAGTGTCTTCAGTACTGTTCATACTCTTGTGCTTACAGTTCATACTCAGTAAGGAGCGCTCTATATTTTGCTAATGTATACTCTAAGCTTCTAACAGATCAGTAAAGGAGACTGAAATGATTTCATACAATCTTGGGCCCAGGGTGTAAGAAGATGAAAGTGGTGTCAATTAATAGCTTGTATATATTATCAACCTTTTACTGAATATTCTGCGGATTTTGTCAGTCTGAGAACAGAGATATAAGATATTATGTAAAAGTGACATTATGTTACAATCTTTAACCAACAGCTGATTCCTGAAGTGCAAAATGTGTTCTTTTGCACTCATAATTATTATATTTACTAGAAAATGTTTGAAAAATCATATGAACTGCAAGCTATAGGTAGGTAACAGGTGAAAAGATAGGGAAAGGATGTCTAAAATAAAATAAAAAATCATTTAATATAGTTTTTATTCGCCTTATATTATAATTAAAATGTCGTCTAGAATATGAGCGCAGCAGCCTATAGGTCGTTTCCCTACAATACAATTCAGTACTAGTAACGCATTACTATAGCCTCCCTTCTTCTACGAGAGCCGTCGACTAAAATATTAATAAAATAAGTTTTATTAATCTTCAGCTACATTAAACAATACATAATTAACTGTTCCGTATTAGGGTAATAAAACATTGTTTAATAAATAAATAATTCTTTGCCATAATTGTAAACAATCTCCATAGGCCTTCTAAATATATATGTATGTATTTTACACCTGCCAGGATGGTAGCTGGTTAGATGAGGTTGTATTTACTCACAGACTGAGGTGCAAGCCATTGCCGGATCACTGACAGAATTGTTTCATCGTGTAAGGGTGGTCTACCCAGTGTATTGCAATGAGCAGTGGATATCCCATAATTCACACAGAAATCCATAGTTTCAATAATATCCAATTCACAAGCCGGCGGTAAAATCCAAAATAACAATCAAAATTAAATCAACTCAAACGTGTGAGCGATCTTCGGTGTCCAACGTAGTATAAGGTAGGCAGGGTCAGAATCCGTAAAATACAAAGCAGTGATCGTAAAAAATTACAAATAATCGGGAAAGCAATCAAAACGCATTGGAAAATACGAAACTAGAGATGAAGTGAATATATTAATATTAGTTAAAAGATTACTTTCAAGATTGAGGTATTAGTAATCCGACCGACTATGATATGGTAATATTGCTGATATCAGTAATATTTCAGATCTTGTTTACTATCTGACATGGTCGTGTAATATCATTCTGTTTTCGATTGGTGAATATTAGTCTATGGAATGGATTAGTGTGTGATGGATTCGCTCGGATCGTATTAACTTCGTTGCTGACTGAGAATAAATATTCATTACTTGGTACCATTTTTATAAACAATAATTTGAAACTTGCCATCGCAAACCATGTTGGTTAGACTATTCTTATACACAGACATAACTTGTATTCTAAGTATCAAGCAAGTCTTATATTGGAAGCCGAGGGCAACAGCTACTAGAAACTAATTTACTTACTTACAAAAAGAAACACAACTGGTCCTAACCTACCTATATCTGTATTTAAAATATAAGAAAAATGTGCCACCGACTTCAAGTAGGTACTGTAACTATGTTTGTTATTATTATTATTCCAGTCCTCAATCACGATGTGTTAAAGTATGCTGTACCTACTATCATACATAAATCAAAATCATTATTAAAAATATATCAATCTTTCATATCTTCAGCGATAATAATAGGTACCTACCTAATCAGTCTATTCAGCGCAAAAAGATTGACCTATATTTATTAGTGCAATAATATGTCAATATTAATACGATCATAGATCACCGCGGTATTTGACGATTGGTTGTCGGTAAAATATTACTAATATTCAAATATTAGTTAAGATATTATAATATCATGAAACTAATATATTAAGATTAGCTAATACCAACAAATATCGGTACTAACCCATCTCTACACGAAACGAATGAGCAAACAAAACGGCAACTGTCAGTGTCAATGCTATTATTATATTTTTATTTTTTTTCTGTCATGCCAGTGACAGCCTAAAAATATAAGAGAGATTTGAATCGATATTAAATCGATAATCTTTTATATTGGTTTTTCAGTAATTAATTGATATTTGGTTTAATAATATGACTGTAATTATATGCACTATATTGCATGTAAGTATATATAGTGCATTTAATTACTTTGAGTTAATTATTTACTGCAAATGTCTAATCGATTACTTAATCGATAATCTACCGAAAACTATTTTCTCATATTTCTCCGCTTCCAGACTGAGAATTGAGGTGATTTTTCATATTCTAAGACACAAAAATATGACTGATTTTTTTGATCATATCTCAACTTATTCCATTTTGGGCCCACCGATTTCCGTCTCCTTTGAGATATTTTCACTTTCCAATGTCTCCATTTATTTGTTAAAGTGAATTTACTTTTTTGTTAATTTATATTTACCTATTTGTACAGCCTCAGTAACTCTAGTTATTATTATCATATATTATCTATGTAGTTGTTAATGGTACAGAAAAATCTTTCCCGTAACTAAAGCGACTAATTACACAGTATAACGATTTAGTCGAGTTTATATGCCAAGGCACTACTCCTAACTAAAATGTAATTGTTGTATTACTACATAATAATGTCTTACAAATAAATCACAACAATTCACTGTTATGAAAATTTTCCAAATAAACTGTTACCGGATGTTTAAATTCTATTTTAATGTTTCAAAATAATTTTGGCATTGAACGTTTCATTCATTGGTTTGTTGAAAATATTAGTGATGCGGATCAACCAACAGTGAGTTAAATCTAGTTGATGATTTTAGAATTTTGTGACGCAGTTAGGTAACTACTTAGTATTTCAGAGAGACTTCCTGTTTCATTTTGGCATGTAGACCATGGAAAACTGAATTGTTTACTTCTGAAAACGTATACAACGTATACAAAGATACGTCATACAGACAACTAATTATATTTTTGTGAGAGCAGCATTTAGGGTCCTTAGCTGAAAATTGTAACTGCAGTACATAATATATCAACAAGCAGACATTAACAGAAAGTAATATAATAGCAAGTAATATAATTATAAATTACCGATTTAATATCACCATATTTATAAGGACATTTCCAATCCTAAACGTATAAATTTTATGACTTGGTATTAAACCGGTTCTATCCAAGAGCCTAACACTTAGTATACATTACTTACTTACAGTGAGAACTAGCAACCACAGGTAAATAACCTAAGTCATAGAATAAATAGTACCTACTCCTAGCGACAGACGTAGTTTTTATTTGTGTAAAGTTGTGTTTTTCAGGTAGTGTTTAGAGACGTTTCTGAGATCATCATCCTCTGAGCCTTTTCCCAATTTTTTTTTTTTTTCAAAATTAGGGTTAAGTTTCAATCGAACTATGTAATAGCCCAACTTTATTTATTCTGTGGAACGATTGCCATCTAACCTCTTCAATACGTTAACGATATCGAACATCTGTAGTCAGGCAGACTTAGGATATCAATTATTCGTAATAAATACCACAGTTGTTCTTATGGCGACCTGGACTTGAAGACGGCTTAACGTATTCTTCGAGGCCCAGAGGGTTTCTCCATGGAATAAATATATATACTTCACGCACTTCTTTGTTCTGTGGTTTTCTCACTAAATGAAACTCTCACCGTTAAGAATGGTTAAATTACGGCATAGGCGCTACAAAAAAAACTGTATTACTGTATATCGATTAAGTAATTGGTGCAATGTTATTTTACTGCATTTTTTATACGTGCCTATTTATTTATTTTAGCAGATGAGTTGCAGGAGATGGTAATCACTATGCATGGAGTTTTTAAGAGGAAAGGAATGAAAGTGAATGTTAGTAGGACAAAAGTTATGGTTTTTGAAAGAGATGAATGCGTGACAGAATGTAGGAATTGTATAGATGGAGAAAGAGTGAAACAAGAGAATGAGTTCAAATATTTAGGAACATTGTTTATGAGAGATGGAAAGCATGAAGAAGATTTTGAAAGGAGAGCGTCAGCTGGAAATTGAGTGAATGGGGTATTATACTACTTTATGAGGATCCGGAAAGTGTCCGAAAAGGCACGGCTGGAGGAGTACGTACATGGAGAAGTATTAGTGCCAGCTCTAATGTATGGTAGCGAAAGTTGGGCGTGGCAGAAAAAGCGAGTAGAGTGAATGCAGTAGAAATGCGTGCGATGCGAAATGATTTGTGTGAATTGACTTTGAGAGATAGAGTGAGGAATACCGTGATAAAAGAGCGATGTGGAGTGACAGAGGATGTAGTGATGAGAATTAAGAAAGATATGTTGAGATGGTTCGAACATGTTGAGAGAATGGATGAGAGAAGACTAACGAAACAGGTGTATGAGGCGAGTGTGGAGGGTACCGTCGGAAGGGGAAGACCCAAGTGCATACACCTGGATCAAATCGGGGAAGTTTTAGAAAAGGGGCAGGTACTCTAAACCAACGAGCATGCATGAAGAAGGTAATGAGAGTGAATGATGCGAGTGTAGTAAGTCATGATCGTAGCAAATGGAGATTCTGCATACCCCTATGTGAAACAGGCGTGATATCATGTATGTATGTATGTATGCCTAAGTTTTTATGCAGTAAATTTACTAACACAACAATTGTTCATTTAAAATTATCAGATAATAAGCGTTTCAGTCTTAGATGTCATCCATTTTCTATTCACTTCATACAATATAATATATCGTTTACACAAACATTTTGAAATTAATCGATATAAATAATCTAGACTGCGATGTGATATAAAACATCCTATCCCTTCTAAAATATTGAAACATCCCGCACCTGGCTATTACTATAATATAGTAACAGATACCAAAGGCATACATTTTAGGATAAATAGACATAAGAAATTGTTAAAAAATAAACACATGTATTAAAAGATGTACTTAAGTACTTGCTACCTGCCGCCCTGCTGATGGATGGTTTGCAAATGTTCTGTTCAAAAGAAGTGAACTAGGTCAATAAGTCAAGACAGATCGGGCGCACACGCATTTTTGTTAATGTAAACAATGAACTAAGTATTTTGTCCGTGATGTTATTAGATTACTTCTGTAGAGTATATTAAACGGGGCTATAACAGTACACTCAAGAAATATGCATTACATTTCGCTTTAGGTATACGGCTTTACACATTTTTAATTTCAATATGTCATCATCATTCCCTGAACCTTTTTCCCAACTCAGTTGGGGTCGGCTTTCCAGTCTAACTGTGATGCGGCTGAACTTCGATATTTTCCGTGAAGCGACTGCCATCTGACCTCCACAACCAATGGTCTAATGACCAATGGCGATATCGAAGTTCCAAGTTAGGCTGGTTGGACTTTTGAGGGCTCCAACTACCCGTAACGACTGTCATAGATGTTTGTATGGCAACCGGGACCGACGGCTTAACGTGCTCTCCGAGGCACTTATAAACCTGCGATAAATACACACATAACTTCGAAAAGCATCGAAAAGTCATGCCATGGTAAACCTGGGATCGAACTCGAGACCTCGTCTCAGCAGTCCATTACCCATACCACTAGGCTACCGCGGCTTATTCAATATGTCAAGCTTATAAATTATTCAAAATTAATTTAACTATAGGCTTTTATTTGTTTTTATTCGCCTCCTCAAAATCCTGTACCTACCGATTCACCTGTGGATTGACAGACGAATTCTGGTGCAGGCTATACTCTGAAAGTGGTAGGTAGGTAGGTAGTGGTTGGTAGGTAGAATAGAAAGAGAAAGAGAAGGAGAACGGATCCCGGCCGTCAAACTGAAGGGTTTCGATAAAATGGTCAAAGTCCGTTTATATAGGTAGTCCAACCGTCGTCGACTCTGACACCGCGCAAATTGATAATGATCTAAAAAACAATAGGTACCTAATCGCCCAAACTAACGAGCTATCTGAACCAGTTGTAGAAAAAATCTCTTTAGTCAGAAGAGATATTCTACTCATTTGGTTTCTCACGAAATTACTCAAAAACATACCTGCAGCATGTCAGTACAAACACGAAAGTCCGTTCAAATCCCTTAAAAATTTGTTAAAAATAAATAGAGTTATACGGTTGGGGTGGGTATGAGGTTTCATCATTAATTGATACGTACATTAATGAAGGCAGGGCCTCTAATTGTCTTCACAATTAGTGAGCGATCCTGCTTTAACGATACTCGTGGTTTAGAAAAGTCAAGCTACTATTTAAAAATGTACCTATGCCGGAGGTAAATTCAACAAAAGACTTGTGATTTTACTTTCATATACTCGCATATACTAACCGTAATATAGAATAAGTGTGAATATATATATCAAATCAAATCAAATCAAATGAAAAATCATTTATTCTGCATAGACCAGTAAACGGCACTTACAAAACGTCAATATCAACGATATTTTATCAAATGCGTGCAATATTTTATAATGGTGTAAATATGTGCCGCGACTTCGGGTTGTGTGTTTAGCTTATCATGTCCTTACATAATCATTTTAGCACTTTGAAATTGACTTACTCAATATTTAAAAATATTGTAGTCGTTTAACAGTCACTACCGTATGGTCGATATGATAGGGAGTAAATGTGCATAATAATAGCGATTTCGTAGTCTGAATATAACGACTTGACCGGGGACTACTGTCATACGTAACATATAATTGATGTTGATCACGTTGAATAACCCCTCTTTTTACCACGGTGGTCCGAGTATTTCTATATATATATATAAATAAATCGCGAAATATGTTGGTAAGCGCATAACTCGAAAACGGCTGGACCAATTCGAGTAATTCTTTTTTTTATTTGTTCCTTGAACTCTTTTTCTTGAAGGTTTTTATGGAGCAGCGGGAACGGGATCAGAACTCCACGCAGGCGGAGCCAACAGCTAGTACTCTATAAAATTAACGGGGCGTTGGTTTGTCACTAAGTATTAAAACGCGCTCTTGCCTACGGTCTATTGTCCACAACAACCATTCTATATTCAAATCTACGTACTCGTATGATATACACATACACATATCCTACAAATTTATACTTTGTAGACGTAGCAGATAAGAGATAAGGTTCAAGTCTATTAGACTCATGTTATCTAGTGTGTAAATCTAAAATATTCGGAACGGATGTAATGTAACAATTTTGACATATGTCCGTGGACGTTCTGTATCTTATCACTAATAGACAAGAGATATTTTAATATGAAAAGACAATATCGTTCCACAGCAAGGTAGACAATATTTATTGATTGATATAATGGTTGTGTGTAAGACTGTAATCAGGGAGACGTCCCTGTCCTGATTGTGCATGGCATGCATGTCGTATGGTGTAATGGCCTCATGTCACACCTCGCGCACCGAATATCGGCTCTCAACTATACTCAGAATGCTAAATGACCAATATAGTTGTTACTAGTTATCTATGATCTGTACAAAATAGGCACAATGGTTTTGTCACACATCTGCCTAATCTGATTTGCTTTTTAAGAAATTTTCAATGTGATGTTTGTGAATAAAACAAGCACTTAAGACGACAAAAACTAACTGCATGTTATAAAAATAAAACTGGCGCTAATATTTCAATATAGCAGTATAGAATCAAAGTAACCTATAAAGACGGGTTTCGAACTTTTCCCATCACTAGTACTACAAAACCTTTCATGATAAATTGCATGACTAACTTCGCGAGCAATATGTAGGTACTCTATTGGTTTCTATTTTCTTTTATTTGTTCAAATATATTATACTTTCTGCAGAACCATTTATAGGTTATATCATTTTGATTGCATTTACTTGGAAGTTTCAATTCTTTCTCAGCGGCGAAATGTTGCAGACCGTTAGGTATTTGATATTAATTTCAACTTAATAACGGACGGATAGACGGACAACCAAGTGATAAAATAAATGTTTAGGTGATTTTCCTCAAATCAAATCAAATCAAAAATCATTTATTCTGTATCTGTAAACGGCACTTACAAAACGTCAATATCAACATTTTATAGTTCAGTGAGCAAATGGACCACCGGTTCGAAACGCGGCCCCGACCTGAGAAGACTCTCTGGCAAGAAACTCAGGGGGCTTTTTCCAGAAACAGTTCATTTCCAGGCTTGTTTATCATCCAAATAATCCTGGATTTTATAATAAGCTTTTTGGCATAACTTTTTTTTAACTAAATTTTTTAACTTATTGATGAGCAAATCCCTTGTTTCATTAGGGAGCTTATTAAAAAACCTATTTAGATACGGAATCCTAAAATGAGAAAAAAGAGTGTTTTATTTTTATTTTATGGCAGATTTATGGTAGTGAAAATGTTTCTCATGGCATCAAGGTTTGCTCATGCTAAAACAACACTATTAAACAGAGAAGAACTTGAAACCTCATTGATCATACATAACTATAACAAATTGTCAAAATATTCTTAGTCACTCGTAGGTAGGTACTAAATAAAATGTATTCCAATATGTTTTATGTAGCATCGCATACAGTACAGAATATGTAAGTTCGTATACTTTAATAGGCTAAAATAGTGCGGTTATGAACAAATAAACATTATTTTAAGAGTATCGCCGCCATTAGGCAGATATCGCACATTAGTTTGTAGTAAACCATAACGCGGAACTTGGTCCAATCCGATGACAGCCGAAGTTTGTTTTTCGATATTGGCACAAAGTGTAAGCATCGACTTTATTCATAATTCAAATCTAAAATTCAGAAATCGTTTCTCTGAAGAGACCATTAAACTGAATTTAGAAAACGTCATAATTAATATTATATTACAGGTTAGTTAGCTAATGGACCACCGGTTCTGAACGCGGCCCCGGCAAGAAGCGGGCTTTTCTATTTCTCACGCCTATTTACTCATTACTCCTTTCGTGCTGAGGGTGATTTTAAATAATTTTTATTAAAAAAAAATTGGTTGCCTGTAAAGTCGGTATACGGGCGAAAGTTTTACGTGACAACGACTTTGAGTGGTAAAATAATTTTAATGTGAATATTCATTCGTCGAGTGGAAGGGACGCGTGCCTTTCACTTTTTATGTCTGTCTCTCTCGCTCTTAGGCGGGCTAACCATGCCCGAGTGGAAGGGACGCGTGCCTCTCACTCGCTCTCATTGTGAGCGCATAACGTGAGCGGAGCGTAACGCAGTTTCTTGAAGTGTCACCCGGCAAGCCAATTTATAAGACGTTGTCACGTCAAAAATACAGTACATGTATGAGATACAAGTCAATATTTATTAATTATATCGGGCTAAATGAGACCTTATACACATTTCTCCGAAGCACATTTATCTGCCTAATATTTTTTTTATGGAACATCAATTTGACATCACCTCGCCTGATGTTAAACTCAAGGCAAAGTCTCATAAAAGAGGGTCACCATTGCAAACACGTACAGTGTTACAATGGTGGCGCTTAGTTTGACGGCCTCTTCATATGCTTTTTCACGCCCCGTTTAAAGGACCCTGGACTGTAGGAAACACGTGCGCTGGTCAGGAATTCTAAGACTAATTGTGCGGCAGAGCAAATTAGATAGGTACTATTAATAAAATATATTTTTTATCTTGTTCAACATTGTTGACAAAAAGGAAACACTTAGTAAAATACCAATCAAATCGCGATGGGATTGATTAAACATGATTTATTTTAATTAATAATTAGGAAATGAAAAACTGATGGCAACTGAAAATGCTGTGTCCAATTCTCGGTAAGTATTTTTAAAGTTTATAATAGTTACTGAACAAGTTCTACTTCATCTAGATTATAATTTATAAAACAATAATATTTTGAGTTAGACACTAAATGGCTACTAGGTGGCTTTAGCCTCTAAGGTCTATAAAAAAAGATATAATACCAGTTATAAATTTTACCTATAAGAGAATAGTATCCAACTAAATTGTGTACTGTAGTTAAGGTTCGGATTAAACTACTTTAGTTTATCCTGAACAAATTATTCAATGAATTCATTTAATTGGATGTTCCAAATAAAACATGGAAAATGTCAGAATAATTTAACAACCCATAGCCACATGCTTACGTATCGCATACTAGAAAAATTTTGATACCTAACTAATATTACTAATTTCAAATTTAAAAGAACCTCAATCCCAAAGCGTTTGACTTGCACCACCGACTCTTGACATTGAACTAGTAACGTTCAGCGCCGCGGTCGCCATATTAGCGTATCTGTAGATTAGCTTGTCACAACAGAACCAATTACACGCCCAAAATATATTTTGGGCACCAAACATTCACGCCTTGCCAAGTTACTGTTCAAGATATATTAACAAAATGATTACTAAGCCTGATTTGCACGATTGTACTTTAAAATTAACAGTGCAGTTAAAGTACCGGTCAGGTACAAAACAGGTTACACCATTTGACAATTGTTAAAATAACGTCATAACTTGACGTTAACTGTAACCGGCCACGCTCAAACATCCAATTCTATCAAGAAGAGAACTTTGACCGAGCTACAAAATACTCTGGTGCAACACATTTAGCCAAACCATTAGAATCAATGTTACTGTTACTGTTAAGTTTGACGGAAACCTTAACTTTAACAGGTGGGTGGTGCAACTAAGCCTAAGACTTCTGTGAAAAAACATCTTTTATCCAGTCAAAATCACTTGGTTGTAACGGAGACAATTTTTCAGATTCGGTGCCAGAGAAGCACTCGGCCCACGGTTGTTTGCAACTCTATAGGCGTCATATAGAGTTATAACAAAATACTTCAAATAAATTTAGATGTAGGTAGTCTTCAATATTCAACAAGAACATTTTTTCGGTGTATAAATTATATGTTTTTAATTTTCACCTATTATTTTGCTAGTTAGTAAGGACATATTTTATCGTTGTACGATCGAGCTGCGCCTTAACTACATTAAAGAAATACTATAGTATTCGTTAATACCTAGTGTAAATTAAGTTTTAAAATATATTATACTAAATTACCTAGGTTCAAGTTGATATTAACATAGGACAAACTTGTAAGAACTTCACTTTACAATTAAGCAAAGGAAGTACTGATAAAGACAAACTTTCTGTAATAATTGCGACCACTACAGGCTGCTCTCAGCCTGTTAAGTGCCCTATGCGATGCCCCAGATCGTTGCTTTGCATTCGAGCAAAAATAGTACCTATATATATAGATTACAGCGACACATGTTACATAATTATGTCATATTACGTACGATTTAGCCAAAAATGATAATTTATATAGCTTGTGTCAATTGAAACGACATTCACTTCATCTATGTAGAAATGTCGATCTTTTCAGTAAATTTAAATGTATGAGAAGGGGTGGGGGCTTTCATTTGGGCTTAGACAAGTTATACTAGCTGTTCTCGTGAATTCTTTTGCATGGACTTTGATCAGGTATTTCTGTGGGTAGCGCCCATAAAGTACCTAATCTACAATAAGCTTAAAGTTACAACTTATGCCTCAACTATCGAAAGTTAAAATCCCATCAAATTTAGTCCAATCGTTTTAGAGATTTACTTGTTGGACTTATTTATTTATTTCTATTTGACTTAATGAATACTTAATTGATCTACCACCATAACGCAGTTAAAACCACAGGATATAGCTAAATTGCAGGTAATAGAATCTACCACATAATTATATTTTGACTGCAGACTACCACCGTGGCTAACGACACACACAATCTAATCTGTAGGTCAATAACTCAACTTAGTTATTATTAAATCTACTTCCACGTCATCACATAAATAAATAAATTATCTCATAATGTATACCGGCACTTACAGTATTGGTGACTTATCTATCAATTCGTGTAGTATGATTGCTTGTATACTAAAACAGATCATTTTGGGTGATTATGAGACCTCGTACATTCACTTGAAATTACCCACTTCAGAAAACCAATCGATTCTGGCAATATTTTATCAACGACATTGGTCAAGCTTCTTCACAATACATACTAATTTAACAAAGAGGCAACTTATCACTATAGCATCAGTCGAACTTTACATTATTATATTATTTCCAGTGTACCTAAACTGTGTTGCGTCTCTACATAAAATAGCTCAGTCCTTATTTCAGCGAACTATGAGGATCCCTTGTAAAAGTCAAACAAATTTTTGATACCAAGCATTTTTTCCTTGAAATCGCATTTCATAATGAACTTTAAATGGGAATCTCGAATATGTTGGTAAAAGTGAGGAGGCATTTATTATATTTTTGGTTTGTCAATATGGCAGCAAGCTACCTGCTAGTTATTTGTGAGTGAAATCTGAACTTTAAAGGATTTAATCACATCCCGTTTAAAATATCCAGGATTGTGTATTGATTGTGTAGTCAAACCAAATCCTTTAGGTGCTGGAAATAAAAAAGTTACTGCAACACATACCTAGTTCTAGAATGAACTAATTAATTCGCATCTGCGGTCAACCCTGCAAGTGTTGATCTCAATAGAAACTGACGAGAATCTTCGGAGGGGTAAGGCGGTATAATACCTACTGCGGAAGAGACAACATGACTCTTTGACCATACAGGCTAGAAGAAGAAACTGAAGGTCTTTCTACAGTTAAGCGGCGCGTCGCAAGTTATTCATGCCTATCTCCTCCATGCGTAACCAATTGAATGAAAACCGTTGAACAAATTAAAAGTACCTATCATAAATCTGCTTAGATGGTGTACGCTGTACCTTATAGCGCCACCACTTTAATGGGCTCGCAATTAGGTTAGTTAGGACGCTAGGGTTGCTAATCATATCGTCCTGAATTTGTTACGCACACATGTTTTTAATAACCTGCTATTTAGCAATTTAAAGATAATAGTCACGTTAAAATGCATCATAGAATCATAAGTAAAGAAAATAATGTGATGTAGGACTTTTACAAGAAGACCACATGTGATTTAATGTCTTTGTATTTCTTAAATGGTATCAATAACACGAATACGAACGTCACTATTCCATTCGGACTTATTTTATTTCTTTTCATCATCATCATCATCATCATCATCCTTGTATTAGTCTCGGTCGCTTCCATAACATAAACTCACGCCTTTATCCCCAAAGGGGTAGGCAGAGGTGCTAGCACCCACATTTCGCCAGTTTATATTTAGGTTCCAATGTAACAGGTGCCGAGCCTATTGCCATTAACCGGGCACTTGTAAGCCTGTAAATACACACATAACTTCGAAAAGCATCGAAAAGTCATTAGTGTGTGCCATGGTAACCTGGGATCGAACCCGAGACATCGTCTCAGCAGTCCATTACCCATACCACTAGGCTACCGCGGCTATATATCGCTTCCGAAGCCTGCATTTCGGAGTCCGGGGTCCACTTTCCGACTTTTTGTCTCCAACTTCGCACGGTCTTGCGCATCCATGATAGTAAGCCCATTGGCATGCATGTCATCCTCCACGACGTCAACACAGCATTTCTTGGGTCTACCCATCCTACCAGAACCTGGCTGAAACAGCATGGCCAGAAAATTGTTATCCACGCAGCCAGGTGGTAGCCGCTAAATATGACCGTACTAGTGTAGGCGACTATTCTTTATTTTTGTGAAACAAAAATATAATAACTGTATGCTTTTGATTATCATTGACTTTGTAAAATAATCGTCTGATAACATTATTTTATTGAACACCGACAACCCTACCTTCACAGCCTGCAGTCCACTTATTTTTCTCCCAAAGTAGGTTCATTATAGCTCCTATTTGGTTGGTCTTTATAAAATGATGTTATCAATTTAATATATTATATAGGTTGTCAAAGGTCAGATAAAAGTCCATGTTAATTTTTGGACTTCTGTAATACAGTAGGTGCTTATTCCATTGGAATTAATCTGAATTTAATCTTTTGCATCGAAAGTACATCCTTCTACATCATCACCTCAGGGGCGGGCGGTGATGTTAATCGATAGAAAATATTTTTCACAAATATCCTTACACCGGAGCAAAAAAAGCGAAAAGTAAAACGTACTTACTCAATTGTTACAGTATTACATCACTCAAAATAAGAATTAACACATTTAGTTCATTTAGATGATAATGCAAACTAATCAAAATTCTACTGGCAAATTAATAGACAATTTCCGTTCTCAACCCATTAAACTCTACTTTCCGGATTAAAGTATAATATTATTTTGAGATCGGATTATGCCAATAATTGGCATAATGAAGAAAAACTTTGAAACAAAACATTTATAACTAGCTGTTACCCACGGTGCCACCCGCATATGGATTTTGGTCCCATACCCGCAACGCAACCCATGAGTTTCTATACCACGAACAAAACGTAATTTTTCCAGACTGTAAGCCGGCTGATCGAAATTTGAACCAAATCTGTTCAGCTGTTAAACCGTGAGTGAGTTGTCAGTAACTCACTCACGGTTTAACAGCTGAACAGATACAAAGGAATAGGGTTAGGTAGTATTTGTTAGATTCTTTTTTTATAAAGTTCTAATCATCTTCCATATTAACTACAACCATACTCAGCGCATACTGAATCGGAGCTCTATCACCAGGTTGACCTGATCGCACAGGCATAGAAGAGATGTAAGCCTTTTACGCACTATACCTTGAATATTCAAGTTTAAAAAACTATTCCAAAACTTCGCGTAAAACTCGGAAGAGCGCTATAGTAAGGCCTTGTCTTTATTTACCAAGCAAACAGATTAACCGCACAAAAGACTTCATCGCTACGCCCCACTCGAATAATCTAACAACTGCTAATGGACAACTATGTCACTTGTCATTAGCGAAATCCTCAAATTACCAAGTTCTATAATATCTGATTCCAAGGATCTACAAAAGTTAGAATACCTACGTTTTTTTAGAATGTCATCTATTTGGTTGAACTTTAGAAACTAAAACTTATCTATATACTTTGCATTCAAATCGAGCAATTTACGATATAGTAATATAGGTATAGGTTGCTACCTAAGTGATATACAAAAGAAGACCTAAGCGGACCCCAGGTTTTGATTTCAAAGCCTCAGATGCAACCGGGAACAAGTTTAGATTATGATAGTTCCTAGGCGATCTGGCTTCGCTATTTATATCAACAGTCCACTGCTGCTGGACTGCTGGACATAGGCTCTCTTACGACACCCTCTTACCCATGAGATGGGGTATACTTTCTCCGTCACAACAAGGATAGACGACGTTCAATATATGGAATTATTAAACTACACGGTCACCCAAACCATCACATCTTTGTTTTTTTTATAATTTAGTCCGCATAATAAGCCGCCGCTAAAACCACGGCGCGTAATAGAGTAAGTATAGATGAATGAAATTCTAATCTAATCATGATTGATCGATAATCCCGTTCTACTTTTACCCGAGCATTTTGGTTGATAATATTTTTGTTGATCTTATTGATCCACGCAACTGCTGAGCGTGGTTATCGTTAAATGACAAAAAGTAAATAATATGATCAATAAATATAGACTTTGAAATCACAAATATACATACTATAGTAAATAGAGGCCCACGAAGTCATTTACTATATCACTCGGAGCTCAATAACTTGATTGAGGTGTGCTTTGTTCTCACAAAATGGCATACAAGTTGGGTCGTAAGTACAATGACAGTTCTCTAACGCAATAAAATAAAATTTCTTGAAGTCGTCAGAGTGGAATCTGAGATTAACCGCTTAGCCATCTATGCTAACTGTCAGCTTCGTAGTTTTAACCAACTTTGTGTCTGTAAATATTTTATATTATTATTTGTTTGTTATAAATATACATTCACATGTGGAAAAGGACAAAGTGCACGTACGTCAAATTCTTAGTTGAAATAGTATGAAGCTCATATTCACTAAAAATGCAGTTGAACGAATATAAGACAGGTCATCACATTAACATAATAAACATCTTTTCAATTCCATCAAGGAATCCCAATAATGGAAAATGTCGCAATATCTTACAACATGTCGTGGATGCCAGCAGTCGTCGTTGTAAATTAGATAGGTACTATTCAATATCTAACTAAGGCAATTCGCACACACAGCGCGATGCGGCGGAGTGCGTGTTTAGTAAATTATACGATAACTTTATTTTTAATTTTTATTATTCGATATGAATCTAAAATTTTATTAGCATTAATTAACTTTAATGCAACTTTAGATTATCTCTAAACATCTACCTAAAATGTCTAACAACTCTCAGACTAATAGTAAACCGCAACCGTAAACCGTCTGCTTGCGCTCGGTGAAGCAGATCCGCCCAACCGCGACCACGCGCGTCGTCGCGTTTATCCGGTGTATTCTGCGACCCGCCGCGTCGCGTGGTGCAGTGTGCCAACCGCCTATAGTCTCAATATATCTCGCTGATTTTCAATGAGATGTAATTTTAATATTGCAGAGAAAATATGTATGAGATATAGATAACATTTTGTCACTATGCAATGTGACATTAATACTGCATAAATAAGTATATTATTGAGAATTACCTAGTTGTTGCCCTTATAAGCTGTTGATGAGTTCATCATCATAAAGGAATCATTTTTTTATAAATTTTAGGTGGCAGACAAACACACGGCACACCTGATGGAAAGTGGCCTAAGGACGTTTGCAAACGGGAGCGTCACACTCGTGCTGCGGACCCTGTAAACAGAAGGAAAGAGGATGTAAGAGGGGAAAGGCGGGGAGAAGAGAGGGGGAGGTGTGAACATTAAGAGAATTTCTGTGCTGTCAGTGTAAAAGACAAAGCAGGTTTTCATACTATCACATAGTGGTGACATCTTAAGTCCTCGGCCTTCCCACTGACAAGACAAAACCTCCCCAGTTAGCTCTGGCTATCCACCTCACCGCCGGGAACACAACACTAGGTTATAATTAATCGCGGTATTCTGTACAGTAATGTGGAGGTGATTCCTTTGTATTGTGAATAAGAAAGAGTCTTTTCTTTATTTTTCCTTAGTTCGTTATCTACCATCATTATTTATCTAGTCCCTAACATTATAAACTGAGCTCATTTTTTCTATGTAGCTACTAATAAATTTAGGACCGTTTATATATTTTTTTTTTCTTTTAATTTACTTTTAATTCCTGAATGCCAACCGAACCTCGTGATTTTATTTTGTTTTGTGTATCAAATTATGCATCTACATTAAAAATGAATACCACTATTTTTTGCCACTAATGTGTTTCACAGAAATCAGCGATTCTTAGAAACGACAATTTAAATAGGCATTAGACAAAAGTAGGTATTATGATAGGATTTGAATAGATTGGAGATATCTGGTTCCTGAAGCTTACAACGGCTTTTCACGAACTTAGGCAAGGTGAATTCATCACTTACCCAGTGGCAAAGAATGGAATGTTAAACCGCACCCTTCAAAGCAAGTAAATAATTTAAAGAAAATAAAAAAAAAACTAATTTTAAAAATCGCGTGAAAAAATTAATTAAATAAAAACTAAAAAGAAAGAAACAAGGCCAGTAGTTCAAAATTCATCCAATACTTCTTCTTCTTCGTCTTTAGTGACACTCGCAAGGTTAAGACGAATCGGTTGACATAAGAATTATCAAAATCGGCCAATGCGTTTGGTCTCTAGAACGCCACATAGAAACAAGCATACATACATAGACTGATAAAGAGAATTTCTCTTTTGCGTCTTTTGCGTTGGGCAGTCGGGTAAAAATACTTCTTACCTGACAATTATTGATATTTTACTATATAGCTATCGTTGGGATTGTTAAACCGTGGGTGAGTGAGTGTTTCCCCCTTGTCCTGTTCTTGTAATGGATTTTCATCATATGACGCTTACTTCAATATAAATATTAGGTAGCTATATACTTATAACATGTTCAGAAAATTATCACCCACTAAGATTGAATACAGGAATATTTGTGGCATTCAGAATACAATATTAAAAATTTTCGAGTGGGACGGAAACCATTATAAAACAAGAAAGAAATAATAATAATAAGTAAATAAGCTAATACAAACTTCACAACGCCATCCAGACCCAATGGTGAGCATAGCTTATATAGCTTCTTGTGCGCATTAATGAATGCGGTTATAAGTATACTCTTTTAATATACAAACACAGTATACATAGTAACATTAAGAAAAATGCAAATATTCATGTATACAAATATTATGTGCACTGAGCGAGCAACGAAGCCGCGGCTACGGACGGTGCTAGCACCCACATTTTAAAATATACTTGTAGGAAATACGTGTACCGATAAAAGGTAACATTAAAATATAATTATGGGCTACTGAGCTCATTACTTTGTCAATTTTAATGTAATTTATAATCGGTGGAAGAACATGCTTCAAGCATATTATAAGTTCCTAGCTGTTGCCCGCGCTTCCACCCGCGTGGACTTCTTATCCAATGGCTACTGTTGACCGTCCCTGATAGCGGGATGACAAGCCTATGACACTCATTATTAGTTATGGCCTCCTATTGGTAAACAATTTTGAAAATCGTTTAAATAGATCCGGAGATTAGCCTCAACACAACCTCATAAACTAACAAACGTTACCTATTTAAAATAATAGTATAGATAACGCACCATTCACTGCATCGAGTGATAGTAATGAGTAATTAGAAAGGAAATAGGACGGCTAACTCATTCTTACCTACAATGATAACCCATTTTCTTTAATCAAGTCGTGCTACTTCCGTAAGAGATAAGCCCTTATGCATAAAGTTAATAGCGCATACTTTTTAACAGTTTTATGTTATGAATATTTCAATACTTATCGTTATTAATCAAAACACACCATTATCATTTTGTCTGTAATACAATTACTTATTCTGTGTTATATTATAACACACTGTAATAATTATACCTACTTATTCGATAATTTATGGCATCACCACCCACTTCTGGGAAGCCAGTCTCAACATAAACAAGATTCAATTAATATTTTGATATGTGTCGTTTTATAATACTTTAATAACCTCTATGGAGTGATCTTCAATCATTCGAGTCGAGTCGAGTATGCTGTATGCGGTTATTGTTATACACGTGTATTTGATTTTTTTTATTACATTAAACGATTTGTGACAATCGGTTGAATGTTTAATAATTTAATTGCATTGCGAGTTGCGCGGATAATACACAACAGTTTTTCATATTGATTGTGTTACTAAATTGTAACTCTTTTAATTAGCTGAAAGGGTTAAATTTCAGAAATATCAAGCGTTAATTTGTAAATCTGACTTACAAGTGAGACCCAGCCTTAATTCTTGATTCAAGGCTTTGTTATAATGACAATTTAGACGCGGTACGATTGTTCAACGAAACACTTTTGTTTATAAGTAATTATAATAATTATAATTTTTTGGACATAAGTATAATAATAGTAATAATTTTTTGTTCATGAGTAATTATAATAATAATATTTTTTGTTTAAAATAATAATTAAATATATAAGTCTTATATTAGTACTGTAGTCTTCTTCTACGAGTCGATGACAACTTTTACTGCCAATAGATGTGACCAGCCCGAAATTAGGTGACACTAACGACCTACGTACTCGGGCTGTATGTGGTTTGAAGGGGGAGCATTCCCTGCAAGCCACCTATGGCATCGAATACTCTCACACAATGCAGCAGATCATGGAAAGCTATTCCTACTCTTGAGGCTTGAACTGGACATTTAATGTTGGTAGAGTGGGTGGTGTACAGAGTGTGCTATCTTTACTCAATCTTGCATGCAACTTGCCGCCGAATACTTGGTGGACCAATACCGGTGAGCGAGTATAACCTGTGGGTTGGCTTAAGGTAGGCCGTTATTATGCGTCATACGTCGTTGAGTGCGGCATCGACCTTCCTCGCATGTAGAGTGCCGGGAGTGTTATTCTTGGGGGTGACGGAGAGGCTGCCTGTCTCCCAGCGCAAAATGCGTATCCCGAGGGTTAGATGGAGGATACCATGGTTCACATCATTAGGGGAAGGGGGTCATCTCAAAAGAGATATCCCCGGGTCTGCCGGAGTGACGGGTGAAGCCGCCTGTCACCCTAGCAGAACTTACTTCTGAATCAGTGTTTGACATTTATGTCTCAATTAAAATCAGTTTTAAGATGAAATGATGAGATAGAACCATTTCTATCTCATCATTTCATATTTGTTTTACATTATTCCATAATAATGTAAAACAAATATGTGTTTTTTTTTCTCCTAATAAGATGTGATACATTCATATATTTGTATATCTACATTCTACATTATCACGTAGCTACAATTCTAGACTCGGAGTCACTCGAGTCTCTAATTTCCAATGCGCACCCAAAACACAAAATAGATGCGTTTATCTACTCATGTGTGTCCAAACCTTACCTACGCCTCGTATCGTTGCGGTAAATGGATGCGATGACCATCTGTGCAGTAGGTTTTTTGATAATTTTTGATATTTTTTTAAACATATTTTCTTGTAGGTACCAGTAATCTCACTGACTTCGAACTTACCTAATTAATTTAGTTGTATCAATGATAGTTTTTGGTATTAAATAACGACAAAATAACATAAAAGCAAAAACGCAAATGTAAGAACAATAGGCAACCACTTTTCTGTTTTACAGAGAGTACACCACAAACAAGTTCTGTTGAAGTAATTCGTAGAGTCCTCTCGTATTCGAAATATGCGAGAGTTGAATTTAACCCCGCCATGTTCCCACCGATGCCTTTTGTTCCTTTGCGATATCCTGCAACAAGCTACATCACTGCACAGTCTACACACGATAACAACAAGTTAATCCATAGATTGACGTTAACTCCCATCCGTTTTATAATCCTACTATCTCTTGTTCCTTTTAAGCGCTTCATATTTTGAAAATATGAGTATCAAAGGAGTCATTTCCTCTTGTTTGAAGATTCAATTTACATATTTTATAGCGAGTATTAGTGTATAGTATTGATTTATTCGTCATTATATCTGAATGCAACTGAATAGATACTTTTATTTTGTAAATTAGATAATATACTTCCAAATCAATAAATAAGTGGTCACTTGTGAATTTGAGTTGTCGAAAATTTTTCTGTAATGTCTCTACTCTAAACTAATGAGTATTAGTGATTCTCTAGCTTATAAGTGTAGTGAAGTTTGAATTCAAACCGTCTGACTCTATTTCTGATTTAAACCTATACCGCTAACTTTAATAGATCTTTAATAGATCACAGAAGTTAAAATAGTTAAGTAAATGAAAGAGGATCTATCGAAACTATATACTACAGAGTAAAGCCGGGATACATGCTCTTCATGTTCTCGCTTCATGTAGACCTCAGTTTCAGAAAAGTCAACAATGCAGATACAAACGTTTTATCTTCGTAAAAAATTATATTGCTAAGTATATTTTTTATTAATTACTGAATAAGGTGTCAGTGAACTTTTGATTTCTTTTAGAGTTTATAAAGTTTTAGTTATTATAATATTTTAATTATATAACAAATACAAAAGGGTAACTACACGCATTAAAAACATAGTTGACGCTCATACGCATCCGATATTAGCTTTAAAAATATTTAGAATAATTTAGTGCATAATGTTGGTGATGACCACTGAGGTGCCATTGAGAGCCGAGCCGTTAGGTAAAGGTCTTAAGAGAGCCTAGGACGGTAATCATCAATACACATGGGCGTCATACGACGTTTTTCAACGCACTTGTAAAGCAAAAAATACTAGAAATAACTATAATTTCAACAGTGAAAACGAGTTGTAAACAATTTTTTGCCAGGGCGGTAGTACGCGCGCATGATACAATAAGGCTATGGCTAGGACTAGAAGAATAAGGTTTCTTATTTTTAGATTTTCGCGGATAGCATTTTAACCACATACTAAATGGAGAACTTAAAGCATGAGTATTTGAGTGAAAATTTCGTTTACTGAAAACATACAAGTTGACATTATCTATTTAAATACAAAGTTGCACGAAATTAGTACGTAATATGTATATTAATTTAACAAAAGCAACTAAACCAATAAAAATATTCAAAAAATCTATTACTTAATTATAAATAATATTTATCAATATATATATCTATAACTCAATTATACTAAAACACTTCACAGTTTGATGATATGTGACTTCATGTGCCTAATTGCAGTGAAATTAAAACCAATATAGTAACAAGTGTAATGTTAGTTAAGAGATAAACATAAGAAATATACAGATACATAATATGATCTAAAATAATATTTAGGCTCTAGCCTCTTTGCAATACGCGGTGTATTGCAAAGAGGCTACTTTTTCCTCTTTTTCTGTTTCCATCCTGTTCTTTCCAGCTGTTATTTCAGAGGATAGCAGTAAAAATATCACTAATTAAAACTAGGAAGAAAAATAACAACATAAGGTTTAGGTAAATGGTGGACAGGGGAGAGATACCTACTATTCACTTCATTTATCCGTAAATATTTCGACGATCAATAAATTGCCATTTGTGTAGAGAGGCAGTTGTGTCAAAATTGGATAGCCTAATCAATACGCTACACACCTATTATACTCAAAATTGGTGTGATACGGTAATATGCATCCAATTAATTATACTCTACAAGTTATAATATAGATTGTTTCATATATTCGTCTCTGAATTTAGCTTATCTAGTGATCTGTGATCGGTATGCTTTTTATTAACTTAGATAATTTTAATAAAACATAAGCATCGTTGACTAAGAAGTGATAGATAGGGCTTTAGCTAAGTTAATTAAGTGATGAAGGTTTACCGGCTCACAGGAGAGGTTGCCTTGGGCCATAAACATTTTTACAATATTATTTCTTTATCAATGATTGAGATCTATTCTAACTAAGCTACAGGAGCAACACAAAAATAAGCCATTTATTCACTCTTCCATGAATTCAAACTACATCTCTTTTATCATTTATGTAACAAACTTTACCGAACACGGTATGGAACTCAGCGACTGCATTTTTCCTAGAAGTTTAGTTGGGAATGTTAATATCCGTGGATGTGTAAGCGAGCTGGCGCGT
This sequence comes from Pelosia muscerda, assembly GCA_963691645.1. Lineage (NCBI taxonomy): Eukaryota > Metazoa > Arthropoda > Insecta > Lepidoptera > Erebidae > Pelosia > Pelosia muscerda. The sequence goes on along the minus strand of OY829098.1, from coordinate 16,458,987 downwards.
TGTCACCCCAAGGGCCCTTTGTCACCTCCCTGTAGCCTCCTTCCAAACAATTGCTAAACATTCAACAGCCTGCATACATCGCTGCATATTGTAAGAGTAAAAGACCGTTTCTCTCAGTTTTATTGCAGTTTTCAAACATTCGTAATACACTAATGAAGTTCATACGCGCGAGTTAGACTGAAAACAGGTTATGTAATTGTCCTTTGACGTTGATACGTCAAAAAATATGTGATCATATTCTCAGTACTTCCTGAACAATATCGTTACAACGATATAAAAAGGGGCCAAGCAAATTTAAGTACTTGTTATAGATCTAATTTTCATTTCAATTATACTCTCGTCCATACAGACGACATGGCCCTCATAGTGTTGATATTGAAAAAAAAAGTAACAACTATGAAAAAGGTCCGCGTATTTAATATGACTCGGCTGAACTGCAGGCAATTGACAAGCAACCAACTATGGTCATCGAAATTTTGAAATTTACTTACGTATAGTCTGCGACCACGGCCATTGCAATCTTCAAAGTTATGTATAAACCCATTTCTCTCAGAAATCGACAGTTTATGTTATATAACCAATAGACTGGATAGCCCACCGCAACTAAGTTAGAAAAAGGCTTTGAGAATGATGAATCATATCAGCATGTGGCATCACTTCATCAGTGTATTACTTTCTTGTTCACGATTTTCTGTAAGCAGGTAATATACCACCATTGTCCTAAAATGTTTAAATATTTTAGTAAATATGATATATTATCGCATCACGCATTAGCTAATCATTACCCTATATTGTTAAATATGATCTACTAAAAGTGAGCGATACCATTCAAAGTTCATTGGTCTAAAGTTTACTTTTAAATCTCCTTACTCAAATCCGTATATCTTCTATAACACAATATCAGCTGCTACTGATTAAGCACCCGATGAAACACCACTACCGAGAAATGTCGTACGCGATAAGATTGCATTACCGCTAAAGGGAAGGTAATACAACACTGTGATTAATGATTTTAATATCATTGAGACGGACGGATATTTTTACGATGGACTGTATTTTTTGAGTGAGTTATCATTCGAAATTCACCAATCGCGTAATGGATTCAGTATTGTACAGTCAAATAAATTTAATATTATATAATAATTATTTTACGTAGATTTATCTACCGTAATTGGTTATAGTATATATATATATATATTTAATATTAATACATAAGTTGATTCGATATCAGAGAATTATATGCAGTTTTTCTAAACGCAAGAACTTCCCAACAGAATAAAATAGTAATGTTCTCATACCCCTAATCCTTATGCACGACAGTGGTATTTGCCTGTATTAAGTATAAAGGTATGGTTTAACATTAATTACGTACAATGTCTAGTGATTAGGCTGCCATAGTCGTCGTACTCTCTAAATCCCTATGAGTGAAACGTTAAGAGACTGCAGACTATATGACATCATGAAATCACTCCCTATTGTGACAATATCATGTCACGCATGTGCTTGGTATAAGTACGCCACCGATACGGGTCTTGTTGAAATAAATCTACTGTTGATTTATAGTAGTAGCACTGATAGCTGAACGTCTATCAATAGAGACTCGGAGCGGAACTTACAATTTTTCAATTAGTTTATATTAATTAACTAAATCACAGTGAGATTGACTATGATCTATAAAATGAATTATATTATTGGTCTTCGTATTCCTGTTTCGAGAGAAGAAAGAAAAAATGGATTCCCCTGATCCAGCGCTCACATTACAAAATATTTCTGCTGTATGTAATTTTCAAACAAGTATTGTTGTACGAATATCACATTTCCATGAAGCTACTCGTGAACGTCCATTTCTAAAAAAATTTAAGCGTTTGACCCTTTTGTTTTCAGTTGAAATTCGTGTCCCGTTGGAAATTTATTAAAGGTTTGCGTTTGAGAATAGTATTACACTACAGCAATTTTTTTAAATAATATACTCGTAGCTGCACATGGTATTATGTATTGATTTAAACGAGTACCTATATTGAAATGATACATGTCATGAGGTGCGCGGTAGTGTCCTTGTTTCTGCTTTAAACATTCTGAACTATTTCAGTACTTAAGTTGGATTGTTGGATAAATACCAATGAGTATTACTTTTTCTATCCATCGAAAATATTATATAAATAATAGCAATACATAACTACAGTCACATACTCACACTTACACATACGCACACGCGCACACGCAAAGTGATTATGTGATTGTGTGTTCTTAATATTCAACAAGTCAATATGAAAAACGTAGGTACGTATATATCATTGGATTTGGGTTTGATTTTATAACGAATACTAATAATTACTGAGCAAATAGGAACAAAGCCGGATGTTCACAAGACTGTGTAAAATAATTGCTGACGTTGTTTGTCTCATTATTTTCCTTTCTTAATCAAGCCATGTGTAAATTCAGTGTATTTATAACAACCAAAAATATGTTTAGTGAATTTTCTGTTGGTTACGTAAATAGATTTATTCTGCAATGTTTACCTTTATTTAGATGATCTATATGACGCAAGGCACAGTTTTAGTGCGTTTTATTACAAAGCCAGAAGTCTCATGTCAGATTTCCGCTCAGTGCAAATATTAACAGTTACCCGGGCCTTATTGATGTATTTATATATGTGTATATATAAATACGTATTTACAAAGAATACTTTTGAGTATGTACAGGAATATTTTAAATATTTTTGTTCTGTATAACAAATGATAAATCGTGAATCCTTTCCATAAATTCAACCTTATACACTTCATAGGGATTAACAGTACTGTAGATTTTCAGTGACATCTGTATAGGGGTTGGGTTTAATAGCTCATGAAATGTATGTAAGCAAGACGGGGGATGTCTGCCCGTCGAGAGCGGCTGGCAAAAAGTAGCTACCTATAGCTTAGGGGCTTATTGTCAACGGTCCTCGCTATTCCTTTGAGTGTTACAGATAAAGTCATATTTTTCGTTTTCCGAAGTAGGGTGTAATGATACTTTGAACGACGATTCTTTTTTAATCGGTCTTATAGAACAGTCAGGCAGATGACGATTTATGCGAATGAATTTATAAGAGTTGCCAACGTTTAGAAATATTATAATATCAAAGTTATTCTAGAATCCTATTGTTGTATTACGTTGTAGTTACACATACATAACAATACATAACCGCTACTATAATGTATTTTAATATAGGTAAGTCGGTATAGTCCTACATAACATATTTATTTTAAAATTATATTGTGTGTAAAGGTAATAATAGGGTTCTGCGTTCGATGTTCGGATGCAACAAAATAATAAGTAGTTAAGTATTACCTTTTTGCTGTTGGGATCATTTTAAGCAGTCTAAGTATTTACTCATACATTTGTGCTTACTATAAAATTGTACTCGCTCCGTTTAAATATACCTAGGTTGGTTTTAAAGAAGACTTCAACCTTATCCTCCGGGTGCTAATACGCATAGTATGATATGTATATAAAGAACTAGCATCGCACCTCAGATTCACTTGCCTATGTATTCTACACTGTGACTTTATCTATAATACTCTACTGGTATTATAGACTATGGGAATATAAGAAGTAACCTATTTAGGGATAATGTACCATTTCAATCAATCAAGCCTATCGCAGTCCACTGTTGGACATAGGTCTCTCCCAATGTGCATTTCAATGGTGAAAGAAATCATTGAAATGTGTTCAGTTTTGAGTTTATTTGTTAAATACAAACATACAAATCCTTCATCTTTATAATTTTAGCATATAAAAATAACGTATTTGTGTCAATTAATCCACCTTTTCTTTGATACTCATTTTCATTTCACAAGCACTTCTTAATTAATATCGTTTTAAGCACAGTTGACCGTAACAAAAAGAAAATTAATCTTGTTTAACTTATATTCTTGAATATAATGTATTAAATCTTGTATGCAATCATAACAGTAGAATGTATAAGGATAATATTAGAGGGTTATTGTGTCCACCTACCCCGGAGGGAAAAAAGGCGTGAGAATATTTTTATTTGCGACAGATATCAATCTGCTAAAAGTCTTCACACTCCAATGCAATGAATTTGAAGCTTCGGATGGACATTGATAGTTGAAATCATGGCAGGTTAGGTTAGACTAAGAAAAATCTTGGTGAGTTTGATCTGTCCTGTTATTCTATCATCCAACAGATAGTCTCAACACAAAACGTCTATAGTACCAACATATCAGTGCCAAACAAGTAGTCCATATCCAGCTATCTCTTTATCATAAGACAACTCAAACTGTCCTGGTTTCTGATGTGCCATAAAAACATTATCAGTTATCTACTATGTACTTGGGGGGGGGGGGTGGATAAGCATATTGATATCAAATTACTGACTACAAAACACTGCCTTGAACATGACTTTGTATATGTACCTAATTGTAGAGTGCAGAGTTCGATTCCAGGGCTTTGTTGAGTAGTTTTAATGAAACTGTTTAAAATAGGTATATGCATAATTATGTTACTTTGATAAAGCATTATTGTATACTAGCTGATGCCCACGGCTTCGCCCGCGTGGAATTTTGTTCCCGTTCCCGCAACCCTTGGGAACCTTTTCCCGGGATAAAAAGTAGCCTATGTGTTATTCCAGGTTCTAATCTACCCCTGTACCAAATTTCAACCAAATCAGTCCAGCCGTTTATGCGTGAAAGAGGAACAAACATCCATCCATCCAAACAAACTTTCGCCTTTATAATATTAGTAGGATGCAAATTTAGTAAGAACAGAGTACAATCGACGAGATTATATTTACTGATAATTTGACGCGAACAGGAAACTAGGTGAACCCAAAAGTCAATAGGGCTCTATCATGAATTGTGTTATATCTGTAAAGTTTTTATACATAGGTGCTAGTTCAAGTATAATTCATTATAAGCGGGTTTCCTTGTGTAACTAAATATTATTAGTAACGCTAGAGAAACAAATAGTTTATCATGTTATTAGTACAACCACAATTCAGAACAAATATTATTATTTTTATTGTGGTTGAGTAAAACCAGTGATATGAATTGAAGTTACCTCACGCGCGGTCCGACTCGTGAACTGATATGTGAGTACTACTATTCACATACACAATAAAATTTTAAAAAATATTAATTATGCGTTTACTTTTTGATTCTTTAAACACTCTTTAAATATAATAATACAATATATTGAGTAAACATTGACTAACTATGAAATATAGGAATAATATTCATTGGATGGTGTAGATTCAAATCAAAGTTCAGCAAAATTTGACATGCCACTAAAAGTTAAACGAAAGAGCATACATATATTCATACAGTAATGGTCAGAACATGTCGTAGAATGAATCCTTTTCTCAGATAGTGTTCTATTGTTATTCATCAGCTGCGCCCAAGGATCAGTGGCCAACGAATTTTAACAGTACAATAATATAACATGTATTTTATGTGTGAATTTTCGCTCAATAGTAATAGGAATATCACGATTGTATTATATTTCAAAGTAGACACAGTTAGAAAATAACTTTCATATATCATATATTTTTTTAGTCTAAGCCGCGGTAGCCTAGTGGTATGGGTAATGGACTGCTGAGACGAGGTCTCGAGTTCGATCCCAGGTAACCATGGCACACACCAATGACTTTTCGATGCTTTTCGAAGTTATGTGTGTATTTATCGCAGGTTTATAAGTGCCTCGGAGAGCACGTTAAGCCGTCGGTCCCGGTTGCCATACAAACATCTATGGCAGTCGTTACGGGTAGTTGGAGCCCTCAAAAGTCCAACCAGCCTAACTTGGAACTTCGAAATCGCCATTGGTCATTAGACCATTGGTTGTGGAGGTCAGATGGCAGTCGCTTCACGGAAAATATCGAAGTTCAGCCGCATCACAGTTGGACTGGAAAGCCGACCCCAACTGAGTTGGGAAAAAGGTTCAGGGAATGATGATGATTTTTTTAGTCTAACTTGTACTTATACCTAGGTATAAGTACAACGTAGATACCTATCTATAATAAAAGTATGTATACCTAATAATCAATGGAATATAGAAGAGAGTGAGTGAGATAATAATTATTAATAACGTTCATACGTCATTTAGATATTTTTCACTAAGCATAAAAAGTATGGAAACACAAAAATTAAAAAGAAGTAGAATATACATACTCAAAATATAAAATCTAAAAGCCTCATAAAAATGAAAAACAACGTGAAAATGTGTTGTTAAATTATCTATAAAAAACTGCGTACAGTAAAATTGCAAAGTTTATGGCCACTTTCTACGCCTCGTATCAGTTTATCGTGAGCAATCAGGATCAATCAATGCGCGGTCATCCCCGTACTAACTATTGCCGCTAAGAGGGGTTTCTTGTAGACGCCAAGCTTTTCCGCCACCCGTCATCTTTTCATATTGAGATTGATGTTAGGACCGGCTGGCAACCGGCCCCGAACGGAATACTAAGAAGACAGAACGCCGGACCATTCTTCCCCAATTAGCCTCCGATCCGAGGGGGTTTTGTCTCGGAGTCGACCACGTTGCGACACCTCCCCGCATACTAAACCAGCGTCATAATTTTTCATATAAGCTCCCCCCGATTAAAGCGACGTAAGTTCTAGGTTAAATGATGTTTTAAGGTTTAAAACTTAGTTCTTGTATTAGACTTTATAACTAATTGTAAAGTGTTCCTGTCTATCATTGACTGGTATTTAAAGAAAACCTACATTTTTGAAATTCTTCAGTCTGCGAAATAGACGCAATAATGAAACGAAAAAAATAATTCCAAATTCGTTTCGGATTTTTAGATGACCTATCAGTCATTCTTACACTATCATTTCCTACGCCACACTAAAAAGCTAAAACAGACAAGTATCTGCTTGTGAAATACAATATGAACCACTACAGACAATAACATAAAACCCAATCACAGAATGATCGCGAGCATGAATCAACGAAGTAGTTAGCTCTCTCTGATATAAATACAACGCTTCAGTCGTTCTTACGACATAAACCACTTAAAGGTAAAACTAGAATAACTTGAGAATTATTTGTCATAAAGTAAAAAGAAAACCACTTCAGCAGCCCGTGAATAGCCGCAACACAAAGAGAATGGCTATTAATGAAATACACGTAAAATTAGCATAGCTTTTAAATGGGGCGTTAACAGACCGGTGTAGTGCTTTTGGTTTACTATAGGCTTATGCCACATCACTCTTTAAGGGCATAATAAAGACTCACTTGTTCGTTGAAAGCATTTAGAGAATTTACATCACTTAACACACCTAATGATGACAATAGATAAGCTGTTTATTCTAAAATCTTATTATTCATAGGTACAATATAGGAGATTTAGTCCAAAAATTGATTTGACTATAGTTAGGTACGTAGGTACTACCCATTTTTGTGGTGGCTTGGGTGCCGGCGCTGCCCTGGGATGATATTGTGAAAAAGCAAGGTATGATAACCCGATTGTAGTTAAATCTACCCTGTTTATGTGCAATGTTGCATTACTTTTTAAGTTAAATAAGGGAATTTCTATATGGAAACTTAGAAAAAAAGCCTACTTTACTTTAAGTCTACATAAATATACACCTGGCACTTATCAAACACCTTATTTCTAAATGAAACTAAGCCATTACAGATTTTTATGTGACAGACCGAAAATGCCGCGTTTACAAGTTATAAGGCACATAACTAAGTTATAATACGTGTGCGGAGTGTCTGAGGACCTTATAATAGACCACAGAGTATCCAATTTCACTAGCGCAGTTGTATAAGATTTACTATATTAATTCTCAGAATTATGTGACACAAGACTACGGCGCTGCATCAAATTGAGATAGTAGCTGGGTACCTACGTCTTAATCACTAACTATGACATAGAATGTATAACGTAATCATAACAATGTGACCATCTTCAGGAATTTTGCAATAACATTCTTTAACCATAAAGCATTCAAAGGATTTACGCGAGCTAATTTACTCATCAACGTAAGTGAGAAACTTACCCAAATATCCAAGACTTGGACAAATTACGAGTATGTAAAATAAGTTAAATACTGCCACTGATACACTACATTAGAGAGAAAGATAATTATAGAGTATCTAAATGTCAGTGAAAGCATCTTTAGGCAGTTCTTCATCGTTCTTTGACGGCTGCTAGCTGCAATAATATAATCTATCCAAATTTCTATCGTTAGGTATCTCTCTGTCTATTTGAATACTAATTAGGAAGTTTTCTTTTATAAATCATAATAACTTACCACTGATGTATTAATTAAAATTGCCTCAAAAACCTATTCTGTTATAATTAATTTACAGGTATAATTCAAAAGACAAAAATACGAGGTTTTTCTATTGAATTCACGAGCCGGACAGCGAGAGAGGATATGCAGTAAGTATATTTCGTTATCAGTATCGAAAGGGACAAATTCCGATTCCGAATTCCTGACGGCTTGCTTTGCAAAGTAAAGCTGTGGTAGAGATGCTTAAATTTATACCATATTTTATACTATATTATTAAATATACTGGACAATTTATAAAAATAAAAAGGTGCAGCGGGTATGGGATCTGATTATCACGAGGCATTAAAATATGATGATACAAAGTTCGCCGAGTCAGCTAGATTTGGATAATTTGAAGCAATTATCACAAGAGCTGAATATCAAATGTTCCTACTGACTAGGTATATTTAAATAATCGGTCAGTATTTTCATGTTTTGCACATGATTGTAAAATATGGAGATGTGGATATAGAGAGATTATCTTCGGCCTATAATTTACTGTTACGTGACAATCGTCATCGAAGTATAGTTTGAAGGCTTGTCTGCTATGTCCTTGAATGCTTTACTAAGAAAAATGCGAGTACCTAACTTATAAACAGCTCGTGCTGCCGCGACTTTGGATCAGACGGTACAGTATTTCATTTCCCCTCGGGTGATTGCTTCATTTTCCTTCTAAACATATGTTCACGCGGCTTAAACGGGTTGAAATAAAAGTTTGTATTACATTTACTTTGACATTGGCGAAATTATGGCGAATCTGCTTGCAAAAGAAGCCATCTTAAGAAGAAGAAGACAAAATTGAACAACAATTTAACGTCTGATATGAGCTTTAATGTTTGTTTATTGAAATTAAAAATTTATATATTCTAATTTAACTTATACTTCAGTTCATTATTATTTTTTAAAATATTATATAGAAATTAGAATTGGACATAATGTGACTACTGGTGGGTGTACAATATTTAGCTACTGCACAAAGCTGTATCCATATACATATTATGATTTATCATAATAACAAAAAACTCCAAAGATATGCCAGAATACTTCTCAAAATAAAATTGGAAATAGAAAATGATCATATTATTGTTGAACCATAGCTGTTACCATAGTCGGCTAGTCAAAAAACAATACTTGTATGATAATTATTGCGTCTGCAGCGTTAAGGTACCTATAGTTTGAAGAAAAGTGCTATGGGACAAAACTAAAAGAAAAACGTCAACTAATTTTAAAACTCACTTACTACTTTGAAGTTTCAAAGGCTTTGAAATATTCATTTTATTTCATTCTGTTCGCTTTGTATCAAAGTCAATTGCTGTCCATCACAGTACGTAACATGTCAACTGAACTGCGAAACACTTTACAGGAGCACAGATTAATCTATCAATAGAGTTGATACTTGCTAAATTACGTCTCTATGCATAAATGCAAGATAACGTTTTTGTAGCGTATCGGAAACGCAAACGCGAACGCTAAATTCAATATAAAAGCCTTTCAACTATTTAGCGAGCCAATATAAATTAAAGAATATGATTTGTTACTGTCTTACAAATTAGTTCAAGAGGCGATGAATAAATTTGTCGCTGATTGACGCACCGAGTGGCAAGTGACAGAATATTAACAAATATCAAGTCTTATAGGTAATTTTGTGAATCATTTTTGATAGAAAATAGTGTCAAGATTGTTATAGAAGTTTAAACACAATAAATTTATATTCGTTTTACGACCTCACTTGCATTTCGTCGATCAATCTTTATAGCATGATTATTTTATTGGTTATTTAATTTTTCTTTTAGTCCATTCTCTCAATCTAGATTGAATACAATCTGTTACGAAAAGCAATGAGCAAGAGAGCAAACAATTACTTTGTAGTGTGGTTCATCGGATAGTAGGTATTAATTTGGTTGCAGTTTTTTGTGCTTTATGTTTGAACGTTATCGAGGTCTATTTGTAAAAAAGTGTAATACAGTTAATATACTGCATATTTTATTTTTTATTTTCCTCCATGATATAAATAAGAGCTGCGAGCCTGTCAAAAATTTATAATTATTGTTTGCTATTGGCCATCAGCGATATCCTAATGTATTTGCATAAACTTTAGCCTTATAAGAGCGCACACTGCTGGCTGTAACGATAAATTATAGAATTTTTAACACTGTAAATATGAAATATAAAACACACTGGAACATTAATAGAAATAATAGTTGCCATTAAAGTTTGCATTTTTAGACTTGCTTCATTAGCAATTCATTTGTGCGAAGTAGGTATTCCCTTTTCTCTGATTTTACAGTCAAGGTGGTAAGAAGTCATGTTACATTCTTTAAGGCGGTTTATAGCTATCTATAAACCGCCTTAAATAATGTAACATGACTGTGCTCTGTGATCGCTTACATTCACAGATCACTTCAACTAATATTAGGTACACAGAACTGTGTTAACAGAGGGATCAATTTGGAAGAGAGAAATAAAAATAGAGCATGTCATTAACAGTTATATTACTATGGTTAATTTGTATGTTTAAGGGAATAATAATGAGTAGGTCTCTCTCGCCAAAAAGAACTACGAGAACATCTACATAATTTAGATCACTTTCAGCCCACAACATTTATCCATCTTTCATCTGAACACCCGAATAGTGTCACAATTGGCATAAAGTGAAAAATTAAGTTCTTATTGAATCGCGCTCGCCTGTGTCTTGTGCAGATGATTAGTCATCTATTTAATTAGCGTAGAACCAATCGGACGCCACCCGACATGTTATGACATGGACATTTAGAACGAATTAAACGAAATTGTTTCTAAGGAACACTCAACTCACGAATTATGATTTTTAGATTAACAACATCTCAAATTAAATTGACAATGATGTATTGTTTCTGTTCTGGAAATTGAGGTTTATTGCACTTTTAATTAACAAAGTCGGTTAGGAGTTACGGCTAACAAAGTTAAATATAAACCTAGGTTTAAATTCAATGACATGTGACACACTTCTGGCAATAGATGTAATAAACCAAACTCAAGTCAGCCTCAAAGATGTTATGTGCAACGATTTATGAAAAACTGTTGAATCACCTAATGACACTTATGTATTTCTTGTTACACAATAAATCATAGTTTAATAATTTACGATATACATTAGTATGAAACATTTCTTTATTCATATAAGGACACATATTGAGTATCATCCTTTTGCACTTAATATATAATATGTATGTTTAATCAAAAAAACACTAAGTGCCCATACGGGCTGGCATACGTCAGAATCCTGTTCCAGAACGAATCTCGATTCATAACCAAATCAGAGAACAAATTGCATGATCATTGATAATTTTTACGTCATTTTGGAATAACGTTCAGTTGTAACAGTGTCATTTAAATGACGTCTAGATTACATCTTTGAAGATATTGATTTGATAAAAATACGTTCTGTTTTACCTATTTACATAATTTTACCACCCATGAAATGCCTTGAATTTTCTTTAATTTTTAAAGCATAAAAACCTCCAAAACCTTTGTTATGAATTAGTCTTTACCTAAATAAATCAATAATTATAATTTATTTCGAATTATATTTTTAGGTGTTAATTTCTGTATTTTAATATTATGCATAAAGTGGAACATAATTACCGATTAATTATAAAGTGTAATCGTGAATGGGTGATTCACACTGCAATTGTCTATGCCTGATTGAAATGTAAACGAGAACGGCCGATTCGCAATCTCTACTCAAACCGACTCAAACGAAAGCAAGTAAATATTTCCACTTAAAAAAATAATTATCTATACTTGAGCAATATTCTAGAAAACGGACCGTCCGAAATGAATTATTATTACTCATTAAGCTGCTGCGTTAAGCATTTTGATATAATAAACACCATACCTTTTGACGACAAGAGTTTTACTGCTCAATCTCAGTATGAAAAAGCACTACACAGGTAACATGACATGATTATTACCTGGAACAAAAACACAATCTATTAATTATAATACACTTTACCTTTTGAAAAACATAGTGTTGTAAATATTTGTGCAATTGCAGATTGAAAGTTTTTAAACTGAGAATATACAAATTATAATTCTTAGTAGGTTATAGCTCGACAAACCGCCGCGCGCCGTCCAAAAAAAGGATTCTCTTACGTCGGCGTGAATGAAGAAATAAAGGAAAAAATAAGGGATTTGCATTTTGGCCGATACATAATCATGTAAGACTGCGCTTATATTGTTGGTTAACTTTAAACGCAGCGGGCGTTACATCATATATTAAGAAACTGAAAAAAAAAGACAGATATTTCCTACGTCCTTATATTAAACTAGCTGTTTACCGCGGCTCCGCCTACGTGGATTTTCTACTCGCCTCTCTACGCACTTCTCTACTGACTCTACTCGCCTGTCTTCTCCTCCTTCTTCCCTTTCTGCTTTCTATTTTTTCCCAATTTCTTCATTTTCCCGATGTCTTATAGTGGTTATTGGAGCGATGTTTTTTGTAGATATGTTCTTAAATATTGTAGAACATAATTTTGTTCTATAAATAATTCAATACTTTCCGCAGCGTATGCAACGAAAGACGTTTTAGGGCACTTTTATACACCTTGGGTTACGTTATTTAGGTTTTATAAGGATCTCTAATCTATTCTAGCAATAAATATAGCCTATCTTACTCAGGATAAAAATAGACTATTCCAATAGTGAAAGAAATTTTGAGTTTAATTAACACAAACATACACATCAAAAATTTTCTCTTTATAATATCAAGTGTAGATGTAGATTTTGATCAAGTTGGTGTTCTAACGTGTAATAAAAAAATTACTCATTAGAAATAATAAATGAAGTTCACCCTTTATTCATTATGTCCTTATTTATTCAATCTACGAGTAAAAAACCTCTCAATAGAAAATAAGGGTAAAGTACTACACTACAATAAATAATATAGTAAAGACAAGACAGATAAATTGATTTCAAATAAAACAAGAAAGTAAAAAGCCATATCATTATAACGAGACTATATATTTTTAAAGAATAATTAGCAACTCGAACTCCCTAGTAATCCCTCGAACCCCTCCAGCTAAGCAGTGTAATGGTCAGGATTTGAACCCGGGACCTCTCGATCCTAAGGCCAACACCCTAACCACTAAGCTACCGACGTCTAAATATAATATACAGCTTTTGCTTCGACACCAGTCTAAGAGTTTTAAATAAAGAGCAAATCATTCACTTAATGACCTAACCTCTGAAAGGATCTGGGACATTCCGCATGGCCTGGTAAGACAAACAATCAGTTCAATACAGAAGCTGCATGTAGTCAATAATGTAATTTAAAATGTAATAAATTGAGAAAAAATGTGTCGTTGACTCCTTTCCTTGGTAATAAAAAGGTCACATAATGGCGGCTGTGTACTCAATTATTAGCGATAAGAGGTCAAACGCCACTCGCTCTGCGTAAACACAAGTAACATAAAGGCATCAGGTCCCAATCGATTGCAGAAAGATGATTATAACAAATCTTCTGGATCCAGACTTTAGATCCCATGTGACAGTTCATGCATCTATATCCTGTTAAAATGACACTTGATTTGATGAGAATCAAGTGTCATTTTAACAGTGTCAAATTCTGTAAAAAAATAATTTAAGCCCTTGATACTTTTATACAAAGTAAGAAGAACAGATGTCCATTGGAGCCAAAAGGTTCTCGAATGGAGACCGCGTACTGGTAGATGAGACGATGGACGGCTTACCGCTAGATCGTCGGCCGACATAGTAACGTCGCGGGTCGGGTCGGATTGGAGGTCGATGGGGGAGGCCTATGTTCAGTAGTGGACGTCCTATGGCTCAAATGATGATGATAATGCTTTTATACTGGTAAGGAGGCAAATAAACATAATATCGTCAATGGTGCCCCAATAAATCTCAGCTGCAAGCCGATGTACTTGCTGATAGAAGTCAAAATGAGTCGAATCAACAATGGAAAGTAGAGGATGTAGAAGTGCATATCTTTGATGCAACCGAGAATGATGTGTGTGTGTTGTCATTTTATATAGGACTTTGAACGATCTCAAAAGTAGCGGGTAGTCGATCATTTAAATATTTTTGGCACAAGTAAATGCTACAAAAACTTACATTCTTCATCAAAGGATTAGCTTACATTCGGAATGTCGGCAGTTGAAAGAACCTAATTGACGTGGACGACCCCACCAAGATGTTTCAATTAAGAAGGTTGTTAATTAGATACACTCATAATAATAAACAAAATTATTATGTACTGTGCTAAAGAATATTGCACAACAGAATTCAGCAGGACAATGGTTCTGTTTCTAACTGATCTTCTTATTGTAGTGTACGGTATGCATATGGTAGATAGTACCTAAATAAATCTTAAATAGTAAATGTCTTATCTATAACGCTCTTGTTTAATATCGAAAGATAAAATTTTATCAATATACTTAGTACGAGAGCCCACGACCAAAATTTTTGTCTCATAGCAATACGGCCAAAACCGCATCAAATCGATAGATACGATTATTCTGAACTCGAAAATATCAATATCAGACATTTTCCGCGTAGCGTTTGATCTGACCGAATTTTCAAAATTGTCAAAGAATTTTACCGAACTGCATTATAGCAATATGTCTGATTTGCAGACTGTAGTTGAATGATAGTTCTGAGATACCGGAAACATATTTTTCAGACGTTAGTGGTGTAGCGCAAACCCGTAAAATCACTTAAAAAAATTAAAAATGAGACAAAAAAAATGTCTCATAGCAATACGTCTGAAAATCTTTTTTATTAGTAAATTTTGTTTATTTGATGCGAACAAAACAATTTTCAGACGGAAATGTGAACGCAATAAATTTGTAGACCGTTTTGAATATGTTAACAAATTTTACCGATCGGTATCATAGCAATATGTCTGAAAATTGTTGGACATGACAAAATAAGTTGTCCACATGTGCAAAAAATTTATATCAGACAAATTAAGTGTAGCACCTTCTCTATCAGACAACTTTTCGATACTCAGATATCATTTAAAAATCGTATTGAGGCATCTTGAATTTTCTGTTACAAACCAATGAATACGTTGCGACCCTGAATTTATTAGATGATAATTAACAAAGAATTTACCCGAAACCGTAACATTGAACTTGAAGAACTGAAATAAATCGCACAAAAGGAAACTGGGATGAAGTTGAAAAAAAACGGTTTATTCAAAGTTACAAAATATTCTCGTATTCAATCGCTGTCGGATTCGGAATCGTCGTCGAAACGTTAAACGTTATTTTCGTTTTTGGGAGTATATGCTACACTTAAAGTGTCTGAAAACAGGTTTTTGGTAATCATGCCAGCAATACGAAAAGTTGAAAAAAAAATTTATCCGTATTGCTATGATACAGGTCGGCTAAATTTGTTGACATTTTCAAAAATGCGCTCAGGCTATATGCTACGCGCAAAGTGTCTGAAAACAAACTTTTTCGTAATACAATTATAAAATCTATGTACATTTTCACTATCAGACGTATTGCTATAATACCGACTGTCTTTTTTTTTTGACACAGCAGAAATGGCCTCCCACGCAGTTGCTACACTTTCGACCGTTACTACACACCTAGTTGGGTTCAGAATCATACAATCTAACGATTTTATAGGGTTTTTGCCGTATTGCTATGAGACATGGTTTTGGTCGTGGGCTCTCGGGCTAACTGTCGTAGTAGTCGTAGTGTAAATATAAAATTTCCTCATAATAAATCGCGATATATTTTTCAACTCCAGACTGCTAAATGTTTACATTAAATCTACACATCTTACAATGTTTCATGTTAGACGCTAGGCTGTAAAATATGAATAACGAAATGCTACAATATTCGCTATCTAATCTAATCCAGCGTAAATGAGGAACGTTGTCTGTTTACTTGATTCGGTATCTAGATACCAGCGGAAGATGTAAACGAGACAGATATTTATGCTTGAATTCAGAACTGTTAAATATCCAAATACATGATTCTTTGCTATTCCCAAATTTATTGTTTAAAAAATTTCAAAGCGCGATTGAAGCTTCCATGATTAGGACGGTTTCACTTCTATAAGCGCCGTTTGCATGTTTGAATCACTTCAAAACATCGGATTTGATATTTTACACACGCAGGTTATCAAAGCATGAAAAAAATTCTATGTTAGTAGCTGGTTATCGAGGATCGATGAATAAATATAATGATATTAAAAGTTTTTAAAATTAATACTGACAACGAGATATTTAATGGTATTTAAGAGTTTTCAATATTTCGGCATTGTTACAACCGCCATGATCACGAATGTACTGACCTGCGCTGAAAGAGCGTCTTGAGAAATATTCTATGTACCTACCTACTCGTAATTACAAAAAGAAATAGTTATTATAAAAAGAAACTAAGAACGATTTATCTCTTACTTCGAACACAAATATTATCACCGTTGCCGTTGTTTTCATTTAGTATGTGATATAAGTATGATCTGACATTTAGAACATAAAACTAACTAAATATAGGTATTTAATTTGCATGAATAAAGGCTTCTCTGTTGTCAAAAATAGTAAGGTAGGTACAGTCAGACTTAGTCAAGATTCTGACTGTACCAAAATTTACTCTTAATAAAAACGCTGAAACCTGTGCCTGGTCAGGCTATTCTAGAACAGCTTGTATATCAAAGTTATGTATCTTAAAACATTCTATTTTTATTCTGTCCTGTTGTAAAAACGCTATAATTATTTGTGTGGCCGCATCCTAAAACGAAACGCAATCCAAAGTTTAGCTCTAACATGTTCAACGTTATTATGACTCAGAGGTCTTTCCTGCAAAACTATTGCGGGTATATCTCTACTTCGACATCTATTAACCATATAGTCTTCTTTAACAAGAGGTCCGTCGAACAAATTGAGCATTGGACGCAAGGCTGTTTGCAAAGATTCTTTCTACACCTTTCTGGATTGCATGCGCCGACGGAACCGGTTCCTTAGCAGATATTTTATATATAGGTAGGTTTCGGTCCCTGTACGTGTATTATACCGTTAATTTATTTAGCGGCCTTCAAATAAATTTCCTACCGTTTATCCCATGTTCTTGAAATTATCACTTTTTATCAAACTGATCAGCAAATCGTAACATATTTGCGTTCTTATACGAAGAATAGTAAAACTGATTTAAATATAAAAATTTACATGAACATCGCTTAGTTACATACCAACATTAACCTTTTAAACTGTTTGACCTCTCCCATGCGAATTTAGGTCAGTTTATAATCATGTTCACATCCGTTAACTATCTTCTGGCCTGCAATTCCAATGTCCGACACCAGTGAAACTATCGAGAATAAAAACGTCACGAAACTGCTGTCTTGAGGTATTACTCTCACAATTTTACAAATGTTGAAATTTTGATTAGGCATCGTAGACACACTATAAAAAATAACTAAAAATGTTCAAAGGAATCTAAAACCACTCTATTTTTTAGTTATTGGGGGAATAGAATTTGTAATAAACTGATGACCTAAAAGGGTGACTAGAATAGAATGGATACAGAAGGTGGTGGAAAGAATGCTTTATGATATGATAAATTTAGGTCACAATCGTCAAAAAATAAACAACAAAATGATTGAAACAAATAATTTATTGGTTAACTGAATTCAGGATCAAAGGTTCTTAATAGAACAGTGTGAACTGACTTAAATAGGACAGACTTTAATTATTAAGATTGATGGATTCAATATGAAGATACACGAACGGAAGTATTATTCGGGGCATTCTAAACAGTAACGGTCAACTGAAGATGTTGTGTAGCTATTTATTAGTTCGGCAAATGTGGGTATGGTGTGACCCTTGGAAATAATTATATCCAAATTCGTGACGACACTTGGAAAAACTTAATTAACATTCATTCAAACTGTTTACAACCTTGAATAACATATGCATTTGATTAGTCTTTGAGATATGTCGCTCTCCATGCTAAGACATGGCGATAATGAGGTTCGTTTTTTGAGCTGAGCTCAGTGTAATCGATTTTTGTACATCATTGATTCTCTGAGCCTATTTTCAACTCAGTTGGGGTCAGCTTTCTAGTCTAATTAAGATGCGGCTGAACTTCGATATTTTCCGTGAAGCGACTACCATCAGACCTCCACAACCAAATTGGCAAGTTTGGCAATATTTGCAATAGGCAATAGGAATTGGCAATAGGCTCCAACTACCCGTAACGACTGCCATAGATGTTCGTATGGCAAACGTGACTGACGGCCTAATGTGCCCTCCGTAGCACGACCAGATCAGTACAAATAACCACATTCATGCATACAAATATTTGCACTGAGCGGGGATCGAACCCGCTTCTCCAGCGTAGCAGTCGCGTTCACGCCACAGAGATCTTTTAATGTACAGTATTCATTCAATTCAATAGTACTAGACTGTGGGGAGGTGGATTTGCCAACGTTGTCAGCTACAATCTTGTTAATGCTCCTACATAATTAGGCCTTTTTTGTAATTGATCCTAGTAATAATTTGATTTATATTCGAGTTAATTCAAATATTCTCTATAAAATAACTAAAAAATTATCGAAACTTAAATGGAAATTACAACAGACACACATTAGTATAAAA
Organism: Pelosia muscerda; assembly: GCA_963691645.1. Classification (NCBI taxonomy): domain Eukaryota; kingdom Metazoa; phylum Arthropoda; class Insecta; order Lepidoptera; family Erebidae; genus Pelosia; species Pelosia muscerda. Next base: position 16,440,098 of record OY829098.1, on the reverse strand, counting down.
TAACAATACCAACCTATTGAAGAGACACTCGAGTAACTGATATACATAAAAAATATATGATACTTATTATAGATAAGCGAATTTCCAGTGCCTTATTTTGGGTGTTTTGTGTCACTCACTGCAGTTGGGCCATATCAGTATCGAACCAGCATTCAGCAGTGACCTATACAAAAACATTACTTCACAACAGTTCAAGGAAGACCAGTTAAAACAGTCAATATGAGGTACGGTTTATTGTTCGGTAGATTCGTGCCGCATTTGCTTGCGTAGAATTAACTCACGTGTCTACTAAGGATGTGATCATTGTCCTTGAAAAATGCAGCTCGAGAACTTTAGTATATAGTGATGATGACAAGGTCAAGGTACGCTAATAAATAGCGTGCTAGCAATTACTACGTGTACGTACATTCAGAGGAAACACAAAAAATTCAGAGGAAAATAATGTTACCCAAGAAAATTTATTATTCAGTTCATAAAGGGTGAATGGTGTATTATTACTGATATAAAAGGAGAATCAGTGTAAACGCAAAAAGTATTTTTCTTTCAATTACTTTTTTAACCTTCACTACAAAATTTCATTTTTGCCTCTTAGGATGGACATTTTTAAAATCATTGCGTAACTCCGTATGGAACGTTTATATAAACGTCAGTGATTTCTTATCGCCTTGTCGCCAACATAGGGCACAAAAAAACCCTGGCGAAGCAAGCAGTTTAGGTAAATTGTTAAAAACATATTTGTTTACGAAAAACCCACAGAAATTTACTACCGGGTTATTAATATTTACAACTGTCCCATTTAATGATTAGCTAATAAATAATACAATTGATATACCGGTGTAAATTTTTGTTCAAAGGGATAATTTATAAATCACTAGCTGACCCGCGCGACTTCGTCTGCGTCACCCCGTTTTTGCAACATTTTTCATTCCTGTTCCGCACCTGTTAGTCGTAGCATGATCTTATATACATATAAACCTTTCTCTTTAACCCTTCTATCTATTGAAACCGCATCAAAATCCGTTGCGTAGTTCTAAAGATTTAAGCATACAAAGGGACAAGAAAAATAGGGACAGAGATCGCGACTTTATTTTATACTATGTAGTGATTAGATACCTACTATCTTCTCAATCTAGATACTTATAAATCATTTTTTTAAAGAATATTTGAATATTCCCTCTAATCTCTTGTGTTAGGAGTAAGTATCGGTAGTAAAATGCCCAGAATTCACTCCCGGGACCTCAACTACTTAGCTACCTTTTTTCCCCGTGCGCAAAATCCCCACGGAAACCGCCCCCACCTAAGTCGGTGGAAGTGATTATATTGGACTCGAACCGAATAAAACGCACACCGTCTATGGGTCTTTGATTACCGGAGGTGAGATTATACAAGAACTCTTTGAGATGACCCCCTTCCGCTAACGTGGGAACCATGGTGTCCGTATCAAGCTCCCGGATATGGGGAGGCGCATTTTGAGCCGCCGCGCCGCGCTGTCGCGGCTGCTTCTGCTAGGGAAACAATAGGTAAGCTACCGACGCTTGTTCATTATTCCAAAAACTTTTTTTGTAAGCCGATCATTACCAAGACTTTCCGTTTCGATTGATTCTCTACTTATTTATATTCCATCATTATAAGTATATCCAAGCGTAAATCCCTGTTGCATTCCCTTTGAGACCCGGAGTACAACGGCCATCGAGTCAGCTATTCGGCATACGGCAGTCGCCATTATGTACAATGATCAAAATAAACCTAATTGTGATGAGAGGAGTGCCAAAGCAGACTCCAAGCTTCAGTGTGCAATTTATACACAAATTCTTGATATATGGTAGTTATGACTAAAAAATTTTTACTATTCTCACGCAATGACTATCTTTAATAAAAAAATTCATTTATGTGCTCAAAGTACGTGACGGACATCACGTCGTACAGTTAATAGTGGGTACAAATCCTTCACAATAATCTAACAAGAAATACCTAACTACTATGACTGGACTGAGGACCGATATTTTAGGTCATGACTATAAAACAACCAGTTAAATATGACATGGCGTCATTACCACCAAACGACAACATGGTCAAAATGTGTTCACAAAACAGAACCAATAAAATATCAATTTACACGATCTACATCACTCACACATACCAACGCGCAGACGCAAGGTCTCAGATTTCTACATACACCGCGCATCGCTTAATCGTATGACATAAAAAATACTTACGTAAGTGTCAAAGTTCCATGAAAACAACGGGTGCTTATAGTCGCGAGCATACAAAACATGCAATATTTTATTTTGGTCTTATAGCAAATCATGCCGTCATAGTAACGTACCACTGGATGTTGATCGTGACTAATGTGTGCCCACAGATTTGTCTGATTTCTAGAATATAATACTGAAGTAATTTTAGTACTTAATCAGGCATAAATAAAATCAGTCATTGGATAAATGAGGCCGGATCCTGATCACGGTTTTGAAAGACAAATTATTTAGATTTATGTTATGCCGATGAAATGTTAGCCACTGCTAGAGTGTCTAACAGTACTATTATTAATGCATGCAGGGAGGCGCGGTTTCGATTCCCGCTCAGTGCAAATATTTGTGTGCATGAATATGAATATCTTCATTGGTCTGGGTGTTTCTATGTATAAATTAAATGTATTTAAGTATGTTTATCCGCATTCTAAAACCCTTAACACAAGCTAGTTTAGCTATGCTTATCATGGGTCTAGGTGTCGTTGTGTAGATTGTCCTGGAATATTTATTTATTTATTATTTAATTATCAACGTATGTAATTTAGTAATCTGTTCGAAATAAAGGTATGGTGCCTCGACATCCACATCTAGCTCCTGAGCGTGGCGAGGCGCGCATTGCGCTTCGCTGCCTCGACCTGATTGTGCAAGAGTGGCTCCATCCGTTACCCCTAGGCTCATACTTATGGAGGTCATTCTAGCTTTTTCCATACATGGCAACCCCAGCCGGTACTCTCGAAAATATAGAAAAAAAGCTCCGGTATTTTACAGGTGAACGAACTTGACTTTTATTGAAAGGCTGGCGTGCCTTTAGGTACCTACTGAAAAAGATATTTCTTCCTGCACAATTTTCATACAAAAATTCTGTGCCCACGGACTACCCAGAGTCTGTCTATTTGGTTTATTTTTAGAAAGCTAAGAAGAGATTTAATTTTGCTCATTAAAAAACTGTAATAAAAAGATAAAGTAGGTGATTTCTCATGTTAAATAGTAGCGGCGCTAATTTTGTGCAAGCTTGCGGTCATATTTTCAGGACAAAATGATAGGCATCACGAATTTAGTTACAATTTTAGACCGACGACGTGTACTGAATGACAAACATAAATATTCAATTCATACACTCGTTTTAAAGCACACTACAATACCACAATCTTATAATATCGAAATATACAGTATATTTCGATATTATAAGATTGTGGTAAATATACAGTATATTTCGATATTATAAGATTGTGGTATTGTAGTTGTAGTAAAACGAAATGATTAATACCACAGAATAACAAAATGAAAGTTCGGTTAACTGTAACAATACGATGAGGCTATAGTTTTTAAGTGCATATTAGCTGTTAGGTTTGCTGTTAGGTTAGCACGCGCCTCGCGGCAATATCTAAATGAACTTATATTTCGTTCATAAATAAATATTTTCTAAGGGCACCGATGACCCTTCGCCTTATCTTCACGCATCGCCTGCCTTTTTTGCATGCGGAAATCCCCTTGAGCTTCACCTCATGGCAGCTACATCAGACTTGATGTGACTAAAGCCCCAAGATTTTTCGTCACATTGGCCCGTGTGGCCGAATAATCTGGTGTGGCATGGATGGGACCGGCATTGGCGACCCTAACGTGTTGTTAAGGAACCATTGACGCAAGTTTCTTTATACGTCAGATCAGTCGTACTTTTCAAAATATATAGGCACGACATGGATGTTACATGTTTGTTTCCATGTAATTAAAACAATATTGTAAGGAAAACCAGTCATTTTAGTTTTGAATAATGATCAGAATCGTTAGTTTCCACATGGACTCATCATATAATCATATTCTATCAAACATAGCTCCACTGTTATAATACGTGGTGAGTAAAAAATTAATGACTGTTTCTTGCTGCTTACCTATACTATTAAACAATTTTAAATTATTTCTGTACAATATGGAGACATTTAAAAAGAAATATCTACTTGGGTTATGTCAGATTAGGCATTTATGTGGTTAACACAAAAATATTTTTTTTAGGATTCTTATCAGCTTGTCTCTTTGTTCAGAGTTTAGTTGCACCAACTAGCCGCTATGTTGGTAGAACCCTGCACAGTATACACCCAATTTTATTACTGCTACTAAACTATATCCTATAAAACTACCCGGTGAAGGCGAACGAATAGAAGCATCACCACACCTTCTCATCCGAAGGTTGGAGTAAGAGGCGACACGCGGGAAAATACGCAGACGATATCGTTACGTGAGAAGGAAAAGTCGAAATAAAACTCTGTAGGTACCAATCCGCCTTCGGACTGCGATAGGCTAATTGATTGATTGATTAAGTAAACTATATATAAAGTCTTATAAAAGTTTTAAAAATGTGTAAATAAAATAGTCCTTTGTTTAATTATTTCAATAATTATAATTTGTAGAATTTTTGAATTTAAAAAAAAGCAAAATCATCATTATTTTAGTCAATAGGAGACTATGCTATAATATTATAGGAGACACTGTAGATTCACACATAGCTGAGACATTTGTACATCTCTCCTATAGAAGAGAAGAATCGATCATGCCCCAATATTCTAAAGCGCCTAAGTAACGACACAGTAAGTTATAGTTTCAAGACTATTTAATATTAGACCCCCAGTCACATTACAAAGGGAGACGCTCTACAGGGTGAGGTGCTCTAGATCACAAATCATACATTATATATCAAAGCAATTCGCGCACCAAAGCACTAATTTCCTATAGCCTTGTTTTGCTCAAAACTTGAAGCAGCTCGGGGTCAAAATTTATACAAAATCATCCAGCCAATCGATAATCGCGGTTGTGCGCGGCGTGGTACATCTAAATATTAGTTGCTGAATGTTTCATTGTTTGAGCTAGTGTCGCACTGTTATACCACAGGTGACCTAAAAGGTATGATCTAGGTATATGAATAAAATGAATCGCGAAATATGCTGCTAAGCTTAAAACTCGAAGACGGCTGACCCAATCCGAGTAATTCTTTTTTTATTTGTTCCTTGAACTCTACAGATAGTTTTTAAGGAGCAGCGGGAACGGGATCAAAAGTTCACGCCGTCGGAGCTGCGGGCAACAGCCAGTGACTATAGTATTTAATCGAGAGTATTCTGGAAAATGGAACAAATAACATGACTGTTGAAAGTGATTATTTCCCATTTCAAATATTTATCTAAGAAACTATTTTGATCTATTTAACGTTGATTTAATCTTGACAACAATATATCTAAAGACGGCTTTTGGATGACTTTTGAAAATTTTCAATGTTCCACAGTCAACACAGATTCCTGACATTTACAGTTAATTTCGGAATGTCATTGAAATTAGTTCTAGAAAGCTATAAATTAGCATGTATATTCATAATAGTATTATTATGTAACTAGTCTATGCCCGCAGGTCCGCGCGCGTCGTATCGGTGATCGCGACCTAATCGCCATCTATGTAACTTTAATTCTATATTACTAACCATAACTCTGGTTCTACTTAACCGATTGCAATCAAACAAACATATTGATTTTAAGTTGGACCAAATCCCTTCAAACAAAAAACAACATCGAAATTCGTCAGTACATTTTGCGTCCATCGCGGACAAACGAACTATTTACAATTATATAACAGTATAGATAGATAGATGATAGTTATGAATATTGTGCCCGTCTGTTCGCCCATATTCTAAGCGCTCTCGCCTTAAAATAATTACAATCAATATTTAGCAAGTCGTAAAATTTAAATACAATAGGTTCATTGTTAAAAATCTTAGTGCCATAAATATACAAAAATTTAATATGATGAAGACCAAAGTGTCTAGAAGTAGTTTTAAGACGGTATGAGCACGCGACCCGAATACATTTTAATGGGTCATATAATGAGTCAACAATTCCGTGAACTGAAGGAAACCACCACTTTCTCTTCAATATCGTCAAATCGTGCTAAACTGTCTTTGATTTGTTGCTGACTCTCTTGATGCTGTCTTTGACTTTGTCTTTGAAAGTTGCTGAAATCACTAGAGACCTCTAATTAAGCGGGGATACTGTTTCTATTCCGGTTGTATTACTTACTTTGCCACTTGTATGAAGATGTTGAGTACATGTTTAAATGATTTTTCTCCAAAGTTGAGAAACTCTGACACTCATTTTCTACTTGCTTACTAGATAAGCAACATAAAGTTATTTAAATTTCTCTGGCAATAATATTCACCGGTAGAAACGAAAAACTTAGCAAGAAGTGTGGTTTTCAATTTCAAACATACCGACGAAACGTTTTGATAAAATATACCCACCTATACCGTGCTGGCTATCTTTTTTTCATCCAATGACTGCCTGAGAGAGGTTGTAATAAGTCTAGAAATTCTATATTCACATTTAGTTCCGTCATCATTCTCTGAGCCTATTCCCAACTCAGTTGGGGTCGGCTTTCTAGAATAAGATGCGGCTGAACTTAGATATTTTCCGTGAAGTGACTGCCATCGGACCTCCACAACCAAATTGATGATAACCAAGTTCTCTAGTTAGTTGGACTTTTGAGGGCTCTAACTACTCGTAACGTCTGCCATAGACGTTCTTATGGCAACCGGGTTACATTTTAAAATAAAAAATAGCCTTTATTAACTAACTGCTTTCATTAACTTTTATTATGTTTACAAACTAATGATAAATAGATACACTACTAATAACTACTAAAAACTATTGATGTATTTATAACATAGACGTCTTTGTTAAGCATGACAACCAAAACAAGTTTTGCCATCCTCGTTGAGTTATAAATTATGTAGGTATTTTGTATCTCAGATCCTAAAAGATTTTATTTCTTGAATTCGGATACACATACATAATTAAGTTTATTGTATAAGTGAACATTTTTTATAGGAATGTGATCTATGATTTTATTCATAGATAAGGTCATGTTAGGTAGGCATACATACTATTTATGTAACATTGGATATTACCCAGTTATTACCTAGCTGAAATGCATTAAATTTAGAACCGTTTACGAGTATTCACCTTTTTTAACTAAGATTTTTTTTCAAAAAGAGATAATATGACAATAACTACCAACTATTGACAGTAATATTATTTCAAACTTAATTACTTCCATAGCGAGATTCGGACCGTCAGCTTGGGTCAAGCAGTATCTCTTACTGCAGTGGTTACCTACAATTAGTAATTTAATTTATTGGAAGTAGACTCGTCTTACAAAATACAGGACATATAGACTCCGTATTGCTAGTGACGTCGACTTAAACATCAAGGCACTCATTGCCGACGCGTGAGTCGAGTGCCGGGAATCACTGCTGACATTTGCGACCCTGAAATGTCAGTCAGGTTGAAGGGACAAGTTTATAAGTCGATCATCCTGCCTCTTTATACGGGCGTGAAGTGTGGTCGGCGATGGATGGACAAGTAGGAGCTATGCGTCATGGACATGTATATGCTACTTCGGATGTACGGATTCATGGGTAAAAATCGTGTGAGGAACTCTCGTATCAGCGGGAGCCTTCAGGTCCGTGACATCGCAGATAGAACACAAGAGATTCGCCTTCCCTGATGCAGTCACGTACCTACAATAATGCCCCCGTCAAATTCCGGTAGAAGGACTAGCCCCAAAAAGTCCTAGCTCATCGTGTTAGGTGATATGCGTACCAATAGTAACACTACCATGGACACCCAATAAGTTGAACTCTTAGCTTAGTATTAACCTTTGCCTCGAATCCAACCAGGATGTCAGTCTCCGTGACAATGATAATGATGATGATGATGTCCAGTGCACGTGTAGGTACTAGTGTAGAATTGTATATAAGTGCTTAGTAGAAAGTCTAAAAAAGTTTTAGTTATATCGCTTCACTGCTTCCAACGTTCATAATACCACACGATATTTTTTCCGTCTCGTACAATCTTACAGGAGTCACTTGTTTTCAGGTAAATGAAGCACAATCAGGTTTCAGACTTGTCCCAAACAAGAGAAATACCGTCTCGTAACATGAACAAGCTATTTTCAATCCTATTTTCATGGAAATAAAGTGAATGTTAATATGTACATCACGTGCGTCGCCACTGCCGCCGCGCCGCATCCAGGTTAGGCAACAGAACGCAAGATGTAGGTCGAAGGTGTTATCACTGTTTTGTTATCATAATTCTTCACACTTCCCATATACACAAACATTTCGTATTTATAGCGCTCTTTTAGTATAAATATAAGGAAATGTTATAGGTATCTTGTGAGTGGCTAAGTGAGTATTATCTACCAGTCATTGTACTTAGGAAAAAATGGAAACCTTTTATGATCATTTGAGTGTCCGTTCGTCTGGAGGCATTGTATTCGTAATTAGGTATCTAAGAATTAAGTTTTTAAGCTCACACAGCTATGAAAAATCTATCGTCTGAGATAACGCCTTCAAAAGACATTGACGTTTATGCAGCATGCTTATCAGTATCGTCACCTGTGAGGTATTTTGCGTTGTATTAGAATTTAGTAATATAAAAGTAAGTCTCTTGACATAAGTAAAAATATAAGGAAAATTCCTAGTATTTCAGTTAATCAATTTTTGAGTTTTGCAGTTTCCTACTAGACTTAGACCTGCGTCACACTACTCGACGCTACACCTTATGCCCTCAATTTAAATTTTTGGCCATCAGTTAAAAAGTATAACATAATATTACTTTTTACTTTATATTTGAGATGGGATGGGATGGCTACGCCAATTTGTGTACAAGTCTTCTCATCAATAAGTTTTCTTAATTGCTTCCTACTATGGAAGAAAATTAATGAAATACGTAAGTATCTGCCTATTGACGTCAAAGCACCATTTCTCATTTTTATAATGTGATTTTAAAACACTACAAGTTTAGATTATCATAATTTACATTATTGTGCAACCCGTCATACCTACCTAGGGTCATGTCGATAAACTAAAAGACGCAGACTGATAACAGTGATTACCGAGAAAAAGAATCACAACACATATTTTTTATTCAATCGTTATTTATCAGACGTTACAGAAATTGTAGCAATTATTAAAATAATTGGGTAACCTATTTAACAGTTTCTTTTTAGTACCTAATATCTAAAGTTTCGTGAACTTCTTTTACTCTATATAATAAATAAAATATACTACCAAAATATTACTTCTATAACGGAGACAGCGTCGGTCGGTGTCCTGGCGGTCGTGAACGCGAGGAGGCGCGGGTTCGATCCCCGCTCAGTATAAAATATTTGTATGCATGAATATAGCCATATTCATGCATACAAATATTCAAATTACACTGATCTGGTCGTGTATCTGAGAGCACATTAAGCCGCTGGCCCCGGTTGCCACACGAACATCTAAGGCAGTCGTGACGGGTAAAAGTTCGACCAACCTAACTTAAGAACTTCGATATCGCCAACTTGGTTGTGGAGGTCCGATGGCTGTCCTTTCACGAAAAATATTGAAGTTCAGCCGCACCTTGGTTAGACTAGAAAGTCGACCCCCAACTGGGTTGGGAATAGGCTTATAGAGTGATTTTTTTTTTTTTTTTTTATACTACGTAGGTGGCAGACAAGCACACGGCCCACCTGATGGAAAGCGGCCACCGTGGCCTATGAACGTGTGCAACACTAAGGGTGTCACACACGCGCTGCCCACCCTGAAGGGAAAGGGGGAGAGTTGGGAAGGGGTGGGGAGGCTAGGAAGGGGAGGGGAAGGAGGGGTATATTGAGCTCTGGCTACCCTACTTACCGGCGGGAACACAACACGATGGTTATTATGACTGCGGTCTTCTGTAGGGCGGAGGTACTTCCCCAGTTGGACAGCTCATTTCGGACGGGAGATACCGTCGTGTCCTACCTCCGTCAATGATGATGAACTAAGAATTTTCAATTTAAGCCCCCTTGAATGACACGAAAAGTAGCACAGCAATGAAACAGTACACCAATATTTAATAGCTCTTTTTATAATCTATACTAATATTAACTACCTAAATTACGAAGTATTTATGTGGTTTTAGATAAACAATAAATGTACTTTAAAGCGCATTAAAGATCAAATATAATTATTACCTACCTATCTTGTTTCCTTTTATCAACTTTTATTTAATCTTGTTTAGCGATAGAGCGTTCAACTGCTAAAAAGGAGCAGGGTTCGACTCTCAGTCATTTCAATTCATAAAATATATTATACACTGTTTTAAAGATTTCAATGTATAACATAATATTTTCCAATCACGCGTCTCTATTAGATCCTTGATCAAATTTTCGGCGGTTCCAGAGAGGTTTGTGTAGAGGCAGACAATGCATACTGTAATTTCCATGAAAACCTTATTTTAACTAATTCCCAACATCACAGATGCGTTGCCGTCGAAGCTACTAGAGGCTTTTACTTAGTTTACGAGGAAGACAATCTAATGGAATCATTCACCACTCGAAATTCATTTAGCAATGTACAGTGTTTCTCAGTTCGAAACAGTGTATTTCTTTCGGTAAGTACCTAATTTAATTAACTACATATTTTAATTATTATTTTCTTCACAAAGAAATGGGTTTAAAATTTTAGCAGAAATAATAAGTAAATTCGAACTGTCCACTTAACGATTTATTAATTATCTATGTCAGGTAGAGTAGCAATGGGAGGTGCTGCAACAAATCTTCGTGGTTGTTCTCGGCGTGGAAGTTTTCCAACACCCATCCGTTTCACGGTACCTCGTTTTATAGCCTAATTTGGAGGTTTGAAAGCAACGTCAAGAATAGATCTTCAGATAGGCAACTAGAAAAGAGGAAATATCACTCGAAATAAGGAGATATTTTAATTACATTTAGGTATTAGTAGAAAAAAAATTGATGTACCAATATTTTTTTCTGGTGCACTAGTGCATAAAAAATGTTATACTTTCTGTTCATATTTAATATAAAAACAATAACGTTCACTGATTTTTGGCACGAATAACATTGCGCAAGTGAACCATTATCTTGAACAGATACCTACATGATTTATAAACATTGTGCATTCTTGACCTTTCACTCGGTACAGTTTTAACGGGAAGTAACCCATTTGTAATCAGTTTATAAATATTGCTTATTTAAATACACGACGTCGCCGGAGAGTCTTTTGTGAGCTGTGCGCATTTCGTTTAATTATCGTTTTGTTCATATCAAATGTCGTATCCGGTAGGTAGCGTCTTGTTGCACCGGTCTGCAAGTCCCAAATTTAATTTCTATTTACTTCGTTGTGTGTTTGCACGTTCAAAGTCTAAGTTGTAGTTATCCTAATTTAGTAATAAGTCTCTTGCTGGCAAACGTCATAGATTACCAACTTTACGACTAATAAACCTTCAGCAATATTGAGTAGGTAGTACATACAAATTCAATGTACCTTTAATAATACCGACTACATTACACTAATAGCAGTTAACAGTTTACACTAATAGACTATCAGAGTAACACCATTTCTACCGTGTATAGAAGGAGTAACGGACCAAGTTGAAACAATATTAAATCGTATTAAATTGACAGCCTCTGTAGACTGGCGGTAATGAACGCGACTGCTAAGTAGGAGACGCGGGTTCAATCCCCGCTCAGTGCAAATATTTTGAATGTATGAATAAAGCTATTTACACTGGCCTGGTTACGCCTCAGAGAGCACGTTGTCATACGAACATCTAGTTGTTATAAGTCGTTGAAGCCAAAAGTACTACAACTAAGTCTAACTACAGTACTTTCAAGTCGCCTTTACCTAAGGATATGGAGGCCATTTGGCAGTCGATGATGATGATGATGATAGTGATGATGCCCGTATAAAGGTCTTACCCATATGTCTATAGACTTAGGTGCGTAAGAATGCAGTATAAGGGCGCTCTCAAATTAGATGAGTAACGGACGAGATTCGCGACTGCTCAAGCAATATCTTGCGTCGTGTATTTTTGTATGAAACAATCACAAACATCTTCAATGCTTAATTTGAAAGCGCCCTAAGTATAATGTATTATTACCTTTAGAAATTCCTAAAGTGTACAGATTGGGGAACGGGTCAACGAACTCTTTTGCAGTTGTAAAAAGGTAGGTATTGTGTATCACCGTACTATCCCAATTACGTCCTTAAAAATCTATTTATTTTTTCATAAATTAACCGACGTTTGAACCCAGAAACAACATTGGTCCGTAATTTATACACCTTGTTATTTTAATTCATCTTCACTCATTCTCTTTATCAATCATATTTAACTGAAATACTTTTTACGCTTACGTTTGCTAAATATCTGTCTTCCCATCTTGTTAATGATTGCACTGATGTAAAATTGACAGGAACGAATAACGTAGTAATTTAAATAAAAGCAGCATAACGCATTATCCTGACACTGACGTATATACGAACTGATATTTTAATACGAATCCTTAATTTATTTCATATAAACCCTTATTGTCCGTTCAATCTGTTGCAACTTAATAATAATAACTTGTATGTAAGTACAAGGCAATTAGCTATTCATTTACGAGAAGATAATTCTTCGAAAATAAATTTCAATCTAAACAAACATTAGACAGGAATATTTTAGAGGAATTACACAAATCAGAAACGTTGCTTAAACAAATAAAAATTTTCTAGATCAATATTGGTTATAAATGAAAAAATAGCACTCGACACTGGTTATCTGCCCCAAGAGAGTTTCTGTGCTATACCCCTCCCCCTCTCTCCTTCTCTCTACTGGGCGCCAGCACGAGTGTTACACCCCTAATGTTGCAACCGTCCATAGGCCACAGTAACCACTTTCCACCAGATGGGCCGTATAATTTTCGACCACCTAAGTTGTAAAAAAATAAAAATGGACGTTGGTGCAATGATGGATTTCTTTTTTATGGATTTATACCCGTGTGAAGAATGAGACTGTTTGACTATAAAAGGAAATTAAAAAAATAGTACTAACACCATTCAGTTATAGATCTTAACCCGTCTGATTACGTCTCGGTTCAGAAATCAAACTAATGGTGCAGGAAATTTAATAGCCTATTATCCGTAAGCTTCAATAAAGCTGGTATTAAACGACTACTCGATACGAATACTACAGCGAGGAAGGGAATTTATTTAATTCGGATCACATCCTACCCACACTCTCACAACTCAGTGTCAGGCAGGATAAGAGCAGCGGAGGCGACTCGGACGTCGGAGGACGCAGAATGCCCTCCGTCCCCCATGAGCGCGGGCGTGTGGGTGACGGGTGGAGCCGCCTGTCACCCTAGCAGAAGCAGGCCATGGCCGCGGCGCAAAGTGCGCCCCACCCCGCACCTGGTCCCTACACCCAACGGGGGTCATCTTGGAAGAGACGGTTCCGGGTCTGCCGGGATGCGAGGGATATGTTGACTACTATCTCAATCTCACCTCCGGCAACTAGAGATCCAAAGACGGCGGCGTTCGTTTTGGTCGGTTCGAGTCCGACATCACCTCTCCAACCGGCTCCGGCATCGAGGGTTAAAAATAGTATAAAATAGTACTACAGCCACAGCTTATAACGGCCATCGTGTTTGCAAGAAACAATCAAGCTAGCCGAGTGAAAAGAGTGATCCACTATCAAAACACAATCGGACGTTCATTTTTATTTATTCGACCTCTCAGAGGCGAAGAGCAAAAAATAGCACGTATTCTACATCCCTTTTAGGATTATAAATAACACTTCTGGTACGATCTGGTGTGTATATTGTATCTAGAAAAAATAGGTTATACGAGTACTATTAATTACGTGTCTGTTTGATATCTTTCGTCGTCGGATCATTTCGATTTTTAAAGTATCTTCTTCATGGTTCACTCGCCTCCCAAAGTCAATCTTTGAAATACAACTTAGTGACGCAGTTTAAAACTTCCACCAATTTTCTTCGTTTTCATAATGATCTGTGTAGCGAGAAAGCATAATTTTGCACATTTTTAGTTATACCTAATTATGTAGATAGGTACTTATGTGAATTATTACATCTATAAATAACATATATTATCAGAAAAATGAGTCATATTTTTTTTTTATTTTGTTTTCTTTTGTATTTTACTTTGTCGATAAGCATGTATGGATGTAGATGTAGAGTTAGTAACTAGTAAGTAGGTATGTCTTAACTGGAATTGCGATAACCTTGATAAAGACGTACGCGGATTTGACGGGGTCAAAATTAATAAGAAACAGTGATAAAACGTTTGAAGACAGATTGTTTTGAGTTTAAATTTTTTAAGTATGTACTTAATGTTTCATAGTTTCCGTCTATGGTACATTCGCATAAACGCGTTAAAGTTTTCATCTACGAGTATATGCATTCAAACTTCTTAATTATGTTTTATTCATAGTGTTTATAATTTTCGGGACTTCACGCGATATATTTTTGAACACTTACTTTTGTCGACGTTTCGGGTTCGATGTTTTATTGATATATTACCATTCAAACGAAGTCATTTTGAAATTAGAAGACGATAACATACCTACCTAATATTATAATACATATTCTGTGATCATCAATCATAAATTTCAATGACTATTGGTACCTTTTATAAAAGGATATTATCTACATACAGTATAACTGACATTAAAACTTACTGCTATAGGTACTATTGTACTTCATTTTATATTCATATATTATCTAGTTACTTGACAGCTTTTGTGGCGTGGTGGTAGTGATCGCGACTGATACGCAGGAAGCGCGGGTTCGATCCCCGCTTAGTGCAAATATTTGTATATTTGCACTGGTCTGGTCATGCCGCGGAGAGCACATTAAGCCGTCAGTCCCGATTGTCATACGAACATCTAAGGCAGTCGTTACGGGTAGTTGGAGCCCTCAAAAGTTCGACCAACCTAATTAGGAACTTCGATTTCGCCAATTTGGTTGTGGAGGTCCGTAGGCAGTCGCTTCACGGAGAATATCGAAGTTCAGCCGCATCTTAGTTAGACTAAAATGCCGGCCCCAACTGAGTTGGCTCAGAGAATGATAATGATATAATAATATATATACTTGGAAAAAATAGATTTTACAAACTCTGATCGTCTCTATAATACTGAGAAAATCAAGGTAAACCTATAGACATTGTTATAAATGTGATGAAATGATTAAATGAATGAATACTTAACTAATTTAGACATTAATTACGTACATAAATAATTTCAAACAACTGTGGCTGATAACAAGTCACCTAATTTAATTTCACGAATCCTTAACTAACTTCTTTCGCATAGTATAACCACGGGAATATTATCTATATAATAAACAGTATTAGCTGTTTCTATACAATGATATCACTTTTCTTTACGAGATAAAGATCCATTTTATTTATGCAGCCCGAATGTTGTATTAACAACAATCTGAGCTGGTAATACCTATAGGCACGGATCTGGAATGTAAGTCACCAGGGAAACGAGGCATGGATCAGGTGTGGATTGTTTGATATAATCTATAATTGGAGGATTTGACCTCGTCCACCATCAACCTCAATATACAGCCAAAAAACGCATGCAGCTCGTATAGAGCGCATTTTGAACCCATTTTCACTGTCCACAACTTGATTCTATTCCTATACAGTAAACTGTATGGCATATACATAAGACAGATTGATTATTAGCACTGGAAACCAGTGGAGATAAGGAAATCTTACACAGATAATTTTCCAACAGGTCGTTGACACAATGTCGCGTCACATCTAACTAGTACACACGAGGCACACTACTCTGCTTCGTCTACAATTTTAGATTATTGTAGGTGAAATCACGCAATTTATTTATTATTCATTTATTTATACAACAAATTTAAATTTTATAAATGAGTTTTGAGGTAATCACAACACTAGAAAGATTAGGTACTAATTTAATCTAAAAAAATAGAAAAGGCAATATTGCGATTATGAAATTGACAAAACCCTAAAAGAAGCTAATCATTCGTTTGACTTAACACATATTTAGAGTAGCTGTTGCCATCGGCTCCTCCTGGCCTAACCGTAGAACGCAAATACATTGTGATATAAGTATAACTTAATAGTTAGTCGTTACTGTCACGTCTCATTTTGTAGAACACATCTACTAAAAGTGTCGCGACAGTGTACTTATATTTACATTGTTCTATCATCAATAGTTTTCGCTAGGCACGCGATGTATAGCAGTATTAAGGCCATTTTATACACCATTATTGAAGTTTTAGTGAAGATCCCTAATATTTTTAATAATATAAAGTAGTCTATGTCATTCTAAGATAACGTAGCTTCACAACCCTATATGCTGCTCCTCTTCCCAGTTCCACTTTCTCTTTCAGTCTCAGTCCTACCTCCTCCTTCACTTTCATCCTCATCCCATCAAGTTGTCTTGCTTGGCTCTGCCGCCTCGGCTATATATGGCTCCATCTGGTAGGGCTATATATGGCTCCATCTGTTATCCCCCGGCCCATATCATGGAGGACTGGGGTCAATAATCGAACGAGGCCCGAGTCGCCTGTCCCTACCCAAAGTCCCAAAATTAAAATTAATAGTTAAAATTGCGTAGACCATCTAACAAATCTATTATCGAGCCATTGTTTTTGTGCTTGTATGCTCAATTATTAAATAAATAATTTCTTATGAATTATTCACAATGTATTTTTAGATATATTTATAGAGTGACAACGTTCATACATCGCACATAATTGCACTGGCGCTGCAGTACTCAACCAATTTCTCACTTAAGTAGTAACATATGAACGGTCACACACGTACAGGTACAGGTACGGACCTGTACATGTTCCCCAGAAGTAAAGGTTATATGAGATATTCTCTATATTTCTGGAAGTTATGTATACATAGGTTTAGATAAAGAAATCTTCGACTAAGATATCAGCGAGTGTACTCATTTTAATATAATTTTGTAATTTCGTCAGGAATCCACGAAGGTCTGCTTTAACGCGTCTTTATTGGATTACATCCATGGTTACCGTCACCAGTAAGAATAAATAACTTCGTACATATAAGTTATTCAAATTGATTGTTTTTATTTATAGAATGACTATTTTGTTTAGGATACCGTCAGTGTACAGCTTGAATTAAGCTGATATCGCCTAGATGGCGTAGTAGGTTGTAAACAAATAATTAGGCTGTAGTTATGTTATAGACACAAACTTACTAAGACACAAACGCAAAACAGCGAAATACAGTCTAACTAATTTTTTGATAAACAGCGTGATGATTTTAAAGATAGAAGTTTTATATTTCACTGCTTTGCAGCTTTTAGCCATAGCGTGAAGATCTATAGTATGGATGTTGGCTATGACCGAGTTCTATCTGATCCTTTAAGTATTTTTGCTGCATCACGAAAATGTTGGACGTAATTTACTAATATTGACATAAGTTTTTTATTTAGGAGCGGATTTCCAAAATCAAAATTGTAAACCCCAAGAAAGATCAGCCAATTTAAAAATTAGCCCGAACAAACTTCGATGAAATTTTGTACTGATTTTTAGTTACTATGTTGTAGATAGATGACACTAATCGATTTAAATTCAAGCTATCGTTGTGCTCCTTTGACATTATTAAGTAAATATAGTATAGATATAGAATATAGATAGAGTATAGATATAGAATATAGAAGATATAAACATAGATATATGCAACATGAATATGCACAGTAACATAATATGCTGTGGGTACGTCATCAGAGGCACTCAGTGAGTAAAATGAGAAGTACATCATTTTATACCAGTCGGTCGTTGGGTGTATGGCCATTATACAGTAATTTTAATTAACGAAGTAGGTAGTTATTGTTCTGCTTTTGGTAGTAACACTGGATTATTTGTTTGTAAAAGTTATTTTTAAGCGCAACTTTTTCGTGATGACCTATATGAGAAGTACCTGTAGGATAGCTCCTGAAACTTACAGTAAAAAATATAGGTACAAATTATAGGTATATAATACATTAATACTTTTGATCTTGTGTAAATCGTCATGTGTCGCTAGTCAATGAAACTAATGATCACTATCTCATTAATAGTTTCTATGAAATACATGGAAAACCCTAACTACCTATATGTTCAGGAGCCCTAATATATTAATTAGAGCCTAACCTATACTGCAGTTCCATCATGCATGGATGTATAAATAATATAGCCTCCTTTTTAGAGTTAGTTGAAAATACTTTACTGAGATTAAATGAAATTCAAAACCAAACTAGTATCTGAAATTGGCAGAATTGGTAATTTTAGATACTGACCAGAGTTCAAAAAGTTACACTCGAATCTCGAGTGAGTTAGTTGTTAATTCAGTACAATAACAAAACCAAGTTCTCGCCTTACCATTGCTTTAGTTAGGACGATAAATATATAATGTGCAATCCAATGCGAGTATGGTGGAAGAGCTAATGACTAAAAATTCTAACGTCGTCGCGTCGGCTATAGGTTATGTCTTACAAAACATCAAATACCTAGGGGTCGACTCTCTTACCTACTACAGATAGAAATATCTACCGGCGGTTATCCCTAAGATATTTAGTTGAAGTCCCAGTACTACCCAACTTACTACCGCAAACCCACTCGGTTTTTCTACCGCCGACGGTAGTGAAGGCCCCTTAGGTTTGAATAAGTCTTAATGGCCTTTACGAGACTGACTGCCGTCAGACCTCAAAAAAAACCTGAGCAGAATTTATCAGCAGATTTTACCATATCTAATATTAATATTAATTTACTAACTTAGGATAAGTCATTATAACAAACCAATATGAGTTCTGTTACCTAAATAAATCTATATTAATTAAAATTAAATTAAATTAGAACGTTATCTGTCAATCAGGAAGTAGATTTGGTTGATCCTATATTGATCGGTAGCTTAGTGGTTAAGAAGACGGCCGACGGAGTTGACCCGGGTTCGAATACTGGCTATTACATTATCGACGTGATTCCACTCCTAACACAGCTGTGTAAGAGGGAATATTAGTAATTTCGGTTGCTTATATTTTTTTATAAGAAAAAAGTGTATTCATACACATGTTGACATAAAATAAAGTATGTCTTTGGTAACGTATGCAATTTCTATTTAGTTAATTAGGTTGATCCAAGAATGGAAACCACGACCACACACCATTTTGACTGAATAGTCGCTGAATAAAAAGCCATAATAATATGAGACTTTTATAGCTTCCTTGGCGAATTTTCTTTGTTCTTCTCGTTATCAAAATCGAAAGATGTTCATTTTACGGGATACTAACATCCAGAAGAGCTTTGATCTGTTTGCCAGAACCAAAATGGTGAGCCAACACGATTTCACCATGAAGCTGTGTAAATGATACGGTTACCGTTACGTTTAACGTTAAAACTGAATATAACTAGTCTGGCCATAACTATTTCGTAAAACTTTTCTTTTTTTCAACTTCGTGATTATTTTGAATTTGGAACACGTATTTGAAAAACTTCTCTTAATTTTGCGCCGTGTCACATATTTTTACGCGTTCATTATGAAAATGCAATATGGAATGTGGTGTTAAAGAAAATACGATTATTAGTGATCGCCTTACACGAAGTGCGGCCCCATAAGCCGTCAGTCATATTCCAGACATTTCAAAAGCTTGATATCAGCCGTATGATAGTAATATATCGTACAATGAACAGATACAACAACACTTGTCTGTCAAAGACCAGAAAAGACCGGGGCGGCTGCGTGATGTTAAAACTACGAAGGCTGTTGAAGTAGTTAAAGTCAGAGTTCATCGGAACCCCGTTTGAAAGCACATAATCTTATTATTGTAGTATAAATCAGGACATGAAGATCGGTGAAAGGTATAGAAATATTTTGACATGACTAAATTGAAGCACACTACAATAAGAAGAAGCTCCTCAATTGGTCTGAAAGGTACAACAAAGTGGTCATCATCCTGCGACAATGATGATTTGGTGGGGCGTGTCTTATCAAGGAGTCACAAACTACATTTTCGTGAAAAAGGAGTGAAATTTTCAGCCTAAATGCAGCAAGATACAGCCTTGGATCATCTTGTGGAACCTCTCAGCAGTACAATTTTCAAATAGTACCTTGAACTTTCGAGCAGGACTCTGCACTTGGTCACAAGGCACGAACTACCTAAGTCTGACTTGAAACTAACGACATTCCGAACTTTATAAGAGCCGAAAACTGGCCCTCATCTAGTCCTGATCTCAACCCTTCAAAATTCATATTATGATCAGTTTTAGAGGGCATGGCCTGCACTATAATACACGGCAACATTAAGTCTCATAAAGAATCTTTGGAGCAAGCAGTGTCGAAATTTCTCTTGGAAGCAGTGCGTTAGTCCACAGATTCGTAGCCAACGACATTAATGGCCTTCATAAAAGCCAAAGGTGGCCATTTCGAATAGAATATTTTCTATAGGTTTTGCTGAGATTTTAATAAATAATATGTACCTAGGTATAAATTTTAATAATTAATATAATAACGTTAAGTACTTCACTTAAAACATTATATACCTATTTCGATCATCGAACTATTTAATCGGACTACTGATACAACGGGATATATTACTTGTATCAGAACTTATAGCTGGACTAGGTACACACCATTGAGGAGGAATTATTAGTCGTGATTCTTCGGGTCCTAGACTGCCTCTAATTTTTTTATATATTTATTCGCTTCACGCGCTTCATCACAACATCCGATATCCATAACGAAAGGATTACGACTAAGCTCTAAGAAATTGCTGAAAATGTCTGGTTATTTTTTAAAGAATACCTATTAATATTTGATACTAAAAGAAAAACGAATTCATCATCACGTGAACTGATGATTCGACTTACATAGATTTCGATTCACTCTGTATAGAACTAGTAGTATTTAAGTACCGTCCGAATTTTTTCATCGCGCAGTAGCAAACACCTAAGTAGGTATAGTAAAAGAGTGTTTAGTGGGTATGTAATAAGAAAAGCTTTCAAGACATGCCGCTGCGGGTAAATTGAGTTGACTGCGACGCGAAAATGTATCACATATACCTATACTTTTAAAATATCAAATCTTCACACACTACATATTATCAGATGTTAAACTGTACACAGTTAGTAAGTGGTAAAGGTGTACATTCGGCAACAGAACACCGCATTATAAGTACCTATATTGTAAGTACAATCGGCACAACACTATCAGGAAAATATTTTGAAAGTAGGTATTCGTATTCGTATTGTTTTCTTGTTTGGCTCTAGTTGGTTTAATAATATCCATACCTATAATTATATTTATCAGTTGCGCGATTCAAATCTTGTGGGCATAAGATTTTGTATTTGTATTCTTAGTTATGTTATTAAAACTGAGAAATATGTTGCAATCAAACTGGTTATTCAAGTACTTATCTAGAACATTTTTAATATAGCACATCGTAATAAAAAGAGATGACAATAATTATGTATTTTGTAAATGAAAACTGCAAGTTTAGACAATTACTTATGTAATTTACTGTTTTAATAGCCTCTCTAGCGATTATTGTCTTAAATAATTTGATAATAAAAAATTACCTACCTACACCATTTAGGATTTTTTTATTACAGCATTATATCATTTTAAGAATGAACTTTTTTTATTCAACCAAGGAGGTCATATTAAAACCTAGAAACTTAGCTGCAGTAAAATCCTAAAAACTTAAGAATACATATGTCATCGTTGGTACGGCATTTGAGACAAAACTCAAGTCTGCCACAGTCTGAAACGCGGTAGTACCTACCACATGTGCATACATAGCGAGGCTTTGTCGAGCTCCCCATTAACTTGATAAAGGTGGTCCAGCCGGAAAGCCGGGCTAAGCCTTTACTAAACAAGCATGTGTTTATAAATGCTGGCGATCAATTAAAATAATTTCAAAATAAACGGCTTAATCTACAATCAACAACTAAATAGATTGAAACCAGTTTTTATGTTTCTTTTATACAGTTTTATGAAAATCCGCGCGATATACTCAATTTATCGTATGAACTTTTAGCCTCATTTGTCTACACGGTTGATCAAGTAAGTTATAGGACAATAGCAGACACAGTTGAATGCAGACTCAGTTAGAATAAAATCAGCGTAAGCAATAAAGAAACAGCTGTAACCATACACTGGTAGGTAATATTTTGCAGTTGTAAAAGTAACAATCAGACAGTTAGCAGTTCATTGATATAAATTGGAAAATTATATGCATACACCGCAGTATTTATTTGCTAAATATGACCTAATTAAAATTTTCAATTATTAGCATTGTAAAAGGGTGCATTATAAAATTAACAAGTAGGTTGACTTACGCTTTTATCGTCAACCATAATTATCTCTTATTATCAGCCGATATGAAGTTACTATAAAATTACTACATTTTTTTCCAAATTGAAATAAAATTATGTACCTATTACCTACAAAAAATTACCATTGAACCTATAGCATAAATTAATTAATATTTTTATTGGTAAATTATTGTAGAGTCGCCCATTCTGTCAAAATTCATAGAGCTGCAGTCTCAGAAGAAGGCGTTTTAATTGAAGATAGCAAGTAAAATGCGTGAAGTTGAAGTTATGGCAAAAACCGGCTTCCACACACGATGGCATTTAAATAGATAACTGAAGAAATATAATATACATAACTTAAAATACGAAAAAAACCATCAAATGTAAAAAGAAAACATAAACTCAAAGTCTAGAAAGTTAAAAACTTTTGGCAAAGTATTTTTCAGAAAGAGCGGCGTGACCAGTCGAAGACCGGCTTATTGACTCAGATTCGCAAAAGGCTTACCTGAAGTACAGTGGAAGCGAGGACGAGGAGTAGGGCCCCTGAAGTGGCCCACTCGATCCTCATGGTGGTCCGGTTAATCTAAAAGACGAATGTTGAAAAGTTTTATCCGAAACCGGCGAGCGCGCAGGCGTCAACCGCGCCGCACCACTGTCGGACCGCGAATGATGAGTCGCCGTCGCTGAGTTACTGAGTGGGACTCTCCGGCCGTTTCGTGTATGCCTGTACATTCAAACTCCAGAAACGCACGCATCGGCAAACACCAGACTGCAATGCTTCCTACGCCTTGCTCTTTGATTACCTTTCCAATTCTACTTAATACAGCCCACTCGTACTAATTACCTTTTCGAAACTTAGGTAAGTACTAATAAACTAATCTAAATAGTTTTGATTAGATAGAGGAAGATGTAATGAATTATTTGTACACCTTTTCGCTGGCATATACCTATGTACCTACCTACGCAACTTGCAACAACTATCTGTATCACTTCAGAGAATGATATTCTGTCTCGTTCGTGCCTTTAAGCCCTTAAAGGTTCTATGACCCCTCTCTTGCGCTTATCAGGTTGTACCTACTAATCTTACAATAAAAAGCCTTAAGTTTTAGTCGCATCGAGTGCAGAAAATTATACTTTATTCCTTAGGCCCGTGAGTCAAATTTTAACATTTAGATTGCAATGATTCATTAATATCCCTGTATTATTTACTGAATCAAATCGCCCAATACCTTAGTAAGTGACACATTATTTAATAGTAATGAATGATGACTCTTTAGTTGCTCTTTTAAATTTTTAGATGACAATGTTTTATAACACTGCTATATTATACGATATAGGTGTAGGTTACCTGGCAGAAATTCTTTACAAGAAAATATTTATAATAATATATTGGGGGAGAGAGGGGAATCCACCGGTCACCCACGGTTCAACCAATTCAACGATAACAATAGCAAATTATTAATAACTAGCTGTTAGCTAGCCCGCGGCTCTGCAAAATTTCGAAAATATAATAATTATGATCATATCTAGCGAAGACTCTTGCAAAACATTAATGCAAAATTTTAGTCGAACTTTTTGAGCGGTTCTTACAATATATTTACGACAATATTTTCTTTATATGTAAGGAAGAACCTAAAGGTCTTAAAAAAATATTGAACTAACATAATTTTAATACGCGAAATAAAAATAAAGTTGCAATGCAAAAAATAAACTCAGGTTTCATAAAGTTGGCAATTAGTTTGTAGAAAAATGTATAAAATATTTAATATAATTCCTCAGGGTTTGGTTGACCTGCCACCTAATAAGTTTAAAGTAGAAGTGAAAATATGTTTAATGGAAAAAGGTTATTATAAAGTAGACGAATATCTTAATGATAAAAATGTATGGTCATCCCAATCTCTTGCTCTTGAAACTATTTATTATAAATAAACAAAACTATTATATAATAAAAAAGAAAAGAAAGGATAACGATAATCTACCTGGGTTTCTAGCTGGTCTCTTTTCAGTAGATTCAACTACCAAACCAACGATTGAATCATTTCTCAAATAATTTATTTACTTTATTTTATTGATTATAAATTATAATATTTTTGGCATATATAATTGTATTTTATATTTAAACTTATTTAAATAAATATAAATTATCTGATTATTTCATTTTTTTAAAGACATAACGTGTCTTTATGTCAATCAACGAAACTGATTCTTTGATTCTTTGAAAGAAAGGTTGAAAATCAATGCAGACGGGCAAACATTGCCAAAATCATATTTTAGGGTTATCTGTTTCACGTGTATGTGTGTGTGTGTGTGTGATATATTTGGTTATATACTATAGATTGGGGTTGGAAGTTGGTCAACAATATATTGGAGCCAGTTCAAACTTCTCTCCCACCTGCGCCGGTAAAACTGCTTTTATTCTCTGGCGTTCACAAATTATCAAGGCCGTTTGTGCTCTAATGTTAAATCACAAACAATGGAGGATTCCTCTTCTTTTTCTTCTTCTTCTTAAGATGGCTTCTTTTGCAAGCAGATACGCCGCAATTTCGCCAATGTCAAGTGGTAAATCGACTGTATAAAAATAAGTCGGGTTTTCCTCCCTGACGCTATAACTCCAGAACGCACAAACCGATTTCCACGGTTTTGCATTCGTTGTAAAGGTCTTGGGCTCCGTGAGGTATATAGCAAAGAAAATTCAGGAAAAAAAATCAACAGAAAAGCGGGAAAATCATTTTTCACATGGCGAAACGGAGTTCGCCGGGTTTGCTAGTGTAAGATAAAATTATCAATGGCGAGATGCCGATGTCAATTTTTCCAAGAAAATCTTCCAGAGCCACGTTAGCCACGCCAGTAAATTTGTTTCCGTGTGACCGCCAGTGTCATACGATACATCGCTATTGACGCAATTTATTTGCATCCAAAATGAAGATGACCAAGAAGCAGGAGAAGAAATCTCTGTATCACCCTAAGGTTGACTGGTAGAAAATGTCCATGGCATTAAAGTCCTCCGTTGTGCAATTATTTGGTATTTGTGCAAAAAGTTAAAATGAAAAAAGAAATGGACCCGTGGAGTAGGCCTACTGGGGAAACTACGTTAAAAAAAGCGCTAAGTACACTACCTCATAGGTGGCATTGATATGTGTGCATATTATGACGATAAAAACTTTCATAACTTTTGGAAAAAATATTCAAACATTTGTTGTACATAATTTTATGATCTACAATTTTTGTCTAAAGTAGGTGCTTTTATGATAAAACTTACCGTATTGCTGAAAACCGCGAAAACCTCTTTTTTACCTTTGACCTTGAATAATTTTTTCCATATACGGGAACTTTTAAATATTATTGTTTTGGTCTAGATTGACCGGACTAGGTATATTCCTGAGACCCCAATCGTTTACTGAATCATGAACGATATGTGGTTCTCTTTCCTTAAGTTCATTGCTTGACCCTTAAGTTCATTACCTTTAGTAATTCTTTTTCTGATATAGGTAGGCCTAAGAATCTTTCGAAGGCATCTCTGGAGATCTCCCTAGTTTTAGTACAAAAATTATACCCTGGCAATAAAAAAAAGCTATTGCTCTACCTCTCTCGTATAACTTCGCTGATGGCGAGTCTACTTACTAGTCCTTGGTCTATGTTTTTATGAAACACGCGTACACTGCTAATGTCAAATGCTACTAATCAAATACAATTCGAATTATTCGTATATTTTACCCAACTAGCTACATTCTATCATCGCACCGCTCACCATAGGCAGCGAATTCCTCCTCACACATTGCGTCGGAAGCGGTGCACATTATGCGGTATGAAAGAAAATTCATCCCACACACGCTTAAGCTGTGAAATCCTGTTATGTTTTTTCCTCACAGTATTAAAAGCCCTGGTGTTGCACACAACCATAGGCCACGGTAACTACTTGCCATCAGACGGGCAGTGTGCTTTTCTACTACCTAAGTGGTCTAATAGATCATAAAGATTGACTTTTTTTAAATTTACGATTTAATTAAGTACAATAATATATATATGAGTTGTCAATTACAGTTATGAATATGCATGTCTTACTTTTTTACCCCTAAGAAACCATAAGCATAGTAGCTCCATCCATAACCGCCGCACGACTTATAATTTGTGTATCTTCAGTGACCATATTACCCACTGCGGCACTGTAAGGCATAACACATACGTAAGACCAGTGTGTCTAAGACCTTATTTTTCGGGTATTACGCTAATATTTGCCTACTACTGCTCATATTACCTACTATGTACATTTCATTGAATAGGTAAAAAATAATACCTACTAACGTCACCTTGAACGTTTAGATATCTAATAAAAAAAATATTCATTCATTCAAGTTTTAGTTTGACTCTCCATAATGTACCCATATAATAATACGAGTATACGTTGACATCATATGTGATCATTATTATTTGAGTGTCGTAATTCTGGACTACATAATAATATCCTAGATAAAGATCAGCATTGACCTCAGCAGCTTTATTTCCCCACGAAATATTAGCCTTTTCACTTCGGCTCTAAGTGTCAATTTTGAATGCAACCAGGATTCACTCTGACATGATAATAATATGTTTTTATACCTAGGTGGCAGATAAGCACAGGGCCCACCTGATGGAATGTGTTTACAGTGGCATATGGACGTTTGCAACACCAAGAGCGCCATACTGCCGGCTCCCATGTTGTACCTAGTCTCTTGGAAAAACTGTAGTAGGGAGTTCATTCCACAGCTTGAGTCTGCGCAAGATCAATTCTTTCCATACCGCACTGCATTGCGTTTTTCATTGAACTGTCTATTTTTACAATAATTATTATTATTACCTTATGTTAAAAATGAACAATTGCACGCCTGCCTGACATCTTAATTTCTCTTTATTAGGTAATCAGAAGCGTGTAATGCCACTTTTAAATTGTGCCATCTGATCGCGTTTACTTATATACTCGAACAACCGAGTCTTCCTCTGATAACCTATAAATATTAGGGTCACAACGGGGGTCCCAGTGTGCTATGAACTGTTAATGTAAAATATTTCTAGATAGCCTAACCTAACCTATTGTAATCTAACCCAATTTTGTACACTGCACTTTATCGATAGTGGTTCCGTTCGTGACGAAACTTTTTGTTTCTGCAGAATACGTAGTTGCCATATCTTTATTATTCTATTTTTAGAAGTATTTAGTTATTTAACTTGCCCTGTTAATGTTAGTATTGGACCAATCTTGCGGGTTTAATTAGAAATATTTCCAATAGTTATAATACAACACAACTATAATATAATACAACTATACCTACCATGAACCTGATCTCAAGATGGAGTCAGCATTGACCATGGGAACTCCTAAACTAAACAAGATAAATTCATTGAATTTAGACTCATTTGAATACTCTTGACAAGCACTCTTGTGTTACGTGTTATCCAGAATCTAAATTGAAAAGTAAAAACTTATTAATAAAGCATTTTTGAAACAATATTTCATTTAAGTACTCTGAAGGATCAAAATATTTCTTCAATAAATCCTACCATTTTATTAAAATATAAATTATAGCATAAATTTTATGTACCTACACTAATATTATAAAGAAGAAAAATTTGTATTTTTATGTGTGTGTATGTTTGTAATGAATAAACTCAAAAACCACCGTGCTGATTTAAAATATTCTTTCACTATTGGAAAGCTACATTCACCCTGAGTAACATAGGCTATATTGCACTTCTCGATAACCGACTTCTACGCGGGCGGAGCCACAGGCCACAACTAGTAATTTAATAAAATTGTTTTAGAGTACTTAAATAAGTTCGTTGTCAGATATATTTTTATTGGTATTTTATTTGAATTTGAGATGACGTAAGTACGTTTTGCTGACTGTTCAGTGACGAGATAGGTAGTAGATAATTCTTTATTATACACCAAAGGACTAAGTTAGCAGTGCAGCAATACGTATAAAGTTACATGTGTAGGTACAATGAGCGACCTTATCGCCCACGATAGATATATAAATAGATTCACACTGTTCCCAGAAGAAATATAATTTTACTAACAGAGGTATGTCATACCTACATTGTATTTGTGACAAACATGTGAGAAACCTACTACTTTTCTTATATATCGTTAAGGTAGCAAACAATAACGTCCTATTAAGGTTTGCAAAACTAGAAGATCATTATCATGCGCACGCTATACTTTCAGCCGAAGAGCTAGCTAGGAAAAAGAAGGGATTTTTGTTCTATATTCTTTACTAGCTGACCCGCGCGACTTCGTCTGCGTCACCCCGTGTTTGCAACATTTTTCATTCCTGCGCCGCACCTGTTAGTCGTAGCATGATGTTATATACATATAAACCTTCCTCTTTAACCATTCTATCTATTGAAACAAACCGCATCAAAATCCGTTGCGTAGTTCTAAAGATTTAAGCATACAAAGGGACAAGAAAAATAGGGACAGAAAACGCGACTTTATTTTATACTATGTAGTGATTGTGTCAAAATTATGCAATTACAAAGATAGTGTTTGGAGACTTCTTTTAAGCAACAGCGGCCTGTGTTAGAAGCCTCCGCTCTTCCGTTACAAAGTTTATGGTATTAACACAATACGTAAAACCTACGAACTATTATCACTTTTATCTTACTTCACAATATATTTTTTAGGCTTGCAATAAGGAAGCGCATAGTTTATGCGTGTTTATGCGTGCGCATGTCTCTGTGTGTTTATGTGTTTGTGTGCGTGTGTGTGCGTGTGCGCCTGTGTGTGTGTTTGTGTGCATGTTTGTTAAATAGCAGGTTTCCGTAGTTCCACATCTTCATATGTCAATATTTTTTTCCCTTTAAATATACTCTACTTACATTAGTAATGCGTTTTTGAAGATATATGAAATTCTTTGTTAGTCATCTCATCCTCATCTCATAAACTCACGCCTATACCCCCGAAGGGGTAGGCAGAGGTGTTAGCACCCACATTTCGCCAGTTTATGCTTAGGTCGACATGTAATAGGTGGCGAGCCTATTGCCATTAACCGGGCACTTATAAACTCTTTATTAATATGTGTAGGATTTGTGAAGTATTATATTGCTACATGTGAAAATTTGACGGGAGCCCAGCGATCATGCTTAATATATTATATTAAGTATTTTTAGGAACATTGTGTTTATGATCGCTGGGCACATATTATGTGATACTTAACTTAAACTATTTTCTGGACGGTACCATTCATCTGAAAGAGCTGATATATTCGTAGTAAAAAAGCATGGTTCTACCAATGATATAACACATTTGTCAGACCCGAAAACACAGTGCTGCTTACGCAATACAATGATGCGAGTAACGATTTAATAATGGATTGAACGAAAAAACTGTAAAATAGAGAGATAACTCTTTGATGTACACCAAAAAACGTAACATTATATTATAGATACACTTAAATTGAATTATAGTCGTCTGCCTTTTCCCTAGAAGCGATCTCTTGGTGATGATGATGATCTCAGAGTTGGGTAACTTCAATTTCAGCTGATAATTAAGAGCGTCCTTTCTTTCTGTTCCTTAGTCATGGGTAGAGTCATCAATATTTTGATGAAGTTATTTCAAACAATTAATTACCGTAATGTGTTTTACTCAGTTTTACTAGCAATTAGTAACTATAGCATGTAACAGTAGTGCAGCGCTATAATAGTAAAACACATTGTTAACGTTCAATTGTACTTACTTCAATCTGAATAATTTGTTCTATCGAACATAGACGATGAGGACCATATTCGGTATCATCACAAGACACGATATTACAAGAAAGAAATTCACACACGCTCACTCAACTCTACTATACTATCTTGCATCATGCAAACTGCTGTAAATATCTTCTCTAGTACTAAGGTTATCTTGTGCCAAACGGGCAAATGGAAAAAGAACCAATGCCAAGTATCCTTATCTTCTGAAGACGGCAACAGCCTAAGAGCTGTAGCCAGAACCAGAGGAAAAAATTTACAACTGCTCTATGACAAGATAAGTTATTGAAGTACCTAAAAGTAAATCGTCTGTGGGGCTGAAAGATGCAAGTTAGCGCTTTGGCTAGCTATATCTGAAGACACACAACACACCATTCCTCAAAATATTAACCTATTACAACCGCTATGAATACTTACACGCTCACGAGTCCACAACTCTGTAATACATATTAGACTAGGGACTTGCGTTTTGTAGACATTTAGTAACATACACACAAGAGGAACATAAGACAAGAAGACGGACATAGTACTGACTAAATAATTAATTTTTGTAATTCTTTGGCCGAATACTTCCAGCCCAGCACAGTCAACTATTGGCGACATCAAACATGAAATGATGATCCGAGTCCAAACGAAAAATACTGTTGCCCGAATTCCGTATGCATGATCTAAGTGTAATAAACCTGATAAGGAACTGTTGCCTTTAAAAGGTCATCTTGTAGCTATGCCGTAAAAAGCAAATCTAATTTATCTGAGCTTTGTTTAAGAATTAAAATACATATTATTCGGACAATGCCCTATGTTATTTAGAAAGATGCGTATTCTTATCGATAGCACGATTTTGTGACGACGAAATTACATCGATTAGGTATTTCAACACGTTATTTCAATCTATTTATATAAACAATGCCTATTCTGGGACATAAAAGACAGTGGAAAATCCTATAAGGTGGATAGTCCATTTATGTAAAGTCGACAAAATGGCTGGCCCAAATTTTAATGATTTTTTATTTGCAGAGATTGTTTTAAAATTTGTTTTTCTGCTTGTGGCTCTGTTTATTTTTTTTCTTCGTTATAACAGTAGGTAAATATTTCATGCTGCTGTTACAATTTAAAGTTATATAGCTGTAAACAAGTATTGACATACTTGTTTTCAGTATTGACATAGGTAGGTACTTGTTTTCAGTGGATCAAGTCAAAGATGTGACTTATTCTATTTGTTGATGTAAAAGTTTCTTAAGTCTAGTTCGGTATTTTTTGGGATAGGAAAGACCAATTGACTTGTAATACTGTTACTGTTATCAACATCTCTGTATTTATGTAGGTACTTTTCTAGCTAATTTAAAAAGGTACTTTCAATCTACAATAAATGACTTTGACTGTACAAAAAGAATATCCTCTGTTATCAGCAGTACAAGCATTGCTTCAGCGACAAATTCCAAACACAAAAATGTTGAGTGGGCACAGTCTTTATTGTGCAAAGTTCCAGTTTGAGAATACCCAGCGCCATCTAGTTTAGAAAACAACAATTTTAAAATAAACGCAAGATATGATGGTTAATTAAATACTTGCTTATAGGCTAATTGATTGAGGTACTCGTTTTGTAGAGACCTTAGCAAACAGACACCGAGAAGTTACAAGGATAAAGAAAATATCATTTATAAAATAATAATCCAAATTTACTTAGACTCACCTGCTTAAGACAAATATGCTAAAGCTATAAAAAACCTTAAAAGGATCAGATCTGTTCGTAGGTACGCCATTCTGTAGTATCGCGCAATCCTCATGGGATAAGGCGTGATGTTATGGCTTCAATGTACAAAGCCATTGGTAGAGACGTAGCGAGAGCAACAGGTGGTACGAGTAGGAGCTGAGTATTTGTGCAAAAGATTTACTGTCACAAAATATGAAATAACTTTCATGAAGATAATTCTTCACAATCCATATTGATAGTTATTCAATACGTAGATACATAAACTATCTATTACAATATAACGTTTTTAACCAAGTTAAAAAAAGGAGTTATTTTACAACGCCAATTATGAGGGGATTCTTATGATTCTTTTTTTGTTTGAAAAAGAGTGCTTCTTGAAGTAGGTACCCAGTTTCCGGGGTGAACACTCCCATACCCACCGGACATGGTAGTGTCTTCTAGTTTTCAGTCTCCGTTTTATATTGTAAGTTTGTATTTATATCGTTTATTTTCGATGACCGATTCGATAACCTTCAATGTATGTACTATAAATATGTTTCGTCTTACCTATTTAACATGCCACGGTCTCATACGAATAGAACGGTCAATGGATTCACTAAAAAGAGACAATAAGTTCACTTGTGACAAAAAAATTCAACTAGCTTCTTTAGAACAACAGTGTACGGAAAATTAATCCGTGCATTGTTATTTTCGAAATAGGTATTTTTTTTAATGTTCAAAGTATTTTTTTTATGTTAAAAGTGAATTTATTACATATTCGCACAGATTACTCTACGATTTATATTCTGATTTAAGTGTTTCTTTTTTCTTATACAATTTTACCACACCATGTAGGTATGTGCGCGATAAATGTGCGAATAACTCAATATCCCGCTTACCAATTTCAATGAATCTTTTTTTAACTTCAAGGGCGTTCCCGTATTCAGACAGTTAGGATCTGAGGGCAGGCAAAATATAGGCAAAAATAATGTTACCATTTATGGATCCGTCATAAAGTACAAAATTTCATACATACCTATGTGTTTTTAGAAGTTA
This sequence comes from Pelosia muscerda, assembly GCA_963691645.1. Lineage (NCBI taxonomy): Eukaryota > Metazoa > Arthropoda > Insecta > Lepidoptera > Erebidae > Pelosia > Pelosia muscerda. The sequence continues at coordinate 16,407,203 of OY829098.1, read as the reverse complement.
TTTCAGAACGAAGTTTCAATACTAAAGAGGTAAAATACGCGATGAAATTTGCAAAACACTGCTTCAGCCACCGCCAACGATGGACGATGGATTTTTATTTACTAAAAAGCTTTTTCACGCCCCGCTTAAAGGACCCGGGACTGTAGGAAGAAGGAAACACGTAAGTTGGAGTTCCAAGATGAACACTAATAATGGTGTGACAGAGAAAAGACTCATCAAACCGCTTAGTTCTTGATGAAATATTTCGCACCGTATGCAGGTGACGTTTCGGTCTCACCCGCATACGGTTGTCGTGCACATGTTGCCCTGTGTAAGAAACGAGAGGATGGGATTAATTGAAACAGCTCATCAGATCATTCACCATGGTGGTGACGGTAAAAGATCACAGATCAAGGGGCGATGTATTTATGTGGCATAGGTCAATACTTATGCGGTTCATACACAGCTACGGGATCTATATACCTCCACGGCGCCCATACTACTATGGGATCCAAACTTCACTGGGGCCCATACGTCCCATATATCTATAAAGCCCAATTACCCATGAGGCCCATAATATACCTGTGAGCCTATACGCCAATAGCGTTCATACTACTAACAAAAATCATCAAAATCAGTCCAAACGTACGTCTCTAGTTAATCTCGTCCGACCTAATTTGGTCCCAGCGACCAGCTTCTGACTACTTCGTTGGTGTGCAATCATGTGACTGACGTAGCCTATTAAAAACGCATGTACGGCCTCATACGATAGCGGCAGGTGGGCAGGCCTTAAGTTTCTTATTTTATTTTGTACATTACTGCAGCGGGAATGGGATCGTAATTTCAAACGGGTGGGGCCGCGGGCAAGGCAAAAGAACACGAAGCACGAAGTTTGCTGTGTCAGTTAGCAGTTAATAATACCCGACAACGTATACAAACAGTAGTAGGACATTGTAAAATTCTCATCATGATTGTATAAACCGTGTATGATGCGACATCTATTTGTCACCAACTAAAGATCCAGTTCCAATATTCTATAAGAGATGGTACTAGCAGTTACACTCCTATGTGTACGCGTGGAATAAAATTACACACAATAATTAACGAGCCATCCAATATTAGATTTAGAACTTTGATACTGCTAACTGATAGACATTTTTTTTACTTAATATTATTTGGACCGAAACCTACATAATTATTATTTAGATAAAAATCAGTGCATGTGATTATATACGTTTTATCGCTGTTATTGTTTTCAAAGTGTTTAAAAATGATTGAAAAATTACAATAATTAATTACTCCACCTAATTTAATTGATGTTTGAGGCATGATCATGTTTTTTTTTAAATCGATTCAAAATTAGCGGTAACGTTCACCAAAAATACGCAAAAATAAAAATGGACACTCAGTCCACACATACACAATCTTTTTTCTCTCGCGATTCGGGGTCAAGATAAAATGACGGGAAATATAACAAGGAGGACGTACCTAACACACTAGCTTGAAAATAAAAAGATGATATTGGCAACACTACCATGATGGAAACCACGGAATAAAGAAAGGTACCTGGAAGTGTGAAGTAGGCGGTGTACGCGTGTCACTTCGTGGCGTATCTAAGCCAGCCCATACAGCACAGTGACAAGGCGTCTAAACGGCAGCTTAGCGTCGTGTTATAATTGACCCTATTTCGCTACAAATCTGTCTTTCTTTGCCATTTTGCAGTGCAGAAATGATAGTAAGAGAGTATATTTTAGAAATAAAAGTGTTTCATAACACCAGTATAAAAGGATATAGACGATGGGTATAGTATATTTTTTGGTAACTTTGCTACTGAGCAATAAAGCTTATTCTGATGTCACAAACTATTCTCGAACACTTCGTGCTATTCATTGTAGCGATGTGGTCAAATAAATAGGGTGGCAAGTTCATCAATATATAATTTTTTCTTAAAGTTCTCAAAAACATTTATGGCAATTTTGTTAAATAGATGTTATTTTAACCGACTTCAAAAAAGGAGGAGGTTCTCAACTCGGATGTTTACTTACATACATACATTATGGTACGCCCGTAATCCCCGAAAGCGTAGGCAGAGGTGTATCAAACACCCACATTTCAACAACTATGATTTTCAGTCCCACGTAATAGGGGGCGAGCCTATTGCCGCCATTCGGGCACTTTGTAATCGCATGTTTACATTTTTTTTAAGTTTGTACGCGGCTATCTCCGCCCCCTACGGATGACTTTGCGGTGGCAGCCCACACGCTCGGGCTGCCCACCATCGCTGTGAACCCTCTATCGCATCAACTGAGTCACAGGGCAGAAAGAGTCCAAGCTCTAAGCATGATTAAGATTGTATCTAGGCGTACAATGGGTGGAAAACGAAACTTTATTTTATGCTTTCAATTGCTTTGGTGCTTAAAATAAGTACCCATAATTTAATATAAATATCATATATATACTTGTATATTTTAGTGCCAGTAAGGACACGATTAAGGAATATAATATAATAATTCACGCATGATTATTAAATGAAAACATCGTAAGATTATATTAAAAACTGTTCAATTTCTGTCCTAGGTGAAACTATAGATTCCCTCTTAGGGGCCATTCATTTGTTACGAAAGACAATTTTGTGTTTTGACCCTTCTCTCCTTTCTCTCTGTTATAAGAAAATTTAACCCCCCACGCCCTATTGAGTCTAGAACAAAAAAGAAATAATATACGATTGGTCGCTTTTATGTTTTATTTACACTTTATAAATTATTGAAACCTGGACTTACCATTATTTTTTATTAATAGATATATTTATAATAGGAGTTCAAAACCCACTCGAAAACGGATCGCGCTTTTTCGAAGTATAATTTCAACATAGCGCAAATTTGTGATTTCATTTATAAACTATCAAGACCCACACTCTTGTAAGTAAACATAAAACTTAGTTAACATTCCGCCCCCGTCGTAATTATTGGATGACACCTTATCTAAAATTCGGTTTACCCTTAAATCATATTTACAAACGTGAATTCTATAACATTGTAAAACAGATTAATACCTTGACAATCAAGGCAATATCAACCTTATTAAAACATAAACTCACGCCTATATCCCCGAAGGGGCAGGCAGCTGCTAGCACCCATATTTCGCCAGTTTATGTTTAGGTCCCAATGTAATGGCGCGCCTATTGCCATTGGCCAGCACTTATAAAACTGCGATAAATACCTACAGACATAACTTCGAAAAGCATCGAAAAGTCATTGGTGTGTGCCATGGTAAAACCTGGGATCGAACCCGAGACCTCGTCTCAGCTGTCCATAACCCATACCACTATGCAACCGCGGTACATCTTCAATCAACCTTTCTAAGGCAATAAGTTCCAAGCAACACACAACACACATGGTGTTAAATAACCAAATTATCTCGCTCATTACTAGTGTTGCAACTCAAAATATAGGATACGATACCTAATTACGATAGATTTAATCATCAACATAATATCAATTTTTATAGAGATTTTTAATAAGATCAAAAATAAGGTGAAAATATATACAAAAATCGAAAACTTCTACGACAGTAGAAGGCACATCACTAACGTAGTAAAACGTCCAATCATAAAAATGGAACGTAGTAAGACACAGCGTTTTGTAGGTAAGTCCGATATCCCCTCTCTTATACATCAATGTACCGTACGCTAATTAATGTTCGATTATCAAAAAAATGTTATTACTGTCAACTGTCAATGTCAGTGTCATAGGAAAAATCGGAAATCTCAAAAGCAAAACAGCAAACAGCCATAATGGGTGTGAAGGTGAACCCGTGAACCCGCCCGAACCGAACCGTGTCTGTCAGTGCACCTTTCACCTTTTAACTGAACTCAAAGGCATAATGTTGCTTTAAAACCTTTCACCTCAATATTGATATCGACCTAACGAATAAGATAAAATGTCGTAGATCAGCAACTTAAATAAACATATGGTACCTAACATAAAAAGTGATTAAGTACAAAAAATTAAACAAGATGGACTCATCAGAAAACTAAAGATCTCTATTATCCCAAATAAATATTAACCATTTAAAATGACGGAAGAAACAGAAATTGATAGTTTATGTGCCACCTTGCCAAATGAAATCTTAAATAACATATTTTCCTTTCTACCGGCAAAGGATTTGATGAATTTTCGCCGAGTATGCACCAGATGGAAGTCAGTTATTGACAGAGTAGCCAGCAAGGATAGTTTGTGGCAAAAGTTTTGTGAAAGGGATTTCAAAGATTACTGTTGGGTCGCGAAGCAGAAGGCCAGCTGTGACATTACCTGGTATTACCTGTACAGGTCCTTAAGTCTATGGCCGAAGCTAGCCGATGCCGACGAGGAAAACGATGAATTCGCATCTGCTTCGCGCATTGCAGAGGAAGTTCGTAGTGTAGAAGTACTTGGAAATGGTATTTTAGCTGTCCATAAAAAAAATGTAATCCAATATTACAATTCTACCACCTTCAGGATTGCTCCTCAAAAACCGATTACCGGAGATTATGCTAGATACTCGGAAAATGAGTGTGCTATAGTTATTCAAAACTATCATCTACATGTTTTCGTGATCCGGAAAATGCTAAACCAGAAGGATGATGAAGTAAATACTACATTTGATAATGTCAAAATATTTTTTTTGATTGGTTCTAAACTGTATTATGTAAAATTGAATGACGAAATATATGTCTGTAATATATGTTCTGGCCAAAAAATAACACACAAATTTATAGACTCTACTGGAGATCAGGACGGTGTTTTGTCACTAGGATACAGTAATGATTGTTTACATATTCTAACGTATCAGCGTAACATTTATTCCATTGTGAATAATAATGAAATGGTGTTGCAACAATCCCTTACCAAAGATAACAATATATTAAATATATTACACCAATACAACATTTTGGATCAACTTGATTGGCGTGTGTACTTTCAATGGATGTATGTCTTTCATCACTCAATACCTGAAGGACCTATGAGGAATATTGTTATTATACGGTCATTTGGAGATTTGTTCTTTGTTGGAACCAACTCAGGAGTACTTACTATATTCTATCATCCCTTTATTAATGGGGAATTAAATTTATTCCAATGTCAACCCATTAAACAAATAAATTTTATGGAAAGACTCGACATACCTGTCCTTGCAACGTGTCCAATATTGCAAATTGATATTATGGAGTCTAGAACTGGTCATACAGTGTTTGTGGCTATGCCAAAAAAAGTAGCTGTGTTAAAATATACCTATGACCATATGTGTCCTACTGATTGGTCCGTAACAACCTACAGTGATGTGCAAGAGGATCAATATGATCCAGGAACATCTGATTAATTTTAATAAACCAAACATACCCAAACATATTCGCATTGTCAGATGACATGTTTTAAAGCACAATTTATATCTAGGTACTACATTCCTCATATAATATTGAAAGGAGTTTTTTGCCCATTACATAATAATAATTGGGTTAAGACAAAATTTTTGTTGGGTGTTTTGGGACTGACATCCTTTCTCGGGGCATTCCCATCACTCTCTGATTCTGGCCAGTCTTATTGCAAGTGTAACCTGCTCTGAATTTTTCTTCATTGGTTTTTGGCGTAACATGCTGCACTATGCTTTATTGGTGCCCAATTTGGTGGACAATATGGACAGTTCTTGGACAGTTAACATTTCACTTTTCATATGCATGCTTCTTGGTTGTTTTTTTTACAAAGGTACTGTTATGGTTTCCATGCCTTCTTAAATCTGGTACTTCATAGTCAACGAATAAAATAATTGATTGTAAGTACCTACTAGTTCACTCCTTTCATAATCTGATGCTTATTCATTGAAATAAGTTATTTCATGCTATTAGTTGGGCCTTTTGATTTTTGAAAGGTACTTACCATCAGGTTTTTCTTCTTGGTGTCTAGATTTATAAAATATGTGTCTAAAATATGTGTGTAATATATGTCTAGTGTTAAAGATAAGTGTTGGAAAATATTGAAGATGTATATAATATTATTATGAATATTATTAAATGAATTAAAGCTTTGTCAGACATTTTTCGTATCAGACTATAGGTATTATATTACAATGGTGTTTAACTTGCAGCCTACAAGATTTCTGTAAGACTAGTTGTACTAATAGGTGTTGTACTAATTATTAGAAGTACCTACTTATATCCTTTTAGAATTAATAATTTATTGTAATTCAAAGTAAAAAATATGTTTGTAACCAAATGTAATGTATTTATAGGACATTTTAAATAAATCAAATTGCCAAGTCAAGGGTTTTATTTGGGTACCTAGCTGTTGAAAAGTTCCACTCCACCTTCTGTCCAAACCGCTTAGACCAGCTCCAGATTTTCAAATTATAGTGCCTATTGTCATCTGACCTCAAATATAATACAATCAAAATTTAATTTCAGTAGGTACAACAATACTTCTAAAATCACTACATAGTATAAAATAAAGTCGCGTTTTCTGTCCCTATGTCCCTTTGTATGCTTAAATCTTTAAAACTAGGCAACGGATTTTGATGCGGTTTATTTAAATAGATTGAATGGTTAAAGATGAAGGTTTATATGTATATAACATCATGCTACGATCAACAGGTAGGGAGCAGGAATGAAAAATGTTACAAAAACGGGGTGACGCAGACGAATTGCGCGGGTCAGCTAGTTAATCTATAAAGGCAAGATTAGTTTAACTCGCGAAGGGCAATATGTACATATTTTAATGTTGAACTCAATTGTGTAAATAATATAGATAGGCTAAAATAATCTGTTCACATTTTAGACAGTGAATGGATTATAAAAATCTTGGAATCGTCCATTGGAACAACAACTAATTGCGAGGTTAAAGAGATATGTCCACCAGGACTGCAATATACATATTAAGCAGACTATTAATACTATTAGGTCTAATGAATCTTCAATTGAATTCAATTTAAATAATTTTATTTGTGTAATACAGTTTCTGAGACTTAGTAATTAATACAATATTGTGCGAGCGGTTGCATATTACCTCTGATAGGTGAGCAACTATTATAAGTATTAAAATCATGCAATATGGAGTGTCTAATAGTTTTACAAGCAAACAATAGTTATGATTTATCATATTATAATTATATCAAAATGTAAGGATAACCATTGTCAAAATACATAATTAACAATTTCAAGCATTTTATACTAATGTAAAGTTAAAATATGTGATTAATGTCAATAAGTATTATCTTGCAACATTTATTCTCTAAATATTCATGTAGTAAATAATAACATTTATGAACCAGTAACTATGGGAGATTTTTCAGTTCCTTAGGTAATGAAATTGTCGATATGAGGAGCGATACAAAAATGCTGTGCATTAAGGCCATTTTACAAGATACAAGGACACTTAGTTTTACCCTATGGTGAATCCTTGTTCTTATCTCAAATAGTTCATGTTTTTTGTGTCAATATGGCACATTCTAATATATATAAATTCAAAACAGAGTCAACAATTTATGATTTTGGAAATGCTCTGATTCAACTTTATTGTGCTATGAAAACACGGAGCCAGTCAGTGGCATTCCCTCACAATACAATCCTGTGTTGAAGTTTTGAGGTAACTGTTTCATTAGATACTGCCATAATTGTTTGGGCGGTTGCTACATTTTTCAACGTATAGATACAGCCCAAAAGCGTACTGATGGACCCTGTTGCAGACCTAGTTTATGTGGGAGGTTTAATTCATTTGGTTTTCAATTTTTAAATTGTCTTCACTAATTTTTTGACCCCTACAGCTAATATTTAAATGTGAATCGATCCTTCTTTGTCTGAAGTTGAGTATTTTTTGCCAACATTAATGTTTGAATTATTCATCTGTAACCGTTGCATTATTGAATTGTTTAATTGATGTCAGCATGAAATGATGTCATATTTTTATTGGAATGGAATGAAGAACAGTTCAACATGCATGTCACCCTCCTCAACAACTAGCCAGGACTTCTTGGGCTTACCCCTATTACTGATCGGTGGAGCCGCCATTGCCAAACGTTTGTTACATAGCCTGCTGGTTTTAGCACGTCACTGCACCATCACAGGTGACTATCTTGCATTTTATATCCACTTCAGCATACCTATCTTGACAACTGGCAGCTCCTGCTTACGTGTCTCCAGGAGCTGCCACGCTTCACAGTCGTATAAAGGCAAACTCATGCCATACCATGACGTGCCTGAGGGTGCTATTTGTATTTTGTATGGAGACACTCATGCAACACTGTGCTCTGCATTCTTATCTTATCAGAGGTGCATGAAAACAAACAACACACAGCCAACGCTTGGCTTGGGGTTGACACGATGTAATGTCATTTTATAAAAAACAGGCCTAGTGATCGTTTTACAGACCTGCCCCTTCAAGGTGACTGACATTTTACATGACACCAGTTAGTCCTGCCACTTGGTCCATGCGGTAGCAATGTTTGACTTGATGGCACCAGTCTAATAGAATTACCCAAATAATAAAAAAACTAAATAAAGGTATGATTCTTGGTCGGATCTGAGGCTTACACCTTGGAGCCTGTTATTTATTTTCTAGTCTATTTTGTAAATGGAAAGTTTTATACTTTCAAACACGCTATGCTGCTTGGCCGCAATTACGATACAGTATCCATACTGATATTATAAATACGAAAGTCTGTCTGTTAAGCCATCCCGTCTAAACTACTGAACCGATTTTGATAAAATTTGGTAGAGAGAAAGATTAGAGCTTAGAAATGGACATAGATTACTTTCTATCGTGAGCCGAGGAACTTCTACGTATTACCAGACATTCAAACCAGCTTCATGTTTCAAGGACTGAGAGGGGCAAGGCGCTGCGCAAACGTAGACAGTTTTGTTTCTTGTGTCAGATACAAGCTACCGATGAATATTTGAATTCTATAGAACAAGTATGAAATCATTCAAATCCCTGCGCATACGTGAGTCCAGTTGCTTCCACTTAACACTATATTCAGGACGATCAAAAAGTGTTCGGTGTCGGTAACTGGAAACTAAAAGTCGTCAGTTGAAGACACAAGCAACATTCACAAATTTCCTACAATAGTACTGAGCTGCGCAAACGAAGGAGGTGCATTCGGTGTGTGGATACAGCAACAGTTTACTGAACCGGCAACTGTATCCGATTGTCGATACGGGACACAGCAACTACGGTTTCCTGTGGCGGTGTGCTGTGTCGGCAACAAAAGTGTCTACGTTTGCGCAGCGCCTTAATAATGAGTGTTGTTTTGTTGTTTACCTGTTTGTGTGTTGTGTTATTGTGTAACATTTCTTTAAAGCAACTTCGTTTCGCAAATCGCATTTAGTATTGACATGACATGACAAATTACAATGTCACTGACGTATTTGACGTTTCTATTCAGATACAACACCATTTCTGGCACAAGGGGATTTTGTCCTATAAACACATTTTTGTATAAACTCATTTCTTACTAGGATTTTTTATTAGTGTGTGTAAAAAGGGCTGTTCCACTTATTTCTACCACGTTGGCCCTCCAGGTGGGGACAAGTGGATTTTTTTCCACTCTTCCCTACCACCACGTCACTGGTTGAGACGAGTGCCTTTCGTAGCGATTCGTTCAAGTCGTATTTTGTCCAACATCGAAAAATCACTTTAAATTGTCCAATACGCATTCTGTCCAAGTCGCGGTTAGTCCAAATCGCAGTCTGTCCAAGTCGCAATTCGTCCAAGTAGCAATTTGTCCAAATAGCAATTTGTCCAAGTCTCATTTCGCCCATATCGCTGTTTGTTCTTCTTGTTGTCTATTGTTCTCTCTAATTTAATAAAAAAAATTGCAATCGGTCTTCTTGTTTCTGGAAACTACATAGACAAACATACTGATTCGGATAGTAACGTCCCTTTCTCAAAATGGCCCGCGTTATCAAAATAACCCTTTCTCGAAATGGCTCGTTCTCTAGATGGGAAAGTAAGAAAAGGGACGTTACAGTCCGAACGGAAACATACATACCCAGTTATATACAAACATATCAGAGTCGAATGAATAACCATTAACAATGTCGGTAAAAATTAGACCAAATGCGACCTTGCCATAATGCTAATTTGACCAAATGCGAATTAGACAATATGCGACCTTGCCATATTGCGACTTTGACCAAATACGACATGGACAAAATGCGACTAATGCGTTTGGACGAATTGCGACTTGGACGAAACGCTACGAAACCGACGAGTGGAATTACATTTCCACTTATATCTACCAAGCTGATTTTGCTAATAAGTACAGTCGAGAATAGAACCGATGTAGATTCGGAACGAATGCATTTTGGCTAGGCCTCCGGCGACTCCGTCGCGCGAGTTGTCCGTCGATACGCGGACCGCGACGGGACGCATCTTCAGTGGGTAGGTAGAGTGCCAAACAGCAGATTTGGCACTCTACTAGTTGTTCGGTTTCTACTAGTGCTGTATTGTAGACCAGAGCAAGTTTGAAGGCAAAGGCTGAAGAGCACAAGTTATGGAAAATATACTATCTTAAGCTCAGTGACCAAAGGCGGACCTTACTACAGAATAGGCCGAGCGAGTGCTGGTAAGTCCAGACATATTCTAATTAAGTTTTTACGCTATCCGAGTACGAAACTCGAATCAAATACCGAGTTCATGGCGGCACGCTAGCGGCATCTAAGTAAATGCGGCCGATATTCGCGTCTGCGTTCTCAGTATTGACGGAACACGTCACCTAGAGGCTACCCGGGGTGAGTTAAACAACTTAAACACTTGATAAGTACCTACTTGAAAAAAAATTGTGTCTACTGAGTCACTATTATTATATTTCTTAATTACAGGAATAAAAAGTGTGTAGATCATTTTTTTCAATATTTATTTTATTTAGACAGGACACAGGACACAGGCCGACGTTGCTCAGATATATTTACCAAGCAGTAGACCAAACTTATACTGTATTCTGTGGATATACACCTCGCCAGGATTTAGCACGGAATTTGGGAAATGTCTCTGAAAAGATAATACGCGATATTAATGTACATTCATTCAGTCCGATTATTTGCAGGGTAATATAGCAGACAGGGGGCGGTTGACTGAACAATGCCACCCATGAAAAAAAATCCTTTTGGCTAGGTACCTACTATGTTGAATTTGCAAGAATGTTGAATCCGCAGTGTTGAGTTCCAGAATGTTGAATTTGCTAAATGGATGCAAGCAATTTATCAATTTTACCCGTCCTACCACCGGTGGTATAAACCAGGGGTACAGCGGAGCACAACCCAATTTTCCGATCTTATCGACATTGCATTGTTTCTTGTTTTATTTTGATATTAGGACAATCGAAGACCTAGGCAAAATGATATCTAGTCATTTTGCGATGCAGTGTTTCAGCTGATTAGGCATTCTGCTATGTAGACAACATAGGACCTAAGTCATTATGCTATCTTGACAACCTAAGATCCACCCGTCATGACTTTGTCCAGTTCCGAATCAAAAATTTCGGGAATTCAACATTTTGCAACTTCAACATTCTGCAAATTCAACATTTTGCAAATTCAACATAGCGGTTCAGAAGGAAAAAAAAATCATCAATACTTTTTTTTTATTTATGGCACGTCAATTTGACTTCACCTCGCCTGATGTTAAGTTGAAGGCAAAGTCTCATGAAAGAGGGTCACCATTGCAAACACGTACAGTGCTACAAGGGTGGCGCTCAGCTTGACGTTGTAGTTATTCTAGGTATAAATTATGTAATAATTTTTAATGTTGTCTCACTCTCGTATTTGCCACATTTCAATATAACAATAAACCATTGTCCTAAATTTACGAATCGATCAATCAAGTAGGATAGTCATTAAAATCATCAAGTGTGAAATGTAGGTAAGTATTTCAGTCTTTAGGACTAAGCGAGATGAGCATTTAGCATTACATATTTATTAGACCCCAAAAATATACTTCTGCCAACACTAGGTACTAAAGTGGGACTTGATGAAACTATTTATAAAAGCCTTGCTAAGTTGGTGGGTTGGTTGTACCATATTTAAATATTTTGTCGAAAAATCTCCTCATTTATCAGAAGTTAAACAAAGAAGTACGAAGCCTTTTGTTGATCTTGCTATTTGTAAGTTGATGTCCAATTGCAATTTCAAAGTAACGACAACTACAAAGTGAAAATATGCTTGGATTATATGCATCGAAAGAAATTTTATGATGAGTTTATTTTAGCTAATATTATTGACAGGGTACAAAACTCTTGGTTGTTGGATGAACCTTATAATCCACTTCACCAAGACAAAAAAGAGTAGGAGAAACGATACCAAGCATGGTGGAACATCAATATGATGGGTACAGTACCTACTTTGGGTTTCTACACAGAGAACAACCAAATTGACAGCGGACAAAAAAATCTATAAGAAATTTTACAGATTAAAGAAAGGAAAACACTATAAAATAATATATTCCCGTTATAATCATTCAATTGTTCAAATCAAATTTTCTTGATAAAAATTGTACTTTAATAAATAAAAGTCTATTTTTTTAATATCAAGTAGGTATCAACTAGCCTGGTTTATGAAATTACAATAGATGGCACTGTGTGAGAATTGTAGATATAAAATAGCTTATACCAAATACGGTTCATCATCATCATCCTAGCGTTAGTCCCGGTCGCATCCGAAGCCTACGCTTCTGAGTCCGGGGTCCGCATTCCAGCTTTTTCTCTTTCACTTCGCTCGGTCTTGCGCATACGTGGTGGTGAGTCCATTGGCACGCATGTCATCCTCTACGACGCCAAGCCAGCACTTTTTGGGTCTACCCCTCCTACCGGGACTCGGTGGAGGTGGCATGGCCAGACATCTGTTTCCCACGTAGCCGGGTGGTCGTCGTTGAACATGGCCGTACCAGCGAAGGCGACTCTCCTGCATTTTGTCTGCAATGTCACAGACATGTAGGCTGCCCCGGATGCAAGAGTTCCTCACGCGATCCCTACGCGTGACTCCACACATCCACCTCAGCATATTCACCTCCGCGACACGCAGTTCCTGCTTGTGTCACTCTCTAACAGAGACCATGCTTCGCAACCGTGTAGGAGGACAGGTCTAATGATGGTTTTGTAGACGTGCCCCTTCAATCTGACTGGCATTTTGGGATCGCAGATGACACCAGTGACTTCGCGCCACTTGGCCCATGCAGCGGCAATGCGCGCCTTGACGTCGTAGTCGATATCCCCAGTCGCATGAAGCTCCGATCCCAGGTACCTAACCTGGTCCGTGCGTTCCGTTGCGTTCGACCAAGTCATCGCCTATACGGACAGGTGTAAGATCGGTGGTGTTTAGTGCCAGATACTCAGTCTTCGCTGCATTTAGCTGCCGGCCGCCGTTCTCAAGCGCCTCCTTCCATGTTTTCACACGTCTTGCCAATCTGCCTCTATCCAAATCCACCAGGGCGATGTCATCAGCATGCATAAACACCCACGGGGGCTGCTCATATGAGTTTCTGATGCTGTCCGACAGAGCGTCTGAACAGATACGGGCTAAGAACAGATCCTTGGTGTACTCCGACGGTGATGGGGAAGGGGTTTGTGTCGCCAACAGAGCGGTCCAAACCGCGGAATCGGAATTGTAGTAAGTAATGTCTCGGATAGTGTCAATATAGAACTCTTACGTTATTATGTTTATGTATAGTCAGTTAGTTATACCTATGTAGTCATAACCAGTAGTTAGAGCATCGTGATCATCACGTTAGCGCTGCTCTTATTGGCATCGTATTATTTTGCTATTAAAAGTTGGTAGGCGCTAAATAGAATAATCTACCCACACTCATTGTTAACAAATTACCGTATATATATATATATATATATATATTCACTTTTGTATCAAGACTTACATTATTAACTGCATCTGGATAATTTTGCGGCATAAGACAGAAGAGACCATGTTTTCGATAGGTCGTGCCGTCCTTCCCAGTCAAAGGCACGTACCCATACCTTCTCCGTCCCTGAAAATAAAAGGTTCGTCTATGATACACTTTTTAATAATTATTATTATAAAATTTTCTCGTACCTGTTCTCTCTCATTTATTATCAAACTATTTGTGTAAGTTTTTGTAGGAACCATACGAGTAACTAACAACTAAACTACCAATAAATATTAATAAGTCTAAATCACCTTTCTTTCTTCTCCTTCCGTTGCGTCACCTTTTTCACTAGTTCGCCCAGAGCTCTGCTCAGAACCCTCCTCACTATTTTCCTCAGACATCTCCGAGGTAGTCTTCTCTGTGGCCTCCTCCTCATCCGCACCCGAAAGATCCTATAGCAAATTATGTATTTACCACGTCATTGAAACAATAACAGGGGCGGTTGAACTAAGTATGAGATAAGCCCTTTTTATCTGGCTAGAAGAAATGTATCTCATTCGAAGATGAGACAAACTTTAGAGGTGCATAAAATATAAAACTATACCTACTTAACCTACAATAGTAAATCTACAAAGCTGCTCCTCCCTTCAAGGCCATAAGAAGGATTATGTCTACACATGTAGATAGATGGAGTTTTCCATTTACCTATGTTCAACGACTCTCTGATCCTCAGAGAGTCTGTGATGAATCCAGATTCAAAACTTAAATTATGTACAAGTAATCTAATTTCCAAGTACAAAAATATGAGTGTCGTAAAACAATAACACCTTTTTGATTTACAACCCTGATATTTAAGTACTTACCTATTTCAAATGAAGCATCGAGTGCATATGTATATGTGCATAATACAATTTGCATACTTATAATGTAACCAATATTATTTACTGTGAAATGAAGGGAAAGTTTATCAATAAGTTCAATAACTATAGTAATAAACAAAATAACAAAAATGCCAGTTTAGTTTTATTTGAGAGCAATTACCTGCCTTTTTATTTTTTATTCAGCACGTCAAATACCTACAGCTGGATTGTGAAAAGCTAGAGTGAAGTTCAGATGATGACTGAACCATCATTCCAAATACTGAAAAAGTGCCAAAATGGTGGCTTCTACTTTCTATAGGAAACCTTTAGATCTTTATATATATAGAGGAAGTTTGATACTGACCTCTACTATCTTATCCGGATCTGGCAGCAGGTTGCCAGTATAAAACTGCATACCGGGTTGGTTACTATACACTTCTAATACTCGACCCGTCATGGGATGTAATGCTCTGAAATAATGAGCAAAGTATAAATTAAGTTAAATAATCACCGAAAGTTTGAGAAGTTAGACCAGTAACTATACTAACTGGATATAAAAACATACACACACAGTCTCTGTGGCGTGGCGGTAGTTATTGTGACTGATGTTAGTCTGCCTAGACTGTTATGCCGCGTCTACGTAACATTTTGCCGTGACCGTGTAGTGCGTGTCCGTCGCGTATTCAGATGCGTGTTAGCTGAACTTAAATGAATCCATCGATGGCCGTGTCAGCACAACTACAGTTTGTGTGCCAATGTGCTACATTTAGTTACGTCCACACTCAACGTTTTGTATCGAGGTATACCTCGGAGAGCACGTTTAGTCTAGTTTAGGGTAGTTGGAACCCTATTATGGACGTACACAACACCAGGGGCATTACACTCATGCTACTGACGCTGAAGAAACCTTCTAATTCTTAAACCTACTGCTTGTACCGTAGCCGGTCTCAATGTGTGAGGATGAGCGACTCTCCTCTACCTTGGACCAAGGGGTTATTTTATTGGCCTCATGTAAGACTGTCATTCGTATAACAATGAATTAAGTCATCAGACCGCATATTATTGATATGCAGCAGAAACAACACGGAGGGTTCGAGGTAACATGGAGCCTTGTAGGACACCAGTCGTTTCAGTCCACGTGTGGTCCTAACAGCTGCTGTCGGTTACCGCTTTGACATTTCTGTTGGAGAAAAGGCTAATCCTTCTCTTCTTTAATAATCTTTAATACAGATCCAATCATAGCCGTATCTTAGACTATGACTATGATGAAACAGACAAATAGATAGACTGGCCGACTTCGTGCCTATATTATAGGATCACGATAGATGTGTCGCAATACTCGTGATGGTGGATAGCGATATAATATTTTTGTACTGGTTGTGTTATAAATCTCACCTCGCTTGAAATGCTAAATCCTGTTCAGTGCCTCGAGTGACACAATAATTTACATCGTAACCTCCCAATGGCATTTTAGATATCATAGTCTTTAATATTCGTGGCACTCTAAAGTCGTAAGCGGTTCCCCCTACAACTTTCTTTTCACCTAAAAAAGAAGTGACAATTAACTAAACTTAAGAATAACTAAAAGAATACAAATTGAGTGGGTACGAGTGTCAGAGGTCGGTGGTTACGAAACTATGGTTGCTGTGCAACAACTGTTCGCGAGTTCGGCTCTGGATATCTTCAAGTTATTTTAAGAGAAATTAGTTATTCGAGATCTCTTACCCGTTACAATTCTTTCATCATCAGCGGCTGTATATTTATCTGCATTAATAGTAAATATGTGATCCATCATAAGTTCTGGGCCCGCATGCTGTGGAGATTAAACCCAAGTTAGGAATACGCATATAATATGGTTCACTTGACTATGAAACCTAAAATCAATAATTGCTTGAATAGTCTACATGCATAGCAGTCAGTAAATCAATAATAGCATGTTAACTGACCAGGGTTACGTTATCACTGATATTAATTAAAGTGAAGCAACTGGGATTATCTAATTAGTTAAATATATTTTTCTACTCACATGTCCTCCTAAATTGAAGTATGGCGAATGACTCATGTTGACTATTGTAGGTTCACTGGTTGTGCACTTCATCTCTATTTTGATGGTATTGTCACAGGTTACTTCAAAGCACACTTGAACCATCACGGTACCTGGATATCCCTCATGGAAGCGATCCGACACGTGACTCATTATCACCTTGTTGCCTGTCACGTATGAACGCCAGTTCACCTGTAAATTATATCAATCGGATTTAAATACTGTCTATTGGGATGCCGGTTTTCAACGGAGAAGGCAGCGCTTCTCTGTCAAAACGGGGGAGATTGCAGTTGGTAATAGGGGATCGGTCAAATTTTCAAGAAAGTTTTTTAAAGTGATCTATGTTCATACGAGCCTCCTGCCTACATTTTTTTGTAATGAAAAAAAATAGTCGCAGTAGCTCGTAATGGTGCAGTCAATGATTGCTCACGCACCGAGAATAGGTGTTTTTGCACAAATTAAAAATATTAAAATTGTATTTACATTAAAACAATTCCATTAAAGAATTAGAAATATTAACTAATTATTTGATAATTAATTGTGATAGTTACCAGATCTAAATGTACACAGTATATTTATGTCTGTTATTTCGCCTGGTTTATGTAATTTTG
The DNA here is from genome assembly GCA_963691645.1 of Pelosia muscerda. Taxonomy (NCBI): domain Eukaryota; kingdom Metazoa; phylum Arthropoda; class Insecta; order Lepidoptera; family Erebidae; genus Pelosia; species Pelosia muscerda. The sequence goes on along the minus strand of OY829098.1, from coordinate 16,389,850 downwards.
AATCGATTTATCACGCGCCGGATTTACGCACAAAAAGCAATGTAGAACTAGATATAACAGAAAGTAACCCTTATAGGTTCAGTCTTAATTGTTCTATAATTTAACCTTCTGAAAATCACCCAGGGTTCAGTGGAAAATATTGATATTTTAAAAATCACTTATTCCATATACTTCGATCATTAAGCAGCACGTAAAAAAGTTACAACTAAAAAAAACGTATATTAAAGGCTTAGGTATTTAGCAAACGCGGCCCCGGCTTGATAAGACTCCAGCAATAAATTTAGAAGGTAACTTAAAGTTACCCACTACAAGTTCGCAAAAGTTTTTTTTAATCTATAAAAAAATAGTTGAGAGCTAAACCCTATTTGGACTTACTTTATCAAAACCCCGGAAGCCTCCATGGTAATGGTGGGATCCTGCATTTCTCGACAATAAGTACATCTTGCCTGAAGGTCTCACAATCATTGTGGCTTCTTTGATGAAGTTTGCGTATCGACCTATTGTAGCGCCGAAGTACGGGTTTGTCGGTTGAAAGTACTCTAAGCAAGAAAGAACATTTTATTAGTCGTAGTAGAATATTTACTAGTTATTTTAGTTACTTTGAAAAATAATTACTAAAACGCAGTAAATAGTGGACCTACCTAACAATGTAGCAACTAAAGTAACTATTGTATTTATAAGTAATCGGAACACCCCTATACATAATTATACATATTTTTTCACCATCTATGGTCATATTCTCAATACACTTCTGGTTATTACACATACTACATAAATTATAACTACTGACAGCTCAGATATTATTAAACCTACTTGGTTAACATTTTTAAGTTACTTCTCTAATGGTAATCTGTATATACAGCTTCGTATGCGACCGGGAATAACGCAAGGGTTAAGATGAATAATAATCTGTTCTATAACAACTATGTACTTTACCTTCTAAAGTATCAAATCCTGCTATTACGTCGTCTGGTACACCTTTTTTGTCGGGAACTGAAATTGTCGTAATAGTGGCTCCATATGATATCACCTGAAAATGCAAAATAAACGTCCATATCATAAGCTCTTTATTTTAATTTATATCTAAAGTATCAGGGGCAGCACATGTCAGGAGGAGAACCCTCCATGCTGCTTATCATCATTCATACACAAATCTGGGTTGTATTCTAAGAATGCATTTTTGAGCCCGGGGAGCGCTTTCTACTATATCTTGGAATCCCAACTCCATGAGAAAATCCTGTACTACGCCCGTATTATCCAATCAATCTAGGCTAGGACTGAGCATACTCTTTCAAATAAAAGGTATTTTCCTTTCCTAAATAAATTAATCCTATTTATGGAGTCGGTTTTAAAATGGCATAAATATATTTAACATAAGTAATAACTACAATTCTTAATACTTGAGAGGAGTAGATCTGACGCAATTTACCTGTACCGTCATCCTGTTTTTTGTTCTCCATGTATATCTTCTGACGATATCAATATTAGTGCTGGATGCGCAAGAAAACCGTCCGTCATTATCAGGGTCAGGAGTCGGCACCTTTCCTTGTTGTTCAAAGGATCTTCGAGGTTCTTGCATATGTTTTGGCATAAAACCAAAGCCATCTACAATCAGTTCCACGTCGGGAATTTTAGGTGGTTCAGGGGGCAGTGATGGTTCAGATTTACTTTCTGCTCCATCACCATCCCCCTGTGCCTCAGCTGTTGGTACCGCTGCTTCAGATTCTTCATTCGCCATTGTTACTAGAATTTAGCTTAACCCAAAATGTTATACGATTTTTACTCTAAATTTTGAATATAATAAATAATAGTATGATTTTTAAAACATTACGAAAAATTATTTTTTCTATAAAAAATATTTGAGATTTAGATTAAATCGATTGGACTGTCAATTTTGAAATAAGCAAAATAATACGAATCCGTGTATTTATGGATATTAAAAGGTTGTTTATTACCTTTAACCTACCAGTATGAATACCCTTAATTTATTCATTAATATTTAATTTTAATTTTCTGGTAACGTGGTATGGGTTACACGATACTGTCCGAGATTTGAATATCATTATCGATTCTCATAGTCTTTCTATTTATGGCTTATTTTGACTCATACTTGACCGACTGCCTTCTGACGAAGCTCTGAGGCGGGCTATCTTATCGCGGTGGTGAGCCTCGATAGGAAAGCCTGCCTTAGAGCTTCGTGTGTTAAACAGTGGGTAGGTTGCCCGAACTACCAAAGTTGTTGATACTTTTAGGATTAGGACTCCAGCTGGGTAAGTACTCAACCGGCCCGCAACACAAAACACAAAAAAGATAATTGAATTTGAACTTGCTTTTTTCTTTTTTTACCTACGGATAGCCCCTGCCGATGTCAGGGAGGGTGGGAACCGATCAAAACCGCAGGGCCATCTTCTGCAACTAGGTAAGTTAGGTAGCCTTTGGCATATCCCTCACGCAAAATACCTAAGTAGGTACCTTTTGAAGTTTTATTAATTGTCGTAGTCGATCGATCGTTAATATAATATCTACTATTGATGTGAGGCCAACTTGGAAATCTACAGATATGACCAAGACCAAAATTGAACATTTAAGATCAAATGGGATTAAAATAGGATGATGTAAAAATGCTGGACTGTTTTAAAAAGAATTGGTCACAGATCGATCGGTCAATCTAAGTATATTGAATAAGACTTTTTACATCCAATGCGAATTTTTCTGTATATTAGCACGACTTCCTCTATTTTCCTAAGTTTTACCAATCCTTTTTTTTATAGTGCGAAAAGTCCCCACGGATACCCCCCGGCAGAGCTGGTTAGGGAGGTTAGGGAGGACTGAAACCGGCCAAAATGCACGCCGTCTTTGGGTCCTAGTTGCTGGAGGTGAGATTGTAACCAACATAAATCCCTCGTACAGACACGAGCAGCAGACACACACAGACACCGGCGACATCTCTTTCAAGATGACCCCCTTCAGGTGTGGGGACCACGGTGTCCTAGTCTAGCCACCAAACGTGGGAAGGCGCATGTTCTTGCGCCGCCACCGCGGCCTGCTTCTGCTATGGTGATAGGCGGCCACCCGTCACCCCAAGTTTTACCAACCCTCGAAATTATAGGTAGTCTAACCACAGACATCAATGAAAATATACCAACCTATGTAGTATCTTTTTATTAAAATTAAGGTTTTAGAATTACAAAGTAAAATAATTATTTCAGCGTTAGTTCAGTTTCAAAAAATCATGCTACCAATATGTGAAATGACAATTGAAAACTGACATACAATAATTTAACACTCTTTACTACGCATTCAGGCACATATTTGTACATTGGCAAAAATTATATTAAACCCAAAAAACTTTCATGGTCTGCTTATCTATTGAGTCACTCTTCCATTTCTCGGCCTCATCTAAAATGTCGGTGAACTCATCAATATATTCTACTTCTTTGCATGGCGACGGAGGAATAATACTTATAATAGGTATACCGATCTCTTGAAATGAACTCATTGATGAAAAACCACTTTCATCTTCAATGAAATTTGTAACGTGAGTGTACTCGCTTCTTTTATTTGCAGTTCGTGTATTGGATTCCTTTTGAATTTTGATACTTTCAAACGGTCCATTTATATCATTTATATGAACACTGGTAAAGTCATTTTTCATACCACAGCTAAGTGGTGATGAGTTTACTATGAAATCGCATAATGATTCATCTTTAACATCTACAAATTTATGAGTGAGACTTTTGAAGGCATCTTCACTATCATAAATAGTGTTCAATATAAATGCATTTGTTACATCATCATCAATATAGTTGAGAGAAGAATTTGAATCATTAGTTTCGATAGTATCGCTGTCATATATACGTGCAACTTTTGGCTTATTATTGTTGTTGTTACACTTATAAGCGAGATCGGGTAATTTGGTACTGAGCACAGTATTGGCAAGAGAGATCAGTCTGGATATTTCCTCGTTAATCTTCTGAGCACCTTCCGTGTCAGGCGTCAAAGACAACTTTGATTGATTCCTGAAATTGAAGTGATATTTCATTAAATTCAAAATATGAAGTACAAATATTAAGAAATACTACAAATATTTTTATTTTGAATTTTTACCAAGCGCTGTTGAATTCTTTGTAGCCGTTAACATTGCTGATAGATTTGCTTATTTTCCTCGTGCTAAGTTTTTTGTTGGCGTTCAGTGAATACTCGTGTTTATTGACATGAAGTACTGATCGGGATCGTGGCAATTCAGAGACTTTCGCAGCTTTGGACAAAACATCCGTTGAAGGTGTAATTTCCTTATTTAATTCAACTTCAGGATTTTGATGTTCAATGTGATTTTTAACTCTGCTCAGAAATGTCACTACCTGCTTAAGTAAAGCTATGTGCATTTGTCTGTTCGCTTCTGTCTGAAAAAGGTTACATTAACATTGGAAAGGTGTACAACTGAATTATTATAAATAACGCAAGCCATATTGCCACATACAATATAACTAGATACAAATTCGCAAAAACATTCTTATATAGAATTAGCATTGCATTAACACAGATAAATATAATATGATTATATTGATTGGTGCACCAATAACTCGCTAGCTTTAACGAAATTAAAAAAAAATACCTGGGCCAACTGCCATCTCAAAGTTTCAATTTCCATATTCAATGCACCCACTTCGGTGTCCCGTATGGTATGATTCTTTAATTGTATATCGGGAGGTCGGACTGCTTCCTCACTTTGCTCCATATTTTTTATTTTGGAAAGCTGAGAACAGTGCTCAATTTTCCCTGGAGCCTGAAACAAGACAGTAATGTTTAAGAACAGTCAATAAAAGACACACGAACAATTACATGAACTATCATTATTTAAAAATCAAAACAATAGAAGACGAAGGTTCATGCGCTAGAAATAATTTCACCAAACCATCTAAGGATCAAAAAATAGCAATCATCATCCAAATACGCGCAAAATGCCCACGGATACCACCCCCACCAAAACCGATGGAGGTGATTATGTCGGACTCGAACCGACCAAAACGCACGCTCGTCCATGGGTCCTTGATTGCCAGAGGTGAGATTATACAAGACATATAGGCAAACCCGGGGAATAGTTAAGTACCCAAAGAGTTTTAAAATAGATAGGTATATTGGTAAATATAAAAATAACAATGTAAAGAAAACAATGTAGGCAGCAATTTTATTATGGTCAACTACTTTTGAAGTATTGATGTTCATTTGTTAACATGTGTTACCCGTGAATTATATAACTTTAACTTTTTGGAAGAATACTACCAATAAAAACGATATCATCAACAATCTCTCATTAGTGCCGCTCTTGTAAGCCCGACAAAAATTTACAGATACCTACGTAAGACATAATGATTGGCACTGTCACGGCCATCCCACGCTTTTGTCTCTTATTGATTTTGACCTGTATATGCAAAAAGTTATAATACCCCCGTTATATTCAACATAGCAACGGGTTTATTCAAATAAATAAAATTAGAGCTCACGCTATTTAAATTGCGCACTGTTCAAATGGCAGCATTTGATAGACCCAAATAATTATGTTCTACATTCTGACCTAGGTAACATGACAAAAGAATTTACAAATAGGAATAATGGTGACATTGAATAAAACAATCAATTAGTTCATAAATGTATTTTCGTTAGTAAATTTGTTATAACTTTTAATTATTTTCTGAAAAGAATTAATAATTAAGTAAGTCTATTATGGAAAACCTAATGCAAAATCCCGCAAGACTCAAACAAACTTGTGTGCTTTTAGCACAAAATTTGAAAATATTAACATTGAATTCTAGATCTACTTGAGATGTTGTTTCTAAGTTCTTTTTTTAACTATCGTCGTGGTCGGTCACTGTGTAGTGAACTTAGATTATTATTTTGGTAAATTTTGAAAGAATAAACACTGTTATTTTTTGCTTGGACTTTTACATTTATCTACTACTTAATCCGACTTTACGGAACTTTACATTTAATTAGTTATTCTCCTTACTTGGTTATCGTTTAACTGTCTTCCTACTTATCCACAAAACCGTTAATTTAATATTCTTATTGATGTGCGTAGCGAAATTTACCGTAGGTATGTAAGGCTAATGATAGAAGTCGGTATAAAAACTTATTATACTTATTAGAAAACGATTTATCATGATTCTTATGTTTTAGACGTTAGCTATATAGTATTATTATAAGTGTTGTGTGACAAATTGATTTTCTAAAATATAAATCGTTCGTAAATTGGTAAAGTAAACATACTGGACAGATGGTTCTCCTTCTACATCTCCATAAAACATATGCATCTATTGAAGAATTTCAGTTACCCAGGATGTGATCGTATTGCGCAGTTCGTCAACATCAAGTTTCATAGCACTTAGGGCCGACCTATTAGATTCATAATTCGACCGGTTTTTTGATTGCTGCCAAACACTTTTTAGGCTATTTTTGACGTTTTTGCAGTCGGGTTTTGAATCTTTTATATTATGTATTTTATCCTCACCTTATTTGAATTTGCGCACTCGACGTTGCCATAGCACACTGAATGATAAGTTTTAATTGTGTAACGCAAAATTGTTAGTGGCGTTAAAATTTGATTTCGGTAAACAATACGTTGTACCTATGACGACATCTGTAGGGTTTGGGGGGAACTTTTCATCGATCACAAATTCGGTATTGATGAATGGTTTCCCAATCTGACAACAGATGTCGCTAGTATGTTTACTTATTTCAAGTAAAATTATAATATCGTGATAGGTTAAATTGTTCATGATATTGTATTCAATTATATAACTTAACATCTTTTATTTTAATACATAATCTAAATTCCTAGTTGCCCAAATTAATTAATCACGGCAAGAATGTCGATAGTTTATGCTTGTAGTTCTGTATGATCTGTGGTATGTATTTTTATTTGTTTCGCGATTCGATCAGGTGAACGAATAATTCGTGATATCAGATTCATTTACTAGAATATTCCATGAAAAATGATATAAATACACCCCTCCCGGTGGATGCGAACACCTCTGATAATTACTCTGAAGATTAAGCACGAAACTCTGTTCGTATTTCATTGATTTTTCTGATAAGTTGGAACTCTGAATTATATGTACCTACCTACATATAAATTAAGTATCTTAGATTCTGTGCATCCTTCCCGGACTTCTCTGGTAAGATATGCTGATTTGTCTTTCTCTAGTAGTGATTTCTTTATATCTGTGTCGTTCGTTTGCGTCAGTGATATAGGCTTTTTGTACTCTTGATGCAGGGTCCCAAGGTTTAGCGGACAATATTAGTGACCTATCTACATTGTTGTGATTCCGTTGTTGGAGTCCCTGTTCGGAACAGCTGTCCCTTCGTTTGGCTCGCGGCAGTGCGGGCAGTTGCCAGCAGCAGGCAGGTGCCTACGCAAGCCGACAACCGACGCCAGGGGAACCATCCGAAGAGGAGTGCCAAAAAGGTCACGTAATCTTAACTTGTACAATAACTGTAACTTCATATACCCGCTACCTTGAGTTGTAATTACGAGATCAGCTGTGTGCTACGAGGGAGGCGCATAAGCATCTTATATTGTATTTACATTTCTATATCTCTGTGCCTGTGACCATTCTACTTGATGTATAACTGTGTATCCTACTGAATATATGCATGTATAAAATCTTAGTGTTGTTTCATTAAGGGTATCTGGAGCACGCACCCACTATCTCCACTCTGAAAGAAAAGGCGCCCAAGAGTCTCTGTCGTAAGCTCTTGCCTGGGTTAGCCGGTGGAGTAGCTGGGGAATTTCCCAGGTTACACAGTGGCGCCCAACGTGGGGCAGTTCAAGAATTCCAGTACCCACTGGATTTCTCTTGGTTCTGTGTGTGTGTGTGAAAGACGCCTTTAATGAATTCAAACCTACTATCCGTCTGATACTCTCCAAGACGTTAATTGGTTGTGCTTGTGCGGCTAAGCACGTAATTAATTTCCTTGCAATTTACACCGAATAGCAAGGAAACGGGTCAAAATTTTTTTCTAAATTATAAATAGCTGCTACATTTTCGGTAAAATTCATATTTCGGCATACCTTCGTATTTTTTTCTTTTTTTCTTTTTTTCTTTTTTTTACTGGTTGCTGGTTGGGTTGGATATATCATCTCAGTAGTTTGTCCCGAATTTTAAATAAAATTAATATACATGCATATGTTTAACTTTGTGTTTTTTCTGAATTTAACTTTTAATTGTTATCGACATTTTCTATAAGTGCCGATATATGTAACTCTGTGTAAGGTGGTTTCCATTCGGAATTACCATTTTTTTTTCTTTTTAACCTTGGATCAGTATAGTAGCCGGTACTTATACTTGCTACCGTACATTTTGCTCTTAGCCTTTTAACTGTTTTTTAATTTTTTGTAATTTCATTTGTACCTATACGTACGGTACAATTTTTTTGTGTATATTTTTTCAATATTTTAGTAATTGTCTGCAGGGCGGTACATTTTAGTTACCTACCCGCTAATGAAAATTGGTTTATGCTGAATTTTTTTATACCTATATTATTAACATAGAAGGGTACATTTACATACTGTCCGTTCAATTGAATACCCTCTTGGATTTATATCCATTTAAACTTTCGTTAAATAACGGAATTGTTAGTTAAATTTTATTTTTATATTCTATTCACTTAAAGTTCATTTCTTATAAGATGGCAAAAATGCACCAGTATGTAAACTATTTAAGAAAAGATGAGCTGTCTAATGAGTTGTCTTACATGGGCATTTCAGCGGATCCTGAGGCTACGGTTGTCAGCTTGCGTAACGAATTGAGGACGGCATATCGGCTAGTTCGCCGTGGAAGTCTGAAGCCTAACACCACGAAGTCCACTGATGCTGCAACTGAACGCACTGTCTGCGAGCCAAAAGTGAAGGAACTCGAGGATTTGCTATCGTCAGGTGACTTTGATGCCGATAAAAATAGTCGCACTAGGGCTGCTGTTAGGGCTAATTATCTTTTGACTAGGCTAGCTCGTTGTGGGCTAGATTGTTCTGAACTTGTTAGTATTCGCAACAGATTAGTTAAGATTGTGTCAGTAGCTGAATCGAATAGTGACTCAGAATCTGAGGTGTCAGATAATGATGATCGCGCTTCTCGTGTCCGAGTTGAATATACTTCACCTGCGATGAGAAATGAACGCTCGATGCGGGGTAGCTCGCAAAACATTAACTTAAATAATGATAATTTTATTTATAGGGAACGCCCTATTAATTTGAATAGTTTTAATTTAAAATATGATGGATCTGCTTGTGTGCGTGTCTTCATTGAGAGACTGGAAGAACTCCGGTGTGCTAGGGAAGTCTCCAAATCAAAAGTTCTCCTGGCTTTCTCTGACCTATTGGACGGACCAGCTTTGTCTTGGTTCCGCACCAATAAAGCCAACTTTATGTCTTATGAAGACTTACTAAATGAATTAAGAGACACCTTTGATATTCCCGATTACGATTATCGTTTACGGAATGAGATTAGGCAACGTACCCAAACCCGTACCGAGTCCTTGGTGAACTACATCTCCACAATGCAGGCCATGTTCTCTAGACTAACTTGTAAAATGCCCAGTGAAGAACAACTGGACATTCTTATGCATAACATTAGACCTGACTACATGAAGGAACTTGCCCTTCATGAAGTCAACACTATTGATGATCTAAGAAGGTTAGGAAAGCGTTTGGAACTTGCGCGTGCTAGGGCTGAGGCGTTCCACGAGCCAGTTTTAGACAAATTTGAGATCTCCTCTGACTTACATTCACAGAAAGCAAAGTGCACACCAAAAGCTACCAAGCAGGTCTCTGCGGTGGACAGCTCGGCAGCCTCGCACGAACGCAAATGCTTTCGTTGCGGCGGCAGCGATCACACTGCTAATAACTGCTCACAATCAAGGGAGTTGGTGTGTTTCCGATGTGGTCTCAAAGGAGTCAAGTCACCTGACTGCCCCAAATGTACGTCGAAGTCAAAAAACGCGTAGGCCAGGGCCTTATTAAGACAATCTCAAGCTCTGTGTCTGAGTCTTCTTCTGATAAGGTCCTGTTTGCTAAGCGGGATGACGATGTTAGACCGTACTTAGTTGTTAGGGTTTTAAATTTAAATGTTCTTGGTCTTCTTGATTCCGGTGCCTCCTGCTCTGTGCTAGGAAAAGGTGCGCACCGTAGTTTCTTAGATTTAGGGTTTGAACTCGAAAGTGTCAACCCAAATTTTAAAATTACAACTGCAGACAGTTCACATTTGAAATGTCAGGGATATATTTCCTTACCCTTAGAATACAACTCTGTTATCAGGGTACTTAAGTTTTATGTTGTACCAGAAATAACTACCTCAATGATATTTGGAGTAGACTTCTGGCAACAATTTCAATTAGGTGATAGATTAATTTCTCAAAAAATTAATATGAATAATTTTAGTGATAGCTGTCCTATTGAATCTTTGTCTCTTCACAGTGGTCTCGAGGATTACAACAACCTGACCGAGGATCAGCGGTGTGTAATGAACGGGATCATTGAAAAATTTGAGTCAATTAATACGGATAAGGTGGGCTTAGGTCGAACTACGCTTGTGCATCACGTCATAGACACGGGTGACAGCAAGCCGATCAAGCAGCGGTATTACCCTCTCTCACCTCTCAAACAGAAGGCTCTGGAGACGGAGTTGGACCGGATGTTGGAGATGGGAGTGGTGTCACCATCACAATCCGCGTGGAACTCACCCGTGGTTATGGTGGAAAAGGCGAACGGTGATCTAAGGCTGTGCTTAGATTCACGTAAGCTTAATGCTGTTTCCAAAAGTGATGCTTATCCCTTACCGTACATCAATCAAATTTTAGACCATCTTAATAATGCTAAATATTTGTCCTCTATTGATTTAAGTGCAGCGTATTGGCAAATCCCGTTCGACTCTGCCCAGTCTGCTGAGAAGACTGCGTTCACGGTGCCGAGGCGGGGTTTGTTCCAGTATAATGTAATGTGTTTTGGTCTTGTCGGAGCTTCAAGTACGATGCAACGACTGATGGACCGCTTATTCGGCCCGGAATTCGACAACAGAGTGTTTTGCTTCCAAGACGACATAATCTGTGTGGCCAACACCTTCGAGGAGCATGTGGATCTCTTAAATAGAATCTATCAGCGACTCAAGGATGCGGGCCTAACGATTAATATGAAGAAATCACACTTTTGTCGAAGTGAATTAAAGTACCTTGGTTACTATGTGGATAGGCATGGACTACGTACTGACCCCGGTAAAGTCGAGGTCATCCTCAACTATCCCACACCTTCTAACTCGAAGGATGTCAAACGTTTCCTAGGTATGGCCGGCTGGTATCGTCGTTTCATTAATAACTTTTCTAAAATTAGTAAACCTCTTTGTAAACTCACCTCTAAAAATGTAAATTTTATTTGGACATCTGAAGCTGAGGAGGCTTTTAACCTTCTCAAGTCAGCTTTGGTCTCTGCTCCTATATTGAAAATGCCTAACTACTCTTTACCGTTCCGTATACTAAGTGACGCGTCAGCTTACTCAGTTGCTGCTGTTCTGACCCAAACACACGATGGTGTGGAACACCCCATCGCCTATTGCAGTCGTTCTCTTAATAAGAACGAGGTGAACTACAGCACAACCGAGCGAGAGCTTCTGGCCGTGATTTTTGCGCTGGAACAGTTCAGACAGTATGTGGAGGGACAGAAGTGCACTGTTGTCACTGATCATGCCTCACTACTGTGGTTTCACAAGCTCAAAAATCCTACAGGTCGTTTAGCACGTTGGAGTATGCGACTCAGTCAGTTTGACTTCGACATAGAGCACCGTAAGGGAAAAGATCATGTAGTACCTGACGCTCTATCTCGCATAAAGATTGACTCCATCGATGCGAGCTCCACCAATGACCCGTGGTATCTTCACACCATGGAGTGCGTGCGTAGGAACCCAAGGCATTACCCTAACTTTAATATTCGTGAAAATTTGTTATATCGATTTTCTAAAAATAAATATTCTTTGACTTCAGATTTTGATTGGAAATTAGTAGTACCTCAAGAGGACAGGCTAGCACTCCTCACCAAATACCACGATGACACGCTTAGTGCCCATGGTGGTGTTTGGAAAACACATAAGAGGTTGTCTTTGAATTACTACTGGCCAAAGATGTACAATAGTGTCAAAGACTACGTGGGAAATTGTGAGGTTTGTAAGATGTATAAACCCGTAAACACTTCGCGTCCTGGTCTAATGGGAAGTGCGAAGCGTGTATCTAAACCTTTTGAAGCTATTTCGTGTGATTTACTTGGACCTTTTCCAGTGTCAAGCAACAGAAATATTCATCTGATCGTTGTTTCGGACTACTTTAGCAAGTATGTCATGCTGTGTCCTATAAGGATTGCAACAGGCGCTGCAGTAGCGAGATTCATCGAGAAGAATGTGTTTCTAGTTCATGGAGTTTGCAAGACTATCTATATTGATAACGGTCCTCAGTATGTGAGCAAGCAATTTAAAGATATGTTAGCTAAATATAATGTTCCAAACGTATACTATAGCCCGCGTTACCACGCTCAAACTAATCAAGCTGAACGAGCGATTCGAAATGTTGTTCAAGCCATCTCATGTTATGTGAAGACTCAGCACAAAAAGTGGGATGAACATCTTGTTGTGCTGCAGTGCGCTCTAAACACTGCAGTAAACGAGGCCACTCGATTCTCTCCCTATTTCTTGGTACACGGTAGGGAATTTATAGGTGATGGAGTTCTATATAGACAGTCTGACATAACCTGTCATCCGGACTTAGTCTCCATTGATGAGCCCTCAGCCTTCGGTGCCAAACTGAAAGAAATGCAACACATTTACGATCAGGTGAGGAAACATTTGATTTCGGCTCACCAGCGTAATGAGAAGTATTATAATTTCAGGAAAAGGCATGTCGAGCTGAAAGTTGGTCAAATTGTTTACAAACGGACTCATTATTTATCTAATAAAGCTAAACATTTTACCTCTAAACTCGCTCCTAAGTTTACTAAGTGTGTAGTGTCTGCTAAACGTTCCTCTTTAGTGTATAGGTTAGCAGATTTGGATGGTAAGGACTTAGGCGAGTATCACATCAAGGACATTTTAAAATACACTGATGAGAATCAATCTGCGGTACCTTCTCTGCCTAGCGTCAGCGCTATTTCAGTTCCGTAGCACTGTCGATTTATACTTACTTTACCGCGACTCGATGAAGTATGACCTTGTTGCTTTAGCTTGGGTGTCCTCGTATGGGACATATTATTTGTTAGGTACACCTCATCGAGTTTTCGTTTCTCATCCTCCTCTTCTCTGTAGTTGTGTTGCATATGCGACCATCTGACTATAGCAGTTAAGGAGAGTTTTCTTTCTAGTGGTTTAGGGCATTTAGACTTAAAGTAAAAGAGTCTGTGTCAATATTTGCCTCTGGTTAGTTCTTAGTAGTTCTGTTTTGTACTTTGATCTGTTCTTTTTTATTCGTTCTATTTTTAACTTGTTAGACTTTTGACTTGTTTTATTCTGTTGTGTATTCCTTGCGTTACTTGTCTGTCCACACAAGTAATACTTTCAAGGGGGGGGATTGTGTAACGCAAAATTGTTAGTGGCGTTAAAATTTGATTTCGGTAAACAATACGTTGTACCTATGACGACATCTGTAGGGTTTGGGGGGAACTTTTCATCGATCACAAATTCGGTATTGATGAATGGTTTCCCAATCTGACAACAGATGTCGCTAGTATGTTTACTTATTTCAAGTAAAATTATAATATCGTGATAGGTTAAATTGTTCATGATATTGTATTCAATTATATAACTTAACATCTTTTATTTTAATACATAATCTAAATTCCTAGTTGCCCAAATTAATTAATCACGGCAAGAATGTCGATAGTTTATGCTTGTAGTTCTGTATGATCTGTGGTATGTATTTTTATTTGTTTCGCGATTCGATCAGGTGAACGAATAATTCGTGATATCAGATTCATTTACTAGAATATTCCATGAAAAATGATATAAATACACCCCTCCCGGTGGATGCGAACACCTCTGATAATTACTCTGAAGATTAAGCACGAAACTCTGTTCGTATTTCATTGATTTTTCTGATAAGTTGGAACTCTGAATTATATGTACCTACCTACATATAAATTAAGTATCTTAGATTCTGTGCATCCTTCCCGGACTTCTCTGGTAAGATATGCTGATTTGTCTTTCTCTAGTAGTGATTTCTTTATATCTGTGTCGTTCGTTTGCGTCAGTGATATAGGCTTTTTGTACTCTTGATGCAGGGTCCCAAGGTTTAGCGGACAATATTAGTGACCTATCTACATTGTTGTGATTCCGTTGTTGGAGTCCCTGTTCGGAACAGCTGTCCCTTCGTTTGGCTCGCGGCAGTGCGGGCAGTTGCCAGCAGCAGGCAGGTGCCTACGCAAGCCGACAACCGACGCCAGGGGAACCATCCGAAGAGGAGTGCCAAAAAGGTCACGTAATCTTAACTTGTACAATAACTGTAACTTCATATACCCGCTACCTTGAGTTGTAATTACGAGATCAGGGGGCCTACCACCACCGTTTACGAAACAGTCTTATTGCAGGAGCGTTTTGTTTGACATTTCAAGTAATCTTGCTTATATTCGTACCACAACCGTACATTATACATATAAAGTATTCTTGTTTAGCCTTTTTGTGACGTCACTTCCATTTTAGTTCATTCAATTGGTACCATGATGAGATTTTTTAACAATATTGTTTTTAGTAATATTGTTTTTATGTCAAAATTAGCCATCTTATTAAAGCTCCTCGAAGGCGACGGATTTATTATTGTTTTGCAAAATACTATTGAATAAACCATTTTCATAACCCAAGAAGCAAGGCAACCATATTTATTCATACAAACTTATAGAATAAATGCTTTAGCTAACGATTATACTATCTTTTTTCGTGTTCGACGGATACTCCCGTATAACCAGCGAGTAGGTTATTTCGGACTCAAACCAACTAAAGTCGCACGCGGTTTCATCGAAGTAGAGCAATAAGGCATTCCATCACTCCGATGGAGTCATCTTCCTCATATCCGGCTTTTAGATAGCCCCCTCGTACCCCGAGGAATGCTTATAAATACAAGTATAATTTTTATGAAAGATATCAAGTGATTTTTAGATATTTATCAAACAAATACAAATTTAAAAATAAAGTTAACCTACCCTAATACATATTTTACTTCAAAGCAAAACTCTTTTAAATATACTCTTTTAAAAAAACTTTTTAAAAAGAAATCAATAAACAAAACACATTCGGTATAGGGCTTGACTCTAAAGAGATTTACCTCCGGTTTTAATAAACCGTCAGAATGCCTCCGGCTATTCTCCGGTAAAAGCTGAAATTATATTCAAAAGTTTAAAAATGGTCATATTCGTGAAGCGAATCCCGGACTTCTTGGTGAAAGCTTCGGAAGCGACCGGGACTAACGCAAGGATGATGATGATGATTTGTGAACATTTTAATTTAGTATTTAGGACATTGAGTTATCATCCATAACATAATCACCTTACTAAAAATAAGAAGAATGTAAGGAAAATATAAAGAACACTATTTAACTTTACGTAAAATCTCCGGCGGTTCTCCGATTTATCGTCTACGGGTCACAGCCCTAACGTGAATGATTTATAGCAGGGAATAGACAAAGATTATAAATAGTTCATTCATTTTCGACAGTTGGCAGGAATGAAGTAATACTGTATTGTACGCTCATGGTACGAATATGAGTAAGGTTGTTTTCAAGATTGCAACAAGAAAAAGATGAGTGTGTGAGAAAGAGATGGAGCTATATCAATTGTATAGCGCCATCTCTTTCTAACAGAAAATTATGTAATTCGTAAAACGTTTTTGAAGAAATACTTACCTTTTTTAAATAACTGGCAGAATATTAAGTCAAAAACCATGAATATTCAAAAAAGAAAAAAATATCAATGAGCAATCAAACAGGGCCGTAGTGAGTATATAACTAGAAATTCAAACAGGGCCGGTGCAAGGGACCTTCTAGCTTCTTGATGATAATTTTAGAAGAACCGGATGGGTCTTCTAAAATTTCATATTCATTTCATGAAATGGCTGGCGCTAGCTCAACCGCGCAACGAAAAAGATGACGGTCCACCCGAAGTCGGTCCCGGTTGCCATACAAACATCTATGGCAGTCGTTACGGGTAGTTGGAGCCCTCAAAAGTCCAACCAGCCTAACTTGGAACTTCGATATCGCCATTGGCCATTAGACCATTGGTTGTGGAGGTCAGATGGCAGTCGCTTCACGGAAAATATCGAAGTTCAGCCGCATCACAGTTAGACTGGAAAGCCGACCCCAACTGAGTTGGGAAAAAGGTTCAGGGAATGATGACTTGATGCCATTCGAGACTTTAAGTAAAGGCTCTCTGGTCACGATTAGATAGATAGTTAAAGTTCTTTAGTTCATGGCATTCAAAGTGTCCGAAAATCAAAAAGCCCCACATTATTTTTTAGACAGCAGTAGAATTTTTCATTATTTAATAATTTATCCACCTCTGCCTGCCCCTCCAAGGATATAGGCGTGAGTTTATGTTATGTTATTAATTTATTTGTTGTTGAATTCATTATTCTGAGGACAATTTGTGTGATTTTTTTTTAAAGTCTATGCATATATATATGTATAATTATAATATGTGCACGGGGACGAAGTCAGGGCGCGCAGCTAGTTTGTATATTATTATAACAATCGTTGCTATGGAAACGGACATCATAGACATGCGCACTCTGTCTCTGTCACATACATCACATTCTGTCTTTCATTGATTTTTGTCTTTTAGATAGGGAGATAATAGCTTGGATTTTATTAAATGAGGCTGATAGATTTCTTGCTAAGCGGTAATCGAACCCGCTTCCGAATGCTTTATCGCTACGCCACAGCAGTCACCAAAATAAATAATGATAATAACCCCCTCATGGTTTTCATACACAATCTAGATTTGATTTTTTTCATTTAAAATAGGGACAATAAAAACAATCAGGTTTAATTGATTAAATTCTATTATTACATAAACCAAATAGGTACTTTTATTTCACAAGTGATTTTCGATGCACGAGTATAAAAAGTGATTATAATCTTAAAATAAACTTTTATGTAGCCAAACACTATGGGAGAGGGATGATATTTGTTCAATTGAATTGTCTTATGGCTTTAATTGGACTCCTACTTGTCCGATAACATCTTCGAATCAGTTGCATGAATTTATAATCCAATCAATGGCAATCAACATCTAGAACATAAAATTTGATGTTACATACATAGTTAATACAAGTGAGTGGCCTTAACAGAAACTATATAATTACACCTATATTGCATTTACCTAGGTCTCTACAAATGTCTGTTGAGAAATGGTCCCTAGCCGGAGGCTTTAATTCATCACACTGGATATAAACCAATGTCTTTGCGATTAGGTAGTACCATCAATTAATACATTCCGCATTATTTCCTCCAACATAAAGGGTTCACATTGCTCACGTAACTGCGGCGCTGTTTTCATAAATGGACGTTATGAGTTTCTGAACACCAAATATTTCGTATACAATCGCCATCTAAACAGTAGAAATTTGTAGGTACTAATCATTAGATAGTTTATAATTATTTATTCTATGAGTTCACATAATTAAACACGGTGCCTACACTTACTTTTTAGGACAAGATAATGATTTATTGAGACGTATTTTCCATAAAAACTATGTACGGCTTCTTGTTATTTTTACTGATTTTTGATTGACGTTTATCTATCAAATTGAATGAACAATATGAAGGTGACGTCACAAAACTGCCGAGTCAAGAATGTGGTTTGCAATCTTGTTTTAAAGAGATGATGGTACCAAAACATGAAGTAAGGTTGAAACAATACTGCTTTAAGAGATGGTGGTAAGGCCCCAGCTGTGTGCTACGAGGGAGGCGCATAAGCATCTTATATTGTATTTACATTTCTATATCTCTGTGCCTGTGACCATTCTACTTTATGTATAACTGTGTATCCTACTGAATATATGCATGTATAAAATCTTAGTGTTGTTTCATTAAGGGTATCTGGAGCACGCACCCACTATCTCCACTCTGAAAGAAAAGGCGCCCAAGAGTCTCTGTCGTAAGCTCTTGCCTGGGTTAGCCGGTGGAGTAGCTGGGGAATTTCCCAGGTTACAATTGGTGTAACAATAGTGTACACCAATTATAAACTTTTTATATACAAAAAGTTTATAATTGGTGTACACTATTGTACACACCGGCCTCGCTAAAAGTCATAGAAAATTGATAAAAGATCATTACAGTACTTAACGTTCATTCCTCATAATATTCGGTTCTCCCAGCATCCATTAACAAATTTCCACTAAAGGTATATTGCGAATAAATGAAATGGGTTGATATTTCACTTGAAACCCTTCCAACAAAGTCGCGGCTATAGTTCTCTTATTCTGTTATCATCCTGGTTATGAAATTCTCGTAGGCAGGTATAATTTAATGGCTGTTAGTATTGACAAAATCTGTTTCGAAAATGTATGTCAACTACTTGTTAGTAGGTTAAGATGCTAGCAGGAATTCATAGGATTTCGTATTAGATACAGTTCCGGAGATTTCAGTTACAAGTTTAAATACGAACTGTTATAATGACGCATATCTTGACGTCAACGTGGGCGTGAAGATTACCTCTACAATGGGGTTACGTTTTGCACTAGATACTTTAATAATGCTGTTCCCACTTCGTCCGTTATTCTATATTCAATTTTGAAATCTACCTGCTCAAATAGAACAGTCTTTACGATCATTATATTCCACTGAACCAAAGATGGATGATACAATATTTAGGATACACACTTTAGGAATAATAATTTACCACCAAGTTGGTTAGATATTTATTTCACATACACAAAAGTCCCACGGATACCTCTCACCGGAGCCGTTGAGAGAGGTTATGTCGGACTCGAACCGACTAAAACGAAAGTGTGGGTAAGATGTGCAGTAATTCGAGTGACTTAGTTCATTTCCTGCGTCTTGTGTACTATAAGGTACACCTTTAGTTGTAATTTGTGAAATTAAAAACGTTTCATGTCAAGGAAAAAATGAAAGGTTCAACTATTTATGTCGGTAAGTAAGATTTACGCAAGTCAGAAACTACAATTAGATACCATTAGTGAAACGGTCGCATTGCAATAGGTAGCTAGTAAATACACGTCAATAAAAACTGATAAATAGTTGCAATTTTTCGCTGGTTCAGTAGCTATGTTTAAGGCCAACAATGTTTTGTCGAAATTGCGATTGACAGCTATGAATAGAATAACAAATATTGCAAGTACGGTAGGTGTTAGAGGTCCCTAACTACTGAACCAATTCCTAACACCAGCTATTTAGAGATTGGGCGCTTGACGGATTCTTTTCAACAAATTGCATAGGTACTACAAAACAGCTTAGGTATTTCATATATACAAAAGCATTTTAAAAGCAAAGTATGCTGACTGTTATGGAATAAGTTAAATTTATTTTTTAGATAAGCAAAAGTAAATGCTTCGATGGGATTTGAACCCGCAATCTTTCCCTTACAAGGGAACTCTCTGACCGCTAAGCCACGAAGCTCGTCTCAATCATTCGGAATTCGGAACCCCCCTCGGCATCCCGTCGAAGCATTCACTTATTCTTATCTAAAAAATAAATTTAACTTATTCCGTAATTCGTAGTAGATAATGTGAATATGTTATATTATATGTTTATTTTTTCTTGCTCCTAAATTTGATGGCTTTTCAATTTCCAAATTTCCATTTCCATTCTATTCAATTTCCAAACTACATACCTAAAGTACATATCTAAGTAAATATATTCACATATTTATGCCTTTTAAGACTCTGGGTAACAACGAAGTTAATGTGCCTATCAGGCCCTGAAGTATGTGCCGCTCTTACATTTCTAAAAACTTTGCCAACCAACTGACAGATTCAACGAAGCTGCGCTTAGTGCGGGTGAGTTCATCAGCTTAGCCTCACCTGGCCTTGACCTGCACCTTGAATTCCTGATAAAACCACTTGAGTGCCCCTTTAAAACTGACCCTGCGTACCTACATATTCAACTCAAAACCTTACGCCATATTCCATAGGATTAACTCCTGTGGAAGCAATATCAGAATTATTTGTTTCTCGTCGATCAAATACAATAATACAAAACTAAATTATGAACTAGAAACTATTATTTTCTAAAATAACTAAAATAACATTTATTAGACTAATTAAAAACCGCGATAGCCCAGTGATATGAGTAATGGTAGACTGCTGAGACGAGGTCTCGGGTTCGATCCCAGGTCACACACCTATGACTTTTCGATGCTTTTCGAAGTTATGTGTGTATTAATCGCAGGTTTACAAATGTCCGGTTAATGGCAATAGGCTCACCACCTACTCATTGGGACCTAGAAACATAAACTGGCGAAATGTGGGTGCTAGCACCTCTGCCTACCCCTTCGGGGATATAGGCGTGATTTAATGTTATGTTATGTTTAGAGTAATTAAATATGAACTTAAACATTTACAAGATTAAAAAAGGGTTAAAGGGGGGGGGGGGGGATAAAACATTCAGGGGTCTAAAATTTTTTCCCTATCGATGTCCATTGTTAACGTTGTCAATAGGCTATCGGCATTGTCACGTTGGATAGCGATGTCAACCCTTTGTGCAATAAAGAGGTGAGCCTGTTGATCACGCGAAATGTTGACCAGTCGCTTTGCAATTTTTTTATAAATCGACCATGCGCTCGGGACCCATGAACCCAGCGTTTCAACCCCAAATGTCGCGTCAGCACAACTCTAGCTTGTGTCGGACGCACCAATGGCTCGAATATATTTTTGCCTTTACCAATACACATTTGTTTATCATTATAGCTATTATAATAACAACTAGATTTAAATAGAGGATATCATTAACATTTAAGCACAGAGATTAATTTCCAAGTACGTCATCTTTGACCCATTAAGCTGGTTGTTCCGGTCAGGTTGGTGAGTGTCAGGTTGCGCAGAGTGGTGCCCAGTTGCTCTCAGTTTCTCATGTGTCCGGATTGCTAGCATGGAACCAAACACGCGTGAACAAGGCCACTGGGCTACTATTCTCATTTTACAATAAAATTTCCATCGTTGTTACGGTACAGAAATGATATTAATATACACCAGGGGTCCTAAGTTACCATCTAGGTCGGTGAGCAAAATGACAGCGAGGCACAATTAAGTATTTCGTTTGCATTCCAATACTCAAATTGCTATTGAAGTTGAAACATTTAACGTATCAGTGTGAAGGTTAGTTGATTGAGATTTGAACCGATTTGAAAGCGCTCTTTTCTTTGCTACCATCGTATCACTTGGATCGCGTAATTTTGGTTCTGAACTAATAGGTATGTCTATCTATACTCCATTTGTTTTGGTACTTAAATAAAGGTAAACAATCTTGTGGCAACTTTTTATAAAACACGTGTTAAACGAATAAACTAGACTAACTAACTAGTGGTTCGATACAGGTTAACGGTTTTTAGCCTTCAGAATGCGTACTAATGCGTTGCGAATGAGTTTTTAAACAAAACATATGAAAAAGACACACTAAGATTGTTTAGGTTTTTTAGTATGTACCTAAACAAATGGCCTATAATGTTTACATGCATGAGTTGTCTACCGAAACTGTGCTCTATACCTGCAGTAAATACGCGTTTTTGGACTGACGATAGCACGGAGTGCAACAGTGATGTTACGAGCTGGAGTCAACCAATCATATGGTGCCGATGGGTATACCTTTCTTCGGGTTCATCCTCGGTTATTATACAAAATAGTTTTGATGTTTTAGATCCTTTAGAATTGCCGAGCCCCTTTATTCGAAACTCTCTAATAACTTAGTAAAGAAAGAATGGAATACAATATTTAAAAAATATTGTATCTAGTTTTTTCAACATCGTAAAAATACTAGGTACTACTTTATCGGACCAAGCATCCCGGATTTGTTGATTTCTAACCGAATTCAAAAAAGAGGAGATTGGTTCTCAATTTGTCGGCATTTTTTAAATCTAGTGTCATGTCGTTATTGCCTTAATTTATGTATCTAAAAGTCATTAACAAGATTTAAAGCCAAGAGGAAGGAGCGTTAACTGGTTTCAATTATTATAGGTAACCGCAGTGCAATTGCACCGACACCTACGATTATAAATTTGTTTAGAAACTGTTCGTGACAGAACATTTAAACAACTGCTTATACTCGACAAGTTCATAAGGTGTAATTTTCTCCGAGGTTATGTAATAGTGAGTCATGGCCCGAAATTATAGTGCGGTCCAATTGGATTGGCAGTTGTTTGTTTGTACGTTGACGTGGTGGGGTTGGCGTTTGAATGAGTCGGGTTAGGAGCGTGGTGAGGCAAGCCCGTCATGGTTAGCCGGCGACGCGTGACGCCCGCGTCCGGTCTGGTCCCTCGGAAGCATTAAACGTGCCCTACCCTACTGCAATGCACAAAGGGAAACAATTGACAGAAACACTACCATGGGTTGGAATTGCTACTTAAAAAGTAGAGAATTTTAGTCTGGAATCGTACATGTTTCGTGTTTCCGTATTAAACACTTTCTCTGCCTGATAATAGTTTATATCATTATTTAGAACCTGGTATTGTATTTGCTAACTTTTTGTAATGGTAGGACTCGTACGTCCTACTAAACATTTTTTTTGTAGAACTAGGACTTGCTAAACCTCATGAACTCATGACATAACCATGTAAAGCAATATACTAAATATATTAAAGCAGACAGACGCTGTGGCGTGATGGTAGAGAACGCGACCGATTCACAGTCGGCGTGGGTTCGATCCTCGCTCAGTGCAACTATTTGTATTGATGAATATATGGATATTTTCATTGGTCTAGTCATCACGCGAAAGCCATTAGTCCCGTTGCTATACGAACATCTACGGCAGTTGTTACTAGTTATTGAAGCTCTAAGGAGATCAAGAATTGAAGTAATCAAGTAGTGAAGATCAAGTAATGGGTAGTGGAGGTCATGGCAGTCGCTTCACGCAAAATATCCGAAGTTATACCAGTAGCATAGTCCGCAGTTAAACCGATAAAAGCTGACCCCAGACTACGAGATGAATGCTTCAAGCGAGACTGGGTTTAACGCTAGGATAAAAAAGAAGTTTTATTAAAGATGCAAGATGCTCATGTGCATTAAACAATGGCACTTGTTGCAGAGAACACAAAGATGTGGCCTTGACGTCGCTGACTGGAAGTTGATGTTTCAAGTACAAAAACAAAATAGGTACCCACAGATACACATAAATGAAAATGTTATTTGATCATGTCATTGCTTACATTTCTCAATGTGAAAGTATTTTTTTGCTGATAATAGTAAGTATAGAAAGAATTAAGCTATCTTCTTGGACCAGGCGTCACCTATTTATTTATATTGAGACTGCAATGTTTTAACAATAAGTATATTGATGTAATAGGGCAATCATGCAAATAAAAAAGTATTCCTAAAAATACGATTAAGAATTTTTTGTTGGATTATGATCATTTTTATTTGCCTTATATTTACTTGAATTAATCTGACAGTAGAAGTGTCATCAAAATCGTTACAGTAGTTTTCATGATTATAGACATTAAAATAAGTGTGACGGCCTAGGTTATTTATACGATGTACGCGCGAATTACGAAAGAGTCAAATCGCAAAACCTTGACCAATTTCTAGTGTATTAAAATAATGAAATAACATCTTTTAAATAAAAATTTGCACTGAAAAGCACCTATTTAAATATATTAAAAAGCAAATTATTATGTTCATAGAAATTATTAAGTGGTTCTTTTTTATACCTAGTCGATTTTTGCAAAATATTACTGTAATTTTAATTTTTTTCAAGACTGGCAGCATTGCCACATTTCTGACTGTTAACTATACCGGATGATTTTATAGTCATTCCGAAAAAAAAAGATTTTTGTCATAGTTTGGAAAGCAAAGTCATCTGAAAGTAGTAATTAAGCGCAAATAAAACTACACGTCTCATATATTCTTCTTCAGTAGTATCCAATAATTCCATGTAAGGTTTTTTTTTGGTCAGTTAAAGCTTCCAGACGATTTTGTTAATAGGTAGTTATATTTTTCCAAAATGACTACATGATCATTGTGTATACCTATTCAATCATATGCCATCACTTGTATTTTAAAAATTAAAAAGAAACATAATAACTTCACTTTATGTATAAAAAACTCAACCGTGCCTGCGTCAGAACTTCATCCGTCAATCAGCTAACTAGTTCAGAAAAAAACACCTAGAACTTGGGAAAGGAGAAAGACATAGGTTTACTTTATAGCGCGGAAAAAGGTGTTTTAAATATTTGATGAGTGTACGTCATTTTTGTAGATAACCTGATAAAATTTGGTACTTAGATAGATTAGAACTTGGGTAAGGACATATTGGTAGCTATAATCGACATTCACGCGGGCGGAGCCGCTGTCCACAGCTAGTGTTGAAATAATAATAGTAGAATAGTACGTATATAAATATTATTTATACTTATTACTTTCTTTATATCCTGTTAAAAATGATGTCGGTATTGTGTAATTCCTTTTTTTTCATGCAAATGTTTCCTTTATCCGCTAAACTACATAAGCCTTTTCGAATATCAGATTGTACTCGTAAGACGCATGGAAGCAATTAAATATATTTGTATAATAAAATGCATTATTATGTACATGATTTCTGTTTCCGCAGTATTATGAAACACTTACAGCCGATAGATAATATTTAACCAAAACTGTAGGTATTAACGTCTTAAAGTATGCGATAGATTCTGCGTTAAGTACAATGATGGATATATAAATTGTATAAACCATGGTAAGTAGGCATGGGACCGACTGAGATTATTATCTTCAAGATATTAGTGCCGTCTGTCGTACCAGAAAAATAAACCCAGGCGTACAAAGAGGCTGGTTGTGCCGCCTACGCCTGATGTCTTAGGTTTGTAGAAGCCATCATGGTATGCACTATATACTCTTCAATTTAATCTTCATTTAATTTAACCAAATCAAACGCACGCTGTCTCGCTTCCGGCAACTAAAGACCTAACCTTTATTTGCCGGAGGTGAGATAGTAGCCATATCGCGAGGGCTATACGGGATCACCGTGGTCCCTACAGCCGAAGGAGGTCATCTCAAAGAGATGGCCCCGGGTCTGCCGGACTGCGAGAGATGTCTTATATAATCTCACCTCGGGCAATCAATCAATGGGTATTATAGACGGCGTGCGTTTTAGTCGGTTCAAGTCCGACATAATCACCTCCATCGACTTTGGTGGAGGCGAGGCGATATCCGTGGGGACTGTGCGCACGGAAAAATAAATAAAAAGTCTTACACTTTAGGCCCGTATTTTGCTTTTCATGATGATAAATCTATATCTAACAGTAGAATAGTTGATTGCAATTTGCAAGCATCCGTGAAATGACGTCAACGATAAAATGCGACGTCCACTCAAACTAGGTGAATGACAGATGCCAAATTCGTTACGTATATAATAGGTATCTCAAAATTAATGAACGCGTGCTACTTTCTTCATGGCGTGTGAAAAAATGTAAATATAAGTGCGCACTAACGATTTCGCTTTTGTGTCAGTGATTCAGGTGGTCAAGAAAGAGTCACGGTTGAGAAATTTTTGTGATAATATCTTCTGTTGCAAGAGTAAAAATACACCAACGGAAAGGACTTGTTCTGTCTGATATACACATTATTACCTAACTTGAACTGGAGATATATGAAAACAGGATAAATATTCTTCTGTTAGTAACCAGACGGAGTTAGTGGAGTTTTTGCACAGGACTTGTTACTGCTTCTTATCGTATTCGTAAAATTATACAATACGAGAACAGTAGTTACAGCAAAATGCTTGAATACTTCAAAGGGTTTATCAACCCGCATAACTCAACATGATAGTACTTACATAAGTATTTAATGTAACAGGACAGGGCCCCGATAAAAAAACACAAACAAACACACAGTCAATACCGCCCGCGGGCCTAGGTGCGGACCAAGTAGCAACGGCGGCAGTTACTCTTTTCACTAGAAGAGAGGATTAATAAAATTAACTTTGAAATCACCCGATGCCCGCGGCTTTCCGTGAATTTCGTGGATTTTGGTCGTATCTGTGATCCTATTTTACCAATTACAATCAGATGTCGATGTTTTTTAAATATGATGGCCAGAACCTAATAAGTTTTCTCGCAACATAAACAGACAAGTATTCTAATATAATTTAACGGTGTACCATTAACCAAATCTAGTTTAGATTTAGTGTTATTTCTATTGATACAAATTCAGTTCAATGGTCGGTCAGTCCTTGCAATAGTTACAGGAACATAATCATATTTCAGTAAAATTTACCTATATCGTATTTTTTATTCAAACAGTGTCTGCTACTTGACTGTTTCTGGCTTATGCGATGAGTCTTACATAAGGTATAAGGATGTTAACACACGAGTCTAGTTTCCAGTCACAAATAAGATATAATAATATAATATAGGAGGTAGTTTTAAAGATTGTGTTATTTTTTAACGAAACTGTATTGTTCGATTTGAAGTTTTTATAACATCGTTAAAGTGTATAATCAGACTCCCAGTAATATTTTATTTGTCTTTATTTTGATTAATTTAATTATTGTCACTAGAAACTCTTTTACAATACATTTCGTATAAATAATAATAAGCGTTAGCAAGTGGTTTGTATAACACAAAAACCAATTGGGAAAATCTTTAATTCGGCTGTGATTCACGTCACATACTCACAAGTAGTGGAGAAGCCGGAGAATCCTTCTCTACATAACATATTAACGTAGCAATGCTTTGTGACATTTCTGAGTCTATGACATTATAATGAATAAAAAAAAGACGTAACCACCGGATATGTTACACATGACATAGGTAGCTGAACTAAACGGCGTATCAAATATTATTAGCCCTTCTACATCACTAAAAAATGTAGATCTACCTTATGTCAACATAATTGAGGATTGGCAAGGAAAGGACTTAGTGACTGAGGCCATGATTTCTCGCCGAAGTTTTAGTTATTAAACATCGTATGACGTCATGTCTCTTTCTCTGAAACAATTCCAGTCAATGTTGGTGTGACTGTCACAGGTTGTTACTGCGTTACTAGCAATCTGGCAGTGGCAACAGACCCTCCGGAAAGTCGGAAATGTATATTAGGCCCTAATGTTAGTACGGGCGCGTGTGACACTGTCATGCGCATCACGCACGACGCGCCTCAGTCGTGCGTGCATGTGCTTTAAATGTTTATATTAGATCCGGTAGGTACATTGGGTTAAATATTAATTATTGTACTCATGAAAAAGAAATAGGTAAAATCGATACCTAATATGTTTTCAATTTAGTAAGGTAGGTATTATATAGAAAACACCTATGGATTTCATAACCAAGTTACAATTTTAATAAATTTTGAGCAGGTGAGCTGGACAGAACAGACAACCATCGGTCTAGCATAGAATCTTAAAAGAGGTCAATAAAAGAACGACTGTCAAACTACCAATTTTATTATATTATATTATATTAGCAATAGAAAGCATTATTGCAGTTGGCAGTATGAAAGCCGTTCAATTATTGCTATTTTTAGGAGTTCATATGTGCTACAATATGGAGTTTTTCAAGAAGGGCATTAGAAGGTTCTACAGGATCGGTAGCACGAGTGTAAGGTCTCTGGTGTTGCAAACATTCTTAAGCCACGGTCCATCACGGCCCATCGATCCGTGTGCAAGTGGTATAAAAAATAGGTGCAAATGGTCATTTTTATAACATTTAGGGCAATGAACAACAATTCATATGGCCATGAATTGTTGACTTTTTCTTCCAAATCAGATTAGAAGGTTCACCGAAACTCAAATGAATGAATTGTACATAACACGAGACGCCGCTCACCGCCGCCGCCCGCGCCGCCGTGTATGTACCTACATTTATTTTAGCTACTATGAGCAAATTACGTATAGTATTATTATGCATTATTTATTTGTTCGCAGTAATGCCACTTTTCAACTGCCAGTATTGTTTGTTTAAGACGGGTTTTTAAACATTTTTATATCGTCTGTAAAGTTTGGCTTGAGAGAATTCAAAATATTATTATTATGATTTGGTCCAGTGAGATTGGAATTTAGCACTAATGAAACTGATTGCAGACTAGTTTAGTTAGCTACATTTTTATTTTTCTCCTCCAAGCTGAGATGGAGATAATATCCGGGACCCATAAGTGATTTTAAATAGAATGATTTGTCATGGCAAACGCATCAACCTGTAAAAGATTACATTAAACAAAAGAAATATAACAAATATTTTTAAATTTTCTTGCTTTTTATTCAGTCCATCAATTTGTATGGTTCTTAATTACGTATATGAAGGTTTCAATTATAATTCGATTTTTAATAACTGCGGGTTAGTACATTACATTTAAGAGCCATGGCTATCCATTATCCTGTCTATATAGTCTTTAAACAGTTTGGTCACCCAATGTCCTTGGCAATATTTGTACTGATTTACCATAACTCTATTTATGATAACTATAGGTATCTGGTTTGTGTACTGGCGACTTTGAACAGATTATTAGTGTATTATAGGTCAGCCAAGCCTCGTTATGTTCCCTAACTTACTCTACATACACCCTGGGTCTCTGATTACTCTGAATGCTTCAACCGTGACTTTGACCTTTTTAGTACCGTAACTAATATGGTCTACACATAATAATACTTAAATATAAGTATGTAACATCCTACCCTCATAGGTCAAATCAATAATATTACGTAACAAATGTTTCGATCCGAGTCAAACCTGTCGATATTCGCGTCTATCCATGTCCAAGAGATAGGAATCCTTGAAGGTAATCCGTCTTTAACCATGATCACCACACTCCATAATTATTCATCATGATACTGAATATTTTATTATGTTTGTATTTTTACAACCCGCGACCATCATTTATATCATTATATAATCTCATAGTGGACGTGTCTGTACATTGGAGAGATTTAAAAAGAATCTAGGGCTACGTTATATGAACGATACTAAAACTGAACACGAATTTTTTCTGTATTTTTGTATATTATTTAGTCTTCATTTATTTGTCTGCAGTGGATGCAAATACTACTGAATTATTTTTTAAGGTCTAGGTCACTAGGTCAGACTTAAAATAATACGATTGTTTAAGCGCAATCGGTTAAATAGAACTGAGATATGAACAAATCGCGCTTTTAAACATCCTGGGGCCAGCGACTAGTATCAAAATATCGCGATAGAATCCGTAACAAGTGGTTTCACATCTTTTATTTTTGTTACGAGAACAAAACTGATTGTTTGTTTTTATTGTTCAAAGAGCATTGACATGCCTATATTATCTCAGGATTGCATTGCACTTATGTAAATAATGAAGTACTGTTATTCTGTGTTACCATAATGATTTCAAGTACAGCCAGTTACAGTTCTTATTTAGATGCAAATAAATGGAATGCGTTTATCTCCACATTTGCACACATCATATTTGTATTTACTAGTTATCTCATATACCTAGTTTCATTTTTTATTCGCGTACACAATACATATAAATTGGATGAAAATGCTAATTTATTTATTCAACTCGAATTTTTTAATAAATTAACCTGATGTTTGTTCACAGACTTTTATACGAGTACCTATTCTATCTGTAAGCGTAGGTATACTGGCTTTTGGAATTCCCTTTTTTATCACCCTTCTTTTATATCATGAACTAGTAGTTAAAACACTAAATACGGTTATACCTATATTGACGTCATAATTAGATTTTTCTGGTCTACAATTTTGTGACGCAGGCCAAATTCTATTAATCTTTTGCTTTTCCATAAATAAAGATGAGAGTCAAATTAGTTGGTGTAATGATTGCAGTAATGTACCCATTGTATTTTATTATTATTATTATTGCAGTAATGCACAGTTTTAATCATGAACACTGTACTTAACTGAGGGTAATTAAAAAAGAGTGACCATGTGTAGGTATTTCAAGTTTCCCTTATCAGTGGATACCTATATTAGCGTTATGAATCTGCCAGTATTTAAATAAATAATTTCTGGGTTACATATCGTTTAAGTTGGTGTTATCCCTTCTTGAAAATATCTTTATTTCGGTATCTACTCGTACTACTGCTACAGTTCTGTTACTCTCATTGGTGACTGCTTCATTAGAAGGTCTGCAATGAAATTTTGGCTTGGCATTCATTTCAACAGAAAAAACAACACGCATGTTTACCCTTTAAATTAAATTTGTAAATAAGTTTTTATTTCACTGCTCAGTGCTTTTTTGGTTTTCGGGGTCGGTCTAATATTTTTATTAAAATTGAACCAACAAATTTTACAAAAGAAATTTTTACTACGTTTCTAATTTTCGATATTGATTCAATTGCTTTCACCCCACTAGTCTCTATCATCAAATAATCATTATAAGAATCAACGATATAATGGGCAACATCATTTATTCGCTGGGCACCATTGTGTTCTACCAGTCACGACTATAATACATTGTGTATTCAATCACCGTACTAAGCTCACTGACACAGACAAGTCAAGTTGTAAAATTCGACGTTAACGATAAAATCGTGGATAAACGCGGCATACCATGTTGTTTAATAATATATTCACCCTTCGAAATATTGGAAAGATAAAAGATCTCATCGCCATATTTGCTAAATAAATACAATTTTCTATATTATGTTTGCTTTAGGTGTATTTTAAAGAATTGCTCAGCTATCTTATACTGATTGCAACACTTAGGTTTTATAACCTAATTTGAATGAAAATGTCGTTAGTACATACTACATACTTCTATCAAATTGTGATAAGCTTCTCCCAAAAATCTATGGCTTCAAACTAATCTAATAGAAATTGGTTTTCGATATTGGCTACACATTCTGACCTGAGTCAGAATTATAATCGAACACTAACGGTGACAATGTTTGTGCGGTTTATCAAAATAACATAAGTTGTGCAATTATAAAATCTGTGACACGGATTGTAACATTGAAGCACAACCGCTAAGGTCCCACCATTACCAATATCGTCGTAAATACAAAAAGAATGTATGTAGGTACATCTCTCATTGTGATAGCATGGGACATTCACACGGCAAATGTTTATTGTGATTGGTTTTTATACTTCTGGTTTCTGAGTATAACCTCCGTGTACTTCTATCAGGTTAATGACTTACTGGTTGGGAATGGTATCCTTATTATACCTTGGACGCCGAGTTACATCACGTATCAGGTATGTTCTGTTTGGATTATATCTGTGGGACCAACCAAATCCGAGACGAAAGATTAGCCATAGCTTCCTCCGTTGGTCGGCAGGTGTTAGGTGTCCAAGTTAGCAGGTGAAGTTAGCCAGGGCGACCTCTAACTCCCAATTACTAACACTCCTATCATATATCCTAAAAGTATGAAAGGTAGGTATAGAATGAAAGTGCGAAAGGCAAGAGAGCGAGAACTGGTATGGTACTTACGAGTACAAGAATGAAAGCGCGAATCAAAATAGTCCAGACAGGGAACACCTAGCCTACAATAGTCAAAACCCCGAGAAAGTTCTTTTTAGAACAAAGATAGACGAGCTAGCTAGATATATGAGAAAAGAGATAGAATAGGCTTCTACAAAGTACACGGCACATTGTGGAAGGAGCTAGATTAAAAAAACTCAAGCCATTAAGGGTTTAAATGGAATATTAGTAACTTCGGCTATTAATAATAATATTAATATTTTTATATAATTAATACGAATATTATTCTAAAAAAGTTATTAAATTTATATTCTGAACAAATTCGTAGTTACTTTACCAATAGTACTTAAATTGGATATTTATTCTTATAGTAACTACACATCTAGTCTACACAAAACGGTAATAATTGAAATGTGTACAGCAGGCAATTCTATATCTGGCTTACGTATGCCGTAGAGCATGTAATCGATTTTATTCGGTGTTGCTAAACTTGTATACTATATTACGTTCTGTATTCATGTCAATTAGAGTCATTGTTACGATCAACTAAAAGATTATGACTACCGTTTTATATGAAAATATCGAACATATAATCAACTAAATGGTGGTCTTTTTAGGCTAACCAAAACCTTATCAAAGTTTAGTAGTGCTTCATTCGTACCGTAAAACAATGAAGTGTAAATACTTTTTGAGTACATTTTGAAATTATATGCATATTATAATAATTACCTAGCATATATGTAGTAAATTAGGTACCTACATATAATTTGTTCAATTAGGATCGGTTGCAATTACATTATATACTTTATTAAATTAAAGCACGTAAGTATAATTTATCTGATTCGTGTAGGGTATACAGGGTATATGTGTATCTATGGAATGCACGACACTGCCCTAAATGAGACAAAGGATCCATAGGTACAGCATTGTACCCGATGGCATTTCATAATTATTGATTACAATTGTACCTATGTTTGAACTACTAATCAATTCAGTTTGCGCGCGCAGTAGGCGCAGAAAAAGCTATAAATGGCTTTTTGAAATTTGTAAATTTATTGCTAAGTGCGTCATCACGCTCATCACAGATCGTTCAATATGTAAATAAACTCAGAATATTCATACTAGGGGTGACGAGGTCACGTGCCTATTGATTTTCACTCCTGTTTTCCCCTTCCACTGTCCAACTACGCACTTTATGATCTATACATAATGATAGAAAATAATTGTTAATAACGTTTTTATTTTTGATTGATTTTATATCTAGGTATTAATAGTTAAAGAAAATCCTTAGGCTCCACTTCTTAGTACATTCACCTTCTGCTAAATGTTTAATTCATTTTTAAGTGTAAAAACCTGTCCCTTATCACAGCATTACACTGTTTACTATACTTTAAATAAATATTCATGGAGCCACGGTCTGCCTGCGTTCGTTATAAGCAATTTGCGTACGTTTTTTTATCAGCTATTCCAACAGGTGGTTGTGAGTCATCCAGACCGGATCCAGACAATTTTATTCTGTATGAAGCGGGGGTCAACGGTGCGGAACACCTTAATATGTATTTATATCAAACGCCTTGGCATAAAAAGAATTTTACGGTACGTCAATTACGAGATACAAAGGGATTGTTTCACTCACACTATTTTATCGTGTCTTTCTGGTGCTATAATAAGACAGTAGATGAGAAACAAAAGATAAAATATTCGTATAGTGAGGGGTAACGAAAAGTCACTACCCATTTCATGCAAAGGTGTCTAACTCGTAAAAGGTGACAACCTGAAAACGCAGGTGAAATCATTGCGAGAAAAGAATTTCTCGAATAAAATCGGTTTGGCTGACGTGAAAACAATAATCCAAAAAGCCTCCTAATGGATCGCATATTGGAAGAGGCCTATGTCCAGTAATGGACTGCGTGTGGAGTGCGATAGGTTAATTGAATAAAAAAAAAGATAAAAGAATAGGGCCAGAGTTTGAGATAGCCATTGACGATACTTCCATTTGGATTGGAAGCATAAATTTCAATACGTTTGGAAATTCAGAGCTGGAAGACGTCCAATTCATTGGCATACATGTATCACATTCACGAAACGATTTTGAAAGACGTCCACTTCACTTGGATCATTGGGAATTATCGTCAATGGGACCTCGACTCAGGTTAAAGGTACACTCTCCTTCCGACGCAAAATTATGTATGTGCATTATCTCATCAGCATTTACGACCAGCTACACCGTGGAGTTACTAACGGCTTTTATCAGTATTATTACTGCTATTATTATATCAAAATAATAAATATTTATTTTCACCATCAAACCAATCGCGTGTCTGAGACAATGACTCTTTTGCTATTAAATTAACTTATTTATTAAGCTAATGGCTCTTATTTCCTGTAATTTCATTTAGGTATACTAAAATATTGCGATAGTAATTGAGCGACATAATATTTTAGTGGCCTTTTAGCGGATAAAGGAAACTGTTTAAAACAAAAAAATATACTAAGTACTTAATTTCTAACAGGAGATGAAGAAAAGATAAGTAATACAGCATAATAATAAACGCGGCATACGAATAATATTTTAACAGCATAATACCTACCTAATGTTAATAACGTCTGAAAATAAAACATAACATATTATTCGAAACACAATATGAAGTTAGTGATCCATTACTACCATTAAGTTACTCTGGGAAATACTATAGTCCAATGAAAAATGTTATACTAGGCTGATTTTCACGGGCCACATACCCTTGAGCAATGTATTTGTAATTGTATAAAAACATAGACACGGAAAGACGGCTCCAACTGATGAATTTGTAAGTAAAGTCTAACCAACGAAGGATAATAGAGAGTCTATTAAAGATGGTGGACGATATTAGTTGGTTAGAGTCCAACATAACCACCGGGGATTCCGGGGAAGTACTGTGACTACCGCTAGGAAGATTAAAATCATGCATTGCGTGATTGGTGTAAATAATTTTAAATATGTATATAAGTCAGCGTACCGAATAATTAAATAATCACGCATTGTTCGTTTAACATTCAAATAATCCATTCAAGTTCCTTATTCCTAGGGCACGTTTGTGTTTTTTTTTACTATCGCGATATGTGCAATATTATGACGCATTACCTTTAAAGCCAGGGTGAGTTACGATCTTATTCACCACGCTTGTAGAGAACCGTTGATCGATCGTTGATTAGCGAAGTTATTACAATATTGCTCACGATTTAACTTTTAAACTAATTGTTAACGGTCTCGTTAATCTCCATTGAAAATTTAATTAACAACTTTTAACACATGTAGAATTTTTGAACAAGTTATTGCCTAATTGAGTGTAATACGAGTACCCAGTCTAACTTATAAGTAGCAGAATATGCTTAAACCTTAATGATGTAAGTACCTTATTACGAAGTTTTAATTTAATTTATGAGCAAACGCAAATCTTCGCGAGGGAAACTGAGAGAAGAGTATTTTGATGCTTCATAACAGAGCTCTTACCAATTGTCTTCTTAGCATAATCTTGTGAGGGTTAAGATTTCAAAAAATTAACACTATAATAACCGCAACGTACAGTGGACAATGTAATATTACGGGATTCCACAAGATATGTGGCAATATCGCTAGTTCACGAAAAGAAGGAACATTTATTATCTATGTTCTTATATATTAATTTATTTGTGTCTGTGTACTGTCCTCTGTTACATACTACACTGTCCTCTGTTTCATGATCATGTTGGTAACTATTGAATTCCACAAAAAAGCCATGGATTACGCAAGTTATGTTGAGAAATTTACAATTTAAGTTTCACGCCACTTATATACATAAATTAATATTTTGGAATGGGGTACTTAACGCTATCTATCTAGATGTAAGCTAAGCATTATTTAGATCTAGATTGCGAATATCTTTTTTATAAATAAGTATAATATTGTTATGTACATACAAACATATAAATCAATACAAACAAAGTATTTACATATAGGTATTTGAACTTAGAATATCTAATTCGCGCCATTCCTCGACATAATTATAGTCGAACGCTCTATCCACGCCACGCCACTTCATGGCAAAATAAAAACTGGTTAAATCTGGGCTCTACAGGTGGTACTGCGGTCAAGGTCGAATCGGTAAGCAGGTCCCTACTTACCATGATTATATACAAAAACATGATTTATGAACTACTGCTCCGTTTTGTTACCTAACTTTAAAACAGTAGTTGGGCTTTAGATACTGTTGCTATGTGGCAAGTTTATAAAAATGAAATATTACAGTCTACAAACCATCAAATTAATCAATAAATACAGAATCACAACGTGAGTTACTATAACTAAACGGGTTTTATTTAGTATCTGCCCACAATAAGGCCAAGATCAAATTGAGTGACTAAATTCACACTAGCAAGCCAAGCCACTACAATGAACTACTGCGACACTGTTAAAGAAAAACGACGTGAAATTGACAAATTAATGTCAAGCTACGGTAAATTGTCAAAGAAATAGAAAATAGCTGATTACAGCTATGCTTCGCCAAGGTCGCTGTCCACTATCATTGTTTTGAGATATCGTAAGTTATTTTCGCCTAGTTATGCACGAACGATCGTCTCAATAGTCTGCAACATGTTTAAGGGTCAATGAACTGCGGTCATGTACCTAAACTTATTTTTCGTGAGATGAGTGGGCGGGTAGAATGGTTTTTGGCCTTTAACACATGCATGTGGTTATTGTAGGTTATAAAATACTAAGTTTATAAGGACCAACGGGATATTTACCATTTTTGTTTGAGTATGAGTTTACTCGATATATTGACCCCAAT
Organism: Pelosia muscerda; assembly: GCA_963691645.1. Lineage (NCBI taxonomy): Eukaryota > Metazoa > Arthropoda > Insecta > Lepidoptera > Erebidae > Pelosia > Pelosia muscerda. The sequence goes on along the minus strand of OY829098.1, from coordinate 16,353,462 downwards.
AAGAACTTGCTCAGTGATCTTCATTACATCCGTAAGCGACCGATGTTCAACATTAGGACCAAATTCAAGAAAAGTTTTACGTGTATTTTATCTTTGAGTTGAGGTATAACTTGTAATCAACCTATTTTTTACTTCCCGTGCATTGTTGTTCTAGAATTTCGATGAATTTTGTTGTTTAAAATAAACTTATCATCGGATTTATACAAAATGTATTCCTTCGTATCTCCTCAACAAAACTTAGTGACAACTCATTTTTTACATCGTATATTAGATTTTACTTTTTACTAAATTTTGTAAGCCTTTGATCATGCGCATGCCCGAATTCGGGACTTCTAAAGTGAGAAGTAATTTGGTTTTACATAGTTAAGTGGAAGAAAATTTGCTTAATAAAGAAAGTGAAATTCTTTAAAAACATTGTAATTAAACCCACTTCATATATTCCACCCACAAGGAATGAATGAAATGATCAAATTTAATTTCTGTGTCATTGTTAAATTATAAAAATTACTTTTTTCTGTTTGTATTCATAACAAAACATAGTAGTTATTTTGATTCACTATTAAGTAGCGTTATGATGACCTCGCAATATTTTTAATCAAATTAATCGTATTTGAAGAAAAGTAGTTCTATCCAGTACAAATTGAAAGGCAGACCGTTCGCGAACAACAGTAGCGGGATAACCTTGGCCGACAAATCAAATCTAAGTAATCTAACAGAACAGTCATTACAGGACCCTTCGATATTAACGGACGGGCTTTTAGGAATCACAAATAAGTAAATGTACCCACTGTTAATGTATTATAGACAGCCTATAGTCTGGCTGAGCCTCGGAGAGCACGTTAAGTCATCGGTCCCGGTTGTCATACGAACACCTATGGCAGTCGCACCCGCAAGGTATATTGATGGCGACCTAAAAAGTTTAACAACTAGCCTAACTGCAGAACTTCGATATAGCCAATAGTCTGTGCAGGCCATATAGTAGTCGCTTCACGAAAAAATATCGAAGTTCAGCTGCGATGCGACCGGAATTGACGCAAGGATGATGTTGATGATCCAGTTTTACTGTATTATCACAGAATACCCATATGTAGTTGCGAAAGCAATCACGCCATTGCATAATATACATACAGTGATGCAATTGAGATGAGTAGTAAGTACATAGGTATATTTTAAGAAGTATTTATGGAAACATTTTCATACTTATAATTTTCTACCATCGTGTAGTTTCTGTATTATTATTGCGGAAAATACACAGTACTTAGTCAGTTTACCTACATATTTAATATTTATAACTCAATATTGCAAATGCCTTACATTATGTACCTAGGTACAGACTAAATATTTTTATAACAGAGGGCGAATTTGGTTTCAAAATCTAAAAGACCTTCGAAGTGTCTACTTTCATCAAAATTCACCTTCGTTCCACTTTATGGATTTATTAGTGATATTTACTAAAGCAAAAAATTATTATCTATGAAAATCAACTCAGATCGGATATTTCATTACATATATTTTATTATACACTTGGTGTTCAGAAATTGCAATTCCCTCGGTATTGTGGGTGAAGGCGAGCGTGCGGCCCTATCTATGGTGCACCCCCTCCGGCCGCGTACGCAACTGTAGGTTCGTAACCAGTTACGGTAGAAGAAATATACTTTTTCATCTAGTGCACCAAGCTAATAATCTAAAATTGAAACCTTCTGGCACAGAATAAATAATAGCACTACTTTTGAGCTAATGGGACGTAATTATGATATGTATGACACAGAATCTGAAGCTCATGCAATTATTTATAAAGGCCGTGGTCGTCGACCTTGACCGTCGAAGTATGAAATTTATCAAGATCTTAATGCTCACACGCATACGCTTCTTTTAAAGAGTTCCGTATAAATTCGAACGTTAATCTTATTAAATCTTCTAGTAACAAATACTCACGGAAAAGGAATATCCTAAGTAAAATGGAGTAGAAAATTAAACTATGCTTGAATAATTTTAAAATGCTTTGAGGATTTATAAAATACCATAACCATTGTAGTTCAAAAACGAATACTCAAAATTCTGAAATTACCGTTTTCTGTGCATTACCGAAATAGGTGTGTGGTGCGCTTCCATTTATTTTTCTAACGTCGTGATATTATTAAAATTATCTAAATACTGCCCAAGTGTGAAATATGAATCTCATCCACTTCAAATCAAAGCAGCGATTTAAATAATACTAATTTAAAATTCCACGTCGAGTCTTGCTGTCGGTGTCGGTACAGTGCATACCTGAATGGGATTTATTCCAAGATCCTTTGCTAAACTTAGAATAACCGGAGTTTCGTACGTATTCAAGTTTCTTAATCCAATTATACTGTGTAGGAGCATTAACATTTATCTCGGTCATTCATTTCAATCACAGGCCTACTTAAGTTTAATTAGTAACATTTTAAAAATTTATGTTCGTCATGGGAATTTTGCCACAAAAATCGAAGTTGCTTAAATGGGTATTTCTTGAAAGAACATTTGGCTAAAACAATGATGACAAGGTTGTCCAATTATACCCAAAGTCTATCCAGTCTTTGCAGTAAAAGTATTTATTGTAAAATAAATCATTGTCTAACTAAATTGAAATTGACTTTTCATTATTTGAATTTGCCAAAGTAGGTCATAATGTAAACAAATTGAGTCTAAATTTATAACTTATTAGAATCCATATAAAATTTCAAATGACTTGCTGTAAATCATTTATGTTAACAACGTAACACAGATCGGGATAAATGCGATATTCGCTTGCGCTCCATGCATTAGCACTATGCGCTAAGAAGACATGACGTCATATTACTCTTTTCTACAGAGTTATATCCTGGGGCTGAAAAATTTGTTCTAAGAATATTACACTTTTACACGTCATTATATTGTTATAAACTGGTAATTTTTCGAGAGTAAAAAGTAGTAATCACCAACATGATATATAGCAAAACTAAGAGTGAGTTTTTGAAAGCATGCTTTTTGACTGAGCTCACAATAACGCCATATCATAAGAATTGACTAAAACCTCAAATCGAATTTTAGCCCTAATGTGTAAAATATTACTATTTAATAAAATTTGTGACTGTTAGGAAAAGATTTTTACTGTCGTAAGAGTAACCCAATCACCGTGGAAAAATGATAAGTAATCGATAAGATAAACGATTAGGTGTATCAGTTGTTACCTGGGAGATGTGAAGTGGATACTCCATTGACACCTACGTATTGTAATCGGTAAATATCCAGACGAATGGCCTCGCATTCTTGTTGCAGATAATATCTTAATCTTAAACACTACAGTGAAGTTTGCGTAGGTACATGGTTTCGCCGATACGGCAGCGCCTCAGATAATTTACTTGAATCTTTTCTCCTATTTTTGCAATACCTGGGGTACTAGTAGGTACTTTTGCCCATAGTTTTATTACGACAATCGGCCTAATTAACGTAGATCCTTAGATTAGACTCCGCTCCCACTAGACTCTGCTTAATATCATTATCAAGTTACCCGTTTAGGTCTTATGAGTGACCCAAGATCTAATGTGGGTCAAGATCAACAGTTGCCGCAGTTGCGAATGTACAGCCATACATAATTTTTATTGTTCATAATATCTCTCATCTATATGCTCACCGTCACAATTGGATTATTATTTAGCAACATTCATAGTAGATACTTATACCCAGCTTTGCAGCATTACAAGTGTGCAACTTGCCTAATGTCTGGGAAATACGTACTTTCGTACATATTCTCTAGGCATTTTGATATCATATTAGTTTTTACGAGCATTTTGTTGTCTCGGAAAGAGACTTCAGTGATCTTCCTAACAATCTTGCTTTATCTGCCTTGTTTCCCTACCTCTTGCCGACGATTGGTAGAACCTTCATGAAATCTAAGAATGATGAATGAGGCGCTGCTTCTTCGCTCACGTCTCCAAGTTCTGTTCAGCGGTTAACTCTACTGGACGTATTTACTCATCGTTTATTAGAAATAAACTATAAACCGATAGCAACAATTATAACACAAGAGGTGGTAAAATCAAACAGGATTTCCTATTATGGCACTCCACCATATTATACACATATATATTGAAGAAAACACTACTTTACTTGCGTCTGTGGGTAAATTAGAGTAGATAGAGAAAAGATGTATACATATAGACTCCTAATTTAATATCTTAGAAATGTCAAGATCTATAAGCCAATAAATTTCTCAGTTTGTAATGGAATTAAACAGTACACTGTCGTCAGAGTTACCACCCTTAATTCCATACGACGTAGGTACTTACTTACATACCCAATATCTACTTAGGTATGTATTTAAATTAGTTAGTATAAAAATTCAAACGAGTATCTACACAAGTAAAAGGCGCTAAATCGTTGAAGCATGCTTTCCCGTGAGGTGATGACCTGACCCTACAACTAACCCTGCAAATGCCATTAGTTTCGAGACACCTTGCGCCCCACCTGCGCTTCTAGTCAGAGCTTTAGATAGAAACGCGTAATAGCACTAGTTATTACGAGATTCGCTTTCATAATAAATACTTATTCATTTACTGCCTACCAATATTCTCCATTATAGTTCTTCTATTTTCAAATTATAGTTTTTTTTCGATATTTAAGTGTGTCAATCCTCATATTTGTGTACATTTTGGTTTTGGGTGGACAGTACCGTGCTGCTTATTTGAATCCCTAATTTAATTAATTGTCACTCACGCAATTTCAATAAAAATGATACGCCGTTATTAAAACATCTGAATGGTGTGCTGGTGATCGATCACCGAGTCAATAGTTCACAAATGAACCAACAAACTAGTTGTTTATTGCCATTGTGACTCCCACTACCTCCTTCGATCACTGGTATTGAAGAAAACCAGGTCCCAGTCTAGTAATTGTAGAAAAATACAGTTAGAAGTGCCATGGTGTTGGGGCTATGATACAAACAATGGTGCTCTAATAACGGCAGTTCTAATTACAACACGGTGATTCATGTAATTTGCAGAAATACAAAACGGATTTTGTTTAAAACTAAATCGTGCTAAATACCTAATCATTTCACGTTAGGTATTTAGCACGATTTAGTTTTACTCACACTAGCACTCACCGGACAAATATCATTGAAGGTTCCACCACCGATGAAAGTTGATTGTTACAACTGGACAATCATATTATGTTAAAAGAAATGGAAATACGACCGAAAGTTGTTAGCCGCAGTAGGTGGCTGGCTCCGAGTTTTTAATCCAAAAGAGTCCTTAGGTAGGTACTGAAAATGATGATAGCTGTAAATTTCTCGCAAAGAATTCTCTGGAAATGGTTGTCACAGAATTAAATATGAAGGATGCCATTGCTAAAAATGCAAATGCAAATTTTGTAAAACATCGATATGCTTAATGGACCAACCCCCAATGGTCCTTCCACACTCCACGATGTGCACCAGGTTACCAATTGCGTAAGACATGTTTTCCTCACTCATTCACGTAACTCATTTCAAAGGCTATTCAAATTTGTTTTGTCAATACTATTTAGAAAACTGACGAAGTATACAATCATAATTATTTCCAAGTCTTCCTCGTAACAAAAACAAAGAATCGTTAACCTCTAAAGAACGGATTCAAACCACGATCCATACAAGATACCATTACCGGCACCCAGTTCACAACGCCATCATAATCGGCAATGCATCTGTTGTTTCTCACATCCCACTCAAGGAGGATGGTACCGTGAACAATGCTTCGTTATCATCCTTTCATATCGCGAGAACTCGACTTTACAATACACTGTTCTACTTCCGACGTGGAAATAGCGTTTTACTCACACCCCAAGAAAATCTTGTGCTTCTGTTCTTCGTTACATAGCATTGTTAGGGCAAAGTGATGCTCAAAAACATTGACTCCTCCACCCCCTTTGCAGTTGTCACTACATCGGGGTGCGCCCGCGTGGTCTTCTGATCCCGTTCCCGCTGCTCCATAAAAACCTTTCGTGAGTTCAGGGAACAAATAAAAAAAGAATTACTCGAATTGATCAAGGCGTCTTCGAATTTTGCGTTAAGTAATATATTTCGCGATTTATTTATATTTATAAAGATAACAATGATAATACTACTATCTTGTAAAACAACGATACAACATAATTATTTTCTCTCACACGTAATACTTAATATTATAATACTGTCATACATAGTTGAGTTTGTTTACATCTCATCCAATATGACAATGATGTACAGTCAACAGCAAAAGTAGATGACTCAAAACAGAAAGTCTAACCTCCTGAGTGATATACGAGTGTAATTGTAAAGTCTTTGACGGGCATTATTAAATCCTATCGGAAAATCATTGTACAGTGTAGGTAAAATAAGAACGTTCATGATCCAATCCCAAATAAATCACTCATTGCAATTTTTTGGTATGTATCGTACCTACCATTGGTTTTCTATGTTTCTTGAACTTATCACAATCATGTATTAAGAGTTCTATAATAATTTATTACTATACATATAGGTATACGAGATATCTGTCAAAATGTTAGTCCTGAAAAATTAGAAATCAACAACTACACGTTTACATGTATGATAATGTTAAACGTTTTCGTAACCTTATTAACAAAGAACTCACATTGCGTAGCCGGGGTCGTCCTTGCAGCCTGAGTAGTATAAAAGGTATAAATATTTGGGTATTGCAATTTAAATGAGATGCTGTCAGATGGGAAATCCTAAAGGGGATTTTTGAAGTTACTCGAGCGCGTCGGATAATGGAGGGATATCTCTAACAGTTACGTACTTCCATGCTGGATGAGCCATTAATAAGGTGTTAGGAAATAACACATTGAACGAATTTCCACGTACTCGTCGGAATAAGATAAGAAGAGTTAGGTAATAAATAACAAGTGTCAATGTAACTAATGAGGTGGACACACTGTATTATAAAGGTATACTAAATGGCCTTACATACCTGACAAAACACTAACTTCCCTCTGTTCCACATCAGCAACAGCATGTGGTACAAAGTAAATAAATAAATTAAAATTCACTCTCTCTGCTCTAAGCTTGTTATACAATGAGGATAAATGTTGTGCAATGTTATTTTTGTCTAATTTATTGTATAATTAACCTTGATAAAAAAGTAAACTAGATAGTTGGGAAGCGGGCTCCCGCACCATGTGCAGAGCAAGCATGTGATACTAAATTAGTATTAGTGAGAGTATAGTACTGAATTTTTCAGTTAGGTAGTTTTCGAAGCAGTAACAGCATATATTACGAATTCGCCCAATAGATAGCAATAAACTTGCCATCTTTAGCGACAGAACGAAACTAAACAGAAACATATGTGTACTTAGTGCACTCACACATATATCTATATAATTATCGTATTTCTCTCACATTTGTACATCGGTGGCGAGAGATATATACCCTATAACCCGATACCTACCAACTTTCCAAAGTTAGTCGCATAGTGCATGACCAATTGGCTACATCGAGATAACTTTCATTTATGCTTTTGAAAATATTTGCCCCTTGCTACTGGGCATGCACCTCAAACTTACTCAAAGTGCATTACAGTATAAAACTCAGACAGAGGTTTATTCCGCAATAGATTTTAACCGCCAATCGTTCACGTGTTCATCTTTTACATAAGGAAACAACTAATTTGCTAAACGATACATAAGTTAATTCTGCTTAAAGGTTAGATTTCGTGACTCAAGGTGTCTCGATAGAGACTATAAATTACGTTCCAACTTGGCCCCGGTGTATATAAAAATCTGATGTAATAGTAAAACCACAAAATGTCGATATCATCAAAAATTCAGTTTATTCCTAAATTAATTTAATAGCGCTTAAAAAGTGGCAAAAGAATACATATTCAGTTTATTTATCTTACAAATTAGTAAAATTGAACTATTTATTATCTTTGCACCGTTGAAATAACAGCTTTAAGATATAATATTATTATTCATATATAAGTATATTATATTTCATAATAATATTACTTATGTATGTAATTTATATACAATACATTATAACACAAAACACTATTTTTTATGTAAGTTGCGGTTATTATGGTCAAAAGTACCTAACGGATAATCTTTGAAACGGCTGGGCTGAAGAAGATTTGGTAATCCATAACTTAGGCTTCTTTTATTAAGCAAATAAAATAACAATCTACACAAAATAAATAAAACTTAGATAGAGATCTGCGCTGACGAATTTGCGGGCACATTAGTAATAATTATATTATAACTATAATAAATTATAATATTATAATAAGATGGTAAAGATTCAACGGTGAAGAAAAATCCCCCCTTCATTTTTTAAATTGGGTTGATCGCTAACCGGCTAGCCGTGAAAAAAACATACATGCATGCAAGCATACATACATGTAATAAGAGAGGTAAATATAAGAAACAACCTAACCAGTCTTTAGTTAGTGCATTTTCAACAATAGCGCACTTCCTTTACACAATACACTATACAATCATACGTTGCAAAGTTTTTTTGCATTTTAAACGTCTTTTGTAATGTTTCTGTAGAATGATCTAACACTTGTAAGTATTACGGCAGAATATTATGATCTTCGGCGTGTACTGCTTTTATCTCTTCACATTTTTAAGACGGTCTAAGAAATATTTTAGCCTTGAGTACTGGTCATTGCCTTATCAGTAAAAAGAGCCCTGGAGGGAGCAGATTAGAAAATTATTAACTTACCTATATTATGTTAAGACTCTGAAGAATTGGTCCAAGAACCAATAAAATTGATTAAAATCTATCATATCACACGTACGTTGCCAACATGTTTCCAATTTTATGAGCTCTAACATTGTTTAAATTAAACACATCATTAATTCGTTCAATATACTCGTATCTTCAAGATATGTTGCCTTCTCTCATACTCTGAAGTATACAAAAAATAACTTTTGTATACTTCAGAGTATAGTGTTCCAAACTGTGGACCACGTGCTTTACCACATTAGAAGCATAAAGAAAGATTGTTTATATAAATGTACTAAATAAACTACCAGTAGAGTGTGTTCCACATAACTAAACTAAACTAGTTCGACTAAGCTAAATGTTTATTGTAGGATGACGAGACGACGTTGACCCGCAACCTCTCGTTTGCGGGTTTCGAGTGCGAATCCTTATTTATACAAACACTAACTCAGATTTGCCGTAGGGTGAATATCCCAACGGCAAATATTATATGTCTTCACTGGGAATCGCGGTGTAAAATGACAGAATTTACCTTTTTATTTTTTTAATGTGAACTGTGTAACTTGATCCACTTGAGGCAACATTTTTTTAGTATAAATGTATAATAGGAATTAAGGAATAAAAAAAATCACTTCAAAATTCAAGTTTGGTGGCTTGTCCCATTTCCCTTTTTTTACATAAATGCATTCACTACACCAAAACCATGAAGGATTAATAAAAAAAATTGTTTCGTATCTATATGTACAAAACACACTATCTTAAAACAATTTAAACATATCAGAAAATATTATTTAAAAGCGCAGGATACCCGAATCAAAGTTTGTCCAAGCAAAAATCTGAATTTTAGTATCACTTTTTCAATTAACTATAAATCAAAGTTACGTGCGTGTGAGATCGATGTGACCTATTTACTGCTCATCCCTCATTCGTGCGCCCGCACTTGCGTGTGACAGTTGTGTATTTAGTATTGTGATTTCCTGCCAAAAAGGTAAGTTACATTTTACGCGGGAAGAGGGACAAGAATAGTTCAATATTTGGTGGGACGATTTGCTCTTGAATACAAAGTGTTTTACCAGTTAAGTACACATTATAGGTAGTGATTTAGGTTACACATACATCATTGTTATTATTTCAATTGTAACTTAAACCCTCTATTTTTAGAGATTTATTTTACGCCTGGTTTCAATGTTGGTGGCTCAATTTTGGTGGTTTTGGTGGCGTTTTTTGCCACCAAAATTGAAAACGTGCCACCAAAATATTTAAATGTACTGTATTATATACCAGTTTGGATCTGGTTCCAACATAACGACTTGACTTCATCATTGTACAACGGTACAACGTCTCGTTCATCGCTGGAAAACACGGGCGTGTTATCCAACAACCACAATCGTGTCGTCCGACGATGAACGACGTCGTATCTTTGCACGATGATGAGATCGTGTCGTTATTTTGGAACCAATGGTTAGTAAATATACTAGAAGGAGAAGACGTGGATAGCATGGGCCCGAAAATGGCTACGGATGAATAGGAAGAAGATGTTGAATATGATAGTGAAGACGAAACCGATATAGAGAGCAACAACATGACCATGGATATTGATAATACAACAGATTGTCAAGAAAATGAAATAGAAGGAGAAAGAAGTGTCAGAGTACTTTGTGCTGCAACATCTAGCACTGCCATTGCCCAACTTCTAGCTTCTACATCTCGTATCACCACCGCACCACCTCTTGATTTTACAACTCATGTCACTACCGCACCTTTTAATTCTACATCTCGTGTCACCACCACCAACAAAAGGTAGGGCCTTTTGTTTTTGGAGGAACCCGATTCTGGTGAAGATGAAATAGACTGGAAAAAGAAGAAGGACAAATGATGTAAATGTGCCTTCCTTTGATGAAAACTAACTTCAATCGCAGATTCATTTTCCAAGTAGATCAAGACCAATTGCTTTTTTCGAATCATTTTTTCATAGTGAAGTTATTGAAAACCTGCTAGTTCAAACGAACTTGTTTGCAAGACAATCAAATATAAGGAACTATACCGAAATTACTAAAAATGAACTGAAGGATTAACTTGGAATGCTAATACAAATGGGGATACACAAATTACCATCAATTGAAGACTACTGGTCTAGTAATCCAGCATTATGTGTCCCTGAGATTGCTGAGACTATGACACTTCAGAGATTTCAAAAAAATCCCAGATGTCTTGAGTTGAGTTCGGAACAATGTGAGGTTTGCCATCTGGAAGGACAAAAAAATTAGAGACCATTTTGAGTACAGCCTTTCACCTAAAAGATGAGGCTGTTTGTCACCGAACACAAAAGGATTGTAGTAAAAGATCCTTGTCCTGTCCACGCTCAGTTTTAGAATACTCAAAGCGAATGGGTGGAATCGATAGATTACACCAGCAAAAAGCCGTGTAGCTTTTACTATCGACTCCACCCATCCATATCGCTCATCAAAACAGGAAATGGTGGAAATGATTGTTTTATTTCTTGTTTGATGTGGCAATCACAAATTCCAATATATTGTGCTCAAAAAATTCAAGAGTGCTTAATCCTATGAGTCAAAAGATGTTCAGGCTTGCCAGAGAACTTGTAAATAACTTGACATTTCGAAAACGAAAATATTCATCTGTTCCAAAATTTTTGGCAAAGAAAAAACATTATAGTGTAGAGGCAGTCAGTCGCAAGAAGAAACTTTTTGGAATTCCTGAAGATATCCGATTTGCTAATGTTAGTGAGCACTTACCAGAAGGTAAAGACACCTATAGGCGCTGCCGACTTTGTAGCAGCGCGACCACAAACAAAAGGTCCAACATACAATGTGGCAAATGCGAAGTGCCCTGGTGTGCTGTTCCTTGTTTTAAAAATTTTCATCATAATTTTTCCAAGTTTTTCTTAATTTTTATTTTTTTATGGCATAATTAATATAAACATAAAGACCTACATCCCATAACTGAGTTTCATCTCAATCGCATGACTAGTTTCCTCTACCAGTTAAAGGTTAAAATCCAATATTTAAAATATTTTTATGTTTAATCATATTGGTTTTCTTAGTTTTTACTTAATTTTGTTTGCAATAAATAGAATTATGGTTTTTGTGATTACATAAAATGAAAAATATTTTTTACAATGGAATTTTATTATCCTTTGAATTACATACTGCTAAACTCCTAAGAATCTGTGGGTTTGAGTTGGTGAGATTGAGGTTTGTGAAAGAAATTAAATTTTGCTTCCACTGATTTTCAAGTTTGGTGGGCGAATCTCAATTTTGGTGCCAACCTGAACTTAAAACTGAATTATTTCATAAAGTTATTGATAGATTTGCAGCCCTCTTACAGATTCTTCTAACTTTGACTATCTATTTTTAAACTGCGTCCTTATTTTTTCCAAAAGCCAAAGAATAAATTCCGCCACCAAAATTGACAAAAAATACGTATTGTTGATATTGACCCCGTAATGCTAGAAAGGTAATCTCTGTGTAATGACCGACGTGCTGTCCAATCTTAAGCTAGACGTAGACGTATTTTCGTCGTCTACTTACAGACACCACAATATAGGGATGATGACAAATAAGGTCCGATTCTACCCCATACTGCTTAATATCTTTTCTGTAAAAATATGCATTTTAAAATAAATTATTTTCTTACTAAACTGAAGCTATGATTTTCAATATTTTCAGTAAGTACATTCGAGTATGAAATCAAATTCAGTACATATTGATAACTTTTTAGATTCCCTACTAAAACCATACTCGTGCAATCGCAACACAGACCGAGATAAATACGAAACTCTCTTGCGCTACCTGCATTTACACTACGCGCTTAGAAGGCATGACTTCATGTTTTTCTAACGATGTAGTATAGAGCGTTGTCCTGCTCAAGAAATTGAATTCTCAAAATCAAAAATCTTCAAAACAATTTGTTGTAAAAAAAATCATTTATAGTAGGTAGTTCATTTTACTGTCAAATGGAGGAGGCATATGTATAAAGGAAGTATATGTTCAGCAGTCAGTGGTCGTTCTATTGCTGAAATGATAATGATGAAGTATCTACTTACATGGCTAAAACGTTTAAAAACCTCTGTTACAAAAAAATCTAAAACACTAAAAATAAAAATATAAATCGTTGTCGGTAGGTACATCCAAATTGAAAAGCACCTCGTCGTCTTTTCGAAATGATCCATCCAAGGTCTCCCAACACGACAACGTTTGAATTTTAATTTTCGAAGTTTTCGACATCGTCGAGGTATTTTTAAATTTTACATTTATTTTTGTTTTTTTACCATTTAAACGAATAACTACATCGAAATCTGTTTATCTGTTCGGGAGCTACGATGCCACAGGCACAAACACACTACATACATATCAAACTATTCATTTTTTCGTCAGGGGTTAATAAAACATAGTTTTACGAAAAATTATGATGTCCCTTAAATTGTTTGTTAATATTATTCAGGTCGTAGGTATACTTGAAAAATTTAGTCAAATTTATTTCTGCCAAGAATGTTGAGTAATAGAACTAGACATAAAAATGTGGTAAGTTCAGAATTCATCGCAGCCACTTAAATCTCACATCTTCTTATGGTACGAGTCCTATACAAAAAGTAAAAATTACGGTGGATTTTTTTTATACAACTTAGGTCGCAGACAAGCACGCGGCCCACTAGATGGTAAGATAGTAGAATAAGCCTTTAGCCAAAAGATGTAGGATAAGCCTTTGGTTTTCCCACTGACAACACAAAACCTCTCTAGTGAGCTCTGACTACCCTGCTCACCACCGCAAACACAACAAAAGGTTATTAAACGGGTATTCTGTAGGGTTGAGGTACTTTCCCAGTCGGACTGTACGATTGGGACGGATATACCGTCGTGCCCTACCTCTCTACTCGCTCATAAATATTAGACACACAACAATGACCTTGGTGAAAATTATGAAAAGTTGTGTAGCAGTTTTGAAAGAGAGAAGACAACTAAACGCTCCATGGGTTAAAGATAATAAAGGATACACAAAATTAATCCCGAATAAATAAATATTATGAAATTTTATTCTCTTCCATTATGAAATTTACTTAATGCTTCTATTATGTGTCCTGTGGGAAAAGTTCAAATCGGTATCTTGCATTCAAAAAAAAATTACTGATTAATCTTTTATAATTATTTTTGTTTATTTAGGTCGTAAAATTTACTGCGCTTCGCCTGATGGTAAACGGATGCGCAGTCCAAAATATAGTGGTAGCCATGATCACCTAACCAAATATTGCAACCCATATTTCCCTTTCCTCCACATGAACTTATCATTGATCTTTCATTAAGTTCATCATTAGTACTTACTATGATGATTCAATGTGATAAGGATTTTCCTTGACCGTAAAATTTAATAATAGGTACAAAAAGAACACTTTCGTTTGCTATTTACCCAAAACTGTTGATTCTCATATAAAACGAGTTTTATGGGGCATTGTTACGGAGTTCTTTTCAAACTAACGAAACGTCTATTGTGCTTGTATTTAATGTTACACAATATTCTTGACTAGACTACCACGGATGGACCACGACGGTCTTCTTACATCAATTATGAACATATTCCTCCGGAGCACGTAAATGCCTAGGCGGATATTTCATAATATGTATTTATTGTCATTACCTTATCCTCACAAGTGTGCGCAACCTCCTCAAACTGGCACCTCTTATAAATGCAGGTGACAGGTGAGGTTTACCTATTTACCAAGGAAAACAATCCTTCCTTCTTCAGTTCAGTGAAAATATGCACGTTTTGTTTGTTTTGTATTGTAATAAAATATAAAATAATGAGTGGTTATGGGCCCACTGATTATGGGACACTGATACCTATGGGTACCGCGGTAGCCTAATGAAATAATGGACTGCTGAGACGAGGTCTCGAGTTCGAACCCAAGCTTTACCATGGCACACGCCAATGACTTTTCGAGTTATGAGTGTATTTTTCACAGGTTTATAAGTGCCCGGTTAATGGCAATAGGCTCGCCACCTATTACATTGTACAGTACGAGTACAAGTCATCTTAAAATTGTACTTTATCCTGTCACGATAATACTCGTACTATCTTATTATCTACATTACCGTAACAGGATAAACACAATTATCATGAGCTACCCTTCATGAGCTTTATAGACTGTCTTTTTAACTGCCGCTTTTACATTTAACACGTTTTTATTTTCATCCCGATTCATGGTAAGCTGTAGCGTGTGAAATATAACGATTATGAAGGCCTATAGAAGTCAACACAACTTGACAATCATGGTGATTTTCAGTTTGGTAGCTTTCATAGATACGGTTCTTTCCGCGCCCTGCTCAAAGATCCCGGTAGTGTAAGAAGAATCACTTCTGTTGTACAAGGTCATATTATAATATATAAATTATAATAACAAAAAATATTACTATTATTGTCAGCAATTTGGTAAATAATTGAAAAATTATAACAATTCATGAAGATGAAATTTGCTTTCACATGTAATTTAGTCGTATAGTTTAGAAAATAACTACTAAGTATATCACAAGACTAGCTCGTTGTGACTACGGAATAAAAAAACAATATTCCGTTATAGTAACTGAGGAACTATTTCCTGTTTACTATTGATGTCTATTTTCTATTGTCTGCCGATGACGCCTTATTGATGTTCTGTGAATATAAATAAAATAATCAGCAGAATAGCAGAATCAGCAATAAATGGGGATAAGCAAAACGACCCAACAAATAGTGAATGATTTCCATGACCCATCTAAAACTTGCAGAACTAAAGTAGATACCTAATTCTCTTCGTGCACTCCGCAGCATTTATTTATTTTCTTATCTCAACCTGAACTAAAATGTCGTCGGTGAAACTTACACGGTCGACTTGGCTATGATATTTTTGTCAGCCTTCCATTAGCGTAATGTACTTATATATACTCTCCCTTTCTCCCTCGCCTTTCGCACACTGTACAGTTAGCGATTCTCTGTCTAAGAACCAGGTAGGCACTTACCCTATTATTTTAACGCTTCAGCTTATTTAGTATGTAAAGGAGAGATCTCTTGCGGTGTTAATTATAAATTTATATACTAAGCTTTATAGCATCGATGCAATTAACAGTGCTAGTGCGATGAGAAAGCGAATGCCTCCGCAATTTTATATGTAATTGGTGACATGACAACGGCAACAACATTGCGTGTGGAACGCTCAATCCCGGATGGATCAAGTGTGTGTTATCCCCACACAATATTCCGGATCTCCATGTAATCAATGAATCATGACTATGATTAAAATATTAATATGGTATGCGTGCTATAACCCTGTTTGTTATAGTGAATGCTGTCGACAAGCTTTACTTTCTGCATTGGATTATATCATATCAAGTGCGGGCCAATATTATCGCCAGCTATGGTAGAATAAAGTTTTTTTATTCCTGTCAAATCTCCAAATGCATATATATATATAACTTGAGTTTAGTCATTTGAGTTTAGTCTTGAACTTAGAACTTGAGTTTAGTCACCACTGACTAGATGTATGGTAATATATATATACCTATATGCTATGCAGCTATGAATATTTTTAACCATTATATTTATTATCGTAACATAACATAGCATTTAGGGACCATATTATACATACCAGATATATTTTACCATAGAAAAAGCGAGAGATGGCTCTCACTTTATAATAAATTAACTATGAATTTGATCTTCATCGGCATGTATTCACTTCACGAAAGTTTTCATGGAGACTAAAAAATGTTTCACTTCGAAGAAGTGTTATAATTATGTGAATTATCAAAATTTTATGTGTCAAATACCTACTTATTGGCCACATAGAATTTAATAACTATATCGTACGTTAGATAACATTGTTACCCAACGATACATCATGGTGATAAACGAAAAATTTGGAACTCACATTGTTACTTCACTATAATTTTCAACGAACAAATTTATCTATGAAAACTGCACAAACTTTTTTAGGAATGTCTGATGAAATTTTTCAATTTAAAAATGCAAACTTCTGTTTTGTTAGTCCCTGTCCGTATGTATGTCATGCAGGCATGAACGAAACATGTTTTGCATGAAAATGATAGGTAAAACGCACAGTCACGCCTCTTCCTCAGGTGTAGACCGAGATTAGGTACAATATGATTCCAATTGCTAAAATGCTAATATAGATAGGACCATCTTTTCCTTCTTGGCTTCTTCTATTTTCACAAGTTGTAGCCCTAGAAACTTCAGTAAATAATGTAACTGTAATGCTTCGATATCATCAATGGGTTGCATGTGTAGGTCAGATGGCAGTCGCTTCACGGATAATATCCATACACAGACTGCTAGGTGAAAGTTTATTTATGCCACTGGGACACTAGGATAAAGAAGAAGTATGAATATTTATTATTTTTGTAACTGGAGGATAGAGTTTCGAGGGTTAAAGACGGAAATCGTCATTAAAACTACCAACATAACAAACTAATATCTACATAGGTGTCTAATGTATGTACGTGTAGTTAGTTTTTGCTCACATATTTTGTTTATACCGTTAGTTTTTCTCGGACAAAGGTGGTTATTACGCTCAGTCAAAAGGTCACTAGACCAGTAAAAGTGGGCAACGTTATGTTATAAATTAAGTATTTAAATTTAGTGATTCTTTTAGTATACGTATTCAGTGTTAATATTAACTTGTTTTTGACGCGACTGTTTTTGGCAAAATAAGGTGAGATTTGTTTTACAAATTATTTTACATAACAGTAGGTATAACAAGGACGCGTTCGTTTACACAATTTTGCACTATTGCAAAAGTTGCACTATTGAAGTGAGTCCACTTCTACCTTCTGTCTTATTTAGGTTAGGGTCAGTGTTAATGCGCGTGTAGGTACAAAATGGCTACGCCGCGCCGGTTACGGTTCGACGCGACCCGACGACGACGACGCAGCCACGCCGCCTTTTGGTCGCAATGTGGCAGCAGCGGCGGTACAAAGGCGGCACAAACGCAATGCCATTGACTAATATAAGCCGCCTATCACCAAGTCGGCTTAGTTAATGTGATGGGTGAGAAATATTAAAAAGAATAATATGTAAATAAAAGGAATACGTCTCCTAGAACAAGCACAGGCAACAATCGAGACAGCTTCTGTGGCACAGCGGTAGTGATCGCAACTGGTATACGCAGGAGGCGTTGGTTCAATTTTGGCTCAGTGTAGATATTTGTATTTTCATGACTAGGTATATCTATTCGCTTTGGTCTGAGTATTTCCGTGCCGGTCCCAGTTATCATAGGAACAACTACGGCAGGTGTTACGGGTAGTCGGGGCCCTACCATTGGCACCCCATTGACCTTTTAGATGTATAGCAATTAGACCAGCGGTTGCGCTATTTAGGGTCGTACCTACCCAACTACGCGTTATGCCTACCGTAATACGCGTTTAGCAAATAGTTAATATTTACCATATCTATCGTTGGGATTGTTAAACCTTGGGTGAGTGATGTTTCACTCCCTCACCCATTATTTTATTGATGTGTAACCAAACACGAAATTAGATAGGAAAAAGCGAACCTCAGACGCCGATGTGAAAATTCAGAAGTGTCTGGCAGTAATGCTTTAATGAAGAAGAATATCAGCCAAGAACACAAAGAACGAAGAATAAATGACATAAGTATTTGTAGGTAAATATGTATTAAATGTTGGATCAATTAGCTAACAAGAAAGGGCTATTTGAATTATGACAGTCCCGGTCCTTTAAGTGGGACGTGAAAAAACACCTGATGAAGCCATCCAAGCCAAGCCAAGCCAGAATTGTAACACTGTACGTGTTTGTACTGGTGACTGTCTTACCTGAAACTTTGTATACAGCTTACCACCAGGCGGTCCTAAATAAAAAAAATTGCTACCGACCAGCAGGTTAATTTAGGTTTAAACTGCCGAGCATGAAGAAATTTACTTTAAAAAAAAATTCGACTAAGTACACCTCGGGACATTATTATATCATACATTGCGAAAAACACCACCTCTGTAGCGAAGGGCGAACATTTTCATTTAACATTCTCATGCACCTTACACCCTATTGGTAAGCTGGGTATTGTCTTATTTAAGAGGCCCTTCACACTGCACCCCAGTATATCGTTCCGTATAGATATAAATAGTTGAATAAATATACATAGGTAGTTAATTATATGGAAGCGCTGGCTATCCTTTTTGGCAACATACTTAGTTTGGTTAAAATAATTAAGAGAGTGTAATTGGCTCAAGAAACCAAACATGTCGCATAAATCGGCTTTGTCTGTAAGTAGTAGTGTAGATGTTAGGATTTGAGAAATATGATATTTGCCACACGCAGCCTATTCCTAATGTGTACACGGATCTAGGATCTAAGTCGCAAGAAAAACGAGACTCTGGCCCTCTGGATTCTTTTGATTGATAGATTTGAGCTCGTCCACCACCAATCAAATGATAGCCCAAAAACGCGCACTGCTTGTATAGATCGCATCATGCGCATATACACATCGAAAAAAAATCTTTAGCGAAGAACGGGAGGAGTACCTACCTATATTTGGAGCCGAAGTGTATGTATACTTGTAGGTCGTAATACGTCAAACCACAAGTATATAGCAGGATATAAACATACTAAAAGATTGTATGGCAGAGATCGCTTAAAGCGATAAGGAACCAATAGCAATCGTTTCATAGAATGAAATAGAATAGATTGATCAATGTATGGGATTTACAATCGTTTACGATCCCATACATTTCTATTCAATCCTAAAAAACAACTATCAACGAATTGTTCCTTGTCTAGGGCCGTCCATTGTACTGCTTTCGAAATATTATAGATTTTAACAATGCACTTTTAATTGGTATAAAAATAAGTGTATAATAAATTACAAATAAATCAACAAAACAAAAACAACGGCATCGATTTCAATACTCTTGTATTGAAATCGATGCATTGTATATATTTTGTATCATTCAACTAGGGACACAAATCGTATCTATTAAGGCAAAATGTCCCAAACACACTCAATCACACTTTACTTGGAGACTGAACGTCCAGAATGCCGTTCCTCCTTTTTTGCCATTTATTATTTTTTAATTTAGCAACGAAAACCTTAACATGAGTAACATGAGTTGTTGACGTCATTGACATTTTACTGTGCCTAGTGACTGCAATTCCGGGAAGAGAGTTCTGCCCTTTTAACTATAACCACCTTATCTCCATCAACCCGTTACCATGTTACCAGGCATCGCTTCACAGAGTTTGACATTTAAATAATTTGGGATGTCCCTATATCCCTATATCGATCGTGAATAGAAGAAAATTTATAATACATGATATACTCATGCCTATTTCGCTCCGGTGTAGGCAGCAGTGAATATTTCGACTTCAGATGATAAGGAGTTTCAATCGTTAGAACAATAAAATTACGACATGGTGATCATTATGACATAAAATATCAAGAACATTTTCGGACTTTCGAAATTAGGACTTAAAAATGTATGCTTAAACATGCGCACCCTGAAACTTAGAAGGCAAAGTATTTCACACGTCATAGTCCAAGTTTCGAGATATCTGATTAGGCTTTTTATAAGTTTCCAGCTAGCATCATCATCGTTGCATTGCAAAAAAAATAGCAAAAGCCAGCCGCGCGCCGGCACTTTCACCTCTTCATTATCAATAATAAATTTAAACTAACGATCGGCAAAAACATTTTTTTTATAATATACCAATAAACTTTTAATGTTAAAATAATCCCAAGGGACTTTGATAACTATAAAATATAGGTGCTCAAATAAACTTACATTGTCAACTGTCTCGTTGTCAGCGGTGGGTAGTTTTAGAGGAGGCTGTATTTTAGTAACCGGCGATCTGGAGGTGTACCGGTTGGACAATCTCCTCGCAAAGTTACTTTTGAAGTCTTCACATCTCATGATTGATTCCACTGGTCTACTGAACTCTTCATCGAGCTGGCCAAGAACCACACCAGGATTATCCTTAAACATCGTTTTTTGAAAAACACAGTCAAAGTCATTATATAAAGGTATAGTTCATTGAAGTACGATCGTAATTAGTTGATCGAGCAATGATGGGTGGGCACACCGCGCGATGCAACCGTCACCGATTGCGGTGTATGTAGTACTGACATAATAAGTTATCCACCTGTTGTGGCCCGTGTGAACCGACCTTGCCTTTAACAGGATATAGATTATATTCGGTGAAATAAATCATTTATTTTACAATTACATTATTAAATATCATATCAAAACAAAGCCTGGATTTATTACTAAGTTACTGATAATTTTTCACGAATTCTGGTGTTGATTTTTGTTTAACTTTTATTTATTGATAACACTGACATCTATTACCTTTTCTCGTATTCTATCAATAATTGACGAGTTAAGTGATCACATAGTTTCAGATACGATCCCTAGATGGCGCAGCACATCAAGGCAATAGGTATTAATACTGCGTAGAGGTGTCGCTGTTAAGAGTATTTTATTTTATAGAAGTATATAATAATGAAAACTAGCATAGCGGTTTTCATCCGCATAAGTCGTAGAATCGGGAAAAAGAAGCCAATGTTTTCTGATGTTGAAAAAGTCATGTAAATTTATACATTAGCTTCAGATTAGCAGCAGGTGCACTGGGTAAACATAATTCAGTGATGGGATCTAAACCACTTTGTTGACCCAGGTGCAATCTCCCAGATGAATGGGGTGGAAATTGGTATATACCTACTCATTTATCTACGAAATGATTTCATCTATAACAATGCTAAAAGCATCCTTCCCGTCGCCGTCGCTGAAGCTGAGTTGAGTACGTCCGTAGCCCGTGTAGCTCAAGTTTTGCTCTTATATTATTTTTATTTAATAATCCGGAGGTTTTATTTCACAACAAAAAGTTTTTATATTTCATTACGGCCTGTCAAAAAGTCAGTCTATGATGCAATCAGTGACAGTTTTTATTGGCAGTCTATTTTTCAATATGTGAAAATCTTGGTCGTTTTTCATCATTATCAAAAACATCAAATATTACAAAACCTCGCCGTCATTGTTTTGTTATAGTACGTGACAATAAAATGGAAACCACAAGCTTTATTGGAAAATGTCTCACACGGTTTATGCATGACAGAACAGTGCATGTACTATAACAACAGAACAAAATTGCTTTTTATAAATCAGTTGATGAATTACCAAAATAACATTTTGTTACATTCACTAGTATTTATTTGAAGCATATCGGTCACATTTTGCCCCAGAAAGATAATATGACAAAGTAAGTTATTTATTAATTTATGCATTACATTATATTACATCAGTAACTCACGATGTTAAATACTTGCCATGATGGCGTAAACATAAGCTTATTACCTAATTTATATTTTATATGTCTATATTTTCAAAAAAGTCTGCTTAAGATATATGCAGATTTTTTGAAAATAGCAGCATTATCATTCTCCTCTATAGAACCTCAACCTCCACAACTGAACATTGGCCTCTTCGAAAGGCTTTGATAAAGTGCAATCACCGAGTCGAATGACGTCCACGCATTCTGATCAGATCTGCAGTACACACCAGTCGTAAGTCGTATAAGCAGTGGGAAAACGAAGCTTGCTTATTCAGGTATTTTGGTGAATAAATCCGTATCTACAGACAAACGCACGCGTAACGTAAGCTACTAAATAAAATAAATCAATGATGCCTCCATCATTCCCCATGTAACAACTAGACATGGTCTGAATGAGATCAATATTTATATTTTTTCCAACATGACATGTATTTAGTTATTATCACTTATATATTATGTATATTGTACAAAACAATGGAGATTGTATATCGTTCCGTTCGTATGTAGCGTTTTAGGTTGAATTGATTACGAGGTGCTATAATTCACAAGATTCACTTCTTACTTTTAGCGCGTATGTAACAGCTCTAATTCTTTTTGTATAGAATCAATAACATTGCTGATGAAATGCACACTGCGATACACATTTGCACATTACGTCATTTGACGTTAATCTATGCAAAAGTGTGAATCCTCAAGATATCTAACTACCCTACTATGTTTGCTACATTGCCCTTCTTAGACTCAACGTGGATATTTGAATTCTTCATCTCTTCTGTTTTATTTGCTTCAACATTTCATTAAATTGGTGGAATAATCTGAAACAATGAATGTAACACCATTCAACAGTTTGAAAGATGGTGATGTGTTTAAGCCCTGAACATCTACTTTTTCCGTTCTAAATGTGCTTATTATTTTATCGTACTAATTAGGTACTTCAAAATTTTGTAAAAAAATATATTCTAACTTCAGATTGTAACTTTCAGGTGTGTGCAGATCCTTCCGACTTTCTATAAATTGTCTAACTACCACGAGCCTCTCCATTGCATGACAAGGGTTACCTCATAGCAAAGGATAAATAATAATACAAGCCCAGGACGCAGGCGTTGATACATCGTGACAAGGCAGAAAAAATTCTGACAGGCGACGTTCTCGTTCATTACTAAAGTAAGTGACAACACAACATGAACTTCAATGAAGCCACTATTAGGGGTGATGTGAATGTCATTATTTTCTTAAACGTTAGCCCATTCTCATATTAGGCAACTCAAACGAAATCCGAGTTGTCGCAACTGTACCTATGTAGGAATCTAAAACCGTACTAAGATATGCTATTTCTTTCTTTTGCAGGAGTCCTATCAATCTTTTTGAATGTTTTATAGTAAAAATGGGTCGAGGAAACCAGTTTACAGTTTGTTCAAGGTTCGATCTGGTGGAGACTGTTTTGATTTGTGTGGCGTTCACTTTCATACTTATTCTGTTGACGCAAACCTGCCGCATCCTTAGTGAAGGATTCATGAATACCGGTTTTTGACGAACTAAAATGTGAGTTTAAAATGAGAGTTTCATCATTCATTTCATTCCTATATTATATCAATCAATGAGCCTATCGCAGTTCAATACTGAATAAGCCTTTCCCAATGTTGAAAGGCTTTGACCTACAGTACTGTTTCCATTATATTGTATTCGCTAGTCTCCAAAATTTCTACTTGGCACCCAGAGTTCACTTTCGTACTTTTTCATTGACTATATAACGAGATCCACTGCTAATTAGCCCCCGAATGTCTAAAATTGTAATGAAAAAGCATCACAAACTCGAGTTTTATTCGATTCAATTCTCCACTTTAACATTAATTAATAGCATCTTATTGCATGGTTTCAGTTTCATTATAAGACAGAGTAGGTACTCGTGGAAAATCTGATGTTTCCAATGAAATTTAAAGCCTCTTAATTGTAGAACCACCTCCACCACCAATTTATTGTCTGTTGCTTTTTAAAGAATCAAAGTAATAGTAGTAGTAGTAAATGTCTTGATAAAGATCTTTGATATTTACTTATTAACACCAAAGTACCTACGTAACTAGTCACTTATAGTAGGTAGGTATCCTATATAAAATTTGTTCGCTTTTTTACAGTAGCTGTGACCACAGAGAGTGTTTTCAAATGAGAGATGGACTTGTAAGTATTTCCTAACATGTACTTAGTAGTAGGTCAGTTCGTTTGAAAATTACGATTCTTTAACAAAATGTGTTATGTGCGCGTGCAATGACCTTAATTACTCTTGATTTCGTCAAACTTTAACTTCAAGGACGTGATCGTCTATGCCTGAAGTGCAAAATAGGACAAAATAATTATAGTTGGATCTAACATAGGGTTGGGCCTTTTTATATTAAATTTAGAGGCCATACAACGCTCCTGAGAGACTGATCTTTGACTTAGGTAAACGACGCCCTGGCGCGCGCAGATTGTTACCTGTGATAAAATCAATAATTGGTATATTTGACTATTATATTATGTCGATTTATTTTTCAAAACCCATGTAACGACAAGGATATTTTTTGCAGTCATCTTCACGGAGTAGGTAGGTACCTGTTCATACAATTTACCTCGGAACAAATTCACTCGCTTGCTTGAGTGAATTTTTTAAAATATTTTGTAATGTAAAAATTCCAGCCTTCTCACTTTATAAAGATAGATTCATATATGATTCAATTCAATTTACATATATTTTGTCATTCTCCCAATATGCTTTATAGATGACACCAGCTATTGCACTGCATCTTGTGCAACACTAAATTTAAACAAACATTTCGTACTCATCAAATTTATATAGGAATAAGTGAATGCTTTGACGGGATTCAGGAAATTGTTAAAATCACGTCATAACTTGACGCTAACTGTAACCGGCTCAAACGTCAAATTCTATCAAAAAGATAACTATAATAGAGCTACTAAATACACTGGTGCAACACATTTAGCCATACCATTAAAATCATTTTACTGTTACTGTTAAATTTGACGGAAACCTTAATTTTAACAGGTAGTTGGAGCAACTAAGCCTTACTGATTCATGGATGAGGCTCAGACCCAGGCTTTTCTCATAGGGTTTTGAGGTCAACGGCAATCGCTCCCACAAGCCAAATCTAGATAAAAAGTAAGGCAGTGGTACCTGGGATGCAATCGGGACTAACAATACAAAAGGGCTCATAATACAAAATGATTATCACAACTAAATAAGCCGCTAGGCTATTTACCTATGTACCTACCTATATTGTTAGATTACGCACTGAGTACTATACTTGCCCTTTCATAGTCCACCGCCCGCGCGTAACAAGAAGCAGCGTTGGGAAACATATTGCGATCTCAATAGACGTTTGGCAACGCCTAACGTAAGCGGACCGAATTATTTTTTAAGCGAGATCGGTGTTATGAATGTTGCGTAACGAGCTTACTGGACGTTGTGACGTCATACCGCAGTCGTGACGATCGCTGCGCCGACGTAGCTTGGACATGACCTGACGTTTCGCAAATTATTCATAATATACTATATTTATTCTTTAGTAGTGGAAATTTATTTTCGAGAATGTTCTAAAGGCTAATACAAAAACAGTAAGTAGGCAGGCTAAATGTCTTAGAGTAGGTAATTTAGTGTTACCTATCTGTATTCATACTGCTTTTGCTAAGAAAACAAAATGTTTTATACATTTTGTTTTTATTTACGACTAGCTGATGCCCACGGCTTCGCCCGCGTGGAATTTTGTTCCCGTTCCCGCAACCCTTGGGAACCTTTTCCCGGGATAAAAAGTAGCCTATGTGTTATTCCAGGTTCTAATCTACCCCTGTACCAAATTTCAACCAAATCAGTCCAGCCGTTTATGCGTGAAAGAGGAACAAACATCCATCCATCCAAACAAACTTTCGCCTTTATAATATTAGTAGGATGCCAACACCACAGTTTTTCTAATAACACTAGATAATAAGCTACCATGGGATTCTCATTTAGCATGAAGACTTAGCTCAGCTGCCTAAGCGGTTAGAAAGATAAGGTCACTAACTGACGAGAAAACGGCACGATTAGTTAGTACTTTCATAGCGTTATGTCATATGGTCTGCTGCTTTGGGGCTCAGCTACCGATAATAAAACTATATTCATATTACAAATACGAGCTATATGAGCAATCTACTACCTCGGACCCCAGGATTCGCTGGAGGAACTCTTTAAAGAAATTAATATTTTAACAGTTACCTCACAACTTGTTTATGATAACGTCTTATATAGAAGGAAGAACCTAGATCTCTTCAAAAAGAAATCAAACGATCATAATTGTAATACGCAAATAAAAAAAAATAGAAGTGAAAAGATATTTAATGGAAAACGGTTATTACAAAGTAGGCAAATATTTCGATGATAAAAATCCATACGCATCTTAATCTCTACACCTCTACATTATAAATAAACAAAACTACATATCAAAAAGAAAGAAAGGATAAACATAAATCAACCTGAATTTCTTGCTGGTCTCTTCTCAGTAGATCTAAACCAAACCAGCGAAACAATCATATTCAAAATGATTTATTTACTATTTTACTCATTATAAATTATAATAGTTTTTGACAAACTGTGACATTCATATGCGCTCTTTATGTGCCTAAACTGAATAAACGAAAGTGATTCTTCGATTAATTGATTCTTGACTATTCACGTAACCGTTATAATTCATCGCAAAGCTTGGAAAGTTCAATACTATAAACCGTGGAATTCGTAGAAGTTAGAAATTTATGGTGCAACTACATAATATAAGCGCGCACACGTAAGCATGCAATTTGATGAACCACTATAATTATTAAGAATTATGGAAAGATAGTATTATGGAAGCAATTCATAGGTAGGTACTAACGTTTACTATAAAAATGTGGATTCATCATCCAGTACGGGCTTCAGTATATAAGTTTTGAAATTAGATTAATCTCGTATTAAATGAAGCTGAAAGCCTGTAGCAGTAGCAGTCACTACAACATAACATACCGTGGAGATCACTTCACTACGTAGTATAAAACGAAGTCACTTTCTCTGTCCCTATATCGCTATGTATGCTTAAATCTTTAAAACTACGAAACGGATTTAGATGCGGTTTTTTAATAGATAGAGTCATTGAAGAGGAACGTTTATATGAATATGTCGCAGTAAGATAGATAAAGCCGTAATATAGTTATTTCCCTAGGGATATAACTATATACCGTAACATAGTTATACAAAAGCGATCACTAGGAATATAGTTAAAGAACAGTCCAAGTTTAGTGATATAATTATATACCTACTTAGGTACTGCGACATATACCTATATACAACTGGTGCGGAGCAGAACTGAAATATGATGCAAAAACGGGGTGAGGCAGACGAAGGTGCGCGGGTCAGCTAGTGAAGTATAATACGAGTATGTGAATTAGGAATTTAATACTGAAAATCGCGAAAACTTCCACCTCTAGTAAAATGAGTCCATTGTGATGATAGGTACAAAATTGTCGGTATATACACAGCCGGTAGCGGTTCTGTAATATTAATCAAAAGTCAGACGTCTTAGCTTTTCCCTCGAGCTTAGTGGCATTTTTACACTCGCTATGTAGTTAAGGTACCTACTTACACTGCTACTATTTTAAAGTTGTCAGTAATTGTAACCTTGTGTTGATAGCTTCATAGTTTGCATTTCTTCACTAATATCATAAAGAGGAAAGATTAGTCTTTTGTTTGTTTGTTTGTACGAATAGGCTCCGAAACTTCTGGACCGATTTCAATAATTCTTTCACCAATGAAACGTTACAATAGGTAGGAGTAACATTATATCATCACGCTACCATTCAAGGGAGCGGAGGAATAATCATAAATCTCAATATATTCGGTAGATTTCTATACATTGGCGCTAATGTTGCTAACTATTGGCGTTGTCATGACAGCAAGGAGAAGTAGTATAGAGAGGCGAGCAGAGTCGTACAACGCGATAATTGACATCCACGCGGACAGAGCCGCGGGCAACAACTAGTAAATTATAAAATCAATGTAGGTAATGTTAACTGGTTTGCTTGAAGTTCAAATACATATATGATATTGATACTATTTCAAGTCAGGTCAATGCCTCCGAGCAACATAAGTTCTTGACCTACTTTTTTTGGTCATGGATGACTAGGTATATTATTTATAATTTTTATAGTTGCGCCTACTTTCCACCAGAACTAGATTTGAATTATTAAAAGATCTACTATCCCGCTAATTCTGATCAGAAAGATCAAAGCTACATAAAAGTGAACCTTTTCGATTCAAGTAATTTTAATGAATGCTCTTTGTTTTGCTTTCAGCGAAGTTCCCTCACATGCCGCCCGATTTAGTATAGAGGTAAGCTCCAATATAATTTGTAAATTTAAATATTTTTGCGAGTGGAATTTCCCTCTGAGCGGTGGATGCATCTATATATACCTATTGTTGTTATAAATTGAACTTGTATTGAATTTTTTACTTTTGTTTCAGGGTTGCAGCTGTCAAAAACTCCATTCACCAGACGCTAATTTCTTTTATTCTGGTAATATTGAAGTTCAATTCTGTTCATTCACTACATTAAAAAACGCTTTCAACTTAGAGCCTACGTAATTGTGAACGTACCTAGTTTCTTTATGCTTCTCCAAATATATTGCAACACAATTTGTTGACCCGCAAGAGATAAAAGCATATAATCATCAAATACTTTCGCATTTTGATCAATGCGAGCGATCGACGTCTAGTAATCTGATAATCTAAACTCCTCGGAAGTTTCTGCTACAAATATACCAAGAAATATGATATGCTCTTATTAGAAGACAGACTTATGAATGGATTTGGAGCCACGCAAATAAACTTAGTAGACTACAACAAAGCTTTATCAAATGTCTGAATTCTGGAATATAATGTAACAATAACTTAAGTAGGTAGGTACATTTAGCACCCAGTGTTTGTCAAAACTGTCTTAGTTCGTCTGAACGTACTTTTTATAATTAAAATTACATAAATGTAGCTTTTATCTACTGCTGGGGTTGGACAACAAGAGAGAATATGAAAATAATAATCCTGTCTTGGTGGGTTTCCTGTAAATGTGTTCATGTGTGTCGTGTATGAGCACGGTAATACTATCAAATATAAAATCTAATCAAATATAATATATATATTGATAGTTCTACTGTGGTATAGGTACAGTAAAACGGGGTGAATAGGGGTCCAGGGGTGAATAGGGATAAAATGATCAGCTAAATTCTGTAGTTGGACTAGATCATTGTAATAACAGAATCATTAAATATCTGGTAATGTGTTTAATTAAAATTTTGTAAGAGAAACTATTTAAAATATTCCATTGACCATTATATCCCTCTCTACCCCCTGTATGCCTATTCTATCCGTTTTACTGTATGTTTTATTCTTGAACAGTCCCACTGTACTAATGATCCGGTAACTCTTGAAATCAAATATAAAATAATATTTGAAACAGAATTTAAACACAATACATATCGTATAATATTACAACAGTCTATTCTAGCCACCTTGATATTAGGCTGCAGGTATGCGAAATGGACAAGGCAAACGAAAACATTTTGGTCTGCGGATGCTGACACGATGTCTTCCCAAAAAATCAGAACTTCGAAAGACTTTAATCTTTATACAATCATGGTCAGTTCCTCTGCATTTAAGTGCCCTACCCTGAGAGCTGTGTCAGCGACTTAAGTTTCTAAGCAGAACTATATTTAATTTTTCTTTGTTATTATTATTTAAACATTATTATGTTGGTGACGTAAAGTTGAAGACACTGTTCTAGTCAACCCCCAAATCTGTCGACCGGGATGACATCGACAGAAGTCAAAATAATAAGGAACTCTTCATTTACATACCTATATTATGTATTTAATATAGATTTTACGCACTCATTTAGTCTTAATTGTTACAGTTGAAATGGTTCAATGCATGTCAATCGCATTTTGGTCGACGGATGTGACATTATTCCAATGCAGCCTGTAGCTTTAATTTTATAACTGTTGTTTCATAATAATGATGTATTCGAATTTGTTGAAAGAGTAGAATATCATTATGTCACATGCTGTCGTCCAAACATCTTAGCACTTAAAAATAATGAGCAAAGGAAGTCGCTGAAAAATCACGTAATAAATCTAGTTATTTATTTATAAGTAGGTATACCAGTGGGATCAAACAAGAATACTTAAGCAATCATTAAATTACAGCAGTAATAGGTTTCGTACGCTACCCGGCTTTGGATTTAAGTACAAAGTGAATCGTCGGGTCGGAAAACAGATTGAAGGTTGCAAAAGAGCGAAAGCGCTGAGCAAATGTAGACACGGCACACCATACTGGGAACTGTAGTTACTGTATCCTGTAGCTCTGATCGGGCACAGTCACCTGTTGCTATTAATCATCACCATCCTTGCGATAGTTCCGGTCGCATCCGAGGTTTTCGCCTCAGAGTCCAGGGTTCGCTTTCCGGCTTTTTCTTTTCCACGTCGGACGGTCTTGTGCGTATGGATGCTTGCGCCCATTGCACGTATTAGATCCTCCACGACGCCAAGCTAGCGCTTCTTGGCCAGACATTTTGTTACCCACGTAGCCAGATGGTTGACGCACAACATGGCTGCATTTCTCGGCATTTTGGTCTGCGATTTCACAGACTACTGGTCAGTACAATTGCAACTATTGCAAGGAAACAGTGCAGTACAAATTGTAAAGTTTATTATTGCCAGCTAAATTATATACTGGTACTTATCTATAAGCATTTAATAATTTACGTATTGTTTTTCATATCAGTTTATGACAATTTCTGTAATGAAGTAAGGGTGTTGCTATTTATACCCTATAAGATTGAATTGCGAGGACGAATTTATATTTCATAAGGATTCTCAGCCACGTGAGAAATATAACTGCGGCTATATTTGGCGAGTTTGCTATTGCCCAACCATAAACGAATCATGACGCTAAAAGATTGGGCAATGACGCTAAAAGCGAATTCACTCCCGAGAATAACCAAAATGAGCTCTTATCCATGCTCATTGTTTTTTTGAATTGAGAAACAGCCACCCGTATTGGTAATTGGTATCTTCGAGAAATCAAATAGCCATTTGCAATTTATGAGTACATATTTAATCTTATTCAGCGACTTTTGAACTCAATTTACCTACTCTCTTATCTACACCTGTTTTATTCGCAGATAGAATTTAAACCAACGAAACCTGATTTATGAAATCAACTAATATAATAACGTTATTTTTATTTCAGCAGAGATTATAAATCAGCCTGTCAACAATGCTGCAGGAGCATCATCGGACGGCCAATCCAAAGGGCAGATACGTTGTGGATCGTCATATTCGTCACAGTACTAATCATAATGTTGTCTTATATATATGCGTTATTCATTCGTCAATTGAGAAGGCTGATATATAACAATGTAAGGTATTCTTTGTGACGTTAATACTTATTTTAAATTATATATATTTAGATTTAGTTCTAGATTCTAGAACACTATAGTAGGTACTGCTTATAGTCTACATTTCCGCCCCGGGTTCGGGGTAGACATTCACGCCATAAAACTAAAAGATTTAGTCAAATCAAATCGTTTCATTCGATTGTAGAAGTTAAAAAGTTAAATGTGCAAGCTTTGGATGCCACCGGAAGTAATATTCAAATGACGATAACCAAACAGCTCTACATTATTTTATATTTACTGACATCTGATAGTACCTACATTATTTATTTTTTACTACCTGCTACTAAAAAGTTAAACAACTGCATTCACAGAAATTCCACATTACATTCTATCATCAATAACACTCATAATTATTTTAAAAAAAGAGTCGAAGATTTGACGCATATTAATATTCAGATACCTATTTATAATATTTGAATGTCAAAACGATACTGACCTTGTAAATAAGACTCGAACTAGACACGGATATTGCGAGACTCGCTGTGTGCTTTAAAATCAAAACATTTTATAGTAGGAGAGCCTGAAATTACACTAGTGCGTCTGATAAATTATATATATATATAAATATTAAGGAATATAGGTATAGGTAGGATAGGTAATACCTCCACCTAGTATGAACGTTTAATATAGGTAGGCACATGCACTAAAAAAATTGTTCATCTGATTTTTTTTTTTTTTTTTTTTTTTTTTTATCTACGGCACGTCAATTTGACTTTACCTCGCCTGATGTTAAGCTGAAGGCAAAGTCCCATGAAAGAGGGTCACCATTGCAAACACGTTCAGTGCTACAATGGTGGCGCTCAGCTTGACGGCCTCATCAGATGCTTTTTCACGCCCCGCTTAAAGGACCCGGGACTGTAGGAAGAAGGAAACACGTGCGCCGGCAAGGAATTCCAGGACTTAATGGTACGGCAGAGAAAAGACTCACCGAACCGCTTGGTTCTTGATGGAATATTCTGTACCGTATGCGAGTGACACCTAAGCCCTGCACGCGTTGTCCTGTGTAGGAAAGGGGAGGGTGGGATTAGTTGGAAGAGCTCATCAGAACATTCACCATGGTAGAGTCGGTAAAATACTGCCAAGGACGCAACATCTCTACGCATCTGCAAAGGCTCGAGGGACTCTGTGACCTCAGGACTCCCAATAATGCGGACCGCACGTCGCTGCAACCTGTCGAGAGCATCTAATAAGTACTTTGCGGAGCCATCCCAGAGATGCGAGCAGTATTCCACGCAGGAGCGAATTTGTGTCTTATAAAGAAGACACCGCTGCTCCGGCGTGAAAAAACGTCTCACTCTGTTCAGGACTCCGAGTTTACGCGAAGCTGTTTTGATGATGCTCTCGATATAGTTCTTGTTGTTCAGTTTGCAGCGCACGTCCATACCGAGTATATTGAGGTTATCCTGTAATGGCAGTGGTGTGCTCTGAAGAGTGGGAGGAGGAAGGAAAGGAGATGTCTTTGCTGAAAACGCGCATGCCTGCGTCTTCTTGGCATTGAACTCGACCAGGTTCTCAGATCCCCATTGGGAAACGTGATTGAGGATCCGGTCAAGCCCAGTGACAAGAAGTCGCCTCTTTTCCGCTATATCGGACTGCTTGGCCGCAGAATGTCCGTGGTAGCTCCCGTGTACAGTGCTATCGTCTGCATAGCAGTGGATGCTGCCGGTGGACAGCATGTCATTGATATGCAGAAGAAAGAGAGTGGGTGATAAGACGGACCCCTGCGGCACACCAGCATTTACCTGCAGGAACTCCGATGCTCGTCCATCACAGAGAACGCGAATACGGCGCCCCTGCAGGAAGCTAGCAACCCAATTGCACAGTCTAAGAGGCAGACCGAAGGCTGGTAGTTTGGAAAGAAGCGATTTGTGCCAGACTCTATCGAACGCTTTGGCGATGTCTAGGCTAATAGCCAGTGACTCACCATGCTTGTCCATAGCCTCACCCCAAAGATGGGTAACATACGCCAGAAGATCACCCGTTGACCGTTTCGGCCTAAAACCATATTGTCGGTCATTAATTAGGGAGTGATCCTCTAGGTGGCGCATGAGCTGTGTGTTGATAAGGTGCTCGAAGACCTTGCACAGCACTGAGGTGACGGCTATGGGCCGATAGTTGACTGGGTCTGAGCGGTCTCCCTTCTTGGGAATCGGCTGTACATTCGCCTCTTTCCACGCCGTCGGAATTTATATGTCAGAAAAGAGCGGTTGCCTAATAACTAACAAGTATCGATTTCGCTTATCTCGCGATTCGAGCTTAATCTAAGGGGGTAAGAAGGTTGATACAAAAGAGTGATATCTAGATTTATGCGAGCGCGAATTATTTTTTTATTTCATTACAAAGGTAATCACATAGGAAAAACTAAGAAAATACGGGATCGGTCCCATGCTTCACCTAGACTCTGGACCTGGGTGAAGCACGGCTACTAATAGGATCCCGTGCTCCAATTGATGACAGATACAGACAAATATAAAATTCATTTAGATGCAAGTTTTCAAAAAAAAATTGTTTTGTGGTAGTCATAGCTCTCTGGAGGGGTTTTGTGTTGCCAGTAAAACGTGAAAGTGGACCGAGAAACCTTTCTTTGTCTTCTGCACTGACAGCACAGAGACTCTCTTAACCTTCTCCCTTTCCCCCTTCTCCTTCCTCCCTCTCCTCTATATGTTCGGCAACACGGTTGTGACGCCCCTGTGTTGCAAACGTCCATAGGCGACAGTAGCCACTTTCCATCAGATGGGCCACGTACCTGTCTGCCATCTAAGTGGTATAAAAACATCTTTATAAATTTGTTTTAACATAAGTACAAATATGACAAATTCACTACTATTAAATAATTGTTGAGATCATTTGAATCATATAGGGCAGTTATTAACTGCACCACTGTACAGTAACGTCATTAGTGTTGTACCACGCAACTCTATCAGTTCCTATGCTCCACCCTGGGAGAGCTATGGAGAGCTAAATAACTTTAAATAAAATGTATGATATATTTTTATATATATTTATTACAATGTATAGTAAACGCTTCCTCTGAAACTAAAATGGAAAAATTATAGCACCATTGATACTAATACCTAATAATAATTATAGCACATATAATAATTTTCCACAACGATAGATTAGCTACAAGTTAAGTATACTCGCCTCCCCTACTATGAGACTTACAGCACATGAATTACGAAATCGGTTAATAGGCTCAATGTTCTAAATGGGTATATTAGATGGCAATAAAATCTCACATAGTTATTGAATTACTAATAAGGTGTATGGGGGACAAGGTTCAACGAGGCTCAAACCCAATTTATCTGTCAATCGGTGCACCTGCTGATTAATAGTGAGGCTCTGGTGCGAGCTTATAAGTAGAGGAGAGTATCTGGGCATGATTTGAATGGAACTCTACTAACTCTACTAGTAGGTTTCGTTCCATGATATACGATAATGTTAACGTGGTCAAACGCCGACATGACTGTCGATTATGTTAACCTAGTAGGGAGCACATGTTGTCAACATTGTCGACCACGTGAACTTAAGCGAACCATAAGGCAGTATATAAGATCGGTGCGTGCGTACAGCCTCCGAGGCGTGGCGGTAGTGCACGCGACTGCTATCTACGGGAAGCGGGTTCGATCCCCGCTTAGCGCAAAAAGTGTATGCATGAATATACAGGAGTTTGTACTGGTCTGGTCGTGCCTCGGAGAGCACGTTAAGCCCATCGGTCCCGGTTGCTATACAAACATCTATGGCAGTCGTTACGTGTAGTTGGTGTCTTCAAAAGTCAAATCAGTCTAACTTGGAACTTCGATATCGCCATTGATCATCGAACAATTGGTTGTGGAGGTCAGATGGCAGTCGCTTCACAGAAAATATCGAATTTCAGCCGCATCACAGTTAGACTAGAATGCCGACCTCAACTGAGTTGGGAAAAAGGTTCAGAGAATGAAGAGTATATTGCATAGTATTAATTCCCGTTTACATTAACAATCAATCAATTACCATAATGCAATCCAATGCAGGACATAGACCTCTTCCAATGTACGTACGTACGGTAATCCACGTACCGCACCCAAACTGTCCCACCTACCTTCATGTGATTTCCCATTCAATAACGACAAGGGGTTATCTCATTGCAAAATAATATATTAGTAAATAATATAAATATTATTAAAAGTATTTTAAAATTTCAGGTCATTAACGTTTACTATGACTGAAACCAGAACACCCAACCTGACCGATGCTGAAAATTGTGTTTAAGGTAATGCGACTCTCGTTTCTCAATAAGTAAAATTATACCTATTATTATCATAATCTGATAGACCAGGCTAGGTACTCGTTCCATACACACAAGCTAACGTTCTATAATTAATAATAAAAATAAGGCATGCCTATATACATACACGCCTATTTCCCTCCGGGACAGGCAGAGACACGAGGCGTGTAAATATGCCAGAGGCTACCTCAACCTCGGCAACTGATATCCCGAGACGGCCATTTAGTTGGTTTGAGTCCGACATAACCCGCCATTTTAATCTGTCCTTACATACTACATGGGCTTCCTCCACTGTCATTAAGCCATTCATGCAAGTTCGCTGGTTTCGAGAACTACAGAGATGCCCTTTTTTCAAAATTGCCTCTACGTGCCCAAGCCATACCTTAGCATACTCTTTTCAATCCTCGTTAACACATTTTCTCTCAGGCCACACTTGTCTCGAGTCGCTGTACCTATTCCTACTTAACCCACATATATTGCACAATACAATATCAATAAGATATTAACCGTTTATATCATTAATCGCCAACCTTTTAATTTTAGAATGACTATCAAGCTCAGGCAGACGTATACGGCGAGAAAATCCAATACAGGAACGCTATCGTCACGCGAAGAATATCTCATTATTTTGATAGGAACTGCTGTGTTATTATTGGTAACCGATGCTCACCTAGTCTATTATTAAGTAAATTTAAAATTCATTGTAACTGCTCAGTAACCAAACTTAATATTCCATTAAATTTAAAAGTGTTTTACCTTTATTTGTTTTATTTTTCATAGGTTTATCATTCACAACTAAGATTTCATATAGATATAGATTTCATATAGAAATAGATAAATATTATAATAAATAGATAATTATAACAATTAAAGAAGTCTGCAGAAGTAAAGATATCTTTATCTATTCCAAACTTAACGCGGTTGTAGCCGCGGGCAATGGTTCATAATTATGCCTGCATATCCATGTCACGTCATTTGTGCCATATTCAGTAGGTAGGGGGATTTTCATGGGCAAAATTAAATTAATTTGTTCGATTGAAATTAAAATAGGTGTTTCATCACCATATCGCTGCTTATTACGTAATTTATTATCGTTATAAAATATCAACAATTGTTTTGTTACTTAATTTCTGTAATAATAGTAACGATTGTTCTGTGTGTGTGTGTACACAGTAATTAGGTTTGTTATAATCAACTGAGTAAACTAGCAACTTATGATGCAACTAATTGCAATATTTGGCTTATTGCATAAAATTGTAGATCTTTTTTTGACTATTGAACCTAGAACGTGGCCCTGTGTGACACTTGACAACTCTGTGCAAAATGCCAGTTCAAACAAAAAACTTACACATTAAAGCTAGGCGTCCACCAGGCGGGCCGGATTGGTCCGCATCAAAACGTTAAAGTTTTCCTGTCGCCTCCAGTCGCAAGTACAACAGCTTCATACAAAATGTACTTATAGCCGGCGTGAGCCGACTGGCGCAAGTTCTTTAAGAAAATGCGACCGGTTGCACGTGCCAACAGTGCCAGTGTGATACTAGCCATAAAGTTCTATAGAACATGGTCGGTCGCCCGCAACGCAGAGTGAAAGGAGCTTTACTGTCATGTTGTTCAAGTTTTGGACTTAGTAACAAAAATAGTGGTTCATTTTATTTAAATATCTGTAATAGTAAGAGAATAAATATTATAATATATGTGACAGAAATTAGAGAGAATTACTTCAGAAGTATATTTCAATAAAATGGGTTTATGTCAAAAGAGTTATATTGAACAGGAAAGAATTGAACAAAGTATAATATATTATGTAAATACGTTTACCCTTTCCGAATAACCTTGGCCCGGTAAGAGAATGGCTTTCTTGAGTGTCGTTGACTGCAAGCTGTGTCGTCATCTCGGCGGCCAGGGCGTGTAAACATGCGGTAGTCTTGCGTCTGCGCCTACGCACACACTAGAACAAAACTGCGACATGGCAATTACAAAGCAGACTGGATAGTTGCAAGCTTGTGTAAATATTAGGCGTAAACTACATTGTGGTTTCAGCAGCTCTAGTATTGGTAGTCTACATAAGATTAGAATCAAGCACAATCGTTTCATACTCCTTTGTTATTTTTCTCTTAATGTGGTACATGTTATGTTGAATGTAAAATTGTAAATGAAACAACACTACAACAAAATGTATCACGCTGAAACCTGTTGGCCAGTACTTTATGATTTACTCAATACGAAATGCATATTAAACTGCACAGTTTGACTAGTAGGGTTACCACACTGTTATGTCATTCATAAGATGCAGAGAATCGCTGACCCAAATCTGTCTTAGGACCCTATAATGTGCTCTTGTAAATTGTATTCTGACAATTTGTTACTGTTTTGTACTTGTTTGTGATTTACGCAGGGTGGATGAAATGGCGGCAGGTCAGAGGCACAATATGCGATACTCAATTTCCCCTCAAACTCAAGGGGAAAATCTATAAATCGATCATGTTTGGTGTCAAAAGCGACGAATGAAAGAAAATTGCATGTAGCGGAGATGCGAATGTAAAGATGGATGTGTGGTGTGACGATAATGTATAAAATAAGGAATGAGTATATTATAGATAGTTTGAAGATGAAAAGCACCAGAAAACAAAAAATTGAGAAGTCGTCAGTCGCGGTATGTATACTATGAGAAGAGATGATAGTAATATTGTAAAAAAGACCCCAAAGTATGAATGTAGGTATGCTTTGTTAGCAGAGGTACCAAAAAAGATGGATGGATTGTGTGAAAGAAGATATGGCAAAAAAAGGGAATGGCTGAGGAAATGACATCTGATAGGAATGTGTGGAGGAGAATGACATATTGCGCCGACCCCAAATAATTGGGACAAAGGCAGGAAGATGATGATCGTATGCTTCATCAGGTTGTTTAATATCATTTTTAGTCCTATCTCGAAAAAATCAAAAGACAGAAAACGAACGTTCCGTGTTATATAATGGATGAATATATATAATATATATCGTGGGTTGCAAAGATTCATCATAAGATAACTACAATGTAGGTATGTATACATACAAACGTACGTATAGTCACGACTCTTTCCTTATTAGCTGTATAATGTACCCTATATTATGTACTTACTAATATTCATTTTTAACACCTTTTTATTCCAGTTAAGTTCAGTAATAATTTCTTGCAGATGATTGCAGCAAAATTATATCAGCGTTAAAATTACTCCTAATTTTGATATACTATATCGACCTAAATCCGCGACGCTATTTTTTAAAAATTATATAACAATTTGCAATAAATACGCCCGTCAAGTAAAAGTCAGATATCGCAAACCTTTTGTTTACTTACCTATGGTTATTTTTAAAGCTGAAATGTGTGCGTGTGCGTACGCAACCGTTACGATAAACGAATTTTCAGGTTAAGTAGAAATGTTTCGATATAAAACAGTGACAACTTATTTTCCTCACGGGTAAATTGAGCCCATCTTACAGCTTTTTTATTTGAAGTACATTCAGTTTCTCATGAAAGATATTAGCAAAAGTTAGGGAAATAACAACAAATACTTTTCCAAACAAAATTCAAAATAGCACATTAAACTTGACACAAATCCTTAGTCATTTTGTACAGGCTTCTCAATTCCGTTATTTCAAACGAATTAAACTAAAATTCAAAAATGTTGTTGATCTAAACAACATTCACTGAAAACCGCACATTATCTAAATATCTACTGTGGTAGCGCGCAATGACCATTGACTGCTGCAAGAAAATAACAAGCGTGCGACCGCTCGACATCAGTTTTAGCTCGAACTCAGTGCAACGTGAACGTGCCCTTAGTGAACCACTTTTTTTAGCGGGAACTTTTAAAAATGTGAGTTAAATTCTTAAATTTTATGTTATCCCGGATTATACCAATGGATTTTTTGTGTTCTGTGATATGGAGTTATTTTTTTATTTGGTGTTGTGACATAATAATGTAATCTAAGCTATTGCGAATTTGTATATAATATTATATTTTATATACACAAACTTATGCAATGCGATTGCATATCTACTAATGTTAAATAATATTAATTGTCTAAATTGGTAACACTTATGTCTGTGAAAGTAAATCTGATAGAATTAATGTAGACAGAAGTAGGATAAAATATACAACTCTTACAGCAGATAATATACGCAAAAAAGAAAGAAGATATACTTACGTTTAATTTTATATTGATTATCCCAAAATTGGTATAAAGATGAGCACTTATCAGTGATACTTTTGTGCACTGCCTGACATAACTGAAATATACGTAGGTATTATAAATACCAAAAAACACTAGCTTACCAAAAACAACATTAAACGTACGGAACCCTCAGAACGCGAAACCGATTCGAACTTGACCTATTTTTTGTGCAAACGCAATTATGATAAATATGTGTGTTACTCGTATTATATCTAATTATATAATAACCAAGCACACTTGAAACGAAATAAAACTTAAAGAAATGCACAATATCTGCAAAGAAAGCAATTAAAAAATAATTACAAATTTATACGCATTTTTAAGTATATACTGCAAATACTTATGTATGTTTAAATAATATATAATGTATCTTACGAGTGATTAATACATGTACGATATATAAGACGATATGATGATGATGATGTATGCAAATGAGTTGAAATGTGGTTAAGCCAAGGTCAGTGAGTGCTTAGCCTTCACTTATTTGAAACGTTAGGTGGTTCAAAAATACCTACTTTACTTACAGTACAGAATATATATACCGTTATAAAAAAACGTCTTGACTGATAGAGACACGGACCACGAAGTGTTCCTATAAGGGTTACGCTTTTTTCCTCCCAAATTCGTAGAATAATTATTTACGACGTCAGAAAATTAGCTTCATGTATAATCTAATTTTTTGTGGAAAAATATGAACATTATATTCCTCGATATACATTCGTCATTATTATCATCACACATCAGTGTGGTGACGGAGAAAGACTATTCACTTCCTCATCTCTTCTGAAAGATGTCAACGGAAAACGAAGACGATATCAACACGAGAGACGGAAATCTCGACCTAAAATCCTGCATCAACCCGTCTGGCAGGCGTGAAAACAGTGTAGGTCAAAGCCGCCCCCAACATTAGGGGAGAATTATTAATTGCTTCATTGACCTCCGCATGTTACAGTTAGGGGTTGAGGCCCGTTCTTCGTTTTGACTTCTGCTGCCATCAATATTCTTTCACTCACTTACTATACCTTCATTCGATTTTACTTGTTTTATTAGTATCTTCTTCGACTTTACTCAGAACTATGAACCGTGATGAAATTACTTAACCTGGCACACATTAAAAAGAACGATATTATGAAGAATATAATTTATTTTTCGTGAAGCGTACAGTTTCCTAGACATTCGTAGGTACCTAAATAGTTCGCGCTTTATATTCTCTCCCAATGTTTTATGTAATATTTGTATTATTAAATGCTATATAAGTAGTTGATACGTAGGCACTGAATGAATTCTTAGTAGGTATACGTAGTGTTTCACAAGAAATACTTCGTACCAAAATTTCACGGTTGGAGTCATCCTATCTCTTATAGGGTACGATATGATCTCCAGCCGCTGTACTCCATAAAGTGAAAACCGGTTAAGTTCTCAAGTGAAACTAACACCAATTAATATTTATATCAGACCGACATAAATATCTATGCATCGAGTCGAGTGCACTTTGATCCTTGATGATCTATGAAGTAACCATATTGTAAAATAAACTTCGTAACCTGTCTGATTCTCGAATCTCTGAATAGAATTGCAAATACTTATATTGTTGCGAATGAGTTGACATCTCGAGACTGAAGTAATAATGAGCATGTTCATTTCAAAACGTATAGTTTTACGTAATCAGCACGATCCAATTTGAAATGTAAAGTCATAAAGAATCAATATCCAGAATAATATTTTAACCCATAAACCATCTCTTTCTTAAACAGTAAGAAAAAACGTTTAATTTCTAATTATGAAAAATATTATTATTTATTTTATACATTTACGCACTTGCCTAGTGAGAGCTTAGTTAGCCGCGTATCCTGCGATCAGAAAATAATACATGTAGTTGGACCAGTGTTCCCGGTTTTTATGAAAAGTAGAATCGCCTTCATCTCTTCACATTTGTAAACGCTTTTTAGGTACATTTAAATAAATTAGCAAATTATATTGATGTACCTACCAGGTGGGTAGATGCTTACATCAATTTTTTTATGTTCGATAGGCTCGCGTTCGACTAGTCACACGAGACAGTCAAACGCAAGCCTATCTAATAAATAAAAATACCTTTCCCTTGTACTAGCTCTCTACTACCCCGTGGTAGACTGATAGAGAATGCCTGTGGCATTAAGTTCCCAATGTACAACTTTGTGCATAAATATTAAATACTTAAATGAATAGTTTTGTAATCTTTGGAGGAAATTTTTACCATTTGTCTTCATGGTTCTATGTGAAACTTAAGATAACTTAAAATGTGTAAGCTAATACCGATAACGGAAAAAAATCGTTTTGAATTATGACTTCAACCGGAGAAATCTCGTCCACCCAGCAGCGGCAGTGTTCACTGTTCGTATCTCTTGACCTACCTCGGCAAGGCCACTTGAGCATAGCCGCATAGGTGACTGAGGTTATTTTGTAACCACTTCTATTAAATATGTATTGCTAACACGGTCTTGGCTGGATTACGAGATAATTTGCAGTGACTCAATAGACCGCCAGTTACATTCTTGGTTTAGTATCTAATTTATAGATATTTTATAAGTACTGATATAATTCATGAGATTTCTAATCAAATTGAACCAAAGGCCTAAATCCTAACACATCTATTAGTGATCCCACCGGAACATCCGTTGCTTGATTGATTTAGACTTCATGCATAGAAACACAATACCAGGGAGTTTTCCCTCACATAGTCATTTGCTCAGCATTCAGTTTGACTCATGATAGATGACTAGAGAGATAATTGATATCCATATCATGGTAGGGGAGTGCTAGAAGGAATTTTTGAACGAGGAATTTTAGATAAGTACCTCCAGCCAGTATGAGTCCTTAGTTTGGAGGCGTGCGTAAAAAAAAATAGTTCAACGGATTCACATAAACAATCTCCTGAAGTAGAAAAAAAATTAATACATTATTCTACCTATCATCTTCTAACGTGCACTAAAAGTTTAACATACTCGCCTCCCCTACCATTTTTTTTTTGATATTACAGTCACAGTTCGTATCAAAAAGCCTTAGCGATCCATGTTAAAACATATTGCAACAGTGGACTATTTGCACCTTGAGCCTTAGGTATAAGCAAGAGACAGACACTTCCTTATGAAGACATATTTGGAGTAAAAGGTTGGATGTCAAAATTCCATAGTTACTTGCATAAGAGTATTCGTACTGTATAAAACTGCGTTGCGTCATTGTAACCGTAGCTGTACACGTTGAGGCACGATATTTACCTCAGGGAGAATGTATTTCACCTTTGTTGTACCGACATTTGGCGGTTACTGCCCCTCTATATCCTAAAGTATAACATTGCAGCCGTTGGAATCGTCTCGACGAGCGTTATCTTCATATAGGTGAACACACGAATTATCGATTCTGCAGCCAGAGTGTCGAAAAAAAACCAAAGTTACTTATAATTAATTTAATTAAAATGAAAATTACAATATTATAAAAGAATGAAACCTATTCGATGCTAGAATTAGGAATGACAAATTTATTAAAAAATCAATTAAATCGATTCGCTGCGTCGGCGATCGGATGTTGCTCGGACGTCATCGGTGCAGCTGCAGTATCGCTGAGTCGGCGATTTCGTCATCGTTGCATTCATTGTCGTGTTTGCTGCGTCGTCGATATCTATTAGGGTTCCGTACTTAACACGTCCACCCGTAGAACAGCAACTATTTTGTCATATTAAGGGAAAATGTTGCTGGGTCCGCTGTGGGTTTCTTGATCACTTCTTCATGAGCAGGGATTCTGAGAGTTTGCTGCTTCTCCTTGTTTCCTGAACAGATATTCCAGCATCTGTATCTGCGGCTCATTATAAATATGACAATGATGGCTGCACACGTTACGATAGTATAGAGAGGTATCGTTGTATGGTATATGACAGGCGAATGAGTTTTCTCTATCTCTATGGGTTTTTCTAGTATAACCTTATTCTGGATGCTGTGAAGTTCTTC
This sequence comes from Pelosia muscerda, assembly GCA_963691645.1. Lineage (NCBI taxonomy): Eukaryota > Metazoa > Arthropoda > Insecta > Lepidoptera > Erebidae > Pelosia > Pelosia muscerda. Next base: position 16,309,444 of record OY829098.1, on the reverse strand, counting down.
TAGGTTTACTGCTCGGAGTCCAATATGAGTGAAGCCATCGGTTTGATTCAATTCCAGGTAGGGGATCTTCGATAGTTTAAGTGGTTGGCCCTTTATCTCGTTCCCGTCGTTGACTATGGTAAATGGTAATGGTAAATGGTGGTAAATTCTGGGTATAGTGGCGAGGTAACTTCCACTAAGTGTGTTAAAATCGCTTCTGCCACAAGTCAATTGTACTTTAGTTCGTTGTGGTAGTGAAAGCACGTAGTGTTGGTCGTCCAATTTCTCCATGGCTTCTGTGGTTAGTGAGATCTTAGTCATCTGGCAGGTGGGTTTCAAATATTGGCGAGTGATGAGTCCCTGGATACAATCGGGTTCGGAGCGTACTTGATGACTTATTTTCTTTTCGCAGAGATATATGCTGCTGTACTTCGGGCATTCAGCCTCTATGTACACGAATGCTTTCTCGGTTGTTGCTATATAAGGAGTAGGAGGTACAAGGGCTAATTGTTTTTCGTTAGGGACAATGGATAACTTATAAAGATCGTATACCTCTCGGGAGACTATAGGAAATCTATAAACTATTACTATCCTATTCTCAACAAAGTATGAACCTGGTTTGATCAGATCATAATATTCTCGTAATTCTAAGTTGATGATTTGATCGTGGCTGTATAAGGATTTTAGTTGGTCTATCATAGATCTTAAGACTTCTACATCTATCATAGAGTGGTGTGTACTGGATGCGTGTATGAATGCTAGACTATTTTCTATTCTAATTATCTCTAGCATGATATCTTCTACGTTATTAGTTATTATACCTAAAGTTTGACCAAATTTTGTAAACCTCACTAAATTATAATCTCTAAGAGCATCTTTTTCTAAAAGTAATTCTAGAGATGCATTGACTTTTGCCTGGTTTGAAGCTAATTGTTCCAGAGCAGTATTATGGTGAACCATCCATTCTTTACATAAACTAATATGGTTATTAAATTCGGAAACTATTTTATTATCATTTTCCTGCAAGGTTCTAATGGCTTCATCGTATCTTAGAGCATCTTGATAGTCTAGGTTGCCAGTAACACTTTTTATTACTGAGCCCAAGCTATCTATCAAACCTCTTTTAACTCTTACAGGTTCCAGTGATTTTATTCGATTTAGTACCTCGTTAATTTTATTAGTAAGGTAATCGATTTGGTATTCATAAATCGTATAAGCTCCAGCGTTAAGTTTAACTCTAAACATCTTAAGTTGAGTTTGTACGGACTCTATTTGGTCTTCAATATCAGTCAGTTGAATGTATTGTATAAAAGAATGGTAATGTGTCGTCAACCTGGTTGGTCCTAGTTTATATGGTAAAAGTCCTGGTCCGTCAGCTAAACTCTCTAGTCTTATGTCTTGGGGATGCGTTGCTGGTATTATGAGTAGTAGCAGCCTCCTGTAACAATTGGTTTCCTTTAGGTAATCTTTTAAGTCGCGATTTAGCAACAGGGCCACGCTTTTTCGATGTGTAAATATGGATAGGTAAATCAGCTAGAACTGTGTCCTGTGTAAAACGTGGGGCAACTTTCTGTCGACCGGCGAGGGGGTTCCTAATAAAGACTTGTTGCTGGGGTGAGTACTCTACCTCCGGCTCGCGGGTTTTATTCCTATTTTCGATTAGGGCTGTCCGATTTGCAAGAGAGGATTCATTGATTATATCATATACCTGTTTCATCTGTTGTCTATGATTCTGCGCGTATTGTTGTAAGAGGTGGTTAGTAAAGTCGATGTCGGTTGGGTCTCTGGGGTCAAAATGTCCATTCAGTAAGTCGAACGGTCTACACTTGGTAAAACTGTGTATGGAGCTATTGTATGCTATTATGGCGTATGGAACGAGGTTAACTACTGGTTCACTCTTATGCTGTAGCTTAAGAATTCTGATATGTTCTAGTAATGTCGAGTGAAAGCGTTCGATGTTACCGTTATCGTTTGGACTGTGGGGTAAGGTCTTATGATGAACTATTTTATGAATACGCGTTATCTCTGAGAACAATTGATTTGTAAATTCGGGGCCATTATCAGTAATAATAGTCATAGGTAACCCATGATGAGTACAAAATTTTAACAATGATTGGATTATACTTATGGCTGTACCGTCTCGCAAGTGATACGCTTGACCATATTTCGTGAAAACGTCTATGAATGTTGCGTATTTTTCTGCTTCTACTGTGAATAGGTCCATGTGGATAATTTCCAGTGGTTTTGTAGCTGGTGGTACTATATTAAAATGTGGTCTGATTGGATTTCTATCGTACTTAGCCTGTCCGCAAATGGTACATTCGTTAATGAATTTGCTAATCTGTTCCTTCATTTTAGGCCAATAGTATTTTCGTGAAAGGGCTAAATGGCATTCGTTTATACCACGGTGGTTTGTTTTACCATCATGATAGTGCTTAATGATTTCCTGCTGCCTTAGATACTCTTTAACGTTCTCTAATTCTGTCTTTGTTAATACTAGTTTAAGGGCAGAGCTTTTGAATTTATCTTGTATAATGGGTACTATGGAATACATGGCTAAAGGTGGGTTTATTAGTATAGCTGTCTTAACCTTTGGGTTAACGTATTCTTTGATAGCATTAATAACGTCTGACTCTAAATTGGTTTCGGAAATCTGGATGGCCGTTCTTGTGTGGCTTTCGAAGGGTTTGGTCACTATGGGTCTGCGTTTTACGTCACCAACTACTGTGAAGTGAATCTGTCTATGAAATTTGTTAAGGGGCTCGTCAGTGATAGGGACTTCTAAAATAGGGTGTTCGTTACTGGTATGAACTGTGTCGGTCGAAGAATTAGTCTGGTTAGTGGGTACGTCTAGTGGATTAGAGTCTTCTATAACTGGATCTTCATTATTAATAACTATAGTGTCGGTCAGAGAGTTGGCACGTTGGATTGGTGGTTCTGAGGGGTGGTTTATCATTGAACTTAAGTCGTTGATGCTGTCGATTAACGAATTAATCTCGTCGATCTCGTTATTGTGTATCTCTACGCGTGAAAGGGCATCTGCATTAGTGTTAAATTTTCCTTTCTTATAAATTACAGTAAAGTCGTATTCGCTGAGTTTAAGTCTCCATCTTGTCAGTCGTGAATTTGGCTCCTTTAAGTTCATCATCCATTGCAGTGGTTTGTGGTCAGTCAGTATCTTGAATTTCCTACCAAATAGATATGGCCTAAAGTACTTGGTAGCCCACACTATAGCTAGCAATTCCTTCTCTATTGTGCTGTAGTTTAGTTCGCTTTCATTCAATGCACGGGAAGCGTAACAGACCGGTTTATCAGAACCTATGGGTCCTTGTGACAACACTGCTCCTATAGCGACATTTGAAGCGTCTGTGGTAAGATTGAACTCTCTGTTAAAATCTGGGTACTGTAGAATAGGATCATTAGTTAGTAACGTTTTACATTTATCGAAGGAATTCACAAACTCGGGGCTATGGATTACTTTGTTGCCTTTCTTAAGACAGTGGGTGAGAGGTTTCGTGATGCGTGCGAAGTCTGGGATAAATTTTCGGTAGTAGCCGAGAAGACCTAAAAATTGTTTGATTTCCTTAGGGGTGTTCGGAATGGGATACTTTTTAATGGCGGAAATTTTATCGGGGTTAGGCTTAATACCATCTCTACCAATTATGTGACCAAGGTAAGCGGTCTCTAATTTTAGGAACTCGGATTTATCCATCTGGATTTTGAAGTTGGATTCTTTTAGCCTTTGGAAAACTCTTTCTAGGTTTTCTAAGTGTTCCTGGAGTGAGGAGCTAAAGACAATGATGTCATCTAGGTATACCAGACAAATTGTATTCTGGAGACCTCTGAGAACATTATCCATGACTCTCTGGAACGTAGAGGGGGAATTTTTTAGGCCCATGGGCATACGGGTATACTCAAAATGTCCATGTTCCACATTAAATGCGGTTTTAGGAATGTCCTGGGGATCCATTTCCACCTGGTAGAATCCACTTGCTAGATCTAAAGTTGTAAAGTATTGACATCTACCTAACTTGTCTAGAACATCGGTGATATTTGGTATGGGGTACTTATCGTCTATGGTTTTCTCGTTCAATTTCCGAAAGTCAACTACAAGGCGCCACTTCTGTTTTCCAGAAGCATCCATCTTCTTGGGTACAACCCAAATAGGTGAACTCCATGCGGATTCAGACGGTCTAATTATACCTTGCTGTAACATTTTTGTGATTTGGTCCCGGACTTCTTGCCTATGAACGAAGGGGTAACGATAGCTCTTAGTGTATACGGGTACCTCGTCGGTTGTACGAATTCTGTGTTTGATCTTATTAGTAAAAGTCAACGGTTCACCATCTATGTAGAATACATCTGCGTAGCGGCTACAGAGTGTTAAAAGATTGGCCTTTTCTTCTTCGTTAAGATGGTCTGTACGCAACCGTGATAGCACGTCCTTTACACGGTTTGAGTTCTCAATCGGCGTGCAATTAAAATTGAATATATCTGCACTAGCAGGCTGGTCTAAAGAGAATATAATGTCGTTAGAAGTTGGATTTTCTATTTCTACATAACCTCGACTATTAGTTACAGTAGTAAGGCATTCGTGTAAAATGCAATTACAAAAAATTTGTTCCTCGATGAAAACATCGCCTTCTGGGGCATTTATGGGTACCTTGATTATCTTGGAACTTTTGGCTGGGATAATGTCTTCGTATAAATTTGCATTACGGGAGTTATATAATTTAATCGGATTAATTGCGTTTCGGGTAATTAAATTGAAGTCTTTTAAATTTATATTGGCTTCCAATTTAGATAATATATCTAAACTTAGTAAACCATCGAAATAGTCATGAAAACGATATACAAATAACTTAATACCATCATTCTCGTTAAGTTCGGTAAAATTTGGTAAAGATATAGAATAATTACTTCTGCTAACAGCGTGTATATTTGATACCTCAAAAGGGTCATAATTAAGGGGATATTCGGAGAAAAATTCTTGTACGGCCTCGGGGCTTATAAATGATTGGTTAGCGCCAGTGTCTATTAAAAATTTTAAAGGAGGGGACCCTAATTCTATGTACGGCAGTTGTCTCTGGGTTTGCAAATTAATATCTATCCTGACTCTTTTGACTTCGTGCTCGACTGAAAATCCTGGGGTGAGCCTGTGTGACTGGGCCCAGGTTGCGGTGCTATCTCTTGTATCATCGGGTTATTATCATGAGTTGGTTCAGTATAAGTCATGTCAGTGTTATAGTCGTAAGAATTATCGTAGTCTGTATAATATTCATAATCGGGTGCACAGTAATACTCGTTCGAATAATAGACATTATCGGGTAACAGGTATTCGTTGAAATTAACTTCACGGGTCTTAAAATAATTAGTAGGTGGTGGGTTACCAGATTTTCGCCAATCGTGACTCGACGACATCGGTAACGGTCTAGGTGTAAAATGTTGCACACCACTCATGGGTTTCACACCGGCACTACCGGCGGGTAGCGGTGCGTTATTTCTAGGTGGTAGCCTAAATAAATTGCTATGGGGGTGGTAGTTAGTCGGTTGTGCTCGGAACATCTGCTGTGTTCGTGTCGGAAATCTAAAAGCTGGGTTTGGATTCTGATGAGGCCGTTGTGCCATAGGGGCTGGCCAGTTAGTGACAGGGTGTCGCGGGACACTTGGCGTACTTAATGGTATGCTGAAGGGCGTAGCAGGCTTAGGGGCGCTATGTGTTTTGTGGCCATCGTTACGCTGTTGCAGGTACATAACGTTTAATTCTTCTTGTACATACTCAAGAGCTTTTTCGATAGAATCTGGGCGCATACATCGAATACGCGATCCCAAGGGTTCCTTTAATCCACGTACAAAAGCCTGCATAGCTACTTTTTTATAAAGGGCTCGTTTAGCGTCTATAGTCGTCTGTAATGTCTCGTGTAATGTCACATACGTCATTATGGTACTAAATAGAGTCTGACATTGATCGTAGAACTCTTGTGGGGATCTATTATCCTGTCTAGCTAGAGAGAGGTCATTGTATAAGGCAGTTTCATCTCTCTGGTCTGAAAAATTATTGATTAGGGCACCTCTGATGCCTGCCCAGGTCTCTGGGATGCCGTTCGCATTGATGGTTGAAGCGGCAGACCCTGTGATTTTATTCAAGATGCCATTCAACAGACATAGATTGGCAAGCTCGCTGCCTGGCTCAGGGCTAGCATATTGGGCTACGATTCTATCGCAAATATTAATGAATCTCGTTAATACATTATGGTTACCGTCGAACTCCGGTACCAGGCGTAAGGCCTTAAAAATAACATCGGGGTCGTAAGGCATGTTTAGTTCAAATAAGCTGCTTAAATTAAAATCAAAATCACTATCTAAATGTCTAGATCTATCCGCTAGTTGCCGGCGAGCCTGACGCGATGCAGGGTCCCGGGTATACGATTTTTCTGGACGAAAAATTTTGGAAACACTTAGGATAAGACGGGAAGCAACACGAGAAAGATTCAAGTGTACTTACATATAGTATATCATCTCTGGTTCTTCTCCGTGAATCGAAGTCTGGATTCTTCACTCGGCGCTGCAGCTCCGTAGATTCTGGATACTCGTACCGTGGTTAGAAAACCGCCCGGGCGATTCGCGGACGCGATGGATATTCGATATTTGATTATTCCCGAATGTTCGCGAACCGGCCCGCGAGTATCCTACCGACTGCGCCAATTATCGATTCTGCAGCCAGAGTGTCGAAAAAAAACCAAAGTTACTTATAATTAATTTAATTAAAATGAAAATTACAATATTATAAAAGAATGAAACCTATTCGATGCTAGAATTAGGAATGACAAATTTATTAAAAAATCAATTAAATCGATTCGCTGCGTCGGCGATCGGATGTTGGTCGGACGTCATCGGTGCAGCTGCAGTATCGCTGAGTCGGCGATTTCGTCATCGTTGCATTCATTGTCGTGTTTGCTGCGTCGTCGATATCTATTAGGGTTCCGTACTTAACACACGCATTCCTGTTTTATTGATATTATTATTTACAAACATCAGGTTTAACGTGTCTCTGCGTGCGAGTGTGCACACGTCGCACCGAGATCGATTGCCTATGAAGGGGCCACACTCGAAGTTGTTCGATTGCCTTAGGTAGCCACCTGGGGCAAGTCATACAGCTCTGTAAAAACAACTTCGTCAAAGAACTAGCCAGAAGGATCCAATTGAGTTGGCAGCATTTGGCCAATTGCGTCGGGACTTCTCCTCCCGCCTACCGCAATGTCTGAAAACAAAGGTATTCGACCAGTGCATCCTACCTGTTATGACCTACGCTACCGAAACGTGGAAACTGACAGTGGGGTTAGTCCATAAAATTCAAATTCGCTCAGCGGGCCATGGAGCGAGCTATGCTTGGGGTCTCTTTGAAAAATAAAATTCGCAAAGAGGTCATCCAATAAAGAACTAAAGTTATAGACATAGCTTGTAGAATAACCAAGCTGAAGTGGCAGTGGACTGGCTACATCTGCCGAAGGAACGATGGCCGCTGGAGCTAACGAGTCCTTGAATGGAGACCGCGAGAAGACAAACGGAAGGTAGGATGCCTGCTAGCCAGATGGACTGATGACCTGAAAAAGGCGACTATGAGAGACTGAATTCGGAGGGTGGAGTATTCTATTGTTAGCAGTGGCACACATTGGGAGAGGCTTCTGTCCAGCAGTGGACTGCCATAGTCTGATTGATTGACAGCATAAATCAGAAATTATATATACTTTACGCAGAATGTATTGAGTAAAGTATTTACATATAATTCATCTGAATTGGGTAGGGTATGCAGTGCGTGTACGCGTCTGCCACTGATGTATATTACTGAATTTACTCACTCCTATATCTTTCTGGGGTGGGCAGATGTGAATTAGCACCCACATTTTTTAACCATTGGATCGGTCCCACATCATAGGGGATGAATCTACTGCTGTATTCCGAGGACTATTGTTGACTCGAGTCATATATTATCTGATATTAATAAGCTATGCTTTAGCCTTCTTGTATGGCACAACAGGGGAAGACATTGGGTCGCCATGCTTTTGTGATTAAATACATAATATATGTATATATATATATAGGAAATGTTTAAAACATTATCACTGACTTAATCCCGGCCACATCCGAGGTTCTCACCTCGAAGCCCGGAAACCGCTTTTCAGCTTTCTCTTCTCCCCTCCGCATAGTCTTGGGCATCCATAGTAGTTAGATCATAGGCACGTATGTCACCCTCCATGACGCCAAGCTCAGGTCTACCCATAAAATTATTATTACTAGCGAAAATAAAGCAACCGTCATTGCCTCATTATGTCAAATAATATACTTTTCACCACAGCAGCTCAAACAAGTGAGTTTTGCTGCGTAAAAACAGTGTGCAAAATGCGATTTTGCTCACTCAGTGAGACAAAGTAGCTTTTTAATTATTTTTTTTTAATTTTCAATAAAGAGTGCCAACCATAGATTCAAAAAGAATTGTTCCGCGAATAACTTTCGAACTACATACACTGCACTCTGTCTCTTGGCCGTCCATAAAAAAGTTCGAGTGACAAACACAAGTATTTTGAAGGTTTTTTTTTTAATTTATGGCACGTCAAAGGTCCTATTTCGAAATTCTAAATTTGAAAGATATTTGTAAAAGAATAACCATGTATTTTATTTACATTATTTATTAATTATGTAATGTTATTGAATACCAAAATAAGTAATGCATAAGTATTTATAATGATTACTATTATCAACATTTGAATGAAAAATAAAATGTCACGTACGCTGTTTCTGAACACACCTTAAAAATAACGGGTATAAAATTTAACTTTTAACTTTCAACTTTAAATTTGCAGAACAGCAATAAGTAATTATATTAATTATTAACTTTTAAAATTTTCAGCATTATTTTAATTAATAATAGGTGTTCTGTTCTGTTAATAAGTGTTGCATTATCTTCTAAGTAATATTTCTTATGTGTTCTCGCTGCTGAAGTGAAAAGTAATGTGTGCCACACGAGAGCAAAATTATTTGCATCTCGTGCATTTGAATCCCTCACTACGCTCAGGATTCTACAGTAGAATCACTCGCTACGCTCGTGATTCAATCCTAGAATCCCTCGCTTGCTCAGGATTCAAAATCAGCACTCGCAGCAAAAAACAGTTTTGCTCTCTTGTTGCACAAATAACTATTGTCACTTTCTCACTCCTAAGGAAACCTACACTTTACATAAAAGTCTAAAGATGTCATTCATACACTTTGTCCCTCTAAGCTTTACTAATAACTTTATGGGTCTATCTCTTCTATCACGAAAATAAACAATTCCATTATAAACAAACATTAACATTAATAAACATTAATAGACATTTCCGCGAAATAAACATTAATAGACATTTCCGCAAAATAAACCTTACCAGTGAAGATGACTCCTGCATTTTATTACAATTTATAAAAAAGGCAGACTTCGTACCTAACCTAACATATTTTCCTATACATAAATATTATAATCAAAGTTAAGTTAAGATCTTACTAGCCACAGTTTATTACACTTATAATATTAAACTAATTTAATATTATAAGTGGTTTTAGCTAGATTTTACTTTTTGGAATATAAAAGATGATAATAAAACGAACATTTATATGCTGAAACACTTACATCGTTACAGTTGTAATGTGTTTTGCTCACGACAAACGTTATTCAGAAAATCCCTGTGACTCTACTATTTTTGTTAATTAGAACATTTTAGATGCCAAGTATAAAATCTATGAAGTAGATCGTCATGCTCAAAACTTATTCTTTAACGTTTGACCCTGAAATTGTGGCCCTTGCTAATTATACGGGTGCTTATCTGTTATCGAATTAGTATCATTTGCCCGCTTTGTTTCCCCTTGATTGCTATTAACATTGATAATTATAAATGTATAATTATTACTAAATATTAGATAGCCATCAAAAGAGACTCGGAATTTCAATATTAGGTACAAATCACTAGCTGTCCCCCGCTCTAACCCACGTGGGCTTGTGATCCCGTTCCTTCTGCTAAACTTCCCCGATAGTATGATGGTATACAGTCTATAACACTCACAGTATGTACCTTTCAATTGGTGAAAGAGTTTTCAAAATCAGTTCATTGGATCCCCCTCCAATCTCACATTTCACAACTTTTACCTCACAATTTAATTTGCTCGCCAACTTTACCTCTTTACAATAATTGTATAGAAAAGAGGAAAATGGCATATAGATGTATAAATATACAGCCAAAACAAATGCATTTCCATGCCGGTAAAGTACCAGCGCGCCAAACGGACCCGCGGGCGGTAGGTACCTACCTACACTACCTCTACAGTTTCACAACTTCTCCACGCTGACACACTTTAGCCTAATTATCTCGAAATCATTACTCAACAGCCGTACATTACATTACATAGATTAATAAAATCTGAAATTGTTTTCACTGTCGGTAAGAATGGCAAGTACAGTGTTGATCGAATCGAAAAAAAACTCTACAATTTAAAAATCTATTTTCAAAGTTTAGACTTGGAGGTCATCACAAACCGTTGTAATAAGTCACTATTTTTGTACAGCCGGTTTCAATTTAAAAGGTTAAAAATTACATTTTTATTTCTGAATAACATATACAAGCTACCGCGGTAACCTAGTGGTATGGGTAATGGACTATTGAGACGAGGTCTCGGGTTCGATCCCAGGTTTACCATGGCACACACCAATGACTTTTCGAGGCTTTTCGAAGTTATGTGTGTATTTATCGCAGGTTTATAAGTAGCCAGTTAATGACAATAGGCTCGCCACCTATTACATTGGGACCTAAACATAAACTGGTGAAATGTGGGTGCCCTCCACCTCTGCCTACCCCTTCGGGGATATAGGCATGAGTATATAAAAAAAACATACAAGCTTCGGGGTAGGCAGAGGTAAATTAACAACCACACTTCACCGACCATGGTATTCGGTCCCACGTAATAATAGTGAGTCTATTACCTTATTCCGAGCACTATTGTTGACTCGACCAATGCATCTGAGGCTGAGTTGGGTTGTATATATAAGTATATGTGTGATGTTGATCAGCCCTATCTCTTAGTCGCATTGTATGACACCGCATTGGAAGAGATGGGGTGACACAATAGAATTTGTGCTGCCGGAACCCAGAAGTTTTAGATTATAAGTTAAATCGTACCAACTTGCATGGTTTCCTTCTATTATATATTTTCTACTGCTAGTGTCGCTATTTCTAAATCATGTGCTATCGGTTGAAAGACCCAAAAACTTGTCTTTGCCTTCTGTACTGACAGTCTCCTCCTGACCTCATCCTCCGTTTACCCCCTCGGTAACACGACTGCGATGCCCCTGGTGTTGCAAACGTTCATACGCCAGGGTAACAACTTTCTATCCATAAAAATAGTACTATTAAAATTTCTTACCTAACCCATATTACAAAAATTCACCATCAAAATATATTTTGTTGCGAATTGCTTACGTAAGTCACCAAAATTATATCGTTGCTCAGGTCGTGAAGTATTATTGCTCAAGAGCAGGTTGGAAGACAAAAGTGATCGATCTATAGCCACGTAGTTTGTAAAACAACTTACGAGGATGTTAAATCTTGCAAGTGCATTGAGCAACGCCGGATGAACCAAGGATGAACTTTGGTGTTCCACACAATAAAGATCATCATTAGAAATAATACTGTAAGGATTTGTTTAAGTTTGTGTATATATGTATTTTTTAATAAGCTTTGTGGGTTTGTGACCACATCGCCCATATACGTATTTATAGTGGACTTACTTGATGGTAATGTCTTAGTTTTATTATTTAAATAAAGATATAATGTAGTGATATATATATAATTATTATTCAACTAAATTAAAATTAATAAATTTACTTGAATGGAAAATAACTAGAGTTGAAGTTCCGCTTCGTTATTTCTAAGTTTGATTGATTGATGAACACATCACGTAGGTACCTACTTGAAATACAGGTTCCCACTATATCATAAGTTCAAGTAGTATTTTCGCATGTACGTCCAAGGTTTCGCGAAGACTGATGTCCGCTTTGTTATCTATTACATAGTATTAAGTACTTAGATGCATTAGTGCTTAAGTAGGTAATACTAATGCATACTACCGTCTATTATAAATGCATGCATGCAATTTGCATGTTAATGTTCAATCTATAGACTCTAAATTACTAACGTTAATAAAGGAACAATCTTCTCATTTCCGCGTTACCGAATTAAAAATGTCAGTGGCTGTGACTTAAGACATTTAAAGTAATATCAAAGTTGATAATGGTACCTATATAAAAATGTTTTACGGTTCGTATACTCTGTCACTTTCTCACACCTAGTCTAGGTCTTGTGTCACATACTTTAATTTAATAGGTTCAATTAGACACAGGTGTGTCAATAGACCCACAGACTCCTTCATTACCGCGTTACCGAATTTAAAATGTCAGTGGCAGTGACCTTTACCTTAAGATACCTTAGAGTAGAAACATTGACGTCACTGCTATATATTTTTTGTCAAAGTTATATGTAGGTAGTACCTACAACCATTTTTCAAGATTTTAGTCATGATAAACGCCAGCCCAAGACATGACAACCTCTGTAGCTTTGCGGTAGTGAACGCGACTGCTACGCAGAAGAAAGACGTTCGATCCCCGCTCAGTGCATAAATTTGTGCGCAAGAATAATGGCTATTGTACCTACTGGTCTGGTCGCGCCTCTGAGAGCACATTAATCCTTAGAAACTGGTTGTTATGCATGACATTGTTGTCAGTTTAACGATAGTGTATCTCACAAATTCTCTACAATTTTATTCAGGAAAGAATTATTCCGTCTTTTACAGAACACAGCCATGTCTCGGAGAACGACAAAACGTTACTTGACCGAAGCTGATGAGTACATCTGTCCGCTATCGGCTGACACCCAAAAGATAGCCGAGGATGAGCTCCGGGAAACACCGAACGCCAGAACTCAGGCCCTCACGGCCTTGAGAAGCTGGATGGAGCAAAACCCGAAATTCATGGCTGTGAGAATGGGTAAGTACAGACCATTATGAACTACTCCACTTATAGGAAATTTACGCCAGTTACGCTGTAGTGAGGTGACAGATGGAAATTGCGACATAGGTACAACATGGTTGCTGGTTTGTTCGTTTTGATTTCAAACTGCACTATACATTTTATGAATGTTTTATCATTGCCGCTTACGAAGTTAGGTATCGAAGAAAACGATAAATAGTTAGAAACATGTTGTATTGGTTCTGTGCACTTCAAGAATACCTATATGTGTCAACGTTCATTGTCTATGGCTGGAGCCCAAGCAATTCAACAAGGTATAACTACAGATCTATCGCCACGGTGTGGACCGCCGCCGTTCTAGGGACAGGATCTGTAACGGCGGCCGCCACGTTTTGGATTGCACCCTGCTTGCCATCAGACGAGGTGCAGACAATTTGACGACCGAAGTCTAAAAAAATCGCTTCATGGAATATATCGAAGTCCGACCTTTTCTTATTTGACTGAAAGTCGACCCCAACTGACTTGGGAAAAGAATCAGAAGTGATGAACAACTTTACTAACCGTGCAAATCATTAGAAACTCGCAGATGCGTGAATAGCTATCACACTTAACTCCACCGTTAAGGTTAATTTAATTCTAATGCCCACATAACAGTTGAAAAGTTAAAGGTAAGTGACCGGAGTTGAACGCAAGCAGTAACCACACGTCTTAGACCGCGTTGAAGTACGAGCTGTAGACCCAGAATATGCTCAATATGCATTCTAATCCGCCAAGCAGTGCCCAATTTTGGGACATCTTTTGAGGATAGCACGGGGTACAACGGTTGCGAACGAGCTCAAATCTATCAATCATTTATATTTTGTTTATAACTAATCCTCGCGCACGCGGCGGGTCTCGTTTGTCTTGCGACTTAGCAGGTCTCACGATAATTTTTTTCATTATTACTTGGTGTGCCTACAAGTTTACATAACAATCGTTTAATACATGTGTGTATTGTTTTAGATTCAAGTTACCTGCTACGGTTCCTTCGTGCCAAGAAGTTCAGCGTACCAATGGCCCAGGAAGCGATAGAACGCTACATCCTTCTCCGTCAGTCCTGGGGCATAGCCTTCAACCAACTCGACTATAAACTACCTATTATGATGGAATTGATCGATTTGGGGTATGTAATATACATTCTATTAATAACCTGAAGGTACATTTACAACATAAATTTCAAGGCGGACTTCAAATACAGATTGAATCTTACATTATATATATGAAACATTATTTCTATTTAATCTTAATTTACCACATCTATATCTGAAGGCTGAACTCATTCTGCAAACACGGTCGGTGATATATATAATAGTCTACTAGCTGACCCCGGACCCGCTCGACTTCGTCTGCGTCACCCCGTTTTTGCAACATTTTTCATTCCTGCTCCGCACCTGTTAGTCGTAGCATGATGTTATATACATATAAACCTTCCTCTTTAACCATTCTATCTATTGAAACAAACCGCATCAAAATCCGTTGCGTAGTTCTAAAGATTTAAGCATACAAAGGGACAAGAAAAATAGGGACAGAAAACGCGACTTTATTTTACACTATGGAGTGAAGATTCGAAACGTATCTTGTAGGTACCTAGCAACCGCCCAACGGTCCGGCAACCATCCTAGCAACCGTCCGGAATAAAATGTCTAACACTATCGATTTTTTTTTCCAGATACATATTTGTGAGTCCATTCAAGGACAAAAAGGGTCGGCGTGTTGTCATATACAGGCCTGGTAGATATATACAAGTTTTTATAACCTCATCAGTATACAAGTAGTATTCAATTTATTTATTACTTTATTTCATAAATAGGTATATATTTATACGGTGATGGTTATTTTAAATTCGATATACAAGGCGCAACCAAGCTTAATTTTATTACACTAGTTTCGACATTATTTGAAAATTGTTTTTCTATGGCATATTATAAGCCTAAGAGCCATTTAACATGTTTATGGACCTCGACACACATAAAGAACGTGGGTTCATGACAAATAAAATCGTTGCTAGCAGGCTGATGTTTGTATCCACTGCAGAACTACAGTATAACAAGCATTGTTGCCTCATAAACCTGTCTCCACAGCTTATACTGTTTAAAATGTAGAAATATTTATTGCTTGTATCACCAACTTGCTTACACTTACACACCATAGTCATTACGCACTTCATTTATTTTACAAATCAACGGTCAACTGTGTTAAAAATTTTCACTATAGGTATAGGTACTTATGTACCTATATACCTACTGGATACTTGGGTACCTATATGGAAGAGAATTTAAGAAGGTAGGTACATGAACCTGGCTAATTACGTGGACGTTAGGCAGAGTTTTGTGTTTAATTCAATCAACATACCTACCATGTCGCCTAACCGGAGAATTTAAAAGAGAGGTAGGTTAGGTAGCTACGTACATCCACAATTATGTGCAAAAGTATTACCTAACTAGTTAATATCAGAAATTCTGAACGTCTGTCTGATTTGAACAGATCAACTTACGTACGTGTCCTATTGATTATACCTACTCATGTATAATATGCAGTTACCCCTACTTTTTACCTAACCAATGTCGTTATTCCAACATCACCTAACGTATCTGTTTATAGGTGTTTTCGACCCGTATAAATACACAAATCAGGATATGTGTCGTGTGATGGGCATATGCTACGAGACGCTGCTCGAAGATGAAGAGAACCAAGTGCGAGGTGTGGTTCATTATGCTGATGGAGCCGGTGTGAGCTTCCCTCATCTCACGCTTTTCACACCTAAGGAAGCTGTTCGGATTGTTAAGAATGGAGAGGTAGGTTCTAATCTATTGTAAACTGACTGATGTAAGAAAATGAACTTATAACTTGAGCATTAAGTACCTATATGGGACCAAGTGCAAAGTGTCAATTATTTATCGATAGATTGTTAAGGCTGGAACTGCTACTTTATAACAATCTGGTATAGTAAATACGTAGGTAGTCGCAGAATGATGATGATGAATGTTATCTGTGACAAATAAGTACTCGACGAGGGTAAGGAGGCTTATTAGATATTATTTCTGTTCCTTCTAATTTCAAGAAAGTAGTGACTATGATTGCACAGTTATTTACCCAATTGAAGGGGTCGGGCGCATTTTGCAGGACACTAGGTACCTACTAGGATTGTACTATCCGTAGCCCTTTATTGGGTCCGAGTATGGGCGACGATAAATCATGTCGCTATCCTACGATCGCGTTTGCGGTTGCTGTCTATCGGAATCACGAAAGGATACAGCTCCTGCAAGCCTTAGGTACTCCTAACAGGTTTACCTCCATCGGATCTCAAAGCGAGGTCCATTGCGACCTCGTAACCGTGACGGCGATGAACTGGGATCCAAGACCTTATTTGCACTGAGCGGGGAACGAACCCACGTCTCCTACGTTATATACCGTTGCCTTCATTACCACGACACCACAGAGGCTTTAATTACTATATTGTATATTTTATAAGTATAAAGCAACAACTAATCTAGGCAATTGTATTGTACGTACTATTGTAACACATTCATGAATGTGACTCAAGGCCATTTAACAATTTCATTCGAAGAGATAATTGAATTTCACTCGTAATCACTTACGTACAAAATTCAGGTAGATACCTACTCGCAATCCTTACATAACGGCCTCGATTGATCTGACGACACCAAAATGCAGGACCAACAATGAGTATTTATATAAAAAGGTAAAGTGGCGATGCCGATGGGTCTGGATTCGACACAAAGTAAAGTAGAATGTCGGCAATCGCAAAATCAACTCATGTGTACCTAATTTGTAGATTAGGTGTTTATAAGTGGACCCCTTTAAATTAAACTTGGGAAAACAGTTCTATACCGATATTTAAGTAATTTTACTGCATGGTAGAGCTCCTGATATAAGTATATGTATCTATAGCTCCTATTTCAAGAATGTCTAAGCTAGATAAATATTTATTTAATGTTATTTTTGTTTGCAGCGTACTTTACCCATGCGACATAAAGAGATTTACGGTATCAATGTGCACCCTACGATCAAATTCGCATTGGACTTCGGTATGGCACTCATATCAGATAAGATAAAAAAACGAGTTCGGCTCTACAGTGCTCTCGAACAAGTAGAGATTGAAAAGAGTCTGCTCCCCAAGGAATACGGAGGTGACATGCCCATGAGGGAGATGATCGGTAAGTTAGAATCAGATGAAAAATAGTGTTGTACCTACATACACTAGATAGATAGACATGTCATAATAGAGTACCTTCCTTGTTCTTCTTCTTCTAACTTCTTAAAACATCTTCTGCGGCAGAATCACCTTTTTGGGAGTCTCTGGTAAATATGGTTAACGTAATAGGTTTTTAAAAAGAGCCACGTTAGTCTTAGCCATGCCAGTAAATTTGTTTCCGTGTGTCCGCCCGCCACGCGACAAGGTAGTCCGATAAGGATACTTGATTTTATTTTAGGGAACACCCTTCCTCAAACAAGCAAACGGTGAGTTTACTGGAGACATTTAGGTGACCATTTAAGTCATGAGGCCGAAAAGATATCTCAATTTTGACAAGGTTATCCCATGCTAAGCCATTTTAAGTCCGAAATTAAATGGGATTTTATAGGAAGAACGAAAAAAATGTAATGATATCATTTTTTTATAATTTTGTACCTAAGTCTATATGCAAATAGCTAAAATTCAATGACATTTTTTGTAATCTCAGTGGTTTGACTATGGTTGATATTTAGCAGAATCGGGGTCCAGTAGGCTCAGTATGGGATTACGATGAAAATCGAGATCTCTTCGATCAATGAAATGTAAAATTGTAGGATCCGGTTACTTTGTTTTGTACGCTGCAGTTTTCTGAATAAATAGATTTCTTTCTTCTATTATGCTGGAAAGAACATTACTTAGAGAAGTTTTTACTCAAGGAAGAGTCTTCAAGTCATTTATTAAGTATTGAGAACTATGTACGTGTACCAGATCCCAGAACATGGTTAAATATTACTATGATTAAAGATTTGAGGGCAAAAGTGAACTACATAGTTTAAAACATATATATACCATAACCATAACTACATGAACTGTAACTATAAATTTCACCTCATTAGAGGTGCAATATATATTTCAACGTTGTATCATGTAATTAATGTGTGTATGGCGCTTCTGTTCCAGATTTATGGAAAGTGGAGTTAGCAAACAAGCGCGATACTTTATTACTAAACGATAAAATGGCGGTTCGGCTTGAAATGTACAGCGAGGCAGCGCGAGAGGGCGCTATATCTGCGCTTAAGTCTGGTGCCAACACCTGCGCAGGCGCTGACGCCGTTGGAGACGCTATGAGGGGTCTTACGGGCAACTTCAGAAAACTAGAAGTTGATTAACTAATTAACAACTGTATAACTTAGACTGATTACTTCTCCTTTCATAGCTTTAAGCCTTTTAAGTACAATTATTATCACTTAGACTGATGACTGTTTGTATTATATAGCCAATAGACGAAGTGGTTATTATCAGTGTAAGTGGAGTAATTAATTGGTAGAATAACTTTAGCCGTACGCAGAGACAGTTACCATATTTTCGATGTGTGGTCTTCTCATTATGAATATAGTACTATTTTTAAATAAACTGTGTTTTATTAAAAGTCTTGCCTGTTGTTTAGTCGTTTATTAAAAATCCATTACCTACCTATTGGTAGAAATCAATACATAAGAGTTTCACATCGTCATATACCTAAGAAACTTATTTTATCATTCGTATCATCATAATATGGCACATTAGTAGTCCAATAATAAAACCGCGGCTTCATCACACATATTCCTACAACAGTATTCAAGTATTAACACAAAATAGTTCCATAAAACATCATTCATTTCACATAAAAAAAATATTAAGTACTTGGGACGACGTTGCGAAGTCAGATTGTTCTATAACAAAATAGAACAATCTGACTTCGCAATCGCTTATAACATGTTTATGTCAAAGGATTTTATGAATATTATTATTATTCTTTTGAAAGTAGTAGTTGTCATTACTACAATACAAAGGTGTATTAAACGCAGTAGGTAACCTAAGCTAAGCTAGCCATATCGAAATACAATTATACAGGATGTTAGGGTAACGCTCCCGAAGTCGAAAG
Organism: Pelosia muscerda; assembly: GCA_963691645.1. Lineage (NCBI taxonomy): Eukaryota > Metazoa > Arthropoda > Insecta > Lepidoptera > Erebidae > Pelosia > Pelosia muscerda. Next base: position 16,290,262 of record OY829098.1, on the reverse strand, counting down.
CCCCTGGTAATACTTCAGGTACACTCCATATTGGCATAAAAGATTAGGAGGTGGTAATTGTGTGGTACCTGAAGTACTGCCAGAGGCCCTCGGCTTCGGAAGCGTTTTCTTAATACCCCGTATACAGCAATACATATTAGGTGGTTACATCATATAAAATGCCGTTTTGTTTGCAGAAACTAGAGGAAATCCAATTTTCAGTAGTAACCTTTTTGCATTTTTTAGGAATGACAAATTCAAATATTATGATTGTTTTTTGTGTATGAATGAGACAACAATGTGCAAACAGCTACTTTTATTATATTTTTGAAAAGTGACAGCTGTAAAGAAGTAATTCGAAATAAATCATCACAATGGATAGTATTCAGGAAGCACTGTTTTTGAAGAACTAATTTAATTTATCAACCGGCCAATAAAAACAAAATCCACTTTCAAACAAAATATAAATAAAATGGCTATTAAATTACAGGAATAATAACTCATGAAGCTGTAAGAAAATTTCGGCAATTTCATATGTAAAGACCTATTTGTATATTATAATTTTCTAATCAATAAAGTTTAGTTCAGTGATACATAAATGTATACTTATGTTTGACAAGAGTAGTAGTGTTTTCAGTACCAGTGGGTATATTTATTCAGAATCATATATTTTATAAAAATACTAATAAATAAAAACACTAATAAACAGAATAAAAGATGCAATCTTAAATGGTTTAACCACATTCTAGTAAGTTGTAAAATTATCGTCTCGACCGGTTACATTTCTTTTATATCGTCTGGGATACAGCAAAACCACATCTGCATGACACTAAACATTAAAAGATGAGTTATAACGTCGTATATTTGCTATTTTAATAACTATTTCTCCCATTTTTATACTGAAAGCGTTGAATAAGGCATGTGTTCGATACGCTAGTAGTCTTAATCTTATGTGATTGTTGCTCATACGGTAGTAGTGAATGCTGTAGTAGTGATTGCTTGACAGATACCTGGATTCTTTCAATTCCAGTTAAGCGGGTTATCAGCATCGACGACGATACGAATGTTCTGTTACAATATTTAGAATAATAAGGCTGGTGTTATACTAATGCTTGTTTATAGTGAAATTAATAAATATTTTATGCTCATAAACGTATCGCCACATGTAGAAATTTACGCCTACTGCAAATAGTAACCCGAATCCGTATTAGTGTATATAATTAGCAGTCTAGATGAGCATCTTAGGAAAGGAAATTCACAAGGCTTAAGGGCCTTCTTACATTAAGCAATAAGAAAAGGAAGTTTCGTCAACCCCAGTTGTGTTTACATAGAACTAGCACGCAACTGTAGTTGACGAAGCTACATTACGCAATTTCTTGTACAAATTGAATGTCGACCAATTCGCGGCGCTTTTAAGACTCGGAACGCAAGTTGCGGTCAGCTCCATTTCCGCATGTCACAACTCAGGTTGACAACCCGAGATTCGTTGAGTTGTCTAATGTAAGAGGGCCTAACTACGTTATTTAAGCAACGACATGATGCGTTTAATCAAACTTATTGTACGATACAAGATCAATAATTGTGTATCAGAAACTAACTCAAGGAGTTCAATAAACAAGCGCTTATAGCGGGGGAAAATGTTGGTTGCAGTTAATAGACATTTTATTAAGCATTTAGATCCCCGATTGGCGAAATAGTACCTAAAATTTTTGCAATTCTTTACTTGAATAATAAAATTGACCGTTTATTAAATTAATAGTTACTTTCATTACGGTAGTAAAGTTTAGAGGTCATTAGGAAGTATTACGGCAATAAAGCATTAAAGTCAGCAAAGGAAACCATATTGGTTTTAATTTGGTATTATTTAATTCATCGTAAATAAGTAAAAACAGCTAATTGTTAACCTCTGAAACTATATCATTATTATTATATTTCCTTAACAACTGCTACTACACTAGGCACTTCGGATGGCCAAGGCAGCGCAGAAGTTATCACATGTTGCACTTTAAGTATAAATATTTTTCTTTAAAAAATATTTGGTTCTCACTTTGGTTTCTTCGCTTGATGTCTTAAACTGATTTCAAGAAACAAGGATTGGTGCGCCGTATTTTTAAAATTTGTGGTTACTTTTGCGCCACCTAGTTCAAGCAATAAAATAAAACATGTTTATGTGCAGGTCAAATAGTACACAAAATAGTTCTATGCTACGTGCAACATCCAGTTTCATGTATTCGAATGAGTATCTCTGCCACTAAAGACAGTTCTTATTATTTGATGTAATATACCCTACTAACCTACTTGTTACTCGCGCGTTGCTCTCACAACACAACCTCGCAAACCATGGGAACTTATTGTAAGGATAAAGAGTAACTTACTTTCAACCAGATCCGTTCAGCCGTTTGAATTTGAACGTCATTTTGTAACAAATATTATTATTACCGTTTTAGTCAAATATGATAACAATTCTGGATGAAATTTAGTACCTACTGACATAGATAAAGGTCTAAGTTTAGGTACATTGGCTACATTTGTCTCCGGAATAGGTTCCTACGGGAATATGTTCAGTATCTGACGCGGGTGTAGCTGCCGGCAACCGCTTTAGCATGTGACGAGGTATCGAGGTAATGTGATATCATTATATTTAGTGCTGAGGAACACAATGTGCACCTGTCTCAATGGTCAGGTAACATTAAGTACAAAAACATTTATTTTATCTATATCGGCACAAACTTACTAATACTCAATTAAGTACCTTATAACGTAGTGTTATAATTCTGTATTAACAATATAAACTTAAATATTAGGGCTTCTTAAAGTAAGATGTTAATATTTCTAATAGAATTGATATTATAAAATTAATCTAAAATTGCTAACAAATTTGAATATAAAACTTATGTTAAATATGTATTGGCACTCTTATTGGCATTTATAATAATTGCAGCTTGGTCTCTAGATCGTACATGCCATTATTTTAAGATAGAAAAGTTCAAATGCAACACGTCTAGCGAGCAAAACATCATTATAACTTACTCTCTAGTTCAATAGTGATCATATGAATTCAACAATAAACATAATTACATATAATAATATATATGACAACCATTAACTATATTAAACCGTATTATAACTTAATATTGCTATTGAATATTTGGCAAATATACCTATCACTAAATTCAGGAACACTGTTTGTGACATGGTACCTATTCTGAAACATTCTAAATTGTAAGTTTAATTTGGCAACTCTAAACTACAATTAAACAATTAATTAATACAACATATTCGGCAATGATAAGAAATGTAGCTTAATAGCACATAATTCCCCACCACTAAGTCGAATGGTTGTCTAGTGTATGCGCAACACAGAACTCTTGTTACTAACTTATTGTAAAACACTTGTAGCAAAAATTCAAATACAAAACTGTAGCTATATCTGTACGGTGTATTACTATATTAATTGTATCGTTGTTGACATCTGAGTCCGACCGCCAGTCTAATTTATTAACTGAGTAGATGACACACCACAATTCCGAGTGTGAGTTGGTTCTAAAGCGAATCGCGATTCTAAACAGTCAGTACATTACATTTGTCGACGAGTGTCGAATAGCGAACACTGAGAAGAGAATCCGAGGTTCACGGGCAGTTTATCGATTAGTGATTGTAATAGTACGTTAAGAACATCAATGGTTCGTATTGTATGGGAAATATATATTAATAATAATAAATAAATATGCTAGGACAATCCACACAACGCCATCTAGACCCATGGTAAACATAGCTTGAGTTACGGGTTCTAGAATGCGGATAAACATACTTAGATACATTTTTTTTTATAAATACGTACATATTATACATATAAACATCCAGACCAATGCAGATATTCATACACACACAAATATTTGCACTGAGCGGGAATCGAACCCGCACCTCCTGCGTAGCAGTCGCGTGCACTACCGCCACGCCACGGAGGTCGTCAGATATAAGTATTTCCACTTCTTATCACAAACTATCATCACTAAGTACTACTTAAGTGACGTTCGCTAATAAAATCTGCCAGGAAAGCTAATAAGACCTAAATTCTTCGCCTACTTTCTTCCATTTAGAATTCTTCACGCATATTATAATTATCTATTGAAATAAAGTTTAGAGTACACACATGTCAAAAATATCCTAGAAAAATTTATTGTCCTTACTCCTAATAACTTAGTGAATGTTTGTTGTAGTCAAAATTATTGAACTCAACAAAGTATCACATTATAATTACCAAATTGTTTTTTGGCACGCCTCGTTATTTAACATCTAATACTATTACTTCATATGCGCATGAAATTAAGTCTACTCGCACAAGAAAAATGTGCGAATGCAAGTAAAAAAGAAAGACAAATGTATTAATAATATAAAATTATATAGACAATTCATCATCATGAATTGTTCATTGTTTATAACATTTTTTATTAGAATGTTGGCAAGCATTCGGAACATTGACAGCAGTGGTTGTGAAAAGGAAATATTTCTTATAAACTCATTTTTGTGTAAACCGGCTTCCGTATTTATGTATTTTTATTTGCAACTGATAACCTCGTCGACTCAACATTTATATGCAATTTATGAAACTAACAGTAACTCTAGCACTTAATCAATAAACTGAACCATTGAACCTTTGATACATTAGGGTAAATAACCATGTATTTTAAGTAAACCTCATTGACACACCAGAGTCCCTATGTGTGCATGTCACTTTTACTACATAATTTAGGAGTAGCTAGCAATTTCTAAGGGAATCCTATGAATAATATTGTAAAGCTATTTTAAAGTAGCTCATCGATCTTACATTTACATGATTCACCATCTAACTTATCCTTTGAATAAATTTTTTAAGTAACAATTTTGTAGATTATCATATCGTTTTGTATATCACGCTTACTATAAACTCATTTTTATCCTGTTCTGTAGAGATGTGAGTGCGCGATACAAGAACATATATTGTGTAATGCCAAACAACATAGGTGTAATATAATATTATATTAGCTATAATATTATACAGGGTGTAAGGTGAGCACTCCCGAAGGCCCCTGGTAGTACCCCGGGTACACCACAAATTGGCATAAAAAATAACGATTTGGACTTTTTTATTATTTATATCGTTTAACCAGCGTTATTAACTATCCATCGTGTTAGTAAAGCAAGCGTAGAGTAAATAATGCCAAATCGTTATGTTTATTATGTTTAATATATAGTGTACCAGGAGAACAGCCAGGGGTCTTCGGCTTCGGGAGTGTTTCTCTTACACCTCGTATATGTCCAGCAGTGGACTGCCGCGGGCTGATGATGATGATAATAATATTATTGCTCTACATGTCAATAGGAAATAATAAGGGCACCTTAATATTGTTATTATCTTAAAAATGGGGGCTTAAAACCACATAAGATGACCTATCTGTGAAACAAGCCACGGTCATTTACTGATCCATTTGACAGATTCGTGTTTTTTAGAATCTTAATCAATGAAAATATATTTTTAAAAGTAATAAGCACCTTCGTCTATTATTTACTTGACGTGAAACAGTTCAAATGAGATGCACACATCCAGTGACATTAATCTAGTCTGATCGACGAAGCTTTTAGTAAAATATAATTTTGTAAGTAGCGATTTCTTAATTTTACGCTTTAGGTTTTGGCATAACGATAATTTTGGCAATTTTGGATTGTCTCCAAAATGGTCAGCAAGACGAAAAAGTGTTTCGAACGTTTTCGGGCCATTTATACCTCATAAATTTGATTTGTTACGCCGAAACTTAAATCTACAAAAAAATTGCTACTAACTAATTTTTTATAACATGGGTGGGAATGCCTAGTCAATCAGTCTATACGTGCAGAGCAAATAGGTTATCCTTAATATTTGATTATCTAAAAAATCTTTACTTATACAATCATCATCTCTCGAAATACAAATCTTTGGTTAAGAGCGGCATGTTTTAGTATTAGATATTGCTTAGAGAGTAGGATATTGCTTACAGAGTAATTTCGCAACTGGCGAGCTTGGGTACCGTATAGTTGCTCAATAGAAAAGGCGTAGGAACTAAATCGACGCCGCGCCGCCGAAGACGACGGTGAAGAGTTACGCTGCTTGCTTGCGTTGTCACTGTTACTGAAAAAATATACATACATTCAATTGAAGGTGTCACATTAGCCTGTTCAATAGGAGAGCGGTTTCAAAAATACGCAGTTAGTTGTCGTTGCTTATAAATATGCAGAAACTTTCGTGCCCAGTCAACATTTTATTATTATTCAAAACTTTTCCCTTTAGAACACGTAACCTTTTTGTATTCGTGCAATTCTTTCTCCTATGCGATAATACGAAGTTGCTTATACATCTATTGCAAAAAAGACACATTTTGCTACAATAATATAGAAAAACAAGATATTCTGTGATGAAAATCTGTAAATGTGGTTTACCTGGTCTAGGCGCCCTAGGCAGCGTGAAGGTGTCCTTGGGTCAGACCCAGTATTGGTTGCGTCTTAGCATGGGGTTCGCAGGAGTGACGCCTTGTGCGCGCACCGGGTACGCTGACTCACTGGCCTCATAGCTACTCCAGTCTTCGGCCTGCAAGGACCCATACTGAACAAACGTTATTTAATGGTTTTGCAATCGCATCTAGTAGACTTAGATTAAGGTTACCTGAAATAGATCGCTTCTGCCCATTGTACATACAATTATTTATGTATGCCTATAATGTAATTTTACGTTTTTTGGGGTACAAGAAAGTGTTATCTATCTATCTATTTCATCTAGTTCAACAAAAAGTACAAACAAAAAATTAAAACATTAATTAATATTCCCAATATAAACAATTTTATGAAGAATAATAAAAATAATCAGATATCTGAATTCATTAGTCATTTGCATAACACCTGGACCTGGACCACTTTCATTATGGTATGAATTTAAGCTACCTAATATAAAAATGGTATAAAAATACTAACGTCTGTGTGATCATCCGCGCCGTACGGGTAGCGCGCGTTGAGATCAGGAAGTGTAGCGTCGGCGAGGGGCGTCACCTTACACGCCACGCTTCCCGCCGAGGGGAGAGGGGTACTCGCACCCGTATGCACCGACTGGTCTGATGACACGTACCTAAAACACACACACACTTTAAGCCCTTGTGTAGCAAGTAAAATAAAAAATAAGTGGTGATTAATTTCACTAACACTGACATCCCCTACATAGACTCGCGTACACCAGAATCAACGGTAGTACCCTGCCTAGCATGAGACTTGACTTGAGAGGATTCAATGACAAATAAATTGTCTAAAAACCGAGTCGAACCTAATTTAAATAAATTGAGATACGAATTAGGTAGAATGATAATATTCTTCGTAAGGCTGGCGCCTTCCATCATTATCTTCGTCATCACCTGTCCCCATTACATTCAAAGTTTTCACCTCTTAGTCCAGCAGGTCTACACTCTCTACTCTCTCACACCAGAAAGGCGCGTCTCTTGCAGTTTGTATGTTACATGACATGACTACCACAACCTGTTCCCTGTTCACCTCCGTGACACGCAGCTCCTGTTATTTTTACTCTATTGCCACGGCCACGCTTCATAACTGTATAAAAATACAATGACAATACTGACTTAGTTTGTGGTTAATTGCAAAAGGAACACAAAAACTTATATGACTTACCGCTTGATAGGCGGTGTGCCTTGCGAAGGAGATGGCATAAGGTGATCGGGTGGTCTTGGCAGCGGAATGGGAGCGACCGCACCCTGACTCTGCCCATGGATCTTGACCAACGCGTTTTGATCACGCATAAAGTACCTCCGGCATTTAATCAATCCGAATATCACGACGATAGCCAGCACAGTTCCCGAGAGCGCCATCAAAATCATCATGTAATATGATGCTGTTTCACCGTTGACAACCTAAAGTAATTAAAACGTATTTAAAAAAAAACATAAGTAAAAAAATAGTATTTAGTTCCTAGTTTGTAGAATACAAAAAAAAACAATTCTATTTATGGGGAAAGGAAAAATATATAAGTAATTTAAACCATGATGGGACTTTTTTATTTTTATGAAAGTAAAAGGACGTTGACAAATACTTGGTGCATATTATTATAGGAATCAAATCCCTAACACACGTAACAGCGGTACATGCAGATTGGCGAGACGTCCGCTTACTTATAAACTTAGTCATCTTAAATGTTATAAAAATGTACTCACCGGAATACCTTCATGACTTTCAGGATCATTCGGTCCCGGTAGGTTTTTCTTCAATCGGTTCCCTATAAATATCTTAACATCACCGACTGCGGGCTGGAAGATGGTTGCCGCCAGCAAAAATTTAAAACTGTCTTCTAACCCATTTATCTCACTTACTTTCTTTTTAGTTACAAAATATATGACACCAGCTTTGACATCTTCATGAGTAAAATACGCTACTTCCCTTTCTCTAGCACTAGTTCTCTCTCCTGAACTTCTAATAATCTTCTTTATTGTCCCATATCTCGGTTTCTTTAACAAAGTATACACCGGGTCGCTAGCCGTGAGCTTCGCTAAACCCGTTGCATCCATCACCTTGAGAGTAATTTTTGCTTTTTCTGTCTCTACTCGCAAGTCTCCCAAATTCATTAATGGTTGAACTATGACCTCAATGTTAAAAGGTCTAGTCGCGTTACTATTATGAACATAAGCTACAAGTTCGAAGCTGTCGTTTGCTGTGGTCATATCGTTCTGCATATAAATCACTACTTTATCCACCAGATCATTCTGCGAGAAGTGCGATACCGGCGTCCTTCCGACGTATATCATGCCGTGGAGAGGTTGTCGTGTAACATTGTAAAGAACCTTAGATGTCTTCGCGTTAGTCTCTAAGTATATTTGATCTGTCGTGACGGACGCTACATTTGATCCCTGCTGTAAGTATATAGGATGTGAAGATGTAGCGTTCAATATCACTGGAATTACGTCTATTGTAAAGACTGTGTAAGTGGGCTGGAATTTGTCATCCGAAACTCGAAAATAAAATGTAGCTGTTTGCAGCATTCCGGAATGTTCGTAAATTACTCTCCCACTATTGACGTCGGCTTGAGTGAATTTGTTGATAGAATGGGCTTCAGTTTGATTGTTATCCAACATTACCATTCTCCCTAGCGTTGGTCCACTTATAATATCGTATAGGATGCCGGCCGGTCCTGTATCAGCATCTTCAGTGAACAAGTCATTTTTCGTAATGGTATAATTCTCTCCTTGCACAACTTGAATCTGAGGCGCATCCGTCAATAGCCTGAACGGTTGATCGTTCACTGGTAAAATCTTTATCGGTATTGTCATATTGCACAAGAGTACATAATCAGGTAATAAGTACAAAGACATATCTATTCGGTCTACGAGTGTGTCAGAATCATCATGTTCATAGTTGACCACTCCACTTTCTATTTGAGACTGCGTCAGAGACGACATGAACGGTTTTAGTTCTCCATGAGATGGCTGAGACCATTGTGCTTCAATGTGAGGTTGTCTCAACCCAGCTTGAGTTTCTAAATAAGTAATAACGTTACTTACATTTACTATTACAGGCACTTTATCTCCTTCTTTTACTTTAAGTTCAGGTATATAAACATATTTGGCTAAACCGCCCGAGGAAACCGAGATATCTATATTAAATATTTGGTCAGTTAGTGGTTTAGCAAGAGAAGCTTCAATAGAGAATATGAATGAATCGTTAGTATATAAATCCGAGAATGGATGAGTGTGTTCGTAATAGACTATTGAATTATTTAAATCTTGTTGTGTAAACTGCTTTATTGACCTATGGTGATTTTCCCCATTTATTATGATAAGCCTGCCCAGAGTAGGAGCCCTTTCAATCTTGTAAATAATAGTTCTTGTCGAGTCTGAGCATTTTGACATCAACATGTAACTGGTCAAAGGTTCTCTCATCAGCGGAAACACACGAAGGTTTTGTTTTCTAGTGAGTTTCAGAGATACAGACTTTGTGGTTATTAGGAAAGTGATTTTTGCCAGTTCATGTAAACCATCTGTAACATTGAATATCATTTTGCCTTTTGTGCCATCTGTAACAAATAAGTCATAGTAATTAATAGCAATATAATGAGTATTATGATTTTCAGTCCCACGTAATAGGGGGCGAGCCTGTTGCCGCCAATTGGGCACTTTGTACCAAAAATGGGTATGCTGAAAATAAATTCCTAACCGAAAATGTAGCAGCTCAATAAATTTGGAAAAAAAATTGACCCGATTCCTTGCTATGCGATGTAAAACGCAAGGAAATTAATTACGTGTTCAGCCGCAACATTACCAATGAATGTCTTGGGGAGTGAAATATTTTTTCATGTAGAAACTCAATAAAAGGAAATGAAATCTAAAAATTTAATTATGAAAAAAGACGTCATGTGTTTCATGTCACATATTGCATCCTAATCATAGTATTTTTTACTAACACAATAACTAGCAGTAGTAGTTAAATATTACATTAATTATATAAATTCTTATATAATTAATGCACTTATATAAAAACGGCACACACCAATGACTGCGATGCTTTTCGAAGTTATGTGTGTATTTATCGCAGGTTTATAAGTGCCCGGTTGATGGCAATAGGCTCGCCCCCTATTACATTGGGACCTAAATATAAACTGGCGAAATGTGGGTGCTAGCACCTCTGCCTACCCCTTCGGGGATATAGGCGTGAAATTATATAAAAAAAAAAATTCTTACTCTTATGCACGAATACAACTCGTCCATGGTCGATGTCGGCTTGTGTGAAGTGATGTACAGCTGTGTCGAGTTCGCCCTTCATCGCAATATAACCCGACACAATGTCCACCACTTGTACCGTTACGTTTTCAGCTGGTGTGTCTATATCGTTCACATCTATAAAAGTAAAGTACTTGTTATTATCATATGTTTTGAGATATCGCGCCTAGCGAAATTCTGTAGATTAGTATTAGGAAAAGCATAACACTTGATACGTTAAACGGCTCTAGGAACCAAAATTTATATATAACCTACATCCCAGTTGTCTTCAAAGAAAAATGACGGCTTCTCTTTCTACTCCACTTCGTTCTTTGGCATTATGTAATCTTTGGTGATTGCGAAACATGTAATTTTTTACAATGTCAAGGTACTTTTCGGGTACATTGGTGGCTTCTCAGAGTCAAATCAGAGGACATTGGTTACAGATACTATAAACGTGATGAAACTAATTTCATTTATGTCTTGTCCAGTTTCATTATGCTGGTGTTTCAGTAGCTCGTAGAATTACGAACGCCATTAAGTAAAAAGACACCAGTTGGCCCGTTTGAGATAAATGCTATAAACTAAATGCATTACAAATACTGATTTACCCGTCAGCGTTGCTTTTACACATACTCACATAATTCTTTTGTCGTAAACGTAAATGTTCCTCCCTCCCAGACACAAAGCCCAGTGTTGGCAGCTACTATCGGCGGTTCGTCGTTCACTGGCATAATGTTGACGTACACATTGAAAGGTTCACTCTCCTTACTGTGTTCTGTCATTGCTACTACTTTGAATACGTCAATAGGTTCTTCAGACCCATCATTTACATACTGTGGATATAATTTATATTTATTATAATTTAATTGTAAACGAAACACCTGATCTAAACTACGTTTTTAATAACTGTTCCCATTTATAACATGTTTGAACACACGCTTCAATTCGATGTCTTTGTCTCGCGATATTCAGTTGGAATGCTTTTTCGACAAGAATTTCCTTTTTGATATAATTTTAGATTCTTTAAAGGTCCTGGATTTTATAAAGTATCTATCGGGGGCACCCTACCAAGAAACACCATTTCAGACTTGCTATTATCTAAAATCTTGTGCTTTACTGAACTTCACTAAAATAAACAAAAGTTGGGCACAATAAAAATATAGTAAACATACGCACCTGAATATTCCCAGAGTTTAATTTTAATACTGGCAATAAATTTAATTCTTGGTCAGCAGTTACTATCTTGCCATACTTCGGTTTATCAACCACTTTATATGTCACGACTCTTCCCTTATAATATTCGGTGACAGTCCTGAACAAATCTGGCTTCACACTAACCGCCTCTCCTTCCACAACAGTCAAATTTGCCGCCGTCACATAAAAATGTTCCGGTATTATTACAATGTTGAGCTCTACACTACGCAACCAAACTATACCATTTGTTACATCCATTCGTATTCTATCTCGAGTTCGATTCACTCCAGATTGAACGTAAACTAGCTTGTTGGTATTGATTATCGACTGATCGAATACTTTTATATGGACTGGCTCTTCGTTGTAATTTTCAAGTTCTAAGGTACCCGGTGAGTTAGTAATTTCTAGCCAACCGTGATATGGACCCTCAGTGACTTGGTACACGATGTTTGATGGTTCGATTTGTGGATGCATCACCTTAAAAGTGAATAGACATATAATAATTTGATGAAGGAACTTGCTTTAACTGGTAACTGCCGAATATTACTTACATTACACATTGGTAAATTGTACTATTTAACTTAAATTATTCAATTGAAAAATAAATAAATCGTCTTAAAAATCATTAATTAATACGTTTGCTACTTGACAAAATGTAAAGCAAAAAAATATGGATAAATGATAACATAAATTACTCACTTCTAGTATATCCTTCGTTATGTTAACGCTAGTAGACTCTTCAACGACGAGTGGTTTGTTATTATTCACTCTCAATGGTTCCCAGTAGCTCGACGGAAATATCTTGATAAAGTACACCCCTTCGCCCCAAGTATCAAGACACATCACTTTGAACCTATGAACAATTATAACAATGGCTTGTAACCAATTGAGAATATGATTTTATGTTAAGAATTGAATAAATTACAGTTTCTAAAATTTAAAATTTGAATTTCAATACGTTATCTTTAAAAATAATATGGCTTTTCCAAATTGACCCTAAGATATGTCAAGTGTTCACTACAGAACAAAAAAAACTAGTATGATTGTAATAAGACAGACTGTACCACATGGTTCTACTACAGTTTTTACCTGAATTGATCAGTTGGAGTTTTGGGCTCACGATGTCGGTAAGCCACTCTGCCAGCGGCGACATCGAGCTGTGTAAAGGTGAAAGCGCCTTGTCCCTCTCCTACTTCTATCGAGCCATGTTTAGGTTCCAAATTTATCTCGTAACGTATATCCTCCTCTAAGCAATTCATGTTGGTATCCACCTGAGTGCAGAAATCAGCTATTTTTAATATAGATAATTATAATCGTTATTGCTATATATGTGGTATAACAGTGGTGGTAATCCTGAGTAAAAATCAGGGTTATTTAATATGGGTGCGCTCGAGGCCGACATAACCTCTCTCACCGACCACGGTGAGATTGGAATCCGTGAGGATATCGTCGCGCACGAAAAAAAGCGAGATATTTAGTTGCAGTATTTGGAGAATATTCAAAAACTATTCTGTATTTTTTAACAGATTAGTCGTATTCAAAACAAAAGTGATTTTGCTTTTAATTGTTCCAAATTATCTTTGCTACCCTCAAAAACTTAAAGATAAATACATGACATCTGCACAATAACATTAATACGACAAAATTCAATAAAGTCACGACACTTATTAAATTACCTGTAGGTCTCTGGCAGTTATGACCACAGCTTTCCCATTTTCAACTATAGACCCGTTTGAAGGATACATTCTTATAAAAGGCGGTGACGCTTGAATCTCGAGATTACCGTTAACATCAAACAGTCCGTCAGATATCCAAAAAGCCATCTTCCCATACTCCTTGCCTTGATGTCGAAATAGAACTAAATTTTTATTTATATCATCTTGAGTAAACTGTGCTATTTGCTCGGAAGGATTATCAGCCCTGAATATACCTCCGTTTGGAGGATCCTTTATAAATGCTTGAACTGTATAAATGAGATCCGAGGGTTTGGTATCCAAATCTGCATCAGTGTAACTCAGATCCCTAGCTGTGATAAGTCTTGCGCCGCCATGAACTATATGAAAAACATTATCATTCACACGCACGGGGCTTTTATCATTTTTTAATATAATATCTATATGGAAAACTCCCACGTACTGAAAATCCTCCGGTTCTGGACTCAATGCCATAAAATGGAACGAATCGTGACGACTTTCTGAGTCATCGTGGGCGTAATATACTCGATCAGAATTCAACTCTTCTAATGTGAAATATGTTGTATTGTCCCTCATAGTGTTCTCTCGATTATCGTTGTATATTACTTCGATTTTACCATGCCGAGGTAAATGCGTGATATTGAAAATGAGATTGGTGATTACATCAGTGCGGAAATTAAGATGTGTTGCGGGAATTACCATTCTAGAACCTTCTGTTACTTGTAAACGTTCTAATGTAGTGTGAACTCGACCCGTAGACACGTCTGAGGTCAAGGAACTCGGTGTATGCCGTATGGTCATGACCCCCGTAATATTTTCGCACTCCATCGCCCCAACCACAAAGGTAAACTCGTCTTGAATATGTGAATATGCTCTTCTATGCAATCTATACCACAGTTGGTCTGTATCAATATTCTGTTGTGTAAAAGTACTGTGCATTTGCAAATGATGTTTACCCGATGATAAATGGAGTATTCCATATTTTGGCGGCCTTAATATCGTAAATATAACACGGTCACTAGCTAACGTGAGGGGTTTTGTATTGAATTTGAGATACTGTGACGTTATGAAAGCCTCTCTAGTATTGTTTAGTACTAGCTCTTCGTTCACAGATTGATATAGTTCGAGTTTGATGAACGTTAATCGAAAGTCGTAAAGTGTGTTCGTTCGTATTGTGCCGACTGAAGCCTTAAACTGAGAACAAAGTAAATCATGTAATAAAGTATACCACCACAATAAGACTATACTGACTATATATTAGCAGTTAGTTGTACTGTGAATATTATATTCAAAAAAGTTAGAGGAGTTATTCTGTAGGGGTACTGGTTAGCAGATTAAATTGGTTTGGGTTCCAAAGAATTTGGCAGAGCTCCATACATCCAATTAATCTCCATGCACACTATAATAAAACTCTTCCTACCTTAAACTCGTCGTGAGATGGGTTGCCAAGCAAATGCATATACCGGACGCGGCCAAAGTTTACCATTTCACTAGTAAAGGAATCCACAGTTTGCCAGGTGCCATCCAACACCCGTAAACGTTCCACTACGCCAAACTGAGGTGGTTTGACAATGTCATACCTGTAAGCAGTATTCCTAATTGCACTTGATACATCATCATCATTCTCTGAACCTATTCCCAACTGAGTTAGGGTCGGCGTTCTAGTATTAGTTTAACAAAGACGCGGCTAAACTTCGATATTTACCGTGAAGCGACTGCCATCGGACCTCTACAATCAAATGCGCGATATCGAATTTCTGTAGTTCAGCTAGTCGGACTTTTGAGGGCTTAACTACCTGTAACGACTGCCATAGATGTTCGTATGGTAACCGGGACCGACGGCTTGTACTTGATACATCATTGATATAATATTTATCTAGTCATGAAGGTAAGCGAGAGTTTGACATAACATAACATAAACTCACGCCTATATCCCCGAAGGGGTTGGCAGAGGTGCAAGTACCCACATTTCGCCAGTTTATGTCTAGGTCCCAATGTAATAGGTGGCGAGCCTATTGCCATTAACCGGGCACTTATAAACCTGCGATAAATACACACGTAACTTCGAAAAGCATCGAAAAGTGATTGGTATGTGAAATGGTAAAACCTGGGATCGAACCCGAGACCCCGTCTCAGCAGTCCATTACCCATACCACTAGGCTACCGAGGTACTAGGCGAGAGCTTATTACTATCATATAAATCAAAATACAGATAGTAATCAACGCAAGTTGATATCGAATCAACTACAAGCCTAGATCAGGTTAGGTTTGTTACTTTCTTACAGTTCAGATCGACAATCATTGTGCTTGTTTAATATGAAATTACTTACTTGACTTGTACGTTGACTTCGTCTGCATTCGTTGTAAAAGTGAGATTGTCAGCCGTTATAATAGCATATGAGTTGTGTACCAGCTGCAAACCTGTGTTGTTTACAAGTCGAACTTGTAGCGGTACTATAGCTATGCGAAGAATGCCAGGACCGCTCGTTTCAATACCGTCTGATACCTATAACAGGCGCAAAGTGAGCATGTGTGCATATTTATTTCCTATATTTTAGAAGTTTACAAACCTTACACAGTCCATCTGGTGACCCGTGGGTTATGCTGCGAACATGAGGTATCGCATCCGAATTGGCATTTACAGAGATGAGGAAAGGTCAGAAAAATAAGAATAAATGTGGGACGGTAGGTAAGTACATATATCGCTACTTTGATTCGCCATAAGTGTGGGGTGCTAGTTACCCAGTCGAATACAAATCATTCGTGTAGAAAAAAGCACAGCACAACTATGTATAGACTTAATATTCACACGTTACAGTTCTCTATTGTGTTGGTATAAGTTTAGAAAACACAAATACAAAAAAGTGAATAATTTTAGACCACTCGCCGTATTTAAATGAATTGCGGTTTATGGGCTACAAATGTGTACTAGTAATAGCCTCTTCAAAATAGGTCAAAACTGCACGGTCGATTTGACATTCTAGATCCCCAAATATAATTGAGCTATACTCGTACTACTTTGGGGTGAAGAAAATATTGTCGAATATTTGTTTATACACATTAAAAAGGTATAACTTACTTGCAGAGTCAACCTAAGCGAAGTCTTGTTAAGTTGTTTATCAGTCGCCGACCCATGAACATAAGAAATTATACCGGCGTCTATATCTTGTTGGGTAAACGAATCCACCGGTTGACCGGACATTTCTATGTGTCCACTGTAAAGAGGTATTCACCATTAATTCTATCTTCGTCATTTAAATTAGAATTAAATATGGTCTATAAGCTTTTGGATATAAGTATTTTTATTTGATGTATCTACTAACGGTCATTTACGGTTTATAATTAGTGAATTATAAATGTTTAACACTTTGAAGAGAGTTTAACTTTTAAATGTTGCTCTCAAGTTCCTGACAAAGCCTATTCGTTTCCAATATATACACTTGTGCTTAGTGTAGCCATGTCCAATAAACCGGAATTTCAAGTCTCCATCTTTACCTTTCCACCCAACCCCTCTGATTTACCTTCGACAGCGAACAGCTTTCATGCGTGATACTATACAAATATATAAAAATCTCACCTATTGGCCTCATTTTTTCCATGTAGTACAGTGTACAAAAGATCTTCGGCCGGTGTATCTGGATCTTCTGCTTTCAATATATCTGAGGTGATTGCTTTGCGAGTTCCCTGTAATTTTAATATAAATAAGCATAAAGGCAACTTTAAGGACCAACATAGAAGTTAGTTTCAAAAGAATCATCATATTAACGCTCGTCCATTTACATCCGAGTATTTCTTCTCCGAATCCAGTGTCCGCATACTTTTTATCGATCTTTTGGTGCAGTTTGTACCGTGAGAGAAAAGGACGCACCAGAGCCTTGCAGGTTTGCCTCAAATATCCAAAAATAGCGTAGAGATTTAGTCTATCTAAATCGTGTTATTCACGATGGCGAGATCGGCGGCTGTCACACCAATTGAACATGTTTTCGCCTTCCGCTATCCTCTGACCATCGTAGCCACCGTAGACATGCCTAAAGTCCTCGCAGCGGTATGCCGTTAACCATTTCTCCGAATTTATTCACAAACGACATCTAGTTAGCGTAGGCAGTTATCAGCTGGGAAATCACTTCGATGATCTATCTCACGACCATATAAACCAGTCACTACAGCGTTTCACTTTTACAACTAAGACTTCCTTCAGCTCAGTCGAGGTGTAGTCTTGGTGTATAGATGTGTCCTAAATAAAAAAAATGTTGCTCTGAATGTGTCCTAAGCAAAAATCCTACTCGTTCTGCTCAATATGTGCACCTGTGCGGATCAACTTAATCGGCACATCCAATTTCCATCTTTTCCTTTCCACCGAATGTCACGACCACCCTGCGCTCAGGGAGTGCAACGACTTACTCCCTACCAAGACTGGTCACGTGACAAAGTTTCAAATTGCGAGGTTTCGAAAAGTTTACATGGTTTTCAAGTTGGAGCTCACTCCCTTAACACCACCTGAATCTCACAAGGAAATTCTTGAGTTGACGTTTTTTTATACTTCACCTCGCCTCATAGTAAGCGGAAGGCGAAAACTCAGGAAAGAGAGTCACCATTACAAACACGTATGTACAGTGTTACAATGGTGGCGCACAGCTTGACGACCTCATCAGATGCTTTTCACGCCTCGCTTAAAGGGAAGGGGACGGGAAGGTTCCAAGGCGTAATGATAAGTCGAGTCCGAGTTTACGAGTGAAAGGAAAGAAGTTGCCTTTGCTGTAAACGCACAAGCCTGCGGTTCATTTGGTCTGAACTGGTGGTAACTCCCGCGTAAAGTGCTATCGTCTACATAGTAATGGATGCTGCCAGTGGAAAGCATGTCGTTGATATGCACATGAAAGAAAGTGGGTGATAAGAAGGACCCCTACGGCACATCGGAACTCCAAAGCTCGTTCATCACAAAAAAACACGCGAATACGGCACGGCGGAACTAGCAATTCAGTTGCAGTCTAGGACGCAGTCTGAAGGTTGGTAGCTTGGAAAGAAGCGATTTGTGCCAGACTCTATCGTCTGAACCTCCAAACTCGAAAGGACAAAGTTCGTCAATCAGAGTACAACAGGATGCAGGTGCAGTTAACTTGGGCTCTGGTCTTAGTGTGGCCTCATATTACGCTAGTTAATTCTGATTGAAATGTGACAATAGAGAGAAATTCAAATATAGCTAAACTTACTACGTGATAGTAAATCAGGATGTCAATACCAAAAAAGTCGGGTTAAATATTAATTATAAAATATTCAATGTGCTGATTAAAAAGGCCTCATGCAAAATACTTACAATATGTTAATCTGCTGTGCTTTCGGCGTTCACGTGCCAAAAAATTCATGCAACTACAGAAAAGCAAATCATACAATTTGAAGCACTGGATACACTCTGAAAATAATAAAAATTATAAATGGCAACAGTACAGGGCGGTAAGGAAGTGGTTATTTATTTATGGTACTAGTTATACGGATAGGATCAACGACTACGAGAGACTATAGATTTGGAAGATTCTAAATATGATTTGGATGGGAATGAGAAATATGTAATTATAAAGTTAGGAAGTCAAATAATATATGTGATCATAGTTGTTTTGCCCTGAAGTTAAAAAAAAACAAATTCATTTTATTAAACTATATTATGTTCAAATCACAGTAATACTTCAAATCAACATGCCTGTTATCTGTGAGAGTGTAATAGAACGCGAGTGTTACAGTATATCGTCTAAGTATAACATTCAAATATAATGAAGTTCTTCACATGTATCTATTGTAGATTGTTTTCAAAGTGTGTTTAGTCAAGAATATTGCTTTCACAGTCCCATAACACTTCAGTTAAATTTATACAACGTGCTATTATACTATCACAGAAGCTCTCTGGTCATGCAAATATGCAAAAGTTAATAAAAATAATATTTTGTTAAATAAGAAACCAAACGCGGTCGACGCATTAATTGCATTGGCGAATAGTGTTTTGTATACACTAATTTAGAATTCAACACATATAAAAAGGCAGTTGGTACAGATGCACAAAGAAATGATATATCATAATTTTTGTCGCTAAAAAGTATAATTTAAAAAGGGCTACATTTCTACTTCGGGATGATTATCTGGTTGATGCTTAAAAGCCCATATGTAATGGGGTGAGCTATATATGGGATAAAATTCAGGATAACGGTTGTGTATAATCCGCAATTTTTAAAAGTAAGAAGCGCGAAATTTCTCGAACCTATGTAGGTAGGTACTTCTGATCATAATGATCATGGCCTACTGTTTCTACGCTGGTCAGACGGGTTGGTAAAGGGTTTCATTTCGAGTTTTTCTTCTCTCCCAGTGATATCATTTGCGTAATTTTCCACCAATCTTCTTACGACACCCTTCAGATGAGATGGGTCAGTGATATTTTTTCACTGCCACCACCCGAATCACGTTAAATGAAAAATACTTTAAATAATAATATATTTCAACATTTTCAATTGCAAAGAGTTCAGTTGAGGACGAAAAAAGCACTTACTGGCATCATTAAATTAATTGTCTTTTATAAGCTCAATCGTTATCTTGTTGGAAAATGCGTGACAGCCCATTTTTGCCAATGTATATGTGTTGATATATGAGGCGTCTAAACTGGGTGCAGCAAGAGTAATCTCTCGGCCTATATGCAGCCTATTCGTTACAGTTAACAGACCTGTGTGAGCCTAAGCACTTTGCCGGGCAGTAGATTCAATACTGGTGGGTCATTGACCGGTGTAACGTTCACATGCAGCACGAATGTGTTTCTTCCTTGAAGGTAGCTCGGTAACGTAAATTTTGTCTCCGGGACCAGTTCCATATCGAGAACTATAGCATCTTGATGATTCTCTGAACCGTCGTGGACATAGCGAACCTAAAATAAGGATGTTTTAATGTATAGCAGCATGAAGGTCGTTAAAAGGAATAATAAGAGGAAAGTTTCTCGATTCAACTGGGAGAAAAAAGAAATAATCACCTTATCTCTGGAAAGATCCAATAATGTGAAAAATTGTTTAGACTTGCTTTCTCCTTCTATGAAGTTATACTGCTGCGAATTTCTTTGTAGTGACAAATCAATGGCGATTCTACCATGTTGCGGTGATTGCGCCACGTGAAGCACAACGCCCGAGGGTCTTACGCCGTACTTGTGGTGGTCTAGGACGACGTCAATATTTTGCGTAGTGATGACTGAAACTCCCCCTTCTTGCACTGTGAGTGGGTAAAGTGAGACAAGCTCTAACTCGCTGCTAGATTTCGAGAATACCTGAAATGATATATATTACAGTTCGATACATAGTTAAATATATAGGGATAGGGATAGGGAGCAGTGGCGCACATTAGGAGAGACCTATGTCCAGCAGTGGACTGCGATAGGTTAATTGACATAGTTAAAATCCCACGATACTATGGTAGTACTGGAGGAGGCAATTTGTTTTTAAACCACTTAGTTGGCAGACAAGCACGCGGCCCACCTGATGGAAAGTGGTTACCGTGAGCTATGGACGTTTGCAACACCAGGCTCGTCACAATCGTACTGCCAACCATATAGAGAAGAGGGGGGAAGAGAAGGGGGGAGAGGAGAAGTGTAATAGTCTGTGCTGTCAATGCAGAAGACAAAGAAGGGTTTCCCGGTCTTGCCACTGACAAAACAAAACCTCTCCAGTGAGCTCGCTGTAAAAAGCCCTCACGACTTTCATGGACCCAACTGTCTGTCAAGTGACTTGAAATATTGTGGGCCGGATATCGTAAAATATTTCATTATAAAATTTTAAATAACTTTATTTGTGTACTAGGTCACTACGGTCCGTATTCCAGAACAATACTCAGTCCTGAAACTCCATTTTCAGTACTAGTACTGGTTATAAATCAAGATTCAGGAAAGAGTATCGTTCTGAAACACGAACCTAAAGTTATCATTTAAAAAATAGTAGAAAAAGTATTATAGCTGTTAACCACTCACATACAAGGATCATCATTTACTATTATTAAACCTACCTTGTATTTCTCAGCATAATCCGGATTGATGCAGAGATCTGTATCACATTTGCAGGTGAAGTGGTCGACACCATGCTGTTCGCATACAGCTTGTGTAACGCACGGTGGATTCCCAGGACTCGAATGGCAGGGATACCACCACACACATTTTGGACTCACGCCGTATGTAACCACTGCATTTGGTAGACCATATAATTTATCGTCTACTTCTATAGGTCTTATGCAGCCCTGTAAAAGATTATTAATGATATAAACGTGCTTACAGTGCCTTTATTAATTGATTTATACACATAACATATAAGCATATGTGTATAACATAACATAACAACTCACGCCTGTATCCCCGAACGGGTAGGCAGAGGTGCTAGCACCCACATGTCGCCTGTTTATGTTTTAGATCCCAATGTGGCGAGCCTATTGCCATTAACCAGGCACATATAAACCTGCGATAAATACATACTTAACTTCGAAAAGCATCGAAAATAGCACTTAGGACCACTATTAATTAGACTATGCGGTTCTTACACCGGAAAATATACATTGAAGTCTTCCATCCAGACCAGTCGTCGCATTGAGGTCTCCCATTTTATAGGATGACAATGAGTAATGGTTTAAGGCCATCACTCTTCACTTCTTCGCCTTCGCCGGTGGTACAAGAAAAACTTGATCATCAACATTTAGAGCAACCCACCCATCTTTACTTCATATCACTCATACAGCACCTTCTGTTAGGTTTATCATCATCACGATAGTCCCATCCACTATAACCATATGATTTTGGATTAACATAGTCATTACTACAAACTTTATAAAAATCAACGAGATATTTACCATGTTTGTAGAGGTATGAATTTTTCTGATAGTCCGGCGCTGCCCTATCGGATACCCAAACAAACATGGTTAATATCCCATTGATTGTTATAGTTTGCAACTTTAGAGGACATAATTATATATACATAGGCACAGGTACCCATTTCAAATATCGAATCTTACCATTATACTAGAATCAGCAGCTTTGATTCCCTTGGTGAAAGCCCTCTGTTGTTTTTCGCTCTCAATACCGCCAAGGTAGAAAGAATCCGACAAGTCCAAATACCGAGTCCCACCACTTTCAATTCGCGTGTGCATCGCAATGTTATCCACTGACAACTGTAACGAAATTGTGTAACGAACAATAAATTCAACTGCTGTAAAATTCAGGTTCTCAGTTTTTATTATACTTTGTATAGGAATGTTTGACAGAGATTGGTAGAATATTTAAGATACGCATTCCAATGTGAATATGAAGGTAAATAGATCAACGGTGGCGTGTGATTTGAACCACATCATTGTTTAAATTCATTTTGTACAAATAGCAATAATTGACTTAGATTAATTTTCTAGTAATCTATACTTATTTACGGTTATTAAAAGCCATATTTGCAATTTGTTCGTGTGCTTATCTGTATTTTTTAAAAGCGTTAATGTTGTTGATATATTCAATAGAGTTTAATAGATATGCAGACATAAATAACACAATATTATTTGTAGAAACAGCTCATACATGTTCGCCATAGCTCCATCATTTGAAATATTTATCAGAATCGCCTTATTAATTACATAAAGTAGATACAAATTAATAAACTGCCTATTTTTTGTTGCTTAGAATAACGGCGGAATAATCCAACGAGAATGCATATGCAAGATGCACATACGTCTTTATTCCACCAACCCGTCGATATATATATCGTTTTGAGCTACAACAGCAACTTATCTAATATTCGCGAAACAGATACATACACGAGTTTATATGGCCCTTTAGATATTATGGTAAGCAACAAACTTGTTTTTGATATTTTGAAGTGTCAAATACACTTGTGGGTGAAGTAAACTATTTTATAACGGCCAATTATTCGTAATCAGTATTTCTTCAGTTTTCGCAATACAGAGTTTTATTTACCGCTGGCTGCTTTTATGATATGACAGGGGCGCACATTCTATAGAGACAAAAGAGACACTGCATACCATACCCAAATCAGAAATTATATGTAAGTACGTCACGCTATATGTGTCTTCCGCATACCTACAGGCAAGGTGAAGTCAAATTGACGTAACATTATATAAAAATCGTATGTATATAGTAAAGTACATTAATTAATCTGATAGAGATTATTATTACATATTTACTAAACATAATAATAATATTATGTATTTTAAGAAATTAATATATGTACATAACACATTATATTCATCTAATTTGGGCAGAGTATGGCTTGTGTAGACGGTCTTTTGATATGATATACGCCGTTATATAAAAATATTAAAAACAAGTAATTCAGACTATCTACAATATTTATCTTGTCTATAAAAGCTTTTATTTCAAATGCCACATGTATGAATCATAATATTCGCTATAGTAGCAAATTAAAAATTAGCATAGCCAAACTAAATCGAATATATAGCAATAGCTTGTCTAAGCTTGGGTTGCACGATCGTACTTTAACATTAACAGGGCTGTTAAAGTAGTAAAGTAAAACAGGTTGCACCATTTGACAACTATTGAAATCACGTTCATAACTTGACGCTAACTGTAAGGGTGTAACCACATTAATCGACGCGGAATCGGCTTAAGCCGAGTGCGTATCACCACACTACTCGGCTTATCGCCGATTAGTTGTTGCGACGGCTGTTGACATGCGATCGGCAGTCGATTTCTCCGAACGGCCGTCACGACGGCTGTTCACTTACGTTCGGCAGTCGACTCCTCCGAATGGCTGTCACGGCCTCTGTTCAATTACGTTCGGCAGTCGACACCTCCAAGGCACGCGAGCGGATTCATTCGACTGCTACCCAACGCCGATCGGCCGTCTTCGGCGCCATTCGGCTACCGTCGTAGATGAAGGCATGCTGAACGGTTGATTCAACTGCCGTTCAACGCCGTTCGACCGTCTCCAGCGCTGTTCGGCAGCAGTCGGAAACGTTCCGCTGGATTCAGCGCCGTACGGATGCGATCAGCTAATCGACAAACGGTTCGATTCGCCGTCGGCCGAAGCCGCGTCGCGTCGGCCGAGCCGAGCCGATGCGAAAGCTATTAGTAACACTCTTATTCCGTCGGCATAAAGACTTTTTTAACCGGCTTCAGCCGATTCCGCGTCGATTAATGTGGTTACACCCTAACTGTCCACGCTCGAACGCCAATTCTGTCAAATTTGACGGCAACCTTAACTTTAACAGGTAGTTGGAGCAACGAAGCCTTAGATTCTTTTACACACACAAGCAAGTTATTGACGATCGAGTTCATGTTACACAGGTGATGGGAATGTGTGGGCGTCATATTATAAACCATGAAACTTTTTTTTATAAACCAAGTTGATAACTTTTACAGATATATTGCAGTGACGTCAATGTTTCTACACTAACAATGTCAATTCACTGCCACTGACATTTTAAATTAGGTTACAGAGTGATGAAGTAGTCTTTGGGTTTATTTACGCTAGTAATAAAAATGTATATGGTTTAGACAAGCTATAACAGCAGCACAGACACACATTTGAAAATATATTGTTGCATTTGAATATTTGTTTTTATAAAATACATCGCCTTTGTTATTTGCACGCAGATACACATAGAATTCGCCATTTTTACATCATTCTTATTATAGTATGATACAAAGAGGTCAATTCAGCACATATTATTGAATTAATTACATTTAATGTTATATTACACAGCCATATTGAAAATTATACTTAGAAACTTTCTCATTTTTGTGAATACAATCACATTGGCCATAAAATAGTGGAAACAATTCAATTTCATGAGATTTAAATTCACACAGTGGAAGTTGAAACTCGTGTCCTGTGGTACGAGAGTGAACGCTCAGCACGCAATACAGACTTAATATTAACGCACAGCTTAATCCTTAGTACGTGTAATGTAATCAGCCTTAAATCAACCTGACCTGACTGCTTTGTGTTACAGTAGTAGCCCAGTTTAGATGCCAATTGTAGGAATCATTATACCTATACATCCTATACCGTACAAAAAATAGTTCAATAAAAAAAATTACCTCAATCATAGATGGATAAAATGAAAGATGCATTTTGTGCCATTGTCCATCATTCACCCTGACTGTATGTACAATTTGTCCTCTAGCCATTTTAACACGAACCACGCCTTCTAAAATCTCTACAGCCAAAAAATCAGAGCCTCGGCCTCCTCCGGCATTGTATAATATGATTGCGTTCTGAGCTATGGTTTTGAACTCAATTTGCCACCTGAAATGTAGAATATGTGACATCAGTATGGTCTAATTATCCAATACTAAATAAGCATTCTGCAAAAGAATGTCTCATATTGTTCTGCATATTTATATGTCAGATGCTGAATATTTATAAAAGTTCATCAACGGAATCAACTGTAATAACTTTACTATGGAGCTATCTAATGTAATTTAAATATTAACAAATAGATGCACAAATTAAAATTTCTACAAAATCACTTCACATTAAAATTTTTTCTAAGAATATTAGTAACTGATATTAGTATTATTGCCTCTAACCCCTCCAGCTAAGTTCAATGACTTGAGAGTTCACGTCGGTAGTGTAATAATCAGAATTTGAGCCTGAGACCTTAAGGTCTATTCCTTAACCACTACGCTATCGACGCCGATGCTTCAATTCACCCAAGACATGCATTGACAAGACCTCTATAACTGTACTTACTTTCCACCTGCCCTAGAATTAATTCTCGGCAGAATAAGGTATGCGCCTTCATCAATAAAACTGATATCTGAATTGAGATCGGCATCAAACTCTGGTGCACAGTTCCACGTTACACCTTCTACGTGAACTGAACCTAAGCGGCTGCGCGCTTTCTCTATTATTTTGACACTGTTATAATATACCTGAAATTGGCAAAAAAAACATGTCAATGAATTATGTTAGAAATTGTGTTACTGTGTGTTTATTCTGTGCATGTCCTTCCCTATCCCCATCCCTACCTAGTACCTAATATTGCAATAGACTTTATGCTCCCAGATTTAAGAATAAAGAATTGCAAAAGACATAGGTCCTGTTTCTCTATTGTACAACTAGAATATAGTAAAAAAGTTTGTAAGGGCGAGTTCATTGTTCTGTCATTTACTGTCCATTTAAAGGTTGATGAAAGTACAATCACCTTCCGTGTTTTAGTTGGTCTCTAGATGGCTTAGTTTAAACTAACAATTGTACCCTGGAGATGGTGATGCATCCGTATGATCAGAATCTTAAGCATTTCTATGAAATTACTCACATCTTCCATACAGCCGCGGAAGTTCTCCATGTGACCCAAGAAGAGCTCAGAAAAATCACCTTGTCCACCCAGGAAAATGCCAAAATGTATGTTCAGTTCAAAAAAACGTCCAGGTAATCTTTTCTTTACCACTGTCTCGTCTACCTGTGAATGCAATGGCATAGTGGCTATAGTAAATGTAAAAATAAATGCTTCATATCATCTTAAAACTATAGGAGCTATAAGTGCAGGTACAGACACTTTTATTCACTAAAGCTCATATAATTGACGAATACCTTCATAGTGAGGTTAGCTTCTCGACGAATAATGCTGACATGGTGCCATTGGGTATCGTTGAGATGTATACCCTTAGGGGAAGACAGTTCGCTCTCACCCGCGCCGAGGTTGATATGGAGTTTCAGTCTACCACTTTCAAGCCGAATCTGCAAGAAGACACTATAAAATTAGTATGATAAATAGCTAGCAACTATTTGTAGATGATTAATTAATATTCACTGTTTGAATAATATTCTCTGAAGTACTCGTGTTTATCGGGCATATAAACACATCTTTCATCCCCTATTACAAACACTATAAAATATTTTACTACAATTTAATCAATTCTCTGTACCAAATTTCATCAAAATCGGTAGTAGTTGTAGTGGTTTAGGCGTAAAGCGTAACAGGCTTTACTTTCACATTTATTAATACATAAAAATGAAACCCGTTTTCCGTTGTCACGACATTACATGAAAACGGCTTGACCGATTTGGCTAATTTTGGTCTTGAATTATTCGTGGAAGTCCAGACAAGGTTTAAAAGGTGAACAAAGAGCAGCGGGAATGGGATCAGAAGTCCACGCGGGCGGGGCCGCGGGCAACAGCTAGTTTATAATACATTTCAACTAGGATTTAAATCAGTTGAACCGTGATACCAGATTGAATCATTCCAAATTAGACAGGTTGATACGAAAATGACTTTCGCCTTTACAATCTCATAAAACACTCATACAAATACACTCACAAATGCATTATGAACCAATAAGATAAGTTTAAATTCATGGATACTTACCATGCAGTAATCAGTTTTACCAGCAGCCAGCAGTAGAAGAGCATCAGATAAATGAGTTCGAAACCTAAAACTTATGTCAGTAACACCCTTAGCTTCTTGAAGAGGGTATGAAATATAGCTGGCCCCATAAAATGATGCTAGAACCAAATAATAGATTTATAGTTTGTGTGTAATCATTGTAATCAATAAATTAATTTATTAATTGCCTATTAATCTGTGTGAATCACTTTTTTAATTCAAACATACATAATGTGCATTCTACTAACTGAAGTACACTTACTTAGTTGATAATTAGGAAATAATTATTATGCTAGCAAATACAAGGTCGTCAAGAGTCGGAAACCATTTGAATCAACAATAAGCATATCACAATCCACTGCTGGACATAGATTTGTACAAGTGTACGCCCAATATGCACCATAGGAGAAAACATTTATGGCGTTAAATTGGGCATTTAGTCACATTTCATATTTTTAATGTGTCCTGATTGTTATTGAACTTCTTAATTTTCTTTCAATAGCTTAACCAACCATAGTTGCAACTAGCTTTTGTTTATTATAGATGCTAAGGCTCTGGGATGCTAAGATGAGAGAAAGTGGCTTATATAATTCACACAAGCACACTCTTGTTCAATTCACTACCCCAGTGCAACCAAACTAATTTAATTTTTCTTCGATGATAGAATAATCATATTCCAATTTGATTAAAATTTTAATTAAAACACAGCACATTGGTCAGAACTAATTAAAATTAGAAATTGTGACATGCAAAGAAAGAAATCTAATTTTGGTGATTTAGATTTTTTTAATTAACATGGAAGTAACTTAGTTTTCATACAGTTCTGATGAAGAAACCAATATGTATAATGCCAATATGTGTAAGTTACTTATAATTTGACTGTAACTGGGGAGTAGAGAGTGTTAAGTGTAAATAGCATAATATGGGGTTTAGAAGATATAGGTATAATAAGGTCACTGTTGGTGATAAGATAAGGCATCCCACTGGGAATTCTGCTATTAGTTGATGTCCACAGTACAAATTTTTAATTTAATGTGGACAATAATGAGTTCTATCTAGATTTTTTTTAATTCATTTAAAGGTCTCCTCTGAGAGACCCTTTCACACACACTGACCAAAATGATAACATAATGAATAAAGGGCAGGTTAGAAATACATCAAAGCTGGCAGATTTCCATGAAAGGCTTAATGACAGTGGAGGAAGCTCATGAATTATACACAGATAGAGCAAAATGGCATACTGTTGTGAACCCTAGAGTGAATTAAATGCGTGTAAATATGTATTTCAATAATTTTATTATGTGTTGCAGTGATTTGTTCAATTATAGTACTACAATATTCAGTAGTAACGGTTCCATTAAATTATCCTCAACGAAGATATAAAGCTGAAAACTCTACAGCACTAACATGCAACTCTCGTCGGATGTTAGGTAACATATTTCTGGCTGGACATGAATATCAACCTGCTTTACAAGCATTTTTATCTCAAGAAGCGAACAGAACGTATGCTTTCGATGAAGTGGACCCGAAAATACCTAAAGAAAACATTTTAAAGAGATACATGAAAACTATCATGGCTGAGAATATTGAGATTATCAAGAATAAAATGAGTCAAGTATTAAATGCCATACATAACTTGGGCATGGACATTGTTGTACATTTCAAAAATATAATGTAAAAGTTCAAAAACATTTGTGCATACCTTGTCTTAATTTGTCTTAATTAAATCATAAATAGCTTATTTATTTTAGTACTTCAATGCAACAATGTTATATAATTATTTTGTACACTAATTAGGTGCTTAGCAAACATTCATTGACCTACACATAGCAGTACTAATGCTAGAAAGAAACAAATATAACCACCAGATAAACAAATGAATATTTTATCTAGACCCAAAGTAAGTATAGCTAAACTAGCTTGTGTTATGGGTTCTAGAATGCACTTATGATACACTGACAGGAGCTATTTATTGGTAATATAAAATAAGTGATAGGAGAGAAGAATACACCTCAAAATGAAGACTTGCAATAATTTCAGCTGGTAGGTGTATGTAAGTAAATACAAAGGCCTCCTTTACCAACTAGGTACTTGTTTAATGTTTACTAAATGTAGTTGATGATGGATGTTACAGCTACAAATACATACATAATTATCTGGTGTGAAAAGGCAAAAATTTCATTGTTATTTTATCTCACAGTCTTGATAATGTAATGACTGATTCTTACCTTTATCATAGGCCAACCCCAGGGAAACGAATGATAAAATTAGAATAAGTTCCATTTTTGATGGACGAGATACAACTCTTAGGACATCGAACTGTCGTTCTTATGTAGTGCAAGTAAATCAAATAAGCACTTGTCTCGTAAAAAGCTCCGACGAATGTAAGGACATTTCACAACTTTTAGCTTTCACGAGTCAACAACACGGCAGGCGTGGCGTCCTCAATGAAGTATTCATCGCAAAACATATTAGTAAATATCAGCCGTCAATCATAAGGAATTTGTACAAAAATAACTTGAACATGGCACTCCAAGTTTCGTTATTCTTAGTTAAGTTAGTTCTTTTGTTAACATTACAAAATATTTTAGGATAGCAAAACTGTTACTTCATCTGTCTGTAAGAATCTTGTTCGTTCATTTTTCAATTTACGTTCTTTTATTTCAATCCGTTCAATCTGTTCAACATTCTGTGAACGAACAAGATAAGTTCACCAGTCACAGATTATTCTGAATTATTCATCATAGCACACCTAGATCTAAACTGGAACAATTCAAAAATTTGAGATTTTGAGTTATCCTTATATTCGAATGCGCAGTGATGAGACGCATCTACCAAAATAACAGGTTCAGCAAAAGCTTGAGAGGGCCGGAAACTAGATGGCGTTAGCTTTTTTTATTAGAATCAACCTATGTGAGTCGCTCTCACCAAAACAAGTGTAATGTCAGTTGGCTTTCACTAATTGTTGACAGTGCACGTGCAAACATAAACGAAAACACGGACATTTTCAGTTGTTATAGTTTTGATGGACAAATAGACTTGAATTACTTGAGTTGTTACACTATTCTTGAATTATTTTGCCAAATTATTTGAGATATTTTATCTTGTTCCAGTTTTGTTGGAAAAGTTGAGTGAATATTTTTTTACTGGTTTATTATTTATACAAAATTACCAACCTAAAGTGTAACAAATAAAAAAATAGAGGTTTTCTATAATATTAATGATTGATTTTTAGCTGAATTTTATATAGTCACATTTTATGTTACCACACTTCTGTTCACGTTTCTGTGGGCTCGGAATAATAATGTTTGTAAAAATTGTTGCAAATGTGTACGCAGTTTTACTCAGTCAGTCTCCTATTAATATTAGTATTTCGTAGTGTACTCATTCTGAAAATAAATACACGATTACATGCTACCGTGATAAATAGGATATTATTATTATTATTATTTTTTTTAAAAAAGAATATTAACAACCGAAGTTACTAATATTTCCTTTAACCCCTCCAGCTAAGCTCAATGGCTTGTGTTAGGAGTGGGTTCACGTCGGTAGTGTAATGGCCAGGATTCGAACCCGGGACCTCGCGACCGTAAGGCCGACTCCTTAACCACTAAGCTACCTCCGCTTCCGATTATACCGTAATAATATACCACGAAGGTGAAAACGTAGCTCCTGCGTTAACCTGCGTGGTTGTTTTTTGTAACCACCACTAATGTTTCTTGATAACATTACATTCATTGCTGGCTGCGCCTTGGGCATTTTATACATTGCTTGGGCATTTATAGAAAACTGGAATAAATACATTGCCGGTAACATACATACAAAAATAATACTAATAATCAAAGTGCCCATATTCCCTGTCAAATCATACCGGTATATCTACATATCAATAGTTTATTATAAAATATCAATAACAATATTGATATTTTTTTGATATCGATACTTTCTTGTATTTCATTTTTTACATCCCTATAATAATTGTTATTTTCAAGCTAATTAGTTCTCAGTATACTCGATGATGGCGCTTAAAATCGGCACAGAAATTGTTGTCATTTTATATCACAGGGTGGCCCTAACGCATCAGTATAAGGAACGACAGCGTGCCAAGGTCACCAAAATCTATGAATGCTTCGCGCCCCGTCTCTCAAAAATTTTTCTATACTTTTACTACAACTAGCATACTAGTGACGTACTTCAAAAAAAAGATTTATCGACGAACGATGGGAGTAAGACTGCTTATTTAAAATTTATTATTCATAATGATTATAAAGAATTGCTAAAGTGAATTTTCTTATAACAAATAATTATGTTGTTTTAAAGATAAATTTGATTTAGAAAATTCAAAGAGCAGCTGGGAAACGGTCTTTGTGTGAGTAACGGCATAATTTCTTAGTAAGTACCTAGTGCAAATGCATGAAGTGCTAGAGAATATAGCATTTATCTCGGTCCCGTTTGTATTTTGTTGCGTTTACGTGTAGGTATGATTCATTCAAAAAATAAGAGTCAAATGATACTAGTAAGTAGATATTAAAAATAAAAATTATATTATTATCTCATGAGTGTAGCATGTTACCGTTCTTTTTAGGTTAATACACGTTAAAAGATAAGTAAACCCAATCGTATTAGTATACGTAAATTGACAACTTCTACGATAAGAGAAGGCGCAGCACTAACGTAGTAAAACGTCTATTCACAAAAATGGAACGTAGGTAAAGACACAGCGTTTTGTAGGTAGGGCCCATCCCCTCCCTTATACATCAATGAGTCCAGCGAGTATAACTTGGTCAGTGATAGCATTATTATATTATAGTTCACTCATTTTTCGTTCTTCATAGTCTATGCCAGTCAGTCAGTATCATTGATGTATAAGGGGGGGGATGGGCCCTACCTACAAAACGCTGTGTCCTACCTACGTTCCATTTTTATGAATGGACGTTTTACTACGTTAGTGCTGTGCTTTCTACTATCGCAGAAGTGGTCGATTTACGTATACTAATACGATTGGGTTTACTTTTCTTTTAACGTGTATTAACTTAACAAGATCGGTAACATGCTACACTCATGAGATAATATTATAATTCTTATTTTTATTATAATTTATAGATTTCTTACTATTCCAAATGACTTTTATTTTTTAATTAATCATACACGTAAACACAACCGGGACCGAGATAAATGCAATAATTTCTCTTGCACTTCATGCATTTGCACTACTTACTAAGAAGTCATGCCGTCACTCACACAAAAACCGTTTTCTAGCTGCTTGTTTCAATTTTCGAAATCAAATATCTTCAAAACTACATATTTGTGTTAGGAAAATTCGCTTTAGCAATTCTTTATAATCATTATGGATATTAAATTTCAAATAAGCAGTCATCGGCCCATCGTTCGTCGATAAATCTTTTTCTTGAAGTACGTCACTAGTATGCTAGTTGTAGTAAATGTTGTTGGATTACCTTCTTTGAGACGGGGACTTTACAAGAATAACTGCATTATAACATGTTATATTTTCATATATTTATTTTGTCTTCAAATCATTTCTAAAACTTTATTACATCACATACCAAATTAACATATCAAATATTGATATCAAATTCACATAATACTTTAACTACATCCTGGTATAATATTCTACAATAACATAATCATAACTCTTCAAGAAAACTCCAAGAACTGAAAGACATTACACCCAAATCATCATCATCTATTTTTTCATAAATTCCAAATTCAAACTCCTAAATACCAAAGACAAGTATTTAAACTTCTTACATATATTCAACATCCCCTCTAAGTTTAAATTACAAACATCTTAAACTCCTTCTTAAAACCCATATAATACTATCATTAATAATATATATTATCCCAACCTATCCTCTAACAAAACAAAATTTAA
Organism: Pelosia muscerda; assembly: GCA_963691645.1. Classification (NCBI taxonomy): domain Eukaryota; kingdom Metazoa; phylum Arthropoda; class Insecta; order Lepidoptera; family Erebidae; genus Pelosia; species Pelosia muscerda. Next base: position 16,256,384 of record OY829098.1, on the reverse strand, counting down.
AATTAATTAACCAACTATCATAATATTAAAAAACTAAAACTAAATTTCAAATTAAGTACCTAAAACACCTTAACTCTACTTATTCTATGACAGAGTTCACATACACATCACTGATCACTCACAATACTCTTCCTCAATCGTAAAAACTTCGTTCTATCTAATCCTTTTGTTAAAATATCTGCAATATTAGCATTCGTTGGACAATAGAAAATCTCTATCTGATTCTGTTCAATCTTTTCCTTGATGAAATGAAATTTAACATCTATGTGTTTACTCCTTCGGTTTAAAATTCCATTCTTGATTAAAACTATGGCAGATTGATTATCAATATATAATTCTATTTTAGGAACTTTTCCTGTTATTTCTGTATAGAGACTTTGTACAAACAATACATCTTTAATGCATTCTGCAGCAGAAATATATTCTGCCTCTGTACTGGAAAGAGCTGTTACAGACTGCTTACGTGAACACCAATGAATGGGTCCACTGGCAGAAAAAACTATAAAGCCAGTCGTGCTCTTCCTAGTGTCAGGGTCACCTGCAAAATCTGCATCACAATAGGCTCTTAAAGTTGTATCATTCCCTCTAACATACCTTATACCAGAATTAATTGAACCTTTAATATATCTAAAAATATTTTTAATATTAGCAAAATCATTTAAATTCGGTACCTCCTGATGTCTACTACAATATCCTACATGAAAGGATAAATCTAATCTTGTTTTATTCACCAAGTACAACAGAGAACCAATTAACTGCCTATACCGATGCACATCACTACTATCAACTTTCCCCTCTTGATGTGTATCTACTAAAATATCTGGAAAAGCCATTTCTTTTAAGTTACTATAATTAAACTTGCTTAGTAATTGATTAATATATGATTTTTGAAAAATTTTTATACTATCCGTTTTCTTTTCTATGTCAATTCCAATAAACTTTTATATTTTATCAAATCTTTTAATTTCAAATTCTTTCTCTAACTTTTTAATTATATTATTTAGTTTTATTTCACACTTCCCCATCAATAATCCATCATCAACGTAAATTGCGAGCATAATTTCTTTATCACTGCTCACGAATAAACAAGGATCTAATTTCAATTGACTAAAACCTAAACTTTTTAAGACGGATGTCAATTTCATATTCCACATTAGCGGGGCTTGTTTTAAGCCATATAAACTTTTCTTTAATTTAAAAACTTTGTCTTTGTCAACATTATATCCTAAAGGCACTTCCATAAAAATTTCTTCATTTAAATCACCATAAAGAAAAGCCGTTTTGACATCAAATTGTTTTATTTTATATCCTCTTTGTGCAGCTAACGAAAATAATAATCTAACACTAGTGGTATTCACTACTGGACTGTATGTTTCTTTATAATCCACATTATATTTTTGCAGAAAACCTCTTGCAACTAGTCTTGCCTTATATATATTTCCTGGTTTAATAGTAAAAATCCATTTACTTGTCATTAGTTTCCTATTCTTCACTTCAGATCTCTTCACAATGTCCCAAGTTTTATTCTTTTCTAAAGAATCTTTTTCACTTTCAATAGCTTTCATCCATAAATCCTTATCATTACTTTTCAAAACATCACTGTATGTCAAAAACGATGTCTCCAAATCATAATCCTTCAATCTCTCTGGTAATCTTCTATTTCTCATTGGTAAAATTCTTCTTCCAACATCTTCACCACTCTCCACTGCATCTTCAAAAGATTCATCTTCAGCACTGACTGCTTCATTATCAACATTAATCCCCTCTGAAACTTCAACTTCTCCTCTTATTCCCTCCTCCGAGACCTCATCAGCATCTCTTATTTCCTCCATAACTTCATTATTCTCAGTATTAAACATGTCTTCTCCCATACTGTCTTCAAATACCTCCTCTCTATCTTCATCTAATAAAATATTTTCTTCATTATTCAATTCATCTTCAGATCCGCTACTCAATAACTCATTTCTTCTCAAATTCTGTCTTCTGCTTTCTATAGCTCTAATTCTTCTCGGTTCAGTTCCTCTTGTTTCAGAACCACTTATTCCAATACCAGTACGAGTTCCAGTACCAGTACCAGTACCAGTACCAGTACCAGTACCAGTACCAGTATCAGTTCCGATACCAGTTCTAGTTCTTCTCTCTTCACTTCTTCCCCTCTCAAAGTTGCAATTTTCATCAATGATTTCCACTTCACTATCTGTTTCTTCATCTTCAAATAACTTAAACAACACTGTCTTACTTGTAGTAGATAATTTACACTCTCGCAAATAGTCATGAACATCTTTCACTTCATTATAGAACTTAACATCACGAGAATAAATAATTTTATAAGTTAACGCATCCCAAATTTTATATCCATTATTAGTGAAGCCTACTAATAATCCTCTACAACATCTATTATCTAATTTATTTAATTTTGTATTTACTTTATAGTAAGCCAAAGAACCGAAAATGTTTAAGTGTTTTAAATTAGGTATCCTACTAAACCACATTTCTGCTGCAGTTTTACTATTAATTGTATTAGCGCATCTATTTGTTAAGTATGCTGCTGTTAAAACAGCTTCACCCCAAAGAACTTTTGGTAGATTAAACTCAAATAGTAATGAACGCGTTCTATCCATGATAGTTCTATTTAATCGTTCTGCTTTGCCATTATGTTGAGGAGTATATGGTATTGTATAATCTATATTTATTCCTTTATTATCACAAAACTTTTTAAATAAGTTATTTGTATATTCACCCCCATTATCACATCTAAAAGTTTTAACTTTAGCATTAAAATGATTTTCGGCATTATTAATGTAACTTACTATTTTATTATAAGCTTCGGACTTAGTTTTTAATAAAAATATTTTAACAAAATTTGTGTAATCGTCTAAAAATGTTATGAAATACCTAAAGCCGTCAAAGGTTTTTGTATTAATTGGACCGCAAATATCAGAATGAATAATTTCTAATGGTTTATTCGCACGTCGTCGTTCAGATTGAAAAGATAACCTACTGAATTTTGCTTGTGTGCATATTTTGCAGGTGGTGACATCTTTTTCATTATCCATATTAATGCCTAAAACAATTTTGCTCGTTTTTGATAAAGGCGTATGTGCCAATGCGCGATGCCAAAAGTTGTGTGAAACATTGAATGCAACAGGAACTTCGATTGACCTTATAGCTTCATCATACCTTACAACAGCCTTCATTCTAATGTAATAAAGGCCATCATCTCCAAGTACACCAGTTAACAGAGGCGTCGTACATTGCTGCTCAAAAATTTCACAGGTTCTTCTGAAAAATTTAATTATAAAATTATTTTCGGCAAGCTTCGAGACTGACATTAAATTCTTCTTCAGTTTTGGAACATATAGTACTTTATTAATATTAATATTTTGAGATTTGCATTTAATGCTGCCAATCATGTCGATAACATGAATGTTTCCATCTGCTGTCATAATTTTATAATCACATTTATGTGTGTTTGAAAAATATGACGAATTATTCACGGTATGACTCGTGGCGCCAGAATCTAAAATGAATTCTATGGTCTCTTCTTGATCTTCTGTTGTTCTGTTGTATACATTATTAATATAAAAATTAGACCTTACCGAGTTGTTCTTCTTTAGGCAAAATTTGCTGTAGTGGGTGTCAGATTTGCAGTATTGACAATTAAATTTACTATTGCAATCCGCGCTCATGTGTCCTGTCTTGTCGCATTTGTAACATGCTTTTAAAGTTCTATAGAAAGGTTTCTCTTGAGGACTCACGGTCTCGCTGCTTCTACAATATCTCGCAATATGACCCATTCTATTGCACTTAAAGCACCTCTTCGATAATAAAAAGGCATTTTCACTAACATTTACTGGTGGTTCTTCATTTTTCCTTGATCTAATCTTTGTTTCTAAATTTATTCTTGAAATTAAATTGGTCAAAGTTTTTTCTTTTGAAATTGTTGCTTCCCATGAAGTTCTCAGGTTTGATAAATTTTCAGGTAAGCTGCTTAAAATTTTCGATATAATTTGAATATCATGAAATTCAAAATTTAATGACCGTATTTTTGTTGAAATATTTTCTATTGCACTGACATCTGTCATAATGTCAATATTTTTGAATTCATAATTATAAAATTGTTCTAAAAGATGATTAATTTGCGTTTCTGTATTTCCTAAACATATCTGATCCAATTTATTGAGCATTTCTTTGCTTCCTTCACAGTTTATAATATGACTAATATACTTCTTATCAAGGCTGTTCAAAATTATGCATTGTGCTTTCGCATCCTTCTGGTCAAAATCTTTATCGCCTGTATTCTCGTGCAATACATTTAATAGGTTCTTAGATTTTAATATAATTGTAATTTTCTTACGCCAGAGTGAATATTCGTTCTCGTCGCAGAGTGTAAAGTTATCAAAAATTTCAGACTTACTTGAGGATGCCATTCTTACTGTTTGAATTATATTCACAACTCACAATTACAATCAATATTGAGGGCCCATGACCTGTTGTTGGATTACCTTCTTTGAGACGGGGACTTTACAAGAATAACTGCATTATAACATGTTATATTTTCATATATTTATTTTGTCTTCAAATCATTTCTAAAACTTTATTACATCACATACCAAATTAACATATCAAATATTGATATCAAATTCACATAATACTTTAACTACATCCTGGTATAATATTCTACAATAACATAATCATAACTCTTCAAGAAAACTCCAAGAACTGAAAGACATTACACCCAAATCATCATCATCTATTTTTTCATAAATTCCAAATTCAAACTCCTAAATACCAAAGACAAGTATTTAAACTTCTTACATATATTCAACAGTAAAAGACTAGAAAAAATTATGAATGACGGGGCGCAAAGCATTCATAGATTTTGGTGACATTGGCACGCTGTCCTTCCTTATAATAGTGCGTTAGGGCCGCCCTGTGGTCAGTATCATGTATATATTAATCTATGGTATCAGTCAGTAAACTATTGTATTATATATACTTCAAAATATATTTCACTATTAAAATAACAGACATTGCTGGGATTATTTGAATTTGTCTCAATCATTGTATCTTAACAATCATTCAACATGAATAACTCTGCCGCTAAAGTAAGTTCATGTATATATTTCTAAATTGAATGTGAACTGTCGCTGTCGGCTAATTTATGAGTTTGTAAGAAACAGCATCTCATTCTCAATTTGGTTTTAACGCTTTATCTCATGAATTTATCACTAACAAACCATTTCCTTTCTAAATAGGTTGGTGAAATTTTCCGAGAGGCGGGCACGGCGTTCAATAAGCTGTCAGAAATGACTATGCTATTACACCCCATGGGTGATGATCAGCCTGGGTGAGTTGCATCCCAGTAATATAATATACGTGTCAATCATACGGCTTATGCGCTGGTTAGTACACACACTAGTACTTCTGTGAACAGTGGACCCCGTGAACATCTTTTTTTTCTACAACAACTTGTGAGGAATTACGTCTTTGATGATTCGTCCTAAAATCGTGAACTTCTGTTCATAAATAACGTTACAACAAATTTTCTCCCTCCCACCCTTTGATGCATCCTATTAAAAACGAAATAAAAGAATATGCCTGCCAAGTATGGTGAAATTAGGTTAAGAAATGTACCTTGACCAGAACTGGCACACCCACACACAGATTACTGCTTACTACTACTTCATCCCGTTTGTATAGGCCATTTCAACCCTGTAACTATTCATATTCATGCATACAAATATTTGTGCTAAGCGGGTGTCGAAACCACGCATCCAATGTAGCAGCTGCATTTGCTACCACCACCCCACAAACACTGATATGGATGAAACTATAATCATATCACTTGTCAAAATGGAGACTCATCATACCATACCAATGGAGGCTCGTTCTATTTGCTCTCTTGGTCAATGGCATAGTCAATACTTTTGTAACAATACATAATGTGTAACTTTTAACTTTTCCTGGGCAGTGGGAAATGGACAGATGAAGAGATTGAAATGCTAAGAGGATGTGTTCATCGGTTTGCGGTAGACCTCAATAAGCTTAGTCAGCACATCAAAACCAGAACTGTGTAAGTATCTCCTTTCCATTTATAAAAAACATTGACTATTCTTAGTAACTAAATAAAAATGCTATGTGTTTATTTACAATAGATAAAATAGATTGCAGACAAAACTGCAGTGAATATTATCTCCATTCTTTTTCTCATTGTTATCGATAACATAAACAATAATAGTGAATTATCTCACTATAGCATTGTATGATCGTATATATCCATCTGTAAAAGTGATATAAAAATCTTATTATACATAACAGGAAGTATCTATCACAGGTCATCCCAATCTAAAGAGGGTTAGAATGAAATGCGATCTCTCTTTGAACCTGATTGGAAACCTCAGGATTAACAGTTGACACACAGAAACAAATGATATTGTTTATGAACATTGGTTTCCATGAGTTTTCAAAATGTCTAGCAATTGATTATGTGTGTTTCAGCACCCAGCAGTCTCGTCATCCCCTGGATTAATTGAATTACATTTAATGTTAGCATCAAAATCTTAATCTCTCATTTCTATAATAAGAAATCTAAATTAGGCTACATTTCATATTATTAATTTTTAGAGAAAGAAATCAATATAATAGATATAATTATGTAGTTATTATACAATCTGTAATCCAGGTTCACCTGTTGTATCGTACCAAGTTGTGTTTATCATAACAAATCTTATGTTGACTTGTTTCAGAAGCCAGATTCGAACCACATTAAAGAAGAAAGCATTTGAAGATGCAGGTATACCTGTGCGCCAGGTAAGCAGTACAGTCTCCAACCATTCGCCGAAGTTACCTCAGGTAGTCTCTACACTGAGCGCGATCAGCACACAGTCAGTTTTAGGAAAAAATGCAGAGGTTCAGATATTCTCTAACTAAGCAACCAATAGCACCTATTTTTTGTTAGTTGTGTCTTTTTGTCGTTAGTAAATTATGTTTTTTTTATAAGCTTGAACACTACTGGCTGCATGAACCACTTTTGATCATTCTAGTACGCATAATGTAAGAGAACACGAGCCATAACTTGATTCGTAGTGATACCCACTGAGGCTAACATTACCTGCCTACATTTATGTTTCATTATATAAAAACGCGAATGTAACAATTTATACTTAAATGCCAACTATGGTTGTACTTGTATTGATCAAGTATTATCATATTTTTCTCTATCATAACATAATTGTTGCAGAGCACATACACATGTGATGTCAGTGTGCGATGCCAGTCAGTTACCCTACTGCCAGTTATCAAAACGGCTACAGTTTTCTATAACTAAGTTCATATACAAATCGTAACAGTTAGATGTGGGTAGGTATATGCCTAGCTCATGTAATAATTACAAGCTACAGAGGATTGATTTATACTAGGAATCTCAATTCATAAAAATGAATAATGCAAACGCACTATAATACGTTTCTAGTATAACTTGATGTCTCAAATACTGTGTTGGCGTCGTAGCACGTCCCAAGAATTTAGATGTGATTCGCACTTGATTCTCCAGTATTATGAATATGCATGTATTTTGTCTAGAAATTTCAAGTTTTAAGTCGTGTAATAATGTTCCTTCTTACATGTGATTTATATTATTTTGTATTTTGCATTGCAATTTTTTTTGCAAGATGCAAAAATCACCTATTATACGACTAAAAACTATCCTGTATTATTTGGCATTGCGCTTATTGATGTGACGTAGCTGACTAGAATGTTAATTGTATATTTTGCAAACAGTTCAAATATATTACGCACCATTGTTAAAATTTCTTCCAATAAAAATCGTATTCAATAGTATATTTACAAAATATAGATTAGGTCGCGCAGGACAGTTAGCCATAAACTGCCCAGGTGGAGGGCGACAGTTGCGATCTTGCAGGAGACTTACTGGAAAGGCAATATATACTGGTTTGTTGGGAATACGGCAACAAACTGATCTACACGGAGTAACCGTTGTGGAAGAATCTTCGGATGTTAGAGGTACGCTTTAGCGACCGGTTTATTGTCGTCACGGTGCTTATCGATGGAATTGTTACTCATCTGATAAGTGCCTATGCGTCACTGGCTGATTATAGCATGGCTGAAAAGATGTCGTTCTGAAATCAACTACACTACTAAAATATACAAGTGTTTCCATGTGTTTCATTGTTATAGGGAATAGTTTTGGTGGTGGCTATCACACACTTAACCGTTGTAATTGTAACTACCTGTTCAAACACATAATTTCAGGAGGTGGTCATAATAATTGCTATCGGGAGGGGAAAATGGGAACATCCTTAGAACATGCTGCCGATCTTGTAACTACAAGAGTGGTAGGCGCGCTACTCGAATCGAGTTCCATATCTCTAGGAGACACATTGGCATCCTTGGCTCGGCAAATGCGTTGTCCAATTCCAGATTAAAACGAAGGTGAAGTACGCCCTCTTAGTGGGTAGAGTCTAGATTTGAAGACAGCGACGCATACAGTTGTAAATCGTGCTACTGATACAGAGCCAAAAAAGACGATGTATCTTAATATGCGGTTGTAAGTTGACAATCGCTTTATAAGATAGAATCGTCTGGGGGTAGAGGTATCTATAGATGGCCACGTTTCAACGTCAAAGCAGAAGAGTTTATTTCTAAGTGCCACTGTGTAATGTTTTAACAAGAGCCTTGGGTAATCTGGGGTAATCTACTTTACGAGAAACTCAAGGACTAGTGCCACTTATAACGTCTGTTGAAAAAGTCCGGTTTGCTCTACTCCTTGAGGGTATCCGATTCACTTCTTCTTCAATATCCGACATCGATAGTGTCTTCGAGAGGTACGTGCACGTATTGCTGCCGCGTAGGGCTAGTGGTATGAGACAGCTGATATCATTTGTGACCCTAAAATGCCAGTTGAGTCAAAGGGGCAATTCTATCAAACCAACCGGCTCTGTGTCACAGCAGCTGTGTGTCACAGAGATGAAGGCGCAGAGTCATACGTAACGATCGCGATCGATAGTTGATAAACATGGCCTAAAAATAATGAGAATCGCCGTGCGAAAACGTACTCTGAGCTCTAAGGTGGACGCAAAAATGCACTGGGATCATAATGGAGTGATACGCTACGCTACTCAAGACATTCTGGTTACATTATTCAATTTTTCTGAAGTCATCATCATCATCATCATTTTATGCGTAATAGTATTTGAGAATAAAAAAATATACCACATAAAATAAGTGTCATCAACTTGCCTAATATTTGGTCTTTAGGAGATATTTTGTTTCTCAAATAAATTGTGACCAGGTATGAATTACAAAATCAATGACAATTATATCTACAAAATAAGACTAAAATCGTAGTTCATTTCCTCAATAAACATTTTGACCTCAAAATAATAGGTTCACTCCGTAATGATTAAATCCACAGGTACGTAAAATGATAGATCTGCCACTAAATTATTTGTTTTTATACCATTCGCTTATCAAAATTGAGTGTATGAGTGGTTAATAAATAGGGCGTTGCCAAATCGGCGTCAATCTTCTTTGTATGTCTTCGGCTCGTAGTTACAATGCCGAACGTATATCCAAGGGCCCGTAGGATGGCTGGCGGCGCGTGAGGGAAGCGGAATGCTTTGATGCACTTTGACTTTTACGTTCCCATTTGGATGGGTCACCGCTTAGTGCTATTTAATCTGAGAGCTTCCGTGCTTAAAATTCAGTCCCAGCTGGTCAATGAATGGCTACTAGCTATAAGTTAGTAAGCAATGAAAATCAACTGGAACTTGATAATGTTTTTAAAGGAAACATATTTATATGTTTTTAAACGTCAAAATACAACACTATTTATTTGATACTTGCTTACAGATGGTTATGCTTATCTGTGGGTTATTTTGAAATTGTTTTCAAATTATTTCGTGGTAGATTTAATAATTTGCATACCAACCGTATTATTTAGGAACTTCAAAATCGAATTAATTATTGATAGCTTAAATCATACCCAAGTTTCTAATGTTTGGCGTATCACAACGAAACGCAATTATTGATGTTGAAATTGATTTAAAATATGCTTTTAAAATGATTCTGATATAAAAGCTACTTAAGCAAAAGAACGAAGATAACGTATTCTCTGGCTAGTCGTTTAAATAAACATACTTACTCTGTTTGTTCCCATCTCGGGTTATAAATAAAACTTCACCTTGATTTTTTTACTGATTTACATTTATATGTAAATCAGTAAAAAACGGAGTGATGTCATACATATTTATGTAAAAATTCAAAATTATCGTGGTATCACTACATTTCTTGATAATATTCCGTGAACACACTATTTCTAAACCATGTAGCCAGTTAGTTCACTTTTCTTATATACTTTTGTATAGCTTACATTTATTTTTTATCGCTGCTAGCAGAAGCAAATATACCGCTTCCATCAATTTGAATTATAAATAAACTTTTTCTAACATTGCGATATCAAAGTTCTTAGCTCCCATATTGCGAAATCAGTGTTTAACTTGCTTTAGCCCAAAGAAAAAAATCAAAAATGATTAATAAAGTTTATATTTTTAGGTAACCCTGAATATGCTTAACGCTTCAGAAAACGAGGTGGATGTTGAAGGCCTTAGTGGAGAAGTGAAACTTGAGTTCGAGGCCACTAATGAAGAGGTAGCTACCTGAAATATGTTTAGTTTCTTTACAGTTCCGTTTTGACGCATTTTAAAAAAGAGGGAACTGTTGAGCTCTTGTTATCGAGTTCATGGATGTATAAAAAGGGCGGACGGAATCACGCTGAACTATGAACTGAAGCAATGCAATGCCCATACTCTTATATACACTTAAAACAGGTCAATAATTGATTGGTTGTCGTACTACCATCTGAAAATGTAGCTTAGTAATGAATGATTAATTTATAAGCAGTTGGTAGTATAACAGTCCTCAAATCATTGACATTTCATAAGGATTTATGGTGGGCCTGCTGCAGTGCCCAGCGCAGTGACTAAAAAAGTTACCAAATATCCATTGCTCCATTTTTAATTTGATTATCTTCAACATATTAAGTACCGTACCTAATTATATTTTTCATTCATCTTCATTTGTTTTATCCTCATTTTACTTCATAATTACTTATTAGATCTACATTGTCATACAAACTTATGCCTATTTCCTTTCGGGTTAGTAGAGATAACAGCCCGCCATCTGTTTATTCTTGCCTACTTTACAAGCTTCCTTCACTGTTATTAAACCTTTCATGCCAGCCCGTCGATTTTGAGTGTTTCTGACTTACCCTTTTTCAATATATTATTAATTCGTGTGTCATTCGCTTACATAATTAGGTGTGTAGTTCGCTTTGTACTCTTGCATTGAACATGCCCAAACTATCATACCCTTTTTAATGCTGTACATTCTCTTTTCGAAATTATACCTCTTTCTACCAGCCAGTCTTACTCGACAGGTTTGTTATTTCTAATAATTCACAAGAATGTCGGTAGATGAGGTAGTATAGGACAATATAAAATATCGGAAAATCCAATACGTATCCAAGTATCTCAGTTGGTCAGTGCATTTCCCTGTAAGCAACAGGTCGCGGGTACACGAACCGCCTTGGTAGTTTACTTTTCGATTCAAATGTATACAGGGTGTTAAGCGAACGCTCCTGAAACCCAAGGCACCTAGTCTTACTCGGGTACACTACATATTGGCATAAATTTTTTATGATTTCGTATATTTTTATACCGTTGAAATCACCACAAAGATCAGAGAGATCCATTTTTGTAAAATTATTATTTCATTTAGCTTTACTAACACGATGGAGAGGGAATAATGCTAGTTAAACGGTATAAAAAAACCATGCCTATCTTTTGTGTACCAGCAGTACTACCAGGGGCCTTCGGCGTCAGGAGTGTTCCCCTAGTGTACCCGGAGTACTACATACCAGGTTCTTACCTGTATACTTTTTTTTACAACGATGACGATGCAACAACTGCAGTCGACCAAGTCGACCAATAGGTACGGATACAGATATCGGACTTATCCAATTAAAGCTTACTTTTGTGTGAATATTTGTGTATTATAAAGTTTTGGGTTCAGGCGAGTGGTAATTCAGTTTTTAGTTAGTGAGATTCCATCCGTCGTTTTTATACGCCATGTTCGAATATTAGTGGTTAAGGAGGAGCTGTCTGGATGGTAACAGCCCACTTGAACGCATCTTACTCGCCTATTTCGTAATTAGCAGGGCACCTCTACGGCAAGCTCCTATACGTCAAATACAAGTAGTTATAATTTTGAGTATTATTCCTTTGTAAACTTACATTGGCCCCTTAGACTTTAAAAGAGGGGTTAACTGTCTAATGCTGCTGTTCTACAAGCTGGTATAGTTTTGAAATGTAGTTTAAGTATTATATATTGTGATGTTAGTTTCAGTTAGGATTTTTAATTATATAAATTCAAGTATTTAATTTTAATGATAGGTACCTGCATTGGTTATTTTCTTTATTTCTCTGTAGTTGTAGATGTATAGTTTTGCCTGTAGGCAACTGCCTATATTGCGGTATAGATCTATTATAACATAGAATATACATATCTTGATTATCTACATCTAACTGTTATATAACCTCAGGTATATTACACATACCCAACTGCAATGCTCCAACCGATTGGACCAAGGGGTATTTTCAACGAGCGATTTTTAAATTTAGTTTCTTTCTAATGGGCCCGACCTTGGCGTCGCTCGATATTACATTAAAAAAATTGGTTGCCTGTAAAGTCGGTATGCGGGCGAAAGTTTTACGTGACAACGACTTTAATTTTAATTTTTTTAATAATTTAATATTTTAATTAAATTTGACACATTAAATTTTTCATTGTATGCAGGAGCCTAAGCGAAATAGAAGCGTAAGACATGAACCGGTGTGTATGCCTATCTCTCTCACTCTCTCTCTCTCGCTCTGTCTCTCTCGCTCTTAGGCGGGCTAACTGTGCTCGAGTGGAAGGGACGCGTGCCTTTCACTTTTTATGTCTGTCTCTCTCGCTCTTAGGCGGGCTAACCATGCCCGAGTGGAAGGGACGCGTGCCTCTCACTCGCTCTCATTGTGAGCGCATAACGTGAGCGGAGCGTAACGCAGTTTCTTGAAGTGTCACCCGGCAAGCCAATTTATAAGACGTTGTCACGTCAAAACCAGCCTGTAACGAAATTTTAAGAACCCTCTCTGAAGTAGGTTTTATATTGCGTCACAATTTAAGCTCAGTTAAAAGCTCATTGTCATTTATAAGCATCTGCATCAATTTCGTGTTACTTTTGTTTAATTACTCGTTAAGTTAGTTTCAGCCTAGTTTCAGATTTCTTCAAAAAAATATTGATTCGCGACCAGTTACTTTTTGGGGGCCATTTTGGGGGACACCAACTGAGCTGCACCGTCCTAGGTAGTCGAAATTTTCATCTACGAGTACATCCATCTAAAGATACCTTCGAATGTTGGACATTGCAATCGGAACATGGGTAGTAACGAAAACTGTAGATGTCTATTTTTGTGAATAATAACAGTTCAAGTCCTAACAAATGTTAGAGCAGATTTCACTAATGATAGGAACTGCATTCAAGGCGATAAAAACTGCGTTGCCACGTTTACTTCTTGGGTGACAACTAGTGAAATTTAACATAAAAGACTAGCTCCTCAATTTTCACTGGTGAAAAAGATTTGAACTAAATTAACTTTTCGTCCTTAAATTAAAATATTGTGACGACTTTCAATATTAAGGTCTATTCTCACGAGAGAAGCGGTTGGCAGCAGCTAGAGGCCAGCCGTATTTACAATTTAAAACCGTGCTGCATAGGGCTGGCCCCATGCGGCCGTATATTGACGTGTTTATAAAAATAGACATGTACCAAATCAGATTGCAACCCTGGCTGCAAGTGTGCTATAGACCTTAGGTTATATTTCACTGACAATAAAAATCCGTTCCTTGTATGGTGTTCACGTCTAAATTCCTTGTATTTTATTCGCCTTGATTGTAGTTCCAAACACGACTAGTCTTCCAAACGCGTACCTATTCTTACTATTATTTTCAACATTTTCAATGTTATATTAGCAACACATTTATTTTTTAAGTTATCCCTCATTTTAATTGTTGTTGTATTACTCCCTACCCTGAGCTTGTATGGATTTAAAGTTATATTTAATCATATTTTTTTTTAAGTTCTCTCATTCTGTTTATGATTTAAGTAAATACCTAATTTTAGTTTGATTTTGTTTGTTTTCATTCCTCCTCCCGGGTAATATTTTTATTTTATTGTACGCCAATGGATAGGACCATGACAAGTTGCATTGCATATTATGATAGTCATGCAATACTCTTGTTATTTGAGATTACCTGCCTCAGATTTTGGGCTTCTTTCAGTTTCATGCTGAACCCACTGTGATTACGCAAAATGTTAAATATGATGTGGAAACGCTTCCGAAGCCGAGACACATGGTAGAATTTTTATGACAATATGTAGCCTTCGGCTTCGGAAACGTTTTCCTAACACCCCGTATTATTTAACATTTAAATATCTAATCATCGCTAAATCATCATAGGTTCGACATTCTGTACATTTGCCCTATTTTTTTGACCATCTACTGTCGTGTTGTTTCTAGTTTATTTACCTCTCATCTCATTGAATAGAATAATCCACAAATGTAATACTTAAAGTGTATTAATCCAATTCTGGTGTTAGTTAATGTTGTTTTTGTTAAACGAACTTTCACTACCGTCCATCTTAACCCAAAAGGTGTGGTTTTACGTCGTCTGTATAGTTTTTACGAGTGTTCTGCGATATTTCTGTCGTTTACGTACTGGTTTAAAAATTCTTGCTTCGGTTTCGGTTTAGTTCAAAAGTGGTTCCGTATATTTTATTAGTGTTGAACTTTGACCTCCGGAAATACATCTGTGAACTTCTCAAAATGATATAGAAATATAATACGAATGAGGTATTATTAGGTTAGGTCCATTCTGTGGCAAGTTAACGTACATTTCTGTGGTCAAGAATGTGTTGAAGTCTAATAGATTGACAACAGAACTCCTGAACGATGTACAGAATCAGTGAGTTGTCTACGTTAGTGCGCGGTTATTAGGTCGGTCGTATGAAGTGGGAGAAATTTTAGTTTGCAGACGTGCTAGACTGGACTACGACGAACGTTTTACTGAAGCAAATAAATCCAACTCAAGCGCGGTCGCGGGTCGGACGCGTGTCGGTTTTCTATCCCTTGCTGTTTACAGAATAAAGTAAAAAAAAATACTATAATAATGAAACGGTGATGAATGTCAAACCGACCCGCGGCGCCCGAGCCGTATCCGCGCTATGTGAAACGCGCTCAAAATAAATGTAGCTACTCAATTATGGAACTAAGGAGCAGTATTTTGAATGATCTGTCGTCATTTTCAGTGTCTAAAATTGATTTGTCACAAGCTCGCATTTGTGTAAGTAGACGATACTTCTTTGCCTCACTTGCATGATTTCAATGTTGGTTTCTCATATGAGCGACTTACGTTCAATAAATAAGGAGATTTAATATTTAATGGATTTTTATTTATTAATCCATTTTATATTAGTTATAATAGTTGAACAGCCTTTATGTACTTATATAAAGGCTGTTCAACTATTATGTAAAAGCTATATGGGGCTAAGGGAGGGGTTTGCTTTGCTTATATTTCATGACCTGGAGGGAGGGGTTTACATGGTAATTACGTAAGCAGTAGTTATTAGTTATTCAGTTTTTCATACATAATTATGTACCTAGGTCGCTCATTTTACCCATCCATTGTGTATCTATCTTTGAAAACAAAAACAATTTTCGGAAATACCCACAAATAATGAATAAGTACATTTTTAGGTAACATAAGAACTCATTAGGGGATGCGACGCGCTATTCACTTGTCTAAATTTCTTTCGTCTATCTTCTGTATTCCGGTCTAGTCCTTTGGAGAAGAATGTTCTGGCGAACTGAGCCACATGGACACATCTTGAATTTTCGAAAGTCTCATATATTTGCTTTGGGGTGCGTAAAATGTATATAGGTGTTATGTAACCTACCAATGTCTAGGTATGTAAGCAAGGGGTAAGAGGTGTAAGAGCTTTGCTTACTTTTGCTGATAAGGGGAGGAGGAGTCAAAAATTGTAATAAATCTGCTTACGCAATACTTGAATGATCCCTTATAGTGATTACAAATGCTAATTATATATTTATCACAAATAATAATCTAATATTACCTATTGTGATGACAAATGCTAAACATAACTTTCTGATCTCTAAAAAATTAATAAGCCCTCATTTTAACAAAACCCAATGTTGACATATTTTGTGGAGAAATGAATTGTATGTATTTACTTCAGGATTATAGAATACGAGAAGAGTAAGGAAGTTTACTGAGCCGGCGGTCGATACTTCAACATCCAAAATGACTGCCGTAATTTGGATGACGAGTTGGTCGTCCCTGCTAACATTTATGGGCTACATGAGAAACGGCGAACGCTACAGCGACGTTCTCTTATTTCGGATACCGTTAGTAGTGCAGAGCCTTTTTACACCTATTGACCAAAGGCCCACTGAGCACCTTTTAAAGTCACAAAGCGGAAAATTATGTGATTGTGTGTGATTCAACGTCGTCTGTGTTGTATACGTTGCATGTAATTGTTGGCATCAAAGTAGTAAGAGAATGATACATATTATTAAACGGTATAAGAGTTACTACTATTTAGTGATAAGTAATTGTCAAGCTGCTAACAATTGCTTCCAACTATGTACAAATCTCTATTACTATGGAATATTTATACGAATCTTTTTTGTCAGTTACATGCTATAACTGATTGACTCCGTTGTATAGTCGAAATAAATTATTGACATGAAGTACCTATGTACAGCTAATTTGTTAATATGTTAATTATCATGTATTTTGTACAAAGTAGCATAAGTGTACCTATCAACTAAATTGTTATCTTAAATATGTAAGTATGTAATTATAGGTAAGTTAGGTACTAGATTAGGACTAGATACTAGTAGGTGCTCACTGTAAAGGAGAAATACTTTTATAGTAAAATTGTGTGAATTAACTCTTTGTGCCTAAATGTATAATAAAAGTGTTGATACGCGAATGACCTCTAATCTTGTAAGTTTAAAGTAAAGCTAAGGCGAGCCTCGCTCGCATCTTAAGTTTATATTCTGCGAAGTATCTGAGGTACTTACATAAGAGTCGGCTTCTTGTTCATCCGAACCCCAATTTTGGTTGTATCCTTTAGTTCCGCTCTCCTGGCCCACCTATCCACAAATTGGGTAGTTTTGGCTTTTACGGGAGTGACTGCCGCTGGCACCCCAGCCCGAGCAGACAATGAGTTCTGTCCATCAATCAGCAAATTGTGCGAAGTTGCAGGGTGCGATTGGTTTGAGATCCCATGTACCATATTGTAACCTTAGGTATCTTTATTTAAATAAAAATATGATAGTGGTCAATGTTGTTTGTTTTCTATTAGTTGCAAATCCTGCCAGAAAGTTATTATCTATTCTCTTCTCAGCCAACACATGGCACAAACCGCTTCCATGGTGCTCGGGACGTGTAGGGGAGGGGCTGGCGTATCGTGGCGACGCGTGGCGCTGTTTCGCTCGCTCTTGCCTCATGATAGATAGATAGATTACTCTTTATTGCACACCAAAAAACAAAACAAAAAATAAATACAAGAAAACACCAAGGACAAGTAGTGAGAGTTACAGTTTGTTCTAATGTACAATGGGCGGCCTTATCGCTGGAAGCGATCTCTTCCAGGCAACCTTGGGATGGGCAGTATATAAGAATATGTTGGTTCTGGTGTAGTTTATGTAATAGTTAATATAAAATAAGGTAAGACAATTAGCACAAGCAGTATTATACAAAACTATAAGAGAAGTAGGAGGCAGAAAATAAATATTAACATAAAATAAACAAACATTACCTATATGAGAATCAAGTGTATATAAAATAAATATTATATAGCACTAACTTCACTATCAGATATATACATTACAGTTTTAACATACAATACGTATATAAGATACAGAGTATAAATAAGAAATATAGTTCTGCTATATCTTTTTTTTTTACTTCACCCCCGCCACTCCGCGCGCACCACAGTAGCGGTAAAGCGCTCATGGTCAGACTATGAAGAGTTTTCTTCAGGAACCACGGCGTTTATTAACTATACCTACATGAGTAATTTTCTATGATCGAAAACCTAAACGAATCATAACATTTAGGTAAGCTAAAAAATGTGGTCAACGCGAAGTAGCCCCGAAACTTGGGAGTGTAAGTCTGGGTCAGTTCCCCGAGGGGGATGGCGACTTCGGACTTAGTCGTAGCAAGTCCGACATAACCGCCCGCCCCCGTCTAGGGGAGAATCCCGTAGTTTAAAATAAAATTGGGTGGTTATACAACTAGGTACTAGTCTTAGAAGCTGCTGCATAATAGATCTACAGTTTACGTGCATGAGTTTACGTATTTTCTTATGAAGAAACAAGACATCGATATCGATAGTTTATTTTATGAACGCTACCTATGTTACTATTGATTAAATTAGGTACACTTAGGCTGTCAAAGGATCTTAAGGTGTCCAGGAACTATTGAGGATCCACTATTGGAGCCCACTTCACAACTCCTCATTTATTAACATAGTAGGTACCTACTTATAACTCAGACATGAAATCTTCCAGCGATAAGGCCGCCCATTGTACATTAGAACAAACTGTAACTCTCAGTACGTGTCCATGGTGTTTTCTTGTATTTATTTTTATTGTTTTGTTTTTTGGTGTACAATAAAGAGTAATCTATCTATCTATCTATCTATGAAATTATTTGCTGGACAAGTTCTATTCTGCACTGGAGGGGTTCTAAATAGCTCGCCCTCAGGAGTGACAGGTTACGGGGCGACCCTGAGGCGGGTTGCATAGTGGCAGCCTTACCTTATAGTAACACGGGTAACACCGCCGATGACTTCGCATAAGTCGCCTATGGCTCCAGGTGACTTGCGCAAACCTAGAGCTGGAAGTGCGAAGGCTTAGAGCCAATAATACAGCTCTGGGACACGACGTGATGGTATTCTAGTCTAAGATGGCTACTGTGCCTGTGTACTCTAGCTGCAAAGTTGGCCTAGTAGTTTATAGTAGCTAAGTTATAGCTCTTTTATCTTTTTTTTTTGATGACCTAGGAAGGTACGTCTTAGCCGGTTCGAGAGGTTATGTCAGACTCGAACCGGATAAGATACGTCTTTAGTAAGTTGCCGGAGGTGCGTTAGTAGCCAACATATCCCTCGCACCCCAGCAGACCCGGGGCGGTCGCTTTCGAGATGACCCCCGTCGGGTGTAGGGACCACGGTGTCCCCGTTAAGCCCCCGGGTATGGGGAGGTGCACTTTGCGGCCTGCTTCTCCTAGGGCGCGCTCATGGAGCACGGAGGTTATTCTGCGACCTCCGACGTTCGAGTCGCCTCCGCTCATCGCGGGCTGTGGGGGTCCGGAGTCTTCTCCGAGCTCGTTCCGCCGTCCCTTCTCGAGTATTACTTGCTCGCAGACGCTGGCAGCCCAAGCGTTCGCGCATCGTACCATCGCCGCGAGCAATGTAGCGAGCGAGAGTACCCGCACTCCTAGGGCCGCCACTAGGACCTGCCTCGTCATCTACCTTGCCGGTCATCCGGTCAGCGTGTGCAGCCCCGAGTCCCCGCTCGCATCACAGTTAGGGCTTTCAGACGTTGGCTCCTTCTGGATCCTGGTACGAGAGGCTACCGTGTAGCCTCTCTAGCCAGGCCCCGATGATGGGTCCTACCGCCTCACGGCCCGGATCTCACCAGGCTCGGGTTCATGTCCCAGCTCCCGCGCCTCCTTTCAATACCTATATAGCACCGAATGGGCTCTGGCATCTGGGATCCATGGTATCGATCCGGCTAGGAGACTCGCCGCGTCGAAGGTTATCGTACGGTACCCCCTGATGACCCTGATGGCCATCGTGCACTGCGGGGCACTCATACCGCACCAAGTTATATCTCTGCTTTTCGTCGAAGACCTCTCCAGATTGGGGCCGGACCTATCGCATGACCAGCGATAGCTGGCGTTCTACCGCGGATACAATCATGTGCGTAGATAAAGAATGCGGTTGCCCGAAGCGAGGTGATGTTGGCGGTGTCCCTTCCCTGATGGACATCGCTAATACGTTCAACACCTTGTATCTAGTATCCAGAGTCATAATGGGAGGATCCTAATAGTCAGTAAGATAACGTTATTCTTCTATTCTGAGGTAAGATGGTAAAATATTAACTAACCTAAATTTCCTGATACTGTTTAAAACTTAAAAATATTGTAATACACGGCTATAGGTAGTAGGTTGTCCATCTGCCCACGTAGACAAGTGGCAATTCGTTGGTTGTCGTCGTTTAGTTTACTTAGAATGTTCGATGTAACCACCTAAGTACCTACTAGTGGACTCTAGGGACCTGGGTGTTGACGGGACTGCTGTACCTAAGTTCCCATATTCGTTTTTTTCAAGGACGCACGCTAAAATAATTATCGAGTATTGATTTTCTGGAATGGGAAACTGCTGTGCGCATGACGGCGCATCCCACACGAGTCCAGAAACGTGAGCTGTAGAACTTTCTGGAAAGAAGTATTTTTAGAAAGGAAATGAGGACACCCCCAACCCCTGTTGGCTTTGCGCATGACAGCAGTAGCAGCGTGCGTCATGGAATTTTCCGGAATTGTAGGTTGGCAGGCCTACTATGAAACGTACCTATATTCGAAGTTACGAATCTGAAGTGACTAAACCATTATGGGGTTTGAAGTTGTACATAAATAAATTATTTGTATCGAAAATGAAATTAAAACTAGTTATTTATGAATGAGCAATTATGGCCGGCAGGCATAATATTCCGACGATTTATTCACCAAAAGCACAAGGTTACGGATAAACCAAGTCGTGATGAGGCAATAAAAAGCAACTAGAATGGGTGATTACGCTGAGTCAGTTAAGCATTACACCATCCTTGCATCTTTTAATTCTAAGTCGCTTAAGAGGTCGATGGAAGGAGTTAGGTCCAGTGAAAAGAAGCGGATATAATTGCACTTCAAGAAACTTGACTCGTCCCTCATGATCTAGGCACATTAAACATGATCGATCCCGGGTTTGGGTGTACGGGAACGTCGGTTGTTGATACTTCAGTTGATATGCTGTTTAGCATGGAAATGAACTGGGTCTGTGTAGATGTGAATCTATTACAACCTGATAAATTATACCCACGTATGTTAGTGAAGCTAATGGTTGTGAGAGGTAGGTAGTAAGACCATTGTGTAGTTACTTAGGTATATGTAGCATGGCCACTAATAACTAGTGCATATGTGAAATATGATATCCATTGGTCTAACCACTACCCATTGCTAATTAAATCCTAAGATCATATAAATTAAACCTTAAGATCATAAAAGAGAAAGTTGCTCCACCGATATGCTTGCAAAATAGCATCAAATGGGGCGAGCGGTCACTTCAGTAAATAAAAAACTATTCACAAAAAATACCATGAAGGACATAGACTGTCCCAGTGACTTTTTATAATGTGATGACAAGATGTGTAACGATGGGTACATATCATAAAACGTATCATAAACTAAATGGTGTCATGCTTGCAGTCTGCGACATCTCCGCGCATGTGGCAACTCACACGGCCACAAACCGAGGCACATAGGGAGGCGAAAGCTAAAGTAAGTATTTTATGTGGGACTGGTGTGGCCAGCCCACGTCTCGTCATGTTTATGAAGATATGGTGACGTCGTGAAAGATTTTTAATGGCAGATTATAGTGGTGTCAATACCATCAGGATCAAATAAAAAATAACCGTCTGGCATCATACCATTACAATAAGGATTTGAAAGGATTTTGGCAATCGACATATAATAGTACACATAGTCTTCCTGTAGGCATGGCTTGGCTGATCCAGAGAAGAAAGCCGAGTCATTTAAGAAGCATTTTATGATACAGACTTCCTTAGAACGGAAGGAAGACACCAATATATACGGTTTTCCTAGACCTATCCAAAGCCTTCGACCTGGTCTCTTACGATATCCTTTGAAATAAACTTGAACTGTCAGAAAACGTTCTTCGCCACAGGTGCCAATACCAAAGTAATGTGGTCAGATGGTGAGTGAATGTATCGTCACCATATCTTATGACATGTGGGGTACGACAAAATTATTTAATTTGTATATATGGTGTTATACGATATGGTGCTGCTGGCCCCCTCTATCGGTGAAAAGAAAGCTACTCTCCATTTCTGAGAAATATGCGAATTAACATAGACTAGTCTATAACACCAAAAAGTCCGAATTCATGGTAGTCGGTGCCAAGCGTCCATTTATGGAGTGGCACTACTGTCGTAAAGTAAACCCAAAGTTACCCATGAACTCTAGGACGATGTAGATTATATGGAGCGGGAACGCAGGTCATTAGCGGTAAGGGCGAATATACTGGCACGCAGGTTTGCGCGGTGTACGGAAAACGTGGTCTGTTTTATACGCAGCGCTCCGTCAATGCTCTGCATATACAATATAATAAAGTGCGTTCAGAGCGCTGCTGTTGAGGCTGCCGCGCTTTTGCAGTGCAGCGCGTCGGCGATATTGACTGACGCCCGGACCGACAGCTTCGTAGCTGTCTGGCGCAAAATAATGACGGCGATTATGTGCGGAATGCGTGACAGCGCCAACAGTATGCTCATGGTACTTGCCAACAGAAACAAGGAGTGCCATATAAGTATATTAAGGCACATATCTTAAATAACCAAACCCCTTGTAGAATATAAGTAGGTACTAACATTGTTATGAGTAAGAATGTTACTACCAAAACGGATTTTATTATCTGAAAAATAAATGATTTTAATTATTACTAGCTGACCCGCGCAACTTCGTCTGCGTCACCCCGTTTTGCAACATTTTTCACTTCTGCTCCGCACCAGTTGGTTGCAGCATGATGTTATATACATATAAACCTTCCTCTTCAATTACTCTATCTATTAAAAAACACCGCATCAAAATCCGTTGCGTAGTTTTAAAGATTTAAGCATACAAAGGGATATAGGGACAGAGAAAGTGACTTTATTTTATACCATGTAGAGATTTATTATAACGTAGTACTAAGGTCAGTCGGGGTGCGAGGGAATGTACATTCAGGGCGTGTTTACACCAAGGCACCCCAAGACCCTAAAGTCTCGTAATTCTTTATCAGCACACTTGTTTCTTTCTTCCTAGACTTCCTACAGTCCCAGGTTCTTTAAGCGAGGCGAGAAAAAATAATTGTGGATGCTGTCAAAATAGAGATCACCATTTTAGTGACAGCATCAGATCGAGTCCGATGTAACTACTGCCGTTGGCCAGAGGGTGGGTATTTATTCACACGGACAGGTATGTACTTACTAAGCTACCTATCTTATTGCTTTTTTTCAATTTTCGAAGTTCGAAGTTTCGCATATACGGTACGCAAATATGGTAGCCCCCTCGAGTGGAATGGGGAGACTGCTATGCGCAGGGCATCAAATCGAGTGTTACCTCAGTGGCTTCTGTCGAGTCAGCGGTGTAGGACGTACAGTGCTACCTTGCGTTGTTAATATTCTTGTGAGAAGGACAGCCCTTCGTATATCTAGGCTCGAATATGAGAGAAGAAAACGAACGAGGTTTGAGGTAAGCGTTCAATGTCTATATTTTATAGAAAATTTTGTTAATATTTCATACACTGGGAGTGCGTCATGATTCTGTTTGAAAGAACATAAGCTGTAATTGCAATCGTAATGTTTGATATTACTTTATAGGGGAATTTGGTTATCATAGAACAGAGAAATAGCAAATCCTATCTGGTTGTTTAACTGAGTATTGAAAAATCGGCCCTAAATAAACTTAAATGTACTGTTACGCTGTTGCGCACGAAATTTTGTTCTGTGTCTGATGACTGATGGTGTCTCCTAATACGAACGTCTCTACATTATAGTTCGTTAATTAAACTGAGGAGACTCCTATCCTATGGTCTATCCCAATTGGGGTTGCATAACATTCATTCTATATTTTAATATCTCGGGGCTCCCAATGATGCAGACTCCATGATATTGCTATTTGTCAAGAACGTCTAATAAGATAAGATAATGACGTAAGCGTTACAAGAAAATTTATAGGGGGGAAGAGGGGGACGGGGGGGGGGGGTAAAGGATCGATACAATCTTCGCACTTGCGGAATATTACGCATACGAAATCACTTTACCTTCTTAATTTTATTTTCTTTGAGGAGTGCGGTTTAGCATTCCTCACTATGACAATTCGTAATATATATAATCACTACTAACTGCTATGGTGGGTCACCTCTTTGCCCCAATATATTTTTTTGTAGCGGCTAATAAGTAGATATAATGTATCGAGACATCTAAGAATTGAGAACAAGGAGGAGTCAGCCTGTATCATATTTGCGCATTATCAAAACGAACAGTGAAACTACTATGCAAATGACCGCGCATGATCAATCGTGCGCCTTAGAACATTCTAGAAAGTTCGAAGGGAATAGGAAATGTGCGCATGACAGGTGTGCCGACATGCGCACAATAATTTTCCTATTGCGTCATGCGCACATGAGCATATTCAATAACTTGCGTATTCTTCAATATTCTTTTGTGATTGAACGGTCTCATTCTAATTTTAATTAGAATAGGAGATTTGAAAGCACACGAGTCATTAAGTAGGTAAGCGCTTACCTAATACAATTTGATGACATAAGTGGCTAAGTAGGTACTTACATAGTTGGTTTCAAATCTGTGGATATTTCTATAGATAGTTTTTTAAATTTTCATTACACTTAGGTGACAAACATGCACACCGCCTACCTGACGGAAAGAGGTTACCGTAGCTTATGGACGTGTGCAACTCCAGGGGTGTTATCCTCTGTAGAAAGGGAGTGAATGAGTGGATATTGATCTAGTGCGATTTCGCAGCGCCAAGATGGTGACGTTCTGTATGCCCAGACTTCGTCGAAATTTAGAAAAAGTAGATATCTACTAATGCGTAGTATATTTTGGCAAAGTATCCGTCTAAAAATAACTCACAATCATTGCTAAATGTACAATCTAAATGTTGTGTTCCAAAATTACCTGCAACGCAGTTTCAGTTACGTATCTGTGATTTCAGCCTCCAATAAGAACATTTTATGTTTCTCTAAGCATAAATCGCTGAACTCGTCGACGAACTCGACGATGTATACTTACAGAATTGCGCAGCTTTCCACTAACATGAAGCCGTTACGGTGTTGATTAATAAATTAGATCAAGTCGAACTTGCATTACGCAATTCCTAGTGTTCCGACATAGGTAGCATTTAGCTGCGCATTTGGTCGACTTGTAGTTTTTTTTTTTTTTTCGCAGGTCTTTATCTAATTTAATTAGTGTGATGATCTGTGATCACTTCTGACATTATTAATCAATCAAATCAGAGAAAGTCAGCTCAGTTTCATCCGCGATTGCACATTTTCCAGAAATAGTTGTAGATTTTGTATCTGAGTATGGAGGTAAGTAGGATGCAGTTGTTGCAGTATTGAATCATCTAGATGCTTGCATTGCGCATGTACTAGAATTTCCATTGTGTAAGTAGGTCTCGGAATTTTTACTCGTCGTTGTGTCGTCACAAGTCAAGTGACAAGTGCAGTGTGGGATTGCTCTTATGATGGAAGTACACCGCGGGCGTTGCATAATCAGTAGGCTATGATAGTCACGAGTACGCGGAACAACTATGGCAACCACCGAAGCACGGTGGTAGGTAGGTAGGTACAGCTGTGGTAGTGAGTATAGCACTACTAATGAGTGATACTATATATCTATCAGGACCGGTATAGTCTCGACATTATCGTTATGACAGGAATAAAAATACGTTTGCTTGCGTTATTCAGCAATATTATACGAGGAACGCTAGGCTCGATGTGTATCGTTACGAGTTAGGGTTACGGACCAGCATGTATCGTAGCGTAGTTTTATGCAGTTCGGAATTGTTTCCTTGCCACCCACATTCAGTAAAATATCTGTTGTTGACAACATTGGGTATTATCACGAAGAGTCCATAGGGTTGGTGCAATATTAGCTTTAGTACTTCTTTGCCTACCCTTGTCCGTTTATATAACTAAACAACTTTTCTTTGTACTATGTTCAAAGTCAAACAGTGTCTTCTAGATATATTAACCTAGACTGGACGGAAGGAGACGCGTTACATGAGGGATTGGATGTGCTAGGTATATCGGGCCACTATATTAAGTTAATAATAATCACTCTGCTTTGTTTTAGGAGGTGTCAGTTTGAATCATCTGGAGTAGAAAGAAAGCATTCGGAGACGCTGGTATACTTTTGCGTCAGATAAGTAGTACAGTCGCCAGCAGTATGTCGAAGGAACCCCAGTTAGTGTGGCCACTGGGCATGATCTACACACGATGAGTTATAAGGAGGGACGCAGAGGTACCTACTGGTTATTCTGAATAATGTTTAACAGTGTTGAATTCGAGACGGATGTCGAAGGGCTTAGGGGAGAAGTGAAGCTCGAAGCTGGAGTTCGAAGTCACTCATGCAGAGGTAGCAATATGCAGAAAATCTTTAGTTTCAGTTTTGATGTTATCGTTTAAAAGAGGGAAGTGTTGAGCTGTTGTTATTGAATATATCTGGAAAAGGAGCTGTCTGAAGGGTAACACCGCCCACGTGAACACATCTTGCACGCCTTGCCTTTTCCTCATAGGGCACCTCTTCAGTAAGCTTCTTTTCCATTAAAACAAATGAGGATTAATTTCTTTCTTTTTCCATTAACTCAAGTGATTTTAAATGAGGGGTTACCCTCAGTGCTGCAATCATATCATCTGTTGTGGCACTTAGGTTTAGTTTAAGTAATTATATGTTGCGATTTCAGTTTCATTTAGAGGTTCTATAAATTAATTGAGTTAGGTATTTTATTTTTATTTTATTTTAATATTTTGTATATTTCTTAACAGGTAATTTTATATAATTTAAGATACGTGTGCCTTGTATTTTTCACTTACACAAATTGCCTTACCATGAAGCAGCCGTAGCCCGGCAGGTTGAATATTATACATTGTAATATATTTTTATTATAACATAGATTATATATTTTGATAATAGATATTCATATATTTTTATTAGGGTTTTAAGAGTTAGGTATTAAAAACTGCCGAGGCGTATAATAACAGCAGTTCAACTCCCACCAATTTAAGTGTCGTCTATATTATATACTAATGTTAGTTGTCCAAATGCGTATACTGGATCTATATTACGGTAATTGTCCCAATCATAATCGTGTAATAGGTTTCAATTCACAGTTACCGTTTCAATGTTCTATTTATTTTTAATTTTCAGTTTATTCTAAATTACAAACATAACATTAAAGAGAACCTAATGCAAATAGACATCGAACTAAATAGGGCATTTGAACCATTCGAGCGGGGGGTGGGGTGGGCGGGAGGAATCCGATTTTCGGAGAGGAGAAATGGAAATAACTGGCATGGGAGGGCGAGGGAAAGGTTGGTAATTTAGTTTGGCGTCGTTTTCTATTAGGTTTCTCTCTAGTATCATCTTTGTAAAAGAATCCATTTGTAACTCAAGACAAACACGAAATAAGAGACTAATTTAATTATACTTGACTTTTTACTTACTTGAATTTTGATTGAAATAGGTTTTGAGGCTTCTGTTTACTTAAACATAAATTTAAAGACTTTCAAATTAAATAATCTTAATTCATTTAGTAACATGCTTTTCAAATCCAAAATTATGTACCTAAATAGATGTCAAATTATCTAGTTTGACATCTATTTAACTACATGTCGTTGAAACTATACATAAAAGATTATGGTGGGAACAAAAATCGTAAGTGGGTTTAAGCAAAAGTAAAATGACAAAAAATAACATCTGTTTTGTATTATTTTATTTTTGGGTATGCCCACTCCTAGGTGACACTTTTATGTTACCTCAGGTCTATCTTAAACGCAAATGGACAGTTCTACACAAAGCTAAGTGATATCTATAGCATATATACTAATCGAGCAATAATAAAGTTAAGTATCTGTAATTTTAAATTTCCTCATTTTGGGCTTCCAAACCAAACTGCACCTGTGTTTCGTACCTATATTTTTTTTTTGTTACATGTTTAATATTTATACCGGTTTTATTCCATTTTAATGCTCGCATCACACGTCCGAAGTATCTCTGACTCTCCTGTTATGTTTTTTCCATTATAGTCCTAAGTGTTTCGTCTTCTATGAAATAGTTCTTACTACAGGATGTTTGCGGCCCCACTCAGATCTCAGGGGCCCAAACCATCCTAACCCGCGAGTATTCACCTTCTATTTTATGGATGAAGTTTTGGCGTAGCTTACCTCTAGAGGTTGGGGGTTAGATGACAGTTGCTCCCGTAAAAGTTATGATAAACCACATCAGTAGGAGAAAGCGTTGGAGAGTGAACGCGCCGCGCCGCGGGTGTACAGGGTCTTATCAACATCCTTGAGGCCCAAGTCAGCATCACCTGCTCCGTGTTACTGGTGGACAACGGACGAGGCTATGGCGCTAGCTTTCCTTTCAGGGAGTTTGGGACGTAAGACTCTCGGACTCTCAGAAAAGCTGACATACCTACTTATCTGTCAAATACAGAATCCACATTTCTTTCAAACTATTTCGACTCTGTTCACCACTATTGATTTTTTATGGAAACTTCGGTATGACACTGCCAAAATGCGAGCATCCGTTCCGTTTGCACTTGCTCTCAATCTAGGCTTGAATCCGTCTCAGTCATAGTGCTTTATTGGTATGTCCAGATGGTCCTTGTGCTTGAATTCAGGAGTGTGTTTTAGATTGTTCATAAGACTGATTTTCATGAGACGTGAATCGGCTTGGACTTAGAGCGTTTGAAAATACCTCATTAATATAAAAATACATATAAGTCATTTCTTCGAGAATTATGAACCCACAAGATATTTGCAGATTGACATCTTTGTGTACTTACTGCTAGAACAGTCCATTTAGTCACGTTGTTGCTTTCAAGTTGCCATCAATGCCTCACGGCCCGGATCTCACCAGGCTCGGGTTCATGTCCCAGCTCCCGCGCCTCCTTTCAATACCTATATAGCACCGAATGGGCTCTGGCATCTGGGATCCATGGTATCGATCCGGCTAGGAGACTCGCCGCGTCGAAGGTTATCGTACGGTACCCCCTGATGACCCTGATGGCCATCGTGCACTGCGGGGCACTCATACCGCACCAAGTTATATCTCTGCTTTTCGTCGAAGACCTCTCCAGATTGGGGCCGGACCTATCGCATGACCAGCGATAGCTGGCGTTCTACCGCGGATACAATCATGTGCGTAGATAAAGAATGCGGTTGCCCGAAGCGAGGTGATGTTGGCGGTGTCCCTTCCCTGATGGACATCGCTAATACGTTCAACACCTTGTATCTAGTATCCAGAGTCATAATGGGAGGATCCTAATAGTCAGTAAGATAACGTT
Source organism: Pelosia muscerda (assembly GCA_963691645.1). NCBI lineage: Eukaryota > Metazoa > Arthropoda > Insecta > Lepidoptera > Erebidae > Pelosia > Pelosia muscerda. The sequence goes on along the minus strand of OY829098.1, from coordinate 16,226,828 downwards.
ATTCTTCTATTCTGAGGTAAGATGGTAAAATATTAACTAACCTAAATTTCCTGATACTGTTTAAAACTTAAAAATATTGTAATACACGGCTATAGGTAGTAGGTTGTCCATCTGCCCACGTAGACAAGTGGCAATTCGTTGGTTGTCGTCGTTTAGTTTACTTAGAATGTTCGATGTAACCACCTAAGTACCTACTAGTGGACTCTAGGGACCTGGGTGTTGACGGGACTGCTGTACCTAAGTTCCCATATTCGTTTTTTTCAAGGACGCACGCTAAAATAATTATCGAGTATTGATTTTCTGGAATGGGAAACTGCTGTGCGCATGACGGCGCATCCCACACGAGTCCAGAAACGTGAGCTGTAGAACTTTCTGGAAAGAAGTATTTTTAGAAAGGAAATGAGGACACCCCCAACCCCTGTAGGCTTTGCGCATGACAGCAGTAGCAGCGTGCGTCATGGAATTTTCCGGAATTGTAGGTTGGCAGGCCTACTATGAAACGTACCTATATTCGAAGTTACGAATCTGAAGTGACTAAACCATTATGGGGTTTGAAGTTGTACATAAATAAATTATTTGTATCGAAAATGAAATTAAAACTAGTTATTTATGAATGAGCAATTATGGCCGGCAGGCATAATATTCCGACGATTTATTCACCAAAAGCACAAGGTTATGGATAAACCAAGTCGTGATGAGGCAATAAAAAGCAACTAGAATGGGTGATTACGCTGAGTCAGTTAAGCATTACACCATCCTTGCAGCGTCGTCGTCGCTTAAGAGGTCGATGGAAGGAGTTAGGTCCAGTGAAAAGAAGCGGATATAATTGCACTTCAAGAAACTTGACTCGTCCCTCATGATCTAGGCACATTAAACATGATCGATCCCGGGTTTGGGTGTACGGGAACGTCGGTTGTTGATACTTCAGTTGATATGCTGTTTAGCATGGAAATGAACTGGGTCTGTGTAGATGTGAATCTATTACAACCTGATAAATTATACCCACGTATGTTAGTGAAGCTAATGGTTGTGAGAGGTAGGTAGTAAGACCATTGTGTAGTTACTTAGGTATATGTAGCATGGCCACTAATAACTAGTGCATATGTGAAATATGATATCCATTGGTCTAACCACTACCCATTGCTAATTAAATCCTAAGATCATATAAATTAAACCTTAAGATCATAAAAGAGAAAGTTGCTCCACCGATATGCTTGCAAAATAGCATCAAATGGGGCGAGCGGTCACTTCAGTAAATAAAAAACTATTCACAAAAAATACCATGAAGGACATAGACTGTCCCAGTGACTTTTTATAATGTGATGACAAGATGTGTAACGATGGGTACATATCATAAAACGTATCATAAACTAAATGGTGTCATGCTTGCAGTCTGCGACATCTCCGCGCATGTGGCAACTCACACGGCCACAAACCGAGGCACATAGGGAGGCGAAAGCTAAAGTAAGTATTTTATGTGGGACTGGTGTGGCCAGCCCACGTCTCGTCATGTTTATGAAGATATGGTGACGTCGTGAAAGATTTTTAATGGCAGATTATAGTGGTGTCAATACCATCAGGATCAAATAAAAAATAACCGTCTGGCATCATACCATTACAATAAGGATTTGAAAGGATTTTGGCAATCGACATATAATAGTACACATAGTCTTCCTGTAGGCATGGCTTGGCTGATCCAGAGAAGAAAGCCGAGTCATTTAAGAAGCATTTTATGATACAGACTTCCTTAGAACGGAAGGAAGACACCAATATATACGGTTTTCCTAGACCTATCCAAAGCCTTCGACCTGGTCTCTTACGATATCCTTTGAAATAAACTTGAACTGTCAGAAAACGTTCTTCGCCACAGGTGCCAATACCAAAGTAATGTGGTCAGATGGTGAGTGAATGTATCGTCACCATATCTTATGACATGTGGGGTACGACAAAATTATTTAATTTGTATATATGGTGTTATACGATATGGTGCTGCTGGCCCCCTCTATCGGTGAAAAGAAAGCTACTCTCCATTTCTGAGAAATATGCGAATTAACATAGACTAGTCTATAACACCAAAAAGTCCGAATTCATGGTAGTCGGTGCCAAGCGTCCATTTATGGAGTGGCACTACTGTCGTAAAGTAAACCCAAAGTTACCCATGAACTCTAGGACGATGTAGATTATATGGAGCGGGAACGCAGGTCATTAGCGGTAAGGGCGAATATACTGGCACGCAGGTTTGCGCGGTGTACGGAAAACGTGGTCTGTTTTATACGCAGCGCTCCGTCAATGCTCTGCATATACAATATAATAAAGTGCGTTCAGAGCGCTGCTGTTGAGGCTGCCGCGCTTTTGCAGTGCAGCGCGTCGGCGATATTGACTGACGCCCGGACCGACAGCTTCGTAGCTGTCTGGCGCAAAATAATGACGGCGATTATGTGCGGAATGCGTGACAGCGCCAACAGTATGCTCATGGTACTTGCCAACAGAAACAAGGAGTGCCATATAAGTATATTAAGGCACATATCTTAAATAACCAAACCCCTTGTAGAATATAAGTAGGTACTAACATTGTTATGAGTAAGAATGTTACTACCAAAACGGATTTTATTATCTGAAAAATAAATGATTTTAATTATTACTAGCTGACCCGCGCAACTTCGTCTGCGTCACCCCGTTTTGCAACATTTTTCACTTCTGCTCCGCACCAGTTGGTTGCAGCATGATGTTATATACATATAAACCTTCCTCTTCAATTACTCTATCTATTAAAAAACACCGCATCAAAATCCGTTGCGTAGTTTTAAAGATTTAAGCATACAAAGGGATATAGGGACAGAGAAAGTGACTTTATTTTATACCATGTAGAGATTTATTATAACGTAGTACTAAGGTCAGTCGGGGTGCGAGGGAATGTACATTCAGGGCGTGTTTACACCAAGGCACCCCAAGACCCTAAAGTCTCGTAATTCTTTATCAGCACACTTGTTTCTTTCTTCCTAGACTTCCTACAGTCCCAGGTTCTTTAAGCGAGGCGAGAAAAAATAATTGTGGATGCTGTCAAAATAGAGATCACCATTTTAGTGACAGCATCAGATCGAGTCCGATGTAACTACTGCCGTTGGCCAGAGGGTGGGTATTTATTCACACGGACAGGTATGTACTTACTAAGCTACCTATCTTATTGCTTTTTTTCAATTTTCGAAGTTCGAAGTTTCGCATATACGGTACGCAAATATGGTAGCCCCCTCGAGTGGAATGGGGAGACTGCTATGCGCAGGGCATCAAATCGAGTGTTACCTCAGTGGCTTCTGTCGAGTCAGCGGTGTAGGACGTACAGTGCTACCTTGCGTTGTTAATATTCTTGTGAGAAGGACAGCCCTTCGTATATCTAGGCTCGAATATGAGAGAAGAAAACGAACGAGGTTTGAGGTAAGCGTTCAATGTCTATATTTTATAGAAAATTTTGTTAATATTTCATACACTGGGAGTGCGTCATGATTCTGTTTGAAAGAACATAAGCTGTAATTGCAATCGTAATGTTTGATATTACTTTATAGGGGAATTTGGTTATCATAGAACAGAGAAATAGCAAATCCTATCTGGTTGTTTAACTGAGTATTGAAAAATCGGCCCTAAATAAACTTAAATGTACTGTTACGCTGTTGCGCACGAAATTTTGTTCTGTGTCTGATGACTGATGGTGTCTCCTAATACGAACGTCTCTACATTATAGTTCGTTAATTAAACTGAGGAGACTCCTATCCTATGGTCTATCCCAATTGGGGTTGCATAACATTCATTCTATATTTTAATATCTCGGGGCTCCCAATGATGCAGACTCCATGATATTGCTATTTGTCAAGAACGTCTAATAAGATAAGATAATGACGTAAGCGTTACAAGAAAATTTATAGGGGGGAAGAGGGGGACGGGGGGGGGGGGTAAAGGATCGATACAATCTTCGCACTTGCGGAATATTACGCATACGAAATCACTTTACCTTCTTAATTTTATTTTCTTTGAGGAGTGCGGTTTAGCATTCCTCACTATGACAATTCGTAATATATATAATCACTACTAACTGCTATGGTGGGTCACCTCTTTGCCCCAATATATTTTTTTGTAGCGGCTAATAAGTAGATATAATGTATCGAGACATCTAAGAATTGAGAACAAGGAGGAGTCAGCCTGTATCATATTTGCGCATTATCAAAACGAACAGTGAAACTACTATGCAAATGACCGCGCATGATCAATCGTGCGCCTTAGAACATTCTAGAAAGTTCGAAGGGAATAGGAAATGTGCGCATGACAGGTGTGCCGACATGCGCACAATAATTTTCCTATTGCGTCATGCGCACATGAGCATATTCAATAACTTGCGTATTCTTCAATATTCTTTTGTGATTGAACGGTCTCATTCTAATTTTAATTAGAATAGGAGATTTGAAAGCACACGAGTCATTAAGTAGGTAAGCGCTTACCTAATACAATTTGATGACATAAGTGGCTAAGTAGGTACTTACATAGTTGGTTTCAAATCTGTGGATATTTCTATAGATAGTTTTTTAAATTTTCATTACACTTAGGTGACAAACATGCACACCGCCTACCTGACGGAAAGAGGTTACCGTAGCTTATGGACGTGTGCAACTCCAGGGGTGTTATCCTCTGTAGAAAGGGAGTGAATGAGTGGATATTGATCTAGTGCGATTTCGCAGCGCCAAGATGGTGACGTTCTGTATGCCCAGACTTCGTCGAAATTTAGAAAAAGTAGATATCTACTAATGCGTAGTATATTTTGGCAAAGTATCCGTCTAAAAATAACTCACAATCATTGCTAAATGTACAATCTAAATGTTGTGTTCCAAAATTACCTGCAACGCAGTTTCAGTTACGTATCTGTGATTTCAGCCTCCAATAAGAACATTTTATGTTTCTCTAAGCATAAATCGCTGAACTCGTCGACGAACTCGACGATGTATACTTACAGAATTGCGCAGCTTTCCACTAACATGAAGCCGTTACGGTGTTGATTAATAAATTAGATCAAGTCGAACTTGCATTACGCAATTCCTAGTGTTCCGACATAGGTAGCATTTAGCTGCGCATTTGGTCGACTTGTAGTTTTTTTTTTTTTTTCGCAGGTCTTTATCTAATTTAATTAGTGTGATGATCTGTGATCACTTCTGACATTATTAATCAATCAAATCAGAGAAAGTCAGCTCAGTTTCATCCGCGATTGCACATTTTCCAGAAATAGTTGTAGATTTTGTATCTGAGTATGGAGGTAAGTAGGATGCAGTTGTTGCAGTATTGAATCATCTAGATGCTTGCATTGCGCATGTACTAGAATTTCCATTGTGTAAGTAGGTCTCGGAATTTTTACTCGTCGTTGTGTCGTCACAAGTCAAGTGACAAGTGCAGTGTGGGATTGCTCTTATGATGGAAGTACACCGCGGGCGTTGCATAATCAGTAGGCTATGATAGTCACGAGTACGCGGAACAACTATGGCAACCACCGAAGCACGGTGGTAGGTAGGTAGGTACAGCTGTGGTAGTGAGTATAGCACTACTAATGAGTGATACTATATATCTATCAGGACCGGTATAGTCTCGACATTATCGTTATGACAGGAATAAAAATACGTTTGCTTGCGTTATTCAGCAATATTATACGAGGAACGCTAGGCTCGATGTGTATCGTTACGAGTTAGGGTTACGGACCAGCATGTATCGTAGCGTAGTTTTATGCAGTTCGGAATTGTTTCCTTGCCACCCACATTCAGTAAAATATCTGTTGTTGACAACATTGGGTATTATCACGAAGAGTCCATAGGGTTGGTGCAATATTAGCTTTAGTACTTCTTTGCCTACCCTTGTCCGTTTATATAACTAAACAACTTTTCTTTGTACTATGTTCAAAGTCAAACAGTGTCTTCTAGATATATTAACCTAGACTGGACGGAAGGAGACGCGTTACATGAGGGATTGGATGTGCTAGGTATATCGGGCCACTATATTAAGTTAATAATAATCACTCTGCTTTGTTTTAGGAGGTGTCAGTTTGAATCATCTGGAGTAGAAAGAAAGCATTCGGAGACGCTGGTATACTTTTGCGTCAGATAAGTAGTACAGTCGCCAGCAGTATGTCGAAGGAACCCCAGTTAGTGTGGCCACTGGGCATGATCTACACACGATGAGTTATAAGGAGGGACGCAGAGGTACCTACTGGTTATTCTGAATAATGTTTAACAGTGTTGAATTCGAGACGGATGTCGAAGGGCTTAGGGGAGAAGTGAAGCTCGAAGCTGGAGTTCGAAGTCACTCATGCAGAGGTAGCAATATGCAGAAAATCTTTAGTTTCAGTTTTGATGTTATCGTTTAAAAGAGGGAAGTGTTGAGCTGTTGTTATTGAATATATCTGGAAAAGGAGCTGTCTGAAGGGTAACACCGCCCACGTGAACACATCTTGCACGCCTTGCCTTTTCCTCATAGGGCACCTCTTCAGTAAGCTTCTTTTCCATTAAAACAAATGAGGATTAATTTCTTTCTTTTTCCATTAACTCAAGTGATTTTAAATGAGGGGTTACCCTCAGTGCTGCAATCATATCATCTGTTGTGGCACTTAGGTTTAGTTTAAGTAATTATATGTTGCGATTTCAGTTTCATTTAGAGGTTCTATAAATTAATTGAGTTAGGTATTTTATTTTTATTTTATTTTAATATTTTGTATATTTCTTAACAGGTAATTTTATATAATTTAAGATACGTGTGCCTTGTATTTTTCACTTACACAAATTGCCTTACCATGAAGCAGCCGTAGCCCGGCAGGTTGAATATTATACATTGTAATATATTTTTATTATAACATAGATTATATATTTTGATAATAGATATTCATATATTTTTATTAGGGTTTTAAGAGTTAGGTATTAAAAACTGCCGAGGCGTATAATAACAGCAGTTCAACTCCCACCAATTTAAGTGTCGTCTATATTATATACTAATGTTAGTTGTCCAAATGCGTATACTGGATCTATATTACGGTAATTGTCCCAATCATAATCGTGTAATAGGTTTCAATTCACAGTTACCGTTTCAATGTTCTATTTATTTTTAATTTTCAGTTTATTCTAAATTACAAACATAACATTAAAGAGAACCTAATGCAAATAGACATCGAACTAAATAGGGCATTTGAACCATTCGAGCGGGGGGTGGGGTGGGCGGGAGGAATCCGATTTTCGGAGAGGAGAAATGGAAATAACTGGCATGGGAGGGCGAGGGAAAGGTTGGTAATTTAGTTTGGCGTCGTTTTCTATTAGGTTTCTCTCTAGTATCATCTTTGTAAAAGAATCCATTTGTAACTCAAGACAAACACGAAATAAGAGACTAATTTAATTATACTTGACTTTTTACTTACTTGAATTTTGATTGAAATAGGTTTTGAGGTACTTAAACATAAATTTAAAGACTTTCAAATTAAATAATCTTAATTCATTTAGTAACATGCTTTTCAAATCCAAAATTATGTACCTAAATAGATGTCAAATTATCTAGTTTGACATCTATTTAACTACATGTCGTTGAAACTATACATAAAAGATTATGGTGGGAACAAAAATCGTAAGTGGGTTTAAGCAAAAGTAAAATGACAAAAAATAACATCTGTTTTGTATTATTTTATTTTCGGGTATGCCCACTCCTAGGTGACACTTTTATGTTACCTCAGGTCTATCTTAAACGCAAATGGACAGTTCTACACAAAGCTAAGTGATATCTATAGCATATATACTAATCGAGCAATAATAAAGTTAAGTATCTGTAATTTTAAATTTCCTCATTTTGGGCTTCCAAACCAAACTGCACCTGTGTTTCGTACCTATATTTTTTTTTTGTTACATGTTTAATATTTATACCGGTTTTATTCCATTTTAATGCTCGCATCACACGTCCGAAGTATCTCTGACTCTCCTGTTATGTTTTTTCCATTATAGTCCTAAGTGTTTCGTCTTCTATGAAATAGTTCTTACTACAGGATGTTTGCGGCCCCACTCAGATCTCAGGGGCCCAAACCATCCTAACCCGCGAGTATTCACCTTCTATTTTATGGATGAAGTTTTGGCGTAGCTTACCTCTAGAGGTTGGGGGTTAGATGACAGTTGCTCCCGTAAAAGTTATGATAAACCACATCAGTAGGAGAAAGCGTTGGAGAGTGAACGCGCCGCGCCGCGGGTGTACAGGGTCTTATCAACATCCTTGAGGCCCAAGTCAGCATCACCTGCTCCGTGTTACTGGTGGACAACGGACGAGGCTATGGCGCTAGCTTTCCTTTCAGGGAGTTTGGGACGTAAGACTCTCGGACTCTCAGAAAAGCTGACATACCTACTTATCTGTCAAATACAGAATCCACATTTCTTTCAAACTATTTCGACTCTGTTCACCACTATTGATTTTTTATGGAAACTTCGGTATGACACTGCCAAAATGCGAGCATCCGTTCCGTTTGCACTTGCTCTCAATCTAGGCTTGAATCCGTCTCAGTCATAGTGCTTTATTGGTATGTCCAGATGGTCCTTGTGCTTGAATTCAGGAGTGTGTTTTAGATTGTTCATAAGACTGATTTTCATGAGACGTGAATCGGCTTGGACTTAGAGCGTTTGAAAATACCTCATTAATATAAAAATACATATAAGTCATTTCTTCGAGAATTATGAACCCACAAGATATTTGCAGATTGACATCTTTGTGTACTTACTGCTAGAACAGTCCATTTAGTCACGTTGTTGCTTTCAAGTTGCCATCAATGACACGCAGCTTCTTTTCAAACTTCAAAAAGGCTTTTTTTTTAATTTTTAAGTTACTACAAATCTGGGTCCTCCCAACTTTTACTTACAACTGACAAAACTAAACACTGTTTTTGTTAAATTAAATCCAAAATTCAAAATTTTACTATTTAATAATCATAAGGAATATCTGAACAAATTATATTTCATGTAAACTTCAATATTTTGTCTATTGATCAATTTTCGTTTCGTGAAGCTATGTGTGTGTTGATGAGGCTCAAATTCAAATCAGAAATAGCCATAATAGACCAGGATCGATAACTTTGAAAATGGTAAAAAGTGAAAAAAAATTATAGTAGGATGAAACCCGCTAAAAAAGGACGAGAATTCAAATCAGAAATAGCCATAATCTGGATCGAACAAAAATGAAAAGAAAAATAAATTACGGGCGATCTGAGGTCGGGAAGTGGATGGGGGTGAGCTTTTAAGGTTACGTACACGGCCGAAGGGAAAAATCTGTGTATATCGATTTTCGGCAAAACTACAAGTCCAATGGAAAAAAGTTAAATGACAAAGCTGTAGGTAATAAAGAGACCTACAACTTTGTTGACTACATTTTTTCACATAACTTCAAAATTATGTGAAAAAATCAAATAATCAAGATTTTGGTTTTTTAATCTGATCTTTTGCAAAAATAATTCTTTTTTCACGATAAAACTTACCTTTTTATGTCTTAAAGACACTGTTATTTTTTTAATTTAAAAATTTATTTTTTCACCTTAACTTGACTTAAAATCAAAAAAGCACCCTAATTTTCAATTGGGATTCACGCGTCAATCTCAGCTTTGAAAATTAGGGTGTCTTTTTTATTTTAAATCAAGTTAAGGTGAAAAAAATATTTTAAATTAAAAAAATAACAGTGTCTTTAAGACATAAAAAGGTAAGTTAAACCCAAATATCGTGAAAAAAGAATTATTTTCGCAGAAGATCAGATTAAAAAACCAAAGACTTGATTATTTGTTTTTTTCACATAAATTTGATGTTATGTGAAAAAAATTTAGTTACCAAAGTTGTAGGTCTCTTTATTACGTACAACTTTGTCATTTTTTTTTTTCTATAGGACTTGTAGTTTTGCCGGAAATCGAGATACACCGTTTTTTACCCTTAAAAGCTCACCCCCATCCACTTCCCGACCTCAGATCGCCCGTAATTTATTTTTTCTTTCATTTTTGTTATATTCTCGTCCTTTCATAACAGGTTTCATCCTACTATTATTTTTTTTGGTTTCAAAAATTATCGACCCTGGTCTATAATTCGATAAAATCAGTATATTGAAGAAATTTTTGAACAAATGAATTGTATGTATTTACTTTAAGTTCATGTTATACACAAAGGCGACTTAGTTGACAAAAGGGCAAATTTAACGGACCGTCGATATTTTATCATCCAGTATGACTGCAGTTGCGTGGGTAACAACTTGGTCGTCTCTGCGGGCATAGATCGTTCGCATAACATCATGAAGACGGTAGTTCACTCGCGCAACGGCAAGCGCTACATCGATGGTCCCGTTGGTTAGGTACGTGTGTGACGCACTGTTCCTGAGTGAATCTGTTCAGTGCTGGATAAGTAAATTTGCCCGAAGGTTAATTGGCCACCATCTTCCAAATTTTCGTACCACAGTGCCGATAATCTTGAAGATTGGTTATCGGTACTGTGGTACTAAAGTCGTATTTGTCTATAACTAACGACCTCAAAGTAGCAATAATATATATATATATATATATAACGCATACCTCATAGATTTCCGTATGAGGAAAATGCCTTAATTAAAAATAATATTTATTAATTTTTATATTAGGGCGCTGCCGATAATTAGTTTAATAATATACAAATTTTAAATTTATTTCACCACTTTTGCCTAGTTTTGATAATGTGTATTCTTATTGTGTAGTTGTATACTATATTTTAGCCAAGTAGTATGTATAAAACTGTAAATAATCTTTTAGTTTGTACATAGTTATTATCAATAGTTTGTAATAGTTTCCACTAGCATAGTTCTTTGCCTTATTCTAAATTAGGTTAGTAGCCTTTCATTATCATACGTCTACATAGACGTATGATAATGAAAGGCGCATAAGTATAATTAATGACATGTACATATAACTCTATGCGCCGTAATGTATATATAAACTATTAAGGTATCTTTTAAGTGAATAAGCAATAACTAGAGTTAATGAATGTACGGATAGTACAGCTTTCTTCAGTTCATTATTGTAAATAGAGTTTTAATAAGTAGTATATAAGTTGTAAATATAGTTAAGTAAAATATATGATGTTTCATTCCATCAATACCCATTTCTATTAGAAGTTTGTCTAAACTGCTTTTGTCAAAGTGGAATAGGGGGCGGGCCGTCTCTCTTTTAATTTCTAAATTCGGCACACCCACAGCCAAACTGCCATGCCAGCTATCACCAAATTGACAGATTAAAACAATGCCATGGTTGGTTATAAACAAATTTTGATTTGATTTTGAATGCCACAGCCTCTGTGGCGTGGCAGTAGTGAACGTGACTGCCACGCAGGAGGCGCGGGTTCGATTCCCGCTCAATGAAAATATTTGTATGCATGAATACGGCTATTTGCATTGACGTGGCATGGCTATTTGTTTGCATGAATATGGCTATTTGCCTCGGAGAGCACATCAAACCGCCGATCCCGCGAACATCTATGGTAGTTAAATATCGAAGTAGGTATCGAAGTGATCGCAAAAAAGCAGACCAGACTCCGAGTTGATAGCTTTGGCTCCGTCCAAGATTAACGCAAGGATGATGATGACAAGGTAGGGCTTAACGCAAGGATCTCACCTCTCGACACAAATAGTTTCTTGACTAATTTTGTTCATATTTGCGGGGGCGACTACCTGTACTGTGTAATTTCCCAACCATGGTAACAACGCCTGCTGCATAAAATCACCCGTGAGTCACTTTCTGTGAGGTAGACAGACAGACACTCTCACTGACGCCATAAAGCGCTCGCGAACCAGGTGGTGATTGCGTTGCGCCATTGTTGCCAACTCCTAGAAAACAAAGACGCTAAAAAGTCACTAGAACTTAAAAAAAATAAACGTTAGAATAGGTGAAAAAATAGTATTATAATTGACAGAGGTAGGACACGACGGTATCTCCCGTCCGAAATGAGCTGTCCAACTGGGGAAGTACCTCCGCCCTACAGAAGACCGCGGTCGTAATAACCATCGTGTTGTGTTCCCGCCGGTAAGTAGGGTAGCCAGAGCTCACTATACCCCTCCTTCCCCTCCCCTTCCTAGCCTCCCCACCCCTTCCCAGCTCTCCCCCTTTCCCTTCTGGGCAGCGCGTGTGTGACACCCTTAGTGTTGCACACGTTCATAGGCCATGGTGGCCGCTTTCCATCAGGTGGACCGTGTGCACGTAGTATAAAAAAAAAAAGTATTATAACTGGCGTAAGTTTTCTTCCTTACTTCTTTTTCTTCTTAAAATAGCTTCTTCTGCCAGCAAATTCGCCGCAATTTCGCCAATGTCAATGTTAATATAATACAAAATTATTAATGGCGAGACGCCAATGTGAAGGTTTTCAAGAAAATAACTCTCTTCCTTACTGCGTTACCGAATTTAAAAGTCAGTAGCAGTGATTTATGACTTTGAAGTGTCAAAGTTGATAATGGTTTTTAAAAATCATTTCGCGGTTCAAATACGTATTATGTCACTTTCTTAACGTCTAGGTTTTATGTGAAGATAATAATGTAAGTAACACACTTTTTTTCTTTGTGAGTAACTTTGCTCTCTCCTTATTATTATTATTAAAGTACAATTATATTAGGTACATATCTTACTCTTTAGATTTATCAGCTAAATCAACACAAAATCGTTTTTGGTCGCTAAGCCTGGACAAATGTCACCATTTCTAGCGACATGGTCTCTAAATTGGCAACACTGCCGCCCGCACCGTATTTTTACGAGTCAGCGTTCGGTGATCTGTCGATGAGAGTATAGTGGTTCCGACGTGGACGTGGTATCATCTGTATAGTAATAAGCTTTGGAACACTCAAGGCATTTTTACCAACGAAGGAGTTGACATTGTATCCCGCATCGCGCAGCGTGATGCGACGCAAAAGTTACAGTAGAAAACGCATAGATGGCGTTTGAACGTTTAACACCATCTGGGAATCAGTAGGTGAAACTGCTTCCATGAAGGCGCTTGGGGTATTGTGCTTAGAACATGCTTTCATAGCTTTCTTACTTAGTCAATAGCTGGAGTAGGTATTGCGAACTGTAGTGAAACATTAGTGGAACAGAAAATGTGCAAGTCAAGTTTGGCAACATACAATAGGTAGGTATCTTAGTGTCCTATTATAGCAAAATGCAACTAGAGCGGACACAGTTGACTTGTATGCGTATTTGTATGCGTGTTTTTATGTACAAAAAGAGCTCCATAGAGGCGAAGTACGACCATGCACTATCGGATCCCGTAACGTGATGCGGGAATACAAAATAAGTACCTACTTAATAATAAAACTTGATACTGCCTCATTTCTGGTGGAAGTCTTATATCATACTACATGATCTAGTAATTATATCATTCTGCATAATTCATAAAATCATTAAAAGTTACTAACAGTTCCGGTTACATAATATGGAATATGCTGGAATCTGCCACTAATGACACAAAACGGGCAAAATCTTTATACTGTGCCACTGACAATAGTATCAAAAGGTAACAAATATCAGTTTGAAGGACAAGGACAAGAAATTATGAACTGCACTTAAAACTGACCCTAATTTTAATAATAAACTTTGGTGATTTCTTATAAAGTACCTATTGATTTGTAGGATAGTGTCACGGATATTTTGTTGACTAAGTGTTCAGGTTATTTTGCCTCGTTACTTACCATCATGTTATTAGATTCAGTGAATTTCTTATAAAATGTGGCTTCCAGTACACAGCTTTATGCACATATTGTGTGAACATACCGTTATCTACTATATTCGTAGTTCTTGTTTTTATTTACTCTCAAAATGGATACCAACGATCATTCATTTTGAATAGGTTAAGCTATGTCTCTGTTCATATTGCTAAACCACATCGAAAAGACTAGAGAAGCTATAAATTGTTACCTCAAGTGAGTTCTTCGCAAAACAGAGTGCAATGTGGCATTGATACTGACTGTTTTCTACAATTCTCATCATTATTATCCAAGTGCTAATTCCGGATGCATCTAAAGTTAGCGTTTTTGAACCGACGGCGGCGGCCCCTACTCTTACATGACTGTGCGGTTGCGCTTACAGTAAGCTCATGACCTTGTTATATGTCTATATTATGTGTGTCTGTTCTCTAGCGGTCACAAAGTAATGTAACTTTTAAACTATCGCGGCGTTTACTCAAGTTTAAAAATATATCGCGTGAAGTCCCGAAATTCATAAACACTATGCACAAAGTAATGTGTAAGAAAAAGTATAAAAAATAAAAATAATTGGAATAATTTTAGATAAATAAATGGCCAAAATGTGCTAAATTTATTTTTAAACAACTTATCAGGACATTACTTGCTGTTGCTTGCCCCAAAGAAATACAAAAAAAAAAAAATAATTCCAAAACGAAAGCCTTACCTACTAAAAATCAGCCTTCAAAAAGTATTAAACAATAAAATGAAAGTGGTATGCCAAAGTGGTATGCCATGCCACCTATGCACTCTAAAAACAATACATTATTCGTGAAAGTGGAATATGGTCTAACTAGGGTGTCAGGGTACTGTACTCGTACCCTTCAGATCCCATATTACCTCTTTAGCTGCCAGAGGTGAGATTGATTTAGTACCTCTCGCACCAGTACTGTTGCTCATCACTAAAAAATCAGGGATAGGTACTGTCCACATAATAAAACAAGTTAAACTTAGTAAGGGTTTAATTTACATCAATTTATAAAATTACGTGTCCTAGTTCAAAATATCTCAAATTATTTGCCAGTGGATAGTTTTCTATTAAGTTTGACTAGAATAGCTAGGTTAAGGTATAATTTCGTAGCCAACCGCTTACGAAGATGCAGCAGATAATTATAATTCCTTGCGCTTTCTCAGCGGGGCCGTTATCCATTTCGAGGTTTACATTTAATATATGTGAAAAAATTAAAATATGTAGATACAGACAAGAAGCATTGAGAAATGAGCGCATTGCAGCACTGGCATTCTTTTATTTCTATGGACAATCCATAGAAATAAAAGAATGCCGTCGGATGACGTATAGTGTATTCATTGTTAAACTTCGATACGGATAAACAGTATCATTAATTTCGGTTTTAATCCGCAAATAATTAAAACGATGAACAATGTTATCACATTCGTATTTGCATGACGGAACGCTCACTGTAGGTATAACATGCTACTGCGGTCTGCGGTCGGCTATGGATTCACACTTTCACTCATCACATAAATATATCAATTTGCTTATATTGATTAACATATACAAAGATCTATGGAACTATTTTAAACGAATTATAGTTGAAAAATTATCGATAAAATGACTAGAATTTCCTGTAGTAGTTTCTTAATTTTTTATATTAAGGAAATTTTAGAGGGTAGGTTCCTATTAAAGGCTTAAACAGTTCAGGGTTTTATGACAATATAGAAGTAACAATATGTTTGCGAAAGCATGAGAAGAATATCATGTAGGTAGGTATATACGTTTGGTTTCTGTTTGTTAACGACGAGGTAGTATACTTTTCTCTGGAGAAAAAGAGATATATATTTATATTTCAAGAAACAATCATGTTAACTTTGATTTTATGATAATTTTGTTTCTATGAAATAGAATTAGTTGAAATATTAGGTATGTGTAATGGTATAGATGTACCATCAGAATACTATGTTCTATATCCTTTTGCAAGTCTACAGGTGTGCCGAATTTGTCAAATCATTTTCATTATCAGACTTACAAACTATCACATTTATAATATTTGTAGGATGTATACCACATATTTAGACACTCATTTAATTTATTACATATTTACTATTTTATAACTATCATGTAAATGTTCACGTACAGGTTTAAACCCAGGTTTTAACCTTTGGATTCTACCTACCCTTGTAATTACTAAAAATAAAATATACTAAGACTCCTATATCGTGTTTTAAAATACAGGTTTAGCAACTATTTCAAAAAGTATACTAATTATGACAAGTAAACATATAAAGGTTTTTTCCTCTTAACAATAAGGTAACGTTTATGCATACGTAGAGTTTGATTTCAGTAACTCATAAGGAGAACCTGGGTAGCAAGGTTAGCTGAAAATTGATCTTTTAGGAATTAATTACGACGAAAAAATATTATTAATATACTTCCGAGCGCATAAGCCTGTACAAATTAAAGGTTCTCACATCACTGATACGAACATAATATAATTATATTGTCTGTAACATGAGTTGTTTATAATCTATATGTTTTATTACAGTGTTGTAACAGAGTATTTAAATTAATAACGTATTATGGGATTACAATTTTATCAATCAAGGGAATATCGTACTACAGATGTTTAATATTCCCTTGATTGATAAAATTGAAATTCAACTATATCATTTCATACAATTCATATGATGGTTAGTAATAAATAGGCGTGAGTGTTAAATGCACAGCGATGTAAATATTTCCCGTTACCGCCAAAAACAAACATGCAAGTGTTAGATTTAATATTTCGGTAAATACCTACTGATAATGTAAAAGGCACAGTGTTCAATCGCACTACAGAGATAATATTTTATTATAAACGTTTTCATTCAACAAAATGTATTGAATAAAAATATACCTGATGGTGGAAGATTTAAGTATGAGGACAAACAAGTACCTCTACCTGAACGTTTGCATTTTACCTTAATATCATGAAGTTCTTATAAATTTACTGTGCTTTTTACTTAATATGCATTGTCTGTAAGTGGCTTCTTAAAATAACGGAAATATATTATGTATGAGTTAAACTCATTGAAGTTTAATATTACACTATTTGCCTTATGATCCTTAGAGAGCTACCTATATACATATTATACGATGTAATGCAACCCTCAAAACATTGACTATTATCACTATTATACTAATTTTATGATCACGGCTAACTACTACTAGGCGTTATTACCTCTTAATTTTAAATATGAATTTCTGTACAATATTTACAAGTTTAATTTATTATTCTACAACCTGGTTAATATACATCTATATGTTTCTTATTATACACAGTCGAATAGCATATGTAAGGTGAATAGAAACCACAAGATCAATACAAACATCTATAATAGTCCCGAGATTCTTGAGTTTATTAATATTGTAGGTAATTTACTTAGCTTGTTGTGTGTGTTGTGTTGTGTGTTGTGTTGTTTTTTCTACAATGATAAACCAATATATTGGGATTTCTTTTCTTTCCTTTCTTTTCGTAATTTTTATTCACCTCACAGGAAAACAGGAGCAGTTAGTGATCAATAAAGCAATTCTACTTTACTACTCTGGTTAAAACATGTTTTGCCATAAATACGGATTACTTATGTCAAATTAAAAATTGATGATCAGACTATATACATATAAGTAGCACACGAAGAAACTCCGTTCAGATTAGTTTGTACACACTACACAGATTATTGTTATTGTTAACCAAATAGAAAATGTCTTACAACATCTTTCATATTCTATTTCACTTGACGTATTGTACCAATATATTAAGGGTATAATTCAATTAGGTACATAATTAGATAATCGCCAAATTTTATTTTGACTGCATTCAATGTTCTGCTTGATAGTTCTGTTAGGACATCTAGTTTCGGTCAGCAAAATACGAGTGAAAATTAAAGGCAGGCATCTGAACAGTAGAGTCAGTGTTAACACATGTATGACTAG
This sequence comes from Pelosia muscerda, assembly GCA_963691645.1. Taxonomy (NCBI): domain Eukaryota; kingdom Metazoa; phylum Arthropoda; class Insecta; order Lepidoptera; family Erebidae; genus Pelosia; species Pelosia muscerda. The sequence continues at coordinate 16,209,130 of OY829098.1, read as the reverse complement.
TTTTAGTCTCAGTGTATTGTGCGCAGAGGTTCGCGGCAGACGGGAGGCGTAGTCGCTGTGAAGACTGGGGTCTTCTTACAGCGCCACGTCTGACGTTGAATCAATGGTCAGTACTGAAGTAGGAATTTTGCATAAGGTATAACTTGTCTATAGGGTTGACGACAGAGCCAGTGCCGAGGTTGAGTGGCTCGTGTGCTGAGTGAGTAGCGTGAGGATGCGAGTGATGCTGTACTTCCAAGTTCTGTAGACTCATAGTATCAGATGCGCCTTCGTCGAGCTGGTCGAAATTACTACCGTCCAACGATATGTCAGAACTACAGAAGCTGTCACCGGAATGTGCTGGATAATCTGTAAAGAAAAAATAACAAATATCTATAGTTTTTCTGGTCAGGTATTTTGTCACAATTTAACGGATTTATGATAAGGAAATTCGCTAGTCCAATGCAGATGGTAGGTAAGTACAAGTAATTTTATTCTGATTCAAAAACAGATTTTATGCATAAAGGACATTAAATTAATAATGTAGCATCTTACCATCGGGAGAATAAGGCAGATTTGGGTTTAATGGCTGACTTGAAGCTGAGTAGGAACCGTCGAGTCCTAGATAGTTTCCATGTTCGCTCGACGGGGACTCTTGTTTAATACTCTTCTCGTCCTTATCTTTTTCCTTATCATTATTCTTATCACCTTCTTGTTTTGCTTTTCTTTGAATCTTCTTCATTTTGGCTCTCTGATTTTGGAACCAAACTTGTACCACTCGGACGCTCAGTCCGGTGTCTTTTGCAAGTGCTTCTCTTACTTTCCTGCATGGCTTTGGACTAACTTCAAAAGATGCCTTGAATTGCCTACGTTGAGCCGATGTTAGTATTGTTCTAGGACGTTTTGGCCCTCTTCTTCCATCTCGTGGACGCTCAGAGTCATCTAATATCATATCATCCTCAGCGTGTTGCATCAAATACATTTCTTTCTCGAAATCTTGGCGGCAAAAAATCTGACCAGCTCTAATAACGTATTGTTCTCCTTTCTGAAGCGGTTGGCAGCACATGACGCAGACGAAGCATTGAATATGAAAGACATACTGCTGAGCTCGCATAACCATCTCTTGCGGTAACAGTCGATCGCCACATCTGGTACATTTGACTCCAAACAATCTATAGGACAGAAATATTACAATAACGTGATGATACGAACGCAGAGCTTATCGCATTGCACTTCACCAGCATTTCGCATTTTGACAATCGCAAAGCATTTATACTTAATCTTATTGTTCCAAAATTATTAATTTTGAATATAAAACTTAAGGCGTATACGGAGACAGTAAGCGAAGGCAAGGGCCTTCAATTAAAAATTGAACACGATTGAAAACTGTCAATGTTATTGATGACTTTTGGTGAGCCAACGGTTGAACAAGTGATATTTGAGATCTTAAGTTATTCAAAAGTGTTATTACCTATCATAGTCTGGTTTGCAATACAGCTTGGCGTTCCTGGTGTAACAAGTGTGGGCGAGAGGACAGCCGCATACGCAGCAGCTGAGGCAATGTTCATGCCAGGACAGTTCACCAACGCGCATCAGGTAACGGTCTTGAATCTTCTGACCGCATCCTTCACAAATCTCGACTATCTTCTCCCTTTTGATACTCGCACTGAGCTCTGTGTCAAAATGAATATAGTGAGAAGCAAGTGGTAGTTTGATTATATTTCCTACTACATCAGTTTATTCTAAGAATGAATCTTGAACTTATGGCGTATTAAATGCGCTGGATTCCCTTGCATATTTTTTTAGATTTTCCAGATAATACGGAAAAGAGTGTTAAATTTGACTTAAATATAAACTAACTATACATACTCGTACAAAAATAATATATTTACAAACATGGAGTCGCGGCCGTTTGTGGTTGGTGTGACTCTTAGTGCGTGTTACTATCATATTATGGATATTCTAGATACATTTTTGAAGCTTTTAATTTACATATTTTCAGGCGGAAGAATATTTTATAGTAATTATCATAATATAAACTATCGTTATCCAAAAGTTACACCACTATTTAAATTTTGTAATGCAAGGGAATCAAAAAATTGGGTATAAGTATACTATACCCAATTTTTAAGCTAAGTGCTTATAAAATATTTTATATACTATACTGCAATAATCATTAAGTATAGTTATGTAGTAAGGTAAAGGTCGTTCTTGATTTTTCTTAATCTAAGGCATTTTTTTCTCCAATTTCTCTTACTAAACTTAACTTTACTTACTTATTAGTATAGCCTATACATTTATATTTTTTATATGACCAAATGAATCAAAATATGGCGAGAAAACAATACCAAGTCAATCGTTGTTTCATCCACGACCAAAGAGAGACGTTTGCCCTAGTTATTTCATCAACGAGCAAAGAGAGACGTGGCTATCCTCCACAATATTTGAAGTGCACCTAGACAGTACACGATAAAGTAGTAGGATTAGTAGAATATTCCTCTAGGGCAATATGCTTAAATTCGTGACACTCCAAGAGAATCATAGTTTGACTCCGGACAAAACAAAAACTAAATTAGTGTGCTGTCTGTTCAAACCAAATTTAGATAGGAAAAAGTGAATGCTTCGACGGGATTCGAACCCGCGATCTTTCCCTTACAGGGGGAACGCTCTGACCGGTAAGTCTACCTTCAATAACATCTACCGTAATAACTACCTCAAGTTAAAAGTGTTTATTTCGTAAGTTAAATTCTCTTATTTTATTTTCCAATGCCTCTAATATTAGTTTCCAACGGACACATACCTACTTCTTTTAAATATTGATCACTAGTCCCGCTTGAAATATTGACAATCGACAATTTCATATGTAAAAACCTATTTTGATTACGACACATAGTGTACCTAAAGTCCAATTCTTCAATAATTTGCGATATTAAGTTTATGTACTCTACTTATTAAACTAAACGTTTCATTACTGTTCCTGTGTGAAAAAAGCGAGACAAATAGACTAAAATTGAGTGCAATACAATATATAATAATTATGTGAATAATTAGAATTGTATTCTATAGCTCGAAAGAACTCTCAATGCGCTAGTGGTTACGCTACCATACCACCTAGCGCTACATATTCGTAATCAAAATACCTGATATCTACTGTACAGATACATTCCTTAAATTATATACTTTATTGCATTACCGCAATAGTTTCCTTTCAAATATTGAGCTCAACGAACAAAATTTCCGTTTACTACTTTCAGTTAACCGATACGTATGCTGGACGCTCAAACATACCCTGAATATATTCGGCAAGGTTTTGACATTCCTACGGCCATAAGAAAATATCGATTAAGGTCCGCGTATCTATATCTACGTATACTACAGAGCTTTCATGCAGTCAACGTCTATGTATAGCGTGCTATAGTTAACCAGCCAAAAGCTTTGGAAGGAAAACAAGGCGCTTCATTTTGCTCCTTAGACGGTTTGAGGGGAAACGACACGCCCCTAGGGGTGGAGGGACGGGCGTGCCCCGTCACTCCGGTCATGGTTATCAAAGTTCCTAACAAAATGTCTGCTTTAAGCAACCGTCATTCTGACGTTCAATCGATGACCGAAATTACAGTAAAACTAACGAGGCCGCCATTGTGGCCACAATAGTGTAAATTCGAGATAAATTGTTTTTTTTTTATTTGTATGCAATTGATATTGACAACCACAATTCCTATTTTCGTAGGCTTGCACAAATATTGTAACGTATGTTGAAGATATTCGTGCGAATTTCAGATACATGTATTTGCGCAAGCCTAGGCTTTGCTTAATTATACTTGAACGTGTTTGGCTACCATTACACAACACCGTTAGTAGCAAAACCAATGTATGACGAAATATTATTACATTTTTTATTTTAACAGTAGGTATATAGAGCACTAGCGAGTGCAGTGCTGTATCCATATTATGTATAATTATGTACCGAAAGCATCGTCTGACTCGCTAAGTACCAAGATGTATTGATTTTTAAAAAGGAATGAAGGCTTCTTCTGTTTCACGAGTGTCGAAATAATTAGAATTCTTATGTTTGTAGAGCTTGTAATATTTATGCTTTTATGACACAATTATTTTAGTTCATTGTTTAAATAATAAAACACTGCTAAATAAATTCTATGAGACGAGGCATAAACAAATCGAAAAACATTATCTTAACGTGAACAAAACTACAGACTCAAAGTAAATTTCAACCAAGAAAAGCTATCTCTGTGAAAGTATTATGTGCTATGTGGTTCACTCTAATACCACATGATTGAGTGATAAGGTAAGTGAATAAACATATAGTCACAAACATTATATAATGTTGTGAGTAAATGGTGCATTTTGCAGGTTTTTCTCAGACTCCGTGAAAGTCAGTGTCATAAAACATATAGCCCCTTAGACAAGTGGTAATCTGTTGGTCGTCGTTTCATGGAATAGAATAGAATAACCTTAGATTATTCATACTGTTAATTGATGGCACTTGAAGGTTATTGTTATACATGATTGATATTGATAACACACTTGTACTTCTCCACTGTATTTATTTTTGTACCTAACTGGTTTCCTAAGTGTGTTACCTAAGTGTGTTATCAATATCAATCATGTATAGAATAACCTTACTCAATGCCTGGGATTGACGAACCTTTCGATGGTTTATGACAGTCGTCAACGTTTGTCAGAAACGTAAGCATATGTGTCAATCCCATACATTGAACATTCTATTCTAATATAATCCACAGAACGATGATCAACGAATTGCCGATTGTCTAGGGGGGCTGAAAAACCCGTGAGTAAGGATCACAGACGCGTCGCGGTGAAGACACAAAATATTCTTAGTCGAGTGTTACTATCTCCATCCTTTTCGTTCCTCGGCAAGCGGTGTAGTATACAGCGGTGTATATGTATACTGAGAATGTATTTATGTATTTCTCGGTTAGACGTCCCGTCGAGTTCCAAACGCTTAGCCCCGCTTCAAGTGGCTGGAGGACGCTTGGCGTTTCAATGACTCTTTTTCTCTATTTTTCGCTTCGTTTCACCGAAAAAAGCAAATAATTAAAGAAGAAAGCTTTTGAGTTTATTAAATTGTATTTTAAAAGGTCAGACAGCTCAAAATGTAATAAGATACCTAAATAATATATTTAATTTATTCAAGAGGTAACTGGTAGCGCCAAGTTATCAATTAATAAAAGCATTCTGAAAAATGTGAATTATAAAGATATTAAAAAATGCCTTGTTCGAGTTATTGAGAGTCGGCTCCTTACCCATAGATCCCTTAGATAAAGGGCCTGTTATGAAACAAAGGAAATTACAGAGCTATAGAATGTTTTCTACACTTTAAGAGAACGGTCCTGTATTTCGGCCTTCCACTTTCGTTATTTGACCTAGAAACTAGATATAAGCCTACGTTTGTCTAAATGGCTATAAGGTATGGAGTTTATATATCATGGAATAGTGGTTTGATTCCTAAATTCCTGGGTGGCTATTCACTATCTTAACTGAGCGGTCTAATTTAAACTGGAAATTGAATATAACAGCTTATTTAATTCTATGAGTCATCTACAATATAGGAGCAGTGACAGTAAACCCACTATTATATTAGGTAACAAAAAAGTTACTTGAGCTGCCAAAAAGAGTTGCCATGATTAGATGAAACTAGAGTTTCACACATATTTTTATGGCAATTCGTATACCCACGTTTCGCGACTAGTTTGGAACTGAAAAGCAAATCACGACATGCAAACAATACAAAATTGGAGTGGACTACACCAATCTTGAATGTCGTATTTTGCGCAAGCCGTAATTCACGTCTCTACAACCCAAAGCTCTTAAAAAGAATCGGCAAGATAGTGGATTGATGGAACAATTTGAATATTAATTTTAATACTAGCCATCAAGAACACTCCAGTCACGTAATCTACGAGCCTCGTCAACTCTGGTTGCGTTTCCATAAAACGCAACTGAAGTTGACCTAACTGCAGTTTCTTTCTAGTTGTATAATCTTATAAGCATTAGCCTATTACATTACCACAATAACTAGAATTTATTGTATCAAATTTTCAACTACATTTCAAACAAAACATTATTTGACAACTACCATTCTTAGTAAACCCGCGACCATGACTGCTGAAAAGAAGCCGAAACGTCGGGGTGAAGGTAAATAATACCAAATAAATTGCTATAGAATACGTTAAAAAATGCTTTTATTTAATTGTTTAATTCATTTATACTTACTGCTTATTAATCGTAATAAATCTCGATGAAGCTTCAGTTATTGTGGACCATTAACTTATTTTTATTCTAATATTTTCATTTCACAAATTAAAGCATTATCTATATGCGTTATCTATAACGTATGGAATGTAGGGTTACGCGTTATCGTATCGTAGGTATTTATTGAAGGTTAAACGAGCAGCAGTATTGATTCTCACACGGCTACGGAGAGCTACGCGGCGGTCGTAGCGGCACGTAGCACATGCCCTGCTACGATTTTATAAAGTAAAATAATATCGATGGTAGAAATGTAATAACTGTATAGCAGAAGTAAAACTATTCAGGAGAGTAAAACTATTTAAAAAATTGAAAGTACATCATAACTCTTACTATAAATAGCATACAGATGCTTTTTTGTAGGTATATACTCGTAGTTATATTTTGTTAGCAGCATTCACATGATATTGTCAAATAATTTCTAAAGATCTTAAAAGATTATTTGACCCATACTTAGGTACTTGATGTAAGTAGAAATACGGTAGGTATAACGCAAAAGCAAATGCACAAATTTATGCGTACCTACTTCACCAAAATGGACTAGGAACAATTTTTGTAATAGTGACATTAGTAATTTTTTGTTGTATCGATATGACATCGAGAATATTTTTTCTGATTCTTATGATATTTTTAATGTACTTTCGCCATTTTACTTGCGGCCAATACATTACCTGCCATATGTATTTTTTAAACGGGTACTGACCAGTGCATACTGATGCACATTCTGTTATACATATGTAAATATATTTAATATAAATACAATTCGACAATATTGTAATGATATGCAGAATATCTAGAGTAGTAGAGCAGCCGGGACGGGACTAGATAAGTCCACGCGAGTAGAATCGCGGGCAACAGCTAGTTATGTATATATATTAACGGTAGCGAATGCCATTTGGAATGGATATTTCAAATACTGTGGTTTAACCACAGGCAGCGTTTAAGGTATGCGTGTATAGAATATTGTCAAAGTTAACACGAATGTCACTAATTGAAATCTGAATTTGCTTTGATTTTGACATATTCAATAATACATGTAGATTTCAAATTTAGATCGGAAAAGTTGGTTGTACGGGAGAATTTTGTATGCTTCAGGCGTAGTTTCGTGGCTTAGCGATCAGAGCGTGCCTGGTGTAACGTGGTGGGTTTGAAAAAAATGATTTGAAGAGATGCATACTAATTGCTTTAGAAAGTTATCATTACGACGTAGATTTTTTATACAAAATATGACATATTTACATTTTTAAATAAGCTGCATGTCGTGTCGTAGTAGTTGGAATAAAATGAATGCAGAAAGGACCAGTTGGTTTGAAATCTCTTAAAAGAGATCAAAAATTGAACGACTGTCATACTAAAACCTGCATAAATGACTTTCAAAATTCATATAAATAGCATTGGTATTGGTGCAAGGGATTTGCTGCTTACAACCGGCAAACAATGATCCGAAGACTATTTTTTGATCGGTTCGAGTCAGACGTAACCTCTCTCACTGACTCCGATGAGATTGGTATTCGCACGGTAAATACAAAGAAAATATGTAATACGAAGAGCTTTAATAAATAGTACGACATTCGTTCAATTATTTCGTCCAGCAGTTGTTATACCAGTCTACAGTGAGCTAGGTACAATTTATAGATGATTTCTCTCTATTGGTATATGCAGCTAGAGAGCTTAGAATTATATACTCTAACTCTATGGACAATCTAATGTCATAACGTAAGTTAAGTTTGTTTTTCCTGTTACATATTATTTGCTTCTTTATTTGACTAAGCTATATCTCAATTTCCCAACTTTTCCAATATTTATATTATCATGCATACTGTAATCATATATAGACAAAATACCTAAACAGATGGCAAGAATTTAATTCAATGTATCTAAGTGCTTTTTTCTCTGCGGGAATTTGATCCCGCAGTAAAAATAAAATGTTTAACCCGTTTGTGCCTCCTTGCCCCACATTCTACATTAAACTTCTGAAATGGTTTAGCTATTAATATTGCCAGCCTCACGTCAGTAGGTACATAATTTGAAGACCCTATAATAATAATAGAATTAATTTAAACAATTTATTGAAACTTAATTAAAAGAGTAAAATATGCACCAGAAAATTACAATTAATATTATTTTCCATTTCAATTTTACAATTCGTAAAATAACTGGACGAAGTTTAACGATATAATTACGACCAAAATAAAATGCATTCTATTGGATAACGATCACCGTTATCCAATAGAATGCATTCGGGAACAGTAACTTTATTTTGTATTACTTAAATGTTGTTATATTTTGGTTATTGTTACTTATAATATACAACAGTAGGTACTATATTTTTTTGCTATCAGAGCGAATATGCAAATAGGCAACATCAACGTAACCGTCGCGAGTTTGTATGAAATTTACGACGACTCGGTAACAAAATGGATTCCCACGAGGAAACACTATTGTTGGTTTTGTTAATCGAAGACGCCGGAGACGATAACGAAACATTTAACGATTTTGGAAAGATAATGGTGAATAGTCCATCCATTATCAACAAATCGAATGGAAAAGAGCGTTCATTCACTTAGTGATATTTTGCAAACGAATAAAAATTAACTCAAAATAATGTCGCTATTGCCCGCGAATATGGAATCGAATACCGCTCTGCTACTTGCGAGTGCATTCTTTGCGCGTCCACAACGTTCGTTTTACGCCCTATCCGCTTAGAGAACGCTTGCAATCCACTATGTCTATGTCCTACATAGGGGTACAAAACTGTAACTAACGATAGACATTCTAAGAACGTTTTGCTGTAATTACAACGGTTAAGATACTTGCCCTTACTGCCCCGTATCAAAAATACACCCTGTATATTGGTCTATCCATAATACGTAATTTTTATAACAAAGTAAATTTTGAATATGTCATGTTATTATCAAATATTCGTAAGCTTTTATTTTATGCCATTGTATTTGAATCATACAATATGCACTTCTCGTCGCGTTTTTGAATTCAGGCGCAGTACGCTATGCGAGTCTGACTACTCAGTGTCGATAAAATATATCAAAGTTATTAAAATTAAGATCATTACTTCAGACAGTATGATGTTGTTAAATTAGCTGATTCAAATATTTTACTCGAATTCAAAACAATAGTTCGTCAATGTGATACGTACTTAGACACCACTAATGGACGTCGGTTACCGCGACTTTATTTAGTTTTACTTAACCAATTGCCATTACACATTATCTATAATTTTTAAGTTTTTTAAAATTGATATAAAAATCCATTCGACAGGTTGGTACTAAGCTTTTACGTTCATAGCGATCACACAAATAAATTCCAAAAGTAAAAATATATTTTCCTTAATTTGGTATAGGCGAAGTAGGTATTTTTTTATTTTTAACGTACGTAAATACACAACAACCAAACAATGGACATTCAGTCAAAAAAGTATCGGGAATGTATGATTTGGTTATGGTTCGAAATTCAATATTTTGTTTTTATTGTTGTTGGGAGATTGGGAGAACTGTTTTTCATTTTGGTGCGGAGTTTGGGTTGCTTCTGTTATTTATATTAGATACAGTGCTGTTTTTAGTTAAGTATATCATATCTACAAAACCATAACCAAACCAAAAACATAAACCAAAGAGTTTGTCTTAAATTTTGAACCGCCAATGGAATTTCCTGTTCGGAGTCACTAAAGAAGGCTTACGGTGCTTATAAGTGGTACAAAGCGTTCAACGGCGGTCGAGATGTGATGGAAGATTTGCCTCGCTCTGGTAGGCCATCAACGTCTGCAACTCAAGTTAACATCTCAAAAGTGAAGGAAACAGGGACTGAAAACCCTCATTCAACTTTGAGAGAGATTGCCGTCGGGATTTTCCGTATCTCACGAGTCGAACCGTACCATTTTAACTTATCATTTGGGTATGAAATCCAAAGGACCTGAATTCTCTTCAAAATGTCAATCGCATGGGAGTCTCGGAGGAAATGCTTGAACGAATCAATTCCGACCCAACAATCATGAAACGCATTGTTACTGGTGACGAGACGTGGTTTTACGAGTTTGACATGCAAACTAGTCAACAAGCTTCGGAGTGGCGCCCTCCAACTGAACCGAAACCGAAAAAATCACACCAAAGTCGAATTCGCGGCGAGAACTGTACTCAATGCCGACAACAGCTTTTAAAAATGTTTTGATAATTGGATGATTCGCTGACTGGCTGTGTACCGTTTCTGAACGAGCATTCTTTGAAGGTGATAAAATTAATTTGGATGAGTAACAAACATTTTGTGTATTATAGATCTTTTCCCGTTACTTTTTTGACAGAGCAGTATATTTAATTATGATGGGATTAGGCACCAACATAATGATTATTATCATTATGGATTATATTTAATTACTTATTTAATGTAAGTACCTATGTATTTTTGCATAGAAATATAATGCGTTATAAATATAATATGTATTTTTGTATGTAGATTGTTTATCCGTGAGAGGTTAGGTTAGAGGATAATTTTTATGAAACTATTACTTACGTGAGTAAGTAGGTAATAGCAACCACAAAAACCATTATTTTTATTTTGGCTCACATTAGTTTATTTCATCTCAGCTTGCAGTTCTATTATTACTTACTGTTATTTGCAAAATAAAATTATCTAACGCATAATTTTATCTTCAAATAACAGTAGGTAATAATAAAAGCCCCAGTAATTTTTCTACCTCTATTATAAATTATGTTTTTTATTGATAACTGGAAAAAAGAAGCAAAATGAATGAATTGATAGGTACCTATACGTAGTCGAAATGAAGTTCATACTTTGATATAAGCGAATTACAATGTAACTTACCTAAAGTTTTTATATTACTACACTGTTCTGTACCTTTCATACCGAATAAACATATTCTTTCTTTTTTGAAAATATTCACACCACCATTTCAACTACTTTAACTAACTACTATGACCAACTAATATACCTACAACAAATACACCAAGAACACTTCCGCAAGTCACGTTGAAATTCAAACTATCTTGAAACAAATTTCGATCCAGAAGTAAACTGTGGAGGAGTTTGACCACACTAAAATTAAAATCCACTTCCCTTCTCAGCAAACAAATGACAAAATAGACAAAAGTGAAACTGATAAAATAACAGGGATAAAATGCCAAGAACAGAGATAATCACAAAATGAGCTATGTTAGACTCCATTATGAGTATATACCTATTATAATCAATATTTTAAACATTAGCGTACAAAAATAAATTTTGGTTTTTGTAAAAGATTTGAAAGTGAACAAAATTATTCATAGGTCTTTGGAAATAACATAACTAATAAAATTATATGATTTGGGAAGGCGCCTTAAGTTTACAATTTGAATAGGGCGTCATGTGCTCCCGATATTAAACGAAATTAACACACTTGGAGGCTTTTATAGTGATTGTGATACTTTTATATATCTACTCATTATTACTGCTTTGTTTACCTAGGCTATAAAACTTTACACATGTCAACTCGCCTAATGGTAAGCTGAAAGTAATTCTTAGGAACGACAGTCGCCATTGCAAACACGTATAGTGTTACCATGGTGGCGCTCAGCTTGACGGCCTCATCAGATGCTTCTTTACGCACCACTTAAAGGACCCAGGACCGTAGAAACTGATGGAATGAGCTTGAACTAGAATACTCGATAAGTGTAAAAATTAATAAATGTATTTAAGTAAACCGAAACCAACATCTTAAGAATGATGAGATTATAATAAAAAAATTACTGGACCTACAGCTGTAAATTAATTAGTCATAAGATATTATTAAACCTAAATTTTAAAAACCTGTATCATTAATGTTTATTAGATGCTACAATTAATTGCAGTGTATTATATTATTTTGCCCTATAATATAATTATAATTTGGTATACCGATTATTAGAACTTCATTATTGAATATCGACCGCATGACGTATGTAATTAGGCTACACTTTAGACACTTTATCAGCATTGGGTTTTTTAGAGGAAACTGACATGACTTAATATAGGTACATTCTATAGTTTTGAAATAAGGAAGTTATGTGCTCATAAATCGTCAATATTATAATTATAGGTACACTATTTGCCTATTAGGTATGTATGGAGAATAGTTTAGAACTGCATAAACATAAATAAACTAAAAAATGGTTATTAACAATGATATAGGTAAGTACTTATCTCTCGCATCAACTGAGTAAGTACAAGGTATCTATCACCGTTAATTCACCGTCGTCTATTTTACATTTTTAGGGGAATATATTTGATGCATCGGCTATCGATTACAAATATTATAGCCTCTAATTAAATGAAAGCATATATTTTAGGACATATTTCTAAAAACTTACAAATGTTTATACATTATTGAAAACTATTATTTGCAAGAAAACTAAATTCGTCGAACAATATAAAAAATTCGATATAAATAATTCTAACCTGTTCTCCCAGCGCATGCGAGCGGCGGTTGGATGCCCTCCTGCATCAATCCAGGATTTATATTCGTGTAAAATTCTAACATTGTTCATAAAGGCACTGATCACTGTCGCGAGACACAGTCAGCGCGCCGGACAAACACACAATGGTGCCAGTGCTAGCGTGCTACCCTTGGCATGACGTTTCATGCTCTCCCCTTCTACTAAATCCACCAATGGCAGCCCCACCTTCTTGGGATGCTCCGCCCCATCCACCCGAGACCCAACCTACCTATTATACAGTTCAAAGTGATGATATTTCGCTGCTTGGCTGAAATGGCAGCAAATTGTTTTTCGAAAAAAGAAATCTAAGGACAACGACCGCCACGGCCGTCGCTCGTGCTCTGTGTCAGAAACTATAAACTTCACTTATAGCTTAAAATTTTCCAAAAGTAAAGGTCAAACGTTTTAATTTTATAGAAAAAAAATGTGATTCACGAGTTAAATACGCGTTGCGTTTAGATACGAGTACCTACTTGTACGTTAACGGATAGGCGAGTAATGTTCTGGAACGAAACGAACATCGATGAAGAATATCTAGGTATACAAAATGAAGAAGAATATGATTTTTTTTTTTTAAAGACTTGAAAGCTGTGGCCTTATAGTCACTTAAGTTGCTTTAGATTTCAACAAAAATACTGGGTAGATTTTGATGTATAAAATTCGCGTATTCTGTGAATCGTATCATTACTGGAGTGAATTGCTTTTTGATAATTATAATAAATGATTAGTGATTTTTACCAAAAAAAGTTTTACGTATACGTATATTGTGTTGGTGATTTTTTATCGGTATTATTACAATACCAAGCACTAACTACGGACGTGTAAAAAGTAATGAAACTAAATATTAGGTAGGAATATGTAGTAATCAAGAAAATTAAAATTTAACAAATTTCAACTGATTTTACAACTTATAACGTCACAGAAATTATCATTTAAACACTATAAAAGAATATTAACAGTATGAAAAGAAAGAACAAAATAAGGAACGCCTAGTACCTATGTGAAATGAAATTTTAAAAGAGCTTCAGAGACGGTACCTCTACGTAATATGCCTCTATCTTGATATAGATATGTACATACGTAACGATACGGGGGGAGCCTATGTTGTTGAAATAACCAACACAATATCTACTTATATTGTGTATGCATTGGTGAGGAATCAAGAAGATTAAGATTAAATATCATTCATTGCACCTACACTATGACGAGTAAACCATGCTTAGGTGAAATTTGGTTGATACATATCTTATATTTCGGTTTATTGCCACAAGAAGTTTTTAATTAGATCTTATGCAATCAGAATAACCTATTTAGTATAGTTAAATTTTATTATATGGAATAAAAAGCGTTGGAGCCCACTACCATGTCTGACCCCATCTCGCTTATTCCAATCTAAATGGGTTCGAATAGTGTGCACACTAAAGGCTTCAAATTTCCTTAACAAAAACTTAGTTATTTTTAATTCTATCACAATATTTTGCAACTCTCTATTTTCAACAAAGAATCAATTAGACCCAGTTTGCAAAAAAAAATACATCTATTAAGAAATAATATCTCATCCATGATGAATTCGCTTTCTTTCTATACGAAAATAGGCGTTCTACTCTCGATTCTTTTGATTTTTATTACGTTCACATAGAATTTATCAGGATTATAAGATGTTTTCATTTAAACAGAAAGTCAGTTAGGTACATATGTTAGTTTTTTGATGAATACTGAACTGTAAACTGCTAGTAGGTAATATGTAATAATTTATAAGCTTTCAATTTCTTCACCATTCACCAGCTTATAATATCATTAGGAAACCATCGAACAAATAAACTTAACTCAATTGTATCCAGATTGCAATTAATACACAACACACTAATGATCTGGTTAAATGCACTGCATATTGACCGAACCATGAGCCTATGGGCTCTAATTGAGATCTATATTGGAAGATATGGAAAGGAGATAGCAATAGGTAAGTTTGATGAAAGAATTAAGATCTGAATTATTAATTAAATATGATGGTCTCTGGGTTTATGCTTTACTATATTTAAGTAAACGCTAATACTGAAATAAACTTTTTTTATGTGAGTTTATAATTTACTGTGTATAAAGTTTAAAAATAAAATAATGATAAAATGATATAATGTCAATTAATCGGTAGACTAAATGATATTTATGTTTATAACAGTATATTAATACTGTACAAAAAAATACAGAAATGCTTATCAAAGTTCTCGAAACTATACTTCAGTGACCGTATTGTAATTTCAATTCACAAACACAACCCTTGGCTGCTCTTGGACGCCATCATTACGTCGATAAAAAAAAATATAAAACATGTTATTGGTCGGTTAGCAGACACGAGAGGTATCTCGACAGGGGATGCTATTATGCTTCAAGTGGACTAATTCTCCCATTGAACCTATACTTGCACCATCCGTCGTGTAAACATCCAGGATGTACGAACAAATAAAGCAGACAACTATGTTCCCACATCAGTCGCTATTTATTATTAGTAAAGTCAATTTAGTTCTCAGATATTGATTTACTACATCGAAATTTATAAATAAGTGTACACTTGAAAGAAAAAGCTTATTGATCATGAACTATCTTTAAAAGTTACATAACTGGTAGTTATTTCTAATAGGTAAAACTATTTCAACAGTTCATAAAACATTATAAAACTCTGTTGTGATAAACCTTTTACAATTAATATAAAATGTTAGTAGATTTATTAGTACATTTTATATTTCTTTTTAAGATATTGCCCAACAGTATATACCTAATATTCGTTATTATACGTTTACAATATACATATTGCGTCTATAAATATATATCCATAAGGGTAGATGGTATTATGATACACGAAATAATTTGTTTGAACTAAATAAATAATCAGGTGTGTCCTTGCCTAACATGAACACTAAATTTAATAATGCCACATCCAAAGTATTGAACGTCCACACTCATTCATGTAGAATTATTATTGTGTTTTCATTGCTCAAATTCGATGAATAGCGCTGCACGCATTTTTTACCCGGCATTGTACGCCATGGGTTCACCACTTCAAGTCAAACGGTGTGGTGATCAAGAAAAATAGTGAGCGGTTGACGGGTTACATTTAAAAAAGGAAATATGCCTGAATCATCATGTTGGAAGATTTAGCAATACAAATGTGATTTGTATTGACAGATTAAGAAACATTAGTAAAAAACGTGAATAGGAACCGTAAGTTTAGTCTTTGAATTTTTTCAATTACGACGACACATTTAAAGGTTTTAAGGATATAACTGTAGGTATCTACTATCTATTTATTTATTTTTTCTTATATTATATTATTGACCGAATAGTATTAGGCGCAGGCACGTAATAGTTATACTCACATAGTACTGACATAGCTTAGGTTATTTATCGCATACGAGTTTGTTCAACTGTAAAGTTATGTTCAACCAGTTACGGATATATTGTAAATCCTTAAATAATTTGCGTTTATCCCTTTTTATTTATATTTATTTCATTGTTTATATCTTTCCTGAGATTAGGTACCTACATAATTTGGTCTTAAAATATTTCTGAGATATCATAAATAACTTGCATGTGGCTCGTACTATACTTTATCTAAAAACTAATTATAATCTGCAAAACGCGATTAACAAACGTAATGTTTATATTATTTAATGTTCTAATGAAAACTCTATTCAAAATGCTATTTATCATAACAATAAACTTTAGACCGCCACTTTATCTGTACTGTAAAAATACTGTCAAAATCGGCGCTCAGCCGTTTAGGAGATTACTCGGTAGAAACAGACAGAGACACAGACAGATATTGAGTTTAAAATTGTTTATTTATTTAAGATATCGTGTATAAATTTATTAAAAAAATTGTTTTAACGATACAAACAGACTTTTCCAAAGTAAATAATGTGTGTGTGTACACGCATCCTGTGTTAGGTGTCAGTTCATATCGTATGTAAAAGAATAAGTACTCAACAGGAGAAGAAATCATCTACGAATTCCAATAAGCATTAGAAATCCAAGCTGAAAAAGGGGTTCTATTGGACACCTTAATGCTGTCAGCGTTTAGTTTAATAAATTCAAGGGAACGTCCGGTACGGTCCCAAAGAGGGTCGCTATTTGAACGACGTGGCTCATCTCGCAACAATGTTGGCGATCAATGAAAGAGGTAGGTATTTTATCATGTAATAGAATATCGATTCGAACACTATTTTAATTAATTAACGGTATTTTGACTACCTATGCATACTTGCGTCAACACATTTGCAAAGGGAAGACAGGATGTAAATGTATAAATAGCTCACGGTTTAAGAGACCTATTTTCAGTACCCGCATAAAACCACTAAGTTCTACATTCATCGTGTGGTATCGTACCGATAATTTAATTTGTTCAATCTGTCCAATGCGGTAATCGAACCTCAAATGCTACCATTTGCGCCACCGATGAATAAATTAATGCCATCAATATTGTGGTACAACCAAGCATCATAACTTAGTTCAGGTATCACTCTACACTACGCGGGCCCATATTAGTTGTCTATTATTATTATTATGTACCTTTTTCCATAAATATACACTTAACATCACTTACATATTTCATAAGAAAGAGTTGATAAAGTTTTGCAACAGTTTGATAAACCACTATTTTTCTATTACTCTACAGAACTGTAACAAAGTGTTCCAATGCAGTTTTCTACACAATCAGTGGATACGACGCAACACGCATGTTGCAAAAAGTTTTTGACGCTAGATGTTTATATATAAATGTAAACTTATTAACTTATGCAAATGATATTCATTTACAACCATAAAAAAGAACCTACTCATAGTGTACTAAAGACACGTACAATTATTTTAATGTTGATTCGATATAAGGTATTACTAGTTAAGTAATATATAACTACTACAATAAATTCATTTATTAGCATACTTACTGTATAAACAATGTTTTCAATATAGTTATTATCTATTGATCTAGTGGTTTTTAGTAGCTCTAGGCAAAATACTCTGAATCCCTTGACTGGATTTACGTGCCAAGTTGGTATATCACTAATTTGATTAAAAAAGTTAAGTTTTGCTACAATTTGCTATGTTATTGTTGCTATTTCTTGCAAATTAAATACTATATTTTATTCGTTTTGAATCGAGTTACCTTATAAGTTAGGTACATTTTATTCTATCTATCTATCAATCAAATGTTTTATATATCATATTCATTTACCATCCTTTAGTTATATTTTTGACGCTCCTGGACCAAAAAAATTAAATCGCTATTACTGACAAATATGATGCCTGTTTTAAAAATAAGCTCACATTAAAGTAATTTTTTATTCTTTTCCACTGCAGAAAATCTAAAATCAAAATGAATCATCTGAATATACTTCCAAATAGTGCATGAAACTGCACATAATTAGAGATATGAAATACTAGCGTGTATTTATAAGCGAGGCTCAAGTTTGGATTATGTTTTGATTATGAATCTCACATGTTTTACAAATTCTACAAGACGTATAAACTAAAAAATGTTATACTTACTGCAGAACTGCTTCGGATGTTATGCCACGACGTTTTTGCATACCAATAAAGTGGGGGCAAGTATTCAGAGCAGGTGGTATTTAATTTGTCTCCCTACGTGGGAGGAGTAAAATCTTCAATAAAGGACGTGAACCACACGTGCCATCGATACGGAAAATTCTGGGTGCTTTTCAGTATGTGGTATATTCTGAACCTTAATAATTGAACTTTAAAGATAAATTTTGAATAGCGTGATTCAAATCTTATGCGCAAAGGGACCCACGTTCCCCCATCGTAAACACAGGCCTGTATTTTGTTGTAGATTATGAATCTACGCTGTGGAGATGGGAGTTTTCAAAGGCATCGTTTTTTAAATATAGGTACCTACCACATATATCAAAGGCGCTCATTTATCTGTATGATAAATAATTTGAAATATATGGATCATAATGTTATTATGGATTTGGATGAATATAGACCTAATTAAGTTAAGTCCTAATTAACTGATAAGATTTTCAATAACGGCCCTAAAATATAGATATTACCCGTATGGTCGTCAGGGGAGTCCATAAGACCCAAAAGATGGGTTATTGACGAAACACATAGACATAATTTCATAAATTACATTGTGAGTTTCATCTGCCTGGAAACATTACCCTAGTTACCAACCTATCTATAAAAATGTACTCAAATTCTCTGTTATGGAATCCTCACAAAAGTTCTATCATTGTATCTAAAAAACGTACATTGACTAATACAGTTTAATCTGTGGCCTGCTAAACGGCCGTAAGCATTTTAAACAGGTCGGCTCTAAACATTAGCTCGTGAAAAACGTGAATTGAAATCCACGTTATTTCTTTAATATGTTCTATAACTCTTTATAGTTAAGATACGATATAGCATTAGGCTTTACATGGAAAGGTATGCCAAACTGCACCCTCAAAGCAAAAAAATACTTTTTATTCGAGCAAAGATGTTGACAATTAGTAATATTTTGTCTGCTGTCGTAGGAATTGTTAAACCGTGGGCGAGTGGTGGGTTTCCCCTCCATCCTCCTATATGTTTTCTTTATAGTTAAAAAGTATATCCTTTATCTAGTACCACGTGCATGTGATGCTAGTATCTTAAGTTACATTGCATAAATTGAACCATTTAGGTAGGTACCCAGTGTAATAAAAAAACATAACATTGTTTATTTTTAATTGAGTCAACTTTTCAATGGTAAAATAATAATCTTTTAGAACGAGATCTCAAAAGTTGCTCTCTTACTGAAGAACAAAACAAAACATTACAAATAACCATACAATAAAAAATAAACGGTATTTTACACTTGATCTTTGGCACCATCTACTGACTAAACAGCAAAATCGAAGCGACTTCGGACGAAAAGAATACAATTTTAATCTCAGGTTGCTATAAACATTATCGTAAACGACCTCAAAATAGCAATGGTATCTTTTTCGAAGGGCGAAAACAATAAAATGAATAAGTTCAACGTAGCCAGCTTTGTAGGGGATCTGCGAAGTGACCTTTGATGACTTCTCATTTATGGTCAGGGAAATATCTATGGGCACTTTAGTTACCTAGATCGTTCTAGCTCACAATTCCGCCATGTTCAAATCGATCTTTTTGTTGTTAGTACGTAAAGGCACAACCACAAAGGTATCGTTGCCTTTGTGATCTGACAACGGCACAAAGGCAAAAAGGCTACAACTAAATGTTCGTTAGATTCTAGGTTATAGTTGGAATGTAGTTATTATCTTACGAGTGCTTTTATAATTGTTAGCTCGGGTGATCACGCGGATTTCTTATTTATATAACAAGTTCCTAGCAAGGTATTTGGGTAGTCTCGTCGGCTTTCTAGTCTAACTAAGATGCGGCTGAACTTCGATATTTTCCGTGAAGCGACTGCCACCTCCACCATCAAATTGGCGATATTGAAGTTCTGTAGTTTGGCTTGTAGTTTCACTTTTGAGGGAGCCAACTACCCGTAAAGATTGCTATAGTATGGCAACCGGAACCGACGGCTCTCCGAGGCACGAACAGACCCGCGCAAATAGCTATATTAATGTACACAAATATTTGCATTGAGCGGGGATCGAAACCGCGCCTTGTGTGTTGCAGTCGCGTTCACTATACTTTGTAAAATGTAGCTTGGGTCCTATGACAGCTGTCAGTGAAATCCCGTACATGAAGTCTTGAATTTTCTATTATTGAATGTAGTAGCTGTCAATGCCATACTTTATGGGCACACCGAGCTAATTAGTGATGGGCGATGAATCATCGTGACCACATACTATGAACTATCCATATTTTGAATAAAGCTTAATTTAAAATTGAAATTAATATAAGAAAAAAATAATTGGAATTTAATCTTATTGCTTAGGTATTTTAATATCATAATAATATTTATATTTCAATATACTTGATCCTAAATAATATTGAGTAAATAAAATCCTACATTCAATCCATCAACGCCCTGAACCTGTTTTTGGATTTTGTAAGAAGACACGCCGCGTTTGGCTCTTGGGCCATGATTTAGGCATAAGATACACGCGCCAACATCTTGTTTGATATGAACTTCCACTGATCCACTCCACTCATTCTCATCAGTACGAGTGCCGACGCCTTGTATGCTACGTATATTCCGTTCTCATTACAATTAAATACATACATACAATTATATTAAACTTAATTATATGTAATATGCATCAATAATAGCTGGTAGTATCGATATTTTCATCGAATTTCGGACATCCCTATGAACCTCATTTTGACATCTGTCATAGGACCCAAGCTATATTTTACAAAGTATAGCGCCACGTATCAGAGGCTGTCTATACTAGAGGTATTCTATACTTAGGAATTTTAAATTGAATTGGTCACTAAAATATTTGTTGGCATCGGCAATATTGATGACAAGTTGATGAATCAGACTCTTGTTGTCTTATGCCGCGTCTACATTTAAGTAACATTTAACAGTCAGAAGTGCGTGTCCCTCACGTAATCAGTTGCGTGATAGCTGAGCTTAAATGAAACCATCGATCGCCTGGTGGCCGTCAGCTCCAGCTCCAGTTAATTAAAGCTGGACGCATCTTTACATGAGGACCTGCATAAAAGACTTCGTCAATTTAAGTAACCAATTGGCCATAAACGTGTTTTACCCGACTACGACAGGGTTACGATTTTGACAGGCTATGAACGTGAGCATATTTATCTGTTCCCTCAACTACGTATTAGAACTGGGCCCATACTTACTATTTAAACGGGTCAATAATTAAAAAAAAATTGGTTGCCTGTAAAGTCGGTATACGGGCGAAAGTTTTACGTGACAACGACTTTGAGTGGTAAAATAATTTTAATGTGAATATTCATTCGTATAGTAGGAAGAAGGATGAAATAATAGTAACAATTTAAAACATTTATTTATACAAAGAATTATATTTAAAACATTAATATGTCTGTCTCTCTCGCTCTTAGGCGGGCTAACCATGCCCGAGTGGAAGGGACGCGTGCCTCTCACTCGCTCTCATTGTGAGCGCATAACGTGAGCGGAGCGTAACGCAGTTTCTTGAAGTGTCACCCGGCAAGCCAATTTATAAGACGTTGTCACGTCAAAAAAATTGCATAAATAACCTTGTAATTTAATAACTTGTTGGTAGTATTGTAGTGTGCTAAATATGGCCTTTATATGCGCAGTATACGTTTTTGGGCCGCCTTTTGATGATAGCACGGAGTGCAACGGTGGTAGACGAGCTCAAATATCGCAAGTGCGGTATCTGCTGTGAATTACGATCCGTGTCGAAATTATAAAAAACGTCTTGATCGCCTGCTCGCTATACGCTATATGATGAGTCTCTGAATTTTATGTGATGCCCTCTAGCGTTCAAAAAATATTGTGTTAGAAATAAATTACAGTTAAATATGCCCTGTTTGGTAGGAAATCAAAGGGTTTAATAAGCACATTTCAAATAAAAATTATTAGCCAAAATAATACATAAAAAAGAATTTTATAAACTATAACCCGACTAATCACGCTCTAAAAAGTATTAAACTATTAATAATATAATTATTGTTCTTTTATTGTGATGTACAAATTATTAGCAGTAAATTAAAAAGTTTTTAGTTAAGATATCAATATTGTGAATATTTTTATAACCCATTGTGGAACTCAACATGCAATAAGTTGAAATAATGATATATACTTGTTTTCTTACCGGGTTGCCATACACGGTCGTTACGGGTAGTTGGAGCCCTCAAAAGTTCAACCAGTTTAACTTGGAACTTAGATATCGCCATTGGTCATTAGACCATTGGTTGTGGCGGTCAGATGGCAGTCGCTTCACGGAAAATATCGAAGTTCAGCCGCATCACAGTTAGACTGGAAAGCCGACCCCAACTGAGTTGGGAAAAGGTTCAGACAATGATGATGATCCAATTCTTACTTTACTGTTTACTTACTGTTACGATTTGTATTTTCAATCTGTTGATTACCTAATTTCCCAAGATACATTTCATAGATTGGCAACAGCGGTATGGCCCTAACAATCGGAAAGCGATCACAAAGCTGTTGCACTCCGGGAAGCAGGCAGTCGCACGCGACTGACGCGTGCCACGATTTAACTAAAAACTTTCGTCCCTCATTTTAAATAAGTATAGGAGACAGTAATCGTTCTTGTTTTAATGTGAACAACACCTGTTTTTTGTATTCGAATATAAAAGCAATCTGAATTAATCCAATACGTGTTTTTAGGGTACTAGATGTTCACGTAATAACTTTATGATTTTCTCCTTGACACACGAAGTTCCTGTGAGTAAATTGTTTTCCAGCAGCGGCCAGCCTAATGATAACTTTATTTACCTGCCCCTTCAGCCTCATTAGCATTTTGGAGTCACACATCACAAAACCGAGCAATTCAACGTTTCAGTGGCACTAGTTAGTCTTCTCTCATAGTATTACAGCGTTTATGAAATATCAACAGTGGAGTTGAAACGTTTGAAAAAAGACGAACAAACCAGTGGCGGCACGAGTCCTTTTTGTGACGTACGTCTTATACTTTACGTGGTGCCAAGCAGGGCCAGTTATCAAATAAAAGAAGAATTATCATCTACTATATTTGTTTTAATTTGACAAATATAGGTGGATTGTTAAAAAAAGAAATATAAAAAAACAAATACTATATTATTTTACAGACACATTGCACAAAAGCTGTATCAGTAAATCCGACTTTTGTTCTGGCTTCCAACTGTGATCCTTTTTAATTTCGTCGCGTTCTATCGGTGTCCGACCTCATGCTGTGGTCCACCCTACCGTATAACTAGCTGAAGATTATCAAAAGGGAACAGTGTAGAGAATCTTTACTGTTTATAGATATATAAAAGGGTCAACCTAATGAATTTGGGTAAATAAATTGTATGAATAAAGATAACAGGACAGTGAGATGTTGCAAACGTCCATAGGCCAACGAAACTGCTTGTTTACCACCTAGGTGGTATATAAAAAAGAAAGCAACATACCAGAATTAAAAACAAATAGGTACTCAAATGTCAGGATAACAAACGAACAGTGCAAGTTAAATTAAAACTTTTAGTTAGTTTAAAAACTAAAACATATATATAAAAACAATATAAAACTAAAACATATAAATACATAAAATCACGCCCGTTTTCCATAGGAGTAGGCAGAGATCACGGATTTCCATTTGCTACGATCCCACTCATTACCTTCTTCAATCATGCTCGTCGGTTTAGGGTACCCTGACCTGCCCCGTTTCTAAAACTTCCCCGATTTAGACGTAATTTTATTATTTTGGGGCATGCATACATATTTGAAATGCTTAAGGCATTTTTCGACGATCAATACCCTTCTAACGATACCTCATTCGTCCAGTTTTAATAAGTGCCTAATTGAGGAGCTATGAATGAACAGGTGAAGAAGCCTTTTAAAAACATAACCCTGCTTTGGCTTTGCCATAGTCACCTAAAAAGTGCCTGCTATCATACATGTAGTGTGTGTGATAATATACAGGCACTTTTCACGCTGTTATTGAAAACATAGGTTCCGGCAATTCGAAAAATATGATGCAAAAAGTCAAATTGTACGTGTAACTATACTGTGTGATTGGCTGAATTCGTTTCTGTGAATAAATGTGAACCTCACACATGAATGCTCAAATTAATTACCGATAGGTATGTTAAACTTTGCTGAAATATTTGTACTTTTGCATTTTTATTTTACAAATTGAATTCGCACGTTCATTTAACACAATAATTTAGGTTTTTGTTTAATGATATCGTTTAGAAATTAGGGTTCGGCTAAAAAGTGGTTTCATTTCAATTCCACATTATCATTTAAATAATCAATCTGTCGATTAAATAGTAATGTGTCCTAAAACAGCTCCTAATTTTATCTAATGGTGAACTCACATCTGTCCCGTCAATGTGATTATTTCTTCAAATTTTTGGCCTCATTGGAGCTTCAAGATTGGCGTAGCGTGTTGAGTAAGTTGCTTGATTAATTATTATTTAAAAATATACTTATTTTAAACTTATCTTTAGCACATTTCTATTGATCAACCTATAGTTGTGATCATGTTATCAAAGTCAAATTATAACAATATATTGATCAAATCGGCGGCATGTTGCTCATATTGGAACCCTATTGATGTCGTGTTGAACTACAAAATGACCCTTCCGAACATTAGTGAGGGGTAAAGATATCGCACGATGATTAAATGTTTCCGATCCAACTGATTTAAAAAATGAGTTAAAAGTCTTTCTGAAATTTGTCAACATCTCCATTCTCGTATCGCTATCGGGACAGCAAGCTATGATTGAATTGAGGTATGTCGCTCGAACAAACAGTACTGGTTTTAGATCTTGTCTTACCAGAAACTTTCTTATTTTTTTATATTTAATGTATCTTCTTAGTTTTATTTGTTGTATCTAGTCCTAACACAAGTTTCTATTTTTTACTACCCGAGATAATTATGTATTATGTACCGATTAATATGATAGACAAACGGTTTTGAGGGTTCTTAGACATAAAAAATATCAAAGGAAAGAAATTCTTTGCTCATTGCGGTACTATAAAATATAGTGCAGATGCGAATACTATGAACATTCTTTTTTATTAAAATCTACAGCATGTACACACTCAATGCCAACTAGGGAGCCGGACGGAACGCCTGCTGAGCTCCTTATCAAATTGACCAGTTGGTATGATTGACAACTGACATCATCAAGAGGTCACTGCTATTGTGTGTTCGCAAACATAATAAAAAGGTGAGCATTATCAGGAGGGGCGTGAAATACTCGTAATTAGTAATCGCGTATTATGTGATGATCGTGTTTCTAATGATCAAACAAATCGAATGTGTAAATTTAAATAGGATGAACACACGATGTTGATTAATTTAAATTGATTCCATCGATAAAATGTTATCGAATCATGTGACCGGATCAAGCATTTTTAATGTCATGAATGTCCAAGTTTCAAAGAATCATCCTAGTATTAATTTTATATTACATACATGCACTCAACAGCTCAACACTCAACAACTCATACATGATTTAGTTTTGAAGCTTAAATCTTGTATACGATTCGAATTTTCTAGTTGTGTAGCATAGTTAAATTAGGTTTAGAAACATATTGGTTTAAACATAAAGACAAGACTGCATTCTCGAGAATAACTGATGAGACGAAGAAACAGATTCAACACCAGCATCTATTCTGAGAGAATACTGAGAATAATGAATACTTTTTATACGTAGACGTAAAACATTTTAATCTTGATTATAATTTAATTTGTACCTAAGGATAAAAAGAAGTTTCAAATAAAATATAAATATAAGTTATGTTATTAGTCCTTCAGTACTCTTGAGTGTAATATCATGAAGAGCTGGCTGCCATTCAGCCATTAATTCGTGTTACGTGGCTCTAAAGTAATGTAAGTGCCTACTCAAGGCGCGCCGGTTGCTCCAGCAACCGGGAGGTGATCGAACGGGGGGCCACCACCCGCTACTAGCACCCATATTTACGGGGCTCCTAAACATGAAGCACATTCTTATACTTTAACTGACAACCCGCCCGATCTCTGCATAGTTTTAACTTGTTTTTGCGTTGCGGATATTTCTTTGTAGCGAAGGCAACCACTACAAGGTACAGTAGAACTCAAAAGTGCAGTAGCAATCCTACGCAACTATAGCGTCAACATTCTAACGCTACTTGTGACCTTTTTCTTTTAAGACAAGCCAGCGTCGCCTCGTATTGCATGTAACATTACACACACATATAAGCGCGCCGGCCGCACGCTAAACCATTTTGAGCCTTGATGTGCTAATGCACTTATGAGCTCTGACTGTACATGTAAAAGCTATGTACTTACAATATAAAGTTTGCAGAATCAAGTTTCTGTCCGAACCTCAGAGACGTGTTTATTATAATAATAATAAATGAATAATTCATTTATTATTATTCAGAGAAATTATCATGATATGATAACACAAATTGTTTGCCGAATTTACTTACATTACATATATATTATACATAGGTACACGGCTACAAATACTGCCGTTTTTGTAGCCATACCCGATATTATTCGAACTCCACTGGCTGGAATATCTCGAAAACAAACAACAATACGCTTGTATGTACGTATTATATACCTACTATTATTGCGTTTCTGTAATATTGTCTCTATTGTAGGTATCTCAGAAAAAATTGAATTACATTGCTCATTACTGATTGTCCTGCAATGTCATAAGATGTATTTATTTTTTTTTACTTTGTTTTTGTAACATGGAAATAATAGTTAGGTAGTTATATTAACGACACTACGAAAATATTTTCTTACTTAAGATTTGACTTCATATCGCCTGATGGTAAGCTGAAGGCAAAGGTACAGTACTACAATCTCAATTTATTCCTAATCTTTAGACACAACCACGTTACAATTATAATAGTGTAGATTAGAGATAAAGAACACAAACTATAACAGGCCGTAGGTACTTAACATGTTTTGAAAGAGAGTCATATATAATCAAGTCTCTTTTTAATATATAAGTACAGTCAGCCTCATAAATCGCTTGTACATTGAAATGTACAGAATAACTTGACATCCCGAACTGCCATAAGTCAGTGTTGCAACATGATACAAAAATAAGCTTAACATTATTAACGTTCATAAAACGATGATAGAAATATTTCATTTATCACTAGATATCTTATAAATCATAAGTCGCTGATAGTAATTTGTTACAAAATTAGATTAACAAGTTATTATTTGCAATGTTCTTACGTGTTAATCTACTTCAGGGGATGGAATGTTACACGAAATTGTATTCTAACTCAAATAGGTCCAAATCCTATCAGGTTGTTTAACTGAGTTTAAGTGATAAGTGTCCCATACACAAAGCTCGTATTTGCGGTAAAAAGTGAAAAATGAAACCTGTTATAATAGGACGAGAATATAACAAAAATTAAAGGAAAAATAATTTACGGGCGATCTGAGGTCGGGAAGTGGGTGGAGGTGCGTTTTAAAGGGTACAAAACGGTGTATCTCGATTTCCGGCTCAGCTACAAGTCCTATGGAAAAAAGGTAAGTCACAAAGTTGTAGGTAATAAAGAGACCTACAACTTTTGTAATTACACTTTTTCACATAACCTCATTTATGTGCAAAATTCAAATAATCAAGATTTTGGTTTTTTATTTTTATCTATCGTAAAAATAATTATTTTTTCTCGAAATTTGGTGAAAACTTACCTTTTTATGTTCTAAAGACACTGTAATTTTTTTGGTTTGAAATATTTCATCAAAAAAACACCCTAATTTTTAATCGAAAATTCTCACGTCAAAATATCAGCTTTTTAATTAAAGTCGGGAAGGATTTAGTTCGTTGAAATCTTTTCTTCCTGATAATGTGAAAAAATATATACATCACTACGGTAAATGTTCTCAGAAAATAAAAAGAAAAGAAAAAAATCGAAACCCAAATTTCAAAATAAGTTACATATCTGAATTGCCTAGGGATAATTTTAGCCCATCAATAGGTATTTCATAAAGAAGTGGTGAAGGGGCTCCGCGGGTACATTTTCTGAGAACATTTACCGTAGTGATGTATATATTTTTTATATTATCAGAAAAAAGAGATTTCAACGAACAAAATCCTCTCCGACTTTAATTACAAAACTGATATTTTGACGTGAGAATTTTCGATTGCAAATTAGGGTGTTTTTTTTTTATTTTATGTCAAGATAAGTTGAAAAAATAAATGTTTCAAACCAAAAAAATTACAGTGTCTTTAGGACATAAAAAGGAAAGTTTTCACCAAATTTCGTGAAAAAAGAATTATTTTTACGAAAGATAAAAATAAAAACCATAATCTTGATTATTTCAATTTTTCACATAAATTTTGAGGTTATGTGAAAATAGTTATTTGTGCAACAAGTGAGCAAAACTGTTTTTTGCTGCGAGTGCTGATTTTGAATCCTGAGCAAGCGAGGAAAGTTCGTCGCGAGACAATTTTTTTAAATGTATGGCTGGCACTGTTTATTGAAAAAAAAAAAATATTACTTTGTCTAACGCAGTGGGCAAAATCGCATTTTGCACACTGTTTTTACGCAGCAAAACCTACTTGTTTGAGCTGCTGTAGTGAAATTGTAATTACAAAAGTTGTAGGTCTCTTTATTACCTACAACTTGGCGATTTAACTTTTTCCATAGGACTTGTAGTTTAGCCGGAAATCGAGATATACAGTTTTTTAACCCTTAAACCCATCCACTTCCCGACCTCAGATTGCCCGTAAATTATTTTTCCTTTGATTTTTGTTATATTCTTGTCCTTTAATTTTTGTTATATTTTCGTCCTATTATAACAGGTTTCATCCTACTATGATTTTTTTTTGGTTTCAAAAATGAACGACCCTAGTTTTCCACTGAAGAGCCCAGATCTTAACCCATCGAAAATTTATTGGCCCTCATGGTGAAAGCATGGGAGCCTGATACGCCACGAAACAGATCTGCACTGATCAATCACGCAGTCAATACCTGGGAAAGATTTAGAGGGCAAGATATTTGCTAAAATATGGTATCTTCCATGGGCGAAATGTTGCAGGCTGTTATAGATGTTAATGGGGGCCACATTCATTTTTAATATCAATTTAATTAGCTTAATAACGGAATGATTTAGTCATTTATTAATTCATTTCATTTATTAATTAATTTAATTTCAAAAATAATTATTTGATTTTTAACTTTCATGATAATTTATTGAGTAAATAATTTATTGTCACAATAATTTATTAATTAATTTTTTACTGTATCTCGAATTATTCACTTTACCTACATATATTTTTGTATTAATTATTCTAGCTTGCCTCTCATTTGGTAACTTCCATAAAAATTAATTAATACATAGGTATTATACAATTTTACTAACAATTGATTTATTTTAAATAAATATTAAGTATACTTGAGTTTCATTACCAATTTCGATATACAAATTCATGTAACATTATCGCCTAAAGTAGGTTCACACGTAAAACAATCCAAATAATAACTTGTTAATCTAATTTTGAAATGAATGACTATCAGCGATTTATGGCATGTATAAGATTTCACACGCAAGAACATTGCAAATAATAGTTTGTTAATCAAATTTTGGAATGAATGACTATCAGCGATTTATGGTATATAAGATGTTTAGTGACAGGTGAAAGAGTCCCATCATTGTTATATGGGCGTTAAAAATGTTAAATTACTTTTGATATCTTGTTACGACACCGACTTATGGTAGTTAGAATGTCAAGAAGTTTTGTCAATTTGAACACGTATAGCAACTTTTGGAGCTGACTGTACCTAAGTCTCTTTTATTCCTTCCATGTAGCAGTTTGAAAGTGATATTTGGTTCTATTAAAATCTGAGCTACAGAATTGGCACGAAATTATGATCAAAGGGTACTTTGCTTTTGAGTTAGAAGTGGAAAATAGACGTGAAATAACCTTTACAATTTATGACGACGAGAATACGGCACGCGACGCTCGCCTGTAAATGTTCAAACCAATTTCGCATTTTGTTACACTCCGTAGCCTTACGTGAATCTAATGTTACGGATACTGAGAAACCTTCGCGAGCTAGTGGTCGTTATCAGGTATACTGTATAAAATATATGTTCAGGCTACATCAAAAGAAGACTAGGATTGGCTTTTAACTTCTTTGGAAGATACTTGCCTACAACTTGGTCTATCCTGAAATAGAGACAAGCGAGGGTAATGATAGTAGCCTGGTACGAGGTAGTACAATGCTACATCTATCTGTCTCTCAGTTGTACTATCTCAAATGCATGAGGATGAGATTAGGAGTAATGTACCATCACTATATCAACAGTGGAGCGATTGAGAGGTATTTGGAGTGACAGGAGAATAACCAAGAACACAAAGGTCTGCTTAATGAAGTGCTTGGTGTTCTCGATTTTGTTTTATACGGAGCCGAAACCTGGATCCCTAAACTACAGGATCACCGGCAAATAAATTCCTTGGATAGAGGCCGTCGTTTAAAAAACGGCCTACGGCACCAAGGGTTTCATCCACGAGGAGCTCCATATAAAGCATAGATTTATAGTGGATTGTGCAGTTACCAGTTCTGAAGTTCATGGAAAAATGTACAGAAACGAGGGCTCAATTGAGATACAAGGTGATACAAGGTTGTGTTAAGGGGACAAGATCACGTAATCGATTCTTAACCTGTTGTATGAATCTCTTTACAACTGCTACAAAGACTTACTTTGTAGCACTTTTAAAGAGATTAATGCGAGATAAAAAAAATATCGAGGCTACCTGCAAGGCTGCTTAAAATGATCAAAAGATTTTTCAGCTTAGCGTAATTCAATGTATACACACAATGATTAATTGGAAGAGTTTATCGGTCAAGTACAAATAAACATTGGGTCCGTCCCAAGTGCGAACAATATTTCCCATATAGTATGCTTTTGTGATATTCAGCAGTACAAATATTAGTCAGTATCAGTCATAGATTACTTATTACATATTATTGGTTACAGAAATGACAGTTATTTTTGTAAAATCTTTTGTATCGTAGGTACCTACCTACCCTTTTGAAGATGTTCATTTCCCGCACCTTGGCACTGTACCAAATTAAATAAAAAAAATATTTCTTACGCATATATTGCTTATTTATGCGTATGTAGTTATAAAATATCCAATTTCATCTACCGAAAAGTGAATTTGCTGCCTGATGAGAATGAGGAAGAACATCCCTTTAAATAGTAAAATCTTTAGTGCAATTTCTGTACCAATGCTACCTAGGTATGAAAATGCCCGTTCTATCAGCTACGTAATCTCTACAGGTAAATAGGGCGCGCGAGGGGTTCTGTGCGCACGCCCTCGGCACGCGTGGGAACTCGCCCCGCGCATAGATATCATCTATATTGGCACTTGTTTCATTGTGATAAAACGATGCGATCTACAAACGCTTTCATTGGGGTTAATCAATTGAAAAGTTGAATATTAACACATTTTGGCAGCTGAAGTATGTATGTATATTTGGTACTTTTACATCAAATGAAATGTCGATCAGATTAGTGTGCTGTTTCCGTTATGAATTGTGGCATTTGATGCAGGAATCGATGTTCATACACAAGAATTATACTTCGAGAGAAATTAACATAAAAGGTGAAAAATATCTCCTGAAGACACTGACACAAAGTTATATTAAAAGGTAAAAAAACTGAGCAATAATAAATTTAAATTAAAAAATGTATATGTAACAATTTTTAATTGTTCTCCTTGTCAAGCCCTTTCATTTGATACCCATATTGAGAGCTTTGCAGCCATCTTAGATTTAACTAGCTAAGCCCTCTTATTTTACATCCATATTGAGAGACTTGTGCAAAAATATTTAGTCCCCTATCTTGTGGCGGCGGATCTTGGATCGAGTTGCTTAGTTGTCGCTCTTTGACTACTTCGCTTATGAACCACTTCGCTACTACTTAAATCTTATTTGGTCTACTTCGCCTTATGCCTACACATGCATAAATATTCAATGTATGCAAACTACATAATGAATCAATATATCCACTTTAATTTTGAATATCACAGGTATTTTTTATCGCATAGGTGGCAGACAAGCACACGGCCCACTGTTGGAATGTGGCCGCCGTGGCCTATGGACGTTCGCAACACCAGGGCCGCTACAACCGTGCTGCCTACCATCACCCTGAATACTATCGTCTGTGTTCAGAATGTCCAGTTCCCAAAATATCTACTGAGTGCCAAACGTCCATATCCCGGAATGTACAAGTCCCAAAATAAGCAAGTCCTGGATTGTCCAACCCCTAAAATTGAACAAATTCCGAAATGTCCAACTTCCAAGATATTCAAATCCCGGGAAAGTATCCATCAATTTAATTTAAGGCCAATTTTTAGACCAGTCACCAGTAATATTTATTTTAATAAATAAACGAGGGCAGTTACTTTGGCAACGTTTGTGAAAATTCGCCGGTTAGAAACATTTTTCCGTGTTCGTCATTTTATTCGACTAAAAGATAAATTGACTGCTTATTTATTTACTTGGTTTGGTTCACCACAATAATATTAGATCGATACATATGGAACTACTTTGTTTGAAGAAATTGGAGGAAAACCAATTTTCAGTAATAACAGTTTTGCATTTTTTAGGTATAGTATGACCAATTCAAATTTTATGATTTTTTTTTGTGTTTGAATGAGACAACATTATTAAGCAAATAGCAACTTTTATTACATTTTTTACAGGGACAGCGGTAAAAAAGTATTACGAAAATCATCAAAATGGATAGCATTCAGGAAGTACTGTTTTTGAAGATCGAATTTAATTTATAAAGTGGCCAATAAAAACAAAATTCAATACACCGTTCATAATGACCTTTTGTTTGTACAAAATATAAATAATGGAAATAGCTATTAAATTGCAGGAATAACGAACTCATGATCCTGTAACAAAATTTCAGCTATTTCATATGTAAAGACCTATTAAAATAATATAAAATACATGTATATACGAGTATATCTACATGCAAGTCTGTCAATCAGCGGGTGTATAACATACAAGGTTCTAGTGCAGTCTATTCCTCCTGTTTTGAAAGCAACCAATCTTTGTAAAGTAAGGTGCTATTAGCAGTTTGAAATGCAATAAAAAAAAAACTATTGCAATAAATTCTAATATAATTCTATTATTTATTATTTTATTAATAATAAAAATAGACATAGAAAGTAAATTTGAAGCGAGGGTAACTGTAGCACCGTAACTTTCTTTACGTTAAATTAAATCTGTGTATCAGAGCTATATCAAGGTGAGGGCGACGCGTTTTAAACTCAAAACATATAAACGCAAAAGTGGTAAAGTAAACATAACTGCAGTTAACGAACACTATTGACATAACACAGGCCCAGTAGTGTAATTCGTGTTCGTGTAAAACTCTGCGCCTGGCTTAGGTACCTATATCAAAGTTACGATAGAGTTTTGTTTAATGTATCTATTAATTTCACTTTAAATATTTTAATTATTTTCAACCGCTCTACGTAAACTAAGCATTTAAAAGTGAAATTCAACTGGAAGCTATTATTAGGTTTCGAGGAGCATAGAGTCCCAAAGCTACGTTCTAATATGTTAATGAGATGAAAAAATATGTGCCGATACCTAAAAAGAAAATCAAAAGCGTAGGTTATTGAAACATTTCGCATTGCTAATAAAATATATACATAAAACGCGTTACGAGCGCATTCTAGCGACCAAAGCTGTAAAACAATAGAACTACTTGAAACTAGGTGAGCTTCACATTTTTCCCAGAAATGAGAGTATTTGTGTATCATTCTGTAGCGCGAGTGTTTACGACAAGTTTTAGAGGATGAACACACAACTAAACTTAACGCGCGCTTCTTTCTGGGCTGGCAGGTAGGATACAACTGGTCTAAGATTGTTTGTAACTTTGCGAGACTTATTCAAAGGCACAGTGCTTACACAATTTATAATATTTCAAAAGATCTACAAACGGAAATAATTGTGTTTAGTAAACTTAATGACTCGTTTGCACCATTTGTTTACACTATTTTTCTAATCATGTTTACTCGTACTACTAAAATTTATTAGGTTGAATGCACTGACCATGGAGCCGCTGAGCTATGCTGAATATTTAACCTACTGATTGTTTTAAAATTTCATTAAATTTGTTTTAATACATACTTTCTTTAAAAAAAACGCTCAACACTACGCCAACATCGTCGTGAAATAAACCTGTAGTGTGCTGTTCAGTAATTGTCATCAGTGTGGAAAAAAACATGTGATCAAAACAGTGTAATAGTGTCGTTATCTGCGGGCCATACCGAATCTGAACGAGTATTTACATAGGGTTGATATACACGGTAAACTCTACCTGTTTGTACAGGTGCTCTTATCAATCTGATTGTTTCGACTGAAGGAAATATTAATTTTACAACAGAACTGGAATTAGCAATCGATTGCAAGTTTTGGACTCAAGATATAACTAGCAATTCTGTGAACAGTAGACCTCGCAAGAATGGATAATTTAACATTTGTCCAAGAGTATGTACAAAGTATAGGTAGCATTTACTTATCGGTTTTTACTAAACTTAGAACGTCTATGTGGAATTATATTATTGATGTTTGGGCCCAGAATCACCGAGGTCCATCCATAAATAGCTGTTCAATCAAAGGACACACATACTTGTGCAAAGTTTCGTGAAATTGGTTAGGAAAATGCGCCCTCTATACCAAAATGACACACCCACAGACATAGTAGACACGAGCAAAAGTAAAATCGGCCACCTTGTCGTAACGGGGACTTTCGCTAGCTTTGCTAGCTAGTTATACGTATGGTTAGTGGCGCTTTCTGGAGACTTTGGCGCAGGCTTAATCTCCGGGGTTGTATAAAAGCTGTAAGCTAATAGTAGAAGAAAATGACTGTATCAATCATGCAACAGTTAAAATTTGGGTTTTTACTATTGTAGCAAACAAAGTCACGGTTCACCTAATGGAAGACGGTACCCGAGACCAAGCAACAGAAGAGGGAAAAATAAACGATAGAGAGAAGAGAAAGGTAACTTCCGGTTAGACTCTATAGAAATACGTCTTACATTTCCACGTCTCACAATCTATGCCACGCTTTGTAAAATATATGTAGTAAATTGTATGTATGTATATACTTATAATATATATACCTTACACCACACCAATGAAATACTACACCTTACTTTACCTTATCTATATATATATATATATATATATATATATATATATATATATATATATATATATATATATATATATATATATATATATATATAGATAAGGTAAAGTAAGGTACGTTCCTGTGTTATCTATATATATATATATATATATATATATATATATTCATATAGATAAGGTAAAGTAAGGTACGTTCCTGTGTTAGTTTTTATCCCCGGACATAAATACGACGGGATGTTGTAAGTTTCAAGTGTCTCTGTGTTTGTGTGTGTGTGTCATCGTAACTCTCGAACGGATGAACTGATTTCGATAATTAGTGCTCTTAGCTATGTTTCATGAAAATCAGTCCAAGATGACCGCCGCGGACCGCCACGAAATTGCGTACTACACATTTTTTGCACAAGACACTTAATTCAATATGGATGTCAAATGAAAGAGCTTGACTAGTGGAATACGATACACCATCATCATCATCATTCCCTGAACCTTTTTCCCAATGGAATACGATACACCATACTTTGTAAAATGTAGCTTGGGTCCTATGACAGCTGTCATTGAAATCCCGCACATGAAGTCTTGAGAATTTTCTAATAATGAATGTAGTAGCTGTCAATGTCATGCTTTATGGGCATGCCGAGCTAATTAGTGATGGGCGATGAATCATCGTGACCACATACTATAAACTATCCATATTTTGAATAAAGCCGCGGTAGCCTAGTGGTATGGGTAATGGACTGCTGAGACGAGGTCTCGAGTTCGATCCCAGGTTTCTATGGCACACACCAATGACTTTTCGATGCTTTTCGAAGTTATGTGTGTATTTATCGCAGGTTTATAAGTGCCTCGGAGAGCACGTTAAGCCGTCGGTCCCGGTTGCCATACAAACATCTATGGCAATCGTTACGGGTAGTTGGAGCCCTCAAAAGTCCAACCAGCCTTACTTGGAACTTCGATATCGCCATTGGTCATTAGACTATTGGTTGTGGAGGTCAGATGGCAGTCGCTTCACGGAAAATATCGAAGTTCAGCCGCATCACAGTTAGACTGGAAAGCCGACCCCAACTGAGTTGGGAAAAAGGTTCAGGGAATGATGATTTTGAATAAAGCTTAATTTAAAATTGAAATTAATGTAAGAAAAAAATAATAATAATTTAATCTTATTGCTTAGGTATTTTAATATCATAATAATATTTATATTTCAATATACTTAATCCTAAATAATATTGCGTAAATAAAATCCTACATTCAATCCCTCAACGCCCTGAACCTGTTTTTGGATTTGGTAAGAAGACACACCGCGTTTGGCTCTTGGGCCATGATAAAGGCATAAGATACACGCGCCAACATCTTGTTTTATATGAACTTCCACTGATCCACTCCACTCATTCTCATCAGTACGAGTGCCGACGCTTTGTATGCTTGTGTATATTCCGTTCTCATTACAATTAAATACATACATACAATTTAATTAAACCTAATTATATGTAAGATGCATCAATAATAGCTGGTAGTATCGATATTTTCATCGAATTTCGGACATCGCTATGAACCTCATTTTGACATCTGTCATAGGACCCAAGCTATATTTTACAAAGTATATGACAAATTCCAAATCCAAGATGGCCGCCACCACCAAATAGCCAATAACGAAAAAAAGGACTTCCAATTAAAAACTATAAAATAAAAATGCAAGCGTAGTCGTGTCGGGAGACCTAGACTTCTATCGAACGCATGTGGTCGTGCTTCATCAGTTAGAGGTCCCCCGACACGATAACGCATGAATCATTTATCTTTTACTTTTGGAAGGATTTAAGTCTGGGGTTTTTAACTTTTTAATTTTTTTTATTATTAGTTATAGGAATACCTTCTGGCATAAGAAGTGCCTGAATGACGTAAGATTTCCATGTCATCGAATCATTGTGTCAAATGTAATCTTAAGTCTAGATAGTACTTCTTATTAACTTGGGTACTAACCTTTATTTTCTGAAGGTAACACAAAGGAATGGCAACCAATACTCACAAACATTATATTCACCAATTTATATATGTTGTAGGTTTCAAACTGCTACTTTATACAGTTTAATACAAAGTCACCCTATATCATAAAATGTTGGATGCGCAGCGCCGCGTGTCGCCAGCGGCGGCGACGTAGCCTTGCCGTGTGTGCACGCGTCCTTAAGCCCTCGCAAACGCCGCCCGCCACTAAACGTCAAACGGCGCGATTGATAAGTTGGCTGGTGTACACCCGCCCTTGTTTGCCCGCGTTTTATTGCCCGTGGGATGTTATTCATTGTTGTTCACAATAAATACTGTGTCAATTGATGGCCGATGGGAAAATATGTCCACTGTGATTTTAGTCTTTGATAAACACTGACTAGTTGAAGTTTCATGTCAGTAATACCGAAATCTTGTAAACAATGATTGGCGAAATATTCATCTCCACCCTGTTGATGAGAACTAGACCACATAAAACTATTCATGTAACCAATTCAGTAGGTAATGCACTTTTATTTTTATTTTTAGAATCTCTTTGAGAGGATTAAACCATGAATTGGGAGAAATTTTGTTCAAACATATTTAAATGTACTTATGGTAATTAGATCCATCTACAAGCAAAAAAAAAAACTTTCTACGATTCTATTTACAATTGTCAGCAGTATGGCTTCTTCTACTAGTATTCTCGTTAACGCCGCGCGCCGCTCGTCAAGTATTTTTAAATAAGCAGGGTCCATTTCAGCAACCTTAATTAATTCGGTGTCTTACTTGTTTTTTTGATGTTGAGATCAACATTCACAATCTGATAGTAAAATGAAATTTGCTATCATAACAACATCGGTAAGGCATTTTCGGCGAACTTGCGAATTAAATACTGCGTTAGAGATGTCTGTAGAAAATTATCCGCGGGATACCGTTATCATGGTAACTCCTGCTGACACGTCGCAGCATCTCAAAAATAGACTTATTTCATGCGTATAAAGTGGTTTTTAGAATGGCGAATGCTTTTAATAAAATTATTTATAATCGAGGCGTAAAATTGTGAATTAAGGTGGAAAATGCCGTGATATCATTGGTAAATTTCAATAAAGTTGGTTGGTATTTATTTGCTTTTCTGTATGTAATGTGGTATACAGTAGTATAGTACAGTGATCATTCGGAATCATTCAAGGAGTGAAGCGCAGGGAAACGTAGTCCACACTCTTCACTTTACGGAGCTCTTTTTGTATCGAAAACACACGGGGTTCAACACACTGAAACCGCAATTACGCGCGGTGCGCTAGATACGAGCGAGCAAACTGCATATATGGCGCTGAAATCTTCCATAACGCGGGTTATTTTACTGCTGCGATCTGAAAAAATATCAGATGTCCCTCACGGCATATCATTATACAGATATGTATATCTAGATTAATAATAAAATTATAATAGTTAAAAGGTAATATAATGAGAAAATGTTTTAAATCGACATAACCAGAGAACATACCTACCCAAAAAATATTTGATGATTCTTCACAAAATAGTAAGTATACCTTTATTATTAGTTTTCGATATTTACCTTCGATATTAATCTAAAATTTTCTGTTATGTTTTACTTAACAAAGAAAATTTTTGATAACTCAAACAACTATCCAAAGATGTGTTAGGTACAGTTATCGATAGACTAATACTTGTGTTTCTAACGAAGTTGTTAGTGATTACTTTACAAAGTCGTTTTCACTTATCATAATTTCTTCCAACCACTAAATTGGATGAACTGATATTTTTTAACTAATTACAGTGGTATCAATACATGAAAATGGACAAAATGTTGCGTTGGTGGCATAAAATAAACTTTACATAACATAACATATAGAACATATTGTTATTTTACTAATATATAATATATAACATATTGTTACTTTACTACTCATATTAAGTCATAAACGTTAAACTAAAGTATAATGACATCATTATTTGCTTTGCAGCAATGCAATATATTAATTCCAACAGGGGTGGTGGCCTCCACAAATTAAATAGAAACTCTTTAATGGCTTAACATTGTCACCTAGTGTATGAATTATTTATTACAGTATTATGCGGATGGTGGGAATACCGACTGCAAAACCCACAGGGAAAGTAATGATTTTGTCATCCTCGTGCTTACTAATCCTTCTTCAATTTAAATAAAGGCTTGGTGTGACTCAGCCGGGGGTTAGTGATAAGAATAGTTATGTTGATTGTAGAATATAGAATCTGAATGGAGAGCGAGCTTTGAAAAATTGCAACACCCGTGGAGTACTAATGCTTTTCTCTGAAATGCCGTTATGCATCACTCACTTTTAAACTTTCGCGTTGCATTATATATGGTTAGTGAATACCATAATTTACCTACTATTGATTCCATTTGATTTAGGGCAGCTTGCGACCACGGCTAGTGCAACCTAACCAAAACGTCAAGCAAATCAAAAGGTAATTTATTGTATTTACCATATGATCGCGTTAATACACGGGTTTCACTAACATTTTGTCCATTTCACGTTTTGATACCACTATAATTAGTTAAAAATATCGTTATCGTCCTATCTAAGGGTTAGCAGTGTTTTATTGTGTTTTATAGTTCAGAAGGTACCTACACTACACACTAACCTTTACCTACTAAACTCAATATTGTGGTTTATTAGAAACTTGGTTATGTTAAAAAGGGCACATTATGGAATTTTTCAAAAGTCATTTTTCAACATTAAACCCTAATACCTACACCTTTAAAGTCTCACATCCCTTCTGAGGTAGAGGATTTTAGATTAATAAAAGAATCATCCTTGAACTTCCCAATTTCATTTCCCCATCTCTTCATGTTTAATCATCAGGAATTAAAGCACCACAGTCTCATTTTGATCTCATTTCATGTGAATATCATTAATTAATTTCAATAAAATTAACCTCTTGGGATTAATAAAATGGAAATCATCTCTTGCATAGTAAGAGCTATAACTTATTAAAACCGTTTCTTCCGAATCATCGTTACTTTTTCAACTAAAACGAATATTTTGACTGGTGGCTATTAGAATAATTTATATGCAAAATATTCAATTTGATTTTACACCTAGTATGAGATTTCAATATCAATATTAGGGAAAGATGGAGCTATTTAATTTCGCTTGCATACAATCCAGTCTTAACCAAATACCGACAAGAACTTAACTAAGAAATTTGAGGGCCATAGGCCTAACCAAAGAATTAAAGTCATATTATTTGAATGTCACTTCACTTTCATGATGTGATCAAACTCCGGCAGTTGTGTTCCATCGATATTTCTGTAGTGTACCTTGTAAGACAAGTGAAAAATCTAACAAATAAATGTATTAACTACAGTACTAGATACTGTTTGACCTATTTAACCGTAGTATAACTAGTTCCTTCGTATCCCGATGAACGCTGATTGTCCGAATCACACTATGAAACTAAATTATGATTGAAGTTCTTTATATTACTATTATGAGATGGTGATAAGGCCCCAGAACAGTTATGATGCATATGTTAAAATATGCTGCCCTATAAGCAGTCAACATTATATACTTCTACTTGATATTTATTCCTCATACACTCTCAGATGGCAGCACAGCTCTGGTCGAAAACAGAAGAGGAATAGATTATATTCTGGAATAACACATGAACTACTTTTATAATCTAGAATAGGTTCCTACGGGTTGCCGAAACAGGATCTGTATTTTGGTACGTAGTACGTAATACAGTATTTGAGTTAAATAATTTTGAGCTTCTTAAACTTGTAGAAAGGCAAAGCTCTTTGAATAAGTTGAAAAAAAAATATTGATTATATATTACATATTTACAAATTTAAAATATCAACCATGCATCAGACTTACTATTAACTTTTTAACATCTGAGGTCACGTGATCGATTCCCATCTAGTCTACTTATATTTTATGCGCTAATGAGCTAGTGAACAATAAAAGACGAAGAGTTAACTAAAACAGAATGTAGTGTCCATTAAATTGATCAATGGGAAATAAGCTCTTGGTAATAAACATGACCAATTCCATACTGAAGAGCTCACGTCCGCACAAGTGCACAGGAACCAACTTTGGTATCTCATAAATACTATTTCAATTGAAATTTCCTTCACTAGTACCTTTGAATATACATGAGGCCGTTACTTTTCTTCACTTCACTCATCTGAAAACATTGTGAGTCCGTATTGATATGGTATTATGGTCCAGCTCTTAAGGGCCCAGATCGTGAAAATCACCGAAAAGAGTGTTACGATTTTTCATATTTAACTTATTTAGATATGATTGATATCAATGATAATTTGTATAT
This sequence comes from Pelosia muscerda, assembly GCA_963691645.1. Lineage (NCBI taxonomy): Eukaryota > Metazoa > Arthropoda > Insecta > Lepidoptera > Erebidae > Pelosia > Pelosia muscerda. Next base: position 16,167,286 of record OY829098.1, on the reverse strand, counting down.
ATTACAATCAAAGACCAAAATATATGTTAGTCTTATATTAAATCCTTAAAACCTAATAATTGCTATATAATAAACGTCAACAAACGCACAAAATTTGACAAAAATGCAAAAACATGCCTTCGTATTTTTCAAATATTACCCAATAAATCAACACAAATTGATAAAAAGAAACACTTTTTGAACACTGAAGAAACCAATACTTAAACCTATGTACTTTTTTTGTACCTTTACAAACAAAGACTTCCTCTTTTAAAGCCCTAAAATCTAGATATGTTCTACGTAAATTCTCCATAGAAAAATGTATGAAAAATCACGCGCATCCCGATATTATGATTTAGTAACCCGCATCGCTACTGATCGTCAGTACGTTTTTATGGTTCAAGGTGACACCACGCGTGTCGGATGCGCTAGCAATATTACGTGTTGTGAATTTGTGTTTTTTGTGAAAAACTGTAAGTATTACATTTTTAAAACTAATTCACTTTTAGTAAGTAGGAAGTACCGATATAATGAATGTCTGGAAGAAAACCATGATGGAACTAGATATAAATCGTAAAAAATACAAAATTATTTAGATAGGTACGTAGTTTGTTGAGGAGGTTATTTTATGAACCTTGTAAAGTAGGTATAAATACCGAGGAAAAAAATTACGAGATTTGTGTGAAAGTGTCATGTAAAAATTCCAGTTTTATTTGAGTGCTTTATCATGTCTAAGTACTAATAATAATATATTCGCATTTGTTGTTGTTGTTGCATGTAAATATTGGTTTGTATTATAAGTAATAAAGTCGATTTCTATAGGAATATTCTCATAATAATTAATTTTATTACATAATATAGTTAAATATTCGTTTTCATGTTCATCATATTGTCTAAATATCAGATTGTGGAAGTAGGTATGTTTCCTATCTGAAATAGCATGGGCGTACATACTTCGCTGCCGTCAAAGACGCGCGCGGCGCACCGCGCCTAGAGTCTGGTTAGGGTTAGGGTTGTACAAAAATTACAAAATAAATAAAAGTGGATACTATTGATGATTAATATTTCCAGTATTGAAAATAAAGAAAACCTTCAGGCCGAGACTCCGAGCAACACTGCTACGCGCTGTATAGAGGTAAGTTGTTATACGTAATTAGACTTGTTACATAAACAAACAAACCAACTACTTAGTTAGTGATGGGCGAAGACAAAATCTCAGTACCTATAGATTTTTTTCTTGCAATATTTATTATTTTCATTGGGAGACACAAACGAACTACCTAGTTAGTGATGGGCGAAGACAAAATCTCAGTACCTATAGATTTTTTTCTTGCAAAATTTATTATTTTCATTGGGAGACACAAACGAACTACCTAGTTAGTGATGGGCGAAGACAAAATCTCAGTACCTATAGATTTTATTCTTGCAATATTTACTATTTTCATTGGGAGACACAAACGAACTACCTAGTTAGTGATGGGCGAAGACAAAATCCCAGTACCTATAGATTTTTTTCTTGCAATATTTATTATTTTCATTGGGTGACAAACACATTAGTACCTAAATAGTTCTCAATTGCTTTCTCAAAAGAAAATTCTCGTTAAAATCCCATATTTTATGTATGTAGGTATAATAAATAATATTTATTTAACCGATTTTGATGATTTTAGAATCATTAGAATTGTCTTCTAAGCCCGAGTGACATAGAGTAGGTGACGTCATAAAAAACCAACACCTATAGCGTAAAGGAAATTTATAATATATGTAGTCAGATTTATTTATTTTTTGACGTGATAATGTCTTATAAATCGATGAACAAAGGCAACATGCACGAAAAAGTGTCACATTATGTCACGTTAGGGTCAAGCAAGAGCATGGAACAAGCGATGGAGAATAATATTATAATGTTATCCCGTAAAATTATTATCCTAAACCGACTTTACATTTTATACAAAACGTTTATGTTTTTGATCTATATGTTTCAAAGATGTATTCTAAGGGACTTCTTAGCTATGTTTGAAGAAATTTGGCCCATTCTTTATTTATTATTTTTTATAAAAAAACAATCAAGCCATTATCTTTCTTTACAGGAACTAGTAATTGAAAACCGTCAAGAAGGAAAGGTGGTTGAAGTGGAAGTTGGGCGTAGAGTAGCAGATATTTCTTTTTTTTTAAAACTGTTCAGGCCATAGGGGACCGCGGTCCAATGGATTGTATCCTCAGTATAATAGGTGAAGTAAAAGTTGGTCGGGACTCAAAACTCATCATGAAATGTATGTGTAATTAGTATGTGTAATATGAAATTTACTGTGTGTTTGGTTGAAAGGAAGAAGATAGCATGGAAGTGAATCATCAAATTGTATCTGGTATCATATCATCTGGTGGGAGCTACTTTCAGTTAAAAACATTAACTGCCCTACCAATTATGTCACCTTCATTATATAATGAAATTTATAATACGGTTTGCGATTGATGGGAAAAGACAGGAGCACAATCCATGGCAGAAGCTGTCAAGGAAGAAGCAGAGTAAGCAGTGTCAGTGTCAAATTTTGGAAGGAGCAAATGGAGATGAACACGTGCATCCAAAAGTTGTTTTAACTTAGAAATCGCCTTATGGTTTTCTGTTTTAAACGCACTTACTTATCTAGTCTTGGATTGTCATAAATCAATTACTGTACAATTCTTATACAATTTTGAAGAGTTACCTGGTGTAAAGAATCATCAAAATCGGTTTAAAAATACAGCGAATTGAGAATCTTCCTCTTTTTTTAAGTCGGTTAAAAGGGTTTGTTTGCAAAAAAACAAAGTGACATTTTGAAGTCACCACGCTACGGTTTTTATTACGTGAATCGGGCATCTGGTAACATTTTCATTCTGATAGGTTTTGCAATAGCAATTGATTTTATAATCAAATTAGCAGAAATCAGAATTTATTCAGTAATTTATTTAAACAACTTTAAACATTAGAATTTTGAACTCAAATTTTGTTATTGTTTACTTACTTTTAATTTGTATATTAATAATTTATAAACTTGTTTTACAAATTTTTGCACAACCCTAGCACGCTTGGCGACTCATATTTGTTATTGTTTACCTACTTTTAAATTATATGAATCATTTTTATACTTGTGTTTCATTTATTGATATTTTTTTGTAAAACCCTAGGAGATTTTTAAGATATCAAGGTGATCGTAAACAAATAGTAAGTAATTATTTGAGTTTATCCAATAGGCACATATCCTTGCGTATAGATAAACAGTAGCGAGGAAAGGCTCGATGTTATTTCGACCGTACTTGCTACTGAATTTGCAATTATGTTATTGAATGAATATTTTACGAAATAAGAATAAACTGTGGTAGTAAAATTACAAATAAATACATAGTTGGCATTTTAGGTAAGTAGAATACAAAAAGGTGGCTCTCTCTGGGTCATTCACCCGCCCCGGTCGGTTGTTTCAGTAAACAGTAGCGCTGCGGTCGCGCGAAATCGATGTTGCGTCTGGGCAATCTGGGCCCTTAAGTGTACGATGCCGTAGCAGGTAACTGTTAGATATATCTCATTATAATATGGAATGGCCGTGTCTAATTTTGTAGGTGCCATATCTGCACGTCTTTTATTCATTGTATCATACTTACAAATTTTCATTCGCTAGGACGTTCGTTGAGGCGGCATCACTTCGGGCTTTGATGTGTGATCGCGCTACGTCAGTGTTACCAAAAACGGTGCAAGCCAAGGCTTTATGTTCTTATTATGGCGCCGCGCCGCGGAAATTATAGAACTCAATGAAGCGTAACGGAGTCGAATGAACAATTTTCCTCAAAGACAACACCAGGAACTGCGAAGGAATGCATGCGATCAAGTTATACCTATGGGTTCTATTTCATCATAATTTAATAAATTACTAGTAAATGTTGATTACATTCAGAGGAATTACCAGATGACCCGTACCGACTTCGCCCATAGCGTATTCGGATCCCTGTCCTAGATTTTATAAATTTTCAAATCATCATCATCATCCTTATCTGAACCTTTTCCCAAATCAGTTGGGATCGGCATTCCAGTCTAACTGTGATGCGGCTAAACTTCGATATTTTCCGTAAAATAACTGCTATCTGTCCTCCACAACCAATGGTCCATATGACCAAGTGCGATATCGAAGTTCCAGGTTAGACTGGTTGGACTTTTGAGAGCTCCAACTGTCCGTAACGACTGCCATAGATGTTTAATTATAATATAAATACTTATATGATATTTAATTTTCACATTTATGATTAGTGGTTCGCTCTTTTGAGTACCAGTGGAATAATATTTAGCCTTTTAAACTTCCTCAATAAACGGGCTATTCAACACCAAAATATTTTTTCTTTTTGAGCGTAGAATCTGAGATTAGCTCGTTCAATCAAAGATGCATACAAACAATCAATCAAACACCGTTGCAGACGGTATCACTTGAACTCAGACGCTATATAGGTGATATATGCATTTGACCTAATATTTCAACTTAACCGAGCTCCCATCCAAGTACAAACCAGCTTGAACTTAGACTACGATCATTGCTCATAGCTCTACGGAGCGCACGGGGCTTCAAATAACCTTCCGGTTCATTGCAGATTGATCTCTTCAACCACTAAAGTCAGTAAAGTGAGACAGCTTTTAGCGAAATCGTTTTACACTGACGATGTGGGTAGCGCTACTCAAACTGTTGAATGAGTCAACAGACGAGTTCATATTTTTCAGTCTGTTGTTCTGGAGTTACTATAATATATGGTATGATGTACACGCGTTGGAAGTAGCACATGCCCAGACCAACTACCGTATTCTTTGTTAACATTATTATTTATCTATGAAGGCTTGTTGTTAGCGATGTTATTGCACAATATTGTTACTAAGTGTGTAATTAGTCTATAAGCCTCCTTCAAGAGAAAATAAAGGGGAATTATGAAACGATCGAATAAAAAAAAATAGCGACTGATGATGACATAGGTACTATTTTAATAACTTGAACGGTATGAATTTGAGTCAGCGAAAAACTAAATAAATCAAAGAATATTGGTTAATAAAAAAATCCAGAAAGAGCTTACAAAAAGAGCTGGGTTGTGATTAATCAATTTCAAATATTTAATATTCTATCTGTGCGAAGTACATTACTAAGTGAGCGACTGGAAATACAGAGAGGACAACTAGGTACATCGATTTTTATTTGGCATGTCAGATATTCTAGTTCAAATTGGAATGATTAGTTCAATTTAAGCAATTAGTCTGGCAATTTTGAAAGTACCAATTTAATGGTAGCCAGTCGAATATTGCGCGCCCGACTTGGATGTGTTAGGTTAAAAGGCTAATTCGGGAGCAGAGCTACCGCATTAGCCTTCGTAGTCTTCGTGGTAATTTTTTTTCTCATTTCGTATTGTAAGTAACTCAAATTAATGTTTGTAAGTTTTTGTTCTGTTGATTTCTCGTCACTCTCAGTCAGTCGCTCACTTAGTAATAGGTACTATAACGTAAATTAATTATTTTTTACACTTAAAACTATATTTTACAGTCACTCGTTTAAATACTACCAGAAAATAAATAAAGATAAATGAAACAAATAAATATAGGTAATCGTAGTACTGGCGTAATACGACGAACTTAAAAGAAAAAATAGTACGGCTGCGTTGGTTTTACAACTTAACCTAATTTTTTAATGAAATCTCATGAAAGACACATAGCTCAGTATGAAAATAATCACTTTAGAAGGCTATTGTAAATTTCTAGATAAAGTAATTACTGAGTCGTAAGTAGTACCTAATTAACTTACATTTCATAAATTAACGGAGAAAATCTTCAAAGTAAGACCGCCCTTGTACACAACTTTTTCTTAAACATAAGATATTCTTGACTTCATGAAGCCTTCTACAAAGTGTTGTGTTGTGTCGAGTGCTCTTGATAATATCTTGTAGGTACCTCATCTTTTAACTCTTCAACACTTAACTCTTTTACGATTTTATAAGACGTTTGTTATTATATTTTGATGTAGCGTACCATTCGGAACTGAGCTGTAATCTTTTTACATACCTAATAGAAACCTAATTTAAATTCTATAGTCTAGCGTTCTAGTTTCTAATACTATGTACTTAAAATATGGTATTTGTGCTAATCGTGTCCTACTGCAGTAAAAAGTCAATTTTATATCGAATTTAGAAACTTTCACGTTTTTTTTGTCAAGTATTAACACTTTCAAAACTAAAGTCAAGTGCAACATAAATCGGGAAAGTGATCCGTAATCATCTCGAACAGATGTTGCTAATCGGCTTATGTGTCACAGCTTGGGTACATCAGCGAGAGCACGTCAGAGTCATCTGTGACGGAGGGGAGTTGTCTTTTATACTGCACTCATCGAATTGTGATAGCCTTTCTATACAACGCCGCTTTACTCGCATGTGATATTAGAATTATCAAATACCAAACTAGCTTCCGTTACAGTAGCAGTTTCATTTAACTTTACAAATCCGATAGAGAGTGAATAATGCTAGTTCAACGGTACAAACAAAAACACTAGGTACTTCGCATTTTTTTGTGCTAATATTTAATGTACCCACCCGGAGTACTAACATGTGTCTTCTTTTTCTTCAACATCTTCTCTCTATTTTTCAGGTGTCTTCAAGTTTATCGAGAATTGAACAGGTTGCTTCTAAGCAAACATGATCCATCATCAACGATATCATCAATTATGAGAGAGAGATCATGTGTAAGACTGTCGTCAAAGGGGATAAAAACTATATATTTTGTAAATAATCAATCAATTAGCATATCGCGGTCTAGTGATGGACTTAGACCTCATCCAATGTTTGGAGGCTTTGGCCTACTGTTTTCACGCTGGACAGAAAAGTTGTTACATGGATTTATTTCAAGTTTTCCTTCGCGTTTTCTGTTTGTCACCTCTTACGTCACCATTCGTAATAGATGGGGTGATGATGTTCTTTCTTCTGTGTTTCTGGTGTTTCTGTCACCACACGTGTCATAATAAATAAAAGCTTAGTAATACAAACAAATAAATACTCACCATCATCACCTCGATAGTCAATTCAACCTCTCATGCTACCCGGTACACCTTTTTTTTCGTGCCCTACCGATACCAATCTCACCGAAGTGGGTAAGAGAGAGGTTAAGTCAGACTCGAACCGACTAAAATGCACGCCGTCTTTGGGTCTTCAGTTGCCGGAGGTGAGATAGCAACAAACACATTCGGGGCCCTCTCTTTCAAGATAGCGCCCATGGCAGGTATGGGGTGGCACTTTGCACTGCCGCCGCGGCCTGCTTCTGCTAGGATGACAGATGGCTCCACCAATCACCTCCAGGCCCACGCTCATGGAGGACGAAGGGCATTCTGCGACCTCCTACGTCCGAGTCGCTTCCACTCATCGCGGGCTGTGTGGGTCCGGAGCCTTCCTCTAACCCGTTCCACCGTGACCTTTTCGAGCATTACTTGCTCCCAGAAGGAGGCGACGGCCACCCAAGCGTTTGCGTATCGCCGAGAGCAAGGCGGCGAACAAAAGAAGCTTAACAGACGAGGTTAGGAAGGTAGTCATTCCTGGAAATCCTGTGGTAAGCCAAATCAAGAGAGCAAGAGTAAGAGAGCAGATTCAAGTTACCTACAACCTCGCATTCCACCGATGCTAACGCAATTTATTTTAGCAGATAGCCGGGCACACACTTTTTATTTCGAGGTGGTTGGACTATACCTACAAACCACCTTATTATTATTTATTAGTGATAAATTTTAGTAATAAATTTAGTTTACATTTTATTATACAAAATCGTGTCAAATAGGGTTGTTAGAAGACAAAGTATGACATTAACTCGAACTTGTAATAATTGATGAACGCATGCGCATTCATGCGCACGTCCCGCACATTTGTACGCGGAAGGGTTGCGACGCGTCACATTTATTTGAGGTCATATTCGCCAAACTAATTATTATATTACTGAATGCTATCACTTTTGTGTTTTCCATCCGTTCGTGCGTGCGTTCATTTTCAAAAGCGTTGCGGTTGTGGCCAAACTGCTTCACCGATCTGGATAATTGTTTCCGATATAATTTGGTCATGTGGTCCGCGTAGAGTAAGGTCACATCGAAATTACCATAAATTAAAAAGTAGGTAGGTATACAAAATGATAATATAAAGACATGGTTATGTCAAAATATTAGGTATTGTCCAAAAATATGAAATAGGTATAGCAATACATAAATATGCACCTGATTTGATTCCCGTTCTTTTATTATAATTTCAACAGCAAAAAAATAAGAGAGATATTAAGATCTTCGACGCGACCGAGACGTCGGCACAGTATTACTATTTAAGTCGTTATCATAACTGGAAGTTTAATGAGAGGAGAAAAAACTACCAATAAAACAATATATATATCCTCTTCATTCGAGGTGCCAATCCTGACTTCAATGAAAATGAATGTCAATAAATCCCATCTAAATTATGCTACATGAAAAACACTTTAGTTATAGGGTAGGTACACGAACCGCTTTACAAGCAACCGTATTTGTAGAACACATGTACTATTTGTTTACATTTTATTAAATATATTTAAATCGCATTACACAGATTGCATTAAAAGTGAACTAGTCTACAGCTAAAAATTGTACTTTATCATTGTGGACGACGACTTAGTTTGGGCCGTAGGCGCAGTATGCCCAGAATCATTTATTATCTAAAGCCGATAGGGGTCAAATTAAGGGGGTTATAACAGGTGGTGTAATACGCGAGACTGATCAACCCTCATTTTTAATATTAGTGTGTCATTGCATGAGCTTCACGGCTTATCACGCAAAGTACTCGTATTTTAGGCAATTAAAAATTTTCAACATCCTATTTCACAATCTCCATAACTTTTTGTTTTAGAGCTTCATGTGGCGATTTGAAATGTGTCTAAAAATGTGATATTGAGACTATTGCACGCAAATTACAAGTCATTTTCATTGCAAAGTATCACTACTTTGTCATTTTATACATTGTAAATTGTGTAAAATTACCCAAATTCTAATTCTATCAGATAAGTTGATTAGCTCATTTCAAACAGTCCACAAATTGACAATATTCACATTCAAATACCTACATTCTAATTATAGTCATCAATGCTGTCATCGATTTAATTTTCTTAGAGCCACATAAAAATGTTAATAGGTACATTCAAATGTCAGTAACGGAAGACCAACGGGAGACGGAGAGACTATCGAATATTACTTGCTCTATGTATACGAGTTCTGCCAACTCTACGACCGCCACTGACATCGCCGGACACAAAGGTTCAAAGAACAGCTCGGCATGCCCGTTCAGACTCAGTACTACATAGTATGTAAAATAAAGTCGCTGCCCGCTGTCGATCTGTCCCTATGTATACATTAAACATAACAATAAACTCACGCCTATATCCCCGAAGGGGTAGGCAGAGGTGCTAACACTCACATTTCGCCGTCTTAAAAGTTTATTAAGAAAAAACGACTACTTAGTCTATTACGTTTAGGATACTATTTGCATGAGTTCACTAAGGCTTAGTTGCTCCAACTACCTGTTTAAGTTAAGGTTTCCGTCAAATTTAACAGTAACAGTAACATTGCTTCTAATGGTTTGGCTAAATGTGTTGCACCAGAGTATTTAGTAGTTCTGTTCTGGTCATAGTTATCTTTTGATAGATTTTGACGTTTGAGCGTGGCCGATTACAGTTAGCGTCAAGTTATGACGAGATTTTAACAATTGTCAAATGGTGCAGCCTGTTTTATACTCGACCGGTACTTTAACTACACTGTTAATGTTAAAGTACAATCGTGCAACCCAGGCTTATTTTCTTATAAAGAAACAAGATATGTTACTTTCCATTAAATTGCACTTAGGCTGTCCAAGGATTATAGATCTTAAGGTGTCCTGGAACTTTTGAAGCACACTGTACGTTAAAACTGAACAGATTTTGATGCAGTTCTTTTGTTAGAAAGAACTTGGTCATTTGATCGCAATCATTTAATAAATAAAGACAGTCACAGCCGACGCTTCGCATTTGTTGAAGAGTTACGGCTAGATGGCGTTTAGCAAAGTGGCTTCACTTTCTATACATTGTTGTTAAGATTCTCCGCAAGCTAATTACTACACCTTGCTTAGTGCCATTGTAACACTGGTCCTCTTTTTTTTCATATATTGTCTGTCTGTTCACACCTAATGCCTAAACCTTAAACCACTGAACTGAACAGAATGAGCTGATGAAATTTAGTTCAGAGTTGGTCTATACTAATCTATAGCTTGGGACAAAAAGGATATAGGTAGGATTACTTTATATAGCGAGAAAAGGGGCTCATATGAGGGATGAAAGTTCGTCTTTCTTGTAGATACCCTGATGAAAGTTGGTACACAGATAAATTAGAGCTTGGAAAGAACATATAGGTCGCAATAACCGAGATTCACGCGGACCCGCGTGTACCAGCTAGTAGGTATAATACGTACTACAACTTATATTGTCTGTAGTGTTCGTCGTGAAGAGAAATACTGAATGTTGAATGATGTTATAGCTGTGTACATTAAGTTGTATTTAATTTATTCATTTCAACGAACATCAAGAAAAAATTAAGAAGAATTAAGCGATATCTACAACGCAACGCGCAATAATGGAAATTTAGTAGGAATGAGCATTATACCTAAGTAGATACGTTTTGGAATTTTTTGATATAGGACGTAACGATTGACCTTTTGAAATGTCCATATTGCCCTATGTATTAGAGGGTTTCAGCGATTAGTTCATCGAAAAATAGAAAGTAGAATTGTTACAATGGTATGGTTAGATTCTCGAGCAGAATCACTTATAAAGTGTGATCCTCAGATTCCCTCATTAATAAGTTTGGCAGCTTACTTCATTTGTTATGATAGACCGAAGGCTGATAGGTCACATGTATACAAGTCACAAGTAAGAAATGGGTTTGTGTGTAAGCACACAAATGCGTGTGTAAGTGTATCTTTGCGAGAGCACGTGACGCCGTGTCGTCGCCACTGCGATATTAAACTAGGTGGCAGCGGTACTCAACGTTTGGTGTTTTAAGGTATTTAATTCCTAGCACCCCCAAATGTTTTGAATTTATTATTTATAGTAATAATTTCAATCAAACCGAAAGATGATTGAAGCAATGGAAAATACTCCAACCAAGGGAGATACTTAAACCGTAAAAATGTTTAAATTCAAGAATCCGCTCAAATGTTAACATTTATGTGGTAACTTACTTTCAGCTAAAATTTTACAAAGAATACCTCTGCTTCAAACAAGGTACTGCATAATTATTTCAGTGGTTGAATATAACAGTCTATCTTTTGACTCGAACAGTTTCGAAGCACAGTACATTTACGTATATTATGGTTTCGGGTCTCAATTCATTTTTTACACAGTTTGCAAAACTGTGTTATTATATGCGAGCTTTTCATGAAAAGAAATCATTATATAACCATTAATGCGGATCAGCAGATCCTTCATTGTATCATAATTATAATCTTAACATCAGAAGTTAAAACCTAATCAATAACAAACTTTCGACTCAGAAGGTTTAAAGACTAAAGTGTGTAATCGTGTGTTTATCTGTGGTATCGTACTTCTCAAACCGATTTACCTATTTTGATTCGATTTTCTTGCTAGACAGGTGATGCAACCGAGAATATTTTAATCTCTTAATACATACTGTTACTTACTTATTATTTAATTATTATATATTCTATAATCGGTTCCTGTCTTTTGTAGTATATAAGTGTATATATATTATAGGAATTATTTTAATTTTACTCTAGGTAAATTTGAAGTTTGTCTGTTATCCTGGCGAGTGATACCTATAATAATACTTTCAAAATTAGAGATAATTTAAAAAAAACTTTGAACACCGCTGTCACCCCACCCCATAGTCAGTGCGGTGGCGTTGCTTGGCGTACACATTCGGCGAGATCGCGCCAAAAAAATTTAATTGTGAAATACGACCACCCTCCCTCCACGCACCGCGTTCTCTCCTCTGACATCCCTAAACTCTCGCGAGTTGAAAATCACCGAGTTAGTCAGGTGGGCGTGCCTTCAGTAAGGGTTGGATGTTGCAAAGATTGGAGAAAATATTTTATGAATAAAGAAAACCAACCGTTTTGTGACTCCTTGTAATTTTATAACTGCATAGACACTGTCCCTTGGCCTTAGAGATCGGTTGCCAATGATAAAGGTCTATAATGCAATTTATAAACAAATTAAGTAAGTGTAGGACAAAAACACAGCGCTATTCAAACCCAATCCATAGTGTATTACTAATTTTAATCATATATATATAGGCATATATTATATTAGGCATATATATACCAAAAGTAAGTGAAACTTAAAAAAAAATTGTTAATACATTGTAAATTATAATAACGATCCACAGTTAAATGTTATAGCACTGGTTATTTAATAGTTTGAAGTTATACTTATTCTAGCTTTATTGTCATAATTCTATATAACTATATCATCCACGTTAGTTGTGATTTTTATATTAAACTTCTTATTGTGATGTTCAATTCATCTGTATTTGATATAACCATAATAGATTCGGGAATAGTTGATAAATTGCTACCTGGCCTGAGGCGATCACAAGTTAAGCTAAACAATGATAGTTTCCCGGAGATAGTAGTTAAAAGGATATTTTTTGATTAACCCCAGCACCCATATTAACAACGACAGAAAATCTGTTTTTGATATCGATCACATTCCATTGCACTGTAACTTACAATCTGCAACTGTAACTGTGTGTTTAAATCTATGGACTAACTCAACTAATGTAGTGTTACGCTTCCGCATATTATAGTTCAAAGGTTCTATGGAAACGTCAGGTCAGTATGAGAAGTCTTAAAAAGTGCAACAACCCAGGACTATCGAATCGGGTTGTGGAAGTCAGATGACAATCGCGTCAGGGATAATATCCAAGCCAGGCCGTTAAAAGTTTACACTACCCCACCCCAAGATCCCCCTAGCGATTTCTTCGTGCATCTAAAATACTCACTTTAGAGCACGAGATCCACTTGTTATTTTGATGATTGACTTTTACAAGAGTACTTACCTGATATCTGATCTCCTCAACTCCGAGTGGAAAGCTTGTGCCTAAGCCACGTCTGTTGAACTACCACTAGCAGATGAGGTTGACTTGCGCTCTGAAGTTGTCGGTAGAGCCTTTGCAGTGCACCTGCATCAACCTGAAAGCAGACCCACCAACGAATTGGAGATATGTACGTAGAGACGTTTCAGCATTCAATTAAGTATATGTTTCAATTTTAAGTGCTCGTGGGTGATATGTATGTGTCATGACAGAGAAAGACTACTCACCACTACAGCTCATCCGAAGAGTCTCGTAAGAGGCGACTAACGGGAAATGAGGATGATATCACTGAGAGAAAAGAAAACTCGAAATATAACCCTGTGCCAATCGATCTGGTTAACAGTGTAGCCTACCAATATTGTGAGAGCCGTATGTCTAGCAGAGGACTGCGAGTACTGCGACTGACTGATTTGTTAAATAGGCGATTAGTGGGTATTTTTACTAATCGTCCACAGGATTCCACAGGAAGAAATAGGGACACCCCTGTATTTATTTTTTGTAGATGCACAATATATTAATATTCTGTGATCAACATCATAATAACTCATTTTAATATTGCACTGCCTTCGCAGTAAGCTGATTCAGGGCGCAACACGTGTGCCCTGGAATGCATCCGTAACCACGCGCTTAGTGTGGGGTGCACCCGCTAGGGTGAATAACAATAGGACCGACTCACCCATACAAACATATTGCTGCACATTTAATAATGGCATAATTGAATTTAACGGGCACGGTGATTAATTAATTTTAAAATAAAACAAACCAATAAAAAGTATTGTTTTAAATTTCTTATAAAAACAAATAAATAAGTTTTGTTAGTAACGTCTTTGTGGTGACGGAGAGAAAATATCACCATCCCATCTTAACCAAAGGGTGTCTTAAGAGGCGACTAACGTAAGAAGCAGACGATATCAATCCAATCCGTCTGGCCAGCTCGGAAACAGCAGGCCAAAACCTTCCAATATTGGTAAAGGCCTATGTCCAGCAGTGGACTTTAATAATTTATTGACCTACTCACAATATTTATAGAATGTTAACGCAATCAAGTTTTCCTTCCAATCAACTCGTGTTAAAATGTCTCTCGAAAGCCATATTTCTCATGTGCAGCCTTTGACCACTAAATCATTGGGTTTCATTCCCGTTCAGTATGAATATATCTTTAGAAGCAAAATAAAAACATACCCTGATCCTTTATCTTTGCAGGAATATAATATGTAACTATGTGTATTTACAAAAACAAGGTTTGACATTAACCAAAAAATATCAGCCTTCGTCGGTGAATGAGAATTTTGATTACAATGACCAGTTAAATTTTACGATGATGAACGAAATTTAAGTTGATTATTTGCTTATCACGTGCTTTTTTATACAAAATGTATCGGAAACGCAATTTCTGTCATTTCCAGTACTCAACTCATATTACCTAAAATGTTCTCATAGAGGCTTTTGATTCACACATGAAATAGTACAAAAAATTACAAAAAATTATGTGACCTTTCAGCTGACTACTAGGTATTGTCTAAAAAAATTGTGAATCCAGCTCTGAATATTTAAAAAAAATATGGATAGTTTCCTAAGAACATTTTGCTGTAGGTATGAGAGACCTGCTCTTACTATATCATTTTTTGAGAGTTCTCCCAACACAGTTGGGGTCGCCTTACGCCTTAGTCTAACTAAAATTCAGCTGAACTTTTTTTTTACGTGAAGCGACTGCCATCGGACCTCCGGAAACAAATTGGTGATATCGAAGTTCTGTAGTTAAGCTAGACGAACTACCTCGTCTCGAAAATACTGTACCTATATACGAAATACGAAATACGAATACGAAATAAAAAATATAGAATGGATATACGAAAATACGAAAAGTATATTGTATCTACTTTGAAAAGATTTTTATAAGTATATTACTGTTTGGTAAAAGAGTAAAGTCATGCTGTGGATTTAAATGCCAGATAGTAGTAACAATATGTATCATTGATTCGAGAGTTCGATGTTGTGATCTACCTATTTGTCGAATGGATCCGTCACAGAACTCAAAGACCCGGACGACTTTGCTAACAAGCCGAAACACATTTGTGTAAGGCTAGTAAGACAGCGTTTAATCAAAGAATCAATTTCGTTTATTCAGTGTAGGCACCTAAAGAGTATAATGAATGTCAAAATTTTAAATAGGTAAAGAAATTATTATAATATTGTAAAATTAAACTTAAAAATTAAAAACATCATTTTACTTAAACTCAGATAAATGAATCAGCACTATTAAGTGCCAAGATTGAAGTACTGCTGGGTAGTTTCCAGCAGAGTAAAATTAGGGCCACCCCATACATTATGATTAGGTACATTGCGATTGAGGGACAAGGCTATTTAACATCAGACAGATATTTACAGCCCAGAGTCAGCCTCAGATGCATGGCTGGCAATAGGCTCACCCCCTATTACTTGATTTCTGAAATCTGGATGGTTATTCACCTTTGCCTAACCCACCGGTAAGAAAGGCTTGTTTACAAGTTGGTTTGTTTGTGTAAAATACCTAAGTACTCAGCAAGCAAGTTGGATACGCTCAAACGAAATTTCCAGTAATCTCTGACTTTTTAAGGTTCTTTATTCCTTATATCCTATGGGTCTATGGCCTACATAACGTGATTTAAGTGGTCGTATACTTGGTGAGGAAACGGAACATAGCTATAGGTGTACCTACCAGCTTCATCATTCTTGATTACCCCCGAACGCTTAAAATAATAACGGGTAAGCGTTGATATGATTCTAAACGTTAGATAGAAAACTGCCTGATCCCAGTTTCAGTTCCTATTTTCAGACCTCTTTGATTGGGCAAGTAAAATATGACTCGATATATTTTTCTAAGCAAAACAATTAGTTGTGTAACTACGTCGCATTTTATGGCCACACAGGCACAAATAACGTGCAATGTCACGGGTTGACAGTCGATTTGCAACGCGCACGTTGCTTCCCGCCAGTTGTGGTGCCATGGCCGGCTACGTTTGGCGCCTCCTATGTCGTAAATGGCGTAACCCTACGCTCATGACGGGAATAGGGACAGCACGATTCATTACAGCGTATAACTGCTGTGTAATTTATGTACCAATGACAGTTTTTGGGTGCCAAAGCTTACATGAGGGTGTTTAATGTTTACGTTTTGTTGTGCTGTTTGAGAGTCAGGTGGATGTTAAAGTGTGCCATAGGTTTAGCTCGTATTATATTGGGACTGCTGACTGCAGTCCATAGTTTATCTATCTATATTTATAACCGGAAATTCTCCGGAAAAAATTCTTACAGCAAATAGTTTTAAAGATATTTGATTTCTACAATTCCATTTCTTGAGCCACTGGATAACGAGAATCGATAGAAAAGCGTGACGTAATGCATACTTACCCGTATCGTACAACTGCATAGAACGCATGAAAATATCGCATTTGTCCCCGTATGTGTTGCGTTCACTCGTATACCTATAATAAAATTGAATTTGAAACATTTGAAATTTAATACAGAATTTAAAAGATAAAAAGAACTTTATTTGAGTGTTACATTTTACCTACTTTGGGAAATAAATATACTCGTATCCCTGAACAGTCACAGTTTCAGTTTAGTTAGACCAACGAATAAGATGTTAAGATAGTATTGGATAGAGTCGATCGATCTTATCTTCATCACTTCGTTATGTGCACTCCAATAAACGTCAGAATGGGCGAAGTCTATAGTGACGTTAGGTAACAATGTATATGTGAACAAAATTTTTTAAACAAATTGTACAACACTTTTAAAGAAGTTTTGACTTCAAAAAGAGTGGAACGGTGATTATGATTTACGGTCTATGTCCTTGTATCATAAACGAACCTCCACTTAGTTTGTATGTAGAGAGAGTCAACACATGAAGAACAATTCTATCTGTAATTGGAACATTGCTAAAGCTTTTGAATAACATTTCTCGCCCGCCTCACGCGCCGGGCGACAGGTGGACAGCGCTCAAGTGACCATGATTCCTGCTAATGTGAAATATTTAAATAAGTAAACAGTTCCGAAAAAAGGATTTTTGGCACAGTTGCGATAATGAAATCGTCTATAATTTTTTTATTCACTTTCCAAAAACATTTCCATATTTTTTTCTGTTCTCCTGTACATTATTCCCATACATTGAGTATAATAAGAGAAAAAAAATAGGGAAATTAAAACTTCCTGACGATTTTGCTATTGAAACTGTACCCAAAACATTTTTTGCCGAATCGACTAGGTACACCTAAAATCACCTGGTATAATATAGGTAAGATAATGAAGTTGCATGCCCCTTAGGTTTACTTTTGTATACCTAAGTGTTTGTACGTACATGCAATGTAAATGTCTATATAGACATACCAGCTCGCCAGATGCAATGTTAATCTTAAGAAATATCAATGTATCTCATTCTAAGTGAACTATTGTAGTTCTTATGAGAAATAAAGTTCTTTAAACCGAAGATAATGAAAACTG
This sequence comes from Pelosia muscerda, assembly GCA_963691645.1. Lineage (NCBI taxonomy): Eukaryota > Metazoa > Arthropoda > Insecta > Lepidoptera > Erebidae > Pelosia > Pelosia muscerda. The sequence continues at coordinate 16,149,695 of OY829098.1, read as the reverse complement.
ATAACTTGGAATATAGCTAAATTTATATTTGGTCACTTTGTAAATTAATTGTAGTAACTAAAACACTTAAACACCGTAATACTATATATGTATAATATTACAGTGACTTAAGACTTGAACAACCAAAGATCTTTATGATATGCAAAAGATACGCATGAAAATTATATGAATATGTCCGAAACCTTATCGGATCTTGCTTTACATAAAAAGCCCATGTGAGCTCGACAATTAAGGCGAGGTTGCAGTGAGACAAGTAGGTATTTTACGTCGCCTCAGTACCTCAGTCCCCGCAGCCGAATCGAGTGTAATCGACGCAACGAGCGGGCAGCGCGGGGGGCGGCGCGCAGGCGCGCGCAATCCTATAGTATAACCCGGTACGTGAAAACTTGAGACTCGCGTTTGTTAGAAAAACTAAGAAACTGGAATGGAGTCCAAAAGCTGACAAAGGGTGACACCTAAGACCTGAACATATAGGTCATAGGCCACCGTGACCCTCTTCGCATCAGGTGGGCCGTATGCTTGTCTGCCACATAAGTGATGTAAAAAACATGTTGTTCTGGATAAAGGGAGGGTGGGATTGATTGTAAGAGTTCATCGGAATACTCACTATAGGCTATGTGTAGGTACCTTTTTCACTTATATGTGTAGGTATATACTGTGTAGCAACAATGTTTTAAATATATTTTTTTTAATAATATAAAAAAAACATACATGAAGTCGCGTGCGGGAGATTGTAGTGCTATTTTAGAGTACTCGTACCTGTGACGTCACCAAGCTAGAGTGCCACTATGCCACGGTACGTATATCGTAAAAGCAGTAGGTTAGATTCGGGCACATAATGTTATAGTTTTTCATTGTATAGGTAGAGAAAAAAAAATCACTTAAATTTAACATACATATTTTTGTATTTCCATTTCATTGGAACATATAAACATACAGAAAAAATAAAAGCGTCTTCAAAAAACAAAGCCTATTGAAAAGTGAAACATAAATAAACACATTACCACTTCTTTGCGTCGCGCAGTCGGGTAAAAAAGACATTTTGTGCTGCCTACTGATCTGTTAGTAGATAGATAGTTAGTAGAAAATGCACGCCGTCACATGCAATCCTAAAATCAAGTCAAATTTCTTTCAACTTGACTAGCATTTTAGGGTTTAGGTTTAGGGAGACGCCCAAGATCGTGTGAAGTGGAAGAGGAAGAGCCGGAAGGCGGACCATGAGCTCCGAGTTCACCTTGGCCTTGGATGCAGTCAGGAAAATAAGTCTCTATGAGGATGGTGATGATGAAAACGCACAATTCAAAAATTTTGAAATATGATATTATACTCTCTATTTGTAGCACTAGAGCCAGCCTCAACTAGATTGGATTGATGTTGATATGTAGTGATCGAAGGAACATGGTTTTCTTTATTTTCTTTCTCTTCCTTCAAGACAATGCTTCTAATAGGCATACCACGGATATGCCTTGGATCAACTAACTCCGGCAGCAGACTCTTCATATGAAACTGAATTATTCGTTGTTCCATTTTATCGGTCCAGAACTGGTCATCTCTCTCTATATATTCTATATACACTGGTTTTGTTTGAGAATAATAAACCAAAAATACACATTTTGCGCCCCGTCACATGCAACTGACCTTGAATTTGGTAAAACCAATTACTATTTTTATTTATGGTAAATTGTTAAGTTGTACGTTATTATTTTCTAGAGATTTTTCTAAACCATTTTTTGACGCAATCAAAGACAATTTTGTCATTTCCAACAAGACCATCTGGAGTGGCTCCAATAAAAGGGTATTTGCGGTCAATAAAAAGTCCACACTGATCTATTTTTATGTTTTTCTGTTGTTCCATTTGCTGTATGGAATGTTTCTCGTTTTCGATGCCGTGAGCTACTGAAACCACTTGGTTTAGATTTTTTTATATAGGATTATTTTTTACTAATGATGCACTATCTATTGTAACTTTTCGTTTACAAATGGGACCGAAGTTTGAAGCTGTTGTTATTTTTTTTCTTAGTTCGAGCTATTTACTTGAATCTCTTTGTAAAATCGTTGATCGTTCAATACGATTCCTGTCTGCTGTAAGTTTCATCAGGTTTATGAGATAATTTTTTTTACAAGTTTTATATTATTCAAATATGTCACAGATTTTAGTAAAAGTACTGATAGTTACGTGGCAATTTGCAAACGAGAATTAGAAACGTCTACGGGCTGTTCAACACCAGCGGCTTTTCGTCTTCTCATTGCAGCACTGTAACATAAAATATGTATAGGTAATTATACTCAGCTGCGGTAGCCTAGTGACTAAGGCAATCTATTTAATAAAAAATAATAACTCTGACCAACTGCTGACGTGAACCCACTTGTAATTTAGCTAAGAGTTAGGGGCTAAGAAGACTAGAGCAGTCATCAATAAAAGCCTACCAACATTTTTAGAGCCATAGATATAGACTAGTTATTGTACACCAAATTCAAATTTGTATATACCTACTGTACATTTTTTGTATAGTGGCACAAAAGAAAAAAAAAAATAAACATAAATTAAAAAATAAATTAAATTGACAGCACAATTGTGCGAGCGAGAGAAAGTGATAAGCTGCGCCATTTTAGAATTCTTCCTTTAATGAACCGAGTTATACCCATTTTTTCAGCGAAACCGATTATACGTAATAACGTGCGGGGGGAGGGGGAAGCTCGCAGAAACAAACAGCACACGTCCTACCTTGAACACGCCTCGGCGGGTACTGACTCAACTGACTGACCGCTGCGAGTGCTCAAATGCAAAGATTTTGAGGTTTTATAAGTTTTTGAAAAAAATAATATTTGCTTGATAAAATATAATTTTACCAGTCGCTAGATATTTTTATGCTCTTTATAATGATATCAATCTCGGCATTATTTGATGATAGCATCTTAGTGTAAAACGTGTTTGAAATATCGATTTGGAGCGTTTTAGACCCATGTTTGACGCTAATTTCTATCGAGGCAATTATCATGAATCGTGTTTCTGTTTTCACAGGACCCTAGAAGGTATAGTCTATTTTATGAATATGCTTTTTATTTAGCGCAATTTGCTATATTACTTGATATCCAGACGTTTGAAAATGTTAAAAACTACTGCAACCTGGCCTTAACAAATTTTTCGTGCATCATACGTCAAGTAATATATGTACATATAATTCTAATAACTAAATAAAATGACAATCTTATTGCAAACCTAAGTAGTCCTAGTTCTTACTTTAACTCAATGTTAGTCACCCTATACAGACGCACGTGCGACACCCTAGTAGACGCATAAATTCCCTTCCCACTAGCTATTGTGCCGTGATGCCGATTGCCGCCCTCCGGTCCTCCGCCCTCTGTGACACACAACATAATAGTGCAGGCATACGTTAATCACGAATATGGAGCATGCACTACAATCGCTATTCTAACGTAAGCGAAAATTATTGAAGCGATGTCCTGGCTTCTACTAGTCCTGTTTCATCATTCTATCAGTCCTATTATACTCATTTATAAACAGTCCAGATAATCCCGGAAACTACTAAATTGATTTAGATAAGTATTTTGCCAATAGAAAGCCACATTATTTGTGAGTGTCATAAGATATATTATGATCACGCTATGGCGGAGGGTCAGCAGCGGGAACGGAATCAGAAGTGGGTGGAGCCGCGGACAACCCAGGCTATATATCAATACCTAAACGTAGAAAATTTTCTTGTGGATTGTAGGACTAAGTTCATATATTATATTTTAGAAGTAAAATTAAATACTTAGGTCAGGAATAAAATAATACCTTCCATCTGAAATGTATTGAAAAAACACTCTTGAAAAATATAGACTTTACAGAGAGGTTTTTTATTTTTCTAAAAAGCATTATTACGTGCCTACAAAAATATGCAGGATAATCTGGATGTGTTTTGCGACAGTTTGATAACTTCAATTTTTATGCATTTAACATAATAGCAAGAAGTTATGTATCCAAAATGTGTACAAATTTCGTTATGTACGCGCAGTACTTACGCGTTTTAAGGCTTTCTACGGTATGCAACGGTGTGGAGGACAAGTTCAACCAATCATAGATTAGGTATATGAATATAATCCACGCGCGTCAAGTCCTCGTTTCTCTAGCGTTTTACCTAGTTCCCAGATCCGTGCCTATATTAGTATTCTTACTAGAATAGCTCTTGACCTTTCTATTTTTGTTATAAAACTCATTCTTGTAGGTACTTGAAGTTTGCACAGTTCGGCGGGCTTAAAAAGCTACTCCGCTCACGTAATACAGTCAGTTTGTACAGTGTTATCATCACTTTATCGTAGGGTTTTATCGCCTTATATCGCACCACTCGAGTGCTGATCGCGATAAAATCGGTTCAATTGATTTTTCCGACGCAATGGAGCCTAAACGCCTCGTTGTTTTATTGTTTTTTATTGATGGGTTTTCATTATCGCTAAAAATATTTCCACGAAGCATAGAGGTCACGTTCTTGTTTTTGTTAATAACAGTTACAAAGTATTATACTATATGTTGCCAGAGTACCTGCCAACCACTAGGTACTTGTGTAAAAAGGTACCTACCTACCTACGTATTTAGCTAGTATTAACATCATTCATTATGTGGTAATACTATTATTTATTCTGTGGTATCAAGTGGCAATTTTCAACCTATTTTTAGGTGATTACCTAAAGTTGGGAAAAATAATCATCATCAGCGTGTTTCAACATGACACAAACAACATTAAATTTCTAAAATTATTGAAAAATCGTTCATTGTTTCCGATAGTTTGTAGGATTGTCAGTAGATCCAAACCCAATTCCTGTAAAAGACTGGTAATTAAATATATTCTGAGCCCGTACCTATTCCCGAAAAATATCCTTAATTTCGATTTTCTTTGACAATGACAGATTTGACAGATTCACAATGCCAATCTACGCTCAGTACTAACATAGTGTAATAAGTAATACTACTGTACTTTATACATGAATATACAACCAAACGTATGCCACGCCGCGCCTGATGTTCGTCTTGTGATTTTCAGTCATACCACAGTCCCGGGTCCTGAAAAAATATTTGGCGATGCCGTCAATCAGGAACCGCCGTTCTAGGGATAGCATCTGCTGTAACCACCAAACCATCAGGCAGGGTGCAGATAATGTGACGACCTAGCTATTGAAAAAGTGTATTGAATATCAAAATTACAGCTTTCGACATTTAGGTTGCTCGCACGGCCACCTTGAGGGATATTACAGTATCTTACGAACTAGAGACAAAGTATTTGTTGCTACGTTATTATGTATGCAGTTAGACTGGAAAAATCAGGGCTACGAGATGACAGCGTTGAATGCGACCGGTCGGTGATGATTATGTATGATGGCTAGTTTAATATTTATTTGGCACCACGATGATGTAAACTCCTCATTCATAAAAGATTAAGAGATTCATCACCTGTGTTTTATTTAAATTCGTATAAACTGTTATTACTCGGCTCGTATCTGGTCCCGAGGGAAGTGATAATAAAATTAGTGTTCCATTAGATCTTTGCGGAATGTGTTCACGAGTTAATGACGTTCTTGACAGAAATATCGTTCATTTCCAATACTCATGGCAATCGTCGAGATATTTAGTTTATTTGTTTGAGTCTAAAGTAAATTGATTGCTCGGATGGTGCTATTTTTTGTATTGGATCCATCAATTCGAATTCACCTTTATTTATGAGATGCAAAATCTCAGGAAAGAGGGTCACCATTGTAAATACGTACAATACAGCAATGGTGGTGCTCATCTTGGCGGCCTCATCAGATGCTTTTTCACACCCAGCTTTGAGGACCCGGGACTGTAGGAACAGAAGACTTGCAGGCACATAGAACTTATACAGAAGGCACCGCTATTCTGGCGTGAAAAGACGTCTCACTTCATTCAGAACTCCGAGTTTATGCAAGACTATCTTGATGAACCTCTCGATGTAGTATTTAGTTTGCAACAAACATCCATACCGATTGCAACTATATAGTGGTCACTGTACAAACTATAGCCTACTTGGACTTATTGCCTATGGACGGTTGTATACTACCTCCTGCCCCCGCTTTGCCTCTACCTACACCTCACGGAGAACTGTGTTTATTCGGTTCTCCATGTTATACCTATACAATTGCCGACAGACCTGAATCAGGCGATGGAGCGCATAGTCTCAGTCAAAGTCGCTGAGCTATACGCGTCTAATCATTGAAATTGTTCCTACGGACACGAGAAGAAAGCTATAGAGAGAGTTGGTTCATAATTAAATTATTTTATGGGACTTACACGGTATAAATGAACTATGAATCGTTAACAGCATTTATAATATTGAAACATAGTAAAGCGTCTAACAGAATATTATCAGTAGGTATGCCACAACTGTACCTTCCACCTACACACTAATAACATCTACACACATACCTATTATTACTGGAATGGTGATTTTTTAAATAATTACTTTAATGTGGTTAGATAGCATAAAGTACTTCAGATTATTCTAAAGCTTCTAATTCATACATATTTTGTGTCAACTTTCACCAAATTTCTTTTGACATCGTACCATACCGGTTTTCATAACATTTATCTACACTTAAAATTCGACGAAACAAATTGAGCACCTCTTAAAACTGTTCAAAAGAAGTGTGAAGTTGGTAGAAGGGTGCAAACAATACAGTGACATCGTAGAGTGATAACGAGTGTTTGATCTAACTGTTCAACAGGTGTCGGATATTCCACGATGTAAACAAATTCTGAAGATATAACTTTACGGGAAGTGTTGCAGAACTTAGAAAGTTTAGAAATGGCAGGCGACCAATATCTGACACGTGACCGACAAAACATTATGAGTAGGTATTGGTATGAAAACAGGTACGAACTGATCAATCAGTTATCTTACTGATTCAGTTGTGAAGCGATTTCGACTAAAAAACAGGTCCCGACTGGGTTGGGAAATGGCCATCAGTCCTCCTAGCCTAATCTAAGAGTCAACCTAATCTAACTATCCACTTAGATTAGGTACTGATTCGAATGGTGGGCAGGATGTTCTTCTTGTCTTTGGCCGATAGTACCTGCCTGCTACTACTATTCAAATATGTTGCAATTCAACTTATTACCCAATGTGAAGACTCAGAATAAAGAAAATTGTACTGCGTCCTGTTCATGATTACGGTGTAAAACTCACCGTAATCATGAACAGGACGCAGTACAATTTTCTCATGGCTCATGAAGCTTTCTAGGTTTACGTTTTTCTGCTTATTGCTATTAACCTACCTATTGTATTGTACCTTCACTTTAAAAGTTTTTGTACCTACGGAGTGCCATAGTTTAAATTATTACCTATTTTATTAGTTTTTATGTCTAGTACCTACATTCCTCAGTCTGTGGCAAACTCTTCAGAAAGTTTCGCACTTCGTACTGTCTCCAGAATGATTGTTAGGTACATAACTTTATAAACATTACGTAGGGATAAAATGTTTACAACAAAACTGATTATAAACATTTATCAGTATTTTGAATGAGTGTCTACGTGTCTATCATTTTTATATTTTAGGAAACTATTAAATTGTAGTTATGTTATGGACACCGTAATATCTATAATCCTTTGACACCCTTAGCAACTATTAGGTAATCTGTGCCCTAAGTCTAATTTAACCAAAAGTAATATAGATAGCGTTAATAAAATAAACAATATCAATGTCTTATTTCTTTATAAGACTATAAGTAAACTCATGCAAGTAATACCTACCCTACACTTAATCACATTAATAAGTAGGTCTATTATGCAGTAGCTACTACGACTAGTAGTTGTGTAGTGACATCACTTCATATAATTTTAGTTTCGAATTGTCCAGGAACTTTTGAGACATACTACTAGTTATTATTAGATATTTATATTATATAATACTATTATTGCTTACTTTTATTATTATTACTGACTACCATCAAATGTGCTACACGCAAACAGAATGCATTGTGATAAGTGCATTGCAACGACTTTTGCCGCTCCCGCATAGTTGCTCCCGTAGAGGCAAAGCATACATTATTATAAGGCAAAGTTAAACCCAAAGAAGTAACACACGCAATACACACACCTACACACATACTTACTACTCGTAGGTATGATCTATCACTGACGTGACGATTCAAATCGCCACTTAAACAATTATTTCCTTCGACAACGGAATATAACACACTTTTCGAGTGAGAATTCTATATTATGTGATCTATGTAATATATTATTATGTAATATAATTGGATTTGTGGCATAATACGTAACCTTTTTTAGAATGACCAACCGAGTTTAGTTCCATGGAGCTTTGGTTGGTCTTTTCTTGAAAATTAATAATACCGTAGTAGGTACTTCAAAATAACATAACCTAAAAGTAACAATAGTACCAACCTACAAGTATTTATGTTTTATGTTGACTACCTAAATCCTGACATAGCGAGTTTCACATGAGAACAAATTTTCAGATTGTGCCTTTAAATTCCTTTGTACTCGTCACTGAACCAAAAACAAACGCTCAATATAAAGGCCTGTTTGTACAAAGTACCTACTTGCTCCGATCGCTGTTGAATTCTAGTCAATCTCGGGTGATAAAGGAGGCACTCCATACTACGTAATGAAATATGCATAAGATGCCATATAAATAGGAATACAGTATTATATCTCCACAGCTATCTCTCTCTGGTATAGGTCTCTGATTAATTATATATTTTATTTATTTATTTTCTATATCCATCTTTACAGGGTACCCCCGACAGAGTAGGCAATCTAAGGCATGCATTAACATGATATTTATTATTATCCATAAGGATATCATATGATAGGAATAAAAAAATTAAGAGTAAATAGATTGCGTAGTTTCAATACGATCTATTTAATGGTTATTCACACTTTTCTAATTTACTGTAGGTGCCTACTATCCCTAAGGACTATATCTTGGAACATTTAACCTAGACTGGCAATATAAATTATGGCACATTTTTCATGTGTACCTAGTGTAGAGAAAGTGGAATTCTTAACATTTCGTTTCTGTAACATTGTAAACTTTGAGTACAAACACAAACCCTGTTCGTGTTTGACAGCGTATCGAACCCGCCGTCGGTAACTTTCACAAAGAGCAGTCTCGCGAATGACCACTTCCACCCAACTTAGTAACTAATACCTACCCAGTTTATAAGTTGTTTCCTAGTTCTAAGCGGATTCCTGCCACTTTGAGTAGTTGCTGGCTAGTGGCCCATCTAGTTTCCGAAGTAGTTGGTAGAGCGGAGAAGCACAATGTAAGAATAGTAGGTACCTAGTACCTACCTATAGGAAAGCGCCGTGTGTCTTGTCGTGTCAGCTTAGATTTGTTCCCCAGATACCCAGGAAAATATGTAACGTTTTAAAGGTAAATGTTGTTTCATAAATAGGCCGCCATTGACGTAAAATCAAGGGAATTTATTACTAACTATTATATTTACTTCTCCGGAACTTTATTTTCTACCTATGCGGAAGCAGATTGTGGATACGGATCTATTACACAGAGAAAATAAAAATGTATAGGTACTGTATAAATTGTTCACTTGATTCTTAAAATAACATTGTTTAAGGCTTAAAACATCGTGTACCTATCTATCTTAGTAAGTGATAATTTTTTTTATTTATGGCACGTCAATTTGACTTCACCTCGCCTGGTGTTAAGCTGAAGGCAAAGTCTCATGAAAGAGGGTCACCATTGTAAACACGTTCAGTGCTACAATGGTGGCGCTCAGGTTGACGGTCTCATTAGAGGCTTTTTCACGTCACGCTTTAACTCGTATCGTATCATTAAAGGTTGTCATTATCAGATATACTCGTAGATCTAATGATAATGTAAAATGACATACGTAGTGTACCCACTTTTTGAGAATTGGTTGATGAATGAAGTGCTCCGTGTAATATGTGTGTTTGGAAAGAGTGTCACTCTTTCCTGAGACTTTACCTTCAGCTTACCATCAGGCGAAGTGAAGTCAAATTGAGGTGCTATAAATAAAAGAAAACCTGGGCAAATCGAGGAAATCCTTCAAAACTGAATAAGAGCTAGCCCAAAGTGCTAATCTCTTTCGAAGCAAAGATTTAATTATATTTATCTTTGCTTTACGTTTCGGGTACTTTGTAGTCCATTCGGGTTAACCCCTCGCTCCCTAGACGCGAGTTAAGACCGACCCCTATTTATTTAGCTAGCTGACGACAAATTGAATGTCGGTGAAAACGCATTATTGGCTGTCAGAAACTCCGAACCAAATTGCCGTAAGATATGACTGGTGACAAAGGTGAATTATCGGCTATTTGATTTCATTTAATTTTTTCTTCTATTACAGCTTTTTAACCCCCGACGTACAAACGACGGGGTGTTATAAGTTTCACGTGTCTGTGTGTGTGTGTGTGGGCGTGTTTATTTGTCTGTGGCGTAGCGAAGCTCCCGAACGGATGAACCGATTATGATCTTTATTTGTTTGTTTGTAAGATGATTTATTCGGGAGTTTTGTTGTTTGTTGAAAATCAATCCTAGATGGTCGCTGCCACAAAATGGCGGATAAGTTATTTTTTTACAAGTCTCTCAATATGGGCGTCAAATGAAAGGGCTTTAAATTAAAAATATTAAGAACCCGCCGACACATTAAGAACATTTCGACGTGGTTGTTACTAGCATCTAGGTGGAAGGGTATTTCTAGCTGTTAGTGCTAATATTTCTATTGATATACATACCTGCCATGTCGTGTCAAATATTTTTAGGGTGGAGTTTATTTTTAAGTTTTCACTTTATAGTCAGTTGTAGTTACAATCAAGCACTGAATAAATATTATACTTCATTGTACAATGACTTAGTAAATTATATTGACAGCAAGATGCCACAACTAATATAAGTACGAGCAGAACGAGCACAACGGAAAGAGAGACATAACGTAGGTACCAATTACCAGTTACCAAGTTTATGTACATACCTACCTAGCTACATGAATTTTGTAGCTACTCCACATTCGTCCTTACTATGGTAATAAAAATAGAAAAATAAAAAAAAGTACCGATCCTAGGAATGGTCGTGGTTCGTGGTGTAGATTGAAAGCAATAAGCACGTTGCCCGGGGCGATGGTTAAATATCAGAACGGTTCGAAACGTTCGCAAACACACGGAGGAGGCGACGCTAAATCTCTCGCCGCTAGAAAGTACCCGCACGTGGCCACCACGCGGCCTCAGTATTCAATATATCGTCTTTATTATGTTATACTGGGGATTAGTGACTGTTTAAGTTTCTTTGACGAGTCAATAGAGCTCCCCGTTTAATTGCCTAGGGGTTCGCTGACTTTCGCGTTCGATATTATATTTGCCCATAGACCATGCTATAGTTTAAATAGAAATAGAAACTATGATATTCAATAAACTGCCTATTGACGACCTATCTATGTACTATTATTATTAATTCTTATATTATGACTAGCTATTGGCCTCGGCTTCTGCGTAGTGTCCCTTTTCTCCATTTCACCGATTCCCCTTTTCCTCGTTTCTTTGTCCTCATCTCATTTGGTTCCCTTTCCTCCCAATTTCCCATTCAGTTCCTCTTCTCCACCCCTTCCAATTGCCTCACCTTCGCCGTATATATAAGCCGAATTCGAAAAAATGCTTATTTATACCGCTTACGTATAAAAAATGAACTATGATGACTAAGGTCTGCCCACCTAGGTCTGGTATAAAAAAAAATCATTCATACAATGACGGAAATTTTACCTATTCACAATATTACAAGGTTAAAAGATCTTTTTTCCGCACTGGATACTTTATTATTGGCCATAAAACTACATGCAAAATATAACGAACCAGATATGAATGGCCTAAAATAAATAGCCGGAAAAAAATTAAACCACAAATATGACGTTTTTGTAAATTTTGTATTGTCATTCTGGTGCGCAATTCTTCAAATTAACTTTTTTTATCAAAGCAACAAAACTATAGAAAAAATTAGCAATATGTTCTAAAATGATATTATAAGGTTTTGGTTTTATATTTGGAGACACTATTTTGCAGAAAAATGGCCGCGTAAGTGCAAAATGAAATACTTACTTACTATGTAACCTTTAGGACTTTCGCGCACTAGTGACTTTTTGTCGCCGTGACGTTGCAAATTGGATGAAAACGGTTGATGAAGCCGTTTTCATACAATTAGCACATTCACTGTGACAAAAAGTCACTAGTGCGCTCAAGCCCATGTAACGTAGGTACCCATCCCTGTAACAATCGAAGGAAAATTATCTGCTGTAGTACCTACCTACGTACTACTATAGAGAAAGATTCCCAAGGCTGTCAGACAGTACTTCAACCAATCAATAGGCTATATTGTAGTCCACTCAGTCGGTCTTTCGTCAGTTAGATAGGTATTACATGCTAAACAAAATCAAATTACAATTTTGCAAGCATCTGGCTAATTATGAAAAAAGGAAAACGCCTCGCAAATGTTCAGGCATGTTTTTGTTTATTCTTTGATAGATTGCCTCGAACATCTGTTCAAAAATATTTAACAGTAGGCTCTCTGACTAGCTTTTGCTTAGACCGGAAGCCTAGTCGTGTAAAAACTAATTACGTATGAGAACAATTAGGCGGTCTAATCGTCCAACGGACAGCAAAATCTTACGCAAAACATTTATAATATTAATAAAATTAATAAAATAATTATAATAAAATCTCTAAAACTAGAGTGCTCGATTCTACCGGATACGTTAAATCACCAGTATAAAATAAAAATCTGTATTGTGTAGGTTGGTAGGTATCTCGAGTACATATCACTGACAACAAAACTCTTACCGTTCCTCACTACAACCTCAGATTAATAAATAGTTACCGGTACAGCGTTTATCAAAGTTGATCGGATATAATGTCTCTAAAACCAGAACGTAAAATTGCTATAATAGGTATGTAGCTATACTTACCTATGCCCTTGCTGGTACTACCTGCTAAAGTATAGCTGAAAGACGCCATCAAATTTGTTGAAATATGGTGGTTGGTCAGTAAATAAATAGACTTGACGATAAATGCTTTATGCAGGTAGGTACATTACGTAGTAACTATTTATTTATCCGGGATTACGGTATACAGAACACTGCCAATATCAAAGCTAACAGAATGTGAATAGAATATACGTATTCAGTAAGCCTGTAAGTCTCAGGCTGTTACTTATGCAACTACTTACCTTTACTGCTGTATGGTAGTGGGCATGATATGCAGTTACAGTCTTATAGCTACATACGTACCACTTGCTACGTACCTACGTACAAATGGCTGCATAAATACGTACAGTACACCTGATATGAGTGCAAGAACGAGTTCATCTAATGACAGTTTTCTAATGAAGTATTTATTCTGGCCCTTGATAAAGAACGAGCAAATTTGTTGTATATACCTACGTCATAAATATACCTATTATTTATCCGTGTGTGACCCAGAAAGAATACTCACGACTCCATCTCATCCGAATGGTGTCGTAAGAGGAGATAAGTGGAAAATGCAGACTATACCAACCCATCTGGCCTGCGTTTGAATAGTAAGCCATAACCCAACCCAACTTTAGGAGAGTCCTTGTATATCCAGCAGTGGACTACGATTCGTTTATTGTTTCATTTATAGAATTATATTAAGTCATTACTCATTAGGTACATATGAAATTGGCGTTTTGTAAAGGTAGAATACAAAAAAAAAGGCGAGTCATCCTAGAGCATCTAGAGTTCTGTACAAACTTGAAACTATTCTTTTATTCATTTATTGATGTATTTTATTTTATGAGCCGAATATCTATTCCAATTATAGGTATGTGACAAATAAATCGTTTTCGTGATTTGTTCGCATAATGAAAAATACCACTTTGGTCTCTCCGGGCGTCCATGGAACTGGTCAGGCACGTCAAAATTTCCAGAACGAAAACGTTATAATCAATAACGTACTGTTTTCTTTTGCGACACCGCCTCCATACATACCAATCAATCAATTAGCCTATCACAGTCTACTGCTGGACATAAGCCACTTTCAATGTTGGCTTCGGCCTATTATTTCCACGCTGACCAGACGGGTTGGTAACTAAGGACATGGTTTTATTTCAAGTTTTCCTTCTCTGACAGTGATAGGTAAGTATCGTAGTTGTAAATGACGCGATATTTCAAGTTTTCTATTTTGTAAACTGAGTAACGCAAAAATAAAACCATAAGAGGAAAAAACAAATGAATTAATAATACGAAAGTCAAATGCATGAGTAGCTGTTTAAATAAAATTTAAATAAACAGCTACTGTTTAAATTCGACTAAGGGTTCTTACAGACGAACGACAAGTTGTGAACGGCAGAGGCTACTTCAGCCGTCGCCGTGTCGCCACCTGTCGACGACAGTTGTCAACGCATCGGCGGCAGCAGTCGAAAGGTGGCGACGCTTGCAGTTGTGGCGTGTTTCGTCCGCCATTTTATCAGTCCACGACAAATAGACCATGAGTACGCAGGCGTTGCGCGTCCACAAAATGAGCTCCGGAGACAAAATTGATGTCGAATTGTTAATTATGGCAGTGAAAAAGGCTTTGTCTTTGGAATTATAAGCTATATTATAAGCTACAGTAACAAGACAATTAATTAGTTAATTCAGTCTTTGCTCAGCTGGCATACCTACTTTTCCGTATCACAGTGTCTTGGCGAGATATTGAGTCTTTCAAAATAGATCTTAGCTCATCAAAAGAACCGATTAACATTGAAAAATAATAGAAAAAAAATATTTCGGACCTTCGCAAACGTGAATATCTACCATATAAAAATAAGTTGTGTTTTCCTTCTTGACGCTATAACTCCAGAACGCACGAACCGATTTCCGCGGTTTTGCATTCGTTGGAAAGGTCTCGGGGTCCGTGAGGTTTATAGCAAAGAAAGTTCAGGAAAAATTTCAACAGAAAAGTGGGAAAATCATTTTTCAACGAAATGTTACATAAAACGAAGCCATCTGGTGGCGAAACGGAGTTCGCCGGGTTTGCTAGTCGTGTATAAAAATTTCCCTCTTGTTGAATACCTACATTAATATTTCTTCAACCCACACTTAAAGTGTCTCTCTTCTTTTTCGTTGTCGTCGGTGACGGTGGAGTAAAAGCAATAACAGTGTTTCTTCATCGGACGCCATTTTGCAACTGGCACCTGTATAAGCCGATCACGACTGCTAGTACTCGGCACTCCAACTCCACTGTTGTCGCCTGTCGGCGGCAGCCGTCGACGTATTAACTGTTGCCGCTTGCCGCCGACGCGTTGACGACTGTCGTCGACAGGTGGCGACGCGTCGACGACGGCTGAAGTAGCCTCTGCCGTTCACAACTTGTCGTTCGTCTGTAAGAACCCTTACCTAACCAAAAAAGGGATAGGTACTTATTTGAGATCACAGTGGCCAATACGACAAAACGCCAATTTCATATACCTATTATAAGACATAATATTTATACATACAAATATTGGCACTGAACAGGAATCGAAATCGCGACCTCTCACTGATTAATCTAGGTTGTGTATACTTAGCGTAATTACTCTTTTTAAAGTGAAATCTTAAGGCACGCTACGCAAATAATAAATCGTCTTGTGTATGTGCAGTAGTTTCCCAAAAGTGGGAAAAATAGGCCTAGGTACAAATATAAAAATTGATTCTGATGAGAAGATATCATTCTTGGTAGAACCATTAATGGATCCAGCTACTTATTATAGTACCCAGTAGAACCAACAACTCCATATTTGGTTCTAAGGAGAAAAAAAAGTCACTGGAACCAAAATGGTTCTAGAAATCTAGACTATGGTTCCAAGTGGAATGATCCAACTAATCGATATAGTTTTTTAGAAACTCTTTTTTGAAGTAGGTAATACTTTGAAAAACACATAAGGGATAAGGGATAAACTGGTAAATGTACCTATTCCCTATAATTTCATTAGGTCAGTAGTCCCTATATTATAGAGTAGAGTCTATATTACTTATAGACAAAATATAGTGACAATACAAACATAGTTATAATATAAATAGACACCTCAAAGTGAAAATATTATTGTTTAAAATTAGATTGTTATGGGTTGTCGAATTTTTTTTTGCCACTTGTGATCGGATATTATTACTGGCAAAGTCTATAAAAATAGGTTGCCGAAGGTTGTGGTTTGAGGGACTATCAAATAAAACCGAATGAATGTAGCTGCACTGTCTCTTGACTATAATATTTTCTAAACAAATAGATGCTAAGATTAACTGATGTATTCAGTAGGTATCGCAGATCCTAAACCGCTAGGGCTACTAACTTGACTTTTGGCAGCTGACACTTTTTATGTTGTAAAATTCAATCGAGGTATAATTTTTGGAAATTTATCCCTAAGGTCTGTGGAACAAGTTTAAAATTTGTGTGAAATTCCGTCACTTTCAAAATTAAAACGACGAACTTTGGTAGCTTTACTTTCGTTAAAAATAAATGGATCAAAGGTGATCAAATCATGGTTGAAAGTTTATTACGGATAGTTTGAAATTTTCAAAGCCTTTTGACTCATAAGGTCCACTTCCCAAAAGGACAATTCCAAGATGCACCCAATATTAAGCCTTTGATCCTCGATAGTGATAAATGGTCACCTGTATTGACTTTTTAAAGTTCAAATGTGGGTGAATGTGTGCTGGATTACCTCCCAGCAATCATGCACGATAAATTCACCCAACCACTCAGCAACCTTGCTGAATAGTTTAAATTTATAATTGGCAGATAGAGTAGCGTAATTATAGGTATAACAGGGTTTACCAGACGCATCTGCCAACTCCTGTACACGGTACCAGGGTTGATGTTATGTAGTGTGATTGAGTAAGCCATTATAGGTAGGTAGGTACTTTATGCTGTACGTAGTAGCAAACGCGGCTCGTTTACTATTATTTATTAAAGAGTTACATTATCTGTTTATGAAACTCATCATCAGATATTCACGAAATACAAATGGGCCTATTTCGAAATAACTAGGTACATTTTCAAATTTAAAATCAAAACCATATCAACATTCCAAGAGATGTCCAAGAGAAGTAAAATATTTGGAAAATACATTCAATATTTTGTATACATACCTACTTAAAAGTTATATATATATACTTAACGTCTTATGAATATTTATATATAGGATCTATATATTCATAAGACGTTATAATCTTTTAAGCTAGGTACGTACGTTTAAATATTATTTTATGATGAACTCTGATCCGTATGACACCCTTTAAGCACATCAACTTAACACAAATTAGGTACAAAATTGTACATAATTTGAGACATGCTGACAATATGTCAACACGGGCGGAGGATAGGGGTCACTGGCCACGATAGCAGCTGGAATCATCAGTCATATAGCCTGGGACCGCTATTGCACAAATCAGACGTCAAACTAGGAATACTAACGGCCCATGCTGTAAATGCAATGTTAATCAAAAAATATCTATTATTTTTATACAGTTTGTTTTCACTTCTATCGGCAGTCCCTAAAGACTAAGGACTGTTTTTTTAAACAAGGTATGTAGGTTACCTACCTATATATTTCGCTTATATAATTTTAATTTTTCCAGGTGTTGCACTTGCAACACTGGCAGTAACAGAGGTGGTGGTGGAGGAAAAGCAGCCTTGCCACTAATATGTCTCGTACCTCGCGATGGCAGTCAAGTGCCTGCGCAGAGTGGTAGTCGGCCAAAGCCAGTATCGAGTACATCCGGGAATAGCGATTTCACACTTCTCGATGATGAGTATATCAAGAAACATTTCAAGTTGCCACGAAGAGCATTATACCTCGATCCTTTTAGGTAGGTATGAGGTACACATACCTACTTACTAATAATCACCTTAGATAACAAGAGGACATCACAGAACTTGGTGACATGACAAATAGGTAATTATTAAGAAGGTATATGTATGTACTGTGATATGTAAGGTAGGGAGGTTCGATTTTTGGCTAATGCCTAATAATATGCCTATGTTTACTATTTTAATGTTTCTTATGCAGACGACCTCTCATCTCGTTTCCCATGGATCAAGAAGACTCCCAATATTTCAACATGGCGCGTAAAACAAAAATCAATCAACAAATTCTCGACGGTTACCTGGATGCATCCGAGGCCATTACTGCCCCTAGTGTTTTTGTAAGTAGTAATACTAACGCCATCTACATTCTAATAAGGCAACCAAAAGAGTTACCTTATTTAAAAATAGATGGCGTCAATGCTTTCTTCGTTGTATTTAATACAAGACTCAAATACCTATAGGTACTACAAACTTAACATTTTTATTAACAGAAGTAAAGTAGGTAATAACGGGTTTATGTAATAATGTCAAGAATATTTAAATGTTCTAAAAAAAAAATAACGTTCGAGAATATTTACGTTCAAGAATAATAACTATTTATTTCGGAGCTACCTTCATTTTTAATTTATGGCAGCCTTCCCTGCTGGTCTGGGAACAAAGGAAACAAACTATGTATAATATAAATGATAATCAGTACTGAATCCGACGAAATGAGAATCCGACCATTTGCGAATCCGACCAAATGCGAATAAATGTAATAATAATATATACATGGTGATTTTATAGTGGTTTCGGAAAAAGAATATTTTGTTTCACACACAGTTTCGGTAGCAAAATCGACTGGAAGTTTTAAATTTTGAAAGAAAAATAACTACTTTATGTATGGCAATAATGTACAGGTGAATATAAAAATGTATGGGAAGTGTAAAAAAAAAATTTTTTTTTCGCCAAATTAGGACTTCCTTACGATTTTACTATCGAAAATGTGGCCAAAACCACTATAAAATCAACCGGTATAACGATATTTATTCACTTCTGTATAAATAATGGTTGATTGCTCATTTTTCTTTTTTGCACATTATTATATTAGTATCGACCATTGTTATTTTTAAAATTTTATTAATAGTTGGACATTTTATTTTCTATATCTCATACCTGGTTAGGGTATGTATAGGTATCTATGCTATGTTAAACAGTTTATGATTAATTTTCATTTTACTATAGCCATATGCAAAATCCGAAACCGAAAAACAAAAAGAAAACGCACAAGATGAAGAGATAATTTACATTCTACAATTACCTGATTGGGAATTCAAGTGCCCGGTCCATAATGAAACTATAAGGACACCCAGGTATGCTACTTTTAATATTAAGGTGGGTACTGCTAGAACTATTTTCTGAAGGAAGTGAGCACAATAAACTTAAAAATCTGCAGAAAAATGTCTGTGACTCGGGATTTCAGACTAGAAAGGAGGACCGGCAATTTGGCCTATGTGACCAATAAAGTTATGTGATATGTCGTTAGAAAGGTTTTTTTATTTTCTACAACTTCCATTATGGCGGTAAGTTTCAAATCGCTGTGAGAAAAAAGGTTATCGGAGCGTAAACACCACGAGTTTCGTAGATAAGCGGCGCGGGAGCAACGGGGGCGCAACATATAATATGCCTCCAAACGTTTGTTTATTAAGAGGTCGTATACAATCGAGACACGTACGGGCAAGAACATATTTCTCTTATGTTTTAATTAACCTAGATGAAGTCGGACTTAATGCAATATCGCAATACTATTGCACCTGCCTAACAGGACGGCGTACAGTGGGAAGCTGTGCTCATATATCTTCTATAGTTTGGTACCTTGGTATAGGAAGGCACGAACCGTTCAATCCTCCAGCTGCACACTTAATGGATATCATTATGGACAATAATATGCATTAATATATAAATAACATGTTTAAAATCCTTTATAACAACTAATTATAATCAATAAAACATGTAAAAATAATGACACGCAGTTTCATTTTATTTGCTCATAATGTTTTTCTCACAGCGATTCGAGACTTGTCGCCATAGTAAAAGTTGTAGAAAATAAAAAAACCTTTCCAAAAACATATCGCTTAACGTTATTGGTCCATAGGCCAGGTTCCATGTAATTTTGCCGGTCCTCCTTTGACGGAAATGTTTCCGAGTCACAGCTCAACTCAAAGGCTTAGACAATTGGCACATTACCCCGCACCACGCGGCGGGGTACGGGAAAAACGACCACACAGGTGGTCGCGGTAGAGCAAAATCTGCCCCTTCGAACACATTATTTTCCTACATTACGAACGGAGCCGCCGCCGTGTAGTATGAGTCCAAGAGTAGTTAGACATTTTTGTTTATTTAAAGCAGGTACAATATCTATACAAAAAGAGCTCCGTAGAGGTGACGTAAGACAAAGCTGCCCTGTGCCCCAGACGTGGAACAGTGAGAATCGCCTGACGCCACGCATTTAGCGCCATCTAGTGAAAACTTCATTTATTATTTTATTGCACAGAACACTAGCTAACAATGCTAACCATTCTGATTCTCTATTCTAATAGCGTTTTAAAATAACACTAGCTAGCTAGCTAGATGACCTTTAGTTTTGTGTGTATAGGGAATTTTAATTTCTTTGGCTCAAGATATTATGCCGCGGGGAAAATTAACTTTGTTAAATGCTTCATACACAAACTAATACATCAAAGGAGTTCGTACGTCATCCCCTGATGTGTCGCGCATTCTCGAGAATATCCCTTAAAGGTAAGGGGTATTCTCGAGAATACCTCCTTACCTATGCTTTTTATGTACCTTCAATTTCGGTTGCTTCTATTCCGCCGCGGTGTAAATTGAGCCTAACTAAAGCTGTGCCCGCGATTTTTTCGCATGGATTTCGATCTGAGTTTCGTTCGTTTTGCGTGGAACGCTGATATTTTATTATAAAATAAAGATTGAAGTCAAAGTTTAAGTCTTATAAAATCAGCTATTTAAAAAATTGCGTCAAAATATGACCAGCCCAGAGTTTACTAACCCGGTACTAACAGACAGTAGGCAAATTTTTTAAATATTATGTAATTTCAGTCAATTTCAATACCTATGCATTAATTTTGCCTACACTTAGAGCCTAAAGTTAGATTTTACGGACGCCAGCCTGTGTGTTATCGACACTAGATCACAGGTTGGGAGTAAAATCGGCCCACGCAGGCCGACGTGAGCGACGGCCGCAGTTTTAGTCGGTGCTCGTCAGGTATACTTGGGCATACCCACCTTATCGTGGCTAATTAGATGAGGAGCCTGCGGGAATTCCGCGCACAAAAAGAAAAATTATTGTTACCAGTGTACCAATAAAATTATGAATTAGTTAAAATTGACAATGAGACCATTTATTTCGCAAGTTTTCCACCAATTAATTATATTTCACAGGTTCATATGGCATTCGTGTAAGAAAGCTGCAAAGGAAAAATCTCGCCAACCGAAGCAAGGAGGTGGACCTCTGAATAAACCAAAGCCATGGCTGCTAAGTAGACATACAGATTTCGATTTGCTGTCGCAATGGTAGTGGGTTAACTATATATATACATATAGGCATAATACTATATACAACTTGGGACTGTACTATTGCAAGCAACTGGAAACTTACAATATTAAAAATAGAATGACAATACATACCAACTCTGAGTTTTATTTATACTTCCCCAAGTCGAATGTTTCTTTGGGTTGGTTTGTCATAAATGTACGAATACCACTCTCTGAACGTCCCCACTCCGTCCACTTTCCTAACTCATCCACTTTCTAAGTTGACCATTTTCCTAATTCGTCGGAATCCGACCCTCTGCTCCCCTGAGCTGCTCCCCCAGGGGAGACGATGGGATTTTTTTATCACGACGTCTCCCCTGCGCTGGGGAGACGTTGAACCTTAAAATTATAATGTTATTTACAAGTACCCCCTATCAATAACAAAGGGTCAGAAAGGTCACAATGTTCTTTAAAAAGTAGTATACCCCTCCGCCACGCTGTGGGCCATAGCCTAAGCCACCATGTCCACTAAGATCCATTACAAAAATCCATTGATGGATCTTTTTACACTTTTATGTCCACTCTGATCCTCGATCCTAGAATATTAAACGTATGATATTAGAAACTTTTGAAAATAATGTTGTGTATTTCTCATGATCTTTCGTATGGAGGCAGAGGGGGGAACTATCGTTACATCCCATCGTCCCCCCTAAGAGAACGCGGGGGAGACGTTGTGACAAAAAAACCCATCGTCTCCCCTGGGGGAGCAGCTCAGGGGAGTCGATGGTCGGAAACCCTATAATTAGGGCTATGCTATGTGAACACATAAAAGCCAAAACAGATATGGGTTTCATTCATGAAATACAGAAAAAACACGTTAGAAAAAAATCTCCATTCAGCGGATTTTTTTTTATTTAGGTCTAAAACAATATTGAAATGCAAATCATTAGTGCTATTCCTTTACTTACACTTTTCAAACTTGCTTTTGTATTATAGCAGACTACAACTTTATAATCTTAATATATATAAATCTCGTGTCACAATGTTTGTCCTCAATGGACTCCTAAACCACTTAACCGATTATAATAAAATTCGCACACCATGTGCAGTTCGATCCAACTTGAGAGATAGGATAGTTTAAATCTCAAATTATAGTCGCAATTTTAATTTATTGCTAATTATTTGTCTCTTATTATTTGACAGTCACAATTATCTGTTAACTCCAAATGATTCTAACAGATGTCGATACCTTTCGACTGGGTTGAGTAAGTAATCAATAGATGGCGCTGCTATGGTAAATCTACGAACGTGTCATATAAGCTACATTTTAACAGCATAATCACCACGTGTTGTTGACGCTATAAAACGCAGACGAAGTTGCGCGGGTCAGCATAATAATAATAATATAATATAGTCAGTTAAACGGCGGCGGCGCAGTGGCGGTAAAATGTAATTTAATGTTATATTTTTTATGATTTATATTATTTATATGATTTATATGATTTATATGATTAGCACTAATTAATGATTTGCATTTCAATATTGTTTTCGACTTGAATAAAAAGTTTTCCGCTGAATCGAGATTTTTTTCTTAACGTGTTTTTTCTGTATTTCATGAATGAAACTTGTCTGTTTTGGCTTTTATGTGTTCACGTAGCATAGCCCTAATTGTAGAACTACATTTCAGCGTGATCAAATTCAAAACAAAAAAAAATCCCGCTGGCTGGAGGTTTGGTTTCAACCATCATTTATTCTGAAAATAATACGGAACAAATTCCAGTTCTATTACCATTCGATAGCTCAAATATACAGGCATATTACCTATAGGAACTAAGGCCTACAGGGCAACTGTTCCCGTTGAATATAGTTACTATCTATAGTACGTTGTTATTCTTTTTATATTTTTTTAAAATTTTGAAAATGGAATAAAAGAGCTTTCATTTAGTATATCAACTTTTCATGGAAACTAAAAAGATTTGTAACTATAAAGTCCTCAATAGTTTAGGATTATGATATCCCTAGACTTTGTTGAGTTGTGTAGGTACTTTTTTACCACCAGGAGGGACAACGTGGTAGGGATAAGTTGGAACAGCTCCTCACATGTTGTACCACTTACCAAAAATACCTTGTTCCTAGCCCTAAAAAATTTGTACCCAATTCAGAACAAAATTATTTTGGAACTAAAATACACCCGCCTTAGTGACATCAATGCCTTATTGATTGTAACTCTCTGATTGTCGACTCGGACCAATGCAATCGTACTACCACCAAAGCATTTCCACCAGTGGGAAGGTTAAATCTAATCAGGAGTAGCCTTCCCACTGATGCAAATAGGCTAGTACCTACGTTGGACTATCCGAAAGACAAGGGCACCTTATGGTAAATGATGTGATAATGAATCCCAATTGAGTAAAAACAACTTGTTTACTCGGAGTTTTGAAGACTAACCTGTGCCTTCAAATTTCCGAGTCGCCAGGGTACACAAACTCAAGCATGCACTGAGTTCTATTTTCACCCCTTAGTTGTACGCATAATAAATGTGTGATGGTGTGGATTTACCTAATAATAAAACACATTGAGAAGTAAGTAATAAATAAAATAGCTGCATTATATTTACGATAAGCATGTATGTACATTAGCGTAATGCGTCCCTGAATAGTGCAATCAATTAACAACACCGAAGAGTAAATGCAGCATGATCTGATACTGGCTGTTCAGAGTAGAGTATTGCCTTTTATGAGGTAATAGCAACCACTATACTACTCTGTTTTAGGTACATCACTTCTTTGCTCTCCCGCAAAGCCAAAAGGACGACCAAGATCAATTTCCTAAACGTTACCACTGAGACAGTAAATCGAAATTCGTTAGACGTTGCATTACAAAACCACGCTTCTTAACTTTAGCCTTATCTTTATCTTTGTCATCTCTATCCTTTCTTTCTTCAGCTGTTTTCTTTTTCTGCGTAGGCTTGGCTTCTGCATCTTTCATTTTTTGAACTTCACACTCCATGTCGAAAGGACATTCATCGGCTGGATATATTGGCATCATTATAATCGGAACGTAGTTTTTATTTGACTCTCCTCCTGGTAACATATTCTGAAAACATCAGTATAAATATTCGATTAAAAATACAATTTTACTTACACAATTAAGGAGATTCGTGAGCGTGATAATTGATTTAAAATTTACCTAAATATATAGTACCTATATGGTTTATTTTTGTTTATCAGTAGGTATCTGTTATAGTAGTGAGATACATATTGTATTACAATTTACGCTTTCATACAAGACAAAGGGCCGAGTCCGAATCGCCTATGGAAGTAAAGTAAGATTAAAATAATTATACTTTTAAGAGGTTCATGTCTTTATAGGAGGTTAACGGCCCTTGTGCTTTCTAATAATACTTACTTGTTCTATTTGGTTATAATTTAATCAAAGATTACGTATTCCTTGCCTGGTTCACATTGATGTAACATTTTAACGTGACCATTTCTTCAGAAGCATGTGTCAGTCCGATAATGAAGACGTATTTTGTTACGTGAATCTACGGTTTATTTTTTTACGGTAATTTTTGTTACGTCAAGCTGCGGTTACGAGCCTACCCTTTTCGAGCACTCACACAAAATGCCAGACACGGAACAAAACGGTAGATAGGTACGGAGTCATGGTCGTACGTCAAGATTAATGGACCTAGCGTGGACGCTGGATTGTCTACTGTCACGGATCACAGTGAGATATTAGGTACGACACGATCTTTTCAAAGGATGAGCGGCGATTAGCGGTTTGGCGTTGATGTATCAGGTGGTCTACATTATTGATGAGGATTTGGTATTTTTATTATGACAATCCAATCTTAAGGTGGGGTGTGTATGCATTTAAACTGAGGGCCCAAATTTTAGAACTCATTAAGACTTATTGTAAAGCAATAAGTTGAAAACTCAAACCACTATAAATTTGTTAAACGTGAAATAAAACTATTATGAGTAGGTAATTTACTTGGGCCCTCAGTTCAGTCGTTTGCATATAAAATGATATAGGCGTATATCTGGAAAATTACGAGCTCTGTGTTACTAATTTTTATTTAACAAAATAGCTTTGAACTTGTTAAATAATTTAACAAATTCGCAAATTTCTATTTAGAAACAGTTAAAGAGAAAATTAACTGAGGGCACATTTTTAAATCCTCAAAGAAAATACACACACACAGAGCAAATAATTGAAAATAGTTAAAACTCAAAGCAAAGCACTATAAATTTGAAACGTAAAACGTAAAATAAAACTGTTTAAGTAATATAATCTGTGTGTGACCGAGAGTCATCGTCCTCTTGGGCTATAAGGTATGAGTACCCCTTGTATACATCTGCGATTTCATGGTGCCATTTTGAGTTTACCGCGTGGCGTAGTATTGGTAGGTATCTCTGAATGAAATCGTCAACTGGACCTTTAGACTGTTGAACGTTTGCCGCGTGCTGGAGTCATATTCCTAAGACCAAGTATGCAGC
Source organism: Pelosia muscerda (assembly GCA_963691645.1). NCBI lineage: Eukaryota > Metazoa > Arthropoda > Insecta > Lepidoptera > Erebidae > Pelosia > Pelosia muscerda. Next base: position 16,123,822 of record OY829098.1, on the reverse strand, counting down.
TGCGAGTACAGCGTTGTGCAAGCCTTGATTGAGTCTGTTATTGATGGGATTGAGTGACGTCACCTAGAAATCGACCAATGACGATCTCTACAAAGGCTGTCACAACACATCAACACTGAAACTGTCAGCCATCAGCCACCTTAGCAGCCTCGTTCGCTTTCTGTATGCAACCCCGGAAGACGCCAGCTTAAAAATGTCCAAAATAAGTACGGGACGTAGTAAGCCTTCCCGAAGAGAAGACCTATGCTCGGGCCCTCTACATGAGTAGCGGCGCTGTCGTGAAACAAATTACTACACCACGACGGCAACTCAAAAATGCCGTCGATTCGACAGAAGAAGTAGTACGCCTATTTAGAGACGCTGTACCTGTCCTGTACCGCTTTGTGCCCGTGCTTAGCGGTAGAACGAATTTGATGACCATTTCTGGGCAGAGAGCGTTCAGGGGTGGATTATTTGTTAGGTTTTTCTTTCTTCTTTCTTTCTTTCTTTCTTCTGTTTATTAAGATGAATTTATTGTATATGATAATGATGACATATGAAATGAATGAATGAATGTATGAAATAAAATTCGACTTTTACTATAAATTAAATTTGTGCTGGATTTTTTTATAATAGGTTATTTACGTATGTACCTATTAGAATGAATGTATGAAATAAATTTCGACTTTTATTATAAATTAAATTTGTGCTGGATTTTTTATAATAGGTTATCTACGTAGGTACCTATTGGAATGAATGTAGGTATGAAATAAATTTCGACTTTTATCATAAATTAAATTTGTGCTGGATTTTTTATAATAGGTTATCTACGTAGGTACCTATTGGAATGAATGTAGGTATGAAATAAATTTCGACTTTTATTATAAATTAAATTTGTGCTGGATTTTTTTATAGTAGGTTATCTACGTAGGTACCTATTGTAATGTATGACTATGGTTAATGTAAAGTAGGTAGTAATAATTAAAACTACCTTATTTTCTTGAGCACATTGGCAACAATAACTTTGAGCTGCCGTTAACGCCTTAGAATTAACTAAGTACTGAACAACTGTTTTCAAACGTTCCTCTTCCAGACAGTCTGGTTTCGTGTTCGACCATTTACCTTCAGGATTTAATTGCACGATGACAGGGGCCGATAAACCTAAAGAATCGAAGCCAGGTTGTGCTAGAGGACTGACAAAAATATTATATTAATACGTACTAAGTACCTAATACCTACTACGAAACATTCATATAAAAGCCATAAAACGGTAATGAAGGAGTAATATTAACGTTTATAGTATAACCAGTCTTATAAGATAAGTAGGTATTTATAAGGGGGCGTCCAAAAATTTTCTGTCGTATACCTATCGATAGGACGTGAGATTTAAAAAAACCCCCTTTCGCATCCCTCAATTTCTCGTGAGATTTTTCAAAATTACTTACGAAAACGCGTGGAAACACCCAGACTATTGCAAATATTCACATAATAATATGCACACAAATATTTGCACTGAGCGGGAATCGAACCCGAGACTCCTGCGTAGCTGCGTCGCGTTCACTACCGCCACGCCACGTTCACTGCCGCCACGCCACAGAGGTCGTCACCTATAGTATAGGTAGTAGGTACACATAGCTCGTTGCATAGTTAGGACGGCGAGTTCAATTTTTACGATACTTACACATTAGCTAATTTTTCCATCAGGCTTTTGTCAGCCATGTTAAAAGATGTTCTTGTATTATATATAATATATATATATGGTATAAAAATAATAATTTACAATTTTACAATTTTTTTAATATGACTATGAGTCTAACTTAAAATTTTGATACTGACATGAGTCAAAGAGAATACAATACTACTGGACATGAGTTGACATTTTCATCCGAAGGTATTTTTATACCGATTTATACTAACAATTTAATGGTTATTTTTTATATATGGACAGTAATTTAGGTAGCGTAACGTAACCTATCATAACGACACTAACTTAGGTATATTTACTGACTTTATACGCAGTCCACTGCTGGACATAGGCGTCCCTCAATATGTAACATTGGTCTTGAGTCTCCACCTTTAGCATCCTGTCAACCCCAGCCACTTTTGTCAGGATAATTCTGTGAGCTATGTCGGTGACTTTAACTGGCAGAACGCACTGATTGCTGACCTTTGTTTTAAGGCACTGCGGTGCCCAACCTAGCTAAATCCTTCTGATGACTTCTTTCTGGAAATTGTCTTTATAAAGCTGAATAATGTTTATTTGGTGAATAATTTAAGGAATTGACATCCCCTGTCTCACTCCACTCTCTAGAGATATATCGCCAATCAATAACGGTGTCGTTACGGTACGGGGCATCCAGACCCAGGTTTCGATACCGTCGAAGGCTTTTTCGTAGTTCACAAATGCCATACACAGCGTCTGATTGTATCTAATGTTCGATCCTACCATTACCATTTACGCATTAAAAGCCATACATTACAGTAAGAACCACAAGTTGTGAACGAAAAAGCTTGAGCCTTTTAGCCCTTTTTTAAGACTCGTCGCTTTATAGCGATGGCTAGAAGGCTAAAAGGCTAAATGACTCTTAAGCCCTCGAGGCTTTTTTAAAGGCGGACTCACAAAACAGAATTTCTTAAATTGTTCACTAACAAGGTATTTTTAGGCTTAGGCTTTTTTTAAAGCTTAAGCTTTTTTTGAAGACTGGCGTCGTAATTAGAGTTCTAGTCTTCTAGCTTAAAAAAAACTATTAAGCCTCTTTTAAGGATCAGGTTAATAGAAACGTAATGAATTATAAATTAAAGTTATGTTATGTTATTACAATTCATTATATTTTAAATCATATATGAAATAAATCAATTAGCGAAAATTAATCACCAAAAACCTTTAGCCAGGATGAAAGGCACATTGATGATTGTATGCTTTTATTACTCAAACGATTCCTTTTCTTATTGATTACATTTCCAGCTTTGGAAAATGACTGTTCACACACTTCCCTCACATTAAAATATTAAACACCACCAAAATACCTAAATGTTTTTCTTTGTCATCTCTAAGATAATAATGACGAAATAGGAATCGATGTGTTATTTTGTAGATTGTAAAAAAAATATTCACGTATAAAATTAATAAAATAGTTTTATTATTTAAAATAAGTCTATATTTAATATTGTAGCCATCGCTATAAGGCGGCGAGTCTTAAAAAAAGGCTGAAAGGCTCGAGCCTTTTTGAACGCGGCCTGATCCTCAAAAGAGGCTTAAGAGTTTTTTTAAGCTAGAACTTTAATTACGACGCCAGTCTTTAAAAAAGTCTAGGCCTAAAAAAAGCGTCAAGCCCTTTTTTAGTGAGCAATTTTAGAACTATTGTTTTGTGAGTCCGCCTTTAAAAAAGACTTGTAAGCTTTAAATTTAGGGCTAAAAGGCTCGAGCCTTTTCGACCGCTGACCACAAGACCACTAAAGAACACTTTAATGACGAACCTAACTTTATGCTACAAAAGTAAATATGAATAATAGAATGGTTAACTGTTACAGCAACATTTATAAATTACCTTCAGAATTTATATTTTTTAAACTAACATGCTATTTCTTTATATGAAATTATTATATACACTTGATCTTAACAACCAATAGATAACACCATCTCCTCTATAGATAACACCCATATGCACCAAAAGATAACACTCTAACCTTCAATATAAACGGCGAGGTGTTACCAGATTGAACTGTTTGTGACAACGTAGCAACATGTCTTATAGATGCTACTAGGCATGTTCAAAAATATAGGCATTGGCATTTATAAGTCAATAGTCATGAACCTAAACATAAAGTTTTATTTTTTAAATAAGCGATGTTTTCGAAAGTGTTATTTATTGGTTCAGTGTCCATTATGAAGGCCATCACCAAGTATATTCACTTGAAAGTCGCTAAGCTATAGACAATCAGACTTTTTTAAATGGCAACTTTATTTTGTAAATTTATGATCGATGGCCGACCAAGGCGACCAAGGTGTTTGAAGGAAGTCTATGTTACAGATTGATGCACATTGCATTATTTTTTTATTTCGGTCAGTTTTTTATTATGTATAGTTAACATAATGCAAATCAAATGAACTTTATAACGGTATAACCCCAAAACAGGTGAGTTTACAGTTTTATTTTATGTTAAAGTGGACGTGGAGACTGTAATTCTTCCATGTCTTTATATTTTCACGCCTTCCTAAATCGCAAACAGGCAGTTTTTAAGTAGTACCTAACATGATTTTCTGTTTATCCAGCTAGCCCTTGCACAAATGTAAGTCAAACTATAGATATCATATAAATCCAAAGTTGTATTATGCAAAGGTCAGACAATTTCGCCATAAACTTAGAAATACAAACCGTATTTTTTTTTGTTTAGGATGATGTGTGTGAAGCTGACGAAAAAAAAGGTTCTCACGGTGGTAGTCCCGATCATTCAGTTTTTTTTGTAGGAAGATAGATTAATGTTACATATATATCCTGTACTGATGCACATACGTATTAGCTTTGTCCAGGGCCCGCGCATACATTACGATCCGCATTTCGCGTCGATGCAGTAGTATTCTTGCAATGCAGTTTTCACATTGTTTGGCTTTGTAAACCTAAAATTGAGATAAATATTGATTGTTATTGAGACATATGATTGTGATGGCCTTGATTATGACATTGCCTACAGTTGTTGTACTAACGAAACAATCCAACTGAGTGGCCTTGATGTCTTGTTGTTCCTTGTTACTCCTTCATGTGTCTTATCATTCAATTGTCTCTTAACTACAATCTGTCAGTCATTAACAGTGCATTTGAATTATCTTCGCCTAAGAGTTAATAAAGACCTATTAGAAACTACTCTTTGATCTCAGTTAGAAGGTATTTGCCAGTATTGCAGTGTCCTCTAGATTTCCATGATCTTCTACTTCTTCTGGTCTTTAGTGAATAAGTTTATTCTGTATCACATACATATGATTGTAATGCAACACATGACAGTGAAATAATTATTACTGATGATGCAGGTAAAATTTCTTTGGAGAATAATATTGCAAACTAATACTTAATACATTCCAATTGGAGTTTTTTTCATTACACTTTCAAATTTAAATGAAATATTGATTAATAATCACATTATTTATGCATATTTTTATGATCATTTGGCAATTTTGCATACATTCAATGCCACCTTCTTAGTTGATACTTGTTGACTGAACTTGTAATTTTGAGGTTATGGTTTGGTTAAATGTGCTTCCATTATGTTGCATCAGCTGCTTTTAATTTGTAATTGTAATACTTTTTGGTGCATAGTTGTCATATATTTAGTGTATTTAATTCAGAAAACTGAGGTAAATTTTTGTCCGAATGAATTGACTTTAAAAATGAATATCATTTTATTATTGTTCTGAGACATTGGTTCTCATTATGGTTATTATGATGACTTATATTCAATATTTTAACTTTTCATCTTGAAGTAAGTTGTCAGCCGTACTGATTTTTATAAGTCATATGAATCACCCAGAATATGGGAGCAATATTGATTCAGCTTACCCAATGACTGATTGCAGATTCCACCTTATGTTAGAATCTTATAGCTAGGGGGCATACTGGGTCTATGCTTAGAATATTTTTATTGAATCAAATTATAGGCATTAAAAGGTTCATTTTAATTACCTGAGTACTTCAACTTAGATGATAAATAAAAAAGTGTAAGGATGTGCGAGCTAATTGACAGATGTGTTGTTAGTTATAATCAGGATGTTCATATGTGGTGTTCTTGTCTGCAGGAGTCCTGCTCATGCACAAATAAGTTCATCTACCCAGAAAACCGTAAGTGATATTAGTTATTTTAATAATGATGTTTTATGTTCTTTGATTATGTTGCAACTTTTTTTTTGTATTTTTTTGTACTTCTGTGTTTGTTGTTCACTTCAGTATCTTTTCTCATTCATCCATTGTTTGTAAACTTTAAAGGAAAATTTCAGTCAAGACTAAACCTTGGAAATATGTACTAGTAAAGTTTAATATTAAAAGTATGAATTTCGGTTCAAACATTCGTAAACTGGATATTTTATTTACTGCACAAATTGCTAACATTGAATTGCAGTTTCACTCATGTCTGTCCTGATACTACAATAGTCCATAACACTATTAATAAAAATTATGCGTGGTTGACAAGTTCTCAAAAAGGTTGTATAGTACAAAAACATCATCTAAATTGTCTTTGTGTTGTTATTCGCTATATTATTATTTTTATAGAATGTTAAATGAAGAATCTAATATTTCATTAAATTTCCAGGCCCCATATACTAGAATGGATCCACCATGTTCACAAAATGTGTGTGACGTTTATGAGGGGGCAGACCGAGTCCCCTCTGAAAATACTGCAGAGATTAAGACTGAAAATGATTCCCTTATAGCTGAAAAACCAACTTCATCACAGAGTGATGCACGGCAACAGATTGATGACATAGAACGTGCAGACTTCGACGAAGAGAACAGAATCCTGAAGCATTGTTCAGGGATGATTGTAGATGGAAAGATAGCAGCCACAGCCCATTACTCTGGTAACCTTTCAAGTGCAAATTCAAGTTTGGCTTCCAGTTCAGAGACTATATCAAGTATCTCTAATATAATAGCCAATGGCTATAGCCTACCAGGCTGCAGTAAAGATGGGGATGATAGCAACACAACAATAAAAAATATGATCCATTCTAGAAAATATGTGTACGAGCATGAGCAGAAAACAGAAAAAGAAGACTTCATGCAAAAATTATTGAATAGTAACACCCAAGAGAAAAAAGACTTTCCTAAGGGCAAGTTATATAAAGGTGATAAGATGGAGCTATGTGAGAATGACGAAGGTTGTGAGCTAGATGGTGTAAGTGGACCATCTGGGAGAACAAGTTCCAATGCATCAAGTATTGGCAGCGCAAGTTCTGACAGTACTAAGGAGTTTAGTGTGCCTTCCACATCCAATGCAGAGAAATTGCTTGGTCTAGATGATACCAGAAAAAGTGAACCTGGGAGTTCTAAGTCCTCGGTTAGTTTGAATGTCTTTAAACTTAACTATTTATTAGTTTACCACTTATTGATGAAATTTTTTAGCATTACATAAATGATAACTATTGAAATTGATTTAAATTGGAAAAGTGAATGTGCTAACTTTTTAATGCCTTACTGTAATGTTCAGACTACAGAGCTACTCACCTATGTATTGCACATTCGAAAACATTCGAAATTTAAGACAAGTTTGAGTCCCAATTGTGTATTACTTTTTTCCAGTCTGATTTCAATAGTTTGCCACTTTATATGAAATTAATGGTGGAAAGATTTTGAATAGAATTAAATACTTATGTAAATATGTTTACTATGATTTAAGAGCTACAACTACTGTGATCGTGAGGATGATTCAGAAGATGAAATACCTGAAGAGTCTTGGTGTACGTGTCTGTCATCCCATGAGGTAACAATTAGCTCTTTTCTTTAACATTATTAGTGATATAATTTTCATTATGGTCATATTTGGTAATGTCTATATTGTCTCTTCCTAATGTGTTTATTTATTTTTATCTATGTATGTATAATATTTTTATATATGTACTGTAAATACTTACAAAAAATAATTTCTAAGTATATTTATCCACTTCCTCGGTCCAATAACAAAAACTAGTTAAGGTATTTTTACTTTGGATGTGCAGAATATATTGTATAATGTTTCCTAAAATAAATTAGTTTGGTGTGGTGTTTGTAGATGTCTACTTTGTGATCTTAATACACGACAACTCAATGTCAGCTCTTTTGCTGCCCTAAAGCTTACTAGAGACTTTGACAGATAGACTAATTAAGTTTTCCTACAGTTCACGTTGTTTGTTAAAGGATGATTCTATAGATAGTACATGATTGTTTGTATTGATTATTTCGAACTACAAATCCTACTTCCTACTAATATTATAAAGGCGAAAGTTTGTTTGGATGGATGGATGTTTGTTCCTCTTTCACGCATAAACGGCTGGACTGATTTGGTTGAAATTTGGTACAGGGGTAGATTAGAACCTGGAATAACACATAGGCTACTTTTTATCCCGGGAAAAGGTTCCCAAGGGTTGCGGGAACGGGAACAAAATTCCACGCGGGCGAAGCCGTGGGCATCAGCTAGTATATTATATTTTATTATACACCAAATACAGTGTATGAGGTACATACAATTGGCGTCCTTATCACTCTGTGGGAATCTTTTACTGGCGACCATGTATATTTAAACTTTTGTTTCAGGATGACGATGATGATGATGAGCCAGAACCTGAAAGACTTTGGGTAAGTTTAGCCTTAATATAAAATCCGTAATTAGTCCACAAGTCGAACCTAACTGTAGTGGTTGTGGAAATGGGTTGGGGTAAAGATTCTCTAAGCTAAAGTTTGAATGTAACTATTACACCACCCATACTTATTTACATTCCCATAATTATTGCGGACTTGTATTATTATAAGTGTAAGATACGGTTACTTTGAATTTAGATACCGTTATTATGAATTTACAGTGTGCTAAAATTTTATAATCGTAATCACGATTTCTACTATTACTATCTAATTTTGCTGAAGATATATTTATTTGTTCATGACATAAATTTTGAGCTTGCCAATTACCACTTTACTTGCTGATCATCAGTTTAGTTGTTTTGCCGACCTCTGGAGGCAGTTCAAATCAATTTATTTGCAGACATAACAATTTTGAAATGAATAGCTGACTATTTGAATGATAAAGAATAACAACTCGTTTTCAGACTATACAACATTGATTTCGTCTACCTAATGTATTTACGAAGGAGTAGGATATAGTTGAATTGTATTTAAATATTCTAGGATGACTGGGGAGTTCTCGTAGAACATCTGGTTGATAAAGTATTGAAACTGGGCTGTTCCAAAGCACTTTCATCAACCAATCAAATGAACAGTCAGTATAGATAGAACGATATTCACTCAGGAGTTTCGATTTGAAACTAGTTTTAACTAGATACAGGTTGTTACCTAGAACTAAATCATTTAATATCTTTCTAGAACACGGGCTTTAGGTAGATACTTTGGACGCAACAGGGTAATCGCTTCAGTTATGATGATGATGATGATGGATGGGAATCATACCGCACATGTCTATTGACACCAGTCAAGAGGTAACCAATAAAGTCGTCGTCAGCGCAGATTCAGCGTGCAAAAACCTACGGTTTTTACTGATCTTATGTCTTCGATGATTATCAACAGTAATTCTGATTGCGTTTTTACATTGCTAAAATGTGCGGCGAACGGGTTCATTTCTCACTTGGTGACTCCATTCTGTCAATTGATAGTAAATTTAGTACCGGAAAGCTCTCAGCAATGTTACGAATTTATGTCCAACGATTGTTAATAAGATATCATGGACATTTTAATTCATTTCGGATTCAGTAACTACATTGGGACGTTTCGACTACTTCATCGAAAATGCTTTTATGCACCTACCTATATCACAGATTACCTAATAGTTGGTACAGATGACGAAAAATCGACTCGAACTTAGTTATATCCTACGAGGCCACGTGATCGACAACTGCGTGCAAAAATGTAACTTAACCCTCGGCCACACTGTTATAATTTATTTTGAAGTCGCTCGGCCTCGTAGTTACGTACTAGAAAACTTTATAACGATAGGGCTGCCTCGCTTAATAAAAAATATTTTAGGTTGACGAATGCAATAATACTCAGTGTTATTGGATATTTGGCAAACAGTTACAAAAAAACTTAGGTAAAACAAAATGATTAATCAAATAAAAACCCAATTGCAGTTGAAAAAACTGATTACTATTGATAACAGTGGAGGGACTCATTAATTTTTATTTGGTTTATGATTTCCTTAATTGGTCCGTCTAGTCGTTAGGCCTCTAAAGGGTACAAACAAATACATACAAGCATATGCGCGTAAAAAATATCTCCCGCTGGCACAAATCAGGTTAAAAGTATCAGCCAATAAAAAAACAGTTCAAGAAAATACATATATCTAACATAACGAAAATGTATTTTAAAAACCTGTTATTAATGAACTAATCTACGGAGAACTAATCTAAGAAGAGTTATATATAATTTATATTCGAGTAATATTAAAAAATCTCCTGAAAATAGACATACATATCCATTGAAAAATCTAATAGTTTGAAAATTTCACTCCGAAACGTGCTTAACAATCAAAAAAGTTGGAATATTATCTTTTTTAAACACAGCAGTTATGAAATTACAGATTATTCGATTGTAAATATGCCTTAACAGGCCTATGTAAATACGCCTTAAGAGCGTCGATTGAAGCTCACGTTTTATGAAACGCAAAATTTTCCCCATCGACATCGGTACTGAAGAAATTTTCTTCTTGCTTCAACTTTTCATCGTGATACACGTTTGGCACGGACTTACTCTCAGTATCTAGATTTGATTATTTGTAATATTTGTGTCTAAATCTATAATGCCATCAACGGTATGTACCTATTACAGTTATTTTTCAGTTATTTTTTCAAAATGCTCTATCTGTTGATGTCATAATGTTGTTCTATTTATATTAATAATTCAATAATTCTCATCTTTTGCCAGGACTAACATTGTAGTCAGATTTAGTAAGTAATTCGTCTCTCTTTATTTTATAGGAACGAATCATTTTTCTTAATATTTAAAAAAACATTATTTTTTCTGCTGTACTCTGACTATAAAGTAGGTGTGAATATTTATAACGCCTCTTGAACGCTCTTAATAATATTTTGTCGTTAATTGCCTTATTAAATAACGAATACCGCGGTAGCCTAGTGGTATGGGTAATGGACTGCTGAGACGAGGTCTCGGGTTCGATCCCAGGTTTACCATGGCACACACCAATGACTACGATGCTTTTCGAAGTTATGTGTGTATTTATCGCAGGTTTATAAGTGCCCGGTTAATGGCAATAGGCTCGCCACCTATTACATTGGGACTTAAATATAAACTGGCGAAATGTGGGTGCTAGCACCTCTGCCTACCCCTAAGGGGATATAGGCGTGACACTATAAAAAAATAAAAAATAACGAATTTAGGAACATTCCATATAATTGCCGAAAGCTCGTCACATAAGAAATAACATATCGACCTATGTGTGAATTATATAATCGTCAAAGCTTTATTTAAATGTGTTAATTTCCTACTAGGTATTTTTCTATTAATTCTTACTGCAAGTATACTTCGTACCTAACTATAAAATAGATGTTTTTTTCTTGTGTATTAAGAATCAATGCCATTCGATTCTTCAAAATGGCGACACCTGAGTGACAGCGGTCTCGATTTTATGTTTTATTCATCTGATATTTTACATGAAATCAATCACTATCAACATCAAAATTCTGTTTTCAATGTCTTCTGATGACAGTGGTCGTTGTTATTCAAAACTAGAAATACATATTATTTCGTGCAGGCCGAAGCGTAGAAATCATTTAGTGTGGAAAGTTCGACAATACTAAGAGGTAGGATTTATTGTGAAGAGTGTCTCGTTGACTGAATTAGGATTTTAAGTCTGACCAAGTCCTTTATTTTTAAAGAACTTAGTCAAACTTATTATTTTAATTTGTATATATTGTGACCAAAAACGATATCCACGCAGTCGGAGCCGCGGGCAACAGCTGGTATACTTTGTGTACATTATCAAAGTAAGCGTATATCTAGCGAAGGAACGAGCTCACAATGTGATACATTTTAGAGCACACCTGAACTTGTTTGCCTTGTTACGTTTGTGTAGCTTTTTTTTTGTTCGTAGTTTTCCTTATTTTGTCGAGGTTTTCAGTATATTCAAAACGGTTATACATAAACTTCTGTGTCATTTTAAGTTGCGAATTGGTAGGTAGATGATAGGTATACATGATTGGTGGTGCATCACATGAAATAGGGAAAAGTGTAAAGTATAATTGAACATTGATGCGCCGTCGCGTCGCGTCGATAGCTTAGTGATTAAGAACTTGTCCTTACGTCGGGGCCCGGTAACGAAGCCACTGCTAGCATACGCTATTTAGCTTAGCTAGATAAGAACCTGAGATCTTTTCTTCACGTAACTGCGACTACGACGTCAAGGCACGCATTGTAGCCGCGTTGGCTAAGTGGCGGGAATTGACTGGCGTTCTATGCGACCCTAAAATGTCAATCAGGTTGAAAGGGCAGGTCTATAAAAACCATCATTAGACCTGTCTTTTTGTACCACAGAAGCGTGGCCGCTGCTGGAGTGATATAAGTAGGAGCTGCATGTCACGTAGTGGAAAATGCTGCGCTGGATGTGTGGAGTCAAGCGTAAAGATCGTGTGAAGAACTCTCGCATTCACAGCAGCCTTCACGTCTGTGACATCGCACATAAAATGCAAGAGAGTTACCTTCATAGGTGCGGTCAGTTTCACGGAAGCCGTCAGGCTACGTGAGTAATACCTGGTAATGGCGCCCCTTCCGGGTGGGGTAGGCTCAAGAAATCTTGGCTGGGTGCAGTGGAGGGTGACATGGTGTCACTACCGTGGACGTCCAATATCGTTCAAAGTGACGGAGGGAAAGTATGAAGGCGGACCCTCAGCTACGAGTTTTCATTGACACATAATCATGATCATGACTAGTTAAAGTAAATTGATTTTTATCCAGATATTTTCAAAGAAAACCTTCAAATTTTAATAGAGAAACTTATTGGAATGTACTTACCATCAGTTTAGAATTCAGTAATTTATTTAGTTAAAGACAAAAAGTAAAATACAACCTAGACTTCGTGATACTGCGGAGCTCATTCTGCGTAAATAGTAACACTGTGGTAACACTAACAATTGAACATAAATCGGGTACTTTGAGATAACTTACACTTCAATCTATCGGACAACCACCATCTTTAGTCTTCTCGTGATCATGGCTGCTAAACGTCGGGTTCCGTATATAAAATTAAAAATACGTTAATATTTTATTTTGATGTATGATTTAGGCGTAAACTTATTATTACATTGCAATAATGTATTATGCTTCGGTGAAAAGTGAAAGTTAGTTTTATAAATTTAGAGATGATAGTGAATAATGAGGGTATGTAACTTTGCATTCAAATCTATCAGCTTGTTAAATAAGAAGGCTATGTCCAAAATGGCCTTCTTATGATATTGTGTCATTTATTATATTAATCCTACGCTTTCATGATCTCTCCCTTAGTGCAAAATATGTGACTTAGAGGATGGTTCATTGTTGTGTAAAAACTTTATAATTATACCGTTAGCAATATAAGTTGCTGTCATTTTTTCTTTTCTCTGGGATAGATAACAATTATTTTTAGATTTATTATGGCGGGAGACATTTCTCCCCGTCTCTTTGATTAGCAGTGGACTCATGAGCATGGGGACGCTACGAAGGAACGGCCGGGTTGTATGTGTAATGTATAAACGTACGGTCTGCCAAACATGAAATTTTTTTTCGTGAAAAGTATACTTTATAAAACGAACAAAATGTAGTGTAAAATCCCTTCGTATTACGTACTTAGTTTCTGGAGGAATAACATCTCCGCTAATCGCGTAGTTATAGCGCCTTTATTAGGGTTCTGTACCTTAAGAGGAAAAATAAAGTTATAACTTTATGATTGTACAGAACTCTTTTTCTTATTTCTAGGTACCTAAATGTTAGCCTATACACTATACGATACTGTCAGCAACTCTTATGGGTCGAGTGCGATATTTGTGCGTCATGCTATAGGTGGCCATTAACAGTAAAAAATTGTTGATAATTTAATTAAACCACCATCATCATCATCATCATCATAATTTCAGCCACATGACGTCCACTGCTGAATATAGGACGTCCACTGCTGAACATAGACCTCCCCCATCGACCTCCAATCACACCGGTTGGAGGCTGTCTGCATCTATTATTATATTATTATAATTTTTATACCACCGATTTAGACTTCATTTTTGATTTGGGAAATCTTGAAACTTAAAGGTCTGTATTCTTATTATCTGTTATATGTTTGCAGAGGAAGAGACGCCACGAACCGCCACGGCCGCAGTCTGCTAAAAAGTTTTGTGTAGATGGTTCAATGATGCCCGGGGCAGGTCCAGACATTTGGGTGACACCAGGTCCAAGCTGTACCACGCCAGGCACGAGCGGAGATTTACAGGGTCCGCCGGAGGTTAAGCAATGGCTTAACAGGTACCTAATGCAACCATATGATATTATAATTCGGTAGTATTTCCAAAAAAAGTAGTGGCATAATTGCAGTGCATTGTTGCGCGTTCTGCTGTCAAGCTGTCAAATTAGAAAAACGTTACTTTAAACTTCCCCTTTCATTGTTATATATCGTGTGCTAGGTAGATAATTCATAAAACTATCGGCTCTTGTAACGTCACGGTATTGGTCGCTTATTATACTAATCAAACTTGCTAAAGTTATACAGACCAATTAGCACGGTTCTTACAGGATTCATCTAAAATATTCAATAGTCACTGTTGTCACGCACTAAATAATACCTTATCAAAAATGCAAGAGTAGTGTGTCGGGAATAGTTTTGTTTCTTTCTATAAATTTAATATAATTTGTTTCCGATTTAAATATAATTGCAGGTTCCACTCTTGGTCAAACGGAGAGAAGATCCAAGCTATTGATGAATTGATCAACTGCTGTGACCCAAGCCAGGTGCGGCATATGATGAAGGCCATTGAACCGCTGTTTCAACGTGATTTCATTTCACTGCTGCCCAAGGAACTCGCCCTCACAGTGCTCGGCTACCTTCAGCCCAAAGACTTACTCCGGGCCGCGCAAACTTGCCGCTATTGGAAGTAAGGACATTTATATATGTAACTTGATAAATTTTTATTCAGTTAAAGCGTCAAAATAATACCTCTTCGACTTTGCAAAGCTGTAAATTTAAGTACTTCAAGTAAGTTTATAAACACCGTGATCATTTATTTTTAAGCATTTAACAAAGATTGGTATAAAATATAACCTAATAAAATTTGTTATTAATTTTTTAAAAACCAATATTATATATAATAGACCCAAAAATATAGAAATAATATAATATGTTTCGGTTACATTAATTGTTCCATTTAATTTTATACAAAGGTACAATAAACAGGTGTCATTTACGAACCCTACTTGGAGGGAAAATTATACATTCCTTTCTCTTGTAAAATAAATATATACCTACATATAAATATATTATACATACTAGCCTATGCACGCGGCTCCGCCCGCGTGGCGATCGGTTATCGCGGCCTAAGCGCCATCTGTGCAACTTAAATTCCGTATTACTAATCATAACTCTGGTTCTTCTTAACCGATTGCAATCAAACAAACGTAAGATTTTAAGTTGCCCTTCAAACAAAAAATCCGCGAATCGAAATCCGTTTAGTAGTCTTTGCGTCCATCGCGGACAAACATTAACTTTTTACAATTATATGATAGTGTATAGATAGATAGATTATACTACCTATTCAATGAGTTTCGATAACTCGCTAGCCACTGAACCTGTATCTGTTAATGAAAAAGGAAATCAATCTGTACTTTTGTTAAGCTTATTTATCTTGAGATATTTTGATTCTTAAGATTTGATCCTCCTGACCATTCGTCTTCCATGATTGGCGTGAAAAGTAGAGTAAACCTAACCTAACTTACTACCTACTGTACTTCTTTTTGAGTATTAATTTTGGTGTAGGTACAATGGTTCAATTTTATAAATAAAACGGTTGTAGATATAAAGCACTACAAAATATATACCTAACTTGAAAATAAGCTTTCCAAAACATCTCTGACATGCTCACAAAATGTTCGTTAACGGTGTTGTAAAAAGTCGGAATAACAATTGGCCATACTGATTCACAACTATTATCATAAATATATTCGAGACTGGGGTGATCTAATTTGCAATTCAATACGTATTTGTTGATACACATATCTACCTACTTATTGGGGGCTCACTATCTTGTATGTTGAGTGATACGCGCTTATGTTTCGGAACAATGAATTTGTCGGTGTGTGTAATTTTGTATCAGATTGTGTTTCATTTTAGAGTCATTGTAGACTGTCCAACGCTCGCGGCTCCTAATTATAGTACATTTAAGTAACATTTTACAGTAACCAAGTCAGAAGTGCGTGTCCGTCACGTATTCAGCTGCGTATTAGCTGAGCTTAAATGTAACCATCGATTGCCTGGTGGCAGTGTTAGGACAACCCTAGTTTGTGTACCCATGTGCTACAAGTTGTTACGTCCACATTTAATGTCATGCCTTGATGCCACGTTGTCTGTTCCCCTATTCAGGTCACAAATTTGATTTTACTGTTTCTACACCCATGGTGTGATTGTGTGGTTACGTCATCTCAGTTGAAACTATTTTTACTGCAACTGTAATATATTTCAAACGGTCAAAGAATAACCTGGGGATTAACATGTAAACCTGTTTATTTCTTAGGCCGTTAGGCATGGGTTCATTGATATCACAAATTTTGCAGCTATTTTGTTCTACTATAAGTCAACAGATGGCGCTATAATGTTAGCTTCGTTTCCTCTTTACTATAACTATAAACCTTTTTCATTACATAATTTTTAATTAAACAGATTCCTGGCCGAAGATAATCTGCTGTGGAAAGAACAATGCCGTCGTATAGGCATTACTACGTTGAAGAAAATGCCAAGGTCACTCCCTCGATGTGCTAGTCCGTGGAAAGCTGCCTACATGCGCCAATACCTTATAGAGAACAATTGGCTGCACAAACCCGTCACCAACCCTATAGTGATGCGAGGCCACGATGACCATGTTATAACCTGCCTACAATTCTATGGCAACCGGATCTTAAGCGGCAGCGACGATACCACGCTAAAAGTGTGGTCAGCAATCACTGGAAAGGTGAGTTATGACGAATTTGTGGACAATAACTAGCTAATTACGAGCAATATGGTTTTTTGGTTGTGAGTGCAAAAATATGTAAAAGTTTTGCTATTAGTTTCGCTTACGTAGCCACTGGTGGTGTGCTCGTTTGTAACCCGATTATATTTGCTTCTGTGGTCATTAAATTTCTGCACTAATATATTGATGCGTAATGTATACTAGGGTCAGGCATAATATACCTACACATTTTAATTACATTGGCAGTATCTAAAAAATACGGTTGTCCAACAAATTCATAGTAAACTCAAGTAAGAGGGGGTCGGTGGACTTTGGACTTATTCAAGAACCGTCTGAAAGCAGTCTGCTTGTTTATATTAAACAATCATAATTCAATTAGGTTCTTTTCAATCGGTTAAGCCAACTGCAGCAAAAAATACATCTACTTACATTAAGGTCTATATGTGTACTCAAGTAACATATTTCAATATTATATCCTACAGTGTCTCCGCACGCTCGTGGGTCATTCAGGCGGCGTGTGGTCATCGCAGATGGTAGGCGATCTGGTCATCAGTGGCTCCACGGACCGCACCCTCCGCGTTTGGAACGCCAAGACGGGACACTGCTTGAAAGTTCTAGCAGGGCATACTTCGACCGTCCGCTGCATGCATCTTCATCAAAATAGGTAACTCAAAAGGTTTAACCTGTTTAATCTAGAAGTGATAGTAGTTAGCAACATTGACAAATTTTAATATGTTAAATCTCAAAATTGTATTATTTCGAACGATGTAGTATGGTTTCGTGACTTGCAACACTAATAAAAAATGATAGAATTTCACGAGATTAATTAAATTAAACGTTTGTTATTTATAAGGTATAATAATTGACTAAAGATGTCGCATTAATAAAAAGATTTATTTCTTATTATAACTGTGCGGAATCTGAAAATTTATAGGCACGAGTACCACGATATACTCTTTATGAACATAAAGTTCTTGATCTTGAGTTTAAATAATTTTACTAAAATATCGAGGAATAAAATAACAATTTAATAATATAGTCATCTTGTTCAGATTATCTTAAACTTGGGAATAATAAAGTCTTAATGCTTGCGTGTTGTACTTAATGATATCAGTTTAATAATGTTTGTATTACCTAATAACGAAGATAATAAACATGCTTGTTATTATATTTTAATTATGCTGATGTGTATTTGTTGGTATTATAGCAACATGCGAATGTAATTACTGCGACAAAGCGAATTCATTGTGGTGGTTTACTGTACCATTTACATGAGTTTTGTGGTAGTCCTTTATGCTGGCATATGAAGGGATGTTCGTTTAATGTGTTACTTGAATTCAATATACCTACTATTGACAGTTGCTTGCGTATTTAATATGGCAGGTAATATTTAAAGATTATAACAACGTTTTTCAAGTGACCATGGGTAGCCAAATCCGTAACTATGACGAATAGCGAATAAAATTTCCCCATTGATAGTGGCGCTAATACTGGTATGAATTTAATGAATGAACTGCATTTTTAACCAAATCATTTTTATTTTTCTTCGAGTATTTACCTTTCAATCAATCGACTAGCCTTCCTACCTTAATGAAATTGTAGGTACAATATGATGAAATTTTACGATGGACAATTTTGTACCATATTTAGTTCACTGAAAAAGTAAATTCTTTAGAAATTGGTATGTATAATTGAATTCTTTACGGATTACCCTTTCAGATGCATTTATCCGTGAAGGATTAGTAATAGTATATCTTTGTGGTACGTTAAGAATAAAATAGTAGTTATGTAAATAATACATTATGTGGGTATACCCATAAAATGTTATAAAATTATCAGCCATCTCGCACTATGCCAATTAGAAAAGGTGTGAAATCATTCCATTCATTCCGTATTAGCGTCACTATCAAATGGTCCAATAATACATTATGTGTGTCTTTAAATCAAACAGTTGATTGGCTATTTTTCAAAAATTCCTTGAGTGTTTTAGCTTTTATCAGAATTAAGCCTCCTTTGTGTGGTTTCCGCTATTCCTCATAGTTTTGAATTTGATCATCTATATCATTTTAAATAAGTGTACTTGACTACAATTAGGACTATTTATGTACTAGTTTACTATATAATTCGTCCAATGATTAATTTCATTGTTGATGGTTAATTTTGCGTCAAATAGTTATGCACCAGTTAAATATATGATCTACTAAATAAATTACGATAAAACCCATTAGAAATGTGTTTAACATTCGTATCAAGTCGATCGAAACTTCTTCATAAATATAGTTGATTAGAATGTGAAATCAAACAGGTTATTTAATCATGTGACATAACTAGATATAACCTCAAAAGTGAATTTATTCGTTGGATGGAGTAAAATACTTTGTTTGAATTCTTGTGTATATTCGCTGTTACTAGTTCAATTTTCAATGTAAATGGTATAGTAATTTACTTCGCCGATAAAACTCTGCTGCCAAAAGTAGGATCAACGAGTTGTGAATATTTTTTTGTATTGTCCTCAGGGTTGTGTCGGGATCCCGTGATGCGACTTTACGTGTATGGTCAATCCCCGATGGTCGGTGCCTTCGCGTGCTGATTGGTCACCTGGCCGCGGTCCGTTGTGTGCAATACGACGGCAAACTGGTCGTGTCGGGCGCCTACGATTATTTCGTCAAGGTGTGGAATCCCGAAACTGGTGACTGTCTTCACACGCTCGCTGGTCACACTAACAGGGTCTATAGTCTTCAGGTAAAGCCGTAATAAAATCGTATATATTATAACAAATTGTGCTAAAATACTTTTCTCTGTGTCTGTACAAAGGTTGTTGCTGATTCAGGTTTTAACTGTATCAGTGGATGCTGATGCTGTATTTAATAAATTTCTTAAAATACTATCTACAATCCTACTGTTAAACTATAGTGAATAAAATATGATTACAAAGTATACTTATACCTTAATTATAGCTAAACGTAACTATAACATGTTTTTGTTATAATATTAAGCAATGTTTAGAAGAAGACAAATAATTTATTCAGTAACATTTTAAACACTTTGTACTGGCCTTATATTACACGTGATATTAAATTAAATTACGCCGGTGCAGATAGCATCAAACCTCACTTAAGGTCAGAGATTCTTAACCAGGAATCAAACTTACTGTATAACATCTCCGGACCACGCAATCTGTCTTAGACTAAATTTATTTGTTTCAGTTTGACGGTATTCACGTTGTAAGCGGCTCATTGGATACTTCTATTCGCGTATGGGATGTGGAGACGGGGCATTTGAAACATACACTAACAGGTCACCAGTCGCTGACATCGGGCATGGAGCTACACTCGAACATACTGGTTTCAGGCAATGCTGATTCTACCGTTAAAGTGTGGGATATCACCACTGGTCACTGTCTACATACATTATCTGGTGAGTAAAGAATTATTTTCATTCCTGTTTCAACTAAACCTACTTATGTATAAAGTTGATGATCTTCTGATAAAATCCTATTTTTTATGTTGCCCAAATTCACCATCATGGTGAAAGGTCAAAGGTTGTTTCACGAGGAATGAACCCATTACAAATGGCACGTTTTTTTGTCAAATTGACTGCACCTCGCATGATAGTAAGCAAGGGTGCTGTCTAAAAAATGATTGCCGCAGGTACAGGTGCTATCCACGAAACGGCGGTCCCTACCCTGACCTCCTAGACAGTTGTTTTTACACGCCCGTTTAAAGGACCCGAGACTGTAAGATAAAGGAAACACGTGTTCTTTCAGAGAATAGGCTACTTGACTCATTAAATTTTAAGATTATTTCTCGTATTTCTCACGTTATTTGTCGTACAAAACCAATATATATCGAATACAACTAATAAAATCCAATCCAATCAGATGGTTGTATACATTCCATTTAAAATCTACCCGTTTAGGCATACTGAAAATGATGTTATCGATGGTCTCCTGGGATAGTGTCCGCCACTCCTCAACGGCGATTCGCGGTTCACCCACGTTGGTAGGAGCTGGAATTCTGGACTTAACTTTTCTTTTCAGCAAGTCCCCAAACGTGCTCTATTGGGTTCATATCCGGTGATCTCACCGGCCACTGCTAAACAGTGATATTCATATCATTAAGATAATAATGTCTGAATGTATCGTTCTCATTTGCATCTGTATATTCTTTGCCTGCCGTCAATTTGATTTAAGAGAATTCTGCACTCATCACTAAACAATACCTTACTCCATTGGGCCGCGTTCCAGAGCAAAAGTTAACCTAGCCCTTACCGGGCCCAGCCCGAGCTTTGGCGGGCACAAATTAACCCAAACCAGCTTGCTTCTTCGTACCGGCTCACTTACGGTTACACCCCGCTATGCTTCTAACTCATGTCGGGCTTAGACGGCCGTCAAACGTTCCGACGTACACGAAGCCGAATGAAACGATCATCCCTACTCGAAGTGCGTCTTTTTCTGCCTTGTCCTGCTCTTCTCACATAAGTACCGGTATCCCTGAACGTTGGATTGGATGGATCGTTGAAACTGGTTGACGAAGATGTCTGGATATCACTATGTAGGTATAACCATTTCTTCGCATTTCGAGTGCCCTGGCAATCTCCGTTGGGGCTAAGTCAGGCATAGTTCAGTCCTCAATTCCAAAAAGATACGCGATAATTTTTTTTAACAAAAAACAGTATTTCAATGAAATTTTAAAAAGGCGGATATACTCGAAGTTGGCTCCAGATAAGGTGTATTTGAATAAAATTAAAACAATTTCATAAAATGTGATGTTCAGTTGTTTTCTTAATTTGAAATTATTTCATTTTAAATTAAACTAGCAAACGCGGCGAACTTCTAATTTTTATAAGTTCCGGGACTTCACGCGATATACTTTTTGAACGGTTACCTATCTTAATCCCGAATTTTAATATTTCGAATATCATAATCCAGAAAACGTTTGGCCATTTATTTATAATCCCGGTTTTCCAAATTCCGAAGTTTTATTTGCCATATAATCGCAACTCCGAATTTCATTTTCCTATTTATTCATTTGTACGACGTTTTATAATCCAGACGAACGAATTCCAGACACACGAAATCTAAATGCACAAAATCTAGATGACCGTAATCCATATGCATGAAAGCCGAATTTTTAAAACACAAATTTTTGAAATGCAGTTTATTGATATCCAGACAAACAATATCCAGATTTTAAAAAATGAATCCAATGGAAAAATTACAAGGGTCGCAGTTCTAACCTAACCTAACCTGCTGGGTCGAATTTGACACTTAAACCTATCTGTAATAGGCAACTAATATTTCTAAATTACTTGCTGTAGGTACCTACCTAATAAATGAATCGTATAAATTTACTGACTTTTACTATACCTGTATATAGTTTAGATGGAAAACTATTATATGGGAACCAAATAAAAAGATTTTGAAAATTTGGTAATAGTTTATTTGGAAAATGGTACGATGGGAAACAAAAAAAAATATTCTGAGAATCTGGTATAACTATATTTGGATTATGACACTATGGAAAACAAAAAAATACTATTTGAAAATTTGGTTTTAGTGCACCTGGAAATTGATTCATCTGGGAAATGAAAAACGGAATTATAGAAAGTTGTCATTCCTTACATCTGTCTTTTAAAAGTTCTACCAACCGTTTTCGGGATTTTAAGATTCGGGTAACAGAAATTCGATATTTCAATAGGTTACCTTTTTGAACACTTACTTTTGTCGACGTTCGTTTCGCCGCCAGATGTAAAAAATGATTTTCATTTCTTACATCGCTGGGCACTCTAATCCACAACTTTCCTGGGGTCTTTAGCGATTTGTTTTTACATTCTCGGACGATAATTTTACTATATTTGCTGTGTAAAGTAATAGAAAACATTGTTAGGCTTGTGTATACAAACTGTATGCAGTGTGGGGCAAAAAGTAATCAGATTATTGATTAAGGATTATGATTACAATGTGTAATCTTCAATCACGATTACAGATTACAGAAATTAATCAAGAATGTAATCGCATCTGTGATTAATGATTATCAATCTGTAATCGTAATCTTGATTACTTTCATGATTGATTACTAACAGTCGGAATGTTAAAAAAATAAAAGTAAATAATATATTGTAGTAAAAAATTTTTTTTTTTATAAAATTATATATAGTTTAAAATCGAATTTGTTAAAGCGGGCTCGTTTGTGTATCCAAAATGACGGAGGACATTTCGAGCAACAACTAAAGTACTTGTAGTGGTAAGTCTTGCACGTGTTAAATATAACTTGGTTCATTAAAGAAAGGTTTTATAAATGGCGGACGTTATCACTTCCTCTCGCTCGCACACTAGTACTGTCTATACTCACTCACGCGCGTACCGTCAACACAAAAAAAATATTGATATTTATTTTCTTCCACGCTCTGTGCTCTTGATGCGATGCATAAAAGAAAGGATTCTTAAATGTCGGCTTGTACTTGCGTTGACAGATAGTACACCTAGCATACAAAATTTCATTTTTTTTTCATTTAAAAAAAATATAAACAAGACCGTTGTTCATAATAATGTTAGTTCTTTATTTCATGATCTTCCATGATCGTCCTTATATAATGTGATATGCGTTCCTTTTTCAGGATGAAAGGACTCAATGTGCGTTTAAAAGGACTCTATGTGTAAAAGTAGGTTCTGTTTCCGATGAAAACAAAAATAGATGCCGTCACGTGTCGCGGGCGAAGCCGCCGGCCGCAGGTAGTTAGAAATTATTACGACCCGGTCTTGTTTATATTATTTTTCATATGAAAAAAAAATATTGAAATTTTATATGCTAGCTGTACTATATGTCAACGCAAGTACAAGCCGCCTTTTATAAAACCTTTCTTTAATGCACCAGCTTATACATGTTCTTTAGAACCTACCTGCCAGTTGAAAATTTAAAATTAGTGAATTACGCTAAAAGTCACTCCGCTTACTACGGTTTTACTCAGTTGAGCCAAACTTGTGTTAAAACGCTATTAAAAAAATACTGTCACTAGAATCAAACTCGTAAGATGAGCATGTAGGTACAATAAAATCGTACTTGTACGATGAAAGTTTAAAAGTTTATTGATATGATTGGTATACCTGTCCTATTTACACATTACTATTATCCACACATCGCGCGTAAATAAAATGGTGTCTCTTCGTGCATGCACGTATTGTGAGATTTTAAAAACGTTAATAACTTTGTTTTTTTGTATGGCTGGGTATTTGTATTATTCCATATAAATTGAAGTATACCTATACGTTCCAAATCAGCCCCTACAGTTTCTCTGGTAATTAAAAAGTAGTAGTGTATAATAAAATTAGGTAAGTATAATCATGTAATTTAGATTACTGACTACCTACTGTAATCAAGATTACAGATTACAATGTCAATCTTGATTGAAAGTAATCCCGACTACTTTAATCTGATTAAAAGTAATCGTGATTAAAAGCAATCGTGATTGAAAGTAATCGTGATTACTTTCAATCAGATTATTAATCTGATTACAAAAGTAGTTGATTACGCCCAACTCTGACTGTATGACGTCACAACACAGATAATCTACAGACCAACATGGCGGACAGCGTTTTGGTGAGCTTAACAAAAACATATTTAGAAAAATATTTTTTGAACTATTCTCGGTCTTAATTTAGTATATAATATAGTAATATTTTTTTGGGTCTACTAAAAAAAGGGTCAACTAGCCTATTCCAGGATTAAGTGGTGCGACATAGAAAAGAGTAACTGAACCTTGGAAATGGTGGTTCAGAACCGAAATTAAAAAATAATACAATAAGTAACCTCAAATAAATAATACAATAAGTTACGCCTTCGCTTTCATCATCAACCAGCTATAGGAGCTACGGCTAGTTGATTGACTTCGTATGGGTTAAGTGTGGCATAAAATTTATTTCTTCGATACCTATCAACTATTTAGTTATTATATTTTTAATTTTTCTGGTAAATTATTAACTATCAGAGAGCTTCGCGCCTAAAATCGTGGTCATTTCTTTAGGTACTTAGATATTAACAATCTTTGAGTGTCTATTTGATGTTTTATTTAAAAAGTCAGTAATAAAAATATTTTTCTGCTTAGAAACGCACTTTAAGGACTAAAATAATAGGAGCAAGAGGATGACTTAGTCAGTTAGCCTAGTTTATTTTTTTAACATGTGTTTTTATAAAAAGTTGCTATGAGATAGTTTACCTTCACGTGTAGACAAGTAGGAGCTTTTTTGATGTTTTGGATTCACAAACTTGGTGCATACAATATTCTACATTTAATTTAGTTTTATCCTCTAGCGGATAAAATCGACACTCAGATATCGAAGAGCAAAACTACTCTTTCTGAGATGGGGGATGAAAAAGTATATAAAGACTCCCAGGAATGAAGATGGTGTTTGAGATTATGATGAATGTACTTTTGTTATATATATGCGCTCGCTTACAGGTCCCAACAAGCATCAGTCGGCAGTGACATGTCTTCAGTCGAGCAACAGATTCGTGATCACATCCTCAGACGACGGAACAGTAAAGTTGTGGGACGTGCGCACAGGAGAGTTCATTCGCAACCTCGTGGAACTCAGCTCGGGAGGGTCTGGCGGCGTGGTGTGGCGTATCAGAGCTTCCGCTACCAAACTTATTTGTGCTGTCGGTTCCCGCAATGGTACTGAGGAGACAAAACTTCTTGTGCTTGATTTTGACGTACCGGGTGCGTGCCGTAAATGTGATGAATAGCAACGACTAAACCGACGCCTCCTGCGTCGTTGTGTCAACTTGTTCGCCCCTTGGCATTGCTAAACCACTGCCGAGTGTCGGTCGTGCCACCAGTCGCAGCTACTCCAGCGTTTACGCTGGCGAATAACCTTACACTCTCGCAATAAAATCCTTCATTTACATATCGATTTTGAACGTTATATTAATTATATAGGTTATAACTTAATGTTCGTTTGCTTATAGGTAAATATAATCTATCTGTGGGTAACAATATCACTGCTGTGTTTTATACAATTGACAAATATAACCTCTTTTAAGAAATAGTTATTACTATTATATGGGAATCCTTATGACTAATACTGGTAACCCTTTAAGTAAAGTGATTACCTACAGTTACAATTTACTAGGTTCTCATTGCAATAATATTAGTAATGGCGTAATTTTAAATCATATCTACATCATATTATACCTGTTCGTAAATAAATCGTAACATTAGCTGGTAAATATATTTTATTGATTAAAACCTGTATGCTTATATACGCATCACTATAACCGCACACTGCTGTGCTTTAGAATGGACAAATATAATCTCGTTTAAGAAATATTTATTACTATTATCTGGGAATTCTTATGACTAATACTGATAACCCTTTAAGTAAAGTGATTACCTACAGATACAATTTACTAGGTTCTCATTGCAATAATATTAGTAATGACGCAAATTTAAATCATATCTACAGCATATTATACCTGTTCTTCTACTTAAATAAATCGTGACATTAGCTGGTAAATATATTTTATTGATTAAAGCCTGTATG
Organism: Pelosia muscerda; assembly: GCA_963691645.1. Classification (NCBI taxonomy): domain Eukaryota; kingdom Metazoa; phylum Arthropoda; class Insecta; order Lepidoptera; family Erebidae; genus Pelosia; species Pelosia muscerda. Next base: position 16,097,414 of record OY829098.1, on the reverse strand, counting down.
CTCATATACGCTTCACTATATCCGCACACTGCTGTGCTTTAGAATTGACAAATGTAACCTCTTTTTAAGAAATAGTTATTACTATTATCCGGGAATTCTTATGACTAATACTGGTAACCCTATAAGTAAAGTGGTTGCCTACAGATATAATTTACTAGGTTCTCATTGCAATAATATTAGTAATGGCGTAATTTTAAATCATATCAACAACACATTATACTTGTTCCTAAATAAATCGTAACATTAGCTGGTAAATATATTTTATTGATTAAAACGTGTATGCTCATACACGCTTCACTATAACCGCATATCCGCATATTTAGCGACTAGGCTGTAAGTAGATGCTTTATTGTATTATTATGCAAGCATCCGTTTATTATAACCCGGTTTGTCTTTAAACCATTCGGTAATGTAAGTTACCAATAACACCTTAATTTAATATATACATGGGCATTGAGCTTTTTGACTCTTCTAACTCCTCCATATAAAACAAATGTGTGTATAATTATAATAATTTTGTTTACACATTTATACTCTTGTCACTTGCCATTTTATTCTAACGAAATTATAAGAGGTCCGAATATTATTATCGCAATAAGCAGTTCTTGCAATTGTAATCTCTTATGATAGAACATACAATTATTTAGCTTATTTTTCTATAATAATTATAATTATTGAGTGTTAATGAAAGGTTACATCGAATGTTGTGTTGGTCGGCACGACCGACAGTACAAGGTGACGACAAGAGCGGGATTCAGTTGGTGCTTCCGACCGCAGTAGCTGACGTGTACGTCACTTGCGTGTTCGCGCGCGCCGGCTACTGTCGTCGGCGGCCGTGTGAATGTGTGTCGGCGTCGTGTATAAGTGGATAAGTTTACCCACCGGACTTTCAAGTGCAACATGCAGATTGGACAGAATTTCATACTACTATAGTCTTGCGTAACCGAAGGTATCCATGATGTACTCAATAATAATCCATTCAATACCATTACTCTAGTTATAGGTGTTAAATATGTTCAGTAGATAAAAATGGTGGCTAATGAACCATCTCAACATTGCCAAATTCCTTTATTTTTACTCTGTATTCCAAAGAGAGCTGATAATCGGAATTAGATGTTAAGTTTTATTTTTTATTGTGTTTAAGATGCTTTTCCCCCGTTATGGGCTTCATTATTTTATTTTCTTTGATAATGTAATTTGACACAGTATAATTTAATATCATTCTATAAAAGATGAACACAATTTATAGTATTGATTATTTTGTTTTTTTTTTTATTTTAATAATGACTATTTTGTTTATTTTTTAATGCAATTGATAATTCATAATGAATAATAATAATATGCGGATGTATTTAAATTTTTAATATTTCTATTGGTGAATGCGTTAATGCCGTAGAACAACTTTAAGTTTATACTACTTTTTGACTAGTAGGAATTAGTTTCTGATATTTCAAATACATTGGCGCAAGACAAGTAGTGTCTTACATCACGGCGAATATTGGTATGTAATTAATGCACTAGTTTACAAACCAGTGTCCTTGAACCGACATGTTGTGTGCCCAATGCCCACTTAGTCCCGTTGAAAAATTTACAATGAATTAAAGCTTTTTCGTTTAGTTATTTCACTAAATAAAATTATATAAAGTAAACTGGAAGGACAACTGCTTTATTTCGTAAACTAGTGTAATCTATGTTTTTGTATCGTCCACAATGTTTTCTTAAGTTATTTATTTTATTATTTATTATGCATAGCAAATACTGTGTCGTCCCAGATATCTCAATTTAATGGCCAGCAATTTTATCTCTTAACCTCTTTAATAGTCAGTTAAGATATTAATATGTCTAATTATAAACATTAATACACATTTCAGACATGTAATGATACCGAATTAAGAATTAACAATGTAATCATAATAGTTGGTGGCATACTACGCGTTTGCAACGCGACACTTCGTACTTGTGTGAAGTGACGTGCGTGACTATACGTACACACGCCGCGCACTCGTTGATGTGAATATATATACTAAATATTATGTGGTCTTTGAAGGGCACGATATGTAGCCGTTATTCTTCACTAATGGCTGTAATCTTATATATAATTAAACGAAGACTGAAGCATAGTTATAGTGTAATATTTAAAGTATTAAATTGTAGTTACTCCTGTACTACCTACCATCACACTCGGCTGTATGTACCTATGTCTTTGTTGTCTTAACTCAACCCCTTTTTTGTAAAACAATTCGGTTTCTTTTTGTTTTAGTTTGTAAGCGGAGACGGATACCCGTCAAGACAGTAATCAATGAAATTAGTTATTTTTAGTTATAAATGTAATTATTATGTTAATAAGTATTTTGTAAAACCAAAATGTTTCCTTATCGGGGTTAGAAATGATATTTTATGTTACCCTTTAGTATTTCGGTTTATCGTACGGGTATTGTCACTTACAGCGCGATACTTAACGGTGACGTTGCGTTACGACAGGGACGACCTCGGTGTTGTACGGATACAGACGGCGGCGTACACACCACATTCTGTATTGCTCAAGTATTTCTCATAGTTATTTCTAACCCTGATGTATCTGCGGCGTTTCTTTTTCAATTCTCTAATCTGTAATATAATTGTATAACACCAACCAATTCTATATAATGTCTGCCTACGAGCAGATGATTCCCGTGCTGTTACTGATTATATTTTACGTTCGGACAAATTCGGATGATGTGAATAAAATGGGCTGTTTTGATCACAATACTCAAGACTTTTATTGAGGTGATTACACACGGATAGACGCTTGCAACTTGATGCCTTATTTGATTTTTTTTATATTCTATTTTCTACAAGTTATTATTGAATACAATAAAACGATACTTTTTTAATTTATGTTATGGTAAATGTGTCATTAAAGTCTTTTGAAGTTTTTTGGTTCTGGTTGCTAGTTTTCCGTGTGCAATCACGATCCTTGCCCACATGAACAAACTCACAGCACAATTGTGTGTATGTATGTAAACAGTGTTGTACCGCGATGTATGATTGTTGTTATTTTCAATTTAATCTTCAATTCCTTTTGCTTTTATGTATAATTATGAAATAATAAATCCAATTGTTTTCAAGTTTTTTTTTGTTTGATTTAAAATGTTTTGTTTGCTGCTTGTTGTGTAGTTGTGTGTTTTGTTTTCGCTTTTATCCAAAAGAGCCAGCGTCCAAGAGACGCTGTCTTCAAAAGCCATTTTGCCATCGACACACCCCCTCAACTGTACCTCTAGTGATCGCGCATACAAAATGTATACCGTTATAGGCAGTTGTAAACCGAGAAGCATCTTGATCCATAGAAATAAAACAAAATTGAAAATTAAATTCCACTCCCTGATTTAAAAACTAACTGAAGTTGGTATTGTACCGCAACCCAATATACATTCTAAACTGGAAACAGAGTACCTACGATCATTTAGTATTCAGTAAGCAAGTAATGCTCGCGAAGGAGACGGCGAAACGGGACGGATGACCGAAGGCGACATAGACGTCGGAGGTAGCAGAATGATCTCCGTCCTCCATGAGCGCAGGCCTGGGGGTCACGGGTGGGGCCGCCTGTCACTCTAGCTGCTAGAGTCTAGCAGAAGCAGGCCACGACGGCGGCGCTAAGTGCGCCACCCCATACTCGGGGGCACCGCCGTGGTCCCTACACCCAAAGGGGGTCATCTCGAAAGAGAGGGCCCCGGGTCTGCTGGGGTGCGAGGGATATGTTCGCTACTATCTCACCTCCGGCAACTGGAGACCCAAAGATGGCGTGGGTTTTGGTCGGTTCGACTGCGACATAACCTCTCTCACCGGGATTGGTATCCGTGGGGAGTTCGCGCACAAAAAAAAAGTATTTAAAGTACTTCCATGGAAAGGAACTGTACTTCAAAGGAAATTTGAATATATATGATGATATTATAGGAATTTGAATTGATTGAGTGTGAGATGTATTAACATCATTGTATTCTCTCTGTTAACATCGTACAACTGGTACTGGCATAACCTTGAAAAATTAGGCTGTCAAAGGTTTAGGGGCTTACCAGAACCCGACTGCTGCTGAAAAGCTTGTTACCCGATTGCCGATTGCTATAACAGTTAAATGAAGTTAGTTGGTATGTTTAAACCAATAATTTTGCATGTGCATGTAATACCTAGATGTGATTTTTTGGTTTTTGGCTTCTTTTGCATAGGGTCCCGTTACATTTCCGTTGACCAGTCTGATGACGGGCTAGGAAGGTGGTAAAGATTGAGTGGTTTTGTCTTATCAAACTCTGGTATTACCGGGTATTCAGGGTTTGAAGAGTCAGAAGATGACCAAAGGCACCCCTGAACTAAACGAGACTAATCTATCCAATTTCGGATCCAGGAAGTAAAAAGGTGGCAATAGAAACTCCTCAACTATCGATTTCCGGTTCATTTGGTTTGTCTTCTAGACTCACGGAGGACCGAATATATGATTAGATGACGGAGATGTAACAGTTAGATTTTTCTTTACAAAAATGCGTGGTCAGATGCGGGTGTGAAGGGAGACGCGCGGGGACATGTAATCACACCCCTCCACCCGCGCGCTAATCCAGTTCCAACACTAATATTTTCCGAACCGTGGATTTAAAACGAGATTAAAATTCGACAATCTAACATTTATACCAAATGTGGGTATCCGTATTTTTTTTATCTAAATCTAAACTTTATCTCTCTTAGGATACGAACAATCACCTTTACAACTTTACAACAACTTCTTTCCACTCAAAGTCCCTAGTGAGAATATTGTGACCTTTGACCTGTTTATAAAGCTTACCGTTTTCGATCAAGTACCCTGGGAAACTCAGTGGTGTCGATTTACAGCCATCAAAAACCACTGGTCGCTTGTTTGTACTGGTGTTATGGCACCAGCAATGGCAGCCACCGGACCTGACCGTGACAGAGCGTCTGGAATTATATTATCCTTCCCTTTTCTGTGTCTAATTTCGAAATCGAAAGATGATAAGCGAGTGCCCCAACGAGCCAGACGACCCGTGGGGTTCGACAGCGACAAGAACCATTTCAACGCTGCATGATCAGTGTAAACTATGAACTGGTTCCCGTTCTCTATATAACAACGCCAGTGTTCCAGAGCCACCAAGACGACTAAGGCCTCTCGTTCCGTGACGCTATAATTGCGTTCCGGCTTCGTGAGGGAACGACTCATAAAAGCTATCGGCCTGTCAACGCCATTAATATTCTGCGTTAACATGCCACCATCGCACCATTGCCTTATATGGTGTTTTTGGATTCCGCTCGCTAGTGTTGTGACGCGTGCTGCAATCCCGAGAGCCCGGTATTTCCCGATTAGTACTGATATATTCTACTGATTTTAATTTTTATTCCCGGAACCAGTGTTACGTAACACGATAGATTTAAATTATTTATAATTTTAAATTTCTGTCAAATATAGGTATAGGTACTATTTATAATTAAAACATTTTCATTGGAATGCACTAATGAGCTCAGGTGAAATGATTGTGGTAAAAAATTTACAGTAAGCATTTACCTATTTATTATTAACTCTAATTCATTTAAGACAAAATTACTTACATCTACTGTCCGCTAGATGATTCTGTTAAGAAATTTAATTTTTAAAATGAAAATAAAAATACAGCGGGCTTACAGATGAAATGAATAGGTATGTTTTGACGGTTTTCCTGAACAATTTTTGCAACCTGCCATGCCTGCCAACCATGCGATTCATCGTGAAAGATGGTTGAAATGATTTTTTACATGCAAATCAAAAAAACACACACGATCCCAAACACCATGACACTAAAACTGATGAGTGACGTCAGAGCCTAAACTTCGTCCCTTTCCGACGTTAACCCGACCGTTTGACTTGATTGAAGGCTTACAGCTCAATAGCCTTTGCAACAACTCCGCTTACTTCAATTCTCCATGTCTAGACTACCTACTTAATTACAGAATTAAAATCAGCACGTCTCTTGCTTAAAGACCTTATTTTTCTTGAGATAATTTTTAAATAGAAGCTTTTTATTATGTAATCATGCAGGCAGGTTACGGGGCGACGCAGTTTAGCAGATGCAAGTGAGCTTGACTTCCCCCCTTAAAAGTCATTTGTAGGGCCATTTAAAATAAGAACGCAACGCAATGCAACGGCCATTAAGTCTTGAGTATGGAGGAACGAAGTAAGGTAGTTGTTGCAAAGGCAATTCGGTCATGAGCCTTCAGTAGTGCCTCAGGTCGGAATGACGTCAGAAAGGGGCCGAATTCAGGCTCTGACGTCACTCATCAGTTCTAGTGTCACGTCATTGGGTTCGGATGTGATTAATCATGAAAATTTGAAACATACCTATTAACGGTGTATCATTTCAACTGTAGGTAACTTACCTACAGTAATGTCATTAATGGCCTGATGTCCGTCTACAGTTAGAATAGTATTCTCTTTGCTTCAGTTTAAGTGTTATGTCATTGGGCTTAGATGTGATTTTTCGTGAAAATTTTGAGAAGCTGACCAATGGTAGTGTTCAATCAATGAGTCTATCGCAGTTCACTGTTGGACATAGGCCTCCACATGTTGGGAGGCTTTGGCATACTGTTTCCACGATGGCCAGAATGGTTGGTAGGTACATGGTTTTATATGGAGCTTTCCTTCTCTCCGTATTTGGTTTGGTACTATGGGCCCTTTAATGGACGATAAAAAAACAACACCGACTTTAAAATAAAACAACATTGTTTGCTCTATTTTCATATTATATTATTTATTCAGACAACGGTACACTGTGACAATAACAAACTTAAATCAATGAATTAAATTGAGACAGATAGTACTACATACACTTTAATCAGATCAACGGCCACTAAATACTCAATGTGTTTACTTCTTTACGACCTACATGAATTATCAGTAACAGCTTTTAATGAAATATTACACCAATTTCCACAAATTGTACTTAAGATAAACACTGGATGTATCGATAATGCTGTACCACCTATCTATAGAAAACTCGCCGCGAACCCCGTTATTTTTAAATTAGTTAAATACTCAAGTACCTACTTCCTCTGGTATTATCGTACGAAGTTAAATAATACATTAAGTTTCAACATAATCGTTTACTAAAATACTAATTAAAGTTAAACGAGACTCAGAAATAACAAATTAGGCAACTACATAAATGAAAAGAACAAAGTAAATAACAAAGGGTTTGTTACGAATAATCTATCGAGATCTATCGATATATCGTGGCGACAGCCTAAACATTTACTTAATGATAATATAATTATACGTGTTTACCTACATACAAATAAGGTTACACCATAATCAGGAACACAGAGTAGCAAAAGCAAGTGGCGGAGAAAAAAATGTATCTATTAACAAAATTGAATAAAAGGATAATTTGTACGCGTGTGGTCGGCGCCGCGTTGAGAGAGTTGCATTGATCGTATCGGTGAGACCGACCAGACGCGCCGCGCTCCTTCTTCAATAAATAGTAATATCGTTACCTAGAGCTAAATTGTCTTTCGTCATCCTAAATATGTGTAAAGGTAGTACAAACCCTCTGAGGTGGTAACTAATTTTGAAATTTCTCAATTGAGAGCGAGATAAAATAAGAAAATATTTCTTAAAATTTATAAAAATAATGTACAAAAACAACAAGAGAAATAATACATAATACTTAAAATATAAATACTAGGATACAAATGTTTCAGGATGACAAAACCAATTTCCTGCGTGCTTCGTGGATATGCACGTAATGTGTAATGTTATTACAGCAAAAGGCAATGTTAGCATTTAGGTACCAATACATTGAAGTCGGTACCTAACGGCGACGCTACTTTAACAACAAGTAACAACATTGCAATTATAATAGGTAATATAATATTTTTGGTTACAACGGACCAGTCACATACTTAAGTGACCGTTCTATCATTTGAGCCCAATTCGGCAGCAGTTGCACCAAGCAAAATAAATACCTAATCAAAAAGAGCAATTATTTCGGTATACTTGGGTATACTATAGGTACTGTAGGTATATTAAAAAATTATACATACTTATGTATCACAAAAAAGTTAAGATTTGTCATGCAGTATAACACATTGTAATTATGGTCGCCAGTAACGATTAGATTAACTATCATAAAAAAATCATAAATTAACATTTTATTCATATAAATTACAAATCAACCAAAACCGCCTCTGTAGGTGTATATAATATTACTACAAGTTTTTTACTTATCTATCACGAAAATAACACATACTTAGGTTATTTATGTAATTCAAAATGTATATTTTTTCCAATATAATAAATTAATGATTAATTATAACTACAAAATCCACATTGCGATACAAAAACGTTGAGCTGTACGACACAACTCAAAACAAATGGCACTTGCATTACTGCATTGTTAACTCAATGGATTTTAGTTGTCGTTTATAAAGAAATATAGAATCAATTTTGACACCGAATCGTTAGCTAACACTTGCCTGTCAGGGTATTACCACATCGGCCAAATATATAATTTTATGTATATTTTTTTCTATATAATAGTCATATGTATTTTTTTTATATAATAATTTTGAATTTTATTATTCTAACTTTTATAGTTAAGCACATTCGGCGTGGCGCGTGGCGGCCCTACACTCCGTGCAATAAATACGTCCGGCACTATCCGGCGCTGCTCAGGGCGCCCGCCGGCACTCGCACGGAGCAGCGCCGCCGCGCGCCGCCCCATTCCGTCATCGCCGCAAACACCCCAACACTTACTGTGGTCAAAAATTTGGAAGGCACTTTCTACTTTTTCAAAAATTTTTAATTTTAATGTACTTTTTGAACACATTAGCCTAGACTTACACAATAGAAAATATGCGTAGTAACATTTACCAAAATTTACGCAATTCATCCGAAACGTATAGGCCCAGTATATAACTTTTTAGTATTTTTTTACTTATATTAAGTATGTATATTTATTTCCAAAAGGACAGCCAAATAGTTTAATACTCGATCTGAATTGCAGATGTATTAATTCCCATAATTTTTATAATTTGGTCTTTTTTATATACTAATTCCAAACTTCAACCAAACCGGATAATCCAAATACCAAACAATAGGGTAGTATCAAGGCCACTTGGAGACTTATTATAAAACATGGATCACCATGTTTTGCGACGACTCCTCGCCGGGCGGCCGCGGCCCGCCCTCCCTAGTCCCTACTACGCGACAAGTGAATACGTCAACGCCAACAATATCCGCCAACATTACCTAAATCATGGTATACCCCTGCGGCAAGAAGGTAACACTAATAAATTTTTCATCCGAACTTTGAAACGAAACTATGCGTCCAGGGAAATAGTTGATGGTAAAACAAATTCGTACATATACACCTTACTAGTCCTAACGACGTAAGAGACTCCGGGGATCGGCTCGCGGCGCTCGGCCCTCGGTCTGAGCTCCCGGGCTCTCTGACGTCCAATAACACTGAATCTGATCACTACTAGTAGTTACATAGCTAATCTAAGTAAATTGAAATGTATACACTAACTACGCATACATAGTAATAGCAGACGAATAATGAACATTCAGTACTTGGCGATTTTAGTGCTTCTAAAACTAACGCTGAGTGCGCCACGCTTCTGCCTGTTAACCTATACGAATATATTATACAACACTAGGAAGTTCATATAGACCCCCTCACTAGCCACCGGGGTGTTATATTAAATAAAGTAACTATAGGTAGGTACATACTGTTCGCCTCTTATACAAATCGTATACGTAACTTTCTTATTGTATCTTAGTTGCTCGTAATTAAATTTTTAATATAATGTACATTTGGTGTACTTATTTTACAATGACAGTCGTAAATTTCCTTACTTCTTAAAATAGATCATATTAATTTAAACTAAAGAAGACATTACAATTACGTGTAGGTATTAAGAATGCTTTTGTTCATCGTGAACTATGTTTTCAGCATCAATAAATAAATCATTAGATTGGTTGATATCGTATACCTACACGCACTTCCAGGTTTCATGAAAGAGATAGGTCTTAAACGGAATATCCTACTGATTGCACGAATTTTTTAATTTAATGTTAGTACAAAATTAAATACTGTGTAAAAAAGACTTCCCTTTAAGAGAAATGTTAATGTCCAAAAAACTACAAGTAAGGTAGGTACGGTAAGATAAGGTAAGGTACAAGTTGGTACAAAATATATTGTTTGAATGAAAGTGATACAAGGGCAAGTTAAATATTTGACATGGTACTAAGGAGAGTGGCGAAGAGTACCTAAGACGAAAGTTAACAGGCAGAGGGCGACCATCGCGGTCGTGAACGTCTAATTTAGCCTAACATTTGGAACAATCACTACTGACTAACAATACATCTATATTACATTTGGCGATCACTAACTCTACATGTATGTGAATCGCTGCACGAACAGTGAACAGAGCATGGGCGTGGGTGCGCGCACGCCCCCACAAGCGACAACACACATCCACTATAACGGCTAATAGAGAAATTGACATCGATCTGACATGAAACGTTACGATATCTATAAGATTACATCTAACACTAATTCCATTTATTTATCATCATTTCTTAAATATGTTTGTTGAATTATAATGAATAGGTATACCGAACAGTCTTTTAAATCGGGCCGAATATATAATGATATACATAATATATACTTTTTTTTTTAATTTTGACAAACCCTACGTTCACAGATGTATCTAGATTGTAATGTTTTAGTTAAGTTTACACGTATTTTGAAGTTCTACTTAGATTACAACACAATAATATTTATCGAGATGAGAGCGTCACCGTGAGTGCAGTGGTGCACGGGTGATCCGCACTCGTCTCGGGACTTCAATAAAAACGTTCAGATATTTAAATGGAACATAATACATAGTCACCAAAATGATAAATCCATAATGTTACAAAAGTTAACTAATAACAAAGCATTGTATTGCACAGCGAGTCCACAATAATTTATTAAATATGATCGTAAATTAATGCCGATTTGAAATATTGATAATAACTGGGGACCCACCACTGGGGCCCGTCACGTAATCGTCCCTAAGCTCTCTACTCCGAGTGGTAACAGCTCCACTTCGTCCTTGGAATGTGCCGCGGGCGCACTGAACTTCAATGTTCGACTGTACCAACACACACACCACACAATAATATTTATTATTTCATGCTTGCTTGTAACGCGGCTTTACTCTTGCATCAAGATATTGCAAGCACAGGATCGTAACAACACGAATAACATATGACCATTTCGGGGCACTTATTTTTATTGATAAGTTTGATAAAGATCACCGCAGCTCTACACAAAAAATAAGTAGTAAGTATTTCGCGTTCCAATATAAGTAACTTCTTGTAGTCGATTAGTTGTAGGGAGAAAAAAGTTATTAAAGTATTATGACGATTTTAGCCGCCAAATTTAAAATCACTTTTTTACTCGATTCTCGATACAGTCAGCAACATTACCTACTCTTCACATCCATCTTTGAAGTAAATGCAATTAATTATCATTATTACCCACCATGGTTAATATTGCTGACTATACTGCGGTGATCAAAATTAACAGTGTTCATTGAATTAGCTTTAAAATTTGACAGAGGCCGACGTAAGGTGGTCAGACAAAGAGAACTGCGTTGTTTTGGGCACTATATTAATGTTCAAAGCAACGGTGACCTGAAGGTGTAAGTAAGTCTTACGTCGTTAGAGTTTAATAATAGGTGGAGCTGTTTCCGTTCGGTACAAAGTACTTGTAAGCGGGCATCGGCGGTGGCGGCAGAACAATTGATGTATGCGCCGGCGCCGCGCCCGCGGCCTCTCTTCAGATATCCGCACGCGCATCGGCCGCATGCTCCAGCTGGGAGGGCGAAGTGCCTTGACCGGGCGCCTTGCGTCCGATGCCTTGGCCGTTCTTCGGCGGTCCCATATCAGTGATGTCCGATGAAGTGTCGCGATCGCCGTAACGACTATCGTTCGGGGAGGCAAATGGACGAAATGGGTCGGCATGCTTGGCCGGCTCGAGCGCGTGCCCGGGTGGCGGCGGTGAGCACAGCGGTGACTCCAACCCAGTGGAAAGAGGTGAAGTCAGCTGTGGCGAAGACTGCAGTGGCGGGCCGAGGTGTGGGGTGAGCTCGGGCCCGCGCTGGCCTGAGACCATGTTGCACATCTGGCGGCGCAGGCCGTGCGCGACAGCGGCCACAGCGGCAGCGGCCGCGGCGTTGGGTGACATGCGCCCTTCGCGCCCGTTTCCACAGCCGATGTAAGCGTTTTGTACGGCCACACTCTCCTGAAACAGGCATACGCCCATTTACAACATTTGGTCGTTAAATCTAATTTCGCAGTGCTAAACCTAACTATAATACCAGCAGCGTGGCCGCCGTGGAATACCGGTGAATATTTATATATTTTTGAGATCTGGTAAATTAGAAATGATTTTCCCCCAAAACAGATCTGAGCCTCGGCAATAATATATGACATTCGCTATAGCATATTCGCAACCGCTACATAATACAGTCCATTAATGTCGTTAATATTTCACTCAGACAAGTTGATTATTAACGTCGATGGTTGTCATGAAGTTAGTGAAGAAGAGTGGAGTGGGCACTCGTGAGAGCACACGTGGGCGCGCTATATGTAATACTGACCGGTGCGATGGCGGGGTAGCCGGGCAGCTCCAGCTCTTTGAGGCCGGTGGCCTGCGGCACGCAGGGCGCGTGGGTGTCTCTGAACACCACGGCGCGGATCACGCCGCGGATGTGCTCGTCGGGCCAAACGCCCAATAAGATCCTCTGCGGTCGCCCCCTTCCTTTTGGTCTTAAATCTGAAAAATCGCATAATAGTAAAACGTGAACATGTAAGGTATTTTTATCTTTATTTTAAGTTTTGATTATCCAAAATAATCTGTAACTCATGTTATAATTCCACTGCTAGATCATAGACCGAGGTACTAGTCGCAATTACGATGCATAGTTTATGGTTTAATGATATCGTCACGAGAAAACGGCCAAAAACATTCTAGAACTAAAATTCAGAATTATATACCTATACCTAAAAATCTAGGTATACAGATAGGAATTGCAAAGAACGTCAGGAACGAACCTAGTAGTAGCCTGGCATCGCACCACACACGTACGGGGTGTTCTGTCATTTATTTTAACGTCATTTTTTATTAGTAATGATATAATGAATAGAGGCATCTGTTGGTGCTCGGTCCTCCGTGGTTGGTGCCGATGAAGGCAGTTTTATTTATTTCTAGAGTGAATTAAGTTTTATCCTAGGTATCTAAAAAAGTTGAGTCTACTATTTCGCGCATTCAGTTGACAGATACCTCTTAACAATCAGTTACGCCAGTCCTGACTAAAGCTACTCGAGAGATATTTTTTTTACTACCTAATAAGTACTTTAGGTATGTATGTATGAAATGGAGGCAAAGACAATTTAAGTCATTTTTGCATTTGCATTCCAATGCTTGCCTAATTTGAACCTTTTGAAAACATTTCTGAAAGAACTGACCAAAAAATGTCGAAGTAGGTATTAAAGGCCGTTTATACATCTACCCAACGCTTCGTCTTCATTTTTTAATCATCATCATCTCCCTGTCCGTGTCTCAATTAATTGGAGTCAGCAGAACATGTCATTCTCTTCCATACATTCCTGTCACTCAAACCATTCATTTTTTCATGAGTCGACCTCTGCTCATGAAGCCCTCTCTATATTCATACTTTGCACCTTTTTTATAATATTACTGTCATCTCTTCTCATAGTATGTCCAATTTTCCATACCACGACACAGTGTTGTTCACTTCTCAACTTTTCATTTACTGTGCCACTTTCTCTGATATACTCACTTCTTATCATATCCATTCTCGTCACACAACACGTCCATCTTAACATTCGCATCTTCGCTACACTCAGTTGTCTTTCGTACCTCGTTTTTAAGGTCAAACATGGTGATCCATACAATACGGCAGGTCCGATCATTTATAGAGCCCTTGAGCTTGAGGGGAGTTTGGGGTATTACATTTTGTGCTTTTGACCTGCCGCCATATCATTCACAAGTCACACTTAATTTTTTAATGTAGTTAATTAATAAATACAATAATAAAGACGGTCATGGTTTCTTTAACGAAAAGCTTTCTAATATTTTACGAAAAAAGTTCGAGGAATACATTTTTGTTTTCATTATTTTGGTATTCACTTTAATTTATATATTGAGTATCCCTGATCATCAGCAAAACGGTTGGCAGTTTAGATAACCACTACATCTGTAACACCTAGTGTACTTACATTACATAGTGAGGATACATAAGTTGGAAAAAGTTAAGTTTAGGTTTTTGTGAAAAGGAAAATTAAACTACGAGTATGTTGAGTGAATGTCAAACTATCTACTTGATTTATTGCTATATGCCACAAGAGAATATATCAATTTGTATATTCCATGTTGTAGAAATCAAGAAGCAAACCGTGAAAATCGGCGCACATTTAGATTTACACAATTTGGTAAAGACAAGGGTTGCATAAAATAATATACCAATATAGATTTATTAGCAGAGCAAAGAATTTTTGTGCTGTCTTATGAGCTGGCAACACTTTTTGTGAGAGTATAATGTTTAGTTATATAACACTAGCTAGGCGGTGCGGTTTCTTGTCGGTTATATGCGGGATATAATTCGTACAAAATGCAAAATGCAGTGTCATCTGCTGATGCAGTTTTCACAGAAAATGTTGTTCGCACAAAATTTTGAGCAAGGGAAAAAATTCGAACTTGACGATAGACATCACGATCGAATCGGATCGGCACACCGGATGTCGCACAACGATGAAAAGATATATTGTAAAATACTATATGGCCAGTAGGTCTTGAATAATAAAAATGTGATAATTCACATGCTACTCTTTGAAATAAAAACTTTTTAGTCTCGTTGAACAAGTAGCGCCACCATTGTAGTACTGAACGTGTTTGCAATGGTGACCCTCTTTCATGGGACTTTGCCTTCAGCTCAACATCAGGCGAGGTGAAGTCAAATTGACGTGAATAGATAAAAAAAAAAAAAAGTAGATAAAAATATATTAACAATTTTATAGACTTTTTCATTTCAGATCGGTACTGCAGCAGTGCCACAATTTGTTTTTGAAAAAATATCTGCACTGTATTATGACCCAAAAAATCTGAAACTCACCCAGCAGTGGGCTGAGGCATAATAAGAAAAAAGGTTAATTTATTATTATGGACAGTACTTGAAACTCTGTACAATTAATTAGCATGGCCTATTTGCATTAACTGGGAACCTTGGGAATGATATTGACTATATATGCAAAAGGGAAGAGAGCGGAAGGAAAGAGTACAACTGCACGTCAGGGGTCGCGGGTTAGATGTCCGTTTAATGTAAATATTTGTATGCATGAATAAGTATATTCAATTGCTTGCGTCTGGGTAGGATTTCCAAGTATGTTTACTTGCTTTTTTGTAAATGCATGGAGCATTTATAGGAGAAGTAAGCACCTATCTACTATGAAATTAATACATTTTATACCTTATCTCCTTCGCGGTAGACGCAAAAATTACTTATTCGATTTTGATATATCATTTTTATTTTATTTAGTCAGAACGTGAGTTCTTATTTCCATCGAACAAAGTGCATGGTTTTGTTACTGAAATGTACCTACATAATTGATTAGAATGTATTGAATTTAATTGGTTTCGAATTTACTCCAAATGGATGTCGTCAGTGAAAAATAATTTGAATGTATATGTAAGATATACCTCCTTAAAGACACAATTAAATAGCGTTCATTTTTTGATATTTTACTCCAAGTACCTTTGCTTAACTGATATTTGGCATCGTTTTCTCGCGACGCCTGCGCCACTTTCGGCGTCCGTTGCACCTATAAAAGCCTCGTTATGTATCTATATTAAAATAAATATGTATATACCTAAGTACACTGATAAATTCAATGATAGTGAAAAATATCATTACGCGAGCAAACGCATAGCATAACATCGCATTGCTAAAATATTATATTTATTCGCACACAACTTATACAGTAGGTACATGTAGACACGGAAGGAAAAAGTATACACCTTTACATACATCTTCATATATGTAAGTGAATATCGTGTGTACAATGTGGAATACCTCTTATGCACATAATTAGAACTGGATAAAAATGAATGTCGTATGGCAGCCCATTTACGTTTCATTTGTAAAAAAATTGGTGTGATGTATTAAGAGCGGATTTCATCATTGACATTTATCTCATTTAATACAAACTAAACTAGGTACATTGGTAAATTTTACTCACTAAATTTACTTGAGTAAAACGTGACACCTAAATTTAGTTGAATATATTTTCATTGATGAAATCCCGCATGATAATTTGTAAATTAGCCTACAGCGACATTCAAAATACAAGAAATGTGGTCTCCACGAGATTGCTATTTTTTCCAAAGCTGAAAATACTGGCAGGTCCAATTTTCCGATAAAATATTTTTTGGCAGAAATATTCCCGCTGTCTTAAATTAAATTTTAAAGAAGTATGTAGGTATATCAACCTCCGTCACTATTTCCAGCTTAAAGTGAATTACAATAAAAAGGCATACCTGCACCACCGTCGGCGCTGGGCCCCAGCATGTTGTGCACTCGGTTGGCGTAAAGCACGAACGTTGGATATGGTATATCATATTTTCTGGCTGCCTGGGACAGGGACAGGCCTTCTTTAAGCACGGAGAATATTGCTTCTGCCATTGTTTCTGGTCGCCAAGACTTCAAGGGCCCACGCTCTCTGAAGCGCAAGTTGTGGACGAGTGTCTGCGTGTTCCAGCACTTCTGCCACATCGACTGTAGTTGGTATTGGTAGCTATCTGTCAACGGAATAAAGATATATTTAGAGATATATTTAGAGTAAGAGTTTCTAAAATGGACCTGGAATGTTATAAGAAAATTAAATACAAAATAATCACACAGGGCATCAGGAAATTGAACAATAGTTTGAAATGTTTCAATTAATTGACAATAGAACTTCAATATATGATTTTTGGGCTGAAAAGTAGTGGAATTATTAGTAACAATAGCAATTAAGTTTTCAATAGCAGTTAAATTTCACATATTTCTGAATATACCTGGACTTAAGAAAGGTTTCGGTAAATCATGTTTCCTTGTAAGTACTACTAGCATTTGAGTAGTCGGTCAAAATTTACAGTCGGCAAAAGATAAAGTAGACTTTACTACAAACTTTTGCAAACAACTTTATATGATAAGAGGTACACTTATATCATTTGTCACTGTACATTGAGTAGCAGCATTTGAAGGGAAGCTTTTATAGCGACGTTGCGCTCTGGGCCGCTGGGAGCACAATCAGAATAGTAATTGTCACAGTAACTTCCTCTTGTTACTTTTACTTACACATCTCTATATTATAATCTACTGAATCGCTGCAGGTCGTTATAATTCTCAAAATATATTTTTTGGATATTTTAAAATTAAGACTACTAAATAATTTAAATTTAATTCAAACGTATTTAATCTAACTCAATATTTTTAAAATTTCTTCATAAGTATCGACTATAGATAGAGTAGGTATAGGTAGGTACATGAATGTATAAAAGCTTCACTTCTGTAAGATACACTGACGTCACAATTTAAGTTATGTTGATAGAGTAATTAAAAAACACTACATACTGACCTCCTGAAGAAAACCTGTTACTACGAAAACAAATAGGTATAACAAAAATTAGTGAAAATAAAACGAAAAGCAAAATAAGTTTTAAATATTTATCTAGAAAATTACAGTCTTTTTGTTAGGACATTTGATAAAGTATTTGATTACATATACATATTTCAATTTAATTGAAAAATTCATTATATAAAAATAATTTCAATTCACATGAGTTAACCTTGTTTAAACAAAATAACAAGGTCCTACCTAATACTTAATTTATTTTTCCAAGTAAAACGGTTATAAATTGTACTGCCATTTAAAATAAAACGTGTCTACTTAATCCGATCAATCAGCTAACAGGAAGGCAGTATAATTTCAATTATTAAATACCCACCAGCAAGCAGACTAATCTAAATAAAACCGTGAAAAGCGTATACAGTAAATACAAAATATTTTGTTAAAGTAAATCAATATACAGTCCTTTCATATAACAGTCTTTGATCCTAAACGTCAACCTAGTCTATAATATAAGATTATTTTTAAACCTACATCAATGACTAAAAGCAATCTGCTGTGGTATGTGTTGCTCTGGCGAAAAGAAAAAAGTTAACAAATAATAGTAATAAAATAAAGTTACTACTTTTGTAACACTTCGATAACAGTACAATGTTTAACTAATAGCTGTGTGTCGGTATAAGGATCAAGAAGTGTCATTAATTATAACAATGCGAATAAGCACCACGGACGAGACATAACTGTAACAAGACTTAAAAAGGGGTATCTACCTATATCTATACAAAGTCGCAATAATAATCATTGTATAAAACATGTATAAATATTAATTTATTCGATAATATTTAAGTACTTATACTTAACATAACATTGAATGAAAATACGATCCATATTTTGTAAAAAAAAATCAATCAAAAACAGTCTCTCATAATAGCTAAAATGATAAAAATACATACTAGACCTCGCCTTTAAACGGGGCAACGATTTTTATTGTGAGTACAGAAAAAATATAATGGCCCATTAATTTTAAGGCAAGAATTGCAGCATTATGTTCGGGAGATTCAGTTGTTCCTTGTTATCTGAGACGTAAAAATAACTTAAAAAAATCTCTCTAGCTATAAAAGTGCTGGAGTAAAACTCGTTTTATAAAATATATTTCCCCTTTCCATCTAAAAGTGCATGGGCAAACACACAGATATTATATCGTGAATTTATTTATTACTATGTAGGTACATATTGATAGTACAGTGAGATAAGTGTAGGCAAAAACGCTAGACAGACCCGCAGGTAGGGTTGAGCGTAACAATGCAAGAAAAAGTCAGAATGCGAGTCTGTTAATAATTTATATTTATCGATAAAACATAATTGTGTATTTCAATAAAATTATGTATGCGGTAAAAAGTTGCATTGTTTCCTGCAGCAGATGCTATTTTAGTAATTATGACGAATGTATAAAACATTTTGATATCTCTTCAGACTATTAAATAGGTACCCGTACTATACGTACCTTAGGACCTTCCACCAACCTTAGGACGATCTAACTAAATCGTATTTTTGTTTTATTTATTCTATTTCAACATTCATATTGAAAAAATGTGATGAAGTAATATTATGTAACATATAATAAACTCTATAAAAACTATGATTAACAAATAAATGATTGTATAATAAATTGTCTATATAAGGCATATATTTCAAGCTAATAAAGGTATTGACTTTATTATGCTATTATTGCTTTGAGTTTTTAATGATATTGAGTTTAGGGATTAATATGTATACTCCTTAATGTCACATAATTGCAATGATACAAATAACAACTTATTGAAAGTCCCGTATTTCCCCCTCTTTTTTATGTGTTTAATGCTCTGGCCTGACCCTGGGCTGCAAAATGCCAAAGAGAAATCCAAAGAAGAGTGATAGTCGCAAATGGGGAAAAAACTTCAAAGGTCGACATAGATGTTGCTAGCATCGGAGTCTTGTGTCATGTTGCTAATTGGTCAAACCTTTCTTTACGTAGGTCCGTAAAAACGGTTTGACCCACAGCAAAATGACACAGTTGAATACACGCATTGACATATTCGAATATTTCTTTTATAAGTGAGTTGTTTGTATTTAAATAAATGGTATTATTTTAGTAAGTAAGTACATGTTTTAGCAAATATAGGTATGAACTACGAAGTAACCTGTAGCTAATATATGCAAGCATCGATGCAGATCATGCTCATTTGCATTAGAGCATCGTCTAACGGAGCACAGTCAGTCGTCTTTTGTTTCATTGTTGATGTTCTTTATACCAGTACAGTTAAATTATACGCCCTTAATTTTTATATATATCTACAGTTTCAAGTCTTTACAAACGAAGTTATTTTTACCCGAAGGGTGGACATCCAGCTGCTAGCACTTATTATAAAAGAAATATATTTCTCATTACTTTTATACAACTTCCAGTCTGGTTTATATTGTAACGGTCAAATGTGTTTCTCAATTTATGTTACTGCGGTAGCAAGCCAGCATACACACACAAGTGTCTATCGTGACCTATGTCCTTCGAAATAACTTTGGTGTCATTAGCTATGCATTAACGTAGCTATGGCATAGAAAATAAAGAAAAGAGAGGTAATTAGGTATATCCCCTAGAAAGTAAACCACGTGATATGCAGCATATTATTCAACCTCTTATGTGAGGCAAATCAATTTCCCTAGTTGATTTTACATATTCATTAAATGTATTTATTGTAATATTACCAAAAAAAATATATTGAAGTAATTACTACCATAGCTAGACAGTAGTCTTATAGGCACAATATTATATGTTATGTAATTATTTATGGCTAATTTTACTAACAGACATTTTGAAGACAAAATTAGTTGTGAGTGCTAAAATAAAATACGAATTAAATGTTCGTACAAACGAACTTTCATTTGATACGTTTCAATTATTATAATTATTTAAATATCTATAGAAAATACGCCACCACAGTGAGTTACAGGTGATGCCAAACCCTTATTTTATGCTAATACCAACATGTATGTCGGTATATTTGTTAAATTTATTAGTCGTAAATTGTTATGAGTGTAATGCAGGTTTTTATGATTGATATAGGTAGGAGGGCGAATTATTGTTAAATTTAACGTACAATTTATGTACTTACACGGGTAATTCTTAGTTTATTATAGAGACTTTATGAAAAAATATCAAATGCACCATTCTGTAAGAAAATGGAGATCTATAGTAACGTGTCACGTGTGTCAACCGGTGGGTGTGCCGACTGTGCACAGTTCGCAACCACCACTTTGAAAAGTAACATCAATTCTCTTAACGAATTCTCTGCAAAATATTAGCTAAAGGTCACGTGTAGAGTTGACCAGTTGCTCTGGCATTTCTTTGAATATAGAACGAGTAATCAGACCTCTCGTAACTAGTGTCTCTACCTCGAAAAGTTAAAAAATTGTACAGATTCTACTAAAGATTATTCACAAAAGAAGAAAACAACTCAATCTCCCGATTTCTACAATTATTTTATTTCACTGAAGAAACTTACATACTTACTTAATCTAAACTTAACGTACACTTAAACTTAGATACTATAAAAATTGTATAATTGAATTAAAATTTAGTATCACGTATCTTATTCAACAAGATCAGCCTTAACTGTTACTTTTACTCAAATCTCATCATCATCATCTACTGCCCTAATTATTTGTTGGCGCAAAAGGACATTTTTTAGGCCATGTTTAGGTGTATTTTCCACAGTCACACCCTTCCTTCTATCAGTTTTCTATTCATCTTTTCTTGAGCCTACTTCTGCTACTAAAGTCCTATATATTCATACTTTGAAACTTTGTAACATACATTACTTTAATCTCTTGTCATAACATGTCCTCACACCACGATCGTCATCCGCTTTTTAATCCCCAAAAACATTCATTTTATTAATAGTCTTATAATTCTATTTACCATATATCCTTCACTATGCACTCTTTATCTTTAACGTTTCCATATAGTCTAAGTTTGCTATTTTCCTCTTAAAACTTGTCATTCCATTCCAACATTCATTCCCTGAGGTACTCATCATAACTCCTTAAGCTCCTAAATTTGCTATTGTTACTTCTTAATCGAACGCCACCTAAACTGATTTAATTTTTAAATCTGCCCCTTCGAAATATAGTGAAACTATAGAATACCTCTTACAAAAGGCCCACCACCACCTGAATCCTGTTAGACCAATAAATGCGAAACTTGGGTTTCTGCCTTGCATCAATTTTTCTACAAAACGCAAGACATCTGTTAACTTCTTTTTAGTTCGTCTATTATAAGGTGAAACGTCGGTTTCGCAACAGAAGTCTAACACGGCTCGCTCCTCGGAAGGTAATAACCCAGCTTCGTCTAAAATAGCCATCCTCTTAGACTTTCCTAATATATTATCATATAAAGTTCCCTTAGGTATACCGTAGAATGTTGCCGACTGTGTGAATCTCATTTGCTGTGTGACAACTGCTTGGATGGCTTCCTGTAGTTGATTTTGGGTCCACGTAGGTGACTTCAGCTTGCGGGTTTTAGAACCGTGGTTATCTAATAGGATGAGGTAACAATAGAATATAAAAAGCCGAATAATTTCGTAGCAGTACTTGTGAATATAGTAGAGGTACAGTAAGAAATTTAAATCGACTCATATAGTTTCTTGATTGACTATCGCGTAAACTATGTGAATAAAGTGAAATAAGTCTGTCAAGCACAATACTTGTAGCAGTAGATCTCCACTACCGATGGATGCGAAACTATGTGATGAGAAACTCAGAATTGAACGACGATCGTTTACTATCACAATGCGGTAAGTGAAATACAATGCTACTTTTTGTAGCATAAATCTATGAATTTCACTAACACAATACATACCGGCATTATAACAGTAACACAATGTTGCAGTAAACCAATATAATAGTGTTTCTATTCGTATATTATTTTCTCACGTTGTCACAAGAAATATTATAAGTTCATATTATTACGGTAAAACAGATGGCAGTAAGATATTTAGAATGAATGATTGCATTATAACGTATTTATAGACATTATCTACACATATTTTAGGTTTCATATACAGGTTAGTACCGTCCAAGGCGTTGCGAAAACGTACGTTCTTAGAGTTACCAGACCTTATTATAGGTGTCAGGTTGAAGACAAATTAAAGAAAAAATATCCGTATTAATTACTCGATATCTTGAAGAGGGAATAAATATCACTGTCGAAAGCCGACTGAAACACTAACAAAAACCACAATAATTGTCTTATATCTTGCATCTGGTAACCCAGCTACGCCACAAAATAAGTAATTCATTATTCTTATATATTTTGCGAAGCAGCTTATAAAGCATGTATTTTGTTATACGTGGCTAGCTCAACATAGAAGTGTAATTAACGACAAATTATGTCGGGACTGATGAAGAGATTATCACTGGAGCCGTTTACTAATGAATAAAAATAAATATATGAACTAATAAGCAACTAAGTTATCCGATGCACGAAGAGGGTGAATGGTGTGAAAATGTATTCAATTTATTTTTTACAGTTCACTATGTGATACGTAATACTTAATTATATATTTCTAGGTACATATAAGTAATTGATTAAAGACAACTAACCTGCGATTGCTGCCGATGTAGAAGCTCCAAGCCAAGCTTGGGAATTCTCGATCATTTTTGCCTGTGGACAAAATAAACAAAACATTAGAAATAACCCTTAATAGCATTATCTATGCTTACGCTCAAAATTGACGAGGCAAAGTGGCTCTTAAATAGTAGGTACTCGAAAGGATTTTCTTCAATAATTTCCCTAATAACTTTTAATCCCTTAACAGTATAATATTAGCTTTAACAGCTTATTAAATTTAACAAATAATAAATTGTGTCCTACTTTGACAATTAGTAAATCGGAAATATAAAACGATATAAGTATATCAAGTAATTTGGCAATGTAATTCTACTGATAAGGGTGTAATTCATTTAGTACGTTACACTAGCGGACTCGTCCGGGTTTCATACGGGAAAAACGGGATTTCGTAAAAAAGCTATTAATTATCTTATTGGATGAACTGTACGGCAGCATATAAAGTTGGATAAACTAGCATCAAATAGATTATTATATCACCACCACCTATTACTATTGGTTCAGTTAGGTAGGTATGTAACCATTTCATCCAATTTATAAGTAGTTCCTCAATAAGACATATTGAATAACAAGTACCATTATAATATTGAGAGCTTAGTTGCGACACCAAGTGCTTGGTTCGACTAAATTAAGAAAAGTGATTAATTATATTATCTGTTCCAAAATCAAATCTTATCAACTTTTGCTCGGTATGATAGGTATTGTCAGTTTTACTTTCACGGGAAAGAAATTTCATTCTGTATATTTTTGATTCTAATTGCAGAAAGTGCGACGTTTCGGTCTAAAAGACTTGCGAGAACCTTAGAGTTTTTAGAGTTTCAACATAACGCCCAATTGATAGAGCTGTAGAGTAGGTGGATATAAATATGCAGAATGTCGGGTACAGCATTCCACAGTGGCAGAGCAAAGTACGTAGGCTTTCCTAGTTGTACTTACATATAAGGATGCATTTAAAAGTTCAGTCGTAAAATGTAATTTTTCACACAGAATAACAACAATCTATATAAGTACACGCATTGTTCTTTGTTGAGTGAAATGTAGGTAGTCAACTGCAAGCATTCCAGTGGGAATGATTTATACATAATATAACAGTTTTCTTCACTGGCTGTAATGCTTTAAATCAAACTGTGTAATACTCTATTATTACGTGCCAATGCGAGTTATTTAACTATACGGTTGAAATGTTACGCGAACGAGAATAAAACCGCAGCCATTTTTTTTTAAATATGTCGTGTTATATTTTAGCGGTAAAAATGTTTATTCGAATTTGGTAACGACATTCCGCGGTGACGGTGTCCGGGGCAGCAGATACATTTATATGGAAAAGATCCCCATATTTTCAATAAATTTTATATTAAATCATAGGGTCTCACACATCTATCAAAGGGTTTGGATGACTAGGGTATGGTAATCATCTACCAACAAGTGAAGTGTTCATCCTTAGCACCAATTGGCGCGCCCAGCGGATAATTTCGATTCGTATGTTCGCAAACATCATGCTTCCTCATGCCAATTACTTAATTTATGAATACATTATTGAAAGGCTTCCTAAAGGGTACATTAAAAAAAAAGTAGTCAGAATAGAAGCATAGTGATAAGTCGTTATCGTTATTATTGGAAAAGAAAAGATTTAAAGAGAAGCTCAAGTGCCGTGATCTGCAAAAGGGAAGGAGAGAAAAGAGGAGAGCGGTGAAAATGGCATGTTGCTCTCAAGCCACTCAGGCACTCTTGACAAATCGTTCCGAATGTTACTGTGGTCTACTAAGGGCAGCACGGTCACATGTTTCATTTCGTACGACTAGCAGGGACTTCTAATGTCGACGTCAAAGACCATTAATAAACCAATGGAACTGCACTATTTCCTATTTTAGATATTTACCTTCAATAAACAGGTAGGCTTTGAAAACAATAAAGAATGTAAAATGTAGTTCTAAATCTTGCGCCGACAGCATGACTCGAGGCGATTAACAAGTCGGCTTCATTACCGTACAATAATAATAACGGTCAGATGAAAAAGAACAATTCGTTGCTTAATTTACAATTTCCCATCTCGCACAGGAAGTTTACGATTGCACATTTTATCGATCGCTACTGTAGATCTCGCTTCGGACTCACCGCCAGCGCCGCTTGCGCTCAGCAGTTTATTTACGTCCACCCCGTAATTGTTGAGGCAAAGAGCGGCATTTCTTTGTGCTCAACGCTACAACTAAACATTATCGAAGTTTTAATTGTGAACGCAGACAAAAGCCGGCCATTTTACAGCAGTAATAACGGAACGCAGTTCAATCTACAAATAAAATCTTTTATTAAGTTAGCCGGGCGACGACGGGCGCGCCGCTAGTCGTGTTTACGAAACGCACACGTGTCCTAAGTACCGGTTGAAACGTTCCGATGTATTGTTTGTTTACCCGAATAAAACACTAAAATCCAATTCAATAACAAAGAATTAAAGATCCCGAAATAAAATTTATTACCGGTGTACGATAAAATAGATTTATGTAGGCGCGGGCGGGAGAGGAGCCGCGCGGGTCGGTGGGGCAGCGGGGGCTCGTGACCGCCTCGCCGATAATATTATTAGGTACACTCGGTCAACTAAATTACAATCTGTTAAAATTTTATAGGCAGTTATTGCATTTGATTAAGGACAAGACTATAACGCACGGAGAAATCGGTCAGCGAACGCGTACGGGACGTGCGCGTGTACGTACGGTTATGATAAATGTTTATGAAGAAACGTAGATGTAGTGACTATTGATACTGAAGATACGCTAGTAGAACATATTTCTACTCACTTGTCTCCCTGTCGATCAATCAATGGTATTCGCGAGCGCTTGACGTAAACAGCTACCTACTCTACTCTGTGTTGAGGGTTCAGGTCCAACGTCGCGTCAATAACATTTAGAATACTTTGCTTGGCTAAGAATAATATGATAATTTAGTCTGTAAGTGAGCCGGGTATATTGAGGACTTAGATGCTAAATTACGTTTCGATGTCCATTTATCCATGCAAATATATTAGACTACTATAAACCTGTGGTCCTGCTCGCGTGTAAGACTGGCCCTGTAGCAGTGCCGGTGGTTTCTCTGTTATGAAGTCCAGACTTTTTGTAGCTTGCAAAGGGCATACTCGTAAGCTACGTAATAGCTATAAGATTTTACGTAATTATGTATGTCCATCCGTTTGCGTAAAGCGGAATTGTGGTGGGTCAAGCTAAAGACATAACTTTGCGTTGTAAATTGTATCTTGTTACTTTAGAGCAACATTTTATATTTTACATAGGTGGGTACTTTGACTTACAGCACATTCATGATTCATTTAAAAGTAAACGGATACCGGTGCGTATTAGGCTAGATTTCTTGGCTCCG
The DNA here is from genome assembly GCA_963691645.1 of Pelosia muscerda. NCBI lineage: Eukaryota > Metazoa > Arthropoda > Insecta > Lepidoptera > Erebidae > Pelosia > Pelosia muscerda. Next base: position 16,070,694 of record OY829098.1, on the reverse strand, counting down.
ATTAAGGCGAACCAAACCGCATTGGCATAAATTTGCAAAATCATTTTATATAGTTGAACGTATTTTCTCTGGTTAAACGCAGTCTTAGTATCATTTCCAGGTACTCCTGCAAGTCTTCAAGGAGAGACGAGAGAGAATGGATTGATCTATACTCTATACTATTATATAATTGCAAAGTGGTCATGTCTGTACATTGAGTGAGACATTTAAAAAAAATACTTGTGCAATATTATATTTACGATACTGATGAACACAGTAATATTTTTTGTTTAATTTCCTGTCTGTTTGTTCGCGATGGACACAAAAACTACTGAACGTATTTTGGTGCGGGTTTTTTGTTAGAAAGAGCTTAGTCAGATTTAAAATCTTAAGTTTGTTTCATATAAATCAGTTGAGTAGAACCGAAGTTGTGAACATTAATGATATTAAACGACATAGGTATATTCAAAGTTATAGATGGCGCTTTTTCATTCTAATGGATGAATTTTATGTCTTATTACATCCAGTCAAGTATGTAAATAAATAGACTTTATTTTTACATAAGTAATAACGAAATCAAAACTTGTAATTCAGTGATTTAGTTGCTTATTGTTACTTATTGCAAAATTTATTTACTTAATGCAAAATTTGCTACTTTATTTGCCACTATGTTAGCTAATGTGTGGAGTAGCCATAAGAAGGAAAATGGAATCGTGGTTATCGTGTTGCATTATCTGTTATGAATGTACACATTCATAACAGATCATAGCTTTTTTTAGCTTTATAACATTCATAGCTTTTGATCACACTGACGTAGAATTTTGATTTTTCATATTTTCAAAGTGTATCCAACCCTGATTCTACTAATTTCTAACCATTTTGCAACCACTAAGATACAAAAACTGTCATTAAATTTTAGATTTAACTACTGTTAGGATGTTAAAGTTAAAATAAAATATTTCGTGTAGGGAGAATGAAACGAAGCATAGAAATCTTTTTTCACTTAATATTGAACTTTACGTGTATAGATAAAAAATTAATGGCAGTTTTTGTAATCTCAGTGGTTTGACAATGGTTAACAATTAGTAGAATCGAGGTCCTGAGTTTTGGTATGATTTTCAACTTGACACGTATATGTATTCCGGAGAAAAAGACGATAGACGGAAAGGTGGGCAACGAAGTGACCTTATAAAATTTGGTCCTCTGGAGGCATGGAGCACTAAAAAACAAAAGATACGAATGTCAAAATATGTACAGACATGGAAACAAGTTTGAAATTGATACGATTGTTAGAAGTTGATTAAATTCGACTAGATTAATAAAACGTTTTAGAAACTTCCACTCTGTACTGTTGTGTTTGCCAACTTAATATGAAAAGAAATTCATTATTATTGACTCAAGGTCCTCAACGGATCCCTCCATCTTTTTATTTCTATACTGAAATGTCAAGATGTTATCAGCAACGTTTTATAATAAAATTGTAATGTAGAACCGGTTGTATCACTCAGGCGGAAGAGGGGGGGGGGGGGGGCGCTGGCGAGAGCTGTTATAATAGGGGTATCATTTAGTATACGCTTAGGTTATTAATAGGGGGGGAGTTCTGGGGTGGTGCCTGGTGCCGTCCTAATGCAAACTAAATAAAAAATTCATATTTGTAAATAACAACGGTGGGAAGGGCGAGCATGTCGCACGATCAATATTGTAAATGTCGACAATGAACGGGCTCCGCTGTTTTTTTTATTTCCGAGGTTTCGAGCGTCTATTAGATTTCTACGAGTACACAATTGCAGGTATTTCCATATTTAAATTATTCCTGCTTATTTTACAACGAAGCGATTCTACGCGTCTGTTTCTCTGTTTACTGTAGAGATCTGACTGTTGTTTTTAAACCTCTATAGAAGCAACAGTGGCTATATTCTAAAGAGTGAATAAATTTAACTGTACACGAAATTGATAAGAAGATAGGGTGATTAAAAGTGATAAAAGTGAACGAGTTTCAAATATTATTATCTGAAATGAAGTGTACACAACATAACAGGTGCCGCTGCTTTATCGGTCTTTATAAGAGCACTCGATGTTAAGTGTTAAGAATGACGTCGGAATGATGAATTAAGGAAGAAGGTGGAAATGCGGTAATTGAATTACAATCAAAACGTGATTACGTGCCCATTTACACAGGCGTACACAAAAATCGTGGAGTATCATCTGCGGCAGATAACTTCCTAGATTGCAAATGAGTGCAATCCACCACATTAGTCGGTCATTATTTATGTTATTCCGGCAGCGGCGCGGCACTGGCGCCCTCTAATCGAAACTTTGCGTACGAAATGCAATAATAAACTTCCGCGGTGCCGCGCAATTACGCTCTTGGTATGTACATACATAGCTTCAGCTGCAATAAGTGAACGTCCAGCCCTTACGGTTCATGATTTATGCAAAATATAATTCCGTCTTAAAATATCGACGTACTGAAATGTCGTAATCGATATTCACTGAAAGAATCGATTATGAAAAAAAATGTCGATGTCGCTTAGAAGTTCTTGGTTTTGATGATGATCTCAACACTCTTCAATGAGATTAGAATTACCTACTGTTTCCAAGTTACTTTTAAGGACATACTATCAGAATATAATAAAGTGCATATTAATTTTTGAAATTCTTACACCATATCAAAGTCTAAGGTAAATTTGTTGGTTAATTACACACATGTTATGTAACTAAATACCTACTATTTTTGATAATGAAGTTTTCTGACCCCTGCCCTCTCATTGACTACTTGACACTTAACACTTAAGTATTGATGCTAGTTGATGTTCAGTGGCTAAGAGTTCAGGTAACATCATTTCCATGGGTTTCGCTGATTAATACATATTTAGAAGAATATTGTTGCTAAAATGCACTCAAACCTATCTATAGCCTAATTCTTTAAAATATTCAGACTTCGCAATACGAAAGCATTATCTAATAAATCCTTGATATTGTGATATTGTGAATAGCTTGTGAATTGCCGGTTAATAACACTTAATGGCGTCCTTCAATTGATTTCAATTCGCTATAATAACGCTTATGTTATTTCCAAGTTAATACAGGCTGATTCATTTGTTACGAGATACAGTTGGCGAAGAATAGCGGGTGAAGGGCGCGTGTGCAGTTGGGGGAGGGAGGTAAGCGACGGGTGCGGGGGCGATGCTGTGAGGGGCGAAGGATAAAACTAATCACACATCCTCTTCATAGCGAGTAGTGTGGGGTCACTTTGATAGATGGCAGCGAAAGCGGTTGCTACACAAAAAAGAGGACAAATTTACGAGCACTTGATAGTCTAATTGGTCTAATATGTCAATTTGTTGTGATTATTTATTTAAGGTTGTATCGATCGTGAGTGGGAATTGGAAATAGATCCGCTGTTTCAAGAATACAAGGACTAATGGCTCAATTAATAAATTAGGGACGAAGTACTTTTTGCTAAAGAAATTTTTCACACAAAATATGGATATTTATGATAACTGTATTAAAAGATAAAGTTATAATTAGTATCAAATAACGAACTGTAAAGTAATGTACCTATATTAAGATATAGCGACAATGGTCGGGGTGGCGACTCGCTGAAGCGCACGCTAGTGCTGCCACCATACGCACTCGCAGCCGCTTCTGCATTATCCATTTCCACATTACTTACTGTCTTTTTGTTCTCCGTTTGATTGTTTAAACGTGCGTCGATGCGGTATCCACTGGTTATTATTTCCACTCCTCTCACTCGAAATGGCCCCAGTCGATTGTGGAAAAATGCTCCTCTTATTGTTACTGAAAGAACAATAACCGCCTTCATTTTATATGTTTACAGCGTCTGAAGGCTTGATAGGCACTTTGCCTCTCTACTACACATAGCCCCATTGTTTGTGTGTTCGTGCTTACTTTTGCAATGAAACAATATTACGGTTTACTTGATTTTGGTTATTCCGCTAATATAGGTAAGTTACACTGTTAAAGAAAATGGGTTAAACTCACTCATTTTTCTAAAGTAAACACTATATCAACTATAGTAAATAAAAAATTAAAGTTCGTTAGTTATAGAACCCGATGCAATCAAGATTAGCAAATTTTTATGAAATGATCCTGCGTGAATCTCAAGAACTTTAAAAGTATATCTATGTACATTGTACAGTCCTGGGGAGTGATGGTAGTGAACGCGACTGCTACGCAAGTGGAGCGGTTTCGATTCCCGCTCAGTGCACTGAACAATTTAGTTACCATACGGACATCAATAGTAGTTGATACGGATGGTTCGTCATGATCAAGTTACCGTATTTCTCTAATTGCATCCGAGGCCAAGATGCACCGGACACTCGATCCGTCTGCCTGCATTTCCTCCTCCACCTCGTATGATTTTAGGCATCCATGGTAGTAAGACTATTGACACGCATGTTACCCTAGTCAGATTCCTACACGGTTCGACTAGTCTAACTACAGAACCATTCGACTAGTCTAACTGTCCCTATTTGGTTGTGAATTCCTGAGTCCCAGTCTGTACACGGAGTATAACTAAGTTCAGCCGCGTCTTAGTTAGAATAGAAATGCAAACCCAACCGAGTTGGAAAAAAGCTTTATATTTTGTTAAGAATTATATTTTGTTCAATGTTTTAAAATTCTTAAAAGTAAACTAATTAATTATAAGAATACAGAGACTATCATTTTCTGAGCTTTTTTCCAACTCGTTTGGGGTTGCATTTCTATTCTAACTAAGACGCGACATTGATTAATTGTATATATATAGGTATATATCGCGGGCGGAGCTGCGGGCAACAGCTCGTTCATTCATAAAATAATGGCTAAGAAAGGAAAGCTTTTCTATGTGCTACGTCCTGTATAATATTATACTACTTCAACACGTATAGGTATCTACCTAACATACATATTATATAGCGGTATAAACCATTGTCGTCAAATTATTACTTTGTTTACGATCGAGATACGGGTACACAATTTTCCGCTATTAATATTGTAATAGCGGTATTATTGAGTGAATAGAATATAGTATTAAATAATTTGGAGACTGTATAGAGTAAAACTAACTACTATGTGCGGGTTATAAAATACAGTACACGGTGTTTTCCTTACCGTAATTATCCTTTGTGTGTCATTTTATAATGAGGTCCTTCATTCTTTCTAAACTATTGTCGGAAATTACAATATTCAAGTACATACTTAAATTCTACTATAAGTAGTTTATAATGTTAGTAAAAAGGCTTATCCTATAAAAGGCAACCTATTAGTGATTTTTAAAAGCAGTTTAGGTACATACTTAGTACAAAATGATTCTTTTGTTTGATATACATTTTGTATATGTAAAAATTTAACAATTTCACTATCCTTCTTACATTTTTACTATTTTTAGTTATAATTGTAAGTTTATAGCACAGATTATTACGTATTTAAGTATATATTTTGATATGTTCTGGATTTTGAATATCAGTACCTAACTCGTTCACTGATTTAGTTTTTTTCTTAATGAGTTCTTGGAAAACCTTTTTCATGATAAAGGTAATTATTATTTTTCCATAATGAATAATACAATAGTCATACTCAAATGTACTTTGCATGGAGTAATTGAGCAAACATCAAGGCGGGCGTATAACTCTTATAGCGCCTAAACAAATAATAAAACAAACTTAGGTACAATCATACGAACATACAAAAAGTTTAAATTCTTAGCATTAATTAGTGGGGACAAACGCGCGTCGTGTCCCGCCGTACTCAGTTTGCTTAAAACATTAGTTATATGTACTTATGTTAAACGGGAGGAAATTTATTTGACTTAGGCGTAGTTTCAGTGTTAGCGACAATGTAAGCAAGACAAACATGTTAATTTTCACCCTCTCATATAACCCCCGTTTAACCCCCACTGCCTGCATACGTAGGGCTGGCAATGCCGCGTTTCTAACAAATGAAGCATTTGTTTATTTTCAAGTTTGACAGGATTTCTAAATTACAGGGTACCTGTGAAATTGTGGGTCAGTGTGCAGTGATACTTATTACCAAAAAGTGGCAGGTAGGGATTGCTTAACGTGAGTACGTATATTAATTTATAAAAATGCTCTTAATGTATTATGCGATTTATTATGATTGAGGTCTATAGCTTAAGTATGGGAAGGTAACGCCCTATACGGAACGATATTTTGTCACCTTTCATTGCTAGTTAGCTACTTACAGAAGTTAATATATTTATAAATAATGTATGCAAGAGTATATTGTATGCAAGAGTATAACTAGCAATTACAACATAATTAAAGAGTGATATGAATTATTACCTCAAACTTTGACGAACATTACTTTTAATTTATAAACGACATGTGACGCACGATACGATAGCGTCCTAATTGCATATACATTATTCCTGAAATATTTATGATTTTTCTTTTTGTTTCATTACTAAGGTAGCAAAGTAATACACAGTCTTTGTACCATTGGAATCAGAGCTAATCGACACTCTTTTCCACCTCCAGACTGTAGGTGAAGGATAAAATTAGAATGGGAACTAAAATTTAAGGAAGTGAAGGTCTACAGAATAAAGAAATCGCTCGATTTATTTCGAGCGATTTCTTTATTCTGTAGACCTTTAATAATGTCGAGTCAGTCACTAACTTTTAGTTGCGTATTTGCGATTGTCGCGTGTTATAATTCGTAATACAAAATATTATAGCCGTAAGTAGGTACTATAACTGTTAGTTGCCGTAATACAACTCAATGTATTAAATACATATTCTAGAACACAGTACAAGCTTTTATAAGTCTAGGTAGCGTTGTGTAGTATATTCTATTTCGATTATATTTCGTCGAGAATTATATCAATCAGATGTTCTCTCGGGAGTAGCAATTTTGTAACCATAGGAAACAAATAGCTAACTAGTGACATATTCCGTCATGGAACGCCCACTTCAATATCTTAACTTGTAATATGTTGTCACATACAAAATACTGTCTATTTCTATACCTAAACACTCACGGAAGCTGTTGAGATGCTTCATTGCAATACCCATCAGGTACCTAATAGAGTTGTGTTCGTATTCCGTCTATTAATTATGCACTGTGAACACCAACCTCCTCGGTAGTACTCCTACTACGACGTCATCTTACAAATGGAGTACCGATCGCAATAATTAATATTCCTGGTTTCTCAGTCTCGGTTGAATTCCTACTTTACTGGCGGTTTACCCCTTTCAGGTGATAAGTAAGGAGAAGTTAGTGTTAGCTCATATCATTGTTATTGTAGCGACTATGTTGACTACTGCAAGTATAGGCATGTAAGTATAGAATCGTAGATAATATCAATACAAACCATGTGCGCCATGGCCTCCATTCTCTCGCGTCTTACATCCAAGATCCGTGCCGATATGTATGCCTTCATAAATTATAATTAATAAGGTGCTTGGGATGTAACGACGCAGCATCTTCTTATTAAGTTGTATAATTATATTATATTCCTATGTATGTAACTTGTACTGTAATGTACCGATGTGTTTTTATGTGATGAAATAATATATATATATATAATTAGTATAGGTTTGTATATATTTTGTATCTAGTTGTACATAAAATTAACTTGTCCATCCCTAGTATTAAAAAAAACGTATAAAGTTTGAAAAAAAAATAAGAAAATTAATTAAAATTTTGCAAAAATTGTCTACAGGACAGCGCGAGGTCATTAAGAAATCAAAGTATTCCTTAAAAGTAGAAGCGTTTAAAAATAAACGAAACTTTGTACCTTCATAAGCGCATTATTTAACGTTTGCCTTAACGTAGCTAGACGAAAGCATAATACCCGTTAAAAGAAGTCAAGTTTCATAAAATTTTCCTTGAAAATTATGAAATAAGCCTACGCACGGCGAGAGAACCTCTATCCTTTTGTTTTTAATTAGTTGCCGCTCAATCTTTTGCACACTTTCACTGGTTTTTCATTCTGACCGATGTTACTCTATTGTTGAGTGCTAACGACAATTCACAAGAGTTAGAGTAAACTTGTGAATTGTCGTTGTATTTTAAAATTCAGGAATTTGATTTGCTGATTTAAATTCATAATTGTAATTTGTCAGCATCACGATACCTCCAGCTACATGTCGATTTTCGAGTGCTTAAGGAGGAATATAACCGAAACGCTAATATTTAACGTTTACTCAAGGAAAATAGAAACAAGATGATTTTATCATAACAAGAGCAAACCGGCGCGTCAGTGATCGCCTGCGTTATTAAAACAAAACAATAGACACGCAGGCGTAACATTAGTACCATGTACCCACGTAGGTACATCATACGCGGTAATAATGTTGTAAATTAATTATAAACAGGGAGCGGCAATTCTCCCAGTCACCATCTTAAGAAACGATTAGTAATTGTGTTATCGTTCAATTTGTGCCATTAGTTGCCGTCGACAAATGAAATTTCGATTTATTTAACGTCCGACCTTCTTTAGTATTAATTTTAATTAATATTATTAACGCTGACGTGTTAAGTGACTGAAACCATAAAGGTTCCAGTAAAAATGTAACTCTCAGATCACGACATTTACCATTTATCAGAGCATTCTTCATTCTGTTATTCTTTCATTCGCAGTAAAAATGTTGAAGATGGCAGAATCATCATCACTCTTATCGAGATTTCTTATTGGACTTCAAAGTTGGAGCCTGAAATTCGTTCATGGTTTTTGATTGGACTTTTGGTTATACCGGAGGCCATCTAACTTCCCAACCCAAAGAGATAGCCTGCGCCCGAAACTCGTCCGTCAATTATGAGATATGTACTGGCATGTATGCGGAGCGGAGGGCCCCATTTACCCCGTGTCATTATTGCAATGTAGATTGTGAATATGAGATAGGTATATGTAAAAAACGAAATATCAAAGAATTGTGATATTATAATCTAAGTCGATAAACATTCTTACATACATTACAACATTAAAAAAATAGATCTATAGACGGTTTTAACTAACTTGTCGTATAAATTGTCTCATCATGACACTTACATACATGTTCTATAAGGAAAACAATAGGCAAGAAATATCCTCTACAACAAATGAAAGGAACATAGTTAATGGAATGTATAATTAGATGTTTTGGTCAAAATTATAACGAGTTCATGTAAAAGTAGTTGTGTGACTTGTTAACATTGTTTCAATTAGCTACCGTTAGTAATGGTGCTGATAAGCTTTGGAGGTGAAAGTATGTTAGAACTCCTGACATTAACCCTTACGTAAATAGACCCACAGACTCCTTCATTACTACGTTACCGAATTTTTAATTGCAACTTGTGACTTTTAGTGTAGAAGCATTGATGTTACTGCATGATCTATTTCTGTGAAAATTTAAAATGGTTTATAAAAAAACGTATTACGACTCATATACTCTATCACTATCTCCCGCGTAGGTTTTGTGTAGATCAATACTCTCTAAGTTATCGTTACCCCTAAGGATAAGTTCTTGATTTGAACTTCAATTATGAGTACCTATGCGTTGCCCATAATCAAGTTCTGAATCCTACTAATATTATAAATGTGTAAGTTTGTGAAGATATTTTGATACATGTTAGTCAATTTTGCTCAGATAGCTGAACTGGGGCTGGAACTATTTTTAAGGGGTGGAGCCCCTTAAAAATAATGTTATTTTAATCTTTCATTACTTCCATTGTGAAATTCCGACCGTCAGCGTCCGTCAGGATACATAGGATACTACTGTTTTATTGTTAAAATGGGTTTAACAGTATCTCTCATTGCATTGTAGCGAATACGTTTATTTGTTCAATTTGTTAGAATTAACACATGTCTTTCAAGATGACGTAATGGGCATCGTTGCACCCGATAGGATGAGGAGTGGATTAATAGATTAGACGTAATTATGTAATTTGACTGTGAATGAATGAATTTTGCGTTTGTTCTATTTATGAAAGTGAAGTAAGATTGACAAAATATTTATTATTTTTAAGAGGTGCTGGTAAAGAGCCCAGACCTCCACCGATTTTGGCCGAGGTGGTATCCGTGGCGATTTTACGCACGATAAAAAAAAGTGCTGAAATTTGGTAAAGGGATATAGTCTATCCCTTTACCAAATTTCAGTCCCTTTGCTCTGGAATAACACTTAAGCTATTTTTATTCCTTTTTTATTGTGCGAAAAATCCTCACGGCCACACCCCGCCAGAGCCGGTTGGTAAGGTTACGTCAGACTCGAACCGACTAAAACACACGACGTCTTTGAATCCTTAGTTGCCGGAGGTGAGATAGTAACCAACATATCCTTCGCACCCCGGTAGACCCGCGGACATCTCTTTCAAGATGACCCCCTTTGGGTGTAGGGACCACTTTGCGCCGCCATGGGCAATTTTTCATCCTTGAATTAGGTTCCCAAACTAATTAAAACAGAATTACGGGTGGAAATGCGGTTTATCAGGTATCAGCTAGCGAATCCTATTTATAACTTGATTAAGTACCTTATCGACTTTTAGTAAGCGACAAGTTATCGTCATCTTATACCTAGCTAATAAATAAGTTATTGTAGACGTTTCTAGCCCATGTTTGTAGCTCGATAATAATTACGAATCATTTGGTATCTTCATTGTCCGTAACAGCTTGGAGATAAATTTGAATACAACGTAAATGACTTCACCTTTGCAAAATGACCATTCTCTAAATTTTTATGTTACCTACACTAGTTCTATTAATTGTGACTGGAAATAATGAGATCATTAAGAGAATAATGTGTTAGACAATTATAACATCATAAGAAATCATTATCGAAGAGCACTTGACAGCTAAACCTTGTCACGCAAACTATTGCAAGAAATTGTAAAAACTCCTCTAATACCTGTAGGTATACCGTCTAAGGAGTAGGCCGAAGTGTGAATAATGACATTTCGGTAATTGTTTAAGCCCACATAATAGGGCGTACCTATCACGTTGTCCAAACTTCGTGCTGGTGTTCCAAATATTCCAGCTGAAAAACACAATGCTCCAACTGGGTTATCGAACATGGTCTCACTCGTTACTGTTGCACTTAAAATGATATATAACGTGTAAGTGTTCAAATTCGGTGAAACCTCTACTAAAGATGCAGTAGGTCAAGTGATATACACAATCTAAATTCGAAGAAATCCTATATAGGGCTCTCTGGACCCAAATTAAGCATAGCCAGAACGTGAATAAACATAGATAGATACTTTTTTAAATGCTACCCCTAACTAAATATTCATATTTGTACTGAACGTAAATCGAACCCGCCACCTCTGACTAAGCAGTCGAAAGCTCTACTACACCGAATAAGGCAATTTTCTATATTAATAAAGAAACATAACCACAGGTTAGCTTTAGGAGTGTTTCAGGTTTTGGACAGCAGCGAGGGGGTATTGTACATCGGGGCGACAGTAGACCGTGTTAGCGGCCTCGTGTTCTCGTGAGACTGTCCCTTATAAAGAGGTGTCGCATAGACGTCACATAGCATACAATGCGTCTCGCTTCGCCCGTCTCAACAATATACGCGTGTTTACATTCCCCGCGTGTTTCCTTTGAACTCGCATGTGGGCCCGAGGAAACATAAAATAAACAGAACTTTCTCGTAATGTTTAATTAAATTAATCAGTTGGTTGATTAGTCGATGGTTCGCCGGCGTTGGCGTAAACAAAGCGCGTCGGCGGCGTAACCGGGCTTTGATCTAGCGACTCACTCTCATCTCCACTATTGTTATATATTTGTGAGGTTCCTCCGCCGCCGCCAGCGGCCGGCGCCACGCGCTAGCTACTCTTGCACCCAGACGTTCAGGGGTGACACTCACAGCTCCTATTTCATTTCATTACCTTCATTTCATTGTCATCTACAAAGGTGCACGACATTTTGGTTCAGACGTTTTTAGGAAAAAATAACCAGTCACGTGCTAGACTACATCAGGGCGAAACGAAACCTCGCACAACTAATCTGCCACCCATACCATCCCATGCCAGGGAGCTAGCAGCTTTCCATTAAAAACTACTTGTAAATATAAATATTAATATATAGTTCCATTATGAAATGCTACAGTTTAACAACTGTAATTATCCAAAGAGATGAACCCAAGTCATACATATGAACATAATAAATGCCACACGCATCTCATTTTTGGCAAGGTAAACCCGAGTCCAATGTTGCACATGAAACCTTGTCGCAACACACTCTATGAGGCTGTTGGAGCTGTCCCGCACTCGATCGATCAACTTTGCAATGCCGTTTCTTATGATGACTGAAAAGCTATCAACGCCAGCTTGTGCGAATATCCCTGAAGCACTACAGTAGCGGCGCAGCCTCGTCAACATCCTGAACACATTACTATAATGAGTGCGCAGGGCCCAGCATGGTGCACGTGCAAAGGCTGCACGTGAACTGTGAATTACAATAAGCTTTAAAATCTCTAATTTTAACTTGTACAGAGATGAATTTGTCATCATTATTTCAATTTATTTTTCTCAATGCTCATCATCATTTTTATAACAACTAATAGTTAATCCGTTTGTTGTTTTGATTTGTACTTCAGCTTTTATGACAGCAACTGACGTCTAACCACCCAACCACGAGATAATCGTCTACTCATAGCTTTTTCATTATTCAGCAGGTGTACCGGCTAGCAGGTGAAATTGAATAGGGCTCTAAAAGACAAATATCGCCCCATACATCCAATCATCTCATTGCCATATATGAACCATGTAATTAATATGGTACGTCTATCAATTTTAGTCTAAACTAATAATCATGACCCTAACCTCATATGGCTGTACGTAAATTAGCTACAGTAGATAAGTTGATTATCAAATTCCATCGTTAGGCTACCACCATGCTCGCTGGAGTCGTACCTATTGACAACTACCTACTACACTAACCGTATTTTATGGAATAATGAATATAATTGAATTGCCATTAACAAAACCTACATTTCAATAAAACAAGTACACATTTTCAAAATCAGCCATTGATTGATGATTTCCATTGCAAAATCTCTACGGATAGGTACCACCTCTGCCAAAAGCAGTAGAGGTGATTATGTCGAACTTGAACCGACTAAAACGCACGCGAACCGTCCATGGGCCTTTGATTGCCGGAGGTGAGATAAAACAAGACATTCCTCTCGCACCCTGGCAGACCCAGGGACATCTCTTTTGAGATGACCCCCTTCCCATGTGGGAATCATGGTGTCTCCATCTAGCCCCTAGGTATGTGGAAACGCACCTAGAACTGTCGCTGCCCCTACCGACCCGGTTGTAGGAACCACGGTGTTCCCATCTAGCCCCTGGATAAGGGGAGGCTATTGCACGCTGTCGCCTCGGCCTGCTACTGCTAAGGTAATAGGCGATTTCACCTGTCACTCCCATGCCTGCGCTCATAGAGGTTATAAGAATGGCATGTACCTATCACAGCATCGTTGAATTCGTGGCAAATACTTAATTTTAAGTCATAGATGTGACATCCAGTTCAAAAGTAGAGTTTGAAGTCTCTGTCTGTCGATGTATTGAACAAAACATTTTTTTTAAATATACGTGTTATTGGTTTCAACTAATTTATTAAATTTAAGAGAACGAAAGAGATTTTTTTATTTTATTTTAACTAGAACACTTTGATGTTGCCCTTAAAAATACTTATCAAAGTCACTAACATTATAACAAATACATTTCATTCATAGCAAAAATAATTGATTCTAAAACAGAAACACAGAATTTCGTGCTGTGCTGTTGATTTATTGAAGTGGGGATATCGATACTATAACAAAGGTCTTTCGTCGAAACTAGACCAAAGTTTAAAAAATACATTTCGTAGGATAATAAGAAGTGATTCTAATTCCACTTACAACTGGAAACAGTAGGCTAAATCCTCCTAACATTGGGAGAGGTCAATGTCCTTCAATGCATGGCGATAGGTTAATTTGATTTAATAATAAGTGCCTCTCTCTAGTTTGTAGGTTACTCAAGCTATGGATTGCCTATTTCTTATTCGTGTTGAAACCACCTCGTTGTAGGCATGAAGATTTTGAACTGACAATAGACAATAGATGAAAACCTCTGACACTAGAATTAGTTTCGGGAGGGGAAGTCTGCCTGTGAAACAGAGTAAGTACCTCTGCGAGCTACCGTCCCTGTCCCGATTCCAGTTAATAAAATGTACTCATTTGCCATAATTGTGTAATTTGTAAAAGGGTTTTCTCCTTCACAACTCCGAAGAACTGCGGTTATTTTTCCTATCGACTTGGATTAGTTCAGGTTTGGAACTTTTTTTCTTCTTTCTATCAAAGTTTCTGCAATAAAGCTTTTGTTAAATCTATTCTTGCATTCAGAGGCAACCCTAGTTCATTGTACGATGCTTATATTTTAGTTTTGCTAAATAGTACATTACGGGATGACGTGGCGATCGGGATTTGACTTTTGTCAATATATATATAATATTTGCGTGCTTCTGATGTAGATGATCTTTTATCCGCCAATTCCAAATTAAAAAAAAGGCTGGTTTGTGAAGAATGTTGTTTCTCAATGACAGTTAATTGAACTTCTGTTAATTAGACCTGTGACTATGGTGGTCAAAGCAACTAGAAAAGAGATGCAGAAACATCTTTCGTTTCTGTAACAACAAAATCAGCGGCTAACTTGTTTAGTTACGGTTAGTTCCATACATCATAAATGATTATGCAAAATGTTTTATCCATGAGATCCATTATGAATCAACATGGAAGAATGACCTGCCGTAGGTTTGAGGACACTGACATTGGCATTAGGCAAGGTGTCACTTGCAATTCAATTTAAATGGCTCATGTTTTACAGTTTTGAATTGCAATGTAGCTATTTCGTATTCCTTCACGAGATAGAACGATTTATGTAAAATTATTGTCAAACATTTAAATGTCAAAGTGGTTTATCTGTATCGATTTGTGTCGATAAAGGATTTCTGTCTAATTTATATTTCTTGTGTCTTATAGAACTATATTTCATATTCTAGTCATTCTAGATAGTATTAGTTGTATACACTAATAGCCGTACCCCACGGTTTAATTCGCCATACGTTGTTCTATTCGGGTGGCCATTCTCCATAGGAATCGCGTGTCAGTTTATGTCGGCTCGTCAGAATAACGTAATATTAGATACCTTTTTTCGTGCGGATACCAACCTCGCTGGTTTTTCATCACCCCGGGGATGGTGTGTGATATCGGACTCGAACCACCGAAAGCCGTACAAATTCTCAGATCAATTACCGGGATCTAAGGTTACCTAATAATGCATTTCTGGTCGACTCTGGGCTATCTACGATTTCTAGGTGGCTTCATTCAATACCGATAAGGGGGAAGGGCGCGCAGCAGTTTCTCTTAGGGTCACAGGGAGTTACCAGTTACCCCCCCAGGATACGCCCATGATACCAGCAGGCCCCTTGCTTCTACTCCGCTGTAGCGGTAGCAGCGGGCTAGAGAGACTTAAAAGAGGCATGAGGAGAGCCTCCGAAGTTTACAGGACCGCTTCTGCTATGGCCGGCGTTGTGCCCTACGTAATAGGGGTGGTCCTGTCTCCGTTACCTAGGGTGCTCCCGATCAATTATCGCATGTGAGATACCTCCTAAGACACTCACACAAACATATACAACAAGCAAGATAAAAATGAAAGCTGTCTAACTTTTGCAACCACCAACATCAACAATAGTTGCCAATCCTAAGTTGATGATGAACAAAATAGATAATATTTTACAAGTATGTAGTATGCGATTGTTCGAGCACTAATGTTATTCAAATTAGGTCACGCGTGATGCGACGAGACTTGCATCTTCCGCGTGAGGGAGAGAGGTCTAAGTGAGGGCATCCAACCGGCAAATTGGCAGGAGAGCAGACCAAAACGGTGAAAATATCGCGAGATATGAAACAATGGCGTGTTTGCATAAGTGGCGGATCGAAAATTACATTTATAAGTACGTTCGTATTTTGTTCCTTCGATGTGTTTGTAAGCGTTGAATTAATAATGTATTAATATTATACTGTAGAAAGTCTCTTAGTGAATAATCATACGGTTACAATTAGAGAGCATTTGTACAGTTGGTACAGAACAAATATCACCGGGCAAGTATAATCAAATTATAGGTACAGATTATCTGACGTTGGGAATGTCTTGTTGCTTTAATTTGTCATAGGTACATTTTAGGTAGGTATATCTTCATAGAAAAAATTCTCTGTCTGCCACTTGATATGGTTAGAAAACACACAAGTTCAGTAGTGAATATTTTTAAACTGTCAATATAATTTATTTCAAGGCTCGTTAAAAGGCGATAGGTGGCGCCAAGTCAATTTATTAACCAATTTCACTAACTCATATCAGCAATATTTCCTAGCAGATGCCCGTGACTCTGCCCGCGTGGATGTCGTTTATCATGACTTTTGACTTGCACATACTTTACTACTTTTGAAATACTTTACTAATTGCGAACAAAAACAGTTATGTTATATAATACAAAGTAGTATACAATACAATGACAACTGATCTGTACATTGGAGATTTTTTAATATCCCCAATTATTATATAATAGACTAGATAAATAGATGTTTAAAGGTGTTATAAACATCGTGTTATGACTTACTTGTAAGATAGGAGAGGACTAGAACCTTACCTTACTAAACGAGAGGAAATCCTCAAGCATTTAATAAAAGCTAAGAAAAAGTTCAGAGCATAATTAAATGTATTTTTTACTAAGAGCATAGCGCCCACTAACACATTGATAAAAATAAAGAATTTATTGGCCCATGCAGCAAATACGCTAAAATTGTTTAAGATTGTTGTAATCAGCCGGATGTGTGGAACAGTTTATCAGAACAATTCAAAAGGAAAGTTTCAGTTAAAATACACTATTGTGGAATTTCATACATCCATGCGAGAATGAAAATGTATGGATACGTAGGTAATGCAGAAAAATGATGCGAAAAAACAGGCCAACCCGAGTAAGTAGATGGAGGCAAACGAGATATTTGCAGTGTTTTGCATAACTGCATTAAGTGTAGGGTCGAGAGTCTCGCTGAAGGCACGTACAGTCGTCTACTAAAGTGCAATAAAAGCCTTGTAAAAATTGTAATGGCGCTAATAAAGACTTTTTGTAGTTCAACACTTGCCCGTTTCTTTCTGGCGATAAATTTATACGTAAGTATTATGAATTGTATTTGTAATTCCAAGAAAAATAGCGACTGGTGTATCCATTAAATGGATACCAATATTTTTGTGTCAAATCGTTCATAATTCTGAATAATAGAACTGCGAAAAGAGAAACTGCGTGATTTGTACGTTTGAGTGCACAATTCATTATGATATGTTTATACAGAATACATAGAAGGATAATTGTTACGAAAGAAAGCAATTCAAGAGAGAAAAACCACTTTTGGAAATCAGGTATATTATAGCGTCGAATGGGTAGTAAACCTCGATGACTATATCTAGACCTTAACATAGCGGCTCATACGTATATGCAAAGACGCTTATTATACTTTCTAGGTATCTCCGTAATATCCAATGATATTTGAAAAGTAAAATAGCGAATATTCTCAATAATCGCCGCACAATAATTCCAAATGTAAGTTTAAATAAATGACAATTCAGTTGCGGGTGAGACTTTCGCTAGTGACTATACCCACCTGAAGATATCTGGAACATTGTTTCCGCTTATGAAATACAAATTGTTGCTATTGTACTCTATTCACCATAATGTACAGAACACATTACGATTGGCATTTTCTTATAGGTAGGTATGTTGTAGTAAGTTGTTACACGAAAGTTGCGATATTGTTGCGAATTTTTTGAAATACTTCGGCATAGAAAATGCGCTTAATATAAGAGAAATCTCTCAATGCTTGCTTTAGAGTAGAGTAACTGTATGGATTTCTGATGACCAACTCGTTACCCGTCGGATGTATCAGGGTACGGACGGTATCGGATTCGTGCATTTAGTTTTGCAACGAGTTGAGAGAGAAGTCATCGCAATAGATTGCCACAGTATATATGAATGAAACTGATACTCTTTTGACGCGTGTCAAGACACGATAAAAAAATACAAATCCTTCATAACAGAAGTACCGAATATGAAAAAGTAGTTTCCCCACCCTATTATAATTAATACGTTTACCTTAATTTTATGTAACAAAACTGAGACTGCAATGAGACTGATATACCTATCAGCATGGAAGTAGTGAGTTGAGATAAACTAGGTCGCGGCGCGCGCGGACTTTTATGGTATAATCTATGATTGGTAGATTTGTGCTCGTCCACCACCGTTGCATCCCCTAACCTTCCTCAAAAGTGAGGCCAAAATACGTACTGCGACAATTTTGGGTACACAACTCGTGCCTATACTCTAAATATAGTTTGGTGTGCAATAAAAAATATAATTCTAAAGAAAACACGGTGGCCTAAAAGCGTGTCAATATAAAATGCACGACACTCTCGTACAAGTTATAGTATACATGAACCACAGCAGTGGCCAATGTAAACAATTTCAATCGAATCGTAACAGCTACTGAACAATGACCGTCAGATCACGAAAAAATCATCTTACAAGTCAGTCGTGCGGTCGCTCCACGGTAGTCGTGTCGAGGGGGGGCACACCTAGTGCTTCTTATTCGAGTGCCGTGCGCTACGATTCGTGGTTTATGACTTCTTCTTGCACGTTCATCGCTGACGGCATTTCGTGTCATAATTGAAAAACATTATATTTTGAGGAATTGTTCATATACCTACGGGTATACCTTCCCTCTATGTGTAATGTATATGAAACATTGTATAGAAGATTTGTAGGTATAGTATACTGTTAGTGTCGTTAATTTAGGGTTTTAATATATTAAGGATATTTTATAGGAGGACTAAAATATAAGATAAAACCATGAATTTCACATAATATCAGCACCATTTTATGAAATAACGAAACACAAAAATGTGTAGAATCCCGCTATCTGGCCGATTAACATACACTCAAACAAATTATATGGCTGTATTTTTGTTTAAACAAAACACAAGGGCTATATTTTATAAAATATACAACAGTTTAAATGATAATTTATACTCCATTGTTATTCATTGATGTTATTATATGTATATTTTGCCATTGTTTCAAATCAGAGCATATTTCATGCATTTAATGTTTAATTCCGTGCTACACACAAAGATACGATGCTAATGCTACGCACAGATATGAATATTATTATCAAAGAGACTATTATTATACGCGCGATCTATGAAAGTTGGAAATAGTTACCATTTTTTCATGTATCTTATTGACAGACGTTGTAAAGATTTATTGCTTTAATTTAAAATTATAATGGAATGCATCTCGCATGCGACAAGTGCAATGTCGCTCACATAACAGAGATATTTACATTTCAATTGTATCAAATGTATCTGTCTGATATGATATTCAGTTTCATCAACTATTTATTTCTATAAAGGCAGGCACGGCTTAAATTCACCTCTTATGAAGTTCCTTACTACACGAATTATTATAGGTAAAAAAGTACGCAGTATATACAATACAAATTCGTGAATGTAAACTGTGCTTTAATTTTATAAACATGCCAATGCATTATAAATTCGTTGATTCATGTTCACTGATTTGTCCGATGTCATCAAAACGTCACCGTAGGTTGACAGTGGCCTAGTTTAGTTCACGTCTTTTGTACTTTTTGTATTAACTTCGATTGAGCTTAAAAGATGTTTCCAATTGAAAGATTTTAAAATGTAGACATTAAAACATTAAACCATTCAGTACTTATTAGTGAATAAAACTTATGACTCAATAACTACAGATAAATAGGTACCTGGTAGTAGTGGGATCAATAACACTTAACTGCGACGCGCCGCTGACTAACTAATAATTAAGTAATATATTGTTACAGAGATAGAAAATCGATCAGATTTAATTCTATCAAGTAGTGAGAATTGATGGGCAGGAGACGTGAATTTCAATTAGCGTGAAAAATATCTCGCCATATCTACATAGTGTAGTGCATAGCAACCTTAAACGGCTCGTATTGTTTCGCTTGCTTGTGAAATGTAATTCGTGTGCTGTAAACACATACAAATCTTGCACACACACACACACTCACATATACGGCAGTTATTTATATTTGAGTCTCGGAGGTCGCATGTCGTGGGCTTGTTGGTACAAATATAGAAACTATATGCGAGTTATTATGAATATTAAATTTGGCACAATATAATTGAAGGAGCATGAACGGTTCGATTCAAATAGGTACTTGGGGGCTTTGTTGTTAGTTATTTATAACGACTTAAATGTGTAAACTAAATATGACATACAAGGCGTTTGTGATTTGTTCAGATTCTTCACTAGCAGTTCTGTTATCAACATGCTACAATATGCTAGTCAGAATATAGGGTCGCTAGTCTCATGGAGTGAGTTGGTAGAGCCTACTACTAGAGTACTAGCACCCATATGATACTAAGCACACCCAGTAAACCATAGAACACACCCTGTAATCATGGGCTGTAAAAGTTTTTAAAACAAATAAAAAAGTCAGGGTCTCGAATTTTTCGCCCCACGTAATTTTCTCCTTGGAAATTTACTAAAAAAATATAACATTACTTGCAATTAGTGGAAATAAAGCAATTACAAGTTATAACCACAGTACACGTGCGTTTGTGAATTTGTTCACAAATGCTTTACTAGCAAGTTATCAACGTGCTACAATATACTACTACTAATAGCGGCATATGGCCGCTAGTATCCCATGGAGCGAGTTGGTAGAGCCTAGGTCTCTTCTTATCAAAGTTATAACTGTATAAAATAAATGGATAAGAATAGTTGATTTTTAAATTTTTAGATTTTTAGTTATGGTATGACATATATGTGATTTCTTTTTGATTATACACATATATATTTTGGTACGGTCTCGATCGCCTGTAGATGGGAACAACAAAACATACATAGGTACAGTATGCCTCCCTGGTGC
The DNA here is from genome assembly GCA_963691645.1 of Pelosia muscerda. Taxonomy (NCBI): domain Eukaryota; kingdom Metazoa; phylum Arthropoda; class Insecta; order Lepidoptera; family Erebidae; genus Pelosia; species Pelosia muscerda. Next base: position 16,049,749 of record OY829098.1, on the reverse strand, counting down.
AGTCGGATAAAAATACTGTGTGGATAAAAATATGGGTCCGTACACATCCTTAGGTGTACTGTGGCTTGTGGCAATACGGTGGGCCAAAGCCGCGGCCTATAAAGAGTTGTTGGCACCTTACTCACGGCGATAGTACGATGCCCAAGCACTTGGGCTGCCGCCGCCTTCTTCTGCGAGCAAGTAATGCTCGAGAAGGAGTCGGCGGAACGGGTTTAAAAACCCGCACAGCCCGTAATGAGCAGAGGGGGCTCGGGCGTCGCAGTTCGCAGAATTACCTCCGTCCTCCAAGACCGCGGGCCTGGGGGTGACGGGTGGAGCCGCCGTCACCCTAGCAGAAAGAAGCCGCGGAGGTGGCACAATAAGCGCCTGCCTATACCCGGAGGTTAGACAGGGACACCGTAGTCCGTAGGTACACCCGAAGTGGGTCATCTCGAAAGAGATGGACCCGTGTTTGCCGGTATGCGAGGGATATGCCGGCTACTACCTAAATTCCGGCAACCAAGGACCTGGGTGAGACGAAAACGCACGCCGTCTCTGGAGACGGCGTGCGTTTTTGTCGGTTCGAAAAAAAGATGCTACTCTAGCTACCGGTTTAGGTCGAAAGAAACGCCTTGTTTCTTTCTTTGTTGCTTTTGTTTCTTTTCACAAAGAAATTTACTAAAATATCATCTTGAAATATCGTAATTACTTCATTCACGCGTTAACTACTGTTATAACACGTATTTCCCAATAAGAAATCTAACTAGCACCCATATAATAGTAACCCCAGTAAACCATAAAACACACCCTGTAATCATGGGCTGTAATAGTTTTTAAAACAAATAAAAAAGTCATAGTCTCGAATTTTTCGCCCCACGTAATTTTCTCCTTGGAAATTGACTAAAAAAATATAACATTACCGGCAATTAATGGAAATAAAGCAATTACAAGTTATAACCACAGTACATCTCAATTATGTAGCTTTCAAAATTATTAAAAATGACAATGTCGTATAATTAAACTGTATCGAATAACAGGTGGTCAGAGCTTACCAATAATTATTTGAAAAACTCTTCATGAGACTTGAAGTTCCTACCATCGCACTACTCGCAGACTGCAGGGGGCAGTCTACTTTTGAAACTAAAATGGTCGTGTTATGCTATTCTTCCAAGGAGTGGGCGAAGGGGGGGGGGGGGGGGGGTTCTATTTAATCCCAAAGGTTGACTCATAATATTCCTTCAGATGAAAAATCTCATAACGAAATAATTTTTTTTTAATTTACATGAATCTCACCACTACTTTGAAACGAGTGCTAGTATTAAACCAAATATAAATTATAATTAATTTATAAGTTCTTAAAAAAATATAAAATAGCAAATAACATTTTAATGGCGATGAAGTAATCGTAAAAGAGTTTAAAAAGCCTAGTGAGGTACGAGTTCATACCGCATGAACTTATTATATGATAGTTCCATATAGTTTAATACTAAAATCCTATTAAATACAAATATGTCGCCTGTGATGCATTATCTCTTGTTTATATTATAAACGACCTTCGAAGTTTAAATAAAACTACACATGTACAAATTACAATTATTATTATATCATATATATATCTTAAATACGAATTTTGAACCGTACAAATCTCGACAATATATGGACAGAATTGTACCACTTTCTTAGTTCACCTTCCCCAAGTTTCTCAGTACAACAGTCACAATAAAGCAAAAAGTACTGCAATAAGAAAATGAATGCTTACATTATGAATTAATACTTGAACGTAATCGGACGCCGGCCTATTAGCCGTATTGGTACGAAAATATTGAATTGCTGGTATAAATATACACACCAAAATAATGTTCATATGTAAATACGGGGTATTGTTACCGTAAGGAGTCTTGCTAAATCACAAAATGAAGTTGATTTATATCTCTATACGGTCGGTTTACCTTCATGGGAGGGCCATAAAATCCCCATACGAAAACACTTATATATGTACATAAGTATGGGGACTCGTTTTGTACAATTTAATTGGTCACTTACGACTAAACAATGCGACATAATACTTGAAATTCTACCGCTCTATAATGCGCAAATTGACCTCGAATTTGATATATATTTCGGTAAAGCTCTTTTAATAGTTCCTTTTATAGGGTTCCATACCTCAAAACGAAAAACGGAACCCTTAGATATAAAATTACTTCGTTGTCTATCTGTTTGTCTGTTAAGACCTTCTTCTCAGGGATGTGTGGAGAAGGAATCAATTAGAAATACATACCGTATATTCAGGTTCGTAGTGTATTAAAACTGCAGAAATCAAACTTCTATGACAATCGATGAATCCAAATTTGAACCGAACCCACTGTGCGCGAGTTTGACTTGCACTTGACGGAATTTTCTAAGGTAAGGTAACAATAGCAGAAAAACAAACATAACTATGACTTGCGCTATGAATAGCGATACCTGCACTGATGTCGGTGAAGAGGTCCAAATAACTGGTATTTTATGGCAAGTCAGCTCGCCTTTTAGCTGGATCAGGTTATGTACAGTTGGTAACGTACCTACCCAACATTGGTTTATGTGATTATCGTGTACCTTAACTGCAAGATACACTTGCCCAATGACGACGAAGCTCTGGCTATTTACTCAGGCCAGGACAGACGATGGCTCCCATAAAATTGTATAACGCTACAGTAACTTCTGATCAAATTAGTAAGCATACAAATTTGTAAGTCGATAAGTTTATATTTCTAATATAAACGAAATTAAAAAAATGCATGCAATACACATATGACAAAAGTATTACTACCAATGTAAGAACATTCGCGATTATGTACATATACCTAACTCTAAAACAAAGATTACAATTATAGTCAAACTATTCGTTTAGTTGTAGGAAACGATAGCAGCGTGTTGCATTAATGTCCATACTGCCAGCTTCCATTTCAAAATATTCACATTACTAGTTAATTTCGAATTGCTTGTATCATTAATGAGTACTGAGACGTACTACATTATGTTAAGGTATACGTCATACATCGACAGTCGCAGTACACGGCACAATGCCCACGGCCGAACCCGAGGAGAAAACTAATCGTATTACCGAACTAATCACGTGCCGCTCTGACGAGGAAATTCATTAATATCCTGCACCCAGATCCGAATAGATGAAAAAGTACACACAAGTGCATTGCAGCTGGTACATATATGTTTAGGGTACGAATATGAACTTTATTTTAGTGGGTTTAGCAATGCGTTCAGTTTTGATATCATCATCAAACCTATGTTTAACAATATTATCAGTCTCTAAATTAATTATAAATAGTGGTACATTAAATAAATTCTTATTAAAGCGAGAATTTTAGTTGGTAAAGTGATGTTTATATCATGATTCGATAACAATTACCGTTGATTTACGTTGCTATATTGTTGAGCGATTCCAGGGAAACACACAACATTCATTGGCATTATTCGTAGAATACGACCGGAGTACTAACCACGTCGACGCCGAAAGGTGAAAGTCAATAGTCTTACAATAAAATAATACCTGAGTCCGTACAAAGCTGATACTAAAACTTGATAAAGATTAAAAGCTTTTAATTACTACTACTCTACATGAGTACGCTTTTAATTGAAATATTGAAAGGAAACGAAATGTTTGACAATACAATTTAATTACCAATAGGCTTATTTTTATTTTTAAAATGCAAATCAATATGCACAAGGCTTTGGTTATTCTTATTATTCATTCATAACCAATTGATAGAAACGGCATTGACTGACAGATATAAATGTCATTGTACTTTGAATCAAAGAAGTTGACGAGGGCCCGATTCCAATTAATAAGGGGAGGGTATTCCAGAGTTCTGATATTTATCGTACAATTCGTTCACCATACATACACATGTAACGTGGCACTGGAGTTCGCGTCGAAAATAATTATAATAATACTAAAAATAGTATCTATTACTACGATGTCCATATTAAGAAAAACCATGCAAACGACATAGGCGGAAATAAATATGGTTTTTCATACGTAGAGATTTTGTCTCTACTTACCCCAATGTAAACCTACTATACTATAATGTATTTATTTGTCTATTACAGCGGTAGTATTAATCAAACAAAAAGGACCATCGTTATACCAGCTAGTCACATAAACATAAATGCCAATATAAATATGAATATTGATGTAACGCACTTAATTTGCATACAAAGTAATGCCAAGTAAAATAATTAAATATGTACTCTTTGTTATACAAACAATGCACATCTCTTTGAGTGCCATAGCGCTGTATAGACAGTACAACTTGTAAAAAAAGCGCCAGACATCGTAAGGTTATAGTGCGAAAAATCCCCACGGATATCCCTCGCCAGAACCGGTTGGGGAGGTTATGTCGGACCCGAACCGACTAAAACGCACGCCGTCTGTGGGTCCTTAGTTGCAGGAGGTAAAAAAAAGACATCGTAAGGTTGCTGATTCAATCCCTCCACAGTATACAACCACTATAAAAATTTACGTTTAAAAAAATTTACCTCAAAAACTAAAAGTCAAAATATTATAAGAATTTATATAAATAACACTCATACGCAAACCTAAAATCTTAATTATAAAATACTATTATTTGGTTTTGCTACCTATTAATAGGTTTAAAGTCAGTGCCAATCCAAATTTATGATACAGTTGTCATCGTTTCACATTAATTCACATTTTTCTTTAGGTTTATTTATGTAAGTTAAAAAGTAGGTAAGCTGTTCATATTTTTAAGTACAATTTTGTTTAGGGCTTTACGCACTTTACTCCTAAATTCTGTATTCCCACCATGCTGCCACCTAAATTGCTTTCCCGTAAACGCTCATAATGTCTTTCAGTTGTACAGGTATAATGGTATGCGGCACACTCCTGAAACTCAGTACTCCCACCGCAGGTCCTCATCATCCCTGAAACTTCACTTACTCTGATTCTCCTTGCCCGGATGTGTTCGAAGTCTATTTAAGTACTTCCACCTGATTCAGGGAAAGTCATGCCCAGAAGTAACCCTTTCTGACAACGAACCGAAAGGGGTTGATGAAGCTTGAATCCATCGAGAGCCACACGGCACAGGTAGCGTTAGTCTTTACTCGTGTCGAAATCTTTGGCGTAGAAACAGTATTTGTGAGACCATTGTAATCGCGGGGCCCCGGGCGGTTGTCCGGCTCACTATTTGACACTATGTCATTACTTTGACATTATTAACCAATTGTTACGTTTCTATCGAACAGACAATTGTCTGAAATGGTCGTAATTGACCAAATCATTAAATATTTATTTTGTTTTTTTAGGACTATATTCTCACTCGCTAACGGTCAGAAATATACAAGTAACGTTAGATGCGAGTAATACACCTAAAGTTAATAGGATTCTCTGTGAAATACAGTAGCATTTAGCGAAATAATTCTTTAAATTTTATTATTTGTCATCGCATAAGTATATTTGTCCAATAACTACAATAAAATATTAAATTACGTTTGAGCTGAAAAGTGCAGTGGCGGTAACTATGTAACTATGTAGACTGCGAATGTGTGTATCACTTTGAATGCATCGTCAGGTATTAACGCTGTCAGATGGAAACTATTTATGTACAATGATATTGACACGCAATTGAACATAGTTGTGTGGAATGCGTGTTATTCATAGATATTGCACGAAACCGCTGCTTGTTTACTAGTCCATTGAAAACTTACATACATTGGGGGTTAGAGATAGCTATTCCATTTCTTGTATGTCACCCCATTTAGCCTACTGATATTGTACAATATGTACATACAAGCATATACTCACGCCTTTTTCTCTCTGGTATAGGCAAAGAACAACCCACCGTTTGTTTCTGTCTTAACGTCACACTACTCTTTATGCGTTGAACCTTCCATTCCTAAATTAGGCACAGTCAGCCTCAGATCAATCTTGACCAGCAAAGTACTCGAAAAGATCTTAACGTCTTTGTATTAAAATGGCTCCGAAATTCAAACATGTTTTTAACAAATTTATTTATTACATGGTCATTTGTAATAAACACTGAGGTCGAGACTCAAGAGTAATTAATGTGTATTATATCATGAATATTTATCAAATGTTAATGCATATTTATTATTAAATTTGCATAAACATAATTAAAAGACGATAAAATTTCGTAGACGTAATTAAACATTTCGTTTATAGAATGGAAAGGTTTGCTTTATTGATTTGATATAAATATAGGTCGCATATCACTGTAACATATGTATAAAACAGCAGTGTCCGAATAAAATCATTTAAACTTACTCTAAATTGATTGGTACGAATAATTTTTTGACTTTTCTGTATGATTTTACGGGTTCGGTGCTCGGGCTGGGTAAGAATCATGTGGATTTTAACAGTGGGAAACTTTAAGTCGATTTCAAGAAATAAGCTCTTCCTTTATTACATAGGTACCGAAAATGTGCCTATGTACATGTAAACCGGGTGTTAGAAAACGCTCCCGAAGCCACCTGGTAGCCACCTCAGATACACTACATATTGGCAAAACAACATGATGTGGTACTTTTGAATAATTATTACTTTCATACGGTTTAATTAGCATTATTCACTCTCCGTCGTGTTAATAAAACTAAGCGAAACATTAATTTCATAAAAAATAATCACTCTTTTTGGCACTTGCACCACAAGTCGACGTCATCCGAGAAGCCCCATATAGACCGGTTCTCTTTGCTTCGGCTGACCAGTGTTCGCAATCTGTTTAGGGACTTCCACCTGATGATCCAGGGTAAGTCATGTTAACTGAACGATATAAAACAAAAATCACCTCCTGTCAATGTGTAGTGTACCCGGAGTACTACCAGGTGCTTTCGGCTTCAAGAGTGTTTCCCTAATACCATGTTTAGCTGGCGAATCATAAGTGTGAGTGTGAGAGTAAGTAACTAAGTAACTAACTAGTATTCGTAAACATAATAATACCTGCTTTTGTATAATATTCAAGATTTTTTTTTTTATAATATCACGCCTATATCCCCGAAGGGGTAGGCAGAGGTGCTAGCACCCATATTTCGCCAGTTTTATATTTAGGTCCCAATGTAATAGGTGGCGAGCCTATTGCCATCAACCGGGCACTTACAAACCTGCGATAAATACACACATAACTTCGGAAAGCATCGAAGTCATTGGTGTGTGCCACGGTAAACCTGGGATCGAACCCGAGACCTCGTCTCAGCAGTCCACCACCCATACCACTAGGCTATCGCGGTTACTTAGATGTTCATTAATCAATTTATCATTTTCTACAATAATAAATAAATAAAAAACTAAAAATACCTAAATGATCTTAAAGAAATACATAAATCATGAATAACTTATTAACAAAATACATATAATCAAACTGAGTTTTCATTCAGCATCGACTCGGAAAATCGGTCGGGAAATAATCGAAAAGCGAGTATCGAATCGTAGCGGAAATTGCACCATTTGCCGTCATTTTAAAAGGTGTTGAGATGGGAAAGAGCACCGTCCGACGGCGACGACGGCCAGACCCTTTATTATGCAGTGTTTACATAATAAGTAATAAATTACTTTTTGAAATAAAAATAAAAGTGTGCAATTCTCAGTTCTGATTTACGTAAAAATTGGGTTTGTTTTAAAGATAATTAATTACTTCCGTGACAGCTTATCGCATGTTTTCGTAAAATGAATAGGTATGTATATATAACGAACGAATAACACAGTAGGTATATAAAAATAGCACTACAATATTATTTTAACATTTTCATGACGTCCAAGATATATGAAGCTGCCTGTGCTCTACATTTTATTACACGGTAAGTTGAATTGTATTTAAACAAATGTCGTCTGTTTACATTACAATGATGCGAAACAGTTTAGTAATTATTTTACCACATTTCGTAAAGCACAGTGGGCTATAAAAGTTCCTGAACTCCTTAAGATGCTTTGATTATAATTTAACCAAAGTATCATAGCGTTTAATAAAAAAGACTATTGATGTCTTGTTTCTTTATAAGAAAATAAGCAAATACATACAAGTAGTAGCCTAAACTTAATTACATTAATAAGTTGATCTATTATTCAGTAGCTTCTTAGACTAGTAATTGTGTAGTGACATCACTTCATACAATTTTTTTTTACAAATTGTTCAGGAAATTTTGTACCCCACTGTACTTATAGAAAGTTATCATCAATACTGCCTCACGAGGCAATTTGCAGTTTCCTTTCTTACACAACGCATGCAGGTATCGTAGAATTCAGGTCTGTTCGTCTAAATTAACTGTCAATAATTAAATCGTCAGTCTTAATCAAACACAGTAGCTTTTAAGGCACAGAAAATTAAGCTATGTGATTGTAAAGGTTTTCCTTAGTCCGTAGTACAGACCTGTATTGCTACACGACTATACGTTGCACGTCAGCCTGTAGCATAATGAAATTGACTTGAACTGCCCGCGCAGCACAATGGCATGCCACTCCCAGTTTAAACTGTACAGCGACTTAGTTAGCCGTAGTGTTTCACTTACAAATCTATTATTGATAACTTGTGATAAGAAACGTGTGTGTATGTTATGAGACTGGACTTTTACAGTCTAAATGATGCAAATGAACTACTAAAAATGTTTTTAAACGTGTTGCACTATCAACGTTAATTAATGAATTCATTGCATTGACACGTAACAAGGCGCAAGACGGTTAACACACACAAAACAGCTAAGTAATTCCAGTTGTAACAGCTAAACATTGGCTTACTCGCTCTCCCGCGGCTGCGAGGGGCCGCGATTAATGTTGGCACGTATGTCTATATCCCGGATTCCTGACCTTTGCGGAATTTGGTTATTCTGATTTCACTATAATGTTACTATATGTTTGTAAGTTATAGTACCACAAGCAGTAGTTACATCATCGATATTGAATAATGACATAATTATTTACCATCAAGGAAACCGATGTTTAAATCTGGCAATTTTGTTATCTTATTCAATTCTTTTTCTTATTTTTATGACAACAATAAAGTGTAAAAAATAATTGAATACATTTCACTAACCTGAAATTAACAAAAATACCATCTGGTGACCTCTTGCACCTAATTAAATAAAAGATTTTCGGGTTCTTAACATGCCAAATTACGAGTAATATCAGCTCAATGAATGTCTCTGTATGTTCAATGTAAGTGATAATTATTTGTCATATCTTTATAATATGCATAATTATATTTGCTTGTGCAGATAATCCGACGATCCTATGATCCTAAAAGTGTCAAGAATGACAAAGATTAAGCCATATTATAACGTTAAAATATGCGATAATCAAGAATAAAAAAGATCTTGTCTTAATCTACTGTTCACAATAGACACGGAACAGATAACGATTATAGCCCTGACTATTTGTTAAGTACAAAACTTAAATCAGCATAATCTAAAGCAATATGATGATCAGGCAGGATTTTGAAATGAATAGAAGTTTGAATGCGGTTTTCGCGGGATCCCCCGCGTTATGAATGTGGCGTGCGGTAACGGCGCAACACTAGTCGCGGGCGAGCACGGCCCGGGGGTGAGTGAAAGACCCGGCTATCGTACACTTGATGCTATCATAATGATTATTAACATGTGAAGCTCGGTACCAGGCGGCGACGTTCGCTGCGCCCCAGATATGTTTGACATAAGTCAGTTATTTTAATACAAGCAATTAGAGGTTCCCGCTGGATAGGGCCCGACGAAGTTTTCGATTAGCAGCCTGCGGTTGTCTTTAAGTGGATTTTAAATTGCTTGCCGAATCGATTGGAGGCTAGATTTGTTGGAAGCGGTTGCGGGTTGCGCTTTACGCTCCCTGTTGGTTTTTTGGTTAAACGTTCTACGATTATCACGCTGTGAGTGTGACACGCCACACTAATATTTTATAGACAAATTAGTGGAAGAAAATACTGGCTATTGAATACATTGATGTTAATCCAAACTAATATTATAAATGCGAAAGTAACTCTGTCTGTCTGTCTGTCTGTCTGTCTGTCTGTCTTTGCTTCACGCCTAAACTACTGAACCGATTTGTCTGAAATTGGGTACAGACATAGTTTGGAACTTGAGAAAGGACATAGGATAGTTTTTATTACAAAAAATAAAATAAAAAATAAAATTTATTCCGGACATACAGCGCCATCTATTGGTCAAGAGTCGGCATCAATTCAGTACTGAAAATTCATCGGAAAAATGTAAATAAATAGTGAAATGGTATGAAATCCAAACTAATATTATAAATGCGAAAGTAACTGTCTGTCTGTCTGTCTGTCTTTGCTTCACGCCTAAACTACTTTTTTTTTATTTTTTTTTATCGTGCGCAAAATCCCCACGGATACCACCTCCACCAAAACCGATGGAGGTGATTATGTCGGACTCGAACCGACCAAAACGCACGCCGTCCATGGATCCTTGATTGCCGGAGGTGAGATTATACTTACAAGACATATCTCTCGCACCCCGGCAGACCCGGGGACATCTCTGTTGAGATGACCCTCCTCCCACAATGCGGGGACCATGGTGTCCCCATCTAGCCCTTGGGTATGGGGTGGCATTTGGCGCCATCGCTGTGACCTGCTTCTGCTAGGGTGACAGGCGGCTCCACCCGTCACCCCCAGGCCCGCTCTCATGGGGGACGGAGGTCATATTGCGACCTCCGACGTCCGAGTCGCCTCCGCTCATCGCGGGCAGTGCGGGCGCGGAGTCTTCTCCGGACCCGCTCCCCCTCCTCCTTTTCGAGCATTACTTGCTCGCAGAAGGAGGCGTTGGCTGCCCAAGCACTCGCGCATCGTACCATCGTCGTGAGCAAGGTGGCGAGCGAGACAACTCCCACCCCTAGGGCTGTCACTAGGACCCGCCTTGGCGTCTTCCACGCTGGGCACTCGGTCAGCGTGTGCAGCCCCGAGTCCGAACCGAGGAAAAATGTAAATAAATACTGAAATGGTATGAAAATATAATATAATACCTACAACTTTTGGTACAAACAAAAAGGTTCCAACGGAGTATAATTCTATTAGTACTATATGTCGAGTTGGTGATCGCGCAATGGTTTCGATCGTTACACGAGTTCGGTTCATGTTATTGTTTTAATTCATCGGAAAAAAGTTAGTAAATATTAAAAAGGTGATATGAAAAAAATAATATTAATATAATAAAACTTTTAGTACAAAGAAAATGCCCGAATGGAGTATAGATAAATAATCCGAGTTGTCTCTATGCTCGATAGATGGCGTTGGGATCGAAATAGATCGCGCTATGGTTTCGTTACACGCATTTGGTTGGGTATCGGCCGAGCGCTTCGGTACTGACGCGGAATTGTGGATTGATCGTTTCGTAAATTTAAAATTGGCTCCGTTGTATGTAAAGACTGTTTCTCCCATGGACAACTCTACGTTGCATGCTCAAGAGTGTCAAAACCACAAGACCTATATATTTTTTCAAAGGATGGCAAAACTAAAAACGTGGTATACAGAAATGTCTTGGTGTAAGAAACTTTAATAATATTTAAAGCCTAAAATAACAGAAAATTTGTCAAGGGAGAAACAGTATTTTTTTCTGAAATGACAAATCAAAATAATATTTTGAAAATAAGGGAAAAATAACATTTTCGCCCTTTTCGATCGGCCATAACGGCTTTAATGCCCTAAGTGAATATACATATCTTCAATTCAAACGCAGAGCTCATTATGTTGATTTTTGAAGAGTTTCCTAGAATATCTTCCACATTTCATTTTTGAAGTGATCCCGCGAGATCGGGAACTATGTGGGTAAAACCAAAAATCTGCTGGAAGTCACTATTCCACGCGAACGAAGTCGCGGGCAAAAGCTAGTATGTTATATATTTAAGCCATATTGACAAGTAGGTAATGCGGTGGGTTGCTTAGTGCATATTCTTAGTACTAGGATTATTTTTTCTTGGTTATGGAATTCATGTAGGCTCACACGAGATAAAACCTCGGTTGACATTTTGCTGGAGCCCTATGAGTTCGTCTGATTTGGAAACACTCGGCTAAACCGTGAACCCACTGTTCACGTGCTTTATCCCGTGTAGGTACCTAATTAAGTGATTAGTTGGATTTCGTTTTAACTGTTTTTGGTTTGATTTGCATATGGGAGACATATTTGGTGACTGAAATAATAACAAAAGTGCAGCAAAAGAGTTTGCAGCGGGCAATAAGACACTGTGTGATGAAAATTATAGAGTCTATAAACAAAAACTTTCACAAATATCTAAACCCAATTCATACAGAATTTTCTTGGAAGCTTCCGACTCTTGGGCGCCTAGTGATGTGTCAATATGATAAAGTTACGCTCATTTGCCCTGGGCGCCACTTCGCGGGATGCGTAGCTGACACTAATGGAGTAGACACATTTTAACAGCAATGCCACATATTAAGTTTGGTGTTAAACATCGACTTTGACACGAAGCGTGTTTCGTTTAATGCGTGTTTATTACTTTGAGAATCTATGTTTATCGTCTTGTTTTCGTAATATTTGCTGAAACAGTTGATAGTTTTGCAAACCTGCTGGTATAAATTCTTTTATATAGGTACTATCCCCGTGTTGGGCATCTCACTACGAGAGGACGATTAAAGCGATTAAAGATAATTAATTTGTAATGCACATAAAATATTTTATTTTTTATATAGACACCCTTAAACTAACTATAATACAAAATATAACCAATTATTTTGAGTGACTGTATTTGAGGTCGTGTTCGATCAACCACCCCTCCACTTAGGTCGCCTACTGTGATGAGCGGGAATCGGCGGGCGGCGCGGGCGTATAAATCATGAGACAGGTGACCCGCAGGCAGGCTGCTTCTTATCCGTATTTGTGGTATCGGGAAGCAGGCCTTCAAGATGCAGTATTCGCTCACATACTTACGTGATTTGACATACAGTTGAGTTGATTGACTCATTTGTTATATGCAGTCAAGAATCTTAGGAAATGTTTAGCAGCTCTTCTTAATAGGTAAATCAGTTCATGATATAAGACAGCTGAGCATAGTCTTTACTATGGAATATTGGTAATAATATCGGGAATTGAGTGGAAAATACATTGAAATTCAGGAGATATAATAATAAATACTCTAGGACAATCTACACAACGCCACCCAGACCCATGTTAAGCATAGTTTAACTTGCTTGTGTTGCTTGGTTCTGGTATGCTTATACATAGAACACCCAGACCAATGCAAATAATCATATTCATGCACACAAATATTTGCACCGAGCGGGAATCGAACCCACGCCTCCTGCGTAGCAGTCGCGTTCACTACCGCTACGCCACAGAGGTCGTCAAATTGCCGAGGTATGTGGCGATATCTTCTTAATTTTAGTTAATATTTATAAATGACAACGTCATCACCACTGTTAGACCTACACGGCCTACATCACGACATTCGTCAAGTAATCAAGTCAGAGAAAGATACATCCATCCTACTAAGATAGTGGATAGCTATTATGTTGTATTTTAAATAAACTTACCTTTCAAAGAAACAAAATCTCAATAAAAAATGTTAGTCTATACTTAGAAAGTCCGGTCAGGAAAAACACGTACCTACTCACTGTCGAGAGTCCACTATATACCTACATATGGCTTTATTAAATGACTAGTAGACCGTAGAGTAAAGCGAACACTGTTAGCTGAGCCAGCCTAAAATCTGCATTTTAATGCCCGGCTAGGAAAAGTAAATGAAAACCTATATTATTGCCACTTTTATATTCTTCGTATTTTGAAAGTGATCGTGATTACGCAATGCCGCATCTCGTAGTAGGATATCAGAAGTAAAACATATTCCGGGGTGGTACAAATTCCAAGTAAAATACCAAATATGAATCAATGCCGTAGTGTCACTTTTAATTTGTTCTCCGTCACCGGTGCCGCACCCCTGGCTCATAAGATCTATACTGTGTTGTAGCAATTTCTCACTCGTTTCATCGGACAAGGAACTTTTCTAATTAAGAACATATACTTGATGGCAACGAGTAGGTATCTAGATAAGAAGATTATTTTGCATACATTTTTTTTGACAATATTAACCTACGAGTATAAAGTTAGTTTTACACAGAATAATATAAACTTGTAAAATTTATACCATAGTCTAGGCTACAGTTAAGGGATTCTAAGGGCAAGTACTTGATAACATACCTAAAGTATCGATAGGTGCTTATCCGTTGTCCCTAAGTACGTCACACCCTTTGCTACAAGTGCGTGGTCGCCCGCCTTAATTCAATTAGGGAAATATCCCTGTGTTACAGGCTGTGACAATCATATAATTAAGGGAAGCTTGACGCTTGACTAGTTGTTGGTGAAATAATTTCCTATAGTTTAGCATACAATTTAATTTCAATTTGTTACTTTAAGGTGAAAAATGGTTTACACTATCAAGCAGCAGGACAGTGCGAAGTGGAAGTGACATAGCCGAAAAACGGACCCCGGACTCCGAGGTGAAAGTTGCAACCGGAACTAACGCATGGATTATGATGGTGATGATGAAGTCAAACTTAAGATGACTAACCTTCTGCCATACTTAACTACTCGTGTTCACAAGCTTTTTAGTCAACTTTTAGAATCTAGCTTATAAAGCTTAAAAACCATCAATTAGTTATTTTTCAAAAAATCTGTTTCATTATTTTATCAATAGTCTAATGCGTTACACAAAAGGTTAGTTGATACCATTTTATAAAAAATATTAGAAGTGACGAGAACAGTACTGTAGAGCGGGCGGAAGCCGACCCCTCGCGGGCGGTGGCAGCCACTCCAACACGCCCAGCTCGCCATTAATGAACTTTGTGCTGCTGTTCCCCAATACAGGTACACTTTTCTTTGCCACTATTGTGTGTTAGTTGGAACAAAACGGCGCGTGTGAAGTCGCACGTAAAGTGTAACCGGGAATAGGCACTTTTCCTGTTCTTATTGTGCGGACGCCTGGCTCCTTTTGCGAAGGCGAATAGGCCGGTGGGTTGGTAATGTAGCTGCCTACAGCACGACGCATTTCACGAGTGAAGTTATATGTATAACGTTTAGAAAGGCATCAATGATAGAGTTTATAAACAGTAACGTTTATAAATTAATTTGTTTAAAAAGCTCAGCTTTGAAACGTTTGAGAGGACAATAAACCTTTTTGTTCCCTTTCTAAAACTACTGTTATCTATATTGGCTAGCGACCGTACGAACTTATATAAGTAATTATTAATACACTTACACACTATCTTATTTTTGAGTCCCGAATCTTACAGACAAAGCTTTCAGAAATATATTCATATTGAGTTTGCTTTTAAGTCTATCAAAGGTACCTAATAATATTATGGACAAGGCATGCAGGTATATTCATCTGCAATAAACTTTTTAGGAAACAATATTCGCAACATTGCCATATTTGATTAGTATTTGATAAGATAAAAGGCTTAGTGCATCTGAAAGCGAGACTACGAAGTTATTTATTTTCAAAAATGTTGTGCAATCCTAATGGCGGAGAGCGCCGGGCCATTTTTTTCGACTTGCAGGTACTGAATCTCATCGTTACTCAGCTTTCGGCCGCACCTCCTCTATTAAAAGTAGCGAGAGTAGACTTTTAGTCCATATTTCACGTCTAACATATAATATATGTAGATGCGCAGAAATACTAACGTAGTGCCTCTATTAACTTGTTTACGTGTATGAGTTTCGTGTTCTACGTGTAAAAAATAGAAGAAGACCGCAATCACCACAATGATTAATACTTTTAGCAAAATAATAAATTAATAGCATCCAACTTTCAAGTGTTCGCAAACTTACAGGTAGAAAAAGTGGAGTCTTGATAAGAATAGTCCTATATATAACCATCTTTGGAGCGATGACTGTAACGTCATTCATTGTGACCGATAGTTCGTATGATTGTAGGTAGATAGCTCCCACCATCGTCCCAAAGATGAGATTAAAGAGAAAGAGATTTCGAATGATTCAGACGTGGCTTCGTGGTTTGGCGGTAAGAGAAAGCGGTAAGGTAAGGGAAGGATCGCGAGTTCGAGTCCCGTCGAAGCATTCACTTTTTCCTATCTAAATTTGATTTGAACAGTCAGCATACTATTTTTTTTCAAAGAATAGTACTCCTGTTTAAAGTTCACTTCGCACCCTTTTATAACCCCAACCTCTGAATCTGAAACCTTGATGTTTCAGCCAAAAATCACCAAGATTCGTTCATAAATAACGCAACAGCAACCATTTTCCAACCTTTTGACGATAGTTATGTTTTGAATTAAAGAGCACGTGTGTCAAGTTTGGTGAAAATCGATTAAGAAATGCGCCTTCTATAGCGGAGTGACACACCCACATTCGGACAAAAATAAAATAGCTCACTCGGTCAATTACAATCTATCTTTCTTGGTGAAGTAGACGATTGTCAGTTGAATTGACAGGTAGGTACGTGTTCCCTGTAGCGACAATGTCCATCATTTGTCTTGAGAAACGCTGCTAATTCACTTATGACTACTTTATTTAAACATATCTATCATAACTACCATGACGTCGGGACATTTCCTAAAATTCATACAGATTATTTGAATATTGTACAATAATTAATGCTTCTTGAATCTAACTTTCCCTAATACAAATTGGCCCGATTATTGGCCTAACCTTACGAAACGCATTGTATAACCTGAGCAAAATACCTACAGCGTATGCCGTGCGCCCAATAACTTCAATAAAACACAAACGTACTCGTACATATATCAGAGGGAGATTAACTAACTTAGCGCGGTACACATAGTCGGTATTAGCTCTAGATATGCGCCATTGCACCATAACAAGTTGTAACTCGAAGCGCGAATTCTAATTACCACAGAATAATATCCACTGTAGGAATCGATCTAACGGTGGTCTATGCCCCCTTCCCCTTCGATGGTGCCTAGTGCCTGGCCCACCCGCCTCCCCCTCAATGCAGGCCGAACTGAGTCATCTATAACTATACGTAGATTAGAAGTCATTGCTGATGATTTGTTATTATTAATTATAATTGCGGTTATTCA
The DNA here is from genome assembly GCA_963691645.1 of Pelosia muscerda. Lineage (NCBI taxonomy): Eukaryota > Metazoa > Arthropoda > Insecta > Lepidoptera > Erebidae > Pelosia > Pelosia muscerda. The sequence goes on along the minus strand of OY829098.1, from coordinate 16,032,737 downwards.
GTTCGATCGTTAAATATAAATGATTACACTAACTAGTGTATTTGCGATGCACACATACCTCGGTCATAAGTATAATATGTGTGATAGTTATAGATCTATAACGAAACGGCATTATGATTTTCGTGAGGCGCATATTATATAAATAATAATTTACAGTTTTTTTTATTGCTTACCAGTCAATGACATAAGTAGCTACAGAAAATCAAAATGTATTCATTATCTTAATTAGAAGTTAAATTGACTTTGTCTGCCGGGGATTCTATAAAACTGCTTTCGGACAAATTGTTTATTTTTTTCTTAAATGGAATAATTAGTTCCCGAAATTAATAGTTTGCCTCTCCAATTAAGCTAATTAAGATTGTTAGTGTTATGGCTAGGACTCAAACCCGGGAGCTCTCGAACATTGTAGTTGTCTGTGTACTTACTGGGATACTTACGTTTAGCACAATATCCAAAAGGGAAACCAATATGCTTACAAACTATGCTTAGTTTGTTCTGAGGTTTGGGTCATCTCTCTCATTGACAGTACATTATTAACGTACCAGTAGTATCACTAGTATGTAGAGGTGTCATGGGTGAACAACATAAACGATGCAGTAACCCGGTGTACATAAAATGTTTCAGCAGGTATCTATCACACATACACATACAGACCCAATTTTCTATTTCAGTTTTTGTACTATTTTGTTCCTAGACGTAAGCTGCAGTAGTAGGTAAATAGTAAATAATGTCCGAAAGGTTGAGTTCTTTTTTCAACCTTTCTTCGACATGGTTAACGACGTGGGAAAACATTCAGTGACACACAACTTAAAAATTGCACATTCCACCTAGGGTACTGAAGTCCATAAAGTTCCTTTAAATAAGATGGTTGAAATGGCGATACGCTTACAATATACTATTTCCACAGCACTTATTTTTTAATAAGAAATCATATACGTAAATAATTACGTGAGATAGGGCAATACACCTTGAAATTTGTTGTTTACAAATAATAATTTGCAGTCAACCTAGCAGAAAATACTTAAAAATCCTAAAATAGGCGTATAAAACTAAATACTTAGTATGTGCATCGAGTTTTTACTCCCAAACGGAGCAAATACTTTATCGTACTGTTGCAATAGGAGTAGTGGAATTAAGTGCAGCATAATTTGCAAACCATATCAGTTACTTATAAGGTAAAATGATATGCATACAATTTAGGGATGTACGTAACATAACAATGCCTAAGGGCTTCACGCTTTGTTGTGTGCCTACGTTGAAAGCTGGGCTTTTGCACTCAGTAATACAACTTGATTTACATTGATACACCACTTGCAACAAATAATAGGCACCAAGTGTTATTCTCAAAAATATCTGAACACTAATAAAACAATCGATCTTTACATCAATAAATAACTAATTGATATTTATGCTTTCAGTAATCTTCAGATGACATCAGATGGCCGTTGGAGCCGAAAGGTTCTCGAATGAAGATCACGTACCTACTGGTAGACGAGATGTAGGACCGGCCTCCCGGGAGATGAACGGACGACATAGTCAGAGTAGCGGGTACCCGTTGGATGCGAATTCCCGCGGAAATCAACATGCCGGATTTGAGGTCGATGTGGCAGACCTATGTTCAGCAGTGACATCCTATGATTGACATGGTGATGATGACAATGGGACAATCTTACAAAGACAATTTTAATAAATTTCATAATTTTTGTATTGTTTATATTGTTTATAATACGTTTTTAAATTTAAATATGACCAAATTTCGCAATAACTGACAACTGATAACTGTAGATTTTAGATTGTTGCCAAAGCGCTTGTTTTGGATGCCTCCAGGATGGGCAACAGTACGATAATGAACCGATTGTTTATTAATTTTCACAGTCATTCGGTTGAAATCCAAATAAATTATATAGACACTATGATTAAAGCATAGCACAAGTTACTACGTGCCACGGTTTCCATTTTAAACAACTCTTGTCTCAGTTCAGTCTTATGTGTTACCTACTGGCACAAGTTTAGAGGTAATTCGCGTACCAGACTCATACGGTTAGATTAAATTCTACAATCAACAGTAGAGTCTCGTATGCGCCCTGTACCAAGCTATTGAACAGCTACTGGTATCTGGTAAAATGTACCTATATATGTATATATATACCAACTGCGATGCTCGTGATTGTAAAGTAAATTTAATTAGTTTCGGAATTTGTTACGATATTTAACAGCATTAATCACCAATGAGTTCATATCTTCAATTATGCTAAAATTAATAATGATATTTTTTTCAGCAGACTTTTTTACAACACTTGTATGGTAGATAATAGTTACGATAAAATACTGGTACTGTTGCAAAACTGTCTATTCGGGTTTGCATTTTGTTTTACCAATTTTTGAAGGCGATTATAGAAAAGCATGTGCTGTTTGAAAACAGGTGCGTCGCTCGATACTCGTACAGCAAATCCTTAGTTAGCAAGACATTTTCTGCTCAACCTTTGTGTCTCTTTGTGGACGCAATCAGCGACCGGTGGCATGCCTACTGCCCAGCAATTATTCAAAATACATCAGGCAATATTAGATAGGTGAGCGTCCGATGCGTTTTGCATTGCGAATCAGTCAGACTTTGTGCGGCAAGCCCTGGGGAGCTGTTGTGTTTATGCGTGAACGTCACTGGCAGATTGTGGATTCTGCCTTTTGCTCAATTGTCCGAGCGCTTGGGGATTCCGTGCGCTGTCGGCCGCTACGTCTGATCGGTAATGCATAACGCACGCCGTTATAGTAATGCCCTGTGGTATGACAACATCACTTGCTTCCCTCTTTGACGACTCCCAGATAGAGAGATATATAGTAACTAGAGACTAGTAAGGTAAATTCAGTTCAGTTTAATCAGTAATGAACTACATTATAACAGTTTTTAAATCTTGCTCTATAGATATAGGTACTTTTAATATACGTTAAAAATTGATATTGATAACATTTCAATGTTAGATTTGACAAGTCAAGTTGGATCATTATAATGTATTTAACAGCTGGTTGTGAGTTTGTGAGAAGTGACAATGGGAATAACTTATAAATTTTCCCATGACCATCATCATCCATATAATTACATCCGAAATTATCACCCTGGAGCTTCCTTTTCATTTGAAGCTGACTAATTTTCAACCCCGAGAGTTAAGCACTCGTCAGTTTATAAGTAGGTGAGGTTAGAGCAGTCACGAAAGTCTTAGAGTAATTGACTAACATTTACGCAAAATGTAATCTATTAAGTACCTAATGCGTTTATAGATCCATATGATTATCAATGCGATGTAATTATATTGCGAAGTAGAGAATATGAGAAGTTACTGCATACTTATTCTAGGCATTTACCACTGGACCACTTTCAACAAACTTTAGTAATTTTTTGAACAAACGGAAAGACATATTCGGCCAACCTTTAAAGAAATTTGTCTCATTTAATTTAGAAAAGCCAGATAGCTATTTATCAATCAATTTTTCTTATAAATCTACTATATAACGCTTCAAATAAGCCAGCGTAAAAAGGGGATAAGTCAGTTCAGCACTGACATAAATGTGACAAGTTATTCACAACAAATCGTTGCCAGTCGCTTATTAAGGACAAATTATTGTCGTCGTAACTCAAGGAAACCGTATAATATTCTTTTCTATTTCAATTGTGCAGTCGGCGGTAAATGAATTCGATGATTTAATTTTTCTGAATGAAAATAGTTCAATGAAATCAATCGCAGACTTAGTTGTCTCCCAATGTTGGGAAGCTTTGGTTTACTATTCCCACGCTAGTCAGACTGGTTGACTCAGGGTTTTATTTTAAGTGTTCTTCTTTCTCGTTTACGTTTCTTTCACCGTTACCATACTATACGGACTATTTATTAAATTTACCCCTCCTAATGGACCTCGCATACATAGATAGATACTTTGATAGATAACTCTTTATTGTACACCAAAAACAAAACAAAAATAAATATAGTAAAAAAACACTAAGGACAAGTAGTGAGAGTTAGAGTTGTTCTTATGTACAACTGACGGCCTTATCTCTGAAAGCGATCTCTTCCAGGCAACCTGGCAAGGTTAAAGACATTTTGTTACCGATGTCAGGCTGCCGTGGATGCGGGAGTTTCACACGTAATCCTTACGCGTGACTCCATCAGATTACCGTAGCTTATTCATCTCCGTGACAAGTATAGCTTAATGTGTCGCACTTGTAACTTCAAGTAAGTAATAAATGTCTTACAAGTTTATGCAATTTACAATACGACCAAAACAAATTGGTCTATATATGATAATTATGTCTATGCGACACTTAACCCAAACACAAATTACAATTTCAAAAATTAATAAAGAAAATCATAAAATGGATTCTTTATTTGAATAACATAACGAATTTGACAAACCTCTATATTTTTATTTATTATAATATATATTAGTCTATATGTATTATGTGTGTAGGTAAGTTTATATTTTTACTCGCTTATTTAATAATTTTCTAATTTTCCCACAATAGAGTGGAAACTCCATAACACTTCGAGCACCTCTCTTGACAAATCTCTGCATCACCATAAGGTTGCCTGGTAGAAAATACCCATGGCATTAAGTCCGCCTTTGTACAATTATTTTGTATTTGTTCATAAAGTTTAAATAAATATATTTTGAAGGGTGTCGTTGGGTGGGTCTAATGGGTCATAGAGTAGACGAGAAAAATCTCATCCTCACTTTACAGGTAGGTCATCATACACAAAAATATACCTTTACTTAGATCCGGAGAGTTTGAAGTCGTATACCCCCTTTATAATAAATTGTCAATTTACTGATTTCTAACACTGAGGGACTCTCAGATAATTTGCTAACTAGCATAAGATAACAGAAATAATAATTAAGGGTTCTGTATCGACTATGGAACCGTAAAAAATTACTTAATATTTCAGTTCAAGCACATTGCACAGAAATAATGAGGATTTGATTTAAACTCGTTTTACGTTACAAATTTATGGAATACTAGCCTATGCCCGCAGCTCCGCCCGCATTGCTGTCGGTTATCGCGACCTAAGCGCCATTTGTGCAACTTAAATTCTATTTTACTAATAATAACTCTGGTTCTACTTAACCGATAGCAATCAAACAAATGTAACATTTTAAGTAGGACCAAACTTCTTCAAACAAAAAAACGCATCGAAATCCGTTCAGTATTTTTTGCGTCCATCGCGCATTCTGTAATAGTATAGATAGATAGATAGATAGAGATAGAGATGAATACTTAGTAAACAACAGAAAATCAAAGAACTAACACAAACTTTTGATGGCGTTCCGTTTATATCTAGGTTCGTATAATGCGCCGATTTCTGAATCGTATTCATGCATTTTAATTGCGTATCAAATGCAGACAAGTCGAGTCTGTCGGTGAGGAGCAGGCGTCTATTTCAATATGAGTCATTGAGGATACGTTTGATTTTAGTCGGTATGGCGGCCGCTGATTACGTTCGTATTCCCTTTGCAGTTTGTTGCGCTACTGAACAATATTTGTACACACTAAGCATGAAATGTTGCCAAGCAAACGTGTACGTAGTATTTGCGTGTAGGTTTCGGAAAGGAGGAGGTAGGATGGCTGTGGTGGCGACGCGGCGGTCACCCACCCTACGCCCCTCTGCACCGTGTACCCTGCTCTCTCCCTCCGGCCCCGCGGTGCGTGCACACGTACGAGCTATGAGGAATACCCGCATCGCCCACTGAGGTTTCAATATTCCACACCGAATTGCATTCAATTGCAACATTTTTGGACAAATAGAAATGGAGTAAAACGTCGGCACAGTCGGGACATAAGTCTTGAAAGGTTTTCAATATTTCGTGTTTGCCTTTGTAGGAAATTTAATTCGATGTGGACCAAACGACTGGACTACGATTTATAAATAAAATCTTTTGATCATATTTGAAAGTACCCGATCGAACGAAAATTGTTTGTCGAACATCCAACACTTTTATGCGTTTTTCTTACTTTGGTAAAATGCAGCAGAGCGGATAAAAGAAAAACGGTTGAAATATGTCCCTCGGTGGACTCTTTGATTTGCGGTATCATTTTAAGTTGTCTGTGGATAATTTTTGCGGATTAAGCTGAGTTTTTCTGAAGTGGTGCAACACGAAAAAAGTGCATGTACCACGACAGTGTGAATGGGTAGAGGCAGTCCCTAATAAATTTATTGCAGTTAATATTACTTATTTGGGAAATTTGATCTCAATTTCTGTATTTTGAAAGATTTTACAATTGATGATGTAGGTCTACGATAGTTATTGTTCGGAAAGAGACTCGAACATGTGATAAAACCTTCCCATAATATATATTAAAGCACATTTTGTAATAGGTATGGATTCTAGAATGCAGATATGCATTGATTTGTAAATGGATTAGTACCCGTATACCTTATTAGTACCTAGTACCCAGTAGAATAGTACCTAGTTTTACACTTGAAAACACTTAGGTCAAAGTAAGCTGGCACGACTCTGGGTCAATGGTATTTATAGTGAGGAATTGAGGAAACATCTCAGCCTTGAAATCTTATAAAATCTCTTGATATTCTAAATATTGATAGAGAAATGAGTACTTGTGCAAGTAAGAGTTAAGTGTGAATGTGTGAAGTGTGATGAAAGTTGCAATAATTTAAGTAGTTTTTATTCGTTTGCTTTGTATGTTTGTTAAAGGATTAGTCAGTCTACTCTGATTTATGTTCTAACTCATCAAATTGTGATGATGAAATTAATAGTTCCAATATGTGAACTTTTTCTTCAAACACCCAGCGATGAAACAAATAAAACATCTAACATTCACATCATTTCAACGCATATTGCCAATATAGTAAATCATACTATTCTTTCCTATTCATCAATTGAAGTTATATTGAATTGAAAAATATCATTTACTTTAAAGTCCTTCAAGCGTGTTATTGGTTCTATAAAATTGTTGTACTATCCTGTAAAAGTGATAACACGCTTGAACGTGTATTTCGACAGAGTATAACAGACCTCAAGATGTAAACCAGGCCTGGCGATTCTAGTATGCAACATGAAAGCAGTTGAAAATTCTGGAGAGAAGTGAACTGAATGCACAATTAAGTTACATTTTAATAATAATAGGACAAATGTGGTGTATATGTACATGAAAGTGCGTTGTTCATTCAAGTTATTCGTAAGACAATTTGAGTCTTCAATTTGTATTTTATTTTAAATTGGAGGTGCGCTAAAGTTGCCAGTAGCTGAAAACAAAAGCAAGAATAAGTTGTACGAATGAAGATTTTATACCTAAATGACGGTGTTTCCATTGTTTGAATCGGCAATTGTTCGGATAAAGATGAAAATTATACCCAAAACACAACAAGCAGTTACGACTTTCTAGTTGATTTCTTATTTTATTATATCACCAACTAAGCTTTAAGACAGATAATGCTATGTCCAAAAAACAACAAATTGATATCTAGTAGTTAATCAAATCTATTGCACTGCAAACAGACTATTAAAACATTGTATTATTGACAAATGTATAAAAATTGGATGCATGCATCCAAACATGGTATTAGTCTATTTATTGATGTTGCTACTCACATTGTACTAGAACAGTAAATTGTATCTATAAAAAAAATAAGTATTAATATCATTAGCGTAAACTGATTGTATTTTTAGCATTTTATACTTCTTTAGCATTTAAGTATAATACTGATCCTGTCCATTTGCGTGGAGCACGATATATTTACTCTTTCTGTTCATAGCATATTTGTCATGACAACCTATGCGGTGCAGCAGTAGCACGTTCGGCTGTGACTGGGCTTAGTGGATGTTTATCTGGTGACAAAATTCGGTTACGGGTTTCTAGTTTGTCGGTGGCATGCCAGCGTGTCTAACTGTGTGCGGAATCGTGTTACATTTGCCACAAGAACATAGAGCGGACGTCGACGTCTAATTTTCATAACAAAACAAAAGGAAAGAACAATGCGACCCGGTGAGATGTAGGGAGTCGCGACTGCGTACCACTACTTAGGTTTGATTGAACGCATAAGAATGTGGGTAGTCGCGGGTAACACCGTGCGACGGACAGAGACGGCTTCGTGACCGAGCAGGACGAACACATCGCAATTACCTCGTGAGATTGTTGAATAAATTTACATTCAGTTGATTGAAATAATAATGAAATTGCCCCGGCACATTGTACAAACGTACGGTATATTTAAATTAATAATAAAATTATAATATTATACAAATAACACGCTTCATAAGAACATTTGTATTTGTTTTGCGTCAAGTACCAAAACCTTACTCTTACGTCTGTGTTCAATGATAATTTTATTTTAAACTAATTGTTCTAACACCAGTTTTTAGTGAACTATAGATCTGCGTAGGTGCACGTGTGCACGATATTTCCTTAGGTATGTGGGAAGTATAAAAAATGTACATGAATAAGATAACAGCTGTGTTTTCCATGATTGTCTATGCGTCTGAGAACAGCCGAAAACATAATAAATGTCCTTAGGAAACAGCTCAGGTTTTGTCGGACCACATTGGTAGGATTTTACGCTTTTCTTTTAGGAGGCATTTCACGCCTACTCTGCCAGTACATGGTCTCCATTCGAGAACCTATCGGCTCCAACGATTTTCGTTGATTTAAGCACTGAGGTATTTTGAACGAAAAGAAGCTGAGTAACATTCGAAAAGCTGCCCAGCTGATTTGAATTTGGCAATCGACCTTCGCCTCGAAGTTTGTCCTGTCTAATCGAACTATCTGTCCAAGATAGACGTACCTACTTGTCTACAACTTCGAGGAATGAGCTGGATGATGATTACTGGGATGGGAGATGGGATAATAAACTATATTGAATTACTACCTTTCTGGAGTTCACTAATTCTATTTTAATAGATGTTTGTAGTACTTACCTATTATAAAAAAAATTAAGAAGCTAACTTATTTTTTATCGAAAATACAAGCTTTTGAGTTAGGTTACAGTTTCTCTTTTTTAGGAATGTTAATTATTTAGCTACTTCCTAGACTGAGTTTGTTGTTTTCTGATATTAAAGCAAGAAGATGTTGTTCACATAAAAAATACAACAAGAGTTTTATGTGGCTTTTTAGCATAATAGTTCAGAGTTCGGTTCGATGAGATTGCATAGCTGAATTTATTTTCATTATAAGTATTCAGAAATACAATGTTATGAAAGATTACTGAATGTGGAAATGTAAAAATAAAGTGCCGTGCCTACTTACTGTTAGAATTGAATTTTAATGTGAATTAGAAATTAATTGATTATACGAGTTTAAGTAGTATTTTAACTATTCAACAAAAAAAACTTAACTATCATATATAATTAGGTGGTGTTATTAAAAATTGTAATGCAATTAATAAGTTGTTACCAACTCATAATCGTAACAAAGTAAGTACTTGCATATTGAACTCCATATAGATTTACGTAGAAGGCGGTCATAAGTATATATCTAGTACCTACATAATTATTTTAGGGAACTGAACCCTAATAAGATCATTTTTTGTCCGTGTGTTTGGCATAGGCATGGATTCCATGGAGTCAAAAAAACGCGGCATACCCTACACATACCAAATAAAATTTAACCCATATGAGCTTAGTGGGACCACATAATCCTAATGAAAAATACCATGCATGTTACTGATGCTTTTACGCTTTTGCTCAAAAACGTCTTGAGGTATCAAATTGAAATAAAATCAAATGTTCAGAAATGTCTTGAAACTGATAAAATCAAAATTTCTAACTCATCGCAATCCTAATATTTATATTGCGGATTACGTGGCATAAGTTCGTCCCTAAATTAAATTTTGTACGGAACTCTCTATGCGTGACCGCGACTCGTAATTGTCCGGATTTAGATTGAATGATATACATTGACATTTTAACCGTAGCAATAAAATGTAACATCAAATAATTTTATTTAAAAAGTATTTTTATAAACAAATTTAACGGTCTTCATCCCTGACCTAACCCAAGGAGAGGTCAACAAACGTGACCCATTGGATGTATCAGTAACTATTCGAACGGAAAAATTGGATGGGTTAGAGTCGCGATAAGGCGAAGAGCATCCATTGAAAAGTGGCCCCCGTGTAGAATGACAGCGTATTCAGCGGGAGGTCAGTGTAAATCGGTGTAGATGTCGCGGGCCGACCCTGACCTAGCTCAAGTGTTGGGCGGGTCACGTGGTCGGGCGGGCGGGTAAGTAACTCGGGTCGTTCACCTTGAGACGGAGTGGGTAGTGAGAGGTGGCGGGGCAATTCTTTGCATTCTTGCCTTATCAATGAATACTCTCCTAGTATGAGAGATAATATACAATGATACGAGTATATTAAAAAATATAATATATAGCTCAGTTTGATGTAAGTGTAGACGATATACAGAGGCGGTACAAACGGGTTAGAGAACTTAATTACGAATTTACCTGATTTCCAAGATTAAATTACGTATGTATACTGCGTAGTGAATAAATATTTAGAAAAAAACATAAATAACATCAAATAATTTTATAAAATGTTTAATAATTTTGTAGTCTTAAGAATATATTAAAATTATAAATTTTAATGTACGAGTATAATACTCGTACATCTTGTTTCTTGGTTCTATTAAATCAAAATCAAACCAAATGAAACAAAAATAACACATAAGATTACTTGTATAACTGTACGTCTGTCTGTCACGATCTTTTTTCTCAGGACCGCGTGAAAGTATCAATTTGAAAGCCATACTCAATACTCAGGTCTATAACAACTTTCAGTGCTATAAAATAGATTGTGGTTTATGTAGCATTTATTCTCCCTGAATCCACTTTTCTACGGCATCCTCGGTGTTCGAATTCGACTCGCACTTGACCGGATTTTTTATTAAACCTCCTATTAGTAGGGTGGCCGGAGCCAGCCATCTGTGGAGGACGAACGGAATGGAATTTGTATTGTTTGTTTGAATTGTTAAGTGCGTTTAACCAGTAACCGTTTAGCTCAGCAGCCACCTTTTTTGTCATGTAGTAGTAGACATAAAGATAATCAAAGAATATAACCGAGTCTCGCGATATTCGCAAATTGGCAACCGTTAATAACACAAGCCGCCTTTCCAAGGTGCGAGGTTTTACAGATACGTGTGTAAATTCCCGGACCACTTACCGTGGAAATAGGGTCATCTGTTATACTCCTCCCCATATCCAGGGCCTAGATGGGGACATCATGGCTTCCACGTTAAGGGAAGAGGGTCATCTCAAAGAGATGTCCCAGGGTCTGCCGGAGTGCGAGAGATATGTCTTGTATATCTTGTAATCTTACCTCCGGCAATCAAAGACCCATGAAAGACGGCATGCGTCGTAGTAGACCTAATCGCCTACACGGATTTTGATTTTGTGGTGGCGGTATCCGTGGGGATTTAGCGTACAGAAAAAAGAGGGTCGTCTGTGTTACTACGGACCCGTTTGTCAAAGTAAATACGTCCGTATCTGCGTCCCCGCGCGTGATACGCCGGTCCATACAAACCCGATAGATAGCAACAATTGTCACACAATTATACGAGGTAATTGTACAGGCTAATAGTATTTCACAATGCAATTACAATTTATCAGTAAAATTAAAAATATATGACCTTCACTACCTATCCGTTATTCATACTAGTTGTTTATAACTACAATGTATCAGACGGAACACAAAGTATAATACCTTAGTTATTCCGTGGTCATACTTACTATCCAAGCAAAAAATTACTTTTTTTTATTTATTTGATATAATAAATTAATGCACTCGACTTGTTAATCCACCGAGCAGGTGCACGCTCCAAAACTAGTATATTATTGTCCAGTACTTTGTAAAACTTGATTCGCATATTATAAATGTCACAATGTGGCTTCAGAGTCTATTAGTAACATTTAAAACGTATAACATACGGCATGTGTCAACAATGTCGCTTAAAAAGCTAGGAAATATAATATAATGATAATAATTACGACAGTAGCTATAAATGATGTTTTTGTTCTAATAAATAATTCATAGACATGTTTCTAAAATTTGACAAATGCTATCAATTATAAGTTTTCGCCTAGATTTTCATTACATTTTCATGACGCTTCAAATCGCTTGTGTTGAACAGTATAGGCGCTATCCATATGGGCTCGGTGATAAATGGTCTAACTTAATATTATATGACAGTATCCTATACAGTATAGTCGTATAGTCCAAAAGTTGTACATTTATAATTTATCTTTATCCTGTATGTATGTATGCATAAATAATCTATGTACATCAACACCACGGCTATTTGAAAATTCTAGTTATAAACTTGATATTTTGGAAGTAACCATCTGAAAATTGCTTTGAAAGATGGACCACTAAGCTATAAGAAGCACATTACTCGTGTCCTTTAAAAAAATCAATCATTACAATCTAATACCTTCATGATATTTCAGTGAAATTGGATACTGAAAATGAAATATGTGGTTTTGAGCTATTGTATATCGACATTGATAATATTGCTTTATTATTCTCTGTTCTTTAAATATTAATTACCACTTTATGACTTGCTTTAATTGTTGAAGGAAAACATCATGGGGAAACATGAATACCTGACATTAATTTATAATGTTCTGGAGGGTTGACGAAGTCTGTTAACACGCACTAAGCTAGACAGGTAGACTAGTGCTAGGGTTAGCCCTATTAATACTGAGCGCAGGCCCGTATTTAATTGAGGGATAGTATCAATCAGGCTGTTATAAATAATAAGGTTATAAATATTAATAATGAAGTTGATAGCATAAATAGAATAAGGTCTTTACAGCAAGATCTCAATATCATTCACTGTTGATTAAGGTACGGGGCTCTAGCGCAGACTATCATTTTGGAGTTGGGAGTCAATAGTAGCCACTCCGGCAAAAACAAAGATTTTATTAAAGAAAATACGTTGACCCCTTAATATTTACTTCTAAATATCGAAGGGGTTTAAGCTCATAGGTACAGTAACAATAAACACGAAAATCAATTCTTTGGCAGCAAAACAGGGCTCCAACCAACACCTTCGGTGTCCAAATGCTAACGTACTAATCGGTGCATCTGTGGAACTACAGACGAGGATCGGGCTCGGATTTTTTTTCTTGGAGTCAGGATGTCAGACCGCAGTTGCGACATATTATTCGAAAACAATAAACGGACCTTGGGCTTCAAAAACTTAGGACTCAAGTGGAGGATCCGTAGGGGATGATGATAATGACTAAAAACCAGTTACTATCTATGTTTTATGCGATTGGAATCGAATATCGATTCAATTACGATTAATTTTTCCAATGTGTATTCACTTTCAGTAAAAAAGCTATCAGTAATTACGAAAAGTTAGGTGGCGACCAGCTACATTGTGCCACTACGACAGGATGTTATGTTTACCGATAACAAGTATTACGAGTAATATATCGCGGCCGCACTTATCCACCCTCCCTTTTATTAAATTAATTAGCCTGATGGCCGGTCCCTATTGAGAAAATAAAGTTGAGCGTTCTCTACGCCTACCTATGCACTCGATAAGCCACAAGTTCAATTCCTTCACAATTCAGAAACCAGATATATGTAATTATGTATGTCTTTAGGTTTTTAATTCCAAAATAGTACAGAGCACGGCATTTTTTTAACATTGTAGATCGCAAGCAAGTGATATTTAAATGTTATTATATTTTGCTATCCTATGTTATTTATAAAAGCACATTCCCAATAAGTATAGTGCAAATGTAGAATTGTCAGTTTTATTTTATGATATCGATAATCATGTTTTGTACAGGCACATGTCAACGTAAAAGTATTTCGTTATACATATTTGTTTAAAAACACTTGAGGCAGATAAAATCGAAAATATATAACACACCGTGTGTTAGATTTAAAGTTATGAATTATAATGAACTTCTCCAGAAACACATATACATTGGAGGGCAGTAACACAGATTTAAATTACGAATCCAGCTTGACGGTAGCTTTGGTGGTATCCGCTTGGTTCCGGGCTAGGACGAGGAATATCCGGTGCTTGCTTTGCGGAAAAGCGCCGCCACCGTTTTCCGACACAAGTCTTATACTGCCTCCACACGTGGACGCTAAGTGTTAAGCGGACATATTGGAGGGTAGCATATGCACACAAGACTGTCTTGGAGATGTTCCCGGCTATTAGTTTTAGGTCGTTATTTATTTTTATTATTTCAATTATGTACCCTCTTAGCTTGTTTTAATACGAGCTTTGTTTTGAACCGGCGGATAGTTACCATTCAACGGTAAGACTTATTTTTCAAACCAAACTACTAAAGTAAAAATACATCTAGTTACCCATGTCAAAAAAAAGAGTGAAATCATTTTTGCCAGTAATGACACTGGTGTGTCATTACTGGCAAACATTGATGAAAAAAATTACAAGGACATACTGGTGTATGTCCTCGTAATTTTTTTCATCAATGTGTGTCACTTAATAGATCTTTACATTTCACAGCGATTTTTCTTTGTGTGAAATGTTTTACACAATACAGTTATGTAAATCTAAATAAATGTTCCTGCATTCTTACAAAAGACATATCTTGGATATGAAGCTACGATCCCATGAGGGATTCAGCAATCCCAGCAATTGATATTTGACGTGGATAAGTTGAATTGCCCAAGTTCTTAGAGGCTCCTGCTACTAGCACACTTGGACTTTTTCAATGCAGTAACCAGTAGAAGTAATTCCCCTAGACGATTATAGGAGAACTGGAACATGTTTCTTTATCTTAAGTTTTTGAAGAGTTGAAGCATCTAATATATTATCATTTTCAACCAGCACCCGTTTACACAACTGCCATAGTCATCGACTATTTTGATAAATTTAGGAGAACTAAATGCTTCCCCAATCGCGTAATCAGGTGTCGAAGCTTTTTCGATGGGACTATTTCAGGAGGTTCTTATTTATTTTCACAGGCGTTTATAACCGGTCATTGCCTATTTTTAAAGCTAATACAGATGGACAAGTGAAGTGTGAAATGAGTCAAATCAAATTATTGTCATATTTTATACTCTCCTTGTGATATATCACTATTACATTTCGAACTTTTTATAAAAGAACTAACACTTTTTAACTTTGACGAATGCATTGTACAAATGATAAAAGTACGATCAAAGTAAACTAAATTGCTTACGAAAACAAATGCAGGCACATAACAGCTGCATACAAAATATAGATTACCTGTCTATACGGTGCCGACACTCTCAAGCCGTCAAGAACTGCTCTCAAAGCTAATTCCTAGATACTGTAGGAACCGTTGACGCCTTTCTGTCATCCGGCCACCCGAAAAGCACTTTCCAGGCGCGTTAAGCACTCGACTCTGAGGGTGGAGGCAGCGGTCCCCGTCACCCTCGCTGCCACCCACGCCGCCCGACTTCGAAAAAAGGCGATGCACTTCGTATTGTTCTTTTTGTGTCCACGATCGATCGTTTCGGTGAAGGAGTGAGTTTTTATCTGTGCGGTTCTGCTTCAGTTACTTCACACGTGGTAAGCTAATTGGGGAATGCGGCCCGGTTGCTCAATTAGATTAGAAGGTAGCGACCACCTTATGGAGCACGTGGGGTAGTTAGGAGGAATGTACAGGGTTAAATCCATGACATTTTTGCATGGACACGTGTTAATAGATTATGATGAAGCTTCGACAGAGCATTGTTTTTCATGTAAACGTAGGTGTCCAATTTGTCTGTTTTCCATTTAGGTATGTAGTGAAAGACATACTTTGGAATGATGTTGGCGCCACTGAGTTCAACTGACTTTGAACCATTTATAACGATCGCCCTTTGATTAGTAAATACACGAACATTTGTTTGATAAGGTTCGTTATTCAAAGCGGTGTTTTAAGACCGCTTTTGGTTTCATGGGTTAAAATATGTTAACAGACTAATTTAAATTTTTATAAATAAACATTGTCACGCCTAGCGATAATCCCGATACTTTCCATTTCTCCCCTCTTTCCGGTTTACGCACGTATTCAATCAACCCCTAACAACAATAACATTATGCCGTACTTTGTATTTCGACCTAATGCTTGGCATATGTCGCAATAACAGATTTTTACCAAGACATTAACAACGCCGCAGACCAGGCACTTTTAATTTATTGAGTAATTTATTTACTATATCTGGCCTTACAGATGTCTTTTACCCTAGGGAAGCTATGATACTATAATATTATGCCTATGTAGGTGAAATGGTCCAAAAATTCTTGTCGTTCACAAGGTGCCATTTTATATTGAAAGTGATACAACTGCCATTAGCAAGAAATCAAGTTTTTTTCCTTCGGGTAGACTTTATATTGACAAAAAGCTGATGAAGTAGGAGTGAGACTCACGCGCTTAAGGTTCCGTACAAAACTGATCGTTCTAGTGGAAAACTGTTATACTCACACATTAACTTAGATCGAGATCATTTTATCATCTGCCAGAAACCGTGCGTTCTGCCTATAATGACTTACTCTTAGGTGCTACGGTGCTAAACTGTGGGCACAGACAGTGGGTATAGTCCGCACACTAAAACATATGCATAGAGCGAGCTATCTGAAATGCCTCTGACAATAGCAATAAAATGATTGATTAAGTTTTAAATTGCATTTAAATTCAATATTATTTTATAATCCAAAATCCAAGTCTAACAGAATAACTTCAAGAAGAAGTTTAACTTTAAATACTCGTATTTGTACTCACGCTTCGGAAGCATCTTGGCTCTACAATCACGAAGAACTTACCTGTAACAAACAAAATAAAATAAGTAACTCTGGATAAATACAGAAAATAAGTGGGCTCCTTGCACCAGACACGACCCGAGCCGGGTTATTAACATGAAAAAAGGTTGGCTAAAAATTAAGTAACTAATTACTTACAGATTCTAATATGATCAATACACAATAGCATTTCACGTATTAAACTCCAAAAAACCAGTTTTATTCTTCATTGTTCATCTCCACAAAATAGTAGATACCGTGTAGAAAACATAGGGCTATATTATGTAAGTATAGTGTGTACGTAAATTGCAAGTTGCCGGCCAGAAACTGCGAACGACTGATTATTTGAATTACTTAATTATTCGACTATTTAACAGTAAAATATTGTTTCATAGCTCCAGAAATTGCAGTAGATGGCATTGAACGAAATCTTAATTGGTTACGGTTTCAAATAATTTTTACCCTCGAATAGCATCTAATTTGGCAGAACAGTAATTGTAAACAGTAGCATTATGTTACGTCATAGCATCTGTGAGGCTCTCAAACTGAAAATAAGTAGGTAATAAACGCACAAATCAATTCCGGGCACTCGGCTAGTGTGTGAAGCGACGTACCCGCGGAGCAGCTCCGCGGGCACTCGTGCGTTAAGTGCCGGCCTATAAGATGCAGGAAATCAACGCAATCGCCATATCCAGTGAGAACCTGCATCAGTCGTAGAAGCTATCGTGACGTTTCTCTGGCCATGAAGAGTCTTAGTGCCACCACCGAGGCGTGTCCTTGCCTCTGCCCAAATATTAAAACTAAATAAAAAAGGTAACCTGCCATACAGTTCTAAGTTTACACCCGGATATTATGCAAGCGTAAATTATTATTACTCATAAGTATAGTAGCATGTGGAATAAAATTGCGGACGTGGCGTGCGCTTCACTGCCTCTTACAAACATGTTTTTACCACAAAACATAATTAAGTACCTATATAATACTTTTATTAATGATGTCTTAAGTTTTTTACTTAAAGGCAACTAGATCGATTCTCACTCAGTGGAAATATGTCATGTCTTCACAATATAGTAATTAGCGTTACATGGAAGTTTATATAACACCTAATTACCCCGATAAGACGATATTTTTATGTGTAGGTAGATTTATCCCTATTTTAAAACTCAAAACACAAGCTAGTTAAGGTTTGCTTTACCCTGGACTTAAATAGCGTGTAGAATATTTTTTATATACATTCATATGTGGGATCAAATGGAGAAATGAACAGGAAATAAACAGACGAATAGAACAGAAAATTCAAAACAAAACAAGTGTGCTTTTTTATTTTAAAGTACGTCTGTACTATTATATATTCTGTGCCTAAAGGTTATATTAGTATTTTAGACGAATAAATTTGTAGGTTTTGTTGGTATTAAATATAAATATTGAGTTAAATTGAATGCTTACGGCTAATGGTATTAAGTAGAGAAATTAATTTTCTTTCAGCTTTCTTAAGCATATTTCAACCTGTGCAACAGAGAATACATAAACAGTAAATTAATTTTTAATGGGTTCAATATACTGGTTGCGGAACATTTTGGATTGGACTGGAATAGCCTACATCAAAACAGCTGTTCTGATTGGCTACTACCAGAGCGCAATTTAGGATGCTTCCGAAGGAAAACGCACATGTAAAAAAGAAGAACCCCCACATTTTACTAGCATTCATGGCCTACCGTGACTGCATACCAATATTAGGGTCATGGGTACGCTTATTTACCATGTAGGCTGGTTGCTAAAAAACTTTCCACATACCGTTAAATTAAATTTCTTATAATGTTATAGCTTACTTATTGTACAATTATTACGAGTAAATAGTGCTGTAAAAATAACTAAAACTCAATATGCCAGAGAAAATGATCGCGTGAGACCACCGATTGAAACCAACTATTACAACGCAGCGTGTCAACGAACGCGCAGACAGGTGCAACATATCAACAGTAAACTAACAATGAAATTATGTCTCGCTCACTACATTGTAATTGAATTAGCTATTGTGATAATATATTTGTTCTTAATATAAACAGACAACTTCGTCATATGAATTGTTCGTTAGTTCCTTTCAAAACCACCAAAAGTAGGTACTTTGGTCAGGTGACTCTAAATAGGTACATAGACTTTTAAAAGTTTCAGACAGGGCACTTAAGGCCTCAAGACGAGTACTGTAATAACTGTAGTACGAGTATATAATAGTACAGACAACTATTTGTCTCTCGTCCTCCGCGCTCTTGTCTCTCGATGAGGTGAGAAGTGGAAGAATATATACATACATACACACAAACACACAAGCACACATGCACACCTAGACGCACCGCTATTTTCTGCTGTCACCTAATATATGCTGTTAAAACATAATCCCATGTGAAAAATTATAGACACCTTTTTGATAGAATTTTTCGTTAACAATTAGGTAAGGGCGGGTTGTATCATAGGATTGGTAAACCAAATATACGTACGTCAAATAATAACGATTACAGCCAATGTTTAACGTTCGTTAATCATGAAGCGTTGCTTTACAGCATAAATAACCGCTTGTCAACGTTAAAAAGGTAGGCAGTAGAAACCAGTTACCATTACAGATTAGCCTTTTCACAGACTCTCTTGTTCATCCGCTACATTCTCGGCAAAAAAAAATAATTATAGTTTGGAAATATCGCATCCCGATAATAAATAACGTACTACTGTATATAAATAAGGTCACAGCGCCCGTAAAACATAATAGCGCAATTAATTCCTATAACAATAATAATTATGGTTAAAAAAATATCATGCTTGCCGCACGCGAGGCAAAAACTGCGTCAAGAAGCTACAGAGCTGTTATTTCTATAATTAATTAACTGAGATATTACTAGAATAATACCTAAAATATAGCAGAGATGTAACCGTGAGATACCCGGATACTTTGATATTGACACCGATCGACCGCCTTTCTGACAGCCTTTCAACTAGCTGTTTAGTTTATACAAAAAATAATGATCATTCGAAACCTCCAATATTATCAACGTTGTTTGCTACTAGACTAGCTACTAGACTATTGTTTCCACACTGGCCAGACGGGTTGGTACCTATAAGGTTAAATAATATTCCTTCTCTCGCAGTGATATAGTCTGTGTATTTTAGGTTAACCGCCTTTTTCGGTACCCTCACCATTCACACACCATCCTCACATATTCTTTCCCCGCCACCACACGGTATATATATATATAGGTATATAAGCAAGTAAAATATTCAATTTAATGTAACGTTATAGTTGATTGTCATTCAAACTAAAGGTTTATGCCCAATACCAGATCAATCAGTCCAACAACAAGGTTGCTAAATTTCAATTATTAAGTTTTATCTACTCATCAAAACGCAGGCCTAACTAAGTAAAACAGTTTAAAAAATAAAGATGCTAAACAAGTGATCTCGACTTATCCGCATGTTAAAATTTTCATAATAGCCACGCATCCATGCAAGTCTTATTGACTAAAACATTTAAAATTCATTAAGAGCACTTAACATATTCAGAGCCAATAAATATTATATCCAATAATGTTCTGCATATTAACTGGTGAAATAGCAAAACTAACTTATTCACGCAGGATGGTTTCGCTTCTGTTGTATAATTTAAAAGATAACATAGACCAATAATGGTACACTAAATAATATTCTTATAATTTCTCGTAACCTAAAACATTTCTCGTAACCTCTTTTATATTTCATACTACCAGTAATATCTGCGCAAAAAAGATGGTTTTATCTTTGAAGACTTTGAAGCCCAAATGATATTGAGTTTCCCCGGGTTTTTCGAAGACCTGGTCGAGTCAGTTAATGACGTTTGGTGTATGTGTCTAATATATTTTAGACTCATTAAAGACATAACGATGAAAATTATTAACGGAAATTCTAATGAAAATGTTAGATAGAATTTCTTCTTTGTTACATGATAAGCCTTTCACATGGCAAATCATACTTTGCGAAATATGGATATCCTATCCTGTATATATACGTCAGAAGTTAAATGTTAGTTGTTTAGTGTATGCTTCAAACAACAACAAGCTTCGCGTAAACTCGGAGTCCTGAACAGAGTGAGACGTTTTTTCACGCCGGAGCAGCGGTGTCTTCTTTATAAGACACAAATTCGCTCCTGCGTGGAATACTGCTCGCATCTCTGGGATGGCTCCGCAAAGTACTTATTAGATGCTCTCGACAGGTTGCAGCGACGTGCGGTCCGCATTATTGGGAGTCCTGAGGTCACAGAGTCCCTCGAGCCTTTGCAGATGCGTAGAGATGTTGCGTCCTTGGCAGTATTTTACCGTCTCTACCATGGTGAATGTTCTGATGAGCTCTTCCAACTAATCCCACCCTCCCCTTTCCTACACAGGACAACACGTGCAGGGCTTAGGTGTCACTCGCATACGGTACAGAGTATTCCATCAAGAACCAAGCGGTTCGGTGAGTCTTTTCTCTGCCGTACCATTAAGTCCTGGAATTCGTTGCCGGCGCACGTGTTTCCTTCTTCCTACAGTCCCGGGTCCTTTAAGCGGGGCGTGAAAAAGCATCTGATGAGGCCGTCAAGCTGAGCCACCATTGTAGCACTGAACGTGTTAGCAATGGTGACCCTCTTTCATGGGACTTTGCCTTCAGCTTAACATCAGGCGAGGTGAAGTCAAATTGACGTGCCATAGATAAAAAAAAAAAAAAAAAAAAAAAACATTTACAATTCTTGCTTCAGAAATGGTGGCACGTTTTTGCGTTGGTGGCAATCACGTTATAGGATTTTCTAAATAATATTAAAATAGATCCAGGCCGCACCTAAATATTGTACTTCTGGTATTTAAGTGTGAATCGATACAACAATATGTCAGTGGCATATCAACCTGTAGTTGTAACTGTCACGCCGTCCAGGTTTGTATCATAATTTTACATGATGTCCACCCTGTACCCAGTAATATTATAATTTTTCTGTGCTTGAAGTTTAAAAAATATTGAAATGTAACAATAAAGAAATCACAATATTCTAATTTACTCGTAGGTTATTGAGCCGTATTGCTTAATGTCATCTCGGATAAATAAATGCATGTATACAATGTTTAATCAACAACATGTTTCAATCCATTCAGCTGAAACTTAGTATGCGAATCTCCTCGTAGAGGGAATTCTTTTGAAAGGATGCGGATTAACGTGACATTTTAGTCACTGTATTTTATATTTCATTTAGCTATTGTTTGAGGTAGTATTATATAACATTCATCAACAAATGCATTAGCGTTTTTTACAGGAACACCGCTGGAAAGTTTTCATCGATGTTTTTTGTTGTTTTCACATAAGTGTTGCAAGAAATTAAACCGATTTATAACGAATTTATTACTTTATCGGTAGGAATTTCCGGAAAAGTTAATCCCATCTACAAGCTTTTAAGTAAGCGTTAGGCATATCTACATATTAACCACTTTGTAGTATGAGGTAATTTCTGTAAAGTAAAATGAAAGTGATATCCTACAGAGTCAGTGGCATTATTATTAATTATAGTCAGAAGCAAGTTCCATACTATTAATTGACGATGAAATAATAACAAGTTCGAATTCAACGAATCATTGCGTCCACTATAGCTAATGATATTTTCCATTTGAAGATGTTCGCAGCTATGCAGGCCGGTTCACTCATGAAAATAATGAGGGGTGCGACGCGCGACACAGCTAGGGCGCGGCGCTTACGTCGAACGAAATCGGACACTTATATTTCGTATTGTTGATAAATGGTTTAATTGTTTTGGCAATTAACCACGGTAGGAGGCGCTTGGGGGCGTTGGGGAGGCCCGGGTAGTGAGGTTGTAATTTAGCTCTGGCTAGTGTATTTATATCCTAATCTGCTGGACACAATTAGTTAGAACAATTAAGTACAATCATTTCCGCCTCCAAGATGGCTCATTTTTATATTAGCACACACAACATCCACTACTTGTTGTATGCGGTTGCTAGCGGCTATACCCACCGATACTAAATGAATAGTTCCTTATTAATAATTCAACCACGTCATATATCGCAGTCCAAGTTTGTTACTTCTTTATGTAAGTGACTTCAAGGAAGGAGGTATACAATATTGATGGAATATTTTATGTCAGCAATTGGGATTGTCTTTCAGTTATATTATTTCCACGTCGTCACCTCCATAGTAGGTAAGTACATATGCTTATTTTGATGTAAGCATTAAAAGCAGATTTTGATTGCATAAATTTAGAACTAAAAATATGGATGATAATTATTCTATTGTAATCGAAATTTAAATCAATTGAGTCCCTCATATTATATTTGCATAAATACTTCTATAATAAATGCAAAAATATATTTGCATAAATATTTTCATTCAAATTACTTCAGCAATTTCAATGTGCATGATTAACTAACGTATCTAACAAACAAGTTCAAATAGCGGGAGAATGAAATTAATAATTAAAATTTGTGAAAAATGTGTAAAACCTTCACATGATTATTTAGCGGTTGCCAGTAGCACGTGGATTGCAATTTTACAATTTTTCGAAGTGGAATCCAAACACTGGTTTTTGTATGGGCACGTGGACACACGGTTGAACCGTCCACTGTCCACGATTTCATTTTAATAACGGTGTAGACAGATAGTATTGCAAATATTGAACGGATTTTAGTGCGGGACCGTGAAAAAGGCGCCAGCGGTTAGATATCGTAAACTAACAGTGATACCGGCCGCAATAATTGCTCCAGGCAATTAACCGGCCACGGTGCTAGCACACCGGGGCAATGGTTTAATTTGACAGGAATTTTTAACCGCTTTAGGTACATATTCCGCAAGCGGACGATTGACAATCCGAATCGCATCGTTTTGTAGTAGAATATATAAATGTTTGGTCATTTTTTCTACATTTGGAATCAACAGATCTGTCAATGAATGTTCGCTAATTGCTCTGATTTAGAAATTCAACGATCTACCCTAGTGGCAAGAACCGGCAGGATATCGGCATCAACACTACATATAAACTAGGGTTAGTATTGTATTGTGATCGTCTTAGACACAGGCGCAGGATTATAGTCATAAAACATAAAATCCTTGTACGTTAGAGATAATACGATGTCGCTCTGCAGCGTTCCTAAAGATGACTCGCGTAGAGGTGTAGAGAGCTTGTGTTGGTAAAACACGCGTCAAATTTGCTCTTCGCACTTCCGGAATGCTGTAAATACGAAGTCCTATCTTAAGCAGTCTTTTTACTTGCTTTACACGGTCCGTTTTGATATTCCTTTTTATGACAATTAGTAATAGGTATTTGCTACCATTAGCATTGTCCCTCCTCCTATATGTTTAATATTTCCTTATCTTGGTTTGCCGCTCTGTAAAGTCTTTATCGGTAATCATGATTGGTATTACGGAACAAAATCACGATGACAAAAAATAAACTTGTCACTTTGGTATAATTCCCATTAATCTTTCATTAACACAGTGGTCCCTCGAGTGGTGCTGAACGTTATTTAACTATCACAGTTTTGTTAACATTTCGTCGTTTTATATGATATAATAAATTTGTATTATCACCGTTGTACAGACAAAATTGTTTTCACCCTCGCTCGGCTTAATTCATTAACCATCTGGATGTACTATGAGCGATAAAATACCGATTCAGTCTGTACGATATTACTGCATGAGCCTGCTCACACTTCATGTTGTTTTGTAAGTAGGTAGTGTTGCATCCAATTCACTACTATACCAATAATTTTAACACTGCTACACACTTGACTTCATTGAAAAGCTAACAAGCCAAATGTCTCTAAGAAAAGTAATAATTTAGGTTGTTTAACCTCCTATTGTTATGATATTAAAATGAAAAGATCACAGTCAAGGCAACGTCATCGTATCAAGGTTATAATATAAGTCAATTGTTTT
Source organism: Pelosia muscerda (assembly GCA_963691645.1). Classification (NCBI taxonomy): domain Eukaryota; kingdom Metazoa; phylum Arthropoda; class Insecta; order Lepidoptera; family Erebidae; genus Pelosia; species Pelosia muscerda. Next base: position 16,008,074 of record OY829098.1, on the reverse strand, counting down.
TTTGCAATCGAATGTCAAAGAATCTTCGTTCGACTAAACGGTGTCAATAAACAATGGTTAGTATCCTCAATGCAACTTGAAAAGTCTACCACGAATCAATTCATTCTTATTGTATTAGATTTATCGAGATGTACTTACTGGATCACGATCACAATCTACTTGTCCGTACTGCGGTTGAAGAAAATATTAGATTTTCTTTGCTTCACAGCCTAATTTTATTATCGTGAAGCGGTTCTAGGTTCACAGAGTAACCGTATTTTACATCAGTTAAGTAATATGGATTTCTACATTCGAAATGCCTTACACTTAATGATGTAGCATTTGTTCAGGTCTTAAGCACATTGCAAGTTTGTTGATCAACTCAATGTAAGTATAATGATTAAGCACTTTAGTTTACGTGCCTTGTGTCGGTTTGTGAATGACTTTGCTTAACCAATTTCACACATTTGTACACTTTCATGTGTATTCCTTTCCACTAGAGCGTTATATACCATTATTTTAAAGGCTCTGTCTAGTCATACAGAGAAACATAAAACCAAAGGACCTTTTGGAAAATCCAGAAAGGGGAAACCATTTGGGTGGAAAATTCATATTCAGTCAAAATAGATTGCACAGAATTAACAGTTGGAGAAATATAGTCTCAAAACAGATAGCCAATTGATAAACAAACGACTTAAACTTGAATCGTGCCCTATTCAAAGTATCACAATTCATCGGTGCGGGCACTTAACGAGTCGCGTAATAAAATGAAATCTATACGGTGTTGTTAAATGTTTAACGTGCGACCGGCGCGTTGATTGCTACCATATATCAACGAGCGAAAACCATCTGACGTGTCAACGTACACTGCACTTACCAAAGCCACTTTTTATCATATATTTCATTAAATATATTAAAACGTGACACTCACACAGCAGGGTCAAAAATAGTTGCTTAATTTCATAAACTAATATGGGAAACACACTAATATTTAGCTCGTTTACAACAATATTCATACATGCTTGGTCAGTCATTATCTTGAAACGTCAATAACGGTCCCAAGAAACGTGAATAACGACACTTTGTGCCACGTGAACGACACCCATACTAATGTGACTTGTCTAAACCAAACACTTTTGGCGGATGACCATCTGAATAGAATTAATAAGGGGACTCCAGAAAGTTATGTCGTAATAATCAATAATAATATTTTAGTCAGTTCATTATTTCTATGTAAATCAACAAAATGGTGTTCGTAAATACGTATTATACTTACTATAATATTTTTGGTAATAACAATCAAACAATCAATCAACCTGTCGCAGTGCACAGCTGGACATAGACCTCTACCTATGTTGAGAGCGCTTTGGTCAACTGTTTGCTAGCTAGACAAAGCTGGACATAGGCATAGGACATAGGTTCTACCTATGTTGAGGGGGTTATGGTCAACTGTTATCAACACGTTGCTGGCCGGATGGCTTGGTTCAGGGTTTTATTTCGAGTATTCCTTCTCTCGCATTGATATATTGTCTGAGTTTTTCGAAAATCACCTCTTATGACACCCGTTGGAAGAGCTGGGGTAGTGAGTATTCTTTCACTGTCACCACACGGACTTTTATGGTACTATATATACAATTGGAATAGGTACTATTGTTACTACCAGCAGGAACAAAGCGACTAAAGTACAAAATAAACAACATTTGGGTATTTATCTTCACTTTTATTCAACAGACTGACGGTGTCTTGTGTGTAGCACTTTAGCATGCTTAAATAAAAACGAAGGCTTTCGGAGCCCTAGATTACTATAAATGTGAAGAAAATATGCAGCCTCACGTCTATAACGCAACTTCATGGATAGCGTAGGGTACTATGTTTTTTCGTTTTATTCATTCTAGATAAAATGTTGCTAAACGCTTGTAGGGCACTTTGACAATAGTTTACCTCTGAATGCCAAAATGTGACTATTAAATTTTGATTATAGGTAAAAAAAAATTAATGGTTATTATGAGGATGACTGATAAACCCATTATTGTCCACAGTTCAAGTCTCCCAGCATTGAGAGAGGCCAATAACCAGCAGTGGACTGCAATAGGTTGATCAATTTTCTGTTAAATATATCGGGATATTTACCATGTTTGTTGATTTTATTGGGTAACCGATATTTCGGCTCACCGTGATCATGGCGCTGTATGTTGCAAGCGCCATGATCACGGTGTACTGACGACCACCGAGCTAGTTCTTATTGTGGTCAACCGTATCGGTCTACCTACCCTCTTTGTCACTCGTTTACTACGCGCGCCGCCACTACCACTGTCCGCGTTCTCACACTGTACTCGATCGCGACACACAGCGCTCACTGTATCGGCTCGCGCGGTTTTTGGAGATGCGTGCGAGCCGATACAGTGAGTGCATATCGGTTGCTCAATAAAATCAACAAACATGATAAAGAGCCCGATATATTTAACAATGAATAGGTCAATCTAAAATCATACAGGTTGTCAATCAACCTTGTATTTTGTCTTCTATTAATCGGAGATATACCTATGAAGATAGAGTTCTCTCGATATTCTCCGATATGTTTTCAACGGTAGCCTATATTACTTGATTAGTTAAGATTTGCCAGTTTCAATGAGTACAAGACTAACTTTTTTTAAGAAAGGAATCAGGTAGAAAATATCATTTGCTAGTCTTTATTCACCCTAGCAATTATTTACCAAGAGGTGGTTTATCCATTTGTTTACCACTTCATACATCTATTTTACAGAAGCGATTTATCTCTGTCTAGAAACTCATGATCCCAACGAGGTCATTTGTATGCCAGTCATCATATCATTCTAATATCGGTACGGGATGCAGTGCAATATAACTGCGGTTTTCTTTTAAATCTCGTTCTGTCAACAGTTTGTCAGTTTGTTACAAATCAAATTTAAATAATGTGAACGCAATGTGGTGGACGCTGCAGGCGAGACTCGTACGTGATCAAACATTGACCGCAGATCAACACGTTACAATTCCAACGTGAAAAACATTTTGCAAACAAAATAATTACTGTAGTAACGAAAGCTGGCCCCAAAACCAACGTGTATAGTTCACAAATTAGTTTGGCAACGTGAAAAATTGAATTGAACCAGCAATTCGATTGCCATGTCCCGGCTGATGTATTAACATTTATTGGTTTACAAATTAAAGATAACTCGGTACGCACCCGCACCAATATTGTGCTCGGGAAATTTTGGCATTTAAACGCCCGCTAATCGGACGGCTATGAAACTTTTAATATCCGAAATGTTTTTTATTTTCACGTATTTTTTTTTGTTTTGTTCAGTTTTTAATGGGTTTTTGTACAGATTAAAAGGAGAATATGTTTTGATGGATAGGTTATATAAAAAGCTATTTAATACAGAGTATGCGGTATTTTGATAAATGATTTGCTGCAAATAGCATTATGTTAAAGCCTTCAAATCCTTTTCTATGCTATGTTGTTGCCCGCGACTACGTGGCCCGTATTAGTACGTACATAATAGTATTCACAATATTTTTTTATACCACTTAGGCGGCAAACAACCACACGGCTACATGGACGTTTAACCTTCTATGCTCTTCTTGAAGAATCATATATTGTAGTTGCTTGGGTAAACCAAAGCACAGATGAGAGCTAACGGGATGAAGTGTCTTTCATATCGTACCGTTGCCGGACGAAATGTGTGAGCATGAACGATATATACCTAGTAGGATTATTTATATATAGTAGGATAGGTAGTATTATTTTATTTGTAAAAACATATTGATGAGTAGATACAAGCGATAAGTTAGGTATTGCGAATATGTATCTATCGGTAACGCAATATTGCAAGACTTGAGACACCATTGTAGTACAATAAGCCACGTAACGTATTATTGGAGGACCTACTCATGCGAGTTCGCAATCCAAAGCATGTATTCGTAGAATCTGTAGAACCATAATTTCATTAGATAGCTATGTATGCAGAGGAAGTTAATAAACATATTCTGGATGAGACATACACATCAGTGGTTAACACTGGCTCGTTATATTGGCTGTTATAACGGAAAGTAACTGTGGGTATAAGGGGTATTTTGAACTTTCTATCGTTTTTTCGTGATCACTTTGAAATCACTGAACCATTCTGAATCATAATTCTCAATGCCTTGGAGAAATCTTTCACATAACTACTATGAAGATGAAACGTTACATTATGTCTACGTAGACAGACCTGTTATTTTACACGATTGAAAAACGTGGCCAGCACTGCAGCTGTCTTAGTATTGCCGTGCAATGGTGACTTTGTGTAGTCACTTATGCCTTTAAAAATCATGTCAAATTAGTTGAACCAAAGTTATCAGGATAAAAATTTCCTAATGCAATTTATGGGAACTCACTTCAAATCAACCCTTGGAACTAGAGGAAAAAGTAAATTACGTAATAGAGCCGAAACTTAATTCTGTGTCATCTAATTTTAAACAGAATTATTACTTTTTATTCTTTGAGATTTATAAATGTGAACTTTCAATCGAGTGTGAGACCATGATCTAAATGTCCCTACCATAAATGCTTAAACACGCACGTAGTTGAGTAATCCAGTACTATTTCGAAATCCATCACGTCCAAACCAATTACGTTGTCATGTAAACATCGATCTCAATAGGAAGTTATGGCACGAGACGTCTTTACTGTTAACAAATCTTTATGAGTGACATCTCAATTTGGTTAGAACTGCCCATTAGAACTGTTTGTCTTCCATATAAAAATACACACATACATATGCGTACGCCCGTAATCCCCGAAGGGGTAGGCAGAGGCGTATAACACCTACATTTCGCCAACTATGATTTTCAAAAAGAAAATAAGTATGCCAAACAGACGCTTAAAAAAGAAAATAGGTATGCCAAAAATAAATTACTAACCTAAAATGTTGCAGCTAAATAAATTTGAAAAAAAAATGACCCAATTCCTAGCTATGCGGTGTAAATCGCATGGGAATTAATTACGTGCTTAGCCGCACAAGCTCTATCATTATCAGACGGGAGAAAAATAATCTTAAAAAACACGCAGAGTGGTTTTTGAGTAAGTACTGGTTAAAATTATGATCTTGTGAAGTACGTTTTCTCACAAGATCAATTTATTAAGGCATTTGATGTCAAATGTGTGTATAGAGGCCTTACTAACACTAATTCTACCTCACTTGAATGCTGGTACACGTAATGAAAACGCTCTGGCGTGGATTTTCCTCACAGAGATAATACTCTGCTAATAAACCAATTTAAGAGGAAGAAGGACATGAAACGGTCTCCAGGCTCAAAAATAAAATCTTTGGATGCAACCGGGACTAGGTAGGTACTTAAAGATTATGTAGGTAAGTTTATAAAATAACCTATTAACAATTACTAAAAACGAATAAGTACCTACCTACCTACCTATTGATCATATTGCCATCCCGTCAAACGGCAGAAGCGTTATTACAAAAGTCATAAAACATGTTCTTGGACGACCAATACCCTCCAATGACGACTGTCAACTCGAAAAAACGCAATATAGACTGCAATATAGTAACGACTGTGCGATGTGTTCACCACGAAAAAAATCTCGCACCCACCCAAAGTGTAAAAGGCACTTGCAATAACGAATTTGAAATCCAATAAACCCGATTCTGTTGCGGGATTCTTTTGTTGGTTAAAAAAAATCGCGACCGACCGACGCGACGGCCAGTTATCGTGATTTGGGAAACTTCATTATAGATATACGGCTATACGGATAGTCTTAATAAAAGTGAAGTGGAGTGGAGGTCTCAAATGGAAACTAGTTTTGTCTTTCTTACTCATATGCCCTCGGTCTAGAACACGAGGTATTTCATCCACTCTTTCTAGAACGTTCGGTCAACGTTTCAGTGATTTTTCAATTATAAAGTTCATTTTTGTTTTGGTCGGAAACACACCATTCACTTATTCGTCCATCGATGACGCAGTTTCTGATTGTACCAGGCATTTTGTTATTATTGTTTTAGATGTTGTGAGGATATGCGAAACATGGGTTGGTCCACCCAATACCATATCCTTTAAAGCGCTGGTCTGGGTGTTTATATAATATGTATGTATGTATAAAAAACGTATTTAAGTATGTTTATTTGCATTCTAATACCCATAATACATGTTAGTTAAACTATGCTTACCTTGGGTCTAGATGGCGTTGTGTAGATTGTTCTAGAATACTATAATTTAGGGCTATCCCACTGATTAAAAGTGCTTCAGATATCGAATGTACCCATTACTCACGCATCAATAACTGTTAAGGTTATCACTGTTATCAGTCAAAAACGTCTACTGAATAATTTAAATAGTGCGACTAAGTGGAAGCGGTGCAGAGGGATTTTCAGTGTTACAGTAACCAGACCAGTTAGAAATAAAATATTTAAGATCGATTACTGCTTCGAGGTGGACACGACGCGTGGTTAAGGCTAATCGACATGCGAATAGTGAAACAATGGATTTTAGTGGATACAGGGTAAAAATACAGAGGCACACATTCTATTTTAGTAGCCGTTATATTGAGTTTCATTCTCAACAACAGTATCTGTGGCGTGTCGTGGTGAACGCGACCGCTTCACACGGTTTCGATCTAAGCTCAGTGCAAATATGTGTACCTAAGCACGAATATGGGCAGTATGTACCTCCGAGATCACGATGTGCCGTCGGCCCAGGTTGCCAAACATCTATGGTGGTCGTTACTGATAGTCGAAGCCCCAAAAAGTCCAACATATAACTACAATGGCAATGCTTTAAAATCAGTAATGGGTTGTGGAGGTCATATGGCAGTCGCATCACAGAAAACATCAAATTTTAGCCAAACCTGTAGTTAGACAGGTAAAAGAGGATCTTGTTTACGCTAGGATGACAAAGCATTATTTAGTTTCACCAATATCTGAGAGGTCTTAGTACGCACGCGTCGATAAATGCTGATTAAAGAATGAGCCTCTAGCACATGCTTTTCCCTCGATTGGGAAATCAGTAGACGTAACCATAAAAACTATCTTCCTTCATAGACCAGTAAAGTTAAGCCAATCCAACTGCAAAGGAGGAGTACCAGAGCAGTCCACGGAGTCCAAAGTGTATGCCTTAAATGTATCCCGAAGTAGCGTCGGATAAAGATGTTGGTGTAGTATAAGTAGGTATAGTAGTTAATACATAAAGAGTAGGATCGACGGTATCTTCCGTCCTAATTGAGTAGTCCGACTGGGGAAGTACCTCCAGCCTACAGAGTACTACGGGAAATGATAACGTAGTGTTGTGATTCCGGCCGAGAATAGGAATAGCCAGAGCTCACTGGGGAGGTTTTGTGTTTTCAGTGGGCAGATCGAGGTCTTAGGTTGACTTGACACTGCTCAGTGGTGGCATGCAGTCCTATTATGACTTCTGCTATGACAGCACAGTAACTCTCTTAACCATCTTCCTCCCCCTCTCTACGGGGTCAGCAGCATGCGTGTGACACCCCTGGTGTTGCAAACGCCTATAGTTCACGGTAACTACTTTCCATAAGGTGACATAAATAATATAAAAAGTTGAAATAGCTATATACCAGTTTATATGTCGTTGCTTACTTGGAAGATCGATAGCTCAAGTAAGTTTCAAGGCAATATTTTAACTATTAATCAATGCTTTTTGCTAGACCACAGAATAATCAATGCTATTCAGCATGCTAATTGGTGGTGGAAAGCTAAAAGTGTTACGGACGAATTCTGCGGCGCCAGTATTACCGACCTAATTAGGGGAAGGTTGCGATCATTGGATCGACGCTTGCTTTATAAGTATTTCAAAAGTTATACACGTTATAAAGTGCCCAGTAGGTTCCAAGCCAGGCGAGTGTCCTTCAAAGCTCAGTATCGCCGAATCACGAATCACGGCTTTATCTGAGTTCTAGTAGGATTATTGTGTTTTTTTCAATTTCGTCCCCATTTTAAATAGGAAAAATTATTTTAGCTGACTATCTACATGCTATCATTGGACCACCATAGTGAAGCTATGATTGGACTGGTCCAATCAAAGTCACTTTTATAATATTAAAATATACGTTAATGTTTTTATTAAATGGCGTCAGAATACCTTAAAAAGCATGCCTGAAACCAATTAAGTAAGAGACTTGAAACTGAATTGATTAGAAAAACATCTATAGAATTAAATGAAGCCTTTGGTATATGGTGTTCCAAGAAATGCAGATTGGATGGAAAATACCAAAAGCTATGGACTCTTCCATAGCTTTTTGGCATAACCTAAAAATGGCAAACCTAACTGACTAACATAAAATAGATATTGAGAAATAGTTTTGCAAGCTTTGCCTTCAATGTGAAGTACACTGTGCACTGTGCCTTTGTTTGCAAAAATGCCAGGCAATTGTAGGTCCTCTATGTAAGTAAGTAGTTTTATTAATAGATCTGACATGATGATTATACGTTTAAGTTATTCAGTGATATTAATGTATATTTTTCAATTGTTTGAGTTAAAAATATTTCATCATATTATCAAAATACTTCTGATGTACTTTATTTTTTATTTCATTGTGATTTTCCTTATTGAAAAAGGTTCATTAATATTAGGAGTTTCAACTAAGTTGCCATGATTGGACCTTTTGTATTAAACTATCTAAGTCCAAAGATGGCAACACAGTGGCCCAATCAATGTAACAGTGGTCCAAAGAAAGCAACGGATCCAAAAATGATTTTATCCCTATATTGCTAAAATAATTTAACTTTACATTATAATAAACGTGGCATCGTTTTTTATATCTAGAAAGAAATACATCAATCGTAACTTTTATTCTATCTCTTTTATTTAATTCGACATGAGACCTTAAAGTTATGTGGTCCAATCATCGCAACCTTCTCCTATATTGAATTTAAATTAAATTTTACTAATATGTTAAAGACTAGTATAACGATTTATAGACTCGATCTAACATCTGAATAACCTACATTTATTTTTATGGATTCGGCGTCAATTTGTCAAATAATAAAGAACATTTTTTTAGTACAAAAAAAACAAAAAGTGTAAATACCAATGAATTACCTACGTTGAACATAAAAGTCAAAATTTACAATGAAAGTGCGACGATAGAAAACAAAGAAAAATAGGTAAGTATTTTTATTTCTGTTCATACCTTTGATGTTCACACAAACAACAGAAATCACTTAATAAAAAAATATAGGTACGTGCCATTGTAGGAAAAAAACCACTAACCAACAACATTTGGTTTTAAATTTACTCAATACAAGGTTAGTTTGTATACAATCAGATCGGATCTCTCCGTGAAACGAATAGAAAACGACCAAGATCAATTAAAACGGTCTACGGTGAAGGTGTACTGTCGCCTACGAAATTGACTATTTTAATGGTTTGAATAAAATTATCATGCAAAGATTGTTAAAAAGGTAGGACTATGCTATTGTTTCAACTATAGAAAATCAAAGTGTGCAAAATAAAAACATAGTAAGTTTTGTAAAATTTACAAAATTGTCGGGTGTAATGTCAATCAAGGTAATTAAAATGACAGATTAATAAGCCACTAGTAAATCCATGTCAGAACTTATCATTATTAGCTATTATATATACAAAACTTTTCAAGCCGTAAAAATATACATAGTTTTAAATGTAGTTTAAACTGCTTTGTCATCATTTGCGATATGCGCGTAAACTTTCCCATTAGCTGAACATGTAAAGTTTGTTACTCGTAACACTTGCTCCCCGGACTGTACACGACGCGTGGAATGAATAGCTAAACTTCGTTACCGTCCAGTTTTGTCGCTTGCAATTGGAAGAAACTTGTTACATCGTCTCTATCATTCCAATTCAAAAACGGATTCTACGCTTTGATTGGTCGCCGGAGTTACGAGGAACGAATCACGAAGAACGTGATTCTTCCCAATTACCTGGAATCTACATATTACTCACTGGCATTTGGCATATATAGAATACTATATGCATCACAGGTATATTTAACTAAAAATGCGTTGTCAACCGAAATTCTAGCTAATTATTTTGATTTGACGCACCAATAATAACAATAGGCTAAAATATAATTTCTATATGAATAAATGAATGAGGATTACAAAAAAGCAATACACACGCCCCCGTCAGAGCTTCACGCAACTAGGTAAGTCGACAACATTACCTCCGTTCGAAACATTAAAAATACATTCAGCATACAGCACACACAAAGTTAAATAGTGTAACGGGCACAGCAGGTTGTCCCAGTCATTAACATTTATCCGTACACTACACAAAACTACACAAACTTTGTTGGATAACAAGGCGTAACTGAGTAACTTTATTTAATAAAATATCGCGTGGTACTTAGTGTGCCGCCCGCCCAAGGCGTTCAAGTTACACAAAACTATTGCATATTTTAGTGGTAAGCGGTGTGTCTAATGATTTATTCAGGCCCACATTCCCAAGTCACGGTAGGCTTTACCTATTGACTGTACATATTGCATGACACAAGACTATGTAGATAATATAACAATCAGTTGTCAAATGATGACGAACTAATAGTGTTCTAAGTATTAAATTATCCATCTATGTCTTTTAGCATCAAATCGAACCTAGGAAATACTTTTTCGCCACTAATAATAACCTTAAGTTGTGTTTTCGGTGGTGATTAGGGTAGCCAGAGCTCACTGGAGAGGTTTTGTGTGGTCAGTGGGAAGACCGAGGAACCCTTCTTTATCTTCTACACTGACAGCACAGAGACTCTCTTAACCTTCTCTCCTCTTCTCTATATGGCTGGCAGCACGAATGTGGCGCCCCTGCTGTTGCAAACGTCCTTAGGCCACGGTAACCACTTTCCATCAGGTGAGCCGCGTGCTTGTCTTTTTTTTATTTATCGTGCGTGCTTGTCTGCCACCTAAGTGGTATAAAAAAGCTAGGACTTTTTCTAGCAAATTGTTGATCGACTACTAAAATACGTACAAGGCATTTTTCACATTCTTTTAATGTTAAATTTAGAAGTTACGATAAGTAAGTTCAATTGATTGAACATACCTACTAAAAATCAGTTTTACTCGATTGCGAACACTTACACGTAGGTTTGCCAAAACTGTTGACTATGAAAGCCGTAATCTTCATTCTTCTAATATTTATGGTATTGATATAATAACAATACATAAATGTATAGATAAAAATGAATGTTTTGTGTGTTTAGATCTTTGCGAAATTCTCTAGGGAATAACAATGAAAATGGTAAAAATTCTATGAAATTTATTGTTTTAGTTATCGACTACTTTTCAAATTATTATTTGAAGACATTAATTAAAAAAAAGTAATACGATATGAAATGCAACTTCGATAGTAATCGACGCTCGACCAAGACAGGTGTTTAAATTATTGTACTTTCATTGGTTGGTACTCGTATAATATTGAGCAGCTGGCGGACGTATTGTAAAATGCACTAAAAATATAACTTACTTTTGGGCTACATTTCAAAACTAAACTGTTCGACATTTACTGTATGGCTATGTGATGAAGGTAATTTATTTATTGTATTATATTTCTTTATTAAGATAGGTACAGTTATCGTCATTATTTTTCTAAGTAGGTACACATAGGAGCAGGCAAGGATTGTAGTTTTGTAAAAACTGAAAAAAACTGTAAAAACTGACTGTACACTTAGTTTTGTTAACATTGCAGGTACCGACGAGAGTATATTTAGCTATCTAGTGTTAATTTTTAATTATTATTTTACTGTATTAATTATAAAGTACACTGTTACAGTTCTATCTTTAGCAACATTGTAATTACACAAGAACTTAGTAGCAGAGAGATCGAAAACGATAGGCCTACCCATCCAACGTTGACGTTCACGCCAACACCATATCATGGCGACACATCGTGCAGAACGAGTCAATGATTTGATGAGCCGCGGCAACGAGCGGGTATTGTACGATGACCATCGAAATGAGACCGATAAGGGTGGGCCACTGTTTAGGGGGACTATCCCGGGGGCTGGGTGGGTATCCCGCCAACTGTATTATCTTGAGAGGGAAGCGGGGTACGTTAGTCGCTTACTTCGTACATTTTGCATGAACGCCGCGCGTCGTGTGCGCTGCGCGAGTGAGATGCCGACGCGTGGGAGAGGGACAGCGTATAGATCTACATTTAAAGCGCATTGTAAGCAAAGGCATTATTAATGTATAGTTTTAGTTGTCGGAGAGCAACGGTGCGCCCGGCCGCCAAGAGCCCCCGGTTGTTCATGTAACATGTATAGTGCGTTCATATTTGATTCCTTTTAATTCCAGACGTCTTTCGTCTGGTAGAACGACCTGTCTGACGCGTGCCCATTTTCATCGGTTTTCTTTTTAATCATCTTATGGAAACGAGGTTAATATGATGGAGTTTACGTATGCATCAATGATATTAATATTTTAACAAATTAATAAATAAAATTATCAATTACAACAAAAATTAGCTTGTGCCATGCAAGTTTTTTCACCCTTCTTTTTTTTCTGTTTGCGATATCATCATCATTTCAAATCAGCACAACCTTAACATAAAATAATTCGTTTCCGTGCAACAATTTTTTTAAAGAAAAGCTTGAAATGAAGCACCAGACGTTTGCTTACCAAGAGCAAGAAAAATTAACTAACAACTAATCTATGTTTAGTTCAGAAATTTTCATGACCACCTACTCCTTCAACTTCCGACCAAAGACAAAACAAATGGGCCCAAACTCGATAGGTTTATTTTTTTTTTATTTAGGAATTCCTATGGCCACCTTTTGACTTTATCCTTAGATCCTGAATAGCACATAATACCAGAGACGATTGAGACAAAACTAATGAGAACTAAACTCGACAGGTTTGTTTTGTTAATTTAGGAGTTCCTATGGCCAACTTTTACGTTATCCCTAGAGCCTGACTACCTCTGCGATCATGATGTTTGTAATAGCACCGAAATCTAGATATGATTGCTAAATTTCTTTAAAAACTGTTGAGGATATCTGCTTTAAAATCGAGTGGGAAGATTTGCACCGAACAAATTAGCCGGTCAAGTGCTAGCCGAACTCGCACACGGATGGTTATGTACAAATTTAGAGTGATTACATTTTATTATGTATCAGCACATTTTGCGTTTGGTGCAATTAATGTTTAGCGGGTTAATCGTCTTCGTAATTTGTTCGAATAATAATGACAACCTTCATCATGAAGTTTCATATTCTATCTAAGGATTTATTTCAAGCAAATTAAAACAGTAGTTCATAATCTCATTGTTTGACAATATACTACATGCTGAAAATAATGTTCGAAGAAGGAAGATGGAGTCGCAGTTAGGTATCGTATTGTGTAACTATGCTACGCTATGAACATTTGTATTTTTTGATTGCATGGACGTAGAAGTATGATTTATCTACGGCTTCAAAGCGTTGCAAACAGACGGATAGATGGACAGCGAAGTGAGGATTATCCTCTTAAGGTGCGGAACTCTAAAATGAAATATTTTATCGTTATTTCCGGATACTATTGCGTTGAAAATCTTCACTTTTTATTCACATTTCATGTAGCCTAACACTTGGGGCACGAATATCTTTCATTTGGAAAATCATTCATCAAAATCCGTCCAGCTGTTAGTCGTGTAGAGTGGAACAAAGAAACAAACATATATACCCACATACATAAAAACATATGCGCATAAGAAATTTCCCAGCCTGGCACAGTCTGGTAAAAAGTAGGATCGTCTTCGGACGTAGGGACGTGTGATTGTAGAACAGGAGAATCCAAGTCTGTACTTTTTCATCTTGAGACGGTGTGCTGATAGCGAGCGCATGCGCGAAGTTGTTTAATGAAATATTCACGACGCGACCGATGGCACTGGCGTTCTCCTTCAATTCGACAATTTACCTCAAAGACGGAAATCTTGAATTGTAGACATGATTTTTATAGCCGTTGTTTACTTATCTTTATTTCTACTACTAATAAATGCCACGATACCGTGTGGCGCTTTGTAATTTATGCGTAAAAATGTACGTACTTCTTATAATATTATTTGTTACTTTATTTAGTTGCTTTTTTATGTAAATATTCACCTATTGAAATACACTTAATTGCTGAATCACAGAGCATACATTGATCATCATCTTACCGTGATTCCCAGTTGCATCTCAGGCTTTCAGCCCGTTTTTACGCCTGTTTTTCGTTCAGATTTTGCTTACTCGGCTTTTATAAACTTACGTTCCTAAGAGGAAACCCCTCGCCTATAACTCAAATTTTATTAAGCAGGTGTACGACCGAGCATGAGGTGGACTTGAGCTCAGAAGACCTTGAGGAGCCCCCACACAAAGCAATAACAATATCTACTTATAGTTGGCCGGTCAAACTAATACAGTCAAAATAGTCGGCGAAAATGAACAAGGAATGAATAAAAATGTCTTCTACCTTCGAGTTTAGGTTTGATTTAAATTACGAGGTTAATTAAACCATTCTAAAAGAATGAAAAGTCACTGTCACTGTTAACCACATTTATCGTTTCTGACAAACCGTTAATCAAATTCGTGCTCATATAACATACAGTAGATATGTTAATAAAACAACAGTATTCAATGTTTGGACGTCTAGGAGACTTAACGTATGTAAATTAGACATGAATGATATGTGAACTTCACATTACATATTAAAATGTATGATACCTGAGCGACGATCTGTCAATCAAAGGCTGTTTATGCACACCACCTGTGTGAAATTTAAAATAGATCAAATTGTGAATTTCATGAGTGCCATAACTTTGGAGGTCAACATACGGATTTTGAAATAGACAATTTTAATGATTCATTTTAACAGAGCTCTCACAAATATTTTTAACTTTACTTAATTATGTACAACTATACATGAAATTTTGAGTGAATGAAAAGTATGAATGTAGTCACTGCATTCTTATATCTCAAAAAATTCCTACATAGTATCTTTGGTTAGGAAATCTACCTACAGTATAAGTTAAATGTAAAAAGTTTTACAAAGTATTTCTATTTTTATTATGAAATAAATAATCACGTAAATTATTATTTAATGTATTGTTTGTTTTATTTTTGTTTGTAAATAAAAATAATATCGTTCAGTAGTGGTAGCCTTTCATGGTCTAATTACCTACGTTTTATTGTTGAACCCGAAATTCAAACTATTCAATTTAGTCATCTAGATCAACGGATTATAGCAAATAGAAATATTAGAAAAGAAAGGTCAATCACTTTGATGAACGTTGTCGATGAAGATTTGTCATAATGGCTTTCGCAGTTTCATTCATCGAAACTAGCTCTGTACTATTTACTGTACAAGTTCTCTCTTCTATGATAACCAATTTTAATCCGCCGTCTTTTCACGTTACGACTGTGTTTGAAACTCGATGTCACTCAGAATAATACCCTTGCTTTTGTTGACAATATTGATAAAACTGAAAAGCAATTAAATAAATATTTTAGGACATCATTCTACACAATACTATGTAGAAGTAAGCATAGCCTATTCTTTGACTTTACGACGAACTCCGTGGCGTAGCGGTATTGAGCGCGACTGCTACGCAGGAGGCGCGGGTTCGTTTTCCGCTCAGTGCAAATATTTGTGTGCATGAATATGAATATTTGCATAGGTCTGGGTGTTTCTCTGTATAATATGTATATATTTATAAAAAAGTATCTAAGTAATATGTTTATCCGCGTTCTAGAACCCATAACACAGCTAGTTAAACTATGCTTACCATGGGTCTAGGTGGCGTTGTGTAGATTGTCCTAGAATATTTATTTATTTATTTATTCAATGTTTAGTGATAGTAGTAGTATACGTACTGTACCTTTCCGTTGTAGGTACTGTAACTTCTGACTGATTCAGTACATACAGAACTTAAATAATAATCTAACCATGATCATTACGAATGTTAATTTTTAATATTCTGAGTTTAAGTTTCAATCATTTATTTAATTAGCCTACTGCAGTTCACTGCTGGATATGTCCTCCTCACTTGTATCTGATGAATGGAACTAGTACCCAGTTAAATTCACCAAATTTTAAGTTTCATCAAATTCAAACGACTGAATTAAGTAAAAATGTTTAATCACAGGGTTATTCTCCTGACAAAGAAATGAATGACAATATGTATAATGTATGTATAAGTAGTAGACTTATATCGATCATCCGACAAAATATGAGGGGTTAAAAAGGAAAAGACTGCGCTCACAAAGGGCCACGCTCTACAATTTTCTGGGGAAAATTCTCGTGCCGTGAGCGCGAACTAACCCAGAGTGCAATTCAAATGACTCGACCCGCACCTACGTACATAAGTTATTAAAAAAAGTATGCCTCAGCTTGCGGGTTTTAATAAAAATAGTCGTCTCGCGTCACTCTTTGTCAGCACATCACAGAACACGCGCTATACATCTATTAGTGCTGAGTCAGCCTAAGACAAACAGAGATGAATTGGGTGAGTGGTTATTTAGTAACATTTTAGAATTGCCATATTTTAAAATATAGTGCTATATTTTATCATCTAAATCTAAGAATGAACTGTTTTAGAAAGGTCCTTATGGATCAAAAACATGTTAAAAAAAATTATTAGCTACATGGTAGCAAGGAACATATTGCTGAAACGTTTCCTCCTTATGAGTGAAACATTCACCTGGTATCGATGGTGATCGACGTCCAGTCTTTCGATGATGGAAGGATGGGTGGATAATTTAGTTTATGATTTAAAATAAGTAGGTAAGTATATAACATTACACACTGCTAAAAAGGTCAAAAGAACTATACTAGACTTTCTTCACGCCTTGCATCTGTATCGATCCTTTGAACGAGACTGTATACGCTTTAATTGCTGTTCCAATGCATATTACATATCCATTAGTGTCAAAGCACAATTTAGAGTCACATTAATAGTTTGTACTCAATTATGTGGTTATAATTTTAATACGACATTACTACAAAGGAACTGATATAATTTTAACGGTAACTAGTATTATAGAGAGTGCCTGCTCTCCCAAAAGTGTTCCTGTAAAAACCTTTTGAGTAAAGGAATTAATAGATCTTGGGCTACAAAAATACCGCATACGAAATTTGCCCTCTTTTCTGAGACTTTGCTTTCAGCTTACCATTAGAAGGGAGTCAAATTGACGTGTCATAGATACAAAAAAAATGTAAAAAAAAGAAACAATTTTTCATTATATAATTTTAACTGATTCACGATGACATAATAAAAAGTTAATTTCTTATTTTCATTTCCGTTAGTTCTATGATATGAAAAGTAATATCATTCATAGACTGTATGTGTTGTAATTAATTACATTCAATTAATCATCACATCGCAGTCCACTGCTGAAGATAGACTTCTCCCAATGTTGGATTGCTTCGGTGTATTGCACTTGCACGATAGCCTAACGGGTCAGGAAAGGGTATGTTTTCGAGTTTGATTTATTTGATTAATTACTATCATTTTTTGATTAATTACTATCGATTTTTGATTAATTACTATCGATTTTTGATTAATTATTATCAATTTTTGATTACTGGTTCAGGCATTGTTTACAATATTAACAAAGAGGAAATATTTTGAATAGAATTTTGTAAAGACGGAAATAAAAAATCTTAGTTGCGTCGAAGTTTCGTAGAATATATTTCAGTGACATTTAATTAGTTGGTGTTGATTTTAGCTGCGCAATGTTAAAAATTCGATAATTTTACATAGTTTGAGCTCATTTTTGTAAATATTTTAGGTTTCTGAATATTTCATTTTTAAAGAGATTTGTTCGTAAAATACCTACTGAGTGATAAATATTCCTTCCTATAAATGTTAAGTGCTAAGCTAAGTGTAAGTATGTTGGTTAGAGACAAGAAATAATACAAAGATATATTCTTAATTTGAACATAAATCTCATTATGCTCTACTCGCTTGATGTCTTTCTTTAGTTTTTAAACGGTTTTATTTAGCTCACCCCGTTTGTTTTTTTATTTATTATTGGGTCAAATTTAGTAATTCAAATTTCACCCTCTTCCTGTCAACCGATTAATCTGAAATTTTGTATACACTTTGGATTTTGATGACAATACAATTATGTTTATTCATTATCATTATAAATCCAAGATGGCGGCCGCTACAAAATGGCGGATAACGTAGGTTTTATCTACCCCATCAATATGGGTATCAAATGAAAGGGCTCAACAAGCAGAATACAATATACTATAAAAAATTGAAATCCAAGATGGCGGCCGCTACAAAATGGCGGATAACGTAGGTTTCATCAATCCCATCAATATGGGTATCAAATGAAAGGGCTCAACAAGCAGAATACAATATACTATAAAAAATTGAAATCCAAGATGGCGGCCGCTACAAAATGGCGGATAACGTAGGTTTTATCTATCCCATCAATATGGGTATCAAATGAAAGTGCTCAACCAGTAGAATACAATGTAAAAAAATAAAAATAAAAAAAAACTAAAAACTAGAAAATAAAAATACGTAAAAAAACTTTTTAAGTTAAACGGTTTTATGTTAAACATACATTGCAATGTTTAAGATAAATGTACTAAAAACCAAAAAATAATAAAATAGATACAGTCGTGGGAATTATAAACATATGCATAGACTAGACTAAAATAAAATCGTGGGGCACGTCAATTGTCTACAAATTATCGACTTAATGTGCGATAGAAGAATCGTTTAATTCGTCGTTAGGCAGTTGGCCCGCAGACGGTGAGGAAATTACTTACTATTTTCTGACGTGCCCCACGGTTTTATTTTAGTCTAGTCTATGCATATGTTTATAATTCCCACGACTGTATCTATTTTATTATTTTTTGGTTTTTAGTACATTTATCTTAAACATTGCAATGTATGTTTAACATAAAACCGTTTAACTTAAAAAGTTTTTTTACGTATTTTTATTTAGTTCAATAATATTCATGTAAATTATACCACTATATACTAGTGCACATATTTAGGTATTTATAAACCATAGCATCATCCAATATTATGCTCATATTATCCTAATTAATTAATTATGGTTTGGCATACATGCAGATATGTTATTAAGCGAACTCTAGTCGGTCCAAGTCCGTTACTGTGCTAAGATCGTGCAAGGCGGGGCGATTTCTCTCACTCGCACACTACGTATGAATGAATAGCACTGAGGTCCTTTTCATCAAAGCGCCTCTTTGTAACATTGCTGCTCGCTGAATTACGTACAACTATACGTGTAGATGCAAGCATAATATGCGTCTTCGGCAAACTTTACAGACTACTCAACATGTAGGTAGATCTTTTAAATGCAAATATTAGTTTTTCTGTCATTATTATTAACAACATAGGTTGTTATCGGAGAATTCCAATAACTGTAGTAATAATAGTTGTGAGTAAGTTGCATTCCATGTTTTGTAGTTGATGAGGCTACAGAAGACTCTTTCCCTTTCCTTCTAACCGAATTCCTGTCACTCTTCTTTCTTCAATTTTTATCTTAACTGTCTACTATCCTAACTTAACCTGATTATGACGCTTAACACCATTAGTTATTTTGATTTTTTAAGCAAAAACTTTTCTAGGCCTTGCCTTAATTATGCCACGGTTACATGATGAAAAGGGAAAAGCACAGCTTACAAAAACCACAGCATTATTTGAGATTGGAAAAACAATTGTATTCGCGACACTGTTACCGTTACTGACACCGCCGCTGTATATACAAAAGTACCAACATACACGGTACACTAAGTAATTAATCGAAGCAATCAACTACATACAAATTTAATAAATGAATCTTGATGTTAAAAATATATTTATTTCAGTCATAAATTCAAATCTAGCCGTAAAATCAAGACTAGAGCCCGCCACAGTGCTAATATCGTCAACACGTAGACACTCTACGACAAAAGGGTACTTCACACGGACACTGCTCTCACACCTTAATAATGATAGGCATCTTACATGACACGTGCTCAAATAATGCAAGCAGGACTATTCTAAGCGAACCCATCAATGATCATCGGTGAAATATGTAGCTACACTTCACAATTAAACATTCTTAGTAATATTCATTTGTAATAGTTTGTAATAATAGTATTTGTATTGGCGTACATACATACATTACACCCTATAATTTTTTATATAATTATGTAATATATATGCAATATATATATATATATATATAATATATAATATGTAATATATAATGCATATATTATATAATATATATATATATATATATATATATATATATATATATATATATATATATATATACTCGTAAATCAAAGCCAAAACAGCATCAGTTGCAATGCAAGTCGCGGGTGGTGAACCGCGGCCCTCGCTCGCCTATCACATTCAAACAATAAACAATTTGTACTCGTACAAGTACAATAGAAGCGATGTGAGCACTCAAGATTTGCATACAAAAAGATAACCTGCCGGATGCACCCGTAATGATAATGTTTTTTCATGGGGGGTCATACAATTTGCAGAATTTTTTCATCCGACATAATCTTAACGCGTGCTCTGTATAAAAGGAGACAGACATAAACATTACGACGGCAAGGCACTCTATCATAAAGTAATAAAGTTGAAAATTGCGCACCATAAACCTCCACACATCACTTAAGATATTAATGAGTGCATCCGTAATAGGCGAAACATACATATGAAATTCAAATTTGTAGCGGGCCGGGAGCGAGCTCTTCTACATATTTTAGTAGGCAGCAGAGTGTGAATTTGAATCTTTTGTTAGCGTTTAGTACGTCAGTTTATACAGGAAAACAATGTTTTATCACAAACGAATATATTTATGATACGACAAGGAGCTGGGTGCGCGTGGCCCACGCGACTCCTGGCATAGGCACTAACGCTCCGCTCGACTCCCAACTAAATTAAGGAATGAAGATTTATAGTTTCTATAGAAAAAGTAATTAGTGAGAACGAAAGAAACGGGGCGTCGGGAAAAGTCATCGGACATAATTCATAACAAACAGAAATAACGGAAAGCCGGTTTGGCGGGGGTAGGCAATGAATAATTCTCTAACTGCGAGCACCCTCCACACCCCACGGCCGGGCTGGGGCGCCGCGAAAAAAGCGCACGACCCCGGCCCAGTTTTATAGTCACGAAAAAATAGGAGGTAGCCAAAATATCTATATATGGCACATGCAAAAAGTAGAAAAAATTACAATCCCGCTCGCATGAATAAGTGAGTGGACCTTCATATAGAAAAAAGTAGCAAGCAACAAAAATAAAAGCTGTGGTAGGGGGCGTCGTGACGTTGAATCGGCCCCGCACGCCGCCCGGCGATGTGGCGTTTTGTATACGCACTAGGCGCTGCTAGCAACACCTGCTCAGAACCACTGACGGTACTGCTTTCAATACTAAACTCTCTGTTTGTACGTTTAAGTATTACAAAGACGAAAAGGCACACCTAGAACAATGACAATAAATCCACCATGACCTCGAACTACAAAGCAATTTTAATGTTGTCTGTTATTCATAAAACGACAATGGTCAACATTATGTTATTATAATTAATGTAAAAACTTACGAACTCACTTTTCTCCTTTGTAACCTGACTGACACAAACTATCGTAAGTAATGAGTACATTCACGTAAAGGCAAAGCAAATAAGGGCCCAAAAAGTTACTCATGTGCTCATAAAACTCATGATGACCAAATTGCCATCAGAACTTAGTTCATTAGCAGTTTCCATAAGACGGAGCCAAGCACTAAATTAAAATATATTGTATAATCTAAGGTGAGTTTAGAAGCTGAATGATAAAATCTGCGAATTATTTTCGAGTGCAATGCACGAATCACGTGGATATCCCTTGAATAAACAAGGAGCAAGTTATATACGTAGTAGTAAAAGTATTTATTATTTCCTTATATGTACATATTGTCGCATGGGGCACAGTCGCGTTCCCCGAACAGTCGCGCACCTTCGCCCCAACATACAACTCTAATTCAGGATCTACAGTCACTGAACCCATATTAAAACCGACCGGCCTAAAAGGGAGCGAATACAAGTTTTCGAAATTAGCTCGGCCTGTATCGAGCCCTGGCTTTACGCCATGGTATTTAATCACTTTATTAAAGCAATAAAGCGAGCCGAGAGGCGAGAACGGTACGCATAACAATGGCCACCATGTGATCGCTATAAAAATGTATCGAATCATAATCGAAGCACAAAACAATGTCACTTACATTCTGATATAATTAACTTAATGCAGACACATTCAACGTATCGCGTGGTTCTCGGGAATGTGCGTTTGTACACAAATATTGTGCACAATGCTTAATTAAAAACTTCGCTTTTAATGATTTATAATGAAGGCATGAACGTGTCGTCACGTGCACTTCACATGAATAACTTTTTTGCTCTTTTTTGACTATCTTATATGTATATCAAATCAATGGTATACAATTATTTGCATTTTCATTGGGTATGTAGGCATTGTAGGCAGATACTAAATCTTGGGTTCGATAAGAAATACTACATACTACTAAACTACTTCCGACCACTGTTCTATTGAGGCGGATCTGTAGACCCCGCTTAACGGTTAGTGGGTATACCACTATGTCTTACCATTGTGAATTATAGAATTATGGATTGATTTTGACCTATAAATTTGAACCAAATACCCTCAAAAATAAATCAGAGTTACGTACCTCACTGTGTTTATTTATGTATGTACAATCTAAACGGAAATAATTAATTGTAGTACTAACTTCACTACAAAGTCACTTTGTAAACAAAGTCGCTTTCTCTGTCCCTATATCCCTATGTATGCTCAAATCTTTAAAACTACGCAACGGATTTCGATTTGGTTTTTTTAAATAGATAGAGTGATTGAAGAGGAAGTTATACCTGTGTATGTAACATCATGCTACAAACAACTGGTGCGGCGCAGCAGTGAAAAATGTTGCGAAAACGGGGTGACGCAGACGAAGTTGCGCGGGTCAGCTAGTATATTAAAAAGAGGTGCACCCCGTGGTTTCACATCACCCATCTACACACGTCTTTCTCATATTGTTTTTTGCTATTGCTTGGTTTCTCAAGATTATAGTATGGTGTTCTATAAGGTAGGTATACAGCCTAAGATTTTTCCCAAGAACTGGGCCATGAAACGAAAAATAATAATTCCGATCGCCCATGTACTTAAGTAGCTTTAGAGAATTCAATTGAAGAAACTCTTCAATGTCACTACTGTATATTATTGATATTAATACACTGTATTACTGAATAAGAATGTAGTAGTACTGATAAATTATGAGGTAAACTGTTTTATATATACTTTTTTAAATGTATTACCTATTCGTGTACTTTTGAATGAAAGAAAATTTATATAAATTATTTACAACTAATTTGTTAATTATAAATAATTGAAAACGGTGCGATGCAAAATGAAATGCGATTTCGTACCTAGTTTGGTCCAAAATCTGATGGAAAGGACTCTTTCATTTGGGTTTTTGCCCACTTACATTGATTACATTACCACCTAGGTACAGTGTAAAATTTAAGGGCGGTGGATTTACTAAGAGTCGATATTATGTCACATAGAGGATAGGACTTTGACAGTTGAGTTAATAATCCTTTTGTGTTCGGAGAAGTATAGTAGGAATTACTCACTTAACTTACCAAAACCATATTATGATACACCTGATCACACCTTACTGAGATTTCTCAGTTTGAGAAAACTAGAGAAGTATTAAGTAGAATCATTCAAATGATTGATATCACATTAATTGATTGACATTACCTAACAGATTGTTGCTTATCTTATACTGTGTTTACATACATTTAATCAACTATTAACAACCTATCGCAGTCTACTACTGGCCATAGGTCTTGTCCAATATTGGAAGGCTTCTACTGTTTCCAAGCTGGTCAGTCGGGTTGGGTACAAAGTTTTATTTTGACAATTTCTTCTTTCGCTTTGATATTGTCTATGTATTTTTCTGTTAGTCACCTCTTAAGACACCCTGACGGGGTGGTGATATTTCTTCTGATAAATAAATATCAATCATCTGTGTGGTGACCCATATAAATAATTTATCACTTTCCGTTAAATTATATAGAAGAAGGACTACTTGGGAGTGTATTACCTACCAACGTCCTTGGAGCCAAGGTCGATACACATACTAATAGATGCGGCTTTGGGATTAATTTCTCTATAGGGAAACCTCAGACGCCTCCCCAGATAAGTAAAGAGGAACCAAAAATATACACAAGGGGAAAATATCGAAAAGCAGAGCCCGGTATCCAACGTGCAACCTGGATGGACGCTGTGATATTGATAAAGTACTCTTCTCCATATAACGTGTCATGTTGCATAGACTCATAACAAAACGGAATTTAATTCTTTAAAACTTCAATGAACCATGGTTCTCGTTCCGTGATCATAATCGACGTCAACACTAGCTAAAAGCTTTTAGTATAGTTAAGTTATAAGTTATATAACTTTGCTTCTTTGGTATATTAAGTTTTTGAGGAGACGTCGGAAGTTTTGTGTCTAAAACAATTTACTTTTAGAAGGGAGAATATTTATATCTGGTTACGTAATGTACAAGTAATTTACAGAAGAAGGCACCTACACACCAATTGATAAACATATAGAAATCAATATAATGATATGAAATGATATGATATGAATATATGAATGATAATAGAGAGAGTGGTAGTTTCACCAATGGCCGAATCTTCTTAGTTTCTCTTTTGACAATAGATCAATTTATTTATACATTTGTATTTATATTTTTACTTTTAACTGTCTGGCTTGTTCCAAAGTCATTAGACCAAACTAATGATGTGTAAGTTAGGACAAAAGCAACTAGAAGAAATATATGAGTCTATATATGTATTATCTTTATACACTTAGTTACAAGTAATATAAAATTGATTGTACACCACATAAATAAATTTTCTTACTGGTACTACACTTTTAAATCGCAATTTAATAAGAATATAAAAGTTTAAAAAGCGTGTAATGTAAATATAAACTGTTACTTTGTACTTACTTAAGGTCATTTATGATATTTAAATTTAGTCGTATTAAGTATGTAATTGTAACTAAATAAATTTTTTTTAGTAATATTTTAGGACACTACAAAAAATATCGTTTTATTCACAATTATTTCTGGCCATCAAAGATAGCCACCTGGGTTTTATACTCTTGCCCTTTTCAAACTATCTGATAACAACAGTTGTCTGCAAAAATCAGTATCGAAAATGTATTTTTATCACGTACCTACACAAAAAAAAATCTATCTATAGTTCTACTTGAAATGTTGATGTCAGAAACTGTGGGTGAAAAATTCCATGTTACATTCGAAATAAACTTCCTTTTCACACTGCGTTGCACGCGATCCTTGTGTTTAAAGGACAGAGGAGAGCCGCACAAAGTGTACCTCTGTCGCCTCCACATGCGGCTTTTAAATTTTACACCGTTATAATGAAGTGTTTGAATCGTTTGAAACTTGTGAGGGTGGGTGAGAACGATTAGTCGCTGAAACTAATTACAAACGAATCGATTTAAAACAAATTTGTAGTTGTTATTAGCATTATTCTTACTTACTGTTCACCGAGTTTTGTAGCGAACGTTTTTTGTTTGAACCTGTCATGGTGGCAGGGTGGCAACAGTAGGCCAAAGCCTCCCAACATTGGGAGAGGTCTATGTCCAGCAGTGGACTGCGATAGGTCAATTGATGGATTGATAAGAAAGAACATACGTTTGGACTACGAAAGAATTCTGTAAAAAAGTATTCTGGCTGGGTAGCCCTATGCCACCTAGCCTAGTCGCCAAAAGGCACCTTTCCGTGGCTAGTTTTCAAGGACTATGTCATGAGGGAGTCTCAAAACTTGTTAATATAGAAACTGGTGTCGGTAATCACTCGTATATTCAAACAACTACTTATACACGTACGTACGTACGTACCTTTGTACTTTGCCTAGAAAAAGTCTAAAACAGACACTGTTGCAAATTATAACAAAAAATACATCATAATTTTGCAACAGCAGTGGTGCACTTTATTTTGATCTTAAAGTGATAATAAATGTACCGTATATGTAATTATAGTAGTGGGTAGAATAAACTCAACTTTTCATTAACAATTGGTAGATAATATAGGTATACAATTAGGTCTGTAGTTGAAATTTGTGGTACCCAAACGTTCGTTCATGTTATCGATCGATGTGGCGTAGCGGTGGAGCGGTAAACTGCTACGACGCGTATTCGATACTCGCTTAGTGCAAATTTTATGCGTGGAATACTTGCAAAGTATATAGTTTTATTTGAGGTTTAGGATTAGGTTCAACATAAATAAAACCTCAAATATAGAATATAATATAGGAATAAAATTAATGGTCAAACTGGACCACATCATTGGTTTTTGGTCTGTTTTCTATATATAACAATACATAATAGTACATATTTGATAAACCACAAAATCGTGATACTTGATGGCAACCTATTAAAAGACACCATAATTCTATACTTGTTTGGGACTGTACTTATCGCAATCGTATAACACAGCAAGTGCAGAATTTACTAATGAAAGTAAGTAATAATTACGATCAAATTGAACAAATTTGATTAAATCACGCTCAATTAATGAAATTATCACTGAGTAAAAGCTTTGATTTGATCGCAATTACTTTCAGCGGTGAAATTCTCTTATACTCGTGTTTATTTATAAGCTTGGTTAACAGACTACAACAACTACTGACTCATAAACAATGAACATAATAATCGTATTACAATAAATATACGCAAGCGCGACTTTCCTGTGTTCGTAGATTTTCTCATATGGAAATAATTCAACTTTAAATATCTATGAAAGTCTAATTGAATTGAGTATAAATATAGCACACCAAAGAATAGCCTCCAGCCGTTTAAGCTCCGGCGCCTAGCACTCTTTTTCATGCTGCACCTGACAAGTGAATAAAATATCGATAAAAATTATCTAGATACATCAAGCCTGGACGAAGTGAACACAATACTTTTATTAGCGCTATGCACATTATTTAATATTTTAAAATAAATGAAGATCAGATAATTTTGATTATAAATGCAATACAATGAAAATCTAATGTTTCCTACACAATATTATGAACATGATTAAACATTTCAGCCAATGTAACCGTGTAGGGCTGTCAACAACATTAATCGTGAATACCAGTAATTACATTTAAAAAAGTTACAATTCCCAACAATGAAAGAAAAGTCGTTCATCTACGACATTAACAGTAATTTATAGAGCAAGAAACTACACAGTCCTATTAAAATAGTCGTTATATTGCATTCGTCATACATTTTTTGTACCTAAGCCTTTGGAAAGGTTAATTGTTCGATTCGATTGTAATTTCAGGTTTCAAGGTACCTTTGTGTATAAAATAAGTGTGCCATATTTAATATTTAATACAAAGTAGTACTTTAACGTATAATCTTTTTGCGAGGTTTCATATTCCTCCTGGTAAAACGATGTGAGTACCATTTTACCAGGAGGTAATATAGTACCGCCATTTTACAAGGAATTAAAATATTACCAGTATAGTACTTATTTTCACTGAGTAAGACTGCGGAACGACAGTATAAAAAGCCAACAACCTATTTGATAATCCATTTAAATCCCAATGAAAATATTTTTAGATATAAAAATTAGGCTTTCCCTCCGGAATTTTATTCCGATGAAGGGCAGTTCAGCAACCTGATATTAATACAATTTTAATAACCTATTCTTAAAGGTCATGAATAATCTTTACAATTTCCACGAAATACTGAACGTCTAAGAATTTCAACAACGATTGGTGTAGGTCAGAAGAAGATGTTTAAATTCTTTTATAGAATTATTTTATGTAGAACAACTCAGTCGCTGTTTTGAG
This sequence comes from Pelosia muscerda, assembly GCA_963691645.1. NCBI lineage: Eukaryota > Metazoa > Arthropoda > Insecta > Lepidoptera > Erebidae > Pelosia > Pelosia muscerda. The sequence continues at coordinate 15,980,214 of OY829098.1, read as the reverse complement.
AACTTCAACATGTAATTTGTGAAGCTAGATTTCAGTAAAAGGTGCTACATATAATTTGGATTACCAAGGTTTTCTTATCAACAATTAGTCACAAACGCACAAGGCGCGATCGCGTGCGTTCAGTTCGGAAATGACAAACAAATAAATGGGAGCCCTTTTAATTTCCCACGATCCTCTGTCAGATAGCTTTTACCATCGATTCTGACAACCCTGACTCGTAATTGAGGCCGGCAAGTTTTCTAAGCATCAACCGTAGCGCAGATAGGTGTTTCTAAAATTCATTAATTAATTTTCTATATTAGTGTTTTTTTTTTATTAATTGTCTATATTAAAGTATACAACTAAAATGTAAGATCAATCAATATATAAAAAACAATGATTTTTTTTGTATTTAACTAAGTGTCACGTTCAAAATATACTAAGACGATTATCAGCGGACATACTCAACGATTGCGTTACAGATGCTAACAAAAACATGTGGTGTCAAACAAAACCGCAACGCAAAGCATTGTGGCTAAAAGTGGGACATAGTCGAAGTACGAAATCGGAGAGCACCTCGCCACCCACGTCATTAAACCCGCCGCGACAGGCAGACACCTCTGAAGAATGCACTCTTAATAAGTCATCAGCTAAGTAGCGCACCCCGTGAAGGGAAGGAGGGAGCGCGTCACGGGCGCGGCGCGATGTGATGCGGAGCGGTGCCGCGGTGTGGGGACGTGCCGAGCGCCGAGCGCCGCCCGTTCGCACAAAAATGACACAAAGTATAAAATCTGCATACAGTAATGGGAGTAGCCTCTGAGAGGTTCGCAGTGAGCAAAGATCAAAGGTACATTGGCTTTTCTGTTAGCTGCCGTCGAGATTTTTACTGTAATGTGATATATAGGTATACGCTGCTTAGTCAATTTACATAATTAAACAGAAGATTAGTTAGTTAGCCTTCACTGGGCAAAATATTGTAACATCTAATAACTATAGGTAGGTACTGGTCCGACGTTAGAATCGACTATTATATTGCAAAAGACACTAGCATTGATTATTATCTAAAGATCTAACTAAACCATAGTAAGAAATATAAACATAAACCAAAACTTACCTGTAGACAAAACACAAATTTGAAGTACGACATGTAATTTTACATTCATACGACAAGTAACAAACATTAAGTCAAACATTTATCATTCATGAAAGAAAGAAAACTTAGTGGAACAAAAACTTTAACAACATATATGAATCGGTAAACAGAGTGAATATGTGAACAAGTCCCTTACCACCCTTCTCGCCGTAACACCGTATTTATTGTTAGGTAGACACCATGACGTTAATATGAGTACAGTCTGTGAGATAACTCATTGTTCTCTTTAGTGGGTATTAGTGGGTGTCTACCAGACAGTGTGTTTATGAGAGAACGCACCCTACCACTTCAAATATAATCACTGTGTGCCAAATCTGCGGTAACCGTAGTAGCTCTGATAACAGAACTCGCTAGTTCTTAGGTCGAAAATGTATTTTAAAATACCTATTATAAAGAAATCGTTCAACATGGGCATAGGTATAGCACATAATTTAAATAGTAGTTAGGCCTATTTTCATTTGTCTTTTATTTTGCGTCGACAACGTCTGGGTCCATTCTACTCGTATTAACATTATCTAATCAAATATTCTTATGGACGACGAATTCGTCAACAAATAATTCATAATAATATTTTATCATTACGTTTATCGTCCTAAAAGTTGAATCACTACGTATTGGGAAAGGAGTCATACGTCCGCCTATCCGCGGCACATGTCCATAAATCATTTATAGGAAGTCTACAGATTTATCAGCGCAATCTGAGTTCATTCTAAAGGATTAAGCCAAATTTTTATGACTCGGTCCTATGAGTCCTGTGTTACATAGTGTATTTTCTATATATAGGACACTTTCATATATTATTATTGTTATATATTATTATTGTTAGGCTTATGAGTATAATAGAATGGTATCAATATCTTACAGAATCACTATCTACAGACATTCACAATGGTTGATTCAGGACAAAATATAATAGTAACAGAAATGATAGATATTAGAGTAGGAAGTTTATTGAGTAGGTATATAATACGTCCATGCTGACTACAAACATGAGGGAGGGTTAGAGGATATTTAGGGTCACAACAATATAACCAGGTTTAAAATTATGGGTAACTTACCAGCTACGTTCATAGATGAGCATGAAAGATAAAAAAAAATCATTTTATTTACTTTTCTATTATAATTAATCAAATATTCTATGAAATAAACATTTGGATTGTGATGAATATAATATTCTTGAACAAAACAATGCGGCAGAAATTACAACAGCTGATAATGTCTGCAGAAATAGCATGATCACAAATTATACTATAATGCCTCTAGCATTAGAGTGTAATTTGTGTATCGATCTAAATAGACGTATGGTATGCTTCAAAACAGCAAATATTATGCATCGATAGGCCTAGTAAACAAATCAGAGATGGTTCTTAGCTTTAGATAGCGTTGCGAATTGTTTTACGAGCTTTTTATACGATGTTACTTGTTCCTGGACAAAGCTGGAACTGTAGTAGCAGACCAGCACAAAAAATAGGTATAGAGTTTATTTATTTTCTCGCTACGAGTTATATTTATTATACTTGATCCAACGTATATCGATGTACATCGTACGCTTAAGGATTAAAAGTTTCAATAAGTACTTTCTCATTCCACATGCTTTGAAAATACTGCTACAAAATCGGTATACATATATAATAAAATTATATATACCTAACAAAAAGTTATTTGGTGCAGAGGCACTTCCGTTAGTATTAATTAATAAATGAATTAAATATCCTGTAATGGTATTCACGTCTCTATTATACATTTCTTTACCTACTTAATTATCATAGAAAACATCTAAGAAGTAATGTGATCGCATGCTAATATTTACGCGTCACTCCTTGATATAAATAGTGCTACTCGGCAGTTTATCGAAAAAAAAAAACAACAAAATTGCTCTTCATTTGAAGTCCATAAGTAATGTAATGTAATGATACTCAAATCAATGTAAGTACTTATGCAATAGTGTAACAAAACTAATTGGGATCAGACAGGCGACGACCTATGCACCAGGGTAACTGAGAAGGATGAATAGAAAATTCTTTGATACGAAATGATTACCAATTCAAAACCGCGGATCAAGCAGTGGGGCTTTAATTAGAAGACTCTATTGAGATGAGAGGCCGGAGTAAAAAAATATTGAGTTTGTATCGGGGAGTCGCTGGTTTGCCAATAAGCCATTCATATACACACCCTCGACCTCAGTCTTCTCAGAAAATACGAAGTTTATTATTAAATGTGAAGTATGGTCCGCCTGACAGGGGCGAGCTGTGAAGTTACCTTCAATCTTGTTTTTGCTATAAATATTAACCTTAAGATTATTTATACTGTTGATTGATGGCACTTGGTGGAACTTAATGTTATACACTATAGATAACACACTGGTACTTCTCCACAGGGGAGAAGTACAGAAATCGGCAGTAATCTGAGACGATTTTTTGGTCTCTTTTGCGGTAAAGCAGACATGAGTCAGAATAAATGATGGCATTGTGGTGAATGAATAGAATAACGACAAGCACTTTTTGTGCCTCTAAGTGTACGATGCGCGAACTTACCCCAACTACTACAAAACCTTGCCAAGTTAGATGCTGTGCACTATACAAGTGTGTTATCAATAATGACTAACCTGAATTCTTTTTATACTGTAACTAGCTTTTGCAAGCGATTTCGTCCTGTGAAACTATAACTGTTTGTTGCCAGTTTTCATTAAAGGTAGATAAAAAAAAATAGAAATAAAATGTTAAACAGGTTACCCAGTTTACCATACGATGACGACAGACCGTCCCTGAAACAAGTTCAGTTAACAACCACAACATTCATAAAATTTCCAACAAAAACATAATAGGAACGTTCAAACAGTCCCAATCAAAGTCAAAGAAACAATAGCAAAATGGCTTCCACCATTGGAGGGCTTCTTCACTTTTGAATTTCATTAATACCGCACGAATAATGGAAAATAAATAATAAATATATTTTTTTAATTAAGCCACTAGCAGACAATATGGCCGCGGCGGCTATAGCGTGTAATTTATTAATTACAAGTATAATTAACCTATAGTTTGATTAGGGCTAAATAATTTATAGGAGTAATTTGGGTGGCTATAAAGAAAATTTGATGGGGACTTGAGGTCATTATCGTTAATTTGATAAAATTCGATATGTAAACTTCGAAACCACCCTCACCTCGTCTTTATTTTGTCATTGAAAATTCATGATGAGAGTTTTAATTATTGAGAACTTGAATAAATTGTTTCATAACATTCATGAATTTCTTAAACATGATGTAAGATAGTTGTATCTTTGTATAATTGTATTGTATAATTGTATCTTATTGTATTTGTACATTGGTACAAATACAATTATGAAGGCAGGACATGACGGTATCTTCCGTCCTAATTAAGCAGTCCGACTGGGGAAGTACCTGTGCCCTACAGAATTCCGCGGCTAATACGAGTAATAACCTTGTTTTGTCTACCTGGCGGTGAGTAACGTGTTTCTCCCTGGAGATGTTTTGTGTTGTCAGTGAGAAGACCAAAAGCTTAAGTTGTCACCACTGTGTGATGGTATGAGACCCTGACATATCTTCTACAATGACAGCATAGAAATTCTCTTAACCTCCACCCCTCCCCCTCTACGATCATAACACTGTTGGGGAAGCTAGGAAGTGTGGTTGAGTAGGAACAAGTAGTTCTTAATTTATGAGTGCTTAAAGTTATGATAAATTATTTATATTTATCTCCTTTGCTCAGTCACAAGTGGAAAAAGCGGGTTTTTTATCTACAACTATGTAAGTATTAAGATCTTTTTGAGACTGTACAGCTAAAATACACATATATAGGTATTTGGTGTATATATTGGTGGCTGTTAAATACCAATACCTGTATGTGCGGCAAAATATAAGGAATCTGGCAAAGTGTTTGTCTTTGTCTATATGTTTGCCCCTAATACGTGTCGCCAACCAAAAGTACTACCTGTATTTTTCAAGAACTGATTGATAAATGAAGATTGATTCTTGAGTAAAAGTTTCTAGCGCTGTCAACGTTGTCACAGATTTTATATTAGGATAGCTGGTGCTGGCTTTGAGTGGTGATGACACGTGCCTACAGAATGGTGTTTGGTTCTCTCAATCATCGGACGCTCAGTGTCAACATACTCAACAGTGGAAACAGTGCTCCATATTGAACGTTTTCCGCAAATATCATCGCCTCCCCGTATTATTCCGTGACATTAATTGCTACTTAAATACAGAAAAGAACATTAAGGGAGCGAAATCGGAGTGATTATGAGGACGCGTTCATAGAATGATTGTTATAGTGAGTGCATACCGCGTTACCGGTCGGCGTTGTTCGAGATGGAACCGTTCTGGTTATAAATACATCAATCAACCGAGCAATACTTTTTAATTGGTCTCCGAAGTACTTTCTTCCCTCATTGCCTCACCTGGGTGCAAGTAAAAATATACAGAATAATTTCGAACATTCGACATAGCTACGCAGTTATGTTCAGTCTCGCGCCAATTTCTTGTTCCTTTTCCTTTTAATTTGGCGTATTTTATTTGCTATGATAAATTGTAACTGCGGCGTACCGAAGGGGGTTGAGTTGACCCCCCTTCGCTTTTGTTTCGGTAATTTTTTATGTCTGGTGTAGAGCTTAATTGCGTGGCGCTTGCTGGAAGCACATTGTTCAGATATGGGTCACAGAGTAGGGTCCAGACCTACCCCGTGACCTATTTACTTAGTCACTTCATTATCAAATATTGATGTGTTTGATGCTTCAAGAAACATTTTCTGTACGTGTTAAGCAAATTTGAAAAATAAGTACCTACTCTCAGTTCCCATTTTCGTTGTCATCACAATTTTGCTTCTTATATCAACAGTGTATAGAAGTTATATTACTGTCCCTTTGAAAATAAATCTGTGTTGGTTTGGTAGGTACTTGATATTAAGACATTTTCTAGATGCTAAATAGTTTTATATAACAATGATTTGCTAATTCCTTCTACGTGTCAATAATAGCACTGTGAATTGATACAATTTTGCCGTTCTATGAAAAAAGTTAATATTTTATTATAAACATTGTTTACATTTAAGTGGAATAGATGCGCATGTTCATTATATAGTGTTACATGTGAAAAGTAAACAATATAATACCGAGCAGGATATTATGATCGTGTAACAAAACTATATGTGGTGAATGGGCCATGTGATACCGCTACGCGATACCGCGGATACGATAAATTGACTCCTCATAAGACATTGTAATACTTACCTATTGTTTAGTTTTGTGACCAACATTTAAATATTTTTCTTTAATAGACTTCAAAAAGATGTTGCCATGTGTTTGTGTCAATCTACTTTCATAGTATCTTTATGTTTTGAGCCGATTTGGATAGGGTTTCACTGTACTACTAGTAATTTTTTTGACATGGTTAAATATATAAAAGTTTTCCTTAACTGTAAGAATTCAATTTATGGTTAATAGAAATATTACTATCAATGATTTTGTATATGGATTTCCATTTCACAATATTAAATAAAAAACAGAATATTAATAACTATATATGAAATATATACACACCTACACTAATTATAATATAAATACAGAAATAAAATACAAAAAGTAGAGAGACTGCAACTTTAGGCATCAAAAGAGCTTACCATACATAAATAAACTTAAAACCTAAACGTACAAATAACTTAGCAAATTGAAGTCGACGGCTAGGCAAAGGCTTGTCCTAATGTGCGCTACTAAGTGACGTGAAGTCTTTCATTAAGGCAGTGTTTTGGTATAGCATAAATATTTTGCTTAGAAACCTGCCTACTCAGAGTTGTGTCGCTTGTAGTGCAATTGGATTCCATTGGTTATCCTAGAAATTTTTGGTAAAAGATTATACCACATTAAATGTGTACGACATGCCAATACGACGTGCCCTATTGCTAAAACTCTTCATTCATACGCGTCGCCGTCGTTCGATGCTCCCCTTTTTAAATGAGTGCAATTCCTATGACACGGTGATACTGCTGTGAGAATCGGCAGTAGTTTCATTCCACAAAGTTCATTCTTAGTTTCCATAAATGAGGTCAGACCACCTAATGAAGGGAGTTTAAAAGCATCCGAACTTGATGTTGATGATACTACAGATGCCTGATAGTTACGTTAATAGTTACTCAACACACAAAATGAAAGTAACTGAACGCATGTTTATAAATAAATCTGTGATATTGTATAAATCTAGAACGAAAGTGAAGATTTACAGTGATAATAATTATAAGTTATAATTCCGCTTAAAGTATGACGTCACGACACCGACGTCGTCGTCGTGCCCGTGCCGCGGAACTCGTGGGGCGGTTGTGCGCTTAGCTCGGGCACCGACGAGCGCGCCGCGACGCGTCTCTCGCCGTAACCCCATTAAAACTGCTTCGGGCCCCACTCGCGTCCCTCTTCATGAAATATTAAAAATTCAATTGCGCTTCTCTTTATTTTAAACCCCACCCCTGCGACGCCCGCCACGCGTTCGCGTACAATATAAAATGAAATATGTATTCGAAAAAATAACGTTCACCTATTATTTATAATTTGTGTTACACGTTACCGCGACCACCTTCCTCCCTCTCACTCCCTCCATTTCACCCGTCAAGGCGTTTTCTTTTTCAAATCCCACGTGAAAATAGATTTTTGGTAGGTAAGGATTTTATGAAACTGTTACTGTATAGACTACACTTGAAAGTTTCCAACATTTGAACTTGTTTATCAGTACAAAGTTATTTCATAATCGTTTAATAAAAAAAATAAATAAAATGTTCTTTGATGATATAAGAGTATATTCAGGATGAATTTTGTATAAAAACATTTCTAAAGCCATATTAACGTTGAGTCGGTATGTTCAGAGGCAACGCTTAGTCCTACGTGTCGACGATTAAAAAGTTTCCACGTCAAAGTTTGCAGTTTTGAACTGCGAACAAATTAAAAAAAGCACCCACACATGCGCGAACGTTAATAAGCAACGAATGTGTAGCGAAAAGTTTATAACCGCATTAATATCGCTTTGAGTATTATTTTGTTGGCAACTTTACTAGATAATGAAGTACCTACCTATGCACACATTTGAACGCACATTTTTTAGTAAATGTATAAACAATGGGGATGATATGTGAGATCAATATAATCTGTTTTGTACAGATTAGCTACCTCCAAAAATATAATTGACCATGGTATCCATGAATAGAGTGTTAATGTGTTGATATGTTGGTAGCTTATTAACATAACTTTAGCACGTCCATTTAGATAATGCATAAATGAAAATAAGCTTAAAAATGAACACGTGAATTGTGTGTAGCTGCACTTGTGGCCCTCGACGGTCCGCAACAAAGGTGACGCCTGCCCTATCTGTACGTGCGCCCGCAGCCCCTCTTCTACAACGAGACACTTTTGTGCGCGAATGTCCATTACTCTTAATACTATCGACGTACCTATGTGCCATTAGAAATGTATAAATAATAATACGTGGTTTGTGTAAAAAGATATTTTAAACAAACACACAACATGAAAACTGTACAAAACTACCCCATCAGGGTAAAATAAAAGTTAAAATTAAATTTATAAATGATTTTTAGTAATGGCAAGTTTAAAAAAATAACAAACGAAATAAAACAAAAGCAAGAAACGTTTTCAACGAGGAACTAACAGCCGCGCTGCGGTTCCATTCATTTAAAATTCCGATCATCCGTACAAATGCTAAAACACTGTGAGCTCGCACAACAATAATGTGATATACGTCACAGGAGTTAATGTTCAGATATTTATTAAAGTCCATTTAAAAGCCGGCGAGCCGTTCGCCATAACACGGAGCCAACTTTCGCGCCCGAACTTCACTCGATCCGAAATCGACGTTCTCTTTTTGAAGTTTTTTCGACGCGGTACGCTACCGTGTTTTGTTTTAACCCGTTTGTCATTGTCGTTTGTGTGAGTAATGTGTTAATAGGTACCCCCTCAGGCCGCGCTTTTTACTGCTTTTAAGTTTAAGCGTTTGTTTGTGCGACGACAAAAATCAAAATGGCCGCTAGACCTCTCGACTGTGTTACTGCTACAATGGAAAAGAGACATAAAGATGATGAAAATTCAGCGCTTTAATCCAAGACTGAGTTTTACGACTTTTATGAAATACATTAAAATTTTGCATTGTTTCTATGTAACAGTGTACATTTACAAAAAGAAAACCCTTTGAACCCTTATTGCAATCTATTCTTAGATTGTTTATAAACAGCGCTGTGAAATTTATTCTAGAATATTAGATATTAGACTTTATTCCTTTACGGTAATACTTCAACTAGACCAAGCAAATTACAATGCAATTTTTCTAAATAATCGGATGACGTGGCGCAACACGCATGCGCGATCAACCAATAGTTTGACGTTTACGAATCAAATGCAAACATACGGTGTAATTTTGTGTAAAATTTTATGTAAAATAATATGATTTTTTTCTTGAGATTGGATAAAGTAGTGTATGAAACTGCACATAATTTAGTCTTAAAATCCATGTGTGATACTATTAAAATGCTTGTTTACGGCTCACATTTAAAACTCATACTCATATTTTAAGAACCCCTATATTATAATTAGTTATAATTGTTATTATGCAAAAGTTTCATAAGATTCCTTTATTGTCTTAACTAATTTTATTATGATGACCTCTGTCATAAAAAGAAATACTATATAATACTATAAAGATGTTGTATGTTGGATTTACAATAGAGAAGGTCGAACCTCACCCAGTGCATTAGCGTCATGCACTTACTTCTATTAAGGGTGCAAGCATTTAGCTTACATAGTGGAAGGAGCTGACATACATAATGAATTCGTGGTTCTTACTACTAAATAATAACTATATACATGTTCCTTTTTTATGTATTAGATTACAAGCGAAGGATCTGGCCAAAAAACTGAGCATATTTAACGAGTGAAATACTTTTATATTTGCAATTGAAAGGAAAACAATGGCATATTAAGCAATTGAATAATAAATAATCCATAGTTGTAACTGAGACAGATGATCTAACACAAAGTACTTTACTCAACATGATGCATTTCCAAGGAAAGGTAACAATCAACGCTTGAAACGCTCATTGTATTACAGTGTGTACGTGTGTGTGTGTGTGTGGACAAACAAGCAAACCAAAGTCACACACACACATTAAACATAAAAATACTTACAGTCATTGTTTTACTCGTACGAAATCGTTCGGAATTCTAAACAGTCGGATTTTATTATGCCCAACTTACCTGAAAAAGAAAAAAGTTGTATTACAATCACTAATAATGAAAGGCGTATGAAATGATTGGTTATTTATAAATGTACAGTAGAACTCAAAAGTGCAGTAGCAATCCTACGTAACTATAGCGTCAACATTCTAGCGCTACTTGTGACCTTTTTCTTTTAAGACAATTTACACACACACATAAATAGTTCTTCCGTAGGAATAGTATCATAATTTCGCAGCTATTACTTAAGATACTCGTGGCTGAATGGTACTAGCATGAGGTTTATAAAATACGGTTGTAGGTTCGAGTCCTACGATACCTTATTAATACTTTTTGGGTTTCATTTATATATGAATATCAGGTTGATGAATAAAATATGTTTCTTATGTAGAATTTATTATTTGTTAAACTTTAGCTAAGATCAACGTAGAATGTAAAAGTATGAAGGTAGATTTGAAATAAAATGGAACAATTACCGGCTTAGAGAAAATAAAACGACGTTGTTGGTGTTTAGTTGCGAGTGCTTGGTTTATTCCCGTGATTCAATTAAAAATTAATTTCAATATGTCTACAAGTAATATAAGTATGGAAGTCAAAGCCAATATTGTGGCTTACCATATGAATGGATTAAATATAAGTGAAATAGCAAATGAAACTGGAATATCCGTAAGTATATTATTATACCATTTTATTTTTTACATTATACTAGCTGTTGCCCGCGGTTCCGCCCGCGTGGATATCGGTTATGGTGACCAAAACCAAGCCTATTTGTTATTTTGTGGTATAAGCTATATTATTGTAAACTGTCTATCTATTCATTAGTTTTTACGTGAAAGAGTAACAAACATCCAATCATTCACATTTATAATGTTAGTAGAATAATTATTCAAATAGATCTAGTGTTTTAAATAATTTAATAAACCGTTGCTTACAATAATGTGTAAAAACGTTCTTTTTAGAGGAATACTGTGAGCCGTTGGGTGAAGAGATTCGACGAAGAGGGTACCCTGAAGGTTCGTGCAAGAAGTGGGAGGCCACTGCTAATTAACCAGAACCAGCGGCACCATATGGTGGCAGAGTATGAAACCGATGGTTTCATACCAACAAGACGATGGGCCAATGACTTTGGCACGTCATTGATGACTGTTCGCCGCGTACTCCATGCCGAAGGCCTGCATCACCGGACGCCAGCAAAAAAACCTTTTTTAACGCAACGGCATAAAGAAGAAAGGTTACGTTTTGCCCGGGAATACCTTGACTTTAACTGGGATACGACTATATTCTCGGACGAAAAAACTTTTAAGTCTTGTCAGAAGGGAAGGATGCAGTTGTGGCGTAGGAACAACACACGCTGGTCTGACAGTAACATTGTTGCTAACACGGAGTCAGGCAGAATAAGCGTGAATATGTGGGGATGGATAAGCGCGCAAGGACCAGGCGAGCTAGAATTTATTCCACCGCGAGCAAACAGCAGCAGTTATGTGGACGTTTTAAATAATATAATGTTACCTACAGTGCGCAATGTTTTTCCCCGAGAAGAATTAAGTAACTTTAGTTTTGTGCACGACAATTGCCCAATACACCGTGGTGTCATAGTTCGCGAATGGCTTAGGGAACATGCAGAGGTCGACGTTATTAATTGGCCAGCACGATCCCCTGATTTAAACCCCATAGAAAATATATGGGGTATAATGGTCCAAAGATGGGACTCACGGGACGAGAGATGTCCTGAATTATTAAAACAACATTGTATTCAAATATGGGATAATTTACGTGGGACAGATATTTGTCAGAATGTTGTGGGGTCCATGCGCCGACGTCTACTCAGCTGTATTGAGAACAACGGAGGTTATACAAAATATTAATAATTATTAACAGGAAAACTATTATTCATTATTAATATTTTGTCCGCCTACAATATTATTATTCTCTCTGAGCCTATTCCCAACTCAGTTGGGGTTGGCATTCTAGTCTAACTAAGATGCGGCTGAGCTTCAATATTTTCTGTGAAGCGACTGCCATCGGACCTCCACAACCAAATTGGCGATATCGAAATTCTACAATACTAATTATACTTAATTGGATGTTTGTAAAAAGTACTACTAGTCTTGTTGTTCTAAATATCAAAACTGTAAAAAATAATACTTTTGTTATTAAGTAGGTATAGTATTAAAATAATACTATACCTACTTAATGATCTTTCTATGTATTACAAAAAATAAATTCAATAACCCAGTTAAGTAAGAAGAAGTAGTTTTTGTGAATTTGGTGAAAAGGGGACGTGCTGGCTATAGGACAAGTCAGTTTAAGATTGTAAGATTGAGGTTAAGTTTCAATCCTCTTTTCCTTGCGAAAACGAATACTTAAGCTATAAACCTCAATAAAATTTACATTGAGTAGTAGGTAGATTTTATATTTTATATTTATTTATTTATTTAGTACTATACAATGTTACATAAATCTTAAAGTAAGACACTAAAACCCTACAGGGTTTAATATGTGTCGCGTCTAACAATATTGAGGGGTTAGGCATTAATTTCGCTACTGTGAGCATACAAAACAAATAGAAAGATGATAAGTCCTTATATGTAGTTATACATTCATTAGGTGCATTCCTTTGATTCCTATATGACTCGCGCGGGCGAGAGCGAGAGCGAGATTGCCATATGTTCCGCAATACAATGTGCGTTGGCGCATCTCGCTCTCGCTCACACCTGAACCAGTGATTTACCTTATAAAAAATAGACAATAGTTTTGCAAATGCGTATTCAGTGATACATGATGTTTTTAATTTGTTAGGTTTTATTACGATTCATTATGGTTTTGTTTACGGTAGTACGATTTAATTTTTGTTATGAAATCTTTATTGCCGAACTTAGTTCGTATTTCCGTAGTTATATTATTAAGCAGGTTAGGTATTAATCTATTAGCAGTTCTAGTTCCATAGAAGTTATTAAATGTAGGAACATTATATTTATTTGACGCTATTGATCGTGTTATGATTTTATGAGATATTTTGGATAGTTCTAGGTTACTAGATGGGTTGTGATTATATTGTTTTGTATTGTGATTATATTGTTATATTTTTTTGTAGTGATAGAATAGTTTATTTATATTGTTCATATATATAGTAAAGATGAAATATATTTAGTTACTTATCAAACATTTTGTATCATTTCTTTTCATAACCCGATAATTTTAATCACATAAATAACAATTAATGCCAACTTCGTGCAAAAATACTTTATAATTATTCAAAATTAAATATTTGACGTAAATATAAAAAATCATTATCAGCTGGAATCGAACCACAAACATCTCTAATCATTCCGATCTGATAGTGTCATGCATTAGCCACTTAGCTATCAGTTGATTTACTTTGCCTGTTAAATTACAGTATTAGTATCTAATGACTCACAGCAGGTGTAAAGAATAACACAGTTATGAAAACGAACAGTATTAGGTATTATGATTAGTATATCTTCTATCTTCGTCTAACACGCACTTCAAATATATTGTTGTACTATTTACGCTATGTATTGCATTACGCACACAAGTAAAACCTACGTGCGACGGTCGCACCGTAAACCATTTTGAGCCTTGATGTGCTACTGCACTTATGAGCTCTGACTGTACATGAACAATTACTAGCGGCGTTGTAAACGGTCCACTAACCTGCTACAATGCAGTACGTACGATACATTTTAATTAACTACCTGCTACTTGGGGATATACTCGTATCTGTCAGTTTTTGTTACAAGGGAGGGATATATAGTCATCAGTGACGATTTAACATTTTATTCAATTTTAATTATATTCAATAATTACTCAATTTTTGGGAAGGAGTAAAGTTTTTACTAGTCAGTAACACCTTAACCTTTCTCGTAGACGAAGGCGGCGACATCAAAAGTCCAAGTTCTTGCGTGCCTACCATCATCGTCTTGAGTCCGTGAGCAAAGGCGGCGAGCGAAAGTACTTGTCACCACCGCTATAAATAAGTTCCTATAATGTATTATTTTGAAGCATATATATGAATCTGAATTATTATAATTTCATTGACTTAAATTATTTTTTGAATTAATATAAAATGAACAAGTTTTCTGTTCGTAAAATGTGCTCTATTTCATGTCAGTAATATTTTATAAAATTTTGTATATTTGACCTGTAGCACGTTACTTCAACTACGGATGTACCTTATGTATTGTCCTTGCCGCAATTCAGATCTGACCTGCTATTAATGTCGTAAGACATTCACACTTCACACACACTCACAATCATTTCTACCTACTAGACGATATGTAAAAATGACAGTAAAAATAATATGATGATGCGGTTTAACAGACTTTACAAATGTAAACTACCTACGTACTCTCAGGTATACAAATTTCCTCACTATTTATACTCATTGTCAGAGGAAGTGATAATTAATTTCTTTGTTTTTTACTGACTACTCGAACCGAGGGTTACATATTTTTAGTTTCCATCCTAATCTATTAATGGTATACGCAATATCACAAAAAATAACCGGCGAAAAATGAATCATTATAGCTAATTAATATTGTTGGCTTACTCGGAGAAACTTCACACTCATCTTCCATTTTATCGGTTACGCGAATACACCAATACAAATCCATTTAATATTGTCAAGTTCAATGAGTCGCAAAAGTACATTCAAAATAGCGTTGAGGAATGTGCCTACACCGACGGAGATGTACCTACCGCTGGTGGCCGGCTGTCGAATCATCATTTTGCTAAATACCTTACATATTCCGATTCTCGTGCGATCTGCGGTGGGATTTCGAGATTTTCAGTTAGCTAGTACAGCCGATGGGCCTTGTTAAGAATCTGCTGTTGGAAATTCGAATTTCCAATGGTTAGCGTGGAATTCCAATTTCATTTCATGACTGAAGTGGATAGTAATATGCCGATTATTTCATTTTTATTTGTTCGATATTACTGTAGCGTTTAATGTTCATCAGTAAGTGCAAACATAATAAGACTTATTAAGAAGAACATTATTTTGTAATATGCAGATACAAAGGTTCATGGCCACGATGCAAGAACGGACTGTAAAACGTTACACGCGCATAAATCCGAAGCAGAGGTGTCACTCGTCCATTGCCAATTAGATTTATGGAAAAGTTAACAGTCCTCAGTATACCTCATACCTCCGCCATCGGGGGCCTAGCTAGCGCTTGCATACACTCTTACTTGCTTGATGCAACTGAGTACTTTTAGACAATTTGGACTGCAGCTAATCTGTGACGGTTCATACGTCTTTGGACCATGGCAAAATTATTTTACCGCATCACTTCATCATTGCGCTGCCTACTGTGACGAAGGACTCATTTATCTTTGAGCTTGATAGATTGAGGTGTAAAGTAATAAATTCTTACAAGGCCTTTAATTTTGATTTTCTTAACAAAATACATCCAAAAATGTAACGTTACCATGATTAAGTAATGGAAATTTATGAATCGTTCACAACCGACAGTCGAGTATTTTGTTTTAATTATTTTTCCACATGTTTATTTTTGTTAACATAAATTGCATTCGAGCCGTTCTTTATTTTATTCTTATTTATTCTGACCACAGTATTTCAAGCGATTTTAAAACAGAAGGATTTAAAATGAGGAGTTCGACGAACTTTTCTGAGGTGAATAGCAAAGTCAGCTAGCCTAGCACCCTTATAGCTTATAGTAAACAACCGTTACATTCATGTTCATACGCTCATGACGTCTTATAGAAGAATGTTAATTAATTACCAGGTGAAGAGTTCCCCTTGTTATCGAATACACCAGCACTCAGCAGTATAATATATCAACACAACTACTACTGGTTGCATATTTATCAAAATATACAAAGATATATAGGTACCTACTGCATGTAATTTGTACTCGGTGAGTATTAGGTATATCATGTGCAAAAATTTGAAGGTGAAATAAAAGTCTTTCACACATTACATTAACAAAATTAGGCAGTAAGAATGTTAAAATGCACTTCGGAATGAATGCGAAAGAAATTGAAAATTTCTGACCGTAACAAGTTGCGTTTGAATTCGTGAGTAAGATTTAGGTATGGCATTTAATAAACTCAAACTCGTTGAAATAGACAAGTTGTTAATAAACAACTTGTCTATTTCAACGAGTTTGAGTATCTAGATAAGCCCTAGTTGTATACATTGTATATATTTTTTTATGAAAGAAGAACATTTTTATAATTTGTTGAAATTGTTATCAATAGCTCTCCTTTGTAAATTTCATGTCTAGCTCTCATAGTAAATTATGTTTTGATTAACAATTACTAATGTAATCATAGTAATAAGCAAGAACTAGTAAATGTTAGCGTGATAAATAAATAATATGCTAGTATACACGTATACCCATTTTTTCTCAAGACAAATGAAGGCTACAACATTGAAATTATATAGAACTCTATTGGCTCTATTGGCTATACATGTTTATATGAAACTGTAAATATTTATATAATATTTATAACCCATAAATGTATAGAATGAGTTAGATTTGAGCTGCTTACCATATAGCATGAAATATATTATGTAGAATTGTAGACCTTGGTTAGTTTTCATCGCTAGACTTTTTTCCACAAGGAATAATTAAAACACAATTTCTTCAAGAAGATTGAAGATCGATTCATTTGAAAGTAGCTTACTTCACCTAAACCTTAACTGTCCGCCAATGTACAGTAATATCCGATACTTGTTTAGTCTAAAACTTTTCAATAAAACTTACACACGCAACGATGTGTCGACAAAGAATACACCTCTAAAATTCTATTCGCACTATGAATAAAAAAAATAGTAGGAAAGAGTTTAAAAATAATAGGAAAACACGCAATCTTCCGCAGTCCATGCCACAGAACAAAAGCCACAGTGGGCTTTTATATTTGGACAATGGCCTCTTGATATCCTTACAGAGTGACTGACATTGTTAGGCGGAAATGACACGTCTGTCTGGACCTTCGCGAGACACGTCGCGCTCACACGAATGGTGAAAATTGGCACACTAATCGAATAACGTCTATGTTTAGTTATAAGTTAGAAATCTATCACATATATAATAAAATGCTTTTCTCATAAGTATTTCGGTGAATTGGCCTCTCTCAGTCTTCGTACTGAAAGTCCAAATTTCTGTAAAGTTCAAAAGATAAAAATAAATACCCTACTTCTAATCAATCCTGTAAAGCATCAATACCCATCAAAAGAGTATTAAATATGACTACCCGCGCGCCTTTTCATACAAAAAGGCACTTTGTAAGGGTTATGACATGTACAACGGCGGGCACGACAGGAGGCTATGCATAGAGTATGACTGCGTTGCATTATTTCGGACACGTAATACTAAAATTGTCTAAGCACAGCCCCGCTGCCTAAACCCGCGCACACGTACACCACACGCACACAGCACACTACCCTGTCGCACCCCATGCCACTTGTATACAGCGTGCTTTGTAAAAATAGCTCATTGAGATTTAAAAACTTGTATTTTATTCTAGATTTTTTTATCGTCTGACAAATTTGAGTACTACATAGGTTTATCAAAGTGGTAAGTAATTATCTAAAAAAAGCGGCGCTATAGTAGATAATATTTTACAATTGTGAACTAAACATTCTAAATCAAATCTATGAATAATGAATGAAATTGACGATTCATATTACCTGTATTATATTCATTATAAGCAGACAAAGCAGCTGGAAATACTAATACACTTACAAATATAATTAACTTAACTAAAACATTCGCTGAAACGTTATGATACCGCATCTTGATATTTGATACTCACATTTAAAACGAACTTTTCCCCACAACGGTCAGGCAATATAAGAATGTTTGGCGTTGTAATATTATCGTAAGTATTAATTAAAAATACAATTAACAATGATTTAAAGATTATTGGTATCAATTTTCCTTGCAGTGTGAATTCTTGTGATAATATACAAATAAATGAAGTGCATCAGTCCTTCTAATTGTATATATTATATAACTATTATATAACACGCGAACATTTTTACTAGTTTTATGAGGATAATTAGAAGGACTGATGCACTTCATTTATATTTATTAATATTATTAATAAATATAAATTTATTTAACATAACTTCAGCGATTGACTATATCTATGGAGTGATTTTTTGGCCCTAAGTTCCGTTCAACTGATCAAGTTCTACCTAATGTAATTATTTAATAAATAGTTCACCTTGGTGGCGGTGAAATTCATTCTTCCCGAGTAACATGTACCAAATATGCTATTTTCTCGGATAGTATTTGGCAACAGCCTGTGTGCCGGGGAGGCGAGCAGGGCGTCTATTTGTTTTGCCATAGCTTTGTCGGGCCCGGGACATGCAGGTCATTAATTGTTGTGAACGCCAGCTCCTAATCGATAGCGCACCACGTTCGATTCTAGTTTATATTAGTGTTATTGCGCTAAATGTGCTTTCCTAGCTACGTACGGCGCTAAATATCTAATGAAGCGCCATTCGTGATACTCATCTGTCTAATTTATAATTATTTACACAGGTGATAATGTTGATTTATTAGACTATATGACTTTCTGAATGTCGTTCAAATATTATAAAAGGTAACTATTTAACGGGATATAAATAAATCTGAAAGTACAAATTATTTTAGGTATTTCTGAAATTTTTATGTTAGTTGTGACCGCCGTGGTCACAACTTACAGCTCATAGAAACGTACGAAATGATAAGGGAAGTATAATTGTAACACCGTTAAGTAGTAAATTGTAGAATAACACGTTATGCACAGAACACTACCTACAGCTTTTTTATAAAAGGGATTCTACAATAATATCTAGTGTAATTAAAGAAGAATGTAATTAGAGAGTCTGATACTTTCCAAGACGTTAATTGGTATTGCTTGTGCGGCTAAGCACGTAATTAATGTACTTGCGATTTACACCGCATAGCTAGTAATCGGGTCGGGAAAACCAGCCAAGTCAGCCCTTAGACTACATATTTGGATTTTGCATAGAATTTGGCACTCAATCTCTGATCTCCATTCTTTTTGCGGCGTAGCCCACAGCAGAGAATAATTTTTGTATTGAACTTGGCTCTCCTTTTTTTACATTTCTGTTTTGGTGGGATTAAATAGTACCTACTTATACTCGTACATTTGTTTTCGAACACAGATAAATATATGTACCTACACATTTTTTGTAATTAAATATCTATATTATGGATCGAAACACCCAGGCCAATACATATAGACATCTTCGTGCAAACGTTTGCACAATGCGAGAATTAAAACCACGATACCCCTAGCAGTCGAACGTCAGATCACACAAGCAATCAAGCAATTAAACAAGGGTATCGTTGTCTATAAGTAGTTTATATAGTTTTAAGAAGGACAGTACTTCGCTAGATTACTTTTACTTATTATTGGAAAATGAATACATGAAGATTAAGTTTGGTACCTAAGATACCGATATCACTAAATAGCAGTCGTCTGTTTGTCTGACTTTTGTTTGTAAAACTATGCAACGTAGATTGATAAGGGTTTTTTAATAGATAGAGTGATTCAATAAGGTTTATATGTGTTGACCAGTGAGGGCAGCGCGGGCGCTGGAATGAAAAATGTTACAAACACAAGGGATATCGTTATGACGCAGACGAAGTTGCGGGGGTCAGTTAACGTATTAATAAAAGTTTAACAAAATAGACGTTACCAACACTTTTACGGCATGTACAAAATGTATAAGAAAAAAAAAGTATTGGTATTGGTTTGATTCTCTGGATTGTATACTGAGCACGACGAAACTATTACGTTATAATTTTATTTTTCTGTAAACTCAATATTTAAAGGCCTTTTTACTATGCCTAGAAAATGTTTAATCCTAATTATTTTATATTATATTAATATATTATTGCATACTAGCTGTTGTCCGCGGCTCCACCCACATGGACTTTTGATCCCGTTGCTCCATAGAAACCTTATCGAATAAAAAAGAAGAATTATTCGATTTTTGCTCTTAGCAATATATTTTGCAATTCATTTTTATTTAAGTAGATAGGTGTATTAAAACCAAGATGAAAAATCAAAATCCGGACTGGTGCTGAAAATAGCTGGCGATATCATTTACAAATCTAAAATGAAAATACAGCTTGAGCTCTCGATGGACTTTTTCAATTTTCTAATAATTTATTTGGAATCTGTACAAACAAATTTAGTTATATGTCAAAGGTCGCGTTTTTAAGTTTATACAACAAAGGAAGCGTTTGATTAGACTTTCAGCAAAAAAGTAATGTTTTGGTGTGTCTAATGAAACGTTATTTTTGCTGACAATATTTTGCCTCTTCATAATTAATAAACAAAACAGTATATATAACGTTCTTCAACCATAATCCAACCTCTAATAATAAAATTATGTTATGGTTTAAGTTATTATAACCTACATGTTATAATAGTTTAAATAAATAAAAGTTAAAATACTTCTTCTGAATAAGTTAGTAAGAATCGCTAGGTATTTTCGCGACTGCGCGCCAATTATGAACCTATGAACAATAATGGCTCACCACTTACGAACTCTTCAGTTTTTATGCTGATCCAGGTTCAATTCCATTTCAAGAGACTACTCAAATTAAAATAGCATTTATTAAGCAATGTTCTAATAGAATAAATGTGAAAAAAATATTTTGGTAACTAAATAATATAACTTTTTATACCACTTAAAAGGCAGGCAAACACACAATCCACCTGATGTAAAGTAGCTATCCGATATTGTAACGGTACCTACGCGTGCAAGTCTGACAATGGCTACGTAACAAACTCAGCATATAGGTAGATACTTAAAAACATATCACTATAATAAAGTAATCTAAGTTATTATTACACATCATTAGTTTTCCTAATATACATATTATTTTGTTGACTAAAAAAATATTTTGCCGTTTGTAACAGAGTAACAATAATTCATTCTAGGAATAAGCTATTTGTAAACAAAATACAAATCCATTTCTAAGCAATCCCTTGTAATAACTCTTGTAGGTAATGTCACATATTAAATGTATTATGAACGCAAAAGAACCTAGGTAATAATACATTCAAGAAACGTCGCATTGAAGCACACGATAGACAACACAATAAAATTTTGTTAAGAAGCCTTCAGTAATGCTAGACATGAGGTGCATTTTGTGAAATAAGGGTGGTATGTAATAATACCCTTGAGTAAAGACACATGCAAACAGCCATAGACAATAGCACTAAATTTAAATTTTTAATTCTCAAAACATTAC
The DNA here is from genome assembly GCA_963691645.1 of Pelosia muscerda. Classification (NCBI taxonomy): domain Eukaryota; kingdom Metazoa; phylum Arthropoda; class Insecta; order Lepidoptera; family Erebidae; genus Pelosia; species Pelosia muscerda. The sequence continues at coordinate 15,958,572 of OY829098.1, read as the reverse complement.
CAGTGGTGAATGATCACTACGATCCAACTCCAACCGGCTCCACGTCAGTTCGCAAAGATGGAGGTAAGTTTTCTGACCACTGGCTTACCTTTTAAAATAATTCACTCTTCGCAACTGCAGTACCTACCAATAGGTCACCCACAAAGTGCATTAAGAAACTAAGTGTATGCACGTATTAATAACTCCAAGTACAATACTCACTAGCCTACCGTTAAATTATTACACCGTATATAGGTATTGTCGTCGCCTATGCAACAGCCGATTTCGTAACAATTACTTTACAAGATTTAGACAATAGCGGATAAGTAAATTATTTCCGTCAGGTTCTTGAAGTGGTAGATAATTCTCGATTCGATTCATCATTTAAGTTAGTTTCGATGAATGTATTTTGACAAAATATTGCATTGACTTATACCAGGAACTTTTTTCTACATAAACTAAGACATGTTTTACATAGTACGAGCCGTAGTTTATCTTTTTACCCGACTACGGCAAAAGCAAATAAGGATTATGATTTTGACAGGCTATGAATGTAGGTATGCATTTATTTATGTACATCTTTTTCTCTTTTATTTTTTATTATTTATTATAGAACTAGACAAATAAAGTATTATTAGAAGCGTCTTGATCGTCCGCTGGTTTTGATTATTGTATATCACATGTCAACGAATATAATGTGGCGTCCTCTAGCGGTCATAAAGTTCTGTGTTAGAAAATAACTTCGATTATCAAATGAAAGTGCAAATTCCGAAAATGTGTAAATTATTAGCTGTTGCTTACCACCACCGCGGTAGCCTAGTGGTATGGGTAATGGACCCAGGTTTACCATGGCACACACCAATGACTTTTCGATGCTTTTCGAAGTTTGTGTGTATTTATCGCAGGTTTACAAGTGCCCGGTTTATGGCAATAGGCTCGCCACCTATTACATTGGGACCTAAACATAAACTGGCGAAATGTGGGTGCTAGCACCTCTGCCTACCTCTTCGGGGATAAAGGCGTGAGTTTATGTTATGTTATGTTATGCTTACCACCAAAAAAGCTAAAACCCAACTACTGAATAATCACGCACCAAAAAGTATTAAATAAAAACATCAAGGTTAGCGACAGTAACCTATGCCAGTAAACAAAATAATACTTTCTAGGAAAAAGTTGCATACGCAGTGAAATGGTTTTCGGAGTGTGATTTTTCAGTAGTCGGGATTTAGGTATTTAAACATATTTTTTCTGAGAACGACTAACTACGGAAATGAATAAATGTTAAATCTCTAGACTTTTGCCGAAACTCCACTTTTATTTAAGCTCGTTGAATTAAAAAAGTATGTTTTGAGTTGACACTTCGTAGCCCCAGCGATACTTATGTTCCGAGAATTTTATGTTTATTAAACTTTTAATTGAGAAGCCCGTACTAGTTTACAGGTACAAAGTTTTACTTAGCACCGAGTTGTGGACATGTTAAATCGTGCGAATGCTATTGCTTACAGCATTCTGTATGTGTTTTTTTTAATTACGTGTCAACAAAATTCTTTCTATTGTACTGTTGGTTGTATTTAGAAAACTTGTATAGTTCAGTGTAACTCAGCCACGGCATATTGTTATGCATTTGTTTGTTAAGATTTCAAAACTTGTCTCCATAATGTAATGTCATTTCTGTTAAAATGTAAACTTTCATTGTCCATAGTTGTTTTGCTGTAACCTGATCGTATGTTTACAATGTTTATGTTTAACATTTACACCTTCTTGAGCCGAAGAGATACTATTAATCTAGCTATATTTTATTAAACTAAGTTAAACGTAGCAAAATTGATTTGACTAAATGAAATGATTTCAAGAAAATGGATCAAATCATTTAATTTTTAATTACAAAAGCTGATACTTACACTATGGTTGAAGTTGAAGTTTTCCAAGAAATAAATACTTGACGATGCGCACCCAGTTAGCAAGAAAATTAGTTTAACCAGTATGTTTCACAAAACACCTTAGTTTTTCTAAATATACTATTATTCATTAAATACTTGCTATAACAACCTCTTTCAAATAAAAATACTTTGAGTGTGGACAGTGTGAGGGTGTATCATATTTTCTTTTACTTTCAAAGATAACTTATATTCAACTTACATTTACGTATCTTTGAAGAGACAATTTAAAATTTATAAAAACTTTATTTTAGGATGATGTTAAAAGTATTTTGCATGAATAAAATCCAATTTCTTACATGAGATACAAGACAATTTCAACCATTGAAATGGTGTTAGTTTAGTGTATTCAATTCCAAAATGAAGTTATGTGCAAGTTGCACGTGGCATGAACGAGCTTTATACCTCATACACAGTTTATAGACAGCGCCCAGGCCAATGAAGCATTCGTAACAAAATTGTGCAGATGCATGTCGGTACGTCGCTCGTGACGCTTCAAGGGTTTTCGACAATTTCCGCTGCGACAGCGGTCGAACGACGGTGCGAAAATTGAATCTGAACGCGTTTCCCGGGTTTGGTTTGAGGTACAATGTATTGGTAGCGGGATATAATATATACAATACAAGCTGGATTACATTCATACAAGAAATAATGTTCATATTTGCGTTGGAATTCTGCCTTACAAAACAATATTTAGATTTTTTTTTAAAAACGGCTAGTAAACGGTTATGAGTGAACGTTTAAAACATTTAAAAACGTTGGCAATTTAGTTTCCGTTCACAAAACTATTATTAGTATGAAATCCCATGTATTCTAAAAAGCTTTGTGCGTTATAGTACGAACTCGTGAATAGTGAATGATTATGATTAATTTAGGACACAACGCTTTTAAAATATTATAGAATACCGTTGTTATTTTAAATTAAATATATTAGTTTACATAGGTACCTATACGTAAAAATTAACATGAAGGTAAAACTAAATAATTAATATTATTTTTTAGTTGTTATCTTTTTGTATTAATTGATTAATTCTGTTATTAAGAACACCACGTAACCTTCATGAAAATCTTTTGATTGTATCTCTCTATCCAACATACAGAGTGATTGCTCTGTATTTTTTAGGATAAGATGTTCAATGGATTCTTATTCACTCATATTTAATTATATTTGGATTGTATATTGACATAAGATACATGATATTTCATTATAACATAATAATAATTTTATGAGATATATACCTATAGATATATTTTACCGAAAATATGGAACGTACCTACTCGTAAGTATAAAAAAATAATGAAATATGGACAAATTATATTGCTCACTTCCTAAAACGGGTAGTCGTACTCTACCCGTTTTAGTGTAGTATGGCCACAAACACACATTAGATTTCACTATAAGTATCTAAGTGATCATATTATTTTTATATAAGTGGTCCCATGAAGCATTATTTTAAGCTAAATCATTTATGTACCAATATTAACAATAATATTGGTACATAAAATAATAATGACAGTTAGCGGATAAAAACACTGTGTAATAAATTAATCATACACCATCTATTTCGCTATAGACATCTACACTACAGACAGAAAGTCATAGGGTTCCCACTACCAATAAACTCATGTAATTGATTTCAAATGGTGACTTGATTCAGTGATGATTGTATCAGATTATTGACTGTATAGAAGTAACGATTGCACAGGCATGCAAGTCTTTCCAATATTCAATTCAAGACCAGCAGAATAACGGGTGGCATGCCTTAATATTTTTTAATTATTGATTTATTTAACAATATTTGCTTTTAGGTGGTTTGTATAAGAAACCATCACATGTTGCATATTAATTTAAAAATTATAGATTTAAAAATAGACATTTTACAATCGCGAATGTGTCAGCCCTAAAATGTGGAGCGAGCGGGCGGCGAATCTAAATTCATGAGTACGGCCGTGATTAGAACGAGGGTAGGTTTAGGCGAGTATGTATGTATATGTTTTAGTTGGAATAAACGCGTCTACCCCACGCGCGTTTAATTGTTTATGGCCAAACGCGATAGACAACGTTAATTGCACGATTAATCTGTTGAGAACAGTGTCTGCTTTGAGCTTTTAACTGTTCTAATTGATGGTATTAGTAGCAATCGCAGCGCGCTTGTGTTGGATAAAGTATATAAAATGAATGTATGTGAAAAGTATCATTTGGTCATTGGGTAGATCTCTGTTATGTACCGAGTACATAATGTACATCTTAAAGCAAATGATGTAAAGACATAAATATTCCCTACAGCTATTTTTATTTTCTTTTCAATTTAGTTTATAAATGTACAAGATTATTTATGTACCTACTCGTACTCTCTTTTTATTAATGTACAATTTGTATTAAAATAGGTTATCTTTGCTGTTTACTATCATCGAATAAACATTGTTACTACTCTCAATATTTCCAATTACTTATATACGTACAGTTCAAGACAAAATTGTATATCAAATAATAGCCAGACTTAGATATATTGTTTAGTTCCCGTAAAACGGATTTGGATGTACACCTGTCATATCTTTTTAACAATAAAATACTCGTTACTTAGGGAAGAAGGTGACAAACATTCGTCAAACAGCTAACTACAACCCATTAAACGAAACGAGCCAGCACTCATTGCATTCGAGGTAATAGACAGGATACTTCTCGACATCAAAAGCGGACAATCGACTAAAGACAAATAGAGGTTAGTATCAATTAAAATTTGTTCATACGGGATACGAACTATTCTCAGTACTGTTTTCTAATTACTTGCGCTTATAGAAGCACCTAGCACTCATGTGTATTATGACGAAGTCTCTACAGCCAAAAAGAATCCCCACAGGAACATAAAAATTAAGGATTCCAAAGTCTAATTACCGTTTGTTAGTTGTGACTAATCTGTCTCTGTGCTGCTCCTTCACATTATACTCGTAAATCATTATTCATTAAGAAAACAATCCAAAAGAAGCAGTAAGTCCAGTACAACAGCTATGTTATAAAGTATTATAAAGATTTCGGTACCAGTACACTTTATCTTCTTTGAAAACTCATCTGATGACTATACGAGATGCTTTGCTATAGTTCAGCAAGTTGCCATTGTAATATTTTTGATGTCTGTAAGGAAGACCCTCTTTCATGAAACTGCCTTCGGCTTAAAAATATGTGATTTGGTTAGGTATCATGTTATGAGTACCAAGTTATTTAGTTTTTGAATAATTAGACATAATGTAGAACTAGAATTACAAATAATGTAGAAGCAGTAAAATGCATTCTCTCTGGTAACAATTGTTCTGGAACATCTGATTTTTTTTACTGAAAGCACAGCATAGATTTTCGGACGTCAATCTGATGTCAAACATGTAGCAAGACCCTTACTTAACGACCTCCAGTGAAACATGACGAGCGATGATTGAATATCTACGAGCTACGAGCTACACGCGGTTTTCGTAGCAGCTACGAACTACGCAGTTAAGTGCTACTTATTTTGTACTTTACGTTGTATTCAGATAATAATTTGTTATTTATTTTTTAAACGCCAACCAGGCCAGGTTTTCAAGTTAAAACGTCTATAAAATTGTTGAATAATTATGATAATAAGTGATTGGTGGGCATTATACTTTAAAATATCGTCAGAATGCGTAGAGTTTAACAGGTTCATGTATATGCCATTTTGTTATCCAGCATTCGTTTAGCTTCGACGTCATAGGACAAGGTGCTCGTGAATGTTACGATCTTGCCGTGTGTGAAGTTTAAATTAATATAGTGTAATGACAAGATTAGCTCGGATATTTATTTAAACGTAAATAGTACAGAAACATATTAAAACTTTGGTTTGCCAGTTTACAATAATAAAAAAGTCCTCAATACATTTTTATGTGATTAATCAATAGCATAAAATAGTTAATACAAATAATTTTATTATCTCAAAACCAGTAGGTACTATGATGATATATACTTCAGACAAGGTGGGAGCTTGTGTACACAAAGCTCCAATAATGTATCGGAACGCAAACAATTCTGTTTCGCGAAGACTCTAAATATAGAAGATATAAAATATAGATATGAGCCGGGGTTATCGAAGTTTGGCCCTCCCGCATGGCTCTGATTGTCAGTGCATTGTCCCCCAAAGCCTAAAGTGCGGCCTAAAAGTGAATTAGGAACAAGTCAGGTGAACTGCCCGCACCTGCCGAGCTTATATCTAGACAATGGCTGCAACCCACCCCTATCGACATTAGAGAGACACTATTGTTTATCGAAATAGCTAGACAGGACGTGTGCAACAACCTCATTTATTTTCGAATGCTAACAAGCGTTTGTGGTTAATAATTAGGGCTCAAATATGATACATACGATCAATATTGTGTAATAACAAGATTCAAACTTCAAATGTAAACGTATTTAATATTTTCAATACGTTGATCTGTAAACGTTGATTTATATTTTGATAGAGTAAATGAACCGGACGGAAAGAATGCCAATCATAATGATTTGGTAAAAACATAGAACAGCTGTCGTTATCGAAAGTAATACCTTAGAGGGAGCAAGTGGGTGGTTGTGTCGATAAAATTGTCCTCAAATCACTATGATGGTGCCAGAGAGGACGACAAAGCGGGGCTAATCAGGCGCATTTGTTCGACAAACTCGAGTCCCCGAGCGACGAGCGGTGAGTCCACGCCTCCCCTGTCCTGTCCCACACTACTATTGATGCAGATAATTAGTGTGTCCATTTTGAGACATAAAACTACCAGATTTTTTGTGTAGATTCCGCTCTTTTCAATGTTATGTATTGAGAGATTATAATAACTTGCGATTAGACGAAAAAGGCAAATACTTGAATGATTAGAACAGAAATATCTTACATGTGATGAATCAATTAGTTTCTTAAAAATAGGTCAAAAAAGAAATTTAAAATTTGGAATGCACGAATTGCGGATCATTCATCATCCACCTTTAACCTCGCATTAAGTTCACCCGTTCACAGACATTTGAGACCATCGTCATCTCAGTGTTAAGTTAACTTCCGCTCGATAACATTGTAATTTCAGCGTTGAGCCGTCGGAGTCCTACTAGGAGCACGGGGTCCGCTTACCGGCCCATTCTACTCCACACACATTTCTAATCAACACCGACTCTGAATTACATCCTAAAAACAGGATTAGAAAATTAAATTTAAAATGAATAAAGAAGTGTCAGATTCTATTTGTGTATATAAACTATATAATATTTCTAATCTGATTGACAGATTCTGACCAAATGTTCATTTATAGGTAAAAACGAGTACCTACCTACGCCACAATGGCTAATGAGTGAGATATCGAAATTCTAGCTAGAAATTAGTATTGACATAATCCCAAATCGCAAGTGGAAGCTAGATAGAGTTAACTCGTTCTCTGTCTGCCAATGTTATATCCAAGTATCGCTCATTCGTACTTTAATTGAATCCTAACTTAGCTTTGTCACCTTATTAGATTAATTTTGAATAATGTAGTTTGCTGACTACGCAACGAGTGAAATTAATAAAATATGAATTTTCTTTCAAACAACGGTAGATGAATATTAATAAGCTAGATAAATCTTTTGTTTCGAAGAAAAAACTACGTCCGCCTTTTTTGTTTTTATGTCAGATCGATATGTGTTAGCGTCTACTTTAGTTCCTTGGCACGAAAATGTATGTCAGTTATCATTATAGTTACGTACTGGTTACGGTTCACAAATTTAAATTTTTCGCTTTTTTTCCAAATTAGCAGATTCATATACTATTTGCATAAATATTGCTGATGAATCTCCTTCTCCAAGCTGTGCTAAAATTCAGCTGAATTAAACTTAACGATTCGACTGATTGAGATAGTCTGGTCAGAAAGAATGCAAAAGCCGATGCCGTAATGATTATATTATATTAACAGTTTAAAACCAAAAGTAATGAACTTTGAATCTAACGGTGACTATACAATCAAAATATTAATAAATCTTAAGCCATGATTATATTAGCTGATGCAGTCACTAACTACGACTAATAGTTTGAGTACAAATTCGATCGAAATTTCATAAAAATCGAGACGGACTGCCCCAGTCAATGACGCCCATCTCTAATGTTCACCCCAAGAAAATCAAAAGTATTATTTACGAAGTGGGGCGCGCGAGACGTATCATAAAATTCACAATAAATAATTCAACAGCACCATTACGCCGGGCCCGGTCGTATCCCGAAGAGGAAAACTACGCCTTTAAATATTTAAACACAGACGTTATATGTACTGCAATTTTCATTAATGATTAATAAGGATTTCTGAAAGGACGCGCCGGTCGCCAGTGTGCGTCATTCCTCTGGTGTTTAACTAATGGAAACTGTTTACTACTAGGTACATAAGTTATTTGGAATTTACTATACCTATTAATATCTTTTCTATCTAATATTTTTACGGCACTGCTAGGCTAGTTTAATAGTAATGTAAAGTTATCCAAATAGGTCAAAAATTAAAACTCAAACGTTTTAAAACCTATAATTAAATTTCAAAATATCAAATACTTGTATCCTGTAATCGGTTTATTTATAGATCTCATTAGCTATCTAAAGGGCATTTATTAACTCTACGGGCTGGCTCACGGACTGGGCTTAAATCTCAATTACCTATCAACGTAGAAGGCCCTAGAAGACCTGTTCCCTTTTTTACCCCTTGCATACAACACGAATTTCCTTCAAAACCTAAATGTAATATAGGTTTAATAATCTAAGTTCATTTATTACAATAGTAGCGATAAACTTCTGACCCGGTAGGTATTGTTCTAAGAGTAACTTCGCTCCACACATAAGTAACATCAATCAGTTAGATTGTATAAGCTTGATAGTATAAAGAGAGCGCTAATGCGTCAAACATTCTTATGAACTGCTAATGAGACCAATGTGCTATATTTATTGCACTGTGAATACAGTTCTCATGCATCGTTCTACTGCGCACCTGTTTTGCTCATCAGTTCCCGTTAATGTTGAAACTTTCAATGTTAATATCAAGTGATTATATTATATTACCCTTATAGAAAATCAGTTGCTTATGATATGTAACTCAAGTAGACAGGGTTAAATGGTTTGATTTTGTGGTGTTTAAGTATAATTTTGGACAATAGTCTTTTCTGGCTTTGTTTTTGTTTGGTAATTAATCACGGGGAGAGTGTTCGAACTTACGTAGGCGTACCTCTACCATAATTTTTCTGCCATCTGCTTAACACCCAACGGATGCTGCTAACCTTGACCGTATGACCAAAGTGTGACAGGGGGAAAGACGTCTGTTATAGCGCTCCGTAGACAGTCATTATACTGACTGCAATTCTAAACAAGTAATTATTGTAATACAATATTTTCCCAAAAATTTAAATAAATTCTTTTTTTACATAAACATCTATACTAGTAATTACCTAGCAATCATGCCACGAGTGCCTCCTGAACAGTCCGTTTAACACGAAGGTCCTCATAACAAAAGACTTCCAGTTTCTCGTTATATGCTTGTCGATATTTCAAACTTTACACACAGATGGACAATAGAAACTTCGCATAGACGCCACAAACGGCAACAATGAGGCCGCACTGATGTCCACCACAAATGACGTGACCATTGTAGTACGACATGTCTCTATTCTTTAGCGGCTTTACCGGAATCAAAAGGGAAATAAACTTCTATCACTAATTTTAATGGGTTGAATGACATGCACGCAACGCGATTTCGTCACAGACCCATCCAGTGCAAATAGTTTATTTTACTGGCAACTAACGTGTTCAATGAAAGTTTTGCATTCGCATTGATGATTTAAATGAAAAATAATATCACAAATGTGAAAGTTTGTGAAAATGTTTGCATGTTTAAATGTTTGGATGTTTGGCTGTTTGTTACTCGATCATGGTTCAACAGCTGAACAGATCTAGTTGAAATTTCATACAGGGACAGCATATAGCCTGGAATAACACATTGGTCTGTATTCATAGTCATGGTCATAGGGTTGCGGGAACGTGATTAAAACTTCACGCGGGCGAAGCCGAGGGCATCAGCTAGTGAAACGTAATAGAAACATAAATTCAGAAATGTCACATTTTCTGCAATAATGATACTCCACAATATAGGTCCGTCATTTGTTCCGTTTTTAGTGTTTATAATTAAAAATACAGACAAATATTTCTTATTTTAGCACATACCTAGGTACGATGCGATCTGGTGCCGATTCGGCACGCTTCCCTAACCTTCGACAATGGTCATCCTTTGCTTTCGCGGCTGCCGTTCGAACCCATTTCGTTTGTTGTTACTTCGTACTAATACTCGTATATATCCAACTATGAATAAGTTACATTCACAGACTTCACAAACCACAGTATAACTACTAAATCTGCCACTTGAAACGTTACTTATATAGGTACGTAGCTACTCTGTATGGCTAACCGAAAGCTCATATCGAAGACCGAAATTTGAAAATAAAGAAATAATTAATCTTCAAAGAAATTAATTGTGTGCAATTACAATTAAGTATATAGAATAATTTTATGATACTACCTACCTCTCACTATATTGTTTCTTTCGTATTTATAATAGTAGTAGGATTGAATACTGAATGTACGCCATTCAGTATATCACGGTAAACTATGAAGTTATATAAATTCTAATAGGCTGCGTAAAGATTTCTAATGAAAAAATAAACCAGAACATATACAAGTGAAATTATGCAAATAATTGTTACTCAAGATTACAAAGGTAGTATCAAAGAATATTGTATTTTTTTAAATTGGCAAGCTTTGTCTAACAACACAGCCTTTGAACAACAAAAGAATCCCCGGAAACAAGCATTGGAATAATTAGTTAGAGAGCAACAAACGGTTCGATTTCAAGTGACAAAGGTACGGTAGTTAGCCCATCTGTCTGGGGGCTACGCTGTACGCTAGAATTATCTATCGTCACTTGATTATCAGACGCGGTCCTACCTTGCTCAGACAGCAAACATTCAATCCACAAACCTACATTTACATGCAATCCCGAACGTTATTAGAATATTAAATTATATTTGGCCACACAAGCACTACGCACATCTATGTACATAAGGAGGTCGTCTCTAAGTGTGTGCGTTTTGTCGTAAACTTGAAATTTTAATTCTGAAGCTTTTATCTCCTGCCAAATCAAAATTAAGATATAATGTATGATTTTAGATTGACATGGTCATTTACACATTCACTATTAAATTCATCGGGATATTTACCATGTTTGTTTATTTGTTTGAATAACCGATATTTCGGCACTGTTGCAAGCGCCATGATCACGGTGTACTGACGACCGGCGAGTTAGTTCTTATTGTACCTATATTGCATTATTATTAAGATATAATGCAATATAGGTACAGAAGAGAGTATCTTTAACTTACTTTTGCCTTATGATTTACACATATGGGTAACTTAGGTCCCTCGTAAAATAGGGAAAAAAGATTCTCTATTGCCTCTTACCAGTAACCTGGTCCTCTGATCTTTGTTAGCAATTAATCTCACTCTAGTCCTCTAGTGCACACTAGTAGCGACTACGTGAGTAATAAACTCTTATTTCTTCTCTTACAGAAAAATATTGTTTAATAATAAATATATGAATAGGAATACTCTCATTATATATTTATTGGGTATTGGTATATCTACCTTTCGGTATAATTGTATGCTCAAAATGGGGCTGTATACGTTTAATGCACAGGGGTCAAACACAAGCGTATACGATGAATTGTGTGGATACTCACGCAAACATTAAGAGGGGGTGCATTTTGCAATTCAGATTCGTATATTGCACGTAGGTAGTAGTTACGAGGCCACAAAACCTGAGGGGCTTATTATGCTGTAGATAAGTACCTACCTATCATAGACAAATTACTCAATAATTGTTTTCTAACTGACTCAAATTATTAAGTAGAATAATATAGGGTATTTTTCTCCTTATTTCATCAATTTTTAGCAGTAGCGAGTGATTTGAAGATTCATACAAGAAAAAATAGTTTCACGCCAGTGCAGCTTTTCTGGGTATTCGAAATTAAATTTGTAAAAATTCATGCTCAAGAAAAGGCAGCTACATCGGGGAAGTACAATAAATCTTTAATAGTAACAGCATATCGTTCATTCTATTTTCCCTCCAAAGGTGATGGCATAGCAGATTTAGTAACCATGGTACCTGCGCACCATCACCATAGACTTGAAAACGTATACGTATGTTACTATTGATAAAAGCTTTTCTAAACCTCAACAGTTAGTCAACATATCCGGCAAACAACGTACATATAACGATATTAGCTAGCTCCGTATACCCATATCATCTATAGCGCAGTCCGGGAAGCTCACCGCTCTGGTCATGTTTTAATCTAGTTGATTGAATGGTTTCTAGTTCTACAAACAATTCATTCAGATGTTTTTCATTGAATTGAAGCAATATCAGAATAAATACAACATATATTTTTAGTTTCTCTAATTATTCTCTAGTCAAATATTTTCCCAAACAAACGTACTTGTACATTTACATACTGCTATCTACAAGGAACAGCAATATCGCATACTATGCTTGAAGACCCTGGTTCAATTCTGAGATTGAGAAAAAAAACTGTTCGGTCAGAAAAAATGGGTGTGCCGTATGTACAGGCTGGTTTTCAATGCATAACTGCCTTCCTCAAGCTACGAATAACTAGCAGTCAATAACTGCGATACAGCCATACGACAACACATACGTAAATTATATTAAACACAAAATGTAAAACTCTAGTACGAAGTTTGCCGACGCTGTATGGCTTTGCGGTGCCGCACTGCACACCTCTATTTTTGTCCTAAGAAAACCGCAATTTAAATAGCGTAAAATTGTGTTCCAGCTATTGAGCTAGATCGCCAGAGTTCTCTATAGAAAGGTTTCGCAACACTCGATTGACACCTTTAGGGTTGCAACAACCTGTATTCGAATATTTTACAGATTTAGCTATGACATTTTTTCGTTCAATATAGGAGGCGACCTATTGTCGGGTATCGGTTTAGTTTCTGTGCTAAAAATCAGCAAGTTTAATGAATAGGAAAACGTAGGGGAACACGTGATACATGATTATTTCAAATACTACTACAAAAATACGGACTAATAATATCATTACCTATCTAATATTTTTGATATTATGCTTCGAACCTAGTTTTAATACAGTTATACAATAAGTTAATGTTACAGTGATTCCACTAGAATACGTCGGGGGATTGCGTGACATCAATTACGTACCAGCACTATGTACGATGGCAGTAGACAAGTTACAGGACATTAATAAAGAGAAACGGTACCTCCACACATCCAGGAAGAGACGAGTCAACGAACAATATAGGAATTTTCAACAGGGTCATACGATGTAATATACTGTTTAAAAGGGTGTGATTTAACCTGTCGCCAAATAAATTGGTGCCATTTTTCTCTATTTTTTGTTATGTAATCTGATTTCGCTGTTTCTTTATACATATACTAACTTTTCGATAAACTGTCTAAACCAATCGTAACGTAATTTAGTAAATAGATGCAAATCATAGATAAGTCATTAAAAGTGCGCCACAATGACGCATGATCGACACTTCTCATGGCTAGTTTTTCTTAGCAGATATAATAAGCATCATCTTACAACATAACAATGCTGCTAGTCTTCTGGACATGTGACACTTGGTACGGAGCAATTCCATGATGCAATTGTGAATGTGCACGTCCATTGACATAATACTTTTGAGGTTTTTATACAGCTCTTTGAATTCTCATCGTACAATCTTTCGTTGTCAAGTCTGCGAGTGTGGTTAATAGTGGTGTGGCTTAGTCATTTTCAAAGAAATAAATGAGATATCATCGAAGTTGTGTATCTTGAACATGGTTAGCCATATCATGTCTATGATAGTGATATATGTCAAGGCCATGGTAAAATTAAGCAATATTATTTAACGGAAATGAAGGGATTGTAGTGTTAGAGGTTTGATTCTTCGCTAATACTGGGTGGCGCAAAAGTACTGGCACTAAAGAAAATACCTTTATTTTTTTATATGACATTTTCTGTCATTCTGTTGTTGAAAATTGGTGTATGTGTGGACTGAGAGCCTATTGTTGAAAATTGGTGTAGTGAACAAATGTAAAATACACTGAAAATAAACATGGACCGTTTTACTCCCCAAGAACGTGGAATAATTGTGTCAATGTTCTTACGGAATAATTCATCAGTGATAAGAACACAACGTGAATTTCGTCGACGATTTCCCCACCGTCCGGCACCGATTGGTTGCACAATTCGACGCTTTGCCACACGCCTTGAAGCAACTGGCTCAACATTGGATAGACTTAAGTCTGGGAGACCAAGAACAGGCCGTTCAGCTGAAAATATCGATGCTGTGCGCGAAGATGTGGAAGAGTGTCCAGAAACATCAACGAGGCGACGTGCCACGCAATTGGGCATTTCCAGACGGACCCTGCAGCGTATTTTGGTGAAAGACTTAAAGATGTTCCCGTATAAAACTCAAATGACTCATCAGCTGCTGCCTGCTGACCACCGAGCTCGTCTAGATTACTGCCAGCGCGTCATAAACCTCAACCTTGAAGAGGATGATTTTCCTTCAAAATTGGTTATGAGTGACGAAGCGCATTTCCATTTCTCAGGGCATGTCAATAAGCAGAATATTATCTTCCACAGAACCCTTCAGAACAAGAAGAACCATATTTAATTGATTGCTAGATGCGTAGATTTTACCATCAATCAATCATGATTTAGTATTTAACTAGGTATTAAGTGCACTAAAATTGAACAGGCTAGTTAGTGGCTGCGTCAGTTATCAGAGTGCGCAAGCGTCAGCAAAATCAAGTTTGGCAGACACATCCCTTGATAATTTGTTCTAATTGAAATTCAAGTCATTGACATGGCCATCGGCAGTAATCGAATTTCTCAAAGCACTACCCACCGAACAGGATATATAATGTTCGGATATGATGAATATGAATACATACTTGTACGAGAGAAATGTGAATATTGATAACAGTGTACTATTTCATATGTTAGGCACTCTCATCAGGGGATGGGGGTCATCTCAAAGAGATGTTCCTGGGTCTGTCGGGGTGCGAGAGATATGTCTTGTATAATCTCATCTCCGGCAATCAAAGACCCATAGATGACGTGCGTTTTAGTAAATTCGGGGATTTAGCGCACGGAAAAATAAATAAAAGAAAATGAACTTTCATCACAATTCACACCAGCCAATGATGACAATAACAAGACAGACAGACAAGATACGAGAAAACAGAACATGAAAATTGCAATTTTCAATAAAAACCTGGTGCTAGGTATAGGTATGGTGACTGGTGCGCCTCAGTCTAATATAGATAAATTTGTGAATGATAAATATTTTAATAATATATTTATCGTTCATACTTTGACGTGGACTAATACAGTTGTATAAATGGCGCTTTGTAAATATGAACTGAGTTTTTACAACTACATCAGAATGGAAAAGGGCAGTTCGATACGGGTTATGTACTTAACAAGTAGACTAAGTAAAGGAGCAATGCCTTACATTAAGGTCAAGGAAATAACTCAACGAATATTTCTTCATTAATAGCGCATTTTTGCAGCCAAATAATGATGAGCATATAACAGTTTTCCAATTTTTTAGAAATTGTTAAGGCCTTGCTTATCCAAGTTCTCTCTCAATCAATGTTGACATTATAGACAATAGCAACTTTTTAGTATCTAGTATGATTTGTGCTTAATTGACATTTTAGTAACATGCCTATGTCTAGATATATTTTTTATGTATATGACTATAACACCTTCATAATAAGAATGCCTTTTACTAGCACACCGCTTTTTAATGAAATATCGTTGATTCAATGACTTCGATCTTATCGATATAAAATTAGACCAACGTCTTTATCTATGTCTAGGCTGTGTCACTATCATTGTGAGGTCTTAGTGATATACCTATGTAGTATGACTGTCATACTATCTATCATCGTAACACTGAGAATTTAACTTCACTTCACATCGTTAAAAAGGAATACACCTAATAAACACGTGCCGTCTTTATTTATATATTTCCCGACGTATAGCTGGGTTTATTCAATCCTCGTGTGAACTGCGTGATACAGCATATCATTTATCTATATGCTTACCATCACTGACGATAGTATGCAAACAGAAGTTAATAGTAAAAAAATATCATTATTTCCAGGCCTTGTACTACATACGTATACTTCATTCGCCCGTGATCCCCGAAGGGGTAGGCAGAGGTGTATTAAACACTCAGATTTCGCCAACTATGATTTTCAGTCCCACGAAATAGGTGGCGAGAATATTGCCGTCAATCGGGCACTTAGTATAAAAAGGGTATACCGAAAATAAATTCGATACCGAAAATGTTGCAGCTAAATAAATTTGGAAAACATTTTTTTAGCTTTATACTGGAGTCGAAGTTTACTTTTTTATTGACACTAAGGTAGATAATTAGGTGGTGAATAATTTCATGGCCCACTTCATGTTATACCATTAACTTGGCCTATGGAAGTATGAGGTAGGTAAAAGGATAGAGGAAAGGCTCGCATAACAGAAAACAATGTATTTAAATGAAAGAAATTGATAATTAACGCTGATGATAAATGAAAGTACCTATCCTGTTCAATTTACTTCTACCACCAATTATTAATAGGATTAGTTATATTGAAGCGAGTCAGAGCCTTCGTTTCGATATGGTCACTGATTTTTGATTTGTCTGTATCTAACTATATCTGTGGGTTTGTCAATTCCGGTCTAGAGTGCATTTTCATCATTCGTCAACCTCACTTTCCTCTCCGTTATGCTTTTTTCGAAGACTAAAAATATTTTTGCCTAATAAATATTGACTCGTACAAAATTAAAATAAAACAACAGTATTGGAAAAATCCACACATGTGATAGAAAGCGGAATTGGATGAAGTTTTAAAATTATACGATTTCCCGATACTATTCATTCGCACCGCGGTGTGCGACTGGTGACAGGTAAAGCAATAAATATGTTTATTTGAGTACAGTAGGGTAGTATATCATAATGTAAGATCGAGTGAAAAAGACAATTTTGGATAGATTATAGATACATTTTCTTTTTGTACACAATAAGACCAAACAGTTACCATATGGACATAAACAATTAGCAGAATGTACAATAGGGGACCTTATCGCACCTTATAATACAATCTAAATTTTATCTACATCTGTTTTATTATCTTCACCAGTAGGAAAAAAAGCAGTTTATACGAAATTGTTACGTGCTTTTGTGAGGCGTAGGGTAGTACCGCAAGTTGACAAATAAGTGCCTTCATTCAGATGTAGGTATAGTCATGGCTAGGTCATGATGAAGCTTATATAAAGACATGTCAAATGTAACTACAATTTTTGGTAACCTTTATATGTTACAATAATACTAGTACCTATATTACCCGAGTCTTTATTACTCATATTTCTTGTAAATTTATATTTTTCGATAGCTTGAAAGAGAGAAATACTCGAAGATTCGGGGGAGACCTTTGCCCAGCAATGGGACAAAATAGGCTAAATAAATTAGTTTTATGCCACATTTGTAGTTTGTAGACTATCAGCCGTATCAACTTGAAGATTTTGGTCTGTCTGGGGTGATGTTATGGCGTCGAATAGCAACGCTTGCTCGAGCTATCCTGTCTTGTAGTAATTTATTTAAAATAAGAGTTCGGTTTAGAAGAAAAAATATTAAAAAATGTGTAATGTTCCGGACACGGGCCGTGCAAAGCAGTTGCGGTGCGGTAGCGGTCGGCGTGGTATCACGCGGCTCTCACATCGGCCACTACTAACAGGTTGCCAGATATGCCCACTATTTTTACGTGTCCCGCGCTAGTGACGTGACACGACACACCTGTTGTTTGCGCCATTTCTATAAAAAGGATTACCGAGGTATTGTTTTTGTTTTATTTGTCTTTCATTATTTTAAGCTTTCAATTTTGTTTTACTATTGAAGACGTCGGATGTAAGCACAGAATGTTGAAAGTTTATATTATCTATCGGGTCGTTAAAGTGATTATTTTATTGTATGATAGTCATAAACAGAACTATCTTAGTACGAATTGAATTAAGCTAGCTAGAGCTAAAGTACCTACGTTTATGTTACAAGAATTGAAATAACAAAAACGATGAAATATATACTTGTCTACTACAATACAGTGTTAACAGACTGTATATACTTATAAAAAACGCAATAAATAATAAATATTCATGTCTTTAAAGAACACTTCTTATCATGATATGACAAAATATGATTTACGATAGTCAACCATGTGCTTACATATAAAACAAAATTTTAATAAAATTTTACTACCTATACAGTATGTTCATATCTACAAAAGACACTGTTCATAACAGGTAGGTATAATTAGCCTAGGTTCGCTGGAAGTTCGAATCACAAAAATAATTTTATTTTGAATTGAATAAAAGAATCGAGTAGTGTAACATCACTAAAGCCGTACGCATACAAGTGGTGATACCGAATGATCCGGCATCGTACACACCGCCCAATTAAACAGTTTTTACCCAGCCACACATTTACCTACACTGTATAATCGGCGGTGTTTACGCGATAGCCCATGAATAACATCGACTACCGCGTTTTGCATCCAACTTTACACGGTCAATAGAATTTGCACCTAATTTTGATTGAAATAAGTTTTACACGATATACCTATCGTTAATGAAATGTTAGGCATGAATTTCTTACAACGCAATGTTTAGCGATATATTAAAATATTAAGAATTGTAACTAGACCTTACAGTAAACAAACATTGTGATTAATGATAACATTGATTTAAAAATGTCTTCAGAGTATTTCACGAAGCCCAGAAAACCAGCTGAAACAAAGTCACCAGGTACAGCTGGAGCCGCTGGACCAGGCCACTGTTGCATCAGCTTGCTTATTGCTTATCAGCGTTCACGTTTCGACACCGTGGGTCATAACTGGCGGAGTGCAATGGTCGAAAACCTTAATTTTAAGGTATTGCAGTAGGGGTGAGAATCCGAGTTTGTTAAATGCTGTCCAAATAAACTGGATCCCACTAGCGAATTCTTCCTCGAAATTCTTTCTATTATACAGAATACTATGGCCTAGTAGACATGTGTAGACATATTCCAGTACAATTACGAGTGTTAACCCTTCGATCATAACCTTTTTTTGTTCAAGTTTACACCTAATTTTATGATTATATATAACCTTGTATCAATACTTAAATAGTATAATAATGTAGATATGATCATTGCTCCCTCCAATTAACCTTTATCGCTTATTGAAGAGAAGCTATATAAAGATACTAAGTAGCTGTTGCTCGCTGATCATATGTTTTTCTTTAAATGTTCGCTGATCAAATGTTGGCTTTATTCGGAACTTATCAATTTCAAATCCCCATTGCCCACCCTTAACCCAAATATGTGCTCGTAATTTAACAATTTTCAAGTAATGAAAATAAATTCACCGGATTTACTGTTATTTATCATAGTTGTTATCTTTGATGTAATAAGTCTATGAGACTCACAAATAATCAGTGGTTAAGAAGAGATGGCACTCCAATTTACGCGAGCTGCTGAATAAACAGTATACTCCCTCACATACCTAAAGTTGAAGAAATACCCAGAGTGTATCATCATATGCAAACATATTCACAGATTGATCCCCAAATCCATCCCCGTGTCCATTTCAAAGAACGCGAATACGCGCCGGCAAGAAGCTAATAACACAGTTTGCACAGTCTAAGAGGCAAACCGAAGGCTGATAGTCTGCTGAAAGAAGCAATTTGTGTCAGAACCACGCTGCACATTTTTGAAAAACCACCGCTGGTATGCCATTCGGACCAGTGGCTTTGCAGATATTGAATGACTGCAGTACTGCATGGACATCGCGTTGCCTGATACAAATATCAGGCATTCAGGCAGGGCGCGTGGTCTTGGCTGCAAAGAGAATTAACCAGCAAATTTGCTTTGACTGGAGGACGGAAGTGAGTACTTTTATATATATACAATTCACCATATTTACGTATGCTACATTAGATTGAGCGAATTACACCATAATGACGTTGCCGTTAACTGATGTTGGGGAGCTACACGAGCGTACATTCAGTTCGAGCAGAAACATGAATGCTAACATTTACTGTGTCTAAGTGGATATACAGGACCCCACTAATATTCTTGAGGCCCAAGCCGACGTCAAGCATAAGTTCGGGCACTTACACGATGCGCAGGGTTTGGAGAGCAGGAGACAGTCCCTTCAAAAGAAGTCAATATACTAATATACCCATCAAAATATCCTTGTTACATACATTGATAAACCTACAGTCTCTACAGTCTCTAAGTGATGCAAGATTTCTTAGATACATCTATTTAGTTATAGACTTATTTCATCAAAAGATCGTTTTAAATTGTTAGTGATCAACAAGTTTTGTCGCTGATTGTACATAATGAACTAAACCAGTTAAACGTTATTATTGCTAAACCACTGACTAAAGCACGGTACACATAAATTAACCGTCAACAGTCCATCAATATGTCAGTTAAAAACTGTGAAATGATAAAAGGAAACGGTGTAAAATTTGGGTGATCGATGTAAAACCGAGATGAAAATTTAATTAAAGTACCAGATAGTATTGGACTGATGAATGAACTGCGGACTGCGTCGGTGCGATATTTCACAACAGCAACGTGAATTAAATGCTATTGATATTATAAATGTAAACGTTTGTGAAGATGTTTAGATGTTTGTTACTCATTCACACTCTAACCGCTAAATGGGATGTGGCTGTAATTTGGTACAGGCATCGATTAAAGCCTGGAATATTACACAGGCTTTTTATTCCAGGAAAAGTTGCAGTACTACGTGGCAGGTGCGTGCGTACATACCCTACCCAATGAAATAAATATAACAAGATATAATTTGGAGGTGAAGTTACATTGAACCTCAACTGTTAGTTTTTAATTTGGAATATTCGAATATTTGTATAATTAAAAATACTTGCATGCTAACCATTTTCGATTAATGAAGCGCAAAGCGAGACACGGAGGGGAAAAATGTAAACAGCAGACACCCTCATGAAACTGACCACGGTCTGATGTCTATTTATTGATCGTATTGCACCGCCCCTTATGAATAAATTAACAGGTTTACAAACGAAACCAGGATTTTTCATTACCAATTTGGAAATCATTCTGAGGTTGACAACTCAATCTTACTCAAGGTATTCGAATCGTATTAAAAAGGTTGTCAAGCTATTTGAAAAGTATTAAGAAGGTTGTCATTGACACCACTCACTTGGGTCGGCTTTCCAGTCCATCTGTAACGCGGCTGAATTTCGATCTTTTCCCTGAAGCGACTGTTTGTAGAGGACAAATGATCTCCACAAACAATTGCTGATATTGAAGTTCTTTAATTAGACTAGTCAGACTATTCAGAACCGATCTGTATCTGCTCCATAATATGAATCACAAAAATTACCTCGCAAAAGTACAATATTACTGAGATGTCCATTAAGCCTTTGAAGCTGCATAGCCACACTCAGAGTACATGATTGAAGATTAAATCCGTGTCTTATTGCAGGCACTTAGAGTGGACCGTTTCACGATGGGGGTTAAATAGTGCAAATGGTAATCGATGTCCTGCCATTCGGGTAGTTTCGACGCATATCGACTCTTGTTTCGCTTGAATTTATTTTTTATAGAATATCAGTACGAGATTTAGATTAAGAGTGCGTGCACGTTAGTAGTGTTACTCAATCTTGTGAATCTCGTTAACAATATAATTGTAAAAGAGTAGACTAAATGAAATGCGAAAACATCTCACACATTTCAGAAAAGGTCGGCAGGCCTTTTTTCAGTCGGCAGCCGAAAATTATGAGGGAATATTTATTAAAAATTCTACAATTCAGAACTCTAAAGCTTGCCGCTGTCTGCTCGTGGAATTTGAGGGGAAAGGATATTGAAATAAAAATATATAACAGTGTCCATAATTGTGTGGTGCCAGTGGCACATACATTGATGTATTTGAAAATTTTGTTCTCAAACAAACAAATAGCGCCGGTCTTACTGAGTTTGTTTTCTACCTAAAAAACTAAAAACTCGTTTTTAATTCTACGGTTACTACTAAGGCAGCAAGGAGCACGAGAGCTTGCTAGTCACTGGTTATCATGACCTATGCACTGTTACAACGCCACAAAATGGCACTTACTCTATGAGATCTATAATGGAAAAAGGAAGTAACCCTCTCTAAGGCAAGACGGAGTGACTATGATTCCCATACCCCTGTGGATTTCCCACGCAACCTGACTGAGCCAAAGCCGTCCCCGGTTTCATAATCGCCCACATTTTTGTAGTACCTATTTACCATCGATATCACAAAAATCACACATACCGATAGAATCTAATCAAGTTAGTCAAGACTGCAAATTACTAGAAGGAACGGTGCGGTGTCTTTTAATCCACACAATGTCCATCGAATAACACTATATGAAATATAGCGTGCGCTGAAACGGTTGAGATGACTCAACCAACGCAATTTGAACACAAAAAAGGTGAAACTATCTAAGAGATTTTATTATACCGCAAAATTTATCGCGCACTATAAAACGTAGTAATAATGAATTATTTACTATCTTTATATTAATAATTCATGCGATATAAATTGTAATTACAGCAAAGTATTTTTTTTTTTACTGCAGCCCTCGCATACTCTGTTACACGGGTAAAACCTGATGGAATTGGTGGTAATTACAATTAACATCGTTTAACTCAAGGTGTATTGGGTTATATATATACCCCTTTGTCATAAATGTACCTAGTTGTGAAGGCAGTACAACTATTATTTCTTGGTAAAGAATGGGGTAGCATAACCGAGGCGGTACCACCAGCGCTGCTGTTTAGTTCTTAGTAGTACCAATAGATGGCGTCAGATGTGGTGAAGATGGTCTACCTCCAATGCGACACTAAAGCCCATGAAAATTATATTTTCTCTACTTTATCTATTTCATTAGCTACACCTGATAACAATTATTATCTATCTACATAATATGGTAGTAAATCTTGGTAGTCATATTTAATGCAGTTCTATTATTACTTACCTAAAGGTATAAGTTTTCGGAGCGTTTTTTAAATGTGACATAAGAATTACAATACATACCTATAGCGATGAGAAAAATGTTAGGATGTATGATGGTAATATCAGTGAAAATATACCTCATAATTATTGTTATTGTTAAAATTGAAATTAGTTTTCAGATAACTTTAAGCACGAGCGCAAAGTCAAGCAAAAGTGCCAAGTAAAGAAAAAATCACAGGAGCGCTCTCGTTTGAAGAAGTGTGAATGGACACAAACACAGATCTTGTAATTAAGGGATATAATATTAAAGAGAAAAATAATAACATCAGAGGTAACCATTCGATATCATATCATAACATCTGTAAAGTAATATATATTACCGTCAGCCTTCAGCTTCACGTTTATTATCTGGACATCAAAGTTAACCTCTGATTGGTCAGAGATCGGAATACAGACGATGAGTCGAGTAGTAATGCCAAAAAGCTCATAACCATTCAGTCAACGAATAAAAACAAAATCCCTTCACGTGTATTGATTTAATACGCACGTGGAATCGTGGAGCCGGAGGGCAGGGGGTAGTATAAAAAATAAAATTAAAAAATATGCATAATAAAAATTTGGTCGATAACGATGGGTCCCTCGCGACGGAGTCGAGCAGACGCTGTTAATGTGTAGGGTGGGGGATCGATTATTTTAGAAATTACACCTACGTATAACTTTGTAAGTGAAGCTCTGCACGCTTTTGTGTTTTATGCGTTTTGCATGCACTTTATGGCGATTCTCTTCAAACAATTGGCGATTAGCAGTTCAACAAATGTATTCTACCTTTTTTGTGAATTTTGATTGGTAGTTTTCTTACATACAAATATTTTATTTTATTTAAAAATAGGCACACACTTATTTCAACTCAATAAAGGGTATAAGTGCTTGTATTGCATAGAGTGCGTTAACAAGTATGATCAAAGTACGTCAGAGGAAGCGCCGGTGAGCGCCACATTAAGAGACACTGTGGGCAAGTTCCGTTTGACCGACAGTTTGGGCACCTCACTCACTATGGCTCTCCGATAATATTAAATATTTTATTAATAAAATATGTATGATTGAGTTTGAACCTGATTTTGACCTTCATTTTATCATGTTATCCATAATATGATCTTACAATGTTTTCTATATTTATAAATAAAGTTAAATAGGTTTGAACATATGCTTCAAAATTAATGTTCTGTATCGATTTAAATATGGTTTTATCACGGAGAACAGAATATTTATATGGGTTTTAGTTATTATTCGCTTCGGTTAATGGCGCTGCAATAGGAGTTTAGGATTTTTACCTGTGCTTGGTAGGTTATATTTAAATATATCTCTGCATACCTTCTGTGAAAATAGTCATTTCAGAATGATGAACTGAAATTACTGGTCGTGGTATATCCCAATCTTCAGGCCTACTATAAACTCTTAAAACAAGTCAGTAATTGAACGGCTATCGTATTAACAACTGCATAAATAACCTTGTAAACTAATATAAATATAGGTATTTTCTCTTTTTTTATCTTTCAAAGTTACTTTTGCAGTTGGTGGAATGACAGCCGTTACCATAGTGCTGTTTTAAGCGTTCATGGTAGGGCCCAGAACTATTTTACTTTTAATGACTATAAATGAGTTATAATATATTTACAATCTATGACATGACGTATTGACGGAATACATGTCGTGAACGGATCGTCTTAAGTAATAATGCTAGTGTTATGCCCTGCGTGATACAAAAATTGCAACTGTAAACACAGTTGCGACACGTTCGCTGCGCATGCGACGGTCGCGCGTCGTCCGGAAACTAACGTCACGCCATAATGGTCGTACTCCTTTATTTTCAAGTATTAAATAAGTGGTCTAATAGGAGCATCCGCGGCCTGTTCCTGTCGTCGTATAAATTGGCGCTTGATCCGGCTAAAGAGAATTGGAGAAAACGTCCCAGTTCGCCAAGGCCGTTACAATATGGCATGATATTAGTGCAATTTGTTTTTTAGATCAAGATAATTGTTATTACGTTGACCAGTCCAGAATTATCAGGTTCTTGGTCTCTAATTTTCTTTATTTAAAGTACCTACGCACCGTCTTACGACTTATTTCCTTTCATTCCTTTTAATAAGCATTAGGAGCAATATCAAGTCACAATGAGGTTGATTTTGAAGTTAGGTACTACAGAACCATAATAGCTGATAGTAATTTTAGTGGTTTCCTAAAGATGAAATTACGGTACGCAATGCAAACACAATTTTTAGCTAAAACATGCTTTACTAGCCTGTCGATAGATCAATCGGAACGTGTCTGCCACAAAGCTCTCCAGCTCATAAGACGACCACTCCGATCGTCACTCTACCGTAAAGTAAACGTCTTACAGATTTTTTTAAAGGGTAGAAATATTACGTACCGAACCGACCTATTATTTTCCGATCAACTTCTTGCACCAGTAAGAAGAATTATGTACTTATATTGTAAAATATGGCAGTCATGAGTAAGCAGCGTGATTTACACAAGGAAATAAAAACTCACGTAAAGATCCAAATAAGAAATCACGTTCCTCTGCCATAGCAATGAAAAGTCTACTCAGCATACGAGTTACACGAGTCATCTTGAGACGTGACTACAAGAGCAAACCCCACTACACTACTAGCAATAAGACATAGTATATAAGTTAATGTAATTAATAAATAAAAATTCATTCATTCAATCAGTCAATAAGTAAACTAGTCTGTTACTTCCTCCGCAATATAAAATAAAGGCAATAATTAAGGCAGTAACAGTCTACGTCGATCTACCAATAAGTATCCTCTTTAGAGTTGTATTAAAGTTGGAATAAACTATAGAACAAAAATTTTAAATCGTTCGACTGGTTCTTGAGTTATAATAACTTCTAGTTATTTATTATAAAGATTAAAATAAACCGCGGTGCCAAAAACATAAACAAAATATTAAAAATTCAACACCTAAACGAATCTCTATCTCTAAAAAAACCCCAAATTATATTCCATTTACTGCACAAAGGATCAAAGCAATTGACCCAAAAACGCACCCCACAAATAACAACTCATGCAGAGCCAGCACATGATCGTGTGAATGCACTTCAATCGATACAGCAAGTCCCTAACAGCTGAGCTGCGACGTGCAGCGCGAGCACCTCGCCGCCTGCGCATAGCCCTCATTCGCATGCTCTGCGCAAGACCAACATGGCACCCAACCCTACCAGCACTCGGCATTCATCATGCGCCCCCACACTTTATACGAACACCCGTTGTAATTATAAACAACAAGGAGTAGATAATAAGTTGTTTCGCGTAGATGGCACGGTGATGGACTGAAATGATTAAAAATAATATCAGCTTCATTTCGGATCTAAAATGTATAATCTAATTTCTTATTAAATAAATATTGAATCTAATATACATAAATATAATTATCTTTCAAACTATCGGTCAGCAACATGCAATTATACGCTTATTAAAATAAAACACTATGGTGAACGCTTCTTTTAAACCGGGTTTATACCCTTATTTCCTTACCAATAATAAATATTTTCTTAGCAATATTTATAAGATATGAACAAATGTGAAAACTTCTATAGTCCATTTGTTTAGGTGCCTACTTATATATAAAACTTGGAATGTGTTTTTATGATGTTTTGTTTAAAAACTCAGTATAAAAATACTTTTCTGCTTAGAATTGCATTTTGAAGACTAAAAACCGGTTCGAACCACTAGTTAGTCAGTTATTTAGTCTAGTTTATTTGTGTAAAGTGCGTTTTTATAAAAAGTTGCCACAAGATTGTTTACCTTTTTTAAATACCTAAACAAATGGAGAAGACAATAAAATGTGATGTTATATATATAAGACTAGCCTATGCCCGCGGATCCGCCCGCGTGGCTGTCGGTTATCGCGTCCTAAGCGCCTTCTGTGCAACTTAAATTCTATATTTCTAATCATAACTCTGATTCTACTTAACCGATTGCAATCAAACAAACCTAAGATTTTAAGTTGGACCAAACCCCTTCAATTGAAAAAACTGCATCGAAATCCGTTCAGTACTTTTTGCATCCATTGCGGACAAACATAAAATTTTAACAATTATCTATACTATTATAGCTAGAGATTTCCGTAAATTAACATTACAGATGTCTAAGAATTCGAATAACTCAAGCGGCTTTAAAATTCATGAAATTGTGGTATAGGTACTTACGTAAAATACGCTTCAATACGTCATTACAAAATCATTAGCAAGCTTAGTAATTACTAAAAGAGTAAACTTTTTGTGTTATTGAATATTCCCTGTCTCTTCTAAACAAATGAATATGTGACAATCTTCACGCCAGGACTTGATGCGGGTCGCGATAACATGAGTGTGTACCTCTGTATCTGGTCTGTACTATACTGATATTTTATACCGGTTATTTGAGAACTAGCCTCAAAAACGCGTATTGCCAAATTGCATGATCTGTCTAACAAAATTTATCTGCACTGTGATCTATTCATTCGACGTTCCGCGTTAACCTTACCTGCAGCCGTTGCTATGTACTTATATTTGGCGGATTAATATTTGGTAATGTCTCCCATCGATACTAATTATTACATTCAATGAAAATGTCACAAGTACCATTACTTGTCTTGACAATATTTCCGCGTAATTACAAACCCTATTCCCCATCAATTCTTACCTCAAATATTAGTGGGTAGGTAACTAACAAGTGGATCAAAACAAAAAGCAATCTACTAAAATACAGCTAGCATGAAACGCGCATAAAACAGCAACAAAACAGCACAAAAAATTCAAACTTGAAAGTACATCGTGTAACGTCTTAATTATGTCATTTCTATGTTAATCACATTTATATACGAGGTACAACAGAATCGCAGCGCGCGCCGGTTTTAAAGGCCCCTCTCATTAAATTAGTCCAGTGGTTGGAGCACTATGCCTTGAGTTACGCACTGACTGACGTAAGTGTGAAACTCGCTCTCTCGACCCGCGTGTGAATTAGCGAACATTGCCTGAATACCTTCTATAGAGGCAATAAACACGGTAAAGGGAAATAGTGTTGGGCTTGTGGCTAATTTTTATTCTCGCCACACTACATGTGTGGCCGCGGGTTACTTTGACTGAAATAGCTCGAGTGCGATTTAATGTTGGCCTTAACTGCATAACTGTTGATGAGTGGAAGGCTTGTATGTACACATTTTCATAAAAAGTATGAACAATTAATTGCCATTTCCGCCATTATGAACTAATAATTAGCTTAGTTATTATCATAATATTACTTCCTATGAAAGGAGTATATTTATTGTTAACTTATTGATAAAAAATAGGACTTATTATCATTTTATTGATATTATTACCAATACGAAATGACAAAATAAATATCGATCGGAAATTTTTTCGATGTTATATATTTACAAAATGACAAATCGAACTATTAGGTCTCCCGTACGCTCATACAGTTGGTGTGTATCAGTAGATAAGGTGGTCACCCTACCTACCATTGCAACCAGTGTTGTGGGGTTGATCTCGACCTGCTTCATATATAAATTGTACGAGTGATTATTTTTTACTCGCATAAAATGTGCAAAGAGACTTTTTACCTTAAGAAAAGAGAGAAAGAAATTGTAAAGAAACTCATAATAATAGATGTGACCTCTTGCTACACAGCTCACATCTATTATCATGAGTTTCTTTATTCATAAATTGTACTGTTAAAAAAATCAACGCTTATTTCAGGGTTTTGAAGTAGGTAGCTGCTGTGATCATACAGAATAGTTAAGCGAAACTTCTATGAATGTGTAAGCAATACTATCGTCCTTTCAAGGCACTAACTAATCATATGGCAGTCGTTGCATAGTGTGTCTTACTGATCATTAGGTAAGGTCACTGAGGCCATTTGCTTATATAGGGTAGGGAAGTGAAGCCTATCAATTTACCACTCTACGACAACAATTTTGCAATTATTTGAAATAACATAAATGAGACATTGTGGTTTTTTAGTACAGTTCGTTATGCAATCGCAAAAAGAAAATTAAATAAAGACTGATTAGTTTAAATTTATGACATAGCACAAGGTCTTATATATAAAATTGCCGATATTTTCTTACAGATTCATGAGTTCGTGATTCCTGTAATTTAATAGCTATTTCCATTATTTATATTTTGTTTGAAAGTTGATTTCAAGATTTTAAAACTCTGTATTAAATTTTGATTTTAGTGGCCGCTTGATAAATTAAATTCGATCTTCAAAAACAGTACTTCCTAAATGCTATCCATTTTGATGATAAATTTCGTATTATATTTTTACAGCTGTCACTTTTCCAAAATGTAATAAAAGTTGCTGTTTGTTTAATGTTGTCTCATTCATACACAAAAAAACACACAATTTGGATTTGTCATTCCTAAAATAATGCAAATATTTATGTTAAGTTAGTACTAAAAATTGGGTTTTCTCCAATTTCTTCAAACAAAACGGCAATTTCATATGTAACGACCTAATATTTAATCGTTGCGATTTTACAGAGATTTTGTTTATATTTATCTTACGTCAAGATCTATGGAACTTAATGAACACATTAAAGAATTAGAATTTAAATAAAGATAAAAAAAATATAATAATTTTGTATTTGTGCAACAAAAAATTCAAAATCAGGTCATCCAATAAAGAACTAAAGATACCAACATATGTAGCTCAGAATGAGCTAACTGAAAGGGCACTAGGCAATGACCTGAGACCACATCCGCTGGCCCAAGTTGGAGTCGTACGATGGACAGTGACGAACAAAAGGACGCAGTCACATGGCTTGATATGGTATATGGGTGGAGCTATGGATGGAGGATCGTATATTTCTGGTGACGCGTACGCATTAATAGGCTATAATGGGCTTTAGTCAACCTTTGAACTTGGCTGCTGATGTTGGTTGAAGTGATTTCATCTCAATATGTAATATTCGCATAGACTTCAAAAGTATCTCATACATTATTGTTTGAAATTTAAATAAATCGATTCTTTTTCTGATGTGGCATTTCTTTTTTTGCATAGAATTTCCTGTAGGGGAAGCGAGAATACTAAACTTGTAGTTACTCGGATGTCGTGAAAAGCTATTACAATTGATAATTAGATGAAGAATGGAAAAATTATAGGACCTAACGTATAATTTTTCTACTTTCAATGCAGAAAAAGCGTTATCATAAATTTATAATAAGTACATATATGTACATATAATATGTACTTATTATAAATTTATGATAACCAAAAATCCTATAATTCAGACATCTTTTTTGTAAATATTTTATTTTCCTATGTCCTTACATTACGTTTGAATCGCGAGATAAGCAAAATTGACACTTGTATTAAGGTATCCTTCCTTATAATTGTCAGACGCGCTCGTGTAACTTCAAAAATCCTTTCTAGCGATTCACATCTATTAGACTTTTTATAGTCTCTGTGAATTGCAGACTTTAATACTTAATATTAATTTGAACCTGATCTCTCACTTCACATACTGAGGAAAAGGTTGTCTGTCTTGTCGTCCTGATTAACAGATGGATAAACAGTAATGGCTTTATATATAGGTACCATTTTCATTTTGATGTTCGTAACCCATAAAATGATCTGAATGAATATTGCATCCGCAGGTACAGGTGATATAAAAACGTAACTAGAACCGTGAAGGGTCTTCTAATTAAGTAATACTGTTCATGTCAATTAAAGAAGGGTAGTTATCGCTGGTAAATATTTTGCACGACAGTTAGTAGTACTTATAGTTCCCCAACAGTATTATGTAAAACCGTAATGTTATGTAATTGAGGCACTCGTATATCGCGATACATATATTCAAACGCGAGTCGGAGCGCGACAAATTATCACGGTGCGCCGACAAAGGGGAATAGTGACGTCACGTGACTAAAACATTTCCACCGCACCATTAAAAGGGAGAAATCTAGCACTTTTCGTAGTGTTAACCCAAAGCTTTGCAGACTCAATGATCCGCTAAAGCCGTCGCGCTAAATTGAGGTACAAGCTTGACAGACTTGCGTTACATATTATGATGTGTAGATTTTTGGGTACCGCAAACCGAGGAGATTTAATTGGGTGTAAGCCAACAAACATGAGTTCATATTACGGTGCCGAACCTACTGTAATATTGGTACAACTGATATAGGCAATAATAAAATCGATAAGCAACAGTTTACGTAAAGAAGAGTACAAGAATCCTCATTTCTTTCCAGAGTTATCATACGAAAACCTAAACAGTAGATTATATAACATGAAATAGGTAAGATTTGTTTCTGGACTATGGATGAGTTAACAGTTATCATTCCGTTGCTAAAACATTTTGAACTATAATCCTGGAAAATCGGTTCCGTCTAATCTGAGATACGTAAAAGTACGGAACTAAACTCATTAGTTAGACCGTTAAGTACATTTCTGCTGCGTGTGACTGTATGTGAGGTAACATGTATGACACTACATAGTCGATCTTCACCCTTCTATCTTCACGCCTGAAATAATCTGCTGCGCCGCCTTATAAGTACGACCTGGGGAGCAGAACCAAACGTCCTTCGCACCACGGCACTGGCTCTATGTTTTACAGCGGGTGAATTTTCCTGTCCTGTATGGCATCGGTCAGCACATGCCGGGCAGGTGGATACCGCCTTGAACGATACCTGCCGCACGATTACCGGTTGCCTTAAGCCCACCCCTCTCAGCATGCTGTACCCACTGGCAGGTATCGCACCACCTGCAATCCGACGAACCATTGCATGCAGACTCGAAAAGGCAAAACAAGAGACGGACCCCCGTCACTGCCTACATGGACATCAACCGCCTAGAGCCCGCTTGAAGAGTCGAAAGAGTTTCATCAACAACACGAACGCCGCACACGAACTCCCTACTGCGATGAGAGAGTCCCTTTGGAGAGAGGAACTGCCACCACCTTCTGACTTCCTACCTCCCCAGGAGAAACTAGCCCCCGGTTACGATGTCCCTTGGCCGGTGTGGCGATCTCTCAACCGTCTGCGCACACAGGTCGGTCGGTCAAGGCAGAATCTATGCAGATGGGGAATGCGAGACCCGGGCTTAACCTCATGTGACTGTGGTGCCCCCGTGCAGTCCATGACGCACTTGGTTTCGTGTCCCTTATGCCCTGCCTCCTGCACCAAAGATGACCTGAATGAAGCAACTGACGGTGCGGTCGACATGGCAAGGTTTTACTCTAAAATAGTATAAGCATGAGTGGATCATTGACACGAAAGAAGAAGAACTACATAGTGTTGGTTGTTATTAAAAAACCGCGACGTCACACGCAAATAAACATAGGTACAGTCAGGTGCATATAAAAGTCTCATGCTACGCCTAATGAAAAAAGAGTAATCGCGACATTGCAAACAAACTGTAGGTTACAAAAACTTGTATAGAGACTGTGGTGTGCAGTTGTAAATTAAATGTATTTCAATGAACTTTGACGTTCCTTGGAATTGCTGGGTGACAGGATCAGGCCAATTGGACTGGCATACATGGGAATAATTTGTTATTGCACATAAATTTATTATGCCCTTATCCGATAGCAAAATGAGTTGCGCACATAATTTTAACTAACCACATAATAATGGCGTGTGCTGAAGTGAAGTAAATGTATCAAAAAGAATATAGGTACTACTACTACAAACTAGTTTTCGTATGACAAAGTAATGATTTTACATATGAAAAAAAAAACAGAATATTTGTGCATTCACTTTCAAATCGCGTCTTGTGTGATGCATCAGGTGCTGTTACGAGCACTTAACTGCTTTATATAGATTCCATATTACATTTTGTAGGTACTTTACAACTTGTAGATTTCGATCGAAATTTGTTTTATATTTTTGCTGCTTGGTAAAATATCTTTCTTAATAATTTAGTTCGAGGAACTTCTTTGCATTGCTGATTTCTTATTTGATCATTGTTTTATGGTACAGTATAGGTACTTACCTCAAATATACGCGGCCATATTTGTATAGTCAAATTATATAAACGTACCTGCGAAGAAACAATAAGAAGAATTAGTGAAAATATATAAAAATGCTTTTTGACACTCAATTTGATAAAAAGCATCTCCTTCTCAGTTTACCACATGAAGAGGATGATATACCTTTTACAATTACATATCTATCTTCAAAAAATAATAAAACTTTTAACATTTTTTGTACAACATTTCGTTTGCGCTCAAAGAATAGCCCGCTTGCCTGCTGGAGTTGGGCTGGGCTCTATGTAATTAGACCAATTTAAATCTTAATTAATATTAATTGTCCGACGGCGGAACGAATCTGTCGTATAAGTACACCCGTGAAAAAAAGTCTTAATGAACATCTTACATTTTATTTAATTAACGGCGCTAAACTTGGATGGAAAATTTAAAATTTCGAATTTGGACCGCGTCTTTCCTACCGTCGCGTCGTCGCATCACCTTTGCGAGTTTGAAGCGTTCTCGAGGGCACACGTTGAGTTGTGCGACGACGTCGGGCCCTAAGACTTTTACACTCGACTGTACAGTAAAATAATACGTACTTTTATCCTCGCCGTGCTCATTGTTGTCGCTTCAATACAATACGATGCCCCTAGTGCTCTTAATACGGATGTTAACATTTATTATTCTATTAAATTATCCAGTCGTACGTCTCGGTATCACATTTACTTAATTGTATCGTTCTTTATCCGTTGAAGATTTAATATCGAAAACTTAACTATATTTAGATATTGGTGTAAGATTAAGTTATTAGAGAAGAATGGTGTGAGTCTGTAATACTTAACGTTTGAGTTATCTGGCGCCTCACTTATTTTTATTCAAGGTAAATTCTGACCAAGATAAACCTTACGTACGTCATAAAACAACTTAATTTCATTTGTTTGGTGTTACCTTTGTGGCTTATTTTAAGTTTTCAAGATTTATGTGTGCATCTTTTACATATTTAAGTAAACATAAACACTATTAATGCATTTCGCATTAATAATGTTTTTATGTCAATTTATATCCACACAATCTTTCAAACATTTGTGTTCATTCCTCCTTAGCTAGCTGAAGCATAGAATGAATAATAATATCCACTAAAGTAGCTGAAGGTAAAGGAATAAGGGATTACATAATAGATTTATTGCATTACTTATTCGAATTTACATTGCTCTTTTACAGTTTAACGACCTCATCAAATGTTTTTCGCATTCTGTATCTAAATCTACATTACGTGAAAGAAAAACAGATTAGTTTTATGTGTTTATGAAACAATTAGCTGCTCCATTTCATTATTGCATACCTAAATGGCTCCTTACCTTGTAGAAATTTAGGCACCTACTGTACATACAGTATGTATGATTTCGGCAAGGTTTTGAAAGGTAGAGGATAGTATAATTTATAGATAGCATACATACTACACACATACATATGCTCACGACTGTAATCCCCGAAGGTGTAAGAAGAGGAGTATTATAAACACACATTTCACCAACTATGCTTTTCGGTCCCACGTAATAGGGGGCTAGCATATTGCCGATGATTTGCGAAAAAAAATATGGGATATGCCTTAACCAAATTCCTAACTGAAAATGCTGAAGCTAAATAAATTTAGAAAAAAAAATGACCCATCTCCGAAAATAATTACGTGCTTAGCCGCACAAGCACCACCAGTTAACGTCTTTAAGAGTATCTGACAATTTATAGATATGTATGTTAAGATACCAAATATCTCCTACAAGCCTTCCAATATCACAGTAAAGCCGCAGCACTCAAGTTAGTATACCATGAATATTCAACATTGTGAACGTAATTGAAACTAAGTATCTGAGTAACATTCAACATAGTCTTTTACAGCTATTTAAATGACATGAAAAACGCACCAAGAAAAGGTTATCACCATAAAAAGTTACGATATTGCTTGATAAACGTGAAAAAAAATGCATATTTCAATAATAGTTACAAATGATGTTGTAAAAATTATAATGAGACCACTTTTGCGCCATTTAGTAGGTATAGGTAAATACGTATCGGCACGAATAATGGACCTAGGTAGCGAGATAAATGAAGTCCTATATAAAAATCTATGATTGGTAGATTTGTTGTACGTCAAAAGTGATATCCTCAAAAGATAGCCCAGAAACGCGTACTACACGTATAGAGCGCTTTTTGAGCACATTTTGGGTCCACAAATTCATGTCTATACCTATACCTATGTTATATAAACTAAAGCTTCAGTTGCAGGTTGTGAGCAGCCCTATTAATTATAAATAAAAAAGTCGGATTAACGCATTGCGGTGACGACAGATGTCAATGGTTATTTTTTTACAATAACGGCACATCATTTGCGTCTTATAAGGTAAAACAATGTAGCCACAGACCAACTTAACCCACTGAGTTAAGAGAATACTAATAGTCCACCGAAAGAACTGAGCTAACTCGTAATATATCGAGCGATAACTGCACTTCATTTATTTGGAGAACATGGGTGGTCATTGCTTACTCATATGAGTTGTACATGGTTCGTACGGAACGAAATATTAATAAAATAACATTGAAAACGGAAATGATTTGAAAATTTATCGACTCTAATTATTACAACTTATGTACAAAATGTAGGTTCTTAATATTCTTCGTATAGAACGTACTTATATCTTTATAAAGCCTTGCAATCAGTTATTGAAATATAAAGTATAAAGACAGACATTTAAGGCATAATATAGCTATCGCAATGCATAACTGCAGTGTGAGCTGAGCAGCGTCGACTGACGTATACAGCGAAAGCATTAATTATAATAATTAAAAAAGTATTCAAGAATAAAATGTTGCAATTTAAAAATATGGCGAGCAAAAGTGGCACGAGTCCGATACGGAATAATGAGCCGCATGGAAAATGGACCGCAACGCGCCCGTTGTGGATATAACAAACAATGCATACGAAGAAAATATTGTCGTAAACAATGTTCTAAGCGCGACTAAGTGCGGCGTTAATTATTAGTTTAAGTATTCATAAAAATGTACGTTTACGCCGACCCCCGAGGCGGAAGTCAGCAAAAAGTTTTATTTCAACTTTATTGTAGCACGCAGCTGGCGTTTCGGCGGTCCACGGACTCGCGACAAAACAAGGCAAGTCTTTAATCGTCGCAACTGTACTGAACTCGTCAGTGTACTGCAAAAGCTGTTCATTTCGCTTTGAATGGAAAACAAATGGATTATAACTATACTGACGTGTGAACAGTAATTTAAATACGATTGAACCGCTTTTTTTCAACTCACCGGAGCCAAAGAATAAGTGTAAAGGAATGACTCAAACAGTGATTTGTTACATCTGCCTGCGTGGCCAGGGAATCAGGCATGCCACAGAAAAATATCTTGGACACCCTGACCAGTTCTGGCTACTAAGATTTCAAGAAGGGCACCAAGGTAGAGGTGGTATCCTTGAGCAGGACACTCGTGTACCATCTCACCTGTTGGGAAGGGATGACGGTCGACGGTGGAGCACACATGCCTAGAAGTAACCTATTCAATCTAGTCTTGATGACTTCCAAGTTTTAACTATCTGACAACACAGATTTGGGTAGGGCGATCCCTTCTTTGACTGTACGCATGATAAACTTATCACCGAATCGCTTGTTACGTACAGACATTCCACTATTTATGTCCACCCTGTAGCACTGGCGTGTCGTTGTGCGCTGCTTGTTCGGAGGTAGAAGGGGCTTGAAGGAATCAGGTTGTGAAACGAAGGTCAAATCTAGGTGAAATGAAGCAACAGCAGTGACAGCTCCAACGCTGCCCCTTTGAGTTTGGCAGCCACATCCAATGTATAGGAAATTAAAAAAATACAATTCCGTTTTTAACCGTCATTCTATCAGTGACTTTAGTGCGTAATTCAGTAATATTACGTTACATTTGTTGACATTTGTATTTTAGCTGCCTATATTGCCCTTCTATTCTGGTTATGTTCTTGTGGTCATAACTTAGATTAGATATAATATACTTAATTTGTATTAGCATAAAACATGTTCAGCGAGAAGACAATGGTGCTGAAGTAAACTATCAGAACTGTCTTGGTAACATTACAACGACGTGGCTTCATACGACCCACCGAGTGGTAAGTGCCTGAGCACGCTTGAAATATATTAATAAACAGCTGACTCGACGTCACAGGGTGTGTTCTGTATCACTCATTCTTAGTAACATCATTAAAACCGCTAAAACGTACAAAACAGTTTTAATTTTGTTAACAAAAATAAACAATTTCAACAAAGCAATTGTAAATCAAATTCCAAGAAAATGAGAGAGTTATGTGTTTAACATTTCTTCTTTTTTTTTGTGCAAAACGCAAAGGAAGTTAAACGCAATATATTTTAATACGTTTTTTTTCCTCGAACGTACGTCAGTTGACAGCGCTGCCTATAAATAAGACTTCGTACACGTCGCAGTGAATTATACCATCTGTCAAGTCATATTTGATGTTATTTATATGAAAATAGATATTATAATATCATATGTATTAGATAACTGAATAAAAATTCTATGCTTAGATATCTACTTGTCGGTGTAATCTTTAGCAGACATTTGAAACCATATATCAGGTTGTAGTGGTTCTGACTTTATGGTTAGATGCATAACAGAAAAATAGATTTAGATAATGTTATTCAATTCAAGTAAGTATTTTTTTGTATACCACTTACGTGGCAGACAAGCACACGGCCCACCTGATGGGAAGCGGTCACCGTGGCCTATGGACGTTTGCAACACCAGAGGCGTCACACACAGGCTAATACTAGTTTTCTAAACGCCTAAGTTAAAACTAGAAATGACGAAGGCTCGAATTAAATATTAGTTAAAATTAATTCTTACAAGACAAAACACCTACCAATTTCCTAGAATAAAATATCGAGTTATAAACTGACTAATCAGTAAGGCCCACCTCCTTCCCTACTCGTTGGTTTAATCTGATAGAAGCAAAAACATCGATTGTCTCTTGGTAGGTATATAAGTACTTATTCAAACTGATATTTACTCAAACCGGTGTTTCAACATAAACAATAAATTGAACACACGACGACAAATAAACCATATCAACTTAAAAGGATCTCAATTATCAAGAGATACTTACATACAAACTTATAAAAATTGCGTGAATACTCGATACACAGACACAACAAAAGATGTGCTGCAAGCTGGAAACTGGGCGATCGAGCAAGCCACTGCACACACACAAGCATAAAAACTAGCATCAAGCCCGCACACAAGCAGGTCAACATTGTTACGCAGGAAGGTCGCAACTATTAATAAAATAAAATAAAATGTAATTATAATTATTTGCCCGCATTCGTGCCGGCAACCATGACTGTATTGATAGTAATAGTTGGGGGAACAATAAAAATAATATACTTTAATTAGTAAGTACGTCGTACCATTCGGCAGGGCATCGACCCCTGCCGGCGGGGTGTTTATAAGAAGGATCGCGTTATGATTCGACTACGGCAGAATGTTAATAATTTACACTAAGTGTGTAGTTTACATACTGGTTAATAATTTCACAAATATACGCAAAGTTAGTGTTGAATATGTAGTAGGTACGATTTACTAAATGGCTGTTCGAATGGCTTTTTTAACTGTTTTAGCATAATAGCACATAGGGGATCGGACACTGATCAGATTAACATCTAAAAATACGTATATAAAATAAATATAGTGTTTTATAGTTATTTATGGAATAATAATTCAATGGTAGCCTAATGGGAAATGGACTGCTGAGACGAGGTCTCGGGTTCGTTCCCAGGTTTTACCATGGCACACACCAATTACTTTTCGATGCTTTTCGAAGTTATGTGTGTATTTATCGCAGGTTTATAAGTACCCGGAAAATTAATATAAAACCCCTTTCTAAAAGTTTGTCCGGTTCGATATTGTGATTAAAATTACTACAATATACTATTTGTTATCATTTTTATCAAAATACTTTGATTGGATATACGCTCAGTTTTTTAGTATCAATCCATATCATGATATAATTCCTTGGTGTACAATAAAGACATATATTATTATTATATCTCTATTCCGCAGCTCTCAGGCCTATGGAGTCCCGGGTCTTTGGGAGGCGTTCGTCGTCGGGCCGAAGCAAAGTCGTAGACGCCCTTTTAAGAGAATTTAATATGTTAATACTAATAACATAATCCCATTTTATAAGTAGCGACTAAATAGCAAGAAGTTTTATTGCGGTTTTGCGTTTTCATTATATTATGTATTAAGCGCTGTTCATTTCATGTCAGTTTAAAATTATACAATAGCTTTAAAATTAACATAAAATTGTCTACACACACGATATATGACATACAGAACTGTGTATTTGTATATATTTATATACATCATATACACAAGTTTTAATTAAAACACTTAGTAAAATTGTCGGCGACACAAAAAATAAATAATTCTCATAAATTAAATTATGAATGCACATGTAACGGTAAGGGAACGACAAACAAGCTCCAAGTTGCCATCTAGGTAGGTAATACTGGTACCTATAATAGGCACCTGCAACTTGTTGCTAATGTTACCACAAGCAAAAACCAACTACGACACTTGCCTCTTAACGTTTTTGTGTATCATTAACATTGTCTTAATTAATCTTCATATTTCTTTAAAATTGTATCAAAACAAAGAAATTAAGTTCTTACAGAAATATCGTAGGTTTTGACAAGAACTTGAACCAAAGGCATATAGTCAGGTCTTTTCCTACCAGACATTTTTTTTATGAATTTTGAGATAATAGAATCTCATTGACTATTGTTATAATCAATGAGATTCCATTATCTTGAAATTATCTCAAAACCCTGTACTATTATTATAGTACAGGGTTATTATAAAGTACAGAGCATAAAGGACGTAACCATCAACCACGACCCTCGAAGTTAAGCTCGTGTATGTCAATATCTTTTTTGACTGGGTTAAGTGATATTAGAGAGTAAATTTGTTTCAGTTGAATCTAAAAGTGAAGAAAAAAGAAACAGACTCCAGGCTCCGTGAAAGCATCAAATGCATCGGGCACAACGCAAAAATGATGATCAGCAAATAAATAATAATTGAGCACAATAACGTTAGTGACATCCTTAATTATTGAGGAGATAACAGTAGATAAATAATGTAGGTCCGAATCCAGATCACAAAACAACTTCACACATTGTGTGTATGGTGAGTATTGAGCACGTTCAAACATAAAGTGCATATTTCTATTGAATTTCATCAAGTGTCTCTATCATTAGTTGACATTGTATTTTAACAAACTCGCTGCCGTGGTTTCGAATGCATAACCGAATCTAATTCATATGCGTAGAACACAATGCGCAAACTTGTTAGCATCTATTACTCCTAGAGTAAGTTCCCAGAGTGATAAGATACAACTCGCCGTCTGATAAAAAATATGTTCTAGAATGGGCACTAACTTATGATATTTTAGAATAATATTGTACAAAACATTAGTAAAAATAAGCTATAATTATTTTAGTAACTCTTACTTTTAATTAGCTTTCTTACTTGGTATCACTAGATACTTGTATGTATGTATGTACGTATCTTTATTAAATAAAATTAAATAAAAACTTAATATTAAACATGGCCCCACATGTTTCACGGTTTTACGTTTCCACGGGTTGACTGTGGGAACAGAACTATAAATTCACTAAATATTATATAACATAGCGGACATTTTTCATATCATATTTTTGTCTTATTCATTAAATTTGTTCTAATAAGTGCTCTCGTACTAATTTGGCAAATTTGCCTTTATTAGTTTCAATTCTGATATCTGCGGGCAAGCTATTGAGTAGGTAAGGTACTCGTTTATCTAGCGTTCTGTCCCCAAAGTAGTTGCATACTCTGGGTACTTCATATTTACCCGCAGATACCTTCCTAGTTACACAAGTATGTAAACAGCCTCCGTGGCGTGGCGGTAGTGCACGCGACTGCTCCGCACGGGGCGCGGGTTCAAACAGAACAAAAATGAACAGCACTCACCAAAAAGGACATGAATTAGATCAACATTTTCTATCCAGGTTAAAGACGAATAATTATGATCAACAACTATAAAACTAATATGATTAATAACTGTGGTCAAGGAATACAAAATACAAATACACACCTAGTAACATGCATTCATAGATCACGGTTACAGAATAAATGGCAATAAATGGAATGACGTGGTTAAGGCAAATTGAAAAAAAAAATATATCGATAGACGTTTAAAAGTAATTTATAAGGAAGTAATACACATGGGTTAGCTGTAATGACTAAGGTTATATAAATTTGGTTAGTATGTATTCAAATGTGACTAATTGTCTTTGTCACCTTTGAGACTAAAAGCGTAAATAGTATGCTAAATAGAAAATGTTAATTAACATCAAAAGTTGACAACAAAAACGCGTTAAAAATCAGAATATCTTTTGTTTCCTATATTATTAAGCAAACAAGCAGAATTTCGGTAGTTATCCAAAAGTCTAGACTAGGCGGAGGCTTTCGCTAGCGGATATTGAACTGACTTTTTATTCCTATCATCCCAATCAATCCAGACGGTAACCAGTCAATCTAATGTCGATTGCAGTTAACGAAAGCACAGTTTTTCATGAATGCGTTTCAAACGTGTCATCACGGTTGTGATGATAACTCCATCGAACTTAGTTGACATCGACTACACCTAATAAGAATATATTTTAGTGCAAGTGGTAGAAAAGGGTATTGAAGGGATATAGGATCTTGAACGCCCGGAATGTGGCGGAAATAAATTCCGTTTATGATTAAAAGAATTGTCTAATTTACCCCATCGTCTGGTTTTTTTTTGCTGTTTCCCTTCTTCAGTCAATTAGCCTATCGCAGTCCACTGTTGGACATTGGTCTCTCCCAATCTTGGGAAGCTTTGGGTTGATATACATGTAAGGTTTTCTTACGTTCGTTTGTCATTAGCCATACGAAAATTACCTCAGCGACATAGGTCAGTGAATCAAGTTGTGCTTAGCTTTGGGTAGAAACATCCAAAAGAATTGAACCAGTTCTACGTATTTTTCTATGCACCAGCTCTATAACGAAGCTGCAGAGTTTGTTTGTTTGTTTGTTTGAACGTGCTAAGCTCAGGAATTTTTTTATGTTGCAGAGCACATTTATCGAGGAAGATTATAGGCTATATACTATCACGCTACTGCTCAAGGAAGCGGAGCAGTAACGACTTAGGAGAATAAAACCCCTCAAGTTAGGTTTAAGTTAGGGTTAAGTGAAATATGGTGTTAGTGCTATATGATACCTTTCTAACGGAGGAAACTTTATTGGATACATTCTTGGCAAAAGATAGCCCACAAGTCTAAGTTTAAATAAAATTACTTAATAGATTAACTGTCATAATAAATAAATAAGGGCCCGGTACCTTAAAAGTGAGTCTAGGTTAGTTTATTTAAAAATACGTAACGAACACATATAGTATTGTAATTTCGGTCCGTTGAACCCAGTCAGTTCAACATAAAATAGTTGTTACGTTTTGCTCTAACACGAAATTATGACAGTTATTTGTGTTCCTTCAGTCATTACAAATAAAAACGTACAATTATTTTAGAAACGATGGCATTAATTATACTTGCGAAACACGAACAACAAATTGTTGTAACAAATATAACTGTTTTAACAAAAATTCGCCAGCAGCGACTAAGAGCTAATAACATTTAGAAACGCTACGTCATTTGTGAAATACAATAAATTAATTAAAAATAAGCGCGTACTCACAGAAAAACACATCGAGAGAAAAAAAAATATTCAGCGCATCGCCAATTGTGACACTAACGACGTACAAATATTTCGTAGCTGCGCCGTGTCCACCCGTGTGGAACGATCCGACTCCCACATACCTCATTTGTTATAAGCCACATTATAATCACATATTGTGTTCGGTAATAAATAGAAAAAGCGACAATAGAAATAACGAGTCACAAATAGGCATCTAATAATGAAATTGTATTGCATATAAATATATGATTATATATATCGTGGTTCTCGGTTCGGCGGACCGTTTAATAGCCGCTTGTTGTTTATTAGCGGTGCTTCCTGGACCGACCACGCTGGGTGATGGAACAGAGTGCTGCTATCTTTGTAAATGTGGTGTTGATCATACGAGCATCAAGCAAAGAGTTTAAGAACTTTCCTCGATTTTAAAGGTACCTCCTGTACCTTTTTATACTGACCAAATTAAAGTCTAGTACCAAAAAAGTTAATAACTTTACAGTAATGTAACTGTAACGGTAATTTGATGTTAGTAACGTTAATTCAGATGCAATTATGTTTGATGTAAACAAAATATTCATTTTGAAGCAGTTTATTCACAAGCTATTCTGAAAAATGGGTGCGCATTTTATCGCATAAATTTTAGAGTTCATAATATTGTAAGTCATAAATATCTTTTGTACTAATTTTTATTGTCATTTACTGCAGGAGCGGAGTAGAGCACCTGTTTAGCCTACGGGTTTTTTATAACTAGCCAGAACCCGGACCGAAATGTAATGATGGGATCATTTATAGATGCAGCGCAAAATGATTAAGATGGGTAACCTAACCTTACTACCTTACCTAGGTTAGATATAGTATTATCATTCAAATTTGTGTGCTGATATTAATTTCAAGTAATGTCACCTGGGAAGGCTAGCCGTGGAACAACCATATCAAACATATTGAAAATACAGATCAGCCAGCATGGTTCAGAATAACGATTACCTGTAGGTACCTACAACGCTATATTAGCTTTTATTGTTACCAGTGCATTACAATACCCTTCATAGGTCGTGAAAGAAAAGAAGTAGGCAGAAGTGTATAAGAATATCAATGTTTTATTCGTTGTTTTCGATTCCACGTGGTAGGGATCAAAAACGCTGCCGTAAGC
This sequence comes from Pelosia muscerda, assembly GCA_963691645.1. Taxonomy (NCBI): domain Eukaryota; kingdom Metazoa; phylum Arthropoda; class Insecta; order Lepidoptera; family Erebidae; genus Pelosia; species Pelosia muscerda. The sequence goes on along the minus strand of OY829098.1, from coordinate 15,914,592 downwards.
TTTTGTCCCCCTCCCCCCTTTCACACATTCACACTCATTATGTACCACTAGTTTAAAATTAATATTTTCTCTAAAATATTACGTCAATCTGTGCCACGCAACGCAGCGTCACAATTTAGTTTAATAAAACACTGCGATAATGCATTTTAGCGTGACGAAAACAACCATTACGTATCTACTACGTCTGCATAATAAAATAACATATTTCGAACTCAATTTTTCCTGAAAGTAATGTTAATGAAAATTTCCATGTCCATAATGAATTAGAGCTGGCATTATCCATCACTTATTAATATTAAGACGTATGGCAATAAATTCTTTAAGGACATAAAAAGTTGCATTTTATCGGCTAGGTATCTACGTAAAAACATTATAATGTTTTTATTATAATATAGCAGTTTAACTGCGCAGTGGTGGGTCCGTATTTGGCGTGGTGTGACTGGACACTAGTACGAGTTTGTTGCAAAATTATAATTTACATTGCAAGCGATGTACTTGGATCCACCTAGATCAATAATAATATGTTTAATATAACTGTAAATGCAATGGTAGGTATGCACAAACGAGGTTTTACACATAATACATCAAACTGGCTATATTTATTTTACATTTACACGATGTAAACAAGACTTCGTGCAAATAATATTCACATTGAGTTTCATTTATAATGAAAAGTCATTGCTGATTTTGCATAAGAGTTTACATAATAAATTCCACTATACATCTTCCGTAGGTACTGAAGATATATGTACAATAATTGAAGGTTAAGATGTCCAACTAACTTTAAAAACGGATCAATAGTTTGAATCCAAACAATGCTGGTTACCATGCAGACGGTGCCGGGCGGAAAGTGCCTACTTGCGCGGGGCTCTTGTATTTTTAATATCCCCCGGCCCCCGCCGCGGTCCTCCGCCCTCCGTCGCCCCCATTTTAACATAATATAAAATTATAAACGATATGAATCACGATAATGTTCCCCGGGTTTGTGTGCGCGGCCAATTCACAACTTTACCGGGGCCAAGGCGTACCCCCCACGCCTCGAGCCGCCTTACCGCTGCACCCCAGCCCCGTCATAGCGTGGCCATATTCAGTAGTCCAACTACGTAATGAAACAACAAATCAAGACGGCACGAACTATTAGGTACATTAAAAATAATCTACTACTCTATATGACGCCAAGTTTTGCAATAAAAGTATATATTTATGCAGCTTAATTTCATTATTTAATGTCATATTTTATTCTCATTAAATTATTAATTATATCGAAGATAGACTGAGAAGATTACGTTTATAGAGTATTAATCATATTCTTAACACGAACGAGGCTCACGCGGAAGTGTCGACACGCTGATCAATAGCGCAATGTGACGCCGCCCGCCCCGCGCCAACAAAAGAAAAAGTTTTATTTTTATAAGACAAGAAATTTATTATGGCCGATGCTCGAGTTGGTTTCGCGTTTCTTCGGAAATAGAACGTAGAATGTTGCTCGCATCGATCCGTACGTTCGCGTATTTAAACGGTGTAGTGTAAGCGGCCTAATGTTGGCAACTTTTACAACTAAACTTGGGCGTATTAGTTCGGAACTTGAAAGTATCTAACATGGGACTTGTGTTTCACAAAAAAAATTGTAACAGATTCTGCAATATATTCACCCTACATTGTTATTCGATCAATAAAGAGTATATTGAAATAAGACCGCTTTTCAATTATGAGACCATACCATTTGCAATAATGCATATATTGTTGCAATGCATTGCATATGGTTGGAAATAATTTAAATAACGATCAAGTGTGAGTCGGACTCGGGCACGGACCAGTTTGAGTGTTTCGTACTTATGCTACCTAAAACACAAAATGTTTTGATTGCGTCAACTTAGAATTTTAGTTTCTTTTTTCACAGTTTCAATATGTTATAGACCTATGTGGTAAGATTTTCCATCTGTACCTTACGTATTATTGTGAAAAAGGTCTTGCCAGACAGACAGACAGGCAAAGTGATTCTATAAGGGTTTTTTTTTTCTTCTTGACGTACGGGACCCTATAAAGTTATAAAATAGGTGGTCTTTTAAAAAAAAAACGTTTCCTAATTTAAGTGACCATAGTAACATATTTCCTTGAAACATTTGTTATATAGAGTCTAAAACAGACAGTTACATTTTAATCAATGATTATACTACTTATACTACTAAGAATAAATTATATAGTTTGTTGTCATGAAGAATGATTCGTTCATATGTGAATGTTGTCTATATGAAGATTTTGATTTCCCCTAACTTTTAATACGAAAGGGTTTTTTTAATAGTAGGTAGGGTCTTTTTTAGGGATATTTCCTTTTTTTTAAAATCGACAAATAGTAAATAAATATAAATAAAAACGCGTTTATTTCTATTGCGTAGGTGCACAAACAATTGGATAAATATAGGTAAACACAATCAAGAAGATTCGGAGCGGTTCGGTGAGTCTTATCTCTGCCGCACCATTACGTCTTGGAATTAAATACCAGTGCACGTGTTTCCTTCTTTCTACAGTCTCAGGTGCTTTAAGCGGGGCATGAAAAAGTATCTGATCAGGCCGTCGAGCAAAGCGCTACCATTGTAACATATAGGTACGTGTTTGTAATGGTAACTCTCTTTCTTGAAACTTTGCCTTCAGCTTACGACCAGGCGAGGGTAAGTCTAATTGACATGCCATAAATAAAAATATCTGAGTAATACTCATTACTCATGAGTATTACTCAGATATTTTTATATATTAGTTTTACACTTCATCTGCAATAGTCGCCTCCACGGCGTAGGACTCCATGTTTTTTTTTATCCATTCTCATCCACATTTCTGTTCAAAAATATTCCTCCATCTTCTCTTTAACCTTCCCCGCTTACATTTTTTTAGTGCGATCGACTATGTTATCATTACATGTATTGACTACTAGCTGTTGCCCTCGGCTTCGACAGCGTGGCGTTAGACTTGTTAAAGCGGACCCCAAACTCCAAGGTGACAGCTCCGGATGCGACTGGGATTAACGCTTAGGTTCGTAGGTTAGACTGAGGTTTTTATAACTAACTAGCTGTTGCACGCGGCTCCGCCCGTGTGGATGCTCGGTTAAAATCGCATACGGAGATAGAGATAAAAGAATATTATGTTTGTCTCATCTACAGGACAAACATAATGGTAATAAAACTACATTTGTGGTAGGAGCCACAAATGTAGTATAGTAGTAGTTCCTCTCTGATTGTGACTGTAATTTTGTGTGGTGTCACTCGGTCACTAAAACACCCTTACTCAACTGTTGTCATGACAACGGTAATTGTTGGCTATATTAGCGCCAGTGTATGGGAATTTACCGGATCTATTGAGATTTATGAATACTACTCCGTTCCCTTGGATGGTAGCGTGATGATATATAGCCTATGTGTTATTCTGATGTATAAACTAAATTATTGTAAAGTTTCATTAAAATCTATTCAGTAGTTTTTGCGTGAAAGAGGAACAAATATCCACACATCCACACTCACAAACATTCGGCTTTATAATATTAGTAGGATTATACAAATGTGAATCGTGACTACACTACAATACATTATTGTAAAATAAAGTGATGTAACTTGCTAAGTGCTAAGTTCTATAACATTATATATTAACTAGCAAGATTAATAATAATGTGGGCGTGTTATACTTATAGCTATACAACCTGGGAAAACATGTTTTTGGTCAGTAATAATAAATTTGTCATCAAATGTTGCTATGTAACCTACTCAAAGGATTATGCCCGTAGGCCACGGTACCCTCTTTCCATTAAGTGGCCTACGTTCTTGTCGGCCATCTAAGTAGTAAAAAAAGATAAAGATATATTTATGAAATTACGATATTAAAAATTGGTACGTGACCAAATGACAGGAAAGAAACAAACACCATGTAGGCATGGTCATCTGATAAATAGCTAAGGCAAAAATGGATCATATCAGGTGGTTCTTTCCCACATCGATAAATAAAAGTCGACGTATCATCAGAGCTTCACCATCGCACAATTAATTTCAATTAAAATAACATACCAGTCAATAAATTACCCTGAGGCTAACTAGATCAAAGCACGACATCAACTTAGGTTTGACTTAAAGACTAAGAAATGAAGTTTCAGTGACATGATTGGTTACTTATTTATCAGTTTTGAAAGATATCAAACCTTTCATTGTAATGCATAAGATTATCATATCGTCATATTAGTCAAGAGTAGGCATGGACAGTGTTTGGATTCTTTCCGGTAAACATGTTACTTATTTTTGCAGATACATCGCATCGGTTGGTCACATCACATATCACTTATACATTGTATGGAACGTTCTATAAATTAGACGCTGAGTACATAAAATCAACCAAGACTGATTGTCAATTATTAATTTAGGTTCAACGACATGACAATATTCTGAATCAGAAATGAACAGGGCAGGTGCACATGTTACCTATCGGTGTACTGTCATGAAAGGTTATATTGAATCACATTGTTCGAAGCGCGTGAGCTGTCTTAGGATTGATAAAGATATTGTCGCATGTCCTTATAATAATTAGCAACGGGGATCTGTCCTATCTTAATCAATGCAGTCAAACCCAAACGGATGAAGACGTGAAGGAAAACATATATTTTCCATTGGAGAATGTTAAATTCCCATTTGACATCACTGTACAAAATATAATTTTACAAAATGATCAGACACATTATAACCAGCCCATCCGATGCAAGGTTTTGCTTAACCTAGTATATTGATCGCTGCGATGACTTGACATTCTGCCGTTACCCCTACTCTCCCTGATAAAACTTTTGTAATACGTCATCCTACAGTCAGCTACTATTAACATCAAGGCTTTTGTATAAACCCTCTTCATATAATAGTTATTAGTTCAACAAGTTAGCAATGTTATTTTAATATTATAATATAATATTAAAATAACATAAATATAATTAATACCGATTGACTTAAAATCACTAGCGAAGTAGAAATTAAAATGAACTAAGTTGAATTGAATCACGAGAGTGCAGAGAAATTTTAAGATAGGCTACAGAGTACAGTAACGAACTTAAAAAAGGAAATAAAAAGAATTGCACTCGACGCGAATACTTTTCGTCTTTTAGCAGCAAAAGAAGTGTCATAGATGAGGGAAACAATTAAGATCATACTTGTTTCGGATAGTTCTAATATAATTAAATATATTAAACACTAGACGATACGCCAGGCTTCGCCCGTGCCTTAATCGATGAACCCCTTATAATTTAATAATTTTTGAATAATATATGGAAATCTATGAAATATGGTGACATTTATCGTTACCGTTCTCTTGAGTAATAGCGTGATTATATTTAGCCTAGCTCAATAAATGGGCTATCGAACACTGAAATATTTTTTTGTACGAGACCAGTAGTTCCTGTGATTAGCGCGTTCAAACAAAGGAGCTCATCAGCTCTCGTTCATATTAGTATAGATAAGCCTCTGAGCAAAATCATTAACTTTTTTCATCAACATCGAGTAATTATAAATGGTGTTCTTAATTTAAGTCGCATTGCTCACGCGATTTTGCTGCTTTCACGCAATAAAAGACACCCTTCAGGTGGCAGAAAGAAAATGGTTACCATGGTCTATCTATGAAAATATTGATGCACATAGCATCAATATTTTCTTGGTGGAAAAGTGAAATATTAAGTATCTTTAATAAATTAAAAGAAGTAAATACATAAAGTACAAATGACAGGTAGTATTGAGATTTAGGGAAATTACTCTTATGCTCCATACCTACTAGCAACGTAAATAGAGCCAGAATGGATGTTACAACTTAGAGTAATGTAGGCACGTTAAAGCTTCCCACGGGAAACCTGAATATCGCCCTGTGGCTAGTCATATTCGCAATAATGCTTTCATAGTCGTAAACAAGTTCTCAGTTGACCTACTAATGCCTAGATACGCGTCTACCTAATTCATCTTATTTAAGTCAAATATATTGAACAACTGCCAAATGTAAAAGTTACACGGCCGTTATGTGAGTGCTCGTTTATTTATGGTTTATTATATTTCCAAGTGAGTGTTTGTATGTGTGCTCGTGTGTGTGTGTGTGTATGATTGCAAAAATTAATAATACTAACAAAACGCTACAATCATTTTAATGCAGTCGCTACAAACTGGTTTTACATTTAAATAATCACCACTTAAAGTGATCAATTTGCCAGTCTAATTCTAATTTTAAAACTAATCATCGTATTGTACCGCTTGCAAACAGAAGTAAGTCCGAGCATTCCCGACAGGCCCCGAGCGTCGTCGAGCGCTAACATAATGTCGGTGCAAGCCGCAGACATTGTCAGTAATTGCCGGTGCCGCTATAATCGCACTTAATTACAACTATACAACTCACAATCGCGCCCGTTTCAAGTATTCATTATTAATATTAATTCGCGATAAAAACAGGTTTGGTTCGAAGCCCGATACGAGAGTTCTCATTGCACCGCCTATAACTCAGAACCCGTGTCTTATTTTAAATTTAATTATAGAATAACTTACTTTATGATTTAAAACAATTAAAGACCACCGTTTTGTACTATGAGAATAAACGTACCATGTGGGTACTTAGATATTAGAATCAGCCTCAAATAATTAACTTATTTAAAAAATCTAATTGAATTTCATTTATTACTTTATAGCTCTGAGAGTAACCTAATATTACGACCTCATCTAATTATATAACATTCTCGTGTAGTGTTTGTCTACAAACTCCTTCGAAACCGCTTGACCTTATTAGATCTGAGAATCAGTCGTAAACTATTTCTAAGCCCCAAGGATCTAGGGGTTTAAAAAGGCTATCGAGATCAAAATTTACCGCGGGTGGAGCCGGGAGCTGCAGCTAATATATCTATTTAAATTTCGCAAATTCATAAACAATTAAATAAGCTCAGTTTGTAGCGGTATAAATTATAATAAAATTATAGAAAAATTACACGCATCGCACGCTTAAACGGTACAAATACGTCTACAGCGAAACATCTGTGATACTAGTTTCACAATACTTGTTATTTTTAATGACATAACTACAATAAAATTAAACGAGAAACAGTACAGACAGACAAAGAAATTACGCGTACCAAATAAAAATTCCATACAACATTTTCATTTTATCATCTAAATCGGCGTTTACGACGGGGAACAATGCCGTGCTCCGAACCAAACAAAAGTGGGACGCAAATAAAGAAAACAATAAAATTAGAATATATAAACACATAAAAACTGGCGTCCAGAATGTTCGCGGTGCGGCGGGCGGCGCATGCGCCCGGCGCCCACCGCACATTACATCAAATAAATTAATATCAACTCCAACTGTACATACGCAACCGAAGGGTTCATGTTTATTTGAAATAACTTTTTACTGTATTGTTTGTGTGTACGACGTGTTAGTCGTCTCAGCACTACTCTTTACTAAACTATTTTGAGATTCAAGTGCGCTCGTATCATAGCCTGGTTAATTACCTTTCTAAAGCTACAAATAATAATATCTAAGTTACCCTCCGGCCTATGCAAATGAAAACAGTTGATCCAAGAGACACAAAAACTCCTGAAGTGCGAATGAATTTGATAATACCTCTTAATTTATATCTAAGAATGCAAAATGGTTAAACAAATCACATAATCTATTATCAATCTATATACGTATACAGTTCTAAAAGAGGCTGTGGGCCGTTGAACATTATCTACAAGACAGTCCAACAGTAAAAGTGATCAGTGAAACGCAAAAACAACCATATCCCAATATCTTTAGGATACACTTTACCAAAATGACGATAACATAAAGTTTAAGTGGTAACTGCCGTTTGCGTACCATCGAGGACAAAAGTGCCAGTTGAGGGGAAAACTTTAACGAAAACAATTTTCGCTTCGATTTAAAAGAAAGTGTATACGCGTATTACAAAAGTTTGGTGTAATAGATTATTTTCGATATTCCACAAATGCGCTAACCAAGTTTATTATAGATTACCGACTTAGATGAATAAACAACTCAGCTATACTACTTGAATATTATTCGACTCTCACTCATTATTGTCAGCTGTTAATATATGATTTTTTTATATTATCACTTGCACTGTTTTCTGAGAATTACTCAATGATAAAATTAATATACTTTAAATATATAATACATACATATGCTCACTCGCCTAATCCCCGAAGGGGTAGGAGAGGAGAATGTTAAGAGTGTCTCTGTGCTGACAAAGACGGGATTTTGGTCTTCCTACCGACAATACAAAACCTCTCCAGTGAGCTCTGGCTGCACTGCTCACCGCCGGAAACACAACACAACGTTATTATTAGTAGGTAAGTCTGTAGGGCCTTAATACTTCTCCAGTAGGACTGCTCAATTAGGACGGGCGATACCGTCATGGCCTACCTCCGTCAATATTAAACCTGTCTAAACATAAACAAGCGTTAAAAATGTACATATATGGCCATTATAACTATAATGTTTCTCCAAGTGGTATGTGGGACCTATAACTTTTTAAGTGCATCATCATAGAGACCCAAGTTTTTGTTTGTTAGTTTCGGTAGTCTAATTAACCTCAAAAGTCATTTATAATTACGAAGAGACTGGTTGTAATTTAGCAATGAAGTCGAACAAAGAAGCATATCTACATATATTTGTATATCATTTCTGCAAAATTAACTTATAAAGAGGTCAATATCGTAGCAGGAAGACTAACTTATTATCACAATGAATTATTGAATGTTTTTTCGCACAATGTTAATGAGTACCTAGTCACGCAGTAACTATTTATTAATCTGTGACCTAGTGTATAATTTGATGTCAAACCAAATATTCCATCAGCTAACTTTTCGGTGGGAAGTCGTTGTTTTGTAATGTTTGATTTAGTGCTATGGCCTATTTCTATAAACTGATTTAATTTTTTTAGAAATATCCGAATTTTGGAATCGTAAATTATGTCTAATTTCCTATCAGTTGGAAAAAAATCATTGTCAATGAATGTAGCCCAACAAAATAATAATTACTGCATGCATTATTGTGAGTGAGTGTACGCCATTGCGAACTGTGCGCTACATAAGTATAGATATCTACTTATATCAGATAAAATTATTCAAATGATACGATCTATTGTGTTTCAGCAACAATGATAAATAACAATATTATTACATATGTATTATTGTAAATATTTATGAAAGTAGGTTTATGAGCTTGTGTGCTTACGTAGACGTAAACTTGATTTGCAAATTGCTTGCAAGCCAGTTTACTTGAGAATCGTACAGTAAATGTCTGGATATTAATAAGGGAAATTTCAAATGCTTTAGCCGTGACAAATCTAAATCGATTTGAATAGATAGCATATTGAATGCTTCAAAATTCCTTTGAATTAAGTCATCAGTGAGATCGAAGAAGAGCCTTAAGTCAGGTACCTAATATTAATACGTTAGGTACTCACTGTCATACTAACACAATACCGTACACTACAATTACCGTAAGTATACAATATAGGAAAGTCAGTAAAAACAATAACTAAATGTTATTTACAACACAACTTAAGAACAATTGTTATAAACACCTAACAGTTTTCTTTCGCACCGGTGGAGCTTCTTGGATTCTATCCAATAATACAAATTGTCATATTGTTATATGTATTACGTCACATGTCTAAATTAAATGTACTATTTAACTTTATGTAGATTGTTTTTAATGTGGCCATATTTCTTCAGAAGCTACGATGCAGCTTCCAGGCACCTGATGACTAACAGACGACCCTCATGACCAGACTGTCCTTATTGAGTTGAGAGACAAGACGGTAGTAGTTGTAGTTACAGTAAAACCAATAAAACAAAACTAAAATACGAAGAAGTAGGAGAGCCCAACCTTAGTAAATTACGCCTTTGTTTTTTTTATGGCACGTCAATTTGACTTCACCTCGCCTGATGGCAAAGTCTCAGGAAAGAGGGTCACCATTACATACACGTACAGTTTACTTCAATTAAAGCGCGATTCACACACAGCGCGGGTGCGAGTCGGGCGAGGGTGTTTTTGCCATACATCGCCGTTTACAGAAGAAAGTAAAAACATTACCTTATTAAGAAAACGGCAATGGATGGCAAAAGAACCCGCGCCCGACCCGGACCCGCGCTATGTGTGAATTACGCTTAAATGCGACAAATCTCAATTCTTTGAATAAATTATTTAGTAAATTAACTTGTAAATATGACAATTTTATATTTTTGTAATATTACTATTGCTGCCCGCTATTGATAGTTAAGTCTGATTAGGATATCACCCTTCGGTGGTATGATAACGCGACTGCTATCCGAGAACAACTGCGGTAGGGCATCAGACGCATCCATTCTCTTTTTCTAGAGTAGAGAAGGCTTACCATCTCTCACTCTCTTTCAAGATTCAGCACTTAAGTATTACCTAACTGAGGAGACGTCACACAGTCGGTGGGACTCGTGACGTCTCATCCCGTCATCGCCAGCTGCCCGTAGCGTTGACGCGATTACGAACGAGGTACGACGCACGGTGCGAACGGGATTCTAACGGTTGAGTGCGGAACGATGGCGTTGTATTGTTTGGTAAACGTAATCTGCTGTCATACACGTATCGTACTTAGCAGGACCGATTATTGGTTATTTTAGTTGCAATAATATCTGAACACATAAATATAAAAAATCTGAAAATCAGGCAACTGGAACGTTGCGTTGGTCCGCAAACGATGCGCTGTTGCCCAGTCGCTGTCACGCTGTCGTCGCTCTCTCCCCGTGTCCCCTTGCTTTCCGTTGCAAATGTGTACAAGCTTTTAATGTATGTGTCTATTAGCCAGAAACGCGGCTTACTCTCTGTCTCCACTATCAATGAATATTAAGTTAAACGTAAGAGAAACAACCGTCAACACAGTACCAAATATCGTTCGTCGTCGTAATGAAACCACCTGATTGTAATTGAATTGCACATAACATTGAGGATATAAAATAACATATTACATAATTGCTACGTATTTTGTGAATAAATATATTATAGAGTCTATTGTCTAATATGTAATTACCAAAACAATACATTAGGAAACATATATGTACCTAAATTATTTCGAAAAGTTGCTATTTCGATTAGTACAATAGTACTGAATAATTGTATAGTTTCCACACGTTTCCACAGAATAGGTGTTGTTGTAGTGGACTTATGAATAAACAATCATAAATATCCATACCCGCAGGTTATTAGCTGTTGTTTCTTATGAGGGTTTATTTTAACAAGTCAAACTGTTCAACTATAATACCTATAGAAATGACCACTGCAGACTATGGATAGTGATAATGGAAATCAATAAATACTTGATATGTAAAATAAAAAAATAAGACGACGCATTACATTTGTAAATTGGTACGAATGATCGAATAACCTCTATACGTTCCTGCGCGTACACATTGCAGAATCCCGCATCCATCTATCAAATGTTGGAGCATTTAAATATATTATAAATTACAATGTACAGAGGAGTCGTCGAACGTCGACCCCAGAGTATGAAACGTCTAATAGCGGGCACACATTGATGTGCCTACGCACACTGGTGCGGCTTATGAATCAGAGCTCGTTTAAAAACAGTGGGACAACTTTGAACTTGCAAAAGTATGACTATGTAACATAATGACAAGGAAATGCTAAGACACGAAACTTAAATAACTTATTTACAGTTAAATATCTAAACGAAGTAGGCAGTAATTAATAAATCACATTTTAATGTATTCTATCAAGTGTGCTAAGTAGCTAACAGCTGCAGCGGTTAGCTTCTGGAAAAGACTCAATTTTTTCTAGAGACTACCGTCAATTTATCAATTGCTGTTCATTGATCAATTGAGGGACTTCAATATTTATATTCTCGCTAATGTATTTTCGATTCATGTTAGTCCAAACATTTCAAAAATATCTTTAGATAATGTATGAAATGATTCTTGTATATGAATACATCAATGGACAGCATGCGGCTTGAACTACACCTCAACAAACTGTAGTAGTGTCGATGATGCGCTCGCGTCACATTCTGTCTGCGGTTACCTTTATTATGCAGGCATACCTTTTACAACTCGCGTGCTCACAACCGCTGCAAGTGGCGCTCAATTTAAAATGCCAAGCAACACTGTTGCGCACATATTTTTTCGTTTCTCGTATTAAATATGGCTATATAGTTTAATAACACCAGTTTATATTTTTTCTATTTTCATTCATTACAAAGTGCATTCCGAGTTCTTTATATTTTTATAGATCCTCAAGTTTCTTCATAATTAAAAGCTTGACAGAATTCATTAGTATTACATTTCTGTTGAATCTGTTATACCTAGATATCAGGCAACAGAAATATTTCTGCTTGAAGACTTGAATAAGTAAAAAAGTGGTAGTTACAAGTAATTAAGTATACTTATTCTTTCCGTTTGTACCTAACCAACGAAATGTATGTCTCCAAAATATACAGTTATACATACTTCTTGAACATAATTAGTTACACTTTGTCAGTAATCTATCATGAATGTGCAAATTACTAATATGACCCGTTTTCAAGTGTCATATAAATATACAAGAAGCAGAAAAAAGACTAAGCTCGTTAGTAAGTACCTACCTCATAGGTAGATATTTAAATAAAAGGGTTATTATCTTCGTACCATCGCGTGAGAAGCTTTATAAATCAATAAAATTAATTATTAAATTCTAAAGTTCTAATACTTCATATGCAATTAAAATCTAAAGGTACGTACAATAATTATGAGGCAATAAAGTATTAAACTGACGGAGTTCTCAAACAATATATGATGTACGGTGAACACAGCGAGTTTCTTGTTAAAGGTCCGTTGATGCGTAACTTTTGTGTAACGATATTAATTATCCATTGTTAGTATGTATATGTCGTACAGTCACTTGCACAAGTGCAGTATTTGTAGTTCTTCTTCTGCCGAATTGGCATTGGCACGCAGCATTTTTGAGTTGGCAATCGTGGTGTAGAAATAATTTTATTCACGGCAGCGCCGCTACTTACTGAGAAGGCCCGAGTATAGGTTTCGCTCTTCGACAAGGCTTACTAGTAGAAGGCTTTGTAGTGTAACTGCAACGTTGCGGATTAAGAAAACGATCGTTTTAACATGTTCACTCTTCACAGTCAAATGGTCTATCTAGATTGATCATCTCATTTAGTTCGGAAAAAGTGAATGCTTTGACGGGATTCGAACCCGCGATCTTTCCCTTACAGAGGACGCTCTGACTGGAGTTATCAGTTATCGGAAGTAGCAGTTATGAAAAAACAATGTTTAAAAATGACTGCTCATTCATTGTGACCGATAATTCATATGATTGTCGGTAGATGGCACCCTCCATCGCCCCAAAGATGGTTGTATAGAAGAATTTCAAGTGCTTCATAAGTAGTTTCGTGGCATAGCGGTCAGAGCGTTTGTCCTGTTTTCCGATTTAATTTTGATTTGAACAGTTAGCATATTATTTGCTTTAGAAAAATTTGCATTATATCATAAGGTTAGTGTGCAATGTTGTCACATTGCATATATCCTTGAGAGCGTCATCGCCCCGTTGTTACTCTATTGATTATATGAATATAACGTAGTATTTGAATTACTATATTCCGACTAATCATGCACACTCTCTCCTGAATAATTTATTGTAGAATGAACGTTTTAGTTTAAATGTAGTACGAGCAGCACATGACCCTATATCAGGAGTAGTTGTGGAATCTAGATAGACTTAAGTTATAGTTCTGTTTTATCTGGCAATAAAAATGAAATGATTCAACTTTAAATAGAATAATGCTGCTGCATTAAGTGCATTTACCTCCTACATCCTGTTGGGTATTGCCATCATTCAATTGTGTATTAGGTACATTTTTTTGTATTTACTATGATTTTATCATATTTTATCCCCTATTCACTTTTGTGTGAGAGTGAAATCTACGATCTACCCGGGTTCGATCCCAGGTTTTACCATGGCACACATTAATGACTTTTTGATGCTTTTCGAAGTTATGTGTGTATTTATCGCAGGTTTATAAGTGCTCGGTTAATGGCAATAGGCTTACCACCTATTACATTGGGACCTAAACATAAACTGGCGAAATGTGGGTGCTAACACCTCTGCCTACTCCTTCGGGGATATAGGCGTGAGTTTATATTATGTTTGTGATCTACGAACATGTTGTCTGGAAGGAACAAGCTTGTTCGGTCGTTTGTCGGCATTGTAAATTACAATGTGACGTATATTTTTTTAACGAAAAATGTACAGCCGTAATATGTGATCAAATTTTTAAAAATTAGTCAGCAAGCTATATATAAGTCTCTTACGAAAATGCCTTACAGTACCGTTTATATTTGTGATTATCTTACCTGATTACAAGACGTTACCTTTAAGAAAAAAGAAGTATGTGATTTCAATTCGTAACATAGAAACATGAACATTCATACAATAGTCATAAATGCATTCATCGTTAAAAAGTTCAAGCACATGCAAAATAATATTACAATTAAATACCTACTGTACATAGCAACGGCATATTAGCTACTAAGCACTACGTACAGATTCATTTGAACGATAACAATATAAAGAATTTGTATACCACTTAGGTGGCAGAAAAGCACACGGCTCGCCTGATGAAATGTGGTTATCGTGGCCTATGAACATTTGCAAAACCAAGGGCGTCACACTCAAACCATTACGAAAATTACATTTCCTTTAGTATGATATTTTTCTCTTTACCTAGAGATTGCCATTAGTATTTAGATACGTCATATTATATAGTGTGTGTGTCAAATATTTTAAGTACAAATATTTTATTATGGTTCTTGGGAATTCAAAATAATAAATAGTTGTATTTTTTATGCAACTATTTATTATTTAAAGTGCTGTTGACGACTGTACAATACTTTTTATATAAAAAAGCCGAGTACACAATGTAGGCGAGATTTAAATAATGATTTCATGTATACCTACGTAATTATACTGATTGGAAGTTAATTGCGGAATTCCTTGTAAAATATTAAGGGGAAGCTGTTGTTCGTTAAGAGTTCTTTTTATTGTTCTATTGTTAAATACTAATCTTGTATTAATAGAATTAGATACTCTTATTTTTGCATCACTGTTTAAATAATGACTAAAAGATTATTTCTGTTACGTTGCAATAACAATAAAACAATTTCATGTGTCCTTTACTGACATTTAATTAATAATCTCTTGAGAATAAATGAGGAAGTAAATGCGATATTAAAGTACAAATGTTAAGTCATAATTAAGTAAAATGTTAAAATGTTGTAAGGATTTTTAATTATACCCAGTGTACCTAGTTTAAACATAAACTGGCAAAATGTGGGTGCTACCACCTCTGCCTACCCCTTCGGAGATATAAGCGTGAGTTTATGTTATGTTTTACCTAGTTTAATGATGAAATTATAACCAGCGCCAAATACGTTATTTTTATATTTGAAATTAATGAAATTTCAAATTGGTGAAATTTAAAAAATTTAACTGATTAATAATTAACTAAATATTACAAATAAATAATGCGCAATTAGATCCGTAATATTCCATAGAATATTTTACATAGACGACGACAGCCCGCCTGATGAAAAGTGGTTACCGTAGCCTATGGATATTTGTAACGCCAGGTCACATTCGTGCCGGCCCTGTCGAGTGGGGGAAGAGGGGTGAATATTAAGAAAGTTTCTGAGCTGTCAGTGCAGAAGACAAAGCAGGTCTTCATATCACCACAGAGCAGTGTCCACCTAAGCCCGCGGTCTTCTCACAGCCAACACAAAACCTCTTTAGTGAGCCTGTATAAACACACAGCCAAGTAATTTATTTGATTGCATACTACATTGTGCTGCAATACTTCTTAATGTGTTTAGTATATTTGCAGCCGAGTGAACACGATCTCGCGCACCGCAACGAAAAAAGTTCATGTTACAAAGAATTTATTTTGCAATTATGGGAAATTATAAATACGTTCACAATATTAACTGTAATTAAAACAACGTTAATTAATTTTAGTAGTATAATTTATTACTTTTGTTTCTATTATTAAATTTAAAGGTTACGTAGTAACTACCTATTTACGAGTGTTATAGTATCTTAGTAGGCACTGAGGCCTTTCCACCACCTCTACACAGTAATATTATTTCAATCTCCTGTCTCACTCATCATTATCTCAATCTAATAAATTAAACCAATAACTGTATGCACTAACAGTTGGAGATACTGTTTGATCCATTTTAACAATATATCATTTGTATCTGTGAATCCTGCCGCTGACTGTCCGAATTACACTATGAATATTACTTTCAAGAGGAAGTCCGTAGTGGAGAGGCCTCTGAACTTATTCCATCACCAATGGTCCTTTAAATGATGAGCAAAAGCAGAGAAGAAGCATGTCTTTTACTCAATGCCTTGCCTAACGATTGCCTATCATTACAGTTATCAGGTCGTGGGCGACAATTGAAATGAGGGATGATGTTCACCGACTGTAAAAACATGGCAGGCTTGAGGTTATATTGAGAGAGGTTCAATTTGATGTTTTTAATGACTTTTTATTTATTTATTCGATGTCGATGCAACATGTGTGCTTACATCTTTACTTGCAATTATAGGGACATTCACTCCTTGCCTTATTTGATTAATTGACATCAATCACGATCAATCAATCAATTCATCCATCTCTCTTCCTCTTCAATCCACGTCCTTAGTATTTTTTTTATTTTTTATTTATGGCACGTCCATACAACTCTTAAGTCACGCAGTCCATCTCTAGAGTCTTCCTCTACTCTTGTACCTCATCCACATCCATAGTTAACCCTTTCTTTAAAGCATTACTTGCTTTCTCATTCACCATATTTATTTCTTTTTACTGGATAAGTAGATCATCATCATCGGCCCCTCGCATGACACGTCACTTAGCCCAGTTTGGTTAATTACATACCCTACTTTGAAAGAATGCCCTGCTTTGAATAATTTCAGTCATCGTGCATCTAGACAATCTCGATTTAATTTGGTCAAAGATGAACAAAGTCTACATTGATTAATAAACATATTCATACATATAACTATCATTGTATCACTCAACTACCAATTTCATTTATTCGCATTGATAAAATTTTCACTTACCTAATAATAAGATGCTTCATGGCTCGTGCACCCGCATGATGTACAGTCAATGGCAAAATTATTTTAACACATTTATTCGACCACTAAATAAAATAAAATATGTAAGAAATAGATCTTGACGATTGCAAATATAACGTGCCTATACCTTGATACTAATTTTTCAACTATTGTGCTTAACTTAACAGGTATGATAGGTGAAGGGTCAACATTTTACCCTTTATCTTATCGAACATC
The DNA here is from genome assembly GCA_963691645.1 of Pelosia muscerda. Lineage (NCBI taxonomy): Eukaryota > Metazoa > Arthropoda > Insecta > Lepidoptera > Erebidae > Pelosia > Pelosia muscerda. The sequence goes on along the minus strand of OY829098.1, from coordinate 15,897,204 downwards.
ATTTTCTACCACCGGTTTTCCTTTTCAGAGCAATCCGGTAGCAATCGGTTTACAAGGACCCCTCGCCCCTGTGGCGTATTACAGGCATGTAGAGTGTCGTTAGGCGGCGGTACAGGTGTACAAATATACCTTGATTTGACTAGGTGGTACTTGACGTATTGACAGACTGATTGAACAAGTGAGGTACATCCTCTTTAATGGAGTTCGTGAGGTAAAAAGTTCTTCATTCACCCACAAATCCTCGACATTTTCATATTTCACAATCCTCATATACCATCACACTCAATTTACCAATTTGTAACTTTAATAGTGTTCAAGAACTTTAGTCGCTGATTGTACCTAAACACGTCAAACTTGTAATGCGAAAGTTTAAATAACGCTACTTTTACTATATTAATAAATCGCTCGTTGGTCATGCTATGTAAGCCACCGCTATTACAATGTATCCGGGATTCCGTCCTGTTTTATGTATATGAAATGCCAGGTATAATGTGGAGCTTCTTTCAGTGAGTAGGATCGAATTAATTCTTTTGGTTGACCTCATATCAACATACAGCAGACCTGAGAGCTCTTTTGCGACCATAATAGTTTAAAAATTGAGTATTCATGCGGTTTGATTTTCAGGGATCTTTTGTAAAAAAATTTGGTCAAGAGCGATTCGGACTAGCACACCATGGGATCCGTACAAACATTATTTTATATTATGTATTTCAATACATAATGCGAACAGCATTCGGACGTTGGACTAATGTAAATAGCGCACCTATGTAATAGTTTGGTTAAAATTTTTAAATTTCGATTATTTGACAGATCGCTATATTTCTATTACCTTTAAAAAAATTAATAAGGGTTATATACCTAATAGGACATAAATCTACATTGTACTTGCTGAAAATAAAAAAATAATTAATTTTTATCCACTTTCAAATATAAAATGCTCGAAGCAGGAAGATGGAGACGCAGTTATCGTACAATTTACGCAAAATTGTCTACATAATCGTCTGTATCTCTTGATTGCATTGACGTACCTACATAATAAAAATATGTTTTCATAATCAACGTGTTGTTGACCTGATTATTTAGTTCGAATTTCAACTTGATACGTCTATGCATTCCTGAGAAAGACTTTTAATAGTAATGAAGTTAATTACTTTGATGATTGCTACTGGTATCTCTTTGCTGGTATCTCTTTATAATGTTTACATTGCAGTGTTATAAATGCGATAATAATACATTTTTGTATCTAAGCAGGAAGAATGGACTTCATCAATGTGGGCTTTCTTCTTTTAGAACAAGGACTAATTCTAAACAAACCACATCATATGAGGTGTGTTAAAGATGATATAGATGTGTTAATTTTTACAATTATTCCGCTGAAGTCGCAGGTGCGGGTATAATTTCAATCAAACGATACTTAGTTTGGGTGTATGCTGAATTTTAGAGCCAAATTTACTAGTTAAGCTGCCAGGATTTATGTGAGTATTCGTGAATGTTCCTCTGTCCATAAAATTTCGGTTCACAGAGACAGTATCGTATATGCATGCATTGTTTCCTCAAGCGTCAAGATTCAGAAGACGCATAAGAATGAAATAACAATGATGCAAAGATTATAAAAAATTGTATCTCTCCAACAGCTCTTCAATAGCTACTAATGAAGACATTTTACCTACTCTTCTTTGTAGTTCAAATTCGTATATAACAATCCTTAGAATAGATAACATAAATAATAAATCTATTCAGGACGAGGGCCTCAATATCAAGGTATCCTAAATCTGTTGGTTGTGAACGAATTACTTTCAGATTCCAAAACTCACTGCGAGTCGGGGCGTGTAGGATTTATATCAAAGGCTACCTCACTCTCGGCAACTGATAACCAGACACGGCCATGCGATTTTGGTCGGTGCTAGTCCAAATTGACCACTCTCGCTGACATAGTCAGCGAGGTATCCGTGGGTATGGGGAAAAAGTGCTAACCGAATTCGAGGAACTTCATGAAAATCTGTATACATTTCTGAGTGGTTAAACCTATACAAACGTAATTAATATTTTCATTTAAATCTTTGTTCAGTTTAATTATAATTTTTAGTTTTATTAATAATTAATTAATTTATCATTTCAATCAAATAGTTACTCTAATGGTTCTCGAAAAAAAATGTAAAATAGCGACCTGTTCTTTGATACTATTTACATGCAAACATATCAACAATAGACATTACCTATACCTACAATCAGTTATATAGGTTACCAATCCCACACTAATAATTACAGCAATATTGAATTCAAAATTAACAGAGCTTGTAATGACCTACTGTCATAGTGTGTCGCGATGTGACTTGTCGCCGTACATCAAAATATACTTTACTGCTTATTAGATAGGTGTTTTAATATTTATGAGAGTTTATCTACCGTGTATATTATTGTTTAATTATACAGGTACTAGTTTCAATATAAAATTACTAATTAACAATACATCGTTTCACTTGTATTACTTAATTACTTTAAGAATTAATACAATAATGTATCTGTTAATTATTATATTGCAATGTGGAAGTATATTCTCTGAACAAAAAAATGTAGTAGAAAATGTATGTACTCAAAATGCAATAAGAGAAACTATACTTATATATGCTGGTTAGCTGCTAGAGAAATTGTATGCTGGTCGTAAGTTAGGACAGTTACAGAACAGTTGCATGATGATGCTTTAGGTAAAATAATATCGCAAAGAACATCATTAGGTATGGAAGGAGATTACTACAAGGAGATAGAAAGACCTTATCAGGAGATGAATGGATTGTATGACAAATAATTTGGCCGTGAAGCAGTGTATGTAAAAGTGACTGCAAGCAGAAATGAATGGGCAACGCTGCACCGGATTAGTTGCAATTGTTTAAATAAAATACTTAAACTACACTGAATTTCTTATATTTCTTATCTCCCCCCCCCCTCTCCTCTAATAATTGAAGTGTGAAAGTAAAAATTTTACAGACACACCAACAAATCACACCAATTACCTACTACCGCTTCAAAATATATCATAACAGAAAAAGTTTCTGCAATGCTGCAAAAAATATATTACAACGAATAAAATATAATACTGAGGAAGTGTAGTTTAGATAATAGTGAAAACGTTTAATAGTCGAGGCGTGCAAACGATCAAACAATATAATAATGAATTAAAATGCAACTACAAATACTTGCACACGATAATACACTGATTATAAAGTGAATAAAAAGCCACACACACTTGTTGCTTCTGTAGTACGGACGTTTTATTAATTGTACATTAGATTCGTTACTGGGACCGAGTGCTTTAATCGTTATAGGACTGGCTATTGGTATTGAATGTTAATTGTTATACAATTTTTATACCTATCAATCCTGCAAATATACAAAGAAAAACCGCGGTGAAATAGTGACTCTGTTGGAGTAGTTTTCCATAAAAAAGAGATCATAATGAATCAGACAGTGAACCCATCAGGACAAGTAACTATATTATGAATAGATTTAGTTCAACGTACAGAATAGATTATGGAACATTATCACCGATCGCATGCGATTCGCATGTTTTACACAGTTTTATCAGAACAATCTAGTTGTTGAACGTCTGTGAAGTGGAAGAGAAGAAAGTGCACAACAAAGAGTCGTAACAAAACGGGTACTTATTATACAATAATGTAACCGTTACGTCTCACTTCCGGTTACTAAACGTTATTTTACTAATGAATACTGACTTATGTTTAGATAGATTAAGTACGTTTAGAAATATGGTAGGTAAAGCAGATTGTAGGATTATATTCAAAAAACCTCTAGGTGTTTGCTTAATTTCATGATAACACTGATAAAAAGTTCGAGACCCATTTAGTTTGTTTTTGTGGTAATGTGTCACACTCATATCTTATTAACAAATAAGTAAGTATGTATAGCAGTGTGTCCTGAAAAGTTTCCGAGCTATCAGATAGCGGCCCTCGTCAATAAAAGCTAGTAAATGTAGTTGTTCATGTTTGGACATTATTCACCAATGTTTCAGTAATGTTAGTCGCGCAGTTATTAATTGACAGTAGTTTGAGTGAGTCGATGTGACTGTTTTGGGGCAAATAGAAGTATTGTTTTTAGTTAGTGTAGTTAGTTAGTAGTACGAATTATTGTTTGAAAAGCTTGACCATCCGCCTTACTCACCACAACTAGCCAGAAGCGACTAAAAACTGCGATCGGAGGCGATTTTCATCAAAGGGCTCACCTTCGTGAACTAAATTATTTGCAGGAAAAAAACGCTTAGTACTATTTGAACTACTTGGAGTAGTAATTAGAATTGTAAGGGACTATGTAACAAATATCTTGTATCTTTTTTCACCTTATCTTGTATCATTGTATCCTTGTATAATCAACGGGTGTCTCTATCAGTACATGACAGATAAGTGTTTCTCTTGTAGCCAATAAGTGAGATGTCCATGAAGCTTTCCAATTTTAAGAGCAAAACAAAAAAAAATCACGCTTGTTGTGTAGACCGTTTGTGGCCGATATTGAACATCGTGAAATATACGAGATTGATGACTAATATTTTAGTGTCTGCCTGCGAATGTTGCTATATTTTGTTTGATAGAAAATCCGAATGAAGGGGTGTTAATTCTGTTAATTTGGTTACACTAAACACTAACGGATAACGTCAATGCCAGTCGTCGCGACAACTATAGCGGTAATTAATGTAGTTCCAATGATATTAAAGCATTACATGCAATGGCCACACATGAATGCTCAACGTGAAATGCGGCACTTGAGTTAACATCGTACGTCAAACGGCAATGTGAATATCTTTTTCTTATATTGTGTTGATGGCTACCTTTAAGTAGCCTCCACCGGCTTTGGTGGCATCTGTGGGGATTTTGTGCGCTATAACAAAGAGTAAGTAACAGTAAGACAATGTAAATTTAAACGAAAAAGGGACGTCATAACTGAATAAGGCTTTACGCCTTTATGGATAGGCTGATGTCATTAAATAATGTTAATTGTGATTGATCAATGTTTTATTGCAACAATTTGATTGAGGTTGCCAATGTATTGCAATAAAATTACACAGCATACCTACCTATTTACTGTAACTATATATTAAAGGACACCTACCAATTAATTCCGGCAACGTCTATTAGAGAATCGTACCTTATTCCCATCATATCCAAGATTTTTCAAAATTAAGTTTATATATAAATCAAAACTATAGACGAGATAAAGCCCGCGCCCACTGGGAGATTATCCCGCCGCCACCGCCTCCAACTGGCTAGATTGGCGGTCGATGGGAGAGGCCTATGTTCAGCAATGGACATCCACGTCCTCTGGGTGAAATTATGCTGATGATAATGACCCAACATAAATTGACTTCAGATTTTTACGTGTCTAACAATATACCATTTACTGAAACTTGTGCCACCTATAATTGACACCAAACCGCGCAAAAACACTCAGGAGAATAAACAAACTTCAACTTTTATATTAATAGTCGGATAGTACCTACGAAGGAATAAGGACATTAAAATACGAGATTCTCTAAAGATAAGAGAGCGGGATAATATCAACGATCGTCGATAACTGTGTGTACGTCCTGTGATTTTATGAGCCTGCTCCATGCTTACCATCGTATAAAAATAACTAATACGTTACTCAGCAGTTAGTCTTATATGCAAGGTAAGAAACAAATACATACAAGCTGATGCCTATGGCTCAGCCAGGGTGGAGTTTTGATTTCGTTCCCACCACAACTTATTCCCTGAATAAAGGTAACCTATGGTTTTAATCGAGTTTTCGCTAGATCCATTCAACCGTAACAGCGTTATATAAAAACGTTCATATTTATAATATTAGAAGGATTAACTATTTTTCAAGGTCAATGAGGGGTTTCATATTCCATTACTGGGGAACCATTGGCTCCATCGCAGTAATAGTTTTCGATAAGAATCGAATAAGGCGATTACGCATAATAACGTAGCTGCACTCGAACTAAATATGGCAACGGTTATTACCAGCAGCGTTTATTTAAAAAAATAATATTGATAAAACTATAGTTGAGGTAGTTATTAATGTGAATACATATAGTATCCAGTACCTGGAGATTGGTAGGTCTGTTGGTATTAATTTCCTGAATTGGTCTTTACTTAAATGAAAGTATTTTAAAAAACAATCACGGTTAGTTAGGGTTAGATATAATAATGATTCGGGTTCGGACAGTTTCTTAGAAAGTGTTTATATTAATCTTCATAAATATCGATTTCTCAGAAAAAAATATTTATTAATAGTCTTACGCAAAATCATATTTTCCATCCAAGAATTTCAGTGTTCAATATAGCACAGAGATGATAAAAGAAGAGAAAATGCGATTGCCGCACATAATTGAGTATCTACGGTATTTGAAGAAAGAAAATTTCAGCGCTGGTCACTCCTTGTTCCAGGTCACTCCTTGTTCCATCAAAAAATAAAAAATGACTCAAGGGAAAACTTAAAATCGTTTTATATATTTTAAAATGATATTGAGATAATTGTATTGCCTACTCCTTGTACATACTCCATAATAGCAGACTGTTCAAGGTCTTAAGGATATCTGCAAAATCATCAGTTAGTGTATACCTAATATGATACATCGTGTCATATAATATAGTCAATTATAAAATAGAATAACTATACCTTTCAATCTTTATATATATATATCTAATTAACCTACTCTCTTTAAAAAAATGGATTTTCTAGCAATGTTTAAATCTAAATTATAATGGTGCAAAAATACAGCAAGACACTTTGAGAAATTGTAGGTAGGTAAGGGGGCCCCGCGATTCTGGTGTCTCGTATTGACGGGAGCACTACTGACCCGTAGATAAATCTTTAATTATTTAATTTTATTTCAATTACTATAAGCTTTCGAATTTCCTCAGTTAATCAAATGACGCGTGCTAAAATTGTAGACGGAGTTCGCGAGAAAAGAGATAATTTTGAGAAAAGAAAACTAACGGAGCAAATCGAACTGTGTGAAACAAGCTGGCAATTATCATTATCACTAGATTATTAGGGCGTTTCAAAATGGTTTGTAAACAAAAACAAGATTAACAGAACTGAAATCTGTATCGTAGTTGGTTTCATTTTTGTTTATCTAAAGTAAACCCCCGATCGATAAACAATCGCATTCAGCTGTCGAGAGCTGTCTGTTAAAAGGCTAGATTTTACAACATACCTGCAAAAAACTTCACCTGTTCATCACATTAAAACGATGTCAGTTACATTGTACATTTAATATGTTTAGTACTCTTAATAAGCCGACAAAAAATTCAAGCCTTATTTACTACATATTTAAACATTTTGAACATAACAGAAACAACATTCGCTGTTTAAATATGCTCAATAAATAATAAAGCGGCAGTCTTCATTGCAAGTTGAATATAAATTGTCTAATTAAACTTAAACGGTCGGAATAAACCAAATACAGAAGCGAGAATCGCACACACACTCGCGCAGGGAATATTGTACCTACTTTGTGTGCACACGTACATACATAAGATCATTTATTTAAAATGAACTACTTGAATATTTATATGAGCCGGCTGTGTTAGACACACTCCACGCCGGACTTTTCATTATTTGTAACATTGCAGTTGCTCACAGGTTTTGCACATATTTATGAACCCGCAGAACATTTTTATAAATGTGATAAACTGATAACACGATTGTCTCTACTATGGACACAGCATGATTAATATTGAGTCGAAATGTATACTAACGAAGAATAAATCGAAAGCTACATTTATAAATATTGGAGTTGGAATAGTTAGGATTACATTTCTCAACACCACGGAAATTACTATAGAAAAAGCGAAGAAGTAGAAAAATATACTTAAGTTATATTTTCGGTTACCATTCGGTTGAAAATACAGACGTCAACTATATTGACATAAAAGTACACTCTGACAGCTAGAATCAGAATGTTATAACATAACATGTCAACCTATTACCATGAAGACTGTATTTAATTTATTATATGAAAATTACTTTACTAATTATCGACAGCCGGAACATAATATCCAACAGTTTGTTACAGCATGATATTACCTAAACGTAAGGAAGTGTTGCTACATGGAATTTATACTATTACATAGGTACCTACATAAATTCTTTGTAGTTATGTTATGTGTTTAATAATAATTGTGTAGACCAAACTCGGAATAATGTGAAAAGTAAGCTGAAGGCGAAAGTAAATCTAAATACCAATATAAACCTACATACATGTTATGAATAATATTTATAACTCATTTATGTCTAGGAACACAATTTTTATGCCTTAACTTAACCAATCGAACGTCCAAGGTCTACCCTTTCGGGGGGACAAGTTCGCTACACCGTAGTTTCCACATTAGTGGGGGCAATTTCGAAACCAAAGATGGCCCTGGATCAGCAGAGGTGCGAGGGAAATACGTCATAGACAACTCAACTAAATAAATAGAATACACTGATTGGATTGATGATGATCCGTGGCATACTACACAAGGGGCGCGGGTTCTATCCCCGTTCAGTGCAAATATTTGTATATATGAATATGGCAATTTGCATTGGACTATATTTTAATACTGCAATGCTTTGATATCGTCAATAAGCTGTGGAGGTCAGATGGCAGTCGCTTCATAGGAAATATCGAAGTTCAGCCAACCCCACAGTTAAACTGGTAAAAGCGCACCCCTGGTTCGTAGTGAAAATGAAACTGAAACAGTAACTCAGGTGAAAGATTCGGATGCGCCTGAGATTAACACTGGATGAAGAAGACTGGACTAAATAGATTAGACTTCATTTTAAAAAACGGCCTGTGTTAATTTCTTATTATAAAACTTAATAATCGACACCACCTTCAATAGTATCTATTGATTCAGAACTTTTTACTTTGTACTAAAGATCCACACAAGTGAGTTTGATGTACCTGTTTTCCAAAAATAACCACTATAAATATTGGAGCCCGTGGTTGTGTTTCAGCGCAGTTGTTTTACGAAGGGCAGAACGAAATTAATTGTGAAAGGCGATAAGTGCGACACCGTAATTAAATCATCCTCTCGCTCAACTCGTGTATGACCAGGGAGGGCGTCGTCGGTGCATCAATTAGGGAGATGACCTTTTCAGCGTTTTCGTTCGTGTGCAGTACTTGAGAACTCTCTTGATTGCACGGATCACGCAATAATCTTTAGTTGCCCCAAATGCCGCGTATACTCTACTTTGGTAGAGTATGGTGGGTTTGGTTTGGTTTGGTTATCTATTGATGTTATTCAGAGAGAGTCATTTTGCAGATAAACTCACTTATTATCTAAAGCTGAATTTAGGTTTAAAAAAGGACGAGAAACGCTTTGTTACGACGTTAAATAATTAATCTCACTAACAATTCAGAAATAAAAATAACCATACGAAGATAAATTACGACCATTATTAAAGTGTAACTTGTCAATAAGCATACTTAGCAAGCTACGGAGAACTGAATGATTTCAGGTGGTTATCGACCAGAAATGATTCTTGAAGTATCTGGTAATATACCAGTCTGAAGCCGTAATATTAACAATGAGTTTATCTACTAACGAAAAACCAGATAGTAAACATGATAGATGCCAGAAAAAATAACACTAGAGTAGTAGTAGAGGACTATATTCCATCAAACAAATGATAAGTGATAACACGACAAAATTAGTAGCTAGTTTTCCCTAAACTTTTTACAAACATCATTGTTCCAGCTCGAAATAAGCGTGACGTTCGGACACGGCAGTTCACGGCACACAAACAAATACACTCATATGAAATCAACATTATTAGTCCAAATGAGCAGTCTGACACAATGCTCTCAATGACTCACAATAGCGAATTATGAATTATTTTAAATTGACGTAATTGAAAAATATGCAGCCGCTCGCGCGCAGAGCTCGAATAAATTGATTCATGTATAATATTAACAATGAGTAAATAATTACAGACGGGACACGAAATACGGCAATTGCCTACTATTGTTATTTAAGTTTTCTGCTTTATTTAAATTTTATTGTGAATTAAAACTTAGTGCATTAATATGATGACTTCGATCAAATTATATTGTAAGGAATAGATAATGATAACAAATGTGCTTTATTATCCTCACTAATATTTTAATGGAAAAGTAAGTTTATTGTTTGTTAGTTAGATACGCAAATAGACAACATGACAATTTTAATACAAGTTGTCAGAGCATAAACTCGATAGAAGCTTCAGATCAGAGAAGATCAACTTTAGCCCGCAGATATATATTTGAAGAGAACCCAGTAGTTTCATTGTCTTGTTTCGTTGGAACTTTTGACATTGTGATTTTCTGCGTAGATAGGATTTTTATGATCGCATTTGAATGCAAGCATGCGTTTAAATGCGCTACCTACTGCAATTTAATTTTGCTGGTTTACTCTATGTCGATACACAGAGGGACAACGAATCGCGAGCGGTCGACCACTAAAACGAATAAAATGAACGTTATTAACGGCACGAAATTAGAAACTTTGTACACACGCGAATAAAATAACAGATATCGTGGGAAACCCTTAGTAAGAAAATCACAATATAAGAACGTTTCCATACAGGCTGCCTGAAAAACTGTTATAGTAGGTACACAACAAATATACCATTTTATATCATGTATCATGCATTTTGCATTATGTAGGTAACAGATCATTCGGATCCCCAAAATATTTCATGTACCCAGTCGCTTTGGTACTATCCCGACTATCCAACATTATCCTACCTCCAGGAGAATTTGGTGAAAAAAAAACACGGTCGAAGCTCGGTAGTCCGCGCACTCTACGATTAAATAAATATAATAATCTCACCTTCATAGCACTACGAAGAGTAAATACTACAATACGAGTATAAACTTTTCTATTAAAATCGCTTGAAAGCTGTATTTATATGTAATGTTAATAATAAGTTGCCTGCGTATATCAAGTGCATTTTTATCAAACTAGTTACAATCTGAGAGGATCACGTATATAGCCATTTACAAGGGATGGTACAATCTGATAGAAAATAAGAATTCATATACTCGAAATTAATTGCACAATTTAATATAGAATTATATGTTGAGAACCAATGATATTACATTGCAAAAGGTAATAATTACTTATCCTTTTTACAATGCAATTATCATTGGTTCTCAATGTGTCTAATTAAAATAGCAATGTAATGTTCTCAATATTATGTTTATAAATCTTATTACTTTTTTTTGCATAAAGTACGTACCTACCTAATAGATAAGGGCTCTCACACTATACAGAATAGCCGACTATAGATACACACAAGTACCAACAGCGGCGTCGACGTTTGGTATCAGATAAAAGCCTGGCGAATATAAAATAGGAGCACTTATTGTTTGTATTTGACTGTACAAACTGTCAGCAGTCTCATCATGTTATATCTCTGATAGTTCAATAGATACGACTCCTCTTTACTATTCAGGTACAGTGTTTCTGTAAAATATTAGTAACATCTTAGGGTCAGATTATTACCATAGCGGTTTGTAACTACGACAAACAGTGTAACAAAACGTAACCGATATCGACACATCTAAACATATTCCAAATACTAACTTTGACTCTCATTCACATGACAATAGTATTTTTTATTGTTATTATAATTTTATTTCAATGTCAGAAAAAACAAATGCTAATAACGTAGAGAGCTGCTTATATTGAACATAATTATAGTCGTGTTCTCTCGGTTCGATGGTTACGGTTTACGGGTTCCGCGCCGGCCCGGTACCTACATCGGAAGGGTAAATACCATGTTGGAGCATTTGGTTGTCTGGATTAGGGTTGTTACGCCCCAGGCCACAAAATAGTTTGCTGATGTTAAAAAAATTGAATATTAATAAAATTTGCATGTTAAATATGGATTGACTGGATGATGACGGATGAGCTACCAATAAATTGAGAGCTTTTAGTTTGGTGTATTTCTATACCTAGAAGCATATTTTTCACTCAAACAAGTAAAAAATTTGCTTCTGGGTATAGAATACACCATAACATAAGTCTTTAATGAAATAATATCGCTTAATAAGATGTTTCATTTCCTGTTAGGTAAATGGTATACTTATTTGCGTTGTGTCATTCTCTATTTTATTATATAGACTGATTTGTTAGAACACAGGCACATCAGGCCGGACTGTGATTGAATTTATTATTCAATTTTACTTAGGAGTGAATAATACGAAATTTAAGTACCTACCACCTTTCTCACTTATAACACTGGGTGTCATGTTTTCACCCATTGGGAATTCCCAGGATAAATAGTAACCTGAATAATATATGCCTTATAATATTCTAGATTATGATCTAACTCTGTGCCAAATGTCATCAATGTCATCTGTACAACAAAGAATTATCCATATCATCATCATCATTATTTCAGCCACAAGACGTCCACTGCTGAACATAGGCCCCCCCCATCGACCTCCAATCCGACCGGTTGGAGGCTGTTTGCATCCAATGCGTACCCGCGACTTTGACTACGTCATCCGTTATTATCTATATATTTTAAAAAAAATCCTATTTAATTGCATATTTAAATACATTTTTTAACAATATAATAAATAGCCCACCGGCATTATACAGCAGTATACAGGGACATAGCTACCCGTGGTTAGGGTTCCAGAGAGAGGAATCTGGTCATAATAGGTGCTGTGTAAGGAGAATCGCCTTCTGCATCGAGCCATTATTATTATGATTAGAAATTCAGAGAACGGAGGATCGGGAGCATTGGGACGCATTGGGAGAGGTCTATGTCCAGCAGTGGACTGTATGATTGATTGAATCTAGATTAATAATACGGTACGAAATGCAGTTGACGCAGAGCTTCCACATGGCTTGGCTTACACATGGCATGACTTTATAGGAGTTTTTATGTCAGTACTGTATTAAACTTAACATTACTGTAATATGATACCATTACATTTGTCATAAATTCATGTGCATTGTGAAAGTATCGACTGATTTTATAAATAATTAGTCATCGAGGCTCCAGCAGAAATCCAAATCCTTGATTTTGACGCCTGTAGTACGTATTATAAAATAACAAATAAAAAACATAAACACTGCGTAATGGTCTGCACAGACGCAGGACTTTTCGCGCAGAGGACAAATATCCCTTCCAACCTCCTACAAAATAGATACATCAACAAGTCTATCCATTTTCTGTACAATCCATAAGACTTACAGAGCTCACAAAAGAGCATCAATATTTTTTAGTGTCAATGCGTTAGTGACACCCCTAGTGCAGCAAGTGTTCATAGGCTACGGTGACCACTTACCATCATGCAATCCGTGGATTTTTCGCCACACATGGTTTGATGCTTACGTTCTTGACGCAAGTATCAACTACTTCTAGACTTTTTGAACTCCATGCAGCTTCACAATCAGGATACAGTCGAATACATACTAAAAATATAAATCACTATTAAATTTAACGGTATATTTACCACGTCTATTAGTTTTTTTATGTTACCGATATTTCGATGTTGTTACAAGCTTGTAACAACATCGAAATATCGGTAACATAAATCTATGATCACGGTGTACTGACGACCCCCGAGATAGTGTTTTATTGGGGCCAAAGTCAAATTCTTTATTTGTGTTAATTGTGTTGTGCAGATCTTACTGTTGTTTTGGGTTTCAACTTGAAGCCCTGCTGGGCACAGTAAATTATATAAAACTGAATTACATAAATTAAATTTCATTAATGTATTGGTAACTCAAATTCAGTATCAAATTAATATTGACGACCTCCGTGGCGTGTCGGTAGTGAACGCGACTGCTACGCAGGAGGCGTGGGTTCGATTCCCGCTCTGTGCATGAATATGAATATTTGCATTGGTTTGGGTGTTTCTATGTATTACATGTGAGTATAAGTATCTAAGTATGTTTATCCCCATTCTAGAACCCATAACAAAAGCTAGTTAAAATATACTTACCATGAGTCTAGGTGGTGTTGTGTAGAAATTCCTAAAATATTTATTCTTTCCTCTTTAGAATATTAATTATTACTTATAACCTAGAATTAAGCATGTAGCAATTACTCGGCTGTCTCCAACCTTAACCAACCGTATCAGTCTACCCTCTACTTCTTTAGTTTTTCACCTTTGTTAAAGTTATTGGTATTAAATTAAGTATTTTGATTTTTAACTATTTACTGTCGATTCATTCATGGACACAGCAATGACTAAATAGATTTTGGTACGGTCGGTTAGAGTCAAAATCTTCCGATAGTTATATTGCAATTGATTGAATAGAACCTGGGTTATAACCAAAAATATACCTACCTATAAATAAAAAATATACTACGCGGGCGGAGCCACAGACATCAACTAGTATATTTAGTAAGGATTCATCGCCGAAACGTTTCGATTAAGGGTGAATCATCAACAGAACTATATAAAACCCTGTAATATTTTCTATAAAACATCGTAACTGTAAATTATACATTTGTGTATCATTATTTATAAGTATAATAACACACCGAGTAACATTCATAACGAATAATATAGACATATTATTTTAACTTATAATCCACACGCAAGCAATTATTGTGGCCGCCAAATAACAGTATAAGAATACATATTATGATTCTAATTTGAAACCGCCAATGTATCCTACAATATTATAATATATTAACGTTTATATGATGCGATAATTATATACAAGGATAGTATAAATATCTACTGAGAATTGCGTCTTGTTTATAGGTATGTATGACTATAGATATCTTCAATTTTCATGGTTTGAATCATTATCATTAACAGTTTATGTATTGCGTTACCACTTGCATCGTTACCTTTTCATGTCGTCAGTCCATCTGACTAAGGGCATTCCACATTATTTCTCTTGTTAATTATGACTTTCTTTAAAATCTACCTACTTACTTAGCAACTAGTAAACGGAGGAGTTTCTGTAGCTAGTTACCATGACATCCAATGTCATCGTCCCTTCAAGACTCATTTATATATGAACACAATAGGCACAATCGCAGAAAATATTCACTAGCAAGTTACGACTTGAGAAACACGCAGTCAAACTAGTATTACTTTATGCAAATTGTATGCATTTGATAAAAATTACATGACATTAGAAAGGGTATGACACTCGTATGACGTTTGAAATTGTACGACTATTGATTGAAATTGCTATGTGTCTACAAAGAAGAATTGATCAAAAACAATATTGATACGTTACAAATTATCGTGTCACTCATATTGTTCACTATTATAAGCACCTAAGTAAGTATTACTTTTTAAATGAATGGTTACTTAGAAAACGAACATAAATGTATTTTTAACTGACTACCAAAAAGGAGGAGGGTCTTAATTCAATTGTTATTTTCTTTATTCTTATCGTTTATGCAACGACGTCTACTAGGCACTAATACTTGTCTTGTTATTGTCACATATAGGTACCTACATAATGTCATCCACTCAGTTGTTTATTTGTGAAGTTAAATTATTCACGTGAATGTTAGACTATTATATCTATTATTATTGAATGTACGATGTGACCGCAATCATAGGTGGTTGAGGTTTCGTACCTAATACCTGAATGGGCACTTTTGTAGATAGCATACAATACATTTTACCTTGTAAGCACTCTAGACTATGATTACTCTTTACTATTACCTTTGTTAGAAAAATTAGCTACAAAAAAGTACTTAGATATAATTTTGCATGAAGGCCATATACGTCGTATACCTACGTCAGAATTAAAAAGAACGCGTTGTAAAGCAACCCGAATAATATAGCCAATTTCATATCATAGTAGGAGCTGCTAGCGCTTATAGGCTCTATACGTACATGCCTTTGTCATTTCTCACTTTATGTGCAAATATTTATCTACCGGTCGGCTAAACTCGAATCATTCATGTGTCGCGCGTTAGCCATGACACACGTCTGCATGCATAATTGCGCACGCGTTTCTGCTGCTAACCTCACTATGTATAAATAACAAACAGCGATTCTTAGTTCAGACTAAACTCACCCACATCCCATCTCTTTATACTTATATCTCATGTACCCTCATGTGACTTAACAGAAACGATTCACGAAAACTGTCTAAGCGAACAGTCACTCGATACAGTACGATTTAAATAAGTATGAATTTTGAATCAGGATTATGTGTTATTTTACTTATTCCTTATTTTGTGCGAACTACTGCTATGGCGCTGGTTCTCTTTCCATCAGTTGCATGCTTGCTTGAACTAGTGTATCGTCAGCCAATGAAATTTGGTCTGTGTTCGTTATGGCACTTGGTCTATAGTATAGCTTTATAACGAATTGCATTTATTTTAGAAATGGTGTAAAGTAAATACTGCATAGTCAGTCGTTTACTATAATAACAAAGGGAGAAAAAGGGCTCTAGTGTGCAAATAGAAAAAGGTTCATCTTCAAAGAACACCATTAAAATTCCCGAACTAAACATTGTCCTCGCTGTTTTATTTTAAGTGGATACGAGTTTATTATAAATTCTTAATAATTGTAAAATGTATTCTGTTACGTTGTCGTTTCACATAAAACGAATCAACCTGACAATTTGACCAGACTTTTGTTCAGACCTGATTGGATTGCCCAGATTTGTGGACTGCCTTCGTGGCTCAGTGGGCGTAGTATGCACCGGCTGTGCACGAGGTTATGGGTTCGATCCCCACACAGGTCAAAAATTTGTGTGATTCACTAGTTGTTAATTGTTCTAAGTCTGGGTGTACTTTGTGTCCGTTAGTTGTATGTTTGTAAAGTCCCCTGCGATACCGGGATTGTTTCCTAGTGCGGTATTTGATTTTTTTAACAATACAGAGGAAAACTTCACGACATTTACTTCTGTCCCACTTTGTTTTTTCTTGTGTCATAAAGATTGAATTCATTAGAAGCTTAATAACAATAGCTCTAATTGTTAATAACCATCTCACCAAGCCGACTGCCTTCAAAGATACATAGTTATAGTAATTCAATATCCAATTATTATAAAATGTGAAAGTTTGTGTATTTTTTGGAGGTTTGTTTGTTTGTTACTTAATTACGCTCCAACAGCTGTAAGGATCTGGCTGAAAATTGGTGCAGAGGTTGATTAAAGCTTGGAATAATGACTGCTAAATAATCCCGGGAAAAGATTCCCATGGGTTGCCGGATTAATAGATTACCGGTAGACTGTACGATAGTGTCAAAAGAGAAATGAATTTTGTAGGTACATTCCAATCTGTGACATATTTTTGTATCTACTGACTTCCAATGTATTGAACATGATGTTATTCATAACAGTATAAACAGACGTGAACTAGGGAGTTTTATATGTTTAGGAACGAAATTACGTATGTTTAAATAGAGGCGAAGTCATTCAGTTGGTCCGGGTGTATATTTTTTACTTTTCCATCTATACAAACAGACAGTGTAAACAGTTATATTATGGCGAGATTTTTTTGAATTTTTATATTATTTATTTTTATTATCGTCAATGTCACTGTGACATGGATATTGGGCACCTATTAAAACATGCAGCCACCAAGAATACAAGTAAAGAATGTTTCAAACTATCGCTGCGTGATCTTGTCTTGCGAAATGAGTGGTCTTACCTGAAGGTTGACACAGTGCAGTCTTTGATTTGCAAGAGTTTGATATCATATACACATAAATTAACACATCAATAAAACCAAAAGAACAATTGCGCATTTAAGGTGTAATGCAGATTGGATATACGAGTATATTCACTACTGCTATGGGTTACCTACCTTTTCGCCAAGGTTATAATTAAATTCGACTAGGCAATTCAGAAATTAAAACAATTCTAAACCCAAGGTACCCAAATAGGCTTTAGGTACATTGATTAAAATTTCAAATGTCTCGGGTAGATATATCTATTAGATTCAACGTCAGGCTACTTACACACTTATTTTTTTATCGTATCCTGGACTAAAAGAGTTATGCTATAACATTCATTGTACAGAACTAGTCATTCAACAGACCCCACATTGTTAGTCACAATGTATATAATTTCTAAGATATTAGCGAGATAATTGACGGTATAACAATAGAGACTTAATAAAATATGTATATAATTATTAGACATTACGCTCGGACAGACAACATTAAAACAAAATACAATATTATTATTTGTATACGTATAGAATTCAAAACACCAGACTCTGTACAATGTATCTTGAACAATAGATATTATTGTATTATTAACATATACCGGCAACACTTCGATGTAATAATATTAAAGTTGCAATTTGAATGCACTGCCAGTTAATAACAGAGCTTGTAGATTTAATCTTATGGCCCTAAATCATTCCTTACCAAATAATTATTTTACACTCTACCTAAGTATTATATTTTAAAATGAAATACAATATTAAGGATAGCAAGTAACGCTCCCCAACAACCTCAGAATGAGCGGTTATCGTGGCCAATGAACTCTTTTATTATTAGTGTTGTAATTTGCACGTTATCACCATGACACAAGTAAAGTATAGGAATAATATTGAGTTCTTCGCTACCGCCCCCGATCTCACTGGATGCTGAAGACGAATGGTTGAGTACAGTTTACTAGCCGATTACCAGTGGCGATTGGTGAACAATTTCAGTTATCATAGTAACCCAATTTTTATAACCTTACACGGCTCTAACACTTGTGCGGTTTATTGCCTATTCCTGGGTCTTATTTTATGCATCAAAGAAACTAACCGCATGCCGCTCTACAATATCTAGCTAAAAATTAAATTATTAGATACATATTTCCATGTGTGAAGACTCAGGGATGGTAAAGCTGATGAGCCGCCCATAATCGCTAATACAAAACACATATTATCCAGCCTTATGAAATATTGATATGGATTGAGAGGACGCAATAAGGCATAGTAATAACTGTTATTAAATGTAAGCTGTACAAGATAGAATGACATAGGGTCAGAGCAAGCGCTGCGTTGCTTCGAGTTTCGAGTGAACGTCGCGCGATCGGTTATGATGCGATAAAGTTTTTTTAAGGGTCCCTACCCTTAAAAGGTTCGATACTTAATTTATTATTACATTCTGTTTTGTAATAAGTAATATTCAGATACATGGGCAGGTACATAATTAATTATATTGTACACCTTCAACTTCCTAAACATTTCTGTTATAATTATTGGGGTTGATATATATTAGTAACTAAATGTGACACTGTACTAATTTTGAAATACATAATAACTATATTGACGATTCAGTATCTTGTTGAGGCGAACTCACATATAAAGTATAGTAGGTATATTATCTATAGTATTCATATTACTAAAAAAATTACAAGTGAATATTCATAAATTACAATATTCCGTTAAATTTTCTATGTACTCGTAACTACAATGTAAAACCACAATTAAAAATAATGAAGCTGAAAAAACGCGGCTATTTATACATTATATGCCGACGTACACGTTTTACTAACGATTCTAATTACAGAAATCGACTAGATACCTTGTGATATGCAGTTCTCGCATGTCATATTATAAAACCAAATTGAAACATTTCGGTATATCACGACACATCGTGGTTACAATAAATATTAAAAAGTTCATTAGCAGTTCGATTGTTTGAGTTTGAAAGTGGCACCGTATCGCAGCGTGCGTCAAGCACGCTCGCCCCGCACCCCATTATTATAATCTGGGCGAAAACGAGACAGAAACAATATTAGAAAGGAACAATCGTTGCCATTACGTCGAATAAAAAGAAAAGTTATTATATTTTTTATTGGAGAGGGCCCCCCACCCTCCCAGCCGCCAAGAGGGTTATTTTTATTTTATTTGAAAAGTTTATTTTCCATTTGTTTTAACTTGTATATTCGCGACGCGAGGGGTGGAACGCTGGCGGCACGCACTCGCCCGTTCAATGAGTCACTAATGCGTACGGTATCATTATATTTTTATATTTAAACTTTTGCTCGAACAACATTAAAATGAGAAAAGTTTGTAGAACGTTATTGTGATAAAGGCACAGAGCGCGCCCGCTTCGCCAGCTTTCGTTATTATATTCCATAACGTGCCCTTATAAAGGAAACCTTTAAATATTTTGCAAATACATGGCATATACTTTTACGAGTAGTATAATAAATCTAGGTACTCTCTATGTAAATAGCATTGCAACTGATTCGCAAGTCGACAGTATCAAATCATATTAAAATTATGCCAAAAATTAATAACCTATTTGGTTACAGTACCCTCCGTAACTTTTTGTTGGCAAATTTTATTTACTTTACGAAACGTGATATTCTATGTTAAAACCACAGGTATACTCAATCATTCAAATAAGTTGAGATCAGGCGTGTTATTCTCACGTGAACAAAATACACTAAAATACTATTTAATCTAATCGTAATAATGTGAGGCTCTCAAAGCGACCACCGGGAATATAACTTCGGCACTGTTGGCATTACTCTTTAAACTGCCTGAGGTAGTCTGTTTACAACCAAAAACGTGGTAGTCTATATTTTTAACGAGCAAACCTGAACAAAAGTTCCAACCACACAAGGTGCCAGAGTGTTGACACACAATCAACACAAATGTTACATAACAATAAGGGATGGTAAAATGCGTCTAATTGTTATAAAAACACACGAGACTGGAGGCCCAGTATGATTTAAAAGTGATATTCTCAAACCATAAAGCAGTTTCACGAGGGCATGTGAAATATTTATCTTAATATTATAAGTAAACTTTAAAGCTGGCCGGCCGTAGTCAATGCCATCACTAAAAACGTCTTGATATTTTATAAAAGATTTAGAATTACAATATTAATATTGAAATGACATAAGAATTAAATTTGTACTTTTGGTAACTACATCATTCAATCAATTACTTACTGAATTTTCTATTCCTTAGTAAAACTGTTTATCTCGGAAAAATGTGTGCAAACAGTTTAAAGGAGCTTCTGTTGCATGACGATGAGGCAATGTAATCATTGTATAATTTCCGCACCCTAATAGAGTAAAGTTTTTTTGCACGCACAATGGCCCAAGAAGGGAGGCTAGATGCGAAAGAGTCCCAAATCTATCTTATCTAGAGTAAAGTTTTCGAAAGGACACAACGTTTTTTTTTCTTTTTCCCATTCTTAAAAATGTGTTTCATCTGTAAACAAGAGCAGAAAAGAATATAACTAAAATACTATATTTGTTACCGACTTCAGTCAATCAGCTTTGTCAAAATTACCCCTATTTAAAGCAAATATGAAGTTTATGCTCACTGGCAAGCGTGACACAGATCTACAATACAATAGCAAGTATCAAGCAGTCTCGCGCGCACTTAACAGTGTTTCAATTAGGCACAATACATAGTAGTAGATACCGCTGGGCCCTTTCACACCGTGCGTTCTGTGTTCTCCCTTTGTTTGACTATACATTTAAATACTATAGTGTAGGTTCGATGCGTCCGGTACAAAAAAGATAAACAAGCCAACCGACTTCAATATTTGAATGCCAGTAATAATTTATGAGTTAGGGATAATCCTTTTCTAAAGTTTTCAAATATAATGTAATGCAGTTTTTAATTTTCGATGGAATCGTATAATATGAGGAACATATTGTATTGACGGCAACTTTAATTATATAGGAATACGGTGGAATAGAAAATATATCCAATTAGGGATTTTGACCATTTTGCAAAATCTGGGAACGAGTCTTTAAAATAGAAGTGCATGTTTCGACTTCATCAGAAACTAAATATACCTACTGCCGATCTACAATAGAAACCTATAAATTAAATGCTATAAATAAGTGAAAATATTCAGAACTAGAGAAATGTTAATGGCCAAATTTACAATACCTACATGTTGATCTAATAATGGTAATAATGAAAAAACATGTGTACCTATTTCAATGCTACGTTACCTATCAAAAAGCAAATTTAATAAGTAGTTAAGTATTCAACCAGTGAGACTTTCCAATGTTTTATATAAAACAAACAGTGATTGGTTTACTCAACCAAATTATTTGTTTACAGTAACCACTAAAATTGTTAGACCAAACGCAAGTGACTGGTCACATACGGAGCTAACGATGGCTAAACCAGTCGGGTTTAGCGCCAGATAAATAACCACTTAAACAACAATGAACATGGAAACCGAGCTCCTAAGTGAGTAATCTATAGTGTTGGGAAAACCGGTACGATATGACGACCAATTATATTTGAGGCGTGTAAGAGTCAATTCTTGTGTGTCGAGACAAAACATGCCACTGTTCTGTGTGCACAACCACGGCTTAGAACGAGGCGTGGGGCCCGCGATGCTTTCTGCAATCGCACTAATTTTCACTATTGTGATTTATGTGCATTATTACGACTTATTTTGAATAAAGTCATGCCTGTTAGGTATTTTTTTTTTTGTACGTGGTCAAAATAATAATAGAAAAGTGGGGAGACTGCAACTCTAGGTATCGAAAAATTCCACCCACATCAATCTCTACCGGAACCGTGCTCAGAAGGCTAACGGCATTACCAATATTACCACGCAGAATGGCGATGTCAAATCTTTGAACGAGGTCAGTGGAGGAGAAATCTTTGAAAAGCCTATAGTCACGGGAAGCGTCAATTTGTCGTTTGTCTAACAAAATTTCAATAAGAATATTTGACCCTTGCTGAGTGACTTCATCTGTTTCCTATATTCGTATTATATTAGATTAGTAAGTAGTAGGATTAGGTAAAACAGTAGTAGTAGGATTATTATATTTACATTCCTTCAAATAATATTTCTTCAATTTCTTTTAATATTACGACGCAAGAGGATTGTAGGTAGGATTGGCCACATTAATTAATAGTAAACTGGGGGACCAAGGTTCGCTGTAAGGTTCGTTGTTTATTTTTTGTTTTGTACAGATTGTCGATCTACACCAATATTAAAAAGAGGAAATAATTGTATTTGTGTGTTTGTGTGTGTGAGGGGAGGGGGGATGTTTGTAATGTCTCAAAAACTACTATGCCCATTTCAAAAATTATTTTACCATAGGAAAGCTAATCGACATCCACGCGGGCAGAGCCGTGGGCAACAGCTAGTCGAATATATAGAAATTGTAGGTAGATAAAACTATCACAACTCACACTTACTAGTACAATTTTTGGATCCAGTAGGTGGCGCTGCAATAAGGTCATAGCATTTTGTCACGAAATTTGACCGTGCAAAGCAAGACGGGCCATTAGTGAATCATAAATTAATGTCATTAAATCTGACAAATTCACTTAAGTAACTAAATAAGTAGGTATCTAGAAGAAAATAAATTGCTATTTTCTTAACGATACTATGAATGGTGTAAGAAATGTTATCAATACAGCAAAAATAATAATTAATCAACATATGTACTTCCACATTAATCACTGGTTGATTAAAAAAACAATCAAGATGTTTATCTAAGACGTGTGCGTTAGGCAGGTATGGGAGTATGTCAGACCAAGCCATAGTGATGTGTGTATATATATTTATGTACATACATTAGTTTATCTAATTACATTTTTGTTCACTTGACGCGAGTTTTAGATAACCATTTTTTTGTTTATTGTTTTATCTTCATTTGGAGTTGAATTATGGCAAACGGAGTGACTTATGAATAATTAAGAACACCCATGCACATTATTTTAAATATCAGACTGCTGCATGGACTGCTCTTCTATAGTACAAAAATAGATCTTGGTATTGCCTTTTCTTTCGTATACCACTTAGGTGGCAGATAACCACGCGACCCACCTGATGGAAAGCGGTTACCTTGGCCTATGGATATTAGCAACACCGTGGGCTTCACATTCGAGCTGCCGACCATATAGAGAAGAGGATGGAAAGCGAATAGGGGAGGGGAGAAGGTTAAGAGAGTGTCTGTTCTGTCAGTGCAGAAGACAAGGAAGGGTTTCGCGGTCTACCCACTGACAACACAAAACCTCTCCTGCGAGCTCTGGCTATCATGTAACCTACATAATTTTTCTTCTTTCCAACTGGTCGAACCATCTGTTTAGATGATGGCCGTAATGTTTAAGAGATAAACTCCACAACCATGTGAATCATTTTTAATAACAAAGCTTTTTATGCGCACTTATACTTTTTAGAAGAAAAAAAACGAAAGAACCTTTGCGCAGCTCGTATGTCGTAGGTACTTGCAAGCATGCGTCAATTAATACATTGCACAGTTTCTATACACGTACACAATAGAATCCCACCGAGACAGAATACGTAGAAAGACGTAGTTATAACATAATATCCTCTATTTTAATCATTGGGCTCGCACTTGGCCTCGCGAGTAACTTTACAGTTAAATAGATACAAACTGTACAAACAGAACTTACTAAATCATCTGTAGACAAAACATTCATCTTTTAACGTTCCTTAATATTGTTATATCCAACTAAAGAACGTATAATGGAATTCGAAATCCTTCATACATTAAAATAGATATTTTTTTAATTTACCATTTTGTTTTAGTAACATTTGAACGTGGGACCAAGGTTGTTTCATACTACGCGTGCCAACACAGTCGCATGATGGATGGCAAACGCGCTAGCGTTGATAAACACAAAGACTCGATCTTATATCTAAACTAAACACAATTACTCACATATTCTAATGTAATAAATCGTTGTGTAAACTAAATTTGAAACTGTGTCAATACTGTAACACGACAGGCGGAATAAGTTTCGCACACGCTAAGCGTCGCAACAGTCTGTTGTTTACGCGGACACACTCCATAGAGACTTGTATAGATGTGAACTTGTTCGTAATTACTTTATAGTGTTAATAATTTCAAGATATACATTATGGTACTTTGTAGATGTTTTGGTTAAGGAACTAATCAATTATTTGCGTTATCAACCACAACATCAGTAGCAGACAGCACAGATGGCAAGATTTAGTCCCAGAAATGGGGCACATCTTCAGAAGGTAGGATAGAAGGGTGGTTACGTGTACAAAGATTGCAAAATAGATGACAGTTTTAATTATTTTTTTCATTATTACTTATTACTCCTACACCTTACATCTCTATCTCTATAATATGTGTGTAATGTGTATAGTATTATAGATTTACATACGCTTTACGCAGGAACAATTTTAACAATACTTACAACGAAATATTTACCAACTATGTACGTTCATACGCTAAAAAGAAAGACTTATAAACCTTGATTTATTTTGATAATTTAAACATACACGTGTAATTATACATACATATGTTTTGAACGTGGTTTGTAGTTATAATTGCAAATACAACTACTTCCAAAACAAGTCAAGGTGTTAGCCTTATCAAAATAGACTGAATTGACCTGCAACATATTTATGTAACCTAACCATTACTGTCATAATACGTACCCATTTTCCATACATACAATTGCAAAATTCGTTCAGATGAAGCTATATTTATTAACAGACTACTACATACGTGTACGATTCGAATGCAAACAGTATAACTATGTGTGAGTGCACTATCTACCGTGAATTGTCAAAGTCTTATTAAAGTCAATAATTGAGAGCAAACAGACGGACAAAATAAGTCACAGCGGAAACTGGTAGTTACGTGTGACGAACGTACAGAAGCGGGTGCAGCTTACACCGAGTTGCATGTTGCGCAACTGTTGGGCAACTTCATTATGGTTTATTTCGTACTTATTGAATAAAAAGATCAGTTGGATGTGCCACCTTGGTTGGACCCGAGTACCTTAATTTAAGCAGTGCTGAATACAATATGTTGTGAAAAGAATGTGTGGAAAATAAAATATGATAGGTAGGTTTGGTTGTTTTTTACCTATATTGATTGAAAATTTAATCTATTTAAAATCTGTGTATAATATTCATCTGTTAATCTCTTAGAGATATCATAATAAAAGATGTTAATATAATTAAATACATCTATATTTTGTTTTACTTTGTTGATTCAGGTAAATTCGTTCGGGGTTGTTCAAAATTGGTGGCTATAATGGCTTATTTTATTTGGCATCATTAAAATCGACAAATACGATACTTTTGCTGTTTATAATTTGGAGCTTCGGTAACTTTTATTTTCTAAAGTTTTTTGATTACCCGAAACTCTATTCCTATATTATTTCTTGTGAGTTCTGCATCTGAATGGAGTACATTGTAACGCAGTTAAGCCACGAGAAGAAGAATTGTAAAAGAAAAATGTATTTTTCAGAGAATATTTTATGAGGTTCACAAAAACTCTAATCTAGTGTCTATAAACTCATTTGGTTGCAGAGAATCTCGGTGGATGTTCAGTATGACCAAGTCTATGTGAGAGCTTCTTTACTTTAGTAATCACCACGGACATAGTGAAGTTAATACCTAATTATAAAACAAAGTGAGACGTTGGCGGGGTACGCTTGTCATTCTTATGTTCATTTACGCAAAAGCGTACCAATTCAGCAACATAAACCTTTTTGCAAACACTGAAATGAAAAATGAAACATACGTCTAATGTTTTTCGAAAGTATTGAACTTTGTTCGATTTAACAATGATTTATTAGTAATACAACGTATTATTAACGATTGTATGTTTGGTGACATCGGTTTCACTACGAATCTGTCGTCAGACATTTCTGCTAGTTTTTTGTGTATCACGTTTTTTTATCTATGGCATGGGAGGAGGATCCTACCTTCACACTTTCATACAAATTTACTTGTTTCCACGCATACATTTTCTAATAGTTGAATAATAAAACTTGTTCAATAATACTTAACCTAATTATCATAAAAAACACATGTTACCAACAAACTTCTAAAAGTATAGGGTTGGCGAAATTCAGGTAAGTAGTATTAGTATGTATGTATTACTACTAATAATATCGACAGCTACTATTAGTATAAACACTAAATACAACTTCGAAATGCACTTTATATTTGTATTTTAGAAAAATTCACGTCTGTCATAAAAAAAAAATTCAACGAGATTCGACAAACGAGACATGTTTGTTTCACAAATCTTGAATAACTTACCAAATCAAAATGGTATTATTTTTCTTAGTATTTTTTCTAAAATTACACTAAATGTAATTCAACACACTTATTAAAGTCAAACAAATGGACTGTTGGACAACCCTATCATAAAATTACATCTATAAAACTATTATTTTTAAGACTACTTTACCTCCCGGTTCCATCCATTTGTTAATGTACTTATTGTATTAAATTTTATTGTTTAGTGCCTTGTCTTTTTACATCATCATTGAAATTATAAATATACTCAACAACTCCATTACTTTTTTAGGGCATATAAGTATAATATATTAGGAACACTGTAAAATGTAATTAAGACATGTGCGATAAGAGCACAATACTGAATAAAAATGAAAGTAAAATTAACATATTTTAAAAATCACCATATTTTGATGTAACATGCATGTATCTTCTGTAAACAGTAAATTTTTGTATTCCCATCCTTTTAGATCAACACATCAACGGACAAACAGACAATCCAATTAGTAACCAAAGATCGGGATATAAAAAAACGGGAGCGATGTACATTTTTATTATTGTACGCTCATTTAACTGTTATAATTAATGTTCGGTGTAATAAACAGCCAGCGTAAAATATACGTGTAATGTATAGACGACCAGTTAAAAATATGCTTGGCTCTACACACTAGTATTTAAGTGTTGACTAAACAATAGAGTTATCGCTACCATCGCGTACGCGGATATAAATTTTCATATAGAAACAATTTTTATACTAATTATGTTAATAAAAAAATATATTAACATTTGTTTCAACGGTGATATGAATTAAAGTTTACATTAAAATGTACAAGACGTTTTAGATACTGTTACACGTGTGTGATAAGTATGATCGAATATTTTAAACGATTGATGAAAGTTTCACTGGACTTTAGATAGCTCCTACAAAATTCCGTGTATCACAAAATATCTATTACTTTTTCATTTAACTAATTACAATCTATAAATATATGCGAAGAAAACTGCATGAAGCACGGAGTAACTAATTATTAATCTCTGATGAAGCGAAGATGCGAATATCAAGATGAATATGTGGTGTGACGGGTATAGATAGAATAAGCAATGAGTAAAGCAAGAGCAATATTAGAGAAAGTTTGAAAGTGGCACCAGTAAATGTAAAATTAAGAAATGAACGTCTGTCGTGGTATGGGCATATTATTATCTAGTAATATTGTAAAATCGGTACAAAGTATGGAGAACGCTTCAGGAGTAGAGGTCAGGCCCTAAAATAATGTATGGATTGTGTGAAAGAACATAATATGGTAAAGAAGAGAGTGACTGAAGAAATGACATCTGATAGGAATGTATGGAAAAAAATACATGTTGCGCCGACCACGAGTAATTTCAATTACTCGTGGTCGGCGCAACATGTCCCAACAAGGGCAGGAAGATGATGATGATGAAATGACAAAGAATATTATTGATATAGAGTATAAAACTCGTCTAAAATAAAAGAGACTTATCTGATGGTAAAGATGGTCTGCCAGAGACACGGAGAGTTAACGGTGTTATAAATTTAAAGTGAACTGTCAAAAGTGTGACTACTCAAGTACCTACGTTATTCACTTATGTCACTGATGAATTAATTTTAATAATTCTGCAAAGTTCATTACATGTTAAATAGTCATAAAAGACGTATCTGTAAGTAACATATTGCTCACATTATCTAAATGTAATCTCCGTTCAAGTAATCACTCCTGACATAGGTAATTAAAACTGGTCAAATTTCCCACAATCCGTCTT
This sequence comes from Pelosia muscerda, assembly GCA_963691645.1. NCBI lineage: Eukaryota > Metazoa > Arthropoda > Insecta > Lepidoptera > Erebidae > Pelosia > Pelosia muscerda. The sequence continues at coordinate 15,868,469 of OY829098.1, read as the reverse complement.
CTCTGCTGCCTCAATGAACATGAATACCTATAAAAATGTCATCTCTATTTCACGGTACATAGTGCGGTACCACTTTGTATGTAATTTTGATCAAATGATAGATAAGACTTTATTACAAGCGGCTTGATGTATACATATACATATATGCATAATAAAATGGGGATTTAAAAGATTTTGTACAACATAATATATTCTGTAATACAGTACAAAGTGTAATAGAATAATTAAGCAAAATGTACAGTCGCATGCTAAAGTGTTTTGAATTCGTAAGCAAATTAGTGGTGTTACAAGACAAGCATTCACATAGGTATTATTTGCAGTATTTTACTTTTTAAATAAAAAAACTTTCTTGATAGGGGCTCAGTTTGTAATATATACACGTAATGTGCCAATAAAACAATCATATTATGACTTTTGTTATTTTCAGTTGTTCAATACTGAGCAACTCTGTGTTGAAGTTAAAACTTTTATAGATATCCAAAATACAATAGATCTCTTTTAAAATAGCAAATCAAGAATGAATAAAAAGAGAACTGTACTTTAGTTTATACACTTTATGTTACAAAATATTGACAAAACACTTTAGTCTTCACTTGTACCAACTAATATAATATTGCATTAAAAATAGTAAAACCTTACCTCTAGTTCAGCGTCAGGTTAAAAGTTTTGCTTTTAAAATAGCATAAAAATAATGTATGTACGTACCTGTAACAATAGAGCGTTCTACATAAGAAACAATTTAATTAACTTCTACTACTTTACTACGCATTTAGGTAACTAGAAAATAATCATAAATTTGGTAATTAATTTAACGTTTCTAGAATATTTCCACGCGATGTACTATGGGTTAACGCTAGATATATGTAATCTAGCGGAAGTGCACCACGTTCAACTCGGGTCATAGAACAAAATAAATATATTTTGGTGAGGTCTAGTGACAAATATTATCCCGACCTGGGACTATTAGGTACCCGTATTTTAATATATAAATCTATATAGACATAGATATAGTGTTGTTTCTTGTCGCCTGGGCTCGCCACAGGCTCTTGCTTACGTTGTATAGCTTTTTTATAATACGACAAAGTTTGACAGGAAATGAAGTACACGAGGACTCGGCATATACATTTTGAGATGGTACGTACTGATAAGTATTGGGTCCAAGTCGGGATGTTCATTAATAACTTCTTGATATTTACATTAAGTCCTAACTTACGAAATAATACTAGGAATGTTGTTTTTTTTTTATTCGCAATGAATATTCACTAGGTGTTTCGCTGTGGTATTTATTCAAGGCGAGGCTATAGTTAATATATTACGATATACCTAAGTACCACTGTAATAAATTCAACAATGATATGCAATAGATATTCGATGTTAGTATACCTGATTGGTTCCATTAGGCTGTTGTGCATTGTATGACAGAATAATAACACCATCTTCAACAAGAACCGCATCATCATTTGTAACGGTACAATTCCAATGATGTTTGCAAAACCAATGATTAAATATAATACTGTTTAACTAAGTAATGACGGGTGTGCATGTAACGTTGCAAATTGTGTGATAAGATTTTTTATATTGTATCGACCAATGGATTGAGAGCATTTGTAAAATTTAATGGGCGGGTTATTTGATTAATTTAATAAATTGTATATATATTGACAGGATGCATATTTCACATTTATTATCATAATTAAAAAACATTTGAAATTAATTAATCGATTTTATTACACTCATATAAATATATTTAGTGATACGATTTGATAAGAAATATTTACAAGTACTTGTTAATTTCATTTCCCTATATTCTTCTTCCAATGATTCCTGTTCATTATGCGCAAGTAGGTATGTAATATTTTCATTTGCAAATACAAACTAAGAACCTAACATATTTTTATTATTGAACGCTGGCTTTCGAATTAAATTTTTATACGGGGTAAGTATATTTTATTATATTTATGTCAAACTTTATGGACTTTTTAAGTATACAATAAAGCTGATATAGATAATAAAACCGCTGAATTACTCGTAACGTTACATTGCGTTATAGTTTACATGAATATAAAACAAGAAAAGCCGAAGAACGAATTACACATTTAATAAACCCAGGAAGATTTCGTAAAAATCTAACAAACAAAGAATGGGTGTTATTTTTAGATGAAATTAACGCACATTATGTGCGTACGCGCCGCTACCGATCATGAATCATTCACAGGGTTCAGCTCACTGACAGCGGATTGAACATGATTGAAGGTGGTAACCTTCATTACTCGTTATGTTGGGTCTATTTAGGTGAATTATTTTATTATCATTACTCATACATAACAAAAACCAAGTCCGTCTGTCTGTTTTGTGTTACATATTAATACATCAAATATGCATATGCGATTCAAATGTCAAGTTAGAAGAAGTACCTACCTTGATTTATATCTTGGTTCACTTAAAATTGCACTGCACATAATTTACAGCACGCCATTTTTTTATTTATATCTATAATATAACTTCATACACATATATACACATCTACCTATACCTCCAATCAAACTTAAAGTGTAGTGTTAAAATTAAATTTCTTTTAATTTTGTGCTAATCCATGGTACCTACCTACCTATAGCAAAATATTTTACATCAATGATACTTCATTGTCAACGTCATACTACGAAAATGTACTCTTATCGCTCCGCTAAGCTACCCGCCTACAATGGAGCCACGCACTGACCCGGGGGTCCACGTCATCGCAATAACAAATATTTTCCACTGATTCTATTGTATATTGTTGGCTTTTCCTATTAAAACATTAGTTTCTTTTAACCTACTTGCAGAGATAATGGTTCCGTGTCTACAACATTCAAGTTTTTAATGTTTTGATATTTGTTGTGGCATATCAAGTCAACAGGCGTAAAAATCACCTAATTTGGCATTAGGCCAACAGGATGACGTGGCGGAGCACTAGTTGTGTCTTTATCAGATGATTTAATGGTACTTTTACAAATTGCGACGTGAACGTAAGTTGAGCAAATGTGGATAGTTGGACACACGTTCCATACATAAATCAATTACTCCTCATAATTTATGGTGGAACGTCAAAATTAACATTATTAAATTAGTAAAAACACTGGGTAACGTGAAGGTACAGGATGCGCGGTGTAAAAGGAATGTTGTGCACACCACAAAACTGCTTTTAACAAAATTTATGAAGCGTTTAGAATATGATTAAATAAATAGCTGATAAGGAAAACGCAACTATAGGTAAGTGACGTAGGTAGTTCTTGCTTTCTAAACACACAAGCACATCATTTAGTCCTTATAGAAATGAAGTTTCGCCAGTAAAGCGAGAATATGCTAAACAACCGGTCAATCCACACATTGCCTGACTCGACTGCATTTTGTATAATCGTACAACTATGTACCTAATAACTGCGAGGTAATTATAATATTATAAATAATAAACGTCTGCCTTCCTCGATTATTACTTTGAATTCCATCGCCGGGAACAGGTCTGATCAAGGACGGCGGAATGGAACTGAACTGCAAAACAAGTTGTTTGATGGATGTGCTGCTATATATTGGTTTATTGGAAATTTTGTATCCAATCACCTTTTACAGTACAGAATTTCATAATAAATTGTGTGATACGTTTCTAATAAGTAAATTTGTGATATGTACCTAATACATGATACACGGGACACACATAGTTTGTTAAATTGCACATGTACCTATTGTGTATTTTGTTAATTTATTACGTAAATAAAAATCTATTAAAATCAACTTCGATTTTACAAAAACCAATACAATTATCCACATTATTAAAAAAAGTAACAAACAATAGTGGTAAATGAAAATGTTAACTGTATTTTTATTTATATTCTGTTATCCATTGGAACATAAATTATTACCCCACAATTATAAACATTTTTAACTACATTTCATCAGTAGCAATCGCGCTAATGTGTAATAAAAATATTAGCGTGTAAAAACCTAATGCAATAAATTAATTAGGTATGAAGGAAAAACTTGAAGGGCAGTTTGATTCGCGAACAGTAATGTAATGGGCTATTGGAATGATTCCAGTATAAAGTTTATCAAATGAGTGGCTCAAATGTAAGTAGGTAGGTACTTAATTACGCTCAACCGGCTGAACAGATACCTATAGCTAATATTTGATGCATGCATAGATTATGGAATGGCATATATTTAACTACTTTTTATCCCTAGTTCTTTCCTGTTTCAACATCATCATTATCACAGCAAGATGACATTCAAAGCTTGTACCTTAGGTCCGGAGTCACGTATTTCTGATTGATGACGGGACCTACAAAAGTCAAGTTAAGTCAATGTTGACTTTTGCAGTTTCAGACATCGATTGAATGCTTACTTTTGTTTCATTTGATATGGCATTAAATAGATTAAGTAGGTTCAAGATGTTATCCGAGAAAAATCGAATATTAAGTCAATTTATTCAGCTATACTTTCTGGCATTTTTGTATAAATTGACTTACAACGTCGACTTTACTTAGTCCCAACGCAAAGGAAGCGTTAACTCACCGATGTGCACAGTAATAACCGTACGTGCAATTATTTCCTGTTAATATCACCGTCGCTTTGTATCCACCCATCAATTCATTACTTACATTGGGGTAGTTACTTGCGCATTGAAGAATCATCTAGAAAATAATTCATAACGCCTCCTTTCAAAAACCAATTTGGAGAATAGGCGAAGAATGAAAAATGACTATTTAGGTATTATTAACCATTCTTCTGTCGTTTTATTTTTATCTTTGTAATGGTTTTGGTAATCTTTGAAATGACTGAGCCGATTTCGACGGGACACTCACTTGTTAGATAGGTAGCTTGTATAAGGTGTAATATAGGTAACTGTAATTTCAGAAAATGATTTCGTTTATAAAAAGAACTTCAAATCAAAACTACTTCTAACAAACCTATCCACATCTGTGGAATTCTAAAGACAATTTAATGAATCGTGAGAGGAAACATTTAGTGAATCAGATTCTGGTATGAAGATGATCATTAGCGTAACTTCAGTGATAATAAAAAGAACTAAAGTTGCAGGTGTACCTGTGTTTATATATTTTGTATTTGAACATTAATAATACAGACTACCTACATTGTTTCGCGTATTCATCACGGCAGAGCAACGGGCCGTGGTTCCTTCCCGACAACCCGTCAATCAACAGGTGTACAAGCGTGCAGGTGATAGGTTGGCTCGAGCCCTTAAGATTTTATTGGTGACCCCTACATCTTACATTTTTCTCAGAATATACTTTAACTGCACATGATTCATACACTTTAAATCTCAATAAGTATTTTGTTCTTAATTTATCGTACTTTTCCACAGTTTTCAAAAGTGACTACCGGAACGGTGTGGTTGGAACTGGCAAGTGTGTTCCTTTACGGATAAAGATTCGAGTGTCTATTGTCGCAATGGTATTTAGTAATACCAGGTGGGTTGGTTTTATTGTGGTTAAAATGATTGTTAATAATACGATATAATTATAAGTTTGGGTCACGAAATACGTTAATACGTATAGAGTGATTATGGACGAGTGAATTGTGACTGCGTGTGGTTTTACAAAAGATAATAACATGAGTGAGATATCATAAAAGAACTCGTCCTTTCTTCGAAAGCCGGCCGGCAGAAATAACTGAAATAGGCAAATCAGTAAAGGTTAAATCACAGGTTTTAAAATCTAGATGAAACGCCCGACATCTTTCGCTTTTGCTTCACAATTCGTGTGGTGATGGAGGTGACACCAAATCACCTTATCCGATCCGATCCGAATATCAATGTGAAAAAATTAAATCCTGAAATAAAACTCTGTACCAATCCGTGTGCCCAGCGGCGTGGAAAAAAAGGAAAATCTACCACAATAGGTCAAAGCCTCCCCACATTGTGAGAAGCCTATATCCAGCAGTGGACTGTGATAGGCTAATTGATTGAAATAATTTGCAATGCGATACGCCACATAAAATAAAAATTATAACCATATCACTGTATTATATATCGATATGTTAAATTGTGTTTTATATAAAAAGCTTCAATATTCATTCATAAATCATTCTAAATCGTTTCAGTTATAACAAAGAAACAACAACTATTCAATTAAATAATAAATATTATGAAACCTACTTAGCAACAAAATTGTAAGAAACTATATTGTAAGAAAGTCGGAAGTCGGGGCTGTGGCCGGTAGCTACGGTAGCCGTGAGTGCGTGAAGCAATATAGATCTTAATCTTCGGTCGTGTCGCGGTGAAACACGTGTAGCCGCCACGCTAGCCCACCGGCGGCGACGAGGCGGACCGGCGATCGCCGACACCGGCCCTGGCCCGATGTCCGCTGTCAACACTTCTATACTTTTGACATTATTCACTTAACTTGGTAGTTGACTACACACGACGCAATATACCGCTGAACTTATCTGGTAACACGCGAGCCGTCAACAGCTATCATTTATATTTTGTTAGCTAAGTTATGCATTTAAAATTATAAATTATATAGGTACCTACTAAACCTCTATTTTTTAGAAAGTTACGTTGTCAAAACAGTAGGTATACTTATAGTTCTGATATGTAATGTAGGTATGTACCTATCGTCTGCCAGTCAATCCGCAGTTTGGCTCCGAGAGCCTTACGAGTAGTTTTCTAGAAAGTTGTTAAATGACATAGATATACCTACAATACATATTGTTAAGTCAGTAAATACTTAACAATATGTATGTAGGTATATTGTCCATTTACCAACGTAAATTATCTACGCAACGTATTTAAATACTATAGAAAGAGTTTGTTATTTACGGGCAACAATTTGACTTCGCACAACCTTTTGTGAATTGTTTAAGTATATAGGAATCACTCAAGACGTTAACCAGCTTTAACACATAAAGATTATTGTCAATCCATAGTCCACGCATTTGTTTAGGTACTTAAATAAATGTAAACAGACTTAGTATGTCTGTTTAATATGTTTTGTTTAAAAACTCGGTATAAAAATACTTTTCTGCTTAGTAACGCATTTTAAAGACCAAGAACCTGTATCGAACCACTAGTTGTCAGTTAATTAGTCTAGTTTATTTGTTTAAGGGCCCAGATCGTGAAAATCACCGAAAAGAGTGTTACGATATTTCATATTTAACTTATTTAGATATGATTGATATCAATGATAATTTGTATATATTACAATCAAAGACCAAAATATATGTTAGTCTTATATTAAATCCTTAAAACCTAATAATTGCTATATAATAAACGTCAACAAACGCACAAAATTTGACAAAAATGCAAAAACATGCCTTCGTATTCTTCAAATATTACCCAATAAATCAACACAAATTGATAAAAAGAAACACTTTTTGAACACTGAAGAAACCAATACTTAAACCTATGTACTTTTTTTTGTACCTTTACAAACAAAGACTTCCTCTTTTAAAGCCCTAAAATCTAGATATGTTCTACGTAAATTCTCCATAGAAAAATGTATGAAAAATCACGCGCATCCCGATATTATGATTTAGTAACCCGCATCGCTACTGATCGGCAGTACGTTTTTATGGTTCAAGGTGACACCACGCGTGTCGGATGCGCCAGCAATATTACGTGTTGTGAATTTGTGTTTTTTGTGAAAAACTGTAAGTATAACATTTTTATAACTAATTCACTTTTAGTAAGTAGGAAGTACCGATATAATGAATGTCTGGAAGAAAACCATGATGGAACTAGATATAAATCGTAAAAATACAAAATTATTTAGATAGGTACGTAGTTTGTTGAGGAGGTTATTTTATGAACCTTGTAAAGTAGGTATAAATACCGAGGAAAAAAATTACGAGATTTGTGTGAAAGTGTCATGTAAAAATTCTAGTTTTATTTGAGTGCTCATGTCTACGTACTAATAATAATATATTCGCATTTGTTGTTGTTGTTGCATGTAAATATTGGTTTGTATTATAAGTAATAAAGTCGATTTCTATAGGAATATTCTCATAATAATTAATTTTATTACATAATATAGTTAAATATTCGTTTTCATGTTCATCATATTGTCTAAATATCAGATTGTGGAAGTAGGTATGTTTCCTATCTGAAATAGCATGGGCGTACATACTTCGCTGCCGTCAAAGACGCGCGCGGCGCGACGCGCCTAGAGTCTGGTTTAGGGTTGTACAAAAATTACAAAATAAATAAAAGTGGATACTATTGATGATTAATATTTCCAGTATTGAAAATAAAGAAAACCTTCAGGCCGAGACTCCGAGCAACACTGCTACGCGCTGTATAGAGGTAAGTTGTTATACGTAATTAGACTTGTTACATAAACAAACGAACTACCTAGTTAGTGATGGGCGAAGACAAAATCTCAGTACCTATAGATTTTTTTCTTGCAATATTTATTATTTTCATTGGGAGACACAAACGAACTACCTAGTTAGTGATGGGCGAAGACAAAATCTCAGTACCTATAGATTTTTTTCTTGCAATATTTATTATTTTCATTGGGAGACACAAACGAACTACCTAGTTAGTGATGGGCGAAGACAAAATCTCAGTACCTATAGATTTTTTTCTTGCAATATTTATTATTTTCATTGGGAGACACAAACGAACTACCTAGTTAGTGATGGGCGAAGACAAAATCTCAGTACCTATAGATTTTTTCTTGCAATATTTATTATTTTCATTGGGAGACACAAACGAACTACCTAGTTAGTGATGGGCGAAGACAAAATCTCAGTACCTATAGATTTTTTTCTTGCAATATTTATTATTTTCATTGGGTGACAAACACATTAGTACCTAAATAGTTCTCAATTGCTTTCTCAAAAGAAAATTCTCGTTAAAATCCCATATTTTATGTATGTAGGTATAATAAATAATATTTATTTAACCGATTTTGATGATTTTAGAATCATTAGAATTGTCTTCTAAGCCCGAGTGACATAGAGTAGGTGACGTCATAAAAAACCAACACCTATAGCGTAAACGAAATTTATAATATATGTAGTCAGATTTATTTATTTTTTGACGTGATAACGTCTTATAAATCGATGAACAAAGGCAACATGCACGAAAAAGTGTCACATTATGTCACGTTAGGGTCAAGCAAGAGCATGGAACAAGCGATGGAGAATAATATTATAATGTTATCCCGTAAAATTATTATCCTAAACCGACTTTACATTTTATATAAAACGTTTATGTTTTTGATCTACCTATGTGTTTCAAAGATGTATTCTAAGGGACTTCTTAGCTATGTTTGAAGAAATTTGGCCCATTCTTTATTTATTATTTTTTATAAAAAAAACAATCAAGCCATTATCTTTCTTTACAGGAACTAGTAATTGAAAACCGTCAAGAAGGAAAGGTGGTTGAAGTGGAAGTTGGGCGTAGAGTAGCAGATATTTCTTTTTTTTTTAAAGCTGTTCAGGCCATAGGGGACCGCGGTCCAATGGATTGTATCCTCAGTATAATAGGTGAAGTAAAAGTTGGTCGGGACTCAAAACTCATCATGAAATGTATGTGTAATTAGTATGTGTAATATGAAATTTACTGTGTGTTTGGTTGAAAGGAAGAAGATAGCATGGAAGTGAATCATCAAATTGTATCTGGTATCATATCATCTGGTGGGAGCTACTTTCAGTTAAAAACATTAACTGCCCTACCAATTATGTCACCTTCATTATATAATGAAATTTATAATACGGTTTGCGATTGATGGGAAAAGACAGCAGCACAATCCATGGCAGAAGCTGTCAAGGAAGAAGCAGAGTAAGCAGTGTCAGTGTCAAATTTTGGAAGGAGAAAATGGAGATGAAATTAGTTTGGTTTTATTACGATTGACTACTTCCAGAATTAGTTGATCCTCGGCAGTCACGAAGCGAATTCGTGACGCGCCCAGTTCCAGCATCATAGAGGCTACGAAAGAGAGGAAAGAAAGAACTTTACGTGTTTTGAAAGAGAAGGACGCCTAAGGATTTTGAAATAGACTGAGGTAACTTAACTACCCAGCCGGTCGATTCACGTGCATCCAAAAGTTGTTTTAACTTAGAAATCGCCTTATGGTTTTCTGTTTTAAACGCACTTACTTATCTAGTCTTGGATTGTCATAAATCAATTACTGTACAATTCTTATACAATTTTGAAGAGTTACCTGGTGTAAAGAATCATCAAAATCGGTTTAAAAATACAGCGAATTGAGAATCTTCCTCTTTTTTTAAGTCGGTTAAAAGGGTTTGTTTGCAAAAAAACAAAGTGACATTTTGAAGTCACCACGCTACGGTTTTTATTACGTGAATCGGGCATCTGGTAACATTTTCATTCTGATAGGTTTTGCAATAGCAATTGATTTTATAATCAAATTAGCAGAAATCAGAATTTATTCAGTAATTTATTTAAACAACTTTAAACATTAGAATTTTGAACTCATATTTTGTTATTGTTTACTTACTTTTAATTTGTATATTAATAATTTATAAACTTGTTTTACAAATTTTTGCACAACCCTAGCACGCTTGGCGACTCATATTTGTTATTGTTTACCTACTTTTAAATTATATGAATCATTTTTATGCTTGTGTTTCATTTATTGATATTTTTTGTAAAACCCTAGGAGATTTTTAAGATATCAAGGTGATCGTAAACAAATAGTAAGTAATAATTATTTGAGTTTATCCAATAGGCACATATCCTTGCGTATAGATAAACAGTAGCGAGGAAAGGCTCGATGTTATTTCGACCATACTTGCTACTGAATTTGCAATTATGTTATTGAATGAATATTTTACGAAATAAGAATAAACTGTGGTAGTAAAATTACAAATAAATACATAGTTGGAATTTTAGGTAAGTAGAATACAAAAAGGTGGCTCTCTCTGGGTCATTCACCCGCCCCGGTCGGTTGTTTCAGTAAACAGTAGCGCTGCGGTCGCGCGAAATCGATGTTGCGTCTGGGCAATCTGGGCCCTTAACGCATGTTTTTATAAAAAGTTGGCACAAAATATTATGAAGTATAGATGTAAATATAGGTGCAAAGTTTCAAACTGGCACCCATATTTACATCTGTGCCTGACTTCTTTCTACAGGTGCAAAAGAGGATGTCTTTAACGAACGACTATTGGATGAACAACTTTCATCTTAACAGACAGATCCTTTCACATGTAATTGCTCCATTCTAATGCAGGTCCATACAAGCAAACAGTTAGTTACAAAAATGATTATTATAAAATATACTGCATATTGACATTACACATTAAAATAGTTAACATTATAAAGTAATTAAGGATGAGACGAATAATCAAAGAAGACTCTAAATATATATATGTTCTACAAAGTATGGAAATCGCATAAAATATTTGATATCCCTTTTTTTTACTTCTTTTATATATGGTTGTGGTTTTTGATAGTGTTAGGAAATGTTAGGGAAAAAAATTCTATTTAATGTCAATACAGAGCGGTGAATACCGTTGCGTCAAGTGTCAGTACAGCCTGCTGTCGTTCGTTCTCTAATCGCAACAGGTTTTATAAACAGCACGGTAGAATGCCAACAATTAATAAGGTAACTAATATTCAATATTCGAGTAACGGGGGACGTTTAAAATTAACAATGTATTAAAAAGTGTGCTTAACGCTACATCGCTCGAGGGTTCAGTTGTAGAATTTGTGCATTCAATAATAATCCTGTATTAAAAATTGGTATTTTAGGTTTGGAGCCTAAATAGTCTTTTATCTGGTAAGTCGTTAGAATTAGTAACGCGAGAGTTATGTTTTCTGGTTTATTTCGAACGTTGGTGACTGACGACGATGGTACTTACTGACACCGGCCACCTTTTACTATCAGGCACATCGACTGTTTATTAGCTTCACTTACTTTATTCGGTAAAAAATACCGAAGAATAGTATGTCAAAGTACTTCACTGATGCCCATCTCGATGGTCTGTGACTGACTCATACGGCTCAATTAGTGGTTCAATTTGTTCACCAGACAGCCCACAAAAAGTTCAGCTTAAAATAAGAAAAGTGATGACTGGTACATGGGATTATAGTATGGTAACAAAGGCGTATCAGGATGCTCTACCTATGGTTACCATAAAGTCGAAAATATGCGGAAAAATATGTTGGTACTTTTTAATCACGTTGCTCTGTCTCAATGCCCAATTACCGGCGAATTTCAATTTCTTTAGGTACTTTTGTTTATTGTGACAACATTTATAAGGTAATCAACGATGCAAGGTCTTATAATACCGCATGTGACTAAGAGAATCTCAATACATAATTATATTATCATATCTTACGATATGATGTAAAGTTTTTTTTTATATTTTTGAACCGATGACCACGTCGATACGTGATCCTATAACGTTTTAAATGTAAATTTTGACTTTAAAAAACTTAAATTGTTTGCCTGTTTCGAAGAGTTGTAATGCAAAAAATATTCATAAGGTATATTTTAATTATAATTTCACATGTATTCAACTTATTTAATCCTACTGGAGTTGGATCAATCGGCACCGGCCCTCCAGTAATATATTGCCAATATGAATAATTTTAATATTAAAATGTAATTCGATTGACTCGATGAGATATCGGTATACGGCAACGAGTCGATTGCGTTAGCGATTTTAATATTACTAACTGTACGGAGAGGGACTGAATAAGTTACGAATAAATGTATACATTATTTGGGATGAACATCAGATTATCTTTTCATGATATACAATTTCATATATCTACCTTCAAAATGACAAAAAAAGCTTATCATTCCTTTGCTAACAAATGGTTACCACAGAATATGGTCCAAATGAAATACCAAAACTGGTGTTCTTTGACTGATACTCTTCATACTTAACAGTTTGATTTCTTCGATATTTGAACGTGTTATAAGTATCCATTGAGAAGAACATTTGTGCTCAAAATTATTATTGGTTATTTACGCCAAGAGCTAGAAGCAAAAAAGTTGAATTAAAGTTAAAATCAATACCTACATATGCTAATTAGAAATCGCCACCTTTTGAACGGAAAGGAAACCAATGTATTATATTATCATTCTGCAACGCCTGTGCCACGCCCAACTGTTGTTAGAAAGCTTCCGTATATGATTGCTATACCATTTAGCAAAGGCAATTAGTAAGAAAAATTACAGAGCAATGAATGCTTTCACTGGCAGCCCATAATTTGATATAATAGTGCAATGGTTGACGGGCCTTCAGGGAGGTGCGGTTCAATGCCTTACCTAACTCAATACGATTTAAATAGGAGTCTGTCAACCTGTGTCAATAACTATGTATTAGGTATAGTATAATTGAAAGAGCAAATATATTTATTATAGAGATGAAAAATAGATCCACACAGCTTTATTGGGTTTGTTAAAGGTAACAGTAGACCATAATATTTAAATTGTGTAAGTATTAAAGATACAAGGAAATGACAAGGTTTTACCCACTCCAGATTATGGCATGAGTACCTACAGTTGACTGTCATAGGCTAATTGTCGTAGTCTACTTACTGTACATAGGCCTCTCCCATTGTTAAGGCTCCTGGAGGCTTAAGTATACTTTTTCCACGTTGGCCAGACAGATTGTTACAGGGTTTTATTTCGATGTTTTCATCTCTCGCAGTGATATTGTCTGCTTATTGATTCCAATTGTCGCCCCTTAGGATGAGATGGAGTGGTGATATTTTTCTCACCGAAATATTCGATGTGTGTCTAGTACTATCAAATAATTCTTAATCAAATTAATTTCTTAAAAAATCGCATTTTATCCAAAACCTTAAAGATTGTTCATCAGCATGATACTTATAGGCTAAATGTAATCGAATTTGAAATTCCCTGTATGTTTGCATCGCGATTAATTTTACCGTGATATGTATAATATAATAATCTCAAGCGCGTAATGAAAATATTGTCATATGTACAGTATGTATTGAACTGTCTGTTTGAAAGTGGACTCGAGGCCTCGAATAAATTGGAGCTAATGACATATAATTTGAAATTAAATGAATTCATTTAATCAAGTGGGTCACAGTGTGACACTTGCGATGGTCATAGCTTACAATTAAATATATACTCGTAGCGCTTGGGTCGCGGTGTAACAAGTTAAGACATGATAAAGACAAGCTATGCCTAGCTGCTGCCAATACAACGGGCATCGAAACAGAAAACCTATGCTGACTATGCTATCCTGAGTTTTACAGGGGGTATTTGGAACGGAAGTAAACATAGCTTAACTGACTTGAAATGTGAGATCTAGAATGTGAAAAAAAAATGAAATAAGTACCTTTTTAGCACATAGAAACTCAAATTTAATATTCATGCCTACAAATATTTATACTGAGCGGGAATCAAACTTGTGACCTACTTAGCTGCCGAATCGCTCTACTGCTATTCTTTAATTCTACTCTATTTTTTAATTTTTACGTTGACTTAGAAATTTGCTTTTAGATCATAAAACGATTTTTTGAGAAACTGTATCCCGAGTACCTACGAATAATGATCGAATTTGTAATGTGAAGGTATCGAGAGGCACACTAAGCAGGTTGCTGATCGTAATGCTACATTACCTCGATACTTTTACGATACGAATCTGATAATTGTCATGTCACAATACACGCACGCAAATGGTACGGTAGTGTTAAACCATGTCACTTCCTGGGTAGTTTGACTCGGATCGGCTTCCACCTTCTCCCAATTCAGAGTTATTCACCTGTGTGTGCGGTATTCCACGTGTTTCATTCTTCAAGTCGGAGATTCCATTACGAAAGCGTTTGAACCAAAAACGAACGATGCGTTCATTAGCAGTCTCCTGTCCAAACAAACGTATCGATGATACTGCTAGTCGTTTCTGCCGCATTCAAATGACTCAGATTTTAGAAGTTTTCATATTTCGCGTCTAAGTTGAATAAAAAGAACAATGTACATCGATAATCGGATGTAGCATTAAAAAATACTCATTCTTAGTAACAATATTTTACATAAATCAATGCTCGGAGGTTCGAAGTAAAAAGTTTCACTAGAAAATCTTGCAACAAGAAGGTTTTATGACATTTCAAAATATCTATAAATGTACTACTATTAGATACCTCTAGATACTTAAGTAATTGAATGCAATTCACTAGTATACCTCCTTTATGTACTGAATATTGAATGTCATACCAAGCCAACCTGACAAGGTCCAAGCCAAACTGACAAGGCCCAAGTCAACCTGGTTCCTCGCTGCTACTGAAAATTGCATATTAGAAAATTCAAAGACTAATTGATCAGGTCATTGAACTCACGACCCTGCGATTCAGTTGTAAGTTACCTATTAATAAAAGAAGATTTTATACTTATCCCAAGTAGCCGACTATTACTAACTTAATAACGCAATAATGTTATTACAAAATGTCGGAACAATACCTAATGATAAGTGAACTAAATCTCTGCACACACTACGTGTGTTTGTTTGTGCACGGCTACTGCGCACGCGCCGACTCGCATCTGTTTACATTGCTCTAAAGAAAGGCCCGATTTACTCATTCCGTTTCGTCCAGATAGTAAAGCACTGTTATTTGACATCGTCAAACTTTTTGATAGATCCAACACTTCAAATAAAGAACAAAACATGTGTTAGTAGATTAGTAGTTAATTAATGCAGTTTTACTTCAAATTTCCAGATCGTGATCAACATTCTGAGTGCGGTCCCAGGTTGTATGCGGGGCGATCACTTCGAAGTCGTTTATTCCTTCACATCACTTAGGGCCAAGTCAAGGAGTTCGCCTTGACTTATTCGGTTTACATGGAAACTTTTTTTTTACAACGGTCAGTCTAATTTGTATGAACATAAGATACAATGCATGAACGCCTTTTGTAGTGTTATAGTTTGACGCACATCAACAAAAAAAACACGTCCATAACAATAAGTGAATATTTCATTAAATAGACCTCCAAACCTTCGAGATCTAGATAAGCCTGCGCTAGAGCCTCATCCATTAAGCACTGGTCAATGGATGAGGCTCTAACGTGCGTGTTAGCTTATAACATCAAGTTACGGATCATCTTATCTCTAAAACGTGATTTCGGACTAATTGCTTGTATTATGAGAAGACACACGTTCGTAATCACTAGGGTTCAATCCTACGAGCCCTCAAACTCACGACGGGTTTAGCCACGAGCCTGGTTTTGCTACATTGTTGAGTTGCAACCGCTTATTCATTGTAATGTTACTTTCTTGGTATAAATGCTATTATATAGATGGGGTAGGGCATAACGTAATCACACAGTCAGTGTTAGTCACACAGTGAGTGTAATGTCTGTTAATAAGCTAAGTTACCTCTTGTTTACGAGCCCGTTTCGTCATGGGTGTGCACACTCATGGTATTTGTAATTGTAATATTAAAATGCATTTTATTTCTAACCAGTTCAATGTATATGTGTGCAAACTAGATAAAGGTGTGTATATACCGATTAATATTCAAGTTATCGACAAGAAAGCAATAAAAACTTTGTAAATATTAATAATCGTAACGAGATATTTTATAATGTTCAATTAATATTTATTTGCCCGTGAAATTAAAAAAAATATATCGGTTGATATTAAAATTCATTCATTTGTGGGATGCACGGTTGGGGCTGCTTATTAGGTTTATGTAGAAATTAACCTGCTTTTGATAATGCAGTGTTTTGAAAAATAAGGCGTCAATGAGTTTGGTTTGATATACTCATGACTCATATTAGAGCTGGTACTTTATAATTTCAACATAAATATTTTTGTGTACATTATATTTCAATATTCAGTACATAAGCTGGTTGTTGATCATTTACATCATATTCGAAAGAATTGTCTTTAAGTTTGAACCGTAAAGTTATCCTAGAACATGTGTGCGAGTGAAATGCCTTTATAAACCTTTATCAACTTTGATTAAAATAGATACCTATTTCAGTGACGTCAATATCTCCACACTTAAAGTCACAAGTCACTGCCTCTGACATTTTGCATTCGTTAACGCAGTAATGAGGAGAATGTTCTTTCAAATACGTCAGTAATACATACTCAATACTTTGAAATGATGACAAGACGAAACGATCCATGGAAGTGTCAAAACATTGGTAAATCAAAATAAATTTTGGTTATTTTCGTACAAAAACAAGGGGTTAAATCTTGAACAAACACTACATATTTAATATTTTTTCCAACGGTCAGCCTAATTATATGAACATAAGATACAATGCATTTTGCAGTGTTATTCTTTGCCGCACAAACATACGGGTGCATAACAATTATGAATATTTCATTAGGTAACGGTAAACAATTTTTTGTTTGTATAGTCTCGCATTTAGCGAATAACTTGCTAAACTAAATATGTTTTAAATAAGTTATAGACCTAATTCAATATAACAATATCATTCCCATCAATGAGTATGGTTAAATGAACGATTGACGAACTTCTCCAGAAATTTGTTTTTTAATTTGACTGTCATCTGCTGGCGACGATTCATATTATTAGCTTCTACCGTTTAAATTATGCGCAATCTGATGTGTTTATTTCAATATTGTTTCATGCATGTGGACAGTGAGTCGAGGTTTAGGTACGGTTAAGGTCAAAGGATACTGAACTTCAGCTAATATTATACATTAATACATCTCTGTTATTTAAACTGATCAAAACATGTTCTGTACCTATATAAAATAAAGGAAAATATTGTTGATTGCAGACATCTGGTTTTATTAATATAAGAATGCAGTTACGACTTCAATGTGGTTCTCATTAATAGATAAAGTGATTCAAGAAGAAGATTAATATGCATAGTTTATTTTTACGAAATTATTGTCGTACGACACCGGGATATAGGACGCACGTAATATTACAAATAAGTTGGTACAGCACTCATGAGTATCTATAACCTTCGTGCTGCTTAATTCTATAATAGACATTATTCAAAACGATCCGTGGGAAAACCTAAATACTTGGCACAGTTCTGGACACTAGATAATTTAAATGGCAATAGGGTAATGTTCCTTGCCTAGTTTGACTATTGTGTTTTGGAGTTACGTTTTACTACTATTATTTTAATATCTACGCACATGCTTAAACTATTACAGACAGTACACTTTTTACACCTTTGTAATTTGAGCTGTTTGAACATGTATTTGATTGCAGACTTGGTAATATTAAATTCAACTTTACATTGTCACGTGATTTTCACAAAAAGGTCTGTAAAGATAGACGGGTAAAAAGCCAGCCCGGCAGAGGTGATGTTATAAAACTTGTTTACATGAACATAGATTATATTCTCCCTAATGATTAATTAAGTTGATTCCCAGTAATTGAATACACTGCACATTGAAAGCTAATGGGGAATTATATATTTATGAACAAATGAGTTAACACTACATGTGCTTCATTCATTTTAGGAAATAAAGGCGATACTCGCTTCCCGTTCGCCGTGGAGTTCGATAGGGAATTAATTTTTACCGTGTCTTGCAATTAGGTATAGGTAAAGGATCGTTTCTTTATAAACAAAATATTTATGGAGACGGGTGTAACCTGTATTTCCTAAAATAAATGAAGCACATGTAGTGTTATATGTATTTCTACATAGAGTAAATGCAAGTAAACCTTAAAGTGGTACATACAGTCAACATCAAAAGTCCCTTGAGTGTAAGGTCCCTTGTGTAATCATACAACCAAGTATATCAGGCTACGCACCTATCAGGGCCCCGATTCTACTAATTGTTAACCATTGTCAAACCACTGAGATTACATTAAATGCCACTGAATTTAAGACTTTACTGCCAAGTTTTTAAAACCTACAATTAAGTGCCACTGTGTAGAGTGAATGATGAACGAGGTAATTAATCCTTTTTCATATAATTTAGTATATTAAATTTATTCTGATTGTCAAAAATTTAATGGCAGTTTATGTAATCTCAGTAGCTTGACTATTCGGGGTTCAGATAGGACGTAGTCCACCTAGTACGAATAGGACTTGCGTGAATGTCACCAAGCATAGTCCCCGCAGGACACCGTTCAATAAGAGGTCTATAAAACTCTAAACAAATAATAGTAGTTCAATATCTGTAACTACCAATATCCACGTCAAGCAAGGTAGTTCCCCATTAGGATGGCTCAAAATTGAAACAACTGGTCTTTTAGTAGGTCTCATAAATATGTCTCAGTTAACTTTTTAACGGAGATTCGATACCTTTGCATCATTCCGTGCAAAAGAAGGTAATTTTAGAGTACTATAACATTTCGTAAGGAAAGTATGAAATTTTATTGCTACTCATAATAAGTCTTACCAAATATGATATCTTTTACGTTATCTTCGTACATACTTGTGGCACAATTTGTCTAGAACAAACGAAGGCGGCGTCGCTTTTACACCTTTCATTAAGCCTCAACATACATCGGATATCTCTTTAATTAAAACAAAACACGGATAACATAAAAAGTGTAAGTTCCTATGAATTCAGGTTAAGTTTCTATTGACATGTCGATTCTTGTGACCGCTCATGTGCCAACAACTTTATAATGGAGTGTACACATATTGTGCTCGTCAAAAGAAAAAATAACAATGTCATACGAGCTCATATTGATTACTTTTTTGTGTTTAACATATTCATTACAAGGTCATGACAGAATTCATTTTACGTCACAAATCTAAATCTTGTATCAAAGATAACTGGGTGTTTCCTAGTAAGAAATTCTATTAAGTACAAAAACAGAATGTATGACAGGATCAATATTTTAGGTTTAGATAGTGAAAGGTATTCACAGGAATCTGATGTTTCCAGACCATACATATTGCCTCTATACACCACACTCTTCGTGACATGAAAACGAGGTCGTTATCATATTGACTTGCCCTGCAATATTAATTATCTTTGCTTAGTACTACCCTATGCAGCTTTTATGGACTGAATACAGCTACTTAAGCCTCCCTTAAAACCACCTACAAGTTCTAAAACGAGTGACCTGCCATCGACTCTATACGACCTTAACTAAGTCATATCATCATTATGTAGATCTATCCGCAAAAAGAACTCTTCAAATTGTATATACTTATTACTACTTGTCGTTTACGTTTAATACCGTTGTACAAGCAAAGTCCAACTCAGTTTTTTTTTTAATTATTATATATTTCGAACAGATTGACCTTCAAGCGGTATATCTACTGTTTAAGCCACTTCCACAGTTACATAGGGATTTGCTTCAATACGTTTTCTGTTTAACAATAATATTACAACACCCCTACATATTTACACTTAACGGTTTATTTAAACCTCCAGCTAACAGATTATATCTTAGTTTAAACAACAAACTGATAATATCAGTCGTAATTATTTAATCTTATCTTTGAAATATTTAGCCGACCAAGCGAAGTACGTATGTGCTCTTTATTTTGATAATTTAGGCAATTATCTGGTTGATTATGTTATTTTCTTTCTGAAAATAAGACGCTCTTAAGTGGACTCTGTTTCCGGTTGGAACGTATGAGGGTGAATTCCTAGTCCATGGCGAGCTGTGTCATAATAGAATCTAACCGTGAGCATCATAGCCCAGAAGTCAACCTTACCTGGTAGCGGAAAGGCTCAAATGTTACCAGGAGCCATGCTAAGATAATGATTATGGTTCAGAATATTGAAGAGCTGTGTATTCAAAATAAAAAAGGGTGTTTTAACCTTTTTTTCCTCTATAACCATATTAGTTACTTACTGAAGAATTTAAAAATGTTGTCGAGTGTAGACATCTACCTAATGGATTTACAGAAGAAAAAATAAATCAGATTTCATAAGTTTGCTTTGAAATATTTTCATATTTCTGCTTTACTTATGACACTTCCTACTAATATCAAATTATCTTACTTCCTAATTATTATAAATGTAAAGGGAATGAAGCTGACTGCATATACCATTAGAAAAGAAACGTGATTGCAGGTATGTATAAATATTACTTAAAGCTAACTTTTTCTTACCTCATTAAAGCGTAAAACATTTCATTAATTCATTAAAGTACCCCAACGTACGAGTAATGCAGTATAAAATTATTTGCCATATCAATTGAATAGACAATAGCTACTTCGTCGTCCACCCGTGACCACGGCTGGGCGGCCGCAGTTCGATTGAACCACAGGGTATCTAAGGACATAAAGATTCACTTTACCTTATAGAGAACGTGATGTAGTCTACTACAAATAGACGTCTATTCTTTCGAACAGAAAGACAGCTGTCTTATACCTTTTGCAAATTTCGTCAGATACTATAGTTTCTATAGTATCTATAGTTATACTGAGAGTTTCCTTAAGGAAGGCCCCTAGTAGTACTCCTGGTACACTACATAGGGGATAAAAGAAAACAAACGATTTGACTTTTTTATTCGCATTATTTATCAGTAAAGCTAAATGAAACGATAAGGTCATAAAAAACGTCACTGCAAAAAAAAAACACAAAAGGCACCATAATGAGAGTGTTGATGTGCTGTCATGAAATTTTTGTTTCATTTAGCTTTACTAACACGATGAAGTGTTAAGGTACAAAATAAATAAATAATAAAAAAATCCAAATCATAATTTATTAAGCTAATATGTAGTGTATTAGTAGTCGTAATACCAGGGGCCTCCGGTTTCGGGAGTATTTCCCTTACACACTGTGTAACATAATTTTTAATCATTAACATAAGTCATTGTCTTTTAACGCGTGCGAGTCCCAATTACTTCTAAAAGAAAATGCCCGACCCAGAGCCGAACCGAGGATTTATGACCGTATACAAAAATGTAAGCATAATATAGCAGTAGTATTTATTAGACCATTACTGCAGTTCAACTGAACGTATGACACTAAAGTGTAGGTTCACTTCCAAAGAGACCCTACCCTCCTTTTTCTTTACCAAAATTGCCACCTAAGTAGTATAAAAAGGTATATGTGACATAGTATAGGAAATTTGCAACACAGAAGGGTGTACTTAAGTGTTTCGACTAAAATGTCTCCCAGGGTAGACGACCTGATGACCTTTAAAACCCTCTTTGCCATGCTATTTTAACCCTTTACTGTTTCATGTTACCTCTGCATTTGATAAAAACGTAATTACTTTGTTTACTATATAGTTGTCTTTTTACTATCGTCGATATAGGAAACCGGTGCATGTCACAGCTGACGATAAAGGTTAGGTAGAGATGCCTGTTACTTGCCTCTGCACACCTCCCCAAAGTCTCTAGTGATCTACTCGTATTAAAAATAGAATGTTATTAAAAAAATATCATTTAGGTAAACACGGATCAGTGAAAATTTAAAATTGACTAAGTTAAAAAGTATTTAATCAATATAAAAATAATCCTTTAAACTCTAACCGATTCATCAAAAGTTTTTGTTTCAAATTTATTTCAGTTACTTCTATGACATGCAAAGTAATATCAAGCGTGGATAATAAAGAAATAAATACGTTAGAGCTTTTGCTATTTTTCAATATTTTGTCAATAATATGATGCATTTGATTTAATTTTACAGCTACCAACAAAGTGTTATCCTCACCGATGAACATCACTCGCAGGAACCTAACACGGTATCACGGGGTTCCTATATCCCGATTGCTGCCAACTTTCCAAGGGTTAGCATGATGCATGCCAGACGCGATTTTAATTCAACTTATTTTATCTTTCCTGCGACGCGGTCTCTCTACGCCATGTGGAGATATCCGTTCGCGGACGGTAATGAGTTCATTTTTATTCGTGATTGTACTGATACGCTTTTCCGCTCGCGGGAACGCAGCGTGGTCCTGTAGACGCTTATGTTAGCCTAGCTTAAGGATGTACTCCAAACCCCACAATATACTCGCATTAAATCAATCGAAGTGACATGTTTCCTTTTCTTACGTCTAATTATCCTATAACGTTTATCATTTACAACAATAACTATCCACTTGTATTTTATTTATTGTCATTTTCTCCATACAAAGGTTACCTGTGAGAAATTACTTTTGCGATAAGCCGCCCTTTGTACATATTCATAAGCTAAGTAATTGGAATTGGTGTACAATAACGTATATTTCTTTCTGTTTCTATTATTTTCCTGAGTGTGAACGATGTTTTAGCACTGTTCATTTCTAATTCAATGTTTATGGGGTATATTTTCTTTTCTATATAATAATCTTCGATAACATTTATAAATAAAGTAAACTGTTAGTGTTAGAAGAGGGTTGACGTCGGCAGTGTACCTAATAACATAGCTAATAGTCAACCTTCAATCTTTCAAACGTAACCTTAGCGCCCAGTGGTTAAGATAAACTACCTATTTTATCTTCAGTACAGCCAGTGCTCTGCCAGTAAAATTATTTCTTTATCATTAAAAAATATTTCGAATAAACGAGAATGTAGATGTTTTCCATTAAGTTGATATGCTAATACCTATGCCTCATTTAAGTATCGTCAAACGTATTCATAAATTACTCATTAAAAATGACAGGACAGGGACAGTCAGTGGTAGAGGAAGCTTAAAAGATTCCAACTTCCACATAGTACTTAATGAACCAAATATAAAATATATAAATCTAAAGATTAACAAAAGTATCTGATGAGGCCGTCTAGCTGAGCGCACCTTTGTAGCACTGTACGTGTCCGCAATGGTGACCCTCTTACATGAGACTTTGCCTTCAGCTTAAAACAGGCGTGCGATAGAAAATATATCTCTATCATAAATAATGTAACCTGCGAATAGAACACACAAATATAATGATATATGTCAGAACAGAATGGAATCACAAACAGACAATGTACTCGGTGCACCATATCGCCCAAAATACCGGCTTGTAATGCACCTCGGTAATCTACCCTGTAGTCCAGTACACCTATGTTCTACTTGCGTATGTTTAAGTGATGCAGGGAGGCGTCCGGGTCTATGTTGTGACATGTCTATCATTAGTGATGAGGGATGTTTATTTAGTTCTCACTAGAGTATCTACAGCGGCTTGATATCATAAAAGAACGGCTATTTCATTTAATAGTTCAGATTATCATTAATTAAGACCGTATGCATTACTTATTAGTGAAATTCACAGACATCCCGTCTCATAAAAAATGTCGTTGAAGAAAGTACAAAAGGAATCAAGCCAATCAGGGCACTATTCAATCACTTTGTACCATTTTTAATGGGAATCAGTTCAGCCGTTCAGAAGGCGTTTAGTGAACACACATAGCCTATAAAGATAGTTTGGTTTATTCAATATTACCTACTCGTAATCTTACTAGTAATGTGAACCACGACCATTGAACACAATGTATCTTACAATACAATATCGTATCGTTTATGAGTTGCTATTTTTTCTACAACTAAGGGAGCCTACCGCGGTTTAAGAACGCCTGATACTTCAGCTTCAGAGGCAGAGAATAACAAGCCTTTATCGATATATTTTACTTTTAGTTACAGCGTGACACATAATATAATCAATGTTATAGTAACGTAATAATAAGTGGGTCGGCGCAGTCACCACCATAAAACAGTTCACCGCTTACTCATATATAGAACAAACTACCTAATGGTCGAAACCCACTGAATCACAACCATTAAGAAAGTAATTACCACTTTATCTTTATGAGCACTGAAGGCTCTACTATTGTTTCAGTAATACAACATTTACACTAAAATTAACATAACATAACACTTGACTCTTTGTGGACATAAGGGTGTATTGGGAATGAACCAGAAGTTTATTCTGTAATTAAACAACACGCTAGTTTCAAATCGATTACATATGAGTATGTACGATCTTGTTAAAATATGTGCAATAATTGATGTGTACAAAACAAACTCTAACAAAACTCTACAAAGTCGGTATTGTCAATAGGACATTACCGAATGTAAAAATAGCAAGAAAAACATAATGAATTACTTGTGATCGCACAACGCATTTAGCTATCGGAGCCTACTGTCAGCACTCTATAATAATGATTGTTAGTAGGTATGCATTTTACAGTGGTCAAGCTGTTTCCCCTAAGGCTAGTCTAGACCTATTAGTTCTTTTGACAAGTTAAATGTACCTTGTGACTTAAGTCTGACAAGCCGTATTACAAATAACTAATTAATTATTATTTTGCATGAATTTTGTACATCTAACAAATGTATGAATCTACATCTATTTCATTATGATAAAATACCGAAACTATATATTATTATAATATGATTATTTAGATTATGTTTACCTAGCGTTCTCGTCTAATAATAATGAATTATTCAAAGCCAGACGTACATTACACGTTTGTCATTTACAATTTTAGTATGCATCAGAGTATTAGAATGGGATAAGTGTATCTATAGGTATATTACCTAGCTAGAGGATAGCGTTCCCGTGTTCAGTGGCGGCAGTACAGATGAGTCTCTGAGCTTGATCCTTCGGTGTAAGGCTTCAAGAGTAATGTGTCTCGTACACCCCAATTTAAAGACAATGCGAAGCGATAAGCGATCTTTAAAGCGGTGACAAGTGGTACAGCGGTATTTACATTCTGGTCGAATACAGAAGTTATTCGCAGATATACCTATACCTAAAATTCAATAATACTACTAATAAGTACTAATAATAGTTGGTGATAATGCAAAGGTGCCCCAGTAGATGAGAGATTTCACATACATTAAATATGCTATTAGTTCATAAATTATATTATGATTTTAATAGTACAGGTACTCGTCTATAAACTGGGGCTTAATCTGACGGGGGTTGGCACCACCCCGCTTGAGTAACTGGCTCCAAAGCGAGCAGTCTTACGTATCAAGTACGCCATAGCTAAATCCCTTTTAGTGAACACCAAACGCATCAAGTGCAGCTTAGTACTTTAGTATGATATAGAATGTCCGGGAATACTTGATTGTAAGCGTAGTGTTTGTTGATAGGTGAACTTATCCGTCTCACTTACTTCGTTTAGTCGCATGTGGTATGGATACGTAGCTGAATCGTTTTATTAGGATCCTAAAGGAAGGCAAAAGAATCATAGACAAATAATAAAATTGAAAGGATTTATTATACTTACATCATGTAATTTCTATATGACGTAAGTACGTCATGTAATTCTCTCTACCTAGACATATAACATCATGTCAGTTAGTAGTTCAAATCCACATAATACCTTAGTTTATAAGAAAGTTTTGCACCTACTTAGATACATTTTATTTTTTTCATAGGAATTATATTGTTTATTAGAGTTGAATATCCCGTTTTTAGCTCTTACTAGCATGCTCGAACTTGGGTTACAAATTGTACCATCTTGCCCGGTCTAACCACGCTTGGGAATGCCCGGTAAATAGATACAAGACAGTAAACCTTTCGGTCAGTTGTGCATTCCGTGTTAGTATATTTAAAGTTTTGAGTTCTCTTTTAACAGATCGTGTTTGATTCTGTTTCACTGGCAATACTAATTCTATGCAGATAGCTAACACTAAATAAACTATACTTTATCATATAAAACAATAAAAAATTGTCGGTGTGTGAGTAATGTGTAGCAATGTCACTAAACATTGACTTTTAAACTTTCGTTTCGATTCGCAATTTGCAATTGCTATCAACGTTTAGAAAAGAAACTATCTTAACTTTCACACCTTCCCTTCCGCCCCACTCCCCTCTTCATGGTTGCAGCACGAGTGTGACGCCCCTGTGATGTTGAAAACGTCGATAGGCCATGGTAACCACTTTCCATCAGGTGGGTCGTGCGCTTTTATTACACCTAAGTGGTATAAACAAAGCGATGGTCACGGGGAAAAAAATGTTAAGTGTTACTAATGAGCTACTTTGAGCTCATACATTTATCGTGATATCATAATGTATTTTGCTTTATCATGAGTTATATCAGTGAATGAGTCGATCCCATGGAGGGAACTTAGTAAACCTTCCCGACGAGCGAAACCTATGCTCGGGCCCTCTCCGTGAGTAGCGGCGCGGCGATGCCGTGAAACGAATTATTACACCAAGATGGCAATTCAAAAATACGGTTGACTCGACAGAAGAAGTGAATCTCAAAACACTTCAAACATTCCATTGTACTTATATGATTTTTAATTTCAACTCTAAGCCTAATAATCATTATTATTCATGGCAGATAGAATATACCCCAGTAGTAAAAGACGATTAATTGTGATTCTATAAAAGCAGAAATTTCTTAGTTGTACGACTGTTAATGTAATTATATCACAGTTTACGATTCCTCATAATATGTATGTGTCAACTGAAATGTAGGTATGTGTGTTATCTGTTATTGTATACAATTCCTAGGAAATGTATATTATGCACTTCTTAAAGTCACCCCAAATTTTTGAAATTTATAATAGACACATTTCATAGGAAGATATAGAAGAGAAGCAATCGGAAATGTAAAGCATAAGATAGCGGAGTTTTAATAAAATAACCACCAAGACGAAGGCGGGAGCTCCTTAGACTTCTAACCTAATCTATACGAGTCGGGTACTTTGAGTCGGAGTGTTAACGTCTATTATATTATTAAACGTTACAACAATTTATTTTTGATTACGTAAACGTTATATCAAACAACGTTATACTAAATGAAATTTCTGTCTGCGAAACAAGTGGCTCCCATTTTATTACATAAGGATCTTTTTTTACATTTCCTAATACGATAATGGAATTATATACAATTCCTATGATAATATTATTTCCTAGGATATGTACGTATTAAATACTTTTAGAACAATATTTTATACATTTTCTAAATAGCTTCGGAATTGTATACACTTCCTAGGGGTTGTATACAATTCCTAGATTTCATACATATCCGGTAACATAATTATGTATGACACTAATAGGTACGGAAGAATTCTATGACATTAAACTAGACTACATAAGGCGGTATCAAGATCACAAGAGTGCTGGAGACAAGAAATTGCTACTCAATAGGCCAAAAATAGGTCAGGTAACACACAGAATGAAACGAAAGAGGAGCCATATTTCTACAATAAGACTGCGTTGAGCGCGATTGACAAAAAAAATAAAGATGCCAGAAAGAAGAGTGTGATGTAGGCGTGCTCTGATAATCCCGCACCCAAAGGGTAAAGTGTACAGTCTGTCACCAGGCTGTACTTCACCAACAGTGTTAGCTAAAATATTCACAGATTATGTATTTCTGTTGCCACTATAACAACAAATACTAAAAATAAATAATTAAAGGGGGTTTTTAACAACATAAATTAAACAACAGTTTGGTGCTGAAATATTCACGGAATGTTTAGTTGTATAACTATTTAATTGAAATATTAATAATTAAATTTAAATAAAACAAAGTAAAACAAGTAGATAGATAATCGTAGGTACGAAACACCCCTAACGTGAGTCTGACTTAATTGGTAATCCTTTTACGAAAATATTTTTAGCAATTCAAGGAAAGATTTTCTCTAAACGATTTGCTGAAACTGATCGTAAGTTGTAATTCTATATGTAACTAAAATCTTAAAAAGGCAAGTCATTATATGATCGTGTATACAGTAATAAAAGCGGTCAGCTTATCAAAGTTCCTTCGCCCATTGGATATTAACAGAATTAATCGTACACCAAGTATAATAAATAGGCTTATCGAGTGGCATAAATTAATCTACTACTTAATACTATATTTTTTTTATTCTCTCTACTTACATTTTTAATTACGAACGTTAATTGAAATCTGCATGCTCGTGTCGATTTCATATGCGGAATTAATGTTAAACTTGTTACTTCTTGAATTAAAATCAACAGATTCTAATGTTAGGGTACCGAGATTACGAACAAATCGAATAATTAATTATTGCCATTTTTATCTTTTAATTATCTTTTTTATCATTTTAAATTCCGTAAAACGATATGTTTAGTAAAACGTGACCATCAAGGTACAAGGTTTAGATATACTACAACTAATATCCTACAGAACGTGTGTTCAGTAGGTTGTGGAACTGTCTAGAACGTACTTATCTAACTCCTATTTCCTACGTACAATGGATATCACCGTATGACATCAGTCAGCAGGTCCCGGCAATAAAACTGTACAGCTGATAAAAATAATTTATACTAATACTGTGGTTTCACACACAGCGCTCCTTCACGGTGATTAGTTAAAATACCGCTATTGTAGACGCTAGACGCGCTTGAATAAAACTGTAGGTAAATTTCAATGGCAATCAATTTAATAATCATCTATTTCTTTCTTTTCGATTATAGTCTTACATTTAATTTAACCTCAATGTCACCTGTCTGGCTACTCTGAGTGGCAAACCGATTCATCATTATTCGCGTTCATAAAAGCTGGTCAAGTTGGTCTAGTTTTACGCTAGTTTTCTCTTTAATGTTAAACCATTGCAATCCACGGTCTTCTCACGTTACACCTGCGTTTCAACATCGATGTAACTCAGAATAAACCTCTGGTAAGTGAGATGTGGTCTGGGCCCATTTGAAAGAATGAATTACTCCACTTCCGAGATTCCGGTATTTTCCGGAAGGATTTACAAACGACAATTCCACTAGGTACACTATAAACTGAAAAATAAAGTATACCCACGTACCCACTTATGTATATATTTATGCAAAGGAGTAAAGATTACTGAACTACTTATCGGTATTTACATAGAGTACCTAAGTAGGAGTCAAAATATTAAATGAGATTTTAAAACAGAATTTAAACATAGAACTAAGTATTTATTTATTACCTAAAGACAAGGGTCTATGAAGGAATTTATCGCTAAGTACCGGGAAATTTCATTGTTATTAATGAGATGAGAATTCAGAAGAGAACCGTAGCACTGCTGGAATTAATGTTTCAGTTCAACTTTAAAATGTAATAGCTTACTATTAGTTGTTTCTTTCGCAAACATTCGACATACACACTCAGATTCCCGCCGCATTACACGGAACTGCGACATGTTCGAAATAGGATGTCATTTTAACGATGTTAATGTCAAGTATTGTATTATTCTTTACAGACAATTTCCAACAATGAATGTATTGTACACATTGCCAGTGACATTGAAGAATACAATTGTATCTATTTGTATGTCAACCTCGATAGGTTAAGGCGATAGGTTAGGATAAGGCGATCCTTATTTCGTGAAAATCAAAATTATGTTACAAATAATAATTGAGTACACAAACCGACGTTCAAGTAGAAGAATGGATTATTTTCCCACAAGATGGTAACATGGTGCAGTTTCAGATTTTCTCAATACACATGTATGATAAGGGTTGTTCCTAATAGGTTTAGTTTAAACGGAAGGCGAATTCGTTTTCAGAAAACTCTTGTATCAGTCATAATAAATTTATTATGACAAGTAGCTACCTGCCTAATACATTGCGTAGGTCCGTGTGTATACGTACCTACACCTTTCGCTCTCCTACTTCCATCACTATTTTACTTTCATAACGCAAATGCCTTAGGCAGGTTGCGAGTACCTACCCTTAACTATGCCTCTCTTTGGGACATCTTCAATTTGATTGTGAGGTAGTACCTAGATATCTGTAGCTACGCCTAGGTTAATTCTTGCTGGCTTGCACATTCATGTTATAAAGAACAGATGCCATGCCCCACACATAAATTAAGTCAATATAACTTTATCACTTTTAATTTCATATAATTTCATAACACTCCACAATCGTTTTTAAAAGATTTTGTATCCAAATTATTCACGAAAAAGCAAGATATTTTTATAATTGCTTTATATCAATATCATTGTCATGATATTATTTAATTAAATAGATACTTAAGTTTTTATACACTCGTATAAATTTAATTCAATAGGAACAGTGGTCTCCACAAACTGTCCAGCCGTTTTTGTAGCCTAATTTTATACATGCATACTTAAGCAATAATCAGCTACCTAAGTTAGGTGAAGTAATTTTTTTACACGTTGCGAAATAAAAGCGTGAAAAATTGTAGAAATATTGTTTTAATACTGAACGCATTAAAAAATTATAATTGAAAGACATGCTAGTTGATTTTTACGATAATAATTCAATAATATAGTACAGAAAGCCACTCAAGCGCATATACAAAGTTTTTATGTTTATTTTTCAAATACATAAATGTAGGTTGGTACCTACGTCAATACGCGATTCGTTTTACAGTGAGGTAGTTGACACAAAAAATAGTATAGTACCTACATATCTTAAATAATTTGATCAGACTCACAGAGAGCAGAGATACAAAGCTGTAAATGTGACCGTCGTTGATGAGAACTTCAATATCTCTATTAAGAAACCGACTCTAAAGCTACCTATTTAGTTAGGTACATACCGATTTTTAATTTTCATATTGGAAAAGAATATAGTGTTTGCTTTCATAAAGTATTAAAACTATGAATTCGGGTTAACCTAAGTACCTACCTACTTTAAAAAGGTTTTATACTTACCTAATAGTACATAGGTACATACCGAATATACTAGAATATAATTACATAACGTATAAGGAAAACTAAATTACCTACCGTTCGACCTATATCAAACTTTTAAAAAAGTGTTTATGGCTAAGTATGTATTTAATACTTGTACTGAGTTCGTAGACTGGCGCTTCCGGACGTCAGCTTTAGGGAGGTGGGTATGTTCGCCCTCGGCATCCGTGAGTATTGCGCATATCTATCGCCGAGTTAAGACCCCGTTTCCTAGCGATAAAATGGTAACAAACACCGCTAAATAATCGTAACATTTTTTAACAAAAGTAGGCACTGGAATAACGCAAACATTCACTTATCTATGTTGATTGCATTGCTAATTGTACTGAAACAATATCCTTTTGTTACAAGAAAGACCTAGTTTTGGTCGCAAAATGCTAAATTATACAACTTTGCACTAACAATGGACGGTTAGTATTTATATTTTCAACAAAAAAATTATGTTTTACAACTCCTTTGTGATTTTGTGAATGTTTCTTAGAATTTGTTTTAAGTACTTACTTTGTGCACATTTTTATATAACAACTCATTAAATACTAAAAATATTTACGTACTTTGTGTTGGTACATCTATATTAGTACCTATCGTATATATTCGCTTACATCAGAGGGATCACTCAAGGGAAGTATGAAACTAGCATTAGGTTTACGTCAACCATTAAACAGAGCACTGACGACTGAAAAGACATCTCTGAAACACAACTGACAAATGACCTAGATCACATGGTCAGGTAAGAAACTAGTCTCCACCTACTCGACGAGTGTCTTTAGTAAGTAAAATATAGAAGATCTGAAGGAAACAGGTAAGGATCTTTTGCAACGAGACACAAATAATCGACGTGACGCTAATAATGGACTGAAACACAACATACTTAATTATAATGTATGTCCTCTGAATGTGGAACTGGAGGAAGTTTGGAAAGTAAAAGTCAATTCTATTAAGACCGTTAAAACGGAATTTACAAAACGTTGAAACAAAAAAGATTTGTTTATACTCGTAAATGGACCACACCGCACCTATCCAAAACGCAGACCTAACCTGAGAAGACTCCAGCAAGAATTGGTAAATGATGATTCATTGGCTCACCGCTGTTCTCGTTGGGGAATAAATTTCATAGTTTTTAATTAGTTTAACGCCAAGAAATGGAATCGAATAATAAGAATTAATTTATCTAGGTACCTATTCGCTTTCTTACCATAGGTAGTATACCTAATCTAATAATGGAAGTCCTTGACTACAATAAATTCATACATGTACCTAGTTGACTTTAAATATCCTAAGCCTACCTAAAACTAAAGTGAACGGAATTATCTACGTTTTGTAGCTCTGTAACGCCACCACTAGTTTAGACCGAAGAGTTGTCGCCAGCTACAAGCTCTCTAAAGTCGGTAGCATCTGTCAAGCTGCTATCACAACATGCAGGGGCGGATTTACAGGAGAATTTGAAAAATAATTCTTTCAAACGCCAACGAGTAAACGCGAGTTAACAACTTTTACCTCGATAGTTTTCTTTACGAAACTATTTTATATTATAAAACAGAATCAAGTAATCATATTTGTACTATGTAGGTATGGACATGCTAGGTGAAACAGCGGATAAACGATCAAGTAAAATTGATTTATACTAGTGATTTATTCGTTTGAATTCGAAAGATATTTTTCCGAAGACTACTTACACTATATCGGGTCCTGCGCGTTTGAGCATGTCATACGCTATCGCTAGCGTCTGTCATAAGGTTCACGTCTAAACTCATGGCAGAGTTACTGTTATTATACTCTATCCTAGTATTACGGTGTTTTTACAGTATATTTTTTGTTATTGGGTTTCCTTGGCTTAGGTAGATTTCAACTTACTAAATAACTAAATAAATTTGATCATCAATATTACACCATGAATCATTTTAAAATCAATAAACGAAATTGGCAGATACCTAAGTATGTTGAATAAGTTCCTATAGTCAACAAAAGATATATGTAGGTACCTATATACCTTTGCATTTGTACTTAGGTACATCCTCTGTCGACTCTACCTAAGCGATTACTGCCAGTTAATTATACACACAGGGGTTTCTCACCCCAAAAACCTTCAATAGTTAACAATACCCTCATCTCGGGCGGTGTCATTTCGCTCACTTGTTGAAACTAATCAAATATTGATTAGTAGGTAATAGGCTTCTACACACATACCTACTTATAACCTTTACGACCTTACGAGTACCTACATACCTACCCACTATCAATGTACATACTTATAATATTATGACAATAGGAACCCGCATATATCCGAAAAAAATCCGCATATATCCGAAACGGAATTTAATAAGTGTGTTCTCTCGGCTGGTCGACTGGCGGGGCAGATGGAAGACGTCAGGTTAGACCCGCAAACCACATACCTACTAGGTATGTAGTTCATAACTTGCATAACTTTACAATACTAGTACTAACCATTTAAATAATAATAATAAATACACGACATACCTAATCACGACTGTAATCTGAGTATATTTATATTAATTTTGACATTTATTATTATTATTTTCCAACCTGATGCACAGTAATTGTACAAAGGTGGACTTAATGCCAAAGGCATTATCTCACAGTCAACATTAGCGTAATGCAAAGATACATTGAAGTAGGTGCAGGTAGAAGAATGAACTAACAAAAATTAAGTATAGCGATCACACTCATTTTGGACCCAATAATATAGGTAGGTACGTACTTATAATACTCACTATACTATACTTGAAATCCTTACATAGGTACACAATTACATAGATTAATTATTTTCATATTTATAATAGGTATATACGATATACCTATATACATATATTATTATTTCTTATACCTAATTCCAGTCAAAATTAATACAAAAATACACACATACACATAAATTAATTGTATTATTTTGTGAAAATAAATAATGAATTAATTATTTTGTAAAAATATTTTATAGTAATCTATGGATTACTTGTTATAAGAACAGTTCCTAAATAAAATAGTTGTTCCCCAAATAAAAAAAAATTACAATAAATTAGAATTTATGAACAACTCATATCAACTAATAATTCATAATTTCACTTGGCAAAATTTTTAAATGGTTTGTCTCTCTCTACATAACTAATAAATTATAAGTTGATAAGTAAATATTTAATGGCGCCAGTATTCCATTTTAGAAATACTTTAACAGTAAAAGATTAACTAAGTAAGCATATACTTAAAAGTACCCGGCTTATCGGTAGACAGCATAGGAAAAATAGAAAAAATCTAATATTTACTTGAGAAAAGCATTTACTATTTGCACATTATTTGAATTTTCTATGCTGTATGTAGGTATTCTACTTTATTTAAGTGGGTAGATACATCTACTTGTTTTGTGATCAACTCGTGATATTTATACAATACTACAGGATTAATATTTGAATGAGAATGAAAACCTCACGCATGTTGTCATCTAAGTAATACCATTTAGGACAATAGCTACGTAATTAGATATCTAATCTACATTAGTACACACCTATAGGGAAGGGAAACACATGTCTAAAAAGTAACCTAAAATAAGTCGGTGTATGGTGCAGTCTTCACTTTTCTGCTTCATTATATCGATCGCATGAAACGAGAACATTATAGTACCTACCTACTTATAACTTTCACATTAGCGTGAACAAAGTAGTCAAGTCAAAAATAAATTAATTATGTAATGCGATACTGTATGGAAAGTTTTACGGCGGGGGATGAACGGGGCGCGCGGGGCCGCCCGGCCGCCCGAACGGCGGGAAAACTTTTACGAGAGGCGCGAGTCGCGCTCTGCCACTGTACAATAAATAAAGTAAGTACTCACCCTTTCCTCTTCGCGTATCATCTCTGCGATGCCGGGTCGAATGTCCACGTCGTCCGGGTGCAGCGGCTGCATCGTCGGGTTCGAGTTGGTGGGCTCCGCCGGCGGCAGCAGCTCAGTGGCCGGTGTTGGGCTCGGCGTCGGTTGGTGAGCTCGGTTCGAACCCACGCTGGCCCGGTCCTCTGACAGCCTGCGACGAGATTTAGGGGGCGAATCCGCCTCGCGTGCCCGATCCGACCTCTTCGTGGTGCGTCTGTCTATACCACCAGGTTGCACTACCGCATGATCACCGCTCACATCCGTCAGGCCACGGATCTTCAAAGATTCGGCCACTTTCAGCAGAGCCGGGATCTGCTCCTGCGAGACATTTATCTCACCCCGATACATAAAGTCCACTGCAGCTTTTAGGTCGCAATATTTGGTGTCGCGCATGATTATAATCGGATGTTGGCAAGGATTGTCCATGAACAACGACTGAAAGTAAGGGCTGCACGCGGAGAGCACCACTTTATGCGCTTTCAAACTTTGTCCGTCGCAAGATAGAGTCACATCTACGAAAGATTGAGTTTGTAAAAGTTGGTCGAAACTGCTGGTTAAGTTGCTCTGGTAGTTATTCCACCGGAGGCAGAATTGCTGCGGGGAGTCCACCGGCTCCCGGCACTCCATCGCCGCGGGGTCCTCCTCGGCCGGCATCACTCAACGACAGCGGTATCGCATCTGCAGCGGAAGGTGCGGTGTAAGAACGCTACGCACGCAACACGAACGACGTTTCGCGAGGCACTGAGCGTACCGACTGTGGACGGCGCGGCGGAACGCGGGGCGGGAGGCGCGCGGGGGCGGAGCGAGGCTTCGCTGCCGGCGAATAGACACAGCGCGCCGCCTCCGAGAGGCACGCCCCCGCCCCGCATCGACCGCAGCCGGCGCGCGCGCACCTCCACGCCACCAGCGCCACACAGGGCGCACATTGTGCAACGTTCGCGTTACAGTTGACGATAAATTTGTATTAAATTCTGAGTTCAATAATACGTAAAGCCATATAAAAGTTTCTTAATGTTAATTGCTTTAGTTGGACATTATTATTCCCATACTAAGCAACGCCTAGAATCCAGCAATTATGAATTCTAAATGCAAAAAATTCAAGACAATTATAAATAGCGTGTTGCACAATGTAGCGTTCAATGGCACTATTAATATTGTTTCATGATTAGAATATTATAAATAATTTACAATGCATTAGGTGGATAAGTAATTACATAACAACATATAAAAATAAGGAAGGATATATACCTACGTATGTATTGGTAGATATACCAGTGGCGAGAGGGGGCCTTTACCAAACCCAATTTCTGCCAGCTTCCCAATGCGTCGCATGGTACCAACGTGATAATTTCTAGGTAAGATTCTCTTCCATCTACTTCCAGTTTGAAAATGAACACCCATCGCACCTGAACTATGGGTAGGTCCCTACTTATCTACTCAGGTATGGTAGGTAGGTAGG
Source organism: Pelosia muscerda (assembly GCA_963691645.1). Lineage (NCBI taxonomy): Eukaryota > Metazoa > Arthropoda > Insecta > Lepidoptera > Erebidae > Pelosia > Pelosia muscerda. Next base: position 15,831,753 of record OY829098.1, on the reverse strand, counting down.
TACTAGGTAAAACCTGTGGGCCATTCTAATTCAATCTCCTAAATGTCAAAAATGTCACAGTACAGCGATCATTTTGTTAAACATTAATTTTATTTGCCTTCTCCACAAACAACATCAGGCAATTTCTATTACGAACAACATCACCATCAGGCAGTCAGTCAAAAGTAACGTTACATTTCTGTCATGTTGCTTATAGCATGGTAGGTAGGTATACCTAGATATACCTACAAGATATCTCTCATAATATCCTTGAGAACCGAGCCAACCTCATCTGTACTCTTGAACGACTATCTTTAAGAGCGGATAACACTGTGCCTGCCTAAGTAATACTTGAAACGTTGCGTTTGACATTATTCAGTGACTAAATACATGTTAACTAAGTATATGAACATAACTATGTTCTTAAGTTGTGATAATATGTATGACTGATAATATGTTAGGTAGGTAGGTGGTATATGAACTAAACAACATAGTTATGTTCGTATAAGTACTTAGCTAACATGTATTTAGTCACTGAATAATGTCAAACGCAACGTTTCAAGTATTACTTAGGCAGGCACGGTGTTATCCGCTCTTAAGGATAGTCGTTCAAGAGTGGGTACAGTTGAGGTTGGCTTGATCCTCAAGAATATTGCTAGAGATATCTTGTAGGTATATCTGGGTACCTAACATGTTAAAAGTAACACCACAGAAATGTAATGTTACTTTTGACTTTACAAATTGTCTTAGACAATCTGTCAATCAAATCGATATTTAGTACCTATACCTAGGCATTTCTTAGTTAGGTTTAGAAACATATAGGTAGGTTTTAAATCTACTATTCTTTACTTACTTGGGTTACCTACTTATCGTCGGCTAATTACGAGTAGATACCTATCTATAGCATACCATACCTATACTGCTTTTAGTGCTAATCTGTGGATTAACCGTACACTTTCAAGCTAGATATGCCATGACGCCAGTGGCGAAGGGTGAAGGTTTTCAAAAGGGAAGCCGGTGGATAAACTTATACTTGATCTAGTTTGTGATGCACCATGCGGCCCTTTGGGAAGCCAGTAAGTAGTACTGAAGTTATAGAAACACCTCACCACTGCTCGATGCTATTAATCAATAATACAGAATGTTAGCTAAACGTTCTCGCAGTCGAAAGCACATGATAAGTAGTACCTACCTACTCCGGGTGCACCACATACCTATTGGCATAAAAAATTACCAAATTTTTAAACGGTTTAATTGGTATTATACACCCTCCATCGTATCAGAAAACATAAATGAAACGACATTAAAACATCACAAGAACAAATATACAAATAGCGCCATAATGCGAATTAATGATTTTTATGAAATTATTCTTTCATTTAGCTTTACTAACAAGATAGAGAGTGAACAACGTTAGTTAAACGGTATAAAATAAAATTGAAACTATGACAATATATCCTGTACCCGGAGTACCAGCGGGACTAGGTGCCTCCTGCTTCGGGAGCGTTTCCCTAATACCCTCTAAAATCATTATCATCACAGCTATTTTCTCGTTGCGAACAAAGTCTGTATTTTGCTTCAAAGGAGCGCTTGTCGTTTTGGATTGGTATGTCGGCTTGTCTAGGAGCGACTTCCATGGCCGAAACTCCACTGAGGGACTCAAAGGCGGAAGAGCTCACTGAAATGTACTGACGGACGGTGCTATAGATGGTAGCAGCCGATCTTCACCTAAGAAGATTCGCGGCCCGCGGATTGTCTTTCCGACTGAAGACAGTAGTAGTAGTATAAAGGTGAAGGCACTTACACACGACAATGGCTACCTTAGTATAGCCGTTATAGAACTATTCCTGTATAGATTCAGGTCCCCAGAGGGGTTTAGTGGGTATGCCCATCCGTTACCAGATGGGTAGTTCCACACATAGTCTTCGGCTGTCGCCCGGTAGCCTAAGATATAAATAAAATAATAAGGCCTTGACATGTTACCCATGTTAACCTTAAACTTGCATTCGTTAAAAGTGCATTTAAAAAAATCCATCAGTAACACGATTACAACGAACTTCTATTTTATTCAACTGCTTTTATGAAATACCTATTGCAGATTTATTTGTAAAGAAAAATTCACTGCAAGGTCATACATTACATGTTAATTCAAGCTAAAGTCGACAGTTGATAGGTTATCAGATACTTTCATTTAATTTCAATGTTTTAGACACACGTTTTAGTGCAATATTTTTATATGCTGCTGCTCTATGTAGAGCTGATTAAGCTAAAATCAGACAGTTCACTTAGGTGATGGCATAATTTTACTGTTATTTATGTTTCGGCTCGGCTTAAATGGATTGAAATAGAATAGAAAATTTTATTTTCTTTCAATATGCTGTCGGATGACAAGAGAATGAAGTGAAACTGTGTTGATCTTTTCATCTGCAAGTTTCGTCGGCACTGATGATTCGTTTTATGACGTAATTATATTGCTGATATAAGCTTAGTAGGTAAAGCATAGTCGAGCTTAAGTGAAAAAGAAATTAAACAACAAGTGAATGTATGATTGTAATGCATCTTTATCATATAGGTACTATCTTATTTTTAGTTTCACTAAAGTACATGTTATTTTTTTTTAATTAACTGGTCCCCTAGCTGTAAGAGGAATGCTGTTAACAGACGATAACAATACAATATTGTCTTGGTTACGTCTTTTAAAAAGCGTCATTATATGATGGAAAAGACTTAAGATTCCGGGTCATTGGAGATTCCAACAGGCTGTTTTATACACAGGTGCACCTAGTGGGGAAAATAAGGAAGATCTAGTGCTCTCTGAGGATCTACAGAGTGACATCTCAGAGGTGACACGCAAAGTCGGACGGACAGACCTATCGTTGAGATGTTTACTTATTGATGGAATTGTTACCTATCTTATCTTATAGAGAGAGTTAAGAGTTAGCGCCGTACGTACGTAGTGATGACGCCGAAAAAATATAGTTCTTGAGCCAACTCAATGGATGTTTTTAGCACATCATAGGCACAGGAAAATGTGGCTACGTCATTGGTGTGACGAATGCAAGGACTTGAATAGTACGTATTCACAGTGATTTTGGCTTAGGTGGTAGTAAAATGGACAGTGAGAATATTCTAAGATTATGTGTTATTGCCAATCTTGCCCCCGTAAACATGTAAGTAGAAATTTTAAAAAGAAATCTATAAATCTTATCAGCCTGTGAGCTTAGGACAAACTACTCAGATAGGGTCCTACTCACTAGAAGACACAACAACAGTAGCTAACTGCAAGGTAGTAACCGTAGTTTTATTGGTCATCTGGTGGTACCTACATCGCCTCCTTGTGGAGCACCGAACTTTGGTAGGGCCGAATCAAATAGTGACTGTTTAACACAGCTACAAAATACACTGACAGATGTACACACAATTGTGAGTTCTAAGGCATTGAACAGTCTCTCACCCTTTTCCTAAATCGGGCAGCGATCTAGTTTAGTCTGAACTTCAATATATTATGTTGTGAAGCGATTGTCATCAGACCTCCACAACAAATTGGCGATACCGAAGTTGGCGATAGAATGCAATTATAGTCTTACACCCAGTTTCCGAAAGGCTGATCAACGCTAAAATTAAGTAATCAACTGTTAAACTGTTAATCAACTCTTGTCAAGTAGCAATTGGGTTGCTAGAAGCATGATAAAATAGTTTAATTTGATCATCGTGTCAGTCAAATTTACCTGGAGATTCGTATGGCAACCGCTATTTATATTTATATTTCATAAACCTAAAATATAAAGAACATTTTATATTTTTTCATTTATTTATATTTTGGCCTGATCATCGTTTCAGAAACCCAAATTGATTAGACATCCTTGTTAAATTAATAGCAGTGTTAGTGACGGGCCTTTCAGAAACCGGCGGTTAATCAAGCATACAAATATGTCCTGCGTAACAGTCGCGTTCGACACCGCCACAACACCGAGGCTGTCTATCATCTAAGGCATTCTGTTAAACATAGGTAGGTATACATTTAATAACATCTATAACAACAAACATCGAAGCCTGTTCTTGGAAATGAAACAGTGAATATTGGTTATTATCAGATACTTTCATTTAACTTCACCTTGTGTTCATCTGTTTCTTATGAAGACTTTTTACAAAAGCAAAGTTCCTGAAAATCACTATTAGGTATACCTACCATTTTAAGCCTTAAAATAATAGGCATACAGTGTATTATGTTCATTTTGTGTCGGCATCCACTGATATTGTAACGCACGTAGCCACCTTGTCAACCAGGCTATCCCAAAGTCCCATCATATCAAGTTTAAACAGTATCGTACTTCACGTTCATTGATTACATTAGGTAAATGTCGGCGAACGCGAAGGCGAATACTTTCACTATTGAGTTTGCCAGTGCTTAGAAAAGCTGTTAGATAGTGACTTCCTATTATAATATACTAGCTGAGGGCCGCGACTTCGCTCGCTTGGAATTTCGATACCGTTTCTTAAGGCCATGGGATTGTATAGGCAGGCTATACCATCCCGTGGGCTTCAATGGGTATTTTAGGTTATAATATATCGCTATACCAAAGTTCAGCCAAAGTCGTTCAACCATTAGAGCGTGATTAAGTTACAATAATAATAAAAAGAATAAGAGACGATAAACATGCAAATAAATAGGACTTAATATATATTTGCATTATTTCTTAAAATAAATTAGCTACAATCGCCAATACAAAGTTGGCAATTGATGCAATTAGCAATCACCAATTTTTACGTCAACTGCCATATACTCGTATCGCCGCATATCTCAATCGCACTCTTCAGTAAGAGTAAGAGTGTAATGAGAAAGATTCCATCTCATCAGATCTCATGGCGTAGCGGTAATCGAAAAGATGTAAATACTTATTATATATACAATATTCCCTTTATTTCTAATACTAATTTATTTGGAAAAACATAACCCTTACGATGATACCTTTCCAACGATAGCATAAACCTACAGCCCGATTTTTTACTCGTGCTTCGGGTTCGATTCTCGGTTCAACGAGGCAATTATTAAAAATTGTAATTCAAATGGTATTTAAAATTAAAATAAAGTCTCCTTTCAGTAAAATGTCCCATCTACAATAATTAAGATACTTTCCCTCCATGTGGTAGGTATTGCCGTGGGACGCCCTGTAGGTATTTAAAATGAATATGTAAATGTTTATTTTTGCATTAGTCTTGGTATCTCTATGTATGTATTTACTAATATATACATAGACTAGCCTATGACTGCGGCTTCGCCCGCGTGGCTGTCGGTTATCGCAGCCTAAGTACCATCTGTGCTACTTAAATTCTATATACATATTGCTAATCATAACTATGGTTCTACTTAACCGATTGTTGTTTTTAAGTGTAATGTGTAACGTATTTATAAGTGTAGTTATCGGAATATATCATGACCCAAAATGCGCAGTACGCGTCTTTGGTGTCTTTTGAGGATTGCACGGAGAGCTCCACAGTAGCGAAAGATCATATCATAGATTAAAAAGTTAAAAGATTATACTCTAGTATTTGCATAAAATTTATCGCAGATTAGACCTCGACCTGTTCAGTACCAATATTACCTACATGTGTAAAGCGCGTTCTAGCGAATATTTTCTTTGATGAGAGTTGAATTATCGGCGGTCGGCGGTTATACTTTGTTTAACTGATAATAACTTCACTTTATGTATGTAACAGACTGTGCTTTTTCCCTTGTTTACGAATGATTGTTATCTGTGAAAACTTATTACTGGCTTTCAAATACCCACACACACATTAAAGATATAATAAGGTATAATTTAAGATTATAAGTTTTCCAAATATAATGAAATAAAATAAAAATAAAATATTTAGATACCTATCCATGTTTGCAATACAGTGACCAATTGGAGTAGTCGACAGTAGTAAAGTATACTCATGGTTTCTTGGGATCGCAAATGAACGATTGATAGCCCCCTCACGCAAGGTGGTCGACATTTTCAGTAGTAAAATAGGTATTGTATTGCATTATAATAATTGTATGACCTTATTATTACAAGCGTACACTTGAAAGGCACTGACAGCGTAATAGACTATTTTCCCTATGTCTATTGTTTTATCATACAAAATCTAAAAGTTTCTACCTACCTACATTAAAATATAATAATGAACCCCAATTTCATAACTTACTTTCATACTTAAAATTGTTAAGTCCGTCAAAGAATTTCTTGACTTTAAAGTACCTATTAGGATTTAAGTTCAGATAGTTACTCTAATAATAAATTGTTACAACATGAAAAAATCTTTATCATCATAAGTATGTGACATTGTATTACAGTATTGTTGCTTTTCTTTCTGTATCTGTGCTCTGGCAATTTAATATTTTTACATTCATATTGTAGTTTCATTGACATTTATTGACGGTATAAGAAATATATTATATTGAGTAAAAGAAATCTAATTACCTAATGATTGAAAGCATGCTGGTTTGTAAGTGTTTCTATACCAAATTACAATAGAATAAATGTGAAATATATAACCTCAAAAATACCTGTTTAACCATTTTCTGAGAAATAAATGAATATTCTATTCTATTCCATTCTATTCTATTCTATTCACCAGTTTATAACATGTATATAACTTTAGTGTAAACGTAAATGTGTTTTAAAAAAGTTTTCAACTCGTATATACTTGTATACTTGTGAGTAACCCAGTCTGAACGGAAGAATGTATAAGATAGTCTAAATAAATCATGTAGGTATAGAAGTAATTGTGTATTGACAAGACGTGTTCAACAAGTTTTGAATCAGATAGGTATGCAACTTGTTTCACGATGAAAACGAGGGGTTACGCATCTTACATCCCGACATTGGAAGATCCGAGACGGGTGCCGTGTCAACCGGTTCAAGTGCGACATGACCGTACGACGATTACCGAGGGGATTTCCACAGGAAAAAAATAACAAATACGATACGTAAGGCCCTGTACGGTGTACGTCTAGCCTTTATACTCAGTGTGTGTTACTATAGCATCTTAATATCATTGTCTATTATCGATAAGTAAGAGAACAAAAAGGATTGCGACTGGAAAAATGTGCTGATAATAATTTTTCAGTTAGGCCCGGAGTGGTGCAACATCAGGTACTTCCGGTTAATCGTAGAAGTGTATGAATGCATGAACGAGAAGATGATGTGAAAATGTATCGTATAGCAAAATATGTTAATATTCGATCGTTTGATAATTCTACTGTGTACCGAGCTGTGAGCATACAAAACGGTAGGAATGTAATTATTGGCAGGTAATTAACTATATCTTAAGATATTAATTTTTGAGACTTGTCCTTAATCTTACCATTAAGTAGAGTCAGGGAGGAAACTATGATGATTTTATTTTTTAGATTTTAGTATGTAGGTATGTCATTGTAATTTATTAATCACATTTTGATAAAATTTTAAAAATAGCTTAGCTTAACTTGGAGGTACTGAACTCCAAGTTAAGCTAAGCTATTTTCATTAAGAAATAAAAATAGATACATAATTATTTTGATTAAAAACTGAAACGGTAGATACGTCTAAGTATTATATTATTATACAGTATTTTATCTTTGCGACAACTTGCAGCATCGATCCAATACAAAAGATTGCTACACGAGCGAGCGCTGGAAACATACAGACAGACGTTCTAAGAAACCAGTCGGAGTTGTTTGGACAGGGGCAATATAAAATATACAAGAGCCCTCCGCGGACTGCAAACAAATATAGAGTAACGCATGCTCGAAACGCGACTACCTCATCTACTAGACACGGCATTTGTTTAAATTAAATGCAAAAATATACCTAATTGACAGAACGAGCGCAACGAACCAGAGTTTCCGTTTCGACAAGGTGATTGATTTTGTACCTAATTGTATGTGGGTGTGCCAGTTCCAGCTCTAGAGATTAATTTTTCATACCAAGCTTGGTAAACTTAATTTAACAAACATTTATTGATTTAAAAACATTTGCCATCGCGCTATTTATGAATGGTGGTATGAATGGTGGGACAAAGACATGAGTCTTACAGGTAGTGGTGTAAAAAAGCGTAACTAAACGAGTAAGTATTATATTACTAGGTAATATAACAGATATGGTACGTATGGTATAAAAGGTTTAATTATAAGGTATATTTCCATTTAACGATATTATCCTGCTTATAGCTACTTATAGCTGCCAGAAATGTAGCTCACTAGAAATATTTGATAGACCAATCATTAAAAAATCATATGCATAGGTAGGTATTTTATTATTAGCTGTTGTGGCTTTTATTATTTTCTTGATCACTAGGTACTTTTTAAAGCGTGACCTTTCGAAAGTGAGTCGAGCGAAAAAGTGGTCTCGAGTGGATCAATCTAATTGTAATTCTTGTATTATGATTCTATAATTTAGTTAACCTAGAATAAAATGCAATAAAAATATGGATTATTGTGCAAACAGAAAAGAAAACAGTACAAAATTCAATGTGACCTAGAAGCAGTTACCGTTTACAGAAATCTATTCTATACATTCTCATGTCTGCCATTGCCATGGTAGAAAAAAAACATAGTGTAAGTATATAGTACAAATATTTTAATAGTTTTGGCTTCGTTCAAATAGTTTATAATAGTATTGTGTGAAGACGGACCGGGACAAGCGGTGCCGGACCACCGGCAGTGTGTGTTGTATGAGCTCTCTCACTGCACTTAAAAGTTCATCGAGTCATCAAAACAACACTTCGATTTGTATTGACAATGTCAAGGTCGTTTCTCTCTTGTTTAGGATACCGTATACCTAACTCTAGATATACTACGTAAATCAGGTCCGGTTTCCGCGAGTCGATATAGAATTACTGCACCGTTTTAGCAGCTTGGAGTTTTGATGTAGGTGTTTATTGTTTTTCCATGAAATTAAAGTACAATATGTCTTAATATTCTCTAACAATATGATGATAAACGAAGTATATCAATAATATAGTTTCGAGACAAATTTACATAACCAACCCTTTTAAATAAACCAGCAAAACATAGTTTTGAAACTACATTAGTAACTAATACATTAGTACATTAGTACCAACAGTTATGTCAATTCTTGCCAGAAAAATAGTAATTCACGAGCACCCATTATCATTACAAATTTCACTTAAAACCAACGTTCGTAAACAGAGCTGGTGGTAAATCAAACAGCATATAAAAGTGTGAGTCGTGGTATTTTTCATTATTTTACATCAGCAGTAAAGAGTATGTGACGACAGACGCGGCGGGTCACGCGAGGTACCAGAACATCAATTAAATTGTACCACATAAAATGTTCTAAATCATAACCTCGGCCGGCGACGCCAACCGAACACGTTATTAATTAAGTTATAAAAAAGTCATGGCTGTATTAGCATATTTATGGATCTATAAACTCAGGCGGGGCGGGGCGCTACTGTGTCGCAGCGCCATCTACCGGAATTGACTCGGACTGCCATGTGGACGGCATCAATTTTACTAACGTGAAATCTTCATTTGATTGAATTATATTTCAATTTTTGATTTTAATTAGATGGTGAAAGGCTTATAGCTATATTGTCAGTATTTTATTTATTTTATTTACTTCTATGAATTACCTACTTACTAATAAATGACGATGCGATGTTTGGGAAAAGAATGAATTAAAAATGATTAAAATCTAGCTAATGCATACGGCTCCGCCCGTGTGAATGTCGGTTTTCACGGCTATTGATCATATTCTACTCAACAAATAGGGAGAGGAGCTGTGGTTTTATCTCACCAGATGCCGTAAAGTCTACTATGACTTGTCAAATGTCAAAAATCGTACCCACAAAGAAATAATTATTTTGAACCCGTCAAATGAAAATAAGCAATATTCCGGTGTAGCCATTATATAGCGTAATTTAAACTACATCTGATAAGCAAACTTAGACAGAAATCAGCTCATTAAAACCAGTTTTTGAATGAAAAACAAAATTATTAACAGTAATCATAATCTCAGTCTGCGTGAATCGAAATTCTCAAGATTAAACCACGACCCATTTTTTAACCCATTTAACCCACAACCAGAGAAAGAATATTTTCTTTACACTCTGAAAGATATGTTATAAAATAACAGATAAAGCGACATTACTGTTACTTTGCTTTTGGTCTGATACTAGCGAAATCTACACATAGGCTAGAGTTTTTTTCCCTTTTGCGATCAAATAAACGTAAACGTTAACGCCAAGACCTCAAAACAATGTATAAATATGTAATTCAAAATGTACTTAATAAGAATAATTCTACCAGTAACTAACAACTACTTTTTAATATTACAAATACCTCAGAAACTGTTACCTCGCAAATTGGAATAAGTACCTTAGCAATGTGGCTGTCTGAGCTGTGGTTATTAGACTGCTGCATTTCTAAGGTATTCCAATTAAATGCAGCTGTATAGAAGATGAATAAGTTTCGTCTGTGTTATGTGGTTCATTATTCTACCCAAATGTGAGTGCTCAATGGTATTTAAGTGAAAACTTATTCAGACCTTAGACGTGGCATTTACGAGTATAATTGGAGATTTGGATTCGCCACACTGTTAATTATAAAATGTAAAATTATAAGAGCGTCAATATCGCCAACCAACTATTGAATATTACCTATATACCAATTTTCCTTCTCAGATTTATTACCTAAAGGCTGTTGCTTGATTGTCCAGGGACAGACTCATTTATGTAACAATAATTACAGTATTCAGAACACAAATCGATAAGCTGTAGATACTCGTACCTCAATGTTTAGGCCCCTAACACCCACAATGATGAAGGCAAGACTGAAACCGTGAAAAAAATGCAAAACATAGCTATAAAACCGTAAGCCTTAGCAAATTTTTTCAGTGACTGTTTTGAAAAATGCAACTTGCTACATTTTTGTCGCATTTGCTAATGTTACTTTTTATTGTCCTATACTAATTGTATGGTGACTGGTGGCACACGTTCTTCAGTTACCGCCTTCCACTTTTCTTCATTATCAACTGATAGCAGTAGCACCGCGTAATATAATACCCAATACAGTATTTTTTTAGGAGTATCCGGGTTGCTATTGTGGTAGACGACCTCAAGTACACCAATCATGGATAATATAATATAAAACACGCGCGCCAGGTCATCGAGTCACTTGCGATTTGGGTCCACGATATGTGGCACGGGCTATCAGTTTAAAATGAAGGAAAAGCACTGTGCACTGAGGAGCTCTATCAGGATGTGTGCAGGATATGGATAAGCTTATTGGAATCAGAGTGGAAAAATAACTCGACATAGAAAAAGGACTACATGTACTAGTCGCTAGAAATCCATGATGATACTGAAAAAAAATCTGTCGAGTTACCAACCGACGCGCGTGCAAATCCGAGGTTTTTCGTTTTCAGTTTTTCTAAATCGCCGCCGGCGGTTAAACACAGTGCGTGCAGACAGGACATTTTTTTTACAATATCACGCCTATATATACCTATAAACCTGCGATACGACACACATAACTTCGAAAAGCATCGCAGTCATTGGTGTGTGCCATGGTCCTGGGATCGAACCCGAGACCTCGTCTCAGCAGTCCATTACCAGTAGGCTACCGCGATTACTGGATATTTCTCATTTGGAATCATAGATTTTGTCATTTAATGAATAAATGAGCTTTAGGAGTTTAAGATTAAGATAGTAGATAACTTATATGTATTTATAATAATATTATATTGCTACAAATAGACGTTTCTTGGTAGATATGTATTAAAATTTCAATTGCAAATGTTTCCATAAATTACGAACGGTTAAACAGATTCCTTTCCATTTCCAATTGAATGATGTTTTTCCTAGTATTGACATAACTTGTTGATAAATACTGTACAGTGTTGTGTGAATAACAGAATATGTATCATTTCAATTATTTTTTCACGTTATTGTGAGAAATATCCATGTAAGGTTGAAAAACATTGAAAATAACACAACATATAGACCTTCATGACGAACTTAACGAAAATATATATAATAAATAAGAATTATTTTAATATTCTAAAAATATAAAATTACACTTGTCCTGACCTACCTATAATTGGATAATTCCCCAACCTTGCACGGCATACGTTAAATATTCGCACTTTTAAAGTAACAGGCTGATAGTGAAGAGCTCACAGGTCACTGTAGAGTCACTGTACTAACTCTATCTATTGGAGTTTACAATAAATATTAGTAGTTACGTAAACAAATCTTGAAATCGAGTTCGCATTCTTATGATGTCCTAGTAATTTGAAACTTCACAATAGCTTTAACTGAGATGAGAATATTGGAACTAAGAACCACGTCACATAAATAACCTCCCAGTTACCCTTAACTTAGAGATCTGAGATGACGTGCGGTTTTAGTTGGTCAAGGACGGATTTCCGCACGAAAAAAGGTAGATACCTACAATATGCACACGAGCTCTCAGAAATAATTATGAATGTTGACCAAACTAGCTAGAGTTGTGACTTACTCGATGTTGTACTATCGATAGGTATTAATCGTGGCGTAGATGTAGATAGTAGATACAATAGTTTCATACGTACCCTTAGAGTATAGGTACATTAGCGTTATACCTACGTATTTGATTAAACCAGAGGTCAACGTCATTTTTCACTGTTTTCTCGCATTGTTGCAAAACATACTTTGTATGACATCACATTGTAAGCTTATCAAATTTCCTAAAAACATTCAAACATTGCGTAGAACACGTTTAATTCACAAAAAACATGGCGGCGGGTGAGGACATCAATATTTGTCGAGACACGAGAATATTTAAAAACGACGCGTCTAATTACACTTTGTTTAGAATTTAAATTTCCGAGAATGAACCGCTCACAGATGGACGCCGCCTGTTAAATAATACAAACTTGAGTCAAATTATAAATTGTAATATGTATTTTTAGACTTAAGCCCACTTGCACTAACAAATATGAAACTTCAATAAAGGTATACACGTGATTTATTTAATCATATTTATTTATTATATCGTTAACTATCCCAGGCTTTTCGTTATGGCAAAGCATACGCATTTTTAACGTTGTTTTAGCAACATGGGTACAGGATGTTACATCGGTATGTACTGGGCCCTATCTAAATCTTGCCCAAAGTTTTCCTATTGTGATACAGAATCTAGGTACGACTGTCGACCTATAATCTACTTCTTTAAGGACAGATTAGACCTAATTGCAATGCACTGTAAAGTCCAGAAATATCGTATTTGCGAAATATTTTCCAGCGTAAGAATGGTTTAATTATCTTGAACTTTTCGACTATCTACACTAATGTTCTAAAGAGGACAGATTTGTTTGTTTGTTTGTAACCAATAGGCTCCGAAACTACTGGATCGATTTCAATAATTATATCACCCATAAAAAGCTACAATATCTAGGAATAACATCACGCAAGGGATCGGAGCCATAATCATAAATCTCAATAGATCCGGTAGGTTACTATACATTGGCGCCAATATCACTAACTATTTCCGTTGTCATGGCAGCAAGCAGAAATATTACAGAGAGGCAAGTAGAGAATTGGGTATAGTCGTACAACGTGATAATTGACATCCACGCTGGCTGGGCGCGGGCAACAGCTAGTTAAAAATTAGTTGACTTCCTAAGATTTACCTCATACATAGTAGATAGAGAGAGAGTGGACACTTCAAGGTGAGAAAACATCAATTAGTAGGCGGATATAATAATACCTATGAAGACTTCTAGTCTAAACTATTCTATAATAACATTCAAAATAAGTACAATGTATTTGAATTGAATTTCCCCTTCCGCTACAAAATACTATTTTAATTAACTGCTAGATAACCCCCTGTACAAACATAACGCGAGTTATTTGAACACATTAAAACAGTATCTGTTGGGTGTATCTCTAATTTATTGCCTGTACTTCTAGCTTTTATGTTATTATCATGATGTGACATTTGTGACAAGGTAACTATCAGTTTGTATAATGGTTATTTTGCTTAAGATAAGTAAGTGCCTACCCTCGCTCACTCATTGTAATGTGTCTATAAGTCGATGGATTTTTTAAATGTACTGATTGAGGTAAGTTACAACCCCATTGCCAAGATGAGAACTGTATACGCGCAGGGACGAACCTGTGTGTTATACAGAAGACTTCGCTGTTCCTGCGTGAACAACTGTCCCACCCTGTTCGGGAACCTCCATTGCGAACTGTGATCTTGTTCGAGTTCAGTGACAAGTTGCTTCTTTGTTTCTCAATGCCGGTTCGCTTCGCCGAGGGTTGTTCGGAATAACGCGCATGCAGGCTGCTGTCCTCTACATAGCCGTAAACTCTACCTATAGATAGCATTTATCTATAGGCAGCGTTTAGCGATAAGCAGTCGAGTGGGCGATAAGCCGGAACCCTGAAGCACGCCAGCTTTCACTTATTCATAACCTGCATGAACTCTGAAACAAGGGCGTTGCAAAGGAATCTGATTGACCCCTCATACAGAAAGCTGGCAGCCCATACCACTAGGCTACCGCGGCTTATATGGCTTGCTTTTCTAAGCTTTAAAAGTACCTTTGTTAGATAAAGGACATTGCGTAGGTGTATCATTTGTTTTTATTACTCATGTTACTGAAAATGAATGAAAATTATTTTTTCTAAAATTTTAGGTAATGATCCTACAGCTACTAGTTTCTAATAAGTTATGTTTAAAACCAGTAGTTCCTTTTTCTGTAATCCATTACAAACCATCACACGCTATCGTGAGTTTTTTTTCCTGCCGGTCTTTCCCTATTTGGGAGTGTATTGCGCCGTAGTGACGTGTGGTTAATTGAAAAGGGAACTGGATGGACGATCTGCAATGTCAGGGCGTGTTGACATGTGTGAACAAGGGTTTTATACATGCTTTTTATACCACTTTTTTGGTACTCTAACCTCAACTTTAGCAAGGTATTATTTGAAATCACTACGAATCATAGCAATCAATAGCTTTTATCTTTAGACAACCACTATCAAAATGGGTGTTTAATGATAACTACCAGTGGAAAGCTGAACATTGAAGTCTGCAAGGAAGGAGGGAGGGAATTTGAGCCCGTCAGCAATCTCTTTCCAATGGGGATAGATTGACCAACAGTACCACCTAGACGTTCTTATGCTAGTTTCTGACCTCTTTCCATTTAAATTCATAAGAAAAGTTAGCTCTATAATTTTATTAAAAATTTACTCAAGTACGGCTCAGATGAAAGAAAATTATAATGGTATTCGCATTTTTCCAATAAGTTCTTGAACAATATTACAATCAGAATAAGAAAACTCTTTTGCTTCAATAATGCTGTGTAAAGTTAGCTTCGGAACAATTAATCAACACGACTGTTAAGTGACTTCGAGTCAGGGCAGGAGTACACCGGGTGGCGATGAAAGTTATGGATATTACATATTTACACCATACATACTTAAGCGTGTAACTCTGTCGCTTACTTATCTATTGATGTTGATGTAAGGAGAGGATTTCACATTCACATATTTATAATCAGCCATATTTCTGAGACCATGTCATAGGGGTCGAGATTCTGAAATATTAGACTTCGTGAAGGAGCTTAGGATCTTACGAATGAATGATTTTTACATGATTTATTTTTCTATGAAATATGAAAAATAATTGACCTTTTACGAGATATAGAGGCAGGACAAAAAGTACACGGCGCTATATCCTAAATTTGTACGAGCATATATGTTAGGAACAAACTCACGTTTTACCCGCACCCATTATGCCCAACGCCTATATACGAGAAAGAGGAGTAGTCGCCCCTCCTAGACTTTTACATTTCATTCCATAAACCATTTTAATGGAAAATCGATGATATAATTCAATTACTGGATGGCAAAGCCACGCCACAAATCTACTTGACTTTTTCAGTCTTTCCTTAAAAACAAAACAAAGTAGCATTCAGGAGAAAAAATAACTGAGGATACAATAAGATTCCAACGAGTCATTTGTTAAATGGGTTAAGCGTTCACGACTTTGCACTGGGATGCGTTTTATTAGTCGGAATCATTATAAGACGGAAGAAAAATTATAATTATATACTTACTTAGGTATATCTTATCTAAATATGATTTAAGGCAGTGTTATAACCACGCAAGTATCTATACCTGGAGAAAGTTTACTCCAGGGTAATTTGTGTGTTGCGAGAAAAACCCATGAACGTATGCGTTGCCACATTGCCACACTCTAGAAGAATGTTCTAATGTCTTTCTTGAAGGACCCCATATTGTAGTCGTACATGCTTGCGAACGAAAACACTCATTTGAAAACGTTTAAGTCTAACCCTCTACTTCATATGAGCCCATATATGGTATGGCGATTTTATTGTTGTTTTATTTCCAAACAAATACTAATTAAGTCATTCCACATTGTTAAATCCATGTAATGGTTAAGTAGCAATAACAAAAAGCACTAAGCTGGTCTATGGTATGATGACATTTCGAAAAAACGTTACTTTTGCGCGGGTAGTCAGTGAAACAAAAGACGACTGTCTGAGGGACATTTTTGAGCATCAAAAACAAAATCGAAACATAAGTATTTATAAAACGTATAATTTTATTTATAAAGTCAATACTTCCTTCTTTAC
Source organism: Pelosia muscerda (assembly GCA_963691645.1). Lineage (NCBI taxonomy): Eukaryota > Metazoa > Arthropoda > Insecta > Lepidoptera > Erebidae > Pelosia > Pelosia muscerda. The sequence continues at coordinate 15,815,143 of OY829098.1, read as the reverse complement.
CTATAAACAATTATTTTCTCACTTTTTAAATATTTAATATGGTTTTCATCCACTTTTATGTCAATACCATATATGGGCTCATATGCAGTACGACGAAAATACGTTTGGACATATATGGTATCGTATGCAGTCAAACAAAAAAATTCAAAGTAGAAAAGGAACATTTCATACTCGTAATATCTAATACAAACAGGAGTAATGTAATATTTTTATATTATTAGTCGTGGAATGTAACGAGACAATTTCTTTTATCATTGTAGCATAGAAAAACTTTGTATTTTGAACATTTAGTGTATGTCTTCATAGCACATACGCGTTTTTTCAACCACATAGGCCAATGTCCAATATTGTCTGAAATATCGCATGAGAGCGCTCCTGAAGATGCCTCGTGTAGAGGCGAAACACGTAGTGTCGAGGTTTCTCCTTCGCACTTGCGGAATATTGCATAATAAATTACAACATCTCTACTCTGGCAAGAAGTCTTTTACCTGCTTTGAAGAGGGCGGTTTGACATTCTAATATATATTGTTATCGTTGTAGTGTTGAACCGTGGGTGAGTGGTGGGCCCCCCTCCCTCCCCCAATATATATATTAAAAAAAATATCATTTTACTCCTGTTTGTCTGATATATTACGAGTATGTAATGCTCCTTTTCTACTTTGTTATTTTTTTGTTTGACTGCATACGATACCATATATGACCGAGCGAGTTTTTGTCTAAGTGCATACGAGCCCATATATGGTATCGTAGTTTTTTTTGGACATTAAACTACTTTTTTATTTTTTTTCGATTAATTTGTCTTAATATTACTTAAATAAAGCAATATCCAAGAAGAAAAAATTTTTTTTTCGTCTCCTTAATAATTCATGCAGTAGAGGGCTAATCACTGGAAAAGTTGATGTGCTAAATTATTGCAATAAAGCAAACCAATCACACGTGTCATTAGTGTATGTTAAAGAGGAGGCAAAAAAGAACGCTATGGAGATGAAACAAGGAATTAATCCTTTCACAATACGTTTAACAATCTCACCTTCAGTCGAATACCTTCAGCAATATGCTACTCGAAGCTGACATAAAGTGAGCAGCTCGTATTTTTGCGTGTGCATTCTACCAGGGCTCATACCCTCTGGAAAAACCATAGCTGTATCGTTAAAGCAACTTGCTCATTGTAGTAACAAAATTACATCAAACAAAAGCTTATGGGAAACCTGCCCTCGTACAAAAAGACCGCGTATGAATAAAACAGTAGAATCAATTAATTAGGTCATAAATAAAACATTCCTTCATAAAAAGGCGGTTTTCGAAGTGGGCCGCCTCTTAAAGCTGCAGATCACGAAATGTTTATATTGGCTTTGACGGTCGATATTGATATTACATAATTAGGTTTCAATGACAATAGTCCCACGATTCACTGTAAGTATACATTTAAATACAAATTGGTGCAAAAGTTAACACCCTAGAGTATATAAGTAGTACTGGTCTGTGGCGAGAGGTTCTCATAAACCGTTTCAGCCGGCTTCCCAATGGGTCGCAAGGTGCATGAAAAAGTCACAGTACACAGTGGAAATGTAAAAAGCAGATTTGCCATTATACTGTATATGTAGTGTTTGTAATGATACTGAGTGTGTCTTAAACTAGTTAGAATAGTTGAGCAGGCATTTGAGAGTTAGGATATAATCGCAAAAAGTGCAGTGGGATAAAAACGTACCAATGTTAATATTGCCACCGCGGACCGCCCCAATGGGACTCAAAATAGAGCTGCCACAGTGATCTACTAAGGGTGCATCATTCATTGGACTTGGTACTTACAATATATACGCAAGAGCCTACGTTAGCCTTGAATTTGTTTATCGAAACATTAGATTTGAGGATCGGGCAACAGTTACCTATTTGTGTCACGATGTTCAAATCTCAACACATAGGTACAATCAACGGATTTTGATAAACATTAACGCGGTTCCCGGTTGAATCTGAAGCTTACATTTCGTTAGTCAGAATTATCATACTCTTTCTGTTTGTCTTGGTTTGATTTGGCATAGGACTATTATGGGAACGACTGCCGTCTGTTCTAGAACCCCGAGGGGAAAGGCTGCAACAGAAACTCGTCCGTCTGTCACCGATTGATTGACGTTTTCATTGACTGTTTGTGTTGTGTTCAACCGTTATAATATTGACTCAGACTTTTATTTTTCCATTCACTTACTTTATATATATAAGTAAAAACCGTTACATTTCGAGAGTAACCATTACTTTGTTACCTGACTAATACATATTACCGTGCTATGGGCATATACCATGAATAATTAGTACTGAGGCTAATGAAGGCCTAGATTGACATACTAGTCACAGTTACAGACACTAATTGTCCTTATATATGCGGTTAGCTGGCGATGTTGTATTTTCCTATAATTGCAAACAAGGAATGTAAGGCATTGTCCTATGTAAGAGACAAGCGCGAATACGCGACGGGTTGCGTAGAATATTTTGTAACTCATATAATAATATATGTCACGTGAAGTATGGAAAAATATGTCATAAATCCCCTCGCGTACCCGCGCTGCTGCGCTTGTCACTCACGTAAGACAACGAATAAACTAAAAGTTCGCATCCTATTCTGGAGCAGTTTTGGTAGGACGCAAAACCTCTAGCAAACGTAAATAGTTTACAGAGCAAGCTACTGTATACCCGTCGCCATTTTGGAGTTGAGAACGGAAACACACAGCACTCATTAATAGCATCTTCAGAGATTTCCCAGTTTCGTCCAATGATTACACTTTGCAGCTTGCAGCCCCAAGTCCGCTTATGTATCTTGATTGGAAAGTCTATTTTCGGGAGAGAATGTGTCTGACCTCTCATGTAGACTTCTGTGGTATCAAGGAAGTTGGTAGGGCCGTTTACACTTTAAGTTCCAAACAAATAGAGTTAACTATAAATGCACGTGCATACGTACATAATTATAGTATATACGTACATAGTGAGGTACCGTGCCGAGTAGCTAAGGATCAGCATCACAGAGCACTATGCAGTACGCAGATCATTTATTTCGTTGTAATTAGGTCTCACAAGTTATTTGTGAATAAAATATGATCTAAAAATATCACACGCCATATGTTTCACATTGTATAATGGTCTACCTAACCTACTAGCTAAACAATCGCGAAAAAAGTGCTATAACGTGATGCCCGATAGCAGCACCACTTACTACACTAGATTCAACAGTAATTGTTTTATAAGGTGCCTACGTTTTTAACCTGCGCGCAAGCTATACACCTACAAATTGACTATATTTCATCGCAATCTTTGACGTACCTAGAACATATTCTGATGGCATGTAGGTATGAATCCGGATGAACCTAACAACGGAGAAACTATTTGCTCAAAAATAAAGTATATACTTACCTAATGGAAATTGAAATATGTAACCCCGTCAGTTATAGGATGTATACTTAATATTTGGCGCAATATAGTCATATAGTGGCTAAACATCGTAAATAATAACGTTTCCATTCTATATATAAAGGTGACACCTTTATTATTATTGTCTCGTATTTTAGAACTTCGAACCAAACGAGTGTTATTTGTGGGTTTCTGACATCATTTAAGCATGCACGAGGAACTCATAGAAAGGCGTTGCATTTTTGAATGATAGTTAATGTAAAGATATATAATATTTTCTAATACCGCATCTACTATAGGCCGTTATGACTCACAGCGTCACTCTGTGAGTCCGCGCGCGGCGCACCGCTGACTTTTATTCTCTTTGTTACGGGTTCACGTTATTATTAAAAACAATAAATCGCTGAGGGCGCCACCTACCACTATTGCTTCGCTTTCACTTCGCAATACACCTCCCCCCTCGCTCCCACCGGCCTCCTCACCGCAACCCCTCCGGCCGGTAATTACTGGAGTGAAACACGCGGTCTTTATTTGAAAATAGCACTTCAATTGTAGATTAGTTTGAAATTTTTAATGCTTTAATTGCCTACCATCATTTGATTTTTGCACGTAAGCATTTTGATTATATATTTTGATGGGAGCCATATCATACATATAGATAATAGGCACAACGTTGCTGCATCTCATGCTACAAGCAGACACCTAGTGACTCAAAGCTGCCCTCCTAGTTAGACAATACAGTAACTTTACTAAAAACTCACATACCGATAGATGCATTTCCTTTTAGCCATAACATCACGAGACTGGTACAAATCTGGAACGTGCATTAATATCGACAAACCTGCTCAAAAATGTCTTATTGCTCTTGCATAAATACTCTCATAAAAATGTTAACATTAAAACGTTAAACTCATAATGACAGTCTTAACACACAAGCTATCGAAATAAATTTAAGAAATTATGAAGATACAGTTCTTCTGTTGCCAATTATTATTGTATCACAGCGTAACTTTTTCCATTAAGATACAATTTCAGCTGGACTAAAGTGATATCAATGAAATTTTCCTACAAAATCGGGCCCCACGCACGCGAGTTATGATTAGTCAATGGATTTTGACGTTTACAAACACATGCAAACATAAACTGTAATTTTACCCAAATTATATCAACTGTTTCATGAGATTAGATAAATTAGTGTATTTTTAATTAGTATTTATTTTTTAAAGAATATTGAGTAACCGAAGTTACTAATAGCCACTCTAACTCCTACAGCTAAGTTTAATGGCTTGTGACAAGAGTAGATATACGTCGGTAGTGTAATGGACAGAATTCGAACACGGCACCTCTCGAACGTGAGGCCGACTGCTTAACTACTATATTACCGACGCTTTGCTATAAGAAGAGGGTTATATTACAGTGATAATGATAAAGTAGTGTATGAAACTAAATTATTTAAGACCAAATTATTTAAATCACAAATACTTAAATCATTCGTGTGATGCTGTATGGATGTATATTATATACATAGTACTATAATAGTAGTTTATGAAACTATTGCTTAAAAAGGTTTCTCACAATACGAGTGTATGTTGAAATTACGGCGGTTTTTAGTGGAGATTCTCAAGAAAATATACTGCGGGAGGGAGGGGAACCCACCACACACGGTTTAACAATCCCAACGATAGACATAGCAAAATATTACTAACTGTCATAGGAAGGAATGCCAAACCACACTCCTCAAAGCAAGTAAAAAGACTTCTTACTAGAAGAGAGATGTTGTCGTATGTGAAATATTTCGCAAGTGTGAAGAACAAACCTCGGCACGTGTTTCGCCTCTAGACGAAAAATCTTTAGGAGCGTCGAGACAGATATGAATTTTGCTATTGCCGTTCCTCAATATATTTTCTTGTAATGGATTTCCGCCATGTAACGCCACTACTTCTATATCTTATAGAAAGTTCTCCTCTCGAGGTAACCGAAGATTTGTGTTTTGAGGTTCAGAGTTTAACGATAGTCTCTTCCATAGTCCCCTATATAATTCTGAATGGCTGGATTGCCTCAACGTTTAAAGAAAGAAGACTACTTGAAAGATTCAAAAACCGTAACTGGTTAAGCAGCCAGTGATATAGAATGCAATGGCGCGAACGGGTTATTGAACACGTTGGGTAAAGTCTCACATAGCAGTGTGACTTTCAATTAGTAATATTAGCATCAGGGAGCTGGGAGCATGCAGTGAGCTTAATTAACTTAATGGCTAATTTATAAAATGATTTTAGTCAATACAACATCCTGACAGTGGATCACACTTTTTACTTAAGTTTTCGAAACACGTGAATATGAAATAAATACTTTCAACGAATATTTGTCTCGAGGCTGCTGATACAAAACCTTCTAACTACTATGTCATAGAGCTACAATGTGGAAATAGATTTATATAGCCATGAATGCTGTTACCAAAAAAAATTGAATATAAAATCAACTATATATTTAAAGAGGAATAAAATTCTGAGTTTGTCACGATTTATTTAGTGAATTTATTTAGTAGATAAACTCAGTGTGAGTAATTTGATTAGGCAACTTTTATTGGTGAAATCTGTTCATGAAATAAATTTAATAAAGCCTTATGAACGTATGAATAGTATTTGCCAGTAAATATTAATAATTAATACTCTTCGTGGACTAAGCTAGGTGGTCTTCAGGCAGATGGTATTTGGCTGGGCGCTCTAACTGGTTTACACCGTCAAAATGTCTTGTTACCATTATATATCAAGTATAACCAATCCCGAATAACATAATAAATAGTTACATACTGTTTTATTTTCATTTCTGTTAATTCTATAAATGACAACTTCAAAAAACAATATGAATCATAATCTAGGTTGAAATTATGATCATAGCTACGTAAGATTTGATTGTAATTTCAATTTTTAAACATCCTTGGCTATATGGCAGGTTTTCACCTTGCCTCAAGTAAGTATCTATTATATACCTGCATTATGTTTATCGCACTGGCTGGTTGCTGTAACACTTATCTTACAAATAACTAAATGGAGATGATAATATAATGATATAGTGGGTAAGTATCTGCGAAAATTGAAATTTCATTTGCTAACGAGAAACAAAGATAAAATAAGTAGTACCGGAAGATAGTTCACAGGCGAATTAAAAACTTCTACTGACTTTACAATTACTAAGTCAAAATGCAAAATGACTTAGTACCTTCTGTGGCATATACCAACTCATATGATACGGTACCAGCTTAAAACCAAGTAAATCGTTAGCTTATTTGATAACTTAGTAGGTAGTAAAGAAATCCATTAACCGAATGACACAGACAACAAATTATGTGTCGGTACCTCATTACACGACCACGCTTCGACGCTACTATGTAATTAGTTAGCTGGTAAAGAGCTTTATAATTCAATTGTGTATAATGTTACAGTATATGAGAATATATGTACTTATATTTTTTACAATCACTGCTTGATACGAACGGTCGACGATACGAATACAGTCGTGATCAGGAGCCGTAGCAGCAACAAAAGTGCTAGAAATACCCATAGTCAACACCAAGAATGATCCGAGGGAACCGATGATAATAAGTGGCCACTACGCGTGCATCTGAACCCACTTATTACAATCCTAGCACATGCGAATTAGCTGAAAAAGTTTGGCGAGATTACTAGAGTATACAGGATAACCCTGAAAAATATCCTTGAACTTTAAAATAGACACGGGCCGAACATCGAACAATGCGACATCACTATGGAAGGGCCACATTGTTCAATGTTCGGTGCAGACAGGTGCTAAAGAGTTATTTTAATGCACCTAGTTGTTTAATCACAATTTCAGTTAAAGTCACCCTAACCCTAACCCTTGTATACCACAGTAATTTATCGTTCGAGTCTAACTCACATTATTTTTTTTTTCTAAGACGTAGACACTTCGAACTAACAGGTTAGGAAAAAAACGCGTTCATTTACGCTTGTGCAGACGCCTGTACACAATTGTCTCCATGCTACGGTCTATTATTAATAATGGAAGCGGTTAATTAAAATTAATTCATAGTTATGCGCTTGGTAGATTATAATTTCTCTTTAGTACAGTGCACAGTGTTTAGCGTGATGGTGTGCCATGTATCTAGTCTCGTAACTCCTTGTTTTCAGCATGCTAAACGACGACATTGATGCCCCTTTACATTAGGTATAATGGAAGTGTTTAGTGACAATTTGCGGCTCTAGGTGGCGTTACAATCAAACATGTGGCTATGTTATTGCGACTATAACACGCACGCTACGTTTGAAAATCTAGGACTATCAAGCCGAAATGTAGTGCGACCAAAATATGCAATATTGCAGTGGTTATAGTTATTAATGTCCTAGAATATTCATTTATTTATTGTAATGGACCCTTTTTTGTACAGTGCCTTAATACAAACGGATAGAATTATTAATCCGTATCTACAGGATTGGGTACGTAAGAAACGATGAAACTTTGATTATTATACTAACGCCAGTATATATCCCAGGCAGTTTTCTTCGTCTCAGACTTATATGGTTTTGTAAGCTAGATGTGAAAAAATATCTATCGAAAAAGTGACCACCATTTCAGACTCGATAATATGTGTAATTGTTGCACTAACTTTATTGAAAATAACGCTTAAACCCAACGCTAGTCAACAAAATATGGTTCAAAATAAATGAAAAAAAGTAATAAAAGAACTTGAATGACTATCGCTCATGAATGTACTCAAAGATATAATGAAACTGAACTGGATTACCATCGGGTAACGAAGAATACGGTAGGTATATTTCATGTAACATAATAAATAACACTCCTGGATTTCCTTGCCGGCGCACGTGTTTCCTTCTTCCTACAGTCCCGGGTCCTTTAAGCGGGGCGTGAAAAAGCATCTGATGAGGCCGTCAAGCTGAGCGCCACCATTGTAGCACTGAACGTGTTTGCAATGGTGACCCTCTTTCATGAGACTTTGCCTTGAGCTTAACATCAGGCGAGGTGAAATCAAATTGACGTGCCATAGATAAAAACACTAAATGTACTAATTTGCCTTTCAATCGGATAATGAAAGGAGAAAGAGACAAACAGTTTTATATATTCACGATCTACTGATGAACTGGAGGATTTATAGAAATTTCCCCCCTAACAATACTAAATTTTGCCATGAGTAGCCTAGCCGGTACAGGTCGCAATATACCATAAGACCACGTTTAAATAAACGAGGCTAGAATTAGTCATTTCAATTAATTGTCCACTTGAAATGAACAACATTTTTACCGGATGCTTGCGGTCCGAGACTGTCAATTATCAAACGTACTATTAAACAATAATAAGACGACAACGTATAACCTGACAACCAAATTACAGTTAACTACAATCGGGATGCATGCATGTGGAAATTGTTAATCAATTTAACAACACAAAATGTTGCATAGGGTACCGTCACAAGTGTAATGGTATACAATAACCCGATCTCCATCAAACATGTGTGGTGCATCCATATACCAAAGAACCAAAACGGATAGTTCAACGATACCACATACCCAGGGCCATCTAGCGACAGCCGGATGAAGTACTACGTCACTACGGATTCTGCATTGCGAAAGCGAAGTTGTCGCGATGGTAGAACATGACACAATAACCCAACGACAATCATTGGGCCTCAATACCCCCGGCGTGATCACTTTACCTAGGAGTCTCGTTTCTACATAGAAGTGACCCTGACTTTTTTCTATCTAGCGGGGTGCAGTCAATTGGCTCATCGCCATAGTATAGTTCAAATTGTTTCACTTGTTGCAATACAACACGTTGATTTTAGTAACCAAACTTTGTTCGCACTCCAATATAGCCAAGCATATTGTATCTATTCCTGCAGTAGGTACATCAGTGTGCCTATATATTCGTAAGAATTAAAATCACACAATTTTTCATAGCTGAAACCCCCGTAGTCATTGTTTGCTACCTTAATAGTAGGTATAAAACATAAACAATATGGCATCTAAATTTACAGATTCACCTGTCGCAATCATTTGTCTTATGCTTATACATATAATGCGTTTTCTTGTGATTCTTTTCAGATTTAATATTTGTATAATGTTTATATAATGCCATAAATATAAGAGTATTGCACGCAGAACCGTATTAAAAGTAATTGCTTAGTGGCTCTACGTTCAGCCCATGCCAATTTAGTGATGCGCGGCCAACCCTTGAGCAATCTTCGGTACGGTCAGCTTAACAAATAACAATACTACCGTTTCTAGAAAACAAATAAACCTTTATATATATAATTGTTTTGTACAGACGGAAAACATAAGAAACGAACTGGTTAAGTGGATTTGTTTTGCGATCTTTATAAGATTATGTTACTCCTAATGTACACACATATCAAAACATCTCAATTATTGTATGTAAAATGTATATGGGGGACAAACTAAATCATATGCTGTGTTCGCAAAGATCGTAATGAGATGACGCTCTTTTGTGGTTCAAACGACATGGTGGCCTCTTATGCCATTATAATACCTCTCTACCGTCTTGTGGATGGCACTTTTAGGTAGGGATAGAGAATAGCCATTTCGCGCATTTCCCCCGTAACGACTGCCATAGACGTTCCTATGACAACCGGGGCCAACGACTTAACGTACCCTCCGAGGCACGACCAGACCAATGCAAATATTCAAATTCACGCTGTGCGGATGTGATGAGTACCTAAACCGTCGCTTTTATTTTCGCTCACAAGAAATAATTGTAAATATGCTTACTCAACGTTTTATTATATAACCCAAAACAAGTATCTAAATAAATTTAAAATGCTGTCACTACCACAGCGAGATGAACGCAATATAGCAATAATTACATTACAATTTAGGCACTTATAGCTCTAAAGAATTAAAATATTCAGAACACATTTGCAAGGTGTATCTGCCCTTCCTTTTGGAGACATACCTATATTTTTTTCTTGGGTACTCGTATTCAATTTTGTGTGGTAATATTGTACTTATTGTACAGATTGAACAACTAATAACTGCACAGAACTCAATAACTTAACTCTTCAACTAAATATTAAATTGCTCCGGAGCGTTGTTTTAGCTCTCAATGCCGACTGAAACGGTAGTTCAACCCTATTTCTTTTTCATTAAAATACAAATAAAATTAATAGACTTACAAACACAATAGTATTGAATGAATGGCGTTATTAAGAATCTACTTGATAGGTATATTGTATTCTTTCTAGTTTAGTTTTAGGGTAGTCACGTCACGTTGCGAGAGATATGTCTTTCCTAACTCCAGCAACCGAAGACCCAAAGACGGAGTGTGTTTTAGTCGATTCTCACTCATAACCACTCTCTCCGGCTCGGGCGGAGGTGGTATCCGTGAGGATTTTGCGCAAGATAAAAAAGGGTAGTCTCATGTGTAAGAATAATAATTATTTACCTGATACGTTTTAGAAATATGGCCCTTTCCAATATTTTTTTTTATTTTGCAATTTAGTACTTATTTAGACGACATATTGATATTAGAGTTCAAATCGAATTTAACACGTCATAGGGATTATAACATGCCGAAAGGTATAATATGGCCGGGGAAAACTAAAGTCAGATTCAGATAGTCTACTTTGTAAATTTTTATATTTCTCATATCTTATGTGACGAGAAGCTAAATGTCGTATGAGTTTTATTTAGGTCATAGTTATAATTATCAATTATATATAATAATTATATGTAAACTATTTCAAGTCAACCACAGAACAATGAATTCTATGTATATTTTAAATTATTATGTATATTCATTTCATGGAGTCAATATTAAACATGTTTTTACAAGATACTTGCGGCCAATCATACGAACCCTTTCTACTAAATGTATCAAACCTACCGATTTTTCGGGATTTCTACCAATATGGACCTAGTACTATTGAAATACCAGAATGCGAACATGGAAATTCTCCTAATTTTCTACCGATTTGGCGATTTAACACTAACTTGGCACCCTTTTTTAATTTATGTTAAATTATTAGATTAAACGTCTATGGTTTAACGGGCTTAAAAACGTGCTAAATTGGCAGGTACTGGTCTATCGGGCAAATGGTAAATATGAAGAATTGTTACAGAATGGCCTACATATTTTGCCAAATACAGTCCTACAATTCGGTGAAAAAGAGAATTTTACTTGTTCATAATTTCTAATTATTTTTTAACGTGGAACGTCTCACACATATTAAAAACCAAACAGCGAACATCTATGTCAAGTTGCATACGAAAAGTATTTTTAAAAAATCTATTTGTTATGTATGACTTTATAATCAAAACAGAATTCACTGCAGCTGTTACCAAAAAACATTAGTATGGCTCAAAAAAGTAAATAAATTTAGCCTGTAAATCGATACATAATAAAAAAATACTTTATATCTAATTATTATCTAAGTTAAAATAAAAGTACTGATATCGCACTATGACATTTGAGAGCACTGCTTTATAACAGGTGGATATAGTCATCATAGAGAACGTATACATGGACACGTGACGTGAGTTTGTCCAGAGATTACATGACGATGTCCTGTCATCAGCATAAATGGCGTAATTATGAGCGTCCACGATGGTCCATCGATCTGAAATCGCATAACCTGTGATTTCACATACACAATGTAACGTGTCACTCGCAGTTCCAATTAATAATAATAACATGGACAAAGGAGTGCACAGATGTAGGCTTGCAGTCTATAGTCTACTACACATTGATATTAATTGTTACATAAGGACCTATCTTAATTCTACTAGCATTAAGATAGATCCTCTCTGAGTGCATGACTTTTTTTTCACAATGTTGGATTCTACTAGATTCTACTTAAGCAAGTATTTCTATATTGTCACTACTACTCGTATTGCGTTCATAGTTTTATTTATATTTATTTTAAAGGATTTCTATTTTTTAACATATCCCAAGGTAAGTACACACCTAACATCAGACGGTTCATTATTTTACTTCATCACGGGTGATTGTTTCATTTTCCCTATAAATATCTCTCTCCACACGGCTCAGACGGGTTGAAAGAGAATTGATCAAATTTTATTTCCTTTCAATATGTCTTTTTATACCATTTAGGTGGCAGACAAGCATCCAGCCTACCTGATGGAAAGCGGTCGCCGTGGCTTGTGGACGTTTGCAACATCAGGTGCCTTTCACTAGTGCTGTAGAAACCTCCTAATGCCCTTCTTGGAAACCCTATATTGTAGTCACATAGTAAAACCACGGCAGGGAGTTCATTTCACAGCTTGAGCGTGCGCGGTATGAAGCTAATTTCATACCGCACAGTGCGTACCATTTTAGATCGTAATGTGTGAGGATGAACTCCATGCCTGTCGTCGAATGACATCGAAATGGCGAACGTGAGATGATCCATCATAGATAGATTGACCATCTACAAAATCAAGATAACTCTTTGGCCAATGCAATCGCTGTAAAACCACCAACGCATTACGTTGATTATGTGCTATGCTGTGCGTAAGTGACTAAAACATCATGTTGACATTTGTCATCACCAAATTGAACAAAAAGTGAACGTCTGATATCAGCTAAATGAAGGTCAGTTTTATATAAATACATTTTATAGTTTCAAGTAATGTCCGCCATCATACACAAGAAACGTGGTGAATGCTACTTTTTAATTAAGTTTAGACTGGCAGGATTGCACATTTATCCACGGTCCAAGCATTAATCTCAAACTATCTCATAAATAACTCTCAAGGAAGCCTTTATACATTTTGTAGGTGTAGTTACTACGTTAATAAATACATGCGCAACATCTTTACGTAGAACATAAAGTATTAAACAAGTCATTATTCGAGCGAGCCCTTTCTCATCTCAGTTGAGGTCGGCTTTCAGTGTGAACTACGATATTTTCCATGAAGCGAATTTTATCTAATCTACACTACTCTCTGGCGATATCGAAGTCCTACACTTTGACGATATTGTTGTGCTTTGTAGGGCTCTAGCTACACGTTACAGGATCTACTACTTAACATGCTCTCCTACGGGGTTTTTGATAAGGTTTCTCTTTATTATTTCATCTATAGTTATGGGCGTCTGTCCGAAGGAAGTTCTGTTATCCACGAACTATCTAACATATTAATGCAGACAACTGAGTACATAACTTCACATCTGTGATTCGATATTTTTTTATCAAATTATGTAAAGTTGAGAAGGTTAAATTGTTATGATAATCTAACAGCTAGTTAATAATACTACTAGTTAGACTTTCCACTACAAGGTCCAAAGTCGATTAGTCTATAAATAAACATATAGGTATGTAAACAGACTTTCATATCTACAATATTATAGGAATATCTGCATTATTAAGCTATATAACTATCTTGTTATTGAAGCCCAGTACGTCGATCAGGTCAGACGCGTTCGCGACCACTTTTTTACCATTTTAATATCAGTGACAATGTTGAAGGCAGTCATACAGTCTTTATCGACTGAGACACGTTTCCCTGCGTAGTTATTTTAAGTATAATTACTTGTTATAAAGTTATTCACACAAGAAGAAACATGAATAATACAATGTAAGGAGGTACAAAAATACTATTTTGTGCTAAAAGCCTGTTTAATTATTGATACTTTCTAAATAACTGTTTCTCGTTCATCTTAATTAGTTTGCATTAATTAATTCATTATGTGCATATTTATAATGAAGATTCAATCACCTGTCTTGTGTACCTATTAGTAATCTTGATTCATCCACACATCTCTCTCCGTATACCGTATTAGTCCTTTACTAACGCAGGGTCTACTTGGGCGACAAACATGGTCTCGTTTTGTGTTTCACTATGGAACAATATTGGCGTTCTCTTTTAAATATTAGGTATATCGTGCCATCCATATACATATTCAATTTGAGTCGAGACTCAGATGAATCGACTACTTTTATAATCCACTAGTGTAGTCACAGGCATCATATCAATATGGTAAAAGTTATTATAAAAGATCAGTACGTAATCTATTTATAAATTTATAAGTTTTGCATGTTCGCTATTTTTGTACAAAGTTTGGACTTCGTAACATTTTCTTTTTCTTAGCACTGTCAATTTTAGTTGCACTTTTAACTAGCCTAAAATAAGTACAATTGTTATTTGATCAGAATAAAGATAGGGAAACCTGTATATCTAAATTTATAATAAGTAATAGTTTTAACAAATATAACGACAACAACAACCTTGATAATGGCTGTTTTTTAATAGGCACAGGTAGGTCCTTAACAGCCAAAACAAAGTCATGAAATTATAAGTAAAAAGTAACCTCTGCTACCTATATTATAAACATTACTTTTATAAACTAGTCAGTAAGTTTATCATTTCATTGATTTTTATCAGTATGTTAAACCTGAATCATAAAAATATTTACAGTCTGTATAAGATCAATAAGGGATAAGGACCTAGCCTTTACACGGTTTAAAATTAACGGTTTTAAAAATGGCCATGCGGCAATAGTGTTATGCGCCCTGTACACAGATCGATCGCAATCCGCATTGAAAATTTTTAATCGCGATTCAGATTGATAGTGTACGGTGATGCATGTGATCACAATACATCTAGATATTTTGAGGTCAAGGTTTGAAATCCTGCTTGTGATCAAGACTGAATGTGTAGGTAAAGCGTAAGACCGGGTCAGCCCACGATGTGCACTCTTGAAAAATGGACGCATTAATCTGAATAATGATCTATAATAATCAACTTCAGCAGTTAATTGGACTGCAATTAATTAATTTAAATGAGTGTACAATTCTTATTTGAGTAACTATTGTTTAATTCAGCGCCTTTTACGATTCGTTTTCTCTCCAACATTAAAGTCATAAAATAATAGATAATATAGCTTTAACTTCATGTACTAACCATGCAACTACCATGTATTTTAGCTATAAGTTTTCTGAAAGAATAAAACAAAATAAAATAAATTCATTACAACAAGTTACGATACACGGACTGGTGTAAATTTTGTGACGCGATAATGTGACCCGAGATCACGATCAAAGCGTACGTGAAAGAAAACTATCGCAATCGTGATTGACTGTGTAAGGGGTGCCTTAAATCTTAACAGAAATATGTACACTGAAGTAAACTACAATATCCTGACAATAGTACGATAATACAATAGATAATCCTGATGATTTGGATGTTGGGATTACGCTCAAACATCATTCTATCGTCATGAGTGCCCATGACTTGCGGGAACGGGATTTGAAATACATGCGGGAGGCGCTGCAGGCAATAGCTAGTAGAAAACGCATTCCGTGAAGTTTGATTACTTCTTTGGGGGTATAGTGGTGTACGAACACAATCCTACTATACTACTAATAGTATCAGCTAGTTCGTATATTTTTTTTTAATAACATCACGCCTATATCCCCGAAGGGGTAGGCAGAGGTGCTAACACCCACATTTCGCCAGTTTTATGTTTAGGTCCCAATGTAATAGGTGGCGAGCCTATTGCCATAAACCGGGCACTTATTAACCTGCGATAAATACACACATAACTTCGAAAAGAATCGAGTCATTGGTGTGTGCCATGGTAAATCCTGGGATCGAACCCGAGACCTCGTCTCAGCAGTCCATTACCCATACCACTAGGCTACCGCGGTTATATATATTTCGTTTCTTTTCTTTTATATGCGTTGTATGCGTTATATGCGTATATATGCGGTTATATAGTTCGTATATTAATAAATAATAATATATTTCTCTAAATTGTTACATGGTGGTACACAAATGGTTTGCCAGTATATATTAGGAATGAATATTGATTAGCAGAAGTAATACACAAACTAACAGCAGTGATTAATACCTCGCAGCGCTCGCCAGGTCTGTCAGGCACGCTACACTTTCTATTTTTTCTACAAGTAAATTACATTTGCTTGAGAAGTTTTAATCATTTCGGTTCAAGTTCAATCAAGGTAGGCATGTTTGTCGCTACGCGGATAAAATGTCAAGTCTCGAGTTGTAAGCACTTGCTTTTTTATTTCATATAATTTTGAATACGAGTAGAACAGAACTTATTTTATACATTGGATTTTTTTGATTATTAGTATTAACTTATACGACTATAGGACATTTATGTACACCAGCGTATAAGTAATACCTACTGAAAGCATCATTTTACGTGTTTTTAAAAAATTAGGAGCTGTGAGACATTGAAAGTTTAGCTATAGAAAGGTGCTAATAGCTAACTAGCTAGATTGTTTTACCAATAAATGCAAGAAACAAAGGTTTGACTCATGTTAAGCTGGCTGCATACGTTGACATAAACATAAACATACATAACATTGAATTAATGTCATTTTTGCAATGTAGAAATTCTGGGGATCGTATTAACGCATGTTAGGCACATATGTACAGCCAACTTTATAACGTTAAGATAGTGCTGACTTGTATTAGATACGCTAAGTAATTAGGGATTGGATACCGGGAATTTTTACTACTCGTTTTCACGGGAATTTCGATATAAAGATAGAGCATGAAGATTGATGAATATTTGGGCAAGTATAGTCTAAAAAGATGTTTTTTTACGATAGTGACGTTTTTTACGAAATTATCGTTTACGATACAAAGGAGAGTAAACCTTATAAAAAAATACCAAATGGTTATTTTATGCCAATATTTTGTGTACTAGGAGTATTACCAGGGGCCTTCGGAAGTGTTCCCCTTACATCGTGTATAAAATATGTAATTTTGGTACAGTATATCTTTCCTTAAGCGCTTATATATAGGGACCTACTAACATTCTCAGAAGTTCGTGCACCGGTTAAAGTTAGATGAGGGTTGGGAGGTCCGGCGATCACTCTCGGAAAGGTAACATACCAATCCAAAACAAAAAGCGTACCTCGTGCTCCAAACTACAAACTTAGTACGTAACTTTTGCAATCGCTATCAATAGTCAAAGTAATTAAAAATATTTAGTTTAAAGTGGTTTGTTTAAGAGTTACGCATAGCTGGTGCCCAGTTCATAGAGAATAAAATTGAACAAATAAATTATACCTATATTTAAAAAAAGAATAATATGATATTTTCAGAAGTTGATGTGAAAAAAAGAACATATTTAAAAAGCGTAGCATACCCTGTAGGTATACCTACATACTAAAACTAACTCAGCAAATTGAAACTGTTGAGAGTGGACAATCTCTGAGCTAAGGGGAAATAGAGTTGCATAGTTACATCATCATATAAAAAAGGCAAGAGGCATAACGCGAATTCTATAGGCGTGCGTGACGACGAGTCGCAATGCCATCAATCAGTTGCTTTTAGTGCCAAGCCTCGTCAAACGTCTGACATAAAAACACTTATATCAAACCATTTTTTGTATGTTGCCGACTTACCAAAAAAATACAACGTGGCAGTAAAAGATGATGGTGATGGAGTAAGTCAGCATCAGTCAACCTCCTCCTCTTCCTCCTCGAATTGCCCGACGAGATGTTCGTGCCCGACGAGATGCTCGTAGCCGACGAGATGCTCGTAGCCGATGAGATGCTGGTGCCCGATGAGATGTCCGATGAGGAACCCGTGTGTGACGAGATGCTGACTGACTGTGAATGAAAATGAAGACCGTTGACTAAGATTGGAAAGAAGTAACCTATCTCAAACAGTTATTCGCTTCTTTGGGGCGATAGATTCGCTTCTTCGCTTCTTTCAATCATACTTACTATAGTCTAGGAGAATTACGAATGATTTAGACGGGGCTTCGTATCTTAGCGGTCAGAGCGTTCCCCCTGTAAGGGAAAAACCGCGGGTTCGAATCCCGTCGAAGCATTCAATTTTTCTTATCTAAATTTGAAGATTATTCAAACCAAATGAAAACTTTAAGCAACTCCATTGGTTGGTGTTGGATAACACATTTATAAATTTTTGACAAATAAAATTGTGATAACTGATGATTATTCACAATGTGGTACCTCTTTGAAGTGAAAACATTTTTCTTATCTTGTTGAACACTTTAAATATAAATCCTTTTTATACAGACGGTTTTCACGTTTCTTCGACACAATCGACACATTCTCAGTGCCATAATTCTTTTAAGACAATTCACGAAACCACAACAAGTTTCTCTGATGGAGGTGGCAAAACAAGTCCCTACAAATGGCTCACTAGAAATTGATACTACTTATTATTTAAATTAACAATCGAACTTGGTAGGTGGCGCTACAATCGGGTCATGGGATTACTTCGAAGCTAGAACACGGTTTGTTAACTTTGTCCTTTGGTATCCAGTAAAGAGTTATCTATCTGTGAATACATAATTCACATAACATAACATAAACTCACGCCTATGTCCCCGAAGGGGTAGGCAGAGGTGCTATCACCCACATTTTGCCAGTTTATGTTTAGGTCCCAATGTAATAGGTGGCGAGCCTATTGCCATTAACCGGGCACTTATAAACCTGCGATAAATTCACAATTAACTTCGAAAAGCATCGAAAAGTAATTAGGGTGTGCCATGGTAAACCTGGGATCGAACCCGACACCTCGTCTCAGCAGTCCATTACCCATACCACTAGGCTACCGCGGTTAATTCATCGAACAATATTACAGTAGATACTTAGTTGAATTTCAAAGTGCAATATTGCTGAAGCCGAGCACTTAGTCTTAAGGGAAAGACAACATTACTTGGGTAAACACAAAGGCATTCAGACTTACAATGCGTTAGCCCTGGGTTCAGTTAAGGCGTCTATTTCGAAGTGCAGTGCAAGGTACCCCAATTATCCTGCGCCTAATCGAATTCCCATGTCGATCGGTCAAGACGACAACAGTATAGAGTGAGACACTGACAAGTGGCGTATGAATCAAGAATAGTTACGTACCGGTTAGTCGCCGACACAACACGTATTTTATTCATATAACTTTAATAGTGGCATTAAACAATTTTCGACTATATTGTTCGATGCCTAGCCTCCTTATGAAGATTGATATTTAATTTTTTTAAGGCGGTTCATTTTATATGACTAATAAGTTAATTATTAAATAAAACTATTTTTTAACTATTTTTCAATTCTCATACTAATAACAAATAATTGTTGATAAGCGTACTATGTACTTCAATGGTCAGTGAAGGATCATAACAAGATAACATAACATAAACCCACTCCTGTATCCCCGAAGGGCTAGCACCCACATTCCGGCAGTTTATGTTTAGATCCCAATGTATGTGGCGAGCCTATTGCCATTAACCGGACACTTATAAACCTGCGATAAATACACACGTAATTTCGAAAAGCATCAAAAGTCATTGATATTTGCCAAGGTAAAACCTGGGATCGAACCCGAGACCTCGTCTCAACAGTCTATTACCCATACCACTAGGCTACCGCGGTACTTGGTAAGTAAGAATAGACGGGATATAGATAACGGGTATTTGCCAATAAACTATCTTCGGACTCCACCCTAGGTTTTAACCTGTATAACTACTACTAACGTGGTTTCAATCAGCATCGTTGTATATTCATAGATGGGTATAACGTACAACAATATCATATTTGCGCTAATATCCAGTGGCCTACATAGAGCTCATCGTGAGCCCTCACTGAGAAGCTTACAAGGGTCTGCCGACCGTGCCCGTCACAATAGGATTGTTGCAGTTATTACACGATATCGTGCATTTTAGAAACATTCTGTTCTTCTATGTTATCTATGTTATTAGATCTGCACTTTTGGAATTTTTGTAATAAATATAAATTGCATGTACACAAAAAAAAACGCAACCTAGTAATTGAATGCATTGCAAAGGCGACGAATAGGTGGTTAAGGGTTAAGGGTTAAGCAGGTGTGAGTTGAGTATGGTTAATTGCTTACATGTCCAAATCGAAGTCCCAATAAGCATACCCATGTTGCAAAGAATAAACCGTATCTGAACTACATAGATACTAGATATCTAGATACTTTGTGACATGTCTGACTGGGCACATAAATCGACAGCAATGCACATGCCTACATAAAGTGTATAATTTCTCTCCACTTAATACGAGTACGTAGGTACGAGGCAAATATTGAATGAACGCCATGTGCAAAGGAATATGCCCGTTTAGATTGATTCCAACGATATGCCCGAAGGACATATGAAATTCTCTCCCGCTTTTTTGATTGCATAAATCAGTACATACCTCGTTCGAAGAACTGGCCAGGACGTTAATACTCGTACGTTATACTATTTTATATGCACACCAATTTTTCAATTCACACCAAGACGACAAAAATAAAATAAGTATCTATAACATTTATTAGTAAGCATGATTATCTTTTATGTGTTCTAGAATTCAGGTATCCCTACACCACATATTGTTATTTAGAGATAGATAGATGCAAATAGATATTAATGCATTGAATATTTTCACTGAAAGGGATAATTACGGGCTATCTCAAACCAACCCCACTGAACATGATGTACCCTCTTGCGGGTATAGCTTCACCAGATGTTCGGCGAGACATAGCCTGTGCAGTGGAGAAACATAAACAAATAACAGATTCCCGACACCCACTGCACCAGTATAAAATGCCTCCTGCCCGCTTAAAATGCCGCCGGTTCATGAGAACCACGCTGGCTACAGATAGTCCCCCACAGCGAGCAAGAGAGCAAAGATGGGCAGACACACATCCAGTTCCGGCAGGTTTCATCACACCTAACGAAAGCCTGCCGCCTGGACATCATCTCCAGTGGCCAACATGGAAGTCATTAAATCGCCTACGGACCCAGGTTGGCCGCTATAGGGAAAATATGGCGAAATGGAGCTACATCGAGCAATCACAAGACTCCTGCGATTGCGGGGCCCGACCTCAGTCCATGTCGCACTTGCTCTCTTGCTCACTGTGCACCACCGAACACTTCTGTGGAGCAACAGAAAACGCTATTGCTGTAGCCAACTATTGGACTAACAAGATTAAAAAAAACTGGATTTACAAGAGCCATTGACTCGAAAAAGAAGACTGAAAGGGAATCGTACCAGTAGCAGTAAAAGACGCTAATGTTATCTTGCATCACGCCACAGAGATCATCGAACTATTAAAAAAACTTATCTGCAATCTAATTACAACTTGAATAACATCATGTATAACATGTTGCTTGTCAAACATGTATAACTTGGAAGTACTTATACCAATATAACCAAAATATCAACTTTATCGGATCACCACGGTACTAGAACGGAGAACTAACCTCACCTACTTACCTACTATTTATTCTGTGATCTAGCTATTTCTTTACCAACATGTTGCTTCGTCACTCACGAAACTTCATACAGGTATGTACTTACTATTTTGGTACAGGTAATATTTTATGTATCTGCACATTAATATTCTCACCAAGATCTCCGGAGTCCAAGCTACCTCACCTGCAACTCGGGACGCCTACTAATTGATTGACGAAGCTTTGACGAGGGCTTTCTTCTCGGAATGTCTGTATGGTACAGAGCTGCATAGAATGACGAAAACATTTTTATGAATGTGCCCCAAACTATTCACCAGTGATAAATCGGTCAATATTATGATTGGTAAGTATGCACAAGCACGGCAAGATGATGAAAGCGATTACAACATCAAATCAATCATCAAAACGAACAAGTCAATGGAACACATATTTCTTTTTA
This sequence comes from Pelosia muscerda, assembly GCA_963691645.1. Classification (NCBI taxonomy): domain Eukaryota; kingdom Metazoa; phylum Arthropoda; class Insecta; order Lepidoptera; family Erebidae; genus Pelosia; species Pelosia muscerda. The sequence continues at coordinate 15,793,107 of OY829098.1, read as the reverse complement.
CATTTTAAAAACCACTTATTACCTACCACAAAATCTTATCAAAACAAAATGTTTGAGAAATATAATAAAACTGATCGGTGGTTAGTAACCAAAACCACTTAGGTACTACTATTAATAGGACATTGAAGTACCAAGTCAATTCGAGGTGAAGTATAGTAACCCCAATGTTATTCTCGACACGTGATTGTCGTGATATGCTCCACGACTCGTAAGAGGGTAACGTGTGCTTCTACCTGTCTTGAGAAAATTGCTACGCGACTTTGCCGACTCAATGCATGATATCGCTAGCTAACGAAGGCACATTTTCCCTCGTTGCAAATTTGCTAGTTAGATTTGTTGAGACTTACCTACACAGAGGGACAGCGAACGTAAGTCCGACAATGGGACGAAGCAATTGAGGTTCCGAAGACTAATGGATTTCGGGTGTGGAGCACGGATTGTTTGGGATTTTGCACAACAGGTATGTGAAAGATCTTCATTGACAAATAGATAGGTTTAATTTTACAATCCGCGCCACTTCCAACGGTGATGTCGTCGGTGGATGTTGGTAGGTACATTATTGATCAATCACCGAATACTTGATACTGTATTAGCATGTTTGAATTAATTTACTTGTGCTATTTTTCGGCACATGATTAAAAGTACTTAGTTACTTTTTTGTAAATACAAAAGTATAAATTATTCACAGAAACGCCCACTGCCCTTATTCAGAGACGAAATATAAGTAAACATGAACGCAACATAACTCAATCGAACTCAAAATATTGTATTCAGTTAGTCATTAGTAATGTATGTATTTTTTTCAATATAGCAAAATTTACCTACATGCATAGTATCATCATACAAATATTTGCACTGAGCGGAGTGCGAGCCCGCGCTCCCTGAAGTAGCAATCGAAGTACTAATGCTACGCCACAAAGCAGAGACCGTCGAACATGACATAAGCGCTCCATTTTATTGGCACATGTGAGAATTTTCATACGGTAGGAAATTTGTTCAATATAGTATACTGATTATTCATTCATAGTTTCCATACATGCAGGACGACTACGCTTAGGACCATCAAACTCATATAAAAAGAGAAAACGACGTAACTACAGCCTGCATAACAGGAAGCCGTTGCAATTAGAAGCCCTTAACACATTTATGCCTAACAACCAATGATTCTGTTAAAGATTTAGCTTAAGCAAGGACCGGCGAGCGCCCTGAATAATTTACGAATATCCGACATTGCTTATACAACGTACGTAATTGCACGGGAGCAAATCAACTATTTCGTACTGAACCTGGATTTGTTAATTACTCTGACGTTGTACACACTGGACCGTGGACGTACCTACTAGTGCCTTTCCGTCAATGATAGATAGGAAGGTTAGGTTTTGTCACGTAATGAATGGATAAAAAACAAGTACATCTTTGTAGTAGCATATAATATTATTTATGTATTTTTACTTCACCGACTAGACCGGCATTGAGCTCAAGAAATATCCTTCCTGATTACAGTACTACAATACATAGAAATGTTTTGAATATTACTTTGTGGTCATATCTGTGGTGTAATGGCGGGTCATTTTGGAGTGTTTATAGTTCATAAAATATCGTTAAAAAAACTTCTACATTTTGCGATAGATATACGTATCATTATTGAAGTTATTAGTTCTTATAGAGAGCCAGGTTTGCCATTCTATCTAACACTCTCTAACTCTTATCATAGTTTACTGCGCATATTCCAATCCTTGCACTAATTTGTTACTTCAGCAGCGGTATAAAAACCTTTTACAACGAGAGGTTTTCCGTCGACTTCGTTCAATAACTCCCTGTCATAAATACGATGTCTATAAATGAGAGGGCAGTAAAAGCTTTTCAAGCTGGCCAATGGTCTAACAGCCCCAAAATTATTAAAAGCCATACTTATACAAATCAATTAGTAATTTGAAACGGCCATTTGACGTCTATTTAAATTAGGAACGAAAAAAATATGACAGATAGAGGTATCGGTGGGCGCGCCTATGACGCACAGGCGTACAAACATACTGCCAATAAAGTATTAGTTTATTATACCTCCGCCCTCGCAATCATTAGGCCAGTTAAACATTTGCTCTCTGTTCAACGCTTTACGAGTATTTGTATGTAGACTCTATAACAATATTCTTATTTGTATTAGGTACCTGCTACCAATGTAGGTACCCCAAAAACGTTAACGAATATGAGTAGGTATCTTCAATAGAATGGGAACACTGCTTTTCATGCAAATTTAGTTTAAATTAACTGCTGAAATATCCATGTACGATACATGTCGATTCTTGACCACTTATGTAGGTACAACGAATTATAAGCATTTGTTGCACATGGGGTACTATCAAAGATATGAGCTGAACTATATTTGTATGTAAGTACTCAAGTAAAATGCTCTCGAAACAAACGACGCATTAAGCGGGATGTGTAGGCGATTTAGGAGTGTTTCGTACTTAGTAGGTAGGTACTATTAGATATTCACTGTTAAATATATCGGCGATATTTACCATGTTGATTTTATGGAGCAGTCGATATTTCGGCGCTATTGCAAGCGCTTTATAAGGTTGACTGTAGCTGTGGGACCTCCTAGGCCACACCAAACGGACAGTGTCAAGCCGGATTAAGGAGTACATCAAGGTGGTCAAAAATAACGAGCCACAGAGATCGGCTATCGCTCAACATCTGTCGGAGGAAGGGACGAATCACTGGATTGAGTTGCATAACCCACAGTTTCTGGCAACAAAACGCCACTATATACCCAGAATGCTGAAAGAAGCTATTGAAATAAAAAAGTACAAAAACTTCAAGCGGGAAGATGGGTTTTAACTGGGGAGTCTCATGCACCCGGTGATTCGTAAGTTCACAAAACCCAAACTAACGGCTTCTCCAAAAACCGTGCGAGCCGATACACTGAGTAGCGTGTCGCGTGTTGTGTGTCGCGATCGAGTACTGTGTGACGGACAGTGGTAGTGGCGGCGCGCGTAGTAAACGAGTGACAAAGAGAGTAGACCTATACGGTAGTCGATAATAAGAACTAGCTCGGCGGTCGTCAGTACACCGTGATCATGGAGCTTACAACAGCGCCGAATTATCAATTGCTCCATAAAATCAACAAACATGGTAAATATCGATATCTTTAACAATGAATATAGGGTGTAAGGGGACCGCTCCCGAAGCCGAAGGCACCTGGTGGTAGTAGTACTCATAGTACACATACACAACATATTGATTTGAAAAAAATGACGGCAAATCATTTCATTTTTAATTTTTTCTTTTAATATTTTTTGTGTTTCTTTCGCATTGTTTACTCTCCATCGTATCAGTAAAGCTAAATGAAACGAAATTACTCACTGCAAAAAAAAACAAGTGGCGCCATCTTGCGAACACATGTTTTTTTCATGAAATTTTTGTTTCGTTCGGCTTTACTAACAAGATGGAGAGTGAATAACGCAAGTTAAACGGTTTAAAAATGAAAAAAATAAAAAATAAAAAAGTAATGCTTTGCCGTAATTGGGTAGGAATAAAGCCTGGAATAACACCTTTTTATCCCGGGAAAAGTTTCAGTGGGTTACGGGAACGGAATTATAATTATCTATATTGTTTTCGTTTCCGTAATCCATGAAGAAGGGTGACGTCATTCATTCAGGGGTTATTTTCAGAGCAACAACTTTCTACATATTGAATTGATCGTTGTAAACTTGCCTGAATACACACGTCATAATAATAAAATAAAATCTTGTTTCATATCAATCGTAGCTAGAAAAGCCATTTTTATATGTAGGAGGTAATCACCAACATCCTATAGCAGTATAAAATCGCGAAATTTGAAGAGAAATACACAGAACTACGTCGTCTCTTTCTGGTGTATGATTAGGCGATAGAGGTCGATATATATATTGGAGTCAACCGGTGAGGAGATGAGGGAAGTCATGCCGACAACTCAATAATATAAATGGAGTACTTCAACGGAAATCGAAAACTGCGCAGTGTTCGACAATGATGTAGATGTTGAGATGTTTTTATATTCACGCACTGGGATTCGTGAGTAGGCCTGCTCTTTACTGTTTAGAGGAAAATGAACTTTAACGCCACACTGCATTAGGCAGAATACCTTCACGAAGTCACTTAATTTACTCTACTATTATTTAAATTGTAAAGTAGTCGTGTCTGTAGCTACATTGGTGATATTAAAAAAACCTTGGTTATGTCATACTTGTTGTCTGTTTGGCCACAATGGACGCAAAACTACTGAACTAAAGTGTCTGATCGACGGGCGAGTAAAACCGCAGTTTTAAATACCGACGAACCTGGGTCGCGGCTCGTTGGTGCTGATCGACTAGCGAGCATAACTTACAGTCGCAAACATGTCTTGTTTCGAGTCTGAAGCTTTATGTTATCTCTCCATAGGATATTACGAAATTAAGAAAAAAGAAGCTCTAAAGTGTGGGTTAGATAAAAGATGGATTGAAAAAAGGCAAGCTTTGCACAAACCTATTTAATTCAGAAATTGGCAGCAGAGCCACTTGATTACAAAAATTATCTGAGAATGTCTGAGGAATCGTACAATACAATGGTTGCAAGTACGTAGATCCATTATTGTGACACGGACTGAGCCACTGATGAGATTTTCATAGGGTGAGAAACCACCTAAGCCAGCACGTTACAAAATTTATTAGTAGAAGTAACTCTTCTGGCGCATGTCCGTCCTCTAGCGCTGTAACCGAAAAGTGACGGCTAGGTTTCGCGAGTGAGCCGAGTAAAAAATATACCATGACCACGAGCCGCGAGCCAGGCTCGGCAGTATTTAAATCCGCGGTTTTGCAATGATACACCGGCGAACTTTACCGACGACGAGCCATAAAACCGCGGTCTTACTCGCCCGTCGATCAGGTCCTTTAGGCTTGATATTATTCTCATGGATATATTTTTATAGTTTATTGTATCCCAGTATAAATGAAATGTATTTATTGTACACACGCATTTACCTATGTAAAGAAATGCATAAAATCATGAAATTAAAATTTATAAAGATACGATTTAGTTACAAAGATTATGTTTGAAATAACTAGAAGTGTGATAGCCGACATCCACACGAATGTAGCCTAGAGTACAAGTAAGTTTTTTTATACCACTTATCCGGGAGACAATCAGATGGCTCTCCTCATGGCAAGTGGACTGCTACTATTATACTATGATACGGATATATCTTAAACGTTTTCAACACCAGAGTTGTTACATAATGCACACAATAGGAGACTGTAAAAAATCATAATATATCACATGGCTCCCGAAGTTCTTGAACCCAAGAGTACATCAAAATGCACATAAATATTGTTGAGATTCATCCAAATGGGTTACATTTACCAGAGAAAGAAATTGTAAATCTGGAAAAAAAATCGTGGAAACAGTAGGCCCAACTAGACTAGACAGGACTAATTGATTGACATTCAATTACACCAAATAGAGAGAAGTTTTGAAAGTTTCATAAAATGCAATATGTTAGTTTACTAAATAGCGATTATCTTACCTGAGTTCTTAAAATAGAGAGTGTCACCCGCTATCGTGAATTGATGCTTGACCGTGAAACCGCGTGTAGATGAGAATCTGGAACAAACATACATCTTTAGACTACTAAGAACATTAATCTAATAATAAAACACTAAACATCTTGTGGCGAGCTGTTGAGGATTGGCAACATCACGTACCCTGATTAAACCGAGAACTTGAAGTTATTTCTCCGCACCTCTGATCCAACATGAGTGGAGTCGCAAGAGTCCGCTCTTGCAACTCCACTCATGTTGGACCAGAGGTTCCGACCTATGCTCCAGGTTGGAAGTATAAAATGACAACCTTAGTCGCCCATAAGGGATACATTCCAGCGACCTTCCCTATATAGCTAATTTACCAGTTCTCCAATATTCAATCTATTAGCTCATAACCCACGCAACGCTGTACAGCATATCTGCATCTGGCGAGGATCATCTCCGGGCGTATAATATTGTGCGGTCGGCGATGGTATCCGCCAATTGTGCATTCCTAGCATATTTAATTTTCTTAAAGGGGCCTCTAAATCCAAGCTTCCAAAGACCCGGGACTCCATAGTCCTGGTAGTTACGGAATAGAGATACAGTAATAAACGTATCAGTTGATAAACTGGTTCCAAGAATCATGGAATCACTTCAGTTTATTCAGTTTAGGCACATAACTTTACAATTTTATTTGTCAAAGATATTAAAATAAAGTAAATAAATCATTTCAATATTAATCTTTCGCTGGTTCAGTAGTTCGATCGACTGAGAAGATACCAGTAACAAACTCAGGTAGATTATCGCTATCCTTTCTTCTTTTTTTCCTAATACCTATAGTTTTGCACATCTGTGATTTGCTTACTTATTAATAAAATGATCATTTTCTCAAATAGAAATCTACGGTCTTCAAAGTTTTAGATCCTTACAATTTTAGACCAGAATGGCAAGCATCAATGTCGTTTTAAACAACTTGGATTGCCAGGAAACTCTTCTTGCGGTGTGCTGCCGAGCTGAACCCACTCCTAACACAAATTAGCTTGATCGGAGAATCTAAATGAACCTAAATACTAGTAATTTCTGTTACTACTAATACGAGTACACAGATCAATAACTGTAATAAATCAGAAAACCTAGCACGTCTTCAACATTTTATTCCCCCAGCTACACCAATACCAACAATTACGGATAGAAACCCATGCATTAAAGCAGAAAATTCGAATTTCAAATACTACCCCACGATTGGTGGAAAGACGCGCACTCACCTTTCCCGTCTTGCCATTGGTGCTTGATAAATTGATATAATTTAAAATATTGTTACTTGACGACGGCGGTTTTCGCCTTATTGCAATTTATTTTCGTGGGGAAGATTATTTAATTTTCTCCTACCTCCTGATACATTAATAAACAGATATTGGATGATGTGACTTGTCGATGTCTACCTATATAAGTACATTTAGGTATATATAGGATTGTGAGAGGGAGCAATACCTTTATAAACTTTTTTTGTAGTATCTTATATTATATAGGTTTTTTCGAATTATGGTACAAAGGTTAAAGTTGGGGTGCATTGCAGTATCTACACTATGATATTATATATAACATGTTGAGTAACAAAGGTGACGACGTTTCCATTTGGTGTGTCTTAGGGAACTTTTTAGGAAGAAACAGAAAACAGAGAAAGAACTTGCGCGACACGAATTTTGAAAATTAGCACAACTCGAGCATATTTTTTTTTTAGTAGACTATATAGGTAAAACTACAAGTTAATAAAAAATCAAGTTTAAAATAAAATAGCCACTTAATTTAACAATTATGAAAAGGCTATAAAATCAAGTACATACATAATATTTAGAGATAGTAGACCGTAAGATAATGACATAAATTTCCAGGTCATTTGTTACAGGTTGGCGTTAAACAGAGGTCTAATCACCTCAGGGCGAAAAGGATTATTATGGTCATAATATTTTGTTTGTAGTCGATTTGTAGTCGTATGGCGTTTGGTTTGTGGGCAGTATATGATACAATGTCACCATTATTATACAATGTGACTACTTTTAGTACGGTGAAGAGGTGGTGCCATACTTCAAAAACACATTTATTCAGCACGTTATCAAAATACAACTGTACAATAAGTTTTCAAAATATGGAATCACCTTTTTCCACATATCATATCATGTGCTTTCCACAAACCATATGCCATATCGGTACGAAATGACTTGCAAAAGAAAAATACGCACTTTGCGCTCACGCACTTGTGCCACCACCGGTTCCAGCGCTGTGACCATTAGACGCCAGTAGCACTAGCATGTACTCCTGTCGAATTCGTAATGTAAAGGTTTCGAGAGTGCTACTGTATAGTCGCCATCCTGTAACAAATGACCTGGAAATGTGAGTCATTATTTTGCGGTCTAAGGGCAAGTCAGTAAGAGAGGACTACTCGGTTTCCGCGCGGATATTACGTCGCTTACCTACCAATATTACGTCGCTGAGTGGAACAGTTTGCCTGAACAAGACATGAGGCAACCACTGTTAATGCGTTCAAGAACCGATTTGACAGTGTGTTTAGATCGAAGAATACACACGTATCAGCTTAATGAGCTACTAGTGTGGCTGTATAAATAATGTATAAAAATAATAATATTAAACTTTATCCACTGTGCAATCTACATGCATTTCTCACGCTCATAACTCATAGCTAATCTATACCTATATAGATTCTTGAACATGAAACTTCGAATACCGTTTTGAGAATTCCCTGAAACTTGGCATGGGCAAGTTGAAGTAGGTACAGCTTAGATACATATTTGTGTTAATTCAAATACCATTCATAACGTTATTCAATACCGTCCAAACTGAACCTATGTATTACATGCGCATTAAAAAAATATATTTTTTATACATTTTTTACATAGTAGGTATATGTTTTGATCATTTGTGATGCTTAAAAATTTAGCAGGGTGGGTCATGAATTCGCTACCATTGGAAATAAAACGTATAAATACCGTTTCACGTGGTATTTTAAAATAATTTATTTACAAATTAGCGGATTCGTTGGAAATCATTTTTTTTATAAAGATAGGCGCATCTACACATATTTCAAATTATAATTGACGATGAATTAATATAGGTATCTATCTAATTTAACATTTGAATGTAGTATGAACTCGTAGATTGTAGATTTTAGTGTGTAACCGACAAGCATGGCCGAAACATCCATAGTCAACATTCATGAAATACTATCCATTAGTGTAATGCAAGCTGCGGCAAGTCGCCAGCAGGTACGAATGCAGGTACTTGGATAAACCTACCTATTTCAACAGTGTTTAATTAGTCCCAATATCGATTATTGCGAACAATGTTTGAACGCAACACTTCAATCAAATGGCACACAAATCCGTGTAATCCTTTTCCATCTAGATGCGAATATTAAGCAGTGCCGAAGGGTCCATATTACACGATTACTGCCGGTTTGTGTTTTTAGATGGCACAGATGTTTAGAGTGATACTCTATTATATGATAATAAATGGCAAATGGCATAAAAATATTAGGATTTGATAATTTCCTTTATTTATTTTTTTATACCGTGCAACTAGAGTTATTCACTCTCCATTGTGTTTGAGTGGGTCGTATGCACGAAAGAAATCACCGGATTGCCTTTAAAAAAAAAATTCGCCACGATTAGCTAGATAGTTAGGTAGGTATTTAGTACTCGTAACAAGCAGTTGCACCCAATCATATTCTAAACAATTGTCTAAACAATTTTCTTCGAAAATCTTTACAATTTAAATCAGACTTCATGGCACGTCGGTGACCAAGTCTATATGTGACCACAGCTAGTACAACCTGGACCCCGAATTTATTAATGTTAACCATTACTAAACTACTGAGATTATAAAAACGGCCATTTCATTTCAGCTTTTTTATCTTTTTCATATTTGAATTTAAAAATTATTTGAATATTGAATTAAATTAAGTGAAAAAGAGCTTCATTACGAAGTTTCGTATAATTATGCTCAATAAAACAGTACAGAATAAAACATTATGACTACCCGAAATAAAAATGGTAAACAATACGCTTCAGTGGAGGTAAAATAATTGCGGGCATTATAATTTAGATTTCTAATAAAACATAAACAGCTGAATCCAGAATCGCATTTGAGTATACTGTGTAAAAACGTCATACAACAACAGTCGCACGACAGTCGCGCGACGCTTGTCGACCGGACTTCTCTAAGCAATAATTGCGGGGAGAAATAATAACGTCGGCGCAGCGCGGCCCGTATCCGCTTGCAATAAAAATGTAAAACGCCACCGATAAGCGACTACGCGAAAGGCTCAAATGTGAAACGTTTGTGATGGGACAGGCCACACATATCGATAGATATTCGCAAATGCTTAGTATATTTAACAAAATTAAAAAAAATATCAACGTCTTAATACAATGACCTCAAAACAGATGCATGCACTTTTTGCGCATTCTACTATATCTTGTGAAAATATTTGGATATTTGTTATTCAGTCACGTTCGGGAAACTAAATAGACCGACGTCACGTATCGCAAACTTTTAAGCAAGAGGCAAGACACCATTTAATGGAAATTGATAGAAAATACCGCGCAAACCGATACACCAATAGAAAATAATAATAAGAATAATAAACATGAACAGTTTATTTTGTTTTGTAATTTTATAAAGATATTATCTTTGCAACTGCTACAGTTGCAAAGATACATGGTGTAGCTGTTTTAATTTTTTTTTACTATTTTTTAAATTAAATAAAAAAAATCTGCTGAATTTAATTGCGGTTTTTCTTTATTCATTTACAATACCTTTATACTTATGGCAGAACAACGTTTGCCGGGTTAACATAAAGGTAAAACATCGATAACAACTCGCCTCATCCCTAGAGTGCGGGCTGTTAGAGTTTTTATGTCCGGATCAAACCGCTAGGTATTTTGTCATACAAAATATAAATGTAGCATACTTCCTTCCTTCATTGGTGGAGTTTATCTCAATGATTAATTGTGGCCCGCGCTCGGCATGCCTGGCTTTCAACGAGTTGGCTAGACAAATAAGAATAAGTATTAGGCAAAATGCCGCGATAACATGGAATACTGAATATGTTGGTATATTAGTTTGTATACGGAATACTTTAGTTGGAATGTACTTATATTGATTTCGAAGGTGATTCACAGAGGCAGGTTCAGTAAAATTCGTATTGTCATGCAATGTACCTGTTCTGTATGTCTATCTGTTTTCAAAATATTTTCACCAATAGAAAGTAACATTATTTGAGAGTCATAGGCAGCATTACGCAATCGGAGAGGGTCAGCAGCGGGGACGGGACAAGATGTTCACGCGAGTGGGCAAAATTACTGTAATTACTTATTAGTAAAAGTATTAGTAATTATAGTGTGAGAAGTTGAGAACTGCATTAAAGTATTTAACAAAGAACATTCCAGTAGCTCCCAAGTTCTTTTTAATAATTTACTGCATACATTTATTCATCTACTAGTTGTGGGGCGCGGCCACCCCCGTGTGGAATTTTGAAAGTCTCCACAGACCATGGGAACCTAATGTCGTGACAGAAAACTTAATCCCATTCTGAATGTAGACTTTTTATAGGAGAAGTAACATCGCTACAAAGATGTTATTAAATTTATTTAATTTCATAAATCTATACTCCTAAGGTTGTAAATTTGTGTGGTACGGGGATGAATTAGAGACTGAAATAACACATAAGATACTTTCTTATTCCGGGAAAATATTCCATATAGGTTACGGGAACGGGATCAAAATAGAAGCGGCGAAGCCGCGGGCATCAGTTACGTATATCAGGTTTATAAAGGTTTCTCATAAGTTGACCCAAGCTCTCTCAGCTGTTGGCAGGTAGATATGCCAAGTCGGCATGTGAAGAATTTTCCAATGAATTAATTAAAAGTGGACACCCGTATTCTATGGAAATATGTTCGAATAATAGCAACCTGACTGTAGATGACACAGTTGTTTGCACCTTGCCAATGTTTGCTAGCGCAACTGTTGTGGGTCGAGCCCCACTGCGTTGTTGGTTCCCACGTCATATTACTATTAGTGCGATTCGGGGTGCGCGTGAAATTTGTGCCTTTTATGATACCGTTCTGAGCGTAGTGAGTTATAAAAATTATTCCTTACGTTTCTGTCTAATCCTATTACGTAAATATAGTAAACTCACAACTATGCTAGTGCAAAACTCAATAGTCGAAACTTGAGACAGGACCTAAACTTAATTTCTGTCATTGTAATTGTTGAAGTATTCTTGTTACAAGTTAAACAAAGGGGCTTGTAGCATATATGTTATATCTGCCAGCATGATGTTAGGTAGGTGTCGTGCTCACCCTTCTGAAACTGTAAAAGCCTTCTCATGGTCTTTTTAAGACCTCTATAATATTGATGTCGTTTGGAATCACCACAGGAGGGAGATCACGGTAGATCAAAAACGCATTGCATTTCTGGTTATATTTTAATACTGTTTCGTCATTGTGTCTCCTAAATTAATTGTAGTTACGAATGAATAGCATGCCGTGCATGCTGCTGATGACTGAACTGCACAGATGCGACGGTAGGCACAGCGTCCCCGGTATGGTTGCGGGTAAGGTGCGGGAAAAGGGCTTCTAATTGCCAATTAATAGTCATCGAATCTATTACTATTCAAATCAAAGGAACTTTCAACACTAACCGCTTCGTTAGTTTGACGTTAATGACTACTGAAATTAAATTTGTGCAATTCTGTAGCATGCTGCACGAATGGACTTATGGTGATGATAATTTTGTTAATATTTGTGTTAAAGTAATTTGAAAAAAGAAATCAAATGACAGATGAGTTACATATATGTAAAGTGAATATTGAAGAAGTTTGCAAAGAATAGGTGTGCACGTAAAGTCTGTACCTAAACGTTTATTCGTGTCTTTGAAGAACAATAGGTTTATGTCAAAGTGTAACAGTTCTACTTTTCTAATATCCGCAGGCTATCACTGTTAACAGAATACAACATTACACAATTTACCTGCGTGATCTTTTGACTTATATGATAAAATGTAGTATGGGTAGCTTCACAAATAGCGACCCGCAGCCCGGACGAATCGTTACCATATAAACCATCTAATTCGAGTCGTTTCAAACAAAATGCTGGCTTAATATCGAGGCGAGCGAAGCTACCGAGTTGCAGGCCATTATTACACTCCACAATCAAATTGTAAGTAATTTCAATAAATAAATGGCTACTGGGGAACGCTGCTATACTTACTGGAACCTTTATATAGGGTACTAATAAACAGTTAGGACTCACGAGAAAGCTGGTCGATTCTTAAAATTGATATGTTTATTATGACTTTCTCACGATCTGTGGATAGACTAGAAGATTAACTTTTTTCTTTATAGAACAAGATAGTTTTAATGCATGCAGTATTCTATAGCTACCAGTTTGAATTAATATTTACCTATTTTACATATACGACAGATTATTTTATAGGCGTTTCTAAGCATAAGAGACTGACATAACCTGTTCAGAACTTTTTATATACTTTCAATGAAAAGAACTTTCACATATAGAAAATTACCTAAGTAGTACCTAGTATAGTAGTAATAGTATTAACAAATCAACTTATAGGTACAAGCCTACTTGATAGCTTGTGATAATACTAATACTATTAGCTACACTTCGGAACAGGGTTTAATCAATAAGCATTCTTCCATCATATCACAAACGACTTACACATTACAGTTAACAATCGTTACTTACATGAACCTCATAATATATTATATTCAATCCTCTTAAATCATTATTATTACGGTAGTATATTCAATCCTTCTATGCATTAATGTCAATTATATAATAATAAATTCACTCAACACGAAGAAATAACAAAAGTTTCAAAAGTGTCAAAAGTCGTGTTTTTGGCGCGTAAAAATATATTACCATAGATAACATATGTAAATAGAGAATATCAAAGAGTATTTATGTGACCTAGTAATATTGCACATTGAGGCTCACCTACCCGATACAAGCTAACAATACCTACAAGCAAATGTTTAATAAGAATAATATAGAAAGGAAGAAGGACGTGGAGAGAGGAACTCGGAAAGAAAATTCAGACAGATAAGTATACACCTACTTGAAGTCGATTGAAGTGAGATGATGGTATCAGCCCAGTAGACCTACATATGAAGGAACTAAGGACTAACTCTACAACAGTTAAATATACTAGTAAAGTAACGGAAGATTAAGAAACGTTCAAAATGACTTCATAGAAAAAATTGGGACGAAATAAATTTATGATACACTCGCGATCTTTCACTGGTGCACACAAAATGTTCCTAATGGGATATTATACTGTACCTATATAATTTAAGTGAATGCCCTTGACGAAGCGGCACACTAACACTTCTGAATCGTGAACATGTTTAAAGAGCATTAACTAGCAGAAAAATAAGAAAGTACCTACCTAACTTATGTAGTGTGATTAAGTGCGTATTTGCTTAGTATTATGAATATATACCTACTAGATTTCTCTTAACTGCCCAATCACTTCATTCCCGTGCTTTAAAAAAATCAACCACATAACGTTATCATTTGACAGCTATCACACTCGCCCGCCCACTTGCCCCGCTCTATTTATGGGCAACAATAGCTTGTGTAATGCCGTGATGTGAGGCACTCGCGCTAGTTGTTTATAAATAGGGCTATTTTTTATAATAGTTAAGTTAATAAATAAATAGTTTCAAAAGAAGGAAATTAGAGTATAGTCAAAATCTTAGATTAAGTAACACGTCACTATTAGAATTACCATTAAAGTTAACTTAGGCTATTGTTACATAATCATCATTCCCTGAACCTTTTTCCCAACTCAGTTGGGGTCGGCTTTCCAGTCTAACTGTGATGCGGCTGATCTTCGATATTTTCCGTGAAGCGACTGCCATCTGACCTCCACAACCTAATGGTCTAATGACCAATGGCGATATCGAAGTTCCAAGTTAGGCTGGTTGGACTTTTGAGGGCTCCAACTACCCGTAACGACTGCCATAGATGTTTGTATGGCAACCGGGACCGACGGCTTAACGTGCTCTCCGAGGCACTTATAAACCTGCGATAAATACACACATAACTTCGAAAAGCATCGAAAAGTCATTGGTGTGTGCCATGGTAAACCTGGGATCGAACTCGAGACCTCGTCTCAGCAGTCCATTACCCATACCACTAGGCTACCGCGGCTTTTATATCACCACATTATGTTACATAATGTGGTGATATAAAAGAACAATTAGTAGGTGCTTCATAAATGTGATCAATAATATTTAATTGCGAACACAGATATGCATGCTTTGTTATATATATTAGGATTATTTCAATACAAAGGTATAATGCTTTAGTTCCGTTACGTAGGCACTCTTCTTCTTCTTCTTTTCTTAAAATGGCTTCTGCAGCAGTATAGCTGCAATTTTGCCAGTCTCTAGTAAATGTAAACGTCTTATAAAATTAATGGCAAGACGCCAATCTACGTAGGTACTCGAGGTGACCTGAGATGGTAGATATACATATTAAAAACTACATGTCACAAGTTTACAGCGGAAATTTAAGTGTCAATCACACCGATCAAATTCAATTCGCGTTAGCACTCAGAACAAAGAAACGTTAACATAATTATTATAGATATTTGTGTCCAAGCATCGGGGAAAGTACAATGTACATATTGTACATTGTATGTACATACATACTGTCCTCGTGCCTGAGCCTTCGTATGTATACTTTCTTAAGCGGGTCATTGGGATTCTCCTGGATAATAAGTTATTCAATTACTGCTTAGGTAGCAAGTGTAGACTTTGATTGACGCTTCACTTGTTAACTATTGAATCGTAATTCAGGTAGATAAGTTTGTAAGGGTTTGCGGCTTAGACTTCCAGTGGTCGACCCCCGTGGCCGAGGGCCCCGAATCCAAGTTTGTAGTTTATAGGCCGAGGAGAGTACATACATAATAACATTTTAATTTCTTCTAAGGGTGTAAATTATTTATAAACCTAATCAATATCTAGAAGTACAACTATGTTCTTTCAAGAGGATGCAGACCGCTGAATGTAAGCAAAGTAAGTTTCACTCATAGTTACATGTGAGCTTCCCAACTCGCAAGCCATGCAGAGGTCCGCTTTTCCTGTTCTTTCTCCTCCTCTTCATCTAGTATATCAGGGAGAGTATTGGTATGCACTTCATAAATTACAACTTACGACTACAATATTATTCTTTTGAGCCTAAGGTCCTTCAGAATATGACCGAACCAAAATAATAGGTAAACGTTCACTGATTATTTCCTGTTGGTAATATAGTAAAACTTTGTATTGGGATACGATGTCCTTGGATTTTCATAATAAGAAACCTGATTACATTCCAGCTGTTAAACGATAGTAATCATCATAGATAAGACATGGATGTTTGCAAGACCATGTCAATAACGTGCTACCGGCAGATGCTAAGAGACAAATACCCCGTAGGGGACCATATCGAATATTCTCAGCAAAGAGACAGTGTTGATTCTGTTGGATGAGCACAATTACTAAGTTGACATCTAACTTATGAAAATACTTTTGACTACATGGAGTTGTCATAATTTACTTAATGAAATTCATAGTGAGAAATGTAATCACGCATTTAGGTTGGAATACATCTCGAATTCTATCATTGGTGATATTCACTGTAAGGACACTGTCTCACTATCTATCCCTCACAGTACACGGTTTGACGTAAAAATCACGGCGAAACCAGATGACTCCCAATCTCTTAATTAGGTAGTACCTACACAGGGTCGTAGTGGACAGGGAACGGAGCTTTTTAGAGCTGTGTATAGGTACAGTATATAGTATATAGTACATAAGTAGGTACAGTGTGAATATTCGTATCAATGAACAAAAGTTAATTATAAACTTGTTATTTTAATGTTACAAACACTAGTTTATTTTTAAATATAAATATACTCGTATATATGCATAAAAGTAAACCCTTATAATTTCACACTATGAAGATACATTATGGATTGCATTAAATTTTATTGACACAGTTAACAGTTGAATCGGCACATGTCAGTAAAATCGCTCTCAGTCGAACACGGCCTATTTTAATACATGATAATTTTGTGGCAGGTATCAGCTACTGAAACAAAAAATACCACGTCCAGGAGTATATATTACATTTTTATAATTCCTAATAAGGGAGTGCGTATGCTCGAGGCGCTTGGGCAGGCGCACGCTCTGATCTCGCCAGCATCAAAATGATCTTTACCATGTATTATGCATCCTTATAAAGTGCAAGTAGCTACTGTGGCAATACTTAGATATGAAACATATCGAGGATTCAAATCGGTACATTGGCCATAAAATCAACCTAGTTATTTATAGAATTACCTCGAAATGTTCAGAAATCTAACACAGCTGTCAAAATAAAGGCTCTTATTTTTAGAAGAAGTATCAAATGGCTGGCATCAAAGCCACAGAATGTAGTGACGGATCCAAGTTCCTAATCTGATGAACCAATTCAGTTCTTTTTTTGGAAGTTGACATGATCGATATAGTTCTTAACTATAAATTATGAAGATCTATTCAGGTGTTTGGGAAGAATTAGCTCTTTCATAGTGGTCGAAGGGATCTTACTCATTTCCACGAATCGATACCTAGATAGGCCATGTGCTGTACTTACATTAGTAGTATTGCATAGTAGAAACATCAACTGATCTGCCAGATATCCTATCTCTACGCAACTTACAGCACTTATCATTATGGCTCATCATTATGTACAATAATAACCGCGCCGTTAACTAACTTAATAATCATTGATGAGGAATATCTTTATATGTGTGTTCAACGAGTTACTTTATTTATTAAATGGATTTGATAAAATACCGTTTATTGAAAGAAACAGGATATCTATACTTGCTATAATTTTAATTTATATTTTGCTGAATCATAAAAATCATTTCAGAATAATAAACCCTAAAATGGCATTTGACTATGATTTCGAAAAGAAGCATGACAACGGTGTGAACAAAACTCTTGAGAAAATAACTTAAGTATAGTAAAATAGTTACAGGAGTTCCTATACGGAATACATAAACTAGGTATTTCTACTTACATTGATCACTCAACTCAGTTTGCCCAAGGCGTGTCCCACCTACACGCCCAAACAAAATAACATCTCTACCCTTATATTATAATTGTACAGTGGTCCTGTCTGTACATTGGAGATTTAAAAAACTTGCGTTAAGTATGTTTTATCAACGGAACTGAACAAGAAAATACTTTTTTTGAATTCTTATCTGTTTGTCTGTTTGGCCGCGATGGACGCAAAAAGTACTGAACGGATTATGAAGTTATTTTATTTTTTTGAAAGGGCATGGCCCAACTTTAAACTCTTGCGTTTGTTCTAACGCAATCGGTTGAATAGCACTGGATACTTGAACAATCATATATAAATGTAGGTACCTATATTTAAAGTTAAATTTGGTTTCTTTTTATAACGATCGTTAGTAGGGTTATTGTTTTGCATGATGTTATACTTACGGATTTTAAAAAAGTGAACAAGTCATGTGGTTAACCACATTGTCGCGATGGAGGCTTCTCGCGTAGTTGGCACTTAAAATTCGACCCTTGATCCTTGATCCTTGATAACGAGTCTCTAACTTTTGGAAAGTGCCTCTACTAACTCTAAGGAAATCAACGCTATTCAAGTATCTCTTTACAAACGCGGTCTCTTGCAATTCTTTTTCTCTTGGCTTGATAGGTTTTAAATGCACCATACTAAACCAAACCCTGCTGCAGTGATGACCACTTGACTATATTCGACAACATCAGAGGAAAAAAAATGTAAAAAATTAATAAGCACTCAGCGAAATTTTAACATGTATTCTACGGAATTTGGAACAGCCCAATGCAGAAATCCAAAGTCTTCATTTCTATTCAAAACCTCTTTTCATCTCCTTACTGCCCTAATAGTGTCAAATTTAATCTAAAAAGTCCCAAATTAAATGCAGACTAAAAATAGTCAAAAACTATTTGTTAATTTTATTCTCATTTACACCAAAACACGCAAAGTCTGGCGCTGTGAAACACGTTAGTACAGAAATTCTCACTGCAAATGCTTGACATCAATCAAGCGGCGATTTGAACTTGAATATGTATTATTTGCAGCAATATTTATGAGATAGAATTATATGTTGCAGCGCGAACGATTTAACCATACAACATGGTACAGGCACAGCGATCTCAGCGCCAGGACACCTTCAAATTGTGAGAAGTGTAATAGTGCAATACCGTTCATAAAACTCGTCACGGAGTTAGCTTTATTATAATCATTAAGACATTGTACTATACGTAGGTATATTATAGTAAAACAAACAAACACAGGCGATAGCTGTGCTATCCTATACTTAATGTAATGGGTTGATATTGAACAGGTTTTTACAACAATTTTAACTTATCCTAACTTTTACTAGTGGGATTACCGTCGAAGTTCGTGTTTCCTTTTCCTATGCCGTGCCTTCAATTCAGCAACTCCTCCTACTTAGATATTAGAATAACATTAGTCAGTATTTACCCTTGAGTCTTCACATAAAATTAAAATTAAACATCTTTAAAATTTTAGAACCTTCTACATGTTGTACTTTACATGAGCGAATAACTTTAGACACTAATAACATAATGGAAATATATATACAAGTTTTTTTTTCAATTACGTCCCTATGGGTGGTTGAAATAGTTAAAAATATATTTGAACAACCTATTAGGAACCCGCAGAGCACGCCCTGCGGTCTCGGAGGGTTCTTCGGAGTGGAACTCTTTAGTATAATCCTCGCAGCGGGATTCTGTACTTGCAAATTATATAAAAATTTGGTTTTAGGGCGTGGTGAGCGTTCACTCTACCCTGAAATTATGTTATCGAGATCTAAAACTTAATTACAGAATTATTTTTTTATTTGTTTGGGACTGTGCCGTGCCATAGGAACAAGGAGAAGTCGGTATTTTATTTGTCGCATAATCAAGGTATGTGTATATTCCTTTATTCTACCCCAAGATTAACCCTAGGAAGAAAGCAGTCTTAGATCTTGGTTATGAAGATCATGGTAGCGTCCAAACCTGTCGGATGCGGTAGGTACATGTAGGTGTGTCAGACAGCCTCTGTGGCGATGGCGCGGCGGTAGTGAACGCGACTGCTACGCAGGAGGCGCGGGGTCGATCCCCGCTTATCGCAAACATTTGTATGCATGATATTTGCACTGTTCTGGTCGTGCCTCGAGAGCACGCTAAGCTATCACGGATGATTATAACGTATGTACGTGTATCACTGAATTCTTCTGGCTAAACCGATTCCCTAAGGTTGACTGGTAGATATGCCCATGGCATTAAGTCCGACTTTGTACAATTATTTTGTATTTGTGCAAATAGTTTAAGTAAATAAATCAATTCTGTAGAAATTTGATATGAGTATATAATAGCTAAGTACATTAATACGTTAAGATTCACGGATGGTTTATATTTTAGTACAATTAGACCGGGTAGATGGCATAGAGTCAAATCAAAAGAAAACATAGCGTTCGTCTTTCTGGCCCTCTAGTAGGTATATCTACTCTGTCTCGTGGTGTTATCTAGTTGACTAAAGCACTAATTTACACAGCAAATCACTGCGTCCGCGGCATCCTGCAATATATAATCTATTAGACCCTGTAACACTTCGAAACTTCTTTAGAGGGCAATTCACGTTTAAGGGATGAACTGAACACGCTCCTCTGAACGAGCGTCATAATTTATTTATCAGGAAAAGTCGCGTTACTGTAAACGGACTATATTTACATAGGTACATGCTAAAGAGTGGTACGTGGATAATCTAGACATTCTTCTGTAATATATAACAATATGTTATAAGTTTATAACCATCAAAAGGTTAGGGTATCTAGAATACAACCCGCAGGCGCTCGTTTATTGCTAACTATTATTATTTAACTAGTGCAGTTTGTCCGTCATGATAATATTTATTGTTGCGAACAATATAATATTTAAGGCTTACGTTATGTTCACTTAATACGTTTAAGATTATACGTTGTGAACGGCTTGATCGTGGCTTTTACAATAAATAAATTTTGTTTTGACGGTAAAATTGTATTATGCGTTTTAATAAATACCGATAATAATGACAGGGGTTTGAGCGTGCAGATTGCGGTGCACCGTGTTTTTGTTGCAAAGTATGTCTTCTTATTTTTGGATGGTATTGGCTATTATTAGTCATATTTAAAATAAATGAATTAAGAGTTACGCAGTATGTAGTGTGTTATTTACACGGAGGGAAGAATAATGTGTGGTTATGTTGCTCTATGCAACATAGTTAAAAATTCAATGTTTGACCAGTATCTATATCAATACTGATAATATATTGTAAATGAAAAAAAAAGATGGACGGATTGTGTGAAAGAAGATATAGTTAAGAATGAAGTGACTGAGGCAATGACATCTGATAGGAATGTGTTGAGGATAATGACATGTTGCGCTAACCCCAAATGATTTGGACAGGGCCAGGAGTATGATGATATTGTAAATGCAAAAGGAATTATAATATACACTAGCTGTTGCCAGCGGCTCCGCTCGCGTGGACTTCTGATCCCGTTCCCGCTGCTTGGACTTCTGATCCCGTTCCCGCTGCCCTATAAAAACCTTCCGTAGAGTTCAAGGAACCGATAAAAAAAAGAATTACTCGATTTGGTCCAGCCGTCTTCGAGTTATGCGCTTACCAACATATTTCGCGATTCATTTTTATATATATAGATTATGTAAACACCTACAGAGTGTTAGGGAAACGCTAATTATAGAATATGTTTATTGTATCCATATAGAGATTTTAAATACGCATCCACGTATTTAATGGCTCTCTGGTCTATCTAGCAGTACGTATTTGTTACTAAATTACAATTTCACAAGTCCACTCACTGGTAATTTTATCAACCGTCAGTTGCTATGCATTACCATGACGGATGAGCAGACAGTTGGAAATAGCTTTTCGGTGAAATGACTTTCTAGTGGATGAAATTAATTAAACATACACTAAACGAATAATTGATTAGTCAGTCAGCTCTAACATTTTATCACAGGTAATGTATTTATGCAGAGGCAATGTTTTTAGAATTTATAAATTCGTGAACTTAAGTAGGTACCTATTATTGTGAAAACCTCATTTATCGTACGAGGTTTGTGAGGATAGTTAAATGTGTAGGTATTAGGTATTCAATATTAACAGATGAACGGATCTGGTTGACGCTGAATTTTTCTACAGGTATAGACTTTCTACAGTAAAGAATCATGTCCTAGATGTTCAAGTCAAAAAATATCGAGATTCGCTCATAAATAACGCGAATGCATACTTCACTACTTTCCCTTCTATCAAACAAAGCTCTCGAATAAAATTGCTTTTTAAGTCAAAGAACACGTGTGCCAATATTGGTGAAAGGACTGGAACCCGAAACTACCAAACCAACATACCTAGTTCCTACATAGATATGGACGAACGCAAAATCAACCACGTCGCCGTCGTCGAAACTGAGCCTACCGCAGTTGTAACATTTATACTGCGCTATCGCTCTCTTCGCTCGCTCGGACAATACTTTGAAATATCGATGAACAATCACCAATTATAATAATATTATGAACTGATAAAGTGAAATTTTCTTACAACAAATAGTATTAAATATATTTGATTTACAAAACGGTAGAAGGCTCTATACAAAATAATTATAAACGAGTGACGTCATCCCTTCTTAGCACTTAGTGTAAATCCATGAAGCGCACGACAATATCGCATTCGTTCACTGTGTTGTGTTTATAATCTAGATCTATATCTATACCTACTAATATTATAAAGAGGAAAGATTTGTACCTATTTTTGTATGTTTGTATGTTTGTAATGAATAGGCTCAAAAAGTACTGGGCCGATTTAAACAATTCTAGGCTATATATCATTACGCTACCATACAAGGGAGCGGAGTAATAATCATAAATCTCAATTGATCCGGTAAATTTCTATACATTGGCGCTAATATCGCTAACAATTTCCGTTGTCATGACAGCAAGGAAAAGTAGTATAGAGAGGCAAGTAGTGAATCGAGTAGAGTAGTACAACGCGATAATCGACATCCACGCGGGCGGAGCCGCGGGCAACAGCTAGTAAAATATATTTTCAGTTTTCACGTATATTGACAACAAAGACTTAAATATTAAGCAGTATTGGGTGGAATCAGACGACCTAGGCCTAGTCATCATCCTTATTATAACATATTGGCTGCTTTTTATCCACAACACTTGGTTGCAGAAACGGTATAAGTATTTCAAGCCTCTGCGGGTTTCAGCTAATGACGAATATACATGAACAAAGATAACGTTAAGTAAGTCTTAAAAATATCGGGTCCCTTTATATCGAAACCTTTGGCAACGTAGAGCACCTCTCAAGTGAGTTTACGGGAGCGACTTCCGTCTGACCTCCCAAATCCATACGCTGGAGCCCCATCCGTCTATTAGCAAGTATGCAACCTGGACTAACGCTGTGTGTGACCTTGATGATATAGGGGTCGAACCGAGCACCCGATGGTAACAGCACAACTACTTATCACAACGTAAGTAGTGGAATTGTTCCAATGCGACCAAATTGAGAGAATCAATACGATTGAAACCCATGGAGGTATTTAGATTAGCAATATTGTCAAATAAATGAAATACTTTCTTCACGTAATGTTTTTCGTAGTCAAAATAATTAAGAAATTAATAGATGTAGTTAGTTAATTTATTCAGAACATCACTCATTCTAAGACGAAAAGAAGTTTGCCGGGTCAGCTAGTGAAAAATAAAATGGACTTAAAAACGTGATATTACACACAAAAAGGTTTTATGATTCCTCACAAATAGTATGCCTTTGCCATTTTCATTATTTTTCGATATTTACAAATTTTAGATAGGTACCAAGTAGGTAGGTAACTACCTCAGACACCTACCCAAAAATGTTCAACAGCTGTCAGTCTAATACTAAGCCACAGTTCCGTGGGTGATTATACTTTGTAAAATATAGCATGGGTCCTATGACAGATGTCAAAATTTGGTTCATAGGGATGTCTAAAATTCGATGAAAATATCGATACTACCTACCAGCTATTATTGATGCATGTTACATATAATTAGGTTTAATTTAATTGTATGTGTGTATTTAATTGTAATGAGAACGGAATATACGTAGCATACAATGCGTTGGCACTCGTACTGATGAGAATGAGTGGAGTGGATCAGTGGAAGTTCATATTAAACAAAATGTTGGCGCGTGTATCTTATGCCTATATCATGGCCCAAGAGCCAAACGCGGCGTGTCTTCTTACAAAATCCAAAAACAGATTCAGGGCGTTGATGGATTGGATGTAGGATTTTATTTACTCAATATTATTTAGGATCAAGTATATTGAAATATAAACATTATTATGATATTAAAATACCTAAGCAATAAGATTAAATTCTAATTATTTTTTTCTTATATTAATTTCAAATTTTAAATTAAGCTTTATTCAAAATATGGATAGTTCATAGTATGTGCTCACGATGATTCATCGCCCATCACTAATTAGCTCTGTATGCCCATAAAGTATGACATTGACAGCTACTACATTTAATAATAGAAAATTCAAGACTTCATGTGCGGGATTTCACTGACAGCTGTCATAGGACCCAAGCTACATTTTACAAAGTATAGACCCTCTCAAATCTGCTCAATGAGGTACTTGTGCGTTACCGCGTGTTTTCGTGCCCCGCCGCGTGGCGCGGGACAGTGTGCCAATCGTCAACAGCTCTCAGACTAAAATTCCCCTAAAGTCACGCACTTCCTTACGGCTTTTAGTGTGCTTTACTTCGCTTTTTTCTCTTCTGCTTGTACGCGTGTGAACTGCCACACCGCGCGTAATCGTGTTTCCAGTGTGTTGAACTCCGTAAAGGCAACGCAAGAGGCAACGGTTTCGCCGCACCCCATCGGGTAGTGCGTAGCAGTGTGAGAATCGTCTTTTTTCAGATTAAAAGTAGAAATAGGGAAAAGTTTAGGCTACCTTCATTACCCTAATACAATCAAATAGGTACCTAGTGTTTTAATTTTTTTTTTTATAAAACTTATCACAATATTACTACTAACGCCATCTATTGCACTTGAGCGGAACCGTCAAAACTAAAAGTTGTGTTGTATCTGGTTTTGAAGGCGGTAGCAAGATACTCTTTTGAGCTTTTGTTCAACTAGTTTCGTAGCATATCAGTCTAGATGCCACTATAAAAATAGAATTTCTATAATGTTTAGTGCGTATCTGGAATCTGACGAAGACGGAATATTGACGGATTTTGACTGATAGATAGCTGATGTTATGATACTTGACTTAGGTTACCCATTACAGCACATCATACTTTTTTAGAAAAAAAAGTTAGGTTCGGTTAGGTTAAACTGTAGGTAATACTTAAGTTTAACGCAATAAAAAGTAACCTTACCTACCTATATAAAAAAATCATGTGTAGGATGCAATTCATATTTAAGTACCTATAGTATATATTTTTTCACCACAGCAGCTCAAACAAGTGAGTTTTGCTGCGTAAAAACAGTGTGCAAAATGCGATTTTGCTCACTCAGTGAGACAAAGTAGCTTTTTAATTTATTTTTTTTAATTTTCAATAAAGAGTGCCAACCATAGATTCAAAAAGAATTGTTCCGCGAATAACTTTCGAACTACATACACTGCACTCTATCTCTTGGCCGTCCATAAAAAAGTACGAGTGACAAACACAAGTATTTTGAAGGTTTTATTTTTGTAAAATAATAAATATACAGAATATGTACATACAATAACGACCAAAAACTGAGTTGATGGCGTAGGCATTGAGATCGCCAAGAAACACAAAAAAAAGTTTTTTTTTTTAATTTATGGCACGTCAAAGGTCCTATTTCGAAATTCTAAATTTGAAAGATATTTGTAAAAGAATAACCATATATGTATTTTATTTACATTATTTAATAATTATGTAATGTTATTGAATACCAAAATAAGTAATGCATAAGTATTTATAATGATTACTATTATCAACATTTGAGAAATAAAATGTCACGTACGCTGTTTCTGAACACACCTTAAAAATAACGGGTATAAAATTTAACTTTTAACTTTCAACTTTAAATTTGCAGAACAACAATAAGTAATTAGATTAATTATTAACTTTTAAAATTTTCAGCATTATTTTAATTAATATTAGGTGTTCTGTTCTGTTAATAAGTGTTGCATTATCTTCTAAGTAATATTTGTTATGTGTTCTCGCTGCTGTAGTGAAAAGTAATGTGTGCCACACGAGAGCAAAATTATTTGCATCTCGTGCATTTGAATCCCTCACTACGCTCAGGATTCTACAGTAGAATCACTCGCTACGCTCGTGATTCAATCCTAGAATCCCTCGCTTGCTCAGGATTCAAAATCAGCACTCGCAGCAAAAAACAGTTTTGCTCTCTTGTTGCACAAATAACTATTTCACCACAGCAGCTCAAACAAGTGAGTTTTGCTGCGTAAAAACAGTGTGCAAAATGCGATTTTGCTCACTCAGTGAGACAAAGTAGCTTTTTAATTATTATTTTTTAATTTTCAATAAAGAGTGCCAACCATAGATTCAAAAAGAATTGTTCCGCGAATAACTTTCGAATTACATACACTGCACTCTGTCTCTTGGCCGTCCATAAAAAAGTTCGAGTGACAAACACAAGTATTTTGAAGGTTTTTTTTTAATTTATGGCACGTCAAAGGTCCTATTTCGAAATTCTAAATTTGAAAGATATTTGTAAAAGAATAACCATGTATTTTATTAACATTATTTAATAATTATGTAATGTTATTGAATACCAAAATAAGTAATGCATAAGTATTTATAATGATTACTATTATCAACATTTGAAAAATAAAATGTCACGTACCTACGCTGTTTCTGAACGCACCTTAAAAGTTATTTTTTAAAGGTATAAAATTTAACTTTTAACTTTCAACTTTAAATTTGCAGAACAGCAATAAGTAATTAGATTAATTATTAACTTTTAAAATTTTCATCATTATTCTAATAAATAATAGGTGTTCTGTTCTGTTAATAAGTATTGCATTATCTTCTAATTGATATTTCTTATGTGTTCTCGCTGCTGAAGTGAAAAGTAATGTGTGCCACACGAGAGCAAAATTATTTGCATCTCGTGCATTTGAATCCCTCACTACGCTCAGGATTCTACAGTAGAATCACTCGCTATGCTCGTGATTCAATCCTAGAATCCCTCGCTTGCTCAGGATTCAAAATCAGCACTCGCAGCAAAAAACAGTTTTGCTCTCTTGTTGCACAAATAACTATTTTCAATTAAAAGCAATAGATACCTAGTATCGGTACCGCAGTACAGACAGTTCTGTCTATACTTTTTTTTTATCGCGCATAAAATCCCCACGGATTCCCCCCCACCGGAGCCGGTTGGGAAGGTTATGTCGGACACGAACCGACTAAAACGCAACGCCGTCTTTGGGTCTTCAGTTGCCGGAGGTGAGGTAGTAGCCATTATATCCCTTGCACCCCGGCAGATCCGGGGCCTTCTCTCCGAGATGACCCCCGTCGGGTGAAGGGACCACGGTGTCTCCATCTAGCCCCCGAGTATGGGGAAGCGCACTTTGCGCCGCCGCCGCGGCCTGCTTCTGCTAGAGTGACAGGCGGCTCCACCCATCACCCCCAGGCCCACAGTTCTGTCTATACTGTGATCGTGCCTATTTGCGCTGTCATAGGTTATTCCTGACTACAATCCCTATAATGTATAACATTTCAGCCAGAACCGTAAGGCAATTGCAGCGTGATTGAATGAGAAATCAATCAATCAATTAGCCTATTGCAGTTCACTGCAGGCTGGATATAGGCCTTTCCCAATGTGCGCTATTACTACTAATAGCGCACATTGGGAAAGGCGCTATTCCAAATCCTACTATTACTTAAGTAATAAGTAGTAGGATTTCAGTAGGTATACCTAATCTACCTTTGAAAATTAAGCACTCACTAGACAGTGCACCTAGCTAAGTACCTACATTAGTGGGCCACCATAAATTTTGTAAAACGACGAAATAATCGAAATTGTAACGCACACCTCGAGTGAAATCTTTTGAAACCAATCTGACAGAATAAAAAAATACAAACAAACATGAATTCAATTACGGACTTAAAGTTTCACAATAGTTAATTAAATCTTGCACTTGATTGAAATTATGCTGAGTAGAACCTACCCGGGTATACCTACATCGGCTACGTCTCGACCTCGGCGGTGACGCTCGGTTGCCCAGTACATTTACAAAGAAAAAGTGAATTACAGAAGGTGTGTAGCATTACGTTTCTACCTTGCAAACACTGCTACAAGCATAATAACTTCGTTTTGCCTTAGAAATCTTAGAATTATGATGTTGTCTTTCCTTAATTCAATTATTTTAAGAACAGAAAGCATTACAAAAGACATTTCAATTATGAAATTAGTATAAGTTTGGGTTGCTGAATGGGTTGCCATCGAGTGTACCTATTTGACCCACATACTTATGGGGTCCGTATGCCTTATACGTCAATGTTGTCGATTTAACGTACGCCCACGTAACCCTCAATACCCATAGGTCAACGGAGCCTGGGCTGGCCGGCGAAGCATGGGACAAATACGACCACGAAGCGTTCCACAGGCCCATATAGTAATAGAGTCCATATCTATCTAGTCCATAAACCCATGAGGCTCATACCACGGGAATAGGCTAGGAAGCATTCCCGTGCCCATACCACAGATTACCTATACTTTGTAAAATGTAGCTTGGGTCCTATGACAGCTGTCAGTGAAATCCCGCACATGAAGTCTTGAATTTTCTATTATTGAATGTAGTAGCTGTCAATGTCATACTTTATGGGCATACCGAGCTAATTAGTGATGGGCGATGAATCATCGTGACCACATACTATGATTGATCCATATTTTGAATAAAGCTTAATTTAAAATTTAAATTAATATAAGAAAAAAATAATTAGAATTTAATCTTATTGCTTAGGTATTTTAATATCATAATAATGTTTATATTTCAATATACTTGATCCTAAATAAAATCCTACATTCAATCCATCAACGCCCTGAACCTGTTTTTGGATTTTGTAAGAAGACACGACGCGTTTGGCTCTTGGACCATGATATAGGCATAAGATACACGCGCCAACATCTTGTTTGATATGAACTTTCACTGATCCACTCCACTCATTCTCATCAGTACGACTGCCGACACCTTGTATGCTACGTACAATCCGTTCTCATTACAATTAAATACATACATACAATTAAATTTAACCTAACTATAGGTAAAATGCATCAATAATAGCTGGTAGTATCGATATTTTCATCGAATTTCGGTCATCCCTATGAATCGAATTTTGACATATGTCATAGGACCCAAGCTATATTTTACAAAGTATAATAGTTGGAGCTCAAGGGCTCTATACACCAATGGCGTTGATACTACCATGGGGAAAAGTCTGATTTTATAAAATCCTTCCTTGTCGAATTTGTTTTGGTTTAACTTCGCGGTTGTCCCATATAATGTCAATACTCAATACTCAATTCATTTATTGCGTTCCATAATGTAGTACATTCATTGGACCTTCAGTCCATTTTTGGTAGAAGTTAAGCCAGTTTCTTTTTAAATATACCTAGACATGGTACTTATTTGTAAATGCTACATACTATGTATATAATAAATAATAATAATATACACACAATACCCACGGGAGGAGATGGGGGTCTAATCTAATTCGACGTTGAACTAACACAGTCCTGCGTGTTTCCTTCTTCCTGCAGTCCTGAGTTCTTTAAGCGGGACGTGCAAAGATTATCTGATGAAGCCGTCAAGCTGAGCGCCATCATTGCATTTGTAGTAATGAACCCCTTTCCTGAGACGTTGCCTACAGCTTACCATCAGGCAAGGTGAAGTTAAATTGACGTGTCCTAGATAAAAAAAAGTCCCTGGATTTGCCCAACTGGGCTGGGGTGGGCTTTTCAGTCTAACTCTGCTGTGTGCTGAATCATTTTCCGTGAAGCGACTGCCGCTGACCTCCACAACCAATTAGCAATATCAAAGTTCGGTAGCTAGTTATACATCGTGATGATTTGAGCTTTTTTGACCTAACGAGTGAAGTCAGCTAGTCTCCGTTTCGACAATGTCGTATTTATGTTTGTCAATTATTTGAAAAAGACGTGCCTTCACCCGGATCAATGAAAATAGCCACGGTTATGCATACAAACACAAAATGCGGTTATTGGTCATTCGGAGGGCTACGGCAAAAATCGCGAAAGGAGAGCCAGTGCCAGAGCCTGCGAAAGTTTAAATTATAGGTACAGTAGAATACGATTCTTATGACTTCACTTATATATAGGTATTGACCACCCGTATTGATGTAGGTAGGAAATTACACGGCGAAGTTTGATTTCCCTATAAAATCCTTCAAAACTAAGTTGAATATAATGACTTCGCTTCGTCAAATGTATGGACCATGTCGTTTATTATGACTCATTTTTATTCAATTGCGTTCGGTTATAGTGACCAACATGATTTCTAAAGTAAAGCCTTCCCTCGCCCATTTTCTTACAATATTATTTCTTAACAGATCCTGTTAATATTAGCTGGTTATTATAAAACTGATTACTACTCCAATTCTTTTTACTGAAATAAATATCTACTTAACAAAAATAGCAAGTTGTTGTGTCTTAATGTCTTAAGAATGTGCTTTTTGAGACTTCCGGTTAATACCTATGACGAGTTGGTCCCTGCGTATACTGCCTACTGTAATTATTTATTAGATACCAGAGACACTCCATGCACAGGAATAGTATCTATATAGCATCACCGTGCTTCATGCGTTTAAAGAATCTGTAGGTAGTGACGAACGAGAGACGATGCACGCCTAGGTACCTACTTGACTACCTGGGATGGCGGCGCGGCGGCACGGCGGCGACGACGGCGCGACGTCCCTTTCCCCCAAGGCTGTTATACCGCCCACTCAAATATAGCCCTTAGCGTTATTAAAATAGAATACTATATTACATCAACATCTATTTTTTGAATCATGCTTACCGGACAATCGAGCCTTTAGTAAACTCGAAATAGTGAACTTGTAAATTTCAAACAAAAGAAACCGTATCAACGATATGCCTGCCCTTAACTAATAACTTAAACTCTCTTGAACACCACTAAGCTATAAGTAAGTAAGTTTCTGTTCACTGGCTGGTTATCACTCATAATAAAATAATTTGTAGCTATTCATTATCTGGTAGATAAGTATAATAACTAGGTATATAATTTGCTTCATATTTGTGCGAGAAGCCTCAAATAAAGCAAGTAAAGTTTCACATTATAATATAAAACTAAGGAAAATGTAAACACAAAACATAAACAAAAACATCGCTTATCTGTCAAGAAAGCCTCATGCGCGCGCGTACACGATTCTCGCCTTTATTGTGAAATAAACTGAAACACTTACCGGTCCCGCTTGAGAACACACTAAAAAGAAACACTTTTATGGACAATACATTGTTTAGAAGCGCACGAAAGTATTTGAACTTGGAATGTAATATTTCCAAGGCGTCGCGTCGGCGCAGGAGTTAGTATACCTAGTAACGGCATATTCGGAACGCACGAGCGCCGCCGCCGACACAGGTGACAGACGACGGTGGCGCCGCGGCGCTCGGCGGCGACCCCAGCGAACACCCGAACACTGACGCCGCTCCCCCGCCCTCCTCGTTGCCGCCGTCGCCGTCGTCGTCGCCGCCAGACCCGTCTGGACCTCTTCGCCTGCCTTTTTTTAACGACACAACTGGCGCGGGCTCCCAGAACAAGAAATGACATTATTATACAACTTAATTTATTTACTTCATATGTAGTTACGAATTTATTTTGTTGATAGATTTAGCCAACTATACCTATTAGGCAGTTTGCCAATATAAGTAATGTAACAAATTAGATAGGTACTGTAAGTAGGTAGGTACATACCAACTTAAAATAAAACTAAGTTTATCTTACTAATTATAAGACGTAACTAAATTCAACGGGAACAGTTGCCCTGTAGGCCTAAGTTCCTATAGGTAATATGTCTGTATATTTGGGCTATCGAATGGTAATAGAACTGGAATTTGTTCCGTATTATTTTCAGAATAAATGATGGTTGAAACCGAACCTCCAGCCTGCGGGATTTTTTTGTTATGAATTTAATCACGCTGAAATGTAGTTCTACAATTAGGGCTATGCTATGTGAACACATAAAAGCCAAAACAGACATGGGTTTCATTCATGAAATACAGAAAAAACATGTTAGAAAAAAATTCCATTCAGCAGATTTGCATTTCAATATTATTTTCGACTTAAATAAAAAGTTTTCCGCTGAATGGAGATTTTTTCTTAACGTGTTTTTTCTGTATTTCATGAATGAAACCCATGTCTGTTTTGGCTTTTATGTGTGCACATAGCATAGGCCTAATTGTAGAACTACATTTCAGCGTGATTAAATTCATAACAAAAAACCCGTTGGCTGGAGGTTTGGTTTCAACCATCATTTATTCTGAAAATAATACGGAACAAATTCCAGTTCTATTACCATTCGATAGCCCAAATATACAGGCATATTACCAATAGGAACTTAGGCCTACAGGGCAACTGTTTCCGTTGAATATAGTTACGTAATTATAAGACACAGTTTTATTTTAAGTAGAATACAAGGACTTAACACTAACTCGCATGCACTACGCATATTATGTAGGTCATATAAGTACCACATTTGATTTTCAACCAATTTGATGCATTACATCTCTATAAGATTTTAAAGTAGGTGTTACATTGCAGAAATCCATTGCAAGAAATATATTGGGTGAGGGCGGCGGGTACTCACCACTTACCTACCCACGGATTAACAGTCCCAACGATAGCAATAGTAAAATATTACTAATTGTCATAGAAAGGAATACACGAGTCATCTTCAGGACCGCTACATGTGGCACGCGTAGAGCGAAACACGTGTCAAGGTTTGTTCTTCGCAATATCGGAAATTGCACATACGAAATCATATCACCTATTCTTTCCTATGACAATGAGTATATTTTACTAATTATGGTATCGTTGGGGTTGTTAAACCATGGATGAGTGGTGGGCATCTTCAAAATAATATATACCTAGGTATCTTGCACTACATCCACTTAGAAAATGGCAATCCAGTAATTAAGTTAGTAGGAAGCTACGAACCTCGAACGAAATATTTTTCTCGAAATAAAATCTATTCATGTAGCCAATAATGATAGGGATGAAACAGGTCTCAACGAAAGCACAGAATCGACCTAACTATACAAATATTATAAAGCTAAAGAGTTTGTATAATTGATTGTTAGTTAGATTGGTTTAAGCCCTGATCTCATTCGAAATGAAAAAAAATATTTGTGTATAGGATAGCACGTTTATTAAGGAAGATTACAAGCTGTATTATCACGCTACTACTCAAGGTGAGATGAACAGTAATTATAAAAAAGTGCAATGTCTGTCATCCCAAGACCTGCTGGTTTAGGACAACGTGAACCATCCAACCACACACTGCACAACAGACGACTACTAATTTAGAGGGGCTTCAATTAGAATGTCTACAGGTGCGTCCAGATTTATGATATGAACGGCAGACCGGACAGCGTGAGATCGAGACGAAACATTGGGTGTGGACGTAACAACTTGTAAGACCAACTAGAGTTGCGCTGACACGGCGTCCGGTGGATCGATGGTTTTATTTAAACTCGGCTATCACGTAGCTGAATTCGTGACGGACACGCACTTCTGACACGGACACGGAAAAATGTTACGTAAATGTAGACGCGGCATAAGACATCCACCTTACTGTCGGACCTTCTTGCAAGGAAATAAATAACTTCGATGGTGTAGTCTAAAGCGCTTTCAAAGATTTTACAAAATCCCGTCCGAATGGTACCTACTTTGA
The DNA here is from genome assembly GCA_963691645.1 of Pelosia muscerda. Lineage (NCBI taxonomy): Eukaryota > Metazoa > Arthropoda > Insecta > Lepidoptera > Erebidae > Pelosia > Pelosia muscerda. The sequence continues at coordinate 15,759,459 of OY829098.1, read as the reverse complement.
TTAAATAAATACATATATGTATATTATATATATTCATACCGTAGAGTTGTATACGTTGTATCCTGCTGTAGTGTGATTACTTTAGATGGTGGGAATAATTTTAACTTCTACGGCGTGACTGTAGCGAGCGCGACCGCTACTCAGGAGGTGCGTGTTCGATTGTATTTATGAAAAGGGCTATTTGCATTGGTCGCGCCTCGGACAACACGTAATTTTTTATTTTATTATGTTTATGTAGAAACCTTACAGCTAGATACATAAATTGATAATAAGACATAGTATAACCAAGGCCAATTACAAGTTTATACACACACAAAATTATTTAAGAAGCTACATTAAGCCCGTAGATAATGGCATGGCAGTAACGGTAACCAAAACATAGCATCAACACCTACTGACAAAATTATCGCATAAAATTTTATTCAACTTGTTTACACTTGTGTAGAAAATATCGATATCGATATCCCGATACGCCGCATTGTATGTTCGGCATGCTCTTACCAGGTATGAGTTTTGCCTGTATGCCGTCGTTACAGCAGGCACATGTAAGATTGAGATTAAGATTGTACCTACGCAGAAATGCATACGGTATCTGCAGTGCTACCTTGCTCACCAGTTCCGGAGCGTCAACCCAGTCATTTCATATTTTAAATAAGAAGGCTATATCGACGATCTTTCGTCTCTCATAGAGAAGTAGCATTATGGAGTTTCTTGCATCGCGCTAGGTAAGACGGTCAGTACGTGCGACGTAAAGCCGTCGCCGTCGGTGTCATCTGTGGCACTCGTTATGAGTAGTTGGAGCCCTAAAAAGGCCAACAACTGGTCTAACTGCAGTACTTCGATATCGCTTAGGTATGTCTACAGGTTGTGGAGGCCAGTCGATTTACGGAAAATATCTTATTTCAGTCGCGCTGCAGTTGAACTGAAAAAAGGTAGACTCTGGTCTCTGATTTGATAGTTTCGTTACGGATGCGATCGGGATTAACGCAAGGATGATGATAATGGGTGAGGATAATTTTGACCCTGCTATGGCTATGAATGTTTTTTTTTTATATTGGTCCACAAAACTGGATACACTCTTTTATGTTTAAATCAGAGAAACCAAAAACGAAAACATGTATGGGGCGAGTGTCACCTTCTCGAAGTGGACACAGCATGCATTTTGAAGTACTTTATGTTATATCTAAGTACCTACATAGTAGGATTACCCACCAGGACAAACTAGTTAATGTTCTGTTACTTGGAGTTCGATAGGAGACTTACCGTTCGCTTTATAGTTCTTCTCTGTCAGCAGCCATCTAAACGACTACTGTTCGACGTAGACACGTACCTCTCCACTCCACTCTCTGACAACGCTTGAATTATTGATTTATTATTTTTTAGACGTATTTTTTGTGTCAGTGGTTTTTAGCTTTTCTAATTTAATTTTTATTTCGTATTTTTGAAATAGATCTACTAGTCTTTCCTTTCATTTAATACCTATTTTGAGGGAATAGGGAAATATAAAAAAGGTAATTCACTATTTTGTGGTGACCACATCTTGTAAACGAAATTTATCATAGTGTAGAAAAAGGCCTCGGTTGGCCCTGGAGGAACGCGATGTCTGTCAGGGAATGAACACCGCCAAGATCACTTCTCCCCGGGCAAGCGCATCCTTGGTCAGATCCCATACGTGCATGAACTGGCATGAATGTACACACGGCAGAGCGCCTCTGGCTGGCTGTCACTGGCCATGTACCCACCATATACCTACGGAGGAAACGCTTAGCTATAACTTTTCTAAAGATTTTGGTAACATCTCGTTGAACACTATAGGACGGTAGGCGGGCGGCTAGTAGGCCGGGCGCTTCGTTTCAACTTCCACTAGAGCACACAGCATCTTAAACTGGAATGCCGTCGTGTCTGGTACCGGAACGATTGCTCTTGTTTTACCCAAGTGACCTCAGGGGGAACGTCGTTGTCAACCACGGGGCCATGAGCAACCGAGGCAGTGTTGATATAAAGTAACGCCGCACGACTGCACTCATGTTTTCCGCCCCAACCTATTTGCGATTCCTGTGAGCGAACGGGATTACGCACTTGCCCCGCCAATAATAACATTCGTGTCGAGAGTTAAAAGTATTATTTTACTGGATGGCTCAATGTTTAAAGCATAGGTTTAAAGTTAATATTATTATAGTCTATTATAAAATGGCAGCCCTCTATCGTACCACCAGGGGTATGTTCGGTGGTACGGTGGGTCAGAAGGGTTTTATTTTAAAGTACGGAATTCCTTTACCAGCGGGGGCAGTTATGTCGGACTCAAACCGTCTACTTAAATCTGAATTCCCAGAATGTCTGAGTTTTCGTCGCCCCTTTGAAGCTGGTAGGAACGAATATATATTATGTGTAGGATACCTAGGGATCTTCGGTTCTATCAGGCCTACAAATACAGTGGCGGCCCTAGGAGTGCGGGTTCTTTCACTCACCGCATTGCTCACGGCGATGGTACGATGCGCAAACGCTTGGGCTGCCGGCGCCTCCTTCTGCGAGCAAGTAATGCTCGAGAAGGAGACGGCGCGCTGCGGAACGAGTTCGGAGAAGACTCCGGACCCGCACAGCCCGCGATGAGCGGAGGAGCTTCGGACGTCGGAGGTCGCAGAATGACCTCCGTCCTCCATGAGCGCGGGTCTGGGGGTGACGGGTGGAGCAGCCTGTCACTCTAGCAGAAGCAGGCCGCGGCGGCGGCGCAAAGTGCGCCTCCCCATACCCGGGGGCTGAATGGGGACACCGTGGTCCCTACACCCGACGTGGGTCATCTCGATGAGAAGGCCCCGGGTCTGCCGGGGCGAGGGATATGTTGGCTTCTACCTCACCTCCGGCAGCTGAAAACCCAAAGACGGCGTGCGTTTTAGTCGGTTCGAGTCCGACATAACCTATACAACCGGCTTCGGTGGAGGGGTATCCGTGGGGATTTTTCGCACGATAAAAAAAGGCCTACAAATCCCAATAGAGCAGCCAGATGTCAAAGGAGAGATTGTGTTGTCTGTTAAAAATTCATGACTATTTTGTAATCGTTGAAAATGCTGCTTCAGTTAAGTAAGTAGCATCTGTGCTCGGTCACCATGAGGTGAAGTAATCCCTCCTACCACCGCCGCCATTGCGATGATTCGGTGCAACAGGCTAGTTTTATCCAGTTTTATTGATCGCTTTTTGGTATTCAGATCACTTACGCGTCGTTGAGGGATAATGTTTACTTATCCCTATCTATGCTTTCAGTACTTTAGAGATATTATAATAGTGTATTGTAACTTTTCAGATTACGTCGAACTGTATTTGACCTCAATGTGTAAGTTATCAATTACCCATGCTAGGTCAAGCTCCTGCCATCATGTTCAGGTCACTGCATGAATAATTCTTTAAAAAGCGCATAATCCTGTGAAAATTATTCAGATATAATACAGTAACCACACAATTAGTATGTAGTCAATAGTTTGATAAATTGATACCCTGATCATTTGGCCCTAACACTTATTTCGTCATGATTCATTTGCAATCGTCATAACATCTTATAAAGTCGAAACATAATAACAGTACATATAAATTATCAGTGACTTTTTTCTTGTGTTTCAAATGGTTTCAATCCAATAGGTACATAGGTACCTACATGACTGCTGCAATCCGACATCGGTCTGCTAGCGGGTTTATCTACGTTTTCCCAGTTCCGATTTTATTTTTTATTCATGTCAGCCTTGAACCAACTAAACCATTCGCGCGGTCGGGTTTGTACATGGTGGGGTGTTAAATTGTCTAAAAATAAATATATTAATATCCCTGGCTACCGGCTGACACAAAGCTATCTCCGGTTTCGAGATGACCACATCTGGTATGTGAATTACGGTGTCCCCTGGACCGGGGAAGGGCATCACGCTGCGGCCCCGGCCTGCTTCTGCTAAGGCGACAAGTCTGTGCCCCTAAGTTGCTTGTAGGACAACTTGATTGAACAGGTGATGAATTTTAGGCTTAGCAGTTCTAACTTTCATTAAGGCTATTTTAAGGCTTGTGTGTCTCATCTAGCTGCTAGACTAATTTGATACATATTTCGTCTTCGTAAATAATTCTTAATTCTTTATTCCACACAAAAAGTAGAGATCATACATAACAAAATTGCAAGAATCATGTACAAAGGCGAGCTTAACGCACTATGATAATATTATATAGTAGTTTTTTACAAGGATAAGATAGGATTGGAAACCTCGTACATGTAGACGAGGCGTAGGACATCCCGAGGGCAGCCCCAGGCGAGATGGGACGGATAACAGGTAGTCAGAGTAGAGTACCCGTTCGATGCAGTCCGCCTCCAACCCGTGGGATTAGAGGTCGATGGAAGAGGCCTACGTTCAGCAGTGGACGTCCTATGGTTGAAATGATGATGATGTTGATGATGATGATGATGATTATGATTAGGTTGGATTGATGTGACAATTAGATAAATTAAATAGATGAATAGAAACAACTTTATAATTGAAAAAATACCTTTGTTAAACACAATTATTATAAAAGGTGATTACATGGCTTAGTCAAAGTGAAATAGTTTTAGCATTAAATTATAATCTAAGACCGACAGCGAGCGGGCGCCTTGCATGTCGCGGGGCGCCGTTGGTGGTTGCGCTGACACTGCCGGTGCACACATACCTATCATTAATAATTCATTACGCTCATAATCACACCTAGATAACTTTACAATCTGAACTTACGCTCATCAAAACTTATTATTAACACAAATGTTATAGTTAAAAAACAGTCGCGTAAGCGCTCCGATTTTATACAAACTACTAAAATACGTCGTGTTACAATAGAAGTTAATTCTAAACAAACGATTTAGCGGTTATTTTTAATCAGTCGACTTAACTTATTCGACAAAGTAGCTCTTATATCACTTTTGGTGTAATTCACATAATTACAAGTGAGGGGAGCGAGGTGTGATTCAGGTCAGAACATAATCGTAATGCAGCTCGCTATGTGGAGACCCGCGTCACACCGCGCTCGAGCCGTACAGAGCTTCGCGTATCGTTCACCTTACGGACCTATGCCCCCGGTCTGCGCTAAGTGACCTACTACACAGAAACGTCAACCATCAACTACCCTTAACCGCGTAACCATTACAAATCATGTACATGGTACAATAATTTTAATAAAAAGTCGATAATGTTTATTTTCAAACACCAAAACAGAGTGCAACTGTGAAATATCGTAGCAATCCATGAGATTACACAAGTAAATTTCGAGCCGGGTTATTGACGCCAACACGACAAGAGACGCATCGTGGCATTGTCTCATTTTCTAAAATTGGAGTTTTGTCTGAAATGGTGGTGGCATATTACCCGTGAATTGTGACCTTTTGTGTCGATCCCAAAACTCCCTAGAAGTCTTCTAGTAAAATCTTACTTTACTTTACCGGGGCAAGACTAGGACTTTGAATTGACTGTGACGAACTTTACTTGACTGTGACTAAATGACGAATTCGCTGCCATAATATTGTATTCATATTATGTATATAACTTAATTTATCAGATTACTCGACACTGACATTACTCAAAGAGTGAGTCCATATGGATGAAAAAAATCAGAGTCCATAATGTCAGTATGTGCATTAGATTGCATTCGTTCTATGAACGTCCATCGACTTAAAGACGAATTTGTACAATGTACATACAACTGTATAATATCTCTACACTCGACTTGATGTCATAAATTGTTAGAATCTATCATATCTGGTGATACTAAAACTGTTCCGTCTCGTAAAGCGGTCCATAGAACAATATTTACATTATATTACAATATAATTTCCAAAAATCGTTTCATATTATTACAAATTTTAATAATACATAGGAGGATCTATAGTAAAAGTGTTACAAATCTGAGTACTTAATAGACGTATGATACATTGTTTCTATGGAACCACTTATCGGTGAAGTGTAGCGCGGTGGCGCAGGCACGACGCCGCCAGTCAAACTTACGTCTAAGCACTACTCAACATTATACTAAGTTTGTGAACCTACCACGGAACTGCTGACTTTCTGTACCACCGCACTAGGTGTTTTGTTTACATACACTATAATTTATAAACAGCACTACTGTTTCTAATGCTAACCTTGTACGAGCGCCGTAAAGTACAACTTGAAGGGACTTCCATATATTGGTTAATACCAGTTGAGAAGCTATCCCTGAAGTTGAAAAAAAATATATCAAGATATTTACAGATCGGCAATGGCGACGTTAGCACAAGGTTATTATGCGGAGAATATATTAAATGCACAGTATACTTTTTCTTATAAAATATCACAGAATGTATATTTAAATATTATGTTTGCAAGATTAATTGATTTTAACCGTTATTCCTATGTATTCCTAAACGTCGCAAATAAAAAAATATACTGTGCAGAAGTTAATTATTGTTTAACAAATGAAATTACTAAAACCCTCAAAATTCACAACACTATAAAAATATTCACCACTTGTTTATATTAATCACTTTAGATTGTCAAATAGTAACTGTGTAATGCGCTGTTATGTATGGAAGGATGACGTAGACACTAAGTTAACATAGTATGTACAACAATTGTTCGTCACTGATTTATTTCTTGAAAAGTTTGTTCCACTGCAAGACTTGTGGTTTGGGAGGTTGAGCAGAAGTGGAGGGTTGCGGCTGTGGGGGGTGGCTAGGTCCTGCCCCCCTTTGGAAGCCTATAAAACAAAAAACATTTTAAAATGCAATTATAATAAATAATAAAATTTCCAGGACAATCTACACAACGCCACCTAGACGTAGACTCATGGTAAGCATAGTTCAACTAGCTCGTGTTATGTAATGTAATGTAATAACTATATAAAATGTAGTTTTGGTATCTTACCTTTCTCGACAAAGCATTTAAATATATGCTGATGTCGGACAGACTCCCAATTGGCGCGACGCTACTCAACCATATCTCTCTCTCCCCCTCCCGCACCTGTCTTGTCAACAATGCAGGAGCGCGCCACAGACGCGAACAATCTATCAAACAAAAAATTGGCATATATATATTACTCGTATTGTAAATGATCCAATGATGCAAAATAAATGTCAATAAATCTGCGCGTGAACAAAATAATGCCCGCGAGCTGTAGGGACACATAACTTTCAATTCCGGAACCGTTTTAAATTTTCTATCAATGGATTACTGGACACTGTGTGTGATTTTAATGACAAAGATCAATTAATTAATCAATTTAGCCTACTGCAGTCTACTGCCGGATATAGGCCTCTCTTATTGTGCTCCTTATGACCTTTTTAGGTCATCAGGTCATCTGCCTAAGAGGCATCCCACATTCCGTTTGCCTTCTCGCGGTCTCCACTCAAGGACTCGTTTGCTCCAGCGGCCATCGATTCTTCCTTCGGCAGATTAGACCAGCCCACTGCTAATACAGCATGATTATTCTGTGAGCTATGTCGGTAACTTTAGTTCTTTGTCGGATGATCTCATTACGAATTTTAACCTTCAAAGAGACCCCAAGCATAGGTCGCTCCATGGCCCGCTGTGCGACTTTCAATTGGTGGACTAACCCCATCGTCAATGTCCATGTTTCGGCACACTAATATTATAACAGGTAGAACGCACTGATCTAAGACCTTTGTTTTAGTTAGTAGGTTATAATAAAACTATTAGGTCGTTACATATGAAATTGCCGTTTTATTTGAAGAAATTGGAGATATCTTAATTTTCAGTACTAACATTGTCATCAGTACTTGCATTTTTTTAGGCATGACATACCCAAATTTTAAGGTTTTTTTTGTGTATGAATGAGACAACATTAAGCAAACAGCAACTTTTATTACATTTTTGAAAAGTGACAGCTGTAACAAAGTACCTAATACGAAATTTATCAGCAAAATGGATAGCATTTAGGAAGTACTGATTTGAAGATCGAATTTAATTTATCAAGTGGCCAATATAAACAAAACAGAGTTATAAAATGTTGAATATTTAATTTCAAGAAGAAATTATTCTCAGCGGTGCTCGAGGATGTCTTCAGGAAACTGAATTAGGAAAACCTTGGTCTCAATATAAATGGAGAAAAACTCACTCACCACAGATTTACGGATGACCTAATCATCTTTGCCTAAGCCAGCAAAGAACTCCAAGGCATGTTTGCAGATTTAGACATGGAAAGTCAAAAGGTGGGGCTAACCAGGAACTCCCAAAGAACAAAAGCTATGACCAAAAGCATGAAAGATCCTATAATAATAAACAACCAACATAAATACTGTATGTGGAAGAATACCAGTAATTAGGACAAACAATTTAATTCAATGACCTCACAACCAAAGAAATTGGCAACGCATGGAAGAGATACTGGTTGTTGAAGGAAATCATGAAAAACAAACAGTTAAACACACATACGAAGTCCAAACTATTCAACACATGTGTGCTGCCTGTACTAACCTATGGTTGCCAAACCTGGGCTCTCACCAAAGCACAAAGTACTAGGCTGAAATCATGTCAGAGGGCAATGGAGAGAAGTATGCGAAGCTTGAGAGTTTCTGACACACACAAATAAGAGCGAAAACTAAACTAGAGTGTGTATCATATAAAATTAGGAAACTGAAGTGGCGATGGACAGGCACACAGATGTGTAGAGTTAAACTCGTAATATAAAAAAATATTTATAGTTGTAACCAGGTCAAATGTCAACATTTCTGGATTAAAAGGCTTATATATATATATATATATATATATAATAGCTATTAAATTACAGAAAAAAAATTTTAGCAATTTCATATGTGTAAAGACCTATTATGTGAAATAAGATATTTCTAATCACAAAAATTCAAATTTATTAAATTTTTGTAATTATATTACAGTTTTATGTTAATCCCATTCTTTACTAAATGGCTAATAACTAAATATTGGCATTTACGCCAATAGAATGTCACTTTGTCTAGAGTTTTATAGAGGTTAAATTAAGAATGATTCACGGGAAGATTAGTGATAAAAGTGTGAATTACAAAGAAAGATACTGACTTCTCAATCTCGGGAGCGCAGTGAACAAATTCGTGCGACCAGAACTTATATAGTGGGTTCTTGATGAGCTCAATGAAAGTGATGAGCAGGCCCCAAGGATGCGGCCGGTTCACAATGAGCCTCTCGAGCAACATCCTCGTTACTTGTTCTTGGACAGCTTCAGAGTTCGCTTCTGCGAAGAGATACAGCAAACAGCACGAGAAGTAGTGCGTGTGACTATTCGGATACCGCAGCTGATTCGCAATCGCGTTCAGGAACAAATACCTAGAAACATTATTTTTAATTAATACTTGTTATTTTTTAACTTTCTTCTAATTAAAACATCGTTTCACTTGTTAATACTGCCAACATTGTGTATGAGGCAAGTTAGATTTGAAAATATTGGCAATCCTCACCGTCCTTCAAAATCGAAATCAACTGTAAAATTCTGGAATATGTCCATGTGAGCTGAGTGGGCAATAGTAGACATGTTAGGAGTCTGTCCCTTAGCCCTGATGTGGGCAATAGCTTGAGTGCCCACATACAGAACGACCGCGTTCATCAGCTGGATATTATAGCGGCGACCCGGCTCGTTCACCACCTATACATAACAATAAGAAACTATTACACTTATAAATATGTGGGGGATGAATATCGCAAAAGTTCTACAAGTCTTGCAGTCCCTTTAAGTGAACAGCATTATCATAGACTAATTAGATCAAGTGCATACCTGCATGTTGCTCCTCAACTCCGTCAAGAAGGTGACAGGCGAGCGTGCCTTTAGGTACGCATCCAAATCTTTCTTGAACTGCGATGTAGGAATGATGGTGGTGTAGTTAATCACGGCGCGCGGGGATAACGCGATCTCAGGGAGCAGGTCTACTTTCAGATTAGGTGTGAATGGATCTGGGAGGCGCATATTTCGAGGGAAAGCGGACAGAATGAGATTCCTCATTTGAATGCAATTTGGAGGTATCTCATCACAGAAGCCATAATGGTAGTCGCACAGAAATTCTGGGAAATCATGTAGTAGTACAAGTAAAACCTTCAAGGTGCCCTTGTATAACATCATCACTGGTGTGGCAAGCTCTGTGTTACGTAGGAATGGATCTAAGAATTTGAAAAGGTCGATCAGCAGTGTTGAGTACATTCCCCAGCCCTGAAATACGAAGAAGCACTTACAGAACAATGTGTTTACAAAACATTATGTACTGCTGCGAATAGTAGTAATAACACCAAACACATGCAGATTTGGCATGCACACACGTCAATAAACAATAAAATGTATTGGGGTGCGTTCCCACTATACCCTGACTAATGTTGTATAATTCGAGCTTTTCCCATTAATCGACAGTTCGACGTCATTTTTTTTATCCTTGGACACTACCGGGTTTAGCTGTTTCCATCGAATGACTTTTTCTAATTTCGGAGTCAACCAAATCTAAGCGTGGACTGGATAATTATTTTAATCGCGGTTACGACAAGCAGTTTTACGACCGTCGCGCTATCCGTTCTCATTACCTTGACAATTTATAACCAGAGTTAAATATGTATAATGTCCGATATGTAAACACCTCCAAAAAAGCATCAACGACTCCACTTTAAACTGCACGACTATCTATGTTCACAATAAAGTGGGAACACGCCCCTGTAATCTCATTTTCGATTTAACAGCAAAACAACAAGCAATCATCTAACAACTGTACGGTAGCGTTCTGTATTAATAAATAAAAATATACTTCGATATTTCCTAGGTGGATCAACGTGAGCTAAGTAGATGAAAAGTGTAATATGAGAAAAAGATATTTCATAAAAAGGTGAATAACCTACACAAATCAAATTAAACAATTAAGTATATTAAGTATCTAGATATCTGAAACAGACACTAAGTGCCTATTATGTTAGAAAGGTTAGTAATGACCACTACAGCTAGTACAATGTACTTGATAGCATGAATCAAATGTCAGTATGATATGTACCTTCTGTTGTGGGGTTACGGCCAGGACGCGGTTGATGAAGGCTCGATGCGCCACTATTTCAAGCCACGCGTACGCAAACCCTGGAGCACAAGTGGGCCGAATGATCCGCAGTGTGTGGCAAAAAGCCGTGAGAACCTGATAACAACACATAAGATATTTACATAGGTGCATATGTACACCTAAATAAAATATGACGTCATCAATTTCCATATGCGACTGACTGACCAAAGTACCTAAACATAACAATTAATATATCGCTTTTTTGTCATCAAGGAAGGAGTTTCGGAATTAAACGTACAAATATAATTAAAAGCAAGTGCATTGAAATTTATACTCAGTACAGCAGTTAATCACTCATCCTTAGCGCTATATCATACGGACGATTGTTAGTTTTCACTTACCTGATAGTTCATAGATTCTAAAACAGGTTCAGCCATGTTCATATCAAGGAAGAGTATGAGAAGTAACCGATGGTATGGGAGTTGTTGAAAGTTAATGCCATGCTCCTCATGATCCTGAAGCAGGCATCCAGCTATGATGCCCAAAATCTGAAACGGAATGTCCAATAATCTGAGATAAAAGCGACAAACTATGTTGTATCCAATATGGTGTGACTCTTTTAATAATCAGGATAACATGTTTGATTTCACTTAAAACTATGTGTATTACTGGCCAGAGTGCCCTGCAACTGGGTTGGTACACAAGTTCACCTTGATATAATACTTTGACTATAACAGCTGTTCGTAGCATATTCGTAACAACATTACAAGGCGACAATCTTCCATTCTCTCTCACTCATTCATATCCTATTAGTTTATCCTATGTAGCTGTTGCCCGCAAAAGCGTGACGATACCCACCTATGACACCCACAAATAATATGGTTTTCTATTGAGAGCAGAATTTTCGAAATAGGATCATTAGATTCAAGGATTACCCCCTACCGTCACACAATTCACAAACACACAAGCTTTACCCTTTTATAACCATAGTATAGACAGATAATATTAGGTTTAGGATAAAGAGATATTACAATCAATCAGACAATCCATTTGAACTAAATATTTTGGCTATACATCACTACATAATATAAAACAAAGTCGCTTTCTTTAAAACTACGCAACGAATTTTGATGCGGTTTTTTTTAATAGTTAGATTGGTTAAAGAGGAAGGTAGAATAACATCCATTAAATGGTGGCGAAATACTGTTATTTTTGAGGTTTCTAATGTAATGCCGTAAATAATTAATTTTTTATCGCTTACATTGCAAACGCAGGCTGAACTCTACGAGATTCATCAAAATAATTTACTAAGTATTGTACACATTGAAAAGATCTACAGAAAATTCCGCGATGGTATATGTCTATCTCTTATGGATATCCCACAATAACAGTTTTTTGGTCATTTACTTTTTACGACAAATAATGGGCAACTTTAGAAGCGATTTTAACCAATATATAAGTATTAAATAAGTTAGTTACGGTTTACAGTATGGTTAATTACCTTGTTCAGTAGATTCAATTTGGGAGTGGGATTGCCACCGTCAGCTGTGTTCTTGATCAACAGTGATACCAACTTGGTGAACGAATCGCATATTGCGTAATACTTATCCCTCTTAGGTGCTATTGGAGGAGGATTCATTCTGTCCTCGTTCAACTGCTGGTAAACGTTCTCAATGCACATCTGGGTTGCGATCCTGAAGAACCTAGTGATCATGTCGTCGGATTTGAGAATGCCGTTCATATTCATACGATGGACGTATAAGTTGAAGTTCTGAGCAAGTTCTATCTCAGTCAGCGCGCTAAGCAAGACATTCCTCCACTCACGGAGGAGGTTTTCTGTCTTTTCTTGAAGTCCGGGCGGATCGTCGTAATTCTGTGCCTGTCAAATACGATATAATTAAAGAACTAATTCATTAGATGTATATAACTATATAAAAATATAATTGAAAGGCTTACCCGCACTTGAAGGATTCCAGAGTGAATATGAGCGGTGGGTCCTAGTGGAGACCTCTCCCCGAGGTATGCACTAGGATCTTGGTTCACTCTGAGGGTCTCAATTAGTGTGCCGAGTCCCTCAGGGGGCGCTTGTCGAGAATGTGACATAACTCTCACAAGCATCTCCGTCGTGTGATATAAATCAGATTCATTAACGTAAATGTTATTTCTATCATCGACTAGGTAGAGCTGAACCAGCTGCATAGCGAATGCAACGGCCATATAGTTGTTTCCATTATCCATCATGTGTGCCAACGCGAGGTCGTACTGTAAATAAAAATATTGTTGCTAATGTTGAACCTTATTCAATCACTTAATAGAACTTGCTAACCGCTAAGGGTTACGATACGGTGTTGTAATTTTAAACCGCAGCATGGTAATGTTTCCCTAGTATTGTTATGATAAAAAAGGGAGAAACTTGATTGTGTAGAAATATTGTATTTTACACTGATTTTGACACTCTTAACAAGAAATAGTAAAGCATAAAAAATTATGAATGATCCTTAGACGATACCACATACTATGAAAAATATAATCTGTAGTGACATACTCACCTGAGGTAAGTTTATCAGGTGATTTTTGATGAGACAATCCAATGCCTCAATGTTGTATCGGAGCTCTTCTCTGCACTCGGTGAGGCAGCAAGTTATCTGCTTTGTAGTCCAGACGTGCCCATACAGGCGAGCATCTTCTAGCACCTTCAGGACTCGTAGATGAATGTCACGGTAACGCGCCATCATTTCAGCATGCTCGCTGTTCATGCCAGGTTGTACTATGTGCCCATCTAGCAACCCCTCAACCGCCTGGGAATTTTAACATGTTTATTTATAACATCAGCTGACTCAAATTCATCAAGTTTGCAGCGGCACCGTCAAGTTTGTTGTGTAAAAAAATTAACAAGACATGGGAACCAAAAAAAGATAAAAGTTAAAAGAAAAACTAAATTAAACAACTGAGGAATATTGGATGGGGGGCAGGTAACTCAATAAACATGAAAAAATAAAAGTAGGTAGTTAAAATCTGTAACTTGTGTTCTAGAAATATTTTATATATTTTAATATCTCGTCTAGATAGTCGACTAACATGATTACAAGGTACCTTGTACTGGTACCTGGTACCTCCATTTCGCAACAAGTTACAGATTTTATATATTAATAATAACCATGTTACCTTCTGCAACAAAGTGCATCCGGACACAAAGTCTCTGTTCCGTCTGGCGATGCAGAGACACTCAAGCAAAGAGTGCATGTTCGCAACCTGCACAGCAAGGGACGCGACAGCTATGCAATTGCCAAGGAACACCTCAGCAGCCGAGATCAGCGCACTCATCTCGTCCGTGCCGTAGACCTGCGTCGGGTTCATGACCTGGCTAAAGGTTAGCTGCGACATTTGTTCCTGAGCCGAAGGCTTAGGAATAAAAAGGCCAACGTCGCGCACCGGGGTGAAACCAGGAATGTTGCAGGCGAACTCTTCGTAGACGGTAATTTGAATGTCAGTAGGCCCGCCGACGCGCAGTCGTACACGTTCCGGCAGGCGCTCGGTTTGGTACGAGAGTACCATAGGATCGTAGTACCGCCGCCCCTCCTGCCTCGCCAGCTTCCGCATCTCGTAGTCGCTGAGTAGTCGTTTGTCGAGCTCTGGTAACGCCTTCTCCACAGCAGTCTTTTGAATAAACGCACACGCCAATTCCATATTTTCGGTAGCTAGAACAGCAGCTGCACTTTCTATAACCTCCTTCTGAAATACCAGAAACTATTAATACGATAATAAAATATTATTTGTTAATTCAATTGTTAGCACCTCCACCAAGGAGAGGTTATAATGGCAGTGATAGCAAATTTATTTGTTAGCAATAAAAATTATCTTCACTAATAAATTATTTTTCTGTTAGTATTTGAATTGAAAGTTTTAGTAAGATGATTTTGATAAAAATGTCATGTTATCCAATTGTTAGGCAGTTTATTGGGGTGATTACTGGCTATAAGGAATGAGGGCTTAAGGATTATGACAAAACATTAAGTATACATACATACACTATAATGAACGTGTAGACCAGTCTACAGGCAACCCAAGGGCAGGCATATATTCAGTATTGAAATTCCCATAAACATCAACAATATATATAAAGTACGCCTGATGGTAAAGTGTAGCTTAGCGTAGTACAGTACAGTAACGCTAATGGTGTCACTCATATGGCGCATAATACAATGACATCGTTCTCACCGATGAAAATGGGCTTGAGACTGGAGAAAAGTTCTACTCTCCAATTACACTAGAAGTTACAAAACTTCTAAAATGCGCATATTTAAATTGCGGTCTCTTTATTTCTACACTCACATTAATTCCAGTCTGCTACAATTTCCGGTACCTCGGCTCTCTTACTCAGGCTATAGGGGAAATTGAACATGAAGTAAAGCACAAATTGATGCTTGGTGAATGAAGTGGTGCTTGGTCGCAATCACTAATAAACCTGTCGTTTTGTATGCAATGTCATTCGTCATGTTCAGCTTTAAAACAATGGAGAAAAAGCATATGCATGTAGCGCAGATGCTAAAGTTGTACGTGTAGGGTGAAGAGAATGGCTAGAATATGATATGAGACGGATATAATGAGTTATGTTAAATGTTATCCAGTACTTATATTACAGAAAGTTTGAAAATTGCGTCAGTGAATGGAAAGATGAAAACCGAGTGACAGTCAGGGCATGGGCAGTGTATGATAAAAACTGAATGTCAGAGAGGTAAAAAATATGAATGAGGAGTCAATATTCATGATGGATGTGTGAAAGAGGAGGAGGATAGAGATCATGGTAATGAGAGATAACTGAGGAGATGACGTCTGATCGGAAACTATGGAAGAGAATGAAAGGATGTGCCACCTCAAATAATAAGCCCAAGGGCATGCAGATGATATTAATGGTAATATTAAATTCAATAATAACCAAATATGTACCTGTCTGCTTCATAAATTATTACACTTTTGGTGTAACAATATTTCGAACAAAAAACAATTACCAACTCATCTAGCTTTGCATTATTTGTCGTCTACTGTACTGGTCATCAGTAAAAATCCTGTTCTTTAATGTTGATCTCAGTTGAAGAGTAGACTAGGTTAGATGACTTGCACTTACAAGGTTTATTCCTAATTCTGGAGCTGGAGTCTGTGGTGAAGATATATTAAAAGGTAATTGGGTTTATTCTATTCACATAATACCAACCTGTTGAGGTGTGGATGGCATCAAAGCAGTGGCGAACGCAGCCTTCAGGTTGGTGCTGATGGTGCTAATGATTTGCTCGCGGCAGGTGATCATCGCCATACCAGCAGTCAGGTTCCGCATCATGTGATGAGCACAGGTACGCATTCTCACTTCATCAGGGTCCAAGGAAAAGTCTTTTCTTATTATTTGTTCACAAGTTGTCAAAGCGTACTTGATAGATCTATCGACAACCGGGTGAATCCATTCTTGAATTGACCTTTCAATCGCAGGTTTAACGAACTGCTTTAGGTGTGGATAATTTTGGAACAGTATTATGTGTGGGTTGAAGCAGATCTTTTGTCCAAAAGCAGACGTAGAGGACACATTCACGTCTAGATAATTGAATCTCGGCTCAGGAAGGCCCAACACTCCCATAAGGTTGGGGTCGTTGGCGACCAGACCACTGGTAGGTGTTGGTGCGGTTACTGCCGACATATCTTCCGTGGGTATCATCGGTGGCTGCGGTGGCATCATCTGCATTGGCGGTGCTTGGATGATTGCTTGATTTACAGATATGACTGTATTTGCGACCTCTTTATTTAGTTTCGGCTGCGACAATTGAAATTCAATCAACCTTAGTTTCTCTGGATCTTTTAAATAAATGGCTGGTTTTACATTTGCTATGTCCAAGCCAAGATTTTTGCATAAGACTTCAATTTCGAACTTCAGGTTCAATTTCAAGTCTGGTTCTTGATGCAGCTCTGCTAAAACGTTCATCAATGCCATAGTCCACGGGTTTGGTGGTTTGAATACGACACTTTTAGCACAGGATTCCAAAACTTTGGCAACAAATGGCACCACGTAAAGAAGTTCCTGTTGTCCTTTGTGGTAAGCTTCAAGTACAAGAGCTTTTAAATCAATGTCCACGTGCAATATAGGCTGGTTGCGTGAAAGGGTCAGCATGCCAAGCCAGTGACCAAGATTTTTCAGTAATGAACGATCAGAAAAATTCGCTATGCCTTTATCGGAACGAAGTAAAACCTTAATATTCCGATATGTTTCTTTTGTCACCATTTTGTTAACATCACGGATTTTAAGAACATCAAGAAAATTGGAATACAGGGCGTGGAAATTGAGTTCAATGGAAGCTCTTTTCATAACGAGATACTGAGACAACCATGGATAATATTCGTCAGTGATTATTTCCTTGAGTTCTTCACATTTGGTTGACAAATTAAGCTGACTCAAATTGTTGAAAATGAAGGCAGTTTTGTCTTGAATAGGTTCTGGAGGAGCACTAATTTTCTCTTCCCTATCGGTGGCGGTGAGTAAAGTATCAATGTTAGTGGCATTGGCTATAGACGGACGACTACCCATGCCACCTGCAGCGTTTGTAACTTTTGATATTACAGAAATTGAAGGGGCGATAACTCTGGAAAAGAATATTCCCTTATTAAGGTACTTATATGGACGTGATTCATTTCTAATGTTAATTACTTAGTATGGATAATGAAATTGGTGGGCACACAACTACACCACTAATATTGACATCTAAAACAACCTATATTCATAACCAGAACTTACAAAAAAATTATAAAGCAGATTCTTTAAAATGTAGATGTACAATATAACCTCTCTATATTTCGTAATTAATTCACTATTTGATTTAGAAAAGCCTTTTTTCAGAAAATAACCCAGAAGTATCCAAAATTTTATTATTTTAAGCTTTATTTTCGCCCTAATGTCTGACTAACAAAAAATATTCGAGATCCCTTGAATACTGTATCTAACATGTAAATGAATTCGAAACATTGAATAACACGTCATAATAATGTTGCTTAATGTCATAATAATAATGAGCATTACAACAATGTGACGCAATTTAAACATACCTATAGGGTGCAGATACTGTCACGACTGCAGTTTGGTTCAACATGGCCGCCAAACTCGTTGGCAGAACAGCTCCTTGGGGCTTAGTCGGAGGCTCTTGACTCTGAAGCCCATACTCAATGTACTCGATGAGATGCGGTGGAAATTCACTAAAATGAGGTATAGCTCTGACGTGCTCGCAATATTTATGATAATCTTTAAGACGCGATTTGAATCGGTCTAAAGCTGCTATACCAAAGTAATACATTTTAGAACCCTCTGGTTTTCTCAAGGCGTCAAGAACAAATCTCAACGCCAAACCAAGTGAAACGTAACTCGGTACAAGTCCTTTCTCAATTATACCCCCGAAAAGTTGCGCAGTTATGTGCAGTTCCTTGTCGGGATACTGAGGGAAAAACTTGTATTCTTCAAAGAGATTTCTCAGCATACACGAGAACACCTCCCGCTCCCTTTTATTGGGTGAATCTTGAAACTTCTTTAGCATTTCTAGAACCTCGTCTATGGACAAGGTTGGGTGCGGAGGATGGTTATAAATTCTTTGAAAATATCCGTTAGCTTCATCTTCAATTTCCTTGGCTACGTTTTGCATAATCTCGGGGAAATGTATGGGGTCCGGCATACGTGGCTTATCCATGGCGGGTGCCGGAGCCATCCTCGCTAAACCCATATTGGCAACATTGGCAGTATGTTGTATCGGCATCATAGCAAAAGGGCTATTGGGGCCGGCACCCATAAGGCGTGACGGAGACCCTGGTGTAGTTACAAGAGGACCCAGGGTGCCGGGCATAAACGTTGCATTTGTTGGAGCACCTAGGTTCATGTTTGCAACATTTGGAGTTAAGTTGGTAATAGAGTCCACGTGTGGGGCGAAAAGTTGACCGCCTAATCCAGCAGGGAAGGGAGTCTCGAGGACTCTGGTATGCGGACGTGCGATACCCGCGATGTTTTGTCTTGTCTTGCTGAGGATGAGCGTCTGACAGTTGGCTATGATATTGCAAATCGCCTCCTGTATATCTTGTTGAACATTAGGAATACAGAGTTGTAAGCAAGCCAAAATCGTGGTTATTGTCTCGTGCGGTAGTTGAGCCGCTTTCGGCAACTGGTCTTCAGGGCCTTTGCCAAGTACTTGCGGGCATCTTCTTTGTAAGAAATTTACCATGGCACTCACAAATTTCTCACCATGGTCCCTTATTTTGTCCGTTAACCATTTGTCCAGTTTTAGATATTCTCTACGAGACGCTAAACAAGCAAGATCAATTATAAACGGGAGCGATTGAACGTTCAATAATAAAGACAGTGCCTTTAGATCCTGCGCTACATCTAATATTCTGGATAGCTTGGATTGATCACAATCTCCACGAACATACCATTCCGCCATTGAATGCATAATGATCGCTTTAATATTGGGAGCCTGGTTATGCCACGCTTGGTGTAAAATGATACCAGAATTTGGATGATTACCCAAAAATATTGGTATTAGCGTTGCAAATAACTCTTGCCTGACAATATTGAGAGGTGGACTGATTTGAAGTAAGGCCAGCATTAGGATATCAGGGCAGTACTGTATTGGTATTTTAAACAGTTCATGAACTTGCATATAATAGCCGCGTTCGGACGCAAACAACAGCAGCTCAACGAGATAAAGGCATCGCCATGTCGCCACGTCTTTGTTGTCGGCTTCGGGAGGTGACTTGAGTAAATCTATAGACACTGGATGGAAGGGATGATCCGCAAAGCTAAATATATCTGGATATTTTAATATATTAGTGATGAGACTCATCTGTCCTTCCAGGTTAGTCCATCTACGGCAGAGGTATTCCACTGGAAATATATTAGCCGGGTAACCTGCACTTTGAAGGCCGAGTCGTAAAATGGTAAAGAGCAAGCTTAACCCTTGCCTGTCAGGCACGAAAAATTCAGGATGATCGAGTTGTAGGATGACTTCCTTCCAGTTCAAGTTTGATGCTAGCTCTTTTAGTGTTTGTACAAAAACTTCTGCATTCCAAGTTTCACCATGACCTTGTGAGATAGCATCTTTTTTCACATCATGGCTCACCCAGAAGTTGCCGGGTGTCTGTAAAGACGGTCCTTCTTGAACGGTCGTGTGGTACCTCACCATGGTCGATATGATTTTGGCTACATCTGTAGCAGTGGGCTCTCGTGCACCAAAATTAAGCATATTGTTTTTGCAATCCTCCACGGATGTGGTAAAGGAGTAGCCGATGTCTCGTATAATCTCAGCAAGCGAGTTATCCATCATGGCTGAGGCCATATCATCAGCTGTCGTCATTTCCTCAAGAGGTGTCTGTGTATCGTCGGGATACAGCAGTGGCGCGAGCACTATTGGTACTACTTCACGTGGAAAGTCTATTCGTAACTTATTTAGAAACAAGTCCTTTGTAACTGCGGCTAGTCGAAAATTCTCGTGGGCAAGATTCGTGAGAAGAGTTTGCAACACTTCAGGGCTGCATTCCTGAAGTCCTGCACGCTCGATTTGATGTCCGCGCTCTGTGGAAGCAAACAATATATTTAATTTGACGCCCCATCAGTGGCTTAGACTTCTCATCTATTAGTTTAACCGACCTGCGTCTAAGTAGCACTGGACGAGGTCTAAAAATCTCTTTTTTAGATGTGTCTTTGCTAAGGTAACAATTTCAGATTTCGATGAATTTCTCCTCAATACCAATGAAAAGGCAACATCCTCAGCAGTAGTTAATTTCAACAATCTTGATAGTCGATTGAGTAAAGTATTTGTAGGTTTTAGTATCTGGAAAAACGAGAAACTTGTGTATTACTGAAAAATAACAGTTTTACAGCTAAGATTATGATGCCCGTTAAGAACAACAGTGAATTCGATGAGGTTCATGAATTGTTTACATTTAATGTATGAAGGGCTACACTATATCAATATACATTACATGTTTACATTGACATAGTAAAAATTATAGTACCTACATCTGTATGGTGTGTTATGTCCTTGTGTTTATGATAATCTCCATGGCCTCCTGGCCAGCTGCAGTTAACAAAATATATTTCACAGAACATCTTACACCAACAATTGTAAAGATAAAAATAGTCACGGGTATAATTACATTAGCAATTCATCATTAAAAGTCCATCAAAATGAGACTATGTGAATAACAAATGAAGGCAAAGTAAGTAAAATTAAAAGAGACGTTTAAAAATGACATGAGATCAGGACAAACAGACGATACAGGTGAGATGCAAGATCTTTACAATGGTGATGGACAACTAAAAGGGCAATTTCTAAGCTTTGAAGTTAATTGTGACCTAGTCGTGACATTGGTAGATACTTACCTTCTGGAGAGAGCGAGTTGGTTGATCGACCGCACGACAAATTACTGTGGATTTGGCTGGATGATTTAGCAATGACGCGAGATGCTGCGCAAGGAGCGACGCGTGGAGACTGCTACTCGGCGAGCTACCGGGGCGCTCTGTATCCCAAGAATTCTTTGCTGCCTCGTTAAGCAAGCACCTCAAGAGTTGGTTTTCTGCTTCCAGCCCATAAAGACTGACAAGCTGTGTGACAAAGATAATCAATGCATTATTACAAAGTGTCGATTAATACATAAAAATGATTTGTATTAAAAGGTGCATCAAATATAGTAACAATATAGGAAGAGGTAACAAAATATATATATATATATATAATAGCATTATATATATATATATATATATATATATATATATATATATATATATATATATATATATATATATGTATATAATAGCAAAATTAATTATTTTTGATCGTAATGACTGCTGTTAACATTGTTACAGTGTGCGTCTCGTAACTTTATTCAAGGTTCTACTCCAGAGAGTCATCTCAAAAACCATCTTTTGAGTTGCCCAAGTCCTTGTTTGACATATAAAATAATTTTATTGTGATGTGTGAATCACAACTATCAACCCTCGTAGGTACTAAATCATTTCTCAGCGTCTATTGGAAAATAAATATCAGCGGCCAACATTTTGTCGTAATAAATTTATTCTTTTACTGATAAGGAAACACTAATAAATTCTGCCAGTATTCAGAGAATCGGACCTGAAGAAAGCTACTCTCCTAAATTTGTTTTCCTGCTGTCAGTAAGGCCACCGAAGCCTTCCCGGTAGGATATACATACAAATAACCTCAGATTTTAATGTTTACTGTTTACTTTAATATCAATAGTTATTACATGTATTAAATACCCACATTTCACCAACGATCCACGTAATAGGGAGCGAGCTTATTGCCGCCAGTCGGGCACTTAGTAAAAATAAATGGGTATGCCGAAATATAAATTCCTAACCGAAAATGTACCAGTAGAATTTTGGGAAAAAACATTTTGACCCGATTCCTTGCTATGCTGTGTAAATAGCAAGGAAATTAACTACGTGCGTAGCCGCACAAGCACTACCAGTTAACGTCTTGGAGAGTATCAGACAATTATATTCATATTTTCATAATTATTTTCATTTTAATATTAATAATAAAGAAAATATTTTCATATTAATAGTAAAGAAAACTACTAAATGAATATTCCGGTTAGAAAATATAGCCTGACGGGTATGACAATCTACATTGTTTACCCTAAGGAGTAAGGAGACAAATAACATGGGATTATGTTCAAAGAATAATGAGGCTGTCTATCAGCGAATGTCAAAAGGACTTGGACAAGGCATGTTAGTGTAATACAATATTAAATACGCTACTTTTATAGTTACAAAAATGTTTCTTATCTCATAGATATTTTCGTAATCATTTCGCATATAATCGAATCAATATTTATCCGTATCAGAGTTTATCCAAATTGTCGTAATAGCAATGATAGATCTTAATCAATAATTGCACAAAAGTAACGGCGAATACAGCCTCGTTAGTATTTCTGGACTATTCGATACGAGTTGCTTGAACGATGGTTTTGAAATTGAAAAAGAAAAGATAGACCATAACAAAGATATTTCCAAATTAGAGCAGCGCCACTTGGCAAGTACTCGTACTTCCACGTTACAGAACAGATATTCATCCTCACACGGTGCAACCGGAAATAGTGCGCAGTGACGTATGAAAGGAACATCATTCGCGCATGCTCAAGCTGTGGACTGATCTCTCTGCTGTGCTTTTGCAAGTCGGTAGTTGTACGAATGTGACGCCCCTGGTATTTAACATGTCCATGGGCTACGGTAACCACATTCCATCAGATAGGCCGTGTACAGAAAAGCCACCTAGTGGTATGAAAACATGTACCAAATGTAGTTATATACTATACCTACATTACACTATGACTGTACACCGTATACTATACGGCATTATGTATATCTATCTATCTATACTATTACTAGCTGACCCGGCGAACTTTGTTCCGCCTTTATGTCAATAAATAAGCAGATTTGTTTTTTATTGAAAAAAAAAAATTAAATACCTACATTAATCATTCATAATTATTTTTTTATTTTAGTACATAGGTTGCTCTTCATTTAAGTACCTTGTGATACACGACATTTTTTGTTTTATTATCAGGCGCAAAAACAAACAACGCAGATGGTCTGCCGACCCGTGAACATGCCACGTATGATTGACCATGGGAAAAACATGAATGTTCTAGATTTGAACCACAAACTTTTAAGGATTGGCCTTATGATTTGTTGATGGTCATGGCAAATGCAAGACGTATCGGAAATTGAAGTCTTTTAAATTCAAACGGCATATCGGTTGGGATCATCGGTATCCTCGGAATGAGAACTTCCTCACCTTTGAATTTTCCTATCATTATCGTAGCGTAAATTATTGTTCATCAATTTTTTAACCACCAAACGCGTACCGTTGCATAGTTTTGGTTGGTTTATGTTTCGAAGCATGATTACTACGGAGCCAACCTTTAGGCGTAAATTGTGCGGTGGTAAGCCAGTCACGTCCAAAGAGTTTAAAAATTCAATTGAATAGTTGGTGGCTGCATCTTCATTAGTGACGCAGTCAATAGATTCGAATGAATGCATAGTTTATGTCATCTACATCTTTATTCTTAGCCGCTAAAATCACTCACTCACTCAAGCATTCATTATTTTTGCAGTTAGAAAAAATTCTGGAACTACATTGTTGATAAATTCGTCTTTTGATGAGACAAAATTACAGAAATTATTTGGAAATGATATTGGCAGCCGTAGATCTTGGAATTACTGGCAGTATTTGGCGGAAATCGCCAGAAAGTAAAATCATTGCTCCTCCAAAACATCTCTAGTCATTGCGTAAATCTTTTAATGTTCGGTTAAGTGCTTCTAATGCACGTTTATGCGCCATTGTGAATTCGTCCCAAATGATGATTTTCGATATCGCTAAAACTTTGGCCATTGCTGATTGTTTTGCAATATTAAACGTTGGTTCTTCAATAGTTTGAAGATTTACCGGTAATTTGAATGCTGAATGAGCCGTACGGTATCCTTCTAACAATGTGGCTGCTATTCCAGAAGAAGCAACTGCAACCGCTATGTTAGATCTCGCCCGAACAGTTGCTAAAACTAATGACATGAGGAATGTCTTGCCAGTTCCACCAGGGGCATCTAGGAAATATAAACCACCATTTTCATCATCGATTGCCTTCATTAAAGTATCATAAACTTCCTTTTGTTGGTAATTCAACAGGGGTACATTCGTTTGAACTACTAAATCTAATTCCTGGTGATGATATTCACGTTCTCGTTCCAATTCTCGATTAAATGCGTCATTCATTTCACGATATGGTGCTGGCATTCCTAACCTGATTAATAAATTACCGCACATGAGGTAACACATATCTTCGATCGAGAGTAAAGCACGATTATGTATAAAAAGTAAAAAAAAAAATAGATAAAAAGTATCCTATGTCCTTCTCCTGGCTCTAAACTACCTCCCTACCAATTTTCAGCTAAATCGGTTCAGCCGTTCTTGAGTTATAAGCGAAGTAACTAACACGACTTTCTTTTATATATATAGATATAATTGTAAAAAGTATGTTTGTCCGCGATGGAGTCAAAAACTACTGAACGGATTTCCATGCGGCTTTTTGTTTGAAGGGGCTTGGTGCAACTTAATATCTGACGTTAGTTTGATTGAAATCGGTTAAGTGGAACCAGAGTTATGATTAGTAATATAGAAATTAAGTTGCACAGATGGCGCTTAGGTGTCTCCGAATCAGAAGGTCCATAAGGGAAAAATGTCCTTGTTTATAGAAGGTCCAAATGTTTAAACGTCTACTAAATGAGAATGTCTAAAGTGGCAAAACGACTTACTAGTAAAACGTCCAAAATGTGAAAATGTCAATTATGTAAAAGGTCAGGTACAATGAAGAAAATAATAGAAAGTTTCAGAAAAAGTTTAAAGAAACAAAAAATAAACAACCGACAGCCACGCGAGCCGCGGGCATAGGCTAGTTATATATAAACTAAACAGCATAAATATAAATAAGTTTAAAACATATTTGCCTTCACAGTGAAAGTGGTGTCTTGTCAAATGCATGTTTTAAACCGTGGTGAAAACGAGGAGTAATTGTTATCCTATTTAGTTCATAGACAATTGAAAGTCAATGCCTACTCGATCAATTCACATGTCATTTTTAACAAATAACCCTTGTACCTAATATTTAAGACGATAGTATTTACTGAATATCACCAAATAGCTATTGTGCCAACGTCAACAGCATTCAGACAAAATCTAAATATAACATTTTTGGCATCAGTAGCAGTTTGCTCCAATCATTTGTTCAAAATGATTTATTATTATTTTAGGCCGCCTTCACACTAGCATTTATCCAGTGTAGGCGTTCGATGAACGTATGCGCAGCGCAGACGCCGCGACGTTGTCCAGTCCCTCACAGGGGGAATGCTCTAGACTACCACTGAGCTCCAAATACTTGCGTTGTGTTATATTAATGAATGATGAAACATTTGAAGCACAAAAATATTATTTGAACACTTGTTTCTTGTGGTTTGTCTGTTTCTTTATGATGGACTGATAGACTACAGAACGGATTTTGATGTGATTTTGTTAGGTCTTGATCAAACGTGAAATCTTACTTAAGTCTCATGTCAATAAGTAGAACCGGAGATATGATCAATAGTTGCGATAACCAACATCCAAGTGGGCAAAACCGCAAACAACAGCTAGTTCATAAATACACACACGTTGGATTACATAATATGTTTCTACTTTTCTATTTTGTTATAATTAGTGAGTGAAACCACTGACAACAGTTAGTCACCATATTAGGACATCACACTGAACTGAACTAAATAAAAACTGCAGACTTGAGTTTAACGAGACCTTTTTTGCGCAAGTAAATATTTTACTTTATAATCATTGATGCGTCAGTGGTTGTGAAACCTGTGAAGGATTAGGGTCAGTTCACACCAAGACGCAACGCGACGCGACGCGACGCGACAATGTGCGCACATTTTAATAGAGCAACTTAAAATATATTTTATTTACAACACAAAAAGATACACATTTCATTTTGAGAATTCAGAATACGTTGCACTACGCAGCACTGCGCCTCGAGGTGGTGTCTTGCGACGTAGCGTGACGTGTCGCGCCGCAGCGGTGCATCGCCGGTACAATACATGCAAGAGCGGTGCTGCGTCTCGTGATGCCGAGACGCAGCACCGCTCTTGACGCGTGACGTCGCGAGGCGCAGCCTGAGGACCAAGATTGAAGCATCGTCGCGTCGCCTCGCGGCCTGATGTGAACTGACCCAAGCAATTTCGTACAACCAGTTTTATTTATGGACGATGATTCATAGTGGAACGACCATTTATTGTGAAATTACAGAGCGCGGGGCGCGTCGGGTAGCGGGAGCGAGTGGCGGATCAAGCGGAAAACATACATTTCCATGGAAGAACACAGTAGCAAGCAGCGCGGTGAGGCGAGGCGATTCAGCGGACGGACGTACCTAGTACCTACTAGCTACATGTGTCGTGCGACATTGGAAATAATAATAATAATATCAGATTATTTGAAAACTAGTGCTTATACGATAACATTAACATAACATTTTGTAAAAGTTAATTACTATCAGAATCACTAGAACTCCACAAAGCTGGCACACAACTCCACAACGCCCGGAAAATCGTTTAATAATGGTACCAATATAATCATTAACTTGACTACAAAAAATTAATGTATTTTAAATGAGTATGTAACTCGAAATAAATGATCTACTGTATATTATCATAGTTATAGTCATCGTGGTGACTTCTTTCCTGTTCAGTCCTGATTCCGACATACTCTTTACCTCATTTGCTCTAAAAAGGTAGCGTAATGTAGAAGTGATTTAGTATACCGAAACACATATGCCTAGGCCCTTTGTTTTGAGTTCATGTCAACATGGGTTTCAACCACGGCACTAGGAAATATGCTTCAAATTACAGTGGAAAACCCCTTTGTACTGACGTACTTACTAAACAACACAAGTTGTGAGACTAATTATGTATTATAAGTAGCGGTAGGTTTTATTTATAGTGAACACTACACTTCATTTCTTATACAATTTTGGAATTTGTTTAGAGTAGGTATAGCGTACATTACATTACACACATTACATTAAAAACGTGACAGTTATAATATAATATATACCGATATAGAATATATATACATATATACCGACAGTCAGTTATTTCTCTAAACAACAAATCCTGCTAATATGAAATACGAAAGTGTGTGTAAATGTTTGTTATATGTATCTCCGTATCTAATACATGGATTTTAATATAATGTGGATGGCTTAGGTTTGGATTACACATGTTAATTTAAAGGACAATGATCATGCTAGTATGGAGTATGATATTGCGTTAACTTCAAAGTTGTTTTAGGGAGTAAACAAAATAGCTAAGTATCATTTACAGTTGTCATTTTTAGGATCAAAACCCAGGTTTCCAAGTTTTTTTGGAAACCTAACAACTTCAAATTTTTTTTGAGAATGGAAATGTGACGTGAATATGGTAATGTGACGTGTAATAATAATTGTTATTATGTGAATGATTGTTATCACTTATCAGTGAAAACTTATTAATGGCCTTCAGACTATACAGTACAGCTGTAATTTTTCCAGATATATAAAAAAAAGTTATGATATAATAAGTTACTTGCGTAGGAGTTATCCATGTTTGTATTGTATAACTCACGAGTGATTCAATTTACTGAACTTGTTCATTTGCAAGAGTAAAATAAGTTAGTTCGCCTGCTTGGACCATTTTAGTTCAGTAGTTCAGTTAATTCACCGGCTCATTATAACTCTCGCTCTGATGGATTAAGTACGGTACGAGTTAAGTCCTACCTATACTTTTACTCGTCATTTCGAGAAAAATAATGTACCTACCCTTTATTTGTTTGCAGTGAGCGTTTATTTCAGAATAATCCTTCGGACTGTTTATTACTTTTTCATTTCGGATAGCGAGTTAAACAATTTGATCACAAATCAAACACACACGGGCTGTTTGTAAAGTTAGTTGTGTCGTTTTCTATATTGTTGTCTCTTTTACCCGACTACGCCCGGAGGGCTATTATCTACTTTTACTATGACAAATATTTTAAATATTAAAATATTTGTCTTTTGTCGATGAAGCTAACGTCACATATCAAGTCGCCTCATGGAACATATCGAAGTTAGAGCATCTTCAAATACGACTGAGATTATCGAATGGATGATGATGATGACGATGATTATGATGATGATGATGATGATGACAATTATTTTCAAAGGCAATCAATATCTTAAAAGCACGTCGCATTTTATAAGAACCTCAATTATGTTACATGCAAGTAAAATTAGGTACAAAAAAAAATAAAAAATTGTATGACAAAAAAGATAATCGCAAATAGAGTTTAATTCGAAATACCTACGTCTATGAAAGTGAAATGTATACGTAAGCCTGAAAATAAGTATGAAGGGTTAATTCAAAATGTTTGAATCAATGAATCAATTTATTATAACTCATTCTAGTTCATCATTTAAAACAATCCGCTCACACAGACTCACGGCGCCAAACGATCAAATGAACTTAAATTAACTAATAAAAATAACTGTTACTTTGATGGGTGAGTTTTGGCGAACTAACTCCTAAGTTGAACTATTTTGCCCAAACCTAATAGACAGTTCTGTCATACAAAATCAAATAGTTTCTAGCTACCTATGTCAAAATATAATAACGTAACACCAATTTCGTCACTACATAGTTTATAGCAAAGTCACGTTCTCTGTCTCTTTAAATGTTTAGAACTACGGTACTACTTAAGGTTTATATGCATATAACATCATGCTACAACCAACTGGTGCGGAGCAGAAGTGCAAAAACGGGGTGACGCAGACGAAGTTGCGCGGGTCAGCCAGTATCTAATAAGTTTCAAAAGAAAACCTCGGTTCAAAACTAAAATTCTTATGGCCAAGTGGATTTGGAAATTAAATAAACTATTTAATTTTATTTTTTATCTCGAAGCATAAGAAATCTAAGTACCATTACTGATCAATATTCTTTGACGAAAATAGCTGAATCAAATCAAATCTTACACCGCGCGTATCGTTGTGTAGTCATTGAGGAATTCACCTAGGAATTAGAAAAACAACTACGAACTTATATAAAATTTTATTTTGACATCCTAAAAGTTGTCTCAAGACTACCTTAAGCTATATCTTAAACGTAGTTAAATATCTATAATATTAATAACCAACGTTATGGCTATTAATATTACAGATATTTAACTGCAAATATATCTGACAGCGATTTAGATTCAGTGATTATCACATTAGAACACATTAGATTCAGTTACATATTATATAGCCTATAACCAACGGATAATCGAATAGCTTGTAACGATACCTCATTTGTCCAATTCTAATTAGCACTAGAGGGGCTATGAGGGAACAGATGAGCCTACATACATAGATAGCGTGTCAAAATTATAACCCTTCTTTACTGTAGTCGGGTAATAAAAATACTAGTGAAAAAATTACTAATTTTAAATCCAAGATAGCCGCCACCACAACATTTCGAACATATTTATTGAAACGACTAAAGTTCACAGAATAAGCATGCTGAAATGGCAGTGAGCTGGATACATCAATCTATCGCAGAACCTTTGGTAGTTGAAGTAAAGAAGTCCTAGAGCGGAGACCGCGAAAAGGCAATTGGAAAGAAGGACGCTCCCTAGCCAGAAGAATTGACCACCTGAAATAAGCGAATGGAATAGACCGGATGCGGAAGGCATAAGTTCGGGAACACTGACGCCCATTGGTAGAGACTATGTTCAACTGTGGACTGCAAAAGGCTATTTGATTGATTGTAATTTTTTTACACCACTCCTCACACAAGCCTCAAATTATTAAATTAAATTAAAAGATTTAAGAAACCCTCCACTCAAAAAAAAACATCTAAAAACTAAAAAATTAATAATGTTGGTTAGCGTTGCACGTATACTTTGATATATTCGATTCAAGTCTCGTGTCGTGGGCCTTGAATATTTTCGATAACATGTCAGATAGAGTGCTTTAGAAGTTAAAGGTTGACTACCTACTCTTATGTATGATAAATACCGTCAAAATAAATCATACGAAAACTTACAACAAACAAAATTAAACTAAAATACATGTCACATGATTTAGACACACGGACGAGGCCAAAATATCTTCGTTGATTACTCGTTTGGATGGAATTTAACGCGCCGAATATGACCGATCAGAGAGTGAGAACTCGCGATTGCACTTTCGGTTTTGGTTAGTTTCGACAAAATTTGCCGCTGAAACCAACTAAACCGAAAGTCGGCCGAAACCGAACATTCGGACCGTGCTGACGGTCCGACGCTAGTTTTGACATAACTTTTAGACTGTCAAAATGAAAGAGTGTTCTAGATGAACTTGCATACAGTTTTGCATACAAACTATGGTTGGGTATCTCAAATTACGAGACACTTATATAATTTTGTCTTAAATGATTTAGTTTCCACGCTGCGAGGTTTCGCGGACGAAGACACAAACACAGGCGTATTCGTGTCCGCAGTATCATGTACGCGCTTCTTTACGCGGTGTGTCGTCCGCTAAATCTTGCAAGCATCCGTGAAATCGAAAATCGTGCAAAACGGCCCTTAAATGCAGCGAAGGTGAAAGTCACAGATAATTTTTGACATATTATTATATTATATTTTGGCACAGATATAGATCATAGTGGAGAATAGCACAGACTATTTTCAATCCCGGGAATTATGTTCCTGTGGGTGGTAGGAACGAAATCAGTATTAATTAACACGAGTGAAGTCGCGAGCAACAGTTAGTAAACTATAAATCATAAAATGCGTATCTTTTATTTTTTTTAAAGCCCCACGAGCCTTTTACTGCCCATGGTCCGATCATCGCGGAGTGTGATTCGATCAATCGAACCATCGTCAATATATAAAAAAGTATTAAATTGTATTGTCACCACTCCTACACACACACACACACACTCAACCAGTTGGTGTACTGGTTGAGTAGGATCAAGGGAAATATGTTTGTCCGTGATACTACTATTTATGTACATATATAAATGCCGTCACAAAGATCCTGATGGGAATCCTAGGAAGTCAAGGACTATACAGAAAAATATCTACCCAGTTTGACTGGGCTTCTCTTATACTAATTTGAAACTAAATGCTTAATATGTGAAACAAGAATATTAAATTGGATTTATTCTAATTTAATACATTCGCAAAGGCAGAAAGCGGCGATAATGGTATGGCGGTAGTAATGGTTGGGAAGTGAACCCTTCCTAAAGTGAACTGTAGTCAATATGCTCAATTGAAATATACATAGAAACTAAATCAAATATTTATATAAATTGTTCACTCTAGACAACACACCACTACCTTACAATAAGCAGTTATAGTTGTTGCAGATTACGAATACGCGTGTTTAATTGTGTTCATGTTAGTACACGTATGAATGAGTGCGGGTGCATAGATAAGCTACACGGGCTACACCTGATGGGGAAAAATCATTTTAAAAGCTACTACTAGCGTTATGTGTACACGAAAATTACAACTAAAGCACGCGAGCGCTCGTGAATTGCAAATACTATGAAATAATTTGTTATCATTT
The DNA here is from genome assembly GCA_963691645.1 of Pelosia muscerda. Taxonomy (NCBI): domain Eukaryota; kingdom Metazoa; phylum Arthropoda; class Insecta; order Lepidoptera; family Erebidae; genus Pelosia; species Pelosia muscerda. The sequence continues at coordinate 15,727,283 of OY829098.1, read as the reverse complement.
TCAACATTCGCTTGTTAAGGAGTTATTTTAATCCTAATAGGATATATCGAAAATTGATAATCATCAGTATTAGCTTTTTACACAATAATTGTTAGCAATAATAATTGCTATTATTATAACATTACATTAATTTAAATTGCATATCAACTATAATCATACCCTGATAAATCAATTTATAGGGGGTCAGTTTATTACTGTCGAGCAGGCTCTTTGTCAAGGGCTGCATCTTTAATGTATAATGGAGAACAGTTCTAGTCTTTCTAAAACACCCATAAGAAGAGATAAGGTGTGCCTATTCCACTTCACTGGGAACCAACAAGGCAAATAGAAAAATTGTGTTAACAAAATTGTGTCAACTAACAAAAGACCACTATTATTATTAATACATACCTAATATGTTTAATGATATTGCAAAACAAAATTCAAAACTTCGCTCGCTTGGCAGCAATATTGTGTTAAATACCATATTACGCATTTGTGAACAATAATAAATTCACACTTTTTTGTACACACAGGCAAACAAAAGATGTACCGTAAAACGGGGCGAATAGGGATAAAATGGTCAGCTAAATTCTGTAGTTATTTAAGCGAAACTTTGGACTAGTTCATTGTAATAACAGAATCATCAAATATTTGATAAGAGGCTTATTTGAAATCTAGTAAAAGAAATTATGTAAAATATTCCATTGACCATTTTATCCCTATTCACCCTTGGATATTTATTCACCCCGTTACACCGTATATTACTTATACCATTTTTGTCTTATGGTGTAAACAAAGTTATCTATCTACCTATGTATCTTTAATATAATTGTATTGTATTGTTATTGCATTCTCGTGGGCATCAAAGATAGGCTATATCAGTCAGCTGAGAGCACATAACAAAGCTCTTATTAGTCATTGGTCTAATTAGCATTAGTCAAATGATGTCACCATCAAAATACTTGTGTTTTGGTCATTTCTAAAAGTTGCAACTAGTCAACCAAACTATCCTTTGTACTTACATTTGTATAACATTCAGGTGTTTTAAAATTGATTTAATCCTACCTAACTTGGGTTGTGCTGTATGAATATATAATTAATTAAATTTGTGTTTTCATTGATGCCTTTATATATTGTAGATTATATCAAAACAATCTGAGCACGTTGGCCTCATTTTAGGTACAAAATATAATTATCAAGTCACATTTCTAGTTAAAATACACAGTAACTTTCTTGTTTAATGTTAATGAAAATACATGTGTACATACACCAGCAATTGAGATCATTCCTGTTGACAGTACCTACTGAAAAATATACTACTTGCATTTTGCTTCATTTATATTTCTTATGATATGCTATACTTATTGTTAAAGTTGCTGTAATTCATACTATTTTCAAGGAAATATGGAGCTGAAATAGTAGAACTAACAATAATGTTTCTTATCCGTCACAAATAATAATAATAGGGAAAAGTAATTTAATATTGTGATTTCTATGCAAATGACTTTATAATATAAATTAGAGATCAGATAACAAAAATTATGCAAAATAGCTGCCGCAAATATGTATGGTCATAATAGGCAACATTAAATTATATTCTTTCACCACTGAATATATGTATATAAATATGATATACCATGGTATACTTTCATAAAACTTAACCTTATTTTAGGCTTGTACCAAAATTCTGTGTTTCAAATAAGTACATAATATGATTACCAGTCATATACATACAAATCATCTTTGACAGCAACTTTTAATATAAAGTTTGTAATAATTCTCTTATAATGCAGGTAAGAGAATGCAAACTATTCTAGTAATCAAGATTTATAGATTGGTTTAGGTTGTTTATACTTAGTTGATTCGGGTCTATAAACCTTTGTACAACAAAGGTCAGGAGCTAGCCATATTGTCTCCACCTAATGGTGAAGACAATGTTGATTAAGTGTTGAAAAGTTTAAAAAGCTAAAATAAATGTCATGTAAACTTAATGATTTTGCTCCTCAATCATTAACAAGCACATAAAACTGAAAAAAAAAACATTTTTAAATTCCTATATCCATAATCCATATCCATGTCCATGTCAAGTTATTTAACCAGTGACCATAAAGACCACTATGTCTATTTTAGTGGAATAATTTAACCAATAGCTAACAATTTGTTGAACCAAGCATTTTTTTTTTATTACGAGCTAAAGAGTATTTTATCAAAGCATATGAAAATGACAAAATTTCATGTTTAGTCAGAGTAAGTGCCTTACATTTTCCTAACTCTTTTTGCTTTGAAAGTCCGTTTATCAAGACAGGTGATACACCAGGGGTAATAAACAGGTAGATTGCGATAGTTGATAATGGGGATACAGAAAAAATAAATAATGTACATAATAAAAGATATACATTTCCTAGCACTTACTAGCATGAAATTACTTTCTCATCATTCATCATCATTCTCTGAGCCTATTCCCAGCACAGTTGGGGTCGGATTTCTAGTCTAACTAAATATTTCCCCTAGTAATAAAATAAAATAAAAAAGAAACATTTAATAATTATAGGTAATACACAAATCTATACAGAGTTACAGACTTTATTTGAATTCAAGAAGTACAAAATTAGTCAATCACATTGAATTTCGTTACTTAATAATAAATCTTGGAATAAATCAAATTTGCCATAACTGTTATAGGATTTTATTACCATGTTTATACTATATTTTTGCCCTTCTTAAGTCCAACAACTGGTCTAACTGCACCACTTTGATGTCACCAATTGGCTATAGACTTCAAATGTTGCAGTCGCTTCATGGAACACATCAATGTTTACCAAATACAGAGTTAAACTCCAAAAAGCAGACCCCAAACTGCGAGGAGCTTGAAAGAATTGATAGTAGGATGCAGGAAGAACAGTTCTATCTCTTGGTCGCCGTCTACGAGACGCACGGAAAAAGACAAAAGAGGTTATCCTATTTAACTTGACCGTGATGCAACACGGCAATAATTTATTCGCGGCTAAGTCAACGGCAAGCGGCGAGCGGCGCCAGCGTTAAGGGGAAAAATAATGTGGATGGAAAATGTCTCTTTCGCTTTCAATGGTTTGCCTAACCACCTGGGCTTTCCGATTCCATACTTAAAAATATTGAATTGAAGTTATAAACAGACATGAAATGATGAGCGGTGGAAACTCTACAAGATATCGGTTGTGTGTTCTGAATATTTACTTATTTTCGAGATTTATTAAGTAAATGGAAAAGGAGTTTCACAAGAAGAAAGCAAGTATCATTGTACTTAATGAAGATTTTTCTACGAAGTAGACAAGAGACAATTATCAGTAGTGCTTGTGCAGTTAATCACGTAATTAATTTCCTTGCTATTTACACCGCATAGCAAGGAATGGGGTGAAAATTTTTTGTTTACATTTTCTGTTAGTAATTTATTTTCAGCATACCCATTTTTGTACAAAGTGCCCGATAGGTTCGCCACCTATTATGTGGCACCGAAAGTCATACCTGGCGTAATGTGGGCGTTTAATACACCTCTGCCAACCCCTTCGCGGATTACGGGCGTGAACGTATGTATGTATGTAGACGAAAGAGAAAAATCTTGATGTTGTTAGTTATCCTTGTTTCTTTTAAATGCTCATTAGTGATTAATTGTTTTGATGAAGGTATTCCTTCATACAAAAATTGTGTTACATAATTAAAACGTTAATTTATTATTTGTACTATTATACTTCCCCCTACTTTAAAAAACGTAGTTTTAGGAACAAGAGTCCTACCATAACCTCTTAAATGTAATATTATTTCAATCTTACTTTACTTTCATAGTGTGATCCAGACCAAAACCATTCATCAGGATTCTAGTGTTTTATAGTTAAAATGGGGCAAACTGTATCTCTTACCGTAGTAAATATAATCTGAATTACACTTGTCTATATGTACTTGTAACATAAATATTAATGGACAATAAGAATTCAAGTGTGAATCGCCCTATGACAGTGAAATAAAATGGAAATTATATTAACTGTTAAACGATTGTACCCTGATCATCTATATTATTATAAAATTGTAAATTAATCATGTCTGTGATGGACTTGAAAATTACTGAATGAATTTTATTTTTAATGTCTTACATATTATATTTTGATTACAATTGGTCAAGTCAAATTAGTATGAGCAATAAACGACATCCACAGGTGGGACTCTAGATTTCACCTAGTGATAGACAATAACTTCAAAATAATATATACAAGAAGGGGATCAGTTTTTTCCCCCTCATTCCATAACATGCACACATTAACAGAGACAATACTAACATTTGCTTACTCACACATATGCATTGTGATTATGTTAACAAAACAGTATCTAGTAGTAATATATCTACATATAAATAAAAGTGATAAGTATTATTACTGACATTTTGTTCATTGCTCCAAGTGACGAAACTCTATAGAGCACAAAATCAATTAGACCCTTGCACTTCAAAAACTGTGTTATCTTGATGATTGGTAGGCAGAACTTGCTCTAATATCCATAAATTTGAAAAAGAATACCCACACAAAGACTGGTAGATAACGGTGGAGCACCCGGAGCGCTACGAAAGCGGCCAACCACATTCGTATGAAACGTATGGCAGCTCGGGGACTCGCGTTATGGATGATTTGGCAACATTTATCGATATCGTCTTAGCATAAGATAGCAATTTACAAAACAAACCATGATAAATTATAACAACTCAGCATAAATACCTACCAACTACAAAACGATCATGACTTTCCGTATTCACAATATGGCGACAACAGAAAACAAAGAGTAACTCGAAAGTAGCAATTTCTTACCTGAGATAGCTCTTGATTTGTCTGCTTGAAGTTCTTCTTACTTAAATTTATGACGAGATTATTGATTTGCGATAAGCTAAACGTTAAAGGGTCCAGGTTCATAGTTCCATTAATGCAAAAACGAAAGCTTCAAACACGTTTGAAGCTTTCTCGATTTTTGACGGATTATTATAGTAAACGTATGTTCCTTGAAAGTTTTTTTACGAGATAACAATAAGCCTAAGGCAAACATCACCAATTCTATTGTTCACTTCATTAACATAATTTTAGCGCCCTACACTGCAATTTGCTTCTTGAAAATCTGGACAGAACACGGATAGTACGGATACACGATGACGAGGGCAGTCGCTCGCCTCGCTCACTCGTTCCACGCTCGTTATCGTAGCCTTGGATGTAGTTGTAGTTTTGGTTGTTAGCGAACGCAACACAGGCGCAAGCTTACGACACCAACCAAACGATAATACCATAGAGGTAAAGGGACTAGTCTACCCATAGATTATTATATACTAGTCTGTTCTACCTCTTCGGCCATATCCATGGATTTAGAAAGAGAGGGATAGAGCATACCTCATTGATGTATAAGTGAGGGGATCGGGCTTACCTACAAAACGCCGTGTCTTACTATGTTCCACGTACATGAATGGACGTTTTACTAAGTTAGTGCTGTGCCTTCTACTACGTAGAAGTTTTAAATTTACGTATATAATTTTCAACTCCCAAAGTAGATAGATCAAAATATAAACAATCAAAAATAGTCCTTGAGTTTTAGATTCCTGTCTAAAATTTCAAATGACTTTCATTTTTTTATGAATTATACACGTAAACACAACAAAATGATGCGATATTCTTCTTTAAAACTGCATAATTGTTATAAGTAAATTCACTTTAGCAATTATTTATGTTATATTGGATATTAAATTAAAAAAGCAGTCATCCTCCCATCGTTCGTCGATTAAGTATTTTTTGAAGTACATCACTAGTATGTTAGTTGTAGCAAAAGTCTAGAAAAAACCGTACCGTACCAAAGTAAAAGAGAGAGCATGTGGAAACTGTTTTTATTGTACAAAATTGGTCTACTAATATACACAAATTCGTCGTTTAGCAATATGCGACTTACAAGAGCTTACAAACTAGTTTACACCAATCAGCGTTCTTTATTTTATTTACATAAGCAAACCTTAAATCTATTATATACAATTAGTTTACAAATCTGCCGTGCGGCGTGTGGCGCTCTTCTCGTGCTTTATAACGCGCCCTGTCGATTTCATATAAAATGCGAGTGCAGCTGCGGCTCGTCGCATTCCCGGAATTTCGTCGCTGCGTGTAGACGTGCTCGGGCTCCGTGTTGCTGCTCTGTTGTCGTATGCTAATTTTGTAGGTAAAGTGTGTAGGTACTATGTATGTGTCCCTACACTAGTTATCAAACCACGTAGGTACTACTCACAAGTGAAATTTAAATTTATTATTTATTTCGTTGAAATGCTTTGTTCTTAAGAAAGTTTTAATTCAAAAAAGATAGCGTTCAATAGTACATATAAATTAATATACCTATTACTTTGTCAATTCATATAAATTCACATTTAAGCAGATACGTTCAACTACAACTGTGTTTGTGTAACCATACGTGGAACAACACTTTCACTCAACTATATGTTTCAAATATTTACATACTAACATATATAAAATCACGCCTGTTTCCTATAAGGGTAGGCAGAGATCACGGATCTCCATTTGCAACGATCCTGACACACTAATCTCGCTTCATTCATCATCATTACGTGCGCCTAGGTCGTCACCTTCCGACAGTATCCTCCACAGTTGCCTCATACACCTGTTTGGTTAGTGTTCTCTCATCCATTCTCTCAACATGACCGAATCCTCTTAACATAGTTTTCTCAATTCTCATCATTACATCTTCTCTCACGCCACATCGCTCTCTTAACTCTTATCACACTATTTCTCACTCTATCTCTAAAACTCAACCCACACTTGCTTCGCAATTCGCAACGCCATACATAAGAGTCGGCACTAATACTCCTCCGTATACAGCCAGTCGTGCCTTTTAGAGCACCTGCGGGCTGCTTTAATGTTGCGTAGTTTTTATTTTAAATATTTTGTAAAAACTTTAAAAACAGAAAGACTCTTTTGAAACGATTTGTATAGACCGTTTTTCAGCTTCTCGTTTGTATTTTCTAAATCAAATTTCTTTGAAACTACATATTTGTTTTAAGAAAATTCATTTTAGCAGTTCATTGTATTATTATGGACGTTATTTTATTAAAAAACATAGTCGTCATCCCATCGTTCGTCGATAAATTATTTGTTGGAGTACGTCACTATTATGCTAGTTGTAGTAAAAGTCTAGAAAAACTTATGAACGGTTGGCGCCAACCATTCGTAGATTTTTTTGTTGAAGCAGTTAGAAAACGGTCTTTCAAAATCGTTTGAAAAGAGTGACGGCATGGCTTCTTAGTAAGTGGAGCAAATGCCATGCAAGTGCAAAAGAATATTGCATTTATCTCAGTCCCGGTTGTGTATTGTTGCGTTTAAGTGTATGAATCATAAAAAAATAAATGTCATTTGAAATGTTAGTTAGGATTCCTAAATTCAAGGACTAATTTTGATTGTTTATATTTTGATGTAACTACTTTGGGAGTTAAAAATATATACGTAAATCGAAAACTTCTACGACAGTAGAAGGTACAGCACTAACGTAGTAAAACATCCATTCGTTAAAATGGAACGTAGTGAGACACAGCGTTTTGTAAGTAAGCTCGATCCCCTCTCTTATACATCAATGGTGCCCACACATTATTTCTTTTATTAATTTTTAACGGGCGTTAATACAAGTATTTTTATCCTAACATGTGCTTTCCTTTCAATCAACTGAATATATCCAACGAGTATTGTGGCTAGTTTAGGACTATTTAGGAATATTATTATTTATTTATATTCGAATTATTTATATCGTCATACTCATAATCATTATCAACAATCATCCCAACTAAAATATATTATATGCAATGTGTTAACCAAATAAGCATGACTAGGTACATAAAATGTCCTAGTTATCATGTCATAAAATCCAAAAATACAATCAATGTCAGATGTCAGCATATGTGTCAAAGTGAATTTTTCAACAGACAGAATCGCCTTTGGATTTAGGTTAGTGCTACATATTTTATTGATTTGTCTTCACAATTTATATTAATCAGCGTTAAACGGAATTTATATTATATTACTACAATGGCACTTCTATGAAGATTGGAGAAATGTGTATAGCACCAACATTGTATAGTGAATTGATTAATTTCGTAGCACGTAGTTTTAATTAATATAACAATAAATATTCTTCTTATATTATATAATATTAAGGAATTGAATCATTTAATTCGGAATATTTTTATACATACAACACGTTTGCCCGCACACAGGCTTTTCAAATCGTAATATTATGTAACAATCTCAAGTACTGGCAAGTAACTTCCGTTTTTTCTTGCAAAAGGCAATTTCCATCTGGTTCCACTGACTGCATCTTTTTTATATGCAAGTCGCTTTTAGAAGTGTGTAGAACCTTAAGAACCGTTTGGAATCTTGATAAAAACTGCAAATAAGTTATTTGAGCAAGACTGAGCAAACAAGATTCCTAGTTACTGAAAAATACGAGCTGTATCCATTGTGCTGTTGTTAAAACATAATAACATGAATATGATTGAATATTTAGGCGTTCAAAGTTAATTATTTAGAAAATTCCAAACTCTACATTCCATACAACTAAAATACTTTTTACAAATTATTAGTCATTTTATGATGAATTTGATTCACTAAATAGTTATGGGCAAGTCCATAACTATTTAGTGAATCTAAGAACTGCCAACTTTTTTGTATGAGCAATATAAAGATACACTTGTTGCAAGGTCAAAACAACTGTATACACTTGCTGCAAGTCGCATGTATGGCTAATGTCTAAAACTTGTAGGAGTAAATTTGTGTAATTTCCACTTGATGTTAATGATTTCAACAACTGAGAATATTTATAAACAGACTCACATAGGATGATGGTACCTGAACAAGGAGTTTTGAACTTTGGTTTCATGAAAATTTACACAAGTTTGTTGCATGCAGGCCCACTACAACAATGATTGAATAGGCACATAATGTAGAAATGAATTATATTAATGATGTTGGTTTATAATTACTTACACTATTAGCTGGTAATTATATGTTGTGAAAGTAATTTGCATGGAATACTTCTCCAAATATAATAACTTTGTTAATTGTGATTGGGGTTGAAAATGCTGTCACAAAAATATATTTTTGGTGGATTACTATTTCTGTCCATCATGATATACACCTATAACTATTAGACATCTAGAATTATTTTATCAGTAGAGATAAGTATAAGAATATAGGTTGCTCCATAAAATACCCTACATCGTTAATTATCCCGAAACATTTAACAATGAATATGTAAATGACCATCATGTCAATCTAAAATCATAAATCAGAATTACATAATTTTTGATCCATTGGACAATCCTGGTTTACCATAACTAGAACTAAATGACTATAGTTCAAACATGAGTACCTAAGTGTTGTAATGTTTGTGTAAATAGAAATCTATTTCTGCAGGTTTATGGCGTGGACTACATTTCTACGCCGAAACTTGGTGAGCATCACTTTCCCAGTTCTGGCTGTAGCTGCAATTTGGGCTGACTGGAACCACACCAGAAAGTGGAAGGCATCATTGAAAGAGCTAAAACCCTAAGCGAAGCATGGCTATCTTCGGTATCACTCCGCGTTACATCTTATTTGCAATTCCTATGACAGGATTTTTCATTGGCAAGTACTTGGATGACCAAGAAACTTTGAGGATGACCAGTTTCAGGGATAAATCTGCTCTGTATGGAGGCAGAGTGAAACCTGGAGATCCACCATCCTGGCCATTGTAAAATTGAGAAACTTTAATTCACCATAATTATGTCAGTAAAAATAAATTAGCCATTAGAAGTCTTTTATTATTTAAATACCTTAACTCTATCTATATCTCAATCGGCGTCCAGGCGTTCAAATGAACTTTTCTGTGCATTCTGATGTCAGAATGGCTGGTGTGGTGATATTGTTATTCCTCATATTTTCTAAATTAATGAGGTAGCATTTATTTAATTGCAGGTAGCAATTTTTAAACATTGTCTCGATGCTAAATGAGGCAGGCAACCAGCCATTCGGACGGACACATTCATTAAACTTATGGAGTAATTTACTTGGGCAGTGGGCCCTCACTTCATCAGATACCTACTTGCAGCCACATTACAGCTATGATATAGCCTATATCTCAAAAAGTATCTCTGGGCTAATAATTTTTATTTAAGAAATAAGCCATGAATATCTTAAATCAAGAAATTCTCTGGTTTCTGCTGGTCAGAGTTGCTTAGATGAATTTTGCCCATATTTCTGAGGGGCCATTTTCTAATCCTTAAGGGCAATTAAGTACAAATAGTTGAAATTACAAAGCACATAACACTTATATCCTGACGGAAAGAAGCTCATAATCTATGCTCAACTCCATATTCCATAGGACTCCATACCATACAAATAAAATGCCAACACGGAGCACACTAGCGCTCCCGATTAGCGAGTTTTAAACGCGCTCTTATAGAATCCTTTGTTCCCAACGGACCACTCAATCCATCCACTAAGGTGGTCAGTTAAGGAATTTCGTAAGGCAAAGCGGCTGATGTTACTTGCTGCTACGGAACCCTTCATGGGCGAGTCTGACGCACCGGTTTTTTAATTAGAGTGATTGAAGAGGAAGGTTTATATGTAAATATAATCGCCTCCGGCCACTAGGATCCCATGTCTATAATCCCATGGGATCGTAGTTGGTGCGTAGCAGGAATGAAAAATGTGTCGAAAACGGGGTGACGCAGACGAAGTTGCGCGGGTCAGTTAGTTTAAGAATATAAAAATTAAATTGTGATTAAAAAATTAGGAAAAAGTATAAAATATAGGTATTGTATTTGATACTACTTATTCCTCAAATTATTTTACTGTTTCTAAAAAATGTCCGACGCTAATAACTGCGGTTGTTAATTCCACCTGACATGTGTTTGTATGAATTGGTCATTTAAAATTGTAAGCACCACCACCCAGAAAAAAAGGTGGTTGGCTACTACAAAATATTCCTAATTGACCCATGTGAACACTAGATGGTTTGATAGGAATGAAATTCCTAACTGACCGCCTTGGTGGATGGATTGAGTAGTCGAGTTGGTAATAAAGGTCCGAACCGACCACCCAGGAAAAAGGTGGTTAGTTACTACAAAATATTCCTAGCTGACCACCCATATGGACAGTAGGTGGTTGGATAGGAATAAGTACCTATGACCATTCTTCTGATCATTCTTCACATGGAATAGAAGAAAACATATTACAAGGTCAATAAAAACACATTTCAATGTCACAATGTCATAATCTCGATTATTCCATCTAGTTCTACCAGTAGTTCGACAGTCAACTTTTATGGTGCACAGCACTGGTCGATAAAAGGTGGCGGTGTGACTAATAAGAAAAAAAATCCTAATTGTCACACTGGTGTGATAACCTGGTGTGACCACGAGTCCGGACTCATTTAAGGGGTCTAGGATCAGCAGCAGTGAGATATCAAAGCTTATTTTGTAACCAAAGGTGCACTCTCCTATTCCTTGCCAAAGCTTAATGATCGGTAGGTAGCTGTGCTTCCGTGCTGCACGAGTGCTCCCGCCTAGGCGCCTACGCTTTTACGCAAATATAGAGGGGCGAGCCTTCATATAGTTTGCACGAAAATATTCCCTTACGCTCACAATAACCACCTCCCAAAATGACCACTTTTGTATTCAATTTGTCTTTTCCCTAAAATGATCAACTGTTTTCAAAATGACCCACTGCCATATCTACTATCGATTTCCTAAAATGTCTAGTTCCTAGAACGTTTAACCGTTTTTAAAGCACTACAGATTATAGTCTATAGGGAAATATGTAGGTAGGTAGGTACTCTTGTAGAAGATGTATTAGAAACGGACATTATGTAAAATAGATAAATAGATTGCGCCCACATACGTATGTGCACATGTACCTACCTTCCTACCTATTGGGCAGCGAACGGCCTTATACCTGAATTTTAAAAATAAATAAGTAATATACACACTATGATCAGGTTTTTATTTTATTCATCCAAATTACAATGTTCTCTTTGCCATCTGGTACCATACTATGAGATATGGTGCCCATAAACCACTGCCGAAGAAAAAAGCGAAGAAGACAGTTGCAGCAAATCTGCAACAAATTGCAATGTTAGCAACAAAAGAACCATTTGTTCCCAACTAGTAACACCCTCAACTGTTACATCCACGAGTGTGCGAATAAACATTTTGTTCCCAACGAGTAGGTATAACTTGGTTCATTAAAGAAAGGTTTTATAAATGGCGGACGTTATCACTTCCTCTCGCTCGCACACTAGTACTGTCTATACTCACTCACGCGCGTACCGTCAACACAAAAAAAATTATTGATCTTTATTTTCTTCCACGCTCTGTGCTCTTGATGCGATGCATAAAAGAAAGGATTCTTAAATGTCGGCTTGTACTTGCGTTGACAGAAGTACACCTAGCATACAAAATTTCATTTTTTTTTCAGTTTAAAAAAATATAAACAAGACCGTTGTTCATAATAATGTTAGTTCTTTATTTTAACCAACATCATGATCTTCCATGATCCTCCTTATAGAATGTGATATATGTTCCTTTTTCAGGATGAAAGGACTCAATGTGCGTTTAAAAGGACTCTATGTGTAAAAGTAGGTACTGTTTCCGATGAAAACAAAAATAGATGCCGTCACGTGCCGCGGGCGAAGCCGCCGGCCGCAGCTAGTTAGAAATTATTACGACCCGGTCTTGTTTTTATAATTTTTCATATGAAAAAAAAAATATTTGAAATTTTATATGCTAGCTGTATTATCTGTCAACGCAAGTACAAGCCGCCATTTATAAAACCTTTCTTTAATGCACCAGCTTATAACACCCTCAACTGTCACACTGTTACTTGATGGGAATTTTTTTTTAAAGTTTCTAACCAGTCACACTGTTACTCGACGGGAACTTCTTAATAGTACTCGTTGGGAACAAATGGCAAAAAATATCTACACTGAAATTGTGGCTTGCCTGAAAAACGGCTGATCCAGCAGACGCATGGTTGGGACACGGTGTAGAGAGAAATGGGTTTAAAATTACTTTAATTACTTAGGATAGTATCTAAGTACTTTTGCTACTACTCGTAGACAAGACTATATAATCGTCAGCTGCTTAGGACAAAAATAATCCAATACCTACTCATTTGTATGTGTGCGATATGGGGTGCTTGGTCCGAAAATTTCGCACCCTGGGCAACAGTGATGGCAGCTCCTCTCTCACAAGGAGCGATTGCAACTCGTGGCAACCCTGTGGAGGGCAGCTCGAGAGCTTGCCATAGGAGCCCCTTATTCAGGGGTTGTATTAACACCGTACTTGCCATATCTGAGAGTCATTTTAAACTGTAAATGGCGGCTCAGAGTCAGCCGGCAGCAACTCTGAAGGCCTTAAAGATGGCCCTGGGTCTGCCAAGGTGCGAGGGATATTTTACCTATTATTTAACCTTTAGCAACCGAAGACCCTAAGACGGCGTACGTTTTATTCGGTTCGAGTTCAACATAAGAACTCTCACCAGCTCCGGTGGAGGTGGTATCCGTGGGGATTTTGCACACGAAAAAATGGGTCAGCCGGGATGTAAAATGGCTAATTGGGTAACTTTTTTTAAGTCTAGGTTACGTCAGTTTGACTTCACCATCAGATGCTTTCTCACGCCCCGATTAAAGGACCCGTACTGGTTCCGACTGTAAGAAGAAGGAACCACGGAAGCTGGTAAGGTACTCCAAGGCTTAATGATGCGACAGAGGAGACTCACCGAACTGCTTTGTTTTTGATGGAAAATTCCGCACCGTACGCGGGTGTAGGAAAGGACAGGGTAGGATTAATTGGAAGAGCTCATCAGAACATTCGAATCTGTTCATCAGAATGGTCGAGACGGTAAAATACTGCCAAGGATGTAACATCGCCAAGACTTGAGGATATTCGTGACCTCAGGACTCCTAATAATGCGAATCGCACGTTGCTGCAACCTGTCGAGAGCATCTAGTACCTAAGTACTTTGCGGAGCCCTTCCAGAAATAGGTACGAGCAGTATTCCTCGCAGGAGCGAATTTATATCTTGTAAAGAAGACACTGCTGCTCATGCGTGAAAAAACGTCTCACTCTGTTCAGGACTCCGAGTTTGTGTGATGCTGTCTTGATGATGATCTAGATATAGTTCTTGTTGTTTAGTTTGCAGTGAACACTCATACCGAGTAAGTATATTGAGGTTATCCTGCAGTGGCAGTGGCGTACTTTGAAGAGTGAGAAGAGGTAGAAAAGAAGATGCCTTTGCCGTAAACGCACATGCCCCCTGCGTTTTCTTGGCATTGAACTCAACCAGGTTCTGAGGTGACGTGACCGGTCAACCTCAGTGACAAGAAGCTGCATTTTTCCGCGATATCAGACTGCTTGACAGCAGGATGTCCGTGGTAACTCCCGTTTAAAGGGCTATCATCTGTTTATGCTAACGACTGCTATCTCTCTATGGATGTTGTCAGGGGACAGTATGTCGTTTATATGCAGATGAAAGAGAGTGAGTTTATATACAAGGTATATCGTGGTATTTGAAATCCCAGTATAACCCCAGCCTGCTGGCCCACAAGATGTCGGTGGTACTCTCTACGGATTCTTATATTGCCGTCATAAAAGGTATTACAAGTACAAAGTACTTACAACTGAAAATATACGTAGGTAAGGTAAGTAGGTATAGTGGAAGTTCAATGTTCATTTAAACTTACCGATTTGGTATGGAAAAGGGCATATTATCAAAAGGCTGCGGTGGGCCCTCATGTTCTGAATGGCCGCGCTTTTGAATACGGTATGGTGATGGTATTTTACTCAGCATGGGTCTAGCCCGCAGAGTAGTAGTAATTAATGGTCGCCAACCTATCATATTTTCAAACACAAACCAATGTCTACTTCTATTCTTATTGTCATAAAACGATGTCAAATAAATTTAAAAGTATTATCGACGTATTTATCTTTGGTATTTATGATTTGATGTTTTTTACATTCAAAGAAGCAGTGGACAGATCTCAATTTTTTTTGTTCTTGACAACTGCTACCGGCCAAAAAGTTGGAATACAAATATAAGATGCCTTTTGTAAGTTTTGTATTCTCGCCAAACAGATACCTAATGTGTTGTAGCTGTAAAACAATCTTTGAACTGCTAAAAGTCGTAGGTCTTGGTGAAAGGTTTGATTTCCGATAACAATCTCTTAAAGGCAACCATCCTCACTTTGTTTTAATGTTCTTATGTTTGATATCTATATTATACAATTGTATGTAAGTAGGTACTTGGGTAGGTATATCTGAATTCATGAACCCTTATCACAAGCTAGTTCAGCAGCTATGTTTAGGTACTAACGTACTAGCCTCTTCGTACACACCTGTGTAGCAATCATAACATAAATACTTTAGGCTCGAATCTCGTATTCGTAAATATTTCATAACTAAAATCGTGCCGGAAAGTACAAAAGACCTAGGTTACAAATTGTTGTTCAAAATGTGAAAAAAAGTTACAAATGTCACTATTGCCAATGTCAATTTTGACAAGATTTTCAATTTGTCTGTCTGAAGATAATTTTGCGATTTCTGAATTTCTGAATAATCAGACAAACATAACCCTAACAGAAATTGATAACACCTATAAGATGACTTTCTAAACTGCTGCAATTTTAAACCATCAAATATTTAAGTTGTGAAAATGCTTTCAATAAAACGATTACCAACATTGTCAGCGTCAAAAATACAAACAAAAATAAATGTGTATAAAAAAGGAGTTATTGAAAATCAAATAAATAAACAGTGTCACAGTCACATATTACAGTTATGCAGATCATTCTCTGTGTTACATAATTTAACTAAAAAGACGAAAAGCCCGGTGAGTTTCTATTTCACAACAATTTCTATGTTATAAATAACATTACATCATATCATGCAGTTGTCAAGGAATACACGATTGTATGATCCTGGATTAGTATAAATGTCCTTTATTGCATGGAACAAAAATGCCTATTATTAACCTTCTAAACATGGCCGGGAACCTGTCAGCATCTGAGAAAATATTTACAAAACCATGATGCAGTTCTGTTAAAAAATGGAAAATGTTTAATATTATTCATTACATATACATTTCTGTATTAAATAGATACAAGAAGAGGCATAATTATGTGAGAATTGCAGCTAGTGGAAATATATTGCCTCTGCATACCTAATGGAAAGAAGTTATGACTAGTTGTATGCATTCTATAGACACAAATATACATTGAGAACCCTACTTGGAAGGGCTTCACTATATATGTCCACGATATGAGGGTCGGGAGGGGGTGGGGAGGGGGGAGGGGGGGTGTAGAACCTCCCCTATGAAGGAAAAATTGCGGACGCCCCCCCTTTTTGAGATACGAGTTTTTTTATATTCTAACCTAACTTCCGCATTTTCTCGTATTGACATCGATTTAAATGTCGCAAAGGGGTACCGAATAAAGTAAAGGGGTCCATATTGACTCACCTAAAGTTCATCATAAAATACGACTGATTTACGGTTATGTTTATGACCTTTTTCGTTTTCGATTCGTTTCTGGCACTTCGCCGGCCGCTACCGCGGCACGCTCGCTTCGCTCGCTCGGCTCGTGCGTTGTGTGGTCACAATTCTAACCTAACCTAAACCAAGAACTATAAATATGACCGATTCGTTTCTGGAACTTGGCTGAATGACCGCAGCGAGATTGTACCTACGTGTAAATAACTAAAACTGTAAAAGTTACGCAAAATTAATGTAAATATACGTATAAATATAAATAAATATACGTATTTATTTAATTATTTAAGGAAGTAAAACATTTTGGTGCGCTTACCTTTGATAAAACGAAACGTTTAATGATGAGACGAAATGTCAAAAGCATTGAAAGTATGTGTTCTGTTGTCAAAAGTGATAAAATATTGGTACATTTTTACGATTTTGATTATGTTTTTTCTCGTTAACGATTGATCTCCGTAACTTGAAACTTTATTGTGGAAGCTTCTATTAATAATAGCTTAGTGTAAAAAAACCATGGACTTGTGAACTCGTGGACCTATATAATAAAGCTTAGCCCCCTACTTAAATCAGATAAATTATTATGTGCTTACAACATAGATACTACGTACATACTATGTGGACCCGCATACTCTACTGGAAATTGCTGTACATGTCACTGGTCAAAGGAATGTTGTAGCATAGTTGCTAGAACATTCCTTTCTTGAACTGTTCACCATTTTATCTATCAATGACTATAACAAACTGTGCTCAGATCTAAATACATCTGAGCACAGTTTGTTATAGTCATCATAGCTTGGTTCACAGTAGAATCATAATTACGAAAATGTGGGTTTAAAAATACTAAACAATAATATTATAAATTAACATTAACCAGTATAAATTGGGTAAGAAAGATGGCAGAAAAGCATGTATGTGTATGTAAATGTAATGTATGAGTATGTTATTTCACAGCAATTGAGACAATTCAACTTAGAATACAAGGCGGTTTGTACACTGTTAAGAAGATCAAATTTGCCAACTATAAACACCATTTTTAATAATGGTTTTAAAGGTTTCCATACTTCAGCAACCAATCAAAATCAAATGGATAAAGACAAGGTAAGTATCATAATCTAACTACCTACACCGGCTTCGTCAGTGCATGTCTGATCCATGAAGATTTTGTAGTTATGATGTTCTTTTTGGTGAATAATGAAAATTTGCATAAGGCAGGCTGAGAGAGCAAAGTTATGATTCTATGGCCTGTATTACAGAACGATGTCAAGTCGATAAAATATCAATTTGAATTAGTTCCATGTGAACTGTATTCTAGATCTAATCTTGGGTAGAGGTATTATGAATGCTCAGGTGTATCTCCCAGTGTAAAACTTGATACTTATTGCTGAGTATCATTCTAGAATACAGCCTCACAAGTCATTCCCTGAACCTTTTTCCCAACTCAGTTGGGGTCGGCTTTCCAGTCTAACTGTGATGCGGCTGAACTTCGATATTTTCCGTGAAGCGACTACCATCTGACCTCCACAACCAATGGTCTAATGACCAATGGCGATATCGAAGTTCCAAGTTTAATACAGCCTCACAAGTAACAATAGTTATTAATAAAAATGAAGTAGAAATTACCTGCTTGTGGCTCACAGGCTGATATTGCCAAAATTTGCTAAATTTATTTACACTTCTGCCAACTGTACTATAAAATATGCCTGAAACTTTATTACTTTTGAAGGATAATGATAAAGATAAATCAAAAAAGAACCAAGAGGTCTCTTCTTTGCTGATGAAAGCAGCTTTTTGGATGTTCACAACTAGCATTCTCATCATCATGAGCTCATTGTTACTGCCAGGAGATAACGCCCAAAACGAGGTAAAGATAGTTTACTTAATCCTGTATGTTTGATTTAAGACCTATACATAGATATCCAATACATGTTTACTTTACCTAAAAATTGTAAATACCAATAGCTGAACATCTTATATTGCACACCATTCATAGAAATATCCTGTCCTATCCTCACATCACATTTTGTAACTTGTTATCATTAGTTCTCCATTAGTAATCCAAGATTTAAAAAGAAAAGCCCGCTGAGTTTCTTGCCGGAGTTTTCTCACGCCGTAGCTGCGTGTCGAACTGGTGGTCCATTTGCTCTCTAATTTATACAATATTGTTGATATTGACGTCTTGTAAGTGCCGCTTAATGGTCTATACAGAATAAATGGTTTATGAATTTTGAATTTCATAGCACATTTTAGAAATCACTACATACTCAAAATTGGTATTACTTGTTGTATTGAACACGGAGTGAAAAGTAAAAGTAAGTGAAAGTAAAGAAGTGTACATTCTTTTCACCCATCCCCAAAGTAATGGATGCTGCTATTTTGTTACAGACGTCATTTTAAGATGATTAGATAAGACCTATTATGATTTTACAGTTGGTACGCTATGTATCGTGGAACGAGTTTGTGTACTCAATGCTGTTAAAAGGTGAAGTTGAGGAACTGATTGTAAGGCCTGACCTAGAAGTAGTCACCATCATTCTACACGAGGGTGCTGTCATCAAGGGCAAAACAGTAAGTATGTGTATTGTCTGAAGTAGCTCAAAGATTCCATATTTGAATTACTTACTCATACCTGATGTACTATAAAGTATAATAGTTACATTACAATCTACAAACAAAGTGACTGCATTTAGTAGTCCTTTTAATAAATAAATTATATCAAAGATATAATACATATCAGATGGACCTTTTAGTCATCGCTTTATTAGCATTATTCCCATTGGAATCTGTGGCTATCACCTAAGACAATCAGTTAGCTTACTCCACTAATTTGGCTTCTACGTCTTCTATCTATGCAAATGGCCTTATGAAAGTAATGCCTGCACTGGAGTTGTCCATCAATCAGCAGCGGTACTCACTGGGAGGTGAAAATGATTTTACTCTCTTTATCAGCCACATACAGTCCTTTCACATTGGCACATTGAATTCATAAGTTTAATTTACCATTGTTAGATATATTTGATCCTTATGATTACCCCCTATCAACTGATGCCATGAAGGTACAGGTGTTATTGTTCGGAATTTGATTATGTGATTATGGAGTGGGACAAGCGAGTTATTGCAACACATTGAATGCAAATTTGTTTCTTTTAATAAATAAAGGAATGTTTTCTTTGATTAAAATTGACTTTATTCAGTATTTAGTGTATATTCCCCCCAGGAATGGCTAAAAATCACTTGCTTTATACATTATAATTGCAAATCGTGAAATGTTTTACGTTTTGAATACAGACAAACCACCGCGTGTTTCATATGAATGTGGGAGACATCCATCGCTTCGAAGAAAAATTACGGGAAACAGAAAAGAATTTGGGTGTCACTGAAGGTATTGCTTATAGTTATAGAATTTACTCCCTATTACCTAAGACTTCTAAGAGAATACTACTGGCAGCGCAGCCAATGGTGCAGGGTTGAAATTTTGAAAGCTAGGGTAAATATTATCCTATCTCCATCAGAATTGTCACGCATCCTGCCGTAGGTACTTGAACTAGGTATAGGTCACATTTATGTATTTTGGTCTTAAGTTGCGAGACAAACGAGGCCTGACGCGCGGGTTGTTTTGTTATAGGTAATCTATGATTGGTGGATCTGACCTCGTCCACCGCCGTAGCAACCCATGCTATCCTCGAAAAAGCGCTAATAACATACTAAAAATCAGACTTAAAAATACTTATCTCAATTACTACGATTACAGAATCGAGAGACAGAGAACAGACAACACAATCATGTCATAACCAAAAAAAAGAAAATTGTAATACGCGCCTATATGCACAACATGCACAGAACACTATTACACTGCGCGAAGCACTAGATAACTAGATGATAGAAAAGAAACAAAAAACTATAATCTACAAATTTATAACCAGCTGTTGCCCACTGTTCCGCCCGCCCGCGTGAATGTCCATTGTGGCGCAGTGTTTTTAATTTTATTGCTCTACTCGACTCCACTCGATAATCTGCTCGCCTCTCTTTTCGACTTTCTACTCGCCTCTCCACTGGCCTCTACACTCGCCTCTCCACTCGACTTTAGTCGCCTGTCTTCTTCCAATGCTCCCCTTCTCCGCTTTCCATTATACATTGGTACGTATCTATTTGAAAATGTAATATAGCCTATGCCTATGACACACTCACAATTAAGATGATTTTCTAATGATAACAATAGAATTTCGTCGCATTGTCTACGGTTGTATCATATTGTGCGCTCGGGGATGATATCCGCCAGGTGTGTGTATTCCTAGCATATTAAATTCTGTCTAGTCTTGGCTTCTGCTCAACGCAAAGCCCCGGACTCCTTAGTCCCGAGAGTTACGTATTAGAGATTCATAATCTACCTATAATATAAAAATGAATCGCGAAATATGTTGGTAAGAGCATAACTCGAAAACGACTGAACCAATTCGAGTAATTCTTTTTTTTTATTTGTTCCTTGAACTCTACGGAAAGTTTTATGGAGCAGCGGGAACGGGATCAGAAGTCCAAGCAGCGCGCACGGGATCAAAAGTCCACGCGGGTGGAGCCGCTGGCAACAGCTAGTAATAGTATAGATATGTAAGAGTATGATGATGTTTTATTTCACAGGTGTCCGAGTTATATACGACAGGAACGGTAGCACCGCTGGTAAGGTCATCACAACCCTGTTGATCACAGCCATTATTCTCTCATTCCTCTATTCCACAAAGTCAATGAGGTCGAACATCAATCTGGGAGGATTTGTAAGTACCTTTTGTGTATTACTACAGCTTCTTTGAATTATATTTTTAAATATAGAATCATTTTATTCTATTAGTAACTGATGAACCTGGGATTGCCCGCGTGGAATTCAGAAGAACTTTCTGTGAAACTTCAAGGATATACGCAAAAAAAATCCTGATCAGTTGAGCTGTTCTCGAGTTTTGAGCTTAGCAACATCTTCTATCTATCATTTTTATATATTTTAGAGAAAGATAGAACAGCCTTTTCTAATAGGTTTATACCAATTAGAAAAGGCTCTTACGATGAGAATAACTAAACGGGGTCTATAAAAATGTATACAGAGGAATAGTGTACTATTAGTTCTACTAGTCTTTCATTTATTAGCAACATATATTATGTATATTAATTAATTTCCATACTTTGGTGCATTTATGCGGACGGACATCTTTAGCAGGTACTCTGTGCCAACTAATGTGCTTTTTCACCTTGTTTTTCATTTTTCATTTGTCTCAATCATGCCTCATTTATTATGACTATACTCGTACCTTATAGGGGTGTCACATAATTTCATTTTTGTAGACATAGTAGACCTATAATCAATACATTTTCGAAAATCTAATGTATGTAATTAACAAAATCTTCGAAAGTCTGTCGATATTTTTTTCGTTTAGCGTCTTCCATCGGACCTCCACAACCATTTTGAAGGCTAGTCGGACTTTTGAGGGCTCCAACTACCCGTAACGACTACATAGATGTTCGTAGCCATATTCATGCATGCAAATTTTGCACTGAGCGGGGATCGAACCCGCGCCTCCTGCGTAGCAGCCGCGTTCACTACCGCCACGCCACAAAGGCTGTCAGCTTCATCATATTTTTTTTGGGTTGGTCATTTTTCGCCTAATAGGTTACTTGCGCTCCAATACACTTTAACATCGCATTTAAGTACACTTATAAATATATACGCAATGTAATGTGCTATTGCAATATCGTAATTACTTGATATAGCAAGTAGTTCTTTCAGCTCACCAATCATTCCACATGTGTTATTTTTAGTATATGGAACTTTTCAGAGTCAGTTAGGACGTGCTAAGTTCACATTAGTGGACTCCATGAGCGGACAAGGGAAGGGCGTAAAGTTCGAAGATGTAGCTGGTCTGAGAGAAGCTAAGATCGAAATTATGGAGTTTGTTGACTACCTCAAGCGACCAGAGCATTACAAGAACTTAGGAGCTAAAGTACAGTACAACATTTTTATATCTAAACTTGTGAACGCGCTTGTTGACAAAACATAAACAATAACAAGTGGAAGTATGGAGTAGACAGGGTACCTACGGGTGTAATTCTTATGAGTATTTACTTAAAAGTGCACAAATTCGACAATATGAACCTTAATATAAGAGCTAAAGTTCAAAACAACTTTGCCAGAGTAGGTACACTACGTTTGAAATTATTCGAAAATATTCGAGCTTGTTCTAATATGTATATTTTGATCGGTTAAGGTGTAATCAAAACAATTGCTAACTAGTAATATGATATAAGTATTATTAACTCATATAATAAAAATTATGTAAGTTTGTCGATGGATTTCGCTACAGAATCTGTCCTATCACATTTCTACTAGGTTTTTCTGTTTTGTGCGTTCTGAGACATTTAAGATACTGATATTAGATCGAGACTGAATTTTGAACAGATGTGACCTTCAGATGAACCTGCATGAGAGGTAATAAAGGTGGAGGAAAAACATGTGGCGGTTCAGGATAAAAAAAAATTATTATTGCATATTACAAGTACAAGTAGTATGTGTTCAACCTGGACCCCGAATCCACTAGTTGTTTTCCATTTCTTGATTATACCTTCCTGAAATTATAAAAACTGCCATTGAATTTTCGGTTTTATCAACATTTATATATGTATGTAACAACGTTTATATATGTATGCATAAAGTTCAACCTCTAATTAGAAAGAGTTACTTACATCGAGCCATTTAACTTTTGAGATCAACCACATATCAGTAAAGTATAGGTAACATCAGTGTGTGGACAATTAGTTGAATCAGTTACCTGGTAAGTAGGGCACTCTCACATCTTGTTTGCTTAATAGTCACTCTTGTTCTTCAGGTTCCAAAAGGCGCTCTCTTGCTGGGTCCTCCAGGCTGCGGTAAAACGTTACTTGCTAAAGCCGTGGCAACCGAATCCAACGTTCCGTTCCTATCGATGAATGGATCAGAGTTCATCGAAATGATAGGTGGTCTGGGAGCTGCGAGGGTCAGGTAAACAGTGTTTCCACGAGGCTTTGGTAAACCTACTAATATGATAAACTAGCTGTTGCCCGCGGCTCCGTCCGCCCTAAATTCTGACTTTGTTATCTTTAGCCAAGGAATTTGAACACGTCCATACAGGTTTTTAATATTAGTATGATGTACATATTATCTTTGTGAAAATGTGTGAATAAAACGGATGTGTGTACAAATCATGTATAACATCAAGATATCTTTAGAAAAATTCACATGAAATATTTAGGTAATATTACATTTGGAGTAAAATAGATAAATCCTACTCCTACTATAAAATAGTGCGCCCTTAACCACTCACACCACTATTTTCAATGTCAATTGATATAATATTTCAGTTCTAGAATACATCTGTGATTTGGATTGGCCACTGCTTGATTGAATAAGGAATGTACGCGCACTTCACACCTGGTGGAATAGTTATTAAAATACTAGCTGGCCAACCCCGGCGTCGCTCGTGGCACATATGTGGCTCACATAAATGTATGGGAATGTGTCGGATTTGTTGACATTTATGATTGTACCGCTCCCCTGGATAGTAGTGTGACCTTGTAACTTCCTCGATGAACGGACTATATCAACAAAAAATTGAATTTATCATTTCAATCCAGTAGTTCCTGACTTCAAATCTGTACTTTCGGTCAAACAAACAAACAAACTTTTCAGATCTTTAAGATAATTATAGAAGTTGGAGCCGGAGGATGCAAAAAGAAACCAATTACTTATAAAATTAAAATATAATTCAATTAAAATTACATGGGAGTGATAATTGGTCGATGCTTGTACCAAGAATGATCTCTAAACTTAACTTAGTCATAAAATTGAATGCATATTGTTGCGACATATCGTGGCGTGATGTTCATGTCGTTCGATTTAGCGCGAAGCGTTGCCTAATTTTGCTGATTCGGCACCTTGCGGTTTCCATGCGCTGTAAAGGTTGGATGCATCGTCGCGGTGTAAGGGCTGTGATACATCGGCACGTAACATCTCCCCCCGAAGAACAGCAACTATTGGTTAGACGGAGTCGACAAAGTTGCTGATAGTCTTTTAGTGTCTATTTTCACTTCTTCCGGTTTAATGGGCTTTGTCTGAGCTGCTCCTGATGGCCTGGCATTGATAGTCCTCCTTCGATATATTACAGCAATGCTAAGTGCACATGCACTTAATAGTATGAGGTATACAGGTATAGTAGTATGGTAGATGCCCTCGTCGTTAATCCGTGAGTGCTTTGCTAACGGCTGTATTGAGAATTTTTGATAACTGTTGTGTAAATTTTCAAGGTTAATCGAGTTCAGCTGAATTGGTGATTCATCTTTCTTCGGTAGAGCGTTCAAATGTGTAGGTGACTGAATTATCTTCATAGTATGGCCTTTGAGGCGATTGTCAGAGTTAGATATCTTAAAATTCGGAGTTTTGATAAAACAGCCTTGTGGTATCGTAGCTAAGTAGCTTCCTTGAACAGTTTTGTATAATTCTTGTCCGCAGGATAGTTGGACTTTGGTTGGCATCGGAAAACTGAGGGTATATTGTTTTTCGTCTAACTGTTCTACTGCTTCTTTATTCAGGTTGACTGGTGTAAGTATACAGGAGCTGGCATTCTGCTGCGTTATTAGTTGTTGGATGCAATCTGGTTTCTCTTCAAGTTTATAGTTGACTTTTTCCTCGCAGAGGTACCATTTATTGATCTTCGGACATTCTGTCTCTATGTACATAGAATATGAACCCTGAATTGCTATATAAGGTGAGGAAGGTATAAGGGCTAGGTTATTACTATTAGGTACTATGGAAAGTTTAAATAAGGTGTAGGTGCTGGGTAAGGCAATCGGAAACTTTATGACTATAACTATTCTATTATCGCTATAATACGAACCTACTCTTAAAATATTATAGTACTCTCTCAGATCGATGTCAATGATCTCATCTGTAGAGTATAATCGTTTTAATTTGCTTAACATATTTTTAAGATTAATTAAGCTTACAGTAGAATGCATCGTACTTGATGCATGTATAAAGGCTAACGTTAGTTCTATCCTATGTAATTCATCCGATAACGTTTCGATGTTATCATTCAAGATGAATAGATACTGGGCTAAATGTGCATAGCTAATTAAGTCGGTTTCTCTAGTGTTATCCTGGTTTAGCAAGAAATTAATCTTAGTCTCCATGAGCTTTTGATTTTCATTTATCTTGCTTAATATGTTAGAATAATGCGTCATCCATTCCTTAGTTAAGCTAACGTGATTTAACAATTCTGATTGGAGCTTATCCTCGTTTCCTTGTAAAGTTTGAATGGCATCGTTATATCTTATAGCATCTGTGTAATCCAGATTTCCCGAAATACTTTTTATTACTGAACCTAATCCGTCTATGAGACCACGTTTAGTGCGACTTGGTTCAAAACTTTCTAACTGTAAGGATATTGTATTCAATTTATTCGTGAGATAATTCATATGTGGCTCAAATAGTGAGGACGTTTTATTATTGATAAGAGGGCTAAGTTCATTTAACTGGAATTTTACTGTGTTCATTTTTGATTGAATGTCTTCGAGATTAATATAGAGTAGGAATGAATGGTAATGGGATGTAATTTTCGTTATTCCCAACTTGAAGGGTAGAAGTCCAGGGCCATTGTCAAGAGGATCAAGTAATATGTCCTCTGCTCGAATCAGATGGACCAGGAACACCAGTCGCAGTAGCGTCCTGCAACAAGTATCCAGTATTAGGAGTTCGTTTCAGACGTGACTTAGCTACTGGACCGCGATTTCTCTTTGTATATATATGTATGGGTAGATTGGCTAGCACAGTGTCTTTCGTATAGCGTGGGGCGAGTTTTTGTCGGCTAGCTAAGGGGTTTTTAATGAAGACCTGTTGATCTGTCTCATAGTCCTTTTCAGGTTCCCTATCCTTATTTCTATTCTGTGTTAACTGAGTACGGTTATGTAAAGACGACTCGTTGATAATTTCGTATACTTTAATCATTTTATCTCTATGATCTTGTATATATTGTTGGAGTAAGTGCACGGATAAATCTACATCTAGGGGATCACGAGGATCAGTATGGCCTGTGATGATATCTAAAGGTCTGCATTTAGTAAAACTATGTATACTACTGTTATAAGCTAGTATAGCATAGGACATGAGGTTGGTTACTGGCTCGTGGGGTTTATTTAATTTGAGAAGCCTAAGGTGTTCTAACAGTGTACTGTGCAAACGCTCAATCATTCCATTATCATTAGGGCTATGCGCTAGTGTCTCATGATGCTGAATTTTGTGAACTCTTGAAAATTCTTTAAATAGCTGGTTGTTAAATTCAGTTCCTCTATCTGTGGTTATTGTCAAGGGAACACCGTGATGAGAACAGAATTTCAGAAGGCTTTGAACAACACTAACTGCGGTACCATCTCTAAGATGGTAGGCTTGTGTGTATTTGGAGAATGAATCTATGATTGTCAGGTATTTCTCATTCTCAGCTGTGAATAGGTCTAGATGAACAATTTCAAATGGTTTTGAGGGTGGTGGAACTATTGAAAATCTTTGCTGGACTGGGTTTCGATCATATTTGACCTGACCACATATATCACATTCATTTATGTACTTTGCTATATGATCCTTCATCTTAGGCCAATAGTATTTACGGGACAAAGCTAGATAGCACTCATTAATTCCACGATGGTTAGTTTTACCTTCGTGGTATTGTTGAATAATCTTTTGCTGGCGAAGGTACTCTTTAATATTATCTAGTTCGGTTTTTACTAGAACAAGATTCATGGCAGAGCTTTTAAACTTTTCTTGAATAATAGGTATAACTTTGTACATGGCTAATGCGGGATGAATTATAATACCGGTTTTTACCTTAGGATTTACGAATTCTTTTATTGAGTTCACTAAATCTTCCGCAAGGTTTTTTTCAGATAGTTGTATGGAAGTACGAATGTGAGTTTCAAATGGCTTAGAAACAGATGGGCGTTTCTTCACATCACCTACAACAGTGAAACAAATTTGTCTATTAAATCTATTTAAAGGGTCGTCCGACACCGGTATTTCTAGGATTGGATTTTCTTCGCAAGTGTGGGCTGTAATAGTTGTCGAATACCTAGAAGATTGTGGTTTATTGTATATATCTCCATCTTCACTAGGGGCTGTAATTGTTGTTGAATTTCTAGAAGAATGCGATTTATTGGACATATTTACTATTATAGAACTTACTTCTTCGTTATGAATTTCTATTCGTGATAGGGCATCAGCGTTTGTGTTGCTTTTTCCTTGCTTATAAATTACAGTGTAATTATATTCACTTAACTTAAGCCTCCATCGAGTTAGCCTCGAGTTAGGCTCTTTCAAATTCATCATCCACTGGAGTGGCTTATGATCTGTGATAATTTTGAATACTCGTCCAAAGAGATAGGGTCGAAAATATTTGGTTGCCCAGACAATTGCCAACAATTCCTTTTCTATAGTGCTGTAATTTATCTCGCTGCTGTTTAAAGTACGTGACGCATAAGCTATGGGCTTGTCAGATCCTATAGGACCTTGAGAAAGTACGGCTCCTAATGCTAAATTAGAGGCATCGGTAGTGAGTAAAAATTCTTTTTCAAAATTTGGGTATTGCAATATAGGATCATTGGTTAGTAGGGTCTTACATTTCTCGAAGCAGTATCTGTAAGTGGGTTCTTTGTGATTTATTTTTGCACCTTTTTTCAGACACTGAGTCATGGGCTTGGTTATTTTCGCGAAGTCAGGAATAAATTTACGATAGTAACCTAGAAGTCCGAGGAACCGTTTTATTTCTGTGGCTGTTTTAGGTATCGGAAAATTCTGTACTGCTTTAATTTTATCAGGATTCGGTTTAATACCGTCCTTGCTAATAATGTGACCAAGATATGCAGTTTCTAACTTCAAGAATTCTGACTTGTCCATTTGAATTGTAAAGTTGGACTCTCTGAGTCTTTTGAAGACCTTTTCGAGATTAACGATATGTTCCTGTAGTGAAGTCGAGAAAACTATGATGTCGTCTAAGTAGACCAAGCAAATAGAGTTTTGAAGGTCCCTGAGTACATTATCCATTACTCTTTGGAACGTGGACGGGGATCCTTTTAGTCCCATCGGCATGCGTAAGAATTCAAAATGCCCGTGTTCTACATTAAAGGCAGTTTTTGGAATGTCATTGGGGTTCATCTCTACTTGATAAAAGCCACTTGCTAAGTCAAGGGTTGTAAAATAGTTACAGTTTCCTAATTTATCTAAAACATCGGCTATGTTTGGAATGGGGTATTTATCATCTATGGTCTTTTCATTTAGTTTTCTGAAATCCACAACGATTCTCCATTTAACCTTGCCAGAGGCATCGGCTTTCTTAGGAACCACCCAAATGGGCGAGCTCCAGGCAGATTCGGAAGGTCGAATAATGCCTTGCTCCAGCATCTTGGTAATTTGACTTTGAACTTCCTGACGGTGTACAAACGGATAACGGTAAGTTTTGGTGTATACTGGGATTTCGTCTGTTGTACGTATATTATGCTTAATTTTATTAGTAAAAGTAAGTGGTTCTCCTTCTATATAGAATACATCTGCGTATTGTGAAACTAAAGAGGTTAAATTAATTCGTTCCTCTTTGTTCAAATGGTCTGTACGTAAACGTGATAGCACCTCCTTAATACGGAGCGATGACTGACTCATGCATCCGATATTGAATATTTCTGCTCTAACTGGTTCATTCATAGAAAATATCACATCGTTTGAAGTTGAATTGAAAACTTCTAGATAACCACGATTGTCTTTAAGTTTTGTTATACATTCGTTTATGTTACAATTCGAGATTACTTGCGAAGGAATTAATGCGTCGCCGCTAGTGATGTTAACTGGGACTCTTAGCAATTTAGAAGAATTTGCTGGAATAATGTCCTCAAACAAGTTAGTGTTTCGCGAGTTATATAAAACTATAGGAATAATTGCGTCCTTTGTAATTAATTTATTATTTTTAAGATCGATATTTGATTCCCATTTATTTAAGAGATCTAAACCGATAAGGCCATCGAAGAAATTATGAAAATTGTATATGAAAAACGTTAAATAATCTTGACTTTTAAGTTCCTGAAAACATGGTAAGTTAATAGAGTAATCGTTACGACTGGTTGCATGTACATTTGTGACCTCGAATGGATCATAATTCAAGGGTAAGTTCGAGTAATATCTTTTTACAGTTTCGGGGTTAATAAATGATTGGTTGGCCCCTGTATCAATAAGCAATTTCAACGGCGGGTTGGCGATTTGTATATAAGGTAAGTAGCGTTGGGTCTGTAAGTTGACTTCTATTTTGGTTCTTTTATACTCGTATCCTTCTGAAAATTTTCGTCCTTATGTGAATCCGTTTCAGTTGCAGGCGTCTTCTCTGCGGTCACATATACGTCAGAGTAAAGTATAGGCGGTTGAGGCTCGTTTATCTCATAATAGTAACTAGCATCAGCATCGGGATAATAATTATCATATTCATAAATGTAAGTTTCATAAGGCTCGTAGTTATTGTAATAATCGTAACAATCATTGAAATTAATCTCTCTAGCTTTAAAATAGTTAGGTGGCGAGGGATTTCTCTGGTTCTGCCAATCGTTACCACGGAAGGGCACTGGTTTCGCTACGAAATGTGATACACCACTCATTGGTTTTGGGGTATCACTCGGGTTGGGCCATCTAGTCTGTTGGAACCTAAATGAATTATTTTGTGGGTTATAGTTTGGAGGTCGGGCACTGAATATTTGCTGTGTGCGCGACGGACCTTGGAACTGGTGCGGTTGGCTTACATTAGGTCGCCATGGTAGAAAATGACGTTGGTGTGGTATAATCGGACCGGGTCGTGATGGACCAGGATTATTAAAGTTCAACGGTTTTGGTAAAGACATTGTTACAGGTTGAGGCGCGTGGGAACCAAACTTCATGGACTGGTTAGGTAGCGGGGGTAATTGCGGTCTTTTATCAGGTAAGCGTTCGTTTCGTTGCTGAAGGTAAAGGGTGTTCATTTCTTCGTGAACAAACTCTAAAGCCTTCTCTATTGTTTCAGGGCGCATGCACCTAATACGAGAACCTAGAGGGTCGCGGAGGCCCCTTACATAGGATTGGAGGGTTAACTTTTTGTAAAGCGCTCGTTTTGACTCTATAGTAGTAGAGACGGTCTCATGCAGGCTCACATACGTCATTATCGTGCCGAATAAATTTTGACACGTTTCGTAAAACTCTTGGGGTGTGGAGGAACCTTGGGACAAAATTGCCATGTCGTTATATAACGAGGTCTCATCGCGTTGATCTGCAAAATTATTTATTAGAGCACTACGAATGCCTGCCCAATTTGCAGGGATACCATTAGTGTTAATTAACCTGGCTGCGGGACCAGTTACTTTATTTAATATGCCATTCAATAATGCTAAATTTATGAACTCATTTCCCGGGTCCGAGGCCACGTAGGCTTCTACTAGTTGATCGCACAACCTAATGAATCTCGTGAGCACATTGGTATTCCCGTCAAAATCGGGTACCATGCGCAAAGCCTTAAATACCTCATCTATTCTAGACATAGTTACGGGTATATCGTCAATTTCTAAATTTATATTGATATCTAATAAATCTAATCTAGAGTTTCTTACTAACCTATGGTTCCGTGATTGCCTGGGATGGAAAATCTTGGAAAATTAAATATAAATTTCACATATAATAGGGAAGCACTTCAGGAACAATTCTAAAGTACTTACATGAACATGGTTTAATTGGTACTTTCTGCCGTATCGATGGCTGGATACACCTCAGCTCTGCTTCCGTAGATTCTGGATACTCGTCGTAGTGATAGAAACCACCCGGGTGGATCGCGTTTCGCGGATTCGAGGTTGAATCTATTAGCTACTGTTCGCGAACCGGCCCGCGAGTATCCTACACGACTGCGCCAATTATAGAAGTTGGAGCCGGAGGATGCAAAAAGAAACCAATTACTTATAAAATTAAAATATAATTCAATTAAAATTACATGGGAGTGATAATTGGTCGATGCTTGTACCAAGAATGATCTCTAAACTTAACTTAGTCATAAAATTGAATGCATATTGTTGCGACATATCGTGGCGTGATGTTCATGTCGTTCGATTTAGCGCGAAGCGTTGCCTAATTTTGCTGATTCGGCACCTTGCGGTTTCCATGCGCTGTAAAGGTTGGATGCATCGTCGCGGTGTAAGGGCTGTAATACATCGGCACGTAACAAGATCTCATTCATCCCTGTATTTTATTTTCAAATTCCAGAGACCTGTTCAAAGAAGCGAACAATCGCGCTCCGTGTATCATCTATATCGATGAGATGGATGCAGTTGGACGCGCGAGGTCCTCCGGCCCCCAGTCGTGGGGTCCAGGAGGTGGAGAAGGGGAACAGACCCTTAATCAGCTGTTGGTGGAAATGGATGGCATGAAAAGCCGCGAGGGTATTATTGTATTGGCTTCGACCAACAGGGCAGATGTACTCGATAAGGTAAATCTTTTGTAATTTGTCATACTGCTATTTACGGGTGATGGGTCTCCTAGTCCACCTCATAGACTATTGCTCATTGGAGTATTTTACAAGCCTTTTAGAACAATATTTATTGACATTACCAGCTCCAACAGTATACATCTGCACTATTTCAGTAGATTATACATTTATTGAGCCAATTTTATAGAATTATTAGGAATTTCGTGAGTTTTTATTATAGTACAGTACTACATTGCGTATGATGCAAAGAATATTTTACTGATGCATCGGTAGCTCGCTAGGGGGACACTAGTGTAAATGACATGATTTCGAAAGCAGTGACATACGTATACAAGATATGCATCACTAAATCTTACCGAAAATGTGCAATAATAATAGCGATTCAGGCTGTGACTATTATCTTCCGCCCGTTTAGATTTGATTCAAATTGTAGGTATTATATCCACAGGCCCTCTTGCGTCCAGGCCGCTTCGACCGTCATATTCTGATCGATCTGCCAACAATGAAGGAGCGCGAAGAGATCTTTACGAGGCATCTCAAAAATATTGTATTGGAAGCAATGCCTGACCATTACGTTAAGAGGTAATTCATTTTATTTTAATCTTGTTCCAACATTATTTCTGTTAAATATGGACATAAACAGGTAGACAGTCTGTTAGGGACGTTATAAGTGTAAATACTGTGAAGTTCTATATCATCTCGTGAGTTTGTCCGAACTTCCGGGGTTCAATATACACTATACAGATTCAAGTATTGTTTGACGTCCATTCATTTATTGTATAATCTTTACATAAATGAAATTGCCGAAACTTTCTTACAGATTCATGATTTCGTTATTCCTGTTTAATAGCTATTTCCATTATTAATATTTTGTGTGAAAGTTGATTTCAAGATTTTTCAACTCTGTATTAAAATTTGTTTTTATTGACCGCATGATAAATTATTCGATTTTCAAAAACAAAACACAACTACAACTACAAAATTTATCATCAAAATGGAAGTACATTTTGATGATAAATTTTGTATTACATTTTACAGCTGTCACTTTACAAAAATGTAATAAAAGTTGCTGTTTGTTTAATAGTGTCTCATTCAAAAAAAAATCATGAAATTTGGATTTGCGTTTAAAAAAATGCAAAAATTGAGTTTCCTCCAATTTCTTCAAATAAAACGGCAAGTTCATAGTAACGACCTAATATTTCTATGCAGACTGGCCTATTTGACTCCCGGATTCAGCGGTGCGGATATAGCCAATGTGTGCAATGAAGCTGCTTTGCACGCCGCCCGGCATAAACAGACCATCGTGCGACACAGTAACCTTGAATATGCCGTTGAAAGAGTTGTTGGTATGTGACTAAATTCTTCCGTATCCTCACCTAAAACATCTCTTATGTATTAATATAGTTTTGTTGTCAATATTGAGTCATGGTGCAATATTTTAATGATTCTAGCGTCACCTGTTTACTGAACTACAACACAAAAATATCGTACGAATCCAAAATGTGCGAGGATTTTAATCAGGAAATTTCCTCCCTTTCCACTGATCCTAACTGTAACTGGTTGTTCATAAGCCATAAATGTCATTGTTGCACTTCTTGCGTCTAATTGGTAATCTTACATACGTTCAAAAATACGCTTATTATTTGTGATTGATTTTTTGCGATCGACAGCTGTCTGACGTCCCAACTCCGAAAGCAAAACATGCACTAGGGCCTCATCCGTTGTTTAGCAGATGCACCTACTTGTAGGAGAGGTTAACTTAGACGATGAACCTTGAATGTATTAATAGGACCTAATCTATACCTAACTGGTCTAAACAGAAATGGCGTGTTCTATCACATTGATAACGTTGATTGTTTGGTGAATGTAAGCGAACCTTGCGACTAGTCGCGTGATGAATCCAAGTATGTTTTGTGCGATGAACGATACCTACATTCGCACGCTCGCAAGTTAACCGATAATTATAATAAAACAAATCCGAAAACAGTAGTGGTCAATAATTTGCTTGTGTGCGTGAGGGCAGTGGTTATAGGGCTGCTCTACGTCCAACAGTAAACATACAGCCTATGACAAAGTGTCCGCTAGACGGGAGTATACTCGCTCCCGCGTGAAATGTAGGTTAGTAGGTACATTTGCCTACCTCTCCGGGGATTTAAAGAGTGGGTGAGTATGTGTATGGATGATGTATGTATGAATATTTCTCTTCTGTCGGCAATCCCGGAGTGGCACTTTTTTCTCAGGTGGTACTGAGAAGCGCAGTCACGCGATGTCTCCTGAGGAAAAGCGCGTGGTAGCGTATCACGAGGCGGGCCACGCACTCGTAGGCTGGCTGCTTGAGCACACGGACGCGCTGCTCAAGGTCACCATCGTGCCACGCACCAACATGGCGCTCGGCTTCGCGCAGTACACCACCTCCGACCAGAAACTTTACTCCAAGGAAGAGGCGAGTATCTACGTTTATCTAGGACCTGTCAACATAGTCTGCTTAACAAAAATGGATGTTCCTAACCGCATAACGCTATAACGGCTCGACCGATTCGAAAAGTTCCACGGAAGTTTTTATACAACAAAAATAATAAGAGCTGGGACAGCCAGTTCATAATATAATTTAGGTTTTCCGAGGCTAGCAATCAGTTAAGCAAGTTATGTGCGATTTGTCCCAGGGCATTGGGGCCTAAGCTGCAGCACGGCTAAACCTAGTACAAGAAGTGCTCAATCAACTTGCGGTCAATTTGAACACTTGTCAAGTGCTTTTGCGGTAAACCATTTACGAGTAAATTTCACAGCCCTGGTCTACTCTACCTGTTGTAAATAAAATTGTACTTATTCATGACTTGCTTTATCTTATTGCAGTTGTTCGATCGTATGTGTATGGCACTCGGCGGTCGGGCGGCCGAGGCGATCGTCTTCAACTCAATCACGAGTGGTGCGCAGAACGACCTTGAGAAGGTCACCAAAATTGCGTACGCACAGGTATTATATTACAATGGATTTGCGAATTTCATATTATTTTGCTTTTCAGACTGAAATTGATACAATGTTACATCTCATCATCATATAGATTGCTGCCGTGTTACATTGGACAGTATTCATACACATGTTGAATGTCATAATGTGGCACATGTTTTGTTATTGGCTTATTTATTTATTAACACAATCCCCAATTTTGTATGCTCTAATATGCATATGGGCACAGGCACAAGTCATAGACCCAAATGCGCTCGAAATGCGCTCTATACTCGGCGCACATGTTCTTAGCAGTCTTCTGAGGATAACACGTGCTTACCATACCATAGACAGAATCTGCGCGCGTCATCGGGGCCTCGTTTTCTGGCGACATAGGTCTTTTTTTTTCTTTCTTTTTTTATCGTGCGCAAAATCCCCACGGATACCACCTCCACCAAAACCGATGGAGGTGATTATGTCGGACTCGAACCGACCAAAACGCACGCCGTCCATGGGTCCTTGATTGCCGGAGGTGAGATTATACAAGACATATCTCTCGCACCCCGGCAGACCCGGGGACATCTCTGTTGAGATGACCCTCTTCCCCCAATGTTGGGACCGTGGTGTCCCCATGAAAGATAATGCTGGCGCAATTGTTTGTACACGTACCTAATCGTTCGTACAGAACAGCTCAGCAAACTGCAGGTGTCGCTCTGTAAGTAGCGAGGTAACTTACTGACTAACCGACTACCGCGTTATTTCCTAAGTAAGTGTCAGTCAGCGTCAAAAGTGATGAGATGATGGGCGCTTAGTATTTTCGTGCAATTTTAAAATATGCCAAGGTATTTTATCACTCACTCTTGAAACTTTGTAACAATACTCACTTACTTTTGGGGTTCTGTAGAAGCTTACTTTTGACGCTCTAAAATGATCACAATCTTTTGATATTGCCTACTTAACTGATACCCTAGTTATCTGTGTTATAGTTGTCGCAGATTTAATGCGCAGCCTTTAATTGTGTTCAGGTAGTAATATGAAGTAGGTAGTGAATGTGTGTATAGAAACACCAAAATTATTAGAGAATAAGTTGTCATAACACACACACGAAGACTACAAGCAAAGGACCGCGTAGGCTCGTGAATTGCAAGAACAAATTAATTAGCCATTTCACTTACACCTAGGAATCCCCAATTACCCTGTCCCTTAGATAATAAGTAGGTACATACAAACACAATTACTGTAGTTTCATTTGTTGTATTCAGGTGAGGGTGTACGGAATGTCGCCGATAGTGGGGTTGTTGTCATTTCCCGACATGAAAGAACGCGGCAAAAGTCCCTTCAGCAATAAACTCAAGAACTTAATGGATCATGAGGCGAGGAAGATGATTGCCGACGCGTATTATAGTACAGAACGACTACTTCGTGAGAACCAAGAGTTGCTGACAAAAGTAAGTGCTCTCTTATAGCCTGCGAAATCACGAGCTCGTTTTATGTTACCGATACACTAGACTGACCTGATTGGCTGAGGAGAAAGAATAAACGGATCCTGAGCTCCGAGGTAAAAACATCGGATACATTCGGGCAGAATTTGTGGGCTATTGTAGCAAAATGTTTTGTTAAAAATTCCAAAAGTCTGAGTTGCTGTGGGTAGTTTTGACAAAAAGCTGACTTTTATTTAGCTCTAAATTAAAATTAAAATTAAAATATTTACAAACCTTAAAACTTAATTATATGTACACAATAAGTGAGTAATATATTTCACCTACCAGTGTGAGTGTTATCTCCATTCTTAAAACACATTAACTGCAGTATTACAAGTAATATGGAGCACATGCAAGAGTCTCTGAGTGACCTGAGAAAAATGTTCCACGATGGTCTAGCAAAGTTCGAAAATAGGCTGCAAAAGGTCACTGGAAGTGGAGCATCGGCGGACGAAACAGCAAACATTGCGGCGGATTTTGGTGCCTTCAAATCTTTCACACTGAGTGCCCTTAATCTTCTACAATATCAGGTGGAAAAGCTATCCCATCAAGTTGATGACATGGAAATGCGTGGCCGCCGCAAGATCCTTCTTGTCCATGGAGTGTCTGAAGCGTAGTCTGAGATTACAACTTCTGTGATCACAGACATTGTGAAAAATAAACTGCAGATTGGCAACTTTGATGCTCCTGCTATAAGCCGTTGTCACAGAGTGGGCCGACCGTCAGCTGCCAACAAAACACGGACCATCGTCGTTAAGTTCAAGGATGTAGCGGTCAGGGACAAGATCTGGTTCTCCAAAACAAAACTGAAGGGCACTGGTGTGACTCTCTCCGAGTTCCTCACAAAGCCGCGACATGCGGCTTTCCTGGCCGCTCGTGAAAGATTCGGAGTCAACAGGTGCTGGACGCGTGATGGTTGTATCCATATCGTTGGGCCCAACGGCACTCGTCATCGTATTACTTCGACGCAAGAACTCGGCAAAATAAAGGACGTGACTGAAAAGCAGCCCGAAGCCCTAATGAGTGCTAATAGTAGTACAAGTAGTGGTGGTGCTGGTGTAATTGCAGGTACCAAGTCCAGACGAACGGCTGCGACAAGAAAATAAATGCATCTTTGTTTTGCTTCAGAGTGCGGGTAATAATTTGTATGGGTATTGTGTTTTTGCTTGCACCCTCTTTCCACTAAGATTTCTTTCTTTCCTAATTGCAAGTACCATCACTTTTTAATTATAAATTATCATTAATTTTTTCCTATAATCACAACACAGGGCGGCCCTAACGCACTATTATAAGGAAGAACAGCGTGCCAAGGTCACCAAAATCTATGAATGCTTTGCGCCCCGTCATTCATAATTTTTTCTAGTCTTTTACTACAACAAGCATACTAGTGACGTACTTCAAGAAAAAGAATTATCGACGAACGATGAGCCGATGACTGCTTATTTAAAATTTAATATCCATAATGATTATGAAGAATTGTTAAAGTGAATTTTCTTAACACAAATATGTAGTTTTGAAGATATTTGATTTCGAAAATTGAAACGAGCAGCTAGAAAACGGTTTTTGTGTGAGTGACGGCATAACTTCTTAGTAAGTAGTGCAAATGCATGAAGTGCAAGAGAATATTGCATTTATCTCGGTCCCGGTTGTGTTTTGTTGTGTTTACGTGTATGATTAATTAAAAAATAAAAGTCATTTGGAATAGTATGAAATCTATAAATTATAATAAAAATAAGAATAATAATATTATCTCATAAGTGTAGCACTGTTACCGGTATTGTTAAGTTAATACACGTTAAAAGATAAGTAAACCCAATCGTATTAGTATACATAAATCGACCACTTCTGCGATAGTAGAAGGCACAGCACTAACGTAGTAAAACGTCCATTCATAAAAATGGAACGTAGGTAGGACACAGCGTTTTGTAGGTAGGGCCCATCCCCCTTATACATCAATGAATCACAATAACATAATCAAAGCCAAAAGTGACAAGTGACAACTGACAAACGTCAAAAGGATAATTTACGTTCCGTGCTTTTTTTTTTTTTTTTTACTCCTAATTGTTACTTAGTATCAGCAAATCGGATACACATCAATTCAATCTTTTCTTTAATCTTCTTCTTTCTTTTTCTTTGTTTATATGTTTATTGGGGAAGTAAAAGCATAATGCTTAAGTATAATGCCCGATGCACTCTATTATACTGTTAATAGATATTATCTTGTTTGTGTGAACTGTATTACTAGTCTTTGTGAACTATGTAATGTATTATGTAACGTAACGTACCTACACTAAACTGACACTCAACTGGCGGGTGGATTAGATTGTTGTATAGTGAGTTAGTATTATTTATTTTTTATAAGTATATATAATATAGTACATACACGGTGATTTTATAGTGGTTTTGGAAAAAGAATATCTTGTTTCACATACAGTTTCGGAAGCAAAATCGACTGGAAGTTTTAATTTTGAAAAGAAAAAAAAAATACTTTTTGTATGGCAATAATGTGCAGGTGAACAGAAAAATGTATGGGACGTGTAAAAAAAAAATTTTTTTTTCGCCAAATTAGCACTTCCTTTCGATTTTACTATCGAAATTGTGGCCAAAATCTTTTTTTCCAAAACCACTATAAAATCAACCGGTATAGTATATTTTGTAGTTTAGTACAGTGTTAGTATATAATTTTATTAGTATTGTAAACTTATTTATATTTTGTGGGAACTGCGAATGCCTTCCTCAAACTACAGCAGCGATAGTGACGAGTATGTCTCTGCTTGCAGTAATGTTAGTTTACAGAGTGTACCCTCACTTGGTGAGTCTCTTTCGTCTCAATTCTCTGATGTTCCCAATAACTTTAATGTTGTTCATATTAATGCTCAAAGCATTCCGGCTCATTTCTTTTGGCTTAAGCCTTGTTTACCCTCTACACTCTATACCTTACCAGGATTTAATCTTATCAGAAATGATCGTGTGGAACGTCGTGCGGGTGGTGTAGCAATATACCTTCGCACACAATTACAGTATTCTGTTATAAGCACGTCACCGCAGCCACCTCAGGCAGGTGAACATATTTTTATAGAAGTCGCACTCCTACACTCTAAACTTTACTTGGGAGTTTTTTATTGTCCTTCTTCTAACATAAATTACTTTGCCTCCTTTGAACTTCTTCTAGAGACCTTTGTGCCTGCGTACGGTCAAAGCATCATCATGGGCGATTTCAACACTTGCCTTATTAAGAATGACTCCCGCTCCTCTACTTTTCGGTCCATCGTTCAATCTTGCAATCTATCTATCCTTCCTTCTGACACAACTCATCATGCTCCTCACCTTGCTCCTTCTTTACTAGATCTGATTATCGTTTCTTCCCTAAATCGTGTTGCTAGGCATGGCAAGTATACTGCTGATGAGTTTTCTTACCATGACCTCCTATTTCTATCCTATCGAAATATAAGAGGTGTCCTTCGGACTTAAACCGTGATAAATATATCACCATCAGAAATCACTGCAATAGAGTGTGTAGGAATGCACAACGCCGATATATCCATACCTCTGTAGAGAACGGAGATCCGGCAAGAGTCTGGAAATTTCTGAAGACATTGGGAGTTGGCAAATCTCACGAAGACCCGGTCCCTGACCACATAAATCTGGATTCACTAAATCATCATTTCTCATCGTCGTCAAAATTAGATAATATGTCAAAACAATATATATTACAGCATCTTTCATCTGTCTCGACTCCCAACTGTTCTCCATTTTTCTTTAGTCAATTCTCGGCTTGTGATGTTAAGAAAAGTATTATGTCAATAACGTCCAACGCGGTGGGAAGCGACTGTGTCAGCCGTAATATGATCCACCCTATAATCGACCAAATCCTTCCCGTCATCTGCCATATCTTGAACTACTCTATAACCAGTAATACATTTCCTATCGCTTGGAAAGATGCCCAAATAATCCCTATACCCAAAAAGAAAAATCCCTCCTCTTTCTCTGAGTATCGTCCTATTTCCATCTTGCCCTTTCTCTCTAAGGCCCTTGAACGACTTGTTCACACGCAACTTAATACTTTCCTCTCTAAAAATTCATTGTTGAATCCACTACAGTCTGGATTTCGTTCTGGCCACAGCACTACTACTACATTGGTTCATATTACGGAAGTTATCAGATCGGGTATGGAGGAGGGTGAACTGACGGTGCTTACTCTGTTAGACTTCAGTAATGCCTTCAATACCATTGATTTCGACGTTTTACTTGGCATACTGAGCTCTCTTAACATATCTCCAACTGTGGTTGACTGGTTTCATAGTTACTTGTATGGTCGCCGACAGCGTATCTGTATCAAGAAAGCTACTTCCTCTTGGTGTGAAACGACTGCTGGCGTACCGCAGGGCGGCGTTCTGTCTCCCTTACTCTTCTCAGTTTTCATAAACTCAATCACCAACGAACTATCTTCATCCTACCACCTCTATGCAGATGATCTACAGATATATTCTCGGGCCCCTCCCGACCGACTAAGGGAAGCTGTTAACACGATTAATGCTGACCTAGCAGTGATATGCAACTGGAGTGCCTCGTACGGTCTTGAGGTCAACCCATGTAAGACGAAGGTCATTCTTGTCGGTAGCCCTGGGATGATAACCAAGGTAGATTGGTCACTTCTACCACAAGTAATTTGTAATGGGATAAGTGTCCCTTATAGTGACAGGGTTAAAAACCTGGGGATACTCATGGACAATTGTTTATCTTGGGGTCCACAGATACAAGAACTAAGGCGCAAAATTTTTGCTGCATCGGGGTCCCTGCGCAGACTTCAAAATTTTTTACCCACTGCCACGAAGATTGCGCTTGCACAAACTCTTCTTTTCCCTATCCTCGACTATGCTGATGTCAGCTATCTAGATCTCACTGAAGACCAACTTAACAAGCTTGAGAGACTCCAAAATCTTTGTATACGTTTCATATTTGGTCTACGCAAATATGATCATGTTTCTGAATTTCGACAAAAGCTCAAGTGGTTACCTATACGCTTTCGCCGGCATGCTCATATTCTTTCCTTGTTGTATAATATCTTATTTAATCCCCTAACTCCTTCATATCTCAAACAACGATTTGAATTCCTGCACAATACGCACTCTAGGGTTTTGAGATCATCGGAGAATCTGAGGTTGAAAATACCGAGCCATTGCACCAACTTTGCCGACAAGTCCTTTTCGGTTCAAGCAGCTCGGCTGTGGAATGCTCTGCCGGTGACTATCAGGCGTGCTCAGTCCCTGCCTGTATTCAAAAGGCTGGTCAAGGAGTACTATGTATCTCTCTCGGTATAGTTTCTCTCGGACAAAACTGGAAAACTACAAGTCTATTGTATCGTGCATGTAGTAGTAGGTATTATAAAGATTGGTACTTGCTGATCTTTTAGTAGGAGGTACCTATGTCTATATGTATGTGTATGTATGTGTATGTGTATGTGTATGTGTATGTGTATGTGTATGTGTATGTGTATGTGTATGTGTATGTGTATGTGTATGTGTATGTGTATGTGTATGTGTATGTGTATGTGTATGTGTATGTGTATGTGTATGTGTATGTGTATGTGTATGTGTATGTGTATGTGTATGTGTATGTGTATGTGTATGTGTATGTGTATGTGTATGTGTATGTGTATGTGTATGTGTATGTGTATGTGTATGTATATGTATGTGTATGTATATATGTATATATGTATGTATGTGTATATGTGTGGGAATGATAAGCTTTGAATGCAGTATCCGAACGTAATGACTGAGTGAAAGGGATGAATAATGTGTGCGAGCGAGAGGGGAGACGAATGGCGGAAAGTGCGAGAGGACGGTGTGTGGTGTGAGAAAAATAAGAAAAGGTGTAATAAGAAAAAGTGGAAATAAAACAAAAGAAGCAAAGGAGCCGTTTTATTTTCTTCAGTCCCAACCTACATATGTATGTATTTGTGTAAATGTATGTGTATGTATATGTTGTATATTAGGTAGCTGTTGTGTTCATGTGTTTGACTTACTCTATTATTGTAAGTCTGTTCGTTCAATATTGTCGTACACCAAACTGCCCAGAAATATTTTGATCCTACTAAATCACTCCATCCTTAGGTTGCCTGTAAGAGATTGCCGCAGAGCGATAAGGCCGCCAATTGTATTTACCACGTGCTAACATCTCTATGTGCTGTATAATTTCATCCTTGGTGTACAATAAAGACATATATTATTATTATTATTATTAAAAGTAGAAATATTTTGAATAATTAGCATCTAGTTTTGTTGTTATAAAAGTTTCAAATGTTTCAGCTGGCAGAAGAACTTCTCAAAAAAGAAACTTTGAATTATAAAGACGTCGAAAAGATACTTGGAGCACCACCTTTTCCTAAGAAGAAGTTCATCGACCCTGTAGAGTTTGAGCAAAGCTTGAAGAACATGGAGACAGATGCCACCACGGATCCAGACAGTAAACCCATCGGAGCCCCATCTGCGAAAGCGGGTACGGGACCTACCCTCTGATTGTATATAGTGTACATGCTTTTAGTTACAATAATAAATAGATCATGTTAGATACGGGCTGTTTCACTTTTTGAGGGCGTTGTGATGACTTCAGTACGAATGGGGTTTGCTCTCAAACATTCTCCAATATGAGCACACTAAATTTCTAATTTGTTCACTTGGGTGTGAACAAAGTGAAATAATCCGGTACTATACTCCACTTGATTAGGTACTTATCAAAATTCGAACAACATTTGTGCGTCTTTATTGTTTTATTTGAAAAACATATTTTAAAGTCTTCTAACTGTTACTTTAGTCTAGTTTATTTGTTTATTGTTTTTTTTTAAAGTCACTGCAAGAAAGT
Organism: Pelosia muscerda; assembly: GCA_963691645.1. NCBI lineage: Eukaryota > Metazoa > Arthropoda > Insecta > Lepidoptera > Erebidae > Pelosia > Pelosia muscerda. The sequence continues at coordinate 15,683,906 of OY829098.1, read as the reverse complement.
ATTTAACAAATGTAGTATAGTAATATGTAGCAACCTCTTTTTATTAGTTCTGTGGGCTCAATAGGTACAAACACGCTCGTTATTGTCAGTCGATAATAGACAGGCGTTAGTGTGATAATACGTCGCCGTTCCTAATTACACACAACTGCGTTTATATCGCTGTACAACTCAGGCGGGCGACAGTTGACGGTTACATAATTATATAGGAATATCGCAGTACGCAGGAACGCAAGCGTTTCAGAATTTTACCGTTATCAACGCAGCAGTGTGTGGTCATTACCACGTCCTATAATTCACTAAAAACTATCTTTTGAGTGCATTATTTTAGTAATACTGATTCATCACAAATATGTAGGTAGTTTAGTTCTACACAGTGTTGTTCATAGAAGATATGCTACATAAGTCCTTTATTTACCCAGGTTTGGTCCTATAATGGTAGCGGTACACATTGGCTGAATATGAAAGAGTACCTACTTGATGATTCAGAGTGCTTCAACCACCAACGGAAGTGTCCCTATTGTCTTATATAGACACACTAGTTTGTATCAAGACCTACCTACATTTCTGATGAGAGCCTAGACTGGCCTAGACAAATTGTAGTGTATCTAAACATACCTAAGTATTTATATAGTTTCATTTCACATTTTTTAAGTAGTTCATGGTAGCAAATTTAGATTGCTTAAGTTCCTTCAAGCTGTAGGTATTTCTTAACTATTAAGGATTTCCTGTTCCGCGCTTCACGTAAAATATCGAAGTTCAGCCCCATCTTAGACTCGAAAGCCGACCCCAAACGAATTAGAAATAGGCTCAGAAATTGATGAACCTGCAAACTACTAAAAGTACCACCACCAACAGCCCTTCCACAGATCAGGCACGTATCAAGGTATTTATTTACAAGGTAAATTAATAAAAGCTCAGATTCCTGCACATACATTACTTTATTCACAATCAAGGAGGTTAAAACACACGTATAAACATCAATCCTGACAATAGTCATAGTTATATAAGGTTAATATATATTTGTGTAGAGCGATACCAGCACTAGAAGGTACAGTGGTGCTCAAAAGTTCCTGGACAGTTGTAAACTAAAATTGTATGAAGTAATGTCACTACACAACTAATAGTCTGAAGCTACTAAATAATAGATCTACTTATTGATGTTATTAAGTTTGGGATACTACTTGCACGAGTTTACTTATTTTTTCATAAAGCAACAATACATTGATTCAGTTTATTTTGCCAACGCTGTAATTTTGGTTAAATTAGACTTAGGCTGTCAAAGGTCTTAGGGTATCCGAGAACTTTTGTGGCCCACTGTACATACAACACATCGTTTTTCAATTTGATACTCGTTCCAACTTCCCCTCCTACTTACAATAACAATGGCTAATAGTAATATCAAATGAACAGTCTTTAATCAAAAGTACAAATGGATATTCTTACGATATATAAAGATTATAGGTAGATATATTATAAAGATTGTAAATTCGACTGTTTGTTGGTTTCAAAAGCTCATTGTTTTTGTAACAAAGAAAAAGAAACCGGAAATAAAAAAGAAAAGAAAAACAAAATCAATAAAAATCCTTTATTTCTAATTAATTAAGTACGAGTTTTTGATATTGCACTCGTAGGACTTGTGGTCAACTGCGACAAAACTTTCAGATTTTACATGAACGAATATTTTTTACCTGTTTAGTTCGAGATCAGTGTGCATAAATGATATATCGATACACGTATGTATGTAGGTCTTATTACAATTTCTTACAATGTATCTAGTCTTTTTTGGGTTTAACTGTCATTTACGAATGATTATGCTAACTTACTCTACGATATCGATATATTATGAATTGCACTCAAAGCAATATCTATGACTGGACATCGAGCAGGTAATTAAGCAGGGCGTTTCGATTCATATTCGAACGTACTTAGAGAAATAGTCTTTGGTCTTTGTAGAAGACGGGCCTACATTTTGTTGTGTACAAAAGTTTTCTATACTATAAACAATTATGTAAATCGATAATACAATAAGTTGTGATATACATGTATTAACCTAATACATAATATAATACGGTTACACGTATTTTATTTTTGTTTTATCCTACAAATTCTTGGATAGTCAACCTTGGTATCAATTTATGCGAAAGAGGAGTAAAAGTTAATAGAAAAGTCATGGTCATTTAGATAAGGTATGGTTGTAGCAATAGAGTTGATGTAGAATTCCTTAGCGAATTAATACATATAATAATAATACGAAGCAACAAAATTAAAAGCACAAAAGGATTATTCTTTAATAATAATGTTCTAATAATAGATTGAATGTCGTAGAAAATTTAGTTTACACATAATTTAACCAGTAAAACGTTATTATGCCATTTTTGGAACTTATTAACCTACAATATGTATGTAATTGAGATCATTCTACAACATAAGCATCAACACACGCTATATCGTGCGGTACCCGAACCGAGTGTTGCCCGTCACACGCTCAACTAGTTATTACATACATTTGGTATAGACACTTCTAGCCCTCGGCTCGAAGCCGATACGGTGGTGCATGGGGTAGCGTGAGTCGTATTTTAGGCTTCCACACACTTAGCATTCCAACTACGTAAAAGGATAAAATTGGTATATTATGCATCAGTCGAAGATTTTACTCCTCCGCACTAAATTGATTTATTCATCCATTTAACTGGTAGGCGGTAATAACACAGTCAAATGTTATCTATTAATTTAGTGGACACCCTCCTTCAAAACTACACAATTTAAGTCGTTTATAGCTCAACCACAGGTTTACATACCGTACTCAATGTACTCAGCATCTAATTCTTGTTATAATTGTAATGATTCCTCATTTACTGCACTGCATTCAATTTGTGTAGTTGAACTATATTCGAAAATATCGTGCAACCTGGTGTACAGTGTCGATTTCATTCTCTAGAGGGCAATGAGGCCAACACAGCCATGCATGATACCGTGCACCAGATCGTCGATGGTCTTTTTACAACACAACAATACATTCATTAACTGTAGACACTTACGAGTTCAAGCTGTTCGTTAGATTAAAAACTAAGAAATTGTGCCGCACATAGCCAAAGTCGCATCAAGGACATTATTAATATCCTAACATTGATTGACATTTTCCGCTGTAGGGCCATGGGTAAGCTCGAGTCTCTCGCGACAAGACAAAACAAGAGTACCTACCTATTGCCCTTACTTTTTTGAACCGTGGGATTGTGATGTACACTATTTTGATTATAGCACACGTTGGTGTTGTACTACAAAAAAATATTAGAATATTTACTGAGGATCGGATACATAAATAGAAAATAACATTGTATTGTGTCATTAAGCCAAGATCGATATAGGTATTGGAGGCTCGACATGGATGTTTAAATACAATGTAGTGTGAGTAAATCTTATGACAGTAACAATCGATTTTACTTTTTCCATTACAATTTATATCAATCAAGTTGTGCCTCGTACGTAATGAAATAACTTATTGGTCCACTCCTTGAACGACCACAGCTAGTGTGAAAATTCTCATGTTCACCAGTGACAAGTTAATGGCGATTTCCATTAGTCTATCGCAGGCCACTTCTGGACATAGGCCTCTCCCAATATCCACCATTGTTACCGATGGTGGACTGGATGCGGAATGTAGAGGACATTCCGCATCCAGTCCACCATAGACACCTTTTTCTGATCGTCAGTCCATCTGGCTGAGTGGCATCCCGCCTTCCATTTATCTTCTCACGGTCTCCACTCTAGGACTCGTTTGCTCCAACAGCTATTGGCCCTTTGCGTGCTATGTCGGTGATTTTAGATCTTTGTCGGATGAGAATATTATCCTTCAAAGAAATTTCAGGTATTGCTCGCTCCTTCCTTCTAAATTAACATGTCATAAAAGCATCTCATAATTTCGATATATCGCCAATCAACCTGTTACTTTCTCGCAGTCCACAAGAGCCATACACAGCGGCTGACTACACTCTTCAGTCTTCTGTACAATTTGCCGGAGTATGGAAGTGGTCCACGGTGCTGTAGCCTTTTTGAAACCCGGCTATTTCCAGTGACGACATTCGAGAACAACTTGAAGATATGAGTCAAGAGCGAGATGGGTCGGCAGTCTTTAACAAGTCCTTGTCATCTTTTTTATGAACTATAGGTACCACCACGGACCGTTACCTCTTCATTGGTGAACATGAGAAAAATCTTTCTCCATGTAGGATTATGTATAATAAATCATCATTATCCTATTTCCCAACTCGTTTGCACAAACTCGTTGCAACAAAATATTCTAATCTAAAGTTAAAACATTATACATATAGGAACATATGTATAATAAAATCTGCTAGTATTTATTCCACTACGTCACCAGGCACTCTAGTCTGGAACATTTCATAGGTTGACTAGACACTGAGTGCTATGTGCTACGACATGATAACCATAATGTTAGTACCACGCCAGCAGCAGCGCACAAATCCAATATGAGCGATAACAATGAACCGAAGAATGTTACAATAAAGTTTCAGTACTAATGAAATTAAACCCAGATTTACAGTTGATCAATGCTTTCTATGATTACCTATGGCGTACTATGATACTTTTAACCATATAATTTTTTTTATTTTATAAAGTCATTCATTGGGGCAAAGTTCTTATCATTAGATAAATTATATAAAACAACCAGTGTTTTCATAAAAAGATTGAAGTTTCTTGAATAATACTACACGTTGAACTTGAGCACATTGAATTATATTTATCTATTATTTCTTATAATACGATTCTAGGACAAGTATACATTCAAAATGCATAATTTTATACATCAGAAACATTGGTCGTTGAGAGGTTCCTACTGTTACCTTACGAAACGCTAACTATTTGTGGTTCTTTGACCAGGAACAATCATTTTAGTGTTTTGTGTGTCGGCACGCTCGTTGCAGGCACGACGCCACCGGTCAAATCTACACGTGACAGTTTTGTTCAGTATTTACTTAATGTCGGCGGAATTATCTTCTTGCATACAATATCGACTCAAGTATCATACGTTAGATCTTATTACTACCAATTACTTATGTCAATATTATGGTAGATACCTATCTACTTGTCTTAAGAGGGCCTATCGGGCTAAGCTGCGACCGTGTATCGGAATTATTAACTTCCAAGATGTAGGGTCTGTGATTCATCTGCATTGACGTGTGACTTCACATATCCCTAAAGAAAACTAGCCATAGGTGTGCAATCACACGATCGTGGCGGCCAATATAGGTACTTCAACACTACCCTCAATTTATTCTGCGCGCAAAGTACCTACAGCGTCTTTGTAAATGCGTGTTATTTTCAAAATTTGGACATTTACGTCAAGCTACCTACTAGCCAAATAATTATTACATAATATTTATTAGCCTCCATTCTGGGTTAGGTAACTATATTAAGATTCCCCTTTTGCAAGTGCTAGTGAAGTACGTAGATATACATCTACGCCTGTTAAAGCTTCATGCTATTGAAGCTATTAAGATTTGAAAAATACTAAGATGTTTATATCTTGAATTCACTTGATAACTTATGAGAATATAAGTAGGTAGGTACGCGATATACAGTTTGGGTGAACTTCAATTGAACAACATTAGGCTAACTGTTGTTGAATAGTTAAGTACGGCCAGCGACTGAGCCCTCTCAACACAATTCAAACTAAAAATAACACAATAAGTATGTCGAGTTAATAATTACCCCAACACGATCACAAAATAATTCAATAGATCAACGCTTGCCGAAACATATCTCTACTTATATTTATTATATACTTATCAAAGTGCTTCTTACCACTAGAGGCCCTTATAATATACATATGTAATACTTAAGTCTCTTTAGAATCCTTACTCCCTCTAAGGGTTTGTAGGAAGTGACCTATAATGCCATTCCTTATCATTATTCGCTTTTTTTAAATAAAATAATAAAAACTATTAGTAACCAAGTTGTAATGCATTGCAAATATTCTGATTTTTTTTGATATTAGAGCTGTGCTCAAGGATTGTCTAGAATGGAACAAAAATGGTCCACATTTTGACCGATTAAACCTTTTGCTGCCCTGATACTACCCTAAGAGCTGATATTCCGAACAAGTAACAAAACACTGTTCGAATATTTTACGTGCCAAAGAACTTCCTTTGTACTTGAATTTTATGCAGCTATATAATTATGGTTTTTTTATTTTTGTTGGCCATAATTTATATGCAGAATCAATATCATCATCTTAGCATTGAGTTCGCATCCGAGACTATCCGCTTGGAACCCCGGGTCCGCTCTCCGGCTTCCTACTCCTCCACTTTACACGGTTTACGGTCTTCTAATTTCACACGCTACACAATAAATACCTAATCAATAAATATGATACACCGACGGCAAGAGCTGCATGATAAATTATATCCCAGAATGTTCTATAATAACAAATATATAATTTATTTCAAACTTATAGTTCACACAATAATAATTATTCTCTCACTGTCAACCTAACCAAGCGCTAAATGTATACTTGGTAGGTATGAAGAATTTGACTGGTTTAGTTAGCAATGCGATACTTACTTGACTACTTGTAAAGTTTAATTATTTTTACTTATTACCTAAAATCTTGTGTTTTAAGAAAAATATATTATCTCATTTTATGTACACGATATTATAATCTTTTTGTAAGTATGTACTCAATTGTAATGAATTCACGTTGACATCGTAGTAGATTGTTCGCTGTATAAATGAGATGCTTTTAGCAAAATGGCCTCTAGTGTTTTTATAAGCACAACAGGACAACGGTAATACCTACTATCTATAACGGTGATAGGACTGCCACAATACCAAAATTATCCGTCACTGTCCCACATGTACTACGACATTATAGTTATGTTGAGCAAAAAAACAGGTACTGATCCCAGTAACTTCTGTGTGCATATGAACATAGTTAAAAATAATTATTATTTCATCATTTAGTCTACAAATGGCATAGGTAGTATGAATGGACATGTTTGTTATCATTGAGATAATATTTGTGTTTGTGACAATCCTAGATGTACAAAAATGGCACAAGCACATGCCACTATTTGCGGTACAAACATGAAATCAATATATATATCAGTAAATATATACAAATAAATGTAAATATACAATTAATACAAAAATAGTATAACGAATTCTATTCGTTATCATAGATCATTAAGACAATACACAAACTACCAAACCCAATCATTTCTAATTGTATACCCCATAGCCGATTCTGTTGATGGTAATATTTCAATATTAAAGTAAAAGAAAACTAGTTCAGCTTAGACGATACCTTGTCACAATGTGTTGCATACCTTGGACTGAGTAGGTAGCGAGATAACGACTACTAAAACAAAGCAAATCTTTGAATGTTTGTATCATGTAAATGATCCCCCTCGAATTTGTTTTACAAAAGTATTAAAAGTCTCTGTCACATATGTTTACATTTATTAATCTTTACTATTTACAATCTATGACAAGGTCCGGAACGTGTTCAGAGGGTATACCGTGATAGTTCCGGGCGAGGATATGGGGTAGTGCTATATACTTTTTCCTCACTCGGAACACGGACGCTATTACACGTCTTAGTAGGCCCGATGAACGTGGGAACGATCAACAGAATGACTGTCTCCTTAATACTGAACAAATCAGGTAGTCAACGTGTTCACAATTTTACATACTTGGCCCAAAAAGAGCGACTACAAATCCAACTTATAACCTACTAAGTACCTACTTAAACTATGACTAATTTATTTTGAAAATACTACTTGAGACTCAAATATTCACCGAAGTGTTTGTTCCTTTTTGGTTTAATTGTGAATTTTTAATAAATTATATAATAATCATTAATTTATTCCTTCAGATAAAAACATTAATTGAAAAAAGTTATGTTAAGACAACTTAAAAACAACAATCATAACCGGTTAAACCTATGAGATGATATGGCAAAAAAATAATTAAATACTTAATACAATATTTATATAAATAACAAAAATTGTGTGGAACGTATTTTGTACTAAGGTGTTAAAAATAATATTATTTTATTACGATGCTGGGCTGCCTTTGAATATGACGGTGCAGCATCGCTGTCAATTTCTTATAAAATACAGTTACCTACCTACGACGATGTACTTAATCATCTATTAACTGTACAAAACCTCCGTGGAATGCACAACAATCAATCCTAATTTTCAATGTTTCAATCAATCAGTTCTTTTCTCAACACATTCGGCCTTAATTAACATTCACTGTTAAAATTGATTGCTCTGTCTTCGCGAATTTTACATTTTATATTCTTTGATTAGTCTAGGATGATATTATACATTTCAACATAATGATTGCACCCGAAACACTATTTAGTTGAAAATAAGCGTAATTGTGGTTGTGAGATATAGTTGAGCGACATCGTCTGCCCTATCGGAGAGACGTAGACCCGTATTCTAGAGACTTGCTCAAGCATAGATCACTTATTGAGTGAAAATTTTTACTTGTGTGTGATGCGCTTTTGTTGGAGTCACTTTGAGTAGAGATTGTGATCAGCCATTCTTGTTAATATTTTTTAATTTTGTTTCACGTTACATACATAATATAAAATTGCATAATATAAAAATATAGATCACCGAAAAATATAATTCGAAATTAGGTATAATTATTGAAAATCATAAAAATTCTTTAGGGCATTTTATGGGAAATAAAATAATAATTAGAAACAAAACGGAACGTGTATTTGTCAATTCAAGACGGAGTCTGTTTTCTGTACACTGTCACAAGTCACAAATTAACGTTGTTCTAAAATGACTTAAAAATAATCAATAATCATGCAGTAAATTCTCCGATTTGTTTATGAATCGAGATTCGTTCTAAAGCAGTATTCTAGAATACGGGTCATAGAATTATAATGTGCATTACGTTTTTTAGCCAAGTGAGAGTGGAATTTCATTGAAATGATGACTTAAAAACGCAATTGTACATGACCTATGATGATATAATTTTTTATATTGACAATAATCCACGTCACTAGGATCATTACTTTCTTAAGATAGTTTATTTTTTGCAGTAATTGTGACTTTGAATGTCAGTGCATTTGAAAAACACTTCTGATTAACACCAAATCTAGGAGGATCTCCAAACCTTTTTCATTTTAAGCTCAGTTTAATTGACTAGAAAATTAGTCGTGGGAGTGTGCTCTATCGGTGGATAAGTTTTAAAATTGAGAGGTGCTTAGATAGAATGTGCACGTTTTCTGGGGTTGGGTGTGTGATCATATTCTAAAGACGTAATAAAACTGTCATCTTCTGTATCTAGAGCATAATCGCGGTCTAAATCGCTATCGTTTAAATTAGCAAGATCTGCGTGCCCAAATTGTTCTAGGTATAATTCTTCATCATAATCGGATATTTCATCGTCGACTGGGTCATTTTCCGGATCTTCCAGATAGTTACCGCCCAAGAAAGAACTTTCTTGCTTGAGTACATGGACCTGTTCTTCAGGTTTTGCCTGGCCGTCGTCATTGTCGACGTCGATCTCATAATTTTGATCGTCATGGTCTTGATCATCTTGATGTTGATCACTATCTCGAATTAAACCTACGTTTTGATCTAACACTGATTCATTGTCCATATTTATAAAGATTAATTTTTTATGAGCCTCTTGCGGCTCAAGCTGACCCTATTTTGGTTTGTCGGTAGGTTTGAATACTTCAGTAGGATGATATACCTGAAATTTATAAAAAAAACTTAACGGATTTGTTTTAATGAAAATGTGTCTCTTTGTTATTCTTAAAATACAATATGTGGATATTCAATATATTGGAAAGTAGGTAATACCGTTTGGATCAATGTGAGAGATAAAAATATAGGTTACTAGCTGATCCCGCAAACATCTTGTACCATTTAAATTATATTATTATGACGGTATACTATTGATAAAAAAATAGATCACCCCTCAATTTTTCATGAAAATTGTACTCGACAAAGCTTTTTGTTGGAATTTTAATTTCTTAGCTCCTCCGCCGTGGTAGCCTCGTGATATGGGTAATGGACTGCTGAGACGAGGTCTCGGGTTCGATCCCAGGGTTACCATGGCACACACCAATGACTGCGATGCTTTTCGAAGTTATGTGTGTAGTTATCCCAGGTTTATAAGTGTTAGTTTATTCTTAGAATTTTGGATGTCTTAATATTTTTGGAACGACTCGAAGATACATGTAAGAATATTATTAACAACTTTAACACGGACAAACGAATAAGGCGTGACCACTGAAATAATAATCTTTAATGATTGACTTCGGACTGGGCTTTAATAGTACATAATGAAAGACGACTGTATACGGAAATAATGAGAATTGTGAAATGTATTTATATAGGTATGAGGTGTGACAAGGATAAACCAAATAAGAAATTAGTACGTAGATACTTTGGGTCAAGTTTTAAAGTAGCGCCAGTAGGGGCAAAATATTGGGTACGGTATAATCAGGCTTGAATATGCGATGAAACGGAATGAAATCGTTTTGATAGGTGTTCCTAATATTAAAAAATATAAGACATTCAGGATCAACAAAATAAAATAAAATTGATTTAAAACATTGAATTGTTTCAATATACTAAGGAGACTTCGGAACATAAAAGCTTATACCATATCTATTGACTTACACACATAGGTATATTACTAATATTACTAAAAGGGTGCACTTTTACAACGTTATCAGAAAAAGTACATTGACAACAGTGAACGCCTATACCTAACACACCGCAGTCAAATAATAGGGACGATGACAAGGTCGTCCGATTCAACCCAATACTGTTTAATATCCTAGTATTTTCTATAAAAATATGCTTTGCAAAATAAATTATTGTCTAACTAAACTGATACTATCTCAAAGTTGGTCAATATATAAACAATCAAATTGAGTCCATAACTTAGATTCCTTATTATATTTCAAATGACATTTATTCACCATACACGAATTAACACAAAACAGACCGAGATAGGTACGATATTCGTTAAACGATATTCTCTTGCCCTCCATGCATTTGCATTACGCGCTAAGAAGCTAACGATTTTGTATTGTTGTAAATCTATTTGTTGTAAGAGAATCGCACTATTGCTATAGAATGCTTATTTTTCGACAGTAAAAAAAGTTAAAGTAGTCATCATCCCTATTCCACTAAGTGTGTAATAAACATGCAAAAAAGCAGTTAAGCCATCAAGCACCTGTCATCACCTCAACGGGGAGTGAGCTCCGGCGTGGCATGTGCTGGAACGTTTCTTGTACATTGTATGTGGCTTTAGTCAGCCACTGCTGGCATGTGGCTATGGGGCTTGGTTTTCTTCGTCCCCCATTTACGCTATGACAGAGTGCGCCCAACGAAGTCAGACCTCGCAACTCGGACGGTGCAATAGGGGATGGGGCCGAACCTCGACGGTGCGTCCAGGAGTCTTTTCCTGTTACTGTTCGGCACAGGAACTGCGGCAACACAGCTGTTACTTCTCGACCCTTCTTCTCTTTTGAAGCTACAGTACAGAAAAAACACAATTACTACTTACAAATACTGACTCATGTTAAAACACGTAACATGATGTCAATTTGTCTTTAGTAAACTACTTACTTAAAGTGACTACATCAGTAGGCATTGATGTCCTTCGACGCAACAGGTAGTCAGAGTCGAGTCCCCCTAGTTGAACTGACGTCAAGTTGTCCCTCAGTTGACTGCCCACTTCTACAGATTTCCTCCTCTTTGTTTCACTTTCTTTATGTACATTACGTTGAGGTTCCGCTGATTCAACATTACTTTGCGAACCAGCGGCGCCATTATCAGTCTTATCAGTGCCTAACCTAGTAAATAAATTGCTAAATATGCCTTCTTTGCGGTAAGAAGTTAGGTCGAATCGTAAATCAGCTTTAGCATGAGATATAGTTTCCTCGTTACTCGTGTGGAGCGAGCGTGAAAGTAGTGGGTGGTCCCGTGCGGTCTCTAAAGGTGGGAACGTTTTCTGGCGCATTAATTTCCAGTTACCGCAATTTTTAATAACGGTACTGAGTCGTATGGCCTGCACGGGGGTTGTGATTGAAGCTATTGACGAAACTGGCAGCAGATTTTCTGTGCTCAATACTCTTTCAGCTGTTTCTTGAGTTCCTTGTGAGCTACCTGGATGACTGGCATTGTCACCTCTCTGCGATCCCACTAACAAGGGAGCGCGACTGTTCTCTCCTCTGGTCTTAAACTTGGCATCTTGAAATATGTTGAGAGGCACAGAGAGTCGTCTCAGTTCTTCTCTAAGTCCTCCTGGTCTAGTAGGATTCAGTGAACTTCGACGCGGGGGCAATAGCAGTTCGGAACTCTCTGAATTACTACTTCCAGAACGGGTAATTAGATCGTCATCAACCATATCAGCATCAGATATTTCATTACTCGACTCCTCTCTCGCTAACTCCTCTGCGACAAGTGAGTCCCACTTGTTCTGATTGTAGAGCAGATTATTAAGCATTTGGGAGGATAGATCGTTCTTTAGAAATCGGTCCCACTCTTTTATCAACGGGGTAACTACGAATTTAAAGAATCCTGAAAAATATAACGTACAATTTTATGAAATCAGATTATTTTGTAGGGTCAATGAATTGTAAATAGTGATTACGTAAAATATTTGGTTACCTGTCTGGATCTTTGGAATTGAGGTAGTGTGCCTGTCACATAGAGCCGACACTGGTAGGTTGAGTTTTCTTTCGTAGTCTCCTTGTCGGAAGAACTCCTCACACACCTTCAAGCTCCATTTTTGACTGATATCCCATGACCGGCAAGGATTAGATATATCAGCGCATTTCAGTGCAATTTGAAGCACCAGATGTCGATGTTCTGCTTTTGTCATGTCCAATGTGCTCGAGTCAAGATACCTCTGTAAAGGACAATATATTTTTAATTGAAATCGCATCACAGACTACAATAAGTAGGTATATGATACCTGAACAAGCACGTATAGCTTTTGAATGGCAGACGAGGCGTTGACACACGCTTCAACCGTAAAACCTGTATTAAATTAATTTGCGCAGGATCAGTAGGAAAGTGGAGTAGTTGAGTCCAAGCTCTAAAGTGCAATATTTGTGGGGTTGGGTTTACTATATAAAAATAGTATTCGCGAAAATATCTAAAAGTAAACTATGCTTTAATGACCATGAGTTCCTATTACTACCGACATATAAGAGACATGACATCTTTAGTTAAAGGTAGTTAAAGGTCAGGCATGCCTCTTTTACCGACTTCCAAAAAGGAGGAGGTTCTCAAATCGATAGCTATTTTTTATGTATATACACCAATTACTTAGAGATTAATGATCCGATTTACGTAATTCTTTTCTGGTTTGATGCAAAATAGTTGCCATTTAGTCCCATAAAAAATTTATACAGTTTGGATCAGTAGTTGTAATTTTATAAACATTTTTGTGTTTTGACATGTAAATTTTAACCGACTTATTCTCTATGTTCTTCTATATATTCGATATTCCGCCGTTTATGAACGGAATTTAAAAATTCTTTTTACATTGGGTTTCCATTTCCATAGAAATTTCATGGGTAGGTACTGGACAGTGGACTCCGGAGATACACCAGAGAACTCCTCAAAATCAAATAAGCAATGGGAAATGATTGCTTTTTAGTTACTTTTATGACGACTCTGTATTACGATGGTGAAGGGCGTGCTAAAAATCACCTAGTAAGTCTACTTCTGGCTAAATATAATCATTCAACGTCATCTATGATAGAAGATATGTTGGACAGGATTTGACTACTAATAAAAAGGCTAAAAAATTAAACTGACTTCAAAAGTGACACTTAGACGTTGCATTTCCTATATAATGCTTTGTCATCATGTGGTCTGTATCTTATCAAAATTTATAACCTATATTGTTGAAGGCGGGCAGAACCTTTGGTAGGCCTACCCATAGCTCCTTAAAAAATTACAATAAAAAGCAACGAAATGTTATTGGTTACCTTATGTAATACTAGTGTAGTTCTTAGAACCTATTATTTACTGACACAAAAAAGTATAAAAAACTTCGTTTAAAATAACCGACTTCCAAAACTAAAACACAAAAATAATAAAAATTTAATTCAATAACACTCTAACGCAAACCTAAAACCTTACGTATAAAACACTTTATTTATTTTTGCGACCTATTGAGAAATAGTTTTGAAGTCGGTGCCAAGCCCTAAACGAAATAAAACTTAATAATATGAACAGCTCATACACATACGTAAAGATTAATTTACATAAATAAACCTAAATATTAGTGTGAATTATTAATGTGAAATGATGACAACTTTATGACAAATTTGGCTTGGCACTGACATTAAGCACACATTAATAAATACTCGTAGTTACTACGTACTTGCTTTAAGCCTATTAATAGGTAGCAAAAACAAACAAATATGTGACGGCGGTAACCTAATGGTATGGGTAATGGACTCCTGAGACGAGGTCACATCTACTGTAAATTCTTACCGAAATTTTTATACATATTTTAAGAAAATGGAAAGACTGATAGGACATGTCTCAATACATTTAATCCATGCCAAGTGCTTGGCTAGTGCAAAGTGTTTAGGCAAAATTACGTACCGTAAACTAGGAACTGCGATTACGTTACGACAAGCGAGGACATAATCCGCGACGAGTGGCGGTTTCGCGCATTCGAGGACGGTTAGAATCTCTAGGGAGCCCAATCCTTTTTGGTGGTGTATTCTGGAATTGTCGACCCAAAGTGGAACGCACACGCTTTTATGTTAAATGGTCTTGAATTGGAACAAAATGTAGTTTTTCGATCAAACCGAGTAGGTACGTACCGACGGGAAACTTATCTTACAATGTCTGCTTTGCTCTCTATCCATGACCAACTCTCGAGTATAAATGGGGTCTTAAAACAATTTTAAATTAAATTAATCCGCGTGGTGACACAGAAACGATATTACCACCCTATCTCATCTAAGGGTGTGTCGTAAGAACTCGAAATAAAACCCTTTACCAACCCCATCTGGCTAGCATGGAAACAGTAGGTCAAAGCCTCATAACATTGAAAGAGGTTTACGAGTATGTCCAGCAGCGACCTATGATAGGTTAATTGATTGAAGTAACTGTAAAACTTTAATCATATATGTAAATACATTGTTACAAATAAAAACAGTCTGTTGCTGAAGGGACAGTAAAAAGATTGACAGCAGGCTGTACCTATTAACTTTCATTTGTTCGTGATTTCCAAATTGGTACCTACATAGCCTATGAAAATTTTCGTTGATGGTTTACGCTTTCAAAACTTTATTGAACACTGTTATTCCAAAGATACGCTTTTTGGAAACATACATCACTGAAATATTTGTTCTCGAGTAGAAAAAAAAGTATTTTTTTTTACTTACAGTTAAGTAAGTACATACAATTAAATAAGATGAAAAAAAAGTAAGTACATATATATCCTCTAAGTTATATAGTAGGTATGTTTATTCGCGTTCTAGGATTCGCGCATAACGCTAGATTGCGCTGTGTAGTGTACCTACCTACCTCTTAGGTACATTATGTATTATAATGGACGCGTCTATATTATCAAGACATTTGTCGCATAACATACCCATATTTATGAAGAGGTTATTATTTATTTAATATACTTACCCGAATTCATTAATAATTATATCGAATGGGAATTTGCCGGATTTCTTGACATTTATGAATATAATATGCTTGCGTAGTACCGTGTAAATAATGTATACATATAGCTTTTTCGATAAATGGACTATTCAACAATAGTTACTGAGATTAGGGTCTTTCACCAAAAAAATACAAATCCTCAGTGCCATTGGTATAAATATGTCGTGAATAATAAAATCTCTGTGGGAATTTGAGGGTGTGTATTTAAAGAAAGGAATATTTCGATGCCTAAAGTTGCGGCCTCTCCACTTTTTTATTTTTGTACATAGGTGTAAATTCAGTACTTAGCATAGGTTTGTATAAATTTTGTTTCTAGTTGTAATATATTTTAATTGTTTTTAGAACTAAGTAATAATTTGCGTCTCTATAAATAACGTTTTCTTTGTAAATATATAAGTGCTTCATAATTCCTCAAGGAAGCTGAGAGAGTTTTATAGTTGAAACTACAGTAGGGCTAGGACAAAATTTCACAATATTGAAAGTTGTTTACAT
This sequence comes from Pelosia muscerda, assembly GCA_963691645.1. NCBI lineage: Eukaryota > Metazoa > Arthropoda > Insecta > Lepidoptera > Erebidae > Pelosia > Pelosia muscerda. The sequence goes on along the minus strand of OY829098.1, from coordinate 15,667,698 downwards.
TACGTTAGACACATACGAAATCGTAACGCGTTGAATATTTCACACAAATATGTTTATATGCCGCTGTATAATGCATTCTAGAAGTTCTATAAATAATTGATTTTACCGTTACCAAAACGTTACTAAACCTTTATGCGCATTATCATTCGCTGAAAATAAGGTTAGTAATATACCCACATAATAAATTCACATTGTGACAACGCATGTTGGAATTACATCGGAGTTGTTTTTATAAAGCAGACCAGTGAGTATTAAATGTTAATAAATTTTGCAAATAGAATTTTGAGTTTTAAAGCCGAACTGTACCAAGTATTTATGTATTTGTTTTGCTCCTCTCTTATACTCGTAGACGTATTATAGACTAATATAGGTTTAATTTGATAACCTAGGTAGGTATGAGTTTATAAACATTTTTAGGACTTAAATGCACGCGGAAGCTCTTGATTGCAGGACTGCAAGGGATAGTTTCGTGGCCGCAAAACGTCCGACAACTAGTCTAACAATAGAACTTCGACATCGCCAGTGGGTTGTGGAGTTCAAAATATAACGTCTCTTCACGGAAAATATCGAAGTTCGGCTACTTAGCATCGTACTTAGACCTAAATGCTGATTCCAACTGAGAAAAGCTCGGCGAATGAATATATCTGTTTTTAAGTGTGTAGCATATCGGCTCTTTTGACAAAACTGGTACATGTACTAGACAATCTGTATTCTGAATACAAGCCACACGTTTCTGCTACGTCTGAGAGAGATAATTGACTGTTTTGAGTTTGTTACCCTCGGCAACATTGTGTAAGACTCTTTAGTATTTCATAACAATTGGTCTCAACTTATGTTCTATGTATTTATTTAAATAAGGTTTCAGTACGCTGTCCCATTTACCCCTGTTCATGTATGACAATGTAAAGATTCAATGATGTGTTCATCTGAAATAAATGCAGCAGAATAAATAGGTATTATTTAGATGTTATATAAATAATTGAGATTCACGTGTTACTTGGTATTAAAATATTATAAGCAATACAATTGAAATGCAACCTAGTTACACATGTCCGAGCGTTGACAGGTTCATGAAAGTCTAAAACTGTTTGAGATGGATAAAAACATAACATGAACAATTGTATTAATATGGATAATATGGATTTTTTTATATTAACAGTTGGACACACGGTATTACTTTAGCTATGATTTTGGTGCGAAAAGTGTTCAAAATCTGTATCGATGGAAATTTCCATGGACGAGCAGTCGCGTTTAATATGTTCATATTTAAATGTCACTTAAGAATGGTTTGAGCGTTTTTCACCTCATTTGAATTGAACATAAAGAGGACTCCGTTTCCACCTTCGTGCATGTCGTGGCATATCGCGAGGGTGTTTGCACACAGGACTTGCCACAGTTGCTCACACGTTGAGTCATACTTAAAGTTCGTTATGGTTATTACGCACAATACTGCCGGTTGCGGTAAATTCGACTTAGTAGGTTTCGCCACAACGTATGTCGGTACAGCATCATTGATATCATTTTATTAAATTAGGTACCGTCGACTACTTACCTAATCTGCTTAAAAATAACTAAGTATAAGTACTTAAAAAATTGCCGTAGGTGCGCTTCTGACTAAATCCTATTGTATTACAAAATTACAAAATGTATTTTTCAGAAATTTTATCGCGATCTGTTCAGCTGTTTTGTCCCCTAGTAATTTATGAAACAGGTCATCTTTTAAAAATACTTGATAAGGGTAGGTACTGTTGTTCATTTTAAAATATTTCTACGAAAAAAGTCCCGAAAGACTTAACGCGTATAGGTATCTAGTTGAAATTTACACCGACAACTCAAGTCCCGACAACCCAACACCGTGAAACTGTAAAAACTCAAACTTCTACGTCAATGCAATGAAAATCTGCACGCGTTTATGTAGCAAATTAATGCAACCCGACAACCGCGACTCCATATTCGTTCTTATGACCGCGTCGAAATGCCATTCGAGCATTCCACATAGGTATATAAAATTGGAAAATAAATAAAAACTAACGTTCCAGTAATTCATTACTTTAAGCCTTTGAGGATATTACTTAAATAAAACGTTCCAGTAATTCATTACTTTAAGCCTTTGAGGATATTACTTAAATAATATAGTGCTAAAACAATTATTTCAAGTTGATCCGGAACCCTCAGTGCTCGAGTCGGATTCGCACTTGACCGGTTTTTTTAGATATTAGTTTAAAGTTGAATTTAAGTTTGTGGGTTAAGGACCACGGCCGCTAATCTCATAAAAAAATTGTTAACATTTTTTGTTGCAAATAAGATTATCTACAACTTTTGTCAAGTTACTTTTACCCTCCCTTGATATCTAATTGCATCCTGTGACAACCCCACATGTAACTTTCCATGGGCTAAAAGGATTTTACAGAAAAGACTTTCCATACGCGAGTATTCTCGGTTCTATTAAAATTAGACGGGACAGACTGGGTGTTACGAGACCGTATTACGAGTATAAGTAGGTTACGTTTACTTTTAAAGAATTAAATAATTAGCAGAAGTGTTTCCTTGACATCGTCCTCCGAATAAAAGTTACTGTAATACACAAAGGACTAAGTTTTGCGAAGAGAAGTGCGAAGTAGGAGTATACTTACTACTTTAACAACATTCCCCTTTGTTGTTAGTAGACTTTCACTTGGTTTCTACATATTTTGCTGTGATTTTATATCGAGGTAGGTATATATATATTGATAACACACTTGTACTTCACCATGACATTTATTATTAACCTAACCGGTTTCGCCTTGAGCCATTCTTTAAGGTTTACATTTATAGTTAAGCGAAGCGAAATCGATTAGGTTAATAATAAATATTGTAGAGAAGTACAAAAGTGTTAGCAATATGTAACATAATAAATTCCACCAAGTGACATTAATCAACCATATACATATTCTTATATCAAGGTAATTATAAAAATATATACTTCTTTGAAAAACCGTCGGATTCGACTGTATAGCTTATATTATATTAGGTCGTTACATATGAAATTGCCGTTTTGTTTGGAGTAATTGGAGGAAACCTAATGTTCAGTACTAACATTTTTGCATTTTTACAAACCAAATTTTCTGTTTTTTTTTGTGTATGATTGTTGTAATGGTGACATTAAGCAAATAGCAACATTTATTACATTTTTGAAAAGTGACAGCTGTAAAAAAGTAATACGAAATTTATCATCGAAATGGATAGCATTTAGGAAGTACTGTGTTTGAAGATCGAATTTAATTTATCAAGCAACCAAAAAAATAAAATTAATACTGAGTACTTTCAAACAAAATATAAATAATGGAAATAGCTATTAAATTACAGGAATAACGAAAGCATGAATCAGTAAGAAATGAATTCCGCAATATTGCGATTAGGTATGTTGCATATATTGTTATGATGGTGTATAGTTTATGCCGTGGTTAAAAAATATTAAAGATGATATATCGATAATATTTACTTTTATCAGAATTGCTAAATTAAATAGTTTACGGAAAGATCATTGTGGTGTTTTGTAACAGGTCTTTCATCTAAGTATCGACTTATTAGTACCCTAGGTAAATTGATGGACGAATAACTCTCCCTCTCTCTCTGACTATGGTTCAGATCCTATTGATGGGTGGGGACATGTTTCATTACACTTAAAATTAAACGAGAGATGAATGAATGTCTGTTTACAGTTAGTAAACTTTATGGCGAGAGAGATAAAAATGAAATCACGTCCAAGTGTAGATGTGTTCACAGAGCAGCATTTAGCCGATTCTCGCTCCACATAGAGTTAACACGGTCACAGCAAAGAGCAAACAAACTTTTTCAGGCCAACTGTTGTAAGTGAAATAATATTTTTCCTGCATTACGTCGAGTTAGTAAGAACTGCAACACTGCAGATGTTTCTAGAAAACGGAGAGTGTTGTTTGTAATGTTTGTTTTATGCATTTAACGGTTTACCAATGATCTCTGTGGGATAGTTCTGTTCATATATCCGATTTTTTTCGTACACTGTCGCTGACTTTGATTCAGATAGGTTTTAACGTTCCTTGTGCCGTAAAATGGCAATAGTATTTTTGTTTCTTTTATAACACAGTATCTCAGAGGTAGGCGTCACCTTATGTATTGAAGTATTTATTTAACCAGTTTCACTGACGCGATTAAGATCACTGGCGTGGCAATTAGCAAATTATATAATAACAATAAGCTTGCACCCGTGAGTGTTGGTGTTTTAAGTATATAGTATAGCTGATTTGGTATAGACATACCTACTTCCAGACATGAGCTGGGATTGTGTTTGCGACATGAATCCAAACTGCGGATAAATCTGAGTGTAATTTCTCTAAACTGAAATGACGCGTCCCTCCACACATTCACATCTATGTGGAAACAATTAAATTTATCAATTGTTTCATGAATTTCTCAGTTAACATTATTTGTTTGTGTGCGTGAGTGAGGTGGTGGAGTGCGTCATTTGAATTTGACATAGACAAACTATAGTTCGGACCAACTAACTGTTTTTGTATATCACTTAAGTGACTGACAAGCCTGATGGAAAGTCACAATGTGTGAAGATGAGTTCCCTGCCTGTGGCGAGCGCTGTGTAGAATGTAGCTGTGGGCATAATGTCAAACAATTCATTTAAGCACAAACTATTGTACCTACAGGCTGTTGAACACACATAACGAGGTAAATTTCCTCTTGAGGCTGAGAGGCTCCACACGGCCTCTGATAATGGGATTGTCAACGATCTTCTACGCCCGTATTTGGACCGAGTCAAAGGGGTACTGCTGGTATGCAGGCGCGTAAAAAGAATGCAATAGTCCATGTGAGGCCGAACATGTGCTTTATAAAGAAGCAGACGTTACCCCGCAGTGAAGTACTGCTCCGCCCTGTTGAGCACTCCTAGTTTCGTTGAAGCCAGCTTTACTTACTCACTGGAGAGATCGACACCAAGGATCCCGATACTTGAATAGATGGTGAGTGTTGTGCCCATGAATTGCGACCCACAATAATGAGGTTTTCTTAGAGGTGAATGTACACACGTCTTAGTGAAGTTGTATTAGACTATGTTTAGGCGTCGCCAATACGATACTCCAAAGAGAGTAATCTCGATTTCGGACACAAGTTCTTCCCGACTCTCTACCACCTTAGGACTGAGGGATATAAATGCGACGTCTATGAGCCTGCCGTGACGAGCTATGAGCATTCGCTTTCTGAGCGAGAGAGAGGAATGCATAAAATGGTGAGCCCATAAATCAGATGTGAATTGTGATGCATGTACAAAACTATAATGGTATCCGTACGCATCGGAATGATAGTACGAACTATCAAGCGCTACGCTGTGTGTAGAAGTATGAGTTATATAGGAAAACTAGCACGTCAAAGATTGTATCGAGGATTTAATAATCTATTAAAATAGTTAGTGCTTCAGAATGTTTATAGAATTTACTAGTTATGATTTAGGTCCCTCAGTAAGTATATCAGGTGATCTGTGGTATTACTTACAACATGAGTTAAAAAGTGAACACTTTGATGTCGGTATCTTGTGAATAATCTGTTAGTTGTTTTATGTTCATACACCTGAGGGAGCGGAACACCAGTTTTAAAGTGTCAGCGTAAGTGTTTCAGAAAGTAGGTACAGATGCGAGTATTATATTATTAATACTAACTTAGGAGACAGTTCCTCTACTGTTTTAAAACTTTTACTGTTGAATATTTGTTCGGATACTCGTAGTGCTCGAGCGTATTGGGTTAAACCATTGCAAAGTTTTGGGAGTAACAAAACAGAATGAGAGCAAGTTTTGAGGAGATTTATCTGAGTCATGAGGGACTCTTGATAATATGATTTTCTTGTGGATAATCTTAGTAGTGATAACTATTTCAGTAGGTAATTTTGTAATCAATTATGTTTATATGGCCTATGTTCAGCAGTGGACGTCCTGTGAGTAAAATAATGATGATGATGATGATGAAACACTTACGTAATATGATATATGTAATTTAGGAAAGTAAGTATATAATAGCCCGACTAGGGATATAGTGTAATATGTGTAACGCAATTTTATGAGCAATATCTTCATTCTCTGAACATTTTTCCCAACTCAGTTGGGGTCGGCTTTCCAGTTTAACTGTGATGCGGCTGCTAACGACTGCCATAGATGGAAACTGGGACCGACGGCTTACCGTGCTCTCCGAAGCGCGACCAGACCAGTGCAAACAGCCATATTCATGCATACAACTTTATGCACTGAGCGGGGACCGAATCCGCGCCCCGTGTGAAGCAGTCGCGTGCACTACCGCCACGCCATGAAGGCTGATTTTATGAACAATATAATATACATACCTATATAGTGTTTTTATATATTAGGTTTTGTGAAACAGGCGTGTACCTATAGGTATAACTATGTACGAGTATATTAGCAGATTCTTGAATGACAAGTATACGAAAATACATTTTATCCTTAGAAAACCGTTTATTGGAATTATGTATATACCTGGTTTAAGCCGCCTGGATGATAAGTAAAGCTATCGAAGGGAACGGATGTTAAGCGTCGAACATTTAATGTAATCACGATCACGTTTAGAGGATTACATTCAGGAATATAAGAGCGTGATCACGCTTATTAAAATCAATTTATACTATTAGAGGGTACTTATGGTAGATATCTAAGAACAGTAAATATGGTCCTGAAATTGGCCCTGAATTAGTAGAAATAACAAACATTATTATATAAAAAATGCACAGACGATACGCAATACCTAGTTTCTGATGGTCTCTTACTGGTGTTGATAATTCAAACCGTTATCGTCCCCGCCGCCTAAACTAGTAAAAAACAGTCAAACATAGGTTAGCACTATTGCAATAGTGAAGGGTACTTAATTGAATATGTAATTTGACTGACGCTCAATAATTTCATAGCTTAATTCACCAACACTACTCTTTTTAAATATAACGTAAACAAGATACACTTTCCCTAGAAACATTTTTATCAAGTAACATCGTCGCACTATTCGATTCTGCATAAAAATGCTTTTCGCAATGAATTACTATTATTGCAAAAAATACGATTACAATCGGTGCGTAAGAAAGTGTGAGTGGGCTTCAGAGAAGCTATAAAATTGTCGACTACCTTTTCTATCGCAACCTTATACTACAACAAGCGCAACCTTACAATACATGTCCAGTGATCTAATTCAACTCGCTTATCAGTATTAATCTGTTCTAAACGGAAAAAAGACAAGAAGAACTCACTTGATTGCTTATTCATTGCTGACTATTTTGCGAAGTTTACCAAATACAATTGAGACCTCATTTTTAAAACAAAAGTCATTTCTGTGACAAATGTAGAAACGAATCGAGGTACCTAGTACGCAGAAGCGGGTAACACTATTAACGATCGTGTCTTATTATATTATCTATTAATCCACTTTAGTGAACGGTGAGCCTATTGGTGACCCAGAGACGCTACCAAACACTTCTGAAATAGATTAGTGCTCGCACGCATCACCTACGGATTGAGACTGAACAAACAAATAGCACCGCCTACTTGAAATCAGATGAGATTAGAATTAAGCACACAGAGTCGTACTGCCGGCCTACTGGCTTAATGACCAGTTCGATGACCTAAATCGCATCGCTATCAATGTCGAAAGGAATCGTGAAAAAGATCTACTGTTTTTTTATTACTCGATTAAACGAAAAATAATTTCATATAACTTTGAAACTATACGACAGCGTTACAGTGGATATAATATTGAGGTTGTGGTCCATTTGTATCGGGTTCAATACTTTGAAAAATACTTGATCCAGTCGTTATATATTTGACAACACGTCGGGGATACCAATGATCGATTCAACAGGTGGATAGGAACTATAGGATTTATAAAAATTCGTCAATTTATGGACAACTCAACAACAAGCAATAGTAAAATATTACTAATTGTAATAGAAAGGACTGCCAAACCGCACCCTCAGCAAGTAAAAAAACTTCTTACTCGAGGAGATAGGACTTCGATGTACAGTATTCCGCAAGTGTGAAGAATATACCTCGACACGGTGTGTGGCCTTTACACCATTCCCATTCCGACACGTAACGCCTACTTAAATATGTTATCTTGAATTTATAGATACTTGAATATTTATAGGTTTAGTTATAGTCATTCGTTTTGTGTGGACCTAGTTTTAGTCGCTGTGTTAAAGTTAGATACAGTCAAAAAATGCCTACGTTATAATTAGAAATACTGAGTCACAACCAGAGTTATACTATATTATTTGAATATACACATAATAGAGCTCGGCGGCCGGGTTACACTGCCGGGGCACGCCCACTTCGCTTGCTCACCTTTGAGCTTTAATGATCAAACCTAGCCCAAAATATTAGTTTGTACAATACATACCAATTATTAATATTAACTAATATTAATTTCTGAGAATTAGTTAACGTTAGTTTAACAAAGGCAACTGTTACAATTATAAACTAATTTTCTATAAGTTTACGCCTGTCATGAAAATAAGGCAATCTATAGAGCACATTATACCTACTTATTTACTTAATTATTCCCTCGGCTTTTCTAATTTACATATTACGTGATATTAAGGAAGCTTCTAGGATCATGCTCAATTTATATATACTTAGTGTGCTGTGTACCTACACGTAAATGATGTTTAAATCTATTAGAAACGCGATTGAGATTCAGCATGCTGATATATAATATGTGTAGGACCAAATCATGTGCAGTTTAACAATAGATACTTTATTAATCTCATGGAATAATTAATAATAACGTAATGTTTGCCTTTATTTGTAAACGTTATAATTAATTAGCCAACCGCGATACGTGTTGCATCGCGTCCACAAATTATGTAGAAAAACCGCACTCCATGGTCTAGCTGAATTTGTATAGTAATGGAAAAATAGTTACAATATGATACAGTTGACCATAGAAAAGCTGTGTCATTGTATAATCCATATACTCTACTACTACCAAAATAAAAAGCTTTAATGACAGTCTTTGCGCACAAACTAACAAAATAATTTTAATATGGTTATGAAAAAATACACATACAATAATATAATTGATTAATTATCATGTTTCATAAATATTTATTTCTTCATTTTCGTTGTCCAATTTGTTAAGACAGACTAGACTACTAGGACACATTTCAACTACTTTTGTTTTCATATAGAGGGTAACTTTAATAAAAACTGCAACAAATGAAAGCAGATAGGTATATAAGTCGCTTACTTACGCGTTGACGAAAACGGAGCACTGGAGATACATTCAGAGCATAGAAGATTATATTCAGTGCCACTCAACAATAATTGGTTTAAAATCCAACAGAATGGGCGAATAATTGGAAATATGATTTAAGCTAGGATTTAATCACACAGGACAGCATATTCAAGATATGTTTTCTGAGTGATTCCTATCATTAATGACAAACGAAGGGTACACTTTTAGTGAGAATGTGCCCATGTTTCGTGTATGGACAGTGACGATGGTATACTTACTTAGATTCTATTTTTAGTAAGTAGGTACACCCGCCCATATTTTTCTCTTGGTGGTGTATTTTGGTTCTTTCTCACAGCTGCGAAATCAACTTTAGTTCCAAAAAGCAGAGTATAAAGAACACACTTAGCAATAATTGTTAAGAAATTGTAATGGTATTGGGATCGTAATGAGTTAGAAATTAATCAAGACTCAATCGCAATTATCTATAGGTTTTCGGCGGATAAGAAAGAGTACAGAATCGTTGTAATTTTCATTCATTTCAAACCTCAAACACATAGATGCGTTATTATTATACCGCAGGCATAGTTGCTTTTATAGCGACCGGGACGAACGCGAAGATGATGATGATGATGATAAACAGGTTACACAAGTACTATGGAAAAAAAACCAATAGGTGACAAAGCACCATACAGACCTACCAGATTTATAAAGCATTAAAAACAGATGCGATTTATTTATGTGTTGTTCTTAGAAATCATAGACCTGAAGGAGTGTCTACTACAACTTAGGTATTTAAAACCAAGTCTTCAATTACATCTCTAATTTGACTACTTTTTTATTTTCAATAAATAACCAGATATAGTAATCTGATCACATGCTAAAGTTAAATTTTCTTACAATAAATAGTTTTAACGATTATTGATTTTGCAAATTCAATTTATGGAGCTGAAGAAAAACACTACACAAAGTCCTTAGAGAAGCGTGCCCTCATGCCTTCTTAGAGCGTAGTGCAAATGCATGGAGGTCTGTGTTACGTTTACGCGTGCATGTTTCTTGATAAAAGTCATTTGAAATTATATTTTGACTTAATTTGAATACTAAAATAATGAAAAGTCATAGTTTCAGTTTATTTAGACAATATTTTATTTCACAAAGCTTATTTTTACAGCATTCGGATTGTGAAACGAACAAGTGGGCAAACCACTCGAACTCTGACTAAGATATCAACTAACACGTTAACTGCCGTAACGGTAAAAGTTTGGTTACACACTTTTTTTTCCTTCGTGTTATGGTCTTATATTGAAGTAAATAACACGAAATGACTATTTAAATTTGTTTCCTGTCATTATAATGTAAAATAAGGCTGGAAAAAAAATGTCAAGCACATGTGACTGACGAGGCTTAGACGAAAGAAAACATAGCGACTACGCCGTGTCAGGCACAATAAATAAAAATAGAAGGCAAAAACATGAACTGAAAAAGGGAGAAAGACCTGTTAGGTACATAATCTCGAAAGTACTGTTCACGGTGCTAAAAATGTAACATTTCTTTTTCTTCTGTAATGCTGTACTCTAAATATATTTATTTTATTTTTTTATCTAAGACGTATAAGCCCATAATATGATAACAATAAAAGTTTACAGATTTTTATTATATCGTATTTTATTATCCCCAATAACACGTAGTTCTAAATATAAAAAAATAAGGCCAAGCATAATATAGTTTACCTAGGGCCTTGTCAGTCAATTTCAATAGAGAATAACGCGCTAAACGTGTCTGACTCCTTGCGATTATTCAAAATATATATTTAAGCGTCAGTCACCCGGGCCTGGCCTGACATGGCCTAAACAGATAAAATGTCTGTCAAGCACTGGTGCCTGACATAGCAGTTAACGTGTTAAGCAGTCTCGGGTAGAATGGGATGACCTCGTCATCATCCCTATTATATTTGATGTTTCCCTTTGATTCTCACTTAGATGCAAACACAATGTAATGGAACCAATATTTTTTTGAGTCTGATCCGCACTGGAGCTAAAAGCTAATGAAACAGGCAGACTAGCGGAAGGCTATTTATTTGCACATCAAATGTAACATAATATGAGAAAATGAGCCCTTCGAAGGTGGTTGCATTTTTTTGCGTCTTAGCTCTGGGAAGATAATATGGCACCTAACTAATCGGTTATTCAATAATAATGGCATACTTAATAAAGTATTACACAATTCATCACATTCAAAGCTCTTTATAAATCTGTAAACACTTTTATCCTCTTCCTAAAATATTCTCGAAACGCGCAAATATTGATAAATCTTACATCTATAATTCATCTGGAATGGATAAGCTCTTTTCGGATCGCACATAAAAAATATCAACGATAAGAAACAAAAGATCAAACAAAAGTATGGTTTAATTTAAATACCTATGAGTTTACTTTATGTACCTACAGAGTTAGAAAAGGAGAGAATACTCCTAAATAATTTAGACAGTGCGACTAAAGCACTCAATCAAACTTGAAGTTTGTGGAGGATCAAATACATAACTTTATGTTTGGCATAGTTACAACCATAGGAGAGCTGTACTCTGCGATGCGGCAACCGGTGCGATGGTGTCTCTGGCAGCCCGGTAGTCTAGGCGCTGTTCAGAGGCTTTCCATGTGTCTTTCTGACTGGTAGACGGTATAGTGGAGAGCGAACTTTGGTCTCATTGCCAGGGATACCCAAGTTCCTGCGAAGTGGGGGAGGAAAAGCGGCAGTCCCGATTGCAACCAAGGTGAATGCCTAGGATGCAATCGGGACCCAATCCTCTTATGATGTGATGATATTTATCATGAAGGCTCAATGTAACAAACAGATATAGAGCAAGTCACATTTTATTCTACTTCAGGATTAATTAATATCGGTCACTAGCTCTGAAGGTCACCACCCTTTGGAACGTGACATAACAGACATGCCTACTGTTTGCCAAACAACTTTGCCGAAACCAAATTTAGTCCGCAAGAGAGCAGTGAAATTAGTCCCATGTTTGTTATATTTGTATGTGCTGCCGCTTGGCAAACATTTGACGTACGTGTTAATGCGTATATTGGGCCAGCTTATGTTAGTGGTAAGGGCTTATTAGAGGCTGTTAATCGTAATTACTGTTTACCAATTGCGTAAGAAATTGTGATGCAGTGATAGTGCCGGCACTCAGTAGATTGAGGGTAAACGAATAATAAACAATGTTTATATAAACTACATATGATTGAATCGAACTAATGGTAATAAGTATATATTATATTATGTACACCCTTGAGAACCTGCTTGAATTTGAACTAAGCTGAGTAGGAAAGTATATCGTCAATATTTTTATATACTATGAGAGTATATAAAAATATTGACGATATACTATTGCAATGTCAAAATTAAAACATTAAACATAAAAGTTTAATGACAGTCTTTACGCACAAGCTATCAAAATAAGTTTAGAAATTATGTACAAGTTTAGCATTTGGACTGGACTGGAACTGGACCAAGGAGGATTCATCGCAGTGTTCCTACCTAATGTGATGACGCCGCACAATACGCATGCGCCATCAGCTAATGTATTTTGTACAAATAAAGTTAAAACACAAAATAACACTGTAATTTTAAGAACAATAAACTAACTATTTCATGAGATAAGATAAAGTAGTGCAAAAAACAGTACAAAATTTGGTATTAAAACACATATGACACACACTCGTATTTTAAGAACACTTATTATGCAACTGTCTCATAAATAAATCCTATAACCTAAAGGAGTGCTTCACCAGTTGGGGCCTGACCCGAGACTACAACGTATGAATGATAATAATACTATTACTTTTTGGCGGCATATTTATGTAGGGGTTTGTTAAATTTCATTCAATTGCTTTGACTTGACTATCTTTTTCCATCAGACTGGAAGAATATCAGAATCGGAACTTATAAGACTAGTGAGTGTAGCCGTCAAAAGAAAAATATTAAAGTAACGCTATTTCAGTCGCACTCATTATCGCCCGACTAATTTAACTTTCAAACATAACCTCAATACACAACCATAACACCCCGCCGTTTTTAGTTCGGGAGTTAAATACGACGATGGCAAGTAACAGCTCCCCAAGTAGGTTTTTTATTTACATATATATATATATATATATACCTAGTCTCTAATAAACATATTTCCTATTACTTTACATTACATGAAATAAATAACAAATAAAGATACGCAGTAATAAAATTACTGTTACAGTATATATCAGACTGTTTTCATTGAACACTTAAGAATATGTCATAGATTTCCAACGGCAAATCAAATCTAAGCGAGATTGCCAGCTGGGCGTGAAGCTTATACTCGTATAAAATAGTAATTAAAGTTGATTTATTCGACCGGCTCTTCGCAAATTCCTATCTATCTATATAGATACTTGAACAAAAAAGTTATGTTAATGAAAATAAGTATTTTCTTTAATTATTTTGACGTAGTCATTTTATGTCTACATAAAGTAAAAATAAAATTTACAATACAAAACTCCGAAATTTACAATACGAGTAATAAAGTAAATGGTAAAAATTCAAGGAATTTAAAGTAGAAAAGAAGCATAATAACTATAATCGATAAATTAAGGTGAGGCTACAATAACAATTTAAATTGCTACATTTCAAGATAATATTGTCCTTATACATTGAATATACCCAAATATAAAACAAGTTTGATAAAGAAAGTAATTGGTATTGCCGTTCGATTTTCGTTCAGACCGATTCGTAAGCCGACTAAGGTTTTTATGTTGGGCTTTTTGATACCGTAATACACATTCATTATTGCTATTGACTATTAAGAGATGCTTATGTACCTTAGGATATAGAATGGTGTAAGCAATCGCTGTTCTAAAATCTTTTGAGAACGTAATGTAAACACGTTAATGAAAGGAAAAATATATCAAATGGGCAATATCAGCAAAAGTATATTTATTTATTTTGTGAAATTAATAGGTTCAAAATACAAATTCTGATTCTCTTCCTTTAGGTTGTCGGTTCTGAAGTTGATTTTCGTTTGCTAATGAGAGCTTGAGAGTTATTTTAATTTGCCTGCAGATACCTATAATGAAGACAGGGGACAAAACATTTAATCGAATTTTAGATCTAACATGTATATCTGTACGCTTTACTTGATACCCTGTAAATATAAAGGTGTGTATGACTTTACTCTTCTATAATTTCTAAAATTCTAACTATCGTAAGTCCCGGTATCAGGATTCGTGCTCGCCTCCTATTAGTCCTATTACGTGGAAATGACAAAATAACTTGCAGAGTGTGGGTGATAAAACAACTTCACTTGCATACACGTGCAGTGGTTGACTTGAGATATTATTATGCTAGCGTATGACTACTAACATCACTAGAGTAGTAAGCCTGTTAAAGCCAACCGTTTCACCTTCGTTCCTTATAGCCCTGAACCAGCAAGAACGACATTACCCATTCCCGATTGTTCATAAAGACGACGCGTTTACGATATAAACTATACCTAGATGAAAGAAATTGAAATACATTATTTTCGTAAGGTGCCATTGAATTTACACTTCCTGCTTGTATTTTGATGTTTGTTTCTAAAGCATAGTAAAAGCTTTTTGAACGAAAAGAGAGTGTTTATATAATCAAGGGACGACAGGGAAAGTAAACAAAAAAATAATAGGCTACCAATATAGAATTTGCCATGTATTTTCCTTTTTCGTTTTCATAAGTCTCGATATTACAAATATTTATATTGCGAGTGGTCTGACTGAATTTTGATTAGAACCCTCCGGTCTGTCAATAACTGAAAACAAAAGTCGTTAAAAATGTAGTAGAATTTGATTGAATTTCCGAAGTTTGTTTCCTTCCCTTATCCTTCAATTGCTCTAGGTATGAGAAAGTGACAGATTGTTATGTACCATGAAACATTTTTTTATAAACTTATTAACTTGTCAGATATAGCCGGTTGTCATAAAAAGTGCATATTAAATTTTATTCGACATTTTAAATTCGGTAACGTGGTAATGGGGGACTGTTGCTCTATTTATTCTAATAATGATAACTTTATGAATATAAATAAACGTCATTAAAACGCCTTGCGTCATGATTTCTGTTAACTTTTTGTAAGTAGAAGAACGGAAAAGTGTCTTTACCATCAGTAGTACTGATTTGTATGAGACAAATTGCAAGTTGCAAATAAATATTTTCTTTAATTATTTTGACGTAGTCATTTTCCGTCTATATAAAGTAAAACCAACAATGCCGTGGTCTGAAGGAGGTCGCCACCGTCTTATTGAAGCTGTGAAATCGTTCTAAATTTGAGTTGGACTTGCAATAACATTATGTGTGATTGACAGTGACACCCAAACTCCATGTATACCTGATCAGACCGCAGTGAAGTAATGGAGACTATTAAATAAAACCTATATAGAGTTTAGAATATATGTCAATTTTCTAATAATTGTGTGCGTTGTCCAACGCGTTACACACAAAACCTCGAATTAACACCAATATTAGAAAATAAAACAGTGCTGCGATGTTATTTTCTGCGATGTCACCAAAAAGCTCTATGTATTTTGATTTCACCTGACAGAACTGTCGGAAACGCTTCAGTGCAGTCATTCAAGGGCACATTTTGTATTCATAGATAAGAATAAATATTTGGCGGAAACTTCCCGATTCTATCATTGTAAATCAACAGACACTGAAATAAAACACACAAAAATAGTAACTGTAAATGATATTCAGCTACTTTATATTCTAATGTTCTGAAACAAATTCGGTGTTGCAGCAAAACCGTATATTAGGCGGTCTTAATCCTTTGAAAAGCTGTTTGATTGATACAGCAATTATGTTGCATGATGATGATGAATGATGGTGCATTGGCACAGTTTTACACAGGTACAGTAAGTTCCAAACCACTCCCCCACATTACATTTAGTTTTTTAATTATATAAACTGCTCATAACCACCTAACCATAAAAATATACAAATAATGCGTAAGCTAAAACAGCCACTTGAATTTTAACAGAGAAATGAAATAGATAGAAATTCTTACCTTAAACTGACACAAGAACTCTTGTTGCCTCGTGATATCGGTAGCCAAGATCAAGGAGCTAATTTGTTTCTCAAGCGCGGGTCGCGCCTCTTGCATTTGATCCAGAATGCCACTTTCGATGAGACAGCTGATTGCCGAACGCCAGTGGTGGTTTTCCAGTACCGAAGTATTCTAGGCAAAAATAATATTGTGAGTAAATACAGTGACAATGTTTTAGGATTATATTTTCACATAATACTAATAACTAAGCACTACCTACTATTCTCTGATAACCGTTTTTATAATATATAATTTATCATTTAGAACCCATATTGCAAGCCATACTCGGTTTGGATCTAGATATACGTTCTCAAATATCTAGGTATGTGTATATCTAATTGAAAAGTCAATTCAAATAAAGCGTAACTAAATTATTAGAAGTTGAAAGTTAATAACATAATGGAATGATATCTTTAGTTATACAATTATTATGTCTAGTATAATAAAAATCTCGTATCAAGGTGTTTTTGGTCGCACTCTTTCGAAATTGATCGACTGATTTTAATATTAATATGATAAATTTATTGGGCTGGCAGGCCCGCCGGCAGCTGTTTAAGCACCCGGTGCAATATTGCGGGGCGGGGTCGGTTATGAAACCGACTATAGCGGCACGCCCTCATGGTTCATCTATTGTACTGACATATTTTTGGCTCTGCCAGTCGGGAGGCACCTGAGCCTCTTCCGGACTAGTCCCCTTGTCTCCTTCTCGAACATAATTTGCTCGCAGAAGGAGGTGACGACAGTGAGCAGGGACCGAGTGACAGGCCGAATTTGGATGTCCAGAGTGGCGGAAAATCTAGGGAAAATTTGAGGTCGATGATGTCGTTCGTGTGCTGTACACGCCTTGCATGTCCGCTTGCAGGACAACGTTATTGTACCTGGGGTCAGTACGTTTCCATTAATAAATCGTTAAACTAATATATTGAACGAAGAAGACAAGGATTTTATAGACTATTATAAATTATCTACGAACATGAAAATCTTGAAACGTATTTCGTCTGAATTTTGAATCTCATACGTAGTTTCAGTGTAATTTCTTTGCCTTCAGCTTACAGCTTTTCACAAATAGGTGCAGTAGGCATTGGGAAGAATGGGGTGACCATGTTATTGTCCATGTCAACACCTATCATACACAGAAAGGTGACAGGTGGCCGCTAAGTTGAAGTACGATGTTCTATCAATTATTATCTCTGAGTGTCTAGGGATAGAGTTCAGAGAATTATAAAATCCGTTTAATATTCATATCGGTTAAGCTTATACCACGATTGATTTATTTAAGGATTTTGTTTCAGAAGCTTATAGACAATAAATCACTCGTTGACAAAGAAAGGTTATACCATACATTGATAAAGGGCAAGTGTTATAAATTTTAGGATGAAATCACATTGGCGATTCTAAAGTTCTGAAAGGTTTTGTGTGTATAGGGCAGCAGTACTTCTCTACGGAGCAAAGGCTCTTTGTAAGTAGTACCTAAGTCTCGTCCCATATTAAGTATTTGGTATAAACAAAGTGCTGCAAACTTTTAATGATCATAAACGAAAAGCAGATCTAGTATAGTTTTCAGGAAAATATATGTGATTTGCAGCTTCTAATAATGTGGGTGAGATTTGTACGAAGTGTAAGAGACAATTATGAAAAGTAGCCAAGAAGTAGGTTGGATGTCCAGGGCACTTGTTTATGTACCACACGCCACCAGCAGGTACACCCCAATTTAAAATCTAAATTGTCGAATAGCACGCAGTCCCACAAGGCATTAAGTACATAGCTACGTCCCGCAGAGGCTCAAACCTATAAGACAGAATTTTCCTTGAAGACGGTATGGAATTTTTTGATTACGTTCTCATTATACTCGTAGATGGACTAAATGGTTTTTTATCACCTCTATGATTTAAAAAATAAGATACTTTGTTTTATATAAATATAGATATTTCCATAAATAGATATCCAATAAGTACAAATTTATGATTCATTTTCTGTTGTTTATTTGTATGTAAATCGTATGTGAAAAGTTCCCAATCAGTAGGTATATAGTCAGCATGATAATATACATAACTAGCTGTCGCCTGCGGCTCCGTTTGCGTGAATGTCGGTTATCGCGGCCAATAAGTTCTTCCCCCAGCTCTAATCTATGTAACAAAATACATCAGGTTACCTACAAAAATGGCGAACATACATTCCCTATATAATTCTGATATTTCTATGGTAACTGTTCCCTCATACGTTCTCACCATTTTTTTCCGTGAGCTAAAACCCCACGGATAACTTCTAACCATATGGCAAATCGATCAAAGGAAAAATCTTTCACTGGTGTGTTACCTAATTCATCACAATTTGAAAGATTTTTCTAGCTTACAGTCCGTCCCTGCAATTTATGTGTTACGCTGACATTTCCTTGTAGCTCATGGTAGCCGTCTCCCGTCAGCCGTGGTTCGTTAGACTGGTAGCACGTAGAATTTTGTAACCCCTCGAATTAAGACCCGTTTAATTACCTTATAAGGCGTAAATGTTTGAGCCATGGTACCTACATTGTGTACGCACAAATAATCTTTCAAACCTGTTTATTTTAGCTCATAACCTAACGTAAACGTTTTTGTTATGAATATTTTAATTTGTCATGCCTATCTAATTCTCAAAAGCTTAGTCCTCGAGTTTGCGTAATGACATTGTTTGTAGAATTAGGCACGCATATTTTAATACTTAAGACCTTGAAGATCAAATGATTCCATTGGCAACATCAAATTAATTGATTGCGCAGACACGCTCCGTTTAATATTCAGCTTAAATGTGTAAACGTAGAAATAAATGTAACTACGAAAGCAATTTCCAAAAAATATTATGTCTCACGCGATAGCTAATTCCGGTCGGCATCCCTATACTATCTGATTCCCTGGCGATGTGACTTAAGTTATATTATTTCATATTCTAATTTGATTCCACTGGTGATACTATGTAGGTATACGAAGATCCAATCAGTAAACAAAATAAAATTTTACAAGATTTCTCATACCAAGTAAGGTAGGAAGGAACACTATTTGGGGGTGAGTGTTACATATTACAACGAAAACTTAAAAGAAAAACTGAGGACATGTTAATCTGGAAGGATATTATTTATTTATTTATTTATTAAATTATGTGAAATGTATTTTGGTTATATTTCCTTCTCCCTTTTCATGCCTTTTGTCTGCTTTCTAAACATATTTATTCCGTCACACACACACATTTCATTATCAGTAGTTTTTGGTGAGGATCTTAGTTAGACTTGAAAGGGTTGTAGATTATAAAATAATCTAATAATAATAATAAATACAGCATTCTACTATTATGATATATTGTATATTGTATATATACGACAATGCTATTAATAGGTTCTAATAATCTCGTATCTAAAAACCTTATTTTGTATCATAACAATAACGAATGTTACTTTTGGTATCCTTAGGTACATGTACTAGAAAGTTTCAATATGTGTTTGATCCGTTTAATTATACATATTTATGAAGAGGTTTGCTAGTTATTTAGCTTGGGGACCTTGTGCCACGATACTTGATTGCTCAGGGAGCACTTACCTGTAGGTTTCATTTTATAGTTTTGATTAACTCAGACAAGACACGCGCGCACGTGCTTCTAATTTCTACCGCCTATGGAAATGGTGTTGACAATTCCCATGATGGGCACTAGTTTTGAAAACTTTTACTGCATTTATCAATATTAGTTTATAGAAATCGATTTAGGAACATCATATTCAGTAGAAAATTAATATATTTAAGTGCCTACTTTTAATGTTGTTAATACAAGTTTTTATAACTCGTAGAACAAGTTCACTTTACAAATTATCCGACTTTTAGGAGTTTTAGGACAACAATACACGGATAAGTAAAAAATAAGTTAAGAAGTAACAGATATACGTTATTAAAATGTGCGTAAATTTTTTCTAAAATCGGTGCCAAGTCAAACTGTGATAAGCAGTCATTTATGTCCATAATCACATATAATATGTATACGGCGTGTGTGGAGTCTCGTGCAATAGGTACTGCAAGGCAATCCAAATGTGCAGACAGACACGTCTGGACCGTTGTTCCGTACCTTTGAAGTATATTTGAGTTAATTTTTACTTTTCCGTGAATTGTTGTTCTAAAAGTCGCTTGAATTGTTTTTTTAAAAGCAAACTGATTTTTTGTTTTTAATGTAACGTTTACCGAAAGCAAATTCGGATTAGCCACCAACCGCGCCACTTGTATGTCAGTGACAGTTATGAGATCAAACGTTTATCCCAAAGTAGGAAATATACCTACATTGAATGTTATTTTGAAAATAAACAACCTAAATATGGACTTTTGAGGAATGAAAACTAGAGATATAGATGACAGATCGTTGAATGCTGCTTACTTTTTTATTTAAATGCGAACACTCCCACGTATAATCTTAGTTTCATTTCGTTGTCATAATGTTAGTTTTGTTGTTTCCGCTTACATCAAAAGGTTATATAAAGCAGTAAAATTTATGATAATGATCAATTTATGTTTCTATACTATTTTGTGGATATATTATGCTCACCTACTACTAAGTTATTAACTTATTCGTTAATGGTAATCCTTATTACTGGTAATCTTTAAGTAGTTGTACTATAAGACTACGAATGTTTCATATCTTCATGCGAATATAGTTTATAAATCTAGGACTTACCCGGTAGAGAGTAGCGAGATGGTTGGACGTGGCAATGAGAAATGGTTGGTTCACTCCCGGATGGTCCATGTCATGTGCGATCGCAGCTAGAAGTGATGCCAATATCTCCAAAGGCTGCAGGTGGTTACGGATCTGTAGACAAAGTATATAATATTCAGTACATTTTTTTATTTCAACAATGAAAATCTATACTTAGGGAATGCAATCTCGATCAGGCAGAGGAGGTAGGACACGACGGTATATCCTTCCCAATCGAGCAGTCCGACTGGGGAAGTACTTCCACCCTACAGAATATCGCCGTTTAATAACCTTGTGTTGTGTTTTCGGTGTTGAGTAGGGTAGCCAGAGCTCACTAGAAAGGTTTTGTGTTGTCAGTGGGAAAACCAAAGGCTTATCCTACATTTTTTGCGCTGACGACACAGAATGTCTCTGTTCTTACAGGGGTTGAGGCACGAGTGTTATTCTTCTGGTGTTACACTCGTCCATAGGCCACGGTAACCACTTACCATCTGGTGGGCCGCGTGCTTGTCTGCGACCTAAGTTGTATAAGTATAAAAAAATACCGATCACCCGAGATCTCGCCTCATTTTTCGAGATCAGTCTCGAAGTATAAAATCACGAGATCTCGGTCGAGATTGACGAGATCGAGCGGTAGTAGTCAGCGACACAGACGCGTGTTCCCGACTCTCCCCGAGTATAAAAGCGGAGTAGAAAAGAATAAATAGATAAATAAGTTCTGACTAGAGTGAGCGAATGATATTTAAAAACGTATATTTTTTTGTATTCAATAAGTACCTACTTCGAATTCGATTTCGAAAATACCGAGATCTCGTCGAGATCGAATTTCTGATGCCTCGAGATCTCGACTAGGCGATCTCGCCCCGAGATTGCATTCCCTAGCTATACTTTCATCATACATATTTATATAAGAAAGCGGAAATCTGTTTTTCATTGATGACAATAATGACTATAATAGTTGAGGTCAAAATAGCTCATCGCTTTATAGTCCACTGCGAAACACGTAGATTAGTAGTCCTTTTTACGAGGTCTTTATTTGATTGATTCTATTTGATTTAGGTATTATTATGATTATTACGTCAATCAATTTGTCTCAATCTTTTGAGTATCACTAAATATATACTTAACAGTCTCGAAGGCAACAACGGCAAAAACCAAACTATATATGTATACCTAGTATAGTGTGGCGTAGTATAAACTTTCAAGTCTCTGAATTCTATAATGAACGTCCATACAATCGATCACTCCTCATTTTACCACTTTACTCTTAAAATTATCAAAAGCTTATTAAAATCTTTAGCAATGATTTAGATGATATCAGGTGAATTGTATTAATTTGATACTCTAATAGACTACTAAAAGCTACGGCTAATTTGATGGCAAATATAATTACAGACTGAGAAACAGATCTCAACAACAGAGATGAGTTGCGCCCACTGATTGTGCTATTATAATAATTACCACTGTTACTGATTAATGATGGATTCTGCTGTTCGATAATCTGAAGTTTTAATTTGTAAACCACATAATTGATGAGGGCGAGTTAAGCACTAATTACTATTTTTATATAGAGAATCGATAGACAACTCTCATTTTCATGATACAATCTTCTTCGCATCTAGGATTCATAGTATTGATCCGGCGAAGAGAATGGCCGCGTTAAACGAAATAGTGCGGTGTCCTTTGATGGCCCTATCCATTTAGAACCACGTATTGTTATACTGGTACCTATTATGATAAAAAAGACAGAGTTTATGAATTTAATTTACTGAGAAGTTGTTGTTTGAGTTAAACAGGTATGTACCAAGGTTAGGTTCACTTCTACCACATCAATGATGGCATCACAATGGTTCATATCATCGTATTTCGTTTTTAGGGTTCCGTACCCCAAAAGAACAAAACAGGAATCTACAAACATTAACACACAACAACACACACACACACACACTTCGCTGTTTGTCTGTCTGTCAAGATATTTTTCTTAGGAATGCGTTCCAATCCGTATACTTATGTAGGTATTTAACGTTTTGAAACTAAGCAATAATCAAACTTCTAAGTCACCGTAATGATTAAATGTTGCGGTTTATGTGGTATAATTTTGTCCCTGAATTCAATTTTCTATGGAACCCACGCGTGAGTACGACTCGCACTTGACTGGCTTTTTTTCAACATATAATCCGATTTACACTTTCATCAATCAAACAACGCCAGTATCATAAAGTTATGGTACATTTGGATTGTATTTGACAAACAGCCAATCAATCAATCGCCCCTACATAATACGACCGACCGAACCGCTTGCATATTCGTCAACGTAGCCGTACAAACTCTAGTACAAGGAGACGACAAATTCCTTTAATTTCCATAATTCAGCTACAACCTTATAGTCTTTAGTCAGCACCATAAAGTTAGGTATTAGTAATATTTACGCCAGTAATACTAATGTCTATGGTTTGTACGTAATGCATTGTAGAACCTAAAAGTAACTATTCATTCTAATCTTCAAAACTTCCAGGTTATCGCTTTCTGATTAGAGGTTGCAGAATAACCTCCTTTCTCCATGAGCGCAGCCCGAGGGTGATGGGTGGAGGCGCCCGTCACCCTAGCAGAAGCAGGACATGGCCGAAGCGCAAAGTGCGCCACCCCGTGCTTGGGGGCTAGACGGGGACACTGTAGTCCCTACACTCGAAGATGACCCCCTCTTGAAAATGAGGGCCCCGGGTCTGCCGGGGTGCAAGGGATATGTTTGCTACTGAGACCCAAAGACGTTTCGGTCGGTTCGAGTCCGACATAACCTCTCTCATGGACTCCGGTGAGATTGGTATCCGTGAGGATTTCGCACACGGAAATAAAAACAAGGTTATAGCTTTCTGACTACTGGCAATACGAGTCTGTTAGAGCATTACACTTCTAAGCAGTACGCATAATGAGTATATCACTGAACCGTTTAGTGCGTTTGAGTGACGGTCCGATTGTAAATAAGTTAATTGTCGAGACTGAATAATTTGCGTTGAATAATTCAGGCGAACCTTTCTATAGGTAGTACAGCCGGTAGTACCACGGTCAAAACAAGAATTTAAGTCATGTGTTCTTAAAATGTAAATTCGATTGACCCACATTTAGCATGGTTCACCACTAGGGTGTTGTATATGTGGCGGTGTGACTAACAAGAATAAAATTCCTGATAGTCACACTGGTGTAATAACCTGGCGTGACCACGAGTCCGGAGGGGTGTTTAAGTTTAAATTATCCTTAGCCACTCTTACATAATATATTGGAAATAATATACATATAATCATATCACTGCCCCGATAAAAAAAATACGATCAGCGCCCCCAATTCTTGCACATTTCGGGCCAACCGTTTCGTTTCAAGTGGTGACGTGTGCCTTCTCACACACAGTGAATTGAGAGTCTGAGTCAACTTCACAGTCTATTGGCTCTTAACGAATGCCTCCAAGTCGGCAATTCGTATTACAGATGCTTGAATGCTTCCTGATGAAGAACGATTAGCGAGAAAAGACCTTTAATTTTTACCGACTGTAGCTTATATAAAAATATTTTTACAAATACGAACAACACAATGTTTCAACAACAGATTTCAATATCCAGTAATACGATGTCCATTCATCAATCATTGGATTGTTTATCAAGTTAATTTAATACAACATTCATTTTTATACCAGCGACCGTACCCGCCTTCACTCATGGCATACTACTCATATGCCCGCATTGTATTAATTTTCAAATAACGTATTAAAGTAAATAATTCACAAAGCGCAACGGCACCATCTGGCGTAGGATCAATAAGCTTAGCATAAACAATTAAAAACTATTGTCATATGTTTCGTAGGGAGCTCCAAAATCAATGATACGAGTATTTACAATATTTGTAGATACCATGCTCCCCGAGACAGTGCAAATAGCCATATGCATGAACACTTAGCGGAGTCACTTTATGGCTGAATGGCAGTCCAAGTTACATTATTGTAGGAAATATAAATATACTTTTGAGAAAAACATTATGAGAATTGTACGTATTGGTCATTGTGCTTCAAAACGATATAATTTGCTGTTAAAGTAAATAACTCATTTACATAACCCAGTCACCAATGATCGTGTCTGCATATTGGAGATATTTAAAAAAAACAACACTTGGTTTACGTTGTGTAAAAAAAGTATCTAAGTATGTTTATCCGCATTCTAGAACCCATAACACAAGCTAGTTAAACTATGCTTACCATGGATCTAGGTGGCGTTGTGTAGATTGCCGTAGAATATTTATTTAGTTTAACGATACTGAATAGGAAAATATTAATTATTTGATTCTGTTTGTCCGTTAGGTCGCGATAAACGCAAAAACTGCTGAATAGATTTTGAAGTGGTTATTAAATTTGAAAGGTCGTGGGCAAATTTAATATCTTACGTTTGTTTGGTCGCCATTGGTTCTGTAGAATAGGATATATGATCTAAAGTCGCGATAACCAACATCCACGCGAGCGGAGCTGCGGACGGAAGGCTAGTAAGTTTAATACAATGATAGATAACTTGCTAACTGGTTCAATAATTGGCAATATTAGTTTTTTATTATTAAACTGATTATGGGTATGAAGGAAATAAATAACCATTGCCCGGTGAATCAAAGTTATGAATCAATTAAATATATACCAGTGCATTACACAAGTAGCATACTAATTACTACGTACGTAACTAAATGAATGAATGAATGTGTCATTCTATACAAGAATGTGGGTACAAATGTCAACAAATTAAATGTCACCGCTAATTACTCACTATATTTCCCCTATCTCAGGCAGCCTTGTCCTGCAATGAAGTTAATATGACAAAGATGTGAAGTAAAATATTGTTTGAGTTTAAGCACTTACTATGAAATCTGGTTAGGCTTCTGAACGGAATGGCCTCAACTGATACTCCAGACTTGATGTAGGAATTCAGTTGATAGCTGATGTTATATGGCATAACGTAGGGTACTTTTATTAAAAAAAAATGCATCACATGTTCTGCTTCTTAAACCCATATAATAGACTACGCGCGAAGTCGTGGGCAACGTTAATGTCAAAATTAATTATATAAAGCATGATATAAGTAGGTACATGCAAATTGATTAGCTTAAGTGTGCTAGACGTAAAAGATGCGGAAAACGGCAAAGCTCTGTAATACACCTTGTTTACGTACCAAGGAAATATTAACGTTTGTATACCGTGGTCGCAGTTCATTCAAACTTGTTTGTTATAAACGTTTAGTAATACTTAATTTAAATTAATTAATGTTATGGAAATGACAGTTTGTTTTGATCTTTGTTTATTATCACTGAAATATTCATATTCAGCTACGTGGGTGAAACATGATCATTTATACGTCGGTAATGTTAATGAGTTAGGAGATAGGTACCTAAACTCAACCGAAGATCGATAATGTATTCATCTCGAGATAGGAGGGAAATATAATATTAACCAACTCCAAATATTTGCCGCTTCAGTAAGACATATTTTAGGGGTGCGTCCTGTGCGCCTCCACTGAAAAGGGTCGAGTTGAGAGGAGTCAGGCATGTAGAAATTTATCAATTACATGGATGATTAGAAATGGTTGATTTCTATACTTGTACTTGGTGTTTCATTCTACCTAGATGTAAACGTAATAGTATAATACTTATTGTATTCTTGACTTGCAGAGTATGTTACCATTGAACGTAGAAACGTAGTGAATATCTGAATTTAATAAAAATGCGCGATTTTTAATAATTTAGGCACTGGCAATCGGAATTACCTATATTCTAAGCGACTTCAAAAAGGAGTAGCTGTTATTACCACACAGATTATTGTTACACTTGTAGTGTTTCCAAAATGTCAAATAAAATCTCAAGCAACATATATTTTTCACTAATGTAACCGTTGAAAAAAGGTGCCATGTTGGCAACATGGCACCTCATGATGTAGTCATAATACGAGTATATCTCTTCGAATATGTCGGAAAGAAACGGAGAGATACGTCTGTGCCTGCAATGTTTAGGCTGCTGATCAATGATAATTGAATAAAGGTTCGATTGTTTGGATCTTTGTTTGTTTGAAATGAATAGGTTTCGAAACTACTGCACGGATTTCAAAAACTTTTTCACTGTTAGGAAGGTATACTATTTCCGATGAACATAGTAAGTGAGAGTAAGAGTGAATAAGTGTATCCCCGAAGGGGTAGGCAGAGGTGCTAGCACCAACATTTCGCCAGTTTATGTTTAGGTCCCAATGTAATACGTGGCGAGCCTACTGCCAATAAACGGGCACTTATAAACATTATATTTTCAAAAATATTAGGAATCCTTATTAATAATACCTTACTACTTCAATAATAACACAGGTGTAAAAAAATGAATGTGGAGAATCGGAGAAGTAGGAGAAGACAGGCAAGTAAAGTCGTATAGACAATCGAATAAACAGGTGGGTAGAGAATCGAGTAAAGTCGAATAGAGTGCCTAATTTTACAACGCAATAAACAGCAATACTGATAATAATCGATTATTTCGTATTAACAATACTAAATATAAAAATACTTTTTGGAAATCTTGTGTTTGTTGGTGGAGGACGCAACTTGATGCGATTTTTTTGTTAGAATGATCTTAGATCGCAAATCTGACAATAAACACGTTTGATCGCGATTAGTTCAGTAGTATCGGAGATATGACGAAAAGTTGCTAAAACAGAAATTCTCGTGCACCAGATTGTTATAAATAAATATTGTTATCATATTTGTCATTCATAAAGTCTACATAGTAAATTATCTATACTTAAAGTGACAACTTTTTAATAGGGAGTGATAAAAATCGGTAAACCTGATAAAGTGTATATCTATACCACGTGATTTAAGGAAACTACTTAACTAAACCACCGAATACTTATATTATACTAGCGCAAATCATGTGCTGAAACCTAAAACTGAGCGAAGTCATTAAAATAAAAAAACCGACTTCAAAAACTAAAAGGAAAAATGTAATAATTCGTTTATTTCAAATAACACTCTTATGTAAACCTAAAACCTTATTTATAAAATATTATTATTTGTTTTTGATATCTATAAATAGGCTTAAGTCAGTGCTAAGCCAAATTTATCATAAAGTTGTAATCGTTTCACATTAATGGACACTATTCTTTAGAGTTATTTATGTAGTTAGTCTTTAGTGTAGGAATTTCATTACAAATAGGTAATCTGTTCATATTATTAAGTTTTATTTTGTTTAAACCTTGGCACCGACTTCAAACCTATAAACAGGTAGCAAAAAGAAATAATAGTATGTTATTAAAATAAAGTTTTGGGTTTGTAGTGTTATTGAAGTAAACCTTTATTAATAGTTTTTGGAATCGTTTTTTAAACGTGCGTAGTTGTTTATTTTATTTTATACTTTTTGTGTCCGCAATAGGTTCTGAAATAGTTTTCATATTTCTTGGCTTTTTATTGTAATTTTAAGGAGCTATTGGTAGGCATTCGAAAGGTGCTGCGCACCTTAAACAATATAGATTGTAAATTATTGTGACAAGGGACAGACCTTTATGATGAGAAAGCATTACAGGAAATGCAACGGCTAAGACATTAAATCTATTTATTTTTACTTATACTTATTTTCATTTGTCTCCTTTTATTATAATTGACTTTCTTTTATTAGTAGTCGAATCTAGTCCATCATACCTTCTATCATAGATGACGATGAATCATGATATTTATCCTGAAGTAGACTAGGTAATTCTAGCACGCCCTTGGCCATCGTAGGTAATGTCGCCTACCGTGTCACAGGATCGTCATAAAACTAACTAAAAAGCAATCATTCTCCATTTCCAATTTGATTTCGATGAGTTCTCTGGTGTATCGCCGGCGTCCAAGATCCAGTACACCTCAAATTTATATGGAATTACCCCTGAGCTTTACCAAACCCAATGCAAAAAGTTTTTTTTTAAATTCGTTCATAAACGACGGAAATATCGAAGAACATACAGAAGAAGTCGGTTAAAATTTGCATATAAAATACAAATAAATGTTTATAAAATTATAACTACTAGTCCAAACTACATGAAATTTTTATGGGACCAAATGGCAACTATTTTGCATCGAACTAAAAAATAATCACGTAAACTCTGAGTAATCAGTGTACATACATAAAAACATACTAATCAAATTGAGAACCTTGAAAAATTGTGATGTTGGTTTAAAACTATTTGATCGATCGATATTGAGATAGGTTTCATTACATCTGAATGATGTGCAAATCCCCTTTAGTACCGACTCAGTGATAGATAGCGATTATCTGGTCAAGCTCAATACGTTCTTTCGACTCGTTAATTGATCGAATAAAGCAATTTAGATATTCTCTCGAATCGATTCAATAGCGTCATAAATCGAATCGCAATGTATGGTTCTTTTCGTCAGCTAATTTAACTTTATGTGAGAGTCGTAACAGGATAGATTGCCATGCTCTTTCAAATATATTTCTTTAAAAGTTTACAAATCACAGATTGGTATCTGCATGAAGTCATTCGTAAAAGTTTGATTCCACGAGTACAGTACTAAAGCAGTACTAAAACAATAAGTAGGTTTTCTGAATATTTGATTAGGACCACATCGACTATAAATGTTGGACGTTAGTAGATGGATACGATAACAAATACATTGGTATATAATATATTATATTGTACGCGGCTGCGGCTTACGGCCTCGCCTGTGTGGAATTCTGATTCCATTCTCGCTACACCTTCACGAAATTTTTGTACATTTTGAATTCAATTGCTTCCCTAACTCTTAAAACTTTTTCACCGTTTACCGCCAGTATTTCAGTTCCTCCGTGATCATGGAGTTTACAACAGCACTGAAATATCACTCCAAATAATATATATAGTAAATATCCCGCTACCTCTAATAATAACGTTAATAACCATGATAGTTTAAATACCTATACTGGTCCACGCCCTTGGATAGTAACGTTATATAGCTTGTCACTCGCAAATAATGTGACTTGTATTGGTAAAAAGTCCAGTAGCTTCGGAGCCTACTCAATACAAACAAACAAGGAATGAAATTGTTGCTGTTTAGTATAGATATAGATCAATCATTAAAATTAAACATTTTTGATACCATCACTAATTACCTTCAAATCAAACCGTTGTAATGTCAACGCGGAGACGTGAGAAACATATCTTTTACCAAACAGATGGGTTACCCTTTACCTACGTTCCTATGTAGGTGCGCGTACATAACTAGGTAGTTAGTATAAAGTACAAACTACAAGTAAATCTGGCATTTTTCATTTTAATTACTGTAATAATTTACTAATCAACAAAGGATACGACGACGCACTGCAACTGCATTTATAGTTATTAACGAACTACGAACAAAAATTAACTAACAATTTGGGTGTTTAATACGTAGGTATAGGTACTTACATAAATTGCTTGCACATAATCTAAGAAATTGCTATCTCGCAAACGACGTAGCATGCGACGTACAGTAGAGGCAAAAGTTCATTTTAATTACGAAGTAATACTACATAGGCCTCTCCCAATTACTTAAGCTACACAACATTATTTTAGTTATTTCAAGTTATCTTTCATAATAAATAACCTTACCCTGTCTAGAATAAGTATAACAAGTAGGTACAATAAAAAGTAATGTATATGTATATACAGTGTACATAAATTTCGGCACTTTATATAGAAGAGCAGATGAAATATACATGATATGTACTCACTTAGTTATTACGTACGGATGGGTTGTTCCCTTTGGGGTTGGCAAAATAATCGTCGTTTGCAGCAATTCTAACAAACGTCAAGAGCTTCCTTACTGTCGACAAACATTTCGTGAATACGAGAAAAAATAGATCAAGCAGAATAAGTAGGTTCTGTTTACCTTTTTTTACCTTTTCCTTATTTTTGTATGAGTGCTTACCGATTAAAGGCATTTAAAGATTTTCTCTTAGAATTTCCTTTTAGTATAACTTTCACTCTATAATAACTCACTAAATAATATCAAATTACGCCAAAATGTGAGTTGATGTTATATGAAATTATTGATTCATTTACCTTTACTAACGTTATGGAGGGTGAATAATGCTAATGTTTAATTGAGTTAAAACACGACAAAAATTCCCAAAATTTCATCATTAACTTTTTAAGAGTTTATATTAAGTAGTGTAAAAGTAAGAGGCCGGCAGATCAATAATTGAAAGGCTGTCATACTACCAACTGCATAAATAATATTGCTATCCCATATTAATATATAACTTAACAAAGGGATATATTCCCGAAATGGTTCCATTTGAATTTCTTAAAGGTTTGATAAGGTGTTTCAGAGACGTTCAGTAAATATACATCAATCGCGATTCGAAAAAAGTTCAACCAACTCCTAGAATTTGTTATTTTAGAAGTACAGAAAAATAAAAAGTTAATTACAGATATAGGTACTTTACATAGGTAAAATGCGCGTAGAACTTTTTTTGAAGTCGGTGCCAAGGTAACATCGGCCGAGATGATTGGCAATGACTTCAATCCCGACATGTCTGTCTGTACGTTTGGATTGCTTTGCAGTGTTGCCCAAGACTCTACACATACTACATAATTAGTGATGTGGCAGGACCGTGTTTATGGACATACCTACATGGCTGCTTCTTACCGTTTAGTTTGGCGTCGACTTCAAGTTTTACGCACATTTCATCATTGAGGTATTGAGGTATACCATATACCTAAATTAATTATTTATTATTGATGCAACCAACAATTCTGCGCAAATTTTAACCATCTACATGTTGCCGTTATTGATATAGCGTTTAGAATCACTATTGTTGAAAGAGAATTTCCCTAACATATTTTATTATATTTAAATTATTTATTTTTGACCTATTACTAAAATTCTGTGAATATTTCAAGCATCTGTCTGTTACCGTTAATAATATCGAACAAAATACGGTAAAACATACGAGTGTTGTATGAGAGCCTTCTAATTATTTATTTTTGCACTTCTCAATATTTGTTATTATAGTACAGAAATAGGCACATCATTATGCAACGAATAAGTTTTTTAATTATAAAACCAGCAACAAAAGAACGAAACAAAGGCGTCGTACTGATGATACGTATTAAATAACACAATATCCGGTTACAAGATTGTTTTCGATGAACAGAATATGAGAGGGAACCAGCGGTATCGGTATCTAATTAAATGGAAAATTCTTGAGAAAATGAAGCAGATATTCATAAGCTTACGTTTAACAAGAAAATTCAACCGTCAACAACAATGCACGGTAAAGTATAAAATAAGCTAGCTATAGATTTACCTCGAAGATAAAATAGTCTACCTCCAAGCTGAATCAAAGGTACCTAGGTATACTAAAATATTTTTTTAAATCGGTACATTAACACCGGCAATATCATTAAATATTCTGAACATTTCTGCGACCCTACCGAAAATACCGTGAAGTTATGATGTACACTTGCATATCAAAAAAATATGCAACATTATGCGATTGTAACGATAGCGGCTGATTTCCTAATATTTATTGAAGAGCTCCGTGAAACGTGTCCCGGAAACCCCCAATTAGATCTATAAGAAATTTAAATGAGATCATCTCGGAATATATCCTTTTCGAACAAGAAAAAAGTATCATGACCGTCACAGACGACGAAGCTATGCGCTACAAATATGAAAAGAAATAAACATTCGAGTTGAGAACCTTCTCCATTTTTGGAAGTCCATTAAAAATAATCCTCATATACTCATTGAACGTATGGGAATCAAAGAGAAGTTTTTGTAACTAAGAAATAATTTGTATAAATTCAGTCGTTATAATTAACTCGATGGCCCCACCGAAACCAGCGAGTGTGACTATGTCGAACTAGAACCGACTAAAGCTGCACGAACGTTTCAAGTTACACAGGCGGTCCACGCGCTCGCAACCGTTAGGCATGTAGAGGGGGCCAAAGAAACAAACACCCGTTAATACCTATATGCGAATTCATACATACATACATACACGCGTATCCCAATACCCACACTGGCGCAGTCGGGAAAAAATCCCAGATTGATAAAATAATTTCAATAAATAACCACTTTGCTGCTACTTAAGTAATTAAATATTCAGGTGAATACGGTAGAAGTGGCATCGAGAACCTCACTTTATAATGTGCACACTTAGATTACATTACTTTTAGTGGGTAGGCATTACAAATAAAATATACACCCAATTTATTGCGAAGTGAGGATACGTCTTGAAAAAGCACATGTCATGTTTATGTCAAAGCCAGTGCTAACATATATTGGAGTCAATCGACTGTAAAACGAGTCTGTCGATATCAATTCCATAAAGGAACTAATACTTTCTATGAATATTAGTCGCAAACGTATATTGTATTGTTTTTAAAGAATATTACGATGCATTGGTTTTTAAAGTTCTTATGGCCACTATAAGCTTCACCTCCAGTATCAGACCCTGAATACCATGGAATAACAGAGTTTGTTAAGATAAAACAAGGAAACCCAAACAAGGCAATCACAAGTTTTTATTCAAAGAACAAAACAATTCCTAATTGCTACTTAGTTCAACAAACTATATGGAGTCTCATAGCTCGCGGTAAACTTTGGAAATCTTACCTGAATACGTAGACACGTATTCAGGTAAGATTTCCAAAATAAAACAAACATTCCGTGGAACAAGGTTGTCGTTGCAGCAATATACCTACCTACTGTTTCTACAGCATGTCTCTACAGTGCCAACTAGAGTTCGTGCCAACTGCTTATTTTTTAATCCTATTATTTTACCTAATATTATACTAGTTCTACTGAACTCAAAAATATGTAATTGGGATATATGTTTCACTTTGAACAAATAACTAAATGGACTTCGATAAATTAATTGCAATATATAAGCAATACATCGATATCGCCATTGGTCATTAGACCATTGGTTGTGGAGGTCAGATGGTGGCAGTCGCTTCACGGAAAATATCTAAGTTCAGCCGCATTACAGTTAGACTGGAAAGCCGACCCCAACTGAGTTGGGAAAAGGTTCAGGGAGTGATGACATAGGTACCAAGTGTGTACCCCAACATATGGTTATTTCGGTGGCAATTGATATATTTTTATTTGTTTGAATTTCACACAAATCCGTATATTTAGATACGCATTTTAATACAACAAAACACGTGAGAGCAACCAACTTGCCCGGTGATATAAATAACTCCGCGAGTGACTGAACTCTTCACCGAAACAATTGTTTTGTAAAATAGGAAACATGCCGAAATCTAATGGATGTGATTGAACGGTAATGGTGTTACCATATGCAATGCGACACCAAAATAATTCTAATAAATGAAAGATAGGTGCAGACCGAAAGTATCTAACACTTGTGGATAATGATATGATCTATGCCGGTACAATGAATAGGAAATAAATATTTCTGTTGTAAATTATTTAAACGATTTATATATAATTCATATAATGATACTTTAAGTAAACAGATAGTATGTCTATGTAACTAGTAGTTGCATAAAAGTATTTTATTATTATTTTGATTTTTAATAATTATTATATTATGAAGTCTCTTTATGGTCCTTTTCCATTGGAGAGTTAGGTAGGACTCATTTGCATGAATTACGCCGGTCAATATGAACAAATAACTTATATACACGAGAAAAAATTCCGGCAATGAATACCATTGCCGGAATTCATAAAATAATATAATCTATGATCGCAACTACGCTGCTCACGCCCATGTCCACCAATAAATTCACAATCTGTATTATGATACATATCAGTGCCAGAATCGTATTTAGGTACATTGCTAAGGTAGTTGATAAATATTCCTATATTTTCTTCTATTTATCTCTTCTATAATGAATTAATGTTTGCGCATAACTTTCGAACGGTTGCACCAATCAATCATTCTTGTTTATTGTATTTTTTATTTTTCTCAGGACAAGGGTTGTGTGACAGAAATTTAAGGAAAATACAGGATGAAAATGCCACGCGGAGCTGTGTTCAAAGCTAGGTAGTTGTTTGCACACAACTAAGAATTTTTCTTTAAATGTCAATAGTATTATTTATTGAAATTGTATGTCATCTGTCATATTCTGTGGGGCTCCAAGTTGAGTGATTACCGAGTAGGTTAATACAATGCTAGGTTAAGTTGAAGCAACTCTAGCCAGGTTGATTTCAGATTGTATGACCTTAACATATTGAGACCCCTCGGTGCCAAATAGAGCTAAAGACTGACTGAACGGCCGAACAAAACTATCATTGTCATGCTTTCCTTTCTCAAAATAATTAAGAAATAAATACAGTTGATTCTTGGAAATAGGTCGCGAAAGAAACGAAGACTTGGCGCGCAGGATTCATTTTGATACTACGGGTATCTATGACTCGTATATTTGAGCTCGTCCACCAGCGTTGCACCCCGTGTTATCCTCAGAAGATCGTCCAAAAACGCGTACTGCGCGTATAGCCCGTGCCGCCGTGCCCGTGCCTCCACAACATCAGTGTTTCGTCAACGAAGTTTGTCAGTCAGTTATGAATACTAACATATACAATGCAGTTATTGTGATAATGCTCAAATGAGATTCATCATCATCATTATCATTGTCATCCATGCATGCATCGCAGTTGCATCCGATGCCTTCACTATTTCCCCGGAGTCTGAGGTTTTCAGAATCTAGGGTCCGTTTTTATCTGTCTATGTCTAACTAACTCGCGGCTGCACTTCGATATTTTCCGTGAAGCGACTGCCACCTGTTCTCCACAATTCATTCATTCATTCTGAGTGAATTACACCTGTTGAGGACTATAGAAATCTAGCATGCAGGACGTTGAATTCAAATGAATTTATCGTACTTACCCGGTCTTGTTGGAGGAAGCAGTGCATCGCCTGTGTAACATCAGCAGCATGGATGGAGTTGTGATAAGGGTTTGTACTGTGATATCTCTCTTCTATCATGCTGAAGAGCTTCCATGTTTTTGCGACGTCCAGCTTGAAATGCGAGTATAAGCCGTACATGTGGAATAGATGCATACACAGGACTGGCAGGCAGCGACCTGAAGGAGGAACAGTCAATTATTATTCTATTTCATATTCTTTATTTTACAAAAGTTTCATGGTTAAAGAGAAGAGGTTACAATTTCTTTAGATACACACGTCTAGGGTAAAAGCCGGATAGTTGCGCCAGCGGGATACTTGCCACGGTTTCGAATACACTATGTTACGGATGTAAGTGGCATTAGCGTTTTACTATAGTTGTAAGTACACCTCCCGT
Source organism: Pelosia muscerda (assembly GCA_963691645.1). Lineage (NCBI taxonomy): Eukaryota > Metazoa > Arthropoda > Insecta > Lepidoptera > Erebidae > Pelosia > Pelosia muscerda. The sequence goes on along the minus strand of OY829098.1, from coordinate 15,631,357 downwards.
AGACCTCAGGGCCACGTTAACCGTCACCATAGACGCAAGCGTTTCACTCGTGCAAGCGAAAAACTTCCGCGGTGAATCCTCGACAGGTGTTGAACTTATATTGGTAAGTTATTTCTGTTGAATATTTTTATTACTAATTGTGGTTTCAATCCACCTTTTATTTCTTTGCGTGCATTAGGCTTTACATTGCAAAGTTTATTACATATTTTTGTAACATAATTAATATTTATTTCGCAAATGAAAAGAGCAAGTATCCGTATCAAAAAGGATAGTTGCCCTAGAAACTTGTGCGGATAGTTGCTCTGGGGGCAACTATTCGCAACTATAAATTCTTTCACGAACAAAGGCAAATATTTTCTATTTGTGTCTTTTTATTCATTGTGGCTGTAACTTAGCTAGAATACAATAAGTATTTCGGACGTGTGTTCTAGGTCCACCCGTGTCAGTACTTTTTTCAGATTATTCATTATTTTTATTTTTATACCACTTAAAGTGGCAGATATGCATCTAATGAAAAGTGGTTGCCGTGGCCTATGGACGTACGTAACCCCAGAGTGCATTCTACCCGTTAATAAAATAAAATTAATAATCAATTAACTTTTTAGGTAAGCAAAATGCCTCGTAAGTATCAGCGTAAAGCCGGCGTGGTGCCGCGTCACATGAGCTAGACAGAGGAAAGTTTAGGTCTTGCATTCCAAGAGTTGGATTAAAAAAAATCAACTAAATATCGCAAATGTACGGGATACTACGGGATACGGGGTATAATTTTTGGCTATTCTTGTTATATTTTGTATAACGTTGATTAGAACTTCATAAAAGATTGCAATAAATAATAAAGACTGGTTGAGTAAATCGATATGAATTTGTTTTTCACCAAAAGTCATTGTGAGGCGTCTATCTCCGCATGAGGCAAGTATCCTCTGAAGTATTATTTACGTTAGGCAACTATCCGCTGGAGTGGGCAACTATCCTCTCTTTTAGAGGTCAAATAAAACTGGTTTTACTCAAAACCTATAATAGCTATCTTCTTTATAATAGGCTTCTATAGTAGCTCAAAGACCTATAATTTGATATACACCTTGCAATATTCTTATTAAGCACATATTTCTTTACTATTTAGCTTTGTTGAAAAGTGGCGCAACTATCCGGCTTTTACCCTACATGATTTTACGTGTTTGTACTATAGCAGTCGGTTAAAAACACACTTTTAGTTGAAGACATAAATGTAACAAATTGTTTCGGTCACACAAGTCTTCAACCAACTACAACGTAAATTGATAGCAAAAATACCTTGTAGGGACCTACGTTATGTTACACAGCTGCGGTGAAGGAGCCAAACCACCTTAACTAACTGTATTATTTCGAATATTGTAACATTCACATAGTCCGAAATTTTATTTAACAACTTGTCAATGTCTGAGTCTCCGATCGCATGTCAGTGATTGCGACTTTTAGTCATATCTGTAGTTCTAATCAATCGATTACGACCGAACTTAAGAAAGTTTTTAAGCTAGATCAAGTTCATTATAAATTTATAATAAAAAAACCGCATCAAAATCTGTTTAGTACATTTTACGTCTGTCCTTCCTGGACAAACAGACAAGAGCTCCAAAGAAATATTATGTTTTCAGTATCGTTAAAATAATTCAATATACAACAGATACGATCAGTTTAGAATTACATAACAATTTAATTTTCGAAAACTTACAGTTACCAGAACAATAGTACAAAGCAAATTTGTCAGTAGATTTTATCTTTTCTATAGGTAAGAATTAGCTGGCAAATGCCAACGTTTTGCAAATACTAACTAGAGTTATTTTATGGAAAACGGACAGATATGGTTTGGGCCGGTCAGTCAGTCAGTCACACCGAACTGGCCGAATATCGGTATTTTTCGTGTAGCGACTGCCATATGACTCCAACTCACGTTCACTTGTTCACAAAAACATGGATTGAAAGACAGTATGTACCTATTGTATGTACTAGACATAGAATTTAGTATAGTGATGCCGCTATACCTACCTAATTTGAAATGAGGATTTACTAAACCCAGACTGGTAATAATGGCAGGAGATTATGTGGTTTTAAAATAATTAGCTATTTTTATTTTAAACTATCAATGAAATCATTATTTTTCCGAGACACTCCACGAATCTCTTCAATAAATACATGTCGCAAGATTGCTGCAATAGAGTAAGTAATATTGCATTGTTTATGCAAGAGCAAATTATAACTTCACGCATGTATCCATTGCCCAATCAAAGGATACAAGCGTGGATACGCAGAAGTGTTCAGAATATTCAGTGATGTATCCCGTGCCAATGTCAAAATTATTTCTTTTGTATCAATTTTGGTTTATCTTTGAGGTAATCCTATATTAATTTCATTAGTATTGAACTTTCCGTACTGGAAATTTGCGAGGCAACTCCCAAATATATAAAAATGAAATGATCGAGATGTTAAAAAAAATAAACACCCATCCGATTAGTTTGTGAAAAATTCACACACTGTACTTTTATTGCATCCATGGATCAAATCACCCAAATTAACGTGATAGATCAAATTAAAAGATATCTATTACATTTAAACTTGTAAATCTAATTGGACAAGGTAGGTGGTTGATAAGTTACTTGAGCGTTGACTACATTGAGAGACATTAGGTGGCTATATTTATATATTTGTTATTACTCTTACGTATAGGATAGAAGAGTGATACTCCGCTAGCGTGGTGGTTCCAAATTTGAACAAAATCTCAAGTTACGTCATTCCTTTGGTAAGGATACAAGGCTAGGTAAAAAGAAATATCCAGTTGTTGCTGAAAGGATCGAAATTTTGATAATAGACGGTACCCTTTAAATATTTTAATTGCGGGTAAAAATCGTATAATTTGATGTATTAAAATTATGTAAACATATCTACAGAAAGACAGGTGTAGATCTGTGGCACAACACTAAAGTAACAAAAAGGGTGAAAACCAAGTTCAATTTACTAACCGTAATACTACTATTCAGGCTAAGGTGTAACAACATACGTCTCACGTACTGTCAATACTGATAATACAATAGGACGTAAAATGAAACAAATCGTTTACAAAGATAGAGCTCGAACTGCTCCGAACTGCCTACACGGGCGACTTTAACACGCAATCGCAATAAAGTGTTATTATTCCTAAGTATTACGCAGTCGGATTGTATTTTGTTCAGTTTGAACTAAGTATAATAATTTATGGTCTTAGAAGTGACCACTATTGTTTCCATAATGCAAAAGCAAAAGGCATTTCTTACTCAATATATATTATGCAGCTGTATGTGCGTATATAAAATCGTCAACAAATGATTATGATGCTAGCTATTGGTTAGCATTATACAAGTATGTTTAAGGCAAGCATTATTAACAAACTGAAGTTTGAAGTTATACTTGAAAACGCGAAACGCGCGAAAAAAAAAATACACCGTGAAGTTAGCGGTAAAATACAAATATAGTATTATTTCAAAGACAAATAAAAGTCAATTTTAGCAGGATTAGACATTATTACGTCAAAGAATAACTTCATAGGTGTATGTAGTGTGTACTACACACACAAGTAAAACAAAACCTATATTTAGTGTAGGTAAGTCAGACTTTCAGTTCGCATTGGGATTTAAAAAATATGCGACAGGAGGAGGCGCCTCGTGTTTATTATTATTTTAAAATAAACCATGGCCGACTTCTAATTTATAGACACAAAAATATCTTGCGACAAATATTGTATGCGGATAATCGCACGTTTACATAGTCACACATTATCATCAAGGTCGGGTGTAAAATGTATTAGTGTAGAATTTTGTAATGCTTGACATAACCGCAAGTATACTACAATCGGCGTGAAGTAAGAAGTAAGTATACGTCACGAATGCGGTGTGTCGCAAACATTCATATGTGATAATATGTAACAGGCACCAACGCCTTTGTTATGTTAACATTGTTTAGTGAACTGTGTGAAATTCGGCAACCGTATTAGAACAATACTTTACTAAATTTGAACATTGCTTGTCGCTGGATAAAATAGAGATATGTTTAAGATATTAATCTCTGTATATTATTAGGGCGCGTCAGCTGTGCGTTTAACTTGTTTTTGCGAGCGCCTAGCACCATCGCCTTGGCAATAATTAGCGCAGCCTGAAAAACCAATCAGAATTTTGCAGGCTTCGGCTATTATTGATATGATGGTGGTGTTAGGCGCTCACGAAACATTCGTTCAAAGCACACCTGACGGGCCCGGTGACAGAATATTTGATACTGGCCATGCTACGCAAAAAGTAGTAAGAAAGTAGGCTCCGCGCCGGCGGCGCTAACACCTAATGAAACACGCAAACTAACGGTACCTAACTTATTATTTCTTCTAGACATGAAGTGTAACATAATGTTAGAAATTGAGTCTTTCGAAAGTTATTACATTTTTTGTCGCTCACCTCTGGGGATATGTGAACGCGCGTTGCGAATTTAAATAAACACCTTTATTCTGCCCTTGAAATCTTCAAAAAAGGAAAGAAGGATTGCTATATGACCAGAAAACCAGAATGATTTTTTAATTCTATTTGACACGTTGAAATATTGTGTTCCCAGGGTGTATTATCTAAAACCATCAGGGTGATGCTGGTTAGACGTCCAAGCACTACCTTCCTATGCTAATGGAATGGGGTGGGAAAATGACAACTCTTTTTTGAATACCCTGTATATTTATAACCGCACACAGGCTGTTGTGCTGCATGGGTACACTTCTGGATGGAGTGCAATACCTTCCGGTGTGCCACAAGGATCGCTGCTGGGACCTTTACTTTTTAATATATTTATAGCGGACGTTAAAAACTGTTTCTACAACTCAAACATATTACTATACGCCGATGATATGAAAATTTTGAAAGTAATACATAGTTTGGATGATTCTGCTCTGCTTCAAGATGAAGCGTCGACAGTAGATACACACTGAACAATCAAACCATTAGCAGATTCGATCAAATTCGTGACCTAGGAGTGATCCAGGATAGTAAACTCATGTACGATAAACATATCGACTATATAGTTAAAAGTGCATTGAAATCAATGGGTTTTATTATGCGAGCTTCAGCATGTTTTCGATCTCTGAAACCTGTCAAAATACTATTCTGTTCGTATGTCCGCAGCCATCTTGAGTACGCATCCCAAGTGTGGAACACGCAGTATGACACTTATCTATATATCTCGCATAGAAAGGGTACAGGCAAAATTCCTACGTTATCTGGATTTTAAAACAAAACAGTGTCCCTCTGATTATATTACTAGATGTAAACGGTATCATTTCCTCTTGCTTGAATACAGGCGTGACGTTGGTAACGTCTGTTACTTGGCTGGCATAGCAAATGGGTCCATTGACTGTCCAGAACTCCTTGCTAACGTGGGCCTCCGTACAAATTTGCTGGGCTTTAGACAGCGACCAGTGTTGAGTGTCCCTCTGGCTTCGACTAATTATAGACGAAGAGGGTTTCTTATTCGTAGTCTAAGAAAGTTTAATGAGGTCTCAATACCCCTAGACATAGATTTGTTCTGTACAAGTTCGAACATAATTAAAAAACGTATGGGTGATGAGTTCTTTGGGAAAGGTACTAGGCACCGTCGAAGAACTCAGTCAGTGTAGTGACACCAGCTGCGGACTGATCTAGTGCTTTCTTATACCTAATTTATGTTATGTGATGTAATAGTTATGGTTACATTATGTCTTAATATGTATATCATACAAGTTTTATTGTCAAAATGGCAAATGTGTATATGTATATTTAAATATATAATAATAATAATAATAAATGTATATTTGTATGTGTGGGCTTGTAATTAGCTATTTTATTATCAAGCTGTAATATATTAAATTGTTATTAGTCTGTAAGCCTTCCTAAAACTAATAAATAAATAAATAAATAAATTCTAAAATAGCTAGTGAGGTCCTTTAATACCGTCATTCAATAGGACTTAGGGACTGGGTGTGTGGTCGCGCTGTTCTTCACAAGACGCAATAAAACCTTGCTGAAGAACTACAGGCCCATCTCACTCTTGAGTCATGTCTACAAGCTGTTCTCGAGAGTTGGTACAAATCATCTAGCGAGTAAGCTCGATGTATTTCAGTCACCACAACAAGCCGGATAAAAAAACTAAAATGTAGAGTACACGTTATGAAGAAACTGTAAGTCAAGATTCATGTCGGTAATTGCAGTGTTAGTTTTCGATACTGATAATAGTTATACGCGGGAGTGGTCTAAACTTGTGCATTGATCTATACCTGAGCATATGCCAATTAAAAAGCGAGGTTGCGCTACGTCATGAGTATAACTAATTTTCTTGCAAACCGCACGTAAATGCAGTAAAATAGTACCTAAGTACCTATTATTTACCTACGTCGTAAAGAGTATTGATGGTGTTTGTTGCCCTGAAATGCAGCCAAGATATCTTAAATGGCGCTGTGTACCTAAATGCGTGTATATCAACAATATTTATATTGATTTTTATATTTGGCTCCTTCACCTGATCACAAGTATAAGAATAGTTTTAAAATTTACCTCCAGAGACGACATCTAGTGTGAAAGCGTTGAACCTCCAGGTTACAGATTGATTGAGTATGCACTGTAACAGAAGCAGAACGATTAATAACAAAACACAACATCGCTTCGGTTAGGCGCAAGCAATAATCGCTTGAGCAGTTTCACATAGCAAGAGTGAAGATGTACGAGTATAACGCAAAAGTTGCATGGTAGTGAGTCAATGACCTTTTTGTGGTTGTGATGGCCAGTCGATAAACACACCGATACGCGGTGTCCTACGGATTCTTGGCCAATAGTCAATGCTCGGTGCATCAGGAAGGAATATTAATAAATGTCAACGTCACGAGCGTACATTCTTGTCGACACTCTCGTAAACAACAGATTTGAGTACAACATTAAATAAATATGTTACTGTTTATATGGTACTAGTTTTCGTTATATTTTACCACGTCAACAAATAGGTCATAATTAATACCATTTGGGATTAAGATATTGACATTTATCCGCGCAGCATCATTGTTACAAATATTTGCTGTGGAAATGTAGATCGCAAAACATGTTCTACGCCAGCGCTCAATGCAGTAAGTACAAGAGGATAATTACCTTACTTAAGTACGAATTTCTTTCAATGCCTCTGAGCTTAACTGTTGTACTTTTTACATCTTTAGAGTTATACGTCTGTTAGAACGACTAGTCGTAATGTGGAAAGACCTCTGTAAATTTGAAGTGAACTCTTCGTTCAAATGACTACGTCCTTGCTACGACTACTTGGAACGCAGAACGATGTGTGACAATATGTCACAAGAACATACCTACCTACGAACAGTGCGTGAGTACGACTCTTGAATACAAACAAACGACATTTAAATTTGCGGCCAAGTTGTGAACAATACGCGTCGTATAACGAAGGACTGCGAAATGACCATGATGGGCAAAACAATAAGTGACGCCGCCGTGTTGAACATGCCAATTATAGCGCACATGTCACTTAGTTTCTTCTGCTACATTACTTCAATACAAAGTTAACCGCTTTAACGGTGCACAATGGCAGTTTCAGATTCCCACGAATTGAATGAACTTTTATCGAGATTGTTAATAAACCGATAGTTGATAACCATAACTAGACGTTTAGATAACAGTTATATTTTATACACTTGTTGATTCACTAGCAGCGGCCGATAAAACCGCCCACGCGAGTCCGCAGTCATTTGCATACTACCCGCGTGATGTGTCAAGTGCGTCGGTACCTACCTGCACCTGGCCCAAGGAGAGATCATCAAGCAGTGCGCAGTTGTTCTCAAGAGATCTTGTCAGAAGGCTCTTTTTTCTTCTTTTATGAATTGTTAAGAATCTGCTTTCGGCGAGTGACTTGGGTTTCATTACAGTTTCTACTTGTAGTACCTCTTCTACAGGTTGTGGATGAACCTCGAGTCCTGGAAAAGAAGTATAATGTTAGTCGAAGAACTTTAACTATTAACACTGTATTTATGTCCATAGGAATAAGATTTTATTATTCGATATTGTGAGTTGTGACTAACCCGTGACGAGCGTCAAAATTGGAAAAATTTACCAATTGCACGCATAAGAATGATAAGTCTGGTGATATTAAAACCCGAGCGGTCGAAGAGGTGTGCGACAATGAACGATTTCTCGTTTAACAATCTGATAGCGATACTAATGTATATCATGGAACATAGCAGTTTATCAAGCACATTGTTTACAAAAGCATTGATAAAAAATGACAGTAAAAGTGTGTACGCAGGGTACTGAATAGTGTTACATCCTCGTACGTGACGAGGCGGGCAATCGATTACAGGCTCATCTCACCTGCGCCCTCGTAAGTGAATCTTAGCCGAATCAAAGTTAATGAGTTGTGATTGAGGTAATTATTTTTTCTAAGCATTATTATACAAGAAATAACTATCGTTGTAAATATACGCGTTTTAATACATTACAGAACTTCTCGGTGCCAATTTAGAACATCGGTCGAGACATGATCGGTGGATTACCTGGCAGTATTACATACTAATATTCGTTTAATACTCTCTGTGAAAATTGCTTTGGAACAAACACCTCGACCACAAACTAAACAAATGCACAATCGCCTTTTACCAATGTAAAAGAATGATGGGCGACAAATAGGGGCTCTCACCAAAAATAACCCTATGGTTATACACAGCAGTGATCAGACCCATGCTAGCCTACGGAGCCTTGGTATGGTGGACCCGAACAGAGCTGTCTACCGTAACTACCAAGCTGAAATCACTCCAAAGACTGGCCTGCTCATCAATCTGTGGATGCATGAAAACCACCCCAACCGCGGCAATGGAGGTAATCCTCAATATAACACCGCTTGACCTATATATCCAACAAGAGGCCACTATCACAGCTATTAGGTTGTGGCACCTGGGACTCTGGGGTAAAAACCACGTTTGCCCTCACACCGCAATTCTTAGGCGAGCTTTAGAACATGAACCGCTAAAAGCCGCCTCCTGTGATAGAACCAACAAACAATAGTTTTTCAACAAAAAATACCACATAATAACACAAGCTGAGGAAAAGGACTACTCCGGTATAGAAGAGGTACCTACGCGTATACACCGACGGCTCCAAAACAAAGAACGGTTCAGGAGCCGGCGTACACTCCTTAGACCTCGGGGTGAATTCCTACCAACCACTAGGCAAACACAGCTCAATCTTTCAATGCGAGTGTGTTGCCATAACAACGGCGGCGACAGCAATCTGCGAAATGAAGGTGGAGGGCTTACACATAAGACTCCTCACCGATAGCACAGCCGTTCTAAAAGCACTAGACTACCAAATAACCAACAGCATTCTAATAGCAGAATGTCAAACTGCCCTGAACAGGCTATCCACCCACAACGCAGTAACGCTGCAGTGGATAAAGGGGCACAGCGGGTCCTACACGGCAACGACGCCGCGGACGAGCTCGCAAGGAGGGGTCTGGCATGAACGTTGCTGGCCCGCTACCATTACTACCGATCCCATTCTCACTGTTCCGCAGCTGGACACGTGAGAAATCCGCAAAACTACACAACCAAAGATGGGCACAGTCTGCCGACTGCAGGCAATCAAAAATGGCCGTGCCGTCTGTGAACAAGCGACTCGCGAGACGTCCCCTAAACTTAGACAGAATAAGTCTAAAAATTGTTATGGGGACAATAACGGGCCACTGCCCACTCAACAAGCACCTACACACCATCGGTCTAACGGACAGCCCTCTCTGCAGGGGCTGCTTCGTTGCCGAGGAAACGGCCGCCCACGTAATACTGGAATGCGAGGTAGTCCCCCAACGATCACAAATCCTCGGCACAGTGAGGTCGCTCCGCGAAGCCTGTGAAGCCCCCAGTAAGCTTCTGCGTTTCTGGGCGGAGCTGGGCTGGCTGCTCTAGCCAATAACCCTGCACGCACAATGGCCCAGAAAGGGGGGCTAGGCGCGGAAAAAAAGGAGTCCTAATACGATACAATACTCTCTGTGTCTCGTGTAGGTAGGTAGTTGACAAGTCGATGAAAATAGGGACTCACTGATTTAAGAATTAGTACAATTTAAAGTTATAATGCGTAAGTCTGTACACTGATAAATGTAATAATAATTATTATGGAACACACAAACATTTTATCTAGATTATAGAGACGACGGTAACCGCACACATCCCAAGGGGAACATCCCCGGGCGAATATTGACATAATTAGACATGTTAATCGTATGAAAACAGCTTTGAAAATTCCAATACGTTTAATATTCATGACAGTAATTAATATTCTGGAAAGGTAAAGTTTGATTGTTTGCTTTTATTAACTATAGCGAGTTATACACAATATTCAAAGTCAATAGGGTGGAAGGGCTGAATTATGGGGCTAAAAAACAATACCTTTGTACAGAAAATTCAGAATTCATAAACGTGGTAAGCACGAAAGTTTCCTTTATATTTATTGTGTTAATAGTAGGTATATTATGTATATGTCGCAGTAAGATAGTTATAACCGTAATATAGTTATATCCCTAGGCAGAGGCGGCTCGTGACCAAATATTATGGGTGTTCACTAAACATAAATACGAAAAAAAATATAAGGCAAATGTTTTTTCACTTTTATTGAAAAATGCGCTAAATCATCTACTCCTGTACCTAACCGTCCATGCCGATTTACCACTACTGCCGGCTCCATCACCAAATACCAAACACGGGAAACAAAATTTTGTCGTCTTCAAATATTGTTCTGATTTAAACACACGCGTAAAAGGTTTGCTTTGTAGTACATTTTTGAGAAAGAGCAATGTCAGGCCGTGGCGGCTTTGAGTTCGAGACGCATCTCAAGAGTCTTTTCACAATGTTTAATAAAAGATACACTGTATTCTTCCATTTTTTACACAAGGTCACGCACAAACAACTTTCTTAATAATTATTTAAGCTAAAAACCCCAAAACAATCACCGGCGCGTACGCGTCACGTGTCACTGTGTTTTGTTTATTTGAAAGAAGAAAGAAAACATAAGAGCGGCAACAACGTAAATTTGTCAATCAGATTGCATAATGACCATTTGGCAACAGGGTGCGTGAGCGGCGCTCCAGGATCAGCTAATTTCTCCTATGAAATCTTTTGTTTCACGCGTCGGGACATATCGATGTTTCTCTTTCGCACTCATTGAATTCAGTACTAGGATTTGTACCAAGATTTGTTTCATAGGAGCGCAATCGCTAGCGCTCCTCCCGTAACCCGGCCGAGTTAAGTTGCATCTCGCTGCAATGCGATTCTCTATGCGCTAGGTGTACAGTTAATTTGATCGGGTTGACGGGTTGTATGTTTGAAAACGTTTAACTTTATAGGTATAGTAGATGGTATGTTGTTGGTATTAAGTAGGTACCTATACTCTAGGATGTACACACATTTTTTTTGGGAGTGGGAGTGCACTGCACCAGCGCTCTTTAGGACGAGCCGCCACTGTCCCTAGGGATATAATTATATGCCGGAACATAGTTATACGAAAACGATTCATTACTATCTCACTAGGAATACTCGTCTCGAGTGTGGTCCCTTCGATAATGAACGGTCTTAATGCGACATATTCGTTGAACATAAAACTTGGTTTTGTCCAAGTTGACATCGAGCTCCATTAGTACAATATAGTTTATAATTAAATAAAGTGGACAGTTCAACGACAATACAGAGTATGTGTATATACAAGGTGATTTTATAGTGGTTTTGGAAAAAGAATATTTGGTTTCACACACAGTGTCGGTAGCAAAATCGACTGGAAGTTTTAATTTAAAAGTAAAAAAATTCACTTTATGTATGGCAATAATGTGCAGGTGAACAGAAAAATGTATAGGACGTGTAAAAAAAAATTTTTTTTTCGCCACATTAAGACTTCCTTACGATTTCACCATCGAAATTGTGCCCAAAATCTTTTTTTCCAAAAGCACTATAAAATCAACCGGTATATAAAAGTGGATAAAGAAAAACTATTAGAGTTATTCGCATTCTTCCTAAAGTGCTGGTTGCATGTAAGCTAAATCTGCCAACCTACAGTGCACGAGTTTATTTAGTTGTTTAGGTGGCAGACAATAGACAACTTAGACATTAGAATATGCCCATTTGGGCATATTCTAATGTCTAAGTTGTCCTAATGTCCTAATGTCCTAATGTCCTAATGTCCTAATGTCCTAATGTCCTAATGTCCTAATGACCTAATGTCCTAATGTCCTAATGTCCTAATGTCCTAATGCCCTAATGTCCTAATGTCTAAGTATAAATATACTTAGGAACTTATAGCCCCTAATAAAGTTCTTATGAACGTGAATCATGGTACTAAACAAAAAAATAATTATAATAGTTATGAGTTAAGATCAATGTAAAACCAAATACAACTGCGGTAGCCTAGTGGTATGGGTAATGGACTGCTGAGACGAGGTCTCGGGTTCGATCCCTGGTTTTACCATGGCACACACCAATGACTTTTCGAAGCTTTTCGAAGTTATGTGTGTATTTATCGCAGGTTTATAAGTGCCCGCTTAATGGCAATAGGCTCGCCACCTTGTGGTACCTAAACATAAACTAGAGAAATGTGGTGGCACAGCTACCTACCCTTTCGAGGATATAGGCGTGAGTTTATGTTATGTTATGTTAAAACCATGTTTACTCCTCAAAGGCTGCAAGATTACCCTACACTAAATTTCCAGTAGAAACAATAATCAGGCAATTTATTCAAAACGTTTCGAAACTAAATGATTTTGATAACAATGAAATGTTTACACAAATCCTCAAAATGAAGAGGGATATAATTTTATTAATAAATGTCTGCTTTGAACAGAACTGTATCCTTTGTGTTGGAAATTTCTCTCTAATTACACAGTGGATAGAATAATGAACCAAACCTCTGTTATCTTTGGCCCACATTTGAAATATCAACACCGAAATTACAATTGTACGAAAGATGTTTTAAACACAATTTCAACTTTTTTAGCCCACGACTAGAAACGAAGTGTAGGTGAATCCTATTAAACCTATTATAAGTTGATCTGTTCGTTGGTAATATTTATGTTTGTCTGTGGTATCATAGCTCCAGAACGGATTTAACGAATTTTGTACAGGTTTTTAACAAAATTATGGATGTCTGTTTAAGCATTATAGAATTTTAATCTATTTCATAAATCTCCACTTCGCTCTAATACAAATTTGAATGATTTGGTTGAATTTCAAATGGCAGAGAAATTGACCAAATTAGCACAAATTGCTTGTCCTTTTTTTTCGTATTTTTTTGCACTTTGCTTGCTTATCTTTAATAATTTTAATGCGAGCATAAGTGCGCACCGTGCACTTTGCACAAGTATTATTTAACTTAGTGAAACTCATACTGTGTTCCTACTTCATAATCCTACATGAGTTTCCCAGTGACCATTTTAACTACTGTTAAGTGGTTTTAAACCGGCTAGGCGCGGTTTGATCGGCAATGGGGATTGGCGTGAATTGAAATTTGTATGGCAAAATTTCAACCCACGCCTTACCCATCTTGGTTCATTGTCATAATAAGCTAATTCTTAGCCTATTGAAATAATGCTAAAGCGTGCAATTTTCGCGATGAAAATTATGTTCTTAGATAGATCGATCGGCTATGTTTCGATTTGAGGCCGCCTTAAAGCCACAGGTTAAAATAAACAAGTCTTTGATAATATCATGTATGCCAATCATTCATTATTCAGGCAACTATTAGATCAAAATTTTTGATCAAGTTTTGTTACAAGCCGAGGTAGGTAAGCCACAAAGTCGTTCGTTTGAAGTCACAGAGTAAATTGAAAATCTTTGATAGTAGTAAGAAGCTTCTTGGACTTATGTACCAAGTGTGTACTGTAGCAAGTCTTGAGATGCCTGCCATAGATAAACAAATATGTCGGAACTATTTTTAATGTGATCAGATTCATCATGGCAAATAGTTTCTGTCTTTTATATACAGAACATGGTCATCTACTTGTAGCCTCAATATTTGCATATTCTAATAAAAATTACACACAAACAAAGAAATTTGTGGAGTACTATTAAGTAGGTACTCACATTAGGTTCACCTTAGAACCTTTCAGTACAGTCAAAGAATACACAATGAAACGCAATTAATATTTCGCTTACGTCAGATTGAAGCACACCTAATATCTCCGATTACTACAATGGTTTTAAGGAAACTACGACAGCACTCACGAGGATAACTTTGGATTTTACCAATGAAAATAACTGTGAACACATCGAACTGTTATTTTGTTTTACTTAACGAATTTCATTCAATATCATGACTGGCATTTACCTTTCGTACGCATTTAAGTTAACTGTGAAGTGTAAAATAAATGGCGTCGCGGTTATCATGTTACATTAATTTGTACACATAAACTTGTGCATCTTTTGATTGCATTGACGTAGAAGTTTTATTTCTTTACAGCTTCAAGGTGTTGCTGGCCTGAATTTTACGTATGAATTTCAACTTGATACCTATATTCATTTCTGAGAATTGATTGAAAAAATATTTACAAGTACTATATTGTGTTAAACAGACAGTAATTGTAAGGTTATTAAATTATTATTATTACTATTACCTATTATTTTTCTAACGATATTTGATTCAACATGTATTATTAACCAACCAATTCAGATGAATGGGCGATATCGTAACAGGAAATGGAACAATACTTAGAGGCTCAATATACATACCGCCATGCATAGCGTCAAACAGAACCCGGCCAATTATTTAATAAATAGTAGAACAGTACGTTCTATCATAAATACTTATATGTCATTAATAGGTAACTATAGCAATAAATTATATGATAAGGTGTTTAAGAATTATAATGGCAAGTAGGTATCTACCAACTTTACCTATAGATATATACTCGTAGCATCAAATACTAGAGCGCGTTGTCCAACTCAGTAAGTATCCCCGAGACCGTTGTTTACGGACGAGAGAACCAATTTTATTTAGGGTCATTCACTATTTGAACACACATTCAGAATGTATAAAAACGATTTCACTATTTTATGATTTTGTACCTTTCGTACATTCAATACAATCTATATCACTACAGATTGAAAGATTTTATTTGTTCAGCCCGGATCCGGACCGCACAGATCAGCAAGGTAGGTAACTCTCTATATTATACCTATATATTTAGATGAAATGTACTGTCGAAATGCGTGTTTCCAATATTTACTTCCAACAAGCCCCTTTCAAATACGCACACTGCTAAACCGTAATCAAATACCAATTCAGTTGGAAGGGAATGTTTCCTCACTGTTATACACACCCTTGCAAAAAAACGGGCACCTAACAGTCATTGGCTTTTCTATACATAACATTAATATTTATAGTGTGGTATTTATTAGCTTAGATTAATAAAAGTTTGTAAACATCTTCATCCTGGAACGAGTGTTATAGTGTTTAGTCAATGTAGATTCCTACCGGAAAATGTAAGCTAATAAATTTGGAAAAATAAAATTTGATCTGATGCCTTGCTATGCGGTGTAAATCGCAAGGAAAATAATTAATTACGTGCTTTTAAAAATAACGGCTTCAAATTACAATTTTTTTTAAATATTTGACATTATTTGACAACTCTAAAACCTCTTAACCCCTAAATTATTACCAATAATGTATAAAAATCAAAACCCCTGTGTTATTTTGCAAAGGAGTGTAGGTATACGTACTATATAGGTACTTATGCTACAGAGTATTGAACATGAGAAACAATAAGTGTAAAATGCAGTTTCATATTCTATTTTTCAGTCTGTAGTTCGGTAGTCGATTAGGTAACCATCATTACATAAAGAAACGTGTAAACCGGCACCTCATCAGGCGTACAATACCTATATTAGCGAACCTAGATGTCATAGACTTAGATCATCACCTGAACGTCAAGCCCAGTTACTTTATTCTAGAATGACACTCAGACTAAACTGAGATTTACTGAGGAGAGATATCGGATCGGATTTAAATTCAATTCAGATTATTAACTACTTACCACTGACTCAGTTTACCGTATGCGAGAATAGAGGTCAAAGCCACTTTATTTTTCCCTAAGTACCTACTTATATTTATTTTCTGAGTGGGTCCCTTTATATGGATGACCCTGTCGCATCTAGATTCATGAATACTTTCTTATTAACATATTTCTTCTTCTTAGAAGTTTGATAAATCATCGAACACATACGGTATTATTACAAAAATGGATTAAAGTCTGGTTTAAACCCGAACCATAAGGTCTAGACCTAATTTCCAGACCATGGTTTATACTCCTCCTTATTACAAAAACTGGATTAACCATAGACAGCTTAGTACCATACTTTGAACATTGACTTCAATAACAACCACAGATTACTACAAATATTGTTCGTTCATTATGACACCATTCAATCGCGACGTTCCGTTTCCTCCGGAATCAAAAGTTTTCTGAAGTCATAAATGAGTAACATTTACTAAAAATGGTGAAAAAAATATTTAAGACATATATTTTCATTAAATTCAATTTCATGGGTAACAGTTATTCTTTATTAAGTAAAAAAATGTAACATCATAATTACATATTTTTTTAATTACATTACCTTACCTTTGTTTAGCAATAATTGTCACAATATATTGGACGTTAAATGGAACGAGGTTCTCCGGAGTTCTTTTATGTCAACTCCTATTTTGTAATAAAACACTTTATTCACTATAATCTGGTTCAAATAATTGTTGGTCATAATAATGATGATGATGGATGATAGTTGCCTCAATAAAGTAGTTGAAACTTAAATAGAAGCTTCTTTTAAGGCGATTTTAGCACCGACACGAAAAATTACAATTCACTGTAATTTTCTACTTTCCTACACTAATCGTTATGTCTAAATTTCCACTATTTTTACACATAAAAACATGTCACACCTGAAATTTACACTTAAACCAACGATAAACTAGGGGACGCGCAGGTTTAACTTCCGGACCAGAGATAGGATGGTTTGCACTAAAACTGACTTAGTACTAAAACGTCAATCGTCTAAAGTCCATTAAAGCCTGGTTTGAGAGTTAGTCTGTGTTTCCGATAGAAATCGTAAGAACAGTAAAGTAAGTGATGTGTAACCTAAGTACAATGTGCCCGTCCCGTGATCGTGCATCAATAATATGTGACGCCTTCCATCATCTTTACTATGGGAAAATTTATATATTATAGGGGGAGCGGAGGGCGGTATGTAGAAGCGACCTGACCCCTCGCCACTGGTAGATATGAAATTTCAATTTGTATGAAAAATTCGGAAGGACCTTTTTACTTATAATAAACGAACTTTGCACTGTGGAAAGTAATGTAGGCAGGTATTAGAAATTACCCTAAAATGTATCAAAATCATAGCAACACCGGTGATGGCTGGTGATGTAAGTTCAATACCAATTGTAGATTGACTCTATCAAACAATAAATACTACGCGTAGTTTAACAGACACGTTCCATTGACCTCATGTTGAATGCAAACAATTTAATATTAACATACTAACCTGTAACCTGGTTCAGGCAGTTCAAAGGCATAGAGTTATTAATTCCCGTTAATAATTAGATTGATCTATCAATGAATTAACTAACAGTAAACAAAAACGTCAATTGAATTAAATAACATGTGAATTAAGTGGTATTAAGTTATTACGCCAATGTACACACAGCTGTTTGAAATTATTACAACAGCACTACTGGGATAAAATATCTATTTATGGATTTTCGGGACGAGCGGACGACACGCGACGGCGCCGGCGCCAAAGACATAATAATATGCAGCATAGCATACATGCAAAGTTGAACGAAATGACGGCTACACGTGTCGCGCGATCTTCATAGTCTCGTGTGTTGTAAGTAGTCGCACCAATTCATCGTATTGATACAATAAGCAGTAATGGTAGGTACTTTTATTTGTTTGTTTTAATGCTATGTTAAATAATTTTGTAGTATTCACTATCAGCTGGGATTCGATAGAATTGGGGTAGGACATCACAGGTTTAATTACGGAAATATCAGTAGTGATATAATTATACATATGTAATTTGACATTTTGATTTTTGGGCCATTATTAGTAGTTGAATATGAATTTGTGACATTAGTCTACCAACCACCATACCTATCGTCTAGATAATAAAGAATGATTGAATGACGGAAGTAATATTTAACTCAATGAGATTAATTATAATTGACCAGATTTTCAAAGGTCAAATTCAATGTTGAATACAATAAAGTTTCTCTTAAAATCACCGGCGCAGTGCAGAATATTAATAGGCACATCCCGAAAGTAAATACAGCACAGCGGAAAATGGACAGGCTGTTACGTCGAAGTTTTGGATGTTCCATTACAGTTAGCAAATAACTTTGTTTCCCTGTGACTTGCACTGATCGCATTATACCTACGATCACGGAAACAATTTACGTACTTAACGGATAGACTGGTTGTGTTAAAAGGCGTGATGCCAGTGGTCCTTCCAGAGAACGATTAAAATAAATCTACAGGGATTTTAAGAACTGCCTTTGTTAAAGGCTATTAACAATTGCGTAATATGCACACTAAAGTGTGTGTGTGTGTGTGTGTGTGTGTGTGTGTGTGTGTGTGTGTGTGTGTTTGTGTGCGTGTGTGCGTGTGGCCGCCGCTACAAAATGGCAGACCACATATTTTTGTACAAATCCCTCAATATGGATGTCAAAAAAAGGGGTTCACTAGTAGAGTACGATACATTGTGACAAATTGCGAATCCAAGATGGCCGCCATCACCAAATAGTGAATTTCCTTTTGTAATTATTAGTCCGTCAATATTTGTATTAAATGAAAGGTCTTGACAAGTTAAAAAGTGTAAAATAAAAATTTAATTAATAATTCAAAAAGCCCCCGACTACCTTGAAAATATAAAAAATAAAAATTTAATGCGCTGTCGTGTCGGGGGACCTTGGATCGTTCGAAAACATGTGAGTGTTTACCAGTCATAGGTCCCCCGACACAACAATGCATGAATCTTTTATTTTTGGAGGTATTTTTCAAGTCGGGGTTTTTTAAATTTTAAATTTATTTTTTTCAATTAATTTGACCATCTTACCATTCTACTAGATTAATTGAGGTTTTTTGATGTTTGATTAATGTGTTATGGTTCATTTCTTTTAAATTCTATACTTCTTTCTTCCTTTAACATAATATAATTTACATTGTGTTTCTAATTACATAAAATTGACATTGATCCTGTATATATTATATAATAATATTATGATGATAAAAGCAAGTCGTTGTGGGATAGTAACGTCTTGCGTCTAAGGCCGATCGGTATTGAATAATTCGTTGCTTCCTTCTTGAACAAGTGCGTCAGTTATACTAGTAACATTTTATTAGGACCTTCTAGTGTCATGTTCATTACCATTGTAGGCTCAATTTATTAGTAGATACCTACACACCGATGTATCTGTTACCTACCACTTTTATAAACAAGCTTTCATAAGTATTTGTCAAATGGTAAAGAATTTTTTCCATATTTTTTTTTCCTCCAAATGGACATAAGTCACAAAAAATGGTGGCCTTATATGTGAAGTATACTCATACTCATACACTAGGTACTGTGAATTCTGTACACAAAGTGTTCAAGGGTCGAAGTAACAGCAGCAGCAAAACATCAGCAGGCTACAGTAGTTCCGTCATTAAAGTACATTGGACAAATAACGCACAATTAGCATTTTAGAGGTGAAAACTTAAAGCGCGTTGTGCAGTTTTCAAATAAAAAATTAATCGTAGAAAATTTTGGGTGAGGAAAAAATGTCAAACGCGCATTTTCACCTAACCTAACATAACCAACATAGATGTCGATTCCGACATCTACTGGATTCTGCACGACCATTAGGTGTTTGATAAACAAAATTTAGATAATTTTTTTTATGACACATTTTGAAGAGAAAACATTTTTACTTTGGTTGAATACTTTTTGTGATGAAAATACTTTTTACTTTTTATACAGGCTGTCGTAATTTAATTTTTGTACCTATAATAAAATCTTTATTTCTCACTAGTATTCTACACGTTTTTACTTTCGAAAACTTTTCTGTCATGAAAACTAAAAATGTCAGTTATTTAAATGCTATAACTGCGTGAATGGATTGCTAGTAGGTATAGGTATAAATAAAATCTATAATTCGCTATAGAGTGTCTGGAATATTGGTCTCCATTTCTCTAGGAATGTTACGAGATATTGTTGCGTGCCACTCTGAGAGTTGCAAGGACTTACTTGTGTCAATGCCAGTATTGTTGTTCTTAATACCAACTTTTATTAAACTGGCTCTGTTATTACAGACCAGAAAGCAACAACCGTGAATAAGAGCTTTATTGAAAAGAATATTGTCGCTATACTAACTTTCTCGTTTTCAGTACTTGGTTGCTGATAAAATGGTTTTGTTAAGAACTCATACCTAAATAGTTGTAGAACTCGACAGACCAACACTGAGTTCGTTTGCAATAATACTAGACCGAATTACCTATTGCGGACCGTTTAGTTTTCTAATAGAAGTAGTTGAAGTTAAGTAAGTTAATAAATTGATTAAAAGCAATTAAGGGCCCAGATTGCCCAGACGCAACATCGATTTCGCGCGACCGCAGCGCTACTGTTTACTGAAACAACCGACCGGGGCGGGTGAATGACCCAGAGAGAGCCACCTTTTTGTATTCTACTTACCTAAAATTCCAACTATGTATTTATTTGTAATTTTACTACCACAGTTTATTCTTATTTCGTAAAATATTCATTCAATAACATAATTGCAAATTCAGTAGCAAGTACGGTCGAAATAACATCGAGCCTTTCCTCGCTACTGTTTATCTATACGCAAGGATATGTGCCTATTGGATAAACTCAAATAATTACTTACTATTTGTTTACGATCACCTTGATATCTTAAAAATCTCCTAGGGTTTTACAAAAAAATATCAATAAATGAAACACAAGTATAAAAATGATTCATATAATTTAAAAGTAGGTAAACAATAACAAATATGAGTCGCCAAGCGTGCTAGGGTTGTGCAAAAATTTGTAAAACAAGTTTATAAATTATTAATATACAAATTAAAAGTAAGTAAACAATAACAAAATTTGAGTTCAAAATTCTAATGTTTAAAGTTGTTTAAATAAATTACTGAATAAATTCTGATTTCTGCTAATTTGATTATAAAATCAATTGCTATTGCAAAACCTATCAGAATGAAAATGTTACCAGATGCCCGATTCACGTAATAAAAACCGTAGCGTGGTGACTTCAAAATGTCACTTTGTTTTTTTGCAAACAAACCCTTTTAACCGACTTAAAAAAAGAGGAAGATTCTCAATTCGCTGTATTTTTAAACCGATTTTGATGATTCTTTACACCAGGTAACTCTTCAAAATTGTATAAGAATTGTACAGTAATTGATTTATGACAATCCAAGACTAGATAAGTAAGTGCGTTTAAAACAGAAAACCATAAGGCGATTTCTAAGTTAAAACAACTTTTGGATGCACGTGTTCATCTCCATTTGCTCCTTCCAAAATTTGACACTGACACTGCTTACTCTGCTTCTTCCTTGACAGCTTCTGCCATGGATTGTGCTCCTGTCTTTTCCCATCAATCGCAAACCGTATTATAAATTTCATTATATAATGAAGGTGACATAATTGGTAGGGCAGTTAATGTTTTTAACTGAAAGTAGCTCCCACCAGATGATATGATACCAGATACAATTTGATGATTCACTTCCATGCTATCTTCTTCCTTTCAACCAAACACACAGTAAATTTCATATTACACATACTAATTACACATACATTTCATGATGAGTTTTGAGTCCCGACCAACTTTTACTTCACCTATTATACTGAGGATACAATCCATTGGACCGCGGTCCCCTATGGCCTGAACAGCTTTAAAAAAAAAAGAAATATCTGCTACTCTACGCCCAACTTCCACTTCAACCACCTTTCCTTCTTGACGGTTTTCAATTACTAGTTCCTGTAAAGAAAGATAATGGCTTGATTGTTTTTTTATAAAAAATAATAAATAAAGAATGGGCCAAATTTCTTCAAACATAGCTAAGAAGTCCCTTAGAATACATCTTTGAAACATATAGATCAAAAACATAAACGTTTTGTATAAAATGTAAAGTCGGTTTAGGATAATAATTTTACGGGATAACATTATAATATTATTCTCCATCGCTTGTTCCATGCTCTTGCTTGACCCTAACGTGACATAATGTGACACTTTTTCGTGCATGTTGCCTTTGTTCATCGATTTATAAGACATTATCACGTCAAAAAATAAATAAATCTGACTACATATATTATAAATTTCCTTTACGCTATAGGTGTTGTTTTTTTATGACGTCACCTACTCTATGTCACTCGGGCTTAGAAGACAATTCTAATGATTCTAAAATCATCAAAATCGGTTAAATAAATATTATTTATTATACCTACATACATAAAATATGGGATTTTAACGAGAATTTTCTTTTGAGAAAGCAATTGAGAACTATTTAGGTACTAATGTGTTTGTCACCCAATGAAAATAATAAATATTGCAAGAAAAAAATCTATAGGTACTGGGATTTTGTCTTCGCCCATCACTAACTAGGTAGTTCGTTTGTGTCTCCCAATGAAAATAGTAAATATTGCAAGAAAAAAATCTATAGGTACTGAGATTTTGGCTTCACCCATCACTAACTAGGTAGTTCGTTTGTGTCTCCCAATGAAAATAATAAATATTGCAAGAAAAAAATCTATAGGTACTGAGATTTTGTCTTCGCCCATCACTAACTAGGTAGTTCGTTTGTGTCTCCCAATGAAAATAATAAATATTGCAAGAAAAAAATCTATAGGTACTGAGATTTTGTCTTCGCCCATCACTAACTAGGTAGTTCGTTTGTGTCTCCCAATGAAAATAATAAATATTGCAAGAAAAAAATCTATAGGTACTGAGATTTTGTCTTCGCCCATCACTAACTAGGTAGTTCGTTTGTGTCTCCCAATGAAAATAATAAATATTGCAAGAAAAAAATCTATAGGTACTGAGATTTTGTCTTCGCCCATCACTAACTAGGTAGTTCGTTTGTGTCTCCCAATGAAAATAATAAATATTGCAAGAAAAAAATCTATAGGTACTGAGATTTTGTCTTCGCCCATCACTAACTAGGTAGTTCGTTTGTGTCTCCCAATGAAAATAATAAATATTGCAAGAAAAAAATCTATAGGTACTGAGATTTTGTCTTCGCCCATCACTAACTAGGTAGTTCGTTTGTGTCTCCCAATGAAAATAATAAATATTGCAAGAAAAAAATCTATAGGTACTGAGATTTTGTCTTCGCCCATCACTAACTAAGTAGTTGGTTTG
Source organism: Pelosia muscerda (assembly GCA_963691645.1). NCBI lineage: Eukaryota > Metazoa > Arthropoda > Insecta > Lepidoptera > Erebidae > Pelosia > Pelosia muscerda. The sequence goes on along the minus strand of OY829098.1, from coordinate 15,607,913 downwards.
TTTGTTTATGTAACAAGTCTAATTACGTATAACAACTTACCTCTATACAGCGCGTAGCAGTGTTGCTCGGAGTCTCGGCCTGAAGGTTTTCTTTATTTTCAATACTGGAAATATTAATCATCAATAGTATCCACTTTTATTTATTTTGTAATTTTTGTACAACCCTAACCCTAACCAGACTCTAGGCGCGGTGCGCCGCGCGCGTCTTTGACGGCAGCGAAGTATGTACGCCCATGCTATTTCAGATAGGAAACATACCTACTTCCACAATCTGATATTTAGACAATATGATGAACATGAAAACGAATATTTAACTATATTATGTAATAAAATTAATTATTATGAGAATATTCCTATAGAAATCGACTTTATTACTTATAATACAAACCAATATTTACATGCAACAACAACAACAAATGCGAATATATTATTATTAGTACTTAGACATGATAAAGCACTCAAATAAAACTAGAATTTTTACATGACACTTTCACACAAATCTCGTAATTTTTTTCCTCGGTATTTATACCTACTTTACAAGGTTCATAAAATAACCTCCTCAACAAACTACGTACCTATCTAAATAATTTTGTATTTTTTACGATTTATATCTAGTTCCATCATGGTTTTCTTCCAGACATTCATTATATCGGTACTTCCTACTTACTAAAAGTGAATTAGTTATAAAAATGTTATACTTACAGTTTTTCACAAAAAACACAAATTCACAACACGTAATATTGCTAGCGCATCCGACACGCGTGGTGTCACCTTGAACCATAAAAACGTACTGCCGATCAGTAGCGATGCGGGTTACTAAATCATAATATCGGGATGCGCGTGATTTTTCATACATTTTTCTATGGAGAATTTACGTAGAACATATCTAGATTTTAGGGCTTTAAAAGAGGAAGTCTTTGTTTGTAAAGGTACAAAAAAAAGTACATAGGTTTAAGTATTGGTTTCTTCAGTGTTCAAAAAGTGTTTCTTTTTATCAATTTGTGTTGATTTATTGGGTAATATTTGAAAAATACGAAGGCATGTTTTTGCATTTTTGTCAAATTTTGTGCGTTTGTTGACGTTTATTATATAGCAATTATTAGGTTTTAAGGATTTAATATAAGACTAACATATATTTTGGTCTTTGATTGTAATATATACAAATTATCATTGATATCAATCATATCTAAATAAGTTAAATATGAAAAATCGTAACACTCTTTTCGGTGATTTTCACGATCTGGGCCCTTAATGTGGCTATGCATACTATAAAAGTTACAATGAGTAATAATAGATAGGTATGCAATTATTGCTTCATAAAGGCATGATAGAGACATTTTATACCTAAAGAAAGAATAACTATTATTCATGAAATTGAATAGGTAGATATTGTAAATATTTTTTTCACAAATTTCAGTATTTTTTTTATAAATGCCTTCAGAAAACTTTTGCTTTTGGAGGAAACGGAACATTGCGATCGAATGGGTGTCATGATGAATCAACAAGTAATCTATGGGTGTTATTAAAGCCAAGCCTCAAATTATTGTACTAAGCAGTGTACAGTTTATTCAGCTTTTGTAATAAAAAGTAGTTTAAACCTTTTAGTCTTGACTTTTTGGGCTAGGCCTTATGGTTTAGGCTTAAAACCAAAGTTTATTCCGTTTTTCGTAATAAGACTGATAGAGTTTGGGCTCATATTTATGTTTTGTCTTGGCAAACACTTTGATGCTATATTGTGATAACCAGGCTTTGAAGACGGAGGTGGTCATTGGCATTTGCGAACTAAACATAGACTGTTTACATTAGTTTTACTGGTCTTGGTCTTAGGGTAGTTAAGGGTCTGAAAGCTAAATAAATTTTGTTTATATTTAAAACTATAGAACGAGTGGTTCTGATACATTACCAAAGTAGGGTGGACTGAAAATGTATTTTTTTTGTTTCTATGCTATGTGGGTTGTAAAAGCTTTTTATAATGATGGCTTGTTTCCTAACCATTCGACTGTGCAATGTGGTAAATAATATGTAGGTTTCTGTTATACCTACTTACGCATCTGTACCCAGAGGAACGCTTATCAACGTATGCACCAGTTTGTGAATATCAGCTAGCTTGTGCTGGCAAGGATGACAGGATGACGCGTCGATGGTAGAAAAATGTTAGTAAATAGGAATATCGTTGAATTAAAATTTTCCCAAGCGTTTCAATGGAGGAATCATTGCGACACATCTAAAAATAGGTAAACGTATTTATTGACGATGAAAAACGTAATATTTTCGTAGTTGAACTGATAGATGTCGTGTGACACGGAAAAGAATTCGACTACATTTTTACAGAGACTGCCTACGTTATGATGTTATTTCTACTCTGAAGTCACACGTGACTAATAATAAAGTATCTTTGGATTCTCCGCTTGTGTATTTTTCATATGCGATACATTGAAAAAAAAACGCGTGGAAGTAGTAATAAAAAATTATACCTACAAATATCAGTTGTGGGATGTTATCAGTTCTCGAGATGATTCTAAGGGATCATTTTGATTTGAACTTCACTTAAGTTTTACTAACCTTTATCAGCTTCCATACATACCTACATCGACTGTAATAGCCATACACGTTCAATCGCACTCACATCGCAATCACAACGTGCAAATACACGTTAATGGAATTACCAAGCTTTAATTTCAGTTTTGGGACTTGCGTTTTGAAAAGAAGTTTTTCTTGTCAAACTTCTATTAAAAACGCATTGATTGCTATGGCATATTGTTACAAAAAGTTGAGTAAAATGAAGGTATAGAACTTTTAAGATAATAAAAGATCATGATTTTTAAAACTGCGTTTTAAAATTAAATTCGGAGATTATAAAGTGAATAGAATAAGTGAGCCAGGTATTAATAAAGTTAAACATTGTTATAGAACTGTATACTCTTAAGTGTAAGAACGCCAATATTTTTCCGAGCACAAATAGCGGCCCGTCGTCGTCGCCGTCGTGGGTGTGTCGTAAAACTTCAGCAGTTCATAGGTATTCCAAATGTAAAATACACGCATCACTATTACTATTATTATGATGCTGTCGCACTGATTTCTCGTATGTGAGTCACTTCCCTATAATCAGTTTGGCGCGACACTTTGTAAGTCTGTAAATTGTGAACCGAAATTTTGTGCTCCGTCTGTGATCCTATATTGATAAGTGAAAAGTAACTGAATTTACATAATATTTGCTTAAAAAAGCCACAAGCGTTTTTATTTAGGTATATTTTTATACCACTTAAATGACAGACGAGCCTATGGGTCACCTGCTGCAAAGTAGTCACCTTGGCCTATGAATGTTTGCAACACCTGAGGCGTCAGTCCCTCAACTTCGTCCACTTGAAGTATGATTGGGGGTTTAAAACTAATTTAAAGTATTGGAGTTCTACGCAAAAACATAGAAGTTTATAATATCGTCTATTTACAATAATAATACCGTCGGTTCGGAGACAAACAGACCTTTCCTGTTTACTCTACAACTCTATAAGCTATTGAAATCAGTAAAACGCTACATAATTTATTTTTCTTTTTTTACAAAATATTTTCTTAACAATAGCTTCTTTTTAATAATTATTTTATTTTCAAACGTTTTGTTTCTGTAGTAATATCAGATGCAGAGTTTACAAAGACAAAGCAGACAAGCTCAAAAATAACAAGTTTACCTTGTTTAGTTCTTCTACTCCATTATCAGAACCTGACTACCTTGCAACACGAGAGAGTTTCCTAAGACAAAACAAATGAGCCTAAACTGCATAGGGTTATGAAATAGTTAAGGATTTTATATAGCTACTCCATCATCATACCAGCTCAGTGCTAATACATTGTCATCAAATCTAAACCTGTATGCCATGATAGTTGGCATACAGGTTTAGATTTGATGACAACAATCGTACAATCAACAGTAAACTAGAGATGATCGAAATGAAAATGGTTTGTCGACAACTAACATGGATACGAACAGTGAAAGTTAAATAAAAGCTTGTAAAAATGTATTATCGAAGAATCAATTACGTTTATTCAGTTTAGGCACATAAAAAGGGTATGTTCCCTTTATATCGAGTCCCGTCACTTATGAATGTTAAAGTTTTACAATTATGTACCTAAATTTGTCAAAAATATCATAATTTATAATAAACAATATAGTAAATAAATCATTTGAAAATTATTCTTTCGCTGGTTTGGTAGTTAGATCTACTGAGAAGAGACTAGCAGGAAACTCAGATAGATTATCGTTATCCTTTATTTTCTCTTCAATATATAGTTCTGTTTATATATAATAAGTAGGTGCAAGAGCAAGAGATTAGTATGACCATGCATTTTTATCATCAAGATATTCGTCTACTTTATAATAACTTTTTTTCATTAAACATCTTTGCACTTCTATTTTAAACTTATTAAGTGACAGGTTAGTCAAATTCTGAGGAATTTTATTATATATTTTTATACATTTGCCCACAATGTATTGTTATGTATTTTATAGGTAACGATAGTACTTACCTAAAGTTTATCGTGGCTTAACAGCACAGTAAATATCGCCATTGTAATTAAAAAGTAAAAACGGACAAATAACGAAAACCACGAACTGTGAGTACGGACGTCGAACTAACAATAGTACCGCTATCAAGCCTTTTCATATCGTACGGGGTGAATACAACAACGCAACAGTAGTCGTATGTATCTGATGAGTACCTACTAGTCGAAGTAATTTTGCTTCATTTCTTATTCAGTTTAGTTAGCGGAATCCAACACAATCTCTGCTACACGGAACTGCGGACGCTCTCACCAGAATGCACTCACTGGTATGATCGCTATCATGCCCCGGGAACATACCAAATTCTATGTGAAAAATACCATGTTAAGCTTGCGAGCTGCAACTGTGCTGAATGAAGCTCGCACTGGTTATGATGCGATATACTGGTTTTTTCACTTTTATCACATTTCCTTTATGCAATTTATTGAAGTTACGAGTGAGATTGAAGTGATAATATTATCAAATTGTTCTCACTTCAACGAATGATGTTGGACAAGTCGAACTTTATAATATTATGACCTGAATAATATAGAAGAAGAAGAAGACTTGTATAGTAAATTGAATAATAACTTGTATAGTAAATTCTATTAGTTTTAATCAGGTTTTTTAAACTATCGGTCAAGTTCGATTCGCACTCGCCCACCGAGTGTTCAGTACAAACTTGTCGTTATTATTTTATTTTATGTCTTTTGGTACACTTGTCAACATGATCCGGACGACAATGCCGGGCGCAATGATATTTGGTAGTTCAATCGTCTCCTTAATTTGTTATAATGACAACCTTGATAAAGAAGTTTCAATATTTAAGGATTTATTTCAAGCAAATTAAAACAGTACTTTAAACTCTTTTATTTAGTAGCTTAACAGCGCTGGCCGATATTAAAAAGAAGTAATATTGCTTGGTCGAAGAAGGAAGACAGATGGTGTCTCGGTTATCGTATTGCATAAAGCTATATATGAACATCTGTCTTTTAAATGTATTGACGTAGGAGTTCGATTTTTCACAGCCTCATGGCATTGCAATATCTGGTATAAATTTTAACTCGATACCACCATGTGGTGGTATTCTTGAGACAAACGTCTTGACAGATAGACGGACAAAGTAAACCTATAAGGGTTCCGTATTTTCGTCTCGAGGTACCTCACCCTAATAATAATATGTTGGATATTTTTATAGGTTCTATAGATAAATTTTGTTTTATAATGTTTATTATTTTTGTTTATGAATAACCTACATAAACAAAAATACGAAACATAAATAATCAACGAGAGCTACATTTTATCTCAAATTTTATGTAAGTAGGTACATAAACAATAGAGCTACATTTATTATGTTACATATGAAATTGCCGTTTTGTTTGAAGAAATTGGAGGAAACCCAATTTTCAGTACTCACATTTTTGCATTTTTAGTAACAAATCCTAATTTTATAATTTGTTTGTCTATGAATGAGAAAACACACAGCAAACAGCAACTCTTATTACATTTTAGAAAAGTGGCAGCTGTAAAAAAGTAATACGAAATTTATCATCTAAATGGATATCATTTAGGAAGTACTTGTGTTTGAAGATCGAATTTAATCTATCAAGCGGCCAATAAAAATGATATTTAATACAGAGTTGTAAAATCTTGAAATCAACTTTCAAACAAAATATAAATAATGTAAATAGCTGTGAAATTACAGGAATAACGAACTCATGAATCTGTAGGAAAATTTCGGCAATTTCCTATGTAATAGGTCTTTAAATCTAAAATTTAGTATAAATATAAAATAACATAAATATGTATTGACCTAAATACTATACCGAATTAGCTACTACTATCTACTAACTAAATTAGCTTTACCTTTACTTGGTTTACTGTATTATATCTTTAAAAATTCAGCAATTAAATGTATTGGGTAGCAGACTATTTAATACAACTGTAATTAAAACTTATACTCGTAGTTATTGAGGAGAAATTCCTGAGATTCTAAAGTCGGGTTAATATTAGGTATGTTGGTCCCCGGGTAAAGATAGGACAGGCCGTCGCGTTAGTATCAAAATGTGGCCACAGTAGTTATTATTGAAGAATTTAAAGTGATTAGTGTTCGGTCCAACAGTCTCTGTGGCGTGGTGGTAGTGTGACGCAACTGACACGCAGTAGGTGCGGGAACAATTCCCGCTCAGGGCTAATGATTGTATGCATGTAATGTGTGTATGATTATTTGCATCGGCCTGGATATTTCCGTGCCTCGGAGAGCATTTTGAGCCGTCGTCGTCGGTCCCGATTGTTATACGAACATCTATGGTAATCGTTACGGGTACATTGGATCCCTAAAATGTTCAGCAACTGGTCTAACTGCCATATTTTGACCAGGTGTTGTGAAAGCCTGGCAAGCATTTGAACTGAGAAAGCTGATCCCGTACTCCGAGGTGAAAGTTTCGGATAAGATTATTATTTATATAGTATTCGGATCGGATTAACGCTACAATGAAGAAAAAACTTTAGGTTAACGGCTCCGAGACCGATCACCATCGCGGAGGCGACGACACAAATGGGGCAGGTTATCTACCTCAATAAAATAACTTCGAGAAAGAATTAGCCAGAAGGACATAAGTAGCTCGCAGAATAAGTTAACTGAAGTGGCAGTGGGCCCGATAGCCGTTGAAGCAAACGACTCCTAGGATGGAGGTCGCGGAGAAGAAAACCAGAAGGTAGAAATCGCCTAGCAAGATGAAGTGGCAGCCTGAAAAAGGTGGCCGGAATGGATTATATGTCCAGCAGGCCTGTGGGAGTGACCTATATCTAGCAGTGGATTGATTGACTGATTGAGCTTTTAGTATTCCAAATTTCAGTAATGTACCTACTCGATTTGTTCAATTTAATAAAAGACATGTACCTAAGTATCAAAATAATGAACAAAAGGTTATGAAGGTCATATTTGCACAAGTCGTGCTTAATTGGCAAAACACAATTACCCAAAGTGGACAAACATGCTTAGATATGCATTGAGTGTATGTATCCAACAATGTTTGCCGCTATTATTAGACTAAGGCCAAGTCAGGTGTCAGTTATCAACCCAGTCTTCACACCAGAAGAGATAATTCCATTAATTGGCTGTTGTCGCCTAGTATTGGTTGATAACTGAAAGCACAATTAAGTAGATTGGACAATTCAGTTGGTGATATTGGCAAGTAATGTATTAATATTATTACCGATATTGGTATGTTCACTGTACACAATTAAGTTGTTTATCACGTCTACTCGGTTTTATATAGACCGCAAGATAACGATACAAATTTCCAGGTCATTTATGACAAGATGCCGATTTTACAGGAGTCTAATTACGTAATGACAAAAAGGAAAGTGTTCAATCAGACTACGGCCTTTACTGTATTTGTGTATGTGTAAATCGGAGCCAATTTTTGGTATGCCACGGGCGAAGTCGCGGCGGGTCGTCTAGTAATCTTATAAAATATGATGTCATCACTGCAGTAGTAACATATAACTTATACTACCGATAACACTACTGGACAATTTATAAATATGGATAATACAGCAAAAACCTGAACGCCTCGAACGCATGCTGTTCATATAGTGATTATATTAGCTCCTAAGGTAATCAGTCTGTTTATAAATCTTTAAGACTAGCATTAGAATCATACCTACCTATCGAAAGTTCAGCATAAGATTGACGTCAACCAATTAGTGTTAGATTATTAGTTCCAATTTATATCGTGATAATGTCAAAACTATCGGTCAGGTCTTGTCAGGTGTCAGTGCTAAAAGAGGAAATTAGAAATATATTTAACGCGTCATCATAGAGCTAGCTTCATATTAATAATTTCGACAAGAAGTTTCAACATTCAAGGGGCTGCTAATTTATTTCTTATAATGATCATTTAGAGCTCCAGGTATGAATAATATAGTTACTAGCCGTTATACAAGCCTATGTCTAACCTACTTAGCCGTAGAAGTAATAAATAGGTGAATAATTTAGGATATTCCACACAACGCTTCTTGTCCCAAACTTTGTCCAAAATATAATACGGCTAACATATTTATACTTGGAGTTAACTTCAAGTCATTGTAAATAGTCATAATTTATGCATATAAATATCAGCACAGAGCGGTAGTTAAAACCACGACTTCGGATGGACGTAGCCATCAAACGTAAAAGCTTCGGATGCGACCGGGACTAAAGCAAGGAGGTTGATGAATTTATGGTTTAATTCGTCTCTATACGAGCTATTTAGTAATTTGAAGCGGAAACTAACATTAATAAAACGTTGATGGACAAATGAAACATTATTCGTACAACTTATATTATAACAAGTAGACTCACTTGTTATAACATAAACTGTACGAATAATGATGTCGATACTGTTTGCTCCTAATAGCTCGACTTGAGACTTTGTCCCAAAACTTGATATAATTTCGAGACTGTTCGACAAGTCCTTTGGTATTACAATTCGTAACCGAATTCCTATTTACCGGAGTCGATTTACCAAACATTTGCAAAGCAATGCTTTTAATTTAAGAAATAATAGCAGCATTAATCGAAATGGAGCACCCTTCCATTCCGATTGTTTGTAGAAGCGGCTGTCGAGATTCTATTACACGAATTAAAGTAAACGCTTCAAATACCAAAGTCTGTAATCCATTTATCTCTAACAAACAATTAAGTTTCTATAACCTGGATTTACCTTCAAGCAATTTGCTAGGTTATCGTCTCCGATAGTACTACGTATATCGGAATAAGTGTAGTGAGTAATAATTTAATAGTTGTATATACTACCTAACTTTAATACTTGCCTCAGACAACAAAGAGGTACGTTTAAATTTTAATTAGGGGTACCTATAAATCGACAAACTTCCAATATAAATATAATAAAATATGGCTTTGACTAACTGTATATTACGAACAACATCTAAGAACGCAAAATAAATATTTCCTCAAAAATTCCTTTACCGTTAACGTTCCGAACTTAACGAAAACCATCTGACATAATTTATATTAAAGATCAATAAGGAGCCAATCACGTGCCTCTCCTTCAACATCACTCTTCGGATCGAATTCTATATACCTAAACCCAAAAACATCTTTTTTAAGATGTTTCGGAATGAGATTTGTATTCTATGAAAGTATTTGTCAACACACTTACGGGTCAACATCGCAGGAAAGGAAACACTATTATTCAACAAATATTGGTATGACCTTCTTTCGTAACGTTGATTGAGTCGGTATATATCTGGGTACTAAAGAGAACTGAAGATACGCAAACAGGTACGCAAACAGGTAGGTAGGTACATTACGGAACCAATTATAAGGCAAGATTAGCGAGAATGAACAGCGGGATTTTTATTAATGTGCGGATATCCTAGGAGGAGGTTGGGAGGTTATGTCGGACTCGAACCGACTCTAACGCACGCCTTGTTCGGGTCTTCAATTGCATGTGACATGCTAAGTCTGTAAGATAGGTAAATGTTACATACTGGATAGGTATCGCTCGCACCTCGGCTGACCTCGGTTTTAGAGGGCACCTGGGTGGAGAATTCCAGATAAAAGCGGGAAGAGCAAAAAAGAAACAATCCAATTGGTTCTGAATATACCTACACAAACAGGTTTGATAGCAGGTAGTACCCATTAATTTTCATTCGGTTTATGATTTGCAAATGGATACCGCCTGTTACCAAGCGGGTCAGTTTCAGCGCGGGCAATATACTGTGGATATACCCAGTTTAAACTTAGAATCAAGGAAAACCTTTTTAGGAATTTATATTGAAGGGAACATTAGATATAAATGTTTTCAGAATGCACATAAAAGTATTAACATAATAACAAGTTTTAAGTCTGGTAAATCACATTCCCCCCTTTGAGATAAAACAGTCTTGAATTGAAAAATTGTGCAACGTAGACACGTTATACAAATTAAGAACGTGAACTGAGCGCATAGAGTGCTACGTGAGAATTAAGTGTAGGTACTCAGAGCCATCGCGAGTTGAATAACTTACTGCGAATCTTGGTAACTAAAAGAACATTTGCAGTAAGTAGGTGTACCAAGAGATTTATATGTATAAAAAAGTAAAACAGTGGCACTCCAGAAACGATGACATAAGTGAAAATTTGACCTATGTAATATGCCATAAGATTTCGGTAACGATATCTTAAGTTCCATGGTGTTTAACCGTCTCGAAAATTTTTCTTCGCAGTGTCCAATACGCCCAGAGAAGCTTTTACTTCATACTAAACGTGTTACTAAATGTAAAGGGAATTACTCTACTATTATCATCCTTATGTTAATCCCGGTCACATCCGAAAATGACGCATCCGAAGAAGTCCAGCAGCATCGCGGCGAAGTGACTGCCATCTGGCCTCCACAACCTATAGGTATGTGCGATATCGAAGTATTGCAGTTATAACAGTTGTTGGACTTTTTAGGGCTCCAACTACCCGTAACAACTGCCATAGATGTTGATGTGACAACCTGGACCGACGGCTTAACATGCTTTCTGAGGCAAGACCAGTTCACATATTTATGTATATTATGTGTCTTCGAAACACACAGCATTGGAGATGAAGATGCAGATCGGTGACTTGCCTAGAATATCGAGAATATCATAGAAAACATACCTGAATCTGATTAAGTTAAGTAAATATTTCACCAGAGGGCGCCATCTCGTTGACTTCGCGCTCAAATAGCTGTCAAGTGTCATAGCATTTCGTGATTTGCGAGAGTACACATAAGAATTTTTTCCGTAACTTGAAAAAAGTGATAAAACTAATTATTTTATTAGTGAAAAGTGTGTGAAGTGTGAATACAGCACAGCATTGTTTTCTTTTCTTCGTGGTAAGCGTTTTTTTGTTATAATGGAACAATCTAAAAACGGGGACGCACGGGATGCCGGTCGAGAGTTTGTTGCTTCGGAGGGAGAACAAGCCTCGACCTCATCGGGGAGTAGCTCTTCCTCTTCCTCGGAGGACGAGGAAGGCTTTGCATCACCCCTACCCAACAAGCGTCCAAGAACGACTCATAAAAGTAAATCTAGACGAGTCACGACACGTTCGGATCGCGCCGATCCCCGTGTCGATACATTAATGTCACAAGTAGCATATATTACCAACTTCCTCTCTCAAGTACCGCAATATATTTTAACGCAGGATAAACCTAGTACTAGCACAGATCCTAATCAGTTTCTCATTAGACCTCAACAACCGTCGACTAGTCAGTCTCAGGGGGAACCTTTGACTTTAGCTCTTGGTAGCCTAGATACAGACTTTGACGAGAAAAAGTTAATCCAACCTAGTGAGAGTGAGAGACTTAAAGAGCTAATGAAGCTCCAACAATTTGATTCTCCCACCTGGAGAGCAATTCGATATAAGAAGTCTCTTCAAGACTGCTTGGCTTCCCCTGGGTTTATAGGGCTTAAGGTAAATAATGAGCTATGCCACTTTAATAAAAATAAAGATTATTTGGCTTCAACTGAGCTCTTATTAGCTGGCCTTTCTAATAAGGTCTTAGAACAACGACAATTGTTAAAGGCGGGTCTACAATCTATAATTGACTGGGCTACAGCCAATCCAAGGGACTTGGATCCTAATTCCTTGTTTGATAAAATATCAGGCACTTTTGGTACAGGCTCTGCAAGTCATAAAAATTTAGAGACCACTATGCAAGTGTTATGTGGTAAACGCTCAGAATGCATAGAAATTAGGCGTGACCGAATTTTGAAGGAAATTAGTAACCAGAATCTTAGGTCAACCTTACAGAATGTTCCACCAAGTTCTGAACATCTATTTAGTCGGGACGCATTGCAACCAATTATTCAGTCTCTCGGTGGCTCCCAGATTTGGCTCAATACTCCATCTTATTTGAAGGATAGAAAGCTACCAGAACGTTCAGAACGCTCTGACAAATTTTCAAATAAAAGATACAAAAGCTCAGTTAAAACTAAAAGATCTGATAGGAAAATGAAGTATAATTCTAAGAGGATTCACCCCTTTCGTCAACATGACACCAATAAGGGTGCCTCCGCCCCTAATAGTAAACAAGCATGAGTCTCAACGGAACTTCAGAGGTGGATGCCTACGATTATCCACAGACAAATGGATTCAAAAGGGAGCCAATCAATTCATTATCAAGTCAATAAGCAACTGCCGTTTACCCTTCAAAATGAAACCTCCTCTGAAGTTCCCATCCCAAAACCTTTTAAGAACTTTAGCCACCCAGGTAACACCAGACATGACTCAGACAGTTCAGGAATTAAAGGACAAGGGAATCCTAGAGATACCACCAGCTCAGGATCCCGGATTCTTTTCAAAAATGTTTTTAGTGATGAAAACAGATGGGGGACTGAGGCCCATTTTCGACCTCAGGGCCTTAAACACTCACATATCAACAAAACATTTTTATTTAATTTCTCAGATAGATGTAGTGAATTTTCTCCAAGCCAACGATTGGCTAGTAAAAATAGATATTCATCAGGCCTATTTTCACCTGTGCATAGCAGAAGCACACAGAAGGTTTCTACGTGTCATTTACAATGGAGAAATTCTTCAGCTGACAGCATTGCCGTTTGGCCTGTCTTCTGCCCCCCGTACCTTTGCAGCAGTATCAAATTGGGTTGCGGAAACCCTTCGATCCCAAGGTATTCGTCTAATAGTCTATTTAGACGATTTTCTGCTAGCATGCCAGGACAGATCCAGGCTGGTTGTGCAGGTTACGGAAACGCTGTCAACCCTGGAATCTCTGGGTTGGCATGTAAATTACCTAAAATCCGTCATCGAGCCCACACAAGAAGTGGAATACTTAGGCTTGGTCTGGAATACCCAGAACCTAACGCTAACCTTGCCAGCCCAGAAGGTCCTCAAAATAAAAAGATCTTTGTGTCAGATGCTGAACAAAGACAGGTGCTCACTAAAGGAGCTACAAAGCGTGTTAGGCCTGTTAAATTTTGCCAACCATGCAGTCCCTCAGGGTCGACTTCACTGTCGCAGAGCACAACTTTTCCTGAAAAAGTTCACCCAGAGAGGTCAGAGAAAGGAACTGTGCCCCAGTGTGCGACAGGAACTGATGTGGTGGCTGGATGCAGTAGATTGCAGTCCAGCCCCACTGCACAAGAAAGAAGTGACATACTTCTTAACAACAGACGCAGCGGATGCGGGCTGGGGAGCACATTTGAACAACCAGTACCTGTCTGGCAAATGGGCTCCGAATCAAAAAACATGGCACTCAAATTTGAAAGAAATGTACGCAGTTTTTGCTGTGATCAGGTCTCAGGGTGCGCTTCTGGAGAATGCACACATTCTAGTACAGTCCGACAATCGGACATTGGTGGCTTACATACGGAATCAAGGCGGCACTCGATCTATGAATCTTTTAGGTCTAACTACCAGGCTACTAGTATTAACCAGCTCCCTCAACATAACAATGACAGCATTTTATCTACCAGGGAAGCTAAACGGTATAGCAGATCGCCTATCAAGGGGCCAACAAGTACCCGAATGGCATCTACTACCGTCAGCCACAGAGGCAATATTCGAAAGGTGGGGCACCCCAGAAGTAGACCTATTCGCATCCAAAGAAACCGCCGTCGTACAGCGTTATGTAACATTAGATTCAAGAGATGGATCAGCTCTTTTTTGCGATGCCTTCAGTCGAAGGTGGGAATTTCAGACCGCTTGGGTGTTCCCACCCCCCAACATGATTCCCAGGGTCTTAGCCCACCTAAACAAAGCGACAGGGACGTATATCCTAATAGCACCTCGTTGGACTCAATGCTTTTGGTTCCCAGACCTTCAGGCGAGAGCACTGTCCAATCCCTTACCCATAGAGAACCTGCGGAAGGTTCTTGTCGATTGGGCAACAGGGACAAGCCCTCCGCAAGTGGAGAAGTTGGTACTTCAGGCTTGGAAAATTGGGGGTGGGCTGACCAAATAGCTGATTGGAATAAAGATGAACAGCAGTTATTATTGAAAAGCTGGCGTTCATCCACTTTAAGTACCTACAGTACTCCAATTAAAAGGTGGTTGATTTGGTGTAATAATAACAATGTTAATAGTAAGAACCCAGAAGGGAAGGATGTAGCAAAGTTTTTAGCTGATCTATATTTAGAAAATAAATTTGCATACAGTACAATTTTATTGCATAAGTCTGCCATTTCTACCTATTGTGCAGCCACAACAGACAATCTTTGGCTCCAAGGTTCCAAGGTTCCAAGGTTTGGCTCTAAAACCGACTCAGGTAATAACAGACAGTCAGGGTGGCTCCTGACAGAGCACCAAGACCGCCGCCTTTGCCCAGTAGCCCATGTAAAAGACCTTATTGCAGCTTCGGAAGCTAGACGCAATAAAAAGACACTGTAAACTGTAAAAATTTACAGTGTCTTTTTATCACAATAACTGGCCAAGTACAATCAGCTTCCAGAACTGTCATTGCTGGATGGATACGTTCTATATTTAGACAGACAAATATAGTAGCATCTCCGGGCAGCATTAGATCAGCTGTAGCATCTCGGGGATGGCTGGACGGCAGATCTATTGATGAAATTCTGGAAAGAGGGAATTGGAAATGTGCGGAAACATTTTCTAAGTTTTACTGTAGAGAAGTAAATAGATCTCACAATGAGAGTACTGATTCTTTATATAAGAATTTTAAGACTGTTTAGCAGTAAATACATTCAATTGATCTCAGTGGTATCTAACATTTATTGTTTGTTTTATGTTGATTTTTATTTACTTTGTAATTGGTTTGTTTTGTTTCAAGAAGAATTAGAAACATTTTAAGTTGACTTTTCTTTTAATAAATTATAGATTTATAATTTTAAAGTGTTATGTTCTCAGAAGATTATAATTTTGTTGATTACTTAAGATATCTAAGTTCAGTGTTTATGTTAATATACCAAGTGCATTTGGTTTGTAATTTTGATTCTTTTAAGGTAAAAATAAATTATGAAACAAAGAAGCATGTCTTTTGCGTTCATAATCATTTGTTAATTCACATAGCATTTCGTGTGTAATCCTTTTCACCAGCAGATATCAAACAGGTCTTCATCTCCAATGCTGTGTGTTTCGAAGACACATAATATAACTGTTTTGCATAAAAACAAAACAGGTATTATGTGTTGAAGGAAACACACAGCATTGGTTCAAGGGTCTTGCTGGCGATGAAGACACTATGACACTTGACAGCTATTTGAGCGCGAAGTCAACGAGATGGCGCCCTCTGGTGAAATATTTACTTAACTTAATCAGATTCAGGTATGTTTTCTATGATATTCTCGATATTCTAGGCAAGTCACCGATCTGCATCTTCATCTCCAATGCTGTGTGTTTCCTTCAACACATAATACCTGTTTTGTTTTTATGCAAAACAGTTATATTATCGCTGAGAATATTACCACTGAGCGGGGCTCCAACCCGCACCTCCTGCGTGGCAGTCGGATAGCCGAATTGGCTTATAATAATGAATAAGCATTCTTCAACTCTGATGTACGTAATTCGTATTATATATGTTGTAAATATTACCTGTAAGTTACATATTTTTATTTACTTTAAATTAAATATTTTTTATTTGTCACAGGACGTAAAAAGAAACAAATAATAGTTTGAATCATTTTACTTTCCTATTACATATTTTCATTAAGGCACAACAAAAGCTTTTATATAGTGAAAATACCTCGGTAAAATATTAAAAACAACATTTTATATCTCATTGAAAAATCGCATATACCTTTAATATTTATAAATGATTACTTACATCATTACATATTATATTAAAAAGAACAATGTCAAAAGAGCACGTTTTGGTTAAAAAATTGTTTCAAAATTGTAGGCTGATATCAGGTTTTCAAAGGACAGTTATTTTGGCGCACAACGTGATGTCGTGAAGAACTGCAAAAGTTTTTAGGGCTGTAATCTATTAATGCTGTGTTATTATTTCAAATAATTAATTCAACAGGACAATTCTTCACAACACAAGTTGTGAAGAATTGTCCACTGGTCGATATGAGTACTATGACGTCAGATTCCGTTACGAGTCGGAACGCTATTGTATTTTATATTTTGTAGTTATCACAAGCACAACTAAATTTAGCAATTCCCAAACGACATTGTGTCAAAGTCATGAGATTACAGTTCAGCTGAGATTTTTACTTCAAGAATACATTTACTATACAGAAACCTACTCAGATTTCGGAGATATTCTAAAAATACAAGCAAAGATCTGTGTTGAGATTGACATCAAAAATTATAAAAGCACAAAGGCACTGCTCTACGTTTGTCTTGTTTTAGGATGCACGCTAATCACATTAGTTCTGAGAGTAGTCGATTGGGCTATTTAGTTTGGCTTGCACTGCCTTAGGAATAATTAATATAAATTGTACCAAGGAACTAAGTTTTCTTACTTTTTCTTCAACTCTCATGTCATTCAAAATGATAGCTCTGTATTTCAATTTGATATTTTCTTTTCTCACTCTCCCTCTCCTTTAGTGGCAATACAACAGTGTGTTGAAAAAAAGTTGCGCTCCGGGCTGCGCTCTCACTTGATACATATATGTACTTAGATACGGTTTTCGTTACGTGACGATTTCTACAAATTCGCACCGCTGTCGCATTTCCTTTACCCAGTTCTAAAAATTGCTATATTAGTAATACTTCGTTCCAGAAAAGATTTATGCAATGATTTTGTTGAATTAAATAGCATGTTTTTTTGAAAATAGTTTTACTTATAGTTATTATTATTATGTGATTTTAATGTTTTCTACTTTTTAATTACAGTAATAAATTGATATGAGCGTTATTTGTACCGTGGTATGTGGGTGACATCAAAGTCCAGTGCGAATTATCCTATTTAGGGAAGAAAAGGGTGGGACGACGAAGAAATTAGGAGCTACCCGTCTTACAAAGTTCTTCCACATGATAGAAGTGTTAAAGTGTAGGTAGGTAACAGGTACCTTATTGGTACATCACAAGTAGGTATCTGCTTACCACGATTCAAGTAAATCGTGTGCATTAAAATAAATTACATATCTACAATATTTTTATTTATCGGTGCGATATATCAGAGGTAGCTGTCAATTTAAACAAGTAGGATAATTAGAAACCATAATTACCCTAATATGTGGCATCGATAACTTTGATAAGATTTCTCACAATCGCGAATTATTCAGATGATGTTTACAATAAAGTTAATCAAATCGCTACTGTATCACAGTTATATTTACTATCTGTTTTAAAACATGGCGCTATCGCCAATTCGTAACGAGTTGAACATTTACACGACAGCCGAGCAAGACTGATTTGTAGGTGTCGATAATGTCCTGATAAATATCGTTATTGATATGGAACATAGGTAAGACCGTTTATAAATTATACAAGTAATAAATGAAATGAAATCTTTATTTTTGAGAAACATGGTTTCACAATAGTTTCATGTTGATAGAGTTCCGGACAGTGCAGCATGTTTCTACGTTGTTGATGGGCAAATGTATATAATACTCGCTGTTGTCATCGCGACCAATTGTCTTTCTTAAGCTCTTATGAATCTGTGTTTCAAATTTCATCAGGTTATAATGTAAGGTACTTAAGTCTCTATACGGAAATTAATCAAGATCGGTCTAAGGAATTCTGTGGTAGAACCAGTGAATATGAGTAAGTCAATCAGTGATACGAAGCAAGATGTAGTCAATAGCTAACGGAGAATCATATCATCAATCAGCCTATCGCAGTCCACTGCTGGACATAGACCTCTCCCAATGTGCGCCACTGCTCCCTATCCTCCGCCTTCCGCATCCAGTCTGTCCCAGCCATTTCGAGTGTGGCTGGCAATCGGTCTCGGTACAACGTGTTCATTGAACATAACCTTGGTTTTGTCCAAGTTTACACCAAGGCCGACGCGTCGAGAGGCTTCGCTTAGGCCGTGCAGCATTTCGCCCAGCTGCTTCAGCGACTCCGTAACTATGACGATATCGTCGGCGAACCGAAGGTGTGAGATGTACTCGCCGTTTATGTTTATACCCCGCCCAGTCTAATCCAGAGTCTTGAAGACATCCTCCAATGCGTTGGTGAATAGTTTGGGAGATATAACATCCCCCTGTATCACTCCACGATGGAGGCTAATGGGCTTCGTCTTCTGGTATTGGTGCTGACTTGGTGAAGAACAGTCCAGGTTTCGATGGAGTCGAAGGCTTTCTCGTAGTCCATAAACGCCATACATAGCGGCCGATTGTATTCTTGCGTCTTCTCTACAATCTGCCATATGGTATGTATGTGGTCCACGGTGCTGTAGCCTTTTCGAAACCCAGCCTGATCCGGTGGCTGGAGCTCGTCGAGCTTGCCCGCGAGACGATCTGTGACGACTCTCGAGAACAACTTGTAGACATGGCTCAGAAGTGGAATGGGCCTGTAGTTCTTCAATAAGGTCGTATTGCCTTTTTTGAAGAACAGCACCACCGCACTCCCGCTCCATGCCCTAGGTGTTAAGCCCTGCTGAATGACGGAGTTAAAGAGGCTCGCTAGTTCTTTCAGGAGCTCTTTCAGGAGTTTCAAGAGCTCAGTAGTAATTCCGTCCTCACCAGGGCATTTGTTGTTCTTCAGTTGCCTGAGAGCCGCCTCTATCTCACACTGCTCTACATCGGGTATCTCCTCGGTGTAGTGGCGCGTGAGTGGGGCTCTGTGGTCATCATCACTGTGTCCCGTCAGTTTGCTCATCCGTGATGCATACAACTGTCCATAGAAATTCTATCTCCCCGAGGATCTCGAACCTTGAGGCGATTATTTTACCATTCTCAGTTTTGAGTTTTGTCAGATGGGGTCTCCCCAACTGCTGTGCGAACACTTTTGAGCCTCTGTTTTGCTCAATCGCCTCCTGGATGGTGCGTGTGTTGGAGCGTCAGAGGTCGCGTCGTATCAGCTTTTTGATTTGTTGGTTTAGAGTTCTCCCATCTGGGGAAGATGTAGAAACTGACGTCATTGCATAGGGACATCTAGCGGCAACTCCTTCAACAAAGGTGAAACGCCAGCTGTGGCTGATAGAATCAATGCGGTCTAAAAGTCATTACGTCATAACTCTATTTATTTACATATTTGCCTGGACTTAATAAGTTTTAGGAAATCCATCCACATGATTAATATCAAGTAATCCGATAATCTTCTTAGCGATTTCCATAAACAATTTTAACGAAATTCAAATTTAATTATTATATTTTTGGATCTCACGGAAGCGAGTGCCGTCCGAACTCCGACCTCTTTACTTCAGAAGAAAACCTGAGTAGCTAAACCTCAAGGGAGGCTGAGTAGGGTTGTCTTAGACCACAAAAGATCAAAGAAACGGGACTAAGAGGGTGTAGGAGACCCCCTTTTACTCCGCTCACATGCATATGGGCAATCGTTTAAAAAATAACGAAGGCTTGCACTGTATTAAAATGTTAATTGAATACACACACACACACACCTCTAAATCACGTTTATTTTTTTGGTATCTCTTATCGCGCCAATGATGTTATCGTTATGATTAAGCTACGCATTTCGTAGTTTCGTAATGAATACACGATACGTCAAAAATAATCATTTGAACTAAATTCATCAATGTGCTCCATGTGAATGGACGCTAATAATTCAATTTAAACAATCAACTGTGTTGCAAATTATACTCGAATTGATAAACATGGATAACTAAACTGGTACATATTTTGCAAGAAAATTCATTCAAATACGGGCTGCATGGAAATGGAGGTAAAACGATATTTAAAATATCAAACATTGTGAATACACGGCCGGCATTGTAATAGATCTATAGCAAATTATGCAAAATAAACAGTAAGTCGAAGTTGAATTAGAAACTTCAAATAAAAATATCACTAACAAAAGTGGTTACCTTGTCGGAGTCTGTTTGTGGGTAATCTGGGCGTAATCTTCTAGATAAGTGTGTTCTATCGCAACCTACATCATCGCTTAACAGCACGTTAAATAGTGGTCAAACATGACTCACTATTGCAGAAATAGATGGCACGCGCGTGTACTTAATGTGAATGTACAAAAATTCTGGCACTGCGGCAGTGCCGATATATATGAAAAGTCTGTAATTCTGTATAGGTAATAAGTACCTACAAGAAGAAATAATCTAAATTTATAAAGCATTTACTGGGCTGTCCGCCCTGCAAAAAAATAATTCAACCTAATATTCTGAAAAAGTAAAAACTAAAACTCAACTATGACAAGAACGATGCTGCACAAGTATATATCATTTTGTTATGCCATAGAATTATTATCACAATTGTCGAATAATTACGGACTCACGAGGAAATGCTGGTAATATTTCGATGCGTAAAGTTGCAGTCACCCCACTTTTTTATTTTTATTTTTGTATTATTCTTATAATTAGTATAGTTTTGTATATATTTTGTATCTAGTTGTATATTCCGTTTTAGCATAAGTTACTTAATATACTTGATAAATAAAAGTTAAATAAGTAATATTATGTATTTGAAATTTACAAATAAGGCCCTTTTTAATTTTATCCCTTCTCAAATTTATTTTTAACACAGTTAAATTTTATTGTACTTTGGCAACTAGAGGGTG
This sequence comes from Pelosia muscerda, assembly GCA_963691645.1. Classification (NCBI taxonomy): domain Eukaryota; kingdom Metazoa; phylum Arthropoda; class Insecta; order Lepidoptera; family Erebidae; genus Pelosia; species Pelosia muscerda. The sequence goes on along the minus strand of OY829098.1, from coordinate 15,586,797 downwards.
CTACATTAGATTCAGTGACATTTAATATGGCCTTTAACCCGGCGTAGTCGGGTAAAAAGTAATAAATATTTATTTAAAACAGTGTTCAACGAGATAAAAAATGTTCTCACTTAAAAGAGGTGTCACATTTTATAATCATTTAGTTTGTCAAATACCTACTGGCTTTAAATAATTTAATGAATATACTTTTTATCGTCTAGAAATATATGTCTTATATATATATATGTATATATATATATATATATATATATATATATATATATGTATAAATATTCCACAATTTCTCAAAAGAAGTGTCGAAAATCGCAAATGGTGCCTCGAGTTCAATGGTTTTAACCATCTCATGTACTAAGAGAAATTCCCCACGCACGCGCACCTAAATTTGAAAAAAATCCTTAAATGTGTCCAAAGAAATACCACTGTTTCAATAAGTGTAGAATTAGATACATATTTTTATAAGCTGCCGCACATACGAGAGTCCCTCACGCAATTCTATTGCCCGCCAGACATTCAACGCAGCATATTTGTTCCAGCACTAGTGTCACTATTGTATCAGCAAGCATTTTAACGTGTTACTGTAGAGTGATCCAGTCAACGCGATGCGATGCATCTGTAGGATCGGCACGATTCGATGTGCTTCATTTCGTATGGTTTGTGAGAGCATCGGGGGTCTAACCTCACTGTTCCTTAATTTATTATAAGGAGCAATGTACGAGATCCATGAATGTGTATAATTAACCTGTGTTATGAATTAGTACCTATAACACATTTTAATTCTTATCGTTGCCTCATCAATGTAAGGGGTTAATATTGATTATGCCATTCTATACTAAGAAACTGTTACGGTTACGAACTAAAAACACTCTTCTTACTCATCTTCTATGTAGAGTTCTTAACTTTCAAAGTAGTCTTTTGGTTTACATTTTTACACGTTATATGACAAGTTTAGAATTTTTCCTATGCTATGCCTCAAAAGAAATCGGGTCGAAAGAAGAAGGAACAATAATTCAACGAGACTTCGACTGACTGAGAAAGCGGGGCGTGAAAAAGCATCTGATGAGTCACCTCAACGTAATTATATTTATAAATACGAATATATACATAAATCTAAAAGATAAACCACATGTAAAACAAATTTAAAGCTATTGGAATCATAATGTATATCCATAATCGTTGCTCTACCGGTCATACGCAGTTTCGCATACGATTTTAAAATTACAAGTAATTCCACAAAAAATAGTGCGTGTTTGTTACCTTAGTGAGTAGTAAAATTGTGTACCTAGTTGACCTTATATTGTAAGACATGACATGTATCGAGATAAAACTATAATTTATAGGACGAGGTTACGTTCAGAGCGACCAGCGATTAAGTAGTTAATATAGTAGATTATATAATAAGTACATAGTGCTGATAGTTGATACTAACACTAGGTCGACCGGTTACCTCTGAGGAGAGATTGCAAGAGTAATTGAAGAAGATTTTATTCATCGTGCATACTTAGAAACATTACAGCTACAAACATTAAATTCAGTTGAACAAACTTTTATATGTTATCTGCTAAACGGCAAACTTATTGCAAAAATACTATTTATACTCCTAGGTAGCTCTAGTTGAAGATCATTCAACGGGTTTTAATCTATTTAAAGTTCCGTACCTTAAGAGAAAAAATACTCTTTATAGGATCACCTCGTTGTTCATTTGTCTGTCAAGATCTTATTCTCAGGCATCCGTGGAAGTTAGAAGTTCAGAAATCAACTCGAAATTTATATCAAAGGATGCAACGCCTTGACGCTTTAATTTGATTATATATGTACTTCTATATCAATACAGATCTAGGTACAGATATTTATGTAACGAGGTGACAACGAACCGTTCCCCATCACAGTCGGAGTGCACCAAGGATCTGTCCTTAGCCCATATCTGTTCTGCGTGGTGTTATACGCTTTACCGGACTGCATCAGAAACTCATATGAGCAGCTTCGATTGGTGTTCATGATGACATCACACTAGTGGATTCGCACAGGGGAAGATGAAGATGTGAGACGTGGAATAGGCGCTTGTGAACGGTTGCCTGAAGCTCAATGTGGCTAAGACCGAGTACTTGGCACTAAACTCCACAGATCCGACATCAGTCTGTATAGCGATCTTCTTGTTATTCTTCTTCGTGTCAGTGGAAACAATGAGAAATGAAGTAAGATACGCCCAGCCCAAAACTCGGAGATACCAACTGAATCCTACCGTCGCTTCATTCAAGTCGGCGACTGTGCAGGTGTGAGGGTAACGCAGGTACGACAGGAGATGGTCCATCGACTGCAGCTTTCAGGTAGCCCCAATTTACCAGGTTCGCTTCACAGCAGCCGACTTGAGCCCTCAACCTATTTATGGACTTCCAGATGGACCATTTCAGTTTATGCCCGGGCGGTAGACTCAGCGGGCTGGATGTTGTCTAGAGGAGGTGCATTTTCTGTGAGTCACCTCTGGCACCGAGCGCTATCAGCTTGGCCCACCGCAGCTGTAGTACATCGCAGAAAGCTTTTTTTAAGACGGGAGCAGGGTATGGCGTGTTGGAAGAGTGGATGCCGTGCGTCCATCTCCTGTTTTTTCTTCTCAACCTCACATGCAACATGCCGCCGTACGCTTGGTGGAACGATACCGGCGAGTGGGTACAGTCTGTTCAGGGAAGTTGGCTTAAGGCAGCCCGTTATAATACGGCATGTGTCATTCAAGGCACTATCAACTTCCTTCGCGTGCACGGAGCGGTGCCACACTGGGCACGCGTATAACGATAACTTGGTCGAAAGCACGGATCATGTTAGGTACCTAGGATCGGTACTCTTCGCGACTGGTGACATCGAATACGACATCAAAGAGCGCATTGCCACTGCATGGGCCAAGTGGAGTGAGGTGTCATTTGTGATCCCAAAATATTGATCCGGCTGGAGGGGCAGGTCTACAAAACCATCATTAGACTAGTCCTCCTACACGGCGGCGAAGTATGGCCGTTGCTAGAGCGACACAAACAGGAGCTGTGTATCACGAAGATACACAGCTCCTGATCACGTGTGGAGCCACGCGTAAAGACCGCGTAAGGAACTCTCGTATCCCGGGCATACGCCATGTCCGGGAGGTTGCAGATAAAATGCATATCTTTCGCTGGTGTGGCCATGTTCTTCGGTGACCAGGGGTCTACGTGGGTAACAAATGTCAATGCCTCCACAGACTGTGCAGTGCTGGCTTGGCGTTGATGAGGATGACGTGACTGCTAATAGGCTTACAATTATGGATGCGCAAGACGAGGAAGAGTAAAAGCCCGAAAGCGGAACCCGGTCTTCGACGTAAAGGCTTCGGATGCGGCCGAGACTAACGCAAGGATGATGATGATGTAATGAAGTTGTGCATAACGGTAAACGCGACGATAAATTAATTTATATTTATTTCTATCAAGATTCTAATAAAACAGAGTAGGTATGAAGTACAATTTCAACTTGTTGAAATTAATCCAGATATATGAAATTTTGTGACGGAGCTTGTTTGAAAATTACAAAGACGATATAACTAAATCATCGCACCATTAGCCAGAGCGATCGAATACCGCACGAATACCGAAATACATAAAAAAATAGTAAAAACTGCAAACATGTAAGAAAAGGTGCGCGAGTCCGACTCGCACTCAACCGGCTTTTCTACACTAATATTATAAACAGGAAAGATTTGTACCTATTTTTGTATGTTTGTATGTTTGTAATGAATAGGCTCAAAAAGTACTGGGCCGATTTAAAAAATTCTTTCACCAATAGAATGCTACATTCTTTCAATTTGACATTAGGCTACATTTCATTTTGAAAAAAATTAGGGATCCTTGGTAAAATTTGAACAATGTAACCGAAGGTGTAGAAAAATGAGTCTTAAAATGTCTTTCGTCGAATGCGCTGCCGAAACTATTAGCGATATAACAAAATAATGTACAACAATATTGAAGAACATCATAATGTCTACAAAAAACTTCGCGGTAGCATATGTCCAACTATTGTAGTTATGTCACTACAACAACTTTTTTCATTTTAAACATTAATGAAAATGCTAACCAAATTCAAACCATGCTATTTATGTGTTTATGTTAATCCTTATCTAAATAAATTATTTTATGGTCAAGACCATTTAACTACCTATAAAATAGTTTTTAAATAATTTAAATTGGACTTTCCATTCAAAAGACATTACGAATTAAAAAATTGTGTTTTATATCCAAATTTCCAAAAATTAATAATTGTCTACCCCGTGCGAAGCCGGGACGGGCTGCTAGTCTTTTATAAGCAACTCTCAATTCGACAGATGCCACCATCTTGAAATTCTTTGAAGGTTAAAATGTCAATTAAAATGTAATTAAACGTCTTATTATGTATGCTATGCTAGGCGTCTTTGATATGTAATGTAATCCATACAAGTATACACTTCTAAACACTTTACTATCTTATAATTATAATTATAAATGACTGATCACAATAGTAAGACATAATTTGAGGTCCGGTCTAATAATTCCTTGCAAACGAATGTCGAATGTCTCATTAATTATATTTATTCACTCTTAAAGCTTTGTTTATAAAAAAAGCACTCCGTAATAAGCACATAAAATTAGCAATTTTATTTTCATATACGTACCTATCACCATCGTGTCCCACATCTTACTAAAGTAACCACTAACTTAACAACAAAAGCAAAGGACACATTGTTTCCTTTGCTTTTCTTCATTCAAAAAATGTGCGTAATAGCGCTACCTTATCTGTAGGTATAAAATCATGTCATTTTGAAAGGCGAGAATTTGCATTTGAATACTTCAATTATGTTCGAAGTCTAAGTACCTATCCATTAGTATGTTTAGTAATGGTATTTGGCGCAGGATTGATCTTTATCGGTCGTCTAGACTTATTGCAATGTATCGTTTAAGACTCATAACAAGAAAAGAGTACATCTACCGAATGTCACCAAAATATATCCTATTGTTCTGTTTTACAAATTCAAATATCTTTATTCGTTTAGGTCATGATCAACTTTAAGATAAACTGTTTTTACATAGGTACTTACTTATACAGCCAAATTTACAATACAATAGTTAGCATTTGAGAAAAGAATTAGATAACAATAACTCACGGTCACTCTTTTTCAATTGGCTGTAATTACTCTTACAATGACTGTTTACAAATTGTAATAAGGTGTTTATTTATACCTAAATAATATAAAACCAAGTCGCGTTCTCTATGCTTAAATCTTTAAAACTATGCAAAGGATTTAGTTGCGGTTTTTTAATAGATGGAGTGATTGAAGAGGAAGTTTTATTATGTATTATGCTGTTGTAGCATAACGGTTGCGGAGCAGAAGTGAAAAATGATGCAAAAACGGGGTGACTTACACGAAGTTGCGCGGGTCAACTAGTAATTTATAAAACTCAAAGGCATGCATGACTGGTTTAAACGCGCAGCCTAAACCACAGGTTGCACAGATTTTTAATTTGTAGAGATTGTTTATATTGATGTGTGAAGGTGTATCAAGAAAAGAGTTTTTGAATTAAGGATGATGACAAGGATGAATGATGAGAGAGTTGAATTCCGCCAATGTCCTATAGTACATATTGTCGATTTTGTGCACTTTCGAGTTAAATACCTACTCAGAAGAATACCTACCCCGCCTACCTCACACTTCTACTTGTTTTTGGATTTTTGTGATTTTCTTCGTATAATTTGTGATGTTCTGTAATTTCTTCGGTATCATAACAATTCAGTTAATCTCTACTATTTATGTATTGTAAAGTGTATGTGTCGTTACTTACTGATGACCAAAATATTATTTTTGTACTTCTTGTCTGAACGAATTATGATGCGGATTATTTTATGAGAACAGGCTTGTTCAGATTTAAAATCTTACATTTGTTTGATCGCAATCGGTTGAGTCGAACCGGTATTTCGTATTGTTTGATGTTATCCTTATGGATGGATTTCCATTATTACACTGGGGCAACTATGTAAATAAATAGAATTGAAACACAATGACTTCTACTACTTAGATTTTACAGTCACAGCTGACGTTTGAAAAAGTTACCGCTAGATGGGGTTATACAAGTGACGTCATTTTTAATACGTCGGTGTTATGATTCTCTGTAATTAAAAAAAATCGCAGGTAACTGCTACTAACTTTAACATAAAATAACCTATCTGCAAGAAACAAAACTGAGGTTAGAAACCTAACTCAATTTACATACTGATACATTTGCTTACTTGTGTTACCTATTGATCTGTTAGAAATCAATGACAAATCGAAACGATAAGTTATGTAGGTACTGATATTCTGTATTACCACTTTAATACTGTAATACCGTTGAGCAGGATAACCTTTAGACGAATCTAACGAATATTCAGTTATTTACAATAGCTATGATACACAAGAGTTTCTTGTAACCTTCCCCAGACTACTTTGGTTGAGTATCAAATGGTTAAGCAAAGAGGTCTACAAAGTGATGTCGATAGTCAATATCACCATCATCATCGAATTCAGTTTAAAAAGGTGCCCTACTCAGCAGCAGAGCCACCATAATTAGTATCGACCAATTATATTTTGTAAGGATGTAGGTCACACATTCAGGTTGTACGTATGTCCGTTATAGCTGTACGTACACCACGTTACGAAATAAAGATTATTGAATGTGGCTTTGCTTTAGCTTTAATTTGATTTTATTAACATATTCTCGATCACTCTGTATAAAATACATGGTAGATGCGTACCTACAGATTTTTTATACGAGTCCCGAGAGAAAGAGAGAGAGAGAGAGAGAGAGAGAGAGAGAGAGAAAGAGAGAGAGAGAGAGAGAGAGAGAGAGAGAGAGAGAGAGAGAGAGAGAGAGAGATTATAATCTTCCTCAAATAGTAAAAGATAGCTTAACTGGTTATTTTAAGATAAAGATTTGCAGTTGAATGTAGCCGATGCAGATGCCATGTACATATCTTATGGTCTTACTCAATTGAACTGAATATGCTATCGAACTAAATTATCATTCCATTCCAAATGTTTCCTTCAATTAAATAATGCTTAGGTTTATCTAATGTACTATTTCTTTTTGTAATAAATATTAACTAATAAGTACTTGAATTTGTACTAATGCGCCTACAGCCTGTGTATTGACAAATTTATTTTATGTTTACTGTTAAATATGTACCTACATATTTTATGATTTTAGTTTTCTATTTCAATAAAAACGATTTACTTTGATGATGATGATGATGATGATAGTAATGACTAATGCCCTTAAAGCCCTCTTCGTTAATAATTTTCATAGCTGTTTGACACGATGCCCACATCAACATTGGATATACACCGCACCGATCGCCTGAGGCAGGGAGTTCATCCTCAAACATTGCGACCAGAAATGGTGCGGGCAATGCGATATGGAAGAAACTTCATCCCACTGTCACTCAAGCTGTGGTATAAACTTCCCTGTGGTTTTACGGGGTTCTTTAATACGTGCATTAGAAGGCTGGCAGCTAGAGTATTACGGCCCTAGTGTTGACCACGTCCAAAGGTCAGAGTAATCAGTTTTCATCTGGTGGGTCGTGTACTGCAATAGATATGTCTTGTATTATCTCACCTCCGGCAATCAAAGACGTAAAGATTGCGTTTAGGATTGCGTTCAAGAAGATTTTGCCACTGTCCGTATCTATGTATGTGGATATGTCAGTTCCGGTCTAGAGGGCGCATTTCTGAACTGATTATCTTGGTTGAGGTGTTCTTTCATTTAAAACACAACCTTTGCCGAGCGCTTTTTTGATAGGGGGAAAACTGGGTGAAAAGGAGGAAGTTTGCGGTCACGTTATTCATGAATGCATCTTGATGACTTTAAGAAGAATGTGAGAAAAGGATATGATACATCACAGGTCTGTACAGTAAAAAATAGTTGGTAAATACGATTCAAAAACCACGTTGTCGCTCCCACCTATAAGAGTGCTCGCGAGGTCTACTGTTTCCAGAAGTACTAGTTACAACGGAGGTCATCTCGAAAGAGACGGCCCCGGGTCTGCTTGGGTGCGAGAGAGATGTTAGCTACTATCTCACCTCCGGCAACTAAAGCTTGGGGCTTTAGTCGCCGGAGGCGTGCGTTTTAGTCGGTTCGAGTCCGGCATAACCTCTCCAACCGGCTTCAACGGGGAACCCGGGTATCCGTGGGGACTTTTTGCACCATTACAAAAAAAACAAGAAGTACTAGTTACTAAGTTGTCATAAATGACTGTATTTCTCAGCAATAAAAGTGCATTTCAAATATAAGTGCCGGCTACACCGCCGTTTACTCGATTAACTACATATCGGAAAATAGGTCATCCCGCTCTCCGCCCATCTGGGAAAATGCACTTAGTCCTTATTCAATATTCCCACTTACGTGACATCATAAAATTACTTGTAACGCTTGCACATGTTCCAACTGCTAACAATTTGTAAAGATTTTATAATAAGTAAGTAGGTACTAGCGCGCGGGTCGCGGTTTCATTCGATGTTATATTTGTAAAAGTGTCTTAGGGACCGACATGAGAAAGCAATAACTAAGAAACTTCTCTGTGGTCGGTTACATACCGTATCATAATTAGAGCTGACAATGCTGAAAAAAGTTTTATGCAACTAGAGCGAATGAAGTGAGATGTCGTGAGATTTTATTTAACCCCTCCCCTATCCCCCAATCTCACGTAAAATTTATCAAAATGTGAGTTTCTTACGGTAAAGTGATGGATTGTTATCACGGGCTAGAACTGTACCGTAAATTCAGATTAAATTGAGCTATTTGGTATAAAAAACAAATATGGTGGTTTGACAGCCAGTAGATGTATAAAGTCGAAGTATACCTAAATGAAATTATTTTCTTTCGAACGAATTAGTAATGATCTTAATCGTATCACGATTACGCTTAGGATTAAATCTTAAGTATGAACAATCAAGATTAAATGGACCAAAATAGTATTTCTTTTTGTTTCAAAATTAAAAAAGTGCGTGATATTTGCCGAGAACCCTCGAACGTAAGATTAGGTGAGACTGGACCCCCTCCCTCCCGTTAACATCTCACGATATACAAAAGATATACGTTAAAACTAAAATATCTATCATTGCTTCATTGTATGACGATACATGATTGCATGGGTTAATAGATGGCAATCGTCAGAAAAGATACGACAACTTGCAAATGTGCTATTTAAGGTGTTTCATAATAAAATAATAAAATAATAATTACTGTGCCCTAACTATGGGCACAGTAATTATTTAGGTATGTTGACCAATATAAATATAAGTATGCTACTTACGAATTTGTTCTTCATCCTGGATGTCTACGTTGTCGGATAGATCGGATACGCGGTCTTCGATCTTCTGGAACAAAGTAAATGTTTAGCTATCTTTTCACAATAAACAAAACATATCATAGTCTATGAATCTGTATATTACGGGGTTAGTATTAACGGGAATACTAATTGTTAATGAAATCCAAGTGAGTACCTATTTTGTATCTCGCAATAAATGATTGACTATATTCTTTCTATTCCATTGATAAACATTACATACATTATCTTTATTCATTTTCAAATATGGAATGCTTGAAGAAGGATGAAAGAGTCGCAGTTGACGTACTGAATAAATTGTCTACAACAAAAAATAAGGCATTTATGCCTGCTTTTTTATTGCATTAGCGTATAAGATTGATTTTCACAACTTCTGGTTGTTGCAGACCGGAGTTTTTGACAGACAGAAGGACAACAAATTGATCCTATAAGGAGTTCCGTTTTTTTCTAGTGTCATGTGGTTCATTGTTCTTAACATGAATTTGTTTCTATTCGTTCATTTTTAATTTCTGTAGTCATCATCTCATATACATTCATACTTTTCACACGATTCTTATGCCGTAATGATCTCGTCCCTTGTGTAAATTTTGCCTGAATAGTTGTCTGAATTATTGTTTTTTATGAAGTATATTATACTTATTATGTATTATTGGTTTTTTGTGAATTGGATTTTAATGAAATAGTGTTAAAATTGTGATATTTTATATAGGTATACAGACAAAAGAAGACTGTCACCTAATTAAGGCTGAAAATTACCCCTAGGTGGTACCTAACTTTTATTCTAAGTTTTATAATAAAACGTATTATAATAGATGTATACACGGCTAAATTCCTCCGGAGTAGGTGAGATTAAATAAACTCCCACATTTCACCAACCACTGTATGTGATCTCACGAAATAGGGGGGTGAGCTTATTGCGGGTAGTCAGTTTTTTTAGATGTATCTAAGTATTGAGGATAATTTGATTTTATATTCCATGGAAAGCAAAGAAAATTAATCAATGTGGAGTCTACATTGATTAATAAAAGATAGTAGTATACTCCACTATCTTTTATATAAAAGAAATATTTATTCTAATAATATTTTTCCTGAGGACTATCAGTATACCCTGGAGATTCTATCGTTGAATGGTCGGGGACTGAGGGTCTACCCACATTTATCGACGCGGAATCGGCTAAAGCCGGTCACTAAAGTCTTTATGCCGATGGAATAAGGGTGTTACAAATACTTTTCGCATCGGCTCGGCTCGGCCGACGCGATGCGACACCAGCCGACGGCGAAACGAGCCGTTTGTCGATTAGCTGATCGCATCCGTACGGCGATGAATCCAGCGGAACATTTCCGACTGCTGCCGAACAGCACTGGAGACGTTCGCACGGCGTTGAACGGCAGTTGGATCATCCGCTCGCATGCCTTCATCTCCGACGTCAGCCGAACGGCGCCGGTGGCGGCCGAGTACCGATAGTGATGATACAGGCGCTCGCGATTGCAGTCAGTGTCAGTCAGTTGTCGTGCAACGGCTTTTTTTTATCGTGCGCAAAATCCCCACGGATACCACCTCCACCATTGTTGGTGGAGGTGATTATGTCGGACTCGAACCGACCAATCACGCACGCCATCCATGAGTCTTTGATTGCCGGAAGTGAGATTATACAAGATATATCTCTCGCACCCCGGCAGACCAGGGGACATCTCTTTGAGATGACCCCCTTTTTCCCTAATTGTCGTGGTACGGCTGTTTGGAGGTGTCGACTGCCGAACGTAATTGAACAGAGGCTGTGACAGTCATTAGGAGAAGTCAACTGTCGAATGTAAGTGAACAGCCGTCGCAACAGCTAATCGGCTAAGCTACACAGCTAAGCCGAGTGGCGTGGTGATACGCACTCGGCTTAAGCCGATTCCGCGTCGATAAATGTGGGTAGATCCTAATACGCAGCTAGCCAGGATAAGCCGTTCCATGATCCACCGTCTTATGAATCTCGGTAGTAGCTTAAAGCTCAACTCTATCAAACAAAAGTGCACCGTGGGATTTTAATATTTCCCACGGTAAACACAGGTGGATAAGATGAACCGATGTAAATCTATCTTTATCACGGTCCACTCAGGTGGTCTGTGCAGGTGGACGGCGGGAAGTAGTCATGATGAGATAACTTACCATACGAAAAAGCGTTAAAATAAACCAGTTTTTATGTTCGTAATAAAAGTTTTAGGACAATGTATGTACATGTACTCGTACCTACCTATTCCTGTCCTGGTGATCGATGAAGTAATGCCAAGGGGGTGTACAAAAACTTTAAAAAATATTATAATCAATCTTCAATTTGTTGGTATGGAATTCGAGGAGGGACGCTGTTTGATGTTTGAAACAAACAAACACCTATTGAATCCGAAAATCCAGTTAGCTACTCTTTGTGGTCAATCCGATTATAATTTCTTTTGTTCGTGATCTTGAACCACTTAGTAACTGCAAAATTTTCGCGTTCCATATTTATATAATAAGCATTATTGTATTCGTACGGGAATTATAAGTATGTTCGAACACAGTATGGCACACCGCATGGTTTTTTTTAGTAAATGAGAGCCACACACAACTGCATATACCGTAAGCCATTTCCCAGACCCACTGTAAAAACAAAAAAGGAATAGTTTATATTTAGTAAAGACATGACTAAGTCTGTCTTGTAAATATTGTTGATTAATAACATTTAAAAATAGATGTTTTATTTAGGTTCTTCCCAATTTCTCGATCTTCTACATGATTTAGGTATTATGAATAAAGGTAAAATTTTCACGACATTCGAATGTTAATATAAATAACTGGGGCACTGAGGCAGTGCCGATCTGAAGTGTAAATAGTCCGTATAAAAAGTATTTACTTCAAAAAAAGGTGTTCAACGAGGCTAAAAAACTTTTCACTTCAAAGATGTATCACATATAAATTTGTCAAATAAATATATAAAATACTAGCTGACCCGCGCGACTTCGTCTGCGTCACCCCGTTTTTGCAACATTTTTCATTCCTGCTCCACACCTGTTAGTCGTAGCATGATGTTATATACATATAAACCCTCCTCTTTAACCATTCTATCTATTGAAAAACATCAAACCGCATCAAAATCCGTTGCGTAGTTCTAAAGATTTAAGCATACAAAGGGACAAGAAAAATAGGGACAGAAAAGGCGACTTTATTTTATACTATGTAGTGATATACCATAAAATTGAAGGTCTATATATTTTCATCGTCGAACAAAATTTTCTATGAAAATGGCACAGTGCTTCAAAAATACTTATTAAATGAAATAAACATAGTACAACATAGTAACAACAAATAACTAAATATAACTCGATTTTATTGAACAGTTCAGGTGGCCAGCTAGCGACATTCCATTGAAACACAGGACCCCTGTTGTCACGTTTTGTCAATAGCAGCCGAATATACTCTCAACCCAGAATGTTTTGATATTCTGTTACCTTGAATAGAACGGTTCCCGCCTGCTAAATTAATATAAAATGAACCATTGTCCAGTGATCGGGCAAATGGGGACGAAGTCTGTAACTAAATGGACGATGTCAAATCGTTGAACGCAGGCCCGGTACAGAGTAGATACTATGGGATGCATATTTTGCATGGTACCGTGGCCGGGGCGAAACCCATGTTGACACTCCGACATTGTACTAACGTACAAGAAATCAATTTATGGGAAGCAACTAAGTTCATATTACCAAGCAAGCAATTGATTGTTCATATTTTCAACTGACGTAATTGGTATGTATTTATTTTTGTAACAAGTTCATATCAACAGAAAAGCGTTGGTATGGTGTATGTAATTAAATTGTCACCTTTTGTTATAAGTATTATAACACTCGCTGGGATATTTGCCATATTTTTTAGTTGTTTTGAGTAACTGATCAAATCAAATCGTACGTGCTTAAAACAAAATATGCAAGGATTGTGTTGATTTTTTTAATAGCTTGTAGCGTAAACTTAACCCTGTTTTACTTAAGGTCTTCTAATAAACTTAAAAGTCTTCCTGTTTTTCATGTCATATAATATACCGAGAACTGAAATAATTTATTTAGTTTGTCACCGTACTGATTTCGAATTGTTGTTGTAGGTCTCTACTTATTTTTACATGCGGAAATCCCGTTCCGTTTCCGCCGGAGCCAGTGGAGGCGGTTGTCTGATTCGAACAGACTAAAAACGGCCATATCGTTCGGTTACAATTATATTTATCCATGGCGTTATGGACCCCTATAGTGGCTTACAGCTCAGCCCTACCAAACAGAGGAGTTCCGTTGTAAATTTTTCTTTACCACAGCCCACCCTGGTGAACAAAAGGCCTCTATAGCTAACAATAGCTTATCACAGTGATATGATTAAGGTGATTACCATACGACGAGCAGAACATGATTCTAGAAACAACTGATGCAATCTTAATTGATCTTGAATTTGTCAATACGAAGGCCCAATTAAAAGGTATGGAGTCATACTTTTACTAACACTTGACTTTATTAATTAATAAAATAGCAAATAATTGACCTCTCTTTTACTATCGCAACAGTGCGTACCAAGCGAAAGTTTTTGCATTAGTACTAATGCAAAAACTCATACAAAAGGCAGCACGCAGGGAAATGGTAATCACGTATTCGATTTATATTCACTCCAATAGTTTATACGTACTAATATATAAACAAACCCAATAGTAGCCCTTGCCCCGAGGACTACCACTACGCCTTGAGGAGATTTCCGTTGAATGGGATTACGCAGCCAAAATATCTGCTACCCGTTCCATGATCCATGGCGTTATGGACCCCTATAGTGGCTTACAGCTCAGCCCTACCAAACAGAGGAGTTCCGTTGTAAATTTTTCTTTACCACGGCCCACCTAGGTGGACAGTTGGCAAGTCGATTTTATAGTCCGAAGCAGTTATAGATCTTATCATCAATTTCACTAGTGTCTGCGGACAAAATCGAACATTCCATCGCAATGAAATTAACCGTATCGTGTCAAAGTGAAAGACGCGTATGATTTAACATGACTTCATCGAAGTATATATTCCGAAAGTATTTATTTCGAGTATTTATTCATTTGATTGAATAAATATTTTCGAGCGGATTTATTTGAGGGTTGTCCATATTATATTTGATAGAGGAGAGTTTATCTAAGGAGAAAATAAAATATTATCAATGAAGTAGACACGACCATTTATTTTTTCGTAACGTGAAATTTCTACGGATCCACCGGAGCCGGTGAGGGAGGTTATGTCGAGGAAGAGCATTTAGAGCATAATAACAAAAAAGGAGAATTTCTTTATTTTATGCGATTCAAATGTTTTATTGTCTAGTAAGTATGGTATTGTTATCGATTATGCAAACATTAAATTGGCTTGTTTATTTTATGACACATCTGAATACAAAATAAATATTATAAAGTTTTTAGCCATCAAAAAACTTCTGCGGCTATTACAAAAAACATATTCCTTTACATTATGTCACATTAATAAATAGGTATTATAATAGACAATTTATTTATTATTTTATCGACTCGCAAAATTTAAACTTTCTTTTGAGACACCCTGTAGTAAGTAAGTAATAATCATGGTTTTTATTCATCATTACTTTTGTTGTCCGAGAAAGTTAAAATCCACGTCTATCTACTAGACAATATTACGCACTCGATGGCTATAGGTACGAGTAGTTGACATATTTACAACCGTATAGTAATCACAAGAGTGCGGATAGTTACCATACTTTTAGCTACCCTTTAAGGGAAGCGTAACTAATTATTATTAATCACCGACAGGAAGGTAAATAATAATAAAATAAGACTCAATCATGTGTATACTGTAGTACACATGAAAGTAAAAGAAATTCAACTGTACCGATAATGTATTTTGGATTTTATTTTGTTATTATAGCCTATTAATTAAATGTGTAGAGGTAGTAAATGAAGTACATATAACTATAATTAGGTAGTGAATAGAAATACTGAAAATACCTATTGACGATGAATACTGGGCCTATATTGAATAAGAAATAGCAGATTTGTTATTATCTGCTCGACGTGACATTATATCTAATTTTGTTTTTCGAAATATGTGCGTAGTTGCGTAGATTGTAAGTTACGTGCCTACTAAACTAAGTACTGCTTAAATTATATGCAAATCACATCGGGAATTGTAAATAGAGATAAAGACATCCATTATTACCGATCACATAAGAGACGACTTGTGGTAAAGAGTAAACCTTCTCTAGTTTGCTTAGATTGTTTCTTTTAATAGAAGCAGAATCTCGTCCGATGCCTATTTATGCAGTTTTCACTATATGCATATTTAAAAATCATCTATTACTATACCTACACAATACTTATTGTACCGTACCGTATCCAGAGAGTATAGAAAACCCTAACCCTTAGAATCCGCTGTCGGTCTGTAGCCAGACTGTATCTCATGAACTGTGATAGGTAGACAAGATAGTAATCCAGATGTGTTTTTATTGCAATAACAAATTACTAAAAACATAATAAAATATTATATATTTAAGGCCGTAAAAGGGTTCCCATAACAAATGCTTGGAGAAGTGAAGGCTAATTTTGCTAGTATTCATGATGGTTAAAATACACCTCATACTAATATCAATTACATCTCATACTCCTAAATGTTAAGTATAGTATTTATAGAATATACGATTTTAAAGAAAGAAGATTGGCATTGATAAACGAGAGAAATATATTAATGGGTGAAAACACTGAGTTGGAAGCGTAAACACCCGAAAATTAGACCTCTTTCAATCGAATCTATAACCCACTAAAATATTTTTCTTTATGTAAACGCAGTAATTACTGTGTAATTAATATTTAATACACATATTGAGTTACTCACTTTACTGTGTTATCTTTTATTAAACTTTACGCAAATGTTTACATTATAAATTTTGTTCCATGTAAGAAAAGTTTGTAAATACGAATCGATACTAAGTTTTATTTACTTTATATTAATTTGTTAAATTGCTTTCATCTAATCACGCATATATACGCCTGAAGGAATAAGCAAAAGTACATCGTTTTTTACACAGACAGTTCAAATATAGGGCACGCCGTAGTCTTTTTTTTGAGGTAGAGAGGTCGGACGGCACTTGCTCCCGTAATAACCAAAAATATAATTGAATTTTGGTGAGATTGTTTATAGAACTCGCTAGGAGGATTATCGTCGGCGGTAAAATCCATCATGAGGGACTGGCTGGAGTGGCCGTACGGTAGTATCACGTACCGGATGACGCAGGTGATTACCGCGCACGGTTGCTTCGGCGATTGCCTGCATCGGAGCCAGAAGAAGCCAACGTCCGAGTGCCATAACTGTGATGTGAGTGATGACTCGCGCCTGCATAGGCCGACCGGGCCCCAGCGTAGGAGACGCCACGGTGACGTTTCCTAGAGGCGGCCCTAGAAGTAGGAGTTCTCTCGCTCGCCACCTTGCTCACGGCGATGACACGAAGCGCGAGCGCTTGGGCTGACGCCGCGCCGTCGTCTTTAGCGAGACAGTAATGCTCGAAAAGGAGTCGGCGGAATGGGTTCCAGGTTCGAGCGGGAGAGACGGTAAAAGACTGCCAGCGATACAGTATCTCTACGCATCTGGTAAGACAAGACAGGTTCCGGTAACCTTAGACAGCATCTAACATGTAGGTACTTTGCTAGAGATGAGAGCAGTATTCCACGCAGAAACGAATTTGTGTCCCGCCCCAAAAATAGATAATGATGCTGCTCCGTGTATATTCACAAAAAAGTAGGATATGCTAATTGTCCCCCTCCTCCCCCCTCCCTACTTCAAAAATGGAGCCTATGCCAGGTACCAGGTGGTTCGTAGTGAGGTACCTGCGATTGAAATCTGTTCGTATCTTGGGTGCAGACATTGTGAGTGTTGAAAATAGAGGGTCTTTTTGTCTGAAGATTTACACGAGACGAGACATTTATTGCGATGATGGTATAGACGGTGAGCTCGTTGAGCTTTCCAAGTTTATACTCCGGAACTATATTTTCTTAATGAAACAATAAAAAGTTGTAAATAAATTTTGTGCTAGTAGGATATAGTAGGTATTATAAAATTGACGAGTTTTTATGGTTGAAGGCTCTAATCTCAGAAAAATGGTTAAATTGCCCGTTTATTGAGGAATTAATAAATTCAGGGCATAATATAATGACCAAGGGGGTAATATGGACTTCGAAGTATGCCACGGGCGAAGTCAGGCCGAGTCATCTAGTTATAAATATTTTTTTTTTATTAACAAGCATTCTTTTTTAATTCGTTGTACCTACAAAACTAAAAGAAAGAAGTATGTACAAGGGTTGTGTACTGGTTTTGCTTTGAAAAGCTTATATTGCACCCTGATGATGGTGATTAGAAGAAAAGTATATTTGTAAAAACATTTATTTTTAATTATTTTACTTTAAATATATCTATATAATCTATAGGGCTCATTGTAGGTTTATTTTAGCATTCAGATTTATGAAGGCTGTGTATTTTGCTTTTGCTTGAAATAATTTTTGATTACATTTTAAACAAATAAAATACCTAATTGGTTTAATTTTTTGTAAGGAAAACTGCCAGTTGTCGGAAATTGCCTTGCTTTATTTGGCTAGTGAGAAAATTTTATGGTGAATTTGAAATGCTGAAATGTCATACAATCAAATAATGTGCTAATCATAATGGTAAGTGAATTAGTTGCTGCATATTTTAGAAAGTTCATTTTAGAAATATTCACATTACACAGGTAATTCTTGATAAGAATACTCTACAGTATTCTATGGTATATTAGTTTTAATAATTGGTAGACTACCTTTTTATTTTTATTTTTTTTATCGTGCGCAAAATCCCCACGGATACCACCTCCACCAAAGCCGATGGAGGTGATTATGTCGGACTCGAACCGACCAAAACGCACGCCGTCCATGGGTCCTTATCTGTACTTCTGCATTGGCACAGTTACTTTTGTGTATAAAATATGATGTCAATTTACAATTAGATTTACCCATGGTATTCACACCACTTCTACAATAACTACCAGGACTATACAAGAAAACTTATTTTCTATTTAGGTAAATTAAATTTTAAATATATTCAATTTGATTCAAAACTTAGCGTTATAATTATTATGAACAAAATGACTGTATACTGTAGAGCATAGTTCTTTCTTCTAACAAATGTGTTAGAAGAATTATATTATATTTTAATTTAGTGAATCATATAATAAACAAGTAATATGGAATGTGCCAGATAATAACCAAGCTATTTGTCACCGAGCGCAGTTAACATCACCCATATTTCAATTCATATGGCATTCATATTTTATCATGCTGTTTATGTATTCTGGCAGACTTTAAGGCAGTCAAGGGTGCCCAGTGCATTTTAGTACAAAATGTGATGTTAGTAGTATTATTATCTATGTGAATAATATTTTAAAAGGTCATTTTGAATGAATTATCTGAGGATTGAGAAATGTTGAATATAGAAATAAGTTTTAATGTGAATTGCTTCATTTTCTAGATTCAAGAAACATGATTTGATCAATAAATGAATACAGTACTTAAATATGACATTTTTAATTCAACTGTACAATAACGAGGTAAAGTTCTCCATGTACAAAAATAATGAATACAAATCATAACCTATTTTAATAAAGTACTTCGGTTATGTATGACATATAACTTTTATTGTTTGATATCATGGTAAATACTTGTAAGTTAATTTGTATGTAACATTAATTTTGAATTTTTAATATATATTAATAATTAAATATAGTATTAGCATCAATAATGAGTCATTCAATATTCTATATAATTAGCCTCTGGATCTGGACTCTCTAAAGTAGGTAGGTACAGGAAATCTTAAAATAACATTCTACACAACATCAAAGTGCAAATCTATGAAGTCAACAGTTGAACAATTAGCAATGACTAACATAAAGAGAAACTGTGCTTTCACTACACATACAATGCAAATACAGTTTCTGTTTGTTTGTACATATTCACAAACAAATCATAGGTAATCTCGTAGTATTTAATAAAATAACTACTGCACATAGCTCATAAAATGATTAGTCCTGATAAAAACACACATGTTCAATTAACATACTACGATCTTACGCTTGTATGTAAATATAATAACACATTAATTTAGAGATGAGTAAACATGTTGATGGCTAGCCTTGCAGAACACAAACGTACGAACATGAAATAAACAATAATATGAATGAACCAAACGTGTCTGATGATTCTAAAGCTAAGTTGAAATGTGGTTAAAGGTAATTAAAATGTTTACCAGCGTATCCTGATCTCCTAATTCTCTGTAGTAGCTTTCACTACTATCGCGCCTGCTGCTGACGCACATCGCGCGCCGCAGCAGGCCAGAGAGCATGGAGCAGAATCCGCAACGTGCCACTGTCCCTTCCTGCATTCTTAACTTACCACTGACTTCAGTGTCTTTTATAAAAAATCGTCTTGTGCGATTCATCTTGGGATGAATCGCAAACACCTTAGAGAACACATTTTGAGTGTCTATTACTCTACATTCGGTTAAATTAAGAAACTACATCTTGGCAGATTTTAGAGATAAATTAAGGGGCTACATTTTTACAGAAGTAGCAATATTTTTTAAGAAATGGTAGTGTTTGTGATTAAAACCCCGATATGAGAATTAGTTACGACAAGTCGCGTACAAGTGAAGAGCGCGCGGCTGAACGCCGTCAGCGCTGACTGACAACTGTGCTCAGCTCACTGCTCACTGCTCAGTGCTGCTGTAACGGAACGACATGGCAACGACCAAGCCAAGCTCAACTCCTCCTACTTAGCTCTCGCCTCGGTCGGCTCGCTCTTTCGTTTCGTTGTTCGATGAATTCGCTCTCTCTGGCTGTGTTGTACACAGTGTTGCCAACAGCGGTTGGCCTAATATCGCCATTTCTGATACATAAAGTAGCCTAATAAATGTAGCCGTATGTATCAATCATATCAGCCGAAGTCGCCAAAATATCAATTTAAAATATTTTTTTTTGTAATAAATTCATTTATTTTATTTTTACATTTTAAGGCATGAGCCCACCATAAAACATCTTACTGTATCAGAAAAGAAAGTACTTGAAGAAATAGCATTCAGAAAACAAAAATAAAAAAGCTGGTTTAGTGCGTATCGAACATCCGCAGCTAGGGTGTCGTACAAAATGTAGGCTATTATTTTATTTTATAAGTAATCCGGACCAAATCGGTAAATGAATATTTAGCAAGTTAATCTCTTCGTAATTTGTTCATGTTATAATGACAATCGATACCTGCGATCTGCGATTAATTTATTAAGGTTCAAAAGCTACGGTTTATTACTAACCACTTAATTCATAACACAACATTTCACTTGCTTAAAATATTTTTTTTATTCACTTATAAGTACGGAATGATCAAAAAGGAATATGGAGTGACAGTTATCGAATTACATAAATACAAAAATACTACTGAATTTTTTGAACAATAATAAGCCATTATAACTCCTTTGCTAAGTAGATAGGTACATAAACGTCTGCATAATTTGATTGCCTTGAGGCATAAGATTAATTTTCGTACAGCTTCTAGGCGTTGTATTTAGTTTGAATTTAATAATAATAGTAATAGTTAGACAAATTGACGAACAGCAAAGTGTTATAGGATCATTGGGTTTCGTGTTCTGTCCTCTTGAGGTTCAGATCCCAACAAAATCAATGAATGTGCTAGTATAATAGGTCTTTAGGTAAAGGCATAGGTATGTAATTGCCTTTCTGCAGTACTAGCCATTTCGAACTCAATGTTCGCAGCGCGAAGTACGCGTCGAGACATGCCTTGCATTGCTCAACAGACACACAAATGAAGGAATTTTGAAACGCATTGTTATTTGCGATGAAAAATGAATCCCAAGGATACTCTGCAAGTTGGTAGGAACCGGGTTCAGCATCTAAACAATGTCAATGAAAAGTGATGTTTGGTGGTCTAGCGCTGGTCCATTACTGCAGATGTGTAGCATTGATCAATCGCTCATCTCCACTGCTCCTGCACGACGATGCACAACCTCATACTGCTCAGCAGATGGTCTCCAAGTTGCAAGACTTGGTGTTGGAAGCTCTCCGTCATCCGCCATACTCACCAGACCTTGCATCTACAGACTACTACATTTTTCATAATTTGGATAACATCTTGGCGGCAAAGTAATTCAATATCCGAGAGGCAGTACGTAATGCCTTTGAAAAATTAATTTCCGCCCGTCCAGCTGAGTTCTTTACGAAGGGCATCAATAAACTGCCGCTGCGTTAAAAAGATGCATTGATTGCATGGGTTATGACTTCGATTAATACAATACATGAAAAAAAATCGTTTAGTTTTTTTATACATAACGGCAATTTCATAGGTAAAGACTTAATCTTAATAGAAAGATAATTCCGATTCGTCATTATGTTTCATAATGAGAATACCTACATACTGAATATTTTATTACATTCTCGCACCAAAGTAGGCAATTTAGTGTATTCCCCGAAAAGAACTAATCATAAACAAAAAGGGTGGACCATGTCAGGATCAAATTGTACAATTATATTACATGTACATACATATACACTGACACACATATTTACATTAGCGTAAAAAGTTATTACTATTCGGCTGATTTGATTTCCTGACCCCTAAAGTAGTCTAAAGTCGCCTTTAGAGTTTATCGTCGCCGATTCTCGTGCCGAGTAACCCAAATAGCGAAAAGTCGCCTACGTTGGCAGCACTGGTAGTGTCGCGGCCTATAGGCAAAAGCGTATAACCTTAATCTATACTATTAAAAATGAAAAGTGGTTGTAACTGTGGTATTGAAAATATTATTGAATATATTATATTTGGATCATGTTATTGCTAACTACATTAGACATGAAAACATATTAGATGTGAATATGTCCCTGAAATAGAGGTTCAGATAGTGTAATCAGATTAAATTCGATTATATTCTATCAAATAATATCAATAAGTTTTTTCAATTAAGTCAACGAAATTAAATTTTGGCATTTACAATATTTTCTATCAGTACTAAAACACTAATCATAGTGTGTAAGTCAGATTAAATGTCGTGGCGTTTTGTCGTGCCTTTTTGACGAATTAAAATATAGGTACACAATTTAATGTAACATTTCACAAAAGAAGTTCACTTTTGGAAGTAAAAATTTATTTTAGTCTCGTAGAACACTTTTTATGAACTACTTAAATACTTTTTGTACATACTGTTTTTACTTGCTTTGTGACTGCCATATATACCTACCACTGTAGCAAAATTTATTTTTAAAAGGCTTTAATCGGCCTTGATTCATGACCATGTTCACAAAGATTCTTTATTTCCAAATACATAATTATTTTTCAAAGACTCGAATAAATTGAAAGGTATTTGTTATTCTTAAAGTCAATTCTGGTAATTTATAAATTGCCAGAATTGGCTTCCAGGACATAAGTACCTAATATAAGAAAATGCGGTAAGATACCCTGATAATTTATTTTTTCTTTTTGACTATAAATCTTAGCATACTAATAGAACCGGCAAATTTCGACTGTTCTATGTAGTATTTATGAATTCTAGTAAATAACAATTTGTTAATTGTATTTCATTATATTGACAGGGCAAGAAATATTCAGCCTTACAGTGGGAGACATCCCCATCGGCATCGAGCCCCAGATGAAGTATCTGGGGCTCGTGTTGGACGGCCGGTGGGACTTCGGGGAGCACCTCCAAAGTCTGGCCCCCAAATTGAAGAGCACAGCTAATGCTCTGGCACGGCTGCTGCCCAACATGAGGGGGCCGGATGACTCCTGTAGGAGACTCTACGCGGGAATCGTACGGTCCATGGCCCTATATGGATGCCCAGTATGGGCGGAGACCCTGAAGGCCAGACACGTGCAGAAACTGCACGCCCCGCAGCGCACGATGGCCATCAGGGTCATCAGGGGGTACCGTACGATATCCTTCGACGCAGCGAGTATCCTCGCCGGATCGATACCATGGATCCTGGATGCGAGAGCCCTTTCGGTGCTATATCGGTATTGAAAGGAGGCGCGGGAGCGGGGACATGAACCCGAGCCTGGTGAGCTCCGGGCCGTGAAGTCCCAGCTCCACGGGGACATGGTATCCGAGTGGGAACGACGACTTGGGCAATCACGCGCAGGGCACGCTGTATTAGCGGCGGTAAGACCCATCATGTGGGACTGGCTAGAGAGGCCACACGGTAGCCTCTCGTACCGGCTGACTCAGGTAATCACCGGGCACGGGTGCTTCGGGGATTACCTGCGTCGGATTCAGAAGGAGCCAACGTCCGAGTGCCATCACTGTGATGCGAGCGAGGACTCGGGGCTGCACACGTTGACCGAGTGCCCGGCGTGGGAGACGCCAAGGCGGGTCCTAGTGACAGCCCTGGGGGTGGGAGTTGTCTCGCTCGCCACCTTACTCACGGCGATGGTACGATGCGCGAGTGCTTGGGCAGCCGCCGCCTCCTTCTGCGAGCAAGTAATGCTCGAAAAGGAGGAGGCGGAGCGGGTCCGGAGAAGACTCCGGGCCCGCACTGCCCGCGATGAGCGGAGGGGACTCGGACGTCGGAGGTCGCAGAATGACCTCCGTCCCCCATGAGCGCGGGCCTGGGGGTGACGGGTGGAGCCGCCTGTTACCCTAGCAGAAGCAGGCCACGGCAATGACACATGATGCCACACCATACCCAGGGGCTAGATGGGGACACCATGGTCCCCACATTTAGGGAAGAGGGTCATCTCAACAGAGATGTCCCTGGGTCTGCCGGGGTGCGAGAGATATGTCTTGTATAATCTCACCTCCGGCAATCGAGGACCCATGGACGGCGTGCGTTTTGGTCGGTTCGAGTCCGACATAATCACCTCCATCGGTTCTGGTGGAGGTGGTATCCGTGGGGATTTTGCGCACGATAAAAAAAAAAAAAAAGGGCAAGAAATATTAAATTTCCTCGATTTTTAATGAATAAAAAAAATTTCAGGTACTTGAGCAGAGTAAAATTCTGTACCCCCGGGTAGGTACAGTTGGTAATTTACATTTACAATAATGACTTACATTATTTTAATAGAGATTGTAGTAGGTACATAAAAAAACTAGGTAGGTACCTAGAAATAATGACTTACATACTTACATCATATCTGTCATTGGTTTCGGCAAATAGGTCACAAACACCTGTCAACTATCTATCAGACGGTACGTGTGTAAAATAATATATATAATATTTTGGTATAGTTATTTCACATTGCATGTAGTTTTATTAATAGCTTAAGTTAATACTGTAACAGAGTTATATTTTATATTCACATATTTTTTCATATTATGTACCGATAAAAGAAAAAATATAATACATATAATATTCTATTGTAGAATTTATTTAAGTTGCAACCCTGCGCGTAAGTGCCAGGCCGAGGCGTGTTCCACATACTAAAATTCATACTACGAGTATACAATACATATTGTACATTATAGTGTCGATGGACGACGCGGCGTTCCATTCCCATAGCATAGCTATATTCACTTTAAAAGCGTAAAGTTTAGTCATCTAAAAGCGGCTACACACGACGCCAAATTAGAGACGATATCGATTGCAGTATTTGGGAGGACGTTAGATCGTCCATCAATCGCGTCATGTGTAGGTAAATCGTGACACGAATTTTATAGTCCACCATCTAAATCTAAAATCGCTTCGGGCGAGCTCACGTTTCAAGGACAAAATATCGTCCAGGGAGCGTTGTCGACTCGTGTGTAGCGAAATCGTGCCGATTTCTAAGCACTACGCAGTACGCGCCCGAAATGCGCCCGAATGTCGTGGCGATACAACGTGCTTGCGCTTTAGTTTTTTATTCCGCGTAAACATGGCGAAAGTAAAGGACCGCGACTCGTGGACGGAAGTAATTGAACTCTTCAAAGATGTTTAGATTATTTGGACAAATGAATGAATTACTTGATAGGTACAGGTATTAAATATAAAATAAATGTTATTAAGCTATGATTATGATTGAATAAAAATTTACTAAAATTTTTGTTATGGGAGGGGGGGCACATTGATGCACAAAAATTCAAAACTCAGTTTGATGTACTTATAGCGTTATATTTCAATATTTTTTTTGACGTATGGATAGCTCAGTTATTCAATTTAAATTTTTGGTATGAAATACCCGCTAAAAGTTATCAATAATAAAGATATTTAGGATTCAATGAAAAAACGGTTTTGCATCATTCTGCCCCACCCACGGGGCACTTTGATACATAGGGTGGGGCAGTTTCATACTTAGTTCAAAACCAGAAGAACTATACGATATTCCACGATCTTTACTGATGTATTGCTTAAAATGAACAAATAAAACGCATATGATTGATTATCACAAATAATCAAGATTTGATTTTTCGTGTTGCTCGAAGTTAACCGTTGAATGTGCTTCAAAACCTGTATAAACAACTCTGATGTCATACAGCCACTTCTGTTTGCCAATCCTAGGGTTCCATCAGGAGCACCATTTAAAAAATGATTTTTGTAATGAACTCTTGGAAAGACAAAAACTGGAGGAAGAGAAAAACCAGTTGCAGTAATAATTCCACAGAAAGTCACTAGCTCCCCGCGTTCAGCAGCAACTATTTGTCCTACTTGTCTTTGTTTCCTTTCAGCCAAAACTTTAAAATTGTATCTTCTCATTACACGTTCGTAATTGTCATGGAATTGATTTTAAGCAGTTTTATTAAAAGCAAGACTTCTTCGTTCTCTGGTTTTTGGAGACTCAATTCTGGATTCCTTTTCCTAAAGCTTGCTGCCCAAATTTTTTCTGCGCATTTGTTTTCTTGCCAATATTTAGGATATTTACACCCAGAGGATTCCACGTACTCGTACGCCAAAGTCAAAAGCTGCTTCAGGGTAAGACCGTAGTACATTTTACTGCAATTTAATAAATATTGAGTCGATGCTTTTTCTGGTTCTTTTGAAAAAACTTGTGCAACGGTATATTTTGACCCATAGATGTTCGATGACGGTGTACTTGATGGTAATTCAGCGTGTGATGAAGACGATTCTGCATGTGCCATCTCCACAGATGGCATGTGCCATCTTCATCATCAGCAGCTGCTGCTGATGGTGAAGATGCTGTATGTGTAGAAGACGAAGTCCTGGTTGTTCCAAATGATTGCCTAATCTTTTCTATACGATGTTGTAAGGTTGCAGCTTTGATTCCATATTTGTTAGTCGCTTTGCGTATGGATAAGGTCTTTGACAATACGTCACGTATAGTATCTTTTACACTCTCTTCGTCAATGTCTTTCCTGTTAGTCTTGGGTTTATAGGTGTTTATAGGATCATTTTCTACAAATAAAAGATAACATTATTTTAAAAACGGGGCACTTTCATACACAGACGGGGCAGAATAATACACTTTAGGGGCAGATTGATACGTATCATTGTGCCCTGCACCTTACTGAATCAAAGTGCCCCACAGACGTTTTTTTACAAACAATTAATTTATTGATTTACTATTAAATATTTTACTAAAAACATTATTCAAAATCACATTTGTATATAATCACTTACCTTTGGTAAAATAAAACCATAAAAACTACTATTAACTTGACTATAATACACGTTCATATATCATGTAAAATATTAGTCAGTGGCAGCACAAACACATTTACACCTGTCGAAGCCGAGCGGAGAACTGGCAGCGACCGCCGTCACAACTGCTATTATAATGCTTGTCCTTGATCGTTCTAGTGATATACCGGTGTTCGTAATGTTTATCGGTTTTGAAATATGAATATGGTATCAATGTGCCCCGTGCATCAAAGTGCCCCCCCTCCCCCTATACTGAATTGAAATACGCATACCTAATGTTATGCAATATCGAATACGCTAAGTGTAATAACTAATTAATTATGTTACTATTCTGTCGCATTGGAGATTGCCTGTAATGATGGATGTATGTATCTACCTGACGACCTCCGTGGCGTGACGGTAGTGAACGCGACTGCTACACAGGAGGCGCAAGTTCGATGCCCACTTAGTGCAAATATTTGTGTGGCATGAATATCAATATTTGTATTGGTTTGGGCGTTTCTATGTATGTAAGTATTTACAAAAATAAATGTATAAAAGTACCTATGTTTATACCTACTATGATATTCTAGCTAGTTAAGCTATGTTTACCATGGGTCTTGATGGAGTTATGTAGGTTGTCCTAGAATATGTACGAAATAAATAAATAAAATGTTATATTTCTAGGATAAAAAAACAAAGACTATTTCAACCGTGACTTAAGACAGAAGGCATTAAAATGCTTTTGTAAGTTTTTAATGAAGACATCGGCAAAGAGACAATGCCAGCTGACTTAAAAACACTCAAAATCAATTCTTAAAAACTTTCTGAAATCTTCTAAGCTTCTAAGTGTTTTATAACGTTCATGTGGCTTAGCTCATGACGTTTCATCAACCAGCTGTACCAACTGTAGTAAGTGCCAAAACAAATTCCTATTTTTTAGTTTTTGCTGTTTTGAAAGTATCGACGGCATCTCGGATCAACGAGCAGTCTCTTGCACGGTCAGTTGCGTACTAAACTGGCTGGTAAGAGTGGCAAGGCCGTGTGTAGAGTAGCATCTGAATTCATCCCCACCACCACTGCGACCGATATCGCCTCTAATTTAGAGTCGTGTGTAGCCGCTTTAAGGTAAATCGGTGTAGGTATAAGTTCATATGTATATACTACGAAATAAATTTTCGTACTAAACTGGCTGGTAAGAGTGGCAAGGCCGTGTGTAGAGTAGCATCTGAATTCATCCCCACCACCACTGCGACCGTTATCGCCTCTAATTTAGAGTCGTGTGTAGCCGCTTTAAGGTAAATCGGTGTAGGTATAAGTTCATATGTATATACTACGAAATAAATTTTCGTACTAAACTGGCTGGTAAGAGTGGCAAGGCCGTGTGTAGAGTAGCATCTGAATTCATCCCCACCACCACTGCGACCGTTATCGCCTCTAATTTAGAGTCGTGTGTAGCCGCTTTAAGGTAAATCGGTGTAGGTATAAGTTCATATGTATATACTACGAAATAAATTTTCGTACTAAACTGGCTGGTAAGAGTGGCAAGGCCGTGTGTAGAGTAGCATCTGAATTCATCCCCACCACCACTGCGACCGTTATCGCCTCTAATTTAGAGTCGTGTGTAGCCGCTTTAAGGTAAATCGGTGTAGGTATAAGTTCATATGTAGGTACTACGAAATAAATTTTCATAATGTGGTTACTGTACGCAGCAAACTAGACAATAATGTGAGTGAGACTGATTTTAAGTAGGTACGTAGGTAAGTAGGTATAGATAATAACATGAAAGCCTGCGTCCTAAAATAATAGACCCGTTTTATTTAGTGAAGTAGGTAGGTCCTACATAATTATACAGTCCTATAACTACATAATTATACAATAATAGTGGTAGGTATAAACTTTTCACAGATAAACAGTATTAGGTAGGTAGGTACGTCCATTTTTTTTCTTAACGGGTTTTTATTCCAATGAAATTCACAGCAAGCAATCAGTTAACACCTTGAGCATATGCGGAATGAAGTTCTTTCGTATTCGGACAATGTGCGCATTTTGTAGTTCTAATCATCTAATGCATCAGCATTATCTAGAACTACTCCATACATCAGGATTTCCTGTCTGTGACGAACGGGACCAAGAAGGGATCAAGAAACAAAGAATCAATTCCGTTTATTCAGTTTAGGCACATAAGTACCTAAAGATCATACATTTATGTAATATGAATGACAAGGTAGAATGTAGCCATGAGTATTTTAGAGATAAATTCCTTCAAACACATACACTCTCTTCTGAAGCTAAATGGTTCCACACTGGTTGTTAGGACAATTATGATTATCTAAGATCCGAAAGAGGCCAAGTTGGTATGCAAAAACGGTAGGTATGCAAGACAAAAAAAAATGACGTCAGTAGAACACATGGACTTGCGATTGAAAAAGATGAAGTCTCTACCCCACAGTAAAGTACTGTTTCGCCCTGTTGAGCACTTCCGAGTTTTTAGATGTCAACTTAAACAGTAAACTTGTCTTCCAAGAAACTGTGGTACTGGATTGGATTTCATTGGAGACATCGACACCGATAATCTAGATCATACTATGGTAGAGATGGTTCATTCGTTAATTCGCGTGGCAATAAATACTCGTATACTCAGTAATCTATCAGTATGTCATCTAAAACAACAACAGGGTCGAAGACAACACGGATGCTTGTGGGACACGAGCATTTATGCCCTTGCGCTTGTAGACGAGGGCTTGCATGCTTCTGTTTGTCAAAAGGCATGGCAATCCATAGGCACAGCCTCTAGGAGTGGCCATAGTTTATAGTTTATAGTTTTTATTTCATAAACAATTTTACATTGTATTGAAATGTTGTAACTTAAAATTAACTTAGCCTAAAGGCGGTACAACATAATAATAAAAATCAAACAGAAAACAATTGAAATAAAAACAAATAAAAATAAAAGATGTCAAAAGTTGCATGTCAAGAAAATGAAATTTAAAAACGATATTATTTATTATATTATTAGTAGTCATCAATCAATTAAATTAAAAATTATTAAGATAAATCATTGTCATTGAAAGAAAAGTCATTGCTTGCATCTTTTAACATGTCACTTAAAAAATTCATCAAGTGAGTAGAAACACCCCTCAACAAGAAATGCCTTAAGTATGGCTTCAAACTTCTTTGTGTATACAGCGCTTCTAATGTCCAGAGGAAGACTATTGAACAATTTGATTGCACTGTAAGATGAGCTATGTTTGACCACATCGAGAGTGGGTGCAATGATTGCAGGCATATGCTTCCTTCTCGTGCTTTCACGCTGTAACCTACCATCTCTACTTTCAAAGGTGTGTATGTTTTTAGCAAAAAAGGTCAAAGTCACCAAAATATACAAACAGGGCACAGTTAAGATTCTTAGTTCTCTAAAGAATTCTCTACAAGAGTGTTGCTGATCTATGCGTGTCATAGTTCTTATGGCTCTCTTCTGTGCTACGAAGGCCTTCTGAACATTGTAATCGTAGCTGCCCCCCCAAAACATTATGCTGTACCTCAATTTGGACTCAACCAAGCCAAAATACACGCTTCTAAGCTGCTCGATGTGCACAACGTCTCTGAGGCTTCTCAGCACGTAGCACGCTGAGTGAATGCCAGCCTCTATACTTGCTAGTTCAGACTTCCAGTTTAGGAAGCAGTCAACATACACACCTAGGAATTTGGTATCATTAACTGTGTCCACCCTATCACCCCCGAGTTCACACGCTAATCTGTCAGAATTATTACTGGTGGTTTTAAATAATATTAATTTTGATTTGCTACTATTTATTTTGAGATAGTTTATTGTGAACCATTCATTGAGGTATTCTAGTGCTGCATTAACTTTATCATTTAAATCTTTTTGGTTGTCTGATGATACAATAGCATTAGTGTCATCAGCGAATACCGTGAGCTTCACCTGTTGAGGTAGTTTGTTCACCACAGTATTAATCAGATCATTGATAAAAATAATAAATAGAATAGGGCCAAGTGTAGAACCTTGTGGAACCCCCGTCTTAACCTTGACAAGTCTAGATTTGAAGATCTTATCGCACTTAGTGCGGACGGTCCCCGTTTGTTCGTAACTTTCCGTTTTGATCTCAACAAACATTTGCCTGTTACTTAGGTAAGATGTAAAAAGCTGTTTAGCTGGGCCTCTTACGCCATAGTGCTCCAACTTTTCAATGAGTAAGTCGTGTCTGACAGCATCGAAAGCAGAACTCATATCCAGAAAAATGCCTGCAACTCTCAATTTATCATTAAGTTTGGTGACTACGTCATTTAATAAAGAATTAATCGCATCCACCGTTCCCACATTCTTAAGATATGCGAACTGCCTCGGGTTTATTATTTTATTAGCACCGAGATGCTTAAGCAATCTAGTTTTCAACAGAATTTCAAATATTTTAGATTTAGTAGGTAACAGGGAAATTGGCCGGTACATTTTTGGATCCTGTTTTGAACCTTTTTTATAAATAGGAACAACTTTGGCAATTTTTAATTGATCTGGAAAAATGCCACCCAATATACAATGATTAAAAAAATTACTTAAAGGTTCAGCTAGCATGTCTATGTTTTACTTGATAATAGTAATGGGTATACCATCATAGCCCCACGAAAGTTTGGTTTTCATTTTCTTGACAACATCAAAAACCTCCTTGGGTGTAACTAAGTCAATGATCATATCATTTTCTATTCTTTTAGTATTTTGTTTGAGTATTTTAAGGGCTGGGCCACAGTCAACACAATTTATACCGGAGTCATAGTCAAAAGCACTAGCAAATAAATTTACAATATCCCTTGGATCAGAAATGATGGAGTCACCCATAGTTAGGGAGTGAGGTATCTTATCTCGTGATTTAATGTTTCTATGTTTATTTATAATACGCCAAACATCCTTAGAAACATTGTCTGATTTTACCAAAGCCGTCTGTATCGCCAATTTTTTTGCATTCCTTATTACCCTCCTGTATATGTTGATATATTTGTTTTTATAATTAACCCAGGAGATGTCCAAATTACCCTTGACACAGAGAAAACGCTTCATTCTACTTGATACCCTAATACCTTTGGAGACCCAATTTAAGCCAGAGTCCTGTTTAGAATGTATTTTAACTTTTTTCAATTTGAAACTATCTTGAAAATGTTCAGTAAATTTCGAAATAAATGTATTGATATACATTGTATTCAAGTTATTTGACTGTAATAATTCCCTAAATATACAATTATTCGTTGCGTTAAAAGTTCTTCTGTAAGTAGTTTTATATGTAGTATATTTGTTCTTAAAGGTATTACTATTGTATATTGAATTACAAATTGGGCCTGCATGACCATCTGCTAATCCATTATGGTCAACTAGACATTCAACTACATTATCCTCTTCAAGATTTGTCAAAAAGTTATCTATGCAAGAAAACATTTCTTTCCGTTTAAAAGTAATTGTATTAACTAATGGTCTAAAATTGTAACTCGTCAGAATATTTATGAAGTCAGTTTTTTTCCTATCGTCAGTAAGGAGGTCTATGTTGAAGTCTCCACAAATAAAGCACTTCCTATCGAAGAGGTGTTCCAGTAGTCGCTCAAACATGTCCATAAAAATTTCCAGATTATTGTTATAAGGACTGCGATAACAACAAAAAAGATGTACACCAGACTGAATATCTCTAACACCACAGATTTCGAATGCGTCCCTTCTATACAATTTTTCACAAATAGCAGACTGGTCCTCACATTCCCTGTCATTACGTGCAAGTATCAGAGAGCCTCCTCGCGATTTATTAACTCTATAATTAAGAGAAACCAGTCTAAAGTTATGGAAATGAAATAACTTCGATAAAGGCTCGTTTAAAAAGTGTTCAGTTATACAAACATAATGCAAAACATTTTCTAGCTCATCAACATATACTTCAAGTTCATTCTTCTTATTGCTAATACCACAGACATTCTGATGAAAAATGTTTAACGGAAAATTATAACAAAATTTGTAACACTTTTGACTACTCGGGTTCATCAAAACATTACCCTCGACAAAACTCAGACGTGGTACTACCCTGACCATCAGTTTGTATAGTAGCAGAAACAGAAACAACATAAGATGGTAACATCGCAAGAAGTCCTCAGCATTCATTATATCACCTTGACTCTCGATGGATGCGCCCAGCGATTTGTGTGAGATACCTACTCGTACATAGGTCTCCGGTTGGTCGCTCAATAGATCGTTTCCTTCAAGGCAACCGAATTTCTTCGAGGGACTTTTTGTCATACGCGCTTGCGTTCAGGTATAGTGTGGAAACAGTTTCGAAGAAGTCATTTCCGGTTTCAAGATGGAATATGTTCGTGCTTCTTTGCTTTTTATTTATTCTTCCCTGGTTAAAACTCTGTACAAAATACCTACTGTTTTACTATAATTACCTATAATTTTCATTAAAGGTATAAAGTAGTAAGTATGTAGTAACTAAATGCCCATTATATACATTTTTAGTTCACTATTATAAAATCTAATTAGTTCCCTTATGGAGCCTTTGAAATATTAATAAAAACATGGTGCCTGTTAGTTAGCATAGTTATTAAGGAGTATCGCAGTATTTTGCTGTGCATTACGGCGTCTCCTATAAAAGTTACGTTTTGGCCCTTAGTGCTGCATTGCTTAGATGTACAGAATTATTCCTTGAGTAACAGAAACTGATGAAACTGGAAAATGTATACCCATTTTTTTAATAAGCTAAACACCTACTTATTAGGTCGTCGGACTACTGCAGTCCGACTGTTGGATTGCTTCTTCTTAATTAATTCTTTATTGCACACACAAAGTACAGAGATTATTTACAAACATTTGCAAGAATCATGTACAAAGGCGAGCTTAACTCACAATGAGTTCTCTTCCAGCAAACCTTTGAGAACCTGCTAACGTACGATTATAGATTTTCATACAAAAATACTGTGTACGTAGGTAAGTACTTTCGATTTGACTTGACATTGGAATCTGCCAATGCATAATTTTATAAATTGTTAGGGGGTGCTTGATGACAGCCTTTGTGGCGTGGCGGTAGTGAGCACGGCTGCTACGCGGGGGGCGCGTATTCGATCCCCGCTCAGTGCAAATATTTGTATGCATAGATATGGTTATTTGCATTAGTCTAGTCGTGGCTCGGACGCACGTTAAGCCGTCGTCGGTCCCGGTCGCCATACGAACATCTATGAATATGAATGAATCCCAATACCTATACCTTGGTCACGCCATCACGCGTGTACGCCTGGTAGGTAATACACATATACAGTAATGGTATAAGCACCCCCCCCCCCCAACAATAATGTATACACATATACATTTACACTTTGTTCTTACATCGCCGACCCCAGGCCCTGTTCTTCCATGGGACTCGGAACCTGTCACCCAAGGAATTCCGGCTCATAGTGGGAGAATTTGGTGCAATTTAAAGAACCTGACTTGCTTCACCCTGATCTAGAAACTGTGTAAGCATGCCCATGCATAAGTACCTATATTTATATATTATTGGTAAACTACCATGTTATTTGCCAAGAAGCGTTATAGCAGTTACCTTCCTTGAGCTATGTTCAATAATTTTCTTTGTGATGAGTGATGGCTGCTAGTTATCTGTCAATGGCAAACGTATATGGGTCGAGGTGAACCTACATTACTTAAGCGACATTTAACTGTTATTTGTCACAACAATACAACAACCTTTAAGATAATAACAGATCAGGCTGTTGCAATGTCGTCTTGTCTTTTCTATACAAAACGACCATACGTTTGTCGTGTCGTGCTCGTGACGAATGAAGTAAAGGAATATTGCGGGTCAGCGGGTGAAACATTTTGTTCAGTTTGTTTTCAGAGCCGAGGTTTGAAATTTGAATATAATTATATTTTGACTGAATATATTATACATTGTACTACACTGGTGACTTGAATTATAAAGGCCATCTATAAAAACATACAGCCTTTTGGGTTATGTATTTATGTACCAAATTTAATGAAATGCTAGGTTATCAGAATCTAAGTGGTCTATTTGAAGCTTTTCACTAAAAAAACTAACATGTCACACACTATAAAAAGAAATGCATGGGTACTACGTAATTAACGCAATTTCTCTAGTCCGCATATTACAGATATGTCTATATTTACAATTTGGAGCTGTATGCTTATTATGTAATCATCGTTGAGGATTTGATCTTAGCGTCTTTTTTTCGGAATCATCTCCAAAGTGTGAACTTGCTCTAGTACTGGAAACATTCGCATCAACGTGGCCGTGTTTTTATTAATCAGTTTGTTTATTTTTGAGTGGAAGGCTTCTAAAATGTTTGTTGTTCGGTGGCGTTCACCAAACACACTAATTATTTTCAGACTATGAACCTTTCGGTTGTAAACAGAAGAGGTTTCGCTATTTAAACGCAAAACAGGTTTTACCTCTTATTTAATCGCAAATATAGGTACGTACTGCATTAATTATTAGAATATGTATTTTCTATTATTTACTTAATTAACTAGTTATCATGCTAGAGATATATAGGTCAACAGATCACTAGGGTCACATACTCGGTGGTACCGTTTAACTTTTAAAACCCACGGTACCACCAGGGGTATGGCCAGGGGTACCGTGGGTCTAAAGGGTCTATTTACAGCACCACAGTATTTTCATCTCGCAAACATTATGCCGCTCCAGCAGAGGCCACTGAGCTGCAGCCATGGCCCTAAAAATAAAGGTACAGGGCTAATGATGTGCTAATGATAGGTGTATAGGTCACACCATTAAATACCGTTATCCGCTCTGACCAACTAAACCGAACAGTTAGTTATGCCGATCGGAACTTATTTCATTGGATTGGGATTGGGGGGGTTTGGGAACTGAGCCTGACAAAAGTAAAAAGCAACAGTTGCGTGTGCAATTATAGCTATTTACTTTTGTCAGGCCCATTCCATTTGTTGAACTGTAAAATCTCCTTGGCCTCGTTGGGCAGTTTTCATGTAAATTTTGTTTATTGAATATGGTTGATAAAACATATTTTATTCGTTAAATTCTACATGGCTAGCAGGTATTAATACCTAAATAAAATAATAATTGAGATAATTCACATTTGACACCGTGTGGCCTCTTTTAGGAAAAAACTTTTTCGGTTTCGTTGAATACTTGTTGTTTCTAAATACTTATTATACAGACTATTTTCACCTCAGGTAGGTACTACCGCAGTGCTAGTGCCAGTGCCACGGGATTTCATGGTACGGTGACTCACACGGTGTATTAAAAAATGCAAATATAGTTATTGTCGTGAATCGGTAGACATGACGTGATCGTCACCCATGATATAGTCAAAGGGCAATATACTTGTATTACTTACGTTGCCGGATGGTCTTCTTTAGGATGGAGTCATAGTAAGAATAGAGTGCACTCGCTAAGAAACTGATAATAAGTACCAAGCAATGAAAATAAAGTTTGTTGTTTAAGTCACTTGACTTCAGACGTCGTATAGTAGGTATGTTTCAATAATTGAGGGGTTAATTATTAAGGGTCAATTCTCTTTCTTTTAACTTCTAGAGAAACTAACTAACTTCTTTTTTGTGCCATTATTATATAGGAGTTATCGTGGTGGGCGTGTGGTTGGGTTCATTGAAAATAAATTGAGAATCTATGTAGAAGCCTGAAGTTTACCGTTGGGATTTCATAAATATTTTCAGTACTATTTCAGATTATCCATTCAAATTAGTCTCTAGTAACTCGGTACTAACATGATATCGTTTAACCATCCATGCGGTATCAGGGTACCCAAGACTAACTAGTTGAAAAGCTTCCGACAATATTATTAGTAATTTAGATGTTAATATTTTCTAACTAAGTTTGTGAAACACGAACCTTCTCTTAATACATAAAAAACTATTAATTGAATTGAAAAGAAAACTGAACTTTAACAAATTTTTATTATTCTTTACAATTGCACAACAAAAATGATACTTACAAATGCATCACTACAATATTATATAGTTTGGTAATTCGTACGCGACACTGCCATGGTCCAAGCGGGTGATCGGGAAACGTCTCGTGAGGCGTTGTACCCCACTACATACTACACCACCTACATTATGAAAATCTGCATTGTGTCTAAGTTAAATCGATTATAACCTAATTTATGTACTTATTGCATGTGAATAAATATAATTCTTATAAGGTATGTTTATTAATTCTGATTATCAATTTTACTGGGTCCCTCGGCCTCCTATATAATTGTGATCCACACGTCCCGCGCACACATTCTGCCAACCCACTGCCTTTCGTCCCATGTTCCCCGCAGACCATGGGAGTGTCGCGTATAAAATTGCAAAGCTATAGTAAACAGTGCGGTTAATATGTTTTATAACAAAATAACAATATAACATGTTTATATTAATTTCTATATACCATAGTAAACAGATAGTACATAGTGAGTAGGAGTACTCCTAATAGCAATGACTACCAAATCATTGACTGAGCTGATGTTATGAGAGAGTTCGTAAACGTCCTGCAAAACATAAGAAGTAACTAAGTAATTACAATATTTTTTTTACTTTTTAACAGATAGGTATGCATTCAATTAAATATCTAAACGCATCAACAGTTTAAAATATAGGGCCACAAAGTTGATAAACTATTCATTAGTGTTGATGGCTTATGAAGGCTCATTGATTAGCTCTGCAGCTATTGAGGACTTCTAAATAAAACCAGTGTAAGCAGCTTTGCTTCAAAAGAATCATATCGGTGACATTTACTTATGCATTTGTTTGGTGACTTATGGCTTATTTTTTTTTGTATTGCAATAATGCACGAAAAAATCACTCATCCATTGAAAATTTAAACTATACAAAGGATTTTTGAATTATGAAACCCAAAATGTAGCCTAGTCAAAGTTACTGATTTCGTGCCGCCGACCATATTTTACAACTTGAATAAGATAAAGCTGACGACTACCTCGCTTACAAAAAAGTCGACGACATATCGTGTGTAGAGTGCATTAGCTTTAATATTTACTGTTTATTTACATATGGTAACACCCGGGGCTCAAATAATCAATATTATTATAATATGGAATTC
The DNA here is from genome assembly GCA_963691645.1 of Pelosia muscerda. Lineage (NCBI taxonomy): Eukaryota > Metazoa > Arthropoda > Insecta > Lepidoptera > Erebidae > Pelosia > Pelosia muscerda. The sequence continues at coordinate 15,548,721 of OY829098.1, read as the reverse complement.
AGATACAAATTTTAGGAACAAATTCAACATTTGGGACTGATATCGATTACTTTAGAATGGACCTTGTCTCTACTAGTTTATTAATTTGTGATCAGAACTTCAAGCAGTGTGAAGATCAAGGTTTTGAAGAATTTATAATACTATAGTATATAACTACAAGTTAAAAATAAAAGCTAAGTGTTTATTTAAAATACACTGTAGTGGAAAGTCTAGTATCCACGAAATGCTTTGGTTACTATTTTTGATATCACTTAGGTTATACAGTTTCACTTTTTTACAAATATTCGGACATGTTTAATTAATTCAAGCCAGCTCGGACATTATAAATTACATTTAATGTTATTAGTTTGTCAACAATCTGACATTGATATAAATGGGTGCATTATTGTTAAATCGATTTTAATGTAATTTACCTAAATAACTTTGAATATAGCAAAAGTCGTTGACAAAAAGTTCTATACTGTAATTACAAAATAACAATATAGTCCGTTATATGTTAAACAAGTCTATTAACTTACAACTACTTTCTTCACATTATACTCGTACAGCAAAAATTAACAGTTGCACCAATACACGCTGAGGCACAAAATCAAGGTTTTCCGTCTGGTGGGTTAAAGAATTCCCAGTGATGGTGATGAATCGCCCGACTGTCACTAAGGCCAAACATAATAAGTCCAGCAATTAACACAAGGAAGATAACCATCGCCATTTGTATGTCTTTCTTGTCCTCTGCACCACTAATATAGGACATGAAAGTGTTAAACATGTTTCTAATAGTCCTACTGATAGACGAGTGGCAAACCCTTAAGAACTGCGCACCTGCCTCGGTAATTGAAGGTTCGTGTGTTCTCACAGAAGGAGGTATTCGTCTAGGGGAAGGACGGGGTTTACCATTATCGGAACTGGATTCTGAATGTGGTGCTGCTGGTTTCCTTTTTGCTCGTCTCGTTGGTGGGGGAGGAGTCTGATGTTGTGATTCATGGTACTCGGAAAAAGGGCGCTCTCGTATGGCTCGCGGAGGATAGATAGACATGGGAGGTATTGTTATATCTTGAAGGTAAGAATACAGCAAAGGAGTTAGATCTGGGGGTGGTGGCCTTTGAGGTGGTGTGGCCATTTCGTCTGCACTAGGCAGTCGAGGTGGTGGTGATGATTGGGGCGCCTCGTTGTCAACAGAGGATTTAGTCTCCACTTTTGTTTCTTCGGGTTTTTCGGTAGTATTGTCCGTTTGTGTATATTCTTCTCTACTTACCGGTCTTGGAGGCTCCTCCAAATTTACTACTTTGTGTTGTGACGGGGGTGGGGCATTAATTGTAGATATCTCTGCAAATTTTTTCACTATCTCATCTATAACAGATTGTGAGAACTCAATTCCACTTACAGAAATATGACCTGACTTAGAGTCTAACTCAGATACTTGTAACGTCATTCCTTCAATATCTGATACTAAAATTTTGTTGGCTTGAAGTTCAGATACATTAAGCCGACCTACATCTAAATCTTTAACCTGTAGACGTTGTGTAATAAGGTTATCTAATTGTACATCTCTACTTGCGTCACTCACTTTTTCGAGAGCTCGTTCGTCGCTAGCTGGTGTAGCGTTTTTGGAACTTTTAACTGTACTTGAAATACCTCTTGGCTTTGGTAGTGGTGGTACATCTGGAATTTGGGACTGATCAATATCTATATGTTGAACGGTAAGAGAAGCTTCAGTTAACATTTCATCTCGTTCGTTGATTCTTGTTGGACTCGATACACGTCTTTCTACCAATATAACCGTAGGAGATGTGCGCCCTATATTTGGCTTTGAAAGTTCCGATATTTTGGGTTCGGAGAGCTTCAAAGATTTTTCAGACCTTGATGTTGGGCGTGAAATACGATTACTTTCTATTAACTTTGTGTGACTTTTAGCTAACATAGAATCATCATCTATTATATCTCGTAAAGAGCTAGATATTGATACATCAAAATTTTCATCCATTCCTAAATCAAAATCTACATCATCTGGAAGAGGATCTGTCTGAGTGGATACTTCGATTTCAATAACATCGTCATGTTTAATAGGCTCCGTTTCAAACCCATCACAAAATTCCATTGGCATTTCAGATTCCGGTGACGCCTCTTCTTGCTCACCTTTATCTTTTCTGCCACGTCGCGACCCTCTAGGAGGACGTGGAGGGGGTGGTAGAGGTCTGTCTTTCATTTTACTGACAATTTCCCCAGAGTTTAGGTTTTTATGAACTTCTTCTAATGGTTCGTCTATTTCAACATATTGTGTTAGATCCCCACTTAAAGATCGTTTTGTTAAACTGTCCAGAGTTAAGAGACTAGTAGAGGACTTTTTTCGGGGTGGGCGATCGGGACCGACTGGCTTAGTTGGTCCTACTGTGTAATATTTACGCTCTGAACTATTACTTTTACGATGCCGGGGCGGAGTCTTACTTTTAGAGCGTCTTATTCCCTTATTGGGGACAGTAGGACTCTTGTCAACAGTTGCGTATCCGGGACTCTCATGGTTTATTTCCCTAACCAAGTTAATTTCATCAGTTTGGGGCAAATTTATGTCAAGAGTGAGTGATTCAGCTCCATGAGACGTACGGTCGTCATCACATAGTGAGGTCCCTCTGGAGCTTCTTGAGCGATTACGTCTTGGTGGCACTGGGCTTTGTTCAGTGACTGTCGATTGCACGTAGTCTTGTGGCACAGTATACTCATGTTCTGTTCGATAGACAATCATCTGTAATGAAATAAGTAACTTAGTTAAATATTACACGATTTTTTAAAGACAGTAATAATAATATGTTGCTGTAGATCTATGGCCTACTTGAGCGTAAACTTCCAGATATGTTTTCTCCATTATTTGTCAAAATAGTTTTGTGCTATTAATAATAGACACAGTTTTCGCTTTATATTTAAAAAAATGATCATATAGGTACCTATAATAATTAAATTAGGGTAAAAAGTCAACCAATGCGTAAACATGCGTTCTGCATAACTCCACATGAGTTTAAATAAATCAAATAATTCACATTTAAATCTACACTATTACTATTACATATTTTCATAAACGACGAACTTTTATATAAACTTTCATCCCCTATATCTCCCCCTTTAACCTTTTTTTCGTGACAAAAGGTAACTTATGCCCGTTCCTAAAATCTAGTCTAAGTATATCTGTAAAAAAATTAATCAAATCGGTTCAGTGGTTTAGTCGTGAAAGTATATATCGTACAGACGTCTAACAGACAGACAGTTTTGAGTTTGATTTTTTAATTAAAATCTTTGTTAGCTCGCAGTCGACGCAAATACTATTGAAGCGATTTTGTTTTGATGCGTGTTTTGAAGGTTTGTGTCAATCTTCAAAATGGCTACATCATTGCGAGTGTAATGATTAGGCTCAGTTACTCGTAGTATTATAGAATATGGGCATCATTTCCATATAGTTTTATTAGTGCTGCCCTAACCTAGGCTATGTAATAGAATAGAATGTTTGAATTTGAATTTATGTATGTTTATTATCCTTTTCTTGTATATTGATATCTTCGTTTTTATTTTGGATTTTCTTACTAAGAAATTTAATATTTCGTATGGTACCCCCTATGCACCCGTGTAAATTTAGTAAAGATTAATATGATTAAGAACTTCAGAATATAAGTAGAAATATGATATTCTTCAATAGATAAGTAAGTCACAGGACATCTCTTGAGTATTGTACAATCACACGCCTGTTCAAAGTTCTGAAAAAATCTCTGTAATTATTATAATCACTTTCATTTCTATAGCGAATGTTATTCTACATCTTATGTCGTATGATGGGATTTAATGACACTCGAGTGTGCCTGATATATGTAATACATGAATGTAATGATAATCTTGTATTAAAATGTAGGTAGTAAATGCCAAAAGCTACAATTTCGTTTTAGAAACAATGCTCTTTGATTAATCTACTCCCATATCGTTATTAAGAATCAGCTTTATTTTTATTTATGTATTCAATTGATATCCTAGTTGATATCAATTGCTCCACAGGGGTTGATAAAATGACACCAAGGCCTTGTATTAGAAGTGATAACTAAATTATTATATCTACTTAATGGATCCAATAATGAAACCAGCGGTAGGGCTTAATTGCCCACTATTAAGATTGGTGTCGGTGGCCATTTATTTATTGTATTTATTGGCACTACACGACTGTTTGCACTCTTGTTATTCTTTAATTAATAATAATTTGTCGCACATCAGTGGTGATCTAAAATATTCGATCAAACGTTTGCGTGCTTCAGTAAAGTTTATATACCTATTACGGACTTTCCACAGGGCAGCGTGAGGTCCGCGTGAGGTCCAATCACACTGCCTTGTGGAATGCCAAATGAAATCACCCTGAAATTTGAAGTATATGGTGTTGATATCAAGGGATTATCAAAACGGCTTACTTCAACGTGTTGGATTCGCGATAGATAGCCCCTAACCCAAATTAACGCTGCTGGCACTATTTTGTTCCTCTTACAATATAAACGGTCGTCCTAACATTAACAATTACCATTTGCAGAGACTTGTCATACTTAGTAACAGTGTGTGCATGTGTTATACTTAGTAACAGAAAATCGACTTACTCACGAAACAGTAACTCGCGCTAAACGCCACTGCTAATCAGAACGCGCGTATTCTACTTCCACTTCTTTACTAAATGCCTTTAGAGCTCAGAAAGAGTACTTTTTGGTCATACAAAGTTACTTACACTAACTAGCTTATACCTCCTGGAAATTAAGCTCTTTGTAAGGTAATATCCATATCTGATCGAGAGGGTTGATACCAACAGTCTCTGTAGTCAAAAAAACTCACTATTTTTTTTTTCTTCTCTATGGTGAACGCAACGATTTCTCTAACACCGGTAAAATAAATGTACTCGTAGTATAAAATTAATGGCGAAATGCCAAAGAACTCACTAAACTGTTCAAAAAACAATTTAAGACAACGTAATGTCTTAAAAATGGATTTGTAAGGGGATGCAATTTTTTATGTGGTTTTAATCATTGTTTCACGGCCGTCTTCTTGCAAAAAGGGGTTCCAATGGTTTTTACTGTTATTGGCAGCGCCTTACCTATTTTTATTTTTCAACTAGAATAATAACGATTCTGCAACTAGGTCAACTATCTTGATAATATAGAATCTCCAAAAATATATCAGTGTCTATAAGAAACCACACGTCTTGGAACTCGGCCAAAATAAAATGACTCGCAGATACTATCATATGGTTTATATAACTTTTATGATAGGTACTTATGCAAAACAGTATTACCTATTATTTAATATTGAGGCACCTACCGTTATACCTATTAACTTAGGTTAACTTTGTATACTTTTGAGTGTGAGACTGTATTTATTATTGTACCTAACCGGTTTCACCTTGCGGCATTTTCAATGGTTTGCACATTGATAGTTAATTTCGACAGCAGACTATTGTTCTACTACGTCTAAGGCCGCGGGTACCATTCTCGTCGAGTGCCAATACTGGCCCCCGTAATCGGCCGACTTGTCCTCTATCATTCCCACTACGTGTAATATGGGCCGCGGACCAGAGGCCAGTTGCCTCCTAACCCTAATTGTATACATGAATATCTAGGTTTATTTCCATTGATCTGGGGGTTCTATGGGTATATGTGTAAATTTATTTTTAACCAGAAGCAGGTATATGAAATTTAGTCCATCCCTTATATGACAAAAATCTTACTTAATGAATGCTTACAACAAAACAAATAATGTTTAAAATGTAAGGTACTCGCAGCGGTTCAAGGCTATTTTAGTTTAAATGACGAAACGATGTGGCTAATACTGAAAACCATTATGATCGGCATTTAAAATGATGAGTCTTTTCCAATTATCTATGTACATATTCTGCATGGTTATGTGCAAGATTTGCATGCATTCAGTGGGTACCTATAGATTATTCCAGCATTATTATCATCCTACCGTTAATGCTGTCTACATTTTTCTGTTAAAGCTGGGGTTTCACGAGAGCGATTAATATATTCCTAGCCTCTTAGGTGAGTTTGGCTTGGGCATAACTGTTTCACATATATAGTCCGGTCAATATCGACCAAAAAAATGAGAGCGAAGGTACATAAAGTCCCAACAGGCTGAAAATCAGTAAAATTGTTCACAACATAATGATAATATAAATAATATCTAAAACTTCCCCATGGATTTTTTTTATTCATGGTCAAAGGTCAAAAGAATGAGATTTTCTCGATTTTCAGCAAAACGGTAAGTTTTATCATAAAATTATTTTAACAAAATTGTAGATCATAAATTATCTATAAAATATGTATCAGTGCTTTTTTTTCGAACCACCGTTTCTTAGATTCGATTCAAAAAGTTACAAAACACGCTAAGTACACTACCTCATAGGTGGCGTTGGAAACGTGTGCATCTTGTAACGATAACAACTTTTGTAACTTTTCGAATCGTTACATATCAGAAACGGTGACCCGTAAGAAAAAAGTATTGATACATATAACTATCATAGGTAATTTAGTGATCAACAATTTTACTTGTACTTTTATGATAAAACATACCGTTTTGATGAAATTCGCGAAAAACTCATTTATATGAATTATGACCTTGAATAAAAAAAAATCCATACACGGGAATGATGGCAATCTTACTGATTTTCAGCTTGTTGGCACTTTAGGTACCTAATGTCTAAATTGACCGAACTAATGCAAGCTTTTCATAGATATACGAGTAGATGTAATGTAACATATTGTAGTTCAACGCATTTTTTGTATTGAGAAAATATTTTATTTTACTGTACAGTGTACATACTTACATTATCGGTGTTTTCTTGCGTTTCCTCCCAAAGCTCCGATACAGGCACATGGCTAAAGTCATTTAGAGAAGAATGTTTAAATTCTCTTTTTCCTAATTTCTTCTTCCTTTTAGGTGGCATTGGTAGAGTTTGGGACTGGATTGGGATCGTCTCCGGGTACTGAATAACATCGTCGTTTGCATATTCATGAATCGAATGCAGATCAGTAGTGGGAGTGAAGTCGAGGTTATGGTTTACGTGTATATCAATATGCTCTTCTATTTCACAGTTCATGTGCTCAACATTTTGGTCATCTGGGAAGTCTAAGTCTACTTCTCTAAATTGCATACTGGTATTAACACTCTCGTCAATGTACGGTGTCGGTTCTTCCTCTTTCTTCTTTCGCTTGGCTCGTGAAGGCCTCACTGGTGGGAATGTATAATAACCGTCATCATTATCATTCAAATCCTCGTTTGAGTATCTCATCGGTTCGTTATCATCGATCATCAGCTCAGGATCAGCATCAGGATCATTGTTATACATATATTCGTCGTTCGATCCCGAATGACCTCCCATCAATGAAAGGATATTTTTCGGGGTTTGGAAGGCTTTTCGAGTTTCGTCGCTTAAGTATTCTCTAGTTTGAATATCTTCGCGAGAAATACCTCTCGGTCGCACGAAAAATTCGTCATTATTTATTTCGGTTATAACATGTGTGTATTCTTGTTTAGACGGTGATACATCATCTGTTGATGTGGCCATATGATCCTCCTGTAAGTTGGCAGCTCCAGGTTCATCATCCATGTATTCTGTATCTAATTTATCAAAATCATATGTCGTTTCAAGGCGATGATTATCTATCATATTAAAGTTCTCGTTATCATTTTCTGTATTACCATATTCTCGTGGTTCTTCTGGACTATCAGGGATGTATGATTCTTTATTAGACTTTTTTAGCCGCGTGAAAGTAAAGGTTGGTGGCGGTGTATCATCCCTATTAAGTGTTGGAGATGATGAAGTTTTGGGCAGTTCTGCATTTTTTTTCCTGTTAAATATTCTCGGGTATGTTCTAGCTTCAAAATCTACTGTAGCTACATTAGCAACTTCGGTAGCTGAATTTGAAGAATCAGTTGTCACTTTATACTCTTTTTTTCTACCTAAGCTAGGGAAATTAAGTTTTGGTCTGTCGGGCATTTTAAATTTAGGAACACTAAATTCTGGGACGTTAAACTTGGGCCTTTCTGGTAACGTGAATTTCGAGCGATTAAGCTTTTCCGTTATGTTAAATTTTGGTCGATCCGGTAAACTGAATTTTCTTCTGTCAGGTAATTTAAATTTAGATCTATCCGGTAGAGATATCTTAGGTCTCTGCGGCATTTTAAACTTTGAGCGATCAGGTAAAGTGAATTTTGATCTATCTGGCATTGTAAACTGTTTGGTTTTAATGTTTTGTAATTTAGTTTTCAATTTTTCAGCTTGTGTTTTTAATTTACCCGTTCCTTCCTTAATACGTTGCTGTATTTTATTGTCACTATTTTCCATATTTTTAGATCTACTATCACGTTTTAAAGGCAACTGTTCTAATGCTGATGAATCTACTTGACTAGTACTGACTTCACATTCAGTGCGTGATGGTGTCGAAGGTGTGTTGCTAAAATATCGGTCTTCAATATTCTTTTGAAGAATTTCTGCGTTCAACATATCTGCGCTTTTATCATCAGGTACATTTTCATCTAATGGTTCCTCCTCGTCCGATGTATGTTGTAAATATTTCCGCTCCAGAGATGTAGTACTTGACAACTCATCATCTGTTTTGACCATTTTTTGTGGCTTTTCATCTACGCTTGGAGCTGTGTAAATGATATTTGGGTTCGGCTTTTCGATGATTTCATATTCGTGATCACTGGAAAATCATAGCATATCATTAATTACATAGGAATAAATACAACAGAAAACATAAGACTAATTCGCTAGTGCTTCTAAAATTCTAAAATAATATCAATTTATCAGTCGCAAAGCACTGAGAAAATCTAATATAATAATTATAATAAATCAAATCGCAAAAATCTAAATCGTCGCAGAAGATTTGAGTTATATTTAAACTGTACACACACGATACTCGAGTCACAATTAGGCCAACAGCCGGCGCTCGTTTTAGCCGCAGCCACCGGGTAAAAGACGTTGTTCAAATTTATGTTGCAGCCCGTAATGTTAGTCATAAAAGTCGTCAAAACCAACATAATTAATGTAGATGTACGACTTACCTCTCATACGAAATAAAATTACTAGCTCGTGACGTTGGTCTAGTACCCACTGGATTTACTCTCTCTGGTAGCAGTGAGTCACATTGGAAGAATTGACAACCGCATCGGACATCCGGAGTGAATACCTGGACGCTACCTTCACGTGTTGGCCTCACTGATTTTTCTATAGGAGTGCCACCTTCGGAAGTCCATCGCCGAAGCGTACTCATTACTGCTGACTAACGGGCTCGGGCATACTTAATAATTAGTTTCCCGTAAACTACTATTCGAACTGTCATTTGCCCGCTGACAATGAGTCATTATTCGTGTATGTCAAAGCCGGGTAGTAAATGAACTAATCACAGACGTGAAAGCAGACGCGAGCACTGATCACTGATGACAATTTTAAAGAGCTTACCCAATGTACGGGAAGATTGGTCGGACCGTGCTATATTTATCAAACAGTCAGAAGCTAGCGCGTTCGCTTTTGCATGTGTTGAAATACAACTATTATGTCACAGTTACGTATGGTTATTACAACAAAGGTTTAAAAATTGTAATAATATAAAAAATAAGAAGAATTACCTGCTGGGTTTAGACCATCTTCTAGTTGGGAATTCAATACTTTTGCGTTCGTTAACATCGTGGGGACTGGGCGTAGGTGATGTTGTAATAGGCGTTGGTGAAGGTTGGTTACCATTTAAAGTTACATCCTCTTCTGTTATTTCTGTGATCGTTATGTTAGGAGATTCACTATTTGATCCCCTTTCATCTAATTGATTTTGAAATATTTCATCAACGTTGGGTTCATCGGGATCCATTTCTTCATCTAGTAAAACGGCTTCTTTATTAACGTTGTCCACTTTATGCAATTTTTCCATTACTAGTTCTTCATTTTTTAATGATGTGTCGTCCATTACTAAACTTGGATCTTGAGAAGCAATAGATTTTTTTTCTAAAATACTCTCATTTTCTTTAGAAATGTTATTACTACTTTCATTTTCTGTTTTAGAAGCGTTGTTTTTATTTAAATCGGGTGAAAAATGTAAAGATTTTTCTGATTCTTTAGCTTCTTGAATGTCTTCGTAAATATGTTCTTTCTTTTTTCTAGGTGGTGGCGTATCAATTGTTTTACTCATTTCATCCGAGTCCCCTAATTTGATGGCACTAAACTTTTGTCTACGTACTGCACTAGGAGATGATCTTAACTGTCTAATTTCTTGATCTTCATTTTTTTTACGCTTTGAAACAGGTGATTTTTCATTTTCATTTCTTTCAAGTTTATGCAAGGTCTTGTCCGCTAAATGTTTTATTTTGTTTACCAATGGGTGACAACATTTGGTTTTTTCTCGTATTTCCGATGTGACTCCTATGCTGTATTGTTGTTCCGGTATGCGACGCTTTAGTATACCTTTGGGGGATACACTTTTTGGTATTTCAATTGGCGTAGTCAAATGAATATTACCTTGACTTTCTGGACGTTTAACGATATAACACTTCCCAGCTTGATTTATAGTATCATCTTCGGAATCTAAAGATACTTCCTTTGAGAAATTGGGAATGTGTACTCCCTCATCTTCGCCTTCTTCACCATGTCTACGGCTACTACCAGGCGAAGAATCTAGATTAAGTATTCTTTGGACGTCATTATCGACAGGCGAGTGTGTCCGTGATCTTGAGAATTCACGTGACATACTTCTCCTGGGTGTTGTTTCTCTGATAATATCTTCAGCAGTTATTTCACCTTGAAGCGGCACTTTTAACAGATGCGTCCAAGGGTATCCTCCCGCTTCACGAGCTCTTTTCAGATCCTCCCATTGATATGTTTTTATTGGCACTGGTGGTATATTTTTCTCTTTATCTGGCAACAATTCAGATTCCATATGTTTAATTGATTAATGAGTTTTATTTTGTTTTTTCGTTAAAATAATTATTTTTCATTAATGAATATTTGACAAGAATTTTGCGATATTATTATACTTTTTTTTCACGAACCCACCAAAATTTCACTTTTCACCGTATAAACTAAGAACACAACATATCGTTTCAATGTGAGAATATGTTACTAAAAACACGTTATGTTTGCGTGGGCTCGTGTAGAAATAGGTGTGAACAATTTGTGTACTATGATTATTGGCCAACAGACTATTTTGGACTAATACACCGAGGTTACCTTGAAGCATTCAGACCACTTCTCTCGTGAGTCCTCTTCTCACCATCCTAGGTGTTTGTTTGTTGACATAGGATGCACAAAACGTTCTTTTTTTTACCGATACGAAACGATTGACGATCTACACTGAATCCCGGTTCAACTGGCCGAAACGTCTTAGTCGGAGCAAGCGCGCTAAATATAAGATTGAGCATGAATTTATTTTTGGTGAGTATTTCGCGTCATCAGTTAAAACTATAGGTCGTTCTCGTTTTTTGAAGGCTACCTATTGGATTGTAATAAGTTTTCTATATTATAAAATAGGTTTTAGTTATCGTACACTGAGATAATGAGTTTCATTTTTGCCTAATGCACCGCACCTTGAACGAAGTCCAAATGTTCGTTTCAACTGACCAGCAGACGATGTTTGCGCGTGACTTCAATTCACACATTTATTTATTTAGGAATATAATTACTATAGTCACTTACTTCTGTTACCTTAGTGTACTTATATTTCATAAGTTACAGATGTTAACACGATAACTTCTTACGTAAGTAATGATATCATGTCGTTGTCATAGTGTAGGATTGCTGTATATTTTTTCTCTAATATTTACCCGCCTGTATGTCTCTGTCCTGTAATACTTTGGTATTATTTTTTCTCTTGGGTTAGACACTAAATAAATAAGTCAAGATCCGAAACTAAGCGAGGTATGCAGATTAACTTCTTAAACTAAGATGAATTTGTTAACCGAAGTAATTTCACATCGACGCGAACCTGAACCTCCTTGTCGCATTTGAAATCCCTATCTGGTTTCTCCCCATCTATCGATGAGGTGAGTATATCGGACTCGAACTGTCTAAAACCGCACCACGGTCATCTGTTAATCTCTTAAGTACCGGAATGAGTTATTACGCCACCACTATATAGTTATTATATTTTCAAGTGTGATAGTGGGTTCTACGAGTATTTACTGATTTATTGGTATGTTTATTATTTAATCACGTTTAAAACGCGAATACTCATGCTAAACTGAAGGGATCTGGATGACATTTGTTACAGGTACCTAATGATAATCTGGTATGGCACAGGCTTTTTTTCTCAGTTACTCCTAGGAACCTCCCGCGAGTAGCGGGGATGGAATTATTATTATTATTTCTCGCGGGTGAAGCGGCAAACAACAGCTTGTTTTGTATATTTATATTACAGTCAATACTTGGAATCTCAACTAGTAAACTAGTACTTTTACAAAATAATATAAAAAAAATTTAATCCGACTACTGAAAAATTACGCTCTTAAAAATATTGTGTAAATATGAAAATTAGGATATCCGTCGTAGTATATAGTAGTATATATACCGCCTCGAGAACTGTCCAAAGCATATTCCTCCTTTGACTTTGTCATTTAATCTTTTATATATTCTGTCCTCCATGGCCTTTGCTGCAGTCGGGTCATAAAAATAAATATTAGGTAGATTTAAAAAATACCCCAAATAAAAACAAACTAACTGAATATGGGTGTATGGAGCCCTGCTAACAATTTCGGGCTCTAGCCAATTTCACCGGCTAGTCTCCAACGAATGGCAATCGCTCCCATAAAGCTAGTCACTAACGAAAGACCAAAACAAAAAGAGTATGCGTACTGTGGACGCCGAAGTGAAGACCTCAGAGGTAAAGGAAACGTAGCAGGGCTTAGATGTCCCCCGCACACGGTGTAGAATATTCCATCAAGAACCAAGCGGTTCGGTGAGTCTTTCGTATGCTGCACCATTAAGTCTTGGAATTCCTTACCGGCGCACATGTTTCCTTCTTCCTACAGTCCCGGGTCCTTTAAGCGGGGCGTGCAAAAGCATCTGATGAGGCCGTCAAGCTGAGCGCCACCATTGTACGACTGTACGTGTTTGCAATGGCGCCTCTCTTTTACGATTGGTGTGTGCCATGGTAAAACCTGGGATCGATCCCGAGACCTCGTCTCAGCTGCTTCAGCAGTCCATTACCCATACCACTAGGCTACCGCGGCTTGGATGGGATTATAAGTATGGATAGATATAAGGCCAACAAGGGCCGTTACCAGAATCATAAAATTTCACAACAGTGTGGTCATACCTTGAAAATCAAACCTACCTCATCAATACTGGTCACGTTGTTCTTTGTCCTAACGAAGAATAGGCATTAACTTGTTTCCTTACTGTGTAATATTTGAGCAGTTTAAGGGTATTTCAAAGTTTCCAGGTACTTCATAAACAACTTAATATTTCTAAATTGTATTTCAAAGACTTCTAACGGCCTCCAAAATTTCCCAATGAAACAATGAGTCTTAACCTTGCGTTGGGCAACGTTCCTAAACTTTGAAGTTGAAGCCTATCAAACATTTCGCTTGTATAATAAACTTCTCAATTTTCTAAATTACCCTTTCCCCGTAAGGTACCACGGAAATCAAGAAACAAATTAAGTACGCGCAATACTTCTAAAATTGATCTGGGAAGAGGCAAGAGAAAGGTCAATTAGAGGTAGCCCATTATGATAATTACAGACGAAGACCTCGTAGTCAAATTATATCTGGCCCGGTTATTTGAACAAAAGAAAATAACCAAAAATAAAATATAGCCTATTTTATATCTATCTATCTATACTATTACATAATTGTAAAAAGTTTATGTTTGTCCGCGATGGACGCATAAACTACTGAACGGATTTCGATGCGGTTTTTTTTGTTTGAAGGTGTTTGGTCCAACTTAAAATCTTTTGTATGTTTGATTGCAACCGGTTAAGTAGAACCAGAGCTATGATTAGTAATATAGAATTTAAGTTGCACAGATGGCGCTTAGGTCGCGATAACCGACAGCCACGTGGGCGGCGCCGCGGGCATAGGCTAGTTCCAGAATATAATCTATGCCTGTACAAATGCACAAATTCAAGCAGTGGCCAAGTCAATCTGTTTTATTCAAAACATTTTATACATACTCATCTACCTAAATCACATTTCATAGGGAGGACGCTACACACTATAACATGTGACTAGGTAAACTAATTACGCAATAAATAAAAACAGAAAGTCGCTTAAGTAGGAACTGAATAAGTAACTGACTTCTGAAACGACAGAACTGAGTTGCTAGACTTGGAATTTAACAAGACTAAGTTTTGTTTTTAGTCGCATTATATTTTTTCTCTGCTATCGTTTAATCTTGAACAAAAATGTTAAAGTGACTTAAGATTATCTAGTTAATTGGTTATTGGATCAACAAAAATGAGGTCGCTACCATGGCTTAATTGGTATCATCTTACGCTGTGTAATAGGTGTACTTGGGCGAATTACCTGTTTTGATACTTATATATGGGTACTATGAAATATTATAACTATAACTGCGGTAGCCTAGTGGTATGAGTAATGGACTGCTGAGACGAAGTCTCGGGTTTGATCCCAGGTTTCACCATGGCACACACCAATGACTTTTCAATACTTTTCGAAGTTATGTGTGTATTTATAGCAGGTTTATAAGTGCCCAGTTAATGGCAAAAGGCTCGCCACTGCGCTTACATTGGGACCTAAACATAAACTGGCGAAATGTGGGTGCTAGCACCTTCGCCTACCCTTTAGGCGTGAGTTTATGTTATGTATATATGTTATAATAAATTTGTAGCAGGCCCGATTCTGTACATTGAATATTTAAAAAAAGAAAACTACTTGATCGAAACTGTTTTACTATTAAGAATTATAGAGGAAATCTCTATTCTCGATACTGAAGCGGAAAACATAATTGGTTGTCATAATTGGTGATTTTTTGTCCGTCTGTCTGTATGTAATTTCCCCATCACGTCGAAACGGTTGAATGGATTCAAACGAAACTTTGCACGTTTACCTCATATACCTACCGGAAGTTGATAAAGTTGCCTGATTTCATCCATTTCTTTTTTATAAGAAAGGAGTTGCAACGAGTACAAGGGTTTTCCCACAAAAAATATATCACATCATCTAGACGTGATATAATTTTTTTGTGAGAAAACCTGACTGGCCTGGCCTAAACAGGTATTATAATATCCCCCATGCACGTGCACAACCATCATAGTAAAGAGCGACTGAAACAAATTTACTATTATATGTCTAACGTGGCTTAAGTCGATTTCACTAAGAATTTGACATTGGCGTGTCGTCATTAATTTTGTACTCGTATTACGTTTACCATATCGTAGAGATTATAAATAAATAAGCAATAATTCATGCGAAACTATTTACTTGAAAACCGAGCAAACAAGAATAAAAGCAATGGCTATATAGTTGATTTATTATTTGGTTACGGTAATTTATGAGCAGCCGGAATTTGTCCGAAAAGGCACGACTGGCTGTACATGGAGGAGTATTAGTGCCGACTCTTATGTATGGTAGCGAAAGTTGGGTGTGGCAGAAAAAGCATCAGAGTAGAGTGAATGCAGTAGAAATGCGCGCGTTGCGAAGTATGTGTGGAGTGACTTTGAGAGATAGAGTCAGAAATAGCGTGATAAGAGAGCGATGTGGAGTGATAGAAGATGTAGTGATGAAAATTGAGAAAGGTATGTTAAGATGGTTCGGTCATATTGAGAGAATGAATGAAAGAAGACTAACGAAACAGTTATATGAGGCTAGTGTGGAAGGCGCCGTCGGAAGGGGAAGACCTAGGCGCACATACCTGGACCAAATCAGGGAAATGTTAGAAAAGGGGCAGGTCAGGAGTACTAAACCGACGAGCATGCATGAAAAAGGTAATGAGAGTGAATGAAGCAAAAGTAGTATGTCGGGATCGTAGCAAATGGAGATCCGTGATCTCTGCCTACCCCTACGGGAAACAGGCGTGATTTTATGTATGTATGTATGTATGTAATTTTAACTATTTTTCTTTTAGATTTTTGGTTGATTCTTCAAGTAATTCATCCTTTGGTGATTTTCGTGGCATTTTTCAAATTCATCATTTTTTGAAAATGGGAATCATAAAATATAAGTAAAAGTAATATTTTTAATAAAAATGGCACATTAAAGAGTGATATACCTACTTACAGAGATACCTACTTGAGGTTAAAAATGGAGGTCATGCTAATCATAAAACGCCCCATGAAAATCAAAATTTAACTTTCTTATATGAGTTACTTATTGTTACATCACGATGAATAGAAGTTATTTTATTACATATAAGGTAAAAAATAGGGAGTTACTAAGTTACGGAGTCACTACGTTTTAAGTAGAATTAGTTGAAAATTCTTTATTATCGAAATTACAATAATATAACACTAATTTAAACAAAAAATAATAGTTTCTCTTAAACGTTTCAGCCAATAGTTATGCATCTTATCTCAAGTCTCTCTCTTCTTCTTTCGGGTAACTTCTTCTTTCTATTTTTTCTTCTCTTGTTAATAGAACTTTTGATCTAAACGTGAATATAAGTAGCTAATATTACACTGTTTTCAATCTCAAATTGATAGTGTGGGTCAAAAATATCACGTAAACCATGGAAATTACGACCACGAATATCAAAATAAATCCATTATGCTAAATATACACAAAACCTTTTAAGCAAAGATTGTGTTTTGGTTATAAGTTACAATACGTTATATATTTAGTTCCCTTCAATATTTTATTAAATAAATAAATTCACATACATCAGAGATAATAATTGTACCACACAAATCAAAGTTTTGTTAAACCAAACCCACGCAAAGGAGTTCTTACCGAAGCACCATCACCCAAGCACTCTGTCCAGCTGTGTCGGGGCGTGGTTAATTGTAACTTTAAAATATAAGAATGATTCAACATCAGGCCGCGAACTTAAAGATGTGCTAGTAAAATTGTAACAATCCACGAAAATCGACAGTAACCCCAGGACAGTTACATTATATTTATTTAGGGAATGTAGTTCTTTTAGAACTATGTTTCTAATTTTTCATAGCATTGTAAACTGTTTGTAAATTGTTTTTTTTTGGTACTTAAGCATGTAGCGTTTGGTTTAAAATATCTATGTAATTTACTTAGTGATGAGATTCGGGGCTTGGGACACTCCACAAAACTCAAAGAATGGGCGGTATTTTATTTTTTAATGCTATTTAATTATAAAGATAATTGAATAATACTCAATAACCCTATAAGGTTTGTGCAGAAAAAATTATGGACTCTTGACTTTTCTATTTCTGTCATTTTCAAGTAATGCCGCTTAAAAAAGCTGCCCCAAAGAATTACCCTTTTAGTAGAGCTCATCCGTTCACCTGGGGCTGGCAGGAGGAGCCGCTTGTTACCCTAGCTGAAGCAGAGCTGAACTTTCGAAAATCAGAGTAGGCCTTGGGTCGGCTGGGATGCGAGAAATAGGTTTCTGCCTATATCACCTCAGGCAATTGAAGATGCAAGGACGCTGTACGATTTAGTTGGTTCGAGTCTGACATAACCACCTTTACACGACACTAGTCAGGTGGTATGTATACCTACTTATTTGCAACCACAGTAATAAAAATAGTAATGTTTGGGTTCCATTAGTGCCCACGCTTTGGTTGATTATGTGCGACTAGAACTTTAGTACTTTCGACTCTCGAAGGTAAGATGATTAAAACTTTTTAAGAAGTTTTTGGATGAAAAATAAGGGCCAGCGTTACAAATTTTAAATTAATAGTTTGTGTCACATTGGTGAGGTGACGTCGCTACTTACAAGCAAATTCTTTTGGAAAGTACCTCCGTGGGAACAATGATGTTAAAAAGTTTTATGGACCTATTTACAAAAATGTTTTTAACAACAAAATTACACATTTTTAATGGACCTTCACTGGCATTGGTGCGCTACAATGGAAGCATTTTCGAAATGAATGAATTACGAGTGGTTTGTGTGTGAGAGGCTAACGCAGCACCTTTCCAGCCATTAATAATGAATTGTACCGTAAATAATAATGATATTCACAAAATATCCAAAAACGTAAAGTCATCATCATCATCATCATCATCCTAGCGTTAGTCCTGGTCGCATCCGAAGCCTTCGCCTCGGAGTCCGGGGTCCGTTTTCCGGCTTTTTCTCTTCCACTTCGCTCGGTCTTGCGCATCCGTGGTGGTAAGTCCATTAGCACGCATGCCATCCTCTACGACGCCAAGCCAGCACTTCTTGGGTCTACCCCTTCTACCGGGACCCGGTGGAGGTGGCATGGCCAGACATCTGTTTCCCACGTAGCTGGGTGGTCGTCGTTGAACATGGCCGTACCAGCGAAGGCGACTCTCCTGCGTTTTGTCTGCAATGTCACGGACATGAAGGCTGCCCCGGATGCGAGAGTTTCTCACACGATCCTTACGCGTGACTCCACACATCCACCTCAGCATATTCATCTCCGCGACACGCAGTTCTGCTTATGTCGCTCTAGCAGAGGCCATGCTTCCCAACCGTGTAGGAGAACGGGTTTAATGATGGTTTTGTAGACGTGCCCCTTCAACCTGACCTGCATTTTGGGATCGCAGATGACACCAGTTACCTCGCGCCACTTGGCCTATGCAGCGGCAATGCGCGCCTTGACGTCGTAGTCGATATCACCAGTCGCGTGAAGCACCGATCGCAGCTACCTAACCGGGCCCGTGCGTTCGACCAAGTCATCGCCTATACGGACAGGTGTAGGATCGGTGGTGTTTAGTGCCAAATACTCAGTCTTCGCCGCATTTAGCTTCAGGCCGCCGTTCTCAAGCACCTCCTTCCATGTTTTCACACGTCTTGCCAATCTGCCCCTATCCGAATCCACCAGTGCGATGTCATCAGCATACATAAGCACCCACGAGGGCTGCTCGTATGAGTTTCTGATGCTGTCCGACAGAGCGTCTAACACCACGCTGAACAGATTCAGGCTAAGAACAGATTCTTGGTGTACTCCGACGGTGATGGGGAGGGGGTTAGTGTTGCCAACAGCGGTCCGAACCACGGAATCGGAATTGTAGTACATGTCTCGGATAGTGTCAATATAGAACTCTGGAACCCCTTTAGCCCGTAGTGCCCACCGGATCACCGCGCGAGGAACACTGTCGAAAACCTTCTGCATGTCTAAGATCAGACAGTGCAGTGGCGTATTCTTCGTTTTATATTTCTCCGCGACAATTCTGAGGGTAGAAACCGGGTCCATGGTTCCGTGACCAAGGCGAAATCCATATTGACACCCCGTGAGTGCGCTCATGTCGGATCCGTCGTAGAGCTTCATGGTGTGTGACATTACCTTTATACCGCGGTAGCTCCCGCCCTCCTGAATCGATCCCTTACCTTTGAAGACCGAAGTAATGATACTCCATTGGTTCGGGATCTTACCGGTTTGGAGGATGCGGTTATAGAGGTTTGTGAGGATGCACACACCACGGGCTCTCATCGCTTTCCAGGCTTCGATGGGAACTCCGTCGGGTGCGACAGCTTTCCGATTCTTCATGCGACGCAGAGCAGTCCGCACTTTGTCAGGCGTTATTGGTGGCACTAGTCCTTGGTTTGGAGGGAGATCCGGTGGCTGCACCTCTTTATGCTGCTTGTTTAGCAGCTCATGGAAATATGAGCGCCATCTCTCCTTTACCGCAACATTATCGTGTAGGAAGTTGCCACCAGGGTCTTTAACGCAGCGGCACATGGATATATCCTGTACCGCTTTGACCCTGGAACGCGCCAACTTAAAGATAAGCTTGCGCCCCTCAGGCGAGTCCAACTTATCATAGAGAGGTTGTAAGTGGTCTCGTCCGGCTCTGGCTACAGCTTTCTTAATGGCGCGTTTTGCTTCCTTGTACGCGTCGTGGTCTTCGGGAGACCTGGACACTTGTTTCTTTCTTCACCCTAGTCTCCCTCTGGACTGTATCGTTCCACCACCAAGTTTCTTTGTCACACTTGCGTCCGCCCTTAGATAAACCCAGCACCGCCTTAGCCACTCCATGAATAGCTGCCTGAATCTTGTCCCAGCAGCTTTGGATTGGTTCGCTTTCAGTGCCGTCACACTTGTCGACGACATTCGGGACGTAGCTTCGTCAAGCAGCCACCACATAATTCGGCTTTGGCAATGCTCAACGTGTTTATCTTTGGGCTTCACACAGAGGTCCATGACAAGAAGACGGTTTTGATCGTTGAGACTATCTTGGGGGAAAACCTTACAGTTGGCTAATTTGCTGATGCTGTGCCTCCTAGTGAGTAGAAGATCAATCTGAGTAGCGGCCCCCCCGCTGAGGAAGGTGATGAGATGTTCAGGTTTCTTTTTGAAATACGTATTCACGATGGCAAGGTCGGCAGCCACACACATTCTGAGGATATTCTCATCCTCTGCATTGCGACTGCCGTACCCAAAACCACCGCAAAAACGTATACTTCACAGGGTGAGCGACTCATGTTCAGCAGTGGACTGCAGAAGGCTAATTAATTGATTGATTGATTACGTAAACCCAGACCTAAAAAGACCACGAGGACGAAGTCGCAGGATTAGTCAGTAATTATATAAAATCCCTTTGTCCTGAATGTCTGAGGTAGATACTGAAATGAATTGAAACTGTACTGTGGCTGTGTTCTTTGTATTGCATAACCGTCCGATAAGTAATGTTAAACTGAAATTCTAGCCCTTTACTGCAAATTTTGCAAAACCATTTTGAACAGAATAGATAGGAAACCTTACTTATTACTACTATATAATTTATTTTAAATTCACCCCTAACGATGTTAAGATGGGCCAAAAGTTATTTTGAGAGAGAATTTGCTTCGAAGCGAATATAATATTCCAGAGTGGTTTCAATTTCAAATTTAATTTTTAGCGACTTCTAAAAAGGTGGAGGTTCTCATTTCGAATATTTATACCTTTTTTATGTTTGTGCGTCTATCGCTGTGACTTGTGGCCGGATTATGAAAACTTAATTTCGTTCGAAAGGGGTAGGTATATTCCAGAATGGTCCCATTTCAATGCTTTAAATATCTGATGAGAAAGTTTCCCACACAGATCACGGAAATCTTCAAAAAAAAGCCAGGAAATCAGTCTGCAGTTCTGCTCAATCGCGAAAGATTGCATTTTTTTAAGCAAGTGCACATCGTAACATCACGTATGTATCCTTTGAATGGGTACGCAGAGTTGTTAGTGATATTCAGTGATATCTCCAGTGTTAAGGCACCGATTTCATAAAATTACCTAACCCTTTTTGAGTTAGCTTCGAGGAAGTCTTAAATTAATTTTATTGGAATTGGACCTTAGGTACCGGCGATTTCCAAGACAAATTCATAATATCAAATTGAAAATGTGAAATTATCTATTTGCCTCTGCATCTTGTAATATGGTACGTACATTACAGTGGTCAATGACATGTAGAAATTGTTTAGACTTGAACTGTGTACAAAGACAGACAATGGAACTACTTAGCAACTTCAGCGTGAATGTCTCACTTGAGTTATAGAGATTATTATGGTGATCCTATAAGATAGACATAGATAGCTGTGGCGGCGGACATTCTTAGAAATGCTCTAGAATTTGACTACGTAAACCGAATATAATAAAACTCTTAGAGGATTGAACTTAAACTCTTATAGGACTAAAACTTATTAGAGGAATATTATTAATTCTACAGGTACTTCAATAAAGATACAACCAGAATGCAGCACTCAACGATCTATACTGAAACTACAGTTTTATTCAAAAAAGGTTGAATTCATATGAATTCACATTTGTGTCTTGTAAAGAAGACACCGCTGGCTCCGGCGTGAAAAAACGTCTCACTCTGTCCAGGACTCCGAGTTTACGCGAAGCTGTCTTGATAATGCTCTCGCTATAGTTTTTGTTGTTCAGTTTGCAGCGAACATTCATACCGAGTATATTGAAGTTATCCTGTAATGGCTGTGGCGTGCTCTGAAGAAGGGGAAGGGGAAGGAAAGAAGATGTTATTGCTGTAAACGCACATGCCTGCGTCTTCTTATCATTGAACGCGACCAGGTTCTCAGATCCCCATTGGGAAATGTGATTGAATAATATTATTTGATGAGATTGAATAATATAAAAGCACTGTCAAATACACCTTAGTTATCAGTCTTGAGCTACCGACAACGATGACCTGTGTCTTGCATGGATTTTCCTCAAGACCGTACGAAGCACTCTAGTTGCATATCGATACAAGGTCTTTATTGACAGTGTCGACAGCTTCCGCCAGTTTGTCTAGTGGGGTTCGAGAATATATTTGAAGATAGATGATCTTCAAATATATTCTCGAGCCCCGAGCGTACAGGTGGTAGGAAGAAGATATTTCATTAGTGATTGAGTTTATAGAAACGGAGCAGAGTAGGGGAGATAGAACGCCGCCCTGTGGCACGCCAGCAGTTGTTATACACTCGGAAGAGGAAGTGTCTTTAATACAAGTACGCTGTCAGCGATGTCCAAATATGTAACTGCGAAACAGTTGGAGTTGAAGATATGTTAAGAGAGCTCAATATGTCAAGTAAAATGTCGAAGTCTGCGGTATTAAAGGCATTACTGAAATTTAATGGAGTTAACACAGTCGGCTCACCTTCTTCCATACCCGCTTTAATGTCTACTGTAATATGAACCAGTGTGGTAGCAGTGCTGTGACCAGGACAAAATCATGATTGTATAGGATTTATTCGTGCGTTTTTGGAGAGGTAATTACTAAGTTGAGTCTGAACAAGTCCTTCGAGAACCTTGGAAAGAAAGGGCAGGATAGAAATAGGGCGATACTCATAGAAAGATGAAGGATTTTTTCTTGGGTAAAGGAACAATTTGAGATTCTGTCCAAGCCATTGGAAACACGCTATTCGTTATTGAAAAGTTCAAAATATAGCATATAACAGGGAGGATTTTATCAATTATAGGATGGATCATATTAAGGCCGACGCAGTCCGTGCCCACCGCGTTAGACGTGATTGACACTATACATAATATCACAATCTGTAAATTGACTTAAGAAGAAAGGAGAACAATTGGGAGTTGGGACAGTTGAAAGATGCTGTAATGTAGGTATTACGTTTCATCAAATTTTGACGAAGAGAAGAAATGTTGATTGTGATTTAATTTCAGGAGTTAGTCAAGGCGACGGGAAGTGCTTCCCTCTGATCTGGCGAATTGGATCATTTGTATCATACAACTCGATTAAATATGATGTAAATGTATTTAACTTCTCATCAACATATTCTGAATTGAAGGGTGGTACCCAGTCTAAGTCATCGGCATCCCTGCGCAAGTTGTCGAAGTTCGTACCACTAAAGTTGCGTTGCAGAAGAACTTTAGTCTTCAGTTTAGGTGGACGGAGTTGATAGGTTAGAAAAAGTAGATTATGGTAGGAGAACTGATCAGTAGCATACTTGCCATACTTAGCGACACGACTAGGAGAGGAAACAATCATCAGATCGAGCAGTGAAGGAGTAAGGTGCGGGGCATGCTGAGTTGTATCAGAAGGAAGAATAGACAGATTGCAAGATTGGACAATAGACAGGATAGTAGAAAAACGAGAGTCGTTTTTAATAAGGCAGTTATTGAAATCGCCCATGATTATGTTTTGCCTATACCTACGCAGGTACAAAACTATCAACAAGAAATTCAAATGAAGAAAAGTAGTTTATGTTAGAAGAAGGACAAGCCAAAGAGAAGTTTGGAGTGAAGGAGTTCTACTTCCTGAAAAATATGTTCACACCGGCGGTGGCTGTGGTGACATTCTCAGTACAGTGTTCATTTGTGTGCGTAGATAAATTACTACTCCACCAGTCCGACGCTCAACGCGATCATTTCTGATAAGGTTGAAGCCTGGCAGACTATACGGTAGAGTGGGTAAACATGGTTTGAGCCATGATTCCGAAACTAGAATTGCTTAAATATGCACAGTCGAGACTTGCCAGCATATCGGGGAAATGAGCCGGAATACTTTGTGCATTTATGTGAACCGCATTGAAATTATTGGGAATATCATAGAATTGACAAGTGAGAAATTCAGAAAGTGAGGGTTTGAACTGTTAACTAACGTCACTACCAGCAGACACATCATCGCTATTACGATACTATTTCAGATTTAAGTTTATTTACTTAATATACAATTTAATTTGACAAATGTAGTAAATAAATATATATTTAATAATATAAAAAGTTTAGTGCAAGAACTAAACTTCTTACACACAGAAAAGAAAAAGAAAAAACGAAAAGAACAACAAAAACATACAAAAGAAATATTTTGGGTCCATGTATTCTAATCGACCCATTATAGAATAATAAATAACAAAAAGAGAATATTCAACTTTAATCTGAATAAAGGGCACGCAAGTGTTCTTAATACCCTCTTTTCGTCAGGGATGAAAATGAGATCTTATCAGACAAAATTATGGACATATTTACTACTTTATTCATCTTTTTTGAATCACTTCTCATGATAGTGGATAGTGTTCTCCGTACGTAGTAGCGTGAATACGTAAAAGGAGAACAGTCGAACCGATTATTTATTTTGTTAACATGACGTGTTCAGTTGTTGATCAGCTCGAGGAGGCAGATGTGCTCTCTTACGAACACACGCGTAGTAGCGAATCCCTATTCCGCGTCCCGACGCATGGCGCGGGATCGTAGTGTGCCAATCGTCAAATCACTCAAAACGCTTGCAACGCCATGGCATTTCAAGAGACAATAGCAACTTGCCGAGAAAGTTGGTTCTTGAGAATATGGATAGATGTCGTTAATGGTTATTCCAACACTCAGCGGAATAATATTTATCCAGGTCTCCCCTAAATTCAAATTGAAAAACTGTAACTTTGATTGAAGTGAAACCAAAAAAGTGATTTCATTTCAACCAAAGCTACAATAGATGTAAAAACGACAGGGTGTTATAAGTTTCACGTGTCTGTGTGTGAACCGATTTTGATTTAGTTTTTTTATATTTGAAAGGTGAATAAGCAGGCCTCTTCTTAGTATTTGATAAAGATCGGTCCAAGATGGTCGCCGCTACAAAATGGCGAATTACATATTTTTCCACAAGTCCCTCAACATGGGTGTCAAATGACAGGGTTCAAGCCCTTTCATTTGATACCCATTATTAGAATACGGTACTCTATGACAAATTTCAAATTAAAGATAGCACCCACCACTAAATGGAGAATAATCTTTTTATATTTGTGTACGTATCTTTACATAAAATCTAACCGTGAGAGCTGCAGTATATGAACGTGACAGAGTATATGAAACGTGAAAAATATTTTTATAAACCAAGTAGATAACGTTGAGAGAATTATTTATAACTGCATATAAATGCGTCTGCGTCAATGTTTCTACGCTAGAAGTCACAAATCGCTACCACTGACATTTTGGTCACGCGATAATGAAGGAAACTATTTGCTATTATTAAGGTATAATGAGAGTTTGATCTTCACTTCTACACAATAATTTCTAAGCCACTTCCTGCAACTTGTCTTCTAACAATGCAAGTAGGACTTTCATTTAGATCAAAGTAAATAGGAACTTAGTTGCGTAATTTAATAAAATTATTTCACCTACCTAATATTCTCACACACACATTATTTATCTTTTCGTGTAATGATAGTATACCCACATACAGGGTTACTCGACGTATTTCTGTCAGGAGGATGTACTTCTATTAGAGCACCGAAAATGCTACAATTTAACCCAGTACCTATATTCTCCATAATTTTCAATGTTGTTGGCGTGTAAGACTATAACAGAATGAACATATTGATAGATGTGTCTTGTAAGTAAATGATTGTTTGTCATAGTGATGCTAATTTTATTAGGTGTGTCCACTTTGCTGATGGTTAGTGTCCTGAACAGCGAAAGTAGCATAACTCAGGGATGAATATATTGCCTTAAAATGAAAACAGCAGTAAATGTGATGAATAAGTATATTTATGACCAGAATACATAAATCTTATAGAAAAGTCACAATACAACAGTAAGTTCACGGTTTAATACAAGTATATACATAATAAACTACAGTGCTTGAGCTGAAGTATGGTAGCTAATGATAAGTAGGTAACAATAAGAGTGAAAATTACAAAATATCTTATAGCTGAAATGGTTGGTTAGTAACCCACTGGGTTAAGGAGAATAATTTCTAATGTACCTACGATATTAACAAAGTGTTAGGCGAGTGAAACACAATCAGTTTTCACCGTTAGATAAGTACATTACTCTCAAAAGTTTTCATTACTGCGTAAGTTGAGAATTGACCAATTTGATTGCAATTATGACAAAATGTGTATAAAATTCAAGCTATTCATTGCTTGTTTATATATTAAAATAAACTGTTTTTGTTTGATATCTGTACTATATTTTCTGTTTATATTATTACTAGCTGTTGCCCGCGGCTCCGCCCGCGATAATCGACATCCACGCATGTCGATTATCGCGTTGTACGACTCTATTTGATTCACTACTTGCCTCTCTATACTACTTTTCCTTGCTGTCATGACAACGGAAATTGTTAGCGATATTAGCGCCAATGTATAGAAATTTACCGGATCAATTGAGATTTATGATTATTACTCCGCTCCCTTGTATGGTAGCGTGATGATATATAGCCTATGTTACTCGTGGATAATGTAGCTTTCGAATGGTGAAAGAATTTTTAAAAACGGTCCAGTAGTTTTTGAGCCTATTCATTACAACCAAACAGACAAACAAACAAAGTTTTCCTCTTTATAATATTAGTGTAGATATATAAGTCAATGCGCGTAACAACAATTACATTACAATTATCATACACACCGGTACAATTAAAGGTGTCAAATTTGTTTTTATTAGCGTTACAACTTACCCCAGTAGGTGTTACAACATACCCCAATCACGAGGAAAGTTGTACCTAACCTCGCACTTTCTCTAGAATAATGGGAACTTTAAAATTTCTTTCTTTTTCATTTGATAGAGGAATAGTTACAGTATCAAATATCATTATTTCATAGTAATTTAATTGGAAATTCTCAAGATCCGTTGTTTTGCGATGTGAAGTATTTAAAGAACACAGAAAATACAATTTTGGATCATAAAAGTAGAGATATTACTGACAGATCTATATATTACTTCTGGCAATACCTCCGTGATATTATGCGTTTCATTTTATTACTAACGCGTGGGTTTCATTACATTATTCGTTGTGATAAACTTGCAACATATTTTTAAAATTTTGAAATATATATGCGACCGTCACTGGCGGACGGGTTAAATCGATGTACTTACAATAAATTGTCGATTTAAAAGTATCAACCGAATTCAAATATCAATTTACGATTTATTTTGGAATGTAGTACTTGAGAAGAAACTTTAAGGTAAATTTAACCCTTCCTAAAGTTTCTTTGATCGACGTTGATAGAAGTTGAAGTAAGTAGCAACTGTAATATTACAGATTGTACAACAAACTTGTGTAGTGTGACCTAAGAATCAGAAGTGATCATTGATTGAAGTACCTACAAAGATTTGGAAAACGTAACGGTATTTTACGAGTGTTATTAAATAATTACATATTTAAAATATTTGATTTGAATTTAAAAAAAGATACTTTGTGTAACTTTAACATCACTGATATTTGTTTGTGAAAAATATTAAAGATATGACACAAGATATCTAGATAAATCGTCTAATTACGTAGGTATTTTAGAAGAGCATCTACTAATACCGTATCACTGTCTAACGAACTCTTGTCATCGGTACGTACCAAACTGTGCATTACACTCGCTTTACTATTAACCTTGTTGGAATCAATCAATTGGACATGAAACACAAACTATATGTATCTACCTACAACATCATGATATATTTCTCATTGGTTCTAATGACTGTAAATCATGGAGGAAAGAATATACATGATTACGTCATTCCTCCATGCTGAAAATACTTAACTAACGCACCTTCCTGGGTAACAGCGTTAAAGCGAGTCCTTCAATATTTCGCAGCATAATTGTTTTACATATTATTTAATACTAATAAACAAACGAAGCAACCTTTATATAGTACACACTATCTAGGAAATATTGGCCACTTATTTACATTGTTTACCACAATACAATATTTGTTTTATCTTTCCTTTGAGTTTCCTTACGAGAAACTCCACAAATGGATTATTAAGCACTTTCATCTGCACAATTTATGTTGAACTATTGAACGACCGCAATTTATTATTAATGTTAATGTTAATAATTCATGGAAAGAGTAAACAGTACCCTAAATGTGTCCAAACTTTGCTTGAGCTGGGATGTCGCTGATTACTGAAAGACACTTTAACGTTAATATAGCACTACTAATCAACTATGAATTCATCGAAAACATTCAGGCCTTTTGTATTTCCGCAGTGTATATATATATTAAGTGTTATTAGTTTATTGGGCTAATATCTTAGTAGGTACGTCAGCAAATTCATATGCGTAGCAAATGTGTATGTTTCAAAATTAACAATACCAATATTAATTTCTACCACATTTATTCAATATTTCTTAAAAAATAATAATATTTAGTCATTAGGTATCTAGTGAAAGAAAAGGTAACATATTTAGTAAACAGTACTTACAGTTATTTGGGTCAGTTTATTTATCAAATTGATTATAAAACCTTAGAACGTGTAGTAAATTTTAAATATTTAGGGACGTATAGAACATTTTATATTTTTAGGCAATAGAACTACAATTTTTAGCCTTAATATGCCGATTGCCGAAGAGCCGAGTGAGTCTTCAATTCAGCAAGGTGGCTAAATTTACTTTCGTCCAGAGCATGGAGAGCTGAAGATATTCGGTTCTCCATGGTCCGTAGCATGTCTGTGTGTCAGTTCCGGTCTAGAGGGCGTACTGACACTTGGCACACATGTTCTCTGATTCAAAAAGCAACCTTTGTCGAAAGATTATTTAACATAGAAGGGAAAGGGAGATTTTTTGGCGGAAAGCTCAAGCACATGATACGAGTACCTACCTCACAGGTTGTTGTGAAAAATAATGTGGGAGGTCTACTGTTCACAAAACAGTTAGGAATGTGTATAATATATATTGTTAATATTAAGACTAAATATTTATCTGCTATAGCACTTAATGTATACTTATCAACTAGTCTCACTAAGTGGATTATTTTATTTAACAATCTTTTACCATGCCATACAAACATACGTTTTTAATTTGTTAATTATTTTTATTTAATGTACCTAACAGTGTTTTATGTTGCGGCAATATCTTATAGGTAAAATTAGCAAGATTTTAATTTAGGTGCAATAGAGATACATTTGGTTTATGTTTCGATTAATAAAAATTATGACAATACCAAACATGAACACATTGAACATTGCTCTTGTGAATTTGATTTGTACGAATTTATTCCGGATCAAAGTCGGGTCCTAAGTACTGCTAAGCCATAAGCAGTATTATAGAAGTA
Source organism: Pelosia muscerda (assembly GCA_963691645.1). Taxonomy (NCBI): domain Eukaryota; kingdom Metazoa; phylum Arthropoda; class Insecta; order Lepidoptera; family Erebidae; genus Pelosia; species Pelosia muscerda. Next base: position 15,519,196 of record OY829098.1, on the reverse strand, counting down.
CTTCCATGATATATAGTTAGCGAAACCAGGGTATTAACGCGATCATTATGGTAATTACAATAATTACCTTTTGATTAACTTGTAATTGTTTTGGTCTAGTTGCAGCCGTGGTCACAAGCTGACTGTCCAGTAAGCTTGTGACCACGGCTAGTGCAACCTGGCCGAAACGTGAATCAAATCAAAAGGTAAATAAAGTTATTGTATTTACCATATGATCGCGTTTATACCCTAGTTTCGCTAACCATAATATAGCAGTAATCATATTTTGTGAGTATTAGGATCACTGTGGATGCGTAACAATAATAATAATATCGGGCCTTAAATGTAAAATATTGGCCTATAAATAGGAGTCTGTGTATTGGCTGCTGTTCTGTGAACTTATCGGGCTCGGTGTCGGGTTTAGTCTTTGATCTTTGATGAAACTGTTATGAACAACTACCGCAAACATATTTTGACGGTCGGTACAGTAGAGATCACTGTCGGGCATGCCATCATTCTCACATTATTTCTGGTTGTTGTCGTCTCACCAATGCGTGAGTATTGCAAGCACAGCCAAAAGCCACCATAAATGTATATCGGCAACTAAACTTGCTCTTAAATATATAATCTTTGAGCTGCAGTCAAACCACTTTTCAAAATCGGTCGCATCACATTGTATTGGGATCGATCTATCATCACTATCGTCGCCAAGGAGCTTGATCTATTTAGTATAGATATTCAGAGCGGTCTGCAATGATTATTTATTAATGATTTATTTATACCTCATGACGAGAACTTTCTAAAGGCAGGAACAAATAAAATTTTGATGAGATTATTAACATGTGTAATTTGGCAATCATTGTTCCGATAGTAATAAGCACTGAAAGCCCTCGAACAAGCTTGCTCCGTGTACTCGATGGTCCTATTTTGAGGTCTATTCCATCGTTCCCATACTTTGTACTACTGGTGTTATATTTTTATATATATGTTTCTTATATGTTGTTATAAGAGAATAAAGATAAATATTATACAAAATTATATAGTGTATAGAATACATTAAGAATAAATAAAATATTGCGAAGAACTGTATTTGAGGCGAACACATGGTTTGATTCTATTATTAAAATAGGTAGATATATCTTCTTTAGTAACCTTTAGGTTATTATATACTATTATTATTATATGTAACAAAGATATAAAGTTTTGATTTTTTAAATCTTCATTATTTTACAGATTTTTACTTAAATAGTTTAGATATAATTTAAATTGAATCTTTTATAATAAGCTACTAATATAATGACTATAATCTCATGTATAATATTAACATTATTTCATGTAAATTTTCATAAATTGGAATAAGTTTTCAATATGCATTTCAGTATTCACTGAGAGCACTGAGAATTCCTTACAAAGTCTTCTATTTTCTTACTTACTGATATTTGTAAATATCCATTCGAAGTAGTAAAAGAAACTAAGATGTTTTTTGTAAACCGAAAATATACCTATAGATTTTTACACACCCGATCTTGCTGAGCAGATGCTTTCTAATTGAAGTTTTATGGCATTGTGACGATTGCATAATAAAAATGGATCTCTCATCTGAACAAAGAATTAATTACTTTTCAATATTAATTTTATTAATTTACAGAAGATTTGCAATGTTGTTTTTAGAAATAGCAATCATAGAATTTTACAACATTCCATCAATACGGTAACTAGATCTATATTTTTTCATTTCCTTTCATAGTTGCCTTTACGTACGACTCATCAATAAATTCAATGGGAGACATTTTATGTTTAATTTTATAACGAAAATAGCATATTTGCTTTATTTTCTAAAACTAATAGTAAAATGAAATTTCTTTTAAATTAATTTTATTTGAAATCATAATATTTGGTATGACATGACTATGGACTATGGACATAACAGGTATACGGATAGGATATTTATATTTTAAGAGGGCTAAGCGGTGTCCAAGTAGCAACCTACATTTTAAAACTAAGCAGCATTAGACAACTTGATCTAAGGCTGGGTGGTGGTCATTCTTTAGACATTGAGACCATGCCTCGAAGGAGAACGACGACCATTGAGGCCTCATTCCGATAAAGTTATACCTCACTAATGAGGTCCGATCACAAAGTGAATTTATTGAGTATCCACCAATAAAATCGCTCAAAAAATGGTTACATGAGCAAGACCTCTCTCAAAATTTCATTGGACGTAGTCGAACTGCATTTGATTCGCAATCATCTTAAATGTTAAGCGAATGAGGCCTCTGGTCGTTTCATGAGAAACACCGAAGTTCAGCCGCATTACAGATATACCGGAAAAAGCGGACCAGTCCCAGGTAAAGACTTCCGATGTGACCAGGCCTAGACCCGGAGGATTTTATAATTTACAAATATATAATAATACTAGCAGGTGCCTAAATGTGTGAGGAACATTTTGGTACCTAACAACTATATAAATATTAACTACCTATATTATTTCAGGTGAAGTAACTTTCTTACGAATATTAATCCGTGATTATATCTTTAGGTAGAAATATATATATGAGCAGCATGGGAGGTATAATAAGTTTATGAAATCATCCAGCTATATGTTATCCAATACTATAGAATAGTTTGACAAATTCTACATGATGTATTGCCTATAAAATATTTTGAAGCAGTCACGAGTGAAGAGAAAACTATTATTTTTAAATGAAATTCGAATTCCTACTAACCAGGTATTTGAAAATAATCTAGTAATTTATAACAGTACCTACGTTATTATCAATAAAAAGTAAAAATCTACAATAATGTAAAGATACCAATGTATAATAATATCAGTACACAGTATTTGAAATATATTATAGCAGTACACAATATTTTGAAATATATTATGTTACTAATACCAATAACAATTATATAAGTACAGTACTATTCAAAACAAAATAAGGACCACTAGCTTATACTAATTAAAGTGCCCTTTTAGAATGGCTAATTTCAAATAATTTATTAATAAATTGGTATATCATTTTTAACAGCTCAGTTTACAAGCAATACGCTTAATAGGGTTAACTTATTCAATAGTAACATAAGTTAATCTTAATTGTTTTCATGATACGGTAAAAAACTTATTGCCCCTATTTTATATTGAGTAGTGATGTAATGAATATTAACTACACTTCAATTTTCTTAAAAGTGAAATAAGACATGTAAATCTTACTCAAAATTACAAAGGTAGATACAATAATTTGTCACTGGTAAAGAAAACACGGATATGGAACTGTTAAAAAAATGTACATATTCCGCACTTTATTGTTTAGCGAAAGACACCGAAGAAATCTTGTTGTATCATTCTTTAACAGGCGGTGGGCCCGACGCCGACGGATCGTGGAAGTTCGCTCGCACCTTAAAAATATACATAGTAAATATATATTGTATATACACATATATTTTATAACTAGCCTTCCGCCCGCAGTGCTGTTCAGTTTTCACCATTTTTAACCATATCTCCGGTTCTATGCAACAGATTGCGATCAATAAACGTAAGATTTTAAGTCCGAGCAAGACTTTGAAAACTAGGAATGCAAAAAAATCCGTTCACTGGTAATTAAACGGTCTAAAAATGGGTATGGTCTTGTCATGAAGCTCCCGCCAAGTAATTAATGTAATAAGTCGGATTCTCTAGAGTTCATATGCCTGACGAAATATTTTTCACTCTACTAACCTGTAAATGTGTAGCTAAGTCCATAACGATGTGTGTGAGCGCAGGGTGTTCCAGCAGATCGTCAGGGATGGCGGGTGAGGAACGTGTGAGGTGCGTGCGGGCTCTGAATGAGCGATGCATCCTAAGCACCACCTCGCAGAAGATGAATCGCAGGATCAAGAGGCGAAGGAAGTCGTCGCTCATGAAGTTCAGGAACATAACATCTGTTAGAGTTTTTATTTATGAATATAAAAAGTGGCTGAGTTTATACAGTATCGTCGCAATGCGAATTAGCGCCGAGCTATAGATGAAGCCATTGATGAAGTTGATCTTTTAAATAATATGGATTTCCAAAATGATGTTTTGTACTTATCATGTTCCTATTCTAGGACGATCTACACAACAACCCCTAGGGCCATGGTAATCTTAGCTTAACTAGCTATTGATCCTATAATACATGGTAATAGTAATAAGTTAACGGGGTAGTCAAATATTTTAATGAGTTATGTCATAATATGTAATTCACAAAGCTCAGGGCTCCTCGGAGTAGGGACTAGCAGCCTGTACATTGTATTACTCACCAATTCTATGCCGTGTCACTATTTGCGATGCTTCAGCTAGGAATGTATCAACATACGCTTGCGCCCTATCCCATTGAACCAAAGAAATGTTGTGGATGTCCGAACAGTGGCAGAATGCTGTTAGTGGAGAATGCAAAAATAATGTGAAGAGGCTTCCTTGCTGTCTCCGATCCGAGGTCGACGCTGTAATAAATGGTTTTAAGTGTCTTAAGAGTTCAATTATCTTAATTTCAACACTCGATTTATTTTAAGAGCTTTAAAAGTGCACTGTAGTATTTGGCCATGTCGAATTACGGGAATGGAACCCACAGATACTTTGTTCTAACCCCTTTTTCTATCTATACGTAGTTTTAACTATTTGGATGGATTCCCATCAAGTCGAATTTGCGTAATTGAGCAACAAACTCATGTCCGCATTTAGAAGCTAAGCTAATGGCCCCAGTCAGTGAGGCAGGCAGTAAGTATATTACTAATGTATAGACCATGGAGAATTCATCTAGGTATATAGTTCTGTCCTCCGTGGTATAGACGTACCGAAGATAGAGTTTATATAAATCGTGTCCGATTCTTCCCAACTTCCTAACTAAAGAGAACATTATTTAAAGTGCGCAAACCTAGGGCAAAATATAAACAATGCTATAAAACAATTACTTTTGTTATGAGCAATAGACGTGGAAACGCAACGCAGATTAAGATGAATGCGCTAATCTCGTGCGTCATATACATTTATAAACTACGAACCCCCTGCACGTGACGTCACTTACGTGTATTGTATAGAACGTTTTCCTGCGACTCCGAAAATTCAAACTCAAACAAATTTTGTCGTAGGAATATTTTTAGTTTTAGTATTTATATAGCTAGCGACATGTGAATTTAAGTAGTAAAATCCCTATTATCGTGTTCCAAATCCTTAATGTCATTGTGGGACAAAATTCGTCTTACTTGATTGGCTGCACATGAAAAGTTGATTAGGAACCACTGAGTGAATCGTAACTGACGTATAGTTATAAAATAATCGACAATACATGACACGAAAAACTTTATACTAATCCTTCGATGTTATATTTAGACTAGCGGTCCATCCCGTAATAGCTGTAAAAATTACAATCTGAAAATATAGCCAGCTTGAGACAAATTAACCGGGGCCCAATAGTAACATTAGATAGGTTGTCAGATTATTGTGATAGTTCAGTACTTTAATCAGAAATTACAGTTTGTAAAAAAATAGTTCACATTTTAATAGTTCCACTTACTGTGCATTGAAGATGGCACTTCTATAGGTGACATGAGAATGACGAGCGGCTGTCCAAAGTGCCTCGGCATATTTTGGAACACATAGGAATTTTCAGAATCTATGATGACGAACAGTGGGCGTCGGGTGAACGGATACAAGTCGCCTGGGTGGAAACATTGGAGCTCTCTGTTTTTTGCTTGGTTCCCTTTTTCCTTAGTGCCATCACGATATAGGTCGTTCTTTGACGTCGTTATAAGGCCGCCGATGTCGTATCCTACCATAAACCATAATTAGAAATCACATTGAAGTACATAATTATATTATTATGATAAAGTGTCAAATAAAATAATTGCGCGTATAAATACAACCCACCATCTTCAGGATGCTTTGAAGGTTGAACCATTTGGCCGTCAGCGGATATGTACAAAAGCAGAGCTCCGTTTGGCGGGAGGTCGTTACATCCCGATGCAAGGTACACAAGTATTTGGCTCGGAGAAGGTTTGAATAGTAAATATTTGTGTGGATTATCAGAATGTGGTGCGCCAGATTCTAAGTTGTATCCTGCGATATAGAGAGATGGATTAATTTTGTAATAAATTATAGTAGCAAAGGGTTTATAAATGAAAAAAATATAAATGTATTTAAATTAGTATAGATAATATTTTAGAGAGGACCCCGGACTACAGGTTGCAAACCTGACTGGTGATGGGTAACATTTTATACTATCCGAGGAGAATATTTTACGACAGCATCAATGGTACCACCCCAGTTATGGGACTCGAAGAGAGGCGCGTAGAGTACGTGAAATGGAGATATTTCAGCATTATAGTGTATATTGCACACCTTAAAAAATCTCATAAACGTATGCACTGTATGTAACATGCTCTAAGTATGTAAATAAAAATATAAATTTTGATACTGCGTATTACGGTTATATTGATTATTGTTATAGTAGCAATATAAGAACATCATTGTTTTATATTATTTTATACTTTTATAATTACGCTTCCATTAATATTTTAAGCAGAGCTTTTAATATTTTCTTACATGCGAATATCCCAAAAATTATTACTATTAATTAATGTTCGTAACAGCAACATTACCTTTGTTGTTCAAGGCGCTTGGAGTTAAGTTGAATCTTTGCCGTGGAGAGTCATCGTACATATGTTGAATCTCTCCAGTGGGCTCCCTTTCTAGAGTCTGGAGCATTCTAAACATGTCCATCGTCAATTCTGAGAACTTAACTTGATGTGAAGTACTTCCAACGATTAGTACTTCTTGTAAGGAGAGGTTCATCTGTGGTGTCCTTTCAATAGGAATGGTTGTCAGAAGACTAAGTCTGTAAAATGAAGACGAATGTGTATTTCAAAAGGCCTTCCAAATTTTATGTGACTAAAAGGTAAGAGTAGGTCTCTTCTTATATAATCGTTGCGACATTGATTATTCATATATGGCGGTCAAATATAAATTAATGTTCAAGTAAAAGGCGGTTTAGTTACATAAGGGTATAGGCATATAAAATATTGGAAATCCAATCGGTAAAGTCATAAAACTGTTTCTCTTGTCTAAAACAGAAACTTGACTGAAAAAAGAATATTCCCTGTCTTCTTCTTGATTCATGAACACTAATGACTAGTTTCAATACTTTACCGGTTAGTCAAAGAATCAATTCACTTACCTGTGCGAGAGGATTACAGAATAGCTATCGGGATGTATTACGGATACTACTGATTCCGCCTGTATGAATGCTTTTACTTCATCTACAACATCAGTCCATTCGACCTGATCATCGGGGTCGTAAGTATTCCCATATTCAATTATCTGTCTGTCTAGTTCTTTTATTAGTTCACGCACGAGTTTAATCTTTTTCAGGAGTAAGCATACGACGATAAACCGAGCATAATATCTAAGTTTTTTCACCATTAACTCACACTTATCTTCTTTGCTTGCTTTTGTATAATAGCTTCTACCTCGGATTGCATAGTAAAACGAGTAAGCTTCATTTAGGTATGCAGTTTCGCTAGTTCGTAGACTAAAACATAGAAATGGTGATTAATGAACACCGTAATAATGTACACCGTAGCCATATAATTGATTTTTTTTAGTGTAGAATTGAAGACATAAGTACCGAATACATACTAGAAATGGTAGTACAGCTGGCCAATCTTCGAAGCAATTTCACCGATTTGCCATCGTTTTAATCGATATTTGCTATCTAAAATTGCCCGATGTTGCTGTTGGAACTTCCAAAGCTTGGTGTAGACATCAAAAGTCCTGCCAAAGTACGAATGCCACTGCTTGTGTCCATATTGAGGCAACTCCCTAGCAGCATAAACCACACGTGTTATTATTTTTTTATTTTTATTTTATTTATTAGCGATAAAACAGTTAGGCAATAACAATGATTTTTAATAGCTAAGTATAAAACTAAGATACCTACAACCCACATTATTTTCCACGAAATTACAATATAATAAGTTTAAGATCGGTAAGTAACAGACGTGTATTCTCTAACAAAAATGAATAAACAAATAATAACAAATGTACCCTTAAAACAGTCAGCCCTAAGGAGCGTTATCTGTATAGAGGTGATTAGCTTGCTTTTCAGAAGCCATTCTCTTAAATTGATTCACCGAAAGCGCGAAAATATCGCAACCGACTAAACGTGAGTTGTAGGCTGCTACTAATCTGCGCAAAGGTACCCTCACTCCCCTGAATTCGTTCTACACTTTTCCGTGTAAAACAGTTTGGGCACTCACATACACTATAACATAACGTAACTTGTTAGTAAGTTCAATACCGTTGAATTTTTTATTAAATATAGCGTACAGCGTCGTAACTATGGCTCCTAATTTTGTGTAATGCTTTAACAGTTCTGTGATAATACTAGTATATACCTATACGAAAGGACATGGGTCAGAACGTACCCAGTTTGTAGCAAGTTGAAATTGGTACCATTCGAAAGGTCTTTGAAAACGTAGATATTTTTTGTATTGGAGCAACTTTGTAACTTATGTAGGAAAAAAGATATTTGATGTTGAAAATACCGAAAATCCTTAGTAAAATCGACCCACGCACGTTCAATTTTTTTTTGATTTTATCGATTAGGTGGGTAGTTCGAACTATTTTGTGCTAGCGTCGGTGTGTCGTCAGTAGTTAGTACCTGATAGGAACTGATTTTGAGCGCTCGTGCATATCTTAGTTTATTTTATTCTTACTTTTATTTACAACCTCGGGTTTCACAACGGACTTCAGCGTATTACTTAACGATTGGATTATTATTATTACTCATCTGCTTCAAAAAAATGGAAGGTGAACGCGGTATATAATATTGATGGAGATTTGATTGATTTGATTTGATTTGCCGAACATTGGCGAGGTGGAGATGGTATATATAATATTGAGGTATCTTCGAGCCGTAGCCCTAGAATGTCGCAGCATGGGCTAGTAACCGAAAACTGCTCGTTCATTAGAGGCCGCATATTATCGAGGTACGTGTCAAATAAAATATATTACACATATATTTCAATCAAGGTTAATGTCCAGGGCAGAGAAGCCATCGAAGCCTATTATTGCTCCTGCATGACGGGTATGAGAACTCTAGGTGCTTGTGCCCATACTATTAGCATAATATGGTACTTAGGTGTTGGCAGGCACCTAGATAACTTCGTAGGTCCGGCAAGTGCCTGGGATGATTATAATCATTGAAAGTAACAATACAATTTAATAAAACTGTGCTATTTAAGATTGATAGTTCTTAATTATTATTTTTTCTGTACCAAAAACCAACGATAGGAAGCTATATCGCTCTCTTAAGACAGAAATAATGACTGGTTACCTATTTATTTAGTCCAAAAAGCAGAAAAAGTGCGATTATTGGCAATTAAAAATGTTACAAAGAAGTTATCATAACTTCGGTCTTTCATTCATTCATTCATTCGTTCACTTATTTTCGAGTTACTCAATTAGGCCTCTTCTAAATTACACCTAGTCTAAAATGCTACAAAGTGGGTACGGGTTCCATACAAAATTACCCATTGTTCTTTAGTTAGTATTAATAAATTTAGTATTCTACTTGAGAACGAATTCAAGTTTTATAATTTATTATGAGAAGAGGGTTTTTTTAAGCTTTGTAAGACCGCATTACGAAACCAAACAGTTGAAAGGCTTTGTTAACGATGCTATCAGAGTGCGAGTTTATTATAATAAACTAAAATGAATCAAAATTATACCTATATTAATAGGTATAATTTTGAATCTAGCAGGACGTATCTCGTAAGTTTTTATTTTTATTTTGAATAACACCGTTCAAAGTGTATGGAAAAATTATAAAATGTCCGTATTTCGTAAACGATATACACTGACACTTTGGTGTTCTTAAATCAAGTTTGTTAACAGTACAACATTCTGAGAGCCTGCCTAGACCCGCTTATGGTAGAATATAGTCCTCGGTGTTCGTACAGGTCTTATAGATTTTGGGTCGTCTACATTACATTAAAAGTTTAGGGTTAAGAAAGCATATCGTTTATATAAAAGACTAGCTGTAATATACTTGGCGATTCATTTTTATTTATATAGATGAAGAGTTAAAAATCCAGTACTCAGAATGTTACAACTATTGTTACAAAATTTATTAAATTAATATTCATACAATTCTTCTGTCGAATCGACGACATTTTTGAGTTGCCATCGTGGAAAAATTAAAAATTAGTGATTATTCAATTATTCATACAATAAAATCAATATACTTACCTCAAGCCATTGAATAACTGTTTAGATTTCTCAAGCAAGTGGCAGAATTCGATGATAATTTTGCGTTCATGATCTTCAAGAGCCCCCATATTTTCCATGCGAAATTTACGATAATTGTCTCGAGATTTATTATTATGTGTATGGTCCGAGTTTCTATGCTTACTACGCTCTGAGTGTGGTAATTTTGAAGGAGGGCTTTTTAAAGCACTTGGCAAATTAAATGTCTGCTGCTGGGAGGAATTTTGTTCAGGCGTTATAGGTGATTCAAATTTTTCAAATATTTTGTATTTTTGATATTTTAATTGGTTTAGTTTCTCCCTTTCCTCTGGGTTAATACATTGTTGTTGTATTTGTTGCACCACGGGTTCTACGTTTCTTTCTTCAGTTTCGGCAAAACGAATTTTTGTTTGACCTTTATGTGGTGGTGGTCGATTTTGGGGTGTTCGCACAGCATGTGGTTGTACTTGCCGGACTTTCGGTTTTTGTTGTACAGGTTGGGGTAGTCTACGTTGTGATTGATTCTGTGACTGGTTATTTAGTTGCGATAGCGAATCATGCTTGATATTTAGATTTCTTTTCTCAGGTAATTTAGAGCAGGTTTGCTTCGTTGTGGTTATTTCCACGTAGCTACCTGCAATAACTTGGTATTGCCTTGCGACTGTTGAAGTATTATTTCACTTCTTAGTGATCTATCGTGGTCTTTGATTACAACTGGATCATCTTCTGTCATCTCAAAGATACGTTTAGCTCCTGTCATGGCTTGTATAGTGTATTTCCATGGTGTGTGTTTTGCTTTACAGCAGTGTTTAAAATCTGAAACTAATACATAAGGGTAAATAGTTGCAATAGATTAGGGACAACTGTAAAAACTGTCAGTAATCACCTGATGGAGTTTCTACTGCAATATATTTATTATGGATTAGGGAATTTTATTGCCTTTCAAACTCGTTACCTTTTTGAAAGGTATATTTTGTTTCCAACAGTATTAGTGCTAGTTGGGTCCGAGTTCTTTTGTTTAAATCTGGGGATGGCTTTGTTAAGGGCGTTATTAGCAAGTGTTGTGTTATTAAGAGGTTAGGTAGGACTAGGGTAGATGTTAGTGATCTATGTGTTTTTTTGGGAAAACTGGTTATTATTGCGTTCTTGTCGTGAGTCGCGTGTTGATGATCTATTTCATGAAATATTTCTGTTGCTAATTGATACGTCCGCGACGCATGCCGCGTGTTTGCAGCTCTTGTGCTCAGAGATGTTTGATGTCTTGATTGTGTTGTTAGTGATTAATCTTGTTTCTTAGAAGAATTAGTGATACAATGTAAGTATGCCTCACGTCCACTTGTCAATGGTTGTACGTATACAGAATGTGCTAAATCCCATTCTTTCTCAATTTGTTTGCGAGTATATGGTATAGATAATTCATTGTATAGAATTGCGCATGGTGACGTATGTTGGTTAGTTACAGAAACAGGTCTAGATTCAGACCAACGATACTGATTTGAATTACTTTATTATAATTAAGTGTATGATATCTTAGTTTTCATTTCGTTCTTGTTGCCATATATGACACGCTTCTTATCGCTGTTTGTATCTTTGAATACAGCTTTGTTTAATCGGTCATTGGAGTTACTGATTGACTCCCACGAATTGAATGTCTTTAGTGGCTCATCAGTATTTTCAATAGAGTTAGATACAAATTTAATATGTTTATGTCTCAATGTATCTGTTTCAGAAGAAAATGTAGATGTCAAAAGTGATCAAGCGATAGGGTAGTTGGATAGGGGTCACTGAGCTCGGGTAATGAATGTCGACTTTGAAGTGATGCTGGTGAATCTGTAGATGATAAATTCTGTATATTAGTTTCGAATTTGTTGCGACAAATAAATTACTCACTCAGGACACAAGTTAGCTCTGAGTAGAAGGTAAATCATAAAGAAGGACGTACATAGACATAAATTCTGAACTAGTACTTAGATCCCCTTTTTGTTCACATTTTTCGAAGATCTACATATGTTATAACATATATGTAGTCTTCCTTATTTTCGTAATATGGACATAGCATCCGAGGCAGATTTCTTCAAATTAGTGGACAGCAAGGTTTTCAATAAAATGAATAAACCGTACCTCCTGAAGAGAATTTAAACTGAGCAAATACAACAGGAAAAGAATAATCAGGGTAAGAAGATACTGATCATAAAAACACAATTTCGCAAAAGCATCTTTGGAATGAGTGTGAAGATTTACAATAAAATACCAAATTCTGTTAAAACCGCAGAATCCAACAATATTTTTAAAAATAGGCTTCGAGAAATTTTATTAGATAAAGTGTACTACAAGATTAATGAGTATATTAATGATGCAAAAGTAAACTCTTAATAACATACAAAATAAAATAATATTGTATGATTCTTGTCTTGGCATAGGTAATTTATTTATTATTATAATTATTATAATCAACAACTAACTATAAATATATATAATATATAATATTGTATTCTGACACGATTTTATTACATGGACTAAGTTTAGATGGTGATTAAATAATTATGTATATGTTTAATGACAGATTGGTCTCGCATGATATGTAATAAGTGTTTTCTTTTTTTTAAACTAAGTAACCGTTGACTAACACTTTTTGCACAACAAAATGGTAAAACATAGCTCGAACATCACAAATACCTACTAACACCATATTTTGTACTCATGTTTAGCGAAATAAATGATTCTGATTCTGGAATACTACCTCTAATGTAGTAATAACATTTTGAATCATGTCATTATAATGTAACATAAACATCTAGCAGATGTAATTAGGCCGACAACCAGAGTAGCAGAAGAGAAATATCGATTATAATTTCTTCTGGACAGAAAAAATCGCACCTTTTAGATACCATTTTTACTTTATACAGGACAAGTTGATTGTACGTCACCTTGCCTGATGGTAAACTGAAGACACATTGACGGCTTCATCAGGTCCTTTTTCACGCTCTGCTTAAAGAAGCCGGTACTCTAGGAAGAAGGAAACGCGCGAGCTGGTAAGGAATTCATGACTTAAGAAATGAGATCTGCGAGTCTTTTCCTTTTCTTAGGTTCTTGATGGGATATTCTGCCATGAAGGATAATCGACAAAAACGGGATATACATATTCACAAAGAGTTCACGTAAGTAGTAATTGCAGCAAATGTCTAAGAACATAATAGGTATTCTGCAAAAATATGTAGGTACTTAAATGAAATAGGCTGCAAAACATGTTATTTGTTTAGCATTACTACGTTTCATGTACTGAAATTTATTTTGGTCTCTTTTGATCACAGTGAATCTCAAATGGTTTTCTTTTCACAATCAGTTGGAAACGTATTTGGCGATTTCTTTAATTCTAGTTGGTAACTTAGATGGTGACGAAATAGAATCAATTGATATTGGATTAGCTTGTTTTTGTTAAATGTAAGATTTTTCTCATATCGCTGTATGCAGTCCAGAATAGGGTTCCTTAATGCCTCAAAATACTTAAAGACTTCCTCAGCTGTGTCTATGCAGAGTAGCTTTGGGTGCAATTGGATAAGGGCGGCGGCGGCGCTGTTTGACGCCAAATCATTCCAATAGTTAATGATAGGACACTAAATGTAATAATTAACAAAAAGTATAAATAGGTATGAATGAATTTGAAAGTTAACCCTGGACTCCGATATAAAAGTTGGAAGATGATAATGAAGATGTAAATCTTATATCTAGGTACATTACAATTTACTAACAATGAGGCCATCGAGTTATAGCCCACCGGTGTGTGTCGATGATTTCTGGAATTTCACTTAAATCGGTTGTATCTATAATAGTTTTTATTTATTCACTTTGCAAGAACATTTTTGGGCTTTTATTCATATAGTCTATTTATCAATCTAGTCATTTTTCACGATGGAAGCATAATTATAAATAAATTACATTAGGTAAACTTTATCTGGAATTTTAAAACTTAGGAAGTGCCTTTATAAGTATGAAATCAAAATGTCCAATAAGTTTATATCAACATTCCACTTGTTTCGATGAATGTAAAGTTCAACGTTGAGATAATAATTATGTACAGCAAATAACGGAGGCTGCAACCTTACGTGTATTCACCTCTAGGTTTAATGTTAACTGCGAGCTTTGAAGCTGCTGACGGCTGGAATACTTGTAGGCGTGTCCTGACTATCGACAGTCAGGACACGCCTACAAGTATTAATGTGTGTGTGTGTCTTTCATTCTTACGCAGAAAACCCTTTTAAATTGAGTTACTTTTATATTACAGTAGTGTGTAACTTCCTCTGGTATTGTAACTATTTATCACACTCTGATTCTTTTATCTACATAAGTTGGTTTCCACTTTCAAAGCGAATGTCGTCAGATCTGCCGTTAGGCCAGAATATCGGACTTTTAGGGCTCCAATTACTCGTAAGAAACGCCACTTAAATAGAAGAATACGAAGAATATGGATAGTTTTACTGCGCGTTATACTTATTACTATCCAAAGCACACACTTTGATAGAATGAATGTGATAAAAGGTTTGTGTTGAAAAACACAGCTAATAATTAATTAACTACTTATTATACTTATTTTGGTTCCTATTATATTTAACATCGGCCCAGCTATTGCTAGACCTTCTTCAATTAACCTAACTACTTGCACAGGCTATAGGTTCTTTTTGAACAGATGATATCAACTTATAGTAGACATAGACCTTATTCTGCAGTTATAGTCAAGAGCCTCGTTGAACACCAAAAGAGGCGCTAGATTTATTAAACTAGCCATTAAGAAAACTAATCATTTTTTATTTAAAAACACCTCTCCCATTCACAAATGCAAAGGAATTTATACGGATACACTTTTCCACTTTTTAGTTGAGAAAAATGGATACATTTCAATGTGCTATTATTATGGCTGATACGGTAGTTTTGCGAACTCAGACGCCCGAGTCACCTTCGTACGAGATGGTCTGTGTGGGTCTGAATTCTGGTCGAGGGTGTCTATTTACAGTCTGATGACGGACAGACGAACTGTGGGATCTTTGTAATAGGGTTCTGTAATTACTTTTTAGCTCGGGACCCTTTTTTTGTTTTTTATCGTGCGCAAAATCCCCAAGGGTTCTACCTCCACTAAAATCGGTGCAAGTGATTATGTCGATCGCGTACCTACTAAAACGCACTTAGTCCATGATTGTTAGAGGTGGGATTACACAAGACATATCTCTCGTATGTACATAACTCGGAACCCTGCGTCTTAGATCAAGGTAACGGGCATCATCACATCATTTCGAATTCTTTCAAATTTAAATAATTTCATCATTTTCAAGATTTATTGGAAATAGATAAAATCTAGTCCGGTTAGTTTTTATTAACATCAAGCTCTATTTGCGGTCTGTTTTTAGGTCGAAGTTTAACTGTAAAATACGTAATAAAGTTTGTATTTACCTCATGATTGTGTACGATCTTTGAATTTCGTGAATTTTTTTTGTAATGCTGACTATTTCTTAGAAATCACGCATATCACAGTGTCATCGTTGCAATCCATTGTACTGGCTTCAGGCTCTCTTCTTAGATGTCCAATTTTATCTAATTTTTCGTTACTTGAGGTAGGTAGTTATGTTAAAACTGAAACAAAAATATAAAATAGTTAAAATAAGTTGATTTCTACTCAAATGGTACTACTAGAAGATATAGGTAACTGTTTGAAAGGAAAGTTCAGGCAACAAAACGTAAAGATCGAAACATGTTTGACAGGTATGTGACTATATTTAATGTCTACCTTCATCAATATTTGATTTTATGTGATTGACTGGCAGCTTAGTGAACAGTAGGTACAGCTGGCACCTGTTTTTATCATAACGAAGTGTAAAACAACTGTGTCCCATTTGAGTATCGAATTGTTTTGTGCACTTAATTAAAATAGGTAATAGACACAAAAATAGACAGGTAATAGATACAAAAATAAAACAATCATTTGAAAAGGATTATATCAACATTTAACAGTCGTAATCGAATCTGTTTAGGTATATTTATTTTTATGACTCTCGTGCGTAGAAATATGTAGAGACAAACCACAGGCTAAATCATTTAAACATAGTTATATGTTTCTGATCATCCTAACACGTAAGTCTATTTAATGAGGTTGTTTATTCTCTCGACGTCTCAGTAATTAAATCTCATCCCGGAAAAAACCATTTTATTAACACGTCAGGCGTTTTTCGATTACAGACTGACATGAAATTGCTTTTTTATCATAACCCGCTATAACAGGAAAAATTCCGAATACTAATAATAATCTGATCAAAAGATTTCAGATTGACAGACTCATATTTGCGTCTTAAGCGCAGGCCAGACAGACTGACTGACCACGTGACTGACGGCGAGCGAGCGACGCGACGAGACCCACCCGGGAGGCACGCCACCGCGCGCCCCGTCCTCGCCCCGATCTCGCCCCCGCTGCGTCCGCGCCCCGTCTCTCCTGTGTGTTTTGAACAAAAGACGCAGACGAAAAGTGTTTGCGCCCGCGCCCCGTCTGTTTTGTATGTTTTGAGTCGCGACGCTTCTATACATTTTGTATGAAAGGGACGCGATAGAGACAAATGTCCGCGTCTCGTCTGCGTCTTACGTCTTTCCTGTGTGTCCAGCGCTTTACGACAAACTTTTTACTCAAATACGTGCATCAGACGTGTATCAAATTATATTAATTCATATTATAACAATTTATTAATGCTTGATAATATTTATTACCATTATAAATAAATAGGTACATCATATATTATTTAATACATGAACACTATGCACAAATATCGTGTGTAGTAATATCTGCCGACACTGCGGTAAACAATGTATAAACCATATACATTGTGTAAACATAATATAGATATTGATAAATAAATAAATATTATACATTATACTACCAACATAGATACTCGCGACGTAACACGTAGTACCAACGATAGATTTTAAAAGTACGTATGATTAATTTTAACGAAATATTTTAAATTCACCGTGACATTCCTCAATGACACTGCACTTAACTACCGGAAGTGTCATAAATCAAGGGAATTCTTCGTAAATTGTAAAGTAATAGATCAAATTATATTATAAAATTCAAATGCGTAATGAACTTGCTTAGTTGTTTTAAATTCTTTGAATTAAAACGACGACAGTAGGTTTCAGAAAATTGGTCACAATTTATGATTTTAGATTGACATGGTCATTTACACATTCACTTACAAATTCATCGGGATCCCGATGAATTTAATAGTGAATTGGTCACAATTTATCATACAAACACTATATTCCAGTATATACCCTTGTGCCTACTTCATGTAAAAACAGGCAAATCTGCTGAAAACTTAACGATTCCCCGGTAAAATAGCTTTTATTCTCTTACGCCCATATACTACATATATACTAGTTTGATAAGTTTTATTTATGATCACTTTTTAAGAGTATCTGTACATGTCAAGCTTTAACGCGCTCTTTACTAAGTACGTACTGTGAGCACAGGTATAAATAGTGCAGAGGAAAGATTCTTGTAAGGAGGTGCGGCAGCGGTGACATGAACCCGAGTCTGGTGAGAGCTGGGCCGTGAGGTCCCAGCGCCACCGGGACATGGTAGCTGAGTGGGAGTGACGACTTGGGCGAACAAGCGTAGGGCACGCCGTAGTAACGGCGGTAAGACCCATCATTGGGGCAGTCTCCCTAGAGGCCCCTGGCTAGAGAGGTCATACGGTAACCGCTCGTACCGGCTGACGCAGGTGATCACCAGGCATGGATGCTTCGGGGATTACCTGCATCGGATCCCGAAGGAGTCAACGTAAGAGTGCGTCGCAGGTCGCAGAATTACCTCCGTCGTTTGAATGAGGTTAAAAAAAGTAGGGTAGACCGGGATCAATTGTACCACGGATCAATAGTATCATCGCCTATAACTTTGCAAATATATCGAAATATGCTGGTGTGTGTGTACGAAAGTGTGCCTTGAGCTTGTCTCAACCTGCTCATCAATCGGCCACTCACTAATGCGCGAGACGCAAGTGCTGAATGACGATTACTATTTATGTTTTGTACTAGTGTTTATAATGAAATAGTCGTAGTGTGAGAGTTTTAATGAATTGTGATTCTCTAGTTATTAACGTTTGTAATGTCTTTGTAATTTCGATTTCTATACATCTAACTGCATTAGATATATAGAAATCGAAAATTGTGAAGTTTACTCAGTGCGAGTTGATTATATTGAGAAGTTGTTATAACTTGAAAGGCAGTAGTAGACTACAAGCTATGAGCAGCCTTAAGTGGTTTTATATTAAGTCGACATAATAGGTATATTTCAAAAAATTGGAGATTATTATAATACGTGTAGTTCAACTGAAATGCTAGCTTTGTCTAGTCTAAATACAAGTCTCTATAATTAAGACTGATGTAACATATTAGACTGATTCGTCTTAAGAAATTAACAATAAATACTGAGTGATTATGACATTATTTTGGCTTTTATTTACTTTTGTTTTTACGTGGTGGCATTAGATTCTGAGTTATAGATCGTCATTCTGAAACTGGTACTATTGCCCGCGGTCTCCCTTACATTACATATATATATATATATATATATATATATATATATATATATATATATATATATATATATTTATTCAAATCGAAATAATCGATAAGAGTTCCCAATGTTGAAAAATGTAGACTATATAACTACAAAATTATTCATCTAATAAAATTCTAGACATGTGTGTAGTTTAAGTAGACATAATATATGTGTATATGCTACCGGCAATGCGTCTGATTCAGGTATTCAGGTACTCTACCTAGACATTCACTACACTTATGTACACCAAATTCATAAGTTTAACTACCCATTGACACTTTCAATAGCTCATAAAATGTCACTATAGGTGCACTATACAATCGATACTCTTTTATATATAAAATTCTCCTCTATTTCATATGGGACAATGGCGAACTATAGCAAACCATGAATGATTAATTTTAATCATTTTCAAACATTGATTTTTGATTACTTCGCGTAATTAATTCAATAAAATTTTGAAGCATTTCATACAAACTTTTTCAAATTAATTTTGGAAAACTGACAGTCCATGTAAAGCTTTTCAAGCTTCAATTTCAACCTCGTCGGCTTCGACTACGTCCCCCGTTGTACAAAATTTAATTAATTTAGTCAATACCTATGTGTACCGCGAATTCGACTCCGGCTTGCTGGCCCAATTACCTGAACCTTACAAATCTGTTGTGTCATTCGCTATGTACTCAATCCCTGTGCCCAAAATCACCAAATAAAGCAGCGCAAATGGATAATGCAGAGAGCGTTTCAATAGACACGATTCAAAGCTATGTTTTGCACAACGAAACGGTAGGTATGTGCCTCATTCATGAGCCATTTCATTAGAGACCCTCGTGATGGCATATTTAATTGAAAGGCCTACTCTAAATTTTGCAATGAACGCTATACGAGTATAAGTAAGTATAGTAGTGACGATGAGGTGAAACTGTGCAGGTTAACTATGAACTTTATTTCAGTATCCATAGCATCGAAAAATTAAATGCCATCATGTTATTTTAATAATGGCACTCAATTAGTGATAGTGATTCCTCACATCAAACGAAAATGAATGAAAATGCCTAGCGTAGCATAAAATTACGCCTGAATGCTTTGAAGGGGTTACTCGTAGAGGCAGATGGAATGATTTTGCTTCCTATGAGATACCATTTTCGGGTTATCGATATGCGATCCCTGACCATAGGAAAGTCGTATTCAGTAATTAAGTATGCACACGTAGATTATGCAGATGCCTTATTATTTTTAAGGATTTCATACTGAACTGAAAGAAAAAATAAATGAACTTTGAAACCTGAGAGGCAAACACAGTGGTCCGAGGTGAAGGCGTAGGATGCAATCAGGTCACAATGTCTTCATAATGGTGATTGATTGATGACATGACTAGATAAAAAGAGATCGTACTTGATGTACAAAATTACAATTTAATGTTCAGCTTACTGTGTACAACATCTATACTTACTTATAGATTTATAATATAAATAAAGATTCCGTAGTCACCTAGATATGTGACTACGGAATTTTAAATTTCGGGTTTGGTTTGCTTACCTTTATGATTACACCTCTTTGCGTTCAAGCAACCATAAGGGTTCATGAAAAAAGTTACAATGACAAATATGAGTAACATTATCCGTCAAAAGATATATTTTTGGTTCATTCTTTAAAAATATTTTTATAGCATATAAAGTGTTTGTAATTGGCGATGCTGTATCGTGCTACTTATCGAAGCACTGGAAATATTCTATCCAGTGTTTTAAACAAAGACCGGTAAGCGTATATGTGTATCTGTATATGTGTTATCTTTAGGCGAGGTGAAGAGTCATTTAGATAAAGTGCTTCGGAAAGAAGCTTACGGGTACAAATTAACTATCGATTTAATTTTTACACATCACATCAATATTGATTCATTGTTGATCAAATTTCATATAATTATGTACTCATTTGGTCTATAAATCTATTTAGTGATTTTATAAAAGGGGTAACACAATATTCTTCTTATTCTTCTTCTAAATTCAGTGTCAACTTCAAAGTAAACACTTGTTCAATAGAACGTACACAAACCAGCGCCTGCCGATGAGAACAAAATATGACTTCAGATATAAATTATGAAATACACTTTTGCTTCCCGAGAACATCGAGATTTTAAAACAATATCTGCCTCATTGTAATATTTTATAAATAATCGACCATTATTATTATTGTCCAGTTCACTTTGTATAGTAACACAGTTACATTCGTACAGTGGGCCCCAAAAGTTCCTGAACAATTTGACCCTAAAGTTGTATGAAGTAAACTGAACTGAAAGTACTACCTACTCTTAAAAGCTATTGGTTAATACATCTACTCCTTCATGTAATTAAGACTACGCTACTACTTGTCTGAGTTAACTTTTTTCCTTATAAAGAAACAAGACATCGATCTAGTTTATTTCATTAACACGGTCTATGTGACAGTAAATAGACAGCGTGGTAATACGTGATCAGTACGCAGCTTTATGCTAAAGAATTTTTTTTTTACAAAATTTTTACAAACATACATTTTTGTTAATATTGCGAAATTGTTACAGACCCGGCATTGTTTATTGCTCGTGAATGTAATTATTAACATCGTCTCACATTTTTGTATCTTATTTCATCCTCCGGGCGTTTTCCGAATTCAGTTGGGGCCGGTTTTTCGATTTAATTAAATTTCAATGTTTTCTAATTAAGATAGAAAGCCCTTATAAGAAAATATATTGGGAAAGGGAGGGGAACCCACCTCTCACCCATTACTTACTACGGGCTAGAATTACTGAACTTTACAATATGTTAACGTTCGGCCCCTTAGATATCTCTTATGTTTATAACTTGTTAATCATTATTAATGGATTATTTATTTGTTTCAGGATAACACTTTTCCCCGGCTTTTCTAGATTTCTAACCACAACATGCTCAAATAGCGAAAAGCATCAGATAACTTTCAAGCCATACGTTCCTCCCTGTAAACAAGACCATGATCATAAGAATATGAAACTCAAACGCCCCATGTCGCCGCATCTGACGGTCTACATGCCTACTGTTCCCGCGGCGACGTCAATATTGCAGCGTATCACTGGTGGGTACCTTGACAATGTACTTACTCACGTACCACTGAAAGTGGTTTTAGGACTACTTGGTGTTTGTTTTTAATATAGGACACGTGTGCTGGCAAGGAATTCAAAGATGTTCTGCACGCATGCAGGTGACATTTAAGTGCCCAGTATAGGAAAGGAAAGGGTGGAACTATTTGGAAGAGCTCATTAGAAAGTTAGCTAGGGATCATGGTAGAAACGGTGAAATATTGCCAAGGACGCAATATCACCCTCGTCACTCGCGTCGCTGCAAGCTATCGACAGCATTTAGAAAGCAATTTCCGGAGCCATCCCAAAAATGCGATCAGTTTTTCACGCAGGAATAAATTTGTATCGTGTTTAGAAGATACCGCTGCGAATAACTGTCTTACCCTGTTTAGGACTCCGAGTTTACGCGAGGCTGTTTTGGTGATGCTCTCGATGTAGTTTTTGTTTCTGAGTTTGTGGCGAAATATTCCATCCGAAATTAAGATTGTCAGTTAACCACTATATCCTACTAATATTATAAATGTAAAAGTTTGTGAAGATGCTTGGATGTTTGTATGTTTGTTATTCAATTACGCTCTAACTTGAACTGAACGAATCAGGTTGAAATTTGGTACAGGGATAGATTAGAACCTGGAATAACATAGAGTACTTTTTATTCGAGGTAAACATTCCCATTGGTTACGGGAACGCTATCAAATTCCCACACCGGCAATGCTGAGGTCATCAGCTAGTTGTTTGGAAAACTGATATGACTTACTTGAGAAGCGCACTTAAAGTTTAGCACAGTTTTCTGATTTTTTCTTCTAAGAGGTACTAATGGTATCCTGATATTTAGCAAATACTTGGTGCTAAACTGTGAACTATTTTAAACGTGCATTGTATGCCTTTATCGTGATAGTACATTGTATAGACTGCTGTCGTTGTGGCAGTAGATACCTATTTCAATTTTCGACTGATTTTCAGTACCTACTGGTGATAAAAACATTACTTATTACTGGTGGTTTTACTAAGCAGACTTGAACTTTTTAAAATTTATAATCATTAATTTTTAGAATATGTCGCCTATATCAAAACCATGTTTACAGAGTAAGGCCTTTGAAAATAGTATTAATTTGTAATTCAGAATAATTTCACACACATAAAAAAAAAAAATTGTGTTCTGAGACCTAGATATAACTAAATAAAGATGAAAACACTTTATGTTGGCTTGATAATACCTTAAAGGAACGTGAGTCCGCTATATTAATTTGTGTTACTTATTCAGACTAAAAATCATATATAGTTTTCTTAGAATCAGCTAAGACATATTATATATGGCAATGTATTTATCTGTACATATTCATTTATTTTTGTGTCTTCTTAGATTCGCATATGAATTCGCAAAATGTTAGATTCGCAGTATGCCAGATTCGCAAAACGCCTTTTCGCTAAGTGACTACTTCAGAGCTTGACTCCAGTTCAAAATAATAATAAAGGGCGGTAAATTAAGCTTAAAGCACGAACAAAAATAAAGCGAGGATCTGCTTAATTTTCTGTTTTGTAGACCATTCTGCAGTCCAATGTTCGCCACTGGAACGCTACTAGTACCTATACGGTACGGTACGGTCACCTACATATACATCTGTAACATGTCAATGCGCTGCGCGTGTATGCAGGCTGAAGGTTATCACGACCAAACGTAGCTTATAAGCTCTCTACGTTTACGTTATAAGGTCGTCGTCGAAGTCGTCTCCAAGCTCTAGAGATAGAGTATAGTCTATATCTGAGCCAAATTTCATCAAAACTGGTTTGGCAGATTCCACAACTACTCCCTATAACCTCGCAAACTCCCTATATCTCTTTATAATATTAGTTAGTATGGTATAAAATAATAACTTCAGTTTTGGCAACTCAAAAGATACCAAACTGTACATAATATATGGGTAGTACGATACAGAGACGCTTCATTAAATGGAAGCAAGTCGATCGTAGTCGGGCTCTTACTCCTTTTACCCAAAATGTAAATACTAAGTGTAAATGATTGTTTATTAAGATTAACCCTCTTCAAGTGATTTAAGAATTACTTACTATTTTACGAACATTACAAGTACTAAAACCAAAGTCTTCTTTATAGTTAGCGTGCCTCACGTCATTTTCCAAACTTTATTCTTATTCCGACTTCTTGTAAATTGGGTCACAGCCTTGTCCGTTGCCCTACACAAGTATTCGGATGTACAAGTGGATGGGCACGAGTGCAAATGCGACATGGGCTGGGATGGGGCGTCTCAGTCTTGAGGTTCAATATCCCTATTTTATCATGTTTTCGTTGCAGTTCACTGGAGGTGGTATCCTGGCGGATGTTCTGATGAAACCTGCCGAGATTGGATAAGCTGACATCCAGTCTCAGTAGGTTCATTTTTAACTCCCCCAATAAAATTGATTTCGGGTGGCCATTAACATTTCAAGTCTTAATAATAATCACTTGGCATATTTTTTAAACTGAATTTGAACGGAAATTCTGTCACCTTTCATTTCATCATAGATTTTTTAAACATGAAACTTAATTAAGTTTTTTCTTTCAGGTACACTTGTAGCACTCAACGCGTTAATGATGTCCTTCGGCACTTTATTTATGTCCAATGGTGTAGAAACGTACGTCTGCATTATACAAAGCATGAACTTAGGTACAATGTCAGTATTCTTATTTAAATTAATAATTGGTTTCCCTTTCGCTTACCATTACTCGAATGGCATTCGATATACATTGTGGAATGCTGCTAAGCTGCTAGACCTAAAATCTGTATACGCTTCAGCAAGAACAGCAGTGATAGCAAGCGCCGTCATTACTTTTTTGTTTGCGTTATTATAAGTACTTCGGTATCAACGCAATTTATTTTAGTACAAAGTTGTAATAAATATAATTTAATAAATATAATAAAGGACAAAACTTAAAAAAGAACTCACGAATTTTTTAAGATGGTATGTATTTAAAAAGTATGAATAAGGGTACAAATAGGCGAACTAAATTGACCAATCTGTCGCCAACAATCCTTTCTTTTTATAAATATTTTAAATTATAGGTCTTGTGTCGAATAGGGTAGATGGACCTATTCGTAGATCAGTGTTGACTTCTATTTTTTAATTGGAATAATGATTTTCTAATAAATATTACCAAATAACTAGTGTCTTAATTTATTATGGGTAATTGGGCTCTTGACGAGATAACGGAGGCGCACGGGATATATGTGAGCTATGGCCTAAAATTTCCAAATGGTTCGATCCGTCAGTATAACAATTTGGAATAAAAACATCCAAACAGTTCGACTATCGAACTACTGGTAGGACTAGATGGAATAAAGGATATATATGTGTGGGGCCATGATTAATATTAAGTTTCTATATAATTTTATTTAATAAAGATACATACTTAAATACTACTCTGTGTAAAAAGTATCGGGAATATGTTAATAAAAAACCCGCATAAAAGAGGTCGTTCTAATTTAATTTTTTTTTACTGCATGTTGGTAGCACTGTACTGATTTAGCGCGCAAAGAGCGTTGCAGTGTTTCATTTTATTTGGTGGGCATTCGAGTTTTTATGTGTAAAAATGGTGGAGTTTTAGACATAACGGCTTGGACAAAGCACACAAGTATAGGAGAGTGGAATATTGTAGTGAATTGTGATTTTTCGTGTTGGTGTCTCTCCCTAAGAAAAGCTTCTAATAAAGTCTCCACTACTTTACTAGGGCAACTATCATCCGTCATCGTCATCATCATCATCATCATCATCAACAATCATTCCAACTATACTTATCACAAAATAGGAAATTCCTAACTAGACCCCCGGTCGGAAAATTGTCCCCTAAAGTTGCCATCTAAGAAAAAAAGAAGAAGAAGAAGAGCGGGATCTGTCAATTGATCAATGGTCATAGTAGTCCTCACCGATTTTTTTAGGCATGAACCGCGTCGCCGCACGACTAGTTCCAAAAGAGCTCAATTTTGTTCAAAAAGCGCAGCGAAAGCATGTCGCTGAAGACATGGTTGTCATGGTTTCCCGAGCTTCTGCGGATCCGACCTTTATGAAACGTATAAAAACTGGCGACAAGACATAGATTTATGTGTATGACATGCAAACAAGCCAACAGTCTTCAGAATGGCGTCTCGAAAACGAGCCGAAACCCAAAAAACCGCGGCAAAGTCGCTCCAAAATCAAGGTGATGCTGATAGTTTATATTGACTACCGTCGTGTGGTTCACTTCGAATTCCTTCCAGAGTGAGAAACAGTGAATAAAGAATATTATTTAGGCGTCATGAAGCGTTTGCGTGAGAGTATCCGCCGAAAACGTCCAAATTTGTGGCAATACAACTCATGGATGCTGCACCATGATAATGGACCATCACACACAGCCCTTTTAATGAAAGAGTTTTTAGCGAAAAATTCAACAAAAGTTCTCGACCAAGCACCGTATTCACCTGATATGGCTCCGTTTGACTTTTTTCATTTCCCAAGTTAAAATTACCACTTCGAGGAAAACGTTTTGAGTCGATAGAAGCCATAAAAGAAAATTCGCTGAATGAGATAAAAGCCATACCGCAAATAGCCTATGAAATATGTATTGAAGACTGAGTGAAACGGTGGAGATGTTGTATTACAAGCAATGGGGCCTACTTTGAAGGCGATAAAATAAATTTAGATGAATAATTTGTATTTTCTGTTTTATTGACGAATTCCCGATACTTGGTACACAGAATGTATAAGTGCATGCCGACCGCCTCCGACCGGTCAGCTTAGAGGTGCGTACCTAAGATGTGGACCGTCTTTGATGCCACCTTTGCAGGAATATGAATCTCGTGAAAAAAATTGCCAGGTCGTTATCTTTTTATGTCAATATGTAGTGTACCAGGAGTACTATCATGGGCCTTTGGCTTCGGGAGTGATTCACAATGCATCTTGTATATTCAAAAAATAAAGATCGGATGGCAGACTGAAGGAAACTACAAGTTACGGAGAAGGTTGGATGACGTGAAATAAATAAAGGCCGTAGTTTAGATTCCATCACTTCTGAGAATTGTAATTATCCATTCGGATGAGCGAGGCTAGCCAAAGAAATTTTCTTTGCAAGTACTTATTACAATGTTATATAAACTTCCCCTGAAACTAAGAGGAGAAAAACTACAGGACGACTCTATCTATCATCTAATCTATCAATTCTGTCAGTACTCACTTCCGCTACTAAAATAAATATCTATCGAATAAAAAGTAAATACCGGACTCCCGAGAGGTGTGAAGGCTAAGTAGTGCTATTATTTAAATTAAATAATCCAGTAAAATTAAATCTATTACAATTAGTGAGATCATAAATGAAATCCAAAACATCCTCATCAGACTCCGTGCGTAAATCCCCATAAATAGTCCCTCGCTGAAGTCAGCTCGGATTTGGAATCTTTTTTAAATACAATGTCTTAAAAATTGAATTTTCTCAATTTTCAAAACGGTAAGTTCTATCACAGAAATGTATCAGACGAAGAAAAAGTTCATGCAATTATCTATAAAGTGCTAGTTGGGACTCGAGCCCACAGAATTGAGACGCGAACTAGAATGATGGATTGTGGGAAGTAGTTAAGTAGCACAAATAAAGGAAAAAGCTCGAAAACTTAGATATGTAGCTATTCATTTATTTATGGTAGCGATACGGTACGGTACTGGTAGCGGAATTTAATATTGTCCTACACGAAAGACCCTCCCTTTTTCCTGAATTTTTGATTCTAGCTCAACGAGAGGTGCAAAAATCAAGCTCGTATCTCTATTCTAACTTCTTAGATATTATAGATTGAATGAATTACTTGACCTGGTTTCTTAGATAAAATTAGATGCTCTTTAACTTTGTATGGTACTTTTCGTAACAGAACTTTTCAGACTTCTGACATTGAATAAAAAAAAACCAGGGGTGGGATCAGTAAATCGAAGATATAAGTAATTTCGTTAATGAAACCCGGGTATGAACCCGGGAAAACATATATCATGCAGAGCGAGAGTTTAAAAGTTAGTATATGAGGTATTGACGGTATGGGGTATACCGTCAATACCTCATATACCTTGAACTGTTGTTCTAAGAAGGTAGCTTGGTATAAACTAGCTACGGAAAACTGAGTGCCAGCGGAGCATTGAGAGAGGTCTATATTTGAAATTTGAATGCACTCTTGAAATTAATGATTATTGATTATTGTTTTTAAACTTCAATTCAAATTAAACAAAACTCGGGATGTACTTGCTGCTGCGTAAGCTGGTAAGCTGCTATTAGCTGCACAGATATTGAATTGCTGGTGAATCGACAACTATAAGTTGCTGAATCCATCTGTGAATGACGCACTAATACAAATCGCCACACTGAATATTATATTCAGATATATAAATATCTACAAGAATACGTCGTCGCAATTTGCGTCATACGGAAAGAGTATTAAAAAAACACAAGTAAAAGCCTTTTTAGATGTATCTACGAAGACTTTTATTTGTGTTCTACGAATTTGAAGCGTTGTAAGTATATAAAAATAAATCTAATAAAGTTAAAGGTATATATTTTCTGGTGATTTCAGAGCAAATGACAAGCTTTTAAGTTATTACATTGTCACATATTGGTGTCAACAGAATTGGCATCAATATATCATAACTTGAAATCTTCCTCATAGGAACATCACTTAAATAGAGTGCGCACAGATTGGGTGTCATTTAGCTTGTTTTTGATATTAGGGAAAAGGTCTTATATGAAAGATAGTGGGAACAATTGAAATATTAAAAACATACGAAATACTTATAGCTCCACTGACCCAATACAGTGGAGACATCAGTACTTAAAAGTCCTCGTGGCCCCACTGGTGGAAATGGGGAGTGGGGCCACGAGTCCGAAGCCTAAAAAAATCCCTCTTTTGCCCGTGGTACTACCGGCTGTACTGTCAGTAGTACCACGCGCAATATTTTCTTCCCGTAGCACTACCTAGCAGTCTGGTAGTATTATGGGAAATAAATATTGTCCGTGGTACCTACGGAAAATGAATAAGGCGATTGGCAGACTGCCCTGCGTCATACAGTGGTATGTGGGAAAACGAAATCTACCTACATCATGGTCACTATTATTAAATTTGCCACACCTCCATTATGAGAAAAAGGTGGTACCATCGAATAATATATTCGACATATTTTTAAAATACGACTATTAAATAAGTTTTCAACTATGGTACTTTCCAGAAACTTGATCCACCGGTACCAGCGTTATAATCATCATTTACCTTTTCGTCACGAGGTAATTAGACCCGCCGTTTCCTCGTGGTCATACTAGTTTGTCATACCAGTATGACCAAAAGGATATAAATGTCCTCGTAGTCATACTAAAACCTAATCTATTAGAAAAATGGGTTTACTTCCTCCTGTATAAGTATACCTATATATTGGTATAGAAACTTTTCCGAGTATGACCGCATATTTCACTCATTAAGAATAAAACAGAATAGGCAATAGTCTATTGCCTATTCTAATATTCTAATAGAGCAAATAATTAAACTGTCAGTATAATTAATCTCCCATATATCGCCAACCTTTAACAAATTACATTTTGGCATGTTATTCTCCGGTCTATGGTGGTTTTTTGCACGAGTACACGCACACGCCTTTTCTGTATTCCGCTGCGTGATAAGGCGTAGTGTGTCTATCGCATAACGACATATTGATAGAGGTCTCCATGACACCTATGTCGATTTATTCAAACTCTACTAAATGTACTTCCAAGTAATTTGCATTCTGTATGTTGAAAGGTATGTTGGTCTTCGTAAAACTTGGCATTTGGTTAAGTAATGTATGGCTCTCGCAAATTGTAAGTAATTGTTGTTAATTTAAGTTGGACTTCGAGGCGCTTCGTCTATTTGCATCTACTCACTAGTTTACCAGCATTTACTTAATGGTTAAAGATTTTTTGTTTTGAATTAAAAATCCATATAACTATAATAGAACATCATTTGCGTTGGGATTCGTTCCCATAGGAATAAATAATAATTTATTTCACAGTTACAGGATGATAAGCATTAAGTTAGTAAGTATTTATCTACATTACCTAACAGGCGCCTACTCAAAGTTCGGGATCAACTATACACACAAAGACACTCACGTGTGATAGCAGAGAAAACCACAAAAGATATGCTAAAGACCGGGCAATAACGATGTGTCAAAAAGGCATTTATTTGTTAAAGAATGGTGATTCTACCTATATTTGGGTCTAATTACCTCGTGACGATAAGGTAAATAATGATGATTATAGCGCTGGTACCGGCGGCTGAAGCGGGTGCGCGCTAATTGTGCGATCTAAGTAGAACTCGTATGAAGTAAACATCCACTGTTACTTCCTACTGTAATGTCATGGGTAATAGGGGGAATCGCATGAAATGGTTACCAGTTAATTTGACATTTGACAGTAGAGGAAGCTTGTGAAGTAAGGTATGTAATATGTAAGGATATAGTAAAATGATGGGCCGGAGAGAAATAACCGTGAGTACCTTTATGTATGTATGTGACACTAAATAGAAATGTAAATAGTACCGTAGCAAGTGCTGACTCATTGCTAAAGACCTAGAAATGCTCACTAGGTGGATTAGCATACATAGATGTCGACTGCTCTATTTTTTACCACTGTATAATAAAGTAGAAGAGCGCTGTGCGCCCTAGTGTGTATGGTATTGTTGTATGCATGTATGTTTTTCCACACATATCTCTGCAAACAATTCTTTAATTTTCTTCATCCCCGAAGGGGTAGATGTTAAGGTTACCTGAAGGAACTTTCTTTCAGCGGTATTCTTCAACTTAGATAAAAGAAAATCCGTGTGGTCTTGGAGAAACAATATAACCGCGCGATCTTATCGGAAGGGAGCCGTAAGAGGCGAACAACGGAAAATTACACAGACGATACCGGTGCGAGAGACGGCAACCTCAAAAGAATACCCTGTACCAGCCCGTCTGGCTACTGTGGAGAGAGGAAACCAAACAAATATTGGCCAGTCCAGCAGTAGACGGCAGGACTGCCCTAATTGAGATAATAGGACTGTGTTTCCATCATTTATTACTATACTTACTATTATATACGTATTTCCGAGCTATAACAATTCTTTTTATATTACTAAGGTGACATGTAGGTGTGCAAAAAAACAGTAGATATTTTTTCTGTATGTCTTTTGTTACAGCATAATACTGCAATACTATAATGGTGGTCATGGTGGCAATAGCAAGGAAGATCGTCAGATTAGATTTTTTGAAGATTAGTTGAGGATTTAGTATTTTGGCCTAGGTCTCATCATTCACCGAGTTTATTCCAAACTCCGTGGGGTTGGCTTTCTAGTCTAACTAACGTTCGAATGAACTTCGATATTTTCCGTGAAGCGATTGCCATCTGAGCTCAAGAACCAAATTGGGGATATCGAAGTTCTGTAGTTAGGCTAGTAGGACTTTCGCATAAAGCACAACATATTTAGTTGTAGAATTGAGTTTATTAACCAGCATTTGTCTTAAAACTTAACAAATCTGTCATTTAACTATATAATTGTAAACTTTTAATGTTCATTGACTGGAGCTCTGGTGGTAATTTTGTTTCCAAATATATCTTATGAACTCAAATCGCAGCCTCACTGTTCAGTTAGGCAAGTTACCTAACTGAACAGCGGGGCTGCCAACATTTAGAGATTATATAAAGCCATGGCGTTGAGCACTGCATATTGTCATATCACTACAGTACATTTCTCCTGCACTGCACTAGCTATATATATATACCTACAGTAAGTACGTATGCAAAAGGATTTCAATATGTTATATGGCTATCTATAAGTACGTAGTGGGAAACTTGCATACTTAGGCGGGGTTCAGACTAGGCTATTATATAATACCTAAATAGTATATTATGTAGTTCATATAACCGCGGTAGCCTAGTGGTATGGGTAATGGACTGCTGAGACGAGGTCTCGGGTTCGAACCCAGGTTTTACCATGGCACACACCAATGATTTTTCGATGCTTTTCGAAGTTATGTGTGTATTTATCGCAGGTTTATAAGTGTCCGGTTAATGGCAATTCGCCACCTATATTTCATTGGGGTCTAAACATAAACTGGCGAAATGTGGGTGCTATAGTACCAGGGTTTGTCGTGGATATACTACAATAATATCCTTTACTTGGCCTAATGCCACTAAGATATAAAAATGAATTTCTTTTACAGAATCTTGTAACGTTTGTTTCAGCGTTTCCTTGACGTCCGAAGTGCTAATAATATTCTTATTAGGGTAATCACTTAATCAGTATAACCTTACCTTTGATTATTTTAAAGTAGATATTCATTAAAATTTTAGTAATGACTACAAACTTGTAACTTACAAAGTTGATAAAGGTAAAATATAAAAAACATAATTATGTTCTTAGTACATAAAATAAATATATTTATATATTAAAATTAAATAGATTCAATGGATATAATTATAACCTATTCGGATTATGCACAACGAATATAGTTTTTAATTTCCACACTTCAAAGTACAGTCAGTCGCAACGTCACATTCGCATTAGCTTTTAGTAAAATAAACATTATTATAGTATCGAAACGCCAGTGTTAGGGAGTCCTTTATTTTCAACGCTATTGGTATTGAGCGTTTCCACGAAGCGTAGTGTAAGGCTGGTACACATCGAAAGACGAAGGCGAACGAACACACACACGTGGAATTATATCGATCAATGCCGCACGCTACGTTACGAGTGCGGATGCTAGTAGTTTTATCCTTCTCTAATACGATAGAACTGTACTTTTGCACCAATAACATTATCTGTAAAAGAGTGAACCGGTAGAGATCAGCTCAACTCTAATGTGAATGACCTTATTCTATCTAGAGAATCTCAATAGCAGCATAGAGACGGGTTAAACATAGTTTTAACTTGAGTTCATTGTAATGTCCGCACTGATTTTTTTGCGTTTGTTCGTCTACGATTACAACCTAGGCTAGCAGCAAGGCCTTCCCTTTTAATAACGAGTGTGCTGTTCCTACCTCCAATTCGGTTCGTAAGGAAAAAAGCAAAAGAGAAATCTATTGTTCTTTATTCCTTTGTGAATGAACCATCAATCAATGTTTACAACCAATACAATTGTTCTTACCGTAGGAAGATAGGAGGTAATATATATTTAAAAAAATATATTTAATTTATGTAATTACTTACCTACAGGTTGTGGCTGCTATTTTCAATTGCAAATCTGCATGGCACAATATTATTGTTTTCACTCTATAAGGCACTGTGTTAACTCACTTCTTAAAGGAACGAGAAAATATTGGAAGTGGAGCTTTGTGTCATGAATTTCATAAAATTAAGAAGTATGATAGTTCTTAACAACGACTTTTAAACAAACTATTTACTTTAATAACTTTACAACAAAGTAAACTTACTGCTTCTTTAAATAGATGTGATCGTTACTATTTTTGGAAGCAAGAACACGAATATGTTTGAAAGAAAAATGAACTTTTACAATTTTCAATGTAATATGTACTTGGCCGTACTTCCGCTTCTAGTAATAGTTCAGCTAGTCTGAGCGTAAGACGTTATTACACTAGACTCAGTTCACAATATTTTTTGCTTTAAATATTTACACACACCATTTTTTTTTGAACGGTCTATGTAGTATTATGTATATGAATATGATTTTTTTAAATCTTTATAACTCGCGTAGAGAATTATTCTGACATGTTAGAGCGAATAGAATAAAGTTCACAAAATGGCTCAGTTTAGATGCGTCACTTATAGTCGCCATTGCGCATGCGTGGCACGGGCCTCGCCCCTGTCGTAGTCCCTCAATGAGTGACGTCACGGACAACGAGCAAAATACGCTTAAAATCCCGGTGTGAATATCTAAATAAGTGGTTTTCACCAACTGCTACACATATAACATGACTAGTCTTTGCCTAACTTTAAATCGTAAGTGATTATTTTAAACACGAATGTATAAATATGTAGAAAAAATTTTAGAAAGTTTTGCACCGGTAGGTAGGTACTTTTATTTTCGTAAGTATCGATTGATGGTCGTCATGGGTACGAAAGCTGCCGGCTACCCTAATTTGTAGAAGTTGGGTTATTTTGACTCGATGCGTTGATCTGTCAATAGATATTCGTTTACACGTATTAGGGTTAAAACAGATGTATTAGTTTGCTAGACTGACAAATAGGTACCATTTTTTGCGGTTTGGTCGATAAATATCACGGTACTTGCTCATTAATTTTCACCCCTGTCTACGGCATGGTGACATTGACGCGTGATGCAGGTACGCGAATGTTTCTGCGGTGATTGTATGCACAAAGTATAAATAAATGGACTGGAGCAAAGTTGTCCGGCAAAGCGTCGTTCCATGATGGTTGCGTTGTTTTATTAATTAACTAATTATTATGTAACCAAATGTGTATATTAATTTATAGGTTCTTTCGTGAAAAATTTAGTAGTTACAAAATCTATTCTAAAACAAATTGTGAAGAGTTTTATGAATTACGGCGATGGTCCTTTGTTTTTATAATTACCCTATTAAGTTCCAGTCATGTCTCGTAGACACGAACCAAGACTTTCAAGAATTCCAAAATGATTTCTTTAAATGAATAATTCTTAAACAATAAACTTTAGGGTAAAGTAGACACTATTTCCCCAGATCTGTGGAAAAGTTTTGTGCTGGTATGCTTAATTAGCTACATTTATAAGAAAGATGGTTAATTGGTGTAATATTTAGGAATTGGAATGTTCATATCTGTCAATGTAAACCTTTGAGAATGCCACAAGGCGAATCCGATTAGGGACAATAATAAATATCGTGGTGAGGTTCAAGTGTGCTATCAATAATGTATAACAATAAGTTCCAGCAAGTGCCATCAATCAACAGTATAAATAAAACTTCTGGTCTGTGTTATGGTACTGTATGTGGGAAGTTCCAGGTCGGAGTGTGGCCTTCATCAGACGGGATCTGTCTAGTTTGACAGTATATTCAATGTGTCTCTAACCATTCGGTGTTCGCTTCCGATTTCACCCTATGGATCACTGAGACATCACTGAATATTCGTCTATGCGTGGTCCGTTGGGTTGGAGCCCTTCTGAGTCCATTTTCTGTGAGGCGGCTTCTTAAAGCAAGTATTCATCATAAAGAGTCCATCTTTCTCAATAAGGTCGGTCTGCCTCCAATCTCTCCGGTTTCGCTCCTCATACCCATATTGCCCATTTTGCCTTGAAGTCCCCCATAACAGCATTGAAGTGTGATATAGAGGCATCTATGACTCTGAAGTGGACTGGATGCGGAAGGCAGAGAATCGGGAGCAATGGCGCATAATAGGAGGTGCCTATGTCCAGCAGTGGGCAGCGATAGGCTAATTGCTTGATTCATTCATGAAATTCAATTGTTATTTTATAATTTTGAAATCGAACTCCTAGTTATATAGCCCATATTGCGGGTTTAGTGAAAAAATATGCTACCTGCCATTTTGTGGCGACGTCTAGGTATATTGGATCAATCTTCATTAAACGTAGCTAAGATCCCTCCGATATTCTAATAAGGCAGAATAACTTTATAGCCCTCGGGAGAATCAGGGTACGTGTAGTGAGCTGTTGGTGAGTACTCACCAACAGCTCACTACAAGCTGTTCCTGTGGAATTATTAGGTATTAATTTATCTTTATCTAGATTATTTCAGTCGTTTTTGAATAAATATTAACTAACATGCACACACTATATTTCATGAAAGATTTTGAATTTTCTGACAGATACGCAATTTACCTACACCTAACCGGTAACCACCGCCACCGCACGTAAGTAAGGATACATTTAATCGAAAGGAGTATATGCATAAAAGCTTCATTTGGTTTGTGGAAGAGGTTGGCTGAGTCTGTGCCTCGTTAAAGCCCTCTGTCAATTCCTTGTATTGTTGTGGATTGGTTGTGGATGTTTTGTATATCTTTTGCGTTCATTGAATCTATTTTCATCTAGTAAGAGTTTAGGGCTTAAAAATTAATTGACCCGTGCGTAGAACTGTCTTATTTGTCATATTTCATATATATTTTGATATAGGGCCAAATTTCAATCCGGCAAGTTGCTGTTTGAATGGACATGTTTATAGCCAAACAACTAAATTAACCGGTAGGCTACCTGTGTGTTATCTACTTATAAATGTTTGTATAACGTTTTATGTTATATGTCAATCATTCTACAGTTGCGGTCTGTGGGCGAACTTTACGCAGCGGGCATATGGTGACACCCAAGTTCAGTAGAATTACGGTTTCAGGGTGGTGATGGGACCGCCGCCGTAGTGGTGTAGCGCATCCGGCATGTGCGTGAGCCACAATGTGGACAGCTTCGTGAGCATTATGCGCAAGCGGTGCACGTCGGCCCTCGAACGCCTCTGTGGCGGCTCTAACACACTCCTGAAAGTATTTGCGGAGAGGTGGGACGGGCCTCTGCTTAAGAGGTGTACACAAATTCACAATATAAAGGTGTGAATCTGTCCCCACCGTCTTCGAAATTTTATATTTATTATGTAAATACATACCAGATTGATTACTACCTAACATTAGAGCGTAAAAAATTGTAACTAACACCGTTATGGATTTACGTCCGAATTAAATATCCTTATTATTAAATCAAACATTATCGTCATCCTTTTGTTAATTCCGATCGCGTCTGAAGCTTTGGGCTTGGAATGCGGGGTCCATTAATTCCATTCTAATTGCAAAGCGGCAGAACATACCAACTACATTCTGCCCTCCACAACCCATTTTCAAAATATTGTGTTAAGTTAGGTCAGTAGTTGAACTTTTTACGATTCATCTGCCAGTTACGACTGCCATAGATGATCGTTATGATAACCGGGACGGCTTAACGGACTAATGCAAATAGACATATTATTCATGCCTCCAGAAATACATTTACATAGACTTGAAATTGGAAACGTGCTCCTTACGTAGCAGTCTAGTTTATGTCAACTGTCTATCTATTACATGAGATACAGCATAATACCGCAGTAGCAACTTCCGAACACCAGTTCCCTACAGTGTGTAAAAACTAGGAAATCGTGTTCTAAAGAAAAGAGTTTTGATTGTAAGAGATACATAATCATCCCTAACTGTTAATCTCCGAAGGGGTGGGCAGAGGTGTATTAACACCCACATTTTTTACCATGCATGGGAGCTACACTATACAAAGAAACTAGCACTAAACTCCATTATGATAAAACAAATATACAGCTTTAATTATGACATAAAACAAATGATCAAGATTGTCAAGTTGCAATAATCAGGGTTAATCATAAATAGAAACAGCGCAGCCCTCAATTTTCAAGAGTTTTCTGTGTCCAGTCATGGAGCTATTCATAGACTGATGATTACCATAGGCTGGATACTGTCCAGCCATATCCACTCTACATAATTAAACAATGGTGGTTAGGATTTATTGGTATACATTATTCTTCTTCTGTAGAATCGACGGCATCTTTGAGTTGCCATCGTGGTGTACCTAGTAGGTATAAATTAGTATCACGGCAGGCGCCGCTACTCATGGAGATGGCCCGAGCATAGGTTTCGTTCTTATTATATTATAATATAATATTGCTAACTGGCTGTTTGTAAAAGGAAATATACTAACTGTCAGTTTAAATAAGTGACACACTACTGTCATAGGCTCATAACTAACAATCTAATAATATTTTTAGTTCTTTATTTCCAAAATAAATCATGATTTTACTGGCAAAGGTAAGGTTTTTACATATGCTAGTACAGGTACTGAGCGTACAGTCTACAAGTACCAGGGAACAAAATAACAAAATGAGTAGTGTAAATTATAATTAGAATATTCCTTAGCCAGCTAAGTTAGCCAGTTCTTCTAGTAGGTACCTACCTGCTTTTGGTTTTTACTAGTTTGTGTGGTTAGCCTTTTAGGTTTACCGCACACGTTCAATATGATTGTCAATAAAATATTAGTTTAAAACACATCAGTTAATAATACTAACCGCTTACACCCAATAATGATGGAATACCTAATTGTATTATAGGTAAACATGTCTAATGGTTACAATACTTCATTCAGAGCTTTATTTTCAGAAAATTTGTGGTTATTTAGCCACAGGAGCTAAAAAGCGCATACTTACAAAAGGTATGTTTCAATCTCAATATTATATTTATACTAATAATATTATAGTTCTACATAGTTATGCGATACCCGTCATGAATCGGTTCCGTGAACCGATATACCTAATTTATAGTTTTTTTTATAATTTTACTAACTACCACAGTACACTAAAATCTACTTTTGCGTTGAATCTCATCCAGTTGCTGCTGTTTTGTCGTGATATGCATTAATCAGTTATAGTCAATCTTTCATTTTAAAATCAAATATAGTAATGTAACTACCATTATCATTAGGCGCTGCGCTAACATCAAAACTTACTAGTTATAATAATACTCTACAACATCACGGCTAATTGATTTCTTAGAAAATTGTAGGCAAAAATTGAAGCGGCATCTTCGTTCAACGTCGAAGGTTTTATTAGAATAGAATCCAATATAACTACATTGTATCTTTGATGTCAGAAGCACTGCGGGAAATGTCCATCAATCACTGGCATGTTTTACCCATTATTTCTGGCAGCCTCATTTATTTGGAGAAGGGCAGCGAGCCTACACTAGATGAGGCTGTCGCTTTTTTGCGCTATTAATTTGGAGAGAGGCTATCTTTCCGCCCCTAAGGGACTTTTTTGTTTATCGAGGATGGAGTTACAAAATTATGACGGTCTTCTGTCTTACTGCTTAGTAAACTCACTTTGTTAAATAATACTAATATTTACCTACGTATTAATTCTTCATTATCTTGTTTATTGATACTTTACTTCTTTTATTTTGTGAAAATATATTTCATACCAATTTAGGTTGTTTTATAGAAACTGTCAATCACATGGTTTGAAAGAATTAGGTACCTACATGAGCTTTTTAAAATTACAAATGGTCGAATGGTCTGAGGAAGATGGGTGAAACTGATTTGAATGTTATTTTAAGTAAGGTGAACTTGGATATTGTAATAGTAGCTTTACTTCGTGAGGAAGAAGAAAGAATGGAAAAAAGCAAACAAAAAAGAAGAGAAAAATATGGGGTCATGACGTTCCAAATCCGCGATATGAAGAATGGGAATATCATACACTTTTGCCCCGGCTTAAAAAGGAGCGGACGGAAAAGGTTTCATACGTACTTTAGAATGTCTCAGGATAAATTCAACGACTTGGTAGAAATTATGAAGCCTCATATAGAAAAACAAGATACATTTTTCCAAAGAGCGATAAATGTGGAAAAAAAACTCGTGGTTACAATCAGGTAAGTTTTATTTATTTTTAATAGGTATTAGGTAATCAATTATTCATTCATTATTGTCCATCATACTCGTTGATAACACTTTGCGAAAACAGTAAGCCATCTGGTGTTATGAACCTGTTTTGTGTGTTATGCAAAATAATTTGAGATTGGTTGTTAGAAATACTAACTAAAATATTTCTTGACTTAACTCATCAGCAGGCTGAAATTGAAAGTCTTGTGTTTTTGATTTTGATGTGGTATGAGATATGGGAAATCGTTTTTTTGGCACAGATGTGGATGGAGTTAGGGAACCCT
This sequence comes from Pelosia muscerda, assembly GCA_963691645.1. Classification (NCBI taxonomy): domain Eukaryota; kingdom Metazoa; phylum Arthropoda; class Insecta; order Lepidoptera; family Erebidae; genus Pelosia; species Pelosia muscerda. Next base: position 15,479,609 of record OY829098.1, on the reverse strand, counting down.
CTAGTTGTCTATAAACCTCAGATGAAGTTCTTTTTTTAAGCCTGAAATAAACGGAGTTGGTTCTACAAGTTGTTCATTAAAATCATCAGATGGATATGAATGGACCATTTCCGCTTGTTCGATGAATGGATCATTCTCACTAGTTCCACCAACAATTAGTTCCATGGAACTAGTGAGAAAATGATGTCGAGTTTCTAATTAGATTTTCATATTACAAATTTGATCTCATAAACTTTTTTGCTGCCTTGAACTGGAGATCTGGAGGCAAGGTTTTGACGGTATCTTCTAATTCTAATCCATAGCTTCCAGGATCTCCAGATTCCAGGGCCTTGAAGCTAAATAATTCTGTAGAGCACTGGCTACCGAAAGCTTTTGTGTCGGTGTGTTTGGTTCTTCTTCCTCGCAGTAATACGTTTGTACATCAATGATGACGCTGATGAAACAGATAAGGATGAGTTTACTGGCTCAGGAGAGTTCGACATTAGTCCTGGGAGAGAAATTATCGTTTGTGTTCTCATAACTCGTTATTGTTTCAGCGTTCTCAATTTTTTAAGAAATTGTACATACTATCTGTGTAGCTCTGTGGGTAGGGTTATCTAATATAGTCATGTCTTTACCAAATGAACAGAAATGGATGAATATTGCAAAAGAATTTAACGAAAAATGGAACTATCCCAATTGTATTGGAGCATTAGATGGGAATCACATAGAAATTTTTGCGCCACTGAAGAGTGGCTCACTATTTTTTAATTACAAGAAGTTCTTTTTACTTGTATTACGTACGTGTCGTTTTATAATGAAGACACCAAGGAGACACAATTTCGAGACCTTCCTCGTATAGGATGTAATTTCGTAACTAACGCTATGCAAGTACGGGATTCATACAAAGATTATTTCAATTCTCCTCAAGGTAGTTTGGTCAGGCAAAATGAACCTGTCAACATAGGATGTCGTCAACGTCAAATATAATACGTTAAAATACCTAGATTTTATGTAGGTATAGAATTAAGAAATAATATTATCTTTCCAATATTGTACATTAGTATTAGTAAAAAGTTGATGAAAATAAATATCTTGTAGGTACAGACAAGGAATTTGATTCGCGTACCGTTCCGATGATTTTTTGCTCGAACGATGAAAATATCATAAGGGTTATATTCGTTTAATTACGGTAAAATAAATTTGCATAATTAAAATGACACATGTTCGGTTGACAGGTCTGCAAACTTCGACTTTAGATAAAGTAAGTTTAGATTAATTTCACTATGTCAAACTGAAGATAGTTTGACATAGTGAAATTAAATCTGAATACTAACCTATTTTTAGTGTCGTATTTAAAATATGAAAAAAAATCTTCGGCCATGTCAAATTAGTGACACAGTCAAACGTCAACTAAAACATTGAACGTGTTTTGATAAAAACGTAAAATTTTAAAATGCGGAAGGAAGAAGTCAAATAATTACATTGCATGAGTAGGGCCGCGGCGTTTGCGACATAGCTCGGTTATTAAATATATCGAGAACAACACTGTGAGGCTATGGATTACTCGATTTGGAGAAGAAGAATCACCCGATTTATACCCAATAGAAAATAATTGGAGAATTATGGTGCAAATGTGGCAAAATGGTTAAGAAAGGACGAAACAAGCTTTAGTGGAATATTGTCACGTTGTGGGAATCGTTGCGTGGTTCAAACATTTGTGTAGTCGAATGCCGGACCAAGCTGTGTCTGACAGTGGAGGTGGTTATTATTAAGTATTAAAAGTATTAAAAATACAATTTCTGGTGTTTATTTTATAACGTAGCATTTAGTTTTCAATGGCGGGAGAACTAGTCGACGTTAAAACTTTAACGTCCACAGCTAATATTTTGAAGTCACCTATGACAACCACGAAGTTATAGATGACAACAGCCAATTATGTTCGCCCCAGCCATAAAAACTCATTATACTTGTAAAATATAAAATAACTCTATGGTCACGGTAAACCTATAAAATAACTCAATGGTCACGGTCAACCTCAAAGAATTTGGAAAAATTACCTTGTCAAGTCAACCCTTTATCGTTTGTCAAATATAGTATTCTCGAATGATGTCAAATAGTGAGCTCGGAAGAGCTCGGTTTGGCTCGGTTTAGTATCATCGTAGTATCTCTTTCTAGACTGTGTCGGTAAACAAAAGCGTCGTCGAGGAAAGATAATCCTTAATATTATAGATTGTCATCGGCAATTTAGACTTAGAACGGTACGCGAATCAAATTCCTTGACTGTACCTAATCTACTTAAAAAGATGTATGAAATTTACTCATTTGATGCTCTCATTTCCTCGCCAATTTCCCTCCAAATGTTGTTTTTCTTTAGAAAATTCATGTAATTTCCATTTTGGTGATCATATACCTATCTCAGGATACCGACTAACCAATAATAATTAATTTCTCTTCGTTGAAACTGTTGAAAGCCATTTTAAACACAATAATTTGTCGTGGATACTTCTCAAACACGTTCTAACTTGAATGAAGTTAAGTGTCGCGTCGCTTGCGCTTGCTATACCGCACCAATGGCAGCGGAAATACGCGACGCGACACGGCGCGACAGATTTGATAAGTTGGTCAACTTTGTCGCGCAGTGTCGCCGTTGTCGCGTCGCGTAGTTGCGTTGCTGCGCAGAGCGATATGCCTCATACAATTTCTTACAAACAATATTTTGTCGTTATGTGTCGCGTCGCTCCGCTGCCGCGTAGTGTCGCCAAGTGCGGTCTTACCTTTAAGAAGAAATGTATATTGTTCTTGCAAATCAGGGGAGCATTTTGGGGTATGAAAAGTAGATGTTGGCCAATTCTCAGACTTACTCAATATGCTCACAAAATTTCATGAGAATCGGTCAAGCCGTTTCGGAGGAGTATGGGAACGAACATTGTGACACGAGAATTTTATTATAGTATACATTTCAAATGACTATGATCTTGTTAAAGGTTTCTACCGTAATGCTTCTTTTGAAATTCATGACCACTGCTACGACTGCCTGGTAATTGGAGCGGGTGGTGGAGGCCTTAGGGCGGCTGTTGGTCTAGCGGAGAGCAAGTTCTCAGTGGCTATAATCTCAAAGTTATTCCCCACGAGATCTCACACTATCGCAGCGCAAGGAGGCATGAATGCTGCCTTGGGTAAATATTGTTCTAAAAACATAAAAAAAGGAATTCCAAAATTATGAAGACGTTGCACCAACTACGAATAAATGTGAAGTAGGGTAGGAAAACTGGGGATGTAATGGTAACATCGATAATACTAGATGTACTTAGAAAAAAATTGCTTTATACATCTATGCTATTATATCCCATAATGAATATAATAATTAAGTACAAGATAATTTACCTATCTTCTTGTTACAGTTACATAAAATGAAAGTCATCAAATTAGCAATATTAGTAGAGGTTTAGTGGTGGTAGTACCTAATATTAATCGACAAAAAACAAATAATAATTACTTTTTTCAATAATTTTCCACAGGCAATATGCACGAAGACGATTGGAAATTCCATTTTTACGACACTGTGAAGGGCTCTGATTGGCTCGGCGACCAGGTAATGAAATATGTTATTCTGCTAGAAATGTGTTTTATTTAAAAATAAATTTAACTAGCAACCTAAATTACTGATGAGTAGGTATCCCTATAGCCCTTCCAGCTGAACTCAATGGTTAGTGTTAAGAGAGTAATGGCCAGAATTCAAACTCGGGACCTCTTTAATCATTATCGTAAGGCCAACTCCTTAACCGCCGGCGCCTAACGTCTCACTCAATATCCTACTAATATTATAAATATTACAACATAACAAACTCACGCCTATATCCCCCAAGGGGTAGGCAGAGGTGCATAGCACCCACATTTCGCCAGTTTGTTTAGGTCCCAATTTAATAGGTTGCGAGTCTATTGCCATTAACTGGGCACTTATAAACCTGCAATAAATACACACATAACTTCGGAAAGAGTCAAAAAGTCATTGGTGTGTGTCATGGTAAAACTTGGGATCGAACCCGAGACCCCGTCTCAGCAGTTTATAACCCATTCCACTAGGCTATCATGACGACTACGATAAGTATTTTCCTGATTGCATCCGAGGCCAAAAGGAACTTGGAACTCAGAGACTGCCTTCTGGTATTTTCTCCTCGACTTCGCACGATCTTAACCGTCCATAGGAGTATGACCAGAATGACAAGTATTTTTCGATAAGTGTACCTATCTCTCTTTACGAACCAGAGGGCGCTGCAAATCGCTCGGCCACATTGATAAGCCACGTACCGACCTACCACCAAATCCATGTAACAACTTCCCTGGACCACAAATGAATCCCACCGGTAGGAACCGCAAACGTTCAATCAATCTCTTTACGAATAAGAAAATCAATCCGCCTCCTAATCCCAACATAGCCTAACTTACTAAATAGGGTGTAAAAATATTTTCTATTGCTCACATACTTCATTTATTTGTCAGGATTCTATCCATTACTTAGCCCGAGAAGCACCTGTCGTTACCGTTGAACTTGAGAATATGGGAATGCCGTTCTCCAGAACCAAAGAGGGAAAAATATATCAGAGATCCTTTGGTGGAGCGTCTGTGAACTATGGGAAGGCAATAGCGAAAAGGACCTGCGCTGTTGCTGACAGGTATAAATGTTTTATTGATTACTTTTTTCCCTTCACTGGGTTAGTGCGCGGGTTAGGGAGAAACCTCACTCTTCGGGATCGATACATGTCAGTGTCAAGTAGACACTTCAATAAAATTAAAATCAATATTCAATATATTATTCATTTTTGGCATTAGTCCATACATAGCCAAGTCAAAGTGTTAGGTATACTGAGTAATAGAGGCAACGAGGTTCTTATGGGGTTTTGGAATTTGGAATGAAAACATAAACTTAAAATTCCAGAATCGAAAATTTTGATAGGTATGAAAAAAATTGTTATCGTTCTCGATAGTCATTTATTATATTTCCTATCGGGGATTAGCCAAAGTTGTACATAAATTGCCTGGAACCACTGTCTGAACAGTAACGCCACCTGTTATAATCCTGACGAATAACCGTGTAAGTGTTACCTAACTTTGTAACAGCGGCTTATTTTTTCCTAAAGTTTTAAAATTATATTAATAATTCAAAATGACGTACGTGTATTTTAGTGACGATAGAGGAATGGTATTCATATAATTATATCTTGCTAATCAATTCTAAGAATGTATAAATTAATATAATTTTAATTATAGTCTACAATGTTGAACTTTCCGTCACTATACGGAAAACATGGCGATCACTGTTTTTGGACTGTACCTTAGCTTACAATCAAGCTGAGTTCTGTCAAAAAAAAAATTAATATATCTTAATACTACTAGCCCTATTAGATAAAAAGATAAGTATATTCACATATATCCATGCATTACTGAACATGCAGGATAAATTATGTTCAAACTTTGGCATTTAGGGTTATAAAATGTATAACTTCATTTAACACTTTTTTAGAAGTACTGGTTCAATATATTACTAAAATTGAAATTTATCTAGGTGTGCGGTCAGTGCATATAGAGATTAGGCCCTAGTTATTAGGTATGTGTGACGACCCTTAAATATGACCACACCTTCCTATATATGTATGTATAAATGTAAGAATTGGTAACTATCTGTTACCCGCGGCTCTGCCAGCTTGGATTTGTGATCACGTTCCTGCTGGTCCATAAAACATTCCGTAGAGTTCAAAGAATAAATGTAAAAAAGAATTACTCGAATCGGTCCAGCCGTCTGCGAGTGTAGCGATTTGCAACATATTTCGCGATTTATTTTTATTTGTATAGATTACAGAACTTTCATGTACAGACGCGGCTACCTTATGACGACTATAATTATGATATGATGCATAGACTCAATAAAAAATGTAGTGTAATACTTTCTGAAAGGGTATTTTTTTATTTTAATATTAACTACATCGTTACAAGGTTACAACATTTGCAACGTGACGTAGACAACGTTGCGTTGGATCAATAACAGGGCACGCTCCTATTGGCGTGGCGGTTAGCAATGTGGGGAGCATAAAAATATAATTCTGAGTTTGATTTCAATGCCATCTATTGAAGCACGTGTGTACTACCATATTACCAAGCGACTGTGAACCAACCAGCTTGTTCAAAGTTACGACGTGGATTAAAAGATGGCATATATTCCCTGATTTCTCGTAGTCACAGGATTTTGGTAACCTATTGAAATATCGAACTTCTGTTACCCGAATCTTAAAACCCCGAAAACGGTTTCACCGAAAACTTTCAAAAGACAGATGTAATGAATGCCAAATGTCTATAATTCTGTTTTTAATTTCCCAGATGAATCAATTTTCAGGTGCACTGTAACCGAATCAGTAGGTTTGAACTGCGATCCAGAACCGATTTGCTATTGTTTTACTTGGCCATTACAGACAGGATAAAGTTACGTACATACCTTGTTTTAAAAAAGGTTTTTAAAAACCTGGATATTGTTTGTCTGGATATCAATTGACTGCATTTCAATAATTTGTGTTTTAAAAATTCGGGTTTTCGCGCATACGGATTACGGTCATCTGGATTTTGTGTATTTAGTTTTCGTGTGTGTCTGGAACTCGTTCACCTGGATTATAAAACGTACAAATGAATAAATGGGCAAATGAATTTCGAAATTACGATTATATGGCAAATAAATAATCGTAAATTAGAAAAAAACGGAATGTGAAAAAATGGCCAAGTGTTTTCGGTATTATTACATTAGAAATATTAAAATTCGCGTTTAAGATTATACTACCATTAATGGAACCATAAGAAAAAACCGTTTCTCGTAAACCCATCGTACCTATCTATGTATTGTATAAGGATCTGAGTTTTTGGTGAGAAGTGTGAATATTGAAAATTATAACCCAACATTGCAGACAAATTTAGCTCGGTAGATACTAAAAAACATTGGTTTACATTGCGTCTGCAATTCATCTTATTTTGTTCCAAATATGTCCCACCGAAATGTGTCAAGTCCTCAATAAAAATGAGTAGGTAGGTACCTACCTAACTTTGAACTATATTTTATCAGACAGGCGCACGCTTGGTAAAAGATTGTAGATACAGGCGAGGGTCTATGTATCTCCGAAGCTTGTGGTTCCTAAGATATTTTCTTTCCTATAAGATAATTAATCTTCTGATTACTAACCCAGTAAAATACTGGATACTGATTAAAAATTTTTAATCAGTATCCAGTATTTTACTGGGTTAGTAAACCCAGTAAAATACTGGATACTGATTAAAAATTTGTACGACAGCCGATTTGAAATAATAACGATGCTGTTGTTTTGTTGGATTGTTCAATAACTTATATTGATGTATAATTTGTATGTATTTTTAAATGTACTTAGGTATTGCACAATTTTCTTAATCAATTGGTCAATTTAAATATCAATTGCCTAGAAAAACAAATGAGTAATAAATTTTATTTTTCCAGAACTGGACACGCACTTTTGCATACTCTGTATGGATACAGTACTAAGTTCCAGAATATTAAGCTGTTTGCTGAATTTTTTGTACTTGACCTGTTGGTACAAGACGGTGAAGTAGTTGGAGCCCTAGCCATGGACATGGATGATAGTAGTTTACATAGGTATGACTTTAATCAAGATTTTATTGCATCGTGACTATCTTCACTTACCTGTGTTTGTTACCCATTTGCAATAAGTAGGTATCGATTTCAAAATCATAAAAGTTTTTTCGTATAATAAAATTTTTGTGTTCTAATTTCTACAAATATTTTTTCGTTGTTGTTTTCTCTTTCATTTTAGTTTTAATAATTGGTTTATTATAAGTAAGTTATAAAATTGTATTGATATAAATTTCTTTGTTATACTTTGTAAAATGTAGCTTGGGTCCTATGACAGCTGTCAGTGAAATCCCGCACATGAAGTCTTGAATTTTCTATTATTGAATATAGTAGCTGTCAATGTCATACTTTATGGGCATACAGAGCTAATTAGTGATGGGCGATGAATCGTCGTGACCACATACTATGAACTATCCATATTTTGAATAAAGCTTAATTTAAAATTTGAAATTAATATAAAAAAAAAATAATTAGAATTTAATCTTATTGCTTAGGTATTTTAATATCATAATAATGTTTATATTTCAATATACTTGATCCTAAATAATATTGAGTAAATAAAATCCTACATTCAATCCATCAACGCCCTGAACCTGTTTTTGGATTTTGTAAGAAGACACGCCGCGTTTGGCTCTTGGGCCATGATATAGGCATAAGATACACGCGCCAACATTTTGTTTAATATGAACTTCCACTGATCCACTCCACTCATTCTCATCAGTACGAGTGCCAACGCATTGTATGCTACGTATATTCCGTTCTCATTACAATTAAATACACACATACAATTAAATTAAACCTAATTATATGTAACATGCATCAATAATAGCTGGTAGTATCGATATTTTCATCGAATTTTGGACATCCCTATGAACCAAATTTTGACATCTGTCATAGGACCCATGCTATATTTTACAAAGTATACCATTAAAAAAATACTCATAGTAAAACAATAAAGATATGTAATAGTTTATATAGATTTAGTATTGGAGTCAACGGGACATTCCCGTATCATTTTGAGGATCTCGTATTTAGCTGCCGCTGTTGCAAGCTCTATGGTGGAACTGCAACAGCTGAATGGATCTGGCCGTATTCAGTTTTTTTCTTTTATTTACAGATTCCAGGCTAAGAATACGGTTTTGGCAACAGGAGGCTATCCCAGAATGTATTTCTCATGCACCGCGGCTCATACCTGTACGGGTGATGGAACTGCTCTTGCAGTGCGTGCTGGCGTTCCACTCCAGGACATGGAATTTATCCAATTTCACCCTACAGGTTTCCGAATATTTTTTATCAATCATGTTATTTCTATTTGCATTGATCTGGGCGTTCATATATCAAAAAATAGTATATAAGTATATATATCCGTATTTTGGAACCCATAACAAAATCTGGTTAAGCTATACTTATCATGGCTCTGGATGGGTCTTGTGAAGATTGTTCTAGAGTATTTATTATTTATTTATGAATGGGCAATTTTTCATAACCATTTGAATGAAACCATCCAGAACAACTAAGTCATATTTCATTGTAGTAGGTATCGTAGACAACTATGTGTCTATTAGTTGATTGGTTTTACAGATCTTCATGGACGCGATTAAAACGGCCAGGTCAATTATAGCGTCATAGGTTTACCTAATCCTATGATAAGTAATTACATATAAAGATTAGGTATATCTAAACTATGATATAATTGTAAAAAGTATGTTAGTCCGCAATGGACGCAAGAACTTCTGAATGGATTTCTATGCGGTTTTCTGGTTTGACGGGTTTTGGTTCAACTTATAATCTTACGTTTGTTTGATTGCAATCGGTTAAGTAGAACTAGAGTTATGATTAGTAATATAGAATTTGGGTTGCACATATGGCGCTTAGGTCACGATAACCGGCAGCCACGCGGGCGGAGCCGTGGGTATAGGCTAGGCAATAATAAAGTTACTTTTTCTATTTACATTGAGACTACCTAAAGTGTAGTGCCTAATATTAACAATTCTTTTTTCTATTAATTATTTACAGGAATGTATGGTTCAGGTTGTCTGTTGACCGAGGGCGCAAGAGGAGAAGGTGGTTTTTTAATCAACAGTGAAGGTAAAAGATTTATGGAAAAGTATGCTCCTAAAGCCAAAGATCTAGCCAGTCGAGACGTTGTATCTAGATCAATTGCAACGGAAGTACGACAAGGTGTGTTATTATTGTTAGTAATAGTAAAGTGAGGCGTGTTAGTAAGTAGCATATATATATGGTAAACTAAAACAAAAATTACGAATACATTTTTTTTGTAACTCTGTATGAATCCTTTATGAAAATTTAAACTAATTGGTATTTAGTACATGACTGTAAGTTTTCTATCGAATTTGCATTTAGGTATTTATATAATATTTATAAAATTGGCGTATGCTTACGATGAAATGGTATGATGTTTAACATTTAATTCGAAAAATAATTTAGCGATTCTAGATTTCAAACTCAATAATGTAGATTATAGTCTTGGAATTAAATACAAGAATGTCTTATTCGTGGTCCCTGATGTAAAGACGATTCAGATAGAAAACATTGGATAAACATTTATTTTGTTTTGCGCGCCATCTATTGGGTGGTGGTAATATCATTCAATTTTTAAAAAAGTTCCATTTGCGTTCACTGAACCCCGCAGCGTCGCCACTTGTCACCCTGTATGGTTTCCCCTGACAAAGGAAGTAAGGCATAAAAAATATAGTATGAATTCAAAGTAAGCCGACTAGGTTGAAAAGGCTGCAAAAATGTTATGTTTGTATTATATAAATCGCCCAAAGGTCGTTATCATGGTTTTTTATGTTGTGTTTACAATTCCAAAATTATTTCAGGTCGTGGTGTTGGTCCGAAAAAAGATCACGTCTATTTGACCTTAACTCATCTTTCATGCGATGTCCTACATCAACGATTGCCAGGAATATCCGAGTCTGCGTTTACCTTCACTGGAGTTGATGTATGCAAAGAACCTGTACCAGTCATACCCACAGTACATTACACAATGGGTGGCATACCTATCAATTGGAAAGGAGAGGTATTTACTATCATTTTTAGAATAGGTATAGGTAGCTACCTATATTCCACGAATTTAGAATCATACGATTCCGATTATCTTCTCATTTTGGTTGTCTTATGCACTCAGGTTCCAATTAATTGAAATTAAAAAAAAATATCGTACACCGTTTTTTGTCTGGAAACTCCTCCAAAACGGCTTAACTGGCTCTTGTGCAATTTTTTGTGCACATTTGGTAGATCTGTGAATAAGGGCGGTTCACCCACACGGGTGGAACCACGGGCATCTGGTATTTGAATATATTTCAGGTTGTAATGTTTCAAAATGGCAAAGACTGTGAGGTACCTGGTCTGCATGCTTGCGGTGAGGTGGTGAGCAATGCCCACGGCGCCAACAGACTTGGAGCCAACTCGATACTCGATATTGTAGTATTCGGCAAGTCTATTGCAGAAAATATAACCGCCATTAACAAACCAGGAGACAAGCAACCGACCTTGAAAAAGGTATGTACTTACTTATTGTATGAAAATTAAATACTTATAATGAACATTTGAAGGACACAGAATCTTGCTATAGTTGGGCCCCTAGATATATAAAAACACTGATGACATTTCGGTATGCAAATGTTCATCTAATGACTTCAATATACTTTACTAGCTGACCCGCGCGACTTCGTCTGCGTCACCTCGTTTTTGCAACATTTTTCATTCCTGCTCCGCACCTGTCGTAGCATGATGTTATATACATATAAACCTTCCTCTTTAACCATTCTATCTATTGAAATAAACCGCATCAAAATCTGTTGCGTAGTTCAAAAGATTTAAGCATACAAAGGGACAAGAAAAATAGGGACAGAAAACGCGACTTTATTTTATACTATGTAGTGATAACCCTTCTTGTTTGGGCATAGTTTTTATACCATAATTAAGTAAGTACCTGGCATAATAAATATAAATTTGGTGAAAAAAAGTATGAATGACCTATAACATAGATGGCTTATATATCATAGATGACCTAGATAGGAGATCATCTATGGATTGAATGTATGTAATATGTAGGTATATTACTTGTCTGGGTGAAATAGTGAAATTGAGTTTGAATGCTAACCGATGAAATAGGTATATACGTTTAGTTCGGATGACAAGGCCCTGTAGCTTGTCTGATAATGGAGTAGCCATATTATGAACTTCTAAATTAAATAAGATGAATTTATCGAGATTGGGCTCATTTGTTCTTTATCAATATATTCTCGGGTATGAGATAGTATTCAGGGTCTGAAGATGGAGTCAGAAAGTGGCCGTAGGATTTCTTATAATAAACAAGATATACCAATCGAGTTTGGGCGCATTGGTTATGTCTAAACAAACTCTCTGAGACATATTACATAGTATCCTTACCATTCAGGATTTTAATATCTATGATTTTTTGAATTAACACGATCAGGTTAGGTATCGACTGATCAAAGTTGATGTATGTAATACTTATTTGTTAATATGTATATACTTATTTGTTATTAGAATAATTCTTAACATTCAAGGATATTTGTGACGCCTCTTTGGATAATCTTCACAAAGTACGAAATGCAAATGGCTGTGCTCCCACGGCTGAATTACGTAACGCCTTAAGACATACAATGCAAAGCAAATGTGGAGTGTTTAGAGAACAGAAACTACTAGATGAAGGTATGAGAAAAGTATAACACGGTATGATAGAATAATGTAATAGTTATACATTATATTGAGATATGATACTGTACCATGTGTATTTGATTGGTAAGTTGCTTGTTCCATAATAATAACCGATTTTCAGTACAAAAGTCACGCTGGAATGTAAGATTAAGAAGAATGGAAGATTCGTCTAATCTTACCCTTGGCTTTTAAGGTCGATTATTTCGGGCTAAACTGACTAAAACCCGCCGTTATGGCTCGAGACGGTGTTTTGCCACCTCCTGCAAGCCTGGGCAATCTCCAATTATAAGATATCCTCGGGTACGGCAATTGCGGTCTTTTTTGAGTCACGTCAATTTGACTTCACCCGCCTGATCACCACCTGATCATGAGGAAAGTGGGTCACCATTACAAACATGTAGAGTGACACATTGGTGGCGCTCAGCTTGGCGGCCTGATTAGATACTTTTTCGAAGAATCCGGGACTGTAGGAAGAAGGAAACACGTGAACTGGTAAAGAATTCCAAGATTTAATGGTGCGGCAGAGGAAAGACTCCGAACCGCTTGGTTCTTAATGGAATATTTCGCACCATATGCGGGTGACATCTAAACCCAGCATGTGTTGTCCTGTGTAGGAAAAGAGAGGGTAGGATTAATTGGAAGTGCGCATCAGAGCATTCACCATGGTGAAGACGGTAAAATACTGCAAAAAACGCAACATCTTTACGCATCTACAAAGGCTCAAGGGTATTCGTGACCTCACAACTCCCAATAATGCGGACCGCATGTGGTGGCTGCAATATTTTCAATTATCAGAGCATCTTGTCCGATAGTGATCCCATCTTGCCATGTTTCATCTATTAACCCGAGCGCAACTGCACTCATGGAGGTCATTACCGTTCACCCCATTATGATGCCATAATATTGTTGCTGCGCTGATATCACTTAGGTTCTGAACTGAATTAATACGAGGAAGCTTCGTTACCCTTACATTCGCTTATAATAACGGAGGTAGGACACGACGGTATCTCCCGTCCGAAATGAGCTGTCCAACTGGGGAAGTACCTCCGCCCTACAGAAGACCGCGGTCATAATAACCATCGTGTTGTGTTCCCGCCGGTAAGTAGGGTAGCCAGAGCTCACTATACCCCTTCTTCCCCTCCCCTTCCTAGCCTACCCACCCCTTCCCAGCTCTCCCCCTTTCTCTTCAGGGTGGGTAGCGCGTGTGTGACACCCTTCATAGGCCACGGTGGCCGCTTTCCATCAGGTGGGCCGTGTGCTTGTCTGCCACCTACGTAGTATAAAAAAATATATATTGATTATTCTCAGGTCATGAAGAAGTTCAAAAATGGTTCAAGGCTTTTAATGATATTCGGGTGACAGACAGAAGATTGAATTGGAATTCAGACCTAATTGAGACGTTAGAGCTTCAGAATATGCTCCACTGCGCAGTTCAAGTTGTTGCCTGCGCCAGAAACAGACATGAAAGTAGGGGAGCCCACTACAGAGATGATTTTCCTACAAGGATAGACGAGTATGACTACAGTAAACCTCTTGAAGGGCAGGTACTTTGTTTGGGATCCACTCAATTATTATAAATCAATAATATTCTAGGACAATCTACACAACGCCACCTAGACCCATGGTCAGCATAGTTTATATAGTGTGTATTATGGGTTCTAGAATATGGATAAACATACAAAGATTTTTTTGTAAATACATACATATTATACATAGAAACACCCAGACTAATGCAAATATTGATATACACAAAAAATTGCATTGAGCGATAATCGAATCCGTAGTATCGTATAGTAGTAGACTTGTGCAAATTTTGTTGAAATATATTTGTGCAAGCCTAAATTTGTGCAAGTATAGTATGTGTGTGGCTACCATTAAATGAGCTAGCTGGACAATGAAATGTCCACCTTAACATAATGTGGCACGAGGGTTTCAATTATTACTCTCCTTTGAACAACGTCTTTATAATTAAGTACTGTCGCTTGTTAACACATTCTTTTTTTCAGACAAAGGTGCCATTTGAGAAGCATTGGAGAAAACACTCGATGTCTATGATAGACTTGTGCTCAGGCAATGTCACTATAACATATAGACCTGTGATTGATACTCCTCTCGACAATTCTGTCGAATGGGTCCCTCCTGTACCAAGAGTGTACTGAAAATTACAATTTTAAAAATTCTAATTTATTATTCACTCACACATGAACGTTTACTTGATTATACTCCTTTTAATTGATTTAGGAGTTTTATTTATATCCTAGAAACCTAATTTAATCACGTTGGCACATTTTGATGAATTAACGTTTTCTTCAAGGCAATTGACTAATGAAATCCAGCCTAAGAAAGACCCTGTTCCCTGACCCTGAAATTATCTCCTAAAGAAAAGAAAAAAACATCATCAGAATAAACATTTGCATTGATCATAGCTCATAGAGCATCTGTGTTGAGTCTACGAAGCGTCGAACCAGTATTTTTATTTTCAAGCTGATATTTAGATCGTTTTGACATTACGATTCAGAAATCAACGCTAAAATCTATATTTTCCGATCCCACATTACAGTGGTGTGGCTAACAAACAACGGGCAGCCTCATTCAGTTTTTTCAGAAACTGAATTTAAAAAGGGATACTGCTGCTGTTTGTGGTTACTTAAAAAAGGTTATGGGCTGCAGTTAAGGCTCTTAGGACTTTTTGGTAGCCTTGCGTGTGTAATACACCCGCTGTTGTAACTCACTGCTTTATTATACTATTGAGATATAAAACGGTAAAGATATAGCTCAGAGAAGTGATTATTATGACATTTTGTGAAATTCACAAGTGGTAAAGGATTAAAAGCAATCGTAGACTGAACACGCATACTGAGAATGATACATATTTCAAGTCGTGGCAACTGGTAAAGTTCGCATGACATTGCCGTTTCTCATGGTTGTTACTTTGTCTTACTACTGCAATGTAGCCTTTTTGCATACATCATAGTCCGGTTTTTTGTATACTAGCGCCAAAGATTTAAGTGAGACCCCAGCACCAATTTTTTTTGAATTTATGGCACGTCAATTTGACTTTACCTCGGCTGATGGTAAGTTGAAGGCAAAGTTTCAGAAAAGAAGGTCAACATTACAAACACGTACAGTATTACAGTGGTGGCGCTCAGCTTGGCGGCCTCATCAGATGCTTTTTCACGCCTCGATTTATAGGACCCGCTGTAGGAAGAAGGAAACACGTGGGCGGGTAAGGAATTCCAAGTCTTAATGGTACGGCAGAGTCAATACTCACCGAACCGCTTGATTCTGGACGGAATATTCTTCACCGTATGCGGATGATACCTAGGCCGTGCACGTGTTGGAAAGGAGTGTGGAAGGGAGAGGGTGGTAAGTAAAGCAGTGTATCAAATCTTCAACCCAACCCTCAACGCGACGTCATGTGCCCTGAATGGGATATAACTGTTAAAGCGAACCAGAAGCTAGAGCACTAGTGATGATTTTTCCCGCTGCCTAATACCTAGCTTGACTGACAGGTTCAGGTAAAATGATAATCTTTCAAAACCAATATTTTGGCAACAAAAAGCCAAACAAATATTAACTTTCGATATTTGGCTTACCAACAAAAATCGATTCTGAATAGCCCTTTGTCCAATTTAGCTAGAACCGTCTTCTTTTCATTTCTTGCACCTCTATAGGGATCTATATTTTATATTCTAGCGTTCACAATATATTGGTAGTGCTATTAAACTGTCTTGTTAAACAATCCCCCTAACACCTTAGTTTGTGAATGTTGCGAGGGGTTTAGTTATGATGGTTACATTTCTTTGCGAGCCACACCTAACCCTATAACGGCCAGGTGGTGTGTCCCTAAATCAATGTGTATTAGACATCAATTAATTATATTGGCTAGTCATCACTCTTTTGTTTTTGATGTTAGGGAGACCAATTTTATGTTTCTACCGAAATTTATTCGTCTGTTGTTATACACAGTAGTCTATATTACAGCATTATATGAAGAAAATATAGTGAATATAATATACCTAGTTACTACGCTATCTATATAGATAATTTTTAATTTTTCTTTTAGCAGGGTTATGATTTTTGTACCTGGAACACTACTATGAAAATAATGTTTACAAGAATTAACGGGAGCATGTTATAGGTGAAGTACTTACTTGTACAAAACTTTGAATTTACTTGACTTTTAGACCGTGTACACAGGCCTGGTCTAAAGGTCAGTAACTTCTGAAGATTGACACTCACTACCTACTAACTCTAGAAATTGGTACTTTAAAATAAATGATATTGTTTATAAAATGACGATTATCAGTTGGAGAGCCTAGGGGTAGCACGGGTTCAAGTGGGTTAAAACCTCGTTTGTACAGATACATATAGGATCACTGGTTATGTATCTAGCTGCCAAGACCTATTTCACGAAAATACAATTGTTGTTAATAAATTGATATTTATATCCAAGATTCTAGATAGTTACACTAGACAAACATCTGAAACCAATTAGCTAAATAAAATGGCATAGACATTTATGCTGAGTTATGTAGATAAATAAATTGAAAGGGGATACAGACTTAAAGCGTGCTTACCTCTGAGTTTGAATTTAGGAAATTTATCAGGAAGTATTGTTCTACAGCACAACTTTTCAAACACCGTAAATATTTAATAGTTTACCACATAGTTTGCTGCGCATTATTATTGACGACAGTCATACTATAGAGACTGAAAACATCGATCATATATATCATATTGTGACTTGGGATCAGTATATACTATGCAAACGGAAGTCTTGGAACCTAGCCTATATCACTTCAATAGTCATAATACTGAGACAACGAAAAATAAATGGAAAGGAACGAGTCATCATGACTAACAAAACCTGTGAGTTATTTAACACCATATCATGAGGTGGGTGACGGCAACCTTTCGTAGGTAATTAGCAATGCTCAATGAACAGCCAGTAATCACAGGGGAGGCCCGGGGCGGGTCGACCCTCGCTTAACGCCTCTAAGCGATTTCTAGTAACTGTTTATTTTGTTAAGATATCTGATTTTAAGACTAAACTGTAAATAGATATTAAACTCGACTAATTCTGACAGCGTGTAAAGATTAGTGATGGTGTTCACCTTAAATGGAATCATCTATGATCTGTCTGTTCTGTGATGACGTGGTAGACACTTGCTTACGCATATTTTTGCTTAGATATATTGATAGAGATACCACTGGTACACATGTCACCCTTCACGATGTCACACCAGGACTTTTCGGGTCTAGCCCTCTGCTAGGACTTAATGGGAGTACCATTGCCAGGCCTTTGTTTCCCACGTAGCGTGGCGGTTTCTACAAAACGTATTCAAATGCGAACACCGCTAAATGCGATATCACGGACATGAAGGCTGTCATGGATGTTCCTCATACGATCTTTACGTAAGACTCCGCACATCATCCAGCAGCAACCACGCTTTACAGTGGTATAAAAGAATAAGCCTATTGATCGTTTTATAGACCTGCCTCTTTAACCAGATTGGCGTTTTCGGGTCGCACATGACACCTGTCATGTCCCGCCACTTGGCCCACGCGGCGTCACTTAATATAATTTTATTTGCACTAGTACCAATATGTACTAGTTATAACATACAATTGAGTTCTGTTGGTTCTAATCGTGGTGACCATTTGTGTGGTCAAAAGAAAGGCCTCATTTTTCCTACCATCTATGAGTAAATTTTCCTATACTCCATAAAACCGCTATGAACTGAACGAGTTCCTAAACAATTTCATCGTCTCAGTTAGTTATTCGGTCTCCTTTTTCACTAATATTAACATATGGTTTGATTGAATACCAACATTCTAAGATATTTGATTCTTATATATGATTCTTATTACGAATGTAAAACCAAAATATTAGAAGTCCAACGGTAGCGATGGTAGCACCAAAGGCAGCGTATGCTCAAGCACTCGCATATGACATCCGCTCCTATAACTTGAGGCAAGCATCTCTCACGCGTTATCTAAGTAGAATTGTCGATATAAAAAGCATAATTGAAGGCGCGTCGGTGGCTTAGCGGTAAAGGAGTCGGAGATTGAATCTTGGCGATTATACTACCGAGATCCCATTCCCATCACAAGCCATTAAACTTAGTTGGAGGCGTTAGAGTTAGAAAATTTCGGTTGCTGAATTGTATTCTTTAAAAAAAGTTAATCAATATTACATGGGCAAGGAATAAAAAGTTGAAGACAAGGAAATCTCTAACTAAGAAATAGAAAACTTGCAAGGTAAAAGTGTTGATAAAAAACAATGAAGCGCAAGTACGATTAGGTTTCATGTTCTATGGAGTCAATGATAATGACCCAAGTCCTCATTCAACCTTAAAAGACCTTTATGTTGTAAGTGTATGCTCTCTCTATGAGATGATTCTGTAAGTACGTAGCAGACTTATGTACCGTGGTTAACTTTATATAAATGTTTGAAAAATTTGTAAATGTTAACATTATGTTTAATAATGTTAATATTTACAAATTTTCGTAATTTGTGATTTTATGCGTTTTTTATCCGTGCATAGATATTTACAGAAGAACCAAAATGTAACCCGTTACCTTTGAAGTAACAACGAGCGCTTTCAAAAGTTATTTGTTACATTATTCTTCTCATACACATCAATGATGATATGGAGTCCGTAAAATATATATACAACATACACTTTATCTCTTGGGTATGTATGTACTCAAGGTGACTATTAGTAGACATAATAATCTGCCAGTCGTACACCTCATTAGTTATTTCTAATAAACATCTTAATTTAACCAGTGCGGTAAATTCAACAAGGCAGAGACTGTAACACCATTTTATTTGTATTATATACTTTGTTACACGCGTCAAGTGGTAAAAGATTTATGATAAGTACTTTCACATCAAAAACATGAACTTCTACTTTTGAAAAGTCATTCAGTATCACCTTCAAATAATACAGCGCTGTGCTATCTGAAGATAATACAAAGAGGTCAAAAGAGTTGGTAGCAGCAGGGCCTGTGAGTTTGTGTTGAAGCCCTCAACCCTCCCAGGATAACCCGCGCAGGCGAGCACAAGCTCCACCCAGGGGCGTGGCTGGAATTTCCGGCGGCATCCCCGCATCCCCCGCCCTACGTCTCCCACGACCGGACGAGGCACCTCGCTTTTATCCCGGTTTCCTGTCGGTGGACGCTCGCTTTGCTCCGGTATATTGATTTGTTTATTTTTTTACAAGACAAATAGGTCAGACGCGTCCCTTCCGAGTGTCGTGTCCCGTATCGTGTCCGTGGCGTCCGGCCCATCACTGGTGGCCGTCGGTGGTGCTCGCGATGAACTGTGTCCGGGGCCGGTACCCGAGCTATCGCTCAGTGTTGCGTGCACGAGATGGCCGTTGAGTAAAAGGTGAGTCAAGCTCTTGAGCAACTCACACGCACAGGATGTCTCTAGCTGCTTTTTTAAATGCTAGTGATTGGTTGTTTTGATGAGTGATTATAGGGATTTATTTTAGTTGTTTTCTGTAATCAAACATTATCTAATTGATAGTATGACAGTGCGATTCGTGAAAGTTACATACTTAACTGTTATTTATAATAATGTAATGTAATTCGAATTATAAACTTATACACTACAAGTACCTACACGAACCAATTTCAATACTAGATGTATCTTCATGTTATACTGATCAGATTTCTAACGGTGTTCGCAATCCTACGAATATTAAAAACGTAAAAATTGTCAAGAACGACTGAAAGGATTTAGATGAGAAACTTAGATCACAGGACACAGATTTTTTAATAACATGTAGTTTTGGATCCCAGGAAAAGGCTTTATGAGTTGCGACAGTCGGATTCTTATTACAGGTGGATATAATCGCGACCCGGGTTTCGTACATTATACCGAAAGTTAAATAATCGAATAAATAACTTGTTTAAAATAAAACAGCAATATCATTTACATTTTCAAATATCAGCCATTTCTAAGAGTGCCTAATTGAAAAATATACGTGTATAAGCTGTGATTGGCGGTAACACGCACATACAATTTGCTAAGCTGATAGCAATTTAGCAGCCTCATTATGTTCATTTTACTTGTACGTGTTTATATTTCACTAGAAGACTATGAGGTTCATTTATTCTAAATGTATGTATGTAGTCTAAATATTTTTGAATTCAAATTTAAATCCGTACAGATTGGGTTGTTAAATTTACTAAGAGTACTAATTCTTAGTTCAATTCCGGAACTTTTTGAAGAATCTTATTTTATACCTACAGTTAAAGCCCAAGAACATGCCTAATATCATATATGTACAGCTTCGCACAGGTCATCATTCTCTGAGCCTATTTCCCAACTCAGTTAGGGTAGGCTTTCTAGTCTAACTAAGATGCCGCTTAACTTCGATATTTTCCGTGAACCGACTGCCCTTGGACCTCCACAACCAAATTTGCGACATCGAAGTTCTGTAGTTAGGGTAGTTGGACTTTTAAGGGCTCCAACGGGTAGTTGGACTGGTTGTAACGACTACCATGATGTTCGTATGGTAACCGGGACCGACGGCTTAGAGTGTTCTCCGAGGCAGACCAGTGCCAATAGCCAAATTCAAGGATACAAATATTTGTACTGAGCGGGATTCGAACCTGCGCCTCCTGCGTAGCAATATAATGCGTTAAATTATAATATAATCAGTATGTTACAGTTCGCAATCTGTTAAAGTCTCGGCTAACTTCGTTTCGAATTAGAATCAATAACGTAACTTAACTGTTTTGAGTACGGAAAGTATTATGAAAACAACCCAATTAGGTAATAAACCGATTGCTCATATTAAAAAAAATGAACAAATATATTTTTTACATATTAGAGAACAACATTGAAATTAAAAAGGTTCAATATTATCGTGATGGTTTTTTTATATAGAGATGTCAATTTGATTTCACCTTGCCTGATGGTAAGCTGAATAAAAAGTCTAAGGAAAGAGGGTCACCATGTACAAGCACGTACAGTGTTACAGGTTTGTTTTCATTGAGGGAGTTGTGCCGTTATCATCTGGTATGCCGTTCAACCCCTATACAGCAGCATCATTACACCTGATTGTATCCAAAGACTGTAAGCCAGTTCACTAGCTTATTGACGAATGGGATTTTGAGAGGTCGTACGGCAGGTCTTCCGTAGAACAGTGGGATCTATATAACTATGAGGCTCATACGTCTCCAGGGCCCGTACACCATCTCAGGGTTAATAAACCATGTTTATGGAGTTATAGGCCTCTCTTAATGTGTGCCATTTCGCCCGATCTGCCACATACCGCATCCGGTCCGTCCTAGCCTTTTTCAGGTCGCCAGTTTATCTGGTTGGGCGGCGTCCTACTTTCCGTTTGCTTTCTCACTCTAGGACTCATCTGCTCTCTTATTATAACCACAATACTCTTACACCGATGGGGCTCATACGTCATCATATACCCACGAATGGACCTAAAGGGCCCATGTACGCTCAAGGGCTTCATCCAGCTGTTGCAACCATGCTAACATTGGGTGCACTCTATTGGACAACCTAAATATAAAAAAAAACTAATTGTTGACAAGCACGCGTTGTCTGCCACCTAATTGATATTAAAAACCCATGGAACCTTATACATCCAGGGTGCCCCAACACCCACACACTAAGATTTTCCCCCACTAAGCAAGTCTGCAAGTCGATACACATTCTCTTATCGTTTTGTTCATACTCGTACTATTTAATTTTTACGCAAACAAATGGATTTTTATGTAGGTACACTACATATATGTAAAAATTATTAGAAACCATCAAAATCGTTCCAACCGCTCTTGAGTTGTATCAAGCACGATTTTCAATTTCTGTTATTTAAATAGCTACATCATATTTTACAATTCATGGTGATAAAATTAATGTGGATATGGTATTAGATTTAATCGAAATGGGTATAATTGAGTTATGAAAAGATTTTCTTAAAGGGTTGTCTTCGAACGAGTAACAATTAACTATTAATCAAACAAATCTTACATTTGAAATGGATTTGTAATGAAGTTTTAGAGCAGTATTCGTTCGATGCCAAAACTAAAGAAAGGTACAAAGCAATTAAGCTCCGTAGATATCTCTTAAATTGTAGTGAACACTGTACATTATAGGTAGGTACACATACTATGATAAAAATGAGAGGTCTATTAGGTATACTTGAGTATACTCTAGTGCATTCAGGTTTGCTATTTGTGATGTTGCTATCGTACTGGGTAAATGGACGGTAGTGCAACTCCGTAGCTGTCAGTGACCGGTAATAGTGTGTCATTGTGTGTTAGTGTGAAGCATATAATATCTAGATCAATTACAAAATGTTTCAAATTTAACTCTTGTTGTCATGTTCTCAATTTCCTATACTGTCTGATGTCAGGCGCCGGGTATTTGAATATGTACACATACAATTGACTAAATCCGCAGATTGTCAAAATTTCATTTTATGGTATTCTAACGGCCAAAGTAAATAAGGCCTAACTTGCTTTAGTCATATCTTCTAGAATTCAGGTTAACGTACATAGATTTTTTTTTTTAGACATGGCATGTATTATCCTTGATCAATGCGAATATATTCGCACTCAACTGGAATGGTACCAGTGATTAGAGGTCGTAGGTCGTAACGCCTGAGCATCAGAAAGTCTACAGGTATGATTCCTTCTGCAGGGACAGCGTACCTGGAAATAATTGAGACTATGTTTTAATTCCTTGCGACTTCACATTGGGACCGTTTACAAACTCATTTATGAAGGTTTAACATGTATGATGTGAAAAAATGAAAATGTGTAGATGCTATACGCTACTGAGCCGCCTATATAAATGATAACAGTTGTCCCTGGTGCTATCCGCGTAGAGTACTAACCCAGTTCCTGCAACCCATTCAGGAGATGAAAAGTATCCTATGTATTACTAATGTTACTATATACTATAATCTATCCCTGTGCCAAGTTTCAGGCAGATCCGTTAATACATAGAGCGGTATTGAGTAAGACATATGTTCATTTATGATATTAGGATTCACTTCGACCTGTATGCAGACTGCTGGCGTCAACGCCTAACAGCTAAGTTGACAAAGGAGATATGACTGCACCATTACATACATCTTAATATGATATATATTTAGTTGGTATGAATATACTTATACTTACTCTAGTAAGATGCGAATACACCTTTACATACAACTTTATATAAAGAAGTGCACCTATACTTAATAATTATATAATTTTTAACATAAAGTTGTATGTAAGGGTACAACCATATCTTTTCGTCGACTGTAAATAACGATAAATTACAAACGTATAATCTGCTCACAGTTTTTACTAAAGTTGACATCATAATATACCTACAAAAGCGAAAATTCCTCAAAAGTTTTACACGATCCACATTTTCCTGTAAGTTCTAATTCCAACACGCAAATTATTTTATTTCCATCGAAGATCTACAAGTATTTAATTTATCATAACATGCACTTACTGGCATTTAACATGTCATTAGCATGCCAGAAACAATTGTTTTGCCAGTAACTTACCGGGTTTGGCACACAGTTCGGAAGTTGTATGAATGTGGTAACTAATAAACGAACGGCACGCGATCCAACCCGTCGCGTTTACTAAATGATCATATCACAAGAAAATATTTGAAAATTTAGACCGATTTCTACAAAACTTAACTATATTTACAAGGAGCTTGACGATATCGCCAATTAGTGATGGAGATCAGATGGCAGTCGTCTCACATACATATCGAAATTCAGCTACAACATAATTCAATTGCAAAAGGGCATACCCAGACTCCAAGGTGAAAGCTGTCAGCAGTCGTATACGACCGGGTTGACGATGATGATGATAATGATTTCTATTGGATCATGGAAGTGTGGAGAACTCTGCGAGGACTGATCGCAAAAACCAGTATTACTGTACCATCGCCTATGCATACCACTTGTTCAATTGTACCTATATGCAATAGGTAGTATGTAGGGATATCGAAAATTAAATTGTGTTATTTTATGGAAGTAGAAAGTATACTTAATATCAGTCAATATTATATTTATATCACGTTTTATTACTCTCTAGCACTTGTTACCTAGCAAAATGTATATATTCATTTACCAGATTTTACCAGATTCTTTAGTCCACACAATGTCAGTAAGGTGCCTACTGAAAATGGGTTCAAAGATTTTTCTTCACATATAATAAGTAGGTATAATAATATCTTGTTCATGTTTAATAATACCTAAACATTGAACAAGATACTTGGTATAAATCTAATTCACAATACCGGGTAAAACGGGGTGAATAGAGATTGAAGGGTGAATAGAAATAAAATGGCCAGCTAAATCCTGTAGTTATTTTCTTTTAAGCGAAACTTTGGACTAGTTCATTGTAATACCAGAATCATGAG
This sequence comes from Pelosia muscerda, assembly GCA_963691645.1. Classification (NCBI taxonomy): domain Eukaryota; kingdom Metazoa; phylum Arthropoda; class Insecta; order Lepidoptera; family Erebidae; genus Pelosia; species Pelosia muscerda. The sequence goes on along the minus strand of OY829098.1, from coordinate 15,454,839 downwards.
ATATCTGGTAATAAGCTTAGTAAATTTTTTGTGAAAGAAATCATTTAAAATATTCCATTGACCATTTTATTTCTATCCACCCCGGGATCTCTATTCGCCCCGTTTTACGGTAGTGAATTAAATTTATAATAAGTAATGATCTTTCGCAAAGATTTTACACCGTGTTACGTAGACAATACTTTATTATTTCCAACCAGCTACATATAAGAACATTTAAAAGTACCTACACTCTAAGCTAAGATACCGTCGTCCCTTTTTATTTAACGCAAATATATTCCTCGTAACATCAACTTACATTACCATAGTTGCATAAATCTAACGCGTGTAGACATTCGTGGGGCCGACTGTACATATATGTGCTCGCATAATATTCGCATAAATCAGTTGGGAATTAATTATTGCTTCTGACTGTACTACGTGATTAGGGGAAGAAGATTTAGTTTCATACACGTTTACGATAGACATGAATATGAGTACCTAATTTAAATATATTTTAGTAGGAACTTGGTTTGTCTTGAAAACTTTTATACATAAATTGCTCCAAGTGACACCCAAGTTTCTTGCTTTTATAGCAACAGGATCAAAAAGTGTACCATCTCTGTGGCGTGGCGGCAATGAACGCGAGTGCTACGTAGGGGCGCGGTTTCGATTCTCGCTCAGTGTGAATATTTGTATGCACGAATATAGCTGTATATGGCTATAAAATCCAACAAGTGGACTATCAGAAATGCTTTGATATTATCAATGTATCGGGGAGCTCAGATGGCCATCGCTTCATGAAAAATATCTACCTCATGCAAACTTGCGGTTCGACTGGAAAAAGCGAACCCCAGACTCCCAGGAGAACTTAGGATGCGACCGGGATCAACACTACGATGAAGAAGAAGAATTAAGGACTAGGTCGACATATTCTAGTACTTGGATACAATTCCACATTTGTGTCAATCATTATCATCTTCCTGCCCATGTCCCAATTGCTTTGGCTCGGCGCAACTAATCATTCTCCTCCATACATTTCTATCACATGTAATTTTCTCGATCACCCCCTCCTTTACGATTTTTCGGGATGACCTCTGCTCCTAAAGCCACATTCATACTTTGGATCTTTTTACAATATTACTATCATCTCTTTTCATAGTATGTCCATACCACGACAGACGTTCACTTTTCAATTTTTCATTCATAACTCCTTTGTGTATGGTACTCAATATATGGTTTGGTAGAAGCAGCATGTAAACAACCCATTGACTTTTATAATACATAGTAATAAGATTGACCACGTCAATTTAAAATCATACATAAATGCATTTAATGTTATGGAAATGAGTAGTCTGATGAGTATAGTTGGAGTGACGTTGATGGGTAAGTGGAATCAGAGTGAAAAGGCATTGTAGTGATATGTTTGAATGTATAGTGAAACTGAAATAGAGAGATGGATGCTTAGATGGTCTTTATTCCGGTGTATAATCTTCTTTCATACACACTGGATTACGAAACAAGGGTGAATAGATAACCCGGTATAGCTCGATCTTGGCTAATGTAATCCAATAGAAGTTAGTAGTATATAATGTTAGTATATAAATGCCAGATCAAGAGAAAAAAACTATAGAAGTAGAAGAAGCGCTAGCATTGTTTCTAGTGAATTAACATTATCTTTAGCTACAATAGTAAAAAAGCGTGACTTTATGTATCAATGTATGTATATTTGTTTGTATGTGTGGATATATTTATGCATGTACACTTTACACTTTATTTACTGATGTACATAACTGGTTTTATTTATTATCATAAGTTGGCAATAAATACTGCATAGAAAATCGAGCCTGTTTAAAAGTGCTCCATATAAATAATTAAGTTGCACTACTAAATAGGCTGACAATGCTCTAAAGCCACGAACTGATCATAAAGATATAATGTAAATCCTGAACCTACATATAAGTAGTTTCGTTTATATATCAATATATTATATGTCCTGTCGTACTTTATGTCTGGAAAATAACGTCTTTCGTGTCTATATATAAATATAATACGTACGTTTAAGTAAGGAACAGTACAAAGATCGTCCCGATTTTTCGCTCGATTAGGTCCCTGATAAGCTGGCCAGTAGCCGAGGGTTCGAAACACAAAACCATTTAAATGAATGGTCATGAGTTCTTCGCAAGAAATGAAATGATGTGATGTGATGATATTTCTACTTAATCCTAAAAGCGACTTTGTTTTATATTATGTAGTGATAGGTGCAAGATCAAGAGGTTAGGATGACCATGAATTTTTATCATCAAGACTTCTGACTCCGTGCTTCTGAGACTGTTGCTTCTGCCACCTCTGGTTACCAATGTATTGAAATAAATATGAATGCCTGTGGCCTTAGATTACTAATATGTCTGTGGCATTAAGTCCGCCAATGTACAAAGATCAGTAACTATATAAATTGATTTTGGTTATGTTGAAAAGGGAACGGGAAAAGGGAATTATGATTTACTGTTTTTCCTATTTATTTTTTTGTACTACGGTGGCAAACGGCGGTAAACAAACTCCCAACACGATGATATTAGCAGGAACTAGGTTTCTCCAGCGTACAATTCCATTCCCGTAACCAATGGGAACCATTTCCAGGCAGTAGCAATATCACATAGATATTCCACGCAATCTTTTCTATCGCTGTTCGAAATTTCAGCCAGCTACGTTAACCATCAGAGTGTGAATGAGTAGCACATACAAACATTCAAACATCTTAACTGACTCTTACATTTATAATATTAATAAGATAAGTGCGTGACAGGCAATAGAACTTGGATTGTACACCTCGTTACTGATCATAATAAAGTATGACATAACATAACATAAACTCACGCCTATATCCCCGAAGGGCTAGGAAGAGGTGCTAGCACCCACATTTCGCCTGTTTATGTTTAGGTCCCAATGTAGGTGGCGAGCCTATTGCCATTAACCGGGCACTTATAAACCTGCGATAAATACACACATAACTTCGAAAAACATCGAAAAACATCGACCGTAGGTGTGTGCCATAGTAAAACCTGGGATCGAACCCGAGACCCCGTCTCAGCAGTCACCCTTACCACTAGGCTACCGCGGCTACTAATATAAAATATGAATACCGGCAAATCCATTTATAAAAGTTAAGTCCTGAATCTAGATCAATTGTCTTCACGAAGGCCAATACCTGGTACGGCTGACAGCGGACGGATGACACTTTTTACTGGATATAATAAGGTTATATATAGACTTCCTGTGGCTAAGTGGCGCGCGCGCCGGTGCTCGCCCACTTGTTGCGCGTCATTTTGTAACCATATCATGGTTGACTTCTATACGGAATTCAGAAGAATTGCCATTTTTTGTAATATGGTGTCCGTAGATTTTGAGATATTAACGAGGTGTTAATGGGTTGGTTTCCAGCTTGATTGAAGGATTCTTTGTGGTCCAAGTTATTTTCCTATTCTTTATTGATATTACATTAACTTTTGATTTGAATTTTTTTGTCAGTTGAGTAATTACCATTAGTTTTATATTAGAAACTTGCTTAATATTACACTGATAATGCACTATACTAGCACAATAATCTCAATGAGTTTGTAAACTAAACGAGATAACACTGAGTACCTACTTACTTAATGATCTGTTAATCTAAATTAATGATGACTTAATAATCACAAAATAGATATAGGTTTATACAAAATTATAACGCGTTACTACCATAAATTCACGTCCGTGGTCAAATCGAGTGGTACATTTAAATTGATTGTAGGACATATTTCCTTCAAGCCGGATGTGTTCAATTGTGTCGGTAGCAAAGCGCAAGCGCGGGCCAGTCCGTGAACAACCGTCGCTTTACTATCACCATTTTGATTACCGAGATGTTTACGTAAATGTGGTTAATTACTAATCTGTAATTAAGAACACAGTTAATTTGTAATGTAAAAAAATAACAGAAAGTTATTGATAGTGTTGTATTGAAGAAGATTTTTGTGTTTCTTCTGAATGTGGTCTAAGGGCAGTGTTTACAGTCGCGAGTGGTATCACTGAAATGTGATACCACAAGTCAGCTACCACGACGGAGAGAGACGAGAATGACAAAAAGCGTACAAAAAGAAAAAGAATATCAGATATGAGGTAAGATATTGTTAAGTGAGGTAGGACCACAGCGTAATAAATTGTATTGTACAGTACTACGTTCTGAATTTCTATTTATAACTAGCACGGAGGACAGATTGTCATTGACATTCCAATCTCAGTCAATGAAAATAGAGATTTAGGACTAAGTATTGTTCCAGAATACGGTTTACTACCTACTACTACGGATTACTTAGCAGACATATAATGTATAATGTAACTGCTAAGTAATGTCACTATAGTTTCTTAGATACAGCAATAAACTGGGCAATCACTAACGTATAGAATGTCTATTACAGCTGATTACAACGTTAACTATTTAGGTACTATCAGTGGATATTCGGGAATGTCTCAAGTAAATAATTTAAGGTTCTATGGTATTTGATCATGGGCTATGCTAATATAATAACTAAAACAAATAAACGTTGTCAGAAGATGATAACCCCTACTTGGCAACCCAATGTAGGAGGCAGTGAATTCAATATCATCTCTCTTATCTGATACCTATCTCCTTATTCCAAAACGTAACTTTATTAAAAACAACTACTCAAGAAGCTTCAACTTTTCTAATTTACAACCTAATTTCAAACGAATTACATATTAGAAAAGGTTTTATGAGTAGGTACTCTCACACTTCGATAGAACAGTTCTAGTGAGCACTAGTCCTGAAATCAAACCAAAAAGTTTGTATTAACATTGGTAAACTTAGATCTTTTTTCAAGTGGGATATTGTCTTAATCGTAGTGTAACTCCGTGTGTATAGATCCTAATTAAACTATACAGGTTGTTAGGGAAACGCTCCTGAACCCGAACACTCCCAGTAGTGCTTCTGGTACACTACATACTTCTTATTGGCTTAAAAAATTTGATTTGGATTTTTTTATTATTATTTTTATACAGATTAACAAGTATTATTAATTATCCATCGTGTTAGTAAAGCTAAATGAAATAATAATTTCATTAAAAACATCACTCGCATTAAGGTGCCTTTTGTTTCTATGTACTGAGGTTAATTTATGAAATTATCGTTTCATATAGCTTTACTGATACTACGGAGAACAATTAATGCGAATTAAATAAAAACAAATACCAAATTGAAATATTTTCTGCCAAAATGTAGTTTACCCGGAGTGCTACCGTCTCGTCTGTCTTCGGCTTCGGGAGCGTTTCCCTAACATTCTATATACCTACTTCGAATATTCTTGTTTACTTCTGTTAAGGTACTCGTACCTAGGTACATGGACTAGAGCTCCATAGTATTGCTCCGTGTGTACGTAATTTATGAAATTTGTGCCATGCGTCCTTCATGCCTAAGTACTCATTTGTAAACATGCATGTTATAAATCAAAAATTATATGTCAATCTACAACGAATTAAAATTGTTATAACAAGCAACCGACCGTTAGAATATAATTGTTTAATTTATATGTATTCCGTTAAACACATGCTTAGATTAAATAATGACCAATGGTACTGCCACTTCCTAGTTCAGTAATAAGTTGTATCCTGTACAGGTATATTGAGTCCGATGAATACACATTCAACGTATCTACCTATACATCTGCAAAGTTATATATTTTTAACATTTCTGTTATTAGTAAATGCTTATTTTGGACCCTGAGCTTATAAGCACAAACTTCGACAACCGATATTCCTCCTTCTATCGAAGCTAGGATGAAGAAAAATAATTATTTGATAGTTTGATAGGATAATGTACGGTAGGAACGTTTTCGTTCACTTCACTTTATTTGACCTCTACATATATTATATTCGCGTTTGTACCGTTTAATTTGCAACTAGAATGCCTACTAGTAGAGATAGTGTTGCGTTCATTATGCCAAAAATTGTGCAATGTATGATAGGCAGGTGATATGTGACGTAAAGTGTGTCTTGTTTTCCACTCAGTGTTCCAATATTTGTATTTGTTTTGCCAAGTCCCTTTAGTTAGTTTTTATGAGATATTAATTGATAGTCAAACCTTAGTAGGAAGTTAAGACCACCCAGAGTGGCCACATGGTAGCTTCTCTTACCAGCTGATGCAGGGCTCACCAGGCAGTGCTTCGGGGATAGCCTGCATCGGATCCAAGAGGAGCCAAAGCCCGATTGCCTTCACTGTGATGCCACTGAGTTACCTACAATATATCTCATCTCCGGCAGTCAAAGAGGGCGTGCGTTTTAGTCGGTTTTATTAAAGCAATCTAGCCATTTTATTCCGGTATTGTACACTCGAAAAACAATTTTTCGTGTTTACTTACTTAAAATAACTTGAAATCATGTTTTTGAGTTCAATCGGAAATACTTTACGTGCTTCCACTTCTTGCACTTCTCTGTTGCTGCATCCTTTGCAGAAAAAAGAAGCTCATTGAATATAAATATAATAAAGAGAGTGTGCTTGTGGTTTCTGTTAATGATGAAAATTAAGAATATTTTCTTGTCCTCAGGGTTGACCTTCGCGGACTAAAGTGTGCGTCAGCACTTCGAGCTGGCCTCAAAGCTGCAATGTACGAGAGTAGCTGCTCCTACGCTGGAGCTCTTGAACTGAAGAGAAGTGCACTAAAAGAAGAGCCTTGGCCTACAACAGAATGGCCTCCTTACCGCCTTCATCAATCAACATTCGAGCAACTAAAACAAAGTGTGGAGAAGGCCAAAGCAGCCTTACAAGACCGATCAGGTCTTTTAGGCACAGCGACAGCATTCGGTGATTTTTATGGAGGACAGTTGGGTCAAGATGCCACAGGGTCAACTCTCGGGTTCGGGAGGACGACCAGGACAGATGATTCAATGTTGGCGACCATGGATAAAAGCAAAACTATTGGTGAGTAGTTTGTAGTTGTTTGTAATATTTAGTTGTTGTTTTTGTTGTTCAAATATGATCTCTACTTGAAAATGAACTGTGACTTTTATAGATAAAACGTAAGTTTTGCGTTAAAAAGTATCTCCTTGATAGTTATGTTGCTATTTTGCTGTTGGTGAATATTTACAGTCAGTTCAAAATTTAACAAGCATGCAACATTGTATCTGCGTGCGGTTATGCACGAAATGTATTGTAGATTGTAGGTTATAAGCTTTAATACTTATAATTTCCGGGAAAAAAAATCTTACAATTTGATAATAAGTCGTCAAAAACAATAACTTTTATGTACTTCTATTAGTCTGGCTGCATGAAACGAAACATTTGGTATCGATTTTAAATAACTACACGTTCAATAACAGGGTGCAACATATTTTGTTGCTCTCGTACGAATAGCAAACTAATAATAATACTACGTTTCTACGCTATTCTTAATTTTAATTAGATCATAAGAGGAGAGAGACCTATAGGCCTGGTTTTCAATACTGTTGGTACGTACAAATATAAATAATTCACTTAGAAATATGTGAATAGATACGTGACTTACATACCCGTTTGATAAACACATTTACTATAGCACTTTTATACATATAAACATGCTTTCATAAACACCCCTCGCATCGTGCTACACGGCTATCTTTTTACTGACAATAAACGGCACTATATCAACTAGATAAGACTTTCGATAAAAACGTAAAATTTTACATCAAGCATTCATATCGCAATTTTAAGGTCTATTGTCATGAGCTATCCTCACGACGATAGCGCTAACGGGAGAAGTATCAGGAATATCGATTGACAACAACTACATCCTAAATTCAGCCTTATTTTAATAAAACATGGTTACAATTCCAGCGTAAACTAAACCCTTTTAGATTATTCTGATGTACGTAGAAGAGGCTAGGTGGGGAGGCTTCTTCAGATTACAATCAAGGGGAAGGGGCGTACGGGAATTCGTCCCCATGGTTGCTATAGAGACGCGCCCGCCCACACCCCGCCCTAGAGATCATCGCACACAGAGATAAATAGTGGAGAATATAAATTTTTATTATCCCACCGTTCGTTATTCTGGAAGTAAACCCCTCTCCCGAGCCTAGAGGAGGGTTCGCAAATAATTTTAGGTGCATTTTGGTTCGACATAAAAATGCACAGAAGTTTTACTGATAAATATATTTATGTTATTGTATAATGAGCTTTAAGGGAATTTTTGCTATAACAGTAGTTTCGTCATCAATAATTTTATAGCAACCATCATAAAATTTACAACCTTGTTATAATATTGTTGCTTAAAAAAATATTTAAAAATATATTTTTATTCTGCTTTCGGTTCATTATATAGCTTAGATTCAGTGACATTTAGTTTCTCTAGATGGGCATTCAAGAACTCATTGATGGCTGATAATGTCCAGTTCTCTATATTCGCCGTGTATTCAAGAGTTCCATTTGTATTCCGCATCTCAATCTCAGGACTAATATCTTCTACGTCTTTGATTTGTAGATTGGGAAATTTTGCTGGCATACCACTTCTTAAGAATGATTCTATATGTGGGTATATAGGTGATTTGTAGACAGTATATTTTAGTATTGCTTGAGGATATGTTTTGTTTTTTATCACAGTCTCCGTTTCGTTCATTGTTATTCCTTGGCTACAGCATCTTTTGCAGTAAGCTGATATATTTCTTCCTAAGTCTAGCTGAGCGCAAGATGTACATATCAAATAAAGACTAAAATTTCCATGGGAAAGACACGATAACACTGAGTCATTTGTTTCAATTTCTTGATTAAAAACAACTAGTACGAAAAACACTGCCAACTGTAACTGTAAGCTAGAATTCATGATTTGTTCTCATAACACCATCAGCAATATTATATATATATTATATAACTTTGGAGAAACCAATTTAGATTTTTATTGTAACTAGATTTTATTACTGTTCGTTATGTATTACAATTTTCTTCGCTAGCTGGTATTTGCGAATATAATTTGAAACTAAAATGGGAAAAAATAGAAAAATATATTATGCAATGCCACTTTTTTAACTTAAATTCATGTTCACCATCAATTTTATCCAATGGCTTAAAAAGAACTCAAAATATTTTTAATCCAATATAAGCATATGAACTAACAAGCCTCTAGGGATGATTTTTAATTCCAGCAATAAAATTTCATATTTATTTTTTTATGAAGGTATAAAAATGATAGGTTCGCCAATTTGGGACCAAACATAAACTGGCGAAATGTGGGTGCTAGCACCTCTGCCTACCCCTTCGGGGATATGGGCGTGAGTTTATGTTATGTTATGTTATGTTGGTTTCTTTTTATAAAAGAATACATGATTGTAGACGTATCTAATATTCCTACCGTTAAATTTATAAAGGCAATTCCAGCAGTTCGCTGTACGAATTAGTTCGGAAGTGATATTTTTTGTAATGGTACGTATATGTATGTTTGCACATAAATGCCTAAAGATGTCAAACTCCGAAACAAACTGAAAGATGTTTAAGACTCGCTGTCGTATCCAGTAAAGCAAATTATATCACTGTTAAAATGTTTTAAATTGACATGGTCATTACAATAAGCTTTATAGGAATCAGCGGAATATTTACCTTGTTCGTATGCGTATGAGTTTATCCGATATTTCGACGCTGTTTTGAGCGTCATGATTACAGGTGTACTGAAGATCGCTGAGATAGTTCTCACATCCGTGAGAAAGTAAGAACTATCTCAGCGAAACAGCACCGAAATATCGGATAAAACCATACCCAAACAAACGTGAAAAATATACCGTTGAACGTTACGAGTATAACGCTGTTGTATCTAAATTTGTTAAGGCTTTTCTTTCAGTACACTTTCGTAAGACTTTCTAGTCTTACGATAATGGCATTAAGTATGTGTGAACTGTGTTGTACAAATACATTCTAAAGTAAGTAAGGGTTACATTAATTACTATCTTCACCACTTTCTCATATTTTTCGCCTTTGAATGTTTTACTAGCATAAGCTTCACAATCAATAAGCAAAATTTTATGTGAAAAAATAAAAGCAATGTCACTAATTTCAACAGAAAAGTCTTATTATGTACCTATTATTTTTTTCTTTTTGCTTAAATCTGCGATACTGTTATTTTTCGCTCCTCAGTGTCTGCTTGTGGGCGTAAATAGAAAAAAGATCCTGTTTATCAGTGTTATCATTATCATTTTATATCTATCATCATAAGCATCCCTGGTTTCGCCGGTGGCTTTCATGTTAGAGTCTATACGGTCTAACCTCATAACCTAGGAAGAAAAGCCTTCGCCCGAACCCCTTACGTTAACCGGCATAAATATCGACTTGCCGATGCCTGATGATGATGATTGCCCTAATTCCTAATTCATACTACCTATATTGGTTATTTAATTTTATCTTAAAAATTTTCGCAAATACGAAATTATCATGCCTGCTAAAAGTGAAAATGTTGTATCATTATTCTTCAAAATTCAGGCTGGCAGTTCGCCAAACTTTCGAAAAGCAAATACAGCAGCACCATATTCCAATTGTAGCAAAACCTTTTGTAATAGCAAAGGTCGCGACAAAAGCGAGGGCACAAAGGAACTGCTCTCGAAAAAGACAATAAAACTTTTTGCTATTAAAAAGTGCCACAATTCATAAAAAAATGTAAATTTGAAACGAAAGCTCCATTGTCTTGAAGCTGCAATGGTACGGACATCGGGACTTTCCGTTTACGTAATAAAATTAATTTTATATTTATTCAGGTATTCATGTATTTCAAACTTGGTCGGCAGCGCCAGGGTGCTAACATCCATATACTACTCAGTGACCACCTTCCTTCAGGTGGATTGTGTGCAAAGCGATATAAAAAATCATAACTTAACCAGCATGTAGCATCTAAAATTCTGTAGTAAATACCACGTATCTTAGAATTCCTTACCAGCGCACGTGTTTCCTTGTTCCTACAACAGTCCCGGGTCCTTTAAGCGGGGCGTGAAAAAGCATCTGATGATGCCGTCAAGCTGAGTGCCAGCATTGTAACTTTGCGTCTCTGTAATGGTGACCCTCTTTCTTGAGACTTTGTCTTCAGCGTATCATCAGGAGGGGTGAAGTTGACGCGTCCTAAAAAAATTGCAACTTTCTGAATAACCATGGTTTTCTAGTGTCATGACGATCTGTTAAATTACTGTTCTTCGAATTTATTATTGTAACTTTGTGATCGTATTGTGTTAGAAGCAAATACAAAGAAAGTATTTACGTTTTGTGGTGGCTACTGGCTCGGTTTCTTCATATGTCTGTTTGAGTACAGTGCACAATAAGAAGTGAATGTGTAGAGTTATTGTCGCTGTATTCTTCTGGAGCTGCTCATCTTGTCTTGTCAGCTTCTATTAGTACAATTCCATTCTAGTTAATTTTATTTGTTTAGACAACTATTAGGCCATGCACTAATAATACAATAATAAAACAACACAAATTTAAATTGAATTATGTAACTAGAACCTAATGATAAATGCACCTAGCACGGTGGTGCCGTCAGCAAGTAACGGGCTTATTTGCCACATAGGATTAAACTTATATATTACTTGTTATTGATCATAAACTGACTGACTGAAACAAAGAAAGAAAGGTGATGAAAAATAGGAATATCTGAACACTGAATACACTGATACAGGAAACATAGAACAATATCGGCGCATTGAATACTTACTACTGGAAATTGATTTAAACTTAGGTGCTGTATGTATGTCAAATAAGTAGATACTTTGAATGACGGCCGAAGCGGATAATAATCATTTCATACATTTCTTTTTAGTTAGGCAGTTATCTGCCTCTCAGGAAAAAAGGCACGATTGTATGCACTCACATCTTTATTATAATAAATGAAATGTAATAAAAAGATATAAAAATATATAGTTGAGGAAATTTTACGGTGAAAACTTGTATTTGTATTTATAGCTTACTGACGAAAAATGTAAACACACAAGCCAATCTAAAAATAACTAAATACTTAATGGTTTCCAATTTACATAATATTCAAATAAGTGCAAAAATCCACGTGCCGACAGTGCTTAATCTTAGTCATTAAGAGAAATGTATTAAAAATAAACCCCCTAACGATTGCTAAAGAGTTGTTAACACGAAAATGATTGCGGAACGCCCCGCACACCGAACGTTACATGATATCATACACGGAGATCTGTAACGTACAAATGTCATCAATTATGAGCCCACACTTTAGATCGTATCGCGATAAAATATATATCAATAAATCATACTCCAACTGGTCCGATATGAGTATATTGATTTTTTTTAATGTTCATTGCCAAAGGGCTAGCTAGGGTTGTTGTTTCACAATTTATATTCATTACCGACGGGCGAGGGTGAGTGTCTGAGGGAAATAGGTCGTTGGCAACTTCCAGGTGAAGTCAGAAGTTTAGTTTGTGTCGTCCATCGCAGCAAATTGGTGCCAATAGCTTCTCATAGCCTTTTGTGTTGTAAGTATTTCAGTTCCAGGTGCTATTTTAGCAAAACTTTATATTGAATTTGGTATGTACCATTTGCCTGTCCACATTTTATAAATTAATATTCCTTTTTCATCAGGTGTACCGTCTAATTAGTTGCTACCTAAGGCATAGTAGTATTATAATTTAACATCGTTCTGGACCTGGTGATCTTCTTTATTTAGGGTCAATACTGGTTAAATCCAATTCTTATTCCTTTTTATTTAGTGACTTCTAACTGTCACAACTACCGCCTGATCATCTAACTAATCCAAAAATACTACGTTAAAACCTCGTCTATTAATCAGTAGTTGAAACATGAGATTCGAAGCTAACTGAAATTTTGGTGGAAAAGACAGTCTCCGACTTGATCATATTCGTGAAAGATCAGTACACGGATTGTTTAACTCATATATGAAATAAGTACCTACATAAACACCTGAACCCTAAAATGATTGCATAATCTGCCGCATGCTATACAAAATAACACAATATTATAAGTGCTAACACCGTGACTTGTGAGTCATGATGGGGGACGGCGCTATCCACACTGACTTTATTATGCTTAATAGCCCAGGGGTTTGATGTTTAATTAGTAAACGTTATAATATTATACTATCTCGTTTTAGATCGGTGTTCATTGATATAATAGCGGTATTACAGAGTTAATGTAGCGACAATCCTCTTGAATGGTGAGCCAGTGTCAAATAATAGATATATTTAAATCTTTTTGGTGATGATAATATATTTTGTTAATACGAATATACTCGTATATAGGGCATAGTGACTGCTGACTTTGGCCTTTTCTAGTCTTATAACAATTTACACCTATACTGTTCAGGAATATATTTCCCTCAACACAAGTTTCCTATTTGGATTAGATGGACATAAAGAAATACCTAAAGACGATGAAAGATATTATTACATCGTGTTGTAGTTTTTCTTGGTTCTGATGAAGATGCAGTTATTATTTTACCCTCAGTTTGTATGTATCAATGTACTTAAACATTTGTTCAAAATATTTTTATGACCTACTACCTCTTAATGTATAAAATCATTTAGTTAACAATAATTTACATGTAGATCAAATAATGGCCAAATCCACTGGGTCCACTTAGAAATAATCACAACTAATCACTGGAAATCCATTGATACCCCAAGCACTTAACTCTAATGTCAATAAGCCAATTGTCACTTTCTCACAGTTTCATCCCTAGGGCGATAGAAGTACCAAACAAACAATTATTTCACAATCAATGGGTAGTCGCGCGCGAATATTATAAATCAGTAGTCATAATAGCACATTACGAAGAGTGACATCACTTTTACTACTCAATGTTGATAATGGATGGTGTGTGTGTGGTACATGCGTATGCGCATGCAGCAAACAGTCGCGCGAGTGCCCTAAGAACGCGATTTAGGGTGAGCGAGCTCGGATTAAATTGAAGATTTTTTTTTAAGTTATGTATGAACTGAAATTGTAATAATTGTGATTATTTCAGTAACAAATAACTCTTGTTTTGGCACCGCTTTTTTATTTTTGTTGCGCGATATTTCCACGGATACCAATGGCGAGAAACAGTAAAATAAAAAATCAAATAATTTAATCAAATTATTTTATATTAAATTAAATGTGTTATTTTGCATACAGATATATTGTTTAATTTCATATTGATTAATTTAACGTAAAAAGATGAATAAAAGCGTGCGACCTCGTATTTGAAATTACAACATTACATTGAAAATAGAAACGCGTTACATAACTCTTCAAATTCGCGATTTTCATAGCCCTTATTTATGTTACGTACGGTTTCATGGGAACCGTGGCGGAGACAATGCGAACTTAATTGTGCGATAGATACCAGTAATGATGATCTCTACCCTATTTTTTTTTTAGATTTATGGAGCCACCGTGACCACGCGCCGCGCCCTTCTTATACAGTACACAAATAAATTGTTTGAAACATATTGCGTTGGGTGATTTGATACGTTTGACTTTAGCGTGAGAGGTTCCTGATGTTTTTATTTTCACTCATCCTGAGCAAATTTTGCACCGGGGGTAATCATTTGAACGTGCATTATTTATTTTTAGCAAGTACCAATAGGTACTTGGTGTAATAACATTTAATGGTAAATAATGATGTTAATAGTTCAAAAGGTAGTTATGATTAAAATGTGAAATTATTTTATTAAATTGTGTTATGTCACATCTATGTTTGAATCACATGGATTTTCATTAATGGTAGATAAAATTTGGTACTTCCGACAAAGTAAAAATGCTATTACTAGAGTTATCATAATCATATTAGGTTGACATATTTAATCAAAATGTATAATCGGTTTTTTATTAATCAGTCTAAAGTGTCTTCTAGTGCCTAGTAAACATTAGGTTTACCATGCTGGTTTTCCAGAGAAAACCAAGAAATTCTGTACTTAAAAAGAAAGTGTTAACATATTTCACTCACTTACGCTTACTATTTTTGCAAACAGAGCTAGGATTTACTATTAGATAAAAAGTTGCCCTGGGGCTTTGTTGCTTTGGGTACTCACATATTGTTGGCGCAATAAGACAATAAGACCAAAGAAGGAAGAGGATCAGAATATTATGTATTTTATGTATTTTGAGACTTACTCCTACTACCAACTTTATTTTATTTTGGTATTTGTTTAAGACACATAGCTTTTGACCATGTATTTTTGATTTTATATCTGATAGTTCCTACGTAAACATTATGTTCTGTAATTTTTCTATTTATTTATAATTTATGGTTATTAAAACAGGTTCGGACAAGCTTACCGGTGGGCTGGGTAAAGGCTACTCTACACCGTCCCTGTCTGATACTCTACGGGCAACAAAGTGTACAGGTATGTATATGCACTGGTGAAATCAGTTATAGTGTTAAATTAACATGAAAACATTGTATCAAATTAAAAGTAAATAACAGTTTTTTTTACCTAATATACAATACAGCTACCATCTACACCTACTCGCCTATATAGTCTATAAGAAATCTAAGAATTTTTATTTTAACCGATTATAATGTCACAATAGTGGCACTATCAACTGTTACTTAACTTAGATTCAATTTATTTGGTATTATATTTTTAAGATAATTTCTTAGGATTTGAACACCTTTTAGATTGTGCTGTCTAATGGCGTTACGATATATTGAAATAAATATTAATTTATTATACTTTACTCATATATTAAGTATATTGTATTATAATGGGATGCGCTCCCGGGGATAATGCTATACATTGTAACTACGTTCTTTATTTATTTCCAGAAATAGTATGCAAAACAATTTCAATTCAAATTGCTAGGTTACTGGTAAGTAAGTAGGTATAAGACTATTACACCCACATTCACTTACATCAAAGAATCACTCTAATAATTAAGTCATTTCTTAGTACAAAACAGCCCTCAAGTTATTTGGCTCTTCAAAAATTCTGAACAATTTAACTCCTCTGACAGTCGGAATCATCTCAACCGTAAATTCAAAGGACTAGAGGCGAATCCGAGCGGCAATTAAAAGTTAGCGTCAAAGACCCTTTCATAACGCTCAGTAAAGCGGTAAAATGATGGTGAGATTCATGGTAATATTCTGCATCGAGAATAGGGACGAGGTAACTAAATATTTTGTAAATAAACGTACCAGCTTTTAATACCTATTCTTTTTCTAAATATCCAATCTTAACAACAAATAAAGGCAAAAGGCTTAACAGTATGTAATACTTATTACAATATTAATATTTAATGTATATGTTAACGTAAATGTATGCAATCCGTCATTGTATATATTTCCTAGGAAATGTATGCGATTCATAAAATCGCCCGGAAATGTGTGAAATAGTTTATATTAGACACATTTCCTAGGACATCCATGCATATCCTAAATAACAATAGCAAATGTAAAACATTTGAGATATCAATCCATACTCGGTGTTATCGGCTTTTTAAAAAAAGGCCCACGAAGGTTAAGGCGGGAGCTAAGCTAACCTAGCCGAGTCATTGTACTCTCGGGGTGCTAACTATGATTTTTATACATTTCCTAATACGACACTGGAGTTATATAAATTCCTAGGAAATGTATAGGTACATTTCACTGGATGTGTTTGTATTAAATACTTTTTAAAACAATATTTTATACATTTTCTAAACAGGTTCGAAATTGAACACATTTCCTATGCCTGCATACAATGCCTAGATTTCATACATTTCCGGTAGCAAATATAATTATTTCAATCAATTAGCATATCGTAGTTCACTGCTAGATATATGCCTTTCCCGATGTTAGGATTGTTGGGAGACTACTTTACTGAATCCACGCTGACCAGACGGGTTGATACAGGGTTTTATTTCGAGTTTTCCTTCTCGCCCAACGATATCATTAACAATTTTTTCCGTTTGTCTCCTTTTACGATGCCTTTCGGATGAGATGGAGTGGTGATATTCTGTTTGCGAGCCACCACACAGATTTTATTGAATAATATTAAACACTCTCGGATTCCTATACCAGCCAGCACTTTCTATTTCTTAAGACCATTTAGTTCAATATATGTAATTTAAATATATGTAGACCTAAAGACACCACACATCAATTTAAAAAAATGTGAAAGAGACGAATATATGAAAGAAAAGTGAAGTGATATATGAAATCTTTATCATCCAGAATAAAAGAACGACCAAAAATTATTTATCATCTAAAACAGGTATTTTAAAATTCATCAAGCAAATCTTTGTTTAGTGCAAAAGTCGCCAGTGAAGAATGGTTCTTTGTATTTTATTACTTCAATTAATACCAAAACACAAGATAATATATACCTAGTTATTAAGGCTTGGTGATCATGTTAACAAACTCTCAGCATCTCAAATTAACCACGCACATTTTAACCCTGAGAACCATCCAAACTACTTCAACAATAATGGATTCATATAGTACCGAGACTAAAACCCGCCACGCGTCTCAGTACGCTGTTAATTAAGAGCTTTTCGAGCGCTTTGTATGACACGATTCGATACCGTTACATTGTGCCCAGTCCTGTCAATGCGAGTCGTGTGCTTCGTAATGCCATGGAATCGGATGGGAGTGGCTAGTGTTCAATATTTTATTAGGATTATAGATATAACATACTATACAATAGTTTGGCGTTGTTTGAATAAACAATCGTGATTTCAATTTAATGACAGTTCATTTAAAATTATATCTTTCGGGTCTTATGAAATTGTGCAACATTTATTTAAACTCTGTTAGGTGTTTTTACACGATACGAGACGAAACGAAAAGTTATATTTTATCTGTACCCATATCTCGGAGTTCTTTTGTGCACAATAATCGTAAGTACCTTACGTTAGTATGTGTAAGTTCAGCTAAAAGTAAAATTTCTTTTTCGCAGTCATTGACAACCACATAAAGTACACATTTTCAATGATTTTGTTAATCATACCCGTACTGATAAAAACGTTACCAAGCTGTTGTAAATATATGAGTACATGTTCTGATACCATCAAGTATGAAGGGGTCTGATAGACCCTACCAAGCGTATCAAATTATTACGCGTGCGATCATCCCTGCCATCATTGAGTGGTTGGAATTTTGCGGTGACAACCGTGAATTACAGAGATTTTTTCTCATGCGATACAAAAGCTACACTCGTGTATTTTAGGGTTGAATCAATGCAATAATTATATCGCGCTTTGTTGTCACTATTATCTATATTGCTTATTTGGGAACTGTCTTAAAAAAATTAAGGCAAATGGGTAGACAGTATTTTACTAAAGTTAAATTTTGATTTAAGCTTATTTTTGCTTAGATATTTTTACGTATTTTCGTGACTGTTCTATGATGATGATTGATAGCCACGTAAGTTTTATTAAATGATTCTATGTATTGCCATTTATTTTGTGTTATTTAATTATTTAACCTGTTATCGACGCTTTGCTTATTTCAGTGACGAGAAGACTATATAAAAATATTTACACAGAAAAATAATCACATAACTGTTTTATTTCAACATGCAATATTCGCCTAAAGATCTTAATTAAGAAATTTCTTCAACATATAAATATATATATTCAGTTTGTTTCTTCGATAACACTTTGCACAGGAGCATATCTTAAGCCTCAAACATACTCGTTGAAAGTCGTTTCCATTAATACTAACCACAGATATAAAACAATAAACACTGTGTGTACACAAATACCTATTTGTTACGCACATAAACTAAATAAGCAGCCTCGAACCCCATGTGGCAGTCTATTAGGCAGTCAATCATTCTGCCATTACTTTCCGGTGGCAAATAAATGTATGGGAAGTAACCGAGACGCAACGATGACTTTAGTATCTCTGGATTAATTTTCAAATCTTCCAATGGTGTCTGAGCTACTTTCATTGATGTAATTAAGTTCTTACAGTGAGAAAACATTTGTTATATAATAATACACAAAACAATATCTTTATGCTTACAGTCATCATCATCATCAGGTAGCAAAAATGCGTGTATAAATGATAGGAGTGTCATTTGATAACATTTAAGATCATAACCGCGGTATCGTCGAAATGAGCTAAGTGTAAAAAGAAAACCGCAATAAAAAGAATTTAGTTATCAACCAGATAAAACTTATTATTATGCATATTATCCAATTATATTTAATAATATTATAGTATAACTCTTCTTTACCTATTTATATTCTTACAGCTTTCAATACAAAAGTTTTAAAACAGATTTCAGGTTTCGAAAACGTGAATAAAACCTATCTTCCCCACTAGTACAAATTTGCAAATCTTAACTATATACAATAATAGCGAATAGAAACATTACAGTACAAACTACGTTTACATATTTTATCCCTTATAATCACCCCCTTTTGCGTTTATTGCCCGGCACAGAGTTAACAAAATAAATAGCTTAAATTTCTACACCAGTAATGAATACATGCGAGGGTTGGTGGATAAATCATTGTTACGTTGCAGTTTGGGGATACTGGTAGTTAAAGAATAAGCTGAAGCGGGTAGCAATGCGAGGGTTATTTTAGCGATATTTCGCTAACTCCAAAAAAATAAATTTATCACATTTGAATAATTTTTACTAAGTATGCAAAGATGTTTGTCTTGAAATTTGAAAAATATATACTTATCCAGTTGGCAAGGTGCTATTGCGTTGACACTCTTTATGAATGTATACCTATAAACTTCAAAAGTACGAGTGTAATTGAATTGTTTCCTACCCCCAATTCTTTGGGGGTAACAATTTGAGAAGCACCGATACATAAATCATTTATTTTTAACCAAGGTGGTATATAGGTTTTGTCCTACTTATTCGTCAGTTGTTAGTTGTTGTATCCCCCTCAGGGATAACATCTTAAAGATGTACATACACGTGGTCATTTAACTTGATTACTTTGCTAAAATATAGTACGTACCTACACAGTAAAATATTTGTTAATTATGTAAGATAGGATATATTAACTGTTCCTTAGTAATCGGTTCCGTAAGACCAGAGACTCGGGCAGTCTTAACGCTCCCGCTTATCCTTTGCTCCAGGCCATACCAAGCCGCGCTTCACCCACCGGACGTAGATGACGAGCGCGTGCGCGTGCGCAGACAATTCAAATGTTCAATGGAACGTACGGAGGCACACTTAAAACATTTTTACTGTAACCATCGGTCTACTCATTGTTAGCACACCCTTACAAGATCCCAACTTTGAAATAGATATGGTCCAAGAGCCCGTGAGTGCCAGACCTTCGGATTTTCATAAAAGCTGAAAATTTTTCTATGTGTGTCCCTAGTACAGGTAAGAATGATCCCCCACCCATGAAGCTGAGGCAGCGGTGGCTTTGGCAGGTAACAGGTAACAAAGGTGTATAAAATTCCATCTCAAATTTATCATAAAATAAAACTTAATTTTTTTATATTTGATTCATAATAATATCAAAACTTGCGTTGCTCATTGCCAGACAGTTAGTATGGTTGCAACCCTCTGCCGGACACCCTTAAACTATTATAATTTATAATTATACTTACGTTATATTATAAAATCTCAATTTTATATATAATTTTTTAGGGGCCTATTAATCTATGTTTACATGATAGCCGGACAGTTTCGACGGTTCTATCATCTTGCTAGACGCATTCAAAGTGAGCAGTAGTTCGGGGAGCAAGGAGCGTATACAGTAACTAGTGCGAGTGAGACAGAGCGCTTGGTCTATTGCGGCCCTTCACTGCGCATCAGCTGTTATTTATTGTAACTATCTGGTGAACGGCTATGCAAAAAAAAAAGTTAAAACAAAAACAAACAAAGTTAAAACAAAAAAGTTAAAACAAGTTAAAACGTCAAAGCATATCATGTTAGGTATGACTCTAAAAAGCTTAACAAGCAGCAGAAAAATAATTGACATTATAAACAGATATGGACACTGTATTAGTTATCAAGGCGTTGAAGAATTAGAAACTGAAACTACATTTACATCAATGAAAAAGTCTAGCTTATGTCCAGAAAAAATAAAAAAAATCCAGAGCTTTTTACTGGTGTGGCATACGATAATTTTGATCGTTTTGTTGAAACTTCTAGTGGTAAGGATACTTTACACGACACAGTCGGAATAATATACCAAAATATCGATGCAGATACAACTGACGAGCCTGAAATGTCCGAAGTTTCAAGTGAAAATACTTCGCCGAATAAAAAAAGAAGAAGAAGAACATTTGATGAAATAAATACAGATGAAATGCCATACCCTAAGAAACCCAAAATGACAAGTGAGTTACAATTATCAGTCGATGATATCATAGAATGTATAGACTCTCAAATAAACACGGAAATTGACAACATATGGATGATTAGTCACGCTTTAGAATTACCTGACGTACCTATGTGGGTTGGTTTCAATAGTCGGATTGATGATGATGAAGTGAGCTATGGCAGCAATTTTTGCGAGCGAATTACATATGTAGCATATGGAACAACGCTCACTTACAAAAGCCAACAGCATATAAACCAGTAAATAATGGTTGGATACTGGAAAATGACCACTACTATTTTAAATGGTTTGAAGGAGATCAATTACCGACTTATGTCAGCGAATCTCTAAAAACAGTTCCAGGTATTTGAAAATTATGTTAAATTATTATACATTAATTTTGGACTATTTGTAATTAAATTAACTTGGTTTTTTTACTATTGCAGAAAACAATGAAGAAGGCGATATTGAAGACGATCAATCCACAGAATGGAATAATAGTGACGAGGAATATGGATGTATTGACGACGACGATGAAAATGATGAAAATGTTTAAAGATTTTATTAAAATAAATGTATTTTTCTGTAACTTTTTTATTTTAAAAAAAATTTGCCCTTTGATATAATAAACAATAAAATTTGATTTACTTTATTTAATTTAATTCATTTAATTCATTGGCTTTACAATTTTGATAGAATTGAAAATAATAAACTTCGTAAAAATGAAAAATTATATAAATAAAATTATTAGAGTTTCGATATGATTGGAGTTGTATTAGAACAATTTTACTGAGTACTGTTTTAAATATTTGTTATTCAAACTGTAAAAATTTATTTAATGAAATTTCTTGACCAAGAAAAAAATAAGCTGCACAATTTGAACTTGATGACAGTGGATGCGCAGTGAAGGGCCGCAATAGACCAAGCGCTCTGTCTCACTCGCACTAGTTACTGTATACGTACCTTGCTCCCCGAACTACTGCTCACTTTGAATGCGTCTAGCAAGATGATAGAACCGTCGAAACTGTCCGGCTATCATGTAAACATAGATTAATAGGCCCCTAAAAAATTATATATAAAATTGAGATTTTATAATATAACGTAAGTATAATTATAAATTATAATAGTTTAAGGGTGTCCGGCAGAGGGTTGCAACCATACTAACTGTCTGGCAATGAGCAACGCGAGTTTTGATATTATTATGAATCAAATATAAAAAAATTAAGTTTTATTTTATGATAAATTTGAGATGGAATTTTATACACCTTTGTTACCTGTTACCTGCCAAAGCCACCGCTGCCTCAGCTTCATGGGTGGGGGATCATTCTTACCTGTACTAGGGACACACATAGAAAAATTTTCAGCTTTTATGAAAATCCGAAGGTCTGGCACTCACGGGCTCTTGCTCTAATAGTTTTGATGGAAAGAGCGTGAAATAAAAATGACATTTATTTGTTGACATTTCAACAAATAAAGATGTGTATTTATAATATAGTATACGTTCGAAAACATGAGAACACAAAAAATGAGTTTTTTTATTCTAGGTTTCGATCGATACTCAAATGGCCAGGATAACCTGGATGGTTCTTCTAGCATTCCAGTACACCGAGTGCATTCAGATGGCACTATTGCATATTAGTTATAGTATATAATAATAATAATAAAGCTTTTTTATTTTCAGTGCAAAGTATGTTCACATTTCAGAGTGTTAGTAGATTACTTAAACTAGGTTAGTTTATGATTATGTTTGTTATACATTCTGTGTACTAAGTATCGGGAATTTGTCAATAAAACAAAAAATACAAATTATTCATCTAAATTTATTTTATCGCCTTCAAAGTAGGCCCCATCGCTTGCAATAGAACATCTCCACCGCTTCACCCAGTCTTCCATACATTTTTCATAGGCTATTTGTGGTATGGCCTTTAGCTCATTCAGCGAATTTGCTTTTATGGCTCAAATTTGGGTTTCGGCTCGTTTTCGAGACGCCATTCTGAAGACTGTTGGCTTGTTTGCATGTCATACTCATAAACCCATGTCTCGTCGCCAGTTATTATACGTTTCATAAAGGTCGGATCCGTAGAAGCTCGGGAAACCATGTCTTCAGCGACATGCTTTCGCTGCGCTTTTTGAACAAAATTGAGCTCTTTTTGAACTAGTCAAGCGGCGACGCGTTTCATGCCTAAAATATCAATGAGAATGTTGTGGATGAACTTAAAAAGTATGTTCACCTCACTAGCCAACTCTCTCAGACTCATACGTCGATTTTCGAGCACTAGCTTCTTGATTCTGTCGATGTTTTCTTTGGTCGTAGCGGTTGAAGGGCTACCAGAACGAGGCAAGTCTACTACTACTTCTCGGCCTCTTTTAAAAGCCTTATACCATTCATAAGCCCTTGTTTTCGATATACACGATTCGCCGTAGGTATTTCGCAACATTTTTAGTGATTCACCACATGAAATAACATTCGAAACACAAAATTTAAGGCACACTCTTTGTTCAACAATATTTTCCATTGTAAAAATCGCCGAGGACTCAAAACTATGACCAACAAAAAGTGTAGTTTAAAACAAATTAGATGACAGATCCCGCTCTAATTTTGCGCGCTAAATCAGTACAGTACTACCAACATGCAGTAAAAAAATTAGAACGACCTCTTTTACGCGGGTCTTTTTATTGACATATTCCCGATACTTTTTACACAGAGTAGTATAATATATTTCTAGCTGTTCCTTTACACGAACCCCTTTCGGGTAAAAGCCTCCTCTAATTCCTTCCATTTGTCCCTATTTTGGGAGACTGTCAACCAGTCTTTGCCTGCTAATTCTTTAATATCGTCAGCCCAACGTTTAAATGGTCTGCCTTTGCTTCTTTTACCAGCAGGCCCTGCCCATTTGGTAGTTTGTAGAGACCATCTCTTATCTGTGTATCTTGACAAGTGACCAGCCCATTTCCACTTAAGTCGCAAAGCTTGTTCAAGTGCATCTGTAAGCCTGGTTTTCCTCCTTATGTCTTCACTGCGAGTTTTTTGTATTTTTCTTATTTTAAGCATGCTTCGTTCCATTGATCGCTGGCATGTTTTGATTTTACTTTTTATTTCATTTGTAAATGTCCATGTTTGGCTGCCATAAGTTAGGCTTGGAACTATACATGTTTCCATGACAATTTTCTTTAATTTTAGATGATAGTCTCCCTTCAAAATATCCTTATGTAGCCAATACTTCTTCCATGTGCTGTTGATCCTTCTGTTCACTTCCTCTTTATTACTGTTTTTGTTGAATGAAACTTGTTTTCCGAGGTACCTACACATATTCTTGTGCATAATCAATCTGTTGCCCGAAGACCTTTATAGGTCTTTGTATGCTGTTTGTCATCACCTTAGTCTTGTTTGCGTTCATTTGTAGACCACATTCTTTACTTTCATCTGCAAGAGATTGCATCATTTGTTCTAATTCTTTGGCAGATTTGGCAAACAAAATGATATCGTCTGCAAATCTCAGATGACTAAGGTGGTGCCCTAGTACGCATAGGCCATTCTGGCTCCAATCAAGGTTTCTGAAGACACATTCCAGTACTGCTATAAAGAGTTTCGGTGATAGAGGATCCCCTTGTTTAACACCTTTCTCTATTGTAATCTGTTCTCCTTTATTTTCCATCTTGATTCTGCTTGTACTTTGAGAATAGATGTTTTTTATGATGTTGATGTATGTCTTACTTACGCCACAGACATTCAGGGCTTTCCAGATAGAGGAGTGAGTTATAGTATCAAATGCCTTTGTGTAGTCCACATAAGCCACATAGAGAGGTTGATTGAATTCTTTGTATTTTTCTATTATTTGTTCCAAGGTGTGGATATGATCTATTGTTGAAAACCCTGAGCGAAAGCCTGCTTGTTCGATTGGTTGTGATGCGTCTATGACTGGTGTGATTCTGTTCAA
The DNA here is from genome assembly GCA_963691645.1 of Pelosia muscerda. Classification (NCBI taxonomy): domain Eukaryota; kingdom Metazoa; phylum Arthropoda; class Insecta; order Lepidoptera; family Erebidae; genus Pelosia; species Pelosia muscerda. Next base: position 15,429,687 of record OY829098.1, on the reverse strand, counting down.
GAGTATTGTTGTGAAAAGTTTATAAATACTCGGCAATAGACTAATTGGTCTATAGTTTCCAATGTCCAGTGGGTCTCCTTTTTTGTATAACAGAACTATATCGGAATTACACCATTGTTTGGGGACCTTTTCTGTTTGAAGGGATAGGTTAAAAACTTGTGTTAAGGGTGAGAGCAAAAGGGGTGCCCCAATTTTTAAAATTTCATTAGTGATGTTGTCCGGACCTGGACTTTTCTCTGTTTTGAGTTTTTTGAGATGTTCAAGAACTTCACACTCATCAATAGGTTTTACTGTTTCTTCTTCCTCTTCAAAATCTATGTGATTGTCTTCTATCTCATATGTTTCTGAATATTTTTTATACAACTCCTTGTAAAACTCGGTAGCATGGTTGATTACCTCTTGCCTTGTTTTCGTTTCTCCAAAATCTGTTTTGAATTTTCCTATCCAGTTTCTATGTGTCATTAATTCTTTATAAGCTCTTTTCGAACTTCTATATTTATTTAAGTTTCTCTCTATAACTTCTCTTTTGTATTTATTGTAATCATTTCTTATAGCCTTACTGCACATCTTGAACAGATTCTTTAGCTCTTCTTTCATTTCTTTGGTTTTGTGTTTGGTTTGCATTAGTTTAGTGCGTTTATCCATTAAGTCTTTTGTTGTTCTGCTTAAGATATTTGTCTCATCTTTTGAATTGTTATATTTTATTTTTAGGCTGCTTGTAATTGCATGTTCCATTTTATCATAGTAATTTTGTACATTATTTTCTTCAGGTGGTACACAGAATTGTGTCTCCAGGTTTTCGTTAAGGCTTGCTAAATACAATAATTTTTCTTCGTCAGTTTTAGGTATTCTAGGTAATGAGCTGTAAGTTTTTCTGCTTTTCTTTGGTGATTTCAAACTAAAGGATGATCTTAGTAGTCTGTGGTCCGATGGGAATGGCACATTATTTAGTACTTCTATGTTAGTTATTTGCTTTGGTTTGTTGCACATAATGTAATCAATTTCGTTTTTTGTCTTTTGGTCTGGAGATATCCAGGTCCATCTGCGATCTGCGTCCTTTTTAAAATAAGTGTTCACTATGCTCAGTTTTTGTTCGCAGGCATACTGTACAAGTTTGTTACCTCTTTCATTTCGTTTTCCGTACCCAAATTTTCCCATTATAATTTTTTCATATTTTTTAGGTTGTCCTACCCTAGCATTGAAATCTCCCATTACAATCACATTTCGGTCTTCACTCTCTTGTGCTTTACTTAAATCGTTGTAAAATTTATCAGTCTCCTCTTCGGAAGCTTGCTCAGTAGGTGCATAGGCCTGCACAAGAGTTAAGAGTTCGTGCTCATATTTTAATTTCAGGACTGCCACTCTTTCTGATATACCTGTGAAGCTTACAATGTTTTGTTTGTGAATTTTCTTGACTAAAAAACCTACTCCATACAGACCGGTTGTTTGACCGATGTAGCATAGTATGTGCTCTTGATGTTCTTCTATATTGCAGCCCATTCTCCTTACTTCTCCCAGGCCTATTATATCAAAATTTATGTTCTTGACAGCGTAGGTCAGTTCTAACAAACGTTCTTTTGTAGACAGCGACCTCACATTATATGTGCATATTTTCAATTGCTGTGGCGTTTGTTTTAGTTTAATTTCTGGTGTGGTGTTATGTTGGAATTTACAGGGTTTTGGTCTTACACTCCCACGATGACCAGTCGGCTTGGGAGCAGGTTTTGATTGCTAATTATTAATCTTTTCTTTGAGTGAGTTGCTTCGAGGACGGGTCATAAACTCGAAAGCATTCTTTGCAGCGATTTTCTTTGGCCCCCCTGAGGAGGGTTGTTGGTATTGGTTCTGGTTAGGCGAGTAGGATAATTCTCTCTTTCTCTTCTCGCTTTTTTGAATATCCGATGGTTTCTTAACTATAAGTTTTTCTCCTCGCAGGTAGGCAATATTGCCTTTGTTCCTCTCCTCTTCAAGTTTAGGCTGTAGAGACTTTCTTATTTCTAACGTTTCTTTCGTAAAGTCCTCTTTTATGTATATTCCTTCCGGGAGTTTCTTTTTGTTTTTTAGGATTAAGTTGCGTCTCCAGTTGGAAGTGAAGGAGACCAGTATAGGTCGGGGACCGTTGCTTATTTTTTGTCCGATCCTATGAGCTTTGTCGATTTCATATTCCTGGATATCCAGTGACAGGTGGGTGTTGATTTTTTCTTTCATAAATTTTACTATACTTTTATCTTCTTCACTGCCCTCTGTTATTCCAAAAAATAATAAATTGTTCTTTTTCTTTTGTGTCTCTAATCCTTTAATTTTTTCTTTTAGTTCCAAAACTTCTGTTTGAAGATTCTGGTTTTGTTCGTCTAACTTTTTGAACCTTTCATCCAATTGCTGCGAAATATTTTCAGTAACAGCCTTTGTAATAGATATTGTTTGCCTATCCATTTGTTCTTGAATTTTTTTCAGTAAAATTTGCATCTGTTCTTCCATTTCTTATTTTATATTTCAGAAATTGGCGCGCAGTATATCTGGCAAAATATTTAATAGTAGAATTTAACTTTCTTATATGGCAACACTATCTGTCAAATTCAATTTGTAAAGTTGGTTGCATTGATTTGATACTTCACAGTATTGTCTTTGGTTTACACACAATATAGTATTTGAGGTTATGTTATGAATATTTTCACAGTAATATTTAGTTATTGAGAAGATAGTTTGTGCGTGATTTGCTCAGTTAATACACTTTCCTCAACTAAATGTTTATTTATAACTGTTGTATACACTGTTTTAACTTGTTGAAACACTTTTTTTACGAGGTTTTATTACGAGTGGTTATCGGAACGTCTGTTGTTTACTACGCCGGAAACGGAAAAAAATATTAGTTATAGTACTTAATTATAATTAATTTAGGCAGGGTATACTATACCGGTAAATATAGTTGTAAGTTTCAGTACAGATTAATAAATGAAATAGGTAACATTTGGTTGTCTAAAGTTCGTTCTACGATATTATAAAAGTAAACTTGCTGTGTGTAAGTTTGCTATTAACTCATTTTAATTTTATAGTACATTATTATATCGGCGGATACGAGAGAGCGACTAATATCGAAAAAAATAGGGCTTATTCACGGCCAGTTAGCTGAAAGAGTACATATTCGTTGCTACGGACAAATATTTTAAAATTATGTTTAACGATGACCTAAGCGAGTGTGCCGGGTCTCTAGTCAGAGAGTAACCTAACTGTATGTACATACCTACTCAAATTAATGAATAACTAGCTAACCCGCGCAACTTCGTCTGCGTCACCCCGTTTTTGCAACATTTTTCACTTCTGCTCCGCACCAGTTGGTTGTAGCATGATGTTATATACATATAAACTTTCCTCTTCAATCACTCTATCTATTAAAATCATCAACATGTATTATAATAATTATTATCTTTGATATTTTATTGACACCAGTACTATGCTTTGAGTGGGCTGTAACACATCTTCTTCTATTCTTAAAATGGCTTCTGCAGCAGAATAGAAAATAGAATTTTGCCAGTCTCTAGTAAATGTTTATTTATTTTATTCTTTATGGCGATACCATCAATTCCGCCAACAACCGTAAATTATAAATGTAATATCTTCTTCTTCTTCTTCTTTTCTTAAAATGGCTTCTGCAGCAGGATAGCCGCAATTTTGCCAGTCTCTAGTAAATGTAAACGTTTTATAAAAATAATGGCGAGACGCCAATGTCAAGTTTCAAGTTTTAAAAAAAACTTCCAGAGCCACGTTAGCCACGCCAGTAAATTCGTTTCCGTGTGTCCGCCCCCCACGAGATCAGGTAGACGATCAGGACGTGTGGTTGGATTTTAGGGGGCTAGTAAAATGTTAACGTCTTATAGAATTAATGGCGAGACGCCAATGTCAAGTTTCAAGTTTAAAAAAGGCTACCAGAGCCACGTTAGCCACGCCAGGTAACACATCTTAACTTTATATACAATGAATCTGTTTGTTTAAGCACGATTCACACACAGCGCAGGTGCGGGTCGGGCGCGGGTGTTTTTGCCATCCATCGCCGTTTTCTTAATAAGGTATTTTTTTACTTTAACCTGTAAACGGTGATGGATTGCAAAACGACCCGCGCCCGACCCGCACCCGCGCTATGTGTGAATCGCGCTTTAGATCTTTTATACTACTCAACTGATTTTAATATAATTTAATCATAGTTTATATTAGTGGCGTAAAATGTAGATAGAGTAATGTTAAAGAGGTTTATATGTATAGTACATTCGAAAATGCCATCAATATTCCACGCAGTGACCTGTACAACTGCTAATTCAATTTATAGGGATGCTATACATTTCAATATAAAGCATACCACATATTATTTCGTTTCAAATATTATCAATGTTGCCAGATTCATTTAGGTATGTTAGACGGAGGTTTGTTATCAATTTATTTACGAACCGAGAAAAGTGGCGAATTATATTTATTTATGTCGTTGAAAGATTTATTCTGTCATATGGGTTGTCATCCTGTCATTTTCTTCTGTTTGGCAGGTTCAGCAAATTATTGCAAATTATCTACAATTACTGTGTATTTTTTTATTTAAAAGAATGTTAAGTGTTTTGTAAAGATGTCAAATAAAGATTATTATGCATTGTGGCTGAAACTAAAAGAACAGTTTAAAAAAACATTAGCAGAAGATATACGTATTCAAGAACTAGCTGTAAATTTTATAGGTGTTAAACCCCAAACAACTGCAGTTGAAACTGTTGGTAGAGTTTATGGTAAATATTGTGAGCTTTATAATAAATTATGCGATTGTTACGATCAAATGGAACAAGTACAACGGCGACCATACATCAAATCTGTTATAGACGCCCTCACTTGTCGAATTATTGAGTTAAAAGGGACTCTAGAATCAGTTGAGCTCTTTGAATATACATATCCTGATAATGCTTTCCAACAAATGTTAATCATACCTCAGGATATTGAAATTGCCTGTCCATTTTTTTATCCCTTTGAAATACGTCAAGCTGAAATGCAGTATATTATGGATGAAATATTTGCTGGTAACCGTATAGGAGATCCAACACCAACTGCTTCTGAATTAGAGCTTAAGGAACAACAGAGATTAGAGGAGGAAGAAAGATTGCGAGAAGAAAAAGAAGCTGAAATAAGAAGACTAATGGCGTTAGGGATAGAAATCGAAGAGGAAGTGGAAGAAGAGCCATTAACGCCTGCTGAGTTAGAAGAAAAAAGGCTACGGGAAGAATACGAAATGCATATTTTTAATATTCAAAGAATGGAGAGAGGTAGATGCGCTACTAAAGAAATTATTCATAAAAAGTATAAGGATGAAAATATGTATTTAGAATTATCAGGTCTTAAAAAACCACCAGCTAAGGAATCTCTTCGGAGAAAAGCTTCAAAATTAATACAAACATTACTTCGAAAATATATGCAGATTAAAAGAGAACATGTAAGAGAGCGTAAACTAAAAGAGAAACTTGATATGGTAATTTCGTCTGTAAAACAACCATCAGCCAAAATACAATTAGAAAAGGTAAAAGAAACTAGAAGAAAATTTAGACGTGCATATTATGAACAATGGCTGGCTAAAAATGTTACTGAAAAATCAAAGGTATTGAGATATAAAGAAGGTGATATAATGGAAGACATATCAGACGAAGTAAGGCAGTGGTTTTGTGAATGGTTTGATAGAGTTCATGTTTTTGATGAATATCCTTATCCGGAGGAAGGTGGCTCAATATTAATAGTTAAAGGTGAAACATTCACTATTGAGGAATACATTGAATGGAAAGATGCAGAAGAAAAAAGATTGAAAGCTGAAGCTGGCGCTCAAAAATCAAAGGAGCAAATCAAAGCAGAAAAGCTAGCAGAACGTGAGGAAAGAAAGCGATTAGCTCAAGAAGCAAAAGAAAAAGAAGCAAAACGTCTATTAGATTATAAAAAATCTCGATTAAATCCAGATGGTGATCCTGGAGTCTATATAGACATTGGCCGTTATCTTGACGATTTGAAAATTACTTGGGATACCTATGAAGGTCAATGGAAATATATTGATGAACCAGATGCTGGTCTTGATGCAATGAAAGGTTATATTATGGAACTCATAACAGAAAACACATACAAGGATGTCAATCTTAGCTTAAGGCCTGTAGTAGATGAAATGATGAAATTAGAACTAGAAATTTTAAAGAATGCTCTAAAAACAGATTATACAGACTTTGGAGCAAAGGTGCCGATCACTTTGAAGAGAAAAAAACCTAAAAAGATACGACAACCTAAACCGGAAAAAATCAGTGCACAAGTAATGTTTCAACGTCTGGCCGACGAAGGTATAGTTAGAAAATACCCACGAGTGACACTCGATGAATTTTGGGGTGATAGGTGTTATGGAGCTGCTGATTGCAGAGGTATTGCCTGGACACCAACTTTTCCTCCACCATGTGTTGGTGATGTCAGAGAACAAGTTAGAATTCGCTGCCTTCTCACTCTTGGAGCCGAGTGTGCTGCTATAAATAGAACTCAGTTATTAGTTGGTCCAAAAGGATGTGGAAAAAAATTATTGGCATACGCAGTCGCCACAGAGTGTAATGCTCTTCTGATTGACCTTTCTCCATTTTCGGTATACAATAAGTTTCCAGGCCCCAAAAATACGAAAACAATGTGGACATTTATAAATAAAATAAGTAGGATGATGCAACCTACAATAATATTAGTTGAGAATGCAGATAAATTATTTTATAAAAAAGTACCACCTGAAGAAAAGAGGTTTGATCCGACACGTCTTTCAAAAGATTTTGTAAAAGAAATAATAAAACCACTGAAACCAGCTGATAAAATCCTAATTTTAGGTACAGCTTCGGAACCATGGTTGTCGGCAAAACCAAAGATGATCAAAGTTTTTCCTAATACAATAATGATACCTAGGAGTGACTATGGAAGCATATCCTTTGTTTTAAAGCAGATGCTCATGGAATACCACGGAGTTGACCGTGAATTTAATGTTCAATCTGTAGCACAAGCTCTGCGGGGATATGATATCAATAGTGTAAAAAAAGTTGTGATGAAAGTTATGACTGGAAAACGAATAGCCGAGTTGGCTTGCAGACCTCTAGAGCCCTTGGAAATAGTGCAAGCAATTTTAGAGGACGAAACTGCTATATTTGTAGATCCATTTGATTATGAAATGTTCACAGCATGGTATTTATCTTACTCTGTCTGGGGGACAAAGTATACTGATTACATGTATATGATCGAATCGCAGTACAAGTACTACCTTAAAGGGCTTAAAGGATCTTGATGTTATTTTTTGGAAAACACTTTCGATGCATACATTAATCTAGAAAATACATTAAATCTATAGAAGAATGATAATTTGTTATGTAAATCGTCAATTATTATAAAATTTGTTTCTTTTCATTTCATTTTTATTATATTACGTTGTAACTGTATATTTAGACTAGATATGATTGTAAAACAAACTGAAATTAAATCACTTAACATTTTCATTTGATAATGTGTTATTGAAAAATAAACGTCTGGGCCTGTATCACAGAATTAGTTTGATATCTCAGTCCAAAATCTACTTTGCACTCAGTTAAAATCTGAGTAGGTGTCAAACACTGACACGCCGTCCATAGGAAATTCTTAAAAGTAGGTACACATTGTGAACACTTGGCGATATTATTGTTTCAATTATTTTTATAGTTTTACTAGCTTTTTTTTCTTTTTTTATACTACGTAGGTGGTAGACAAGCACACGGCCCACCTGATGGAAAGCGGCCACCGTGGCCTATGAACGTGTGCAACACTAAGGGTGTCACACACGCGCTGCCCATCCTGAAGGGGAAGGGGGAGAGCTGGGAAGTTGTGGGGAGGCTAGGAAGGGGAGGGGAAGGAGGGCTATTGCCTGAAATCACCTACGTGGATGTTGGTTACCACGACCCTTCTTCGTAGCCTATGATCTTTGCTAAGCTCAACTTTTTTAATATGGGACGCCAATTAGACTTCAGTTCACCTGATGGTAAGCTGTAGGCAAAGTCTCAGGAAAGAGGGTCACCATTACAAACACGAACAGTGTTACAATAGCGGCGCTCGGCTTGACGCACTTATCAGATGCTTTTTCATGCCCCGCTTAAAGGACCCGGTACTGCAGGAAGAAGGGAACACGTGCGCTGGTAAATAATGCCAAGACTTAACGCTGCGGTAGAGGAAAGATTTTCTAGACCTCAGGACTTCCAATAATGCGAATCGTCTGCGACTTGTCGAGAGCATCTAGTCCATCCTTACCTTCAAAGCAGCGCTGGTCCATCCCAATCCACCCCAGTGTATTGACGAGCAGTGCCCGTGACGCCGTATTTCCTGCACGGGTCGTGGGGGCGCTATAATAGGCACCTTGGAACAGATCAAACTATGATCGGAGTTGCCTTATGCACTTGCTGACCCAACCGGGGTTGGACTACTGTGAAGGTTTTTCCGCATAATATTATATGTGCACGGACCACCGTGCATCGAAATTTGTGATCAAATTTCCACCACCAGTAGACTACTCCAGACCTGTACCACATTTAAATGAAAGCAGTTTTCAGTGTTTTAGGTATGAAAGCATAACGACAGAGTTTTTTTTGCGTTTTTAATGTCAATATGGATATTTGAATAATCCTACACATTTGATGAAATAGCCTAACTTTTTAGTGTATTTTAGACGTAAGCGTTCAAGTTTAAACTCTACTTCAGGCGATCGACAAACTGCCCCGCATCGCGTAGCGGGATGCCGGAAAAATTAAAAACGCGCGCAAAATATGTGTGAGTGCAGATTTCATGCACAAGAACACCTAGTTCCGAGAGCTGATTGTATTTTGCAAAAAAGTCTTTGCCGTAACTTGTTATATTTTTTAAATTATTAGATATATCTATATTATTAGAGAGACATAGTGACAAAATATCAGATTAGCTCAACACCTGCAAAGAAATATCTCAATAACATTGCCTCAAACACCTACACAGATTAGGGACTACCTGTACCTAAGAACCTATTAAATTCTCAACATAGAGCCAAAACGACGCACATTTCTGCAAATTTCGGTGAGCCATACCTTGAGTATTTCCCCGCAACACTGCACGTGAGTACATTCTCAGTGTATTGAACTGTGCGTGTTTTTTATACAAAAAGCGGTCCTTGGAGGTGAGAACGTATACCCACGCACTTCATCCCGCTACGTAAAACGGGGCAGTGTACAAATCGCCTTATTTAGTCACACTCCATCTACTAAATTTGAAAGTAGGAGAGGGTGCGTATAGCTCGTGATAATCTTTTCGTATTTAGTTCAACGTTGTTAAGTTAGAGGGCGTTCTATATATCACCCGGAATAGTATGAAAAGCTCGTGGTATTTTTATTTCCCGTACGATGGCGTTGTAATAAAAATTACGACTTCTAATTTATTAACTTATAATAATGGAACTTTATTCAACAGAGTTATTACTATGTAGTTATATGGAAATTCGTTGTCGTTAGATTTTATATTATTGTTTAAAGATGAGTAAATATTTAGTACTTTATTGCAACTTTCATAAACATTCTTTTGCCATTTTAACCGTGATTTACTGTTATTATTCTGTTACTTTGGCTACATAGTTTACAACAATTTAGTGTTGCATGTTTTCAAGAGCATATCGAAATCTATTATTGTCAAATGCTGACAGTTAATATTCCTCAGTCTCTTTAGCAGACTTAATAAAATTGAAGACTAATTAATAAATTTATTTATTTCATAGATAATTCAGAGATACATTTTGCAGATAATTACACCTTATAAAGTTTATGCGGTGCAATTTACACCAACGTTAAACCCCAAAAAGGTATTGAAAAGTAAAAATAACTGAGTACAGTATCACAAGATAAAAAAGTGTGTAGGCATATACCTAATTAAAACTTTTTTGATTGAAACCAGTAACAAACGTACATTATGGTTTACTAGGGTAAAGTTTCCAAACCAAACGCAACGCAAAAAGAATTTTAATATTGGTTTGGAACACGACTGCGAACCCGTGTACTCTGATTACGTAAACGAAGCTTAAATGTTTAGGTATGCGAGAACAGCAATCGTGGTTGAGTTACATCCATTTATTGAAGGGTTCGCTGTTTGTCTCCTAAACACATTTCGTCGGTTTTTAGGGTTCCGTACCTCAAAAGGAAAAGAACAGAATCGTTAAAGGATCACTAAGTATTTCGTTATTCGTCTGTCCGTTATTCGTGACAAGACACATATTTCTCAGGAATGCGTATAGATATTGAGGGAAATTCATACCGCCGACCGTCGACCACACCTCAAAGCTGTGAAAAAATCAAATTTCTACTTTAATGCAATCTAAAGCTTCAAACGTTTATGTAGAAAATTAATGGAACACGATAAATGCGACTCCATATTCTTTGGAGTATTAGCATTTGAGCATTATATATTAGGTGGTTGAAAATTTAAAACATTAAAAAAATAATTTGGAATAATTATAAACGAAGGCATTCATGAAAACAGCATCTAGTACCTAATTGACACCAATTTCCAAAACTGGATCTTTCTTGATGTCCGTTTAACAATACCGGGGTTTATGCTGAACCGAGCATCACTGGTTTCACCTCGCCGGATGTCCCTGTCTCCGCTCTCCGCCGCCATTTCCGTGGGCGCGGGGAACGCCGGCAGGAGGGGGGTTCCGCCAACTCCGCCGCACTACAATGGACCCTTTATATCGTCCTACCGCTAATCTAGAAACTGATAATACGATTAGGCTCTTTCTATTTCATTCATACGTTCATTGTTTATGTCATTTCCTCCACTTATTTAAGTATTACCTACCTACCTACTTTTATTTTATAAAATTCATCTTAGAACTACCCCAATAGACAAAAGTATAACAGTTTATAATAAGTAGTAGATATAGATAGAACGTATAGTATAGAATTCCTTTCAAAACTCCTTTAATCAAAGTACTTAATAGCTTTCAGCTATACTTCATGCTAGCTTCATCCCAAGGAGGTACTTGCACCATTTCAGCGACAAGTAAACTAATTAAAGTATTCAGTCAGAATTCAAAGTTTTTCAATGCTCCCACTGCTTTGTCTGGCAGATAGTAAAGCTCGTTTATGTACAAAAGGGTATGTTCATTTTGGGACTTTTACCTATGAGTAGGTATCTACTTGGGCATTTTCAAAAATTATTGTTGCTGTAAATACCTTTGTGATTCAATCCTGCCTATGTATTTTGAATGCCTTATATCTGGTATAATAAGGTGTATCTAATGTAATAATGCTCACATAGTAGTAGTTTCTTTACCAGACTACTGCATAGAACATTTCTTAGCAGTAGCGAAGGAGTGCCAATTACTATTATTGGAATTGCTTTAATGTATCACACACGCTAGGGAAGTGGTTATATGCAATTTCGGTCTGACTACGGTATAATAAGGATATCCGCCGAAGAATCAGTGTCATCTGGATATCCTGAATATTCGTAAAGCGATACAATGAACTTGTTGAGCACTGTCATTAAATGTCATTGACCACTCAGTAACTGTAGCTCTTGTGCTATTCTAACATGTCATCTTACCAAGATACTATCACAGACTTAACAAGATCTTACGTCACGGATTCGATTCAGGTATCTTACGTAGATATGGTCTATGAGTAGCAAACAACAAGAGAGCTTCTATCCACTTATAAAGTCAGCGCCAAAGCGGTTACTCATATTTAGATAAAAAAAACATAATGAAAAATTATTTTCATAGACCTGATTTTTGTAGACTTTGATAGATCTCTAAGTAGTGACACAATATTTCATTAAATAATTTTTAAAATTCGCGCCTACCAGTACCTACCTACCAAACCATAAGGAAAATATTCATCCATGAATGAACTGAACTGGACAATTAATGAAGCAAAAACCAGTACATATACATCCCATCATCAAAAGCTCAGCAAAAGCCCAGTCCGCAGTTAGCTCTTCGGAGTCCGATTTGCTTATTGAATTTGATAGATATATTAACGTGGGCTTTTCAGAAATTACTACCGCTTGACCCCCAACTCCGAGATGTGACCTCCACTAGAGCTTCGTTCGACTTACAGGTGTGTAGTGGACCTGAGTCTCAAGAACAATAGCTTGCACTGTATTCAGTGTAAGTGATTAATTTCCTTTGATTTGTTATGGCGATAGTATAGTATGTTATTTGTTCGATAACTTTGGCTAAGTGAAAGTCAATGAGTACTTAATTTTTAAGTCAATTATTACCTTTTCTAAGATATTTATTCCATTCAGATACAAAAGGAACAGTACTTGTCAACTCCAGTCTGAAAAGTCATAATAAAGTTTGTATAAAATGAAAACATACAGTTGTAAAATGTAAACTGGCAAGCTAAGAAAAGAAATCATCGACTTCTCCGCTCCATATTCTCTTTTCGTTTTACGGGAGAGTTGAGTTTAAGTTGACTCATGTGGATCTTCTTTAGATAACTATAAGTTAGTATAGCATAGTGAAATCGTAACTCAAAGTTCTACAGCAACTTTACTCACGATACTCGTATTTTATACGCAATCGTGGAATGGAGGAATTTAGTGTGTAAGTATAACCCTAACTCCTCGTACTCACATATATCTTGGTAGGCCAACAGCTCTTAAAGGAAGTTAAGTTGGGTTGAGGTGCGATAAGGAATCAAATCGGCTGGTGGCGTAACTAACGTGTAGCCACGCCACCAGCTGAGTGGATTTGATTGCTCTCAACTCTGAGAATCCTTTCCATCTCGCTTAACAACTATTGAATTTGCTAGTTTTGGTATAAAATTAATGGGGTGTGAATTTTTTCACCAGTGTTTTTCCACCAATCACTGTTTCTATGAGGAGGCCAATTTAGCGTGTGTCATCAATGTTTGTGGGTAGGTATGTCAGTTCCAGATTTTCACCAAACTTGACACACGTGTTCTTGCACTCAGAACACAATTTCCATATTATTTTATTTCTTATCTGTAACCAAAGCAACTTGCCGGTAGTACTTGTATATATTGTGCAGGTTCTATGGCGGCCCTAGGAATGCGAGTTCTCTCGCTACGATCGCGTACGATGCGGGAACGCTTGGGCTAGACGGGGCTGCCGGAGGATGAGGGACATGTTGGCTACTATCTCACCTCCGGCGACAAAAAACCAGTTTGAATCCAACTTATCGTCCCCAACTGGCTCCTACGGGGAAATCGGTGGGGATTATTCGGATGATTATAAAAGAAATGATCGTTTTTATGTACGCACTCGCTCTAATTCATAGATAGTGTCTGAATTCAATTTGTTTCTTTCACGTACCAACTGCTCTCACGAATGTTAACGTTACCGATCTTTTTCTTATAATACAGGAAATAACGAATCCTATAAACGTCTTTCTGTTCGTAATGCTGTTAAAATACCCGCAGATTATTTGCTGGATAGCTGTTTATAGTTTAGATACTTGTCATGTTAACGATAAAATTTAAATTTGTTTCATGGTGATTACTTAGGCCAACAATCGAATAATAGGTAATTTCAAAACCGTTTTTCAAAGTTAAGAACAAAGATAATTATAAGGTATATTAAGGTTTTTGTGAGTACCTATAATGTTTTTATCTGTGGTGTGTTAGCACACTGGACATAATTCTGACAAACAAAATAAACAAATATACATATAGGTACCTACACTGAATGTATATCTGGATATCGAACCCGTGCCGGGTCGATTGCTAGTATTCGACCATAAATAGATAGGTACTACGAGTAGCGCAAATCGCCCCCCAAAGGCCTATGAACTTATTACTTAACTTATTAGATATAGCCGGCTATCATGAAAAGTATATTATATAAATTCATTACAAATTGCAAATTTGGTTTAGCGGTAATGAAGAGGCTGCTGTTCTTTTTGCGCCAGTAATAATAACTTTATGAAATTAATACATATTTCAAAACAAGCGCTACATTTTATTCGTTTCAAAAATAAGGGACCAAGGTTGGGAAATCTCCGTTTCATAATACAGTTATCGGCATTTCTGAAGAGAAACATCAAAGCATTGTTCTGAGTTCGCAATAGCAATGGTTATCAAATTATTGCGACGGCACCGTCTAATTCGGAGGTCGGGCCGCGCATCCTCCCACCCTACCGTCACCAGCCCCGTGATCCCCTTCTCCCTGAGCTCTAAGCTCATTTCCTGTGTGCCGGCTGGCTGTATTAATTTTAAATTAAGTACAGATAGAGCGACGAGCTGTCAATCTGATATAAACAAAAATGTATGTAGATATGTAACAGGTGCCAAACATAAGGATGTTGGGAAATAAATTGGTTTGCAAATATCGTTCTGGCTTAATTTGCGCAACACATATTATTCGACCAAAATATTTTAGTGTTTACGCTATTACCGATCATCATCACGCAAATGGGTAAGTAGATATATAGGTACACATATTATATTACTATTTATTTGAGTAATTTTATGATAATATAATATACGCAAACCTATAATAATTGACTAGGATTTTCAGGTTAATAGATTAAACAACGTTACTGAAGAAGCAAGATAACGACACAGACTCAAGCAAGATGCCTCTGTTGCATGTTGATAATACTCTCATACGATACGATACTATACTACACAATTATCAGTGTACAGTGTACAGAGAGTATACTTATTATTATTCAATTTTAAAAAGCCGTAGCCACGTGTTATGGTTATCAATATTACAGATATTTAATTGTAATTTATATCAGACGACGCGTGACCACGACTTTTTAAGCTAGAATATGTGTATTATATATATATATATATATATATATATATATATATATATATATATTGTCAACATGCAACAGAGGCATCTTGTTAGAGCCTAATATGTCGATTATCTTGCTTCTTCAGTAAAGATGTTTAATTCATTGTTCTTAAAATCTTGTTCCATATTTTTAGCGTCATTTTTGTCGTAGATGGGTTTTTGTGTTTTGGCGTACAGCTAGTAAGATCACTTCAGCCACTGCTTCCGATCCTCCGCCCTCCGCATTCAGTCTGTCTCAGTCGCCTTTTTAAGTCATCAGTTCATCTGGCTAAAGGGCGTCCCACTCGAGCCTTTGCAGATGCGTAGAGATGTTGCGTCCTTGGCAGTATTTTACCGTCTCTACCATGGTGAATGTTCTGATGAGCTCTTCCAACTAATCCCACCCTCCCCTTTCCTACACAGGACAACGCGTGCAGGGCTTAGGTGTCACTCGCATATGGTACAGAATATTCCATCAAGAACCAAGCGGTTCGGTGAGTCTTTTCTCTGCCGTACCATTAAGTCCTGGAATTCCTTGCCGGCGCACGTGTTTCCTTCTTCCTACAGTCCCGGGTCCTTTAAGCGGGGCGTGAAAAAGCATCTGATGAGGCCGTCAAGCTGAGCGCCACCATTGTAGCACTGAACGTGTTTGCAATGGTGACCCTCTTTCATGGGACTTTGCCTTCAGCTTAACATCAGGCGAGGTAAAGTCAAATTGACGTGCCGTAGATAAAAAAAAAAAAAAAAAAAAAAAAAAAACTTTCCATATGCCTTATCGCGGTCTCCACTCAAGGACTCGTTTGTTCCAGCGGCCATCGGTTCTTCGGCAGATGTGGCCAGCCCACTGCCACTTCAACATGGATATAGGGCGAGCTATGTCGGTAACTTTAGTTTCTTGTCGAATGACCTCATTACCAATTTTATCCTTCAAAGAGAGTAAGCATAGCTCGCACTATGGCCCGCTGCACAATTTTCAATTATTTGACTAACCCTCGTCAATGTTCATGTTCCGGCACCATCGGTCATAACAGGTATGACGCACTGGTCGAAGACCTTTGCTTTCAGGTATTGCGGTAGGGGGGAAGAGAAGAACCAACGCAGTT
Source organism: Pelosia muscerda (assembly GCA_963691645.1). NCBI lineage: Eukaryota > Metazoa > Arthropoda > Insecta > Lepidoptera > Erebidae > Pelosia > Pelosia muscerda. The sequence continues at coordinate 15,413,770 of OY829098.1, read as the reverse complement.
TGTCAAATGCTGCCCAGTCCAGTTGGATCCTTTTGGCTAGCTCTTCTTCGAAGCTGTTTACCGAGCTGTATAAATTGGCCTAGGTAGACATAGTGTTGAACACCTTCGATGGAAATCGGTCTCGGTGCGACATGTTCGTTGAACATAACCTTGGTTTACCGACCGTCGAAAGGCCCCATTTAGACTGCGCAGCATTTCCCCCAGCTGCTCCAGCGACTCTGCTACTATGACGATGTCGTCGGCGAACCGAAGGTGTGAGATGTACTCACCGGTTATATTTATACCCTGCCCAGCCAATTCAGAGTCCTGAAGACATCCTCAACATTCGTTGGTGAATAGTTTGGTAACATCCCCCTGTTGCACTCCATGGTGAGGGCTAATGGGCTTCGTCTTCTGATCTTGGAGCTGGACGGACATCGTGGTAGTAATATAGGCATTTCAGCACTTCGATATATCGCTAATTGACACGGCACAGCTGCTGGGTCTCCAGAATTTCGATGGAATCGAAGGTTTTCTCGGAGTCTTCAAACGCCGTACACAGCGGCCGACTGTATTCTTGGGTCTTTTTTTACAATCTGCCGAATAGTATAAAATGTGGTCCACGCTGCTGTAGCCTTTTCAAAATTCAGCTAATTATATTAAACAAGGCACATTTATCTCAAATTTATTTTTAACACATTAACTACACCAGAACCGACATATTGATATGATATGTCATGCTATATACCTACTGTCCATCCCAATGTTGCCTGGAAGAGATCGCTTCCAGCGATAAGGCCGCCCGTAGTACATAAGAACAACTGTGACTCTCACTACTTGTCCTTGGTGTATTTATGTATTTATTTAGATATAGTTTATAACTAGCGGAAAATTCAGACTCTTTTAACTGTACCTCATTTTTCAGACAGCTCATTGGTGTACAAGCATACCATGCATGCCATAGAAATATCACAATTATCGAATACCTAAATACGGACAAAGTCACGGGAAAATGCTAATAATATAAATGTACATTTTAAATGTACAAGTAACGGCCCTTTCAAATGTCGTATTAAAATAAACTTATATTTATTTTTTTACACAGTACTTTGTGGCAGCTAGAGGGCGCCACATTAGATTCAGTGACATTTAATATAGCCTATAACCAGCGGAGGATCAAGTCGCTTCGAAGACACCTCATTTGTCCAATTCTAATTAGCACTTGAGGAGAATAATAATAATAATAATTTTATTTCGAGCAAACATAGTATGAGTCAAATCTGATACTATGGGTTGGTAACAATTTTGTGCTTACACCCTGTCCTCCTGCCAATATGGGATTTTGCTATTCTGGGATTTTGAGTATCTGTCCTTCTGCTATAAACACCTATGTTAGTATTGCTTTGATATTATTGGATTTACTCAATTAATAAAAAAATAAATGTAAATAAAAATTATCTTGAAGTCGATGTAAAATTCGAAACAGATACGATTATGAAACATCGGAAATTATATATCAATTTATTAATGACGAGTGATATCATGATGGTATACATACTCCGGACTGTGAATACACATATATAATATAGATTATATTTTTTAGTGAAAATTGAACCACGACCTTTGATATGCCGGCAGTCGAACGATTTACTGCAACACCATGCACCTAGTTCATCGACCGCTAAGGATAGGCTGCATTTTAACAACAATTTTGAATTTTATTGTACTCGTAGATAGGAGAGCACGGCTCTGTTGTGGACACATTACATATCTAAATAGTGGCGTCGTTTTAGTTTCTGTTCCTTTCTGTCTAATACACTGCTTTTAAAGCATTGTCAAATGCATTTAATCTTCTTTTCATTGAAGCCCACTCTTGCCATTTTTAAGTACCTACATAATAATGAATTTGATCAGTGGACGTTAATTAAAGATGCAAATGCGTGGAATCCTCACCGCTGGAGGCTTGTGAGCCATAGGTTATTCATTTTCAACCCAACTAGCGAGTATCCGATAAGTGTTGCAACGCCTTTTTTATTATGTAACTCTGTGGGCATAAAAACATAACAATATTTTGAGGCAATAAAAGGTAAATGAACTTATAGAGGAGAAAGACACAAAGGAATGTCTAGTATTAATTTAAATAGTAATTTAAATTGCATAAAAAACAAATAATTTACAAAATGAACAGTTTACCCTCCTTCATCATGTAGTACTGAAAACGAATCCCAGTTTCAGAAAGCAATATAATTAAATAAAAAATAGGCTTTAATCCACAATTTCAGTTTTACGCAGCCTAACGCGGGCTGGCGTCGTCGCAACCGGAAGTGCGCGGAGCGGCAACGTAGCTCCGGCATCGATCATGGCTGTGCACACTCACACATACACAAACGTATTACGCACACTGCAATGTGTTCTCTTAGAGCCTTGAGGTGTTTGCTTGTTGTTTAAATTATTGTTTTTTTAGCCCTCGGATATGGAGCCTCGCTGATATGGGAAGGGATGAGATAGGTCAAATATATACTCGTAGGTAGGTATGTAGGGGTAGCTCTGATAATAGGGGTTGAGTGGAAGTAGGAATATAAATACCTAGATGTTACAATGTCTAATGCAATTTCTTTGAATTGTGTACTCTTTAGGTATGGAAGCGTTCGTCTGTAAGTGATAGTGTAACGTTTGAATGACTTTATACTCGCACTGGCTGAAAGCAATACATTACATAATATAATATACTGTTTACACGATTTTATTTGTTTACATAAATAAAAGATAATTATGTGAGAACTGATTTGTTCTATTATTTATTATCAGCTTATTATAAGCATCGTGTTGAGCTGTCACGCTAATTAGAATATCAAAGTCAATGACATCTAGCTATATAATTTTACTGCAAGCCAACGTTAATAGCGGCAGCACTCAAAGCTCGCATTTTGGAGTCCTCGCGATGTAGCTTACGGTATTTACGGGAAGTACTGCGGTCTGAGTGCCCAACTTCTGCCCAAAATCTGAGTCGCGTCTATTAATCGGCAAGGGCAAATGAGTGATGTTGGTGAAATGAGTGAGTGAGCTAAGGCGTCAATTAGGTACCTAAAGCTACACAAACGGCGTGGTAGCCCTAAGAGTGGGACTTTTCTCGCTAGGCACCTTGCTCAAGGCGATGGTATGATGCGCGAGCGCTTGAGCTGCCGCTGCCTCTTTCTGCGCGCAACTACCTAACGCTCTAGTTAAAAAGAGACGGCGGAGCGGGTTCGGAGAAGACTCTGGAGGCCGGAGGTCGCAAAATTACCTCCGTCCTCCATTAACGAGGGTGACGGGTGGAGATGCGCCTCCCCATAGCCAGGGGTAGGACAGGACACCGTGGTCCCTACACCCGAAGGGGTCATCTCGAAAAAGGGCGCGAGGGATATGTTTCCCCACCTTCGGCAACTAAAAGTCTGGGAAACTTTCCTTTATCTTCTGCACTGACAACACAGAAATTGTACCGTAACCTTCATCGCTCCTCCTCTCCCCTCTACATGCTCGTCAGCACCAAGGTGATACCCTTGATGTTGCAAACTTGCATAGGCCACGGTAATCACTTTCCATCAGGTGTGCCGTGTTCTTATCTACCACCTAAGTGGGAAAAAAATCAATCATATTGTCAAAAAAATCAATTTTATATTTCCCATATTACCATAAAAATGTTAACAATTAATATTCCGTTCACAAGAGCCACGCGTCGCGTCGCACGCGCCGGGGACAAAGGGTGATCTATGGCATAGATAATGTTGTTACATAGAACACCATGCAATAATGCTACTCACGCAGAACCCCACTCAATTAACAGAGTTTTATAGTGCTTATTTTTTAATTCAATTTTGAAGTGATATGAGTTACCGAAATCGTGAAAGGTAGAAGTTAACGTCAAGGTTATTGATACAACAGTGGTTTGTTTAAAATATACTATATAATCAATATGTGTACATTAATATTACAAATATTTTTATGACTTTCATATACAAAATAATATATCAATGCCATACATTGATTTAATTTTATACTATTCTATAATATATTCATAATATATCATGTCTCGAGCCCCACTACTACAAAAAATATTCCAATATTTTCATACCTCTGAAGAATATTTTACACTATTTTCCTCTTATCGTAGTAACGAAACCTGACTGTTATATACCAATCACCTCCGCGGTTGTTGAGTTCATTTCCATATAAGGAACTGAGAATAAAAAAGTAGATACAAACATACTTTTTTACTACGGTGTAGGGTCGTGGTACCTATTCCTCTAAATTTTTACAACTCATAAAACTTTTTGAACTTTTTGATAACTAGCTGTTGCCCGTGTTTCCAACTGCGTAGATTTTTGATACAGTTTGTGCTACCCCTGGGAATCTACTCCTGGTATAAATAAACTATATAGAACACGAGGAGGCACTTATGTATGCACAGGGCCTTTTTATTCCAATAATGTTTTAAAATATTAAAACATCCATTACATATAATATTCGCGTTCGAGACCTTACTTCGTAGCATTTTCTTCGTAGTCTATATGTTTGTAGACATACACTACGAAGGAAATACCGTAGAGCTCGTAGCATACGTAGCATGCAGCGTGTATATTCTCTTGCATGTGGTATTGTAGTGAGGCATGCAAGCGTCTAGACGCTCCAGTGACTCCATATCGTGGTACATTACGATGTCTGTTTGATTTATTCGCAGAGGGTCTTAGAGACAAGCAGCCTTTAGGGTAGAAGAATTTTGAAACAGATAAGTGTTTCACCTCGTAATGCAGTATAAATCAATTTACTTAAAAATTTTATAAGATTTTAAAAACTACTAGGGTAGTAAATAATGATAATAGGCACCTGTTTATGTTCTCTTATCACCAGGCGATTATCTGTCTAGTCTCTTGTGTACATCATTGAAGATTACTTATTCTGGAGCTAAATTTGGATAACATGCTACAATAGTTATTTGTGCAACAAGAGAGCAAAACTGTTTTTTGCTGCGAGTGCTGATTTTGAATCCTGAGCAAGCGAGGGATTCTAGGATTGAATCACGAGCGTAGCGAGTGATTCTACTGTTAGAATCCTGAGCGTAGTGAGGGATTCAAATGCACGAGATGCAAATAATTTTGCTCTCGTGTGGCACACATTACTTTTCACTTCAGCAGCGAGAACACATAAGAAATATTACTTAGAAGATAATGCAACACTTATTAACAGAACAGGACACCTATTATTAATTAAAATAATGCTGAAAATTTTAAAAGTTAATAAATCTAATTACTTATTGCTATTCTGCAAATTTAAAGTTGAAAGTTAAAAGTTAAATTTTATACCCGTTATTTTTAAGGTGTGTTCAGAAACAGCGTACGTGACATTTATTTTTCAAATGTTGATAATAGTAATCATTATAAATACTTATGCATTACTTATTTTGGTATTCAATAACATTACATAATTATTAAATAATGTAAATAAAATACATGGTTATTCTTTTACAAATATCTTTCAAATTTAGAATTTCGAAATAGGACCTTTGACGTGCCATAAATAAAGTTAAAAAAAAAACTTTCAAAATACTTGTGTTTGTCACTCGAACTTTTTTATGAACGGCCAAGAGACAGAGTGCAGTGTATGTAGTTCGAAAGTTATTCGCGGAACAATTCTTTTTGAATCTATGGTTGGCACTCTTTATTGAAAATTAAAAAAAAATAATTAAAAAGCTACTTTGTCTCACTGAGTGAGCAAAATCGCATTTTGCACACTGTTTTTACGCAGCAAAACTCACTTGTTTGAGCTGCTGTGGTGAAAAATATATTATTTCACTCAAACCGAATTGATTATAAAAAACTGCTGTTGCATAAGAATTTAAGAGAGAAAGGAGCTATTTCAGTTATTAGGACTTAACCTTCAGAAGAGAAATGTTAAATAAGCTATTGTGAAAATATTCTATACTACGCAAGCAAATAATGATATATGCACGACCCGCTGCTGATATCCATACATATTACTTTAAAACGGAACTTCATTAAGACCTAGCTTGCCTTAGGAACTAATATCCAACATCAATATCCGCGATCAAACCCTACTTCAGAAATACATCACCATACTAGTTGTGATGTGCTTTGGGGTGGAGTTTTTTTTATACCACTTAGGTGGCAGACAAGTGTCTTGAGACTTAGTACTAACGTATTAGACATGCTATTGCTTCACCAAGATCTTTGGAAGTCAAGCCAACCTCATCAGATACCTAGACGGTGCATCTGTTAACCAGATAATAATTGAGCTGGAGAACATTATCAGTCGATAAGGTTCTGTCATAGGTCCAGCACTTGCAATAAACTAACATTTACAAAATTAATCAAGTGTGAAATTCCTCAGAGCATGTGGATTAGGTACTTTAAATCCATTTGGTTACAAGCAAACTTAAATCTAAGATGATGATGGATGATACAAGTAATATATAATAACAGAAAACCTGGTTATTGTTGTAATCAGCCATCTATACATACCTACACATACCTACACACTTCTTGCCACAATTTATAAAACAACCGTTGCGGTTGTTCCTTTTTAAAACATATTGAGGGATTTATGTTACAAGAAATAGTGCCTAAAAATTCCTATAGATATATTTTAGTAAGTACTTATATCTACTGAATCGAGGTCTGTGTAGAGGACTTTTACTTGTCTACACGTATACATTCAAACTTTTTCTCTCCATGATCTGCTTCTACCCTACTTTACCTACTTTCTTTACTAGCATAAAATCTTTCATACAAGCCCCCAGTAACGGGTGCACAATAACCTATCTGTGGTGGATCTACCACCCCAGCTTACCTACACAGTACCCATACCTATTACAATTGTGTACTTGGTTCGCTCATTAGGTACTCATTCGTTCTACGCACCCAAACTATCTTAACATATTTTCTATACCTAACAAAAAATTAAAAATAAATTCAAAGCAATCAATACACATTAATTCACTCTTAGAAAAAATAAACGAAACGCGTGTACAAAACATAATTAGTATACTTTTACCCACGCTGGGTTACGAACCCGGGAGCGTGACCGCGACGCCGGGGACCCCGACAGTATAAATCACAATTAATTGGCCACACAGGCGATGTATTTAAGTAATCATTGTCGTAGTAGCTCACTATATGTAGTAGCCATCGTTCTTTTAAGCCTGTAAGTATTCGAAATTTTAATAATGTAATTCTTAAATGTTTGTCTGATTCCTTTTTCTTGTAGCGTTTTGTAGTTAATTACTGAGTTGTGATAGATTGTTACGTCTGATAAGGTATGTAATATTGAACAACGCACTCAATATTACATACAATACTAACCTAACCTAACGTTTTACTCAAAAAGTGCGAACTGACTCGTGCTAAGCGACGTAAGTGCCCAATATATGTTACAGTAGTAGGTATGGGGACTACTATGCACAGTAACGAACTTTTCGTCACTACAAGTTTGATGCGAATGTTGAAATACCGTTCGGCACGTAGCACCAGTACTTACTGTTACTGCGCGCTGAACACGCTGAACGATGTAGTGAGTAGTTGCCTAGTCGTATAGACTCTTAGTTAATGTTAATTATCTGGTACTGGCATAAAAATCATTTAAACGTTCAAGATATATCTAAATTATTCTTGTGTTTCGTGGCAATATTTCCACCAAAAGCGGTAACTCTAGTACAAAACACAAACGAACATGATTATCCATTCGTTGCATATGTTGCTTAAATTCAGAGCAGAATATGCCTACGCTCGGCGAATTATATGGACAATTATCGAGATAGGAAAAGGTGACCAATTTATAAAAATAATACAAAAGCGAGCACAAAGGCCATTGTTTACCGCCAAAACTGGGAGCCAACGTGAAAACAAAAAATATGCGCCTGACAAACAAGCCGAAACGAGTGCCAACTTCGATAGGCAATAGGCATTTAATCAAAACGTTGTACGCTCTTTGAAAAAAAAGTAAACGTTCAATTTTCACCAAACCATGTTTTACGGTGGCGGGGCGTCAGCGCTCCACAAAGGCTGATTATCGCAGCCGAGGCAGGTCATTATCTAACGCCCACCGTGTTTATTTTTCTCAGATAAAGATTAGCCAGAGTGTTTTGCTATTGGCGGGGTGGTGTGTTGAGGTGAGAGGGGGCGTGTTTGGGCGTGATCGCTGTCGGGTACCGCCCCCGGTTATCGCCGAGTGGCGTAGATGAGTGTCACTGGATGCCGCGTACGCACCGTCATGCGGGGCCCGTAGCGCGAGAATCATGCTCGATATCAAAAGCTCTGCCGACTACCTCAGTCGGTCGGGTACTTTCACCAATTTCTCTATGTTATTTGCGGGTGAATATTCTTTGTATATTTTTCTATTGTATTCTGTGTTGTGTGGTGTTTTGTGACACGTGAAGTGATGTGGTCTCATAGGTTTAGTTAGCAGAGGTAGTAAGTACAGTAAGAAGGTTGTAATCGTGTGCGTTGGGTGTAGGCTCCCTCAATGTAATTGACAGCTTTACTGCGCTACGGTTTATGTTACCAAACCTACTCATAGATAAGTTTGTAACCAGTTAAGTTATATTTTTGTTACCCTTTTAATTACCTACGTAATTTAAATATTATAATGAAAGTCAGAAAGTAATTGTTTAAACCATAGTTATTAGGTAAGTACTTTTCTTTAATTTTACTTCATTTTTCTCTAGGTTCATATTTTATTCTTACCTTCGCTTAGAGGCTCGAAAACATGAAACTGTTTTAGTTACTTATAATTATGCTTTTTTAACTATTTAAATAAACGAACGGATAGGTAAAAAATATTATTGTATCATTTGTGTAGGTGTTTGTAGTCGAGTAAAAAAGGCGTAAGTAGGGATAGGTACCTTTGTATATACTATTACCTATTTAAGTTTTAAAGATTTATTAGTTTATAAGTTGAAAGTGATATTCAGTTGTAGACAAACCTTGCGCTGATATAAAGTTATAAATAAATTAACGTACTATATGTAGTCATAAAGGGGCATATACTGACCTTTCTAGCCGCATACATATTTACTAGCTTGGTAGATATTACCAACACTGACCCCCTATGGATCCATTACCTATGTAATGGAACTATACCTACCTAATAATATAAGTCCTGCTATCTTCTTATGAGAAACAAAGTAAAGTTTTACCTCTTACATGAATACAAATTTCTCAGCAGGTAAGGAGGAGACATTATGTCCTATTTTTAGAATGTGATCGCTTATTAGTATGTAGTACCTACCTACCTACCATTATTTATCCTGTGCTTATAGATTATATCTAATGTGATTGATTTCACACCTACTTAGTCATTCTAACTGGATACCTATTACACGTTCGAAAGTAAAAATCTAAATAATATTTAATTAAATATGTATTAAATGATTAGACTAGCCCGCAGCTTCGGGAATTTTGTACGCGTTACCAATCCGCTATTTTTTCACATTTTCTCGCCGTTTAAGCCTTCTCTGGACTATGCCAAACATTTCAAAATCAGAATTAGCCCCAACGGTTTCCAGATTTAGCGGGATAAACGAACAGCAATTGCTTTCATGCTGACTGCACGATTTATACAAAATTTGTGAGTCCAGTTCAGAACAGAATCAGTAGTTATGGACAGTCTCCTGAACTTTTCCTTTTGTTGTTTGATATATAGATAATACATGCGTCATTTATTAATTAGTCTGTATTTTCCGAGTATCTAACTATAACGGTTAAATAGTAAAGGCAGGTAGCGCTTACTAATTATTATCCGGTCTCAAAAATATATTTGTATGTAGAAGGATGCACCTTCTACATACAACATTGTAAACGCACGCTCTTTGCTTCTTTATGTCACAAGGAATTTGGTCAATATAATATTTTGCGAAATCGTCCTGAATGTGTTGCCCCCTTCCTCACCTATCATTTTTTGTTTTGTCTTTACTATAACACAGTGGAACGATTCATTAAGTTCGTTGGGTTGTACTTTTGGTATGACCTTAAATGCCTGATATAAATGTAGTGTAGTTAAGCAGGTGATTAAAACGTTTACTTATGTTATGCCTGTAACCATAAAATATGTAAGGTTTGTTTGGGGTGGAATAGTATTACGTTGTACCTCACATTGAAAAATGTAATACTTGTAAGTGTTAGGCCTTTCTTACATTATGAAACTCGCGTAGACAAGTGAATACGCCGCGATTCAAAATTGGAGTTTCGAACATACAATTGTACGTCGGGTTGTACACTATATATGCAACCGGAATCACGAATATCATGACTTGTTTAAAACCGAAACGCGAGGGTACCCGACATTCGCAACTGGAGTTGCCCGCAACTAAAGTCTCACGTCTAAATAACCAATCAGCAGCTCTCAAATCAGTATTGGCAACATGGCGGATGCTGCAGTCAATAAATTGAGAAAATTACAGTCACGTAATGTACGAGTCTAGACAAAGCTTTATTTTTAGTTGCCTATTGTAAGGCCTTATTATACATTAGCGAGAGGCATGCGGGTGATTCGGTTCGGCGCGGCGGCTCTCGTCTACACGGTGGTATTCAGTTTTTTGTAGGTAAAAAATTTCGTGATTTCGAGGTAAGTTCAAAGTTGTATTGCTTGTATATATAATATATATATAGCTTGTAGCTTTATAACACTTAAAATAACATGTTTAATTACGTGTAGCATGAAATCTACGAATAAGGTATTATTCCTGGTCAGTAAGCGCTTTTTCGTGATTTTATTATTATATTTGCTAAGGATTTCAGGTATTATTGTTCAAGTACAACTGTGGACCTGAAATGTTTAGGTAATACATAATCCGGTGAGACTTAGATTGGAAAATTGAAGTGCCGTACCGCCGAAGTGAATTGTATGTCGGCTCGTACACTATGCAACCGGAATCACGAGTCTCTATGACTTGTTTGAGACCACTGTGGACCTGAAATGTTTAAAACATAATACGGTGACACTCATACCACTGCAGCACTGGTCCGCGACGTCCGAATACTTGATCTAACCGTTACTCTCCGCATCGGCTTGTGCTTCGAAGTCTATTTATGGCTCACGAGTGATACTATTTCACATAATTAGTTATGAGGTTCTTCTTTTAAAAGAATCGCAAAGTTCGAGTTCTGACTGCAAATTTTGATAGCATATCTGAAACAGCCCGGTGATACGATCTTCATCATTAGTGATCCATTAACACGAGAGCTTACACTACGCGAGAAATCATTGTAACTCTACAGGAGGTGAAGTTAGAAACCCTACGTCATCCTCCGTACTGGACCAGGAATTTCTCCTCAGGACTACTATTTATTCGTGATTTAAACAGATTTCTTTGTGATAAAATATATTCTCCCCAGAAAAATAAAATAATTTCACCCAGTTTGTCAATCCCCAGAGTTTTATCGTAAAGGCATAAATGAACTTCCGTTTAGATGTCACTGTATAAATGCCAAGAGCAAATATTTTGATTAAATAAGTGTTAAATTTTAGACAAAAACGAGTTTAAATATTTAGTACAAAGCGCTAATTTCATACATTAGTTCTTATTATTTGTACACCGGAGGACACTACGAGCGCGTATGAGAACGCAATCCAGGTCGCGGAACACCGAGAAAGAAGAATTTGGGAGTAGACGTGCCGTCGATTCGACAGAAGAAGAGAAAATACAGCACTTTACATGTCACCCTGGTTTTTAGTTACCACATTACATAATACATAACAGGTTGATCTTAGTTGTTATTTTTGATGACACTTCACATGAAGAGAATAAAACCTCAGTTCCTATGTTTGAATGTGTTTTACTACTTACCTACTAATTAAGCACAAGTTTCTAATATGCAACTTGAAGTATATATTCAAAAAGAACTAATGAGCAGTTTAATAATTTACATAATATTTTGCGGGTAGTCAACTTAATCTTACTATTTTTATAGCATATTTTATTACACGGTTAATGTCGATATGGATGCTATCGACCCAACTATGGCATTTCACAGCACAAAGCACCAACTATGTTCTCACCTGAACGACACAAAGGTACGTACAACGAAACAGGAAAGAACAACTTTCCCTTTGTTCTGTTGTACGTGTTTTCTATCTAGGACTAAAATAGAGAGTTTTAATGACAGTCAGAGTCGTAAGTCGCATTGCGAGCGGTTATAGACTAAGCTGGTATGTACGTGTTTTTATTCACGTTGACCTGTTGCAATGACAGTCGTCTGAATATAAACTTATTTCATAGCCCATTGAAAGAGAATTGAATTGAAAAGATAGGTTTCAAAAGAACATCTACCTTTTCGATAAGCAATATTAGGTATTGTAATAATACTCGTGCGTTACGAGAATGCAGCCGTCAAGGCATAATATTTGACCATTCAAATATTTCTATCGATCAATTTTAAAACTCTTAAAGCGAACATCTTTAGGACGGAAATGAATAAGATAGAAGGCAGCGGTTGCCAGATGACAGTAGACTTCAATACAATCCCGTCATACAAACCAGGCCATGAATAAACTACCGAGTACGTAACTCGGTAGTTTATTCATTCCTCAAATCTCGATCAATTCTATACCTAGACGTCGCAGACTTTTATGATTGAACAGTTATTTAATTTATTCAAAGCTAAGTCTGTTGTGCCTATTTATATTAATATTAATAAAACTGAAAAGTAATCTCTTGAAATAATCAAATAATTAAAGATTTTTATTTTGGATTTGGAAGCCCATTTCTTGTCAAAAGTGGTAATATAACATTAACATTTAAGTACGACTAAAAAGAATATAAAACATTTCTTTCATAGTGGGCTCTATAAATAAGGTGCGCTGCTACCTGTGCTCCTACTTAGTGATTATCAAATTCACTGAGTAGGAGCGTTTTCTGCAATATAAACTACAAAGGTATAACTACACTGTGTGGTGTAGGAGGCCTCATATACTACATCTACATTACACGGAGAAGCATTGCAAACAGTGACTTGAGCCGTAGACTGTCCTGGGTTGTTGGAATGGCCAGGCTGTTTAGTTGTCAGACTACTGCATAATTGTAGCCTTCTGTATGTCTGGGGGAGATAAGTGCAAATACTTGTAAATAAAACCAATCTTCTATCGAAACAGGTTATTGTCACCAGTGGTTTTAATTGATAAATAGAAAAACAGTAAATACCTAGACAAATACAAAACAAATAAATCTACTTCTTCTTAAATAAATAATTACCATTGTATCCTCAGATCGCAGTTATATAGGATGCTCTGCAATTGTAAGGTACTTAAACTCTTCACCTGAGTGAAACGTGTCTATTTATAGGCATTTTGGCACCTATTAGGGGCTGGAGGCACTTGAGGGTAGTTACGTTTGCGCTCAAGGGGCTGAAAGCTTTCGTTGAAAGGGATGACGCTATCTTTCGTAACATCAACATTTTTTAAATTCTTTAGATCTGCTAATGGCGGCTTATTGCGTAGAGATTTTTCACCGTATATCAAAACGAATTTATAGAACACATCACCTTAAAATATTTTTTACTATGCATTAACTAAACATAAATATTATTGTTCCTTAACCTTCAATACAAAAATATTATCGTCTATACAAATAAATAAAAGTTAAATGTCTGTTTGTAAAATAGTATTACAATTTTAATTATGGCATATAATTATGATCTTCGTAATATATCTTGTAAAATTTCTCTTTATCACTTCCTTCGTAAGTAGGGGCAAAACAGTTCTTTACTTGCACGATCTTTTTATGAGATTTAATACGAAACGTCGGGCTAAAAGTAAATACCAAATAAATCACAATGGAATCCGTTAAAAAGTGGTTACATACTTACATCATTCATAGATATAGAACGCAAATTGCATATGGCTGACTAAAAATGAAACAAAAGTGGGCAAATTACGTCTCTATTCTACATCTATCAAGTGTTCATACTTATAGAACACTTCGCTCGTGGTTTATAGTAACGCATTCACTATACCTATAATTGGTATTATGCTCACTTTTCGACGAAAAGTCAAATCTGCAAAAAAGTTTTCGTACAATCTACTACTATTTTAGATTTACTCACTCTCTTGAACATTAACATTTCGTTGTTAATATTTAAAAACCCTAAATGTCAAGGGGTCTGCAGATTTGTCAACTAATTCATTATTATTATTTACATAAAAATAGACGCACAATACACACAATGTAAACATACAATAAATCTACCAACTTTTTTCTGTTTACTAGATTTAGTTAATTTCCTAAATGACAGGGCCGCTATAGACGAAATTACTGTCAATAGCTGCAATTATTAGGACATAATTTAGGCTGCTCTAATTTTAAAACATTTAAGGATTTCATTCATATAAATAAAACTTAAAATTTAGTTGCGCGCTCAGCTATATATGCGTGTTGTTAGAACAATAATTCGCATCAAGATCCAGCACAAGCAATCAAACAGACAAGATATCCATGATATTGTTTTTAGGTTCAAAATCTTTTATAGAACTTACCTATCCCAATATTTAGTTAAATATTATCTCCGACGTACGGACTCAGGCAATTCATAATTTTATCAAAGTGATATCTAGGTACATACTTATAGACAATTATATTAGTTTAAAGGTACTCCTACTCCATGACTAGATTGTATCACTGTCATGAGTTCTAATGTAGAAAGTATATTAATTAATTCAGTCATTGAAATGTGCAAAGGGCAGCGTTGTCGCTTATCACAATCTCGCATTTTGTATATTAATGTTCAGTATTTCATATTCATAATTACATAAATGCAGAAACAATTAAATTTGCGGTGACTTTACAGTGTCCGCTGCCTTATGCGTGTGTCCATGCAACATGTCAGTCTCAGTCTATACATTCCTGTTAGTTATGATTTCGGTCATATGATCGACCCCACATTGAGTACTGCAGTTACCTTTTTGCCGGGGGACTCCTCCGACGACTTCGTACTTCAATATGCAGTTCTTCAAGAAGGGCTTTACAACGATTTTACAGAGCAGGCAGCACGAGTGTAACGCCCCTGGTATTGCAAACGCCCATAAGCCACGGTGACTATTTTCCATCAGGTGGGCTGTGCGCATGTCTGTAACTTAAGTGGTATTAAAAAGTCACTCATAGTTTCTCTTTGACATCCATTTTCACGCAATCCACCCACGTTTCTTCGTGAATAATAACAGTGCGAATTCCGAGTCCTATTTGCAAGACTTTTCTCAACTCAATGGATGTTAGCTTTCAGTCTAACTACATAAGAAACGGCTGAACCGTGAAGCGACCACGACCTATCGGTCACATCAATATTTTGTGATTAGCCAAATTAAAATTCAATTTAGTAATAATTTTGTAATGTCATATAAATAAATAGCATTACGTAGTTACATTTGCAGTTAGCATTATGACAGCCGTTCAATTGAACCTGTTTCAAGAGTCCATGATACGGACTGTAGCCTATGTCTACCTATATGGACAGTTTGTGTGGCAACCGGGACCGACGGCGACGGTTAACGTGCTTAACGATAATGACTAATATTAAATAAATCTATCTGCATCTGTTTTCACAATAAATCGAATTTCAAAAAAAAGTCCTTAAATTCTCTGGGCATTTTGGCGGAATCTGACAAGGAAGGCGAACTAGCTGACTTATAAAAGATTAGACTAGAATTGATTTCAACGTAGACAAATTTATCCGTATCGGTATGCAATACAGAAACTCAATGTAATACAAATTATTACATGGTAGGTATTTTATCTATAATCTATATTACCGGCTAAACTACCCTACATGCACCTACGTGGCAGTACTTTGTACTAGTTCCTATCTATCCTTTAAGGCGGTCTATTCTTTTGTAAAATTCAGAACTTTCAAGATACGTTAAAAAAAGAAAGAAACATTCTCTACACTTAATTTAGAATCATACAATTTCCAAAATTGGTGATATATTATATAAGTTTGAACAACATTTAACAATTAAGGTAGCCATTGAGTATACTTCCATTTGGATTGGATGCATGAATTTCAATACGTTTGGAAGTTCAAACCTGGAAGACGATCATTTTATTGTCATAATACATTTATCACATTCATGAGACGATTTTGGAAGACGTCCACTCCGTTTGGATCGTTGGACTTTAATGTTATGAATCCGCAGCAGTATAAGCATCTGCTGTTTCAGTTACGGTTTACTAAAGTCTAGTACTATTATTTTTTCTGTTTGTCTGTCATGGAAGTCACGTGATTGTCGCGCTCACTTTAAGACGATACAAACGGACGTTTCCTGGTTTTTGACAATTCACTGATGCGATTATTCGCATGTGACTCCTCATAAGATCACAACATCAACTATATTGGCCATGTTTTAACTTCTGTGGGTACTCAACTTCTGGAGTCCTACTTTTTTACTATCAATATCAGGTTGTCTGTATTGTGAAGAAACATCCTCTTTCATGTACCTGAGCTGAGCTCTTTATGAAGTTTATTATTAGTGATTTCCTTTGTTCTTTCAAATATTTAGATATTATACTTAAACATAAATATAAATAAGGTTCGCTCAAGTACCATGTCCCAATTAGTGATTAGTTATCACGATTGACAATGTACCATAACAACATCAATCTTTAAAAATACTGTACTTATTAACCTTTCATTTTACTTCCAGATGCCTCGTACAAAAGCACATGGTCTACACATGCTACGTCACAATCATCACAAGGTAACTGTCCAGCGTTATTATATTCACTTTCTTTCCTTATATACCGAGGAGTAAATTACGGCCTATATTTTAATATATTTCAAACGTAATAAATAAGGGATAAACTCATAATTAGGTAGTTACTTATATAAAATGTACCTATTAGTTGTTTATGCTGGGGCAAGACATAATTTAACAGTATTGTGTCGCACGGTAAAAATTAACTGGATTTTTCGTTATTTCTTTCTCACACATCAATTCGCAATTCACATCAGAATAATCTAATTATTATCTAATATATACCTACTTCACTACATATATTAAGACAGAAAAATAGAATGTAAGTAGTGTCTTCTTTATATAAATCATGCTCCAAAACTAGCATAGTAGGTGCTATAAAATCTGTGCAGATAAATATAATTAGAGTTTAATTCGTGTTGTAAAATTATCTATAACTATAGCTACATTATTTTGTCTTTGAGCCTGTTTGTAATCTCAGAAGTGGCTAGACTCATTTCGGAGGAACTGAGTTTTACAGCAGATAGCTGATATTATAAGGTGTTAGTTAAATTATAATAAAAAGTAATCTATTTTTATTTTTGATGAACGTTAGTCTGTCGCGAACAAAAATGAAAACTTAACCGTAATCCAGGTGGACGAAGTCCTAAGTACTGACTAGTTAATGATAAAAAATTATAAGAGTCATCCACAATATTTTCAATGAATTACATTTTAAAAATGTATTTAATATTATCATTTTAGGGTATTATCGAGCAATCAATACCTAATGAGATAAATCAACTCTTTCCAATTAACTAGTTTAACCAAAAGTAATATTCTGCTCATGTATTCAAATAGGTAAAATCGTAATTTCACAAATTGCCTCAAAGTCCCATACAAAGCGGAAGTAAACGGATCTAGGCAATATGACGTCACCGTGTCATTTCACGCGCAAAAATCAAAACAATGGGCGCCCTAAAATATTGCATGCGCGCGTTCAGCGAACCGGATCGCCGCGTGTCCGCCGCGCGCCGCAACAATACAAACTTAATTCTTTGATTGACACTTACAATATTTCGATAACTGATGCAATATTTAGATGATTATCATTTTAGCGCACTGTACGCCGTATTATCGTTGTTCGTTTCGCTTCTCGCATCATGTGGATTGACTTATGAATGCGAATTTTAATGTATTATTTAGATGTTAGTGTAACTGTGGAGTGAATACAATAGGTAAACTAAAAATTAAGGGGAACATTTCATGTATTTGTTACATATTAATATCAAGAATGTCGGAGGCAATTATTATTTTAAATTTTTTGTGTCTTTTGATAATGACTGTAGGTAAACAGATTGAATTTTACGTAAGTTCAGCTACCACATTTTTCATTCGTTAGAAATTATACTTGTCTTACAAGACATCTAGGTACTGTACACAAATATCGATAGACGACGAAAGTTCATATCCGAATCACATTATGAAGGTAAAGTAAAATTGAAATGATTCTATTTTTAAGCGGTGATAGTAAGGTCCCTGGTACCGTGCTCTATCTAAATTATTACTTAACTGAAGAACTAAGATCAAGAAGACTAAAAGAACTTTTCAATATTTTTTATTGTACAGTTATTGACTCACATAATAATAATTCTGTCCAGGAATATGTAATATGATATTCATAACACAATATTGTAAGTGTCAGTATTGATCACCGAGCCCCCAACCACGCTTACAAACGATTTAACCGCACCCAAGGGAGCGTTTACAGCGGCTTACTTTGACACCTCTCCGAGATATAAGGCTATAGGGTGCAAGAGGGCTCTCTAAGTGTTTCTATACACCTACTAGCTTTTTACTGTGACTTAAAGGCGTGTAAAATGTACACGCTCATCAGTGTTGTAGTTAGAACAGATCAAATGACTTGAATTACTTGCTAGATTTTTAGGTAAGCTACTCAACAGTATTTTGTAGTCATAAACTTATCTTTTCCTGAATCTATAATTCAAGCTATCTTTATTTATATTTAATTTTGATCTAAGCCGTCATTTAGAAAATGTCTCAATTTATTTGTTATTTTTATTTTTTATATTATTTACCTAACCCTCTAGTGCCCAGGAGAGTAGAATTAAGCCACTCCATCTCCTCACATGCGGTGTCATACAATGAAATAAAACTGTTCACTTTCATGAAAGTATTCACCAAAAACGTCAGCAGTTAAAATGAACCAATATTTTAAATCTCAAGTTTTAACGTCGACGAGACGTTGCGAACGCCCGCGAAAATTAGCTAAAAGTGGCTTTCGTCACCATCGTCTGTGCTCTTCGCACTAGCAACTTTATTAGTATGCTAGAGAGGGATGGGAAATTCTGGAAAACCGCTTCAGGCATCACGAGGGAAGCGACAAGCACCCTATTGTTTTGCACTCTCTGAAGCGCGAACCGTTCGTACTTATGGCTGTATAAGAGTTGTAATTTAGAACGAAAATTTTGCGCTTATGTATAAGGGCAGGGTTTTACATACGCGCTGTTGATACGGGTGGATTTAATAGATAATTCTGGAAGGTATTTGAAAGTTACGGTTTGCATTCTGTTGTTATAATTAAAAGGTGACAAGTACCTAAGTAGCCTTCTGTAATTTATGTGATGTACTTAATTGCGTGATAGAAATATTTTAAAGCATTTACTGAACTAAATAAGTTAAATTCACCTTTTTAAGCCAAACGTTATTAATAAGTAGAAAAGCTTTTATTCGAGTGTTTAGTATAAAAATTACGATTTTAGTTATTTCCTCTGTAATATCTTTTAAACATTTTTATCTCACAATTAGTTATGTATATCATGTAAGTAAGTGAATTTATTTTATATGAATGCCTATTAATTACAAATAGGATCTAAAAGCCTAACCAATCTCTAATAGTAACTCAAGGCGAAAAGATTACTTTTCTTACGATAGGATAAACAGCTTATTTAATGTACCTACCCCCTTCAAAAAATTATAAGGACGCGCCCATCGAATCACTTTGTTGTCTTTGTGATCTTTACGTCTGATTTTTAAAAACGTCTAGAATTATTAAGTTGAAATCAATACCAAATACTTAAGTGTGCAATTAACGCTTAGCGCTGTGAAACATTTAAGTGTCCATATGAATAGTTAAATTGATTTTCATGATCGAGCAAGCGTAAACTTAGAAAATATGTCATGAAACAATCTAATGAGGACAAAGTTTTATACTACTACTAGAGAATGGATTCAACGATTTTGCAATACCTTTAAGTAAATTATTGGTATATTTAACCCTGATGTACTGGGCGTGACGTTACATCCATGGCCGCGAGAGGACTGTTATAATCAGGATCAAACCACTGGATTGAGCTTCATAATCCTAAATCCTCCCTCGTAAATTTCACTACAGTAGTAGAACAATTCCACTATATACTACAACATATTCTGTGGAAAGCGACGGAAAATAGAAAACATAATAATTTCAACCGGGAGGACTTAAGCTTTCATCATCGTTTTATTCATCAGTGGTGGTAAAAAGTGTGTTGAAAATTCACGGATATCGTGAGTGTTGTGTGTTGTTCAAATGATAGTGAGCGAACTATTAACGAAGATCAAGTGTGGGTAATTAGAATAATACGTGCGACACGAAGACGCCAATGTTTCGCCTTTTGAGTTCTCTCGAGACCATGGAATGGACGTAATGTCACGTCCGAAACGTCGAGGTAAATAATATACGATTAAGTTCCGTTCGATCATAATTATTTGTGAAAATCGTGTAATTTTAAATCAACATATGAATTACGTCTACGCACATTTCATAGATAAGCCCACTGTATGTGGATATAGGCAACTTCCAAAGCTTTGTATAAAATACAAGTCTAGTGAGAATACATTATAAACCATTCAAACACAGACATGGGCTCACTGAACACATATCAAATACAAAGCATATTAAGTCTGTGCTTAAGATTCAAAATCCAACAATATGGGCTGTTATTACGCCCTACTTTCTCTGAATAAATAGTTTTGACATGAACGCCTTTGAAGTGGTGTAATGAGATATCTAATCTGTGGTTTGAAAGCACTGACAAACCAAATTGTTTTTGCGTTGTCAGATGAACAAAAGGGGTTGGTGTTTTATTTGGATTACATCTCGCTGGTGAATTCGAGTCGTGGCAGTAGGTCTACGAAATATTTATTACTATGTAGTAGTATTGAATTATAGTTATTTACTATGCCGTGCTGCAAATTATGAAATAATTATAATGATGTAATGTAAGTTTACGGTGAATATACAAATAACAAATACTAGTATGGCAAATGTCCAAAGCAATGGTAGGTACATACAACGATAATGGCAGTCACAAAACACTTAGGTTGCTGCTAGTGTTTTATTTGAGATTAAACCTATAAGGGAAAACTTATTTGCAAGAGTAAGCCAAAAATAATTTGAATACTTGCTAATAGCTTACAAAATCTGTGCTAAAAATGAAGGAAAACTGTACTGGCCAAACTGTATGAGGTTTCTTTTAAATTGGCCATAAGCGGCCTACACTTCGTAATTAAAAAATAAAATTGAATCATAGTTAAAAATCTATTAGGTAATACGAATATTATCGCTGCTTACTGTTTATTAAGTAAATCATCTACTAGACTATGGTCCTAAATATTTTTTCTAAGTAATAATATTAATGTAGGTATCCCCTATGTCCTTTAATATAAACCTTAGTGAATTACAAACGAAAGTGGTGGCAATCTGCCAGAGGTAACGAATGATAATAAATGTAACCGGGAATTAACGCGATCATGGTATAGGTATATACATACCTTTTGCCTGACGTTTCGACCAGGTTACACCGGCCGTGGTCACAGGCTGACTGGCTCAGCTGCGCACGCCCGCCGTCGTCGAGTCCGTGAGGTAGCCGGTTATATGTATATACCTATACCATGATCGCGTTAATTCCCGGTTACATTTATTATCATAATCATGGAACGCGAAAGTTTAAAAGTTAATAAGGTAACGAATGAGTTCATTTGTGTCCAAATTTTTATGGATTGCTTCATGTGATTGAATAATGAAATAATCTGTTTGCCAGATAATTTATCCGGAATATAATCCAATCAATAATGTGTTTGAAAAGTCTACTAATTTAAATTTATTGAGAAAATAGCCGTAGTCCGTGAATTTTGATGCCGTTTGTAGTCTATCTATTAATAATTATGTTAGGTCAATCCCTGTACCAAATTTCAGCCGCGATATAATCTAATACTAATGACTGCATTGTTTGATTGGACCTATTATTTTTCCTATTCATTATCATCATCCGAGCGCGAATGTCGGTACCATCCAAAGCTTTTTTCGAGCCCAGGGACCAGTCACCTTCATAAGCCTCATAAGTACACCCACAATACACCAAATATTAAATTTAACTAAATCAACTGACAATTTTCACCAATTCTGATAAATAGGGAACCAAAAGTGGTTTAATGGATTGCACTTCATGCACTCAGAAATTACATTCTAACATCGATGACAAAGGGCTTGTGTTTTCCTGATTGCATCTGAGACCATCCGTGTTAGAATCCAATTCTTTAGGCCTATATCCACCAGTGCACCGCAACAGGTATAGGCTAATGAATGATTGATACTGTTTATTTGCCAGGTGAACTAGATATAAACATACGGTAAAGATCCCATCGGACAATATTTGTCAGAGTTTAGGTAAACTTGAAGATTACATTATGAGGTGGCACTACTATTTGTGTTTCTTGTGTATTATTAGTATAAATATTGTATCCGGTTGCAATAATGATAACCGACTTGCAAAAATGATAATTATGCCTATTAACTATTAAACGTAATGGTGCTAGATGGAAATTACCGCTACAAATATCTCTGAACTAGAACAAAAACAGAAGTTTTATAACACAACTCTTCTCAACAACAATTTTAAAGTTTATAAACTCAAAACGGATAAAACGAACTAATTAGGTACCTACCTACATTATTTAACAAAGAATCAGTAGAAATGACAGTTGCGTCCAAAAATAAAAAAAAAGGAACAAAGAATAACAAATTGCCATTCTTTCTTTCTCAATCTCTGTACCCCATCGGCGCAATAATGCTATTATTGTCTCAAAATACAATTATTTGTCAATATCTACAATAGATTTTGGACCTTGCGGATTTGAGCACTCCCTCATTGACCAATAAAAATTTGCTCGCATTATAATTGTTGAGTATTGGGGAACGATTGAAAGTAAATTTACCGGGTTTTTTTCATAACAAACATCACATCTTTGCTACATCTTAGTAATATCAATGTTGTTGTAAGAAACAAATGTTTAGTGCCTACATTCAATAGTTTGATCTTCTCTTATCACAAATTTTGCAAGGTTAATATATCGTTATTACCTCTCGAGTTTTATGTAAATCAGATCATCATCATGGAGAGGTATTTTCCTGATTGCATTCGAGGTCAAAGTGAACTGTGCTCAAAGTCCGATAGTTCATAGTAGTGAGACCATTGGTCCACATGTCACTCTCCATGGCGTCACGTCAGGACTTCTTAGGAGTAGGCCTCCTACCCGGACCCAGTGAAGTCACCAATACCAGGCATTTGTTATCGACTTATCAGGGTGGTTTACACAAAACTTCATCGTGCTAATGAAGGTGTCTCTCTTGCACTTAATCTGCGATGACATGAAGGCTGCTGCAAATGCGAGAGTTCCTCACACGAGCTTTATGTATTTTCATCTCCATGGCATGCAGCTCCTGCTTATGTCGCTTCAGTATCAGCCACGCTTCATAGCGTGGACAATCCTGATGATTGTTTTATAGACCTGACTTATTAGGCTCGCATATGACATATGAGATCAAATACTCGATACATTGGGAACTATCCGAACGCAACTAAAAGTATGAAATATTGATAAGTCAGTAAATTCCACTTTTATTTCGGTATTTAATAGGGGCTAGGAGTTAGGAATCTTGAGGTGTTGTAAGTGTCATTTAATTGCCTTTACAGTTTAGATTATGTAAATGGAGATGATGTTTAAACGGGACCTAGCCCATTAATTTGGCAATAAATAACCACTTAGGACACACGTTTACAGAACGACTGTCACATTACAAAATATTTATTTTAATATTGAATTTAATCTGTTTATAATCACATCGGACCAAGCTATACGTTTTAATACCAAAAAACTACACTTGTACATTGGCCATTCGCTTCCTACGGGGGTGAAGAAGACCTCGAGGCATTCTCAAAATACAGCGGAGCAATTCTAAACCCTATCTCTATTAAAATATGACTTACTATCGCTAGTACTTGATATTTGTATGATCAGGATCTCTTTGATGCTCTCAATACGATTTCACGCGTTGTTAGTGTTAGAGCAATATTGTGGAAGGTCCTTTGATTTTGGGTGTATTTTTGATTCCATGTTTCACGGTGTTTGAACGCTTACAGGGGAACTAAAACCTGATAGTGGCATTCGTAGAAGAACAATATTTACTAATCATTGACTTTTGATCTGAAAATACTGGGGTAAAAACTACATAATTTAATAACACGAATACACGCATGAATTTAGATAAAAGAAATCTATGAGTAGTAGCGTTCTCACGTCCTGGTTGGTGAACTCTTAGATACAGAATGCAAAATAGTAACGTAATAGTTAGTGCTTTGAAAATGAGTTCCAATACCCATAACCTACTTCGATTTCGCAAGATTTTAAGTCTTGTTAGTTCAATAGTATAAAAAAATGAGACTATAAGCTCCTTTTTATTTGTTTTATCGGGGACACAATGCGGCTATTTTGGCAAACGCTTCGCATCAATCAAATGTAAAAGGATCCCTGTCATAGTGTAAAAGCTCTATCTTTACCGAGGATAAGCTTTACTAGTTGTGAAGGTATTTATACAAGAAATAAACCACAATAAAATATATCACAATAATCACTGAATTTTGTGTTCATAAAACTATTGATAGATTATGCACACCTACTTCTACTTAGCTATTGAAATCGATTATTCCCTGTAGGTACTAGTATTAAGTTCTATCTTGCTTTGATGCCATTTGCCGTGGTAATGCACGGATTGGCAAGTGGCGGTCAAAATTTGGTTATATTATAAAAATATGTATCTGTTTACACATAAAAACTACTATCAAATTAGATTATTTATCATTGTGTGTATGTTAAGATTATAATAAGTTTATTTTACAGGCTATGGCACCAATTCACTATCAGCCATGTCGAAGTCGACACTCGATGCGCACTCGCATCTTCGTCAACCAGGTTAGTAAATTTTTTATCTTCAATGAGGGCAAAACGTGAATACTTTTATCCCTTCGACCATGTACGAAACCAAGTTTCGAAACTAGTTTCGAAATAAGAATAATATTTCTTCTTTCGAAATTGGTTTCGGTAAAAGAAAAAACATTCTGAATTCGAAACTGGTTTCGATAAAAGAATATTATTTCGTCTTTCGAAACTTTCAAATCATACAAACTCTAATATTTAGGTACTATCCGCTAACACATAACATAAAACCTTATGAGCCTTTTGTACAGGCTTCATACTATATTATTCTTAGACTTAAAATGTAATTAGAGAAATAAAAATGAGACTTAGTAACTTAAGTAGTGGATGTATATAGGATAAATATGTATAGTTATACGTTTGCAAATTATTGCACATACGACGTAGAGGCTGTTTTGTCACCTCCCAAGCTGCTTTGAATATTTTGAGTTCGAACCCCAAACAAAAGGGATCGGTCTCAAACCGACTCTACCATCTTTGAACATTTTTACCGACGGCAGGACCAGGTAGTTTCCCGTCTGGGGTAATTTAAAGTAGAAATTTTCGATAGCGCGATAATCCTATACGGCCCTCACGGCTATATATCGACTGGGCGTAGGACTGTGCCAGACTGTATCTATCGCTTTCGAACAGATTCAGAAACAGTGAACTCATCACCTCCTTGCAACTTCACACTTAATTAATTAAGCTAATTAAGAAACAACCACGCCTCTTATAAAGAAAAAACGGAGGTGTTAGGACCAGTACCCAGACTGCATTACCAAGTAATTAACAACAAAAAATCAGGAGGGGATTAATGTCGGTAGTTTAATAGACTAGGATTTATTTTTGGAATCATCTCGATCGAGAGGCCGATTTCTTATCCACTGAGTTCTTATCCATTAAGTACAAAATTCATGGATTGGCTATTGATGCTGTTCATTAAAAAGACAACACAAACTTGATCAATGACTGCTATTTGTACCAGATTGGCTGTCAATCTAACCAAACAATTAGCCTCCACTGCTGAATATAAGTTTCTCTAAATGTTAGGAGATCTTGATTTATTTCCACGCTGGCCACAGGGTTGGTACAGGGTTTTCTTTTCGGTATTTGCTTCACCTCTCGCAATGATATCATCTGCATATTCTTCCGATCGTAACCTCTTACGACACCATTCGCATGGAATAGGGTGGTGATATTATTTTTCTATCACCACACGGGAACTGGCTGTACGAAAAAAATATTGTTCTAGAACAGTCATTGGTCTGACTAATTTTTGCTTGTTTTAACACTTTAACATTTCAACTCGAACCAGTGATGATACTGTAAGAAACATAAAACATTTTTATGTTTATTCTTACTATTTTCTAAGGCCAAAAAGCCCAAACATTTCTCAATCTAACGAACTATAAATCTCTGTCGAGGGTCTTTCTTCAAACACTCGTGGTGTTTGCTCCACGGTCAGTTACCCATCGCACATAAAGACTGTTTACTTTTCTGCACTGTGATTATAATGCCAGTTTTATAGAGTAAAAGTATATCAAAGGTTCTGTGGAAACTTCTTCAGTGAATCGTATTGAGATATTAAGTAGCATTATAGCTCAAATAACAACATAACATAACATAAACTCACGCCTATATCCCCAAAGCGTAGGCAGAGGTGCTAGCACCCACATTTCGACATTTCGCCAGTTTTAGGTCCCAAAGTAACAGGTGGCGAGCCTATTGCCATTAACCGGACACTTATAAACCAGCGATAAATACACTCATAACTTCGAACGTATTACGAACATAGCTCAAATAGAATGACTTAATTCTCATAAATTGTAAAATTATATTTCGTAAGTCTGCCGTGACCATCTTGGGGACATGGAAATCATGAAGTTGGAGTTTAAAATGCATACTTGATATTATAGAAGTAAATAAATTGTAGGATAGGCTACAGCACTATCTAGGCCAAACTATGCATCAGTATAAGATCTTGTCATGAGTATCTGTTTACCGCCTAAGTGAGCATCGTGGTGGTGGGTGTACGATTACTGTTTATGAGCTTTCGCCATGTTTATTCATGCGCATGAAGGGTACAGTAGTGATAGCCACTCGGCTGTCACTCGCCTAGTCATTTTCGGCCCATGTCACACTGTACTGTACTTTGAGCCAACTTTTATACATACATATATCACCTTACAGCCTGTTAATATCATAGTGATTAATAATTCAAGAAAATATTACGCTATATCGGACCGAGTGAGTGAAGCGAACGAAAGTCTCCGTTTAACAATACGGAAGATTTTACTTTCGTATCGTATCTGTCTGTTTAAGCAAACTTGGTACATTTATTCTTTGATAGAAAAAGCAAATTCGATGTAAATCATTTTGGCTAGTGGAATATGGGGGTGGTGGATAAGGTAACTGTCGCCTTACTTAGCACATGATTCCTCACAGACTGTAGTAAGATTTTAAATATCAGTAGTAGAGGTTCTATAGTACTATGACATCTGGTAACACTTATTAAATTATTTATTTAGATACATTGCTTAAATATTCATTTTCACTGTACATATGCCATATGTGGCGTAGAGAAGGTATAGGGGAAGCAGGTGTTACATTTGTGATATA
Source organism: Pelosia muscerda (assembly GCA_963691645.1). NCBI lineage: Eukaryota > Metazoa > Arthropoda > Insecta > Lepidoptera > Erebidae > Pelosia > Pelosia muscerda. The sequence goes on along the minus strand of OY829098.1, from coordinate 15,386,146 downwards.
AAGTCCACCTTTGTAGGTTTTAAAGCTGCAATGAATAATCTAGTACACCCTAGTATCCTTAATAAAACCTTTGTCTAAATCATGAAACATACTCTCATCGATAATGAAGATCGTTAGGCAAGTGGTATCGTTATGGGCCCCCATATACGTGACCCTTTTACTGATTAGTAGGTAACGAAGACCAATCTAGCTGATTATGGAAATAATTATAGCACAACGTTAAAGTTATTCTTCCAATGTATTGAATCAGAATCTGCTGTTAATTTGAAAGGGTTATGAAGAGGTTCTGACTGAATTAAAACAAAATTATTTAAGTTTTTATTTTTTTTCCTTCATTACCTTCTTCACATTCCTATAGCGGTTTCTGTAATAACGTTCACTATTCCTATACAACACGGCGAAATTTTAACGACAAATTAGTCATGATGGATTAATTACAAATTACATAGGGATGTAGGGGACGTCTTGGGAATATGGGACTGGTTAATATAATAATTCACATATAGGTGATATATTTTATTAATATTATATATTATATATATATTTTATATATTATATATTTTATTAAAAAATGGATAAAATTGATTTAATCTTACTAATATATAAACGAAAATGTTGATGTGTTAATTGGTCTAATAGAAGTAGTCAAAAACAGTACTAACTTTAAAAAAAAACAATTCCGAAATAAAAAGCACAACATACTGAGTAAACCGAGGTTTATACGAGTTCCAGGTAACGATACAAATAAAATCGTTATTAGAATTTTTGAAATAAGATTTTTCACAAAATTTTAAACATGTCCATTACCAGATATATGATGTTTCTGTTATTACAGTGAAGTGAAGTAACTACTAGTCAGAAGTTAGAAAGAAGATAGACAGAATTTAGGTGAACATTTTATTCCTATTCACCCTTTAGCTCTATTCAACTCGTTTTAGGTATGTACAAAAATATTTGTTATTCATGAGAAGAACAAAAATCTGTAGTACCTACAATATACAAAGAAGAAAAACATAAAATATCCCGCGATATTTGACCATCCGTATTTTTACCGTGAAAGCGCAAAGAAAACACGAAATCCCGATCAAAGCTCAAAGTTTATACAAACCGCAATATTCCCACCAAGCATACAAGTAAGTAACACGAGCTACGGCACGCGACCATTGCAAACAACGAACCCACTGTGTCGTAATGAAATCGAGAAGTGACGCGCCTTCATGCTGTCACTCCAGACTAACCCACGCCACCACAACCACGAATCATGGGTGATGTCAGAATGGAACTGAAACCAGAATAAATAATAACAATGTTGGTAAAAGTGTATAAATTTAATACTGATCATTTCTAGGAAAAATGGGCCAGATTAGTTTACTAGAACAATGACAGTAGGTAATAATAATAAATAAATCAATTTGGTATAAAAAGCTGTGATATTTATACATAAAATATCCTCTTACTTAGGCATTTCAAAATTCAAAATTCAAAATTCAAAAATCATTTATTGTGTAAATACCACTAAACGGAACTTACAAAACGATTATAAGAAGACTGACAAGAAACTCAGCGGGCTTCTCTTTTTTTGGTCTAATTACAAAGATCTTGTTCAAAGAAAGTGTTCCAGTACTCTCGTTACCAAATACTTTATTCATATCATTCTAAAAAATATTCACACCTTTTTTGATCATTTTTAGTACAAATTGAATCTTGAAATTAATATCCCTATGCTTTAATTTCATCAATGTTACATTAATCGAAAAGTTAGAAGCCTACAAAGCTAATTATTAGTAAATAGTATATTCAGAACATTATGTGACGTAGAACACGTTATGTTGTAAGTCAGGGGAGTAAAAAATGTCATGTTCGGCCACCTTCGTACATGCAAGTGTACGGTTACAGACTGCTTATTAACATGCGATACCTTACCGTAGGTAGTTTCTTTATTCAACTTATTTAATGTGTGTTACTCAATAGTTTGAAATATCTCATTTTTTTTGGTTTTAATGAACTAGGTATATAGATATATATTAAAGTAATAGTGATAAAAAGAGCCTCTTTTAAGTTTGTGCTATCAAGAAATATGTATTATCTAAGAGTTTCTATATGTAGTAATAAAAATATGTTATGTTGTAAAGCGTAAAGCGTCACGGTCTATAACTTGAAGCCGGCAAAATCTTTAACATTATAAAGATAATAATGCAGTTGCAAAACGATACCTAATAATAGTATCTGTGCTACGTGATAATCTGGTAATTCGTGCGTAAGGAATCAAGGGCTTTCTAACAGACTTTCTTTGAATTACTTCTCTTTTTCTTGAATGTTTCAAAGATATACTACTTTTACTACTTTCCTTAGGATTTAAAAATTTCCCTTATTATTATCTTTCTCGTTTTTAAAAGAAACTCATTAAAAAGGTAACAATCTAACCCCCATTCTTCCGATTTAACTAAATAGAGTTATCATTCCTTAGCCCATGACCTGACCTTATTAATTAACCACGTTTATATAATTCAAAACTATACAGTTATGAATTATTCGTAAGGTATCTTAAAAGTAAACAATTTTGACCAACAAAAGCATGTTTACCCATAGTTTGATAGGTCGCACCCAGCTACCAAGCAAACAGCGAAAGTAAAATACGAATGAAATCACAACATTGTTTTCGCAGGCGTGCGTGTGGTGACGATAGACAATGTCTTTTTGTGTGTCGATTGTACTAGGGGCTGATGTCATGCGTAACTTATCGCTTTTGACGCTATTCAACCGAATTCAGTTGTATGTAAGACTTCAGTGTGAGTATAAATCGATTTGCAATTTTTGGATATATTCCAAGTCAAGTGTGTAAAGTAGACTTTTTAGATTCTACTTGAATATTATATGTACTTTATAATAGGGTATGTAGACCACTTAGTAAATAATATGTAGCTGCGCTCGTGAATTCATCATCTTGGCTCTCAATATTATTATTTTACGCGGCATAATAAATATATATTTTTTTTTTATTAAAAAAAGGTATTCCAGGATATGCCGTGTAACATCAGCTACCTATAGGCAAAATCCTGTCAAAATCCGCCCATGAACTACGGAGATTATCAGTTAAAATCAGATAGACAAACTAAAATGTAAATGAAAACAAGTCTAATAAAAGAATTGGAGTAACTAAGTGTACCATGAAACTTACGCTTTAACTAATCTCACAAAACAATTACTAACCAATAATCATACGTCTTAACAAATAGAAATGTCAAAATAAATCTGGCGGGGTGAGCATTATTGAATCCGGGAGTGGGGAGCGGAGAGTCGCAATCAAACAGCTAATGCCACAGGGGCAACGGAATTGCACTAACGACTCACTGGGGGAATCATAATGCACTGAAATCGGTTAATTATCCTTTTATTATTATTTTATGTGCTTTTTGTTACTCGTAAATCTAACAGAAATTCCGTAGGTATCTTTTAAGACGGTGGGTCTTCTCTTTCAACTGGGATTGCTCACTGAAAATATTGATACCAAATAAAATGTTATGTTATTATGATCATTATTAAAAATCCACGGTAGCCTAGTGGTAAGGTAATGGACTGCTGAGACGAGGTCTCGCTTTCGATCCCAGGTTTTACCATGGCGCACACCAATGACTTTTCGATGCTTTTCGAAGTTATGTGTGTATTTATCGCAGGTTTATAATTGCCCGGTTAATGGCAATAGGCTCGCCACCTATTACGTTGGGACCTAAACATAAACTGGCGAAATGTGTGTGCTAGCACCTCTGCCTACCCCTTCAGGGATATAGGCGTGAGTTTATGTTATGTATGTTATGTTATGTTATGTTATGATCTTTATTAAATATCAACATTTTAACATAATAATTATGTCAACATTAACAAAATTTGTAAATAGGTTAAAAATTATAATAAGTAGGTATACCTAGCATTATTAAATTAAAACAATAACTGTAGGCCGGAATATTCCCGCTTAAAATACTGATCCTGTTCACCCGATCGCAGGAACTTGTTCCTCTTATTTATTTATTCTTCTTCTTTTTCAAACCCGCTTCTTTGTAGAAACAATGATCCAATCTGATGTCCGATACAATCTGATTTAGGAGTTGATTGGAGAGATGTGTCCAGAGATCCATCTCTCTATTGTGAGGATTCGCGAATATCTCTTATAAAAGTATAGTTTGTGTGCCGTTTTTCACGATCCGCGATTTTTATGACACGTGCGTGATTTAGCGGACTATAGACCGTGGAAAGAAGCTCATTCGTGATACTGCAGACACGTTTCCAGTATATACGTCTCTATCTCTATCTGAATCCGCGTACGCATCCGAGAAACTTCACATCGTGGAACCACGTCGTCGGACAACTCTACCTAATTATACATAGGTACTCAGATCCATTCGGCCATCTTGAACGCCTTAGTTGAGGCTCATTACTTCATGAATTCATTCATAAATCCTTTGCTCTAAATTAATATGTATTATTAAAACCTTGCAAAGTTTATTTCATAATTGGGTAGGTACGTAACACATAGCTTTGACACTTTGAATTTTAGTCTAATATTGTATGGAATAATAAACTTTAAAAATGAACAAAAATGCCCCTAGTTTATTGATCGAAGGATGTCTACGTTAGCGTCATAATTGGAATACAAATTCGCTCTTTGACGCCGCGGCCGCACGTCGGGCAGTGATTTGGCCTTTTGTGCCGCACGCATTAACTCCTTCAGGCCTCCAGCTATTCACCCCACACTTCTTCACTACTCAATCAAAAAACAACTTTAGCTTAAAGCACTAAAGTATATAGCTGTTCTTCGGCGTCTTGTTCCACCGATTTTCGATTTTCAGCTAAAGCAGTAAGAACTATTTCTCTGTTGTCGTATTGACTCATATCATTGGCTTTCGGTAACCTGCGTCATACAATTATGACTCTTATTCCAAAACCCTAAAGTTAGGTTTACCAATCACATTCTGTTGAACTGCGAAAGATTAGAGGTAATGGCACGTAATTGCAGTAGAAAAGACTAACACCGTGAGGTTCATTTGGCGGACACCAATCAATTGTAATGTGAAGGGTTTCAGTTTGAGTAGGTACCGCTTTGGGCATCAACAGATTCACTCCGTGGCAAACAGTTTGAGAGCACTTGTTATGTTATCTGACTTGTCATTCACTATACATTACGTGTTATATTTATTACCATAAATTTGGTATACATTTATTTTTGATCATATATTTCAAATAATAAAAAGTTACGGCACCGTATACAGTGAAATGTTTGAATGACGACAATAGTTATTTGTGCAACAAGAGAGCAAAACTGTTTTTTGCTGCGAGTGCTGATATTGAATCCTGAGCAAGCGAGGGATTCTAGGATTGAATCACGAGCGTAGCGAGTGATTCTACTGTAGAATCCTGAGCGTAGTGAGGGATTCAAATGCACGAGATGCAAATAATTTTGCTCTCGTGTGGCACACATTACTTTTCACTTTAGCAGCGAGAATACATAAGAAATATTAGTTAGAAGATAATGCAACACTTACTAACAGAACAGAACACCTATTATTAATTAAAATAATGCTGAAAATTTTAAAAGTTAATAATTAATCTAATTACTTATTGCTGTTCTGCAAATTTAAAGTTGAAAGTTAAAAGTTAAATTTTATACCCGTTATTTTTAAGGTGTGTTCAGAAACAGTGTACGTGACATTTTATTTTTCAAATGTTGATAATAGTAATCATTATAAATACTTATGCATTACTTATTTTGGTATTCAATAACATTACATAATTATTAAATAATGTAAATAAAATACATGGTTATTCTTTTACAAATATCTTTCAAATTTCGAATTTCGAAATAGGACCTTTGACGTGCCATAAAATAAAAAAAAACCTTAAAAATACTTGTGTTTGTCACTCGAACTTCTTTATGGACGGCCAAGAGACTGAGTGCAGTATGTACCTAATTCGAAAGTTATTCGCGGAACAATTCTTTTTGAATCTATGGTTGGCACTCTTTATTGAAGCTACTTTGTCTCACTGAGTGAGCAAAATCGCATTTTGCACACTGTTTTTACGCAGCAATACTCACTTGTTTGAGCTGCTGTGGTGAAAATATTATTATAAATAATATTGATTTTAAAAATCATTGCACAACTTTTATTATTTAATATCTAAATGCTTACAATTTCACGGTGAAACCTACTAAGGTACTATCAACGATTTCACATCAAACATAAAAATTACCTTAACTGGTATAGAAAGGACACCTTTATCGGGGAATACAGTGGTACAATAAATTTCATATAGAGCTCACCATGTTTGCAGTAAGAATGTATTGTTGACAGAGCATCGTGGGGGAAGTGACAGACCGTCCCGGCAAACAGCAGGGGACATATTGCCCACTGGTGAAAATAAAGACGAAAAATATGTTTGTCATAGTTCAGACAATGATAAAAATATCTAGTATACTACCCATATATCTATATGTATGTCTACTACTATGATCAACAATGATTGAGACAAGTAATTAAGACCAAAGTAATAGAAAAGAAACTTGTAAGAAATTACGTCATGAGTACTCAACAAATGATTTGGAGGCTTTTTTGTGTATACAGTAATGAGAAATGCGTCAACTAACATACAAAACGTTGCTTTAGCAGCCTCTATTAATTATCATTTATGAAAATAGCACAGTCCCTATGAAATAACACAGTCAATAAAAGTACAAACATACACATCGCTTTTATAGTTACTCTCTTGAAGTCGATTAATCGAATGTGATAATATACACAATAAAATTCAACAATTTAGCTACATTAATAAGACAAATTACGCAAAATATAGAAATACCGAAAATGAAATGCCATCACAAATGAAAAATCAAATGATGAGACATATAAAAACAATCAAAGTACCAATAAGTGGCAGCAGGAGTATCGACGGGGTGCACGTCCCACCAATTTTGATGCCAAATGGAAAACGTAATCGCTTTTGACAATTCTATTTGGGACATTTCGGTGATGTAACTTCGTTTGCGCAGGTGGTTGTGTGAATCTAGATAGATGTAATTAACAGACTTGATAGCTTTACTCAAATATTTTATGCAAGTTTAATAAAATGATCGGCATGGAAACTGCTTCTATTTTATATTAGGTAATACGAAATGGTTTCAGTTTTGTTATATATTTTATGGCATTAAATTTCACACAGCTAGTATTATTATATTAGAATAGACGTTAAATATTTAAATTAGTGAATATTTTTATTTCATTGCTCCATTGTGGACCATAAAAAAATATAGGTTTCATATAGGTAGGTATATCTTTCTGAAACAAGAAAAAATAAACCACCCTTACCACCATTTCATAAAACTTTCTAAATTTATTTACTTAATTTGGTTTCTAACCATATTTAGGTACTGTATGGAAACATGAATGAAGCTTAATAAATGCTCAATGACAAGTCTCCATTAAATTGCAGACTCGTTTTTCCCTATAAATATAATCATTTCGCTTAACCTTCCGAGTGCAAATCGGGCATTGCGTCAAACGAACGAAAATTGGTCACCATTTTATAAGGGTAGCGATTAGAGGGGATTATTAACTCGTCACGATTGAGCTTTAAATTATAATTTTAGATAATTTTTATGTCGTTTTTAGAATGTTGTAATTACTGTAGATTGTTCCATTAATTAATTCAGTGAAGCAAATGAAAATTAAAGTATAAAAAAGCTCATAATAAAAAGTAACCAGTGACCATAAACGCTTCTTTCAGACACGTCTATATTCCACTGAATTATGCTTTACATACTTAGCACGCACATCATACCAATTATTGGGGTCTATTGCGTAACACTTTGTTTCAAAGCAAATCACAGTAAAGCGTTCCTAATCGTCAATTTCGGGTTAATCCACCCGTGGCACGCTTCGCATCGCGACGTTCGAAACGTTTCGATCATTTATCATAATCATCTCGATTGGATCGCGCCTCACCCCTACAAGCGGCTATTTACCCACCCTCGATTTAACTATTATTCTGAACATTTTTTTATACTCAACTTGCCTTTTGTCAGCAGCAGTGAGTTGCAACATTTTCGTCTTTCATCTTCGTTAATAGTGCTTTGACAGACTTTAATAGGCTCTTCTTCCGCCGCATTCATGTTGGCAATCATTGCGAATGTATCTGATTTTTCGGTATAGTTTATCGTTAGTAGGTAACTATTAATATATGTTCAGCTTCGATTCACATTCAGGGATTATGACAGTGCCAGTTAGTACCTACAGAAACGCAACTCATAAAATAGTCAATATAATAGAAATAAATATCATAAAACAATCATACCAAATAGTTTTATGAAGTTTATTTGTGCTACATAATGCTTTGTAGACAATATCGTTGTGAAGTGTAAATATTTGGAAATCTGCTACCTACTACTAAATAGATGAGAAGTTTTGAGTTTTCTTACATAATCCATATCACGAAATAATGAACCAAAACCGAAACAAACATCGAAATAATTATTGTTACATAGTTTATGAGTATAATTCGTCATGGCACAATGCTTTATAACCCGTGCACTAACTGAAGTGTCATTAAGATCGCCACTTCATTATTATATTATAAAAGGCGAGAAGTATTAGGGTGCTATTGTTTCAATATGGAAGTGCCATTCGAATTATTACTATAATTTGCATAGCCGGCGGTCGTATGAGCCAAGTTATGGGGGTGATTTTTTATAAGTACTGCATGTAGGGGTAGTTTGAGATTGTATAGTGTACATAATTCGGAGCAAAATTCGGAAAATACCAAAACAATTTATATCATATAACCAAACGCGTAGATACTTTACGCCCTTATTTGCCTCTCTATATTTTCTTGTAGAGATGCTTGAGAACTGTAATTTAAAATAAAATAATATTTCCAAGCTGAGATCATGTGACATTAAAATACTGGCCAAATTATTCATGACAAGGCAAGGCAAACAATACAATGTCGACGACGACTGCTGACCGGCGACTATCTATGCAAATCGAGATAGCTGCACACCCGACTCATTATGCCTGTTTGTAATGCAATCTATGCAATGTATCTGGGTTTTTTCGGGTCGGTGTTGTTGGCAGTTCAGTCGTCCGGGCAACGGTTATCTTTTACGATGTTGGGTAATCTACAGTCAAGTGCGATAGCAACGATCGCTGTCGTGATTCTCTTGGAAAACTTGTGGTCGCCTATCAGAGTTGTAATACGCTTAATGTGTAAGTTTCGAAAGTCAGTAATTCTGAATTGGTTGGTAGCTTGCGATTAAAGTGGCACTGACGCACAAAGGCGAATAACAAAATCAATGTGAAAATAACATGTATTACATAACATAACATAAACTCGCGCCTATATCTCCGATGGGGTAGGCAGAAGTGCTAGCATCCACATTTCTGTTTATGTTTAGGTTCCAATGTAATAGGTGGCGAGCCTATTGCCATTAACCGGGCACTTATAAACCTGAGATAAATACACACATAACTTCGAAAATGATCGGTCATACATCAAAAAGTCATTGGTGTGTGCCATGGTAATCGAACCCGAGACCTCGTCTCAGCAGTCCATACCATTAGGCTACCGCGGTATTAAATTTATCAATATGTAATAAATATTTTGCTTCTGTATAATGCTTCAAGTCATGGGTACCAAGATATTCTATTTAAAAGCTTATCAATATACCTATGTCTCAAAAAAACAAGGTCATAAAATAAACTGGTTTCAAATGCAGAGAACTTATTTATACGCAGAAATAAAAGACCTTAATAAAGTGATCGGCTAACTTCTTTATTCGGTCAGACCTAAAAGTTTTAACGGTGATTCCTGTGTACCTCTGTACCCAGCTTAATGAGAATGACTGGAGCTAAGGTAGACTAGGTAACTAAAAATCTTCATTAAACTACCATACCCAATACCGATATTATAATGAATACTAGCTGATATCCGCAACTTCACTCGCGTGATATAATGACCCTATTCCAGCAACCCATGGGATCCTTTTCCCAGGATAAAAAGAAGCCTATTTCTGGCTGTAATATATTCTTGATGCAGCCATATTCATTCAGCCGTTAAGAGCATGATTGTTTAAGAAACATCCATAAATACAACACAGCAAAAAATCTACCTACACAGTATTTTTCATTTATATTAGATATTAGTAGGACTAGTAGCATTATAATAAGAGGTATTAAGCTGATGTTATACTCTGATTGTTGCAGATCCATATCAAATGTTTGGCCCCACAAGCAGTCGTCTCGCGAATTCAGGTAACTAACCAATGTTTTTTCAATTATTTCTTATTGACACAGTGACATGTAACATAAAAAAAATATTTGGAATAACTTCGAACCATAACCGAATTATGAACAATATCAATTCAAAACATCAATCAATGTAAAAATAGGATACCACCTAACGTTAATACTATTAGTTGTAAATTAACATTAGTTCAAAGGTGAAAGTGGGAACAAGTGAGCTATGAGAAAATAGGGTGACCGGTTCTCGCAAGGAAATCACGCGAGATTACGATAACAGACCCCAGTACGTAGGTACGCCATGTACGGGTCAAGCGGACTTGACTTGTTATTTATCGGTCTGATTTTGATACTTTTAAATAAAAGTTGGCAAACTGTGTAATTTCTTGCTATTTATATCGTTCTTAATTTAAAAATTAAATTATGAAACCCCCATCCGCCTTCAACCGGTCGGATTGAAACTCTATGTTCAGCAGCGGACGTCCTATGGTCGTATCGTAAATAATGATGAAATTATGAATAAACATTGAAGTAAAAACATTTTTCAACGGATTCTATAGTGTTATTACATTACAATGAGCGAAATCTGCGCTATCTTATTACAGTATATAATCAATGAACATTCTATCTACAAAGCGTAGGAACCAAAAGTAAATTTAACTCATCTACTCGAAGCTCATATTTATGATGGGTTCTTGATATCATATAAGCATAAATACATAGAATAATCAGAAAATAACAATGAGTATTATTATCAGACAAATGCATCTTTTAAACTATAACTGATAAGTAACTACAATATCAATAGACTATCAACTTTTGAAACATAGGTATTAAATAACCAAATTATGCACATAATTTGCCTTAATATTTTTCTTTAAAAATGAATTTTCTTGAAAATCTTACACCGCACAACAATATTTCATAATTGTACCACATATTCTCGAGGTCAAAACATTCAAGTTCAAATACTTGTGAAAATTGACAATAGAAGTGTATATAGTAGCTGGCAAACCACACGCGATAGCATGGCATTTATAACGCCATGCCGTGGGAATGCGACGCCGCGACACGTCACGAATGCCATGTATAAATTCTGAAAGTTTCAGAGAGTAATTCTACAATTAATGTTCAAAATATGATTTGCGTATAAAAGAACAAAAAGTTAATAGCAGGTAAAGTAAAAAATACATGACAATAAAACAATAGCAAGAAATACTCGGTAAATCAATTGTTAGTCGATTATCGATGTTAAACTTGAATATTTATTTACAATTGGCTGAATAATAATAATATAAAGCAATTTTTTTGTAGTAGACCTTTAAAAAAAGAACAAAATAATAATATGATTCAAATGAGCTTCGTCCCTTTTCTACGGCACGTAAATACGCGCCATTACCGGTATCTGTCCGATCAACCCTCAAACCGGTAGGTGAAACGTTAACAGTCTACATCGACAGGGGTGCCACTCGAGAATTTATGTAAATCGTAACTTATTTGAACGATAACACTGTGTATCGTGTAGGGTGACATTATTTTCTAAGTTTTCCTTGTTAATGATACTTAAATTGCTTTACTTTACTTTAATTTTATTATTACACAGTTTGTTTTTACCAAATTGTCTTCATAATTCGAATTTATCAAGTTGTCCTGGCCTCAAGTTTCAGCAAAGTTAGCCAAATAATAAAAGTAAAATGTACTCTCAGTAAAAATAGTCAAATATTATAGTTTAATTAGATAACGCTGCGTGCGGTAGGTACGACGTCATGGAATATTTCTCATTTATTTATAATGTTATGCGATTAGGTATTTTACGAATCCTCTTAGTGTTTTTGAATGGCAAATAGAAATGGGACTGATTGCTTACACAATACTCATCATATCTATGTTAAAAAGTTAGCAGACTACCCTTTGTCCTTTGACGCTCTTTCTTTCTCTATTAATTGGTTAAGTACAGCCAATCCACTATTACAGTACAAGCCACTATAATTGCTGGCTTGAGATCAATTTGGTGGAATTTTTATAGATACTTCTATATATTGGAAACTGAGTAGGCTCTTCATTTGTCATCATTCTCTGAGCCATTTTCACTTCACAACTCAGCTGGCACTCGATCTGACATTTACAACCAATTGACGATATCGAAGTTCTGTAGTCAGACTGGTCCGATTTTCACTTTGTCCACATTTTGGGTATACTAGTATGTATTGATTTTATTATTTATTGTGTCCTATTAGTTTTCTCTTTACAATTGCATGCTCTTCATACGAATTAGTATCATTATTTTAGTAATTCCATCATGCATTCAAGAGCGTCCCAAAATCATGTGAGTACCTATATTAGTACACATACATCTTCTTTGTCGATACTCATGAATAACGGGTCACGAACTGGCATTCTTTGTGACAGTTTCAGAGTTTGACCCTCTGTACAGAACGCACTCAAACCAATATAATAGATACAGTAAAATATTACACTAAATGTTCCAAATCGTTGCATAGTCGCACCTTTAAATCAAACCGTGTAATTTACTGTCAGTAAATCTTTGCGCGGGCGCCGGTGCCGGCGCCACCTGAACTAAAATCAATTATCGGCACGTGCCAACCCTGACTGCTAATTACGCCGCACCTAACCTGTACACGCAAGCACGGAACTACCTTTAACTTAGGTGATTGCGTTACGTGAGAGTTTTTTTTCCTATACTTATAATGATAACAAATTATTTCGAAAATTAATAGCAACAATAGAGAGGTAATCGGCCTAACCCACGTTGTTAGTTGAAAGTGAGGACCACTGAGGTGCACCTAGGTAGTCTTTAAAAATATTTAAATGAAAAACTGTATCTAGACTACACTACCTATTAAACCTTTTTTTGATTCTATTTAGGTTTATTTTTGTATGAAATACCTATTTAAATTATTAATACTCTTTACATATTTTAGTTTCTGTCAATAAAAAACGATTTCAGTTTCATGTACAATTACATTTGCAATAAATTTGATTAATAACGTATGTTAGTCTGCTCTTCCCACATTTATCCTAAAACCGGGAGCATAATATTTTGCCGATAGCATTAATTGCGAGTCATAAAATCGATGAGGCATACACCAACAATGGATCAAGCGAGGCGAGATGCGCCGCTACAAACGTTGTGACGTAAGAGTCGCGTATAAATCACGTGAAGGCACGCTCGTGTGCACCCACCCTTAGGGTTCGTAGAACAAAATAAATGGCAGAGGGAAAATAAAATAAATTTCTGATAGATATGTAGCTGTTCATTTAATCGTTATTATTATTTTTCTCGTGACTAGGTACATCTCTTGTACTTACTATTTCGATTATCAATTAAAATGATTTTGGCAACGTTGATAAAAAAATGATCGCTACCTAAATCTGGCTCATAATTTTATAAGCTATTACTTATTAACGGATCTATACACACACACAATCCAATTGTCTTACATAATACTTCTAATAACCGGTGTACCTTCATTGATGGTTAAGGAGAGTACTTCAGGGTTTCTTTTGTAATATATAATGCCTTGGGACCTGCCTGGAAGCCATATGAACTAATATCTGTGCACCATGAATACATAGGCTTGAGAATAAACAGGGCTGTTTGTTTCCTCAGCAAAAGCAGATCCTAAGTGATACTAATGATATCTCGCACCTCCTTTACCACCCACCCGCTGTACGATAGACGGCTACCATCTGCGGATATCTATTGTACCATATGAAATACCATGAGGTTTTAATAGATTCGATTCGAAGACCATTACCCTCGCCGTGATTCAAAGCATCTGCAAAAGATGAGCTCTGTTTTATTACAAAAACAATATTATTCAAGCATAACATATTTCTTCATATACTATACCAATGTTTCTTTAAGAAAGTGCCTGCGTTAGAGAACGAATTCCACACGAGTGCACTCGTCACCGATCGTGCGCGCATGTTACACGCCGCCCTATATCAGCCCACCCTGCCCATTAGCCCCAACTATCCACTACTGTGGGACGCACCGATTTTATTGTGTTCCTTTTTTTGTTGGCCAACCTGTGAACGTGAACTGAAATTGGAATCTATATGTATAAAATAAGGCTTCATGTTATGTTATTTTTATGCGTAGGTTTATAAATTAGTTAGTGAAGTAAGTGAAGTGTACTCGTAACACAGCGAGAAAACTGGCTAACCGGCGAGTCCTTCATAATGTTTTTGGAAGTTGTGAAATAATAATATACCATTTAGGTTTCTATTGACATTAGAAAGAGATTATCATTGTTATATAGTACAAAAACCGCGGTAGCCTAGTGGTATGGGTAATGGACTGCTGAGACGAGGTCTCGGGTTCGATCCCAGGTTTTACCATGGCACACACCAATGACTCGATACTTTTCGAAGTTATGTGTGTATTTATCGCAGGTTTATAAGTGCCCGGTTAATGGCAATAGGCTCGCCACCTATTACATTGGGACCTAAACATAAAAAATACTGGCGAAATGCGGGTGCTAGCACCTCTGCCTAGCCTACCCCTTCGGGGATACAGGCGTGAGATTATAAAAAAAAAATATAGTACAAATACGAGTAGTTACAATACTATGTAATATTATCTTTTTTGTAATCTTTTTTCTTATTTACTTTCATTTACTGAATGTCTTTTTCATATTGCTCATCGAAGTTCTTTATTAATTTATTGTCAACCGATTTCGATCTTTTTTTTAATACTTGGAAACAAATTTTATGACTGTGTTCACATTTGAATTTGATGCCAACATGAAAAATTTCAAAAATTGATATGGAAACTCTTGAATAAATAATAGGTACTAAATCTCTCTATATTATACGAGTATACCCATGTCATACTTTAGAGTTATTACCTATTATTACTCATTGTACCTAGACCCACCATTTGTCCAAATTTTTAGGTTCAGGACAAATCCAACTATGGCAGTTTCTTCTTGAATTGCTGAGTGACTCGAGCAACGCTGGCTGCATCACATGGGAAGGCACCAATGGAGAATTCAAGTTGACAGACCCCGACGAGGTGGCGCGGCGATGGGGAGAGCGCAAGTCCAAGCCTAATATGAACTACGATAAGCTCAGCCGTGCTTTGAGGTAAACATTATCGTTGAAGCAAAGCGAGCCACTGCGATTTCGGGTACCCATTTAAATCTGTGCGACTTTGCTTTGCGATTGTCTACTTTTATTATTTTAAAATGATTTATTTGTCATGCGGTAGGGATGCCAGTGAGACATTTGAGGTAACATATCTCATAAACATAATACTTGATTAACTATTTTTGATCTGTACAGATATTACTACGACAAAAACATAATGACCAAAGTACATGGCAAGAGGTACGCGTACAAATTCGATTTCCAAGGACTAGCTGCAGCCACACAGCCAGCGGCCAGTGATCCTGCGTATAAGTACCAGAGTGATTTATTCATGAGCTCATACCACCACTCAGCGAAGCTCTCTTCTTTTATGGCCCCTCACGCAGCTATGCCTACGTCCACAGGTAATATTCATAGATATTAATACGCCAATTGCGAATTTGCGAATTGTTATTATATTTTAAAATTTATACATGTGTAAACTTCTTTATATCTAAAATACTTGAACAAAGTTTCGTTTCAAAATCAATTCAAAATGCAGTTCGACCTCAGAACGAATAAAAAAATTAATAAAGTTTATGTATGACGGTGACGATTACTTAATATCATACACCCTTCAAACACAGAGCATGGCCGTGCTGATAATAATCTGCATTTCTCTCCTAATGCTTCGGTACACTTGCGTGCACAAATATTTGCACGCCGCTCGAAACGGGTTGTCATTGACACAGCCTGGGCTTACTTGACTTAATGGAACATTCTATTTAAACTTCGCAAATTGTATTGAAGTTTAAGGGCACAGGGAACTTCTAATGATCAATTTATAGCTGCATTAAAAATCAAATAAAACAAATGAAATAAAATTTTGTATGTTATAAAGTAAACGATCTAGAATAAAAAAATTGTCTACAGCCTAAATTGCTCAGACTCCAGGATTATCAGTATAATTATCTAGCAACTTTGGAAAGGAGTATGTGCATAAAAATGTGTCCTTAAAAATTAAGTACTTAATTAATTTGTTTGTGTTCTTAGCCATCAATGCGTTTTTGTATGTTATCTCCGCTTAGCAACTGAAGTGATTTCTATTTGTTTCAGCGTCTATATTCCCGTCAGCGTCGTGGGGCAATTGGGGAGGTGGAGGCAGTAACCTGTATTCCCCCCATTCTATGGCCCCACCACACGTGACGTCACATCTTGGCTCCTATCCGCACTACGCATGACCAGTCATATAATTAATACGATGATTGATTCTCTAATGAAATCCGATATTAAATACTTCTATTTGATATCGACCAGGCCCTTAGATTTTCAAATAATTGCTTTCTTTTTTAAATTATTTTGAAATTAATTACTTTCTACCAATTTTATGTGTACCTACGTCATAAGATTTGTGATTACATAATAGTATGAAAACATAAGTCCGACCTTAGAGGGAAACTACTTTAAATCCTTAAGTTGATTCATTTTGCTGAAAGGTGACATTCCTTAAATTTTGAAAAGAAGCAAAACTGCATTCTATGATTTTCTAAAACTCTCTTGGCTCACTCGGGACTCGAACCAACTAAAATTAAATAAACAAACTCGCTACTATGTTATACTAATCGATTGGATTTTATTATTCAGCATAAAATTTCTCTTACAAATATTTGATCTTCTGGATCCAATCGATTAGAATGCAGTTTCTTTTGAAAAATAATGCAATGTATTCTTTAAGTAAAATGATCCATCTAAAAGATTCAAGGTATTTTCCATGCAGGGCTCGAATTATTTTTCCGCACTGTATTGTAAAAATATTTTAAGTTAATACCTAGGTATATTTTGTTATGTGTAAAACTCTTTTTATTAAAGGGGTTAGGCGAACAGCGACACTAGTCTTTTATCAAAGAATGCTGTAAATAATAGATACTCATTAAATTTAATTAGAATTATTTAGGATATCAAATAATAAACAAAAATGATCCTACAAAAATCATTGTGAAAATAACGAATACTTCTCGCTTAGAAACTGGACAGTGTTTTGCAATTACCGAATATTTTCTTTAAGGAATAAATCATTGTAGCGGCTAATTAATATGATTTCGTTTTTGTAAGCCGTATACATTACTGTATCATCATTGTAATTCCTTTTAAAAAATACTGATATCATGGCATGACATAATATGTCAAGGTTACGTTCAGTAGATCGTTTTATCAAGGCGGTATTGCAAAATTAGCTCTGAAAAGTATTCGCTACTCAAAAAAAAGTTAAGCACGGTCGCCACAAATAGATAACGATTGGCGATATTATACTCAGTATTAATAATATGTAAAATAAATTTTAAATATAAGTTATGCATTGCAATGAAACCTACAGTTATTTTTTATTAAATAGTAAGCCCATTTAAATAAAATGTAAGCTCAAGAATCTAGTGCCATGATAACGACGAGGAAACATCGATTTGTTTTTGTAACAATCTTTGGTGGAAAACAAATATGGAGAATATTCTTCTTTGTAAATATTGTGATCATCAGTATTAGAGAAAAGCAATGTATAAGTATTTATATATCAATGTTTAATGTAATGAGACAAAGTGTGTTTCATTTATTTTCAAATCAGTTATTATTATAGGAATGTGTCGAAATATTTAACTAATTTATGAACTGGTTTCAAACAATACTAAACTTTAATAATTTTTATATTAATTTTACTGAACCCAATTTGTAGTTGGTATACTATTATTCGTTATTTTATTACAGTTTAATATTGTAACAATGTTTTTCATGTCTATATTTTCATCTCTATGTCATATATCATATTTTCATTTTCTAATAAAATCTGTATTAATTTAAATTACACGGTCATAAAACGAAACCCTATTTGTACCTAATATTTTCAATTGTGAATTATAATGAATGTATATATAAATTAGATTATTTTAAAAGTGCAATCGTAATAGCGTTAGGCATAGATTAGTATTAAATTATGAAAATAAATTATTGTTTACATTTAAATCTATAAGTTATTTATGTAGCAAATAGTTTGGTTAAATTACAATATTCACAACGTCTCATTTTCTGTGGTTTTTTTATTTGGTGTTGGGTATTATCGTACTAAATATTATAGAAAATTGTACCAAAAGTAAAATTTCTATTACATATATATTATAATTGATACACACGGCATTGAAGATAAGTATACACCTTTACATGTGAACTTGTATGTGAAAGTATATACCTACTTTGTTCTTGGACGTCGAAACGTCACAACCACTAAGAAACGTTTTTATGTTAATTGTTTGCTGGGTAGCCTCAACGCCACAACTATGGAAAAATAAAACAAAAACAGTGACCAAACATAGTAACTATAGCGTTTAGTTTAAAGAATCAAAGGCTGTATTTCACCTATCAGATGGATATGAACATATTTAATTCAATTTCAACTACGTTAGCATATTTTACTCTATGAATCTCATCGCGTACCTACCTACATTGTTAAACCTCGACAGATGAAATTCAGTCGTATTTTCACTATTGTGCGTACTAACGTGAAGTACCTTATTGAGTGATATATTAATAAGCATTACGCGTGTAATTATTCAATCAAAAATGTAGTTTAATTAATTATTTTCGTAGAATAATTTTATTAGTCAGATAAGAGTTTACCTACACATTGTGATGTCCCAAGAGATTCCAGTCAACAGATTTATTAATTTTATTTATTTACACACATTTAAAATGTTTAAGTTTTTAATATTATATTATATTTTTATTTCAATGCATGTGTCAATATAATGAAAAACATTTAGTCGTAGAAACCCATTGTATAGATGTTATTGTATTTGAAAAATTAATAAAACATGTGAAATGTCTTTAACATTACTAATTTATTACCCTATTTGCCTGACTTCTTGTAGAAATGAAATCCTCGAAATTTTTTTTTATCAAAGTAAAATAATCAACTGCTAGGCACTTAAAGTTCTATTGCTGTCCTTCTGAGGTAATATAGTTTAGTAGGAATATCATTCGACTTTAGTAAAGCATACGTAGCTTATCATGCTAATCTCTATTTGTATTTCAAAGATTGTACTTCGAACCTGATTCCGGCCCAGCCTTGTCTTGATTTTATGTGAACGACTGACGTCTGACACCAAAATTCGAGAGGCAATCATATCCCACAACCTCGTGTGACATTCAGCACGTATACTGCTTGTGTGTTTATCAGCTGCAGGATTATTTAGTTTATTTATTTTAGGCCCCGAAAGTCACATATAAACGTATGAAACAGCTTTGCAGCTATCTTGACAATGGAGACTATTACCACAGATTGCTATTACTGCCATCGATAATTACTCTAAAAACATAAGTGCTTGGTCAAAGTCGTTTGAACTGAATGTCAATAGGCTACTTTCGCACTAGCGTTTATCCAGCGTAGGCGTTCGATGAACGTATGTGCAAGCACAGACTGTCATTTCTGGAACATATGAGTACGCTGCACTAGCGCTGGGCGTTCGATTAACTGCTGAGGAAACGTCCATATATTCCAGCTGAGACGCCGAGACAACTCGACGTATGCGTCGCGTTATCGCGGCGTCTGCGCTGCGCATACGTTCATCGAACGCCTACGCTGGATAAACGCTAGTGTGAAGGCAGTCTAAACCTCAGGTCTAATCTGTTGGTGGCAGATAATTTAAGATTATTCTTGACCATGTCGCGCTGCCCCCTGTTTTGAATCGGTATCAATTAATTGACACAAATTGACACGGTTGACAAAAATTTTGGGGTTCTCATTGATTGCAGCTTGTCATGGTCAAATCATATCAACGAGGTAAGCAAGAATGTGTTCGGTACGCTCCACTCTCACAAACGTATTCAAAATTTCCTTCCTTTTAAGACCAGAATCTGTTTTGCGTAATCGTTTCTATTACCTCTCCTTATTATCCTATTTATTAGATTATAGCGATGTCACCTTTCTTGACGCGGCTGAAGAACTCTGCTACAAAATGGAGTGGCTGCAATATTTTCATTTGTTTCATTTTCGGCCTTCAAAAGTACGTCCATGTTTCGGAGTTTCGTAAGCGACTGGAAATGGTTGCCAGTTCGGAGGCGTCGATATGTTCACATTATTTCCCTACTCTTCTCTATTCTCTCCTGTATATTTTCGTGAGTGTTTTGACTGTCTTATCTCAAGGGATT
Organism: Pelosia muscerda; assembly: GCA_963691645.1. Taxonomy (NCBI): domain Eukaryota; kingdom Metazoa; phylum Arthropoda; class Insecta; order Lepidoptera; family Erebidae; genus Pelosia; species Pelosia muscerda. Next base: position 15,365,576 of record OY829098.1, on the reverse strand, counting down.
AACCCTGTTATACTTCATCTTGTCTTTCATTTGAAACTCCTTCTCATAGCTGTACTTGTTACGACAATTTCGTTAACAGTTTTTGCAGTACGGCTGTGGAAAGAAGAATAAATACCTAGAAATTCCTCACTCCATACGCGCTAGTCCTTCCTTATCTCTGTATATATAAAAATGAATCCCTATATACCGTGGTCACGGCATTACGCGTGAACAGCTGGACCGTTTTAAGTATTTTTTTGTTGTGTTTGTTATTGTCAGGAGAAGATTCTTATGTTAGAAAGATTTAAAAAATGGCGCGGTAAATTTGAAATTTTAAGAATCCTCATTTTAAGAAAACTAATATTCATTATATCCGATAACTGCCCATACATCGGCGCGAATATCGCTATTTCCGTAGTCATGACAACGATTGAGTAAGGATGTTTGACGGCCAGAGACAGTACTAACAGCACTCAAAATAACAGTTACAATTAGAGAGGAACGTCCATATTTCATTTGTGATAGGAGTAGGAGACAGACATCATGATCTTTTATCTCTATCTCCTTATGCGATTTTGGTGGATTTTGGGTACCCAGTAACCAATAACCATACCTGACTGGTGGGATATTAGAAACTGAAAATACAGTAAGTAAGATGTGTGGCGGAAGTGGAGGGGCAATTATGGGGGAAGAGGTGAGGAATAGGGAAATGAGGAGGGGAGAGATGAAGAGGAGAACCAAGTTGAGCTAATAGGAGAGGGAAAGGGTGAATTAAGAGGAGAAGGGGAGAGTGAGGGCAAAGGAAAGCGGGAGGGGCATATGGTGAGGACAGGAAAATGAGTAGAAAGGGGATAACAGAAAATAAAAATGCAATGGGGATAGAGGGAAAATGGTGAATTGGGTATATGGGAAAGCGGGGAAGAGTTGAGGATATGCTAAACAGGAAATAGGGAGAAGTAAAACGAAAAATGTGAAAATAGGCGTAATTGAAAAGTGGAGAGATTGGGAAATCGGGAAATCGGGCAAAATTGTAAAATGAAGAAGTGGGTGTCATGTCATGTCTTACTACTTTTAGTAAGACAACAGCGAACAACAAAAAAACAATAATAGACTAGTTTTTCTCTCCACAGTAGCGGACATAATAAATTTTATTTGCGTGTAAGTATATACAAAAAATATATACATATATATTTATATACATACATATTGTTACTAGTATTTATTTAACACTTTAATACTATAAGTATGTATGTATGTATGTATGTGTGTGTATGCATGTACGTATATATGTGTTTATGTATGAATATGTATGTCTACTGCTTGGAGTTACATTAAAAATTTTAAATTTTTATTTTAGTTCTCTGTGTACTCACGGGGTTGCTGGAAGAGAACTCAACTTAGAATAATAAACAATTTTATAAACGAAATTTATGCGTGCCATAAAGAGTTACATAAAACAAAAATAACAATCGTTATATTTGCTACCAGTCTCTATACTGTTTGCAGTGGCGTTGAGTCTGCAAAATACATATGGCGACATCTGTTAAAATAATAAGTAACTAACTAAAAGTAATAGTAGCAGATAGATGGCGCTCTTAAGGAATAAACCTGTAGAATTAACTTAATCATTATGTGATTAGTGATTTTGGAAATTATTTACCCTGCTTGTGTTTCATTACATTATTCAGTACATGCTACATGTCCCCGGTACTTGCACAAGACAATTTATTTACTCTTTATAACACCACGTCCACAATAGCCATTTTTATGACAGTGACGTCTGACCAAAACTGACTGACAGGATTAAATCTAACATTTGTATTTTTTGCAAATCTACGCTCTTGGGGTACTTTTTTATTGGATCCTGGAACATGCGTGCACTGACCCACGGCTGGTTCTCCCATCTGCTAGTATTGTGCAAGATTCCGAGGATGCACCAATTCATTAATTTATTACCATATCTTTGTATTCTATAAACTACTCTGAATAACGAAAAAAAGAATGAAATTCTGAATACTAAGAGCTAAAAATAATTCTACCTAAGAAATATGCCAATCCGAAAAACGTGATAAGTACATAGCATTTTTGCATGAGCTGCCATCTTTTTTAAGTTAAGTGTATCTCAACATAAACTCACACTTGTAATATCTATACACGTAGGTGCGTAACCCACGAGGGTTTTATCGAAAACTTTGCTACTGACACAATACATGAAGACTTTAGAGGTGTTCTTTCTGGTAGACATTTGTGACAGTTGATGACAATGTTTCAGTAGGGTTGCAAATGATGTTATAATAGAGGGCGCTCAGACGAAAACTCTTTTCGTCTGAGAGAGGGCGTTAACTCAAAATTGATATTAGCGCCCTCTATTTGTGAAAATAAAATAGTATGTTGCAGACCCTCTCAGCACCGTCTTCTTATTTTAACTAGGTGTTGGTGTAAGCTTATTTGGTTACTATTTTTGACACCAGGTTGCGATGTTAGCGCCTTTTAGTTTATTTTCAAGCTTTTATTAAACTTACAGTGTAGTGTACCTATTCGGATCAAATCTTGCAACTGAATTTCAAAGCCATACCGTTTTATACGTAACCTGCTGAGATGAAATTTTATGGAAACGTTTATTTTGGACGACAATGTTTTAACAGTATAGCTATCATAAAGCTGGTCAGTTGGAGGTTTCATTATTTAATACCAGAAAACTTACTAAACTAGTTACGTATATTTAGTTAATATGTCGTCGCTGTTTTTGTAGACATTGATTTAAGCCTTCTGTTTTTACCTAGGTACTCGTATCTTGTATCCCAAAATAGAAATATCCAAGTTGATATTTCCTTATGTGTATTTATTTAGTTTCCACCTGCAAGAGAGGATGTAGTTAGAAGGTGATCAAACTCCTAAAGTCCTTAACTAAAAGCCAGCGCAGCTATGACTATTTTTACCCCACTACGGCAAATCTAAAGTAGCAGGATTATGATTTTGTCAGGGTATATGATTAATCCACTGCCGCAAAGCCAAAGAAGGGTTACGATTTTGAGACGCCATGTATGTGTGTATGTATTTATGTAGGTTCATCTGTTCCCTCATAACTCCTCAAATGCTAATTAGAATTGGATAAATAAGGTGTAATTTGAAGCGACTTGATCGTCCGCTGGTTATCCATAAAGTGCTGTGTTAAAAATATATTTGAGATAAATATGCCGTGTTTGGTTTCATTGGGCCTGCCTAAATATGTATATGAAATGTACAAATAACGCCGCGGCGGCGGGTCTTAGCCCAACATATTTCTCTGGCCATACAGAACATGTACATTAATTTGATAAAAATTGCTAACTATTCATTCGATTTAGATTGGAAAAAGTGAATGCTCAAGACAGAATATACCACCAATCCCTTATATTACTTTTTTCTAATCTAAATCGAATAAATTGAATGAATTTAATGCCATTTTTAACATTCGGGACTATGACGTAGAATGGAAACTGCCTTTTAAACTAACAGAATTAGACCCTCAGTTAATATTCGTCTACTAAAGAAATGGAGAGAAGGTCATAGTTACAGCCTCCGTGGCGTGGCGGTAATACACGCGACTGCTACGCACGGGGCGCGGCGGGTTCGATCCCCGCTCACTGCAAAAAGTTGTATGCATGAATATGGCTGTTTGCACTGGTCTGGTCGTGCCTCGGAGAGCACGTTAAGCCGTCGGTCCCGGTTGCCATACAAATATCTATGGCAGTCGTTACGGGTAGTTGGAGCCCTCAAAAGTCCAACCAGTCTAACTTGGAACTTCGATATTGCCATTGGTCATTGGACCATTGGTTGTGGAGATCAGATGGCAGTCGCTTCACGGAAGATATCGAAGTTCAGCCGCATCACAGTAATACTGGAAAGCCGACCCCAACTGAGTTGGGAAAAGGTTCAGAGAATAATGAATGGTCATAGATAAAGAGAAAGACTCGGTAAAATCCACGGCCCATGCAAGCCACGGACGTGTGTACACAGAAAGGCCCTGCCGGGGCTCGGATTCTCCGTCGTCGGTTCAGAATATTCCATCAAGAACCAAGCGTTTCGGTCAGTCTTTTCTCTGCCGCACCATTAAGTCCTGGAATTCCTTGCCGGCGCACGTATTTCCTTCTTCCTACAGTCCCGGGTCCTTTAAGCGGGGCGTGAAAAAGCATCTGATGAGGCCGTCAAGCTGAGCGCCACCATTGTAGCACTGAACGTGTTTGCAATGGTGACCCTCTTTCATGAGACTTTGCCTGCAGCTTAACATCAAGCGAGGTGAAGTCAAATGGACGTGCCATAAATAAAAATAAAAAAAGAACCCAATTCGTATTGTTGTGATTCATCGATTTTTTCGTTCGTCGTCATGTGGGTATTGTCGTGAGATTATTACTTCGATATCATTGTTCATGCTATCTGAGATTACTTACAGTTCCTAACATTGTTGGCGACCAAGAGATCTCGTAAGCCAAGGGGATGGTTGAATTCATAACAATAGGGAATCTTCTTATAATGAAAATCCAAATGTCATCAATCAGTTGGTATGCCAATGTTAGAAACCTTTTATACCAATATCCAGTGAAGTAGACTTTTTGCAATTGTACTGCGTACCTAATCATATGTATTGACATAGGATCCGTCAAAGCGGTGTATATTCGGAACTTGTGTTCAATATCAATTAAACTGAAACGGGGCCGCTATGATATTGCAGTGCAATTTCATTTTTAAAATGATAAAACTATTGATGTGTTATCTACCCTGTTCACGGTAAAATCTATATTGTTACTATTGTCAGTTTTTTTCTAGTGAAAGAGTTGTACTTTACGTATTGTCATAGTTATTATATAGATTAAATGATCAAACGAACCTCAGAGCGAAGTTCGGTCACTATTATATGAGTACGCTTTATTATTCAGATATAAGGTCACATTGTAGTTATTTTTACTTACAGGGCAATACTCCGCACGTTAACTAATTTTGAATTTTATACACTTATATGGTCTGGCATGAGGGAACCAAGGTTGAGAGGGCCAGTAGGGAAAAACCGCAGGCTTTGTTGTGAACAATTTTCTGTAAACATCTCAGTACCAAAGAAATTGGTGGAAATGCATCAAAGAACCCTTGTGTCCAGTTCAATGTGAAAGCCACCACCACAGCATCAGGGTCTTGCTTTCAAGATACAAGTATTTATTGGTGCGAGAAGCAAAGAGATCAATGTTTGAAATCCCGAGAACTACTATATCTTAAAATGCTTCGTTTGACAGATTCCATTCTATGTCCGGGTTTGCTCGTCGAGATTTTTTATGGGCTTCTTTATTATCCTTCGTGTTAATATAAGAAGCGAACAGCCATAGACCTCTCCTCTCGCACCATTGCCAGATGTTTCTTGCTAAGTAGTTTAAATGGGGAATTTGAACTCCACCCATCTTGTTAATGTAACCAATTGCAGTAGAGTTATCTACTCGCAATAGCATATTTATTATTTGACTTTGCCGACACAAAACATTTTAAAGCCATACATATAACTAATAGCTCCAAGTGGTTGAAAGGAAAATTTAGTTCTGTACCTATCCATCATCCGTGTACTCGGATCCCATCGAAGTACGCACTCCAATCTAACCTTGAGGCGTTTGTAAAAATTTCTAAGTCTAAGTTGATAGAACCCATAAAATTATGAGAAGAGAATATAGTTATTTTTATTCCACTATTTTAAGTCTTGTAAAATATTAACGGCAGATTAAGTTTGTCATCATAACAGTAACAGCCTTTCTTCTTTAATTCAAAAATTTTAATTGTTCCGTATTTTGTATAAAGTCACCCATAGCGGGTGGCTGGGCTAGCAGCTACTAAAGTGCCAATTAAATGGGCAAAATCTCTAATGGAACATTTTTGTTATAGTTGTGATATTTATATTTTGTGATATTATATTATATAGTCGCCTATCAGCAGGCAATGAGATAGACATATTTATAGATTTGTATTCGAATCCTAGAAAGCGAGATGTAGTGTTAGGTATTATGTAACTTTTTTCGAAATTTACTGTTAAACCTAAACATTGTAAAATTTTCATAGTTTCCGTAACGTTTTGCATACACGAATGGTAATTATTCCCAATGCTTAGAATGTCGTCCAAGTAGATTACTAAAGTGTGACCACGTGACCGTAGGTAAGTAATAACTTTTTTCATAAATTTTGTAAATGTACGGGGGGCTACAGAAAGGCCATAGGACAAATCTTGAAACTCGTAAGTAATCTTTTCGTTATTTATATTTTCGTATTCAAATATAAGGTATTTTCTGTTTCATCTCAACTGTTGTTGGGTGTTTTCCAGTTTTTTGTGGCGGGCCATTGTAGTATCCGTGCTAGCCACCGAAATTTCGGAATTCAATTATGGTGCTCTGAGTAATTTACAGTTTCACATTACTTATTGTAATAAGAATGGCTTACCTGATTCTTTTCAGCATCAGATGAGTCGAAAAAATGACCACGAGGCTACGACGTTGGTCTCTTCTCATTTGCTTTTATTATTGCAGTATACAGATTTTTTTCTGATAGTGTTCAATTTTATCAATCTAACTTCGTTTCGACATTTTTATAATGAGGGTGGGTACAATGTAATTTATTATACGATGGCTCTGAGTGCTTTCGTTGCCGCGCACACTAACTAGTGGTGAGATGTAGACACGATAGGGAAGGTAAAAATGTTAAATACCACCTACCATACCAAAACATACTAATTCAAAATAGTATTGCCCTGCAAATGACTATTATTTGACCTTATATTTGAAGAATAAAGCGTTGAAATATAAATTTCAATATATATGGTGTTAGGGAAATACTCCCGAAGCAGAAGACATTTTGTGATGTTAACAGATACAGAAAGAATGAAACAATTTTCAAAGTGATATAATAGTAATTATAAGAATCATTACTTTTTTTTAAGTATGAAGAGAACATTTTGAAATATTTATTTAATTCATCACCATCCGAAAGCCCATCACGATTGCCTCCAAAACCTGTGCTGTTCACTTTCTTATGCCTCGTTTCGTTGGGAATTGGTTTTTCTTGGTTTTAACGACAGCAACCGTCTGACTCCTGCAACTTCCTCCAAAAGAAAAGCCTACCCCAGAACCTTATAAGACAAACAGCATTAAATTTTAAAAATCGTAGTTGTAGTTGGCTTTGCTTTCGAGAATCTAGATAAATACACAAATACAACAATGTTAAACCGTAATAAAAGAATTCAAACACTTAATAGTATCCAGATAATGTGATATCTTTGCCCGGTGGCATTCATGAGGGATTTCCATAATAATGATATTATAATCTAAACGCAGCCAGTGGCGAGGGCGCGTTCCATTTTCGCACAAGACAGATATAACGATGTTTGGTTGTTTTTAATGAGTTACTGACCTAGGCCGAGTTGGCCTAATTAGATGCATTAATGTCGTGTAAATGAATGTAAAATTACCGGATTTTGGTAAGTAGTTTACATCGAAATGAACAGTGACTACATCAGACGCTTAGAGATATAGAATAGTTATAATATATATATATATATATATATATATATATATATATATATATATATATATATATGTGTGTGTGTGTGTGTATGTAATAGTTATAAAAAAAATAAAATTATATTGAAGTTATGTGTGTATTTATCGCAGGTTTATAAATGCCCGGTTAATGACAATAGGCTCGCCACCTATTACATTGGGACCTAAACATAAACTGGCGAAATGTGGAAAAGACCCATGGTAAAAATAGTTTAACTAACTTGTGTTATGGGTCTTAGAATGCGGATAAACATACTTAGACCGCTTTCTATAAGGTTAGCCGTGTGCTTGTCTGCCACCTAAATGATATAAAAAAAATAGATACTTTTTTTGTAAATACGTACATATTATATATATTATACATACATACATATTGCTTTCAAGAGGCGGTGGTAGGGCCCCTGGGGCCCTAGATAAGTAACAATTCGTTGGTAGTCGTATTGTAGAATGGCATAGAATATAATGTACAATGATTGACACATATTTTGACGTTCATGACATTTATGACAGGCGTGTTCGAATGTCATTTGAATCCATATTCTGCATTATCCATATTCTATTCCATTCTACAAAAGGCTTGCCACTTAACTATACACTTACTTTGTTCGACTACACAGTCGTTTGAGCAGTTCTTATTTAATTTGGTATTTTTAATATTTTCTTTCTCTCTTCTTCTCACGCTCTTCATAGTTCTCAGCAAAGACCTGCTGTTTGATTTAATTTGAAAGACAAATATTAAAATATTCAATTTCTACTGTCTTACGAATAAAACATTTTTTAGTGAATTCCTTGATCTGTCACCGTAAGTTCATTTGTTGTGCAAACAATAAGAAGTGAAATAGAATCAGTCACTAAATCCATCCATATCATGAAAAAGCCGTCAACTTTCTGTTGGAAATTGGTTACGTGACAAAACACAAAAATGTTTAGGTAGGTGGAAAAAATTGTTTAAAAAAACTGTAATACAAACAAAATATGAACCACAATTTTAACCCCCGACATAAAAACGAATAGAAGGGGTGTTATATGTTTCACGTGTGTGTGGGAGGAGGAGGGGGGAACGGACGAACCGATTTCGATCTAATTTTTTGTTTGAGAGGTGAATTAGTCGGTGTAGTAGCTACTCGTATGTCAAATTTCTAAACGCCGCCACGACTTGGCAGATTTTTTCACTAGTCACTTAATATGGATGTCAAATAAAAGGGCACACACACTTTGACAAATTTCACTTTCAAGATGGCTGCCACCACAAAATGACAACAAAAGGTAATTCTTTAAATATTTCACTAGTCCCTAAATATGGCTATCGAATGAAAGGATTCAACTAGGAGATCAATTTAAAAAGTATAAAATAATTCACGCGTTGTCGTGGCAGGGTACCTTGGATCGTTGCGAAAACATGTGGGAGTGCTTTAGCAGTTAGAGGTCCCCCGAATTATTTTTTCTTACTTTTTCGAAGTTTTCTCTGTAAAAGGCGTTTTTTCCAGGTTCTCATTTGATAAAAAGGTAATATCGTCAAAATTGCACAAGCTATAAAATGAAGAAGTTTAATGGTATTTTTATTACCATAAAAGTATTTAGCACATAGGTAAATAGGGATGAAATGAAAATATATTTCAAAATTGTTAGATTAAATCAAATCGACGCGAAACGATTGAAGTCTCACTCACATATGACATCATACTCATATAGGCTTTTCCAGCAGCCTTTTGCGATGTTTTGCGTGAAGTAATACAGTATCTCACGAAAAACGAGAGTTGTACCGTAAGGCTACATTTACACTAGCGTTCATCCAGAACGCTAGTGTAAATGTAGCCTTACGATGAGTAAATGTAACGTAACGTAGTCTTCGTCGGCCTAGTTAGGTACTTGTTTTGCCAAAAAAACGTAAAAAAAATGCATAAAAGAGGAGCACAAATATACAAAATCTTGCGTCTGAAATAAAAAATGTAAGCTCGTTTCGCGCTTTTAAATCTTAACTGTCAAACTACGTTCTAAATTAAGTATCATTCAATAAAATAAATATACTTCTGGGATTGAAACCGCCACATGAGCACCACACACACATAATATTCGGACCATTTCTTTATGTTTAAGTGCTTATATTTATTATGTTCTCATGGAAGTGACTTTGTATGCTTTTTTAAGAATAAATTCTTTACACCTTAAACCTATTAAGCCGTTTAATTGATAAAAAATTATTGAAAATTTGGAACAATCGTGTATAAATTCTAATCAAATGTAAGGTTTCATTTACTCTTCCGGTGGCCAATCAAAGTGTGCTTGGAAAGGTTTCCTTTTGAGTAGAAATGTTTGAGGATTAAGAGTAAGGACGGCAGTCATTGGAAACTGAAATTCGTCAGGTTTATTCCCGCCGCCATTATTAAGTATCCGTCTCGACAGGTTTATCTACCAAGGAGTAGGACAAGAAAAGGGGGTGAAAGTGGTTAGTTTGTGTCAGAAATGTTTATCTTAGTAAAAGAAATGCATAAAATAATAAAGGACCAATTTTAATGGGATCCATTTTTAAAATTTGTTGGAATTACATTACATATCATAACATAAACTCACGCCTTTATCCCCGAAGAGGTAGGCAGATGCGCTAGCACCCACTTTTTGCCAGTTTATGTTTAGGTCCCAAAGTAATAGGTGGCGAGCCTATTGCCATTAACCGGGCACTTATACACCTGCGATAAATACACACATAACTTCGAAAAGAATCGAAAAGTCATTGGTGTGTGCCATGGTAAAATCTGTAATCGAACTCGAGACCTCGTCTCAGCAGTCCCTTACCCATACCACTAGGCTACCGCGGTCTATTGGAATTGGAATAACGATTTCATTAATTACCTATTAATTATATCTGTACCTGATAGTTATTAATCCTCGTTATAACGATTAATTGTCGTTATAACTACAATGCTATAAATATAAGAACTCTTTAGACAACTTTTTAGAAAGTCAAAAACACATTTTTTCTAAATAGTGTACCTACAAGTACATTCACGAATACGATAGAACCACTGAGCCCACTGTAGGGGTGTCTGCTTCCTTGGCATCTATAAAACATTTTCCTCGAAGTTTTCTTATTTTTTTTAGGAAATAATTAAAAATCGCAAGGTGTGAGATGCGGGCTATACGGCGGGTGATTCAGTAATTTTAGGTCTGATGTCGCCAATACTCGATCGATTGCTTGGCGGTGTGCGATGAGGCGTTATCATGGTGAAGGAGAATCCTACTGCGAGGTCGTTTCTCCCGAATATTCTCCAAGCTAACAAATGGGTGAATTTCTCAGGACTAAAAATTGCGTGGCATCGATGAAATCGGTGCTAAAAATCATAGTTATAATGCTCTAAAATTTCTTTCTGGTTAAGTGAAATAGTGACCTATGTGTAGTACCTACTAAATATTCTATAAGGTAAATTGGATTATATGTACTCCAAAAAAAGTCACCTTTTGTGTGACACCTCATTGATAAATATCTATTATTTGATATTAGTTAAAGTATTGTTAAGATATACACTTATTCAAATATTTAAACAAACAACGAATGGTTAATAAAAATCATTTGTTCCAGAATTACCTCTAATTGCCGTGTTCAAAACATAATTATGTATTTTAGAATATCGTTTTATCTAACGACTTGCGTCCTCCCTCATATGCGCTAAAAGTTGCATATTAGTGCCGCCTAAGTACTCGACGTAGAAGAATGTGTCCGCGTTTTGGCGCCATCAATGTAAGTTTCCATCAATGCAATTTTTCTTTTACTGGATATTTTTTCATTCAACGCCGTGGATAGCTATAACTTCCTATTTCAATAATTTTATCCTCCTTATACATTCAATAGAACGCCATTTCTCTGGTATATTTTTATGAAGTGTTTATTACTTCGAATAATTAATAGATTTTTCGTTATTTTATATTTTCGCCTTGGTTTTCATCGCCGTGCTTTCATTGCCGTAGTTTCCGTGGTTAAACTTTGCTATGGCAATGAAAAAAAATCATTCCCACGCCTTGTAAAACAATTTACTTTCATTGCCGTGGCCAGATGTTTCATTTCCGTGACTTCAGTTTTCATCGCCATAGTATGATTAGGCATTATAAACTTCTTGTCAACACAACATCATCTGTTATAAAGGTGGCAAATGCCGAACAGAATTTAAGTAAAGAGTGATGGGACAGCTTTAATTTTATTATCTTTGTTTAAATTATTGTACTCCTTTTGCAGATTTTTAACCTGCAGAAAAGGTACGAAATCCTACGAATGGATATACAGGGTGAATTTTTCGAAAGCGTTCGGATTTCTAATAATAATGTATAGCGAAAAATGCTCAAAGAAGTAACGAGTCTGATTTTGATGAAAATGAGCACCTCATCGTTACGTTTTCCAAAAACCAATATTCCTAGCTGGGACCCATTTATCATTCTTTGTCAAGGTATTTTTTGTGTTGGGGGTTTCAAAGATTTTAATGTAATTGTTATTTATAGGTACCTACTTTTTAATTGGTCCTAATGAAGCTTTTTTATTTGATACCCATATTGAGAGACTATTGAATTATAAAAAGTTAATTTGCCATTTTTTGGTGGCAGCCATCTTAGATTTGAATTTTTCATAGTGTTTCGAATTTTACTAGTCAAGACCTTTCATTTGACACTCATATTGAGAGAATTGTAAATAAATATGTAATCCGCCATTACGAGGCGGTGGCCATCTTGTACCAATTTTTATTACTCCCGACTAATTTGCCTTTCAAACAAATAAAGTAGATCGAAATCGATACATCCGTTCGGTAGCCACACACACAAACAAACACACACACACACACACACACACACACACACACACGTGAAGCTTATTATAACACCTCGTCGTTTTTACGTCAGGGGTAAAAATTAATAAAATACACATAATAATATTAGTAGAGAATTCCATTTTCAAAATAGCAAGAGATTGAAACAAACAGTTGAGTGAGTAGAACAAGTGGACAGTTGCGCATTCAGACGAGACTAAGTTATTTGTAAAGAGCCCGTTGAAGTTCAGCCGAACGGAACATAATTCTTTATACTCAAAATGGTAAGTTATAACAGTCAGCCGTGAGGGCCTTTTTGGACAGACAATGACTAATTGGATGGTAGGTATTTGCTGCATCATATATTGTTTCATGCATTGCATAGTAATCTATGCGACGCATAAAACTATTCATAATGCATGTGCAATAATAATGGGATGACTTAATGAAAAAACTTTTGATTAAAAGACTTAATGAAAAGAAGTTGTAAGAAATAGGTACCTATTCTAAAATATTACTTTAAATAGGAATAGGATAAACACCTCCTAATATTTCAATTGATCCTGTCCTCGTCAAATAATATTTGAAATGTTCGTTCTTTGTATTTACTTACGACCTTTAACACTTTAATTAATTTAAATTAACGTAGACTGTGTACGGGGCGACGGATCACAAATTGGAATATTTGATTTAGACTGTCAAATCCTATGGAGCTTAAGTTACTGTTCTTACAATTCAGCAAACAGTTTGATACGCCGAATAAATATTCCTAGAATTACACATTAATCGTACGAATTAAAGTGGTACAAAAGTTTGACCGACTTCTAAAACTATAATGCTAGGCAAAGTAAAAATGAGTTAATTACAGATAAATATCTTAAAGATGAAACTGCGCGTTTAACTTTTCTTGAATACTAAATGTGCTAACTAATTAAATGTACTTCAAAATTTAAAATTAAATCACTGAATACAATTACAGAATTACGAGAGCGTGGCTACACGTCGAGTGGTGGTTGTCGATAGGACCCCATGCCAAAAAAAATTTTTCGGAAATATACCTATTTTATATAATTTATACGCAATAATTGAAATTTCTGGCTTTTAGTAATAAGGTTTAAAAAAATATAGGCCTTTCTGATTAATTTATTGTGTGTTTTAAATTTTTTCTTTACATTTTATTTTATTTACAAAATCCACAACAGATAGAGAAATAAGAGTTAAGTACACTATTTTCTTTTACACATACCTACTTTTACACAGCTTTAAAGTTGTTTTAAACTATTAGGTAAACTAAAATTTCAAATACCCTTATGTTCATGAAATAAATTTGACAAATTTCGTAAATATTTATGAGTACAATTAATAAGCGTGCGCGATGCCCAGTGCAAGTGGCACACCATGAGGGAAATCGTACCGTGGAGAGTGCTGTACCGCTGGTCCGCGTAAAGTCGTATTGCTGACGGGCACCGGTGAGGCGGGCGGCTGCGATCGATAGGGCGGGTGCGGCGCTGCAGTCGACTCACAACCGTATACCGCCTGACGCCTGCCGTTCTAGCACCACGACACTCTAGCGACCGCTCGCGGCGCGACTACTCGCTACGATGCGAGGCGAACGCGCCGCGCGTGACTCGCGCCACAATAAAGATCACGATAACTTAAAGTCATCACTTAAAAAAGGAAATAAATCTAAAAAAAATAGGGTGGTCTTTGATGAGAGCGCAAATGAATTTTTTGAGGCCGACTACATTATAGTAGTTCGTGATGAGTGCGGGTACTCTGATGAGGGCGAGAGTGAAGATTGCTCTGGGTGTGGGGCTTGCGAGCGGTACCAGGAGCCGGAACCTGGTGCCCTCAGCCCGCCTGAAGGGTACAAGGACATGGGCCTGTTTAACCGAGATGGAACCCTACGAGAGCAGGCCTGGTGGGAGGCAGGAGATGTGTTATTGGTTGGCGAGCGTTCGGGAACCGTGTTCACTCCCCAGCATCTGCAGCTGCTGCGGCGCCTCCAGCGAGAGAGAATGCTTCGTTCCACCATCTGTGCAGATTGTGACGCACACGCCGCGCTACACCAGCCTCTCGGTGAGTCACCTCTACCCTGTCCTTGCCAAGGACGAACCCATCTGGTCGACCTTGCTTTGCATATATATCAGGTTCCAGATTTGACGAGGCTGTGCGAGAAAATTGTTCACAACTACCGCAAAACTTTCACGTTCTGTCATCATGATCACGTTAAACACGTGAAACCTTACAACGGTCGACGGTCCTATTTCCGATATATGATAACATCTATTTTGTTCGATTTTTACGTAAACTTCTATGTAAATAAATATAAATCGCAAAATTAGTTGCTTAGCGTAAATCTTGAAAACAGATCTACTGATTTTGAGGATTTATATATTATTGTGTCTGGACAAGAAAGTCTGTATTTGAGAGAAAATGTTGAAAAATCCAAAAGAAAGTCCATCTGGGTCACACCGGACAAGAATATCTACTAACAAATATAATTATGTTAAATAATTTAGGGACCAATAACTATTTTATTATATTTCCGACAACAATGGCGATTTATAGTGAAATTGTACACTGCTTTGCGAAATAATTATAATGATAATTTTCATTATAATTACTGTGACGCTGTAGCGAAGGGTTATAGTGTGCTACATTTAATATAACAATGAAACTGGTTGGATCGTTAGAGCAAGTAACACATGTGGTATCATGTTTCAAAACAACCGGGATCTATTGTTCTCGTCTAAAGCAAGAGCACTCCTTGGCTTTGTTTTTTTTTCATACGTTCACATCGTTCAAAGGCCTTCGTAAACATCGCATCAGTCTAAGATCTAACAAATATTGATACGACGCTTAAATCCATAACCCATAAAAGCGGTAAATGAAAAAAAATATAGGCTACTGCATAGATTTCTAAATTTTCAACTATTATGAGGCCACATAGGTCATAATACTTTATAGAGAATAAAAGCACTTAAAAGTATATATTATTTCTTGCATTAAATGATAGAGACTATCATGACATTGATTAGTTATGTCAAAAAAGACTTTGAAAGAATTTGGATGATAAACAAGCCAGGAAATGAGCTGTTCACTCAACTTACTGCTCAAGAAAGCTATTGTATCTAGACTAAGTACCTAAACGTTTGTAAATAGACCAAAAAAAAAGAAAAACCCGCTGAGTTTCTAGCTAGAGTCATTTCAGGCCGGGTCCTTGTTTTGAACCGGTAGTCCATATACTAAACTAACCTATTATTAATTTTGACGTTTTGTAAGTTCCGTTTAATGGTCTATGCAAAATAATGATATTTAATTTTGAGATATTAACTTATCAATTCAAAATTTTATCCATCTACTAATTCAGTTTGTGATATTTGTATCTACTTATTTTTTTATCAGAATATCACATGAATTCGTAACTTAAAGATTCAATATACTGATTTTATAATTGAAGAAAAGTAAAAGATATACGTATGATATGTCTATGCAAAAACGAGGCGAACTCTTTTCATTATCTCGATTCCTAAATTAAGATCAATCTTTAATTAGAATGTGTAATCTGTATTGAAATTTATGCAAATAGAATGAAAGCACTAAGGCTAATCTCGGCGAAACAATAACAAGACTTTTAATAGCGATTAATTATAGATTACTTGTTGGAATGTCCAAGTTATTGTTATTAAATTAAACTACACATGCGTACTGTTTTGTAGGTTATAACTTACCAACAACATTTTTTTGGAATATCATCATACAATACACAAACTATATAAAATACCACCCCAAAAACCGTGAAAGATTTGTGCGGAGTGCCATGCATTCCGTTTATATACACAATTATATTACTTTGTGAAGCAACAGTCTCCCGCTAACACTTTTCTTATACTTTTTCTTTTCATTGCTTTCATAATATATTCATACGAAAATGTAAGTGCTAGAAAATAGAATTTAAAGATTTCGCTACGTTAAAGAATGAAACACTTATTAAATATTTATAATAATACTTTTAACTGAAGTGTCAGACATGAATTTAATAGTATAAAAACTGAAAAAATATAATTATGCGCTAATTGGAGACCAAATTAAAAAGTAGTAAATTTTTGATGACTTTGACATCAGTGATTACATAAATAAGTATATACTTACTTCAATAATTATGGATAAAAATAAAGTCAATGAGAAGTAAAAGAATAATTAGTACCTGTACTAGACAGCGTCTATGACTTGAAAGTAGTGAATGGGACTTTCATGCATCAAATATTTGTATACATGAAAGTGGTTAGTTGCCTCGAAGAGCACATCCCAGTTGTCATACGAACACCTACGACTGCCATCTATATACGGATAATTAGAGCCGTAAAAAGTCTAATGGAGTAAACAACAGGTCTAGCGGCAGTACTTCGAAATCGCCTATTGGTTGTGGAGGTCACAATGATGGTAGCCGCTTCACAGAAAATATCGAAGTTCAGCCGCGTTAAGCTAGACAGAAAAAAGCGGTCCCGAGATTCCGAGACTTCGAATGCGACCGGGATTAACGTAAGGATGATGATGAATTTTAGTAACTGGTATTACTGGTAACCTTTGACCCTCCAGCTAAGCTAAATTACTTTTAATGTTAAAATTAAAATTTGAACCCAAGACCTTTTGACCGTAAAGTCGTCGCCTTAAACACTAAGCTAGCGCTAGCTACACTACTATTGATAAATAGAGTATTTTTTTCCACATAAAAATCCTGAATAAGCTATAAATAACCACGATATACACAAGTAAGATATCCGTAATACCTGCCACATACCCGTACTTCTTTACCGTGTTGAATGTAAAAATATAAATCCTATAATACTATTAGAGCTATTGGGATATTTACCATGTATTGGTCGGAGTTTCTGATAAATAGATAGATAGTAATGTGAGTGATAATGATAGCTTATGTACTCTTATAAATCATATTGTCTCTTTTTGAGACCTAAATTAGTAAAATCATAGATACATTGATTGTATCCATCTCATTGTAATAAGACAGTGTACTAATACTGTGGTGTCAATCAACAACAGAATATCTATAATAAATTCGCTACTGAACTACTGACATAATTTTTTATAATAAACATTATTTTATCATAAATATATATCAGAGACATTGCCTAATTTGTAAAACAACTGCAAAATCCTATGCAAATTACGAAACGAATGATCTCAAAGTTAAAAAAAAAGTTAAAAAATAATAATTGCAATCTCGTAGGTACTCGTAGGTGAGTATGTAAAGCTTAGATTTTTATTTATCTATTGGAAAATAATTTTAAACATGTAACTAACTTACATAGTTTAAACTGTAATGAAATATAAACTAATGTGCATATTTAGCTGGCCCTCGAAATTTTACGTGAAGTGCACAGGCAATAACAGTATCTGACCACAACCCAAAGCGATATCGAATCATTACAATTAGATCACTTTTTAGGACTTTAACTACCTAACAACTGCCATAGTTGTTCGTATCACAACCGGAACCGACGTCTTAACACGTTCACTGCGGTAGAGAGCTTAAAGGCCTCTCACGTGTACTTTCACAAGGTACTAGCCAGAATACTGTAATCTCCCTCTAGTGCGAAGGCCCCAACTTGTTGATATCTTATATACGTATGACTAATATAAACATAATATGATTGTTTATAATGTATTTCTGATTTGGACCTCCAAAAGTCTAAGAAACCCGCAAGAGGATAGAAAAATAACAATTAACCGCGGACGAAGGGCCTATAGTCCTTTTAAAACGTGGAGGTTCTTCCAGCCCTTAACGGCTTTTCTCTGAGGCACATAAATACCCTAACCAATAGACTAGACACTCTGAGCCAGAATCGAAAACTGTCGTAGCAGTCGTGTCCACTCTCGCCACTCCGTAGACTGAGGCTATCCAAATGGGATCATAAGTATGTCTTCACATCAGTAATCCTTTACTATCACTGCATACACAAAAATATAATTATAAAAAAGAAACTGAAACAGAGACAATGGTTCGGTTCGTTCGATTAGTCTCTAACACGACGACGTGAGGTAACCAACTAATTACAGACAAAATTGGTTAAATGTAAATATAATACTTCCACGATCAAGCTAGCTTTTGAGTGACCAACAACCATCTCATAAGCTCTCTAGTTCTAGTCTAACACCCTGGTAAAACTAACTTGAAACAATACATTTATTCGTACATATTATAGCGATGAACGTAATTTGTAGCCCTCTTTAGGTAACGGTACATAAAATAAAATAAAAAAACTAAATCGTTTTTAATGGCAGTATGTAGTGTACTAGTAGTACTACCAGGGGCCTTTGGGTGCGTATCCCTCACACCCTGTAGTGCACAAATATGGATGGACGACAACGTTCCGAGTTCGAATCACACTATGAATGTAAAATACCTAATATTGATGTAATATTACTTTTAGGAGGTGGTGGTAGGGCCCCTGGTAGTTGAAGAATGATAGTTTAATAATACCGATGCTTAGTGGTTACAGAGTCGGCCATAGGGCTATAGGTCGTGAGTTCGAATGCTGACTTCTACAACATCGATGTGAACCCACTGTTTACAGAAACCATTCAGCCTTTAATCTAAGATAAAGCTAGATTTGCATCACACAGCGTCATAAATATGCAGTTGTTCAAGAAGTGAAAAGAGACGCTGAAAGTTAATATGGCGAGGATTTAGAACTATTTGCATAACTGTCTTGGTCGACTGCACGGGCTATGTTAAATTCCTGAACTTCATGTGACTGATAAATTCGACTTTTTATTACCGTGTAAAATACCCATGAAATCACCAAAGGTACCATCATTCGAGATGACCCCCTTCGGGTGTAGGGACCACGTAGTCCCCGTTTTACCGCCGGGTATGGGGTGGCGTACTTTGCGACGCCACCGCAGCTTGCTTCTGCTAGAATGACAAGCAGCTCCACCCGTCACCCCCAGGTTCGTGCCCATAGGACTAATTTTGCTACCTCTGACGACACACTTTTCCTTTGTCACAGGAAAATGCACAATATTATATTAAAACCAATGTTTATTAGTTACGCGGCGTGACATCAAAAAAAATACAGAGAAGATTATCATTATAGCTCAGAGTTTCGAATCACAGAACCCCTAATCCATCATTTACGAAAATGTTAATGTAACACCTATCAGAACACATAACATGTAGGTAAACATGTAGGTATGCGTAAAACGCCTACTGCTATAATTTGCTTACTCACTGTATTTATACTGCCATATTCACCTTAACGCTTTATCTTTTATTGAATCAAAGACTTCTTGAAAAGTAAATACCTACGTAACCGATTATGGTTTCAGAATAAACTATCTGAAATTTTGTACATTGAAATATTCTAGTCAAAATCATAGTTAAATTTTATATAGAAATCTTGTAATATTATTTAAAATATTTTTATGCTCGACTGTTTATTTAATTGTGATCTTAGTCCAGTATAGTAGAATCTCGAAGAAGGCCAAATGAAATTGACTGAAGCCTCTTCAAGTTTTGCAGAGAAATACCACGTACCACTATAACGCTTTTTGCTACATATTTCCCATTCTAAGATTTTGAGGGGGGAGGTTAAGAGAATTTCCGTGCAGCCAGTGCAGAAGACCAAGCACATAGTGGTGACAACTTAAGCTTTTGGTCGTCCCACTGACAAAACGAAACCTCTACAGTGAGCTCTCCCTACCCTACTCACCGCCGGGAACACAATACACGGTTATTATTTACCGCGGTATTCTGTAGGGCGGAGACACTTCCCCAGTCGAACTGCTCAATTAGGACGGGAGATACCGTCATTTCCTACCTCTGCCATTTACTATTCAGGGAGGTGTGACGAGTAAGTTATCATCTATCTCGAAAGCAAATCATACTCGTAGGTCTATCTCAAAAAATTCACTGTAGGTATCTCGGCCATTAATTCTACTTTTTTCTATTTCTTGCTTGCCATTCATCGGATTCAAATTTGAAAAAACGCATTGTAAGGGATTATTATGGTTAACGTGTGTGACTTTTAACATTATGTCATCTGCGCTAGGTCATCTTGGGTAAGGAAAGCAGAGGGAAATGCCTTACCTACTTCCTGTGAGAGGGATTTTATTACTAACAGCCAACCAAAATTATCCAAGATCGCCCGCAGAAATAGATCTTACGAGATCGTGTGGTTTTATTTGGTTTCCACGCGTCGTCATATTACTCACTGTGAAATACCCGAATCAAGACCCTGAAAAATCTTGAATAAAAACTTATTTTGCTAGGTTTTCACGAGTGTCACCATAAAAAGATCTGTCCACTCGACCACGGTTACATAATATTTATTTACATCGTTTATAAAATACAGCCTCAAACACACTTCAATCACACCTCAAAATCCCTGAAATATTACAGTGTTTAATTCATTTATGAGTTCATTGTGTGCGAAAGGGCATTAAATTATGTATTTCATCATTGTATAATTATCCTTAATGGGTAAAGCAAAGCCTCATATTTCGGGTAGGTGTTTAAAGTTTTCATAATAATTCCGACCTTAATAGCACCTTATTACAATAACGTCATGGACAAAGAAAGAATGTTACCGATCGACAGCTTGCAGAATAAGTAAGCTGAAGACATAATGGGCTTGGCACATATCTCCTGAAGGACCGATAACCACTGGCAGAAGCGAGCCCTAGTGACCCTAGAGACCGTGAATCGGTTAACGAAAGATGGGATCCCACAGCCCACAGCTAGATGTGGCCGGCCGAGTTCTAATAATAATAAATAATACACTTTATTTATTTCTCTCTCATAAACCAATCACAACTTTTAGAATTTATACAAACGATTATTATTCACATTGAGAGAGCTGGAGTCCGTAGTAGGTGTGATACCTGTATGACAGATCTCCAGGCCCCCCTGATATAATGTCGTTATAGGCTCTAGTACATCATGCAGTGTAAGAGTATAAGAATATAAACTAATAAAATGTGCAAGATATTTATGTTCTATGGCGCACATTAGGAGAGACTTTCATAGTGTTCAATACGTAATAAAACGTGGTTGTAAATCTTATGATTCAAAGATGATAGGTTTCGAAAATTAAAATCTGCCTACTCTCTTCCTTTAGGTCTCACTTATGTATGGTATTTATAAGTACGACTGACTTCCCAACATTAAAATGATGAAGAACCGAAATACATTCTGTAATTGGCGATATTACAGGACACGCGTATGATATGTTATTTGGATATTATTCGCCCTACTTAACTCCCAAAGGATCAGGGACTACCCTACTCAACTCCAGAAAAAAACACTAACCAAGTGATCAATATTGTCCCAATTTTATTGCTCCTAAAATATAAATTTCGAAATGACAGAGTCTTAACACAGCGGTATTTAAATATGAGCGTCTACATTCATTACCATCTGAGCATAAAAGTATTATTTACCTCTCGCCATTGACAGACCGCAATGTCACGGCAAATTAAATTGCTGTATCTATTTATTATCACACCTGTCGGGAAACGATTCCAAGAAAAACCTTCGAGGCAAGTAAGATTATTATTTATCTTGACTGTATTTTTCTATAAGGAAACAAACAACAATAATAATCCTTACTGTTTTATTTCTACCTTCAAATATATTATAGTAATAAGAAATACAAGTTGTACAAGTATACGATAAGTATTCAAGACAATAGTTTAATTTGGTTTTAAATAATGTTTAGTCACACTCACAATGCCGGTTTCATCTTTAGCCCCCTCTCCCTTTCCACCCCAATATTGTAGTTTTCTGAAGTAACGGACAGAGACTCAAGGCATTGATAAACAAGTCAAATTGAATGAGAAAGGATTTAACTGACGAACACCTTAATGTAATGAATCTCTATTACCTAGTCTATCAATGATTACTACTCGTAGTTTTGAGATTTCACGTTCCTGAAGAATATTTACTTCTGCCTACACGAAAGGTTACACGAGAATCAATTTGAATAAAAATTACAGGTCAAGTCAAAGGTTCATAAAAGCTACAATATGCCATCCAAGTTACAACTCTTCATATAAATTACAGCGGAAATAATGTACATTCGAAATTTCTTCTCAATTGACCAGAGACCTACCCATTTGCTGTGCCCATTCTAGCTCATTCAGTTTTTTTAACCAATATTACCCGGCCTGGATCAGTCGAGTTACATTTCCATTTCGGTAAAATTTCTTTTATCGATATATCGATTATACGATACTTAAAAATGAATTTAGCTGGAATGAAGTGCAAGTGACCTAGGTACGTCACGCGTAACGCACATACCTAGCTGTCTATCTATTTCTATTTTTTTAGGAGGGCTTCAAAAAACACGTTCAAAATAACAAAACTTCAATAACATATCGAACACTCTTTTGAATCGTTATGGGCACATTTTCAATTCATTTGCTTGTTGTATTAACATAAAAGAAGTATGAGGCGTGCAGTGGTTGGTTAGGTTAGCAAGTTTCGTTCGTTGACTCGTCCGACCTATCAGATGTCGCTGAACTGCGTCGTCGGTACGAATAAGGTGACCTCAACGACCAGGGCTAATGTACTCAACAGCGAAAGCGTGAAAAACATCACCATTTTAACCCCAATCCACAAGGTTGCCCTGTAGTAATACCTATTTTTTTCGAAGCTCCTATAAATAGTAGGTAATAGATTCCAATAAGATTCAGGTACCTACCTTAGGTGTAGTCAACCTACCGTACGTACATGCCTTTCAGCCGTAGTAGCCGTTTTCTTTGGTTTTAGAGTTTATAATTACATGTTAAAGTATATCCCTACACTTACAAAAGTGTGTAGAGGCGTGCCCAGCCCACTCTTTGCTACATGTGTAAATCAATCAACAACTTGCCAACCATAAATTTTTAAATCAGGTCTATAAGCTGAACGGTGGTCATAATTAATAAATGATATAATTTGTAATCCCATATAATATATAACATTTAAAAGTGCCAATTGCAGTTGGTAGTATGACAGCAGTTCAAATATTGACCTGTTTTAGGAGTTCATGGTATGGGAGCAGAACGGACTGAGCGAGACGCCCCTCTTCCGAATTCTGTTCACCCGTTTTCACACACTTCCCGTTAAGTTACGTCAAAAACAAGACCAAAACACATAGCAACACCCTAGCTTCTGACAGATATGATGAAAATGATAAAGGAACTATAATTAAAACTTGGTGCCCGTCACTCACACACCTGCACGAGCTCATCAACACAACAGGACACACCTTTGCACTCACACAATTACTCACTAACCACGGCTACCATAAGCAATATCTACATAGATTTCACATCACCGACAACGACACCTGCCCCTGTGACGACACAACAACTCAGACCTTTACACACCTCATCACAGCGTGCCCACGATTCACCCGCACAAAGCTAGAACACGAACAACTCTGCCATCACGACAACCTAGACCCTTACATCTTAACGATTCTGATTACCAGTAACGCCGCCATTCACACCTTTATGACTCACATTACCCACATAGTAAACACACTACTCAAGAAATTCAATAACACATAACACTCATTATTCAACAACTCATCATAATACTCATCTAATATCTTTGATCTTAAATGTAACAAAAATTTCTGTATCAAATAGCAGAATGAACCTTAACGAAATAAACTCCCCCTCGAGCCTGGTTAACCTTGAGGGGAACAACAAAAAAAAACTAACAGTGGTGCTGCCATCAGACATTTTCATTCAATTTACTTATAAAGAACAAACAAATAAAATGAAACAGTCGGTTTCTAATTTCAAAATAATTAACTGTAACACGATAAGAATTATTATGACTAACAAAATATAGGTATTGATAATTATAACAAACCATAAGTACTAATAATAATTATCAATAAATATTTGTGCCGGTTAGTCTCTGTAACATCGATTATGGATCGTGGTTGAAGGGATCTTCTCTGGCCGATACCTAAGGCGTAACTTAAGCTGCTTATATTTCAGTTATAGAATTAGTGAAATATTGTATGTACAGATAGTATAAGTAGGTAAATTAATATTTGTACCCTTCCATAGCACAAGTATAGGGCTATTTAAAGTTTGTTATACCGAAGAGGATACCTTGTGATCTTCATCCGTCATATCAAATTTGTCTGTGAAGGACGAAATGTGATTTGGGTATTAAAACTTCATTCACACTCGCTAAGCTATTAACTTTCTCCTACATACATTTGTGAATTCGAGTAGAAATAAATCTGAACGTATAAAACTTTCTTTGATTTGGATTTAAAATATTTTAATTTAAAATATTCTTTAATTTGCCTAGGCCCGCAGCTCCACCCGTGGATTTCAATTTTCGTGACCTTTAAAACAAAATCATATTATCTAATTCCGTAAAACTGAAGAGTACCTACCAGAAAAAGTATCTCGATAATAAAACATAACCCTAGTATTCTTAGCTAATAGTTGGTATAGATTAAAAACCTACCGTACTAATTGTCTACAACATAAGATTGTATTGAATATTAACGGAACAGTGTAAAGAATACCGCGGTATGGGTAATGGACTGCTGAGGCGAGGTCTCGGGTTCGATCCCTAGGTTACCATGGCACACACCAATTACTTTTCGATGATTTTCGAAATTATGTGTGGATTCATCGCAGGTTTTTAAGTGCCCGGTTAATGGCAATAGGCTCGCCACCTATTACATTGGAACCTAAACATAAACTGTCGAAATGTGGGTGCCAGAACCTCTGCCTACCCCTTCCGGTACATAGGCGTAAGTTTATGTTACGTATGTTATGTATAGCAGTTTAGGTTTCACACAGCCTTTTAAACTGAATAATGTAAAGGCGCCATTATTGTAGACTAAGAGCTACATTTAGCCAAGCAATCATGGAAATGAAGTCGCTCAGTTATATCAGAGTGAATCGTATATAAACGTATATGTATAATGCCGTGAATACACTGACCGAATGAAAGTATAGAAAATATTTTTATCAGTTTGCATTCGATTTCAGTGCTGCGACCACACTGAGAAGTGTAAAATCTTGTAAGCCAGGGTGAACCATGGCGAAAGCGTACTTAGTTTTACTCAGATTGATCACGTTTAACTAGTAACAGTTACGACATATACGAGACGGTAATTCCTACTGTTTTATAATCAATTCAAGGCGCGTGCCTGATAAGTTCAATTTTCTCGAAGAGTCCTCTTAAATGAGATAAAAGGTTATGCAACCTTATTGTATTCGTCTTTTCAATCACACAACATATTCAATAGTCGTACTTTCAAACACGGTTGCTCTGATATATATTCCACGATAACACGCCGCAATGAATGAAAGAAGAAATCAAAAATTTACACCTGTAGCCGTGTCTGGTTCAATATAATGCGTTTAGGGCACTTCTTTTGTGAGTTGGGGATTTTCACCGATGCTCCTGTTCTTTTAATACCTACGACAAATAAAATGAGGTGCGCATTCCTGGCACACAGGGTGTGAGCGAGCGCTAACAGCGTCCTAAAAATAATAGCAGGCAGGCTAGGCTGTACCCAAATGAATCGCAGACTGCAATGCTGCCTCTCATGGGTGAAGATAATGTGAGTTGATTAATTTATAGTGGGACCGATGATTTATGTAATTGTTGGGACCACAACAATTACTACTATGACTACACAAAAATACCTAGGAGTAACAATTACTTAATGACCTATGTTGGGCGAATCACATAAACAATATAGTGAAAAAAACTTACTCCTTTCTATATGTTATACGCAGGTCGTTTCAGTACTTGTCACCAGAAACCTTCATTAAAATCTATAAAATATACATAAGACCGCTTTTAGAATATGGTTATCAACTACCCATACCTTATTAAAGATATTGATTTTCTGGAAAGTGCACAAAGAAAAGCCACAAAAATACCGCATCGTTGCCGGCGTCAAACATGAGAAACGGCTGAAACTACTGAAACTACCAACTCTTAAAGATCTAAGAACAAGAGGTGACCTCATCGAGTGCTACAAACTCTTAACCAAGGAATATAAGCTACCCAATATTAGTGATATATTTGTAAGGGAACAGAAAACTTACTCATCCCGTAGACATAGCCTCACTCTCGCACGCTCACACACTCATTCGTTGATAGTTTACCACTCTCTAAACAACCGTGTCGTGCAACAGTGGAACAAGTTGCCTGAAGAGGTAGTGTCAGTGGCAACGTGACGGCAATCAAGTGTTGACTGGATAAATTGCTTGTAGTGAACAATAAAAGTAATATCGACTACTTGCAAAAACTGAACTACACTTACAACACCATGAAGTGGTCATACCTGCATTAGGCTGCTCGTCCATACTCTAATAATAATAATAAAGCTAAGCAATATTTAAACACTTGTCTGTTTTCGTGTTTTATACTAACCGTACATGTAACACACTCGGCAAATTGGGAACAGTTACCATCAATAAATGAACTTGAATTTAAAAATATGTAAGCCCTGATATTTCACGATCACTTTATCTTTAATTTGTAAAATATGTATATATTTGTACCTAGCAACTCAAGTGGTATATGTAAAGAGTCTCGAATAAGAAAGAAAAGAAATAATATTCAGGTTCGAAACAAAGTATGCACAAGGTTCCATGCGTCGGGTTTTTCCTCCTGGCCAAACTGATTTGCCAAACTGGGTGTCGTATTTCTATCATTCAGTCGTCACGAGTTGGTCAGAATTCACTAGCCTGCCGTTCGTTACAAGATATTAGTTACCAACTACGCTTAGGTTATTAGATCCATCTACATTCGCAGTGATGCCCACACCTCTTTCGTAACATGTTTCGGTATAGTGTCCACGCTGAATAATTCGGTATCTAATATTCACATTTATTGTGTGATGGGTATTCAACTTTTATCAAATCATATATGCGTCTTTTGAAACGGAATTCGAATGTTTTCAGTATAATTCGGTTGTATCCCATTAAGTATCTAATCTTTTACACATTCTTAATGTGCACCTATATCGTCAATTGTATGATTACTAATTAATTTTAACTTAATCAATTCAGCAACATTCTAGCTATTTAACATGAACTTTTAACGTTACATATATAATTCTCTAGGAAATCTTATGTTTCTTCAGGCAGAATTCATTATAGAAGTCGTATTCAACCGAAAGATGAAGGGGTTATTATAATAATAATTCTGTAATTCGAATTGCATAGGCCTATATTATTACGATACTATATACTATCGCTAGGTATATCGTTCTTATAAAGTGAGCAAGAAAACATGTTCTAAATTTATTTAAGCATTAATATCTATCAGGAAAGGACTTATGGTATGCCACGCAATACAGAGAGGCTTCGCAATATCCCTTCGGATTGCATTACTCTACGGTACTTGATGATCAACTGGCTGCTATACACTGATCACCTTCACGAAGGAAGTGATCTGTGGTGCTATAGCCACTGAAAAAGATATGTGGTGCTAAATCACTGGTCCTTTGCAAAACTATCACACAGCACATGCAAGCAGTGTCTCAGAGAGCTGGCCTTGTCTCCTTGAATACTTTCGCATTCACATACGTCGCCCCTTCGCAGCTGGCCTAAATCTGTGGGTGGTGGGTCTCTATACCTCACACCCACACCATACTCCGGGCGCCTCCACGCCCCGGGTCGTTGGTTATTCGGATCTGCAACGGGATCTTTCTCTCTAATTTGCACCGTACGATGAATATAAATCACTCATAAAAGACAAATAAAACTTAACACTTTCGCCTGTTCTTCAAATGTGTGCCAAAATGTAATTTCCATGTGACCAGACAGTATAGTTAATTGTTATTTTATTATATTAGTTTCTAATTAATATAAATTATAGTATAATATAAATATAAGTATTTTAAATTGCACTGCATGTATTTAATAATTTATTTCTTTGAATATAATGTGAAATTTTGTACGCCAGAACCGACAGAATATGTGATTCGACCCTATATTGTAAACATAACTATTGTACCATATTCGACTAACAAAGGACTTTGACTTTGACAACATTCCTTATTAAATTTCAAGTTTTTATTATGAACAATACACGTGTCAACGCAACAAAGACTATACATTTATTATTTAGGTACCTACTACGCACGACAAACGCGTGGCGTCCCCTGATTGTATCGATTTCGTATAGAGTGTTTTCATGATACTTGAAAAATTGAATTACTTCATTTTATTGACTATGTACTATACAATCTCTTAAATTCTGATTCCCTACGACGACCATCCGAATTGTTTGGGGTCAAGGACCAAATTCTTAACCTTAAATTGTCGTGTATTATAGTTTCTTGTGATCGAATACAACATAAATACAGTGTTATCGTATGTAAATTCGGATGAGTCGGAGATAATTTCATTTGCCCAGTTGGTGGCATTTTTAGAGCTCCAATAATACCCGTAAAGACTGCCGTAGTGTTTTGTATGGCAACAAGGACCGACAGCTTAACGGAGTGCGTTAAGCACCACTAGACCAATGCAAATAGCTATATTCATGAATACAAATATTTGTACTGAGCGGGGATCGAACACGCGCGCCTCTGCCTATTATAAATGAATATATTTTGTTTCAATTATATATTACAATGTTCTGATAAAAAACATCTCCTAATATTTACAATGCAATATTCTTCGAATCGAGGCGGACTGTCGTCTGTACCCCGGAAGAAAACAGGCGCGTGATCGACTGTATGTGTGTATTTTTGTAAATATTATATGAAATACTTTTTAATAAAAAGTAATAAAGAAAGTAATTTTATTATTACTATACAGTTTGCTTAGCTATACAAAATTGAATAGACATTTTCCAAAGATTTGTACAAGGTATGTCTATATCTTCAATAATGTAAGCTCCCAAGGGACTGTGTATCTTCGTAATAATAATAGAGTACACGCGGCAAAGGGAGACAATAACAACATCGAGACCAGTCGTTATTTATTTATGGGACGATACATTCGGAAGGCATAGTTCATTAGATTTTTAAATTATTTCGAATAGAGTAATAATACAAAATATTCTGACAGATCTCACACACTGTTAACCAGGGTCCGTCTGCGAGAGAAATGTCTTGTATCATCTCACCTCGGGCAATCAAAGACCCATAGACGGAGTGCGTTTTAGT
Source organism: Pelosia muscerda (assembly GCA_963691645.1). Taxonomy (NCBI): domain Eukaryota; kingdom Metazoa; phylum Arthropoda; class Insecta; order Lepidoptera; family Erebidae; genus Pelosia; species Pelosia muscerda. The sequence continues at coordinate 15,336,062 of OY829098.1, read as the reverse complement.
TGATTCGAGTCCGACATAATCATCTCCACCGACTTTGGTGAAGGTGATATCCGTGGAGATTTTGCGCAGGATAAAAAATAGTGTCTATATCACTCCGAGACGAATATCTCAAAACCGGAGACGACCTTGGAAATGTCTCACATAACCGCTTCCACCAAATGATGGGCGAATCCGTGTACGAAAAGAGGGTTGCGATTATTGAAACATGTTTTATATATTAGGTATGAACATATATACTTAAATTAATGACTGTTAATGTTGAATTTCGGACTGTTAATGTTGAAAATATATACTCGTTTTTGCACGATTTTCATTCACTTGCTTCACTGAGAAAGGTTTATAAAGTAGTACTATGAACAGGTCATGGTACTACGTTATTAACTTTCCTCTTGAATTAATCTATCTATTAAAAAACAGCATCAAAACCCGTTGAATAGTATCAAAGATGTAAATATACAAAGGGAAAGCGGCTTTGTTTTATACTATGTAGTGATATGGTGACGTTTATTGTTATACTGCTAGAGTGTACAACATAGATACTCGTAAATGGCTCTCTGTTCTCCAAAAGTAATGGAGCCTACTATACTGAGTTGGTTAATTTGGGTTACTGTCAACTGTTTCAATGAAACAGATAGACAATATGCAGCAAGGCCAGTGTACGGCTAACCTTCAGACGAATTTAGCACTAATCGTTCCAATTAATGTTAGGGCTGTGAGCACCATCCATTATATTAGAATATTATATGAATTGTATACTGTTAACTAAACTATTTTAATAAGTCTTACACAGCGAGCACTAAAGTCACTTTCAATATATTTGATACTAGCTAGTAGTTATGATCCCATTCCCGCTCCCCTTTTCTATAGAGGTTGGCGGGGAACCGAACCAGTAATTTCCGTTACTAATATTCTTTAAAAAAATATAATAACAATATTATATCGTAGACCCATAGATAACATTATATATAGGTAGTCAAAAATATTTATTATTATTATTATGGGTTAACCATATTATAGTCAACCCTAGTTTTGCATGCGTTAATAAATAGCTTGTTAAAACACAAGCATACATAGTTTTAGTACCTTGTATCATAGTACAAATATTGTGGCTGAAAGTTTTAGAAGAAAACTATCCTACACATTGAAGCAGTTCTAAACGAATGGCAAATTATGCTAATATACGTCGGCAACTCGGTCAAGGATATTGTAAAAAAGGACAAGTGAAAAGAAGCACTCGAAGCTAACGGCCGGCATTAAAGAATTAATAGTCGTAGAGGAAGCCCGCGGGCGTGTGTACCCGGCATAACTTGTTTACTCCTATTTCTTAGAATCTCATCGAAATTCAGATATCCTTAGGGAATAGATACGTGGAGTGGTTTCGAGTTTTATAGACAATGGTAACCTTTATCACGAGATGGTTAGTGTGCAAATTTCTTCGGCTTAGGCCACTAAACTTCAAACACATCATAAGAAATTAAAATTCAACTTACAATTTCTACTATCAAGTAGGTATATTATATTTGGAAAGTGATACACAAAAATTTGGGTTTGTTGTTTGATGACAATCTGAGTAGAACTGAATAGAACAATCGCGCTTGACTTCGGTAAGACTGAGTTTAGGTACAGAATATGCGGGTTTTTTTGCTTGACACAATTTTAATGGATGAATTTTTCTAGCTTTTTGTATTCAAGTTACTGTGTTAGTGAACAGCATAATATTTTTACCTACATAAAATAAAATTTACAAATTTACAATTTCGTGACAATATTAGATAATAGATGGCGCTGATTGATGAGATGAAATTGATTTTAATACAGTTTTTTATCGAAAGGCCTTGTTTAGCTGCATAACTAACATTCACGCAGGAGCCACAGACATAAGCTAGTATTCTATATTATTTTGAGCCATTCTATACAACGTTGTCTAGTCCCAAAATAAGGAATGCGTAATATATATCCAAAAAAAATACATAGTTTCATTTATAGTAATGCCAAGACGTGCTGAATGAGATTTGTAAAAGCTATCAGATATAGGTTTATAAGTGCCCGGTTAATGGCAATAGGCTGGCCACCTACTACATTGGGACCTGATTATATCTGCCTACACCTTCGGGGATATAGGCGTGAGTTTATGTTATGTTATGTATGATATGTCGCCGAATTAGTTACGCACATCGAGCTTTACCAATTAACTGTCATGATAACACACAGATATTATACATTATTTAGTGAAGTGCACTCCCGGTTTAGCTAGAAGAGAACTCAACCATGAATTAAGCTCGCCTTTGTAAATAACATCTCATTGTATTGTATTAATATCATTTATGTGTACAATAAGGAATAAATAAAATTTAAGTTTAAAGTCAGCCGTAAAATGGCTAGCAAAAACACGCAAAAAGTCTCGGCTGAAAATCTACTCATTAGTTTTTACTCGTCGTACCTACATCATAAAAGTAAGTTCATTAACTCAAAATGCTGCCTGTGTACGGATGCAGCGTGTTGTAACTAGTTAAACATTGTTAACAACAATAAACATTCACTTTGCTCACGTTCACAGATGAGCAGACAGGTAAAGTTAACCATTCGCACGTACCTTTGACGGAATAGCCCCGCGTATATATGACTGAAAATAAATTTATTTCTGCAAAGTTTTTATTAATTTGCAACTGAAACGAGTATGCTTTTGTAATAGTCTGGATGTTCCGTTAATTAAAAAAGGGAATCATACGTAGTTTTAACAACAATGCCATAATATCGTACCATGAACCTATTGCTAATTCAATATAAGTCATCAAACTTAGTCTCTTTATTTTGTCTTGTGCTACATAATGTTTTATTTTCAAGTAAAAAATATGGATAAATAAAAACGTACCTATCGATAATCATACCTGACAAGTGCTGATTCACAGTTTTAGCGATTGAGCGAGTTATGTATATTAGTTCAAGTTAAATAACATTTGAAAAAAGTTGAACTAAATGGAAAAAATATTCCAATTAGTTTTGTTTGTTGGTTTGTGGTTTGGTTTCAAATGAATAGGTTCAGAAACTAAGTAAAGGACTCATTTCAAAAATTTTTTGACCGTTTGGAAGCTGTGCTATTCTCGGCATGACCATACATAATACATAAGCTAATAATGACGCTTTCATCCAAGAAAGCGGAACAATAAATTATAAATCTCAATAAATCCGTAGATTCCTTTACATGTGCACTAATTTCGCTTACAGCGAACGGCGAAATGAAAACGGGTAATGAGGAAATGGGAAACGGACAATGGGGCAATTGGGGAAATTAAAAAGTGGGACGATTGGGCAATCGGTAAAAAATCAAAGTGGAGAAGGGGAGAAGTAGGAGAAGACATGCGCTTAAAGTTCAATGCGATAATCGACATCCACGCGGGCGGAGCCGCGGGCCACTGCTAGTCTTAAATACAATGTATTCGAGCAGAAGTTGATTGATTTATAGCGTGAATATTGAGTGTATTGGACAGAACTCAATGGAACTCAAGGCATAAACCATATTTTGTTTAATATTTAATTAAACGGACACCCCTGAGTAGGTATGTTATGATTTTCTTTTTGTGATGATCATTTACACTACTTATGAATATGCGAGAGAATATACGACTTTTACCGATGAATAGCCTCGAGCTTTTTTTAATTATTATTATGATTGAGGAAATTTGCGCTTTCAGGTTCACTGTAGATAATATTGATCAATATATTTTCTAGTGTTGACGTTCGAAACAATATTTAGTTCGATCGATCAATTCAATATCAATATTGCATTCCACTGCGTTTTTTTTTTAATCGTGCGAGAAATCTCAAAATATATATAATATATATAATATTCTAGTGTTGACGTTCGAAACAATATTTAGTTTGTGTTTCGATCAATTAGCCTATTGCAGTCACTGCTGCACAAAGGTATAAATCGATGTGCGCCACTGTGGCCCGCGAACTGCCACTTTAGTTTGTTTATTCTGCGAGCTAATCGTATATCCGTAACTTTCATTCCTTGTCGGATGAACTCATTGTGAATTTTATCTTTCACAGAGACCTAAACATTTGCAATGTTACCAGTAACGGAAAAATAATACTCCTAATAATATAGTTCGTATTATGATCGGTGGTAGTATGATAGATATTGTCAAGTAAAACAAAGTTTTGGAAGATTTTCTGTACCTCATGCAGCTTCAGTTGCTAGGATGATGGATACTTGTACCATTCTGTTGATAGGCCCTATTATTTTACCGACAATTAAAGAATCAAAGAACCTACTTACATGTTATCTGTGGTACCTACCTATTCCAAGTTTAGTGAAGATCATGATAAGAAATTCACGCTCTAGACTGGAACTGACTCACCCACAGACAGATACCTACAAAAGAGAAATCGGCCACCTTGTCGAAACAGAGATTCTAACTAGCTTCGCTCGCTCGATCAATAACCTTTTTTAAGAGCTTTCATTATTTTGTAAGCGCAACTTATGACAAAGGATAATATTCAACAAAATTACTTTGTCATTGAAAGTTGGTATGCCAGACTTATTACGTTGCCCAAACGGTAAACCTGCAAAAATTATAAGTGCCTAATACTTAATTTTGTTCCAATATTGGTCACTCTCTGTGTCCCAGTATCTAGTAATTTAATAATAGTAACTATGATGCTAAATCGGGATTTACTCGAGCGTCATAGATACTACTGGATTCCGAAGTTTAGATGATAAGAAGAAAAAATGTCATAAAATATTATATACCTTTTCATCGGTATAGATTTACTATAGATTTTCAAAAATGTAAAAACAAATTGCGGCAAGGACATACTCGTCAGATATTGAAAGCATCCATGTCCTATGTATTTTTGCAAAATGTACGTTCCATGACAGGGGTGGTCGTGCGTAAGGTTTGTAAATGAAAAAATAAAAAACATAATCGTGCGCGTCAGATTTTCTAAGGGGATGTTATTTGAACCTACAAAGAAGCTTTTATATAATAATCTGACGATTTGGATGTGACGCAAACTCGCGGTTACATACAAATCGTCAGATTGTTAGAATTAGAATGCGGAACGCGGTTATTAGAATGTGCAAAAAAAATTCGCCATTTTGAAATACTCGAGCGCGTCAGATTAAGATATATATGGTTCTTCTTAATGTTCTAGGCGTGCTGTCTCAAAATTTGACGATTACCTAGGGGGAATCGCCTAATCAGATAGATTTGTTATTTTTACAAATATTTTTACTTAATTAATTGAAAAGCTAAAGAAATAGCATACAAATAAAAAGTACAGGTTTTTGAAGTATAATACTTGTATTTATAAGAAAATAATGAAAAAAAAATCATTTGCGTAATTTTTTTTTAATTATCCATCTTTTTCATTGGCAGAATCATTTTCCTCCTTTGGCTCGATTTTATCCTCAAATTCGCATAGCTGCACGCATTATATTATATCGACAATTTTTTCTTACTTCGGCTTATGAAAATCGTCAGATTATATATTTTTCGTTATTCTTGAATTATTTTCTTCAAAATAATAAAAAATTAGCCACGCTCGAGAAAGTCGAGATAATGTTTTTTACACGTTTTTATCCCTCCTACTTCTCTACATCACTCGAAAATTGTCAGATTAGTAGAATATACACTTTTTAGCATGTAATTAATTCACCCTACCTTAAACTGACGCGCCCGAGAATTTCTGATAATCAATATTTTTTTACTAATCTGATCCTTTATCCTCGACAGGCGGCCATATATGGGACTCATATGTGGCGGAGGTACTTTACCTGATACAAGTATATCTATCTCCTCCCTGTATATTAATCTGCCGCGTTGTAGTAGATAACTCCGGAAATCACCTCTTGGGCTTACCACAAAGTAAAATTAAATATAGATATTCAGCAAAAGAAGTGCAAAAGTTGGTATGTGAGAAGAAGAAAGCATGGCCAAACTGGTTTTCAGTCAGAGCTAATTAGAGAATTCAGAAAGCTTCAAATGAGGATGAAGCAAGAGATAAATTAAATATAGAAGACTGAAAGGAATTTCAGGACTATTTTGAAAGAATGGTGAAAGTACATGCACTAACCTCGGGGATGGATGACCATGTTGACACTGATGAAAAGTAGCTTTAGTATGAATGAAGTTGTGAATACTCTGAGAAGTATGAAAACTGGAAAAGCAGCGCGATATGCTAAGGTGACAGCCGGGATGCTGAGGACTGGACATGGCCTCGTAGCAAGTCAGTTGTGCCGCCTTTTCAATATGTGTTGGTTTAACGGTCGAGTACCAAATGATTGGTCTAGGCCGTTATAGTTCCACTTTACAAAGGAAAAGGCTCGCACCATGACTGCAAAAACTACAGGAGCATTACCCTACTCAGCATGGTCGGCAAACTGTATGCGAAAATGTTGATTAGATTAGCCCAAAATAAACAAATAGAAAGACAGTAAAAATTTAGGAATTGCTATGGTGTTAAGTTAAGTATCGAATCGACAGCAAGGTGTCATAATCATCATCATGGAGGTGTATTTTCCTTATTGCATCGGAGGGCAGAGAGAACTTGGAATTCGTACATTCATATTCACACACTGATTTTGACGTCGCGTCGCGTCGTCGCTACGCCACGGCGCGGTGGCGGCGGCGGCGGCGAGTCGCTGTCGATTTAAGTCGCTGACGTGAGGATCGAGCTTTATAACGCTCTAGAAACAAAAGTCGTAAACTGATTTTGATGGGTTCGCGTCAATTGATTTTATTAATGTCAGTAATCAAAAGTATGTTATTCTGACGACTAAACACGATGTTGTGACAAAATAAAATGGTACCCAGTGCAGTAAAATATAATGATAATCGCTTCTCTTTTAGTGAGTGTCGTATAAGGTAAATCGGGTACGGATACGGGTAGGGAATATGGCTTTGAATGAAAAAGTCCATAATAAGTAAAATATGGCCTTGTTACGTAAACGAGATATTTGAACTTCGAGTTTGCTGACGACGATTTTGGCCTTACCTTCGCAACAATTAACAAACTTCCCAGAACCTTAATTGGCCTGCGCTGTCAATTACACTAACTTATTAAATTCTACGTAAACATTAATAATGTTTAATAAGTTTTACATTTTATCAGATACTTTGCTAACCTATTCCACTTTGTGTTTACAATGTTAGCATGTCGAAGTACCTACCTACAAATATTAACTTTGAAAATGTTTTCACAAAGTAAACCTGTTTAAGTTACTTCCCACGTCAAGGCACTTGTCAGTAAACAAAATAATTACTCAAGTTACACTGATTACCGTTTATAAATATACTATTTAGGGGTAGAATTTAATTAATACCGTGATATATACCTAATTATTTTCTCACCTGCACTAAAAATGATCTCATGATATTATCACAATTAATTATTCTTTTCAATAACTTTGTTATAGGTACAGCACTAGTTAACCTTTTATTCAAATTTATTATATGTCGCCTACATTGTGAGTTACCTTGGTTTCATGCCATCACCACAATTTGTAAAGGAATCACTAGTTGTAATTAGGCTTTCAAGGCTTAGACTTGAATGGCACAATCTAGTGACGCTTTTGTAAGGCAGAGTAACATCTTTTAACGAGCGGGAACTTACTACTGGAACTTTTACGGTTATCAAAGAAGCTTTATGTTGTAATAAATCTAAATATTAAGCGTAATTTCATAATTTCGTTTCGAAAAGAAAATTAAATTAATTTACTTTTGAATTTTACCGATAAAATAATATATAAAATAATTTTTAACACATATAAGTATAGATAATATATAAACGGTATACATACATATAATAATATATACACATATAATTATAGGCATACACGGTGTCGCTGACGTCATCTTTCAGTCACGGAAACGTTGGTAGGTTATTTACAAATTTGACTACAGTGTAGTTCCATAGGGGCGAGGAGACGTACAAATCAATCGATCTGTACGCAACTGGGTTAACGTTTAGAACCCTTCCATCGTCGTATTATTTAACCTTGGCAGTGGATTACATTCTTTAGTGCATTTTAACCGTCATTTTAATATCATAATTAGAATTTACATTATTTAAGTTAAGTATGAATTTGTCACAAAGGCATTAATTTTATCGCCAAAGCGAGTTTTTAACACTTAGTAAATTCTCACAATTGAGCGTCTTACATCGGTTTTTCTACTTTTTCTTGTTTTGAGAATGACTGAATAAAAAGTGGAACCAACAAGCTTGCGCATTAGTTTAACTGATCTGTGAGAGTTTAATCTAACTAACATCACTGCCAGTACGGCTACATCTGAAACGATTTCCATTGATGAGTTTTGTACATTGGCTCCTGGCACACAGCCTGGTATCTATTGTAACGGGAAGCGGGTTTCGGGATTGGAAGTAAACAACCTCGAGCGATTTTACACTTTATTCAAACCACCAACAGTCTTAAGCGTACACACAGTCTATTGTCTGAGGCACTCGTACACACTTAGAGGACTGCACTGCACCGCACTGTCTTCACGCACAGTCTCTAGAACGTCTACGTTCACTGAGCGTCTATAGTTCACAGCACATGCAGTTATTGCACATGCACCACTAGCACTTTCACTTGCACTTTATCAGCACTATTACCTACTTGCACTTTTCACTTTACTTCTTCTTCTTCTTTTTTCCACTTCAATCACTGAGACTTAACTGCCCCTTTGGCGCTCCCGATGCTGTTTATATACCATGAAGAATCTTCTGGAAATCCTAATTTCGCTAGTCTTTTCGATCGTCATTACGATCGTAATTTCGATTCTCTTTATTTACAATTATTCTAGTTCATTCCATTTGAGGAGTTCAATTTCAGAACTTGGGCTCATCTTCGAGTATATTCTATCACTTGCTAGAACTTTATAAATTTTAGGATTTAAATCAAGAATTCTCCACCTTACTTACCAAATAAATTTCTTGAAATATTAAAAATCACAAAAACCCATTTATGTACATGCGAGGCTCGAATCGTCAACCTCTTGCACAGCAGCCCATAGCTCTACGCATCGGACCAGCGCGGTTATTAAGATTCTAGTCGAAATTATCAAACGCTTCAATCATTGACGGCTTACGTCATGAGTGGTGACATTCGTAACACTATATTTCAACCAAATGCATTAAGTCCATTGCACGACATTGACCTCGTAACACATATCCAAAATGTTCACAAACTTTCACATCTATGATATTAGTAATATTTTAATATCATTGTTAACATTTAATCTTTAATTACAGATCTGGATTACAACTATGAAGAGGAGGAGGTGAGCGATGTTGAGCCAGACCTACGGCCGGTGACCCGGCGTACAGCGAAACATATTGCCGCCGGTGAAGAACGTCCTCGGATTAACTCCAGTCAGCAAACAACACCTACTGACGGTAAGTCTCATCACTGAAATACACATGAACATTGAAAATTGCGGCATAATTATTCAACGATTTCACAGCGCTTTAATTATCACAGCGTGCTATCACGTCGAATACACTTCAGAGAGAAATATTGGGGTTATAATTACATTTATTACTATTGATGTTGTCTGGTGTGAACACCTGTGTTTCAATCAAATATTTATTTTACTCCTAAAATACTGATCAAATTAACTACAGCAAATATAGATATACAATTAATTATAACTATTAGCTATGAGTAAATGTTGATTTATGTTTTCTAAATATGACAGGGGTTAGGGACTTGCTAGACTGACATACATCAACGAGTGCCACACTTACACCGCTGCATTCTTATCTCTGTGACACGTAGTTCCCGTTTGTGTCACTTCCCAGTCAAGTTAAGAATAGGCCTAAGGATGGTTTCATAAACCTGCCTCTTGAACCTAACCTACATTTAAGAGTCGAAATAAAAAAACATAGTGAAATTTTCCTTACATGTTTTCCCATGTAACACCAATCTGCACATGTCCGAATCCATCAGCACTCATGAGCAATCACGGAGCTGCTCACATGGTTTTACTGAGAAACTTGAGAAATAGAAACAGACAAATATAATCCTTAGAGTGCCCAGACGGTGAAAGCAAAGTGTTTCAAATGGCTCACGCAACTGTGGTCAGCGGTTGACGAAATGTTTATTTATTTTATTTCATGCGTATATCATTCTCTGAACCTTTTCCCTAGACAGTTGGGGTCGGCTTTCAGTCTAACTGTGATGCGGCTGAACTTCGATATTTTACGTGAAGCGACTGCCATCTGACCTCTACAACCAATGGTCCAATGACCAATGGCGATAAATCGTGTTACCGTGAGTAATCGTGAGTTAGACTGGTTGGACTTTTGAGAGCTCCAACTACCCGTAACGACTGCCATAGATGTTTGTATGGTAACCGGGACCGACGGCTTAACGTGCTCTCCGAGGCACGCGTACCTATATATCAAATTTAATACTACTAATTTAGAAATACGGATATAGTCATCATCATTCTTGCAATAATTCCAGTTACATTCGAATATTTCACCACGGAGCCCGAAGTCCGCCTTTACAGTCTATTAGGTGAAGATACAATACTTAATAATGCTATTTTATCTGGCTACGATCCTAATAGTAATCCAGCGAATTTTTAAAATAATGTTATAAGTGTTACATTACAGGCAAAAGTAGATACTAATAAATTATACTGTCTTTGTAAATTATTATAATTGGTGGGAAAATTTTACAAATATATCATTAATCATTATTAAACTGTAAGTATAAGAGTCATTATGCGAGGTCGCTATTGTTGCCTCGGTGCCGACGATGCAAAATGCCTGTCACAAATAGCATTATCAGTACCTAACGATGTTCAATACCCGCTTCAGTTCATTGTTGTGACGAGGAGGAAATCTGGGTGGGTAGCCCCCCTTAGCGTTATGTCGTGCTATCATTTGTATATATTTATTGGACCTATAATACTTTCTTATTCTGCACAATGTATGACACAATAAAAATAAAAACATATTTTATACTTGGATATCGTGCAATAAAAACCATTGTGGTTACTTCTCTACTTGCTAATTGCCTAGTTCTGCAGCAACAGCATCATATATTTGTACGCCAAATCCGACTGATTCCCAAGTCAGTATCGAAAGATAAGGGCTAAGAACAAGACTATTTTAACTAACATTCAAAATAAGAAAATTCTGCAAGTATAAAATCAGTCGTAGCTGAGTTACGCAAAACTAGTTAAGTGAACTTTGTCTCACACTGCAACTTACCCAGAATCTCTATTCTATTTCTTTATACCACCTGGATTAGGTGGTATAAATAAATATCAGTATAAATAAAAGAAAGTTTCATTAATAGAGGACAAAATACAGGTTTAAAAAAATAAAATAATGTGTTATGTAAACATTATACGTGAGTTTTAATCTATATTGGGAATAATAAAAATATAACAAAAGTAATAAAAGCTTTTATTCACTTAATAATTTAACTTTAACAAACAACTCAATTTAAGAAGTCGGTGTTACAAATTTTATCAAATTTGCTTTGGTCACCAAAAACTGTTAAAAGTGTCTAGTGCAATTGCGTTTAGAAATGTTCAGGTGCTTAATTTACTTCCAAGCCCAATTCATCGTCATTTTTTTTCATTTCCATCACAGCTATATCACATATTGCAACGTGAGTGTGCTCAGTCAAGTGCGGCGTTTGTGGAAAGATTAGAATAGTTAGAATAGAATAGAACATCAATGAACATAAAAGTCACTCACTGCCTCAGTTATAGAGGTATGAGGATAAAATCGAAAGAAGACATCCCAGATATAGAGGTTGCTATTGTCTCATTTACGGAAGTAATTCAGTGCCAGGGTTGGGACCTCAGGATGAGTCCAGAGCTTCACTGTGCTTCATTTATTACTTTCAAATTTAATTATAACTAGGTTGTTGGTACCTGCAATTTAATAAATAATAAATATATAAAACAGTCCCAGACATTTAAAACAAAACATCTTTATGACGTAGAAACTCTGTACGTGGAAGCTGTTGAAAGCTTAAAAGTACCCCTTTAGCAGAAATATTTTCGCTATTCAGGTCTGCTGTAACTACATTACTCCGATTGAAACTTGAAAGTTTACACATCTCTCAGTTCTAACTGACTGGGGAACTCTAAAGGGCTAGCAGAATGTAATTAAAATGCCGGTGTTATGTCATGCATGAATTTGATCCTGGCGTTGAGAGAGTTTTCGTTTGTTACCAGTTTTGTACCTTTTAAATTCATTCACCTGATTTTGATACTAACGAACCTTTTCATTCAGTTTTTATTAATGTTAGAGCAGCCAGTTTATTAGAATACCTACATACTCTTGTAACTGCTTAGGTGAGTTTAGTTACAAAAGTAGAATAATAATTCTTCTCTCATAAATAGTTGCCACATCGCGATAAATAATTCTTTTCTCGTAACTAGTTACGAGATATCTGTTACGAATATTAATGAAGGCACTTAGACATAGGTACAAGAAGTACATAATTAGCGTGGAACTCTTTTAACATTTGGCAATCGATATTCAAGAGAAAGGGCAACATTTAGGCACAATGAGTTCGTATTAATGTGAATACGAGCTAAAATTATAAATAAATGTGCAAATGATTGTCTTTTATAATAATATAATCAAACGAAAAGCCCGTAACACTTCACATCGAATACAAAATATTCTCGATAACCACTGGTAATCTGATTAGGCAATTTATTCACTTAATTGTTCCAATTAACACTCGCACTGAATGCCAGTGGTCCATTTTGACATGAACCGACATTCATTGGTAAACTCACACACACTGAGGGCGAGCTAATTCGAGGATTTTAGATATTCTCGGCATAGTAGTTGCCACTTTACATTGCGGCCATGCGCTAACAGGTCGCAGACAGTATCGCATCCCAATATGTAGATATAAAAATATCTATTTACTTTGTATTGAGTTTATGTTATTAGCGGTGTCGATAAAAATATAAATTAAAAATATCAAAACGACTAAGAAATACCTATTGGTATCAGTATCAAAGCAAGTCATCCCCCAAAATAACTTATTACCCATTTTTAGGCTCGTTAGGAGGTGAATTTCAATGAAATAAGAATCACATTACCTATCCATCAATTCAAAATGGTTTATGCAAAACTTTAAGTAAATAAAACTACGGACTTATGTAGACCCATGAAACATTTCCCCCTTCCTTTCACCCCCGTAAGAGTAGTTTTTCGGACAATACCTTCTTATCGAATACCTACGTCATAGGAGATCACCCTTTTAAGTTTCAGGTATGTACGAGCAGCGGTTTAGGTTATGCGTTGATACCTGAGTCACTCAGGTCAAAGGATTTTATAAAATTACTAGCCTATGCCCGCGGCTCCGCCCGCGTTGCGCCATCTGTGCAACTTCAATTCTATATCATAACTCTGGTTCTACTTAACCGATTGTAATCAAACAATCGTAAGATTTTAAATTGGACCAAACCCCTCCGTTCAGTAGTTTTTGCGTCCATCGCGGACAGACTTAAACTTTTTGCAATAATATAATAGTATAGATATAAATTAATATATTAAGGAATATAAATAATCCGTTTGTATATTTATAGGCATTTATTATAGCACTATATAACATGTCATTTTCTTTTGATCTGGTGGATCATGTCAAGTTTTCCCTACAAAGCCCCCTCAATGTATTCCCTACAAAGCCCCCTCAATGTATGGTACTTGGATGACGGAACCATTGGCGGAGGTCCCGATGTGGTTCTGAGGGACGTTGCGGCGCTCTTCCCCGCCTTGCGGGATTTGGGCCTGGAAATAAATTACGCGAAATGCGAGCTTTTCCCGTGCGGCCCAATCTCAGAGGAGTCGATCACGGGCTTCATGTCCCTTATTCCCGGACTCAGAATTGTCGACCGGGAGTCGCTTTCTCTCCTGGGCTCACCTGTTTTGCCGGAGGGCATGCCTGACGACCTGGCCACCCGGACTGGAATCCTGACATCACTGGCAGAGCACTTCCGCCACCTACCAGCTCATGTATCCTTCTCGCTGTTGAGGTCTTGCTTCGGGATGCCTAAGTTGACATACGTCATGCGGACAACGCCAACGTGGGAGTTTCCGGGCGAAGTCCATCGCTTTGACGAGGAACTCAAGCGCATTGTCGAGGAGACACTTAATATCGACCTTAACGAGCGTCAGTGGTGTCAGGCCAGCCTACCGATCCGATTTGGGGGGCTGGGAGTGCGTCGCTTACAGGAGTGCGGCCCGATCGCGTTCCTCGCTTCCTCCCATGGAGCCTCACGTTTGGTTGGTCGTCTGTTGTCGCGTGTGGGTACCGACATAGACATTCCTTATTTCAAGGAAGCCCATGAGACCTGGACTGGGCTGTACCCGGAATCTGTTCCACCTGCAAGACCGGGTGAGCAGAGAGGTTGGGATAGCTTGTCCGGGGCGCACATCCTCGCCCGTCTGCGGAACGGGGCTTCAGAGGTCGAGTCGGCGCGCCTTAACGCCGCCTGTGAGTCGGAGTCGGGTGCCTGGCTGCGTGTCCTACCATCCCCTAACTTGGGCACGCTGCTTGACGATGACTCCCTCAGGGTGGCTGTCGGTCTCCGACTTGGCTGCGCCCTGTGTGAACCCCACACCTGTGTCTGTGGTGTGGGGGTGGAAGCGACCGGCCTGCACGGACTTAGTTGCATCCGAAGTGCCGGACGAAGACCCCGACACCATGCCTTAAATGAGATCTTAAGGAGGGCGCTTATCTCCGCGGGAATCCCCTGTGTTCTGGAGCCCCCTGGCCTGTCGCGTACCGACGGGAAGCGGCCGGACGGACTTACACTTGTACCGTGGAAGAGGGGTCGCTCTCTAATCTGGGACGCCACGTGCGTGTGTACCTTTGCGTCGTGCCACATCGCGGCTACTCAGAGGGCGGCCGGTGCTGGAGCCGAGTCCGCGGCCCAGCTCAAGCACGATAAGTACGCCGCCTTAGAAGCCGCGGGTTACGACTTCGTCCCGTTCGCAGTGGAGACAGCGGGTCCATGGGGCGCCGAAGCCAAGAAGTTTGTGGCCGACTTGGGGTGCCGATTGCGCAGGGAGGGGCGGGATCTGAAGTCGGGCCAATATCTCATCCAAAATATCTCCCTGGCCATCCAACGGGGAAACGTCGCCAGCATTATGGGCACGTTTTATCCGTTTGTTGTATATTTTATACGACCAATTGATTTTACATTGGTAGGTGGTAAGTCATTTACTGGCCACGTGACATTATAATAAATACACGAATATTAACAACTTTCCCAATCAGATATTAAGTAATGAATGCCCTTTGCTTCGTCCCCGGAGTCGGATGACCAGTATGAAGCTATGATAATAATATAATATGCCTGAAACTTAACTTCTTTTAAATTAAATCTATCAGTAAGTTATTTTTCACTCTTTAATTCCATCTTACTTTCTGAATTCGATTTATTGTGTTTTTATCAAACGTTCGTTGGAACTAGACAGCAGTTTTTAAATATCGTATAAATAGGTACGTACGTATATTTAGATTTTTACACATATTGAGAACTCACTTGTACTTTTCCACAGTATTTTTATTGTTTAATAGACCTGACCGGTTTCGCCTTACGGCATCCTCAGAGGTTTACGATGACATACAAGCCCATTCCCTTATAAACATTGCGGCAGTCAGTCACACTTATATGTGGGTAGTTTTAAAATCATGTATACCAGTATACATTTTTTTCCCAAAATTTGGGGAAATAATATATAGGTAAATGGTCCCAAAGATATTTTATGAACAATTACTATTATGTATTCAAATTACAATGTCAAAGGAATAATTATACTATAACTTGTAAAATAATGTCAGATGAAAAATTAATAATGTGAAACCCAATGAATAATGTCAGATGAAAATTATTAACGATGTCAAACATTACAATGTCAAATTACAAATTACGAGATAGAATAAATAATGTCAGATGAAAATTATTAACAATGTCAAATTACAAATTACGAGATAGAATAAAATATAGTGAAATAATTAGTTATGTAGATGTCATTATTATTGCAGTAGTGGTGATCGACTCAATTCCAACTGCTGATTTAATATTATGTTTCTGTTTGTATTTACTATTCTATTTATTTCAAGAGTTTCCAGGGCATTCATTTTTCTACCTTTGTCGCATACTCGCAATGCTTTAAAATTTATTTTAGGGTCGAAGGAGTGGTTTTCATCAAGGAGGTGTTCTGCAAAATTTGAATCAGTTTTTCTGAGTCTCCAGCTCCTAACATGTTCTGAGACCCTAGTTGCAAAAGATCTTCCCGTTTGGCCGATATATATTTTGTTACAGGTCGAACATGCTAATTCATATATACCACTTTTTTGATTTATGGGTGTTACATCTTTATTATTACTTATTAGCCTTTGTAGGTTGTGTGTGGTATAAAAGGCGGTCCTACACTCGGACAAATGTCTCGCGCACTTGTGGGAGATAGGACCGATGTACGGTATACGAGCCCATCGCTTTTTGTCTATTTCCGGGGTCATGGGTATACCGCCCTTGTATGCAAGGTTTATAACTGCCCTGGATCTTTTGCGTGCTATTATACCGTCTATCAGATTTTATACCACACACAACCTACAAAGGCTAATAAGTAATAATAAAGATGTAACACCCATAAATCAAAAAAGTGGTATATATGAATTAGCATGTTCGACCTGTAACAAAATATATATCGGCCAAACGGGAAGATCTTTTGCAACTAGGGTCTCAGAACATGTTAGGAGCTGGAGACTCAGAAAAACTGATTCAAATTTTGCAGAACACCTCCTTGATGAAAACCACTCCTTCGACCCTAAAGTAAATTTTAAAGCATTGCGAGTATGCGACAAAGGTAGAAAAATGAATGCCCTGGAAACTCTTGAAATAAATAGAATAGTAAATACAAACAGAAACATAATATTAAATCAGCAGTTGGAATTGAGTCGATCACCACTACTGCAATAATAATGACATCTACATAACTAATTATTTCACTATATTTTATTCTATCTCGTAATTTGTAATTTGACATTGTTAATAATTTTCATCTGACATTATTTATTCTATCTCGTAATTTGTAATTTGACATTGTAATGTTTGACATCGTTAATAATTTTCATCTGACATTATTCATTGGGTTTCACATTATTAATTTTTCATCTGACATTATTTTACAAGTTATAGTATAATTATTCCTTTGACATTGTAATTTGAATACATAATAGTAATTGTTCATAAAATATCTTTGGGACCATTTACCTATATATTATTTCCCCAAATTTTGGGAAAAAAATGTATACTGGTATACATGATTTTAAAACTACCCACATATAAGTGTGACTGACTGCCGCAATGTTTATAAGGGAATGGGCTTGTATGTCATCGTAAACCTCTGAGGATGCCGTAAGGCGAAACCGGTCAGGTCTATTAAACAATAAAAATACTGTGGAAAAGTACAAGTGAGTTCTCAATATGTGTAACAACAAATTCCACCAAGTGCCATCAATCAACAGTATAAATAGTTAGATTTTTATTTTACACAATTCACCCTATGCTAGCAATAATTCTACTATAGTTGATTTATTATAACCGTAGTAGGTACCTATCTTTACCCCTAACTTGTAAGTGGTTGTTTAGCCTTCATCCGCGGCGATGTAGAAAAGCCCCTCAAGCAGCAAAGCGAATTCCAGCTTTATCAAATACGAAATAGAGATAAGTGTCTAGTATTTGAGAATAAATCGCTTATGATTTATTATTGGAAAATTCAATGAATGGTTTATAATAAAACACCTCAGTTGTATAAATAACTCAATTTTTATTTATACACTTCAATAAGTCAAGTTTCAATTCTAAGAATATTATAAAAGCTTTTCTGACTGGCAAACATGCAAGTGATTTGTCTTTTGGCTGTTATTCTATCTCTCCGAAAACACAAAATCGATTTCGATTAAATATAGGTACTTAACCCCTCTTCAAGTTAGATCTGCAAACATCAAAGAGTTACCTATAAATCATTTTAAAATGACCTATAAAGGACATGTTATGTCTTATAGTAGGTACAGTCAGAGCTCATAAGTGCAGTAGCACATCAAGGCTCAAAATGGTTTACCGTGCGACCGTCGCGCGTAGTTTTTACTTGTGTGCGAAATGCATATTATAGCGAAGAAGAGTACAACAATATATATAAAATGCCTACTAGACAAAGATAGAAGATAGACTAATCATAATAATACCTAATATGTCCGTTTTCATAACTGTGTTATTCTTTAAACCTGCTGTGAGTCATTAGATACTAATACAGTAATTTAACAGGCATAGTGAGTCAACGGATAGCTAAGTGGCTAATGCATGACACTATCGGAACGGAATGATTAGAGATGTTAGTGGTTCGATTCCAACTGATAATAATTTTTTATATTTATGTCAAATATTTAATTTTGAATAATTATAAATTATTTTTGCATGAAGTTGGCATTAATTGTTATTTATGTGATTAAAATTATCGGGTTATGAAAATAAATGATACAAAATGTTTGATAAGTAACTAAATATATTTCATCGTTACTATCTACCTGCCTACCCAATGTAAATTTTACGAAACTAAGGCTTCATAAAGTCAGTAATTCGTTTGTGGGCAAATGTATAAAAATATATAATAAAATTCCTCAGGATTTGGCTGACCTGCCACTTGATAAGTTTAAAATAGAATTGAAAAGATTTTTAATTAAAAAAAGCTATTATAAAGTAGACGAATATCTTGATGATAAAAATGCGTGGTCATAATAATCTCTTGCTCTTGCACCTAGTTATTATAAATAAACAACTAAATATTAAAAAGAATAACGATAATCTACCTGAGTTTCTTGCTGGTCTCTTCTCAGGAGATTTAACTACCGAACCAGCGAAAGAATCATTTTCTAATGATTTATTTACTAAGTATCCTAATTTATTATGAATTATAATATTTTTGACAAATGTAGGTACATAATCGTTGTAAAACTTTGACATTCATAAGTGCTCTTTATGTGCCTAAACTGAATAAATGAAATTGATTCTTTGATTCTTTGATTCTATTGAGGTTTATAGCTTAAGTATTCGTTTTCGCAAGGAAAAGAGGATTGAAACTTAACCTCAATCTTACAATCTTAAACTGACTTGTCCTATAGCCAGCACGTCCCCTTTTCACCAAATTCACAAAAACTACTTCTTCTTACTTAACTGGGTTATTGAATTTATTTTTTGTAATACATAGAAAGATCATTAAG
Source organism: Pelosia muscerda (assembly GCA_963691645.1). Classification (NCBI taxonomy): domain Eukaryota; kingdom Metazoa; phylum Arthropoda; class Insecta; order Lepidoptera; family Erebidae; genus Pelosia; species Pelosia muscerda. The sequence goes on along the minus strand of OY829098.1, from coordinate 15,316,774 downwards.
TAGGTATAGTTTACTTACTTGTAAGTTATGTAACCAAAGTATTATTTTTTACAGTTTTGATATTTAGAACAACAAGACTAGTAGTACTTTTTTACAAACATCCAATTAAGTATAATTAGTATTGTAGAATTTCGATATCGCCAATTTGGTTGTGGAGGTCCGATGGCAGTCGCTTCACAGAAAATATTGAAGCTCAGCCGCATCTTAGTTAGACTAGAATGCCGACCCCAACTGAGTTGGGAATAGGCTTAGAGAGAATGATAGTAGGCGGGCAAAATATGAATAATTACTTAATAATAGTTTTTGTGCTAATAATTATTAATATTTTGTATGACCTCCGTTGTTCTCAATAACGCAGAGTAGACGTCGGCGCATGGACCCCACAACATTCTGATAAATATCTGTCCTACGTAAATTGTCACATATTTGCATGCAATGTTGCTTTAATAATTTAGGACTTTATAAATCTTTTTACCATTACCGCATATATTTTCTAACGGGTTTGAATCATGGGATCGTGCTGGCCAAGAAATAACGTTGACCTCTGCATGTTCTCTAAGCCATTCGCGAACTATGACGAAAAGCACTACGCACTGTAACATTATATTATCTAAAAAGTCCACATAACTTCTGCTGTTCCGTGTTCCGTTAAAAACTGTTTTATTGCTGGCGTCCGGTGATGCAGGCCTTCGGCATGGAGTACGCGGCGAGCAGTCCTCAATGATGTTTCAAACTCATTGGCAAATCGTCGTGTTGGTATGAAACCATTGGTTTCATACTCTGCAACCATATAGCACCGCTGGTCGTGATTAATCAGCGGTGGCCTTCTACTTCTTGCACGAACCTTCAGGCTGCCCTCGTCCTCAAACCTCTTATCCCAGCGGCTCACAGTACTTCTCTAAAAAGAACGTTTTTACATTAATGTAAGCAAATAGATAGAATAGATTTTAATGAAACTTTACAGTAATATAGCTTATATACCACAGAATAACACATAGGCTATGTTTGGTCGCGATAATCGATATCCACGCGAGCGGAGCCGCGGACGACAGCTAGTATAATTTAAAAATAAAATGGTATATTATTATACTTACGGATATGCCAGTTTCATTTGCTATTTCACTTATATTTAATCCATTCATATATAAAGCCACAATATTAGCATTGACTTTCATTCTTATATAACTTGTAGGCATGTTAAAATTAATATTGAATCGATTCACGACAATAACAAGCACAAAACAAGCAACTAAAAACCAACAACGTCATTTTATTTTCTCTAAGTCAGTAATTATTCCATTTTATTTCAAATCTACCTTCATACTTTTTACATTTTATGTTGATCTTTGCTAAAGTTTAACTAATAATAAATTCTACTTTAGAATCATATTTTATTCATCAACCTGTTGTTAATTTATAAATAAAACACAAAAAGTGTTATGATTTGATCGTAGGATTTGAACCAACAACCTTACATTTTAGTAATCCTTATGCCAGAACCATTCGGCCACGGCCTACTTAGATGTTTATAACGAAATAATGTATAATATTCCTACAGAAGAACAATTTACATGTGTGCGTGAATTGTCTTAAAAGAAAAAGGTAACAAGTAGCTTTAGAATGTTGACGCTATAGTTGCGTAGGATTGCTACTGCACTTTTGAGTTCTACTGTACATAGTCTGATAGACTGCTTACTACAGCCTTCAAAATTATATTCATAATAGTGTAAATGTAATAATTTGGAACGCGAACACGTGAATCGATATTTGTAAATTGTACCTATCTGGCATGAGATACTGTTTTAAACATTTTATCCTTATAATGCTATCCTGTATATATCCTGAAGGGCGCTTATGACGGTCCGAATCACAAAATGGAAGTAGGTATAGTAAGATCGAACTAACAATACCTTTTAGCGATGGTAGTTAGGCCCCGGATAATATAGGTGACGAACATAAGTGGCACGGAGTATACCTATATAAAGAGTGACACTAATTCGATTACAAAAGATATTGTCGTTAATTATTCACCTGATTAATTATTTTAAGTTAGCGAAATGATTTTAAATAAAGGAGATTTTATTTTGCACAACCAGAATTTATAACTACGATATACGACGAGTAGTCGACGTAGTAGACGACGTGACGACTTCCATAGCATGGCGGTATCGCGGTAGTGAACGCGACTGCTACGCAGAGAGGCGCGGGTTCGATGCCCGCTCAGTGTAAATATTATTTGTGTGCATGAATATGAATATCTGCATTGGTCTGGGTGTTTCTTTGTATAATATGTATGTATTTCCAAAAAAAAAGTATTTAAGTATGTTTATCCGCATTCTAGAACCCGTAACACAAGCTAGTTAAACTATGCTTACCATGGGTCTAGGTTACGTTGTGTAGATTGTCCTAGAATATTTATTTATTTATAAGAAAGGTGAAATGAAGTTTTCAATAAATTGTCTTATTTCCTATTGGATGTATGAAAGTGAACACAATTAAATATAGAATAACTAAAAAAAACAATAGTAACATACATAAATATTATCCTTGTTTTGTTTCTTTGTACCGTTAGGGATTTTATATGAAGCCCGAATAAGAATATTACTTTAAAATAGTTTATTGCAGTAGTTGGTTCGATAGGCACAAAAACACACACTGAGTTCCGATTGGAACAACTCAACTAGTTGTCAGTTTCGTTGGTCGGAGCGGAAAAGGGGTATGATTTTAAATTGACGTGGTCATTTAGTATAAAATTATTCCACTATAAAAATATTCAAGTCAACAGGATATTTACCTTCCTTGGTTTTTTGATGTAGCCGATATTCCGGCGCTGTTCAAGCGCCTTGATCACGGTGTAATGACGACCGCTGAGCTAGTTCTTATTGTGCCTACCGTACCTCTCCTACAGTCGTGGCGATTAGCACTGTCCGCGTTGTCCCATTCCGGTAGTACACTCGACACTCACTGTATCGACATGCAGGGTTTTTGACTGCCCTGATATGCTCCTTAAACCGGCTTAGTCAGTTTGGTATTCTCCTATAATCGGTATAAGTATAATCGGTATAATTCGGTATAAGTAGGAGTTCCCATAGCTGGAGTTAACTTTATAAACACCTAGATGTTCTAGTGGAAACCAGTATTTGGGTTGGTACTGTGATAGCTATTTGAAAGGAGTATAATTTAGTGTTTACTGCAAAAATGTTTAATGTACCTATTTACAACCAAAACCAAATCCAGACATTTAGGTGTAGGCGTTCTACTCGGTGCGGTGGTATGATTCTCTCAGCATCTAATTTGACCTCGTCTCATAGACTATATGCGCAATTAGTAAGTGACGTCACATGAGTTTAGCTGATACGGATGGCGATGCGAGTCAGCGTGCAAGTATCGTTGAGTGTGAAAGCGCTTTTTATACACCGTATGCCGTGGACTACTATATAACCATCTTCTCAAATTTCAATAATGACGATGATGAGTCAGTCTACCGGTTAATTTGAAACGTGAGCGAACACATAAAGTCGATAGGTAATTGGTGGAACAAGACTGTAATAGCCAAAGTAACAGTTTCCAGTTTCGTGATCCATGAACCCTATTTCATCTTGAAAATTATTTTTAGTATGTTATGTTACGTTGGTTCCAGACCGACTCCAACCGGTCGGATTGGAGGTCGATGGGGGAGGCCTATGTTCAGTAGTGGACGTCCTATGGCTGAAATGATGATGATGATGATGATGATGATGATGGTGTTATCTGCAAAATATTATGTAATAATCAGCATACAACGATGCAACAGATAAGTAGCTTTGTAACAGAACAAAAACACAATGATTCAATAATATAAACCACTTTCAATGTATGTCTGTGTGTAATCTGTTTACCTGTAGGCGTTAGTGCACAGCAATCTCATTTTCAATCAATTGGTTGCAGTTTCCACTATTTGATTATGGTGGGATTTTCCTAATATTTAGTGTTTGTTTTATTTGAAATCGGTTTATAAATAAAAAATCAATATCATTAATCTAACAATTTTCTGATCGCTAAAATGGCGATTCCTCGTGTTGCGATAAGTAACTTTTATTACCTAGAAAAAAATTTTTGTCTAATAATATCTCCATTCGAATTTATATTTTAGTAACAATATTTTTTACATGATTATAGCACCAAAGGTCTTTGAGATTGTGAATACTACACTACAGTGAAGAATGAATGAAAAATTATTTGCGAAGCCAATGCTTAAATAATTTACGGTTAACATTTATATTTAGTGAATAAATGTTTTAACGGTTAACATTTGCTTCATTGATAAATATATTTATCATTCAACACAAAAATAAATAAATCCGTTGAGATAAAGCTGATAAAGTTTTAATTTTATTATATGTTAAGAACACACAAAATAAACATACTCTTAAAATCGTAATAAAAAAAGTATTAAAATGTTTTGTATTCGTTCCATATCTTGTCCTACCGGAAGATTTCGACTGTTAAAATTGGAGTTAGAGAGTCTTCCACACAAAAATCCAAGATACATAGTCTCGAACTCCTGTTTTTGGATTTTTGTAAACAAATGCATCAAAGGCCTTAATTGTATCACAGGAAAGTATTTTTCAAAACCCAAACCCGCTGTGTGACATAATAAGCTAATAAAATCATTGAATAAATACTTCAAATTTTCGAATATTTACCAGTTAAATCATGCTGCTATACGAATGCTTTTATTAAAATAAATTGCTCTTTTTACCTTTCAACTGATTCCCAACCAATATAGCTTTAAAAATAGTTAATATACAATAAAGGATATTTAATAAAGTACTTAACAATTGGATTTCATTGAATGAGTCTTTTTGACCACAGTTTACAATTACTATAATTATGTCTACAGCTAGAAAAAAGATTGTTCACAGTGTTCACCCAGTCGTGCGCCGCTTGTAATCTTGTACTATTTTTAATTATAAAGGCGCTTTATTGAAAAATTTCCAAGGCTTTCGATGGACTAATTTGCCTGTGTTATCGGTGAAGCAGATATGCCTTATATAATCCTACTAGCTGACCTGGCGACTTCGTCTGCGTCACCCCGTTTTTGCAAAATTTTTCATTCCTGCTCCGCACCTGTTAGTTGTAGCATGATGTTATATACATATAAACCTTTCTCTTTAACCATTCTATCTATTGAAACAAACCGCATCAAAATCCGTTGCGTAGTTCTAAAGATTTAAGCATACAAAGGGACAAGAAAAATAGGGACGGAAAACGCGGCTTTATTTTATACTATGTAGTGATTTTAAACTTAAATAATTCCCTAAAATAGCATTGCCCTGAGACGACATTGTAGAGTGTTACAGCTCTATCATTTCATTCCAATCCAACGAAAAAAATAATAAGAGTAACAGTGTTATGATTTTATTTATTCTTGATTCTCGTGCGATGTACATTTCCAAATATCAAAACGTAATAATAATGTAGTGTCCCACTAAATTACTTGCCCCGTGGCGACTGTGCCCAATACGCTTCAGTGGGTAATCAAATTTCCAGAGTCTCGTTTGTGTTGATTGGTTGTAGTTCTGTCTGTCTGTGAAATTGAGTTTCATAGCAAGAGCATTGCAAAGCAGTTAAATATTTACGTTTGGTATATCAGCATGTTTTCGTAACTAAATTTACAGTTATAAACTCGTAATAGTATTTTTGAGCATCACAATATTATAGACCGATGTCACAGATTACCTAATAGTTGGAATGCCGATGCAAACAACTTTTGAGGCTTATCCTGTATGGTTTATCTTACACAAGTTTATGCGTCGCAAACTAAACCTATACCTTAATCGCTTATACAGAACTAGCTGACCCTCGCAACTTCGTCTGCGTCACCTCGTTTTTGCAACATTTTTCATTCCTGCTCCTCACCTGTTGGTCGTAGTATGATGTTATATACATATAAACCTTTCTCTTTAACTATTATATCTATTAAAAAACCGCATCAAAATCCGTTCCGTAGTTTAAAAGAATTAAGCATACAAAGGGACACAAGGACATGAAAAATAGGGACAGAGAACGCGACTTTGTTTTATACTATGTAGTGATGTTACATTAACAGCAGATTATTACGTTCTACCAGATTATTACGCTTACCAAAAAAAGGTCATTTCAATCTTGTCCCAAATTTGCATGAATTAATATACACGTTGCAGTTTAATTTAGATTTAAAGCTGAACTTTTAAATAAGGGAAAATAAATTGTAACTATAATATGAATGTATGAGACTGAGCAGACTATAGTTAGGTACTTCAAACTTTACAATTAGGACCGGTAAATTTAAATATTACAATTGCCAGTAAAGTAAGGAATACGTTTATAAAATATTGTATTGGTAATAGGTAGGTACAATAATTTAATATAATTAAATAAGGAAATAATACACAGAATAAGGAAATCAAAGTGCCCAGTTATGAAAACCCTTCAGAAAACAGTGAAATGTGAATTAATAGACCTCTTCCAATTCCACTAGAAATGATATACAGACGTTAGTAATAGTCTTGCGAGAGATATGTCTTGTATAATCTCACCTCCGGCAATCAAGGACCCATGGACGGCGTGCGTTTTGGTCGGTTCGAGTCCGACATAATCACCTCCATCGGTTTTGGTGGAGGTGGTATCCGTGGGGATTTTGCGCACGATAAAAAAAAAAAAGTAATAGTCTCATTCGTAATTATTCAGTTCGACGATGGGGAGAGGGAGTTAACTGTTTGTAAGGCAGCATTTTGACCTAATTCCATGCTCTTACGAGAATTGTCTAACTGTAAAACACAATACGTGCATACCACATGTTTCACTTGCTATGATTCTAGCTTGTTTCGGCACAGTACTGACTTTTCGCTGCTTTTAATTTCATAAACTGTTCGTACAATATATGGGATCTGGACCTGTTCATAGGGCCACTGGGCTTAATATATCCCTATACCGAATTTAAGTTAGATTCGGTCTTCCGTCAGAGCGTTATTGAGTAAGAAACGTCTTTAAACATTCTTCTCAATCTAGCACATTTATAACATTAGTAGAAAGTAGGATAAGTACTTATTGTTTTAAGTCATTTAGTGTCTATAGGCGATTTTTCAATTCAATGCCTCGCTAAACATGATTTTCTACAATAAACGCCTGGAAATGGGGTAAAGCAAATCATGTTCAGTTGAAATCTTGAAATTGCTTTGTGATGAAAAGTGTCTTTATTTTAAAATCATGCATTCAAGTTTAAGTTTTTTCTTACATTTGCTCAATCGAAACTTAACTTTAAATGCATATTGAATAAAATATTCCAATTGCTGGGTTGATGGCAGAAACTTCGGATTCGCCACATTACAAAAAATTACCGTGATATGGTAGGTCTGGTGATATTTAAAAAATACTTGTGTGATCTTAAATATACCATACTAGGCCCAAAATAAATTTATTGGATTGTTTGTTCGCGTTGAACACAAAATCACAAAATTGATTTTGAAGTATTTTTTTTTTAAATGAAGAGAGGGAGGAGAAACCATTTAAACCGTGGGTGAGTGATGAGTTACCCCAACCCTCACCTATTGTTTAAAACCCCCAACCAAAGCAATAGTAAAATATTGTTAATTATCATGGAAAGGAATGCCAAACCGCAGCCCTCAAAGCAAGTAAAAAGACTCCTTACCCGAGAAGATATGCTTTCGTATGTGCAATATTCCGCTAGTGAGTAGAACAAACCTCGACACGTGTTCCTCGCCTCTCAATCGCCTCTACACGAGGCATTTTCAGGAGCGGTACAAAACGACTGCTATTATTAGATCTTGTGATAACTGCCATAAGAAAGAAATATAGATAAAATTCGAATCTTGACTCGTAAAACCTGAATCTGGAATCATATTGTGCAAATAACTTTTGAGTGGCTAATAGAAACATCCCTAATAGAAACTCATTAATTTTCACGAGTACCTTACATTGAAATCATAAAAATGAAATTAAATCATTATAGTAAATGATTTTATGGTATTTCATGTCGTGAACCCAATTACCGCGTCTACAATTATTTAGCGGTATTTTGAATGTGCAATTACGTGGTCAGTTGCCATATCATTATACACATTCTGATAATGGAAAATCTCGACTCGTCGCTATCAAATTTCCGAGCTCGGTTTTCAAATTGCATTTAGATATTTAACATTATGATGTCAATTTGTGAATATCTCACCAAATTTTCCATCAAGGGTGGTATTAAATAGTCAGAGGGTATGGTATAGCGTTTTAAGTATTTGTCCTTTTTAAGTTATCTTCGCCTGGCAAAATAAAAGCCCGAGGCCTGTGCTTTCGTAACAACTTGACCTTCAAGAACTCATTATGCTTAAAAGATCTTATAGTCTTAGAGCCAGTGTTCCGCAAACTTACGGTATAGTAGAAACTTTATATTAGGTAATGCTAGCTGTACTAATTCATCTACCATAGGTCGAATGGGGGTTCACTATTCCCATAGAGGGGCCCTTCAAGCGTGTCTACAAGTCAGATAGCATAAACATGTTCGCAGCATGTCTTTTTGATATCTTAAAATATATATATATATATATATATTTTATAGATATACCTTGTTCCGGTTCCTACTATATTTTATATTGCTTCCAAAATTTCATAAAAAATGCGTTATCTTAGCAAAGCTTAAAATTCATAAGTATGTTATTTTTATAATTATTATACATATTATATATTTCAAAATTCAAAAAAGCATGCTGTGAACTCGTTTTGGAAGTCGATTCTCATGCTTCTCGACTTCTAAGCACGCCTAAGGGTACTCTCTATGAGAATAGTGAACCTCCATTTGACTTACAGCAGATGAATTAATATAACTAGCATACCTATGTAGTTTGCTACTATACCGTAAGGCTGTGGAACACTGGCTCTTAGTCTATCAATACGGTTCGTTGAACCATTTCAGAATAAGCTGTCTGGCGTGTAGGTAGAGCGCAAACGTCAAGGATTACTCTCCGTAAATACAAATGTACCTACGTGCGTAAATACAAATGCAGTGCAAATGGTCAGTGCATGCGGTTTTGATATTAAGGTGTTCGTAATTGAAGTCTTTTGAAATAACCTGACTGACTTCAAACTATTTTTGTATATCTAATAATAAGTATAAGAATGGGTCGGCTCTCGTAATGTAGGTTTTATAGGTAAGTAGTGCTTAGAGCCCAAGTTTATTACACTGGAAGTAAAAGTGGATGACTAAGTTTTACCTGACAGCACAAGCAAGTTTCCTTAAGCACACGTAAGCTCATCAGATTATTTATGAATATTGAATATCAGCGTTACTTCATAACTTTTACTGTATGACGAAGATACTAACATAATAGCTTTCCGACTTTCTCGACGTCAAAGTTATACATTATACAGTAAAAGATTTTTATGATCTTTACGTAAGTAGCCGCAACCGGAAAACTAATTATATAACTACTCTTATTTTATCCACTCAATTTAAAGGAACGAGGAATAAATTTACGTGGGTATAGGCACAAGGTAACAGTGATCTGAATTTGATTTAAAGAGTGATGAAAGCTGAATCAAGATACGTCTACTCCTACTGTACGAACTACTAATATAATAATCATAGAGTTGGGTTTGTAACGATTGGTCGACAATCAATTGGTCGACATATCAATTGGTCGACAAACAATTGGTCGACAGTATCAATTGGTCGACAAGTTAATTGGTCGACAATTAAGTTGGTCGACAATATAATTGGTCGACAATTAATTAGTCTCATTAAATCTTAGCCTAAAAATAAAGCTTAAAAATAAAAATAATACGAGTTTTTTTATATTCTAACCTAACTTCCGCATTTTCTCGTATTGACATCGATTTAAATATCGCAAAGGGGTACCGAATAAAGTAAAGGGGTTAAAAATATTGACTCACCTAAAGTTCATCATAAAATACGACTGATTTACGGTTATGTTTATGACCTTTTTCGTTTTCGATTCGTTTCTGGCACTTCGCCGGCCGCTACCGCGGCACGCTCGCTTCGCTCGCTCGGCTCGTGCGTTGTGTGGTCACAATTCTAACCTAACCTAAACCAAGAACTATAAATATGACCGATTCGTTTCTGGAACTTGGCTGAATGACCGCAGATTTACGTTTAGTTTCACTCAATAATAGGCGGTAAAAGTCGGTAAATTATTATAAGTATAAATTTAATAGCATTCAGTTCAATCAGCGAAATATACGTATTTAACATAATAATATGATGGATAATATAACTTAGTCAATAAATATACGTATTTATTTAATTATTTAAGGAAGTAAAACATTTTGGTGCGCTTACCTTTGATAAAACGAAACGTTTAATGATGAGACGAAATGTCAAAAGCATTAAAAGTATGTGTTCTGTTGTCAAAAGTGATAAAATATTGGTACATTTTTACGATTTTGATTATGTTTTTTCTCGTTAACGATTGATCTCCGTAACTTGAAACTTTATTGTGGAAGCTTCTATTAATAATAGCTTAGTGTAAAAAAACTATGGACTGTGAACTCGTGGACCTATATAAGAAAGCTTAGCCGAACAGATATATAATGGGTTTAATTTTTAGCGATATGATGCATTTTAAAATTTAGTATAAATGAATAATATTGTTACATTAACTGGAAACTAGTTTTGTCGACCAATTGATATGTCGACCAATTTAATGTCGACTAATTAATTGTCGACCAATTAACTTGTCGACCAATTGATACTGTCGACCAATTGTTTGTCGACCAATTGATATGTCGACCAATTGATTGTCGACCAATCGTTGGTGACCCATAGAGTTGGGCAACGGTTTTTCCGATAGAGAGGATAATTGAGTTGTGAAAGGCGATTTGTTACGTAGCTTCTAATGTTAATGTTTTGTTATCTATTGTTTTCTTATTGTTTCTAGATATTTACATGAAAAAAATTACGTCCTTGCACATACGTGTCTTGCTAAATGTTTCAATGATACTAAAGACTGAGTTTCTAATGGAACGAAAGCCTCTATAAACTTATAAACTTCTAAAGATAAACTTTCCAATATTTAGAAAGGATTTCAAGGATCACTTCCACTAGTGCTGAGAGTGCCATCCGCTAATGGCTGGCGGAAGTTTCTGTTTCTTTTTCGGCCACTGCATGAGTACTTAAGCCCTAGATTTATGCCGTAAAAGGCTACCCTTTACTTCTAGCATTGTTGTTACATCACAAAAGAGAATATAGACAACACGGGAACGTAATACACAATATATATCGAATAAAATATTGAACTTCCTTTGAAACTTCAGTGCATACGTAAAGAAAATTGTTGAAGTTCTTGAAAAACACTCCATTTTACTTCCTGGAAACAGACCACTGCTTGCGGGAAACAGGATTGAAAAGTATATAAAAAATCATTTAATGAAATTTAGAAAGCATTAAATATGCTGTCTATTCAAATCCTAGCCAGGCCTGGTAACTCAGTTGGCCAGAGCACTCCCCTTGAAAGGCATTGGTCGCCGGTTCAACTCCCGTCTAGACATTCACTTATGCTGATCTTAAATCGTAATATTAATTGGTTTACTTGACTATAATAGTTCTTTAACCATGGCAAGAAGGTAATTATTTATTTTGTAAGGTGTATGGTAGTGGGTCCTTTCAAACTTTATAGTCGGTTATCGGTTTTAATATGTAAAAGCTGCAGCTGCAATCTATGTTCTAGATGGAAAATAAAGTGGTAGAGGAAACAAAACCTCACCCAAAAGCACTCAATACCACTCAATACCACATATCACGTAATCTTGGACGTTCTTGTAAGTGTCGAACGCGAAATCTATTTCTAGGTCCATTAGTTGTATTTAGGAACACAATTTTTTTTTCCTTAATAAATCTGTATAAAGGTCGATTTAGATTCACTAACTATAACGAAAACTGTACATGACTTGTTATGATGCAGGTTTTACTCCGTAGTAAAATATAATGACGTTCTAGATCCCTGCTATGCGATGAGCATTCCAAATTAAAATACACACATGAACGTCCCATGTTCAGGGGTGCGGGACCAGGGATCGAAGTTTACACAGGCGTGTGAGTGAGATGCCAATGTTTAATGACCGCTCGGCTGTCACTACCATTCATTTCTGAACGTAGCTACGACCTTGATATTTTGCTGATCAATCACAATATTATACTTTTATTAGGCAGCTTTAAAAAGATATTTATCAGCTAGTCATATATAAATAGTGTAATCAACGTGTTTCTTAGAATGGAAACCAGCTGTTGATTTCGTGTAACGTATACGTAACCACAAAATAGACTACCTTTGCTAAATCTTTGTCAAGAAGCTTTTACAATAGGTACCAATTTAACATATTTTAGGTACACTGAAATAAATCTACAACGTAAAGCGTATTAGTAACTTGATTTATTTCTGTGGGCTTTCCTTTATTTCTTTTCAAAAAACATAATATTACTTTCTTAATATTTTCACAAGATAGCTGCTTATTTTGTCTCAATAATGTAGGCGTTGCATAACATTTGGCTACGACCCGGGCGTTGATGTAACTGAGCCGAAAACAAATTAGGGTCCGTTCTTATCTACAATCCTCGAAAAGCCCATTGTTGCCCTACTCGGATCAGTAAAACCACTCATAAACCCAAGTTTTTATAACCAATAAGTTAAGGCAAGGCCAAAGAGTGTAAATGATTACATTATTGCACGATAAATGACCCTTTCAAACGTTTTTGTGATTTCATAGACTGACAGGTAATAGACCGCATTGCGCAAGAACGAGCCTTTTACCTGCACGGATAATATGACTGCATGGATTACAAAGATTAAGTGTTTTATGTACGATTCCAAGACATAATCAGACTTTATATGACTCACAGATATTCTTTCGCGACATCAATGGTTAATAAAAGATCGCACGACACGGGGAAAAATGACATGATTCTACAAGATGCGTGGTATCTTTTTAATGAAATATGGATATGATAAGCAATTTCACTGCAAGGTACCTATATACTCGTACTAGAAAATTCAGCTCGTCAAGCTAGTGAGTTGGGCGAGACTGCGGTCGGGGAATGGCCTCCAGTCGTTCACACTCGCTTATTTTGCTCTTTTTATTATTCACGAGGCACCACAAAGACCCAACTGAAAAATTATCCTCAAAAATATCCATTTTAGACGACAATGCGTATAATACCAAAAGAATAATAAACGCAAAGCCACAGAGGAACAGAATTATTATTACACTAAACCTCACTAAACTCAGTATGTTACTAAGTGTTACACTTAGTAACATACTGAGTTTACTAATTAAGCTATCAATGTTATCAGCCTAATTTTGGGAGTCCGGAACTAACCGAATATGTAACAAGAATCCAGTAATGAAAACTGAATTCTCATTGACACATTAATAAGTAATGCTTAAATAATCTTAACAATTTCTATTTCATTAGTTAACAGACGTGATTATTTGCGGCGGTACAATTTTTACCTTTTGAGTCATTACAAAAATAATCTGTTGTACAACCAAAGCGGGCTGTGCGAGATATTTATAATTTATAACCCAGAAATCTCCCTTCGAGAAAAAATTTGAGAAATGGACTTTCTAACATAGTGTTACAATGTTAGTTTCGAACCACATCTCTGAATGTGGGCTCGCCACAAATCTGTTTCATAAAACTTCTTTCGTCCATTCTCTTTGCGTGTCTGCTCATCTAAACACCCCTATCTTAATTGGTCACTATGTTTACAGCCGCCCTTGGTACATCAACGCCACTCCAATCAAATCAGCAATCCATTTATTACCAATTTGTTGATGTTTACATACCATACATAACATTTTAATCAATTACCCGTATTCTTAAAATACTCTGTTTATTCAAAACATATAAAATATAACAGTAATGATCTATTCAAAGGCAATATAAAAGTGGCTCTTAAAATATGTTCCAATAGTAAATATTAAATGCTAAAAAATAAAAAAGTGCCTACCTAGATTCAAATAGATTTTTCAACACTTTATTAACATAAATTCAATGAATTTATAATGAGAATAGATTATTGGCTCTCTTTGATCGTATAGATAACTAAATTGGTACTTACCACAGCTAAGCTATTTCAACAACGAGGTTAATTCTGCACAGCTTAATATATATAATTGTAGTATTAGAATTTCAAAACTTTATTATAAGATGTATTGATCCCTGCGAGTATAGAGAGTGTGTTAAAATGTTTAAAGATGAGCGTATAACAAACATTGAGTAGATTATAGATCTGACAGAAGATCAGAATAATAAAACTTCGTGGTCATCGGTGACTAGAAATACCTAACACCCAACGATTACAAGAAGTCCTTCTTGTAATCTTTCTTATTACAATAGAGTAGTAATCATATGTAACTATGTTTTATACCACTCGGGTGGCAGACAAGCACACGGTCCACCTGATGTTAATTCGTATCCTATAGACGTGTGCATTACCAGGGGCATCATATACATCGCGTATAACTAAAGGATATTACAGCCCTTATTGAAATCCCCGATATTGTAGTCGCTTTAGACAACCACAGCGGGGAGTTCATTCCACAGACTGACGCACTGAGCTGTGGAACTATGGTATTTCCCAGTTACAAAAAAATGGTAGGGGACGAAGGCTTAGGCACCCTGCGAAGTGTATGCATACTTTTATATAAATTTAACCTAATAATGTAGAATTGAAAAGGCAATCTAAAGGGACAGAAATGTCGTATTCATTATAAAATTTAAAATTACTTTAATTGCTATAAGCCGCCATTTCGATTGGGAGAGCACGCACGTTACATAACGATGCTTCACTTGACGAGAATCAATATACTACATTGTTATATTATTTTAGAGAAAATTAATATTTTAAATGATACTCTGCACTTAAACTTATTTTTGAAAGTATTATTTTTTTTTCAATTTGCACTACGTTCTGCAGTATTCTCCTGGCTCCAGTAAGATTCCAGCTCATCTGCAATCGAATCAAAATGTTCTTTGGACCCTTGTGTGTCAACGATATGACTAATGAAATTGTTTAGTATTATAATTATTATTCTATTGATGGAAAATTCACCGTCTTCACATTGCATTCATATTAAAAAAAAATTGTGGCATAATTTAGTGCCACCGCCTATGATTGTCCGAAGTTAATGCTTCAGTGTGAGATCTACTTTTTCTGCTGTAACTGCGGGTTTGGTTCAACTACTTTTCACCGTAACCATAGCCATAGTCGTAGCGATAATTACTGATCAAGCGAACTTCGTAAGTGAAGTTCGATCATAATTATATGAGAAGCTTCATTCGAAGATATAATTAACCAGGTAGTCCCTTATATCTACTAGGCAACATCGCACATTTTTAAGAGATATGAATATGACTAGATTTGAATCGAGTAGGTGCCTACCTACCGTGCTACACTCTTGACAGATACTCATTTTTTAGAGAGGAGAGGAAAAAACCTCGTAAAACTTTCTTGCTTTGGGTACAGTAGTTATCAAACATATTAACAATACTGTTTGTGTACAATGGGTGGGAGGGAGATTATATCTTCGAATGAAGCGTCTCATATAATTATGATCGAACTTCACTTACGAAGTTCGCTTGATCAGTAATTATATTTCGACGCTTCATTCTTTGATATAATTAACCAGGTAGACTTTCAGAGTTATTTAGCATAGAAAGTTTTTATTTTTATTTCAGTGAAACTCTTAATATGAGCATAATGAATATTAAGAACAAAAACGCGTATTTACTTAGGTAATTAATTAAATATTTAATTACATACTAATACAAATTTTAATCTAATAACATAGGTACTATGTGGGTAGCACTATGCTAAGCATACTGAATTAGCGGAAATGTTCGTGACCAATTACTGTTCAGTTATAAAGTTTTGCGAATGTATTGGATGTGTTCTGCAGTTTTACTAAAGTATCCACTGAAAGACCGCGCGAGTGCGCGGCTGACGAGGCGCCCTGGGCGTGCTGTGTGCACTAGACACGCAGCACGTGTCAACGCCGCTTTCTGTCAGCACCTATTTAAGACTGATTGTGTGGTAACTGATATATGTGGTAATTTGTGTGTTAACCATAACTGACCCGTACTGGTTGTTCACTTATTTTTTGTAACAAAAATATAATCTTTGAAAAGTGTTGGTCACGACCGGAAGCAGTAGTTTTTATGATGTCCGTTATCGAGATACGAATACCGTTGTTTGAAAAACCAAATAAAAGAATATTTCCGATTTTAATAATACAAGTTTGTACGCGATAAGCAGTACAAAGAGCAAGAAGAATTTACTAACTTGATAATGATATTCTCCGGATTTAAATTAGTATCAATTGGGATACCATCATTGTGAGGTGTGATTCAAAAGGGAATTGTCGAGTCCCATGCTGTAGAGTATTTGAATGCATTATTTGATAATTCCCATTCTATGTCCGGATTTATTATTCTTTAATCACAGTCCGCGTAATTATCTTACTATTACGTCTTTTTTTTTTTTTTTTGTGACGAGCTATAAAAAAAATAAATAAAAATATATTAACGTAATTTCGAAGTTATGTGTGTATTTATCGCAAGTTTATCTATTTATTTATTTAGTACCCGGAGAAGGGCAATAGGCTCTCTACCTATTACATTTGGATTTGAACATAAACTGGCAAAATGTGGGTGCTAGCACCTCTGCCTACCCCTGCGGGGATAAAAGCGTGAGCTTATGTTCATGTATATTAACGTAAGATGCTACAATCCAAATATCACGCTTCTCGCAACAATGCCAAATGAGCCCGGACATTTAAATGAGGGAATTGCAGCTTATGGCAGTCGTAATATCGACGCAAAGCAATAATAGGTACACCGTTGTTCTCCAATCGCATGAAAGTTTTTCAAACCAATGAAGACGGCTAAAGGCTCTAAGTAATTTGTTGAACGCATTTCGCTTGCTCCACTGCTATTACACACTGTGCCCCCCCTGTCCGGGAGGCATCCGTGTAAATCTCCAATTTAAAGGGAGTGAGAGCCATATGATAAATGTAGAGGTTCTCGCTCCACCAATTATGGTCTTTCAATAACCCTGGAGGGAGTTTGATTTTGGTTTCATACTCTTCGTATATCGATTACAAAAGACATTAATATCGTTCTAGAATTTTCGTGTATAGCCAGTTGCATTTGGCGGCAGGGTACGAAAATGTTAACTCCTATTAGTTGAGCTAAGTCACGTATAATGCACTGTGGTAAAGTTGAATACTTTCGAACTAATTGTGCTATGTTAATTAGCTTTTCGATAGGTAAATAATGGTAATGTTAGGTTTCTCGTATCATGTACAAAGGCTAAATATTCACATGACTATTGTGAGTGTAATAAACTTCTATCGAATTTTTAACGAAGCCTAACCTTTTTAGTAATGACAGAGTTTCGTTTATATTTTCTAGACACCGAGCATAGTTGTCTCCTATACCCAATATTTCGTCTAAGTATGCCACGGATCTAAAATCGTGATCTCATAAGTTTTGTGAGGGTCTTGGTTGGCACCAAGAGACTGATAACCCGTAGGGTAAAGATGGATTCTATGGACTTATAGATGGTTTTTACACCGGAGATGATTCGAATTGAAATCGTAAAGAAAAATTACATTTGAGGTGATTATCGGTTTTAGTAGGTACGCCTCTTTTAAATCAATAGTAGCTAGATAGAAGTTTTTGGTGGCTGTACATGGAGAAATTGTTTTTTAAGCCTAATAACTTATCTATGGCTATATACATTAACGTGTTTATCGATGGGTAAGATGGAATTGAATGCCCTTCCCCCCCCCCCCCCTTCCCTTGTTCGGTGGGAAGCGAGGAGCTTGCCAGTTTCCCTGATGGTGGTAGTGACAAGGGCCTGGCTGTTAAGAGGCGCTTGCTATTGGTTTCTAAAGAGGTTTTTTTTTTTTTTTTTTTTATTTTACCTACTTTCTGCATCATGGATTACGCTTAGGCCGGTTTTATCTAGACTGAGTGTAATAATTAGCTTAGTACGGCACTGTGTGAATTGGTACTGTAAATCTGTTAACAAACGGCACCCCTGGCATCCATTGCTGAGGTGCTTTAGTGCCTGAATTTTATCTTCGCCTAATAAGAGAAGGTCCATTGCCCTATTTATAGTGGTAATTCCTGAACCGAGTTATTGTTGCTGAGTAGAAAGAGTGTTTTATCTCTATTTCTAACCATATTAGGTACATCTAATGCAATTGCAAGCTTTAAGATTAGGTCTTATCGTCAAGTCGGTGATTTATTGTGTTCCAGTCGGATCGACATATTGATAGGTGTTGGAGCCGAACTCTCAATCATCTGGTCCTTTTGACCTGATAATATACGAATTTTCGTTATTCTCATGTACGAAATAGTAAAAAAGAGGGTATATAATAATTTTATAGCATTACGGCATAGAAATATTTATACAACTGTTTGGTTATGCAAATATGCTGGGCACTCGCAATGGATTGACCCTTGGACCCTTGGACCCTTTGGGCCCTTGGACCATGAAAGTTCCTTATTTTACGATTTTCGTAAAATAATTATTATCATCGTTGGAGACTCGCAGTCAACCCCGATGTAATTTGAAAGGTATTTATTAACTCGCAGTCAATCCATACCTGTAGGAACTTTGGGCTGAGAACATAATGTTTTATTATCATCGGGTGAGACTCGCAGTCTACCTCTGATGTAATTTGCTAGGCAGATATTGACCCGCAGTCAATCCTTACCTGTAGAAACATTGTCTCGCCTTGGAATTATGTAATTATTATTAGAGTAATGCACCATATGATAGTTTGAGTGTTAAGATTAGGTGTTATAGTCAAATTGGTGACTTTTTGTGAACCGGTCGGAACCGCATTATCGGCAGGTATTAGAGCCTAGCTCGGAATTATCTGGTCCTTTTGACCTAATATTTTATAAATTTTCATTACTCTTATGTACGACATAGTAAAAAAGAGGGTATATAATATTTTTATAGCATTGCGGCAAAGTAATATTTATACTACTGTTTGGTTATGTAAATATCGTAGGGTACTCGCAATGGATTGACCCTTGGACCCTTTGGACCCTTGGATCCTAAAAGTTCCTTTATTTTACGATTTTCGTAAAATAATTATTATCATCGTTGGAGACTCGCAGTCAACCCCGATGTAATTTGAAAGGTATTTATTGACTCGCAGTCAATCCATACCTGTAGGAACTTTGGGCGGAGAATAGAATGTTCTATTATCATCGGGTGAGACTCGCAGTCTACCTCTGATGTAATTTGCTAGGCAGATATTGACCCGCAGTCAATCCTTACCTGCAGAACATTGTCTCGCCTTGGAATTAATTAATTATTAAAGAGTAATGCACCGTATGATAGTTTGAGCGTTAAGATTAGGTGTTTTAGTCAAAGTTGGTAACTTTTTTGTGATCCGGTCGGAACCGCATTATCGGCAGGTATTAGAGGCTAGCTCTGAAATTTCTGGTCCTTTTGACCTAATATATTATAAACTTTCATTACTCTAATGTACGAAATAGTAAAAAAAAAAGGAGGGTATATAATATTTTTATAGCATTGCGGCATAGTAATATTTATATTACCGTTTGGTTATGTAAATATCGTTGGGCATTCACAATGGACCCCGATAGTAATTATTTGTTGTTTTACGTAAAATTATTATTATCATCGTTGGAGACCCGCATAGGAAGATTGCACAGAGAACAGAATGTTTAAGTCACTCCTTGGAATTGCGTAACTATTACGGAGTAATGCACAATATAATGGTTGATAAAATGTATTATGTAGGTACTCACATATTTCGTTTTCTTCCGCATCTGAAGAAATATACGACGATAACTTTTACGTTTTACCGATTTAGATTATAATAAATAATAATAACGATTTATTTTGTCTTCGGCACTGCGCTTTGGCATTGCTGAAGACGTGCTCACGTTGCCACGCACAAATAAGGAATGAGTATCTGTCAAGAGTGTAGCACGGTAGGTAGGCACCTACTCGATTCAAATCTAGTCATATTCATATCTCTTAAAAATGTGCGATGTTGCCTAGTAGATATAAGGGACTACCTGGTTAATTATATCAAAGAATGAAGCGTCGAAATATAACTGTATTTATGGCTACCGGAACCGACGGCTTAACGTGCTCTCCAGATTAACGTACACACACTACCTACCGAGATTGTAATAGTTAGTAAATGTGTAAATTGAAAAGTTCTATGTTTGCTGTCGGCAGTTGAACATGGTCTTCCCTTTATTTCTGAAACTAATTCATCATCACTACATAGTACAAAATAAAGTCGAGTTTTCTGTCCCTATTTTTCTTGTCCCTTTGTATGCTTAAATCTTTAGAACTACGCAACGGATTTTGATGCGGTTTGTTTCAATAGATAGAATGGTCAAAGAGTAAGGTTTATATTATAAAACATCATGCTACAACTAACAGGTGCGGAGCAGGAATGAAAAATGTTGCAAAAACGGGGTAGCGCAGACGAAGTCGCGCGGGTCAGCTAGTTTAGCATAAAATAACTCTTACGATGATGCCTTCCGATCAGTATCATAAAACTATAGACCGCTTTTTTCTCTTGTACCGAGTTTGATTTGAGGTTCAACGAAGCAATTATTAAAAATGTATGAATGCAATTCAAATGGTTTTTAAAAGTCGTTGTTCAGTAAAATGTCCCATCACCAGTAATTAAGGCACTTTCTCTCCATTGTCATATGACCTGTATATTCTCATTACCATTTTGAAAGAAAAATAAACTATTCTACTGTTGCCACTTCTGTATTAGAAAATATTCAATCGTTATTTAAACAGATCGAACTACTGTGGGTTAAATTTAAAAGCTTAATATTATTATTCAAGTGCTAAGACTCAAAGTAAAATCAAACAGTGAATATTTGATCACAAACATTCTGCAACACTCTGTTCTTTGATTATGATCCGCAGGTACACAGAATATGTTTAATGTGAGCTTAGCTGTATTAACTTCCTACTAGCTTTCAATTCCAGTCATGAAATTAATGTAATATATATTTCAGTCAAATTCAGTCCATTGCTAACTCATAGTTTTTTATATTATAATAGGGTAATGGACTGCTGTGACGAGGTCTCGGGTTCAATCCCAGGTTTTACCATGGCACACACCAATGGCTTTTCGATGTTTTTCGAAGTTATGTGTGTATTTATCGCAGGTTTATAAGTGCCCGGTTAATGGCAATAGGCTCGCCACCTATTACATTGGGATCTAAACATAAACTGGCGAAATGTGGGTGCTAGCACGTCTGCCTACCCCTTCGGGGATATAGGTGTGAGTTTATGTTATGTTATTGGTTTCATTCACAATATTATTATATAATTAACACTAATGGGAAGTTATTGGTAACCAAAAGAATTGTTACTGAACAAACTGTGCAAAAAAATTGATAAATCAGATAAAGAAATACAATATAATCTTTGAGTTAACTTGTAGGTACTATTATATATATCTGCTTTAAATTACTTATATAATTAACTTACAGTACTACCATATACATAATAGCATATAAAAATCTAGAAAGTCTACATCAAAGATTGTACTTCAAATTAGAAGCATTCAGACGACTGCGAAGCTGTCTCTATTAATTATATATAAATTGGCAACTAAATATAGATTGTGAGGACTGCGTCTTACCGAATTGGAAGCTCCGTCAGTAAGCTACGGTATTCTGATACGGTATGTTTCGCAACTTAATTACAGCACTTTGATACGTTAAGTTATAATGTGTTGAGGCGGCAGTAATTTATTTGATAGGTACATTGAGACCCTGAGACCAAAACAGTCTCTAATTTCCAATAGGGATAGGGCAGAAGTACTTAATCTCAAAGTTATAACACTATCATTTGTAGTTTGAAAAACGATTAAATACGTTGAAATGTTTTAATTGGTTAACATATTTACCCAGACTGCTAAGAAAGGATTATTTCATTCATATTTCTTATCAACAAAAAAAAATAATTTCATCAACACGATATCGCATTCCGAAATCTTGCTTCGTCGATTAGTAACATGTAACGTCATTTCAACTTTGACCAACTTCACTAACGGAGCACCAATCTCTAGGGTGTACATATATTTCCTAGTGGCGGCCCTAGGAATGCGAGTTCTCTCGACCGCCGCATTGCTCACGGCGATGGTACGGTGCGCGAACGCTTGGGCTGCCGGCGCCTCCTTCTGTGAGCAAGTAATGCTCGAGAAGGAGACGGCGGAACGAGTTCGGAGAAGACTCCGGACCCGCACAGCCCGCGACGAGCGGAGGCGACTCGGACGTCGGAGGTCGCAGAATGACCACCGTCCTCCATGAGCGCGGGCCTGGGGGTGACGGGTGGAGCCGCCTGTCACTCTAGCAGAAGCAGGCCGCGGCGGCGGCGCAAAATGCGCCTCCCCATACACGGGGGCTAGTTGGGGACACCGTGGTCCCTACACCCGACGGGGGTCATCTCGAAGAGAAGGCCCCGGGTCTGCCGGAGTGCGAGGGATATGTTGGCTACAACCTCACCTCCGGCAAATGAAGATCCAAAGACGGCGTGCGTTTTAGTCGGTTCGAGTCCGACATAACCTTCCCAACCGGCTCCGGTGGGGGGGTATCCGTGGGGATTTTTCGCACGATAAAAAAAAAAAAAGGGTGTACATATATTGCCCTTTAGAGATGAGGTTCTGGTCCGACTTCTTCATTCTGGCGTTAATCCTAGTCGCATCCGAAGATTTCAACTTGAAATCTGGGGTCCACTTTTACTAGTCTAACTGTGGGTTCGACTGAAATTCGATATTTTCCGTAAATCGACTTCCATCTGAAGTGACAACCCAACCTAATATCGAGGCATTGCCGCTACACTTCTTTGTGGGCTTCAACTGCCCGTAACTACTGCCACATTATGTTGCAAAGTCCGGGGCATGACCAGGCCCATGCAAATAGCAATATTCATGCATACAAATATTTGCAGTGAGCGGGGACTCTCACAGGCTCCCACTACATACCAATATTATACACTAGCAAAAAGCTTTGTGAGCACTTGCAATGTTTGTTTTTCTAACGGATAGTATTTTCTTTTACAGAGGACACATCTAGATATAAAGTTAAATTACATTGTTAAATTACAAATCTTTCAATCGACTTCAAAAATGCTCAGGTTGAGGGACAGTGTTAGGGTTTCCTTCGCTGACGCTGATAATAGTGTGTTCCTTAATCTGGACTACCCTTAAAATCCAAAAATCTAAATGTAATGTAATACGTACAACACATAAATACAAAACGACACCGGAGCATCAATGTATCGTATTAATTTAAATTGACCAGTGTAATCGGGTTGTACGTAGCAAGATTAATACTCAATCACTATAATACTGTGATTTTATCGGAAGCAATTCCTGTTTACGCCGAAATTGAACGTAGGAGTGAGATTAATGTCATATCGATATTTACTTAAAGCTGTCATTTTCGTAGTATTTGTTTTCTTCTGTGGGCATTTCCCATGTGCAATTATTTCTAATGACAAAATCTGATTTGTTACTATAGTCAATTGCTTTATTACTAATAAAGTGCACCTTTTATTGTGAGGTGATATTACATTGTAAATCTTTCATTCTCAAGTTACGGTCTTGTTCTAATATAAACGATTATAATATCAGATGGTAACCATCTTTAAAACATTCATCATTGCACCTTTCCAACTAATATGATTATATTCATGATTTAAATGGTCACTGCTGAGTCCTATACTCACAACAGTAAAGTGACAGTGGAATGTTCCCATTAAGAAAGTCTCACAGATAAAACTAAAATGTGGTCGCAATACAACCGCTCTTGATCAAAGTATATGTTTACTCATCTCAGCCGATACCTACTATGTTCCTACTTGTCTTTGCCAACAAAGTTTAACGTATACACATTTGTAAACGTCTAAACTGGTAAACACACGAAACCCTTTGTACAATATCCGTACCATGAACCTTAAAACAAGGTCAATAATTGAACGACTGTCAATCACCATCCTCAAATGTAACTTTGTAAAACTATATAATATAATGCTATGGAATATTGTTTTCAACACACTTGCTCATAAAGTGACTCTAATGTTATTGCAGTTAGATTTTTTTGAAGCATTAATGCCTGAGTTGCTTTGTTCTTAAAAAGTTTCCTAAACAAAAGATAGTATTCAATAGCACAAAATCTATCAATATACCTACATATTGCTAACAAATTTTATGCACTTCGTATTTAAACAGATATTTTCACGTAGAAAACGTATTTATTAAACAAATTCAAATATAACTTTTGTTTTCTCTGTAAAAAATTTAAATTCCCTATTTTGTACGAGGCTAAAATTCTATTTGCGAAAAAGCAAAAAATAGAAACCACTTTCTTTTAGTCTATGGCCGATCGCCATTGTAGGATGAGCTCGCAACTATTACTATTATTTCCCGCCATAGTTAATATATAAATTGGTTCACGACTCGTTTTCACTGTTGAAATAAAAGCTATTGTTAATATTGTTTTCTTCAAAAGTGTGTTGAAAAACATCGTTTAACACAATTGTGTATTGATGATTACCGTCCTCGGCTCTCTTTAAATAGTCGCCTCGGTCGTCGGTCGGCGGTAATCACCAACTTTTCACACTTGTAGGTACCTACTGTAATTTACTATTATGCAGTTGGTAGTATGACAGCCGTTCAAATTATTAACTGGTTGTAAAAGTTTATGGTAGGCCTGCAGGCCGCATTAAAAATGATTACTGTTTATGAGAATACTCAATATCAGCGGATTCAGATTCCAATAATTGACCATCACCGCAGAGTACCTAAATATTACCACCACGCAGTTATAAACTAACACAAAGCATAAGTACTATAATTAGAACGTTCAATCAAAATCGAATATTTTACGAAGAGTAAACAACATACTCTAAGTTACACGCCCTGGCACACGAGTAATAAGTCGGCTTTTGATCTCGTAGCCGACACATCGTAGCCGCGTGAGGTTGGCAAATTGAGGCAGTAGCGCGTAGATCAGACACCGCCATCTCTCAGCCGCGCTCTATAGACTTTACAATTATCCCTCCACTCTCTGAGGTTTTGAAGTTTCTGAACGCACTTAGGTATATCAAGTTAATATGTTAATTTTGTATTAGAATACATTAATACACCCATCACCAATCTTAATCGCAACAATTTCAATTTAGAAATAAAATTGTGTAATTGGTACATAATTGATTCACTAAATGTATTAATTTGAAATTTCTTAGTTTTTAAGGTTAAAATATTGCACGTCGTAAGGGCAAATACATTGCTACCTTAATACAAGAATAATGTACCTACACTTTGTCAAATATAGGACAATAATTTTGACATCTAAGGGTAACCCCATACAGTGTAGTCGTAAATTAATCTATTCGATATTCGATTATCATTCCCGTAGAATATGGTGTCGATAGTTACATAAACACAAAAACCATTTATTTCTCATTATTTTAGGTAATAAGGGAAATAGGTATAATTTTTTAAAATATAGTTTTATAAATATTTGTTTACTTGAGGTGACACTGCAGCGAAGAGGCGCGCCGTATCATCGGAGCGGCGCGGCCTTACCTAATCGCACTACTGCAGATATAGACTGATAATTGCTACTAATAATATTTACGTTTTGTATTAAACTTAGCTAATTATACTACAAAAATTGTAGTAGATAAGTTCTTAACTTCATAATAATTTTCATAAATTAATAGATTATGTTCGATTTATTCGATTCGTTTGTCTACAGTCTATAGTGCTGTATTTTTGCAAGACGCTTCATTACGATAAGTGGGTGGTACTTGTCTATGTGTTACGATAATTTTTGAGGTATTAATTTGTAGATATATAAAAAATACGTTACTTCAACTGTCAAAATTATCATCCTAAATTACAAAGTAGGTATACCAGTGGCGTAGCTAGGTAATCAAGGGCCCTGGGGCAAATTAAGAAATGGGGCCCACTGCTATGTTTTTATCAAATACTAGCTGTTGCCCGCGGCTCCGCCCGCGTGGATGTCGATTATCGCGTTGTACGACTCTACTCGATTCACTACTTGCCTCTCTATATTACTTTTCCTTGCTGTCATGACAACGGAAATTGTTAGCGATATTAGCGCCAATGTATAGAAATTTACCGGATCAATTGAGATTTATGATTATTACTCCGCTCCCTTGTATGGTAGGGTGATGATATATAGCCTATGTTACTCGTGGATAATGTAGCTTTCGAATGGTGAAAGAATTTTTAAAAACGGTCCAGTAGTTTTTGAGCCTATTCATTACAACCAAACAGACAAACAAACAAAGTTTTCCTCTTTATAATATTAGTGTAGAAAAATATGAAATGTACAAATACTTTAAAAATAATAAGCTACTTAAGCTTTTCTTGTGCACTGCAGGACAGGTAATAAAAATATTAAACAGTTACAATATAAATTACAATTACTACTTAGTGTAGGTTTGGCTTATAGAACGAAATAGAGAAGCGGTTATACAAGGGGAATAGACTAGGGTTTCTTAGATAAAGGCCAACCTTTATCAGTCAGTTGGTAGGACCGATCCTACTAACTGACTTAATAACAATTATTATTTTTTAGTTTTCCCAAAAGTATCAATGACTTCGTTTAAACCCAGGCTTGATGCGGTTTTGTTTTTAACCCCCCGACGTAAAACAACGGAGTGTTATATGCTTCACGTGACTCTGTGTGTGTGTGTGTGGCATTGTAGCTCCCGAACGGAAAAACCGATTGCGATGTAGTTTGTTTTGTTTGAAAGCTGAATTAGTCGGGAGTGTTCTCAACTAGGTTTGATGAAAATTAATCCAAGATGGCCGCCGCTACAAAATGGTGGACTACATATTTTATTACATTTTGCACAAGTCCATCAATATGGATGTCAAATGACGAGTAAAATACGATATAAGCTGGTGCATTAAAGGGTTTAGGCGCATTAGGGCTAATTCTCATTATGGCAACCGACTCGCTAATGGACTACTTCTCATTATGGCCACTTCTCACATTGGCTACTTCTGATTAGGGCTACTTCTCTCTTGGGCTAATTCTCACTTGGGCTACTTCTCATTGGGGCTACTTCTCATTAGAGCTAATTCTCATTTGGGCTACTTCTCATTAGGGCTACTTCTCAATATTTGGGAACGTTTATTGAAATAAGTACTGTCTTTATGTATATAAATAAGTTTATTCATTCATATGAGATCAATCACATTATTTTAAGAATAAATCAACATTAATTGAACCAATGTAATAGGTAAGTATACAACATTATAAGTATTAGGTACTTTTTGTAATTACTTTAGTATAGTTTGAAACTAACATTTATTTATTTATAACATACCAAAATCAATAGTTAAAGGATATGTGAAAATTACTATGTGATTAATTAGAATTAATTAAATAATTAATTATTAATTAATTATTTTACATTAATTAGATTCCTTTATATAAGAAACTGATAAAAAGTCATTTTCTTTAAAATGTACTAACTGTTATTTCACCAATTTTAGTTTCGTTAGTACCTACTCTTTTATAGTTATTATCGAAATGAATGTACTTGTTATCTCGATTTTTGTTTGAATATGACTGTTCTTGGGTTTGGAGTATAATGTTTAACTTCTTTTCGGAGCTTCTGTAAGAATAAAAATAAACTTGGACGCCTGAGAATTTTTACATTTATCCGATGGTGCCATCCCTTCAGAGCGTCGGTACTGCGGTGACGGCTGTCCAGAGCAACTAAGAAGTGCAGGGTTTATTCTTGGATCCCACTGTTTTGCAAAGTAGGTATTTTAAAAACGTTGTTTTTAAAATACTTTGTGGTTTTAAAAATTGTCTTGATTTATGCTTATAATATAGTACTCTAGCAAAAAACTGTCGTGTAGTAAACGATAACCATTACGAGAGTAAGGAGAAATTAAGTGACTGACACCTAGTAATGTTCACCTATCCTTTAACTATTGATTTTGGTATGTTATAAATGAATAAATGTTAGTTTCAAACTATACTAAAGTAATTACAAAACGTATCTAATACTTATAATGTTGTATACTTACCTATTACATTGGTTCAATTAATGTTGATTTATTCTTAAAATAATGTGATTGATCTCATATGAATGAATAAACATATTTATATACATAAAGACAGTACTTATTTCAATAAACGTTCCCAAATATTGAGAAGTAGCCCTAATGAGAAGTAGCCCAAATGAGAATTAGCTCTAATGAGAAGTAGCCCCAATGAGAAGTAGCCCAAGTGAGAATTAGCCCAAGAGAGAAGTAGCCCTAATCAGAAGTAGCCAATATGAGAAGTGGCCATAATGAGAAGTAGTCCATTAGCGAGTCGGTTGCCATTATGAGAATTAGCCCTAATGCGCCTAAAAGGTTTTATAAATGGCGGCTTGTACTTGCGTTGACAGATCGTACAGCTAGCATAGAAAATTTCAAATATTTTTTTTTCATATGAATAATAATAAAAACAAGACCGGGTCGTAATAATTTCTAACTAGCTGCGGCCGGCGGCTTCGCCCGCGACACGTGACGGCATCTATTTTTGTTTTTATCGGAAACAGTACCTACTTTTACACATAGAGTCCTTTTAAACGCACATTGAGTCCTTTCATCCTGAAAAAGGAACGTATATCACATTCTATAAGGAGGATCATGGAAGAAGAAGAGAAGAAGAAACGGTCTTGTTTACATTGTTTTTAAACTGAAAAAAAAATGAAATTTTGTATGCTAGGTGTACTATTTGTCAACGCAAGTACAAGCCGGCATTTAAGAATCCTTTCTTTTATGCATCGCATCAAGAGCACAGAGCGTGGAAGAAAATAAAGATCAATATATTTTTTGTGTTGACGGTACGCGCGTGAGTGAGTATAGACGTCCGCCATTTATAAAACCTTTCTTGAATGAACCAAGTTATACACTATGACAAATTTCAAATCCAAGATGGCCGCCACCAACAAATAGCGAACTAGTTTACTAGTCCGTCAATATGGGTATCAAATGAAAGGGCATGACAAGGAGAACAATTTAAAAAGTATAAAATAAAAATTTAAAAAACTCCCGACACAAAAAATAACTTCAAAAAGTAAAAAAATAATAATTCATGCGTTGTCGTGTCGGAGGACCTTTGATCGTTTCAAAAACACGTAGGAGTGCATTACTAGTTATAGGTACATGAGTTCGCATTTTACGGAAAAGACGCGTTTATTGCTTCTTAATTTATTAGACAGTTCGTCAGAAGATGATTCTGATTTTGAATTTGATACACGTCTAGCTTCATTGACTAGTCTATTCCACCTAGTTACAAATAGCCAACTAGGAGTAATAGGTTTTGACCATAATGACATTATTTACCAATGCTTTTGCTACTGGCTAGGAATATTTAAGAAATGCAGGAAAATAAATAATGTCATTAAGGTTAATGTATTAGCTTCTAGACTATGAAAAACACATTCATCCAATTTTTGACCGTAAGGACATTATTTATTTTTAAATATGATGCATTATCTTTATATTTGTATACGTAGTTAATACGCTAGATAAAATATGTATATATCGTATCTGCATAGTGTGTGGTAGGTCATACAATTTATATAGAGAGCGATATTGAAAGTCATGAGACTTTGCCTTCAGCTTAACATCAGGCGAAGTGAAGTCAACCTAAGAAGTAGAAGTACTGTATCTGCGTAATGTGTGACACCCTTAATTTTGAATTTCCCTCAACTGAGTTATCATGATTAAAGTAGGGTTGCATCCAATTTCCAAAAGTTCAGTTCGATCGAGATTTCTGGTAAGGATTCGAGGGCCCCCTGAGCTTGAGGGCCCCGGGGCGCTGCCCCGCCTAGCCCCTTGGTAGCTACGCCACTGAGGTATACGTATTTTGTGAGAATGAATAAATAAGAATAATGTTGGTAATAAGGTTCAAGATTTTTACGAGTAGGTACTTGATCTTTTTCTTTTTTTCTTTTTTTGATCCTTGATGTATATTCTGTATGTTCGTTATTCTGTTCGTTATAAAACGATACCCTTGAACAATAACAACAGCTCATTATAAAAGTCTAATAAAAAATATTTATTTTTCATTAGACTTTATGTAGGTATTTCATGTTTTCATATTTATGAAATATGAAATATATATTATGAAATAATTTGTATGAAGTAACAAGTAGGTGTGCTACATATGAATTGAACTCATTTTGATCCCGTATCCGTATCAACTATGTATAGCATTCAATTTATCAAAGGTGTACCTTCATTTGACCCTTATATCTGATACATTCTCCTGCGTAGGTGACCTTAATCAGTATTTTGTCACAAGATATATGATCAGTATATATATCGGGAAATATTAACTATTGAGTGGATTTTTTTTTTACAACTGGCCTTAGTCTCCAAATTTTGCAAAACCAATGTGTTGTTGGGGTTAAAATCTTTCTTTCCCTTATTGTGAAGTTAATTTCCATTATTTTCTTACTTAAAACCTTTTAGATGCTGACCCGCGCAACTTCGTCTGCGTCACCCCGTTTTTGCAACATTTTTCATTCCTGCTCCGCACCTGTTGGTCGTAGCATGATGTTATATACATATAAACCTTTCTCTTTAACCATTCTATCTATTAAAACAAACCGCATCAAAATCCGTTGCATAGTTTTGAAGATTTAAGCATACAAAGGGACAAGAAAAATAGGGACAGAGAACGCGACTTTATTTTATACTATGTCATAGATAAAATCATTATGTATAGCATTTAAGCATAGCTCTTCCACTATTCCGTATTATCTCTCAGATAAAAGTTCATAATGAGCGATCTTGTATGCCAAAGTTTCCAACCACAGCTGTCTGCTACTTTCATCTGTCTGGTGAAAGTCTTCCAATACGGCGGTTTTTTTTTCGTCCGGTCCTCATCACTCGACATTTTAAACTTCCCAGCTACGACCTTACTTCTTTTAGACGTTTACTAATGAAAAGTCGATCCTATAAGTTCTCTTATGAATTTCTTCACTTTATATAAAAAAATGAACGACAAGTTTGTAATTAATCTTTTAGCAATTTTAGGGAAAATGCGTTTTATCCGGTACTAGCTGAGCCGCGCAACTTCATCTGCGTTTTTCGTCCCGTTTTTACAACATTTTTCACTTCCCCAGTTGGTTGTAACCTTCCTCTTCAATCACTCTATCTATTAAAAAAACCGCATCAAAATCCGTTGGGTGGTTTTAAAGATTTAAGCATTTTAAGCATACAAAGTGACATAGGGATATAAGGACGGAGAATGCGACTTTGTGTTATACTATGTAGTGATATGATACTAAGACCGAAAAAAAGCAATTTACTGTAGTTTATTTAGGTTACGGAAATTATGGCGATAGGTTGTCCATTAATTTCTTCTTTGACAGAACTTTTAACTAATGCAGTCATTAGTTAACAGTACAGTACAGTACAGTACCCTTGTGAAGTTTGACGCCGATTAACAGGTATATTTTACCTAGATGTCCCAAAAGTTTATTGAGTTAACTGACAGAGTTAAGGTCAACGCTTCTAAATCTCGAAAAAGTTTCATTTTATTGACATTGGACAGTAACTGTGCGACTCGTGCTTGTCTTTGTTTAACATAATTATGACTATGAATGTGTTAAAAATGGACGACAACACAAAATTACCGCTCGAACAGATATAAGGTAATGATATCGCAACGGTAGTCTTTACGGAAAAAGCAATGAAACTTTGCGAACGGTTGCTGGATACTCAGTTCCGCAACGCCTTGAAACTGATGAATAATCAAAGATTCCATTATGTTCTCGTATCGCGCTTTAGAAGATCCTATAATTCTACACCACGCTTATTATTATATACTTATTTATAATTATAGGTCACACCCATTAAGGCACAGAATCATACACATTTGGGGCTAGCGGTCGAGTCAACATTTCTCAGAATCGATAAAACGAGTTTAAAATAACTCGCGCAGGTGTGTTAATCTATATGCATATACCTTTATAAGCAGGCAAACCCATATCACAAATTATTTATAACTTTAAGAGGCGGGCTAGAAGCGAGAGAAGCATTTCAATTCACACACGCAACGACAATCACGTACGCTATTGTCACAATAACCATTCATTATCAGTATTTCAGATAAATTTAATGGATTCCCAAGGATGTGAATACTTATGTTATAATAAATAACAATAAAGCATTATGGTCTCCTACAAGTCGTACAATTGATAAATTGGAGTAAAGAGATAAAAAACTTCATTACGATCTTTGCGCAATTGAGAAGTCAATATTATCAGTAATTTTTCAATGGTTTTGTTCCAGTAAGGACGTTTTATGTTTTATGTCAGTGCGGGGGGGGCCCGCTCCCTCCCTCCCAATCTGCCTTCTGCAAGGTGGCAGCACGGGTGTGAAGCCCCTAGCATTGCAAACGTTCATGGGCCATGGTAACTACTTTCCATCAGGTGAACTGTGTGGCTTAACTACCACTAAAAAAATAATTTCAATATATTCATTATGTACTCGCACAAACAAACAGACTTACAAGTCTAGTCTTCGTCACAGCATTTTTCACATAATTTAAAATAGTTGTCTCGTAAAAAGTACCCTCCGTATTTTACGCTCGATTTAAGGGTCTGCATACTTGTACCGGTAATGGACAGAACGAAAAATGACCGTGACCTGCCTGTATCTGGGTCGCTAGTACCTAACATAATGGTGCGAGACAAATACACCATGGATCGTAGAATAATATGGGAAAAATAAATATAACAACAATAGGCTTAGCACTCATCATCATTCTCTGAGCCTTCCAACTCAGTTGGGGTCGGCTTTCTAGTCTAATTAAGATGCGGCTGTACTTCGATATTTTATGTGAAGCGAATGCCATCGGACTCAATACGAGTAGCTATAACGTTTATTGTTTTTAAAAGTTCGAAGTTCTTCGAATATATCAAATCAAAGTCTACTTGTCTGATGTAAATCAGTTACTAAAGTTGAGTCTTGTACTTTTTCAATTGTTAGTTAGTAAATGTAATATTAAGACCTTGTTTCACAAAGTACGATTCAACGAATACCGTACATTTCGACCTAATTTGGCTTCAAAGAGACAGTTTGCTTCATTTTCTATCGTTTGTGAAAGTTCAAAGGATCTCGTTTTCTTTCCTTGTGCCTGTCCTTTTTATTTTAAACCGCACTCCTTTCGCTTTCCCTATTGCAAGTGATACGTCTAGTGCGAGCGTGTATTGGTCATTTTAACTATATACAATCAGATCTTCTATTTTATGATCTAACTCAAAAGGCTTTACATTGCAAGTGTTAATTTCAATGCTAGAACTCTAATTAATGAGTGTGCACTGGTGGCCTGAAATACAGGATATTTCCTAGTCTTAGCACCAGTTTTTCACATTATTATATACTAGCTGACCCGCGCGACTTCGTCTGCGTCACCCCGTTTTTGTAACATTTTTCATTCCTGCTTCGCACCTGTTAGTCGTAGCATGATGTTATATACATATAAACCTTCCTCTTTAACCATTCTATCTATTGAAACAAACCGCATCAAAATCCGTTGCGTAGTTCTAAAGATTTAAGCATACAAAGGGACAAGAAAAATAGGGACAGAAAACGCGACTTTATTTTATACTATGTTGTGATAGTGATGATGAGGTCACCGCTATTTTAATTCCAAATAGGTAGTGAGGAAATAAAATAGTTGCTTTATTTATTATTTTAGGTAGTGCTGCAGACTGGCATCATACCCGAAATCTTTTGATAATAATTATTGTAAATTGAGTAAGCTGAAGACAAAGTCTCATGAAAGAGGGTCACCATTGCAAGCACGTTCAGTGCTACAATGGTGGCGCTCGGCTTGACGGCCTCATCAGATGCTTTTTCACGCCCCACTTAAAGGACCCGGGACTGTAGGATGAAGGAAACACGTGCGCCGGTAAGGAATTCGAGGACTTAATGGTGCGGCAGAGAAGGACTCGCCGAACCGCTTTGTTCTTGATGGAAGATTCTGCACCGTATGCGTCACATCTAAGCCCTGCACGTGTTGTCTTGCAACGCCAGTGTTGTAACCTTTTCTGACTTACTGCGCCATCTACTGCTATTGGTGTCTATTGAAATGACCACAGTGCCTCTTTTCTATCATTGGTCTCGGTTTCACACTGAATAGCTTCTTAAGAAGACTTGTCTTATTCCCTGATTACAGGGGGAGTGCATTCCATGAAGTCAAATAGACACTGTCCTACCCAAATCATGTATGTACATCTGTAGTAAAATACGAGCACATACAATTTATCTTGATAAATAAAATTGTAAGTGTTTTAGCTGATTTAGGTAGGGTATGGCGCATGACATGCATGCGTGTGCCTAAGGCCATCCTTCGCCGAATACCAAGTTCCATAATATGATGGAATTAAACAAAATTTGTTATAGAACTTATATTTAACATAAGTTGATATCTTTATCGAAACAAAATGGCTGCCATTTTGATCAAATTATGATCGATATCCCGTAGCGAAATATTCAAGTGTAAATTATCATTTAGTATAATTTACAGAATAAACGTACCTACAACTAAATTGGTCATAATTGGTAACTTTAGCAAACCCAATTAAAACAGGAGAAGTTGACTAGAAATCAAATTAAACTTTACCTCACTGTCGTGGGATCTGCCATGCGGAAGATTTTGTCTACAATAGCGATGAGTTGAACGGACTGACACTTAAAAGTATAACTATTGAGTACTTCTCGGTTCATCAGGAATATAGTCTCGAGGTCTAAGAATTTTGAATTTACTTCCCTCGCTATATTTCGATACCCCAGCTATATTTGTCTTGGGGTGGTGGTTTCACGGAAAATCGCAGACAATGTCCCTATGAGTGATGGAAAATTAAAAATAAAACTGTTTTTTTTTATTTTTCTTTTTGATTTATGGCACGTCTATTTGACTTCACCACGCCTGATGTTAAACTGAAGGCAAAGTCTTATAAAAGAGGGTCATCATTGCAAACACGTACAGTGCTACAATGGTGGCGCTCAGCTTGACGGCCTCATCAGATGCTTTTTCACGCCTCGCCTAAACGACCCAGGTCTGTAGAAAGAAGAAAACTGTATGTACCAACCTGTTTGACTAGCGTGGAAACAATAGGCCAAAGTCTCCGACATTGGGAGAGATTTCGTTACGTTACATAGGGGAAAGTGGGGTGGATTCGTACACCGGGAGCATTCATACAACGGCCATAATTGGAATACGGATCATGGTGGCGCCTTCATATTAGTGTATGTGGTCCCAACACACACGCCTAATATAACCGCGGAGTAGCTCACCAATGCAGCCGCTGGCTTCGATGTGACAGGACATAACGTGTTTTCGCTTTGCATAAGTAATTTTTCGATGCAACTTTGAACGTGTTTATATTCTATAAGTTTTGCTGCCATTACTAAACTGATTTTTTGTGGTGTTTGAATACATACTTAAGTTTATTATTTTTACATTTACTTCAACATAATCTTAGCAGCTATTTTTATTTTCAATATTTTAATCGAATTTTTTAGTTGGGGTAGCTTCGTACAGGAATGAACGGGGTGGGTTCGTACTATATGAATGTACTGCAGTAAAAAATGCAATCCGCATTTACGAGACTACTAATAAATTCGTGTTTGTCCGGGTTCGTCCTAGTTTAAAAAGTGTCCAGGCGGGGTTTTGTACTGTAGTCTGGTGAAATCTAGTGTCCGGGCGGGGGTCCTCGTAAAACCTACTAAATATTTTGAATATATTGTAGTCAGATTTTACAATACAAGTATAATGATCTTATTATTAGGTACTTAGCACCCCAGGTTGTTTCTACGAAATTTTGATCTCCATATACGTTACATTTTCTATATAGCACATGTACGAAGTTACCCCGTGAGTGGGGTGCATTCGGACGATTTACTTTTTTTTTTTAAATCGTCATAGCTTGGCTACGGTTCTTTCTATGAACAAGTCGTCTAAGGGAACATTGTAGGCAAATATATAAGCAATCTAGCAATGCTCAAATGGTTATCAAATAGTGTTTAGTTTTTCTGCTATAGGGCTCGAAGTGAAAAGTGTACGAATCCACCCCACTTTCCCCTACATGTTACTAGAAATCATCATAATTATCTTCATGTTACTAGAAACATGGTGTATAGACTATAGGTTCCAATTATGGAACTTGGATCTACCACTCGCAATATCTACTCCAATTTCTCGGTCTTCTCCATATTAATCATACTGCCCACAAAGCTTCACGTATCTCAATGTATTTTAGTATCACGGGGAAATAATCTAAAAATTTATATTACAAACATGATTTTACAATAGGTACTTATCTCGACTTAACCGCTAATGACTTTATCTTGTCACATCATAATGACAGATGGCTATTTATAGAGATTGTTCGTTTATAAGGGTACGATGAGCAATGAAAAATTTTCCTAGTCTATCACGCGATTCGAAATTTTGCCTCCCTAATGACCTCATTTAGAGAAATACATAGTCATTACCTACTCAGGTTTCATCTACTTCGCCGATGACATCCTTAAGGACAATTACAAGCAGCAGTAACTAAATCCAATATAACGTTTTCTAAATATATTTTAGTTAGTTATACTTTGTAAAATATAGCATGGGTCCTATGACAGATGTCAAAATTTGGTTCATAGGGATGTCCAAAATTCGATGAAAATATCGATACTACCAGCTATTATTGATGCATGTTACATATAATTAGGTTTAATTTAATTGTATGTGTGTATTTAATTGTAATGAGAACGGAATATACGTAGCATACAATGCGTTGGCACTCGTACTGATGAGAATGAGTGGAGTGGATCAGTGGAAGTTCATATTAAACAAAATGTTGGCGCGTGTATCTTATGCCTATATCATGGCCCAAGAGCCAAACGCGGCGTGTCTTCTTACAAAATCCAAAAACAGGTTCAGGGCGTTGATGGATTGAATGTAGGATTTTATTTACTCAATATTATTTAGGATCAAGTATATTGAAATATAAACATTATTATGATATTAAAATACCTAAGCAATAAGATTAAATTCTAATTTTTTTTTTTTTATATTAATTTCAAATTATAAATTAAGCTTTATTCAAAATATGGATAGTTCATAGTATGTGGTCACGACGATTCATCGCCCATCACTAATTAGCTCTGTATGCCCATAAAGTATGACATTGACAGCTACTATATTCAATAATAGAAAATTCAAGACTTCATGTGCGGGATTTCACTGACAGCTGTCATAGGACCCAAGCTACATTTTACAAAGTATAGATTAATGATAAAAATTGAAAAATGACTGTGACGCTTTATGGGTTACTATAATATATTTTGTATACTCATCATAGATCCAATTTTCTCAAATTAAGGTGTTGCATCTTAAAATAAATTATCTTTTACCTACATTTATGTCTGGATCAATGCAAAAAATATATTACTGCTTACAAAATATACAAATATCTGCACTGACTGGAAGACAAACCCACGACCTCTGACGTAACGGTGCGTAGACCTATGCTACGACACGTAAGCACGCTACGTAGGCTACGCAATGTAGATATATGTAATCGAACGAATAGCTTGTTTAAACTGAAAAGACGCCCTCCACACATTCACACCATCTGTGTTAAAACAGTATAAATTGTATAAACAGTACAAACTGTGGTAAAACTGTTATAAACTGATTCGTGAAGAATGTTTGCTTGTGTGCATAAGAGTGACGGTGGGGTCATTTGGGCAAGACAAGCTATATGCAAGTTTTCAAGTACGTCTTTAATAACGACAGCGAATGACGTAACAACGTCAGACAGATTACCACTAGAAATATCATTGAATATTCTGAATACTTCTGCGTATATTATATACAGGCGCGCATATACAGGCATGATGTTAAGATGTGCACTTGTATAAACAATGCAATATTATTTCTTGGAGAGTACCGAGTCTGACGCTGAAGTTAATAGCCAATATTAAAAATAAAATACACATTGCAACCGGGAACGGTGCGTACTGCGTACAGTGCGATATGAAAGGAGCTTCATCTCATCAGATATTTAAAAAATATTAATGAGACCATTTCTAAGTATATGAGTGTTAAGGTATATATTACCTTAATACACATATCCACCATTTTCCCAGTTTACTATTTTTATTATATAAATAATAGAATAAAATGCTATCTTACTCTAGGTCTACTCCAATTACTGCAAATAATTACATGTCTAACACACAACCTTCCAGTCCAGTAGTCCAGTAATTAAAACGTTGCAGCTCCTACTGGCATTCACTTTGATGTGAAATTTAAATTAATTTAAACTATATTTCTACTCTAATCACTGCAAAATAATTACTTAGCTAACACACAAGCTCCCAGACCTGTATTTAAAACGTAGCGGCCGCTATCGGAGTTCACTTTGATGTAAAATTGTGTTGTGATGTATTCCAACCATAGTGCATATATACTCGTATCCGCATTTCAGAATCTAAATTGCAAACTAGTTATGGCTACCACTACGTCTAGATAATTCTGTGCAGGTATAAGTGCTCCATAAGTGCTTGTGCACTATTTAACTGGTCAGTAAACAAGCAAGCATACCCACCTATAGAGACTTTAGGTGAGCAGATTACAAGGCCTATGGACACAACTGGGCTATATTATATTAAGTAGGTTTTGCATCAAACAGACAAACTTACAAGAGTTCCAAGAACAGCAAGATGGTTCAGCATCGTTAATATAATATAACCTAAATATGTGTTTTTAATATCTCCGATGTTCTGTACAGTTCACAATTACATAAACACGTAAGTGTCTAAAGATTTGTATTAGCAATTCATGTATGCACGGAACAAATTTAGTTCAGCTGACGACAATGGTTAGACGCAGGTATGTACCTACTCGGTGGCCTAGTTACCGCCGCAATTTTAAGCATATTTTTGGGGATTTACGGTATTTACCTGCTTGTTCTGCATGTCTGCTATTCTTGCTATTCAAGAAAGTATGTAGGTTCCTACATCAAAGTAAAAAATTGTGAATATAAATAGAACTCTACATATACCTTCAGAATAGACCGACGGGGTATATATAATATCAGTATGTAATGTTTACTCGGTCACTTTAACCCAACACTCTCCCTTCATTGGAGCTTTTTATTGTATCCACAAATAAGAAAAGGTATTCTGATAGTCACTACTGCTTCCTAAATTGATCGGTAGGACAGATCACGTACAACTCCATATGAGAAACAATTTTCTGAAGAGTCGATAAAGTAAAATAATTGAAATAGTATTAATGTGAATACGTAATTAGAAAATGTACTTATTCCAACATAGTAGAGATATATATATTGTAATAGGTCTTTACATATAAAATTGCCGATATTTCTTACAGATTCATGAGTTCGTTATTCGTCTATTTGTTTGAAAGTTGATTTCAAGATTTCACAACTCTGCGTCAAATTTTGTTTGTTTTGGCCGTTTGATAAATTAAATTTGATCTTTAAAAACATTTCTTCCTAAATGCTATCCATGATAAACGTATTACTTTTTTACAGCTGTCACTTTCAAAAATGTAATAAATGTTGATGTTTGCTTAATTTAGTCTCATTCATACACAAAAAAGCATAAAATTTGGATTTGTCATTCATAAAAAGAAATGCAAAAATGTTAGTACTGAAAATTTCGATTTCTCCAATTTTAGTAACGACGTTATATATAAAATGTGTAATAGGTCCACTAATTAAGTAATTATTTATCAGGGCAGACAATGGATAGCCTAATACTGATTATGTACCTAAGCATTTAAGTTATAAGAGACGCTACCCATATGCCGTCTGAGTATAATGTGATTATTTGCAATTTATGAACCGCTAATACAATCTCATAATTAGATAAGGGAGCTCCACTTAAATAATGTTTTATGTACCACTTAGGTGGGCCGACACATGATATGGGCGAGTACTCTGCCCATATCATGGATAGTGATTACCGTGGCCTATGGACGTATTCAACACCAGGGCCCCATACTCTGCCAATCCTGGAGAAACTTTCTAATGTCGTTCTTGAATAACCCCACAGTGTAGTCGCTTGGAAAAACCACAGCAGCGAGTACATTTCACAGCTCACACTGCAAACAGCTTGAGCGGGTGTGGGATGAAGTTCCTTTCATATCGCACTGTACGCAATACGCACCGTTCCCGGTTGCAATATGTATTTTATTTTATTTTCAATATTGGCTATTAACTGGCAACAGAAACACATCATCTATAAATTTCAATTACCTATCATCGCGGTTCATAAACCTGGTGACGGACAGATAGACGGACCATGAAGTTTTATTCATAGGGTTACATTTTAACCCTTTCGGTATGGACCCTAATACTAATTGAATACAAATACCGTGCAATTCATACTTCTTCGTATACAAAAACAAACGTGACAAGGAGGCTGGCAACGAGCCAACTCCTTTATCTCGATTTTTAAGCCGCCGGCCTATCTAGACATTCAGAGCTCCCTACCAAAGTACTTGGATAGGTCGAAGGCGTAGTGCGGTAATATGAGCACAAAGGTCTAGCGTGGTTGGATGGGCACTGCTTTATTCTGACTGTTGTCTTCTTCATTAGAATGGTAGCACTAAGCCTACTGTCACAGTTTTTCATAATATGTTTCTGTTACAGTTGACTTTTTATGCAGTACTCTAAACAAAGACTGAATTATTCATTAGAATTTAATTTTAATCCAAGAGTATCTAATTTAGGCTATAATAACAAGAGAGAGAACGAAGCCTCGAATTTACAGCATTATACTAGCTTTGCCCGTGGCTTCAGTCGCGTGGACTTCTGTTCCCGTTTCCCCCGCTGTTCCCCCCGTTAACGTGAAGATGATATAGACTATAACACTCACAGATAATGAGGCTTGCTATTGGTGAAAGAATTTTCGTAATCGGTTCAGAGATTATGATGATGTACAAACTATGCATAATAATAATAATAAAATTATACTACGAGACTACAAACACAGAATTCTCATTAACTTTCCCTAGTTTTAATATTAGTGTAAATTTTGTTTCAAGTAATAGGGACTGTAAAAACTTAACTAAATAAACTGAAATCGGGAACCCGCATATTTGAAGGCAATGCCTAAGCGAAAGCGCTCTTAAATAAAAACCCAGTTCTCCTAATAAATTTTAGTTGAAATATAACTTTCATTCCAATAAAGAAACTATAGTTGATCCTCATCAACGGCCTATTCTACATAAGGCTCGAAGTGCTTGAAAACTTTTTATTGAGGATAAATAGGTCATTGTTGTATCAAGTATGGACTGCAAATGTTTATGAAGTAATGTAATGTTTAATAAATTGAAATAAATCTTTATATTTGCGTCAAAAAACCGAAACACCGACGTCAGTCTAGCATCTTAATTCAAAAACGTTTACTTTTAATGTACCTAAATTGCTGATCGTTTGAAAAACTTTTTGCTACTACTTAACCAATATAGGATAATGATAAACTCTACATGTTGTATAGTATACCTAGTATCCGACCCTCGCAACTAAAAGGGATAATGATTGGGTTAGACAATTTAAATTAGTACTGGTAATTGTTTATGAAGGTCAAAGAAATCCTTTATTTGTCTAAATTGAATTGAACTAGTTTTATGACCTACGTGTTTATCACTAAGCAAGTTATCATTTAAATTAAGATTTTTATTATGTTCAAGCCATGACTTGAACTCTCTCACTATTTAGTGACTCTTGATAAATGAGCAATGAACTCTTTACTTTTTCTTCCACGCTTATATCGATAGGTATGTAGGTATGTCATCTAAAATCCAATGACGATGTTTATGTAGCCTTCGTAAATATATTTATATTCAATATGGTATGTATTGAAAGCTGATAGTCTACCTGTTGAGGCATAGATACCTCTTAAGATAGCCTGTCTTTTTATGGAGAAGCCTTTTGCACTATAAAATATCTCTGCAAGGAAGTAGCAGATATAGAATTTGGGACAAAGACAGATACAATCTGATATAACACAGGCTACTTTTATTCCAGGAATAAGTACCCGGGGATCGCGGCAACGATTCTTATAAATAGGTAGAGATGCCGATAAAAGATAAAATATAAAGTATATATAGACATATTATGTGACACTGTGTGTGTTTATTCCCAAAACGACATTATCAATTCAATCCGAACGAAACACCACAAACACGTCGAGATAATTCGTTAGTAATTTGTAGTCGATTGAAATAACAATCCTATTAGTGTCGTACATTGCTAGGTGAGAGGATTGGAGTATTCGGTATTCAAACATTATGTGACGTATATAATTTGAATGCTAAATTATTTAGTATTCCAACGCCGTGGTAGCCTAGTGGTATGGGTAATGGACTGCTGAGACGAGGTCTAGGGTTCGATCCC
Organism: Pelosia muscerda; assembly: GCA_963691645.1. Taxonomy (NCBI): domain Eukaryota; kingdom Metazoa; phylum Arthropoda; class Insecta; order Lepidoptera; family Erebidae; genus Pelosia; species Pelosia muscerda. The sequence continues at coordinate 15,274,199 of OY829098.1, read as the reverse complement.
AGCTTATACCATGGCACACACCAATGACTTTTCGATGCTTTTCGAAGTTATGTGTGTATTTATCGCAGGCTTATAAGTGCCCGGTTAATGGCAATAGGCTCGCCACCTATTACATTGGGACCTAAACATAAACTGGCGAAATGTGGGTGCTAGCACCTCTGCCTACCGAGGGAGAATATAACATATACCCTATGTTTGTCAAGCTCCATTGGAACCCGGAACATACTCTCCTTCTCTTATCTTGACTTTTACGGAAATAGCTTAACTCAAACTCCGAAAGAATCTTCGAATCCAGTACCAGAACCTCATCCTATTAGAACGCGAACAAAGATATTATGGTAAATGATATAAGCAATAAAATAAAAATGAAGTTTTTAGAAATAAAAAATGGCATGACAAAATTAAAAACTCCCTATTTACGGATTTTATTCAAAAGACAACGAAGCAACGTAAGGTTTAGTTGTGGGACCCCAGTAGTAATAATAATAATAATAAAGCTTTTTATTTTCAGTGCAAAGTATGTTCACATTTCAGAGTGTTAGTAGATTACTTAAACTAGGTTAGTTTATGATTATGTTTGTTATATAATATATTTTTAGCTGTTCCTTTACACGAACCCCTTTCGGGTAAAAGCCTCCTCTAATTCCTTCCATTTGTCCCTATTTTGGGAGACTGTCAACCAGTCTTTGCCTGTTAATTCGTTCCATTGATCGCTGGCATGTTTTGATTTTACTTTTTATTTCATTTGTAAATGTCCATGTTTGGCTGTCATAAGTTAGGCTTGGAACTATACATGTTTCAATGACAATTTTCTTTAATTTTAGATGATAGTCTCCCTTCAAAATATCCTTATGTAGCCAATACTTCTTCCATGTGCTGTTGATCCTTCTGTTCACTTTCTCTTTATTACTGTTTTTGTTGAATGAAACTTGTTTTCCGAGGTACACATATTCTTGTGCATAATCAATCTGTTGCCCGAAGACCTTTATAGGTCTTTGTATGCTGTTTGTCATCACCTTAGTCTTGTTTGCGTTCATTTGTAGACCACATTTTTTACTTTCATCTGCAAGAGATTGCATCATTTGTTCTAATTCTTTGACAGATGTGGCAAACAAAATGATATCGTCTGCAAATCTCAGATGACTAAGGTGGTGCCCTAGTACGCATAGGCCATTCTGGCTCCAATCAAGGTTTCTGAAGACACATTCCAGTACTGCTATAAAGAGTTTCGGTGATAGAGGATCCCCTTGTTTAACACCTTTCTCTATTGTAATCTGTTCTCCTTTATTTTCCATCTTGATTCTGCTTGTACTTTGAGAATAGATGTTTTTTATGATGTTGATGTATGTCTTACTTACGCCACAGACATTCAGGGCTTTCCAGATAGAGGAGTGAGTTATAGTATCAAATGCCTTTGTGTAGTCCACATAAGCCACATAGAGAGGTTGATTGAATTCTTTGTATTTTTCTATTATTTGTTCCAAGGTGTGGATATGATCTATTGTTGAAAACCCTGAGCGAAAGCCTGCTTGTTCGATTGGTTGTGATGCGTCTATGATTGGTGTGATTCTGTTCAAGAGTATTGTTGTGAAAAGTTTATAAATGCTCGGCAATAGACTAATTGGTCTATAGTTTCCGAGTTTAAAAGCGTCTGACTAAAGCTCTGGTCCATCAAAAGTGTCTGACACTTATGAAATTACTTTAAAATAATATTCTACATGATATATATAAAAATCAGCCATGTGAATTTAAGTTAAATAATTCTTATTTTTCGTTACCTTTCCCATTTGGTACCTGCCCAGGTGTCCCTCGGCAAGTCACACAAAGCGCGTAGGTATTCAAGGCACATGAGACGCTACTGAAAACTTCAGGTTTCATCCGTGTGAAAATAAGTAATGTCTGATTGCTCTGGGATCTTGGACCAGTAGGAGTAGGAAAGGCAGGCATAATGATCTTTTATCTCTATCTTCGTACACGATTGTGGTGGATTTTGGGTACACAGGTACCCAGGAAACAATTTGAAACTGACACATATTATCCGACTAAAATAAATATCTTAAGCACCCAGATGAACTGCAACAGTTTCAGTACTTAGATGGCAGTGATATTTGATGAGTCATTTTAAATTAAAATCATAACCATAGCATAATGTTCAGTGTGCTAAGTCACACACTCTCCCACATATCCTTTTAGAAATATACTTGACGGGAGGGCAAATTAGAAACTGAAAATACAGTGCGTAAGATGTGTGAGGGATGTAGAGGGGCAATTATGGGGGAAGAGGAGAGGCAGGCGAGCAGCAGGGCTAGGGGAAGCAGCAGGGTGTTAGGACAAAAACGAGAGTGGAAGAGAAGAGAACGGGGAAATGGGAAATGAGGAGGAGAGAGACGAAGGGGAGGATGAAGTTGAGGGACAGGAGAAGAAAAGGGTGAATTAAGAGGAAAAGAGGGCAGGGCAAGTGGTGAGGACAGGGAGATGAGTAGAAAGGGAGATGGAGATAACGGAAAGAAATGAGGAAATCGGGAAAAAGAGTCTTAAATTTACAATGCGATAATCGACATCCACGTGAGCTGAGGGGCGGGCAACAGCAAATTTCTAATAAATGTCTACAGAGGTTGCAAATTGTGTACCTAAACGAATTTATCTCATCATCACTTTTTCTTACTATATATATATATTTATATATATATATATATATTATAAACACTTTTTCGTATTAAGTTGTTCTGTTTTGACGTTGGTTAAATCGTTATTGTATTTATTTAATAACGTAATTTTTTTATACAAATATTATGATAAGTTGTTTCTTTGCTTACAGTCTATATAGACGCCATAGTCTGAGTGTTGGTCCTGCTTAAACTTTAATGTACCCAGGGTACTTTATATTTGATCGTTACTGATACAGGCATGAACTCTAGAGGTAATTTTATTGTCATCATTCATTCATCATAGGTAAGCCACAGCTGAACATAGGCCTCCCCAATGGACCAAGTTAGTTTACTAACAAAATAGATCAATTGTTGAGTGATAAATAAATATTATCAATTAATAATAATAATAACTTCCCGAACGTAGCATAACATCGAGGGTCAACCCTTTAACTAACTCTAAGGTGGCCTTAGAATACGGGTATTCGCCATAACCTGGGTCTTATCCATATCATTATCAGTCAATTGATTAACTCGATTGAGGTTTTTTAAGATCCTACAGCGACCCTGCCAAGACCACGATATCGTCGGCAAAACGAAAGTGAGTGATGTATTCGCCATTAAGATTGATGGCTAGACTTTTCCATTCCAGAAGCATAAAGGCATCCTCATTGGTGAAGAGCTTTAGAGATATTACCTCATCTTTCACTCCCCTATGCAACGGTATCGCCTCTGAGCTCGGACTGACATGTCTATGTGACTCCGCAATAGAGATTGTAGCATTACACATGGTGCGAATAAAAAAAAGCAAAGGCGTTCTCGTAGTTCACAAACGCTTAACATAGTGACAAGCTATTATCATTATGTATTATGTATGACTTGCCGCAGCATATGGATGTGGCCTACGGTATTCTACGGAAACCGGCTTATTCGGGAGTCATCAAAGAACTCGAAGATGACTTATAAATATAAATCAGAAGTGAGATAAGGCCTGTAGTCGTTAAGCGGGGCTCTGTCACCTTTCTTGAAGAACAGGCTCACCGCGTTTCTGTTCCATGCGTCGGGTGTAGTACCTTCAAATAAGATGGAATTGAAGAGCTTCTGAAGGACTTAAAGTATCGATGTGCCACCTGCTTTCAGAAGTTCTGAAGGACAGAAGACTAGTCGATGGGTCGAGTCTCGTCAGGAGCATTCACTTTTTACGAGCTAAATCCATTAAAAACTATTGATTTTAGCTAAACCGGGTATAGCATAATTCCTCTTCCCTGCTGAAAACCGCCATTAAACAAAAATACTTCTAAGATAATATTTCACTCCTGAGAGACGGAAATCAAAACGGTAATACACAAGCGACAATGTTGATGTTTCCTTTGATGTTTCCTTTGACATCGTTCATCGTTACCTACTGTGTGGGTTGGGTATTAATTTTCAAACCAGAATAACTATGTACATAACATTCTCTGGGATAAGGCACACAATATACCCATTTTCGAAGTGTCTATATAATCATATTATATGGCTGCAGACACTAGTTCACTAAGTAAACTCTCAGGGATAAGCAATTAACATAGGTACCTATTATGCTTTATGTAACAGCGAAATATTCTTCTTTGTGCTCAGATTGTGAAGAATATTCGAAATTACTGACAATCTTTACTTAGGATGAATATAATAAAGTTATAGAGAGATACATGTCGAATCGAAATTCGGTTTGAAATTTAAATATTCATGTGCTATACTCGAATAAAGTATATCTTCGTTTGTTTTTACCGACTAGATTTATAAACAGATACGAGCATCTTCCAATTCGTATAAAAGTAGGAGCGAATAACTCGCATAACATCATTTCTGTAGATTCCACTGGTGTTACAGAACGTCTTATGTTTAGTTCGACTTTTTTTTTTTTTTTATCGTGCGCAAAATCCCCACGGATACCACCTCCACCGAAACCGATGGAGGTGGTTATGTCGGACTCGAACCGACCAAAACGCACGCCGACCATGGGTCCTTGATTGCCGGAGGTGAGATTATACAAGACATATCTCTCGCACCCCGGCAGACCCGGGGACATCTCTGTTGAGATGACCCTCTTCCCCTAACCCAGGGGCTAGAAGGGGACCATGGTGTCCCCATCTAGCCCCTGGGTATGGGGTGGCATTTGCGCCATCGCCGTGGCCTGCTTCTGCTAGGGTGACCGGCGGCTCCACCCGTCACCCCCAGGCCCGCGCATGGGGGATGTTTAGTTCGACTGGCATTCCATAAATATTTAGTAACGAAAAACTTATATTCTTCAAAGGTTGTATAGCTTCAAAGATATAAAAACTAAATACCTAATATGACATCTTTTTGAAAATTATTACGTGCATATAAGATAACCATACATATTTAGGACGTACCTTTCGAGATTTGGTGTCCGAGAACTACTTTGGATTAAAACATAAATTGTAAATTCATATCAACTTAAGAAAATGCCATTGGAAGCATGATGTACAGTCCACAAAAGATATACGGTGCCACTTATTTCTTCTGTGAAACATAGGCTACAGAAAATGTGTAATGAAGGTAATATAAAGCTATGTTTCGCCAAGGGCATACAAAATTAAAGAGTCTGAATTGCAAATTATAAAATTGAAAGAAATACGTACACAATTAAAATAAATACAGTGGAGAAGTACAAGTGTGTATAACAATGTATAACATCAACAATGTATAACAACAAATAAATTATATCAAGATATAATGGCAAATTACAATGTCAAAATAATCATGTATAATGAAAATGTCAAGATATTAGGCTTGTAAGTGTTATAGTATGTTTAGTCATTATACATCGTAAACAGAATTCATGAATAAAAATATGAATAAACCAAATTGACCAAAATGAAATAAAAGTTAAAGTGTAAGTGTTAAAGTGAATTACTACCTACGTACAAATGAAGGAAGTACAAATTTTATTTCCTTAATATGATTATCCATAATCATATTGAGGAAACAAATAATACAGTCTTAAAAGCGTGATAGTCAGTAAATAAAGATGAGCATAGATAATGCATTCAACAGCATACAACACATTGTGCTGGCTGAGTCTCAGTGTCGCCTCGAAACGTCGCGTCGTCTAGGTAAACGAGAGTCAAATACTGAGAGGGTTCCACAAAAGCAAATTTTCCAATACTAGCACTCAATTCTTCAACCAAGGCACGTTCCAATATACAAGATTTGTCGTCAACTTTACAATATGATAAAGTATATGCATTCGTATATTGGAATCATCATCATCCTCATGGCGATTTCGATTGGATTGAATTTATCTGCACTAATATTATAAAGAGGAAAGATTGGTTTGCTGCTTCGAAATTACTAGACCGATTTCAATAACTCTTTCACCTATAAAAAGCTACAATATCTAAGAGTAACATAAGCTATATCCGGTAGATTTCTATACAATGTCTCTAATACGCTGACTATGTATTTCCGTTGTCATGACAACAAAGAGAAGTAGTATAGAGGCAAGTAGAGAATCAATTAGAGCCGTACAATGCGGTAATTGACATCCACGCAGGTGGAGCCGCGGGCACCGGCTAGTGTTGGAATATTTATGTCAAAGCTCTAGTTACGTTATAATATTTATAATTATAACGTAACTAGAGCTATAATTAATACTGCCTAACTGTAACAAAATAGCTAGGCAGTCTCAATCTATTTAAATTGTGTAACCGCGTTTTTAGAACATATGAGGGTATCGTCCTTATTGAGCACTCTGACTGGGGAAGTACCTCACAGATAACAGAATACCGCAGCCAATGCTTGTTAATAAGAAGAAGACTGCTTTGTCTTCTCCCTCCCCCCCCTTCCTCTTCCCCTCTACATGGTCGACAGCATGAGAGTGTTGCAAACGTCCATAGGCCACGGTAACCATTATCCATCAGGCGGGCCGTGTGTTGTCTGCCACCCCAGTGGCATAAAAATAATGTGTTGGAATAGACATATTCATACTCTTTCAGCGTGTTCCCGGTACTATTTGCAACTAGAGTCTAGTCTATTCGCTACTTGTAATATTCTTTAAAAATGTAAATAAATGTGAATGTTAATTCAAATAAAGAAATATAATAATGTTATTGTGGGATTAATGGGTAATACTTCACTTTGAACCAGTGAATCTTATTTCGACCAGTAGTAGGTGGATAGGTACTTATGTAGGTGTATACTTACGCAGGCCTACGAATAATTATAGGCTATATTACCTACACCTACTCCTGGAAATAAGATATACAGTGTCAATATTGTGTGGGTAGGGGTCGTGTCAATATCAATACGAATCTTTTTAACAATTTCAATACCAAACCTTATTGACAATTTAACTGTTGACACGCCGATAAATCGTTTTCAACATTTCTTCACACATATGTTCTGCCAGGTAGGTACTAATTCAAGATTTCACGCAGCAAATTGAATTTACATACACACAAAAATGTACATAATAGTGTAACACCAAATAATGTCAAGTGTGGGCAGGTATAGCTGAAGTAATATATAAAATAAATTAAAATATATTTCATCACAAATACAAACAATTCGTCGCAATCTGACTAGGCACGTATTGTGTGTGTCATGAAGTCGATTCTATTTCCTCGTGCGGAAATCCTTGCGGATATCCCCCGCTGAAGTCAGCGACGGCGGTTATGTGGGACTCGAACCAACTAAAATCGCACGGCGGTCTTGGGCCATCAGTTGCCGAGGGTGAGGTAACCTCTAGCATATCCGCCCCCGTTGACCTCTCGGGTGTGGGATTACATTAAAACGTAACCCTATTACTAATATTATTCTCCGTCTGTCTGTCTGTTACTAGGCTGTATCACATAAAAGGTGATAACTAGAAAGTTGTAATTTTCACATAATATATGTATGACATAAACAGGAAAATATACTAGAAACAGAACAAAATAAATATTTAATTTTGCTGATTTTGCACAATATTAATATTGAAAAAGTTTAAAAGAACAACCCTAAAATATAATGCCTTGGCCTGTACAGATAATAATCCCTTCATGCGCGAGCTCAACTCGTATATAGCCGGTATTATTTGAATAAAATCTCAAGTCTTTAAATTTTTACAATACCTACTAGTCAACATTCCAAACACAGTCTTCTTTCAAAGACAAAATTAGTAAAACACAGACAAATACGTGAAAAGAAAGACCAATATTATTCGTCTATATCTTCTTGCGAAGTAAGTCAGTCAAGCCATTGGTAAACTGGTTGTGAGTGGAGTGGATACGGTAGTTTGCCGACAGCAACGTCGACTATATCCTTTAATTCAGTTAAGTACGTTTGACTCCTACGTAGGTGCGGCTCAGGCTACGGACTTTTCGTCGCATACCTTGAAGCAGAAACAGAAACAGAAACGCACATGACGTACAAATAAATCCGCATAAGTCTGGTAGACCGTGCCACATTGCGCGGCACAAAAAGTGTGCAATGAAGTAGATCAGACAGTGTAGGTCCACACAGTTCTTTCAACAAAATCATCCACAAAATGGGTCTATGAATTAGGTCTGTGAAAAACCTGCGATGGCCTTTTTGCGCGCCATGCTAATTTTTCATATGGTGCAAATCTGATCGCTCAAAAAATGTGTCATCTGCACCTTAAATGAATATACAAACGGAATTAATTAAATTGTTGAAAGTTGCGCGCGCTGGTTTCTGTTACCGGCTGAATATGGACTGGCCGTATTGATATCGAATAAAATCGATAACAAGCCCTCGTATTATTAAATTACCTACACATAATGAACGATAAAATTAATCAAGAGATATTACTGTTATGAATGGCATTATAAGCCCAGTAAAGTACTTTTAAAAGGAAATAAATACAGTATGTAACCTGATAGAAAAAATATTTATAAAAGGTAGGCCTATAATTTCACTTCATTGCGCCCTTTGACAAAGGTGATGTGCCTGTAATTGTGGCCACTGTGAAAACATTCCTATTTTGTTTTGATAACGGGTACATAGGTATATGGTTAGCGTAACCCGAGTATTACCGCATTTACCATATGATCGCGTTAATACCCGGTTTCGCTAACCATATATCATGTAACGCGAAAGTTTAAAACTAAGTAACGGGTACATATTTTACCACGTCTTTGACACCCTTACTGACAGAGACATAAAGCACAAAGGCGTACCTAATATATTGGTCATACAAAATATCTATAACTAGTATCTTAGTGGCATGTACACATATAATATGCTATGCACATTGTTACTTACGAGTATATTGAAACTTACACCTACATGTTTAACAGTTTCTTTTGTTACGAACCATCGAAATTGTAGCTCTTTAATCCGATACCCGATACCTACATTCTTGCTAACAACATAGCCTTTAGGAGATTAGTGAACCAATTGCTTACAACATCTATTTCGTTATTTAATTGCGTTCACAAATCTCTTTCTAATTGCTTTGTCTGTCAGTAAAAGAAAAACAGCGGTTTCGGTAGTTAGGTAGGTAGCTTTTCAAGTGAGTGCGTCACGTCAAAAGTGAAAGGTCAAACATATTTAGACCATTCAAATTAACTTGCAAAACGGCAACATTAAACAAAAATAAACATTTATTTAGCGAACGGTCTACATAACTATATCATCAATCAGGTGTTTTAAATAGTGTGTATTTGGTAGCACATCGGAAACTTGTTCGTAACTCGATGTTTGACTAATACGGCATAAATCCCTCTCATTTGAATTTGCAGCACAATTTGACCGGACGTTTTGAAATGTATTAGACAGTTAGCTCGACATGAGCTAAACATTTTAAGAAAAGTGAATAATATTGTTTTATTAGCCCATACCTGTAAATTGGCGTAAATTATCGGTTATATACATTTTTTTTATTTTTGACGTGACAACGTCTTATAAATTGGCTTGCCGGGTGACACTTCAAGAAACTGCGTTACGCTCCGCTCACGTTATGCGCTCACAATGAGAGCGAGTGAGAGGCACGCGTCCCTTCCACTCGGGCATGGTTAGCCCGCCTAAGAGCGAGAGAGACAGACATAAAAAGTGAAAGGCACGCGTCCTTACCACTCAAAGTCGTTGTCACGTAAAACTTTCGCCCGTATACCGACTTTACAGGCAACCAATTTTTTTTTTTATTCAAACTTTTGGCACAAATACTAATTAATTTTACAAAGGCAGATTTAATGCCATGGGCATTTTCTACCAGTCAACCCTAGAATGATACAGAAAATAGTCTTAGTAGGTGCTTGAAGTGTTATGGTGAGTTTATTGTGACGACTTTATTGTGGAACAATTATCAGGCTTTTGTAGACTGTAATTACAGAGTATTATGTATTACCTAGATATATGCATATATGGATATCTCATAAATGTATTGCACAAAATCTGACTACAGAAGGTTAACAAAAGACGTTGGATTTAACTTATGGTGTACCCAAGGAAAACTGAAGCTATTGACATAATAAGTTGACGTAATAAGAAGGTCGTCTGTAGAAACGACTCATCAGCCATCTACCGTAATAAATTTCATTTCGATTTCTAAGAGGAAATAACAACTGAGTTGATTTAATAACGGGAAACTTGTGTTTTGCAGTATTGTAGTAGAAAGTTAGTATTTATGTTTATCATAACTATATTATAGAACTATATTATTTATCGCAGGTTTATAAGTGCCTCGGAGAGCACGTTAAGCCGTCGGTCCCGGTTGCCATACAAACATCTATGGCAGTCGTTACGGGTAGTTGGAGCCCTCAAAACTCCAACCAGCCTAACTTGGAACTTCGATAACGCCATTGGTCATTAGACCATTGGTTGTGGAGGTCAGATGGCAGTCGCTTCACGGAAAATATCGAAGTTCAGCCGCATCACAGTTAGACTGGAAAGCCGACCCCAACTGAGTTGGGAAAAAAAGGTTCAGGGAATGATATTATAGAAAGAAAAAACTGATGATATTATTTCGTAAACGCTTTCATCAAAGTCAAAAGTTTACTATGTTCGATTTTGATAGTAGGTACAGAAGTTTCCATTTAATTTTCAATAATGAATAGTGGAAAATTGTTGAATAATTAATGAATAGATTCACTGAGAACACAAACGCACTGATGCACTACCGGTACTGAGTGTGTTAAAAAATAATATATAATGAAATTAAAATTTTTTGGGAGCTTCTTAGATCTAAGTGATAGAAAAATACAACTACTTACAAAGGACTATTTTCGTTTCTACATAATATATATTCTACACTCGATATTTATAGAAAAATAACCTACCATCAGTTAGCATGTTTCCTTCGGTTTTAAAGTCAATGCGGATGCAAGTTCGTAAAAAAATATCGCAACTACTTTCTAACATCTGAAGGTAAGTAACTGCTAAAACAATTTTATTATTAGTATAATGCTCATACTAATTGTAAAGTTCTTTTAGAATAAGTAGTTAATCTCCAAAACCATATTCAACCATATTCAGTTTTCCGTTTAACTTGTTTTTAGCACCAAGGCCGTATCAAATATTTGTACAGCCTGTGAAATCTCATTTGTTTCTGCAATGGCTGCAATTTTTCAAACTGATGTGTTTAGTAGTAAAAATAATAACTTAAGGAAATTATTTTTTCAATTAAGTTTGTTTATTGTTGCAGAGAGCTCTCCTGATACATGCATAGAAGAATTGCAGATAGACAGACAGATACCCGCCTCATCACTGACAAGTGAGTCTTTGAACGTTATACTTAGAACCTGATGGACACACGTAGTTACTTTGCATTTTTAACTTGAAAAGGTTTACGATTCTCAACTTTACATTATGCAAGTTGAGGCCACATGGCCAAAGTCATTAAAAAAATGTATTTTAAAATGATTAGGTTATACCGTGATCATGTCGAAATATCGGTTGCTCTAAAATACCCATAAACATGGTAAATATCCCGTCATGTTTAATGAATTCATGAAGTAATTTACTCTGAGTAACATTGCACTACAATTAACTCCGACTATAAGTAACACTACAACTAACTATTTTGCGAATTTGTACATAAATCGTTCCGGACTGGCATGGGAAAAATTCGGGTTAACTTTACAAAGTTTCATCGAAATTGCAATATTAGATTACACAGCAGGTAGTAACGTAACTCAATATCTTCCTGTACTGTTGGTGCAGTGTTCGTCGAATACTTCATAGAGACTATTACTCACGTATTCTATTCCTCGGACTGCTACAGGGATTTCTCTATAATGACAACCGGGACGTGTAATGATGCAGTTCTCTGAAGGACATTACTATAAAACGGTGACATTATTGAACAACTACGTGAAACATGTCGAACGAATCTTCAATGGATCTATGCATTAGACTCATGCAAGAATCTGTATCATGTAAATATTCGTCATCATCACTACATTTGTCTAGGTCGGTACAGTGCTTGTAGGTACTACTTTCGGGCTTGGTTTCACTAATGCAACCCTTTCTTTTGACGTGAAATAACTTCCGACTGATCCCCCCACCACTCCTCTTTCTGTGTCCGGGAAGAAACTATTTGCTATAGGCTCCTCAATTTAGCAGTTATATTAGTTAGCGGATGAGATTGGTTTGGGCCCGAAGATTATTCTTACAATTCACCTCTTATTTTTTTATGCCACTGAGGTGGCAGACAAGCACAGCCCCCCCCCCCCTGATGGAAAACGATCTCTGTGGCCTATGAACGTTTGCAACACCAGGGGCGTTACACTATCACTGTGATGCGAGCGAGGACTCGGGGCTGCACACGCTGACCGAGTGCCCGGCGTGGGAGACGCCAAGGCGGGTCCTAGCAACAGCCCTAGGGGTGGGAGTTGTCTCGCTCGCCACCTTGCTCACGGTGATGGTACGATGCGCGAGTGCTTGGGCAGCCGCCGCCTCCTTCTGCGAGCAAGTAATGCTCGAAAAGGAGGAGGCGGAGCGGGTTCGGAGAAGACTCCGGGCCCGCACTGCCCGCGATGAGCGGAGGCGACTCGGACGTCGGAGGTCGCAAAATGACCTCCGTCCCCCATGAGCGCGGGCCTGGGGGTGACGGGTGGAGCCGCCGGTCACCCTAGCAGAAGCAGGCCACGGCGATGGCGCAAATGCCACCCCATACCCAGGGGCTAGATGGGGACACCATGGTCCCCACATTAGGGGAAGAGGGTCATCTCAACAGAGATGTCCCCGGGTCTGCCGGGGTGCGAGAGATATGTCTTGTATAATCTCACCTCCGGCAATCGAGGACCCATGGACGGCGTGCGTTTTGGTCGGTTCGAGTCCGACATAATCACCTCCATCGGTTTTGGTGGAGGTGGGGATTTTGCGCACGATTAAAAAAAAAAAAAAAAAAAAAAGGGGCGTTACACTCGTGCTGCCTACCCATATTATAAACGCTTGGGAAAACCACGGCAGTGAGTTCATTCCACAGCTTGATATGAAACTCCTATCATACCGCACAGTGCGTACCGTTACCGGTCCTAGTGTGTGAGGATGAACTCTCTATGGCGAGCGGTGCGATGATAGAAGTAGGTGTGGGCATGATGCTCGAACAATTATTCTGAATAAAAACCATTATACAGGCGGTAGAACACACACAGTGAGGCAAAGTCCCTCCTGATGTTCAGAGACTCCACACCGCCTGTGAGTGGTCAAGGATCACAATAAATGGGGTATTCTTAGCGGTAAATGCACATACTTGTGTCTTAGTGAGGTTGAATTGGACCAGGTAAAGTCGTCCTCAATTGGATATTCTGGTGAGAGGACTCCGATTTCTGACACAAGTTCACGACTTTACTCCGAGCGAGGGATGTTTGCGTCCCCGGTGCTATCGTCCGCATAGTAATAGATGGCGTCATCAGACAATATGTCATTAATTATGCAGCAGAAACCGAGTTGGGGACAAGACGGAGCCTTGTGGGACACCAGTGTTTATCCATGCGGTCCGAGCAACTGCTTTCGACGACGGCTTGGATTCTGTGGGACAAAAAGCTGGCAATCCATTCGTACGCTTCGCTAGCAGACCTCTGTGCCAGACTCGATCGAAGGACTTCGCTATGTCATGGCTGACTGCCAGTACCCCACCCTTACCCTCGATGGCTTGTGCCAAGCGATACACAAGAAGGTCACCGGTGGAGCGATTATGACAGAAGCCGTACTGACGGTCGCTTAATAAATCGTTGCCTTTAAGGCAAGGCTCAGAAGCTGTGCGTTGATAACAGGCTATATTACCTTCGAGAGAAGGGAAGTTATAGGGATAGGCCTGTGATGGAACGGGTCTGTTCTGTTGTCTTTCTTAGGAACAGGATGCACGAATGCTGTCTTCCATGAAGCTGGAAAGTATGAAAGTCGTGTAAGTACTGGACACAACTCAGGGGCGAAATGCTTAAGCACCATCGCCGGTATACTATCCATCCCATTCGACTTCCGAATGTCTAGGGACTTTAATTCTCGCCGAACCACCTGTTGTGTAAATTTAACTTCTTGTATGGTCATACCACATCAGGGGAAAACAGATGGTTCGGCACTCCCCTCATTCATGGTCGAGTTTGACGCAAAGAGTTGGCTTAAAAGATCGTCTTTCTCCCTGACGTCATGGGCCAGGGAGAAAGCCGTTGGGTTTTGCAAAGGTGGCAGACTGGACCGGCATTAATTTCCTTCAGCAGCTTTGGCAACTGACCAGAATGCACAAATACCTGATGTGTAAAACGCAAGCCGCTCACGTATTCTGCCGACGAAATCGAATTTAGCCCTAGCAACAGCTTTTTTGCTGGATCTCGAGGTGGCATTTAGTTTCTACTTCACCTCAGTGATGTTCGGATCCTTCTTAGCAAGCGCGGTTGTCCAAATCTACCTACAGCAGATTGCTTGATAAGTCTAGTATTTCTGCATGGCTGGACCACGTACGCTTACTTGCTCCTGTTGCGATCAAACAGTTGGGAATGTAGCATTCCATACCCGCTAGAATCACCTTTAGCTGTTTTCACATTTGCGTTTCCTGTATGTATTTCTGAGATATTTTAATATACTTACTTTTTAAAACTATGAGTTTTGTTTTCACACTTCACGTGACGCATACGTCAAGAGGACGTAATTTTTAAAACGTTTTTAAAGTAGTGGGACTACCTGATCTCGTAGGGGGCCGACACACAAAAACAAATTTACTGGCGTAGCTAACGTGGCTCTGGAAGATTTTCTTGAAAAACTTGACATTGGCGACTCGCCATTAATAATTTTGTATTACATTTACCACTTACAGGACATTGGCGAAATTGTGGCGATTCTGCTGCAGAAGCCATCTTAAGAAGAGGTTGAAGTAGTGGGACGTCAATTTTGACGTCTCCACCGATATCTTATTTATCGAATTTTGATTAGTAGTTCTAATGTATGCATGCATGCTCATCTGATTCCTCCGGTTTCCTGAATTAATAAAATGAGGAAACCGGAGGAAACAGATGAGCATGCATGCATACATTAGATACCGGTCAGATTCATAACCCTCCCTTTTGCTTTGTTGTAGTTGGGTTAAAGGCATAGGTACACTGAATCGCGTATTTCGGAAAGTTCAACTTACTATTCTTGCAATCGCCTTCAATTCTATAAGTAAGCTCGTCGTTCAATTCAAGCAATAAAGCAACAAGTCGTCTGTTGCGTGGAAAGTAATATTGGAACATACAATATTTTGTATTCCGGAGTACTCTACAATCGCATTGAAAGGGATAGATTTATAGAAATTTTGTTCATC
Organism: Pelosia muscerda; assembly: GCA_963691645.1. Classification (NCBI taxonomy): domain Eukaryota; kingdom Metazoa; phylum Arthropoda; class Insecta; order Lepidoptera; family Erebidae; genus Pelosia; species Pelosia muscerda. The sequence goes on along the minus strand of OY829098.1, from coordinate 15,258,803 downwards.
TTATTGAGAAGCTAGTTAAGATGAACGAACCATTCCAATATCAGAGAGACATCCGAATTTAACATCCGAAGTGACAGTGCAATAGATATATTGCAACAAAACGAAACAAGAGTAGAACATAACATTACGTGGGAACTCACAAGTAATTTTGAAATAATAAACGTTATAAATAATATGAAAAATAAATCTTCTAGTGGCTACGATGGGTTACCTATAACTATATTTAAAGATAATATAGATATTTTAGCCGAACCCTTAAAAAACTTTTATAATAGTTGCATGACCGATGGCATCTTTCCGGATCAGCTGAAAATATCTAAAGTCGTTCCTATCCATAAAAAAGGTTCTACCCAGGATCCTAAAATGTATAGACCTATCTCCTTGTTGCCAACCATATCCAAGATTTTTGAAAAGCTAATAAGGAACAGGCTCATAAGACATTTGAACCGGTACAATATATTGAATCACAGGCAGTTCGGGTTCCAAACTGGCGTAGGTACGCAAGATGCAGTTGATACTCTAGTACAGGATGTTAGAAGTGGACTAAATTCTGGGAAAAAGGTGGCTGGCCTCTTCCTTGACTTGAGCTCCGCTTTTGACACGGTGAATCACGACCTACTAATAAGTAAGCTGGAACATTACGGTGTAAGAGGCAAAGCCTTGGAACTTCTTGCATCATATTTTCAAAACAGGAAAATGTTCGTCGAAGTAAAGCAAGTAATGCGCGGGCGAAATGATAATGAAAAAGACCAAAACGTCACTGATCATAAAGCTTGTGAACAGACCTTTAAATCTAAATTGCAGAATATTACCATAGGAGTTCCTCAGGGATCAATACTTGGTCCGGTTTTCTTTATAGTCTTTATTAACGATCTAATAAAACATATGGAGAAATGCTTAGAAGGGCATACACAGCTAGTAGTTTTCGCGGATGACACGAACGCCGTAATTTCTGCTGATACTATTGACTCACTCAATATGCATGTAAATGAAGCTTTAGAAGCATTTCACAAATGGTTTACAATTAATGGGCTCAAGGTGAATGCAACTAAAACCAATTTGATATTATTTCGGACAACTTCAAAAAATAAGGCAAATATTAATTGTACATTAGACGGTGAGAATGTTGACATGGTAGAGGTGGTCAAGTTCTTGGGCGTACATGTTGACTGTCACCTCAACTGGAAAGCCGAACTTACAAGCATGGAAAATTCTATCAGCTCAGCATGCTATGTTTTGAGAAGCCTAAGAAATGTTATTGACATACCGCAACTAAAGAGGGTGTACTTCGCGTTGGTAGAGTCCAAACTGAGATACAGCATCTTATGCTGGGGAGGTAGTTATCAATATAACATCAATAAGGCCTTCGTGTTACAAAAACGGGCAATCCGCAATATTGTCTGTATACGTCAGCAGGAATCATGCAGAAAACATTTTAAAGATCTGAATATCCTCACTGTGCCTTCGCTGTATGTGCTTGTGCTTATGAAAAACTTTGTTAAATATGTACAGAAGTTTGAAACAGAAGAGGAAAGGAGGCTAAGGGAAAGTACCAGGAGGAAAGACTTCCAAACAAAATGTATTCCTCATCTGGACATTGTTAAACATGGTACTTGCTACATGTCAGTGAAAATATTTAATAAGCTTCCCGATGACCTCAAAATTATTTTATACAAACGCCACTTTATATCCAAATTGAAGCAGTATTTATTGGAAGGCTGTTTTTATTCCTTAGATGACTTGTTATAAACTTATAGTTTTTGTCTCGTATATTTCCTCAGTCTATTACTTAATGTGACATTAGATTTATTAATTGTTTTTCTTTCTTTTTTGACATTTGTTATTATTGTTCTTTATTGATAAATTTAGGCATGACATGTTCTCTGGTTTTTTTTTTGTGACATTTTGGTATTATTGAGTGTTGTCTTTTGGCATTTATGCATTTTCCTATTTTTGATTTTATTCGTTTTTTTTTTTTTTGTAAAACAAGTAATAATTTCAAGACTTGTTGTTACTGTTAGTTGCCGTATGATTTGATTTTGTTATGTTTTCACTCTCTGCCACTTTCAACACAATGTAAAAATTGTTCTGAATAAATGAATATGAATATGAATATGAGAATTTTGGCATATGGTTTGTATGCTTGAGTCGATTGTATGTAGAACCGTAGGAAATCGGAAGGATTAGCATTCCAGGGAAAACGTATACGATCAACCAGCTCCTATAATATTAACAGTATTTGTGAACACATTATTTGTAATATCGATCCGATCGTTCTCTCAGTCGCAATAGTTCTCTTGCTAGTCCGATTGTCACAAAGCATCGAACTATTACTACCAATGTGTAGCAGTAGTTCAGTGGGTAGTCCGGTTGACCGGACAACTGCAACTTGTCAGTTTCAGTAGTCCGACGTAGCAGTATGTGAGCTGTGTAGCGATGGGTAGTTCGGCGATCTAAAATCATTAAATAATCTATAGCTCGTCTACGGACAGAACGGCAGAACGGTAGTTGTTGTATTAGTTCGGTCGTGAAAAAGCAGTTAACTATATACAATTCTTGAGTTGCACTAGTTCGGTTAACCATAAAACCTCGAATTATTGCTCCCTTGCTGATAAGATATCACTAAACCAGTGAGTCTTATTAGTCTCTTCAGATGCAGTATTGCGATTGTATGAAAACACATTATTGTGATATTTGCATCTAATATCTTTTACAGAAACTTGGTTAAATTTGACCCGGATTAGTGAGAAACCCATTTAGCTAGACCGAAGCTGAGGTCCCAAGACTTGGACAATGAATTACCTACCTCTATTAATAGGACGAAGCAAACCTCTAAATCTGGTATTCGTGCTTTAGATTTAATTGTTATAGTTGCCTCTATAACTGAGGCACTGAGTGAATTTTATATGCATTAACCTCTGTAACTGACATAACGTCTTTTGGTCATTTCATCTTTGTCGCCTTCTCGCCTCCTTCATTGGATAATGACCGACGCAAAATGCTTGAAAATAAATTTAGTAAAAAATACTAAATAATTCTCTTCTTCGTTATTATAAATAAATCGCGATGCAGTAAAAGCACTAATAACGTATTGCAATAATTGCAATGCAAGGTTATTTTGATAAAATGTATAACATCAAAAACCTCATAAGGTTGATACTTCCGAAAGATAAACTAAAAGGATAGATTTTTGTAATTCATACATTCTGTTTAAATTTTCATAATGATGTAGGTTTTAGATCTTTTTAAATAAAAGTGCCTACTTATCTTTTGTTGTTTATTAACTTAATTTTCTTTGTTGATTGATGATGTTTTACCTAATACGTTATTTTATTCAATAATCGCACCTCTATAAATGAAATAAACTGTATTCTGACCTCTTTCAATGGAATCCCCTGTAAATGAGACAGATATTTATCCGGGTTAGTGAAATACCTCTATAAGTGAGACAAATTTGTAAGTCCCTCGAGGACTCACTTAACCAGGTATCACTGTAATTCAAAATTACAAATTGCTGTTTTTCAAATGTGATTTTTCAAATGTGAGTGGTATGATAATATATATATATATATATATATATACACTGACGGACTCATAAACTGCATCAAAGTTCAGGTTTACTCTAAAAGGATTTTTTATAATAAGTATGCAAACTTTTTAGATTAAATTATATAAATATGGAAAGACTGGCTCTTAATCTTAAAAAAAAATTAAATTTAAAAATAGAACTGCAGTAAAACAAATGAATATAGCCGGAAAAAGAAAATTTACTTGTAGTATCGGATTTGCGTGTTATTTATAGCAAAGTTTTAAATTGATTCTCATTGATTTTTTTTGTTTTGTCAATTGAATTATTGTTACCAGCATAATTGTTGGGTTAGTTTTTTAACACATCGAGAGTTTTTGAACCATAATATGGATACTTCGTCCGAACAAGCGGCACAAATTGTAGCATTGGTGCGGGAGGGCTTGGATCAACGAACGATTGGTAGAAATTTAAATTTAAACCAGTCTACGGTTTCTAGAATATACAGAAGGTTTGTAGAGACAGGTTCTTACAGGAGGAGACATGGTACAGGCAGAACTCGAGCAACCACAGGTCGTGATGACCGATTTATTGTTATAACTTCCCTGCGAAATCGTTTCCTCACGTCAGTTAACATCAAAACCGAGCTTAATGAAGTGCGTGGAGTAAACGTGTGTGCACGAACAATAAGAAGAAGGTTAAAGGAAGCGGATATCACCCCTTTTAGACCAGCAAATGGTCCAAAGTTGTCTACAGCTCACAGACAAGCTCGCTTAAGATTTGCGCGTCATCACCTGAATTGGACAGAAGAGCAGTGGGCCTCTGTATTGTTCACGGACGAGTGTAGGACATGTTTATATGGTGCAGATGGTCGCAGAAGAGTCTATCGTCGACGTGGGGAGCGATATGCTCAAAGTTGCATTGAGGAGCGTGTTCCTTTTGGAGGCGGTTCATGTATGGTCTGGGGTGGCATATCGATGAACGGGCGAACAGAACTTGTGTTCATAGACATGGTCCGTCAAAACGGTAATAGAGGGGGTTTGACAGCACATCGCTACATAACAGAGATATTAGAAGATCACGTGGTGCCTTACATGGGATTCATAGGCGAAAATTTTACTTTAATGCAGGATAATGCCCGGCCGCATGCAGCTGCACAAGTTCAACATTATTGCGAAGAGGTTGGGATACGTACAATGAATTGGCCAGCACGCAGCTCGGATCTTAATCCCATCGAGCATGTTTGGGACAATTTAAAAAGAGCTGTATATGCGAGAAACCCTTCGCCCACGACAGTGGCAGCACTAAGAACAGCACTTTCAGAAGAATGGGACAATATTCCGCAAGATCTTTTAAAAACCCTTATGAAATCTATGCGGAACCGATTAGAATCCGTAATAAGGGCACGTGGGGGTAATACACCTTATTAAAACACAAATAAACCCTTGCATAAAGTTTGTGTCTATTGTTAAAACCAATTTTTTAACTAAACCAATTTTTCTTAAATTTCTGTTTTTTCTTCAAAAAAAGTCTTAAGGTCCTTTCCAGTACATAAACTTAAACTTAAAGATATGACCCTACGCTGTTTTAAAGTTCACGAACCAATCTAGAGGTTTCAATTTAAATCTGTATAGAAAGTATGCATACTTGGTTAAAATATTTATTTCAAAGTCGTCTATTACTTTGATGCAGTTTATGAGTCCGTCAGTGTATATATATATATATATATATATACCGTTGTATCTTATCTACACACATAGATAAGATTATGATTATACATAATTGCATATTAATATCTATATTCGAAAATATCTACTCGTATGTATGTAGAATCAACCATCATTTAGGTATGCTTATCAAGTAGGTATTTGGTTAAGACAATAAATTAAATTCACTAATAACACTGTACATTTTTAATTATAATTTATCTGTAATGAATAAGTACAGATAAATTATGATTTTAACATTTAGAGATATTGTGAGGTTTTGCATAGTAAAAAGGTATATTTATTTATTTATCAAAACTTACATGCAATATACTGTACCTATATAATATAGACGAATACGCATAAACTTAACTATTTTTCCAAATCTTCCAGAAAAAATTGCCTAAAAATTCTTCTATTTAAATGTTTATTATTAACTGGAAATTTTTGTCAAGATTTCGAAATTATTAAAAACTCTTCCACGTGGACGTAGGCACGTTTCTCAGCCATAGAAAACTTTTATGAATTTCTAAAGGTTTCCACCCACCACCTCACTGCCTGAAGCCCTGAAAGGGCCCAGCAAAAAAGTTGGTTCCTGAAAATATCATTGTACAGCAGTAAGGGAAGTTAATATAATTCTCGACATCAGATGCATAAGGTCGGATGTACAAAAGTCCAACTTTTCAGGAGAGCCAAAATAAAATTGACGAACTCATCGGCTCATATTTTATTAAACTATTCGTATTTGAATAACTTTTATTATTTTTTATTTGGCAGACAATTGCACCTTTCATTTTTAACGAAAAGCATCACTATATCACTTAAAATAAATTAATAAAAAAGGTTTTTTTGTTTAATTGTTGTCATCCGACCTTATGCCTGAAATATTATGGATTTATAATTGAAACTGCAAGCATATGTCTAGATCCAAACTTATGCTTGCAATTTCAAGTGTTTAATGTAAGCTTTATATTGACATATTATTTTTATAGCAAACTAAAGCTTTTGAACTATCTGGATTTGGAGATAAAAATATTGTTTCGTGAGTGCGTGGCGTATCGGAATCATTACTTAATTCACCAGTTTCAAAAATGTGAATCAGTGGTATTTCTAAACGTGGCCTTTTCTTGGGTGGGGTATAAAAACATTCGTCAAAATCAGGCATGGTATCAGGGGTTTTTGGTCACCTAATTATTTGTAGACCTAAATCTTCTATTGATATTAAATCAGAAGTATTCTCAGCATTTACTGGAGATTTAGTTGTATTTTTATTAGGTGATAATATATGTCTTTTACAGCGTTCTGTATGTACACATCAAAAAAAGTTTGCGATCGATATTATGATTTTTTCTTCTTTTTAGATTCTTTATTTAAAGATAAAGAATTAGAACACAAAACAATGACACCGTTAAATTGTTTTATTCTTACAAAAAGGCTTTCAGTCCTAGCTTACGCTTATTATAACCGATTCAAGATATTTTTCGCGGAAAGTTGTGATTGAAAAAATGCCAAGAGGATTAACAGAGGTTTTACGAGCTAAATAGTAACTTTGAGGGAAGAAGGATACACCACGAGAGTAATAGCTCGCAGACTTGCTTTATCCCAATCCTGTGTCGTAGCTACGTTGCAGAGGTACCACGGAATGGAGAATTTAGCTGACCGACTCTGCAGCGGTGGCCCAACTGTTTTGACAGCTGCCCAAAAGCGCTATATCAGATTGCTGGCAGCCCGTGATCCCACAATCAACGCCACTAAAATAAAAGTAGAAGTCAGGGCTACCTCTGGGCTTGAAGTTAGCACGCAGACCTTTCGCAATTGCTTGCACCAGGCTGGATTACGAGCACGGAGGTCATGGCGAGCTCCGCTCAATTCCCGGCAACGTCAACAACGAAGATTGCAGTGGGCTAGACTTCGACAAAATGAAGAAGGTGAGGAAGAAAACATTTGGCAAAACTGTCTCTTCGTTGACGAATCCCGAATCTCCACTCATGCAGATAACCGACGTGTCCGTGTCTGGAGAAGACCAGGCGACCGTGAAAGACAAAGAACTGCCACTGGAACAGTTCAGCAAGGCGGAAAATCGGTGTCTTTTTGGGGTGGCATTATGATTGGAGCTAGAACGCCTTTGATCCCATATCGGGGCTTCATGACAGCAGACATATACAAAGCAGTTGCTATTGATTATATCGTCAAACCATTCTGAGTAAACCATGGGCACCAATTTGTACTGGTCGATGATAATGCGCCCGCACATCGAGCTCAACGAGTCAATGCTGCTCTTCAAGAATACGATATCACACGATTAGACTGGCCAGCCAGCTCGCCCGACTTAAACCCAATAGAGCACGCGTGGGATGCTCTTAAATGAGCTGTATGGAACCGTGAGCCACATCCCCAGACAGTTCCAGAGCTCAGGGAAGCCGCTATTGAAGAATGGGATAGGTTTCCTCAGGAAATGCTGGATAACATGATCCTCAGCATGCCCAGGAGGATCTCCGCATGTGTTCGAGCCAGGGGAGGAGTTATTTTATATTGAATTTACACCTTTTAATAATAAATTGTAGTTTAAGTTTAATTAAACAATCTTTTTCTTTCTATGAAATTTCTATTACATTGCATTATGATTAATGGCTCAATTTTTTTAAATAATTAATAAAAAATTGTTTTATAATTTTGAATTTCAAACAGGGTATTCCTATTTAAAGAAAGCATACAACATAGATTTTTCTTGATAAAGTTAAATTTAAAGAATTCTAGAAGCTTATGCCATTGATCGCAAACTTTTTTTGATGTGTGTATGTACTTAATATACACAATCGCAACTTTTTCACATAATCAATCAAACGAAGTAAGAAAAATAAAAGCAAATTGCCCATTTTTTATACCACTTAGGTGGCAGACAAGCACACGGCCCACCTGATGGGAAGCGGTCACCGTGACCGATGGACGTTTGCAACACCAGAGGCGTCACACACGTGCTGCCTTCCCTGTAGAAACCTTCTAATGCCCTTCTTGAAGAACCCAATATTGTAGTCACTTGGGAAAACCACGGCAGGGAGCTCGTTCCCGTCGTCCGCCCGTGTTGATTTGTTATGATTATGAAATTTGTAATTATTTGACCGGCCGGTCGGTCGGTGCAAGCGGCCGGCACGTGCTTCACTACCGGTCTCTGTCACTCTAGCGGTAACAATCTATAATTCTGTCGCACGCCATTTGCCGATGCGCCGCGTGTCTCAAGGACGACAACGATGCGGTACGGGAATATCCGAACTATCTCAACTACCACCCAAGTACGACGAGGTATTTAACTTTAATTTTGGAGGCATAAGGTTAGAAGTCCACAAATTTACACAAAAATTTACTAAAATTGTTGTTATTACAGCAAGACAGTCTCATATTGACATGCGACTTTATGCCTTAACAGTGCTAGATAACATTGTTACAAGCATAATGCTATTTGTGATGATACGTATCTATATTTGAATGAAAATGTTAGATGCATAAATGCGTATCTGCTGATAAGCCTAGCGTAAGGGGTCGCACAGTTTCGAGGCATAATAGTTTAAGTTAAAATACAGCTACTTAATATAATAATAATTCGGTGCATAAAAGTGTAAGTAAAGATAAAAGTTTATACCTCCCAGGCTATTCAAAAAGTCCGTATATCCGACTTTATGCACGCATGTAACTCGTCAATAAAAAGAGATAGGAATACCAGGGTCAGTTTGGTAGAAAGAGAAACAAAAACGTATTACCCCTATATTAAAATGTCATTTTAGTCGGATCTATACATCAGACCTAATGCCTCTGATGTCGAGAATTATATTTAACTTTGCTAAGCAATTCAAAATAAATTGAAGTTGACCAAACATTAAATCTTAGGCTTCATTATCGGGAAAGTGTTTGTTCGATCTATTTATGGTTAACGTTATAAAATACTCAGAGAACGGATTTATTAAAGGTTTTCTCAAGATTTATTCGGTAAGGCCGAATTGTAAAAGTCGACATTTTCAATTTATCTTAACGAATAAAACTAAACTACGAGTACACTTAAGGCTTAATTATCCCTGAATTAAAGAATCAAACACATTATTTATAGTAAATACGAACGAATAGTAGTGTAGTGACGCTTTGAGTGTGAAATATATTATTATTTGGTTTTTATAATCCCCTTTGTAATGTTGATTTATTGCGTATAAATATTTAACATTCACACCTGAATGAAAACATGACATAAAATATATAAAACATTTAGAAGATTATATATGCTGCCCTAATATAATTTACTAAGTCGACCAATATTTAAGGACAAATGAACGGATTCACGAATATGTGCTCAATAGATATTTGTGTTTCATTGCGTACCAACCTATATACTTTCAGTAATTATAGCAATTTAATTAGAACGATGTTTATTTTATAAACAAGAACATACTAAAACGGTCGTACCTAAATGTCTACTCAATATATAAACCATAGAGCGCCATAGAGTTATTACAAGTGTAAATCCAAAATATTTCTTGTATTATTGATCTACCAAACTTAGGTAAATTAAGTTTGTTGACGATTTTTACTATGAATTATTACAATTGTTTAGGATAATTAAAGAAACATAGATCACACGAGTCAAATTAAAATAAAGTTATGAAAAATGCAATTAAGTAGGCATTCAGGAACAAATTGACACAAAAGTAATAAAAAAGTTGAGAGATACACACAAACGCGTGACATTTATTCAAATGGCTTTACGACTTTTGTACATGGTAGCGGTTTTAATAATAAAATTATCGTATCATATAAGTGGTAACGCTTTGATTATATTTATGTAAATTCCTGACCCCAAACACGTGTTGCAATTAAAAATAAATAAAATTGAATTTAATACAAGTATCTAACTAGTTTTCCAGTATCTGTAAATATAAAGCAAATTAGTAGCAGAGGAGTTGTGTTTTATTAATTTTAAATTAAACATACCTAAATCAATCAGTAATGACGCAATCATGACCAACTCGATCTAACCTTACCTTATGATAATATCAAGGAAGATGATTTTTAAGATATAGCGACATATTTAAATTTACTAAATAAATATTCTAGGACAATCTACACAGCGTCACCTAGACCTATTGTAAGCATAGTTTAACTAGCTTGTGTTACGGATTCTAGAATGCGGATAAACGTACATAGATACATTTTTTTCTTGTAAATACATACATATTATACATAGAAACACCCATATAATAGTGAACTCAAATGAAATATTTGTTGTTGTTGTTGTTGAATCGAGATAGTGAACAAACAACTTCCATTTAAATATTCAATTTAGCAGTCTCATTACTCGTAGCAGACTTTTTCTAAATTCCACCAATATCATTAGGGTTCCGTACCTCAAGAGGAAAAACGGAACCCGTATAGGATGATCCTATTAGGATCACTTCGTGGTCGTCCGTCTGTCAAGACCTTTTTCTCAGGAATGCGTATAGGTTCAAGTTGAAATTCACTGCAACTGCACTGCGTACGTTTATGTATCAAATTAATGCAACACATTAACCGCGACATCATTTTGTTACTTATTGCTGCTCTATACATTAGCTCACATGGTGGCAAATATTGTGGCAAAGTTGTAAATTTTGTGTTCAATATTAATAACCAATCTAGTGAATAAGCTGTATAGCGTATAGTGGAAATGAAAAAATAAATAAACACAAAAATAAGGGCATCATTGTAGTTTGCGACCAAGATTAATTTTAATAAATTCGTCCGCGTGTGGACACCATCATAAACTCTTGACCAATGCTTTTGTCAAAACATTATTCATAATTGAGGAAGCTTGAGAGACCCACTCAAGGGAGAAACCGTGTTATTGTCGGTTTTTTTTGTAACTTCGCGATTATAAAGTTTCCCCCAACAAAATTTGTCATATTGTGGAAATCAAATGGCAAAATTTACTTTACATGAAAGCTGGTTAGCATAAATTCATAATAATAATAGCTATATAATATGTATTATCATATTAAGCAGGGGCGCGCATTCCATGGAGACAAATAGACACCAATCTGGCCTGCCTGAAAACAGTAGCTCAAAGCCTCCCAACATTGGTAGAGGCCTGCATTGAACTGCAATATGCTAGTTGATTGATGCAGTGTGTGCACGCATTAGGCTACTCATCTAAATTGCATTATTTAATTTCTGAATTGTCCTAGTGATGTACCAATAAATATATCGATATTATGAGAGTGACTGCCGTCATAATGACGTTAGACCTCGCAACCTGCACTCCCACCATAAGCTCTGAAAACCGGTCAATAATTAAATGACTTTTAAACTGCGCTTTTAACTGCATAAATAACTTTGTAATCCCGTATTAATATTTAATATTACAAAGTTATATGACTGCAGTTCAATTATTGACCGGTTTTAAGTACGGGCCCTGTGCTGTGATTGGTGACATGCTAACATGAGCTATATATTACCCAGCGGGCCATCTTAACGATGTTGGTAATATATGGCAATTTGATGAAATGTCGTCATATAAATGTTGCCTAACTTTACAGAATCTGACGAATTTAAACATATTTCACGCATGTAAATCGCTGAGTCTCATTATTTGAAATATATTATATATATATAACCTGAAAAAAGCCCGGGGCCAGATGGAATAATTAATGAACATATCAAACAAGCACGTACTTTACTACTTACCCCAATTACTATTTTATGGAACAAAATACTCGTAGAAGAAACTATACCAGGTGAATGGAGAGAGTCGGAAATCATATTGTTGTACAAAAAAGGCGACCCTGCCGACATCGGGAACTACCGCCCCATCAGTCTCATGTCCTGTTTCTACAAATTATTCGCCACCTGTTTACTCGAAAGAATATCACCTGACATCGACGCACACCAGCCGATAGAACAGGCAGGCTTCAGGAGCGGGTTCAGCACGGCAGACCACATTCAAGTTGTTGACCAGGTTATAGAGAAATATTTGGAATTCCAACGCCCCTTATACATAGCTTTCATAGACTATAAAAAAGCTTTTGATTTGGTACTGCATGACGTCATCTGGGAAGCTTTGGAAGCACTAAATATCGACAGGAAATACATCAACATTCTGAAAAACATTTACGGTGGCTGTACAGGTAGAGTCAGACTAGACAGAACTGGCGCAATGATTGACATACAGAGGGGAGTCCGTCAGGGCGACCCAATCTCTCCAAAACTGTTTATAACTGTGCTTCAACATGTAATGAGAAACCTAGCATGGTCCAAACGTGGCATTAACATGAATGGCAAGTATTTAAGTCACCTCAGATTCGCAGACGATATCATTTTGTTCTCAGAAAGCTCATTACAACTAAATGCAATGATAAACGAGTTACATCAAGTAGGTTCAAAAGCTGGCTTGGAGATGAATCTTGACAAAACAAAGCTCATGACTAACCACCGTGTGTCAATAATTTCAATCAACAACGTACCTCTGGAATTTGTGGATAGGTACATATACCTAGGAAAACAAATATCATTTAATAAAGACAGAAACTTAGACGAGGTGAATAGAAGAGTCGCTATCACCTGGAAAAAGTTCTGGGCTCAGAAGGAAATTTTTAAGTCGGCACTACCACTACGTATAAAGAAGCTAGTTATGGACACAACTATACTTCCATGCCTGACCTACGGGTGCCAAACATGGACATTCAATGTAAAGATCAACAACACCATCCAAACCACGCAAAGAAAAATGGAAAGGAGCATCATGGGCTTAAAACTCAAAGATAGAGTCAGGAATACGACCATTCGCGAGAAAACCAAGGTAATAGATGCTTTAAGATATTCATTGCAACGGAAGTGGAAGTGGGCAGGTCATTTGGCTAGATGCGACGACAACAGGTGGACCCGGCGATCGGTGGCATGGCCGGGGCCACTTGGAAAAAGAGCGAGAGGCCGCCCGCCCGCCAGATGGGCTGATGAAATCGTAGCAACAGCAGGTAGAGAGTGGATGAACACCGCCAAAGATAGAGACAAATGGCACACCTTGGAGGAGGCTTTTACCCAAGAGGGGTCCGTGCAAAAATAATGAATTAACATACTAATGCTAACACAATTTTATCGTTAATCGAAATAATGTAATATGAATAATGTAATATCTAATATAATAGTAAAAAATCACAAATTTAAATATATTTTTTGGATGAATTATGAAGTAGTAAATGCATCGTACTAATATGTTCGATTTCGAATGATTTTTATGAATGTCCTAAAATATTTATTCAGGTATAATATCTAATGTAAATACTTTCAAGTGTCATAGAATGTACAAAACCATATAACTAAACTAAACTACAACATAAGTACAACTAAATGAATTATATTGTTTTGCTGAAATCTTTTTATTTCGATTCTTAAATGTATAATGTTTTTATTTTTTAGTTAATTATTGTGATATTTTGTTTTTGCATGGAATAAATAAGCTTTATTATTATTATTATTATTATTATTATTATAAATCGCTGAAGGGTACAGGCGTATTGACACCAAAATTCCGACAGCTATTATGTGATTTTCGATCACATTTTAAAACAATAATGTATATTTTTTTTAATAAAATGTTACCCTTATATTACAAAGTATACTTTGTCCTTCAATAAAGTTGAACCGATTTCAAGAAACAAGGAGCACTTAAAAATGAAAAATAACTAAATTTGCAGCAGTCAGTGCCTTAGCCGACATACCATTCCCTTATTGATTGCATCATAGTAGTTCAGACAACAACTTCTAACGGATTAATAAATCTGTAAAAAACGTCATTAAACAAAACCCATTGGATTCAGAACTTTCTCTTTTGAAGTGGACTGAACAATCGATATCGATAAAATGCCTCAAGATCTACCTACAGCCCTGCTAGTTGTCACGTAACTTTGACGTTAGGTTGACATTGCATTAAAATGGTATTGAACCATAGACCAAATGTCAAAAGAGGTTTGATTTGTTGCAAATACTTCATTATTCCTCTCAAGTCTAAGCTTGTGACCAGTGATCTAATACTGCTAATCTATGATGATTTAACTTACTATTAATGATTTGTGAATTATTTTTTGATAATATAAAGTAAACCAATTCTCGTTATAAAAGAAATGGTACATTTATTTGATAAAAAACTAAAGCAATTAGTTTGCTAACTATTCATTGAATTTAGATTGGTGAAAGTGAATGCTTGAGGCGGGACTTGACCCTGCGTCCCTTACTTTTTCTTATTGATTTATTCATTACTTTTGCTTTGATCTAAAGGTAAAAAAACGACCACATTGCCAATACTCTTTCTTTAAAATCATATTACAAATATTTTATTTCTAACACTCAGGAGTATCAACCTCCATCTACATCCAGTCGTGCTTATCTTTATGAAATGCTAAAACAATAATTCCAAGTTTGAACGGAACCCTCGGTGCGTGAGTGTGTGTGAGTGACTCTTACTTGACTGGTTTTTTTACTTTTCTTATTTGAACGATACTTTTAGAAGCAAAGTTAAATGACAGGCAGACTTCAAATTGATGTCGCGTGCCACTTTTTCTTACTAAGTTTGAAAATGTTTTCGTTGTTTCCTTTATTCGAATCATTCACATCACGATTTATACCGTAATTTTAATATTCTTAAAGGATACTAGTACGCTTAGCATGAGTTTACATGGTCAACTCTCACTAGCGGCACCGTAGATCATTTGTACAGTGCCCCTGGCGTTTCAGAAAACAATTAAACTTTTTCGATACGTAAAAACGTATTGTAATCTGTCCGATAACTAGCACGTTTTCAGCTTTTGCTTTATACAACGCCACCATGAGTTACTAATTAGGACGTATCGAAAGCACCTGCAACCGTATCTCAGTGACATTTTGAGGGGTGAAAACGATTGTTGAAATTTATTGTATTCATTGTTTTTTGGGTTCATCATATCATACTGTGTTCAACACCGTATAATTGTATTGATTTCAATTTCATAATGTCCGAAAGAAAATATTTAGCGAGGCAATATCACTGTTATAAACAATACTAATTTCCAAGCAAAAATACAAAATCATTTCGGAAGTCAGTTAGAAAATACTAGTGACCACAAAAGTCAACTTTACAGGCAGGCTGTCTATAGAAGCTTTTGTGGAGTTGTGCTCAAACTCAAACTGTGACTGAATCAGATGTGTAGATGGCAATCACGCAAAATTGTTACCCCAAATAGAGAGGTAGAACATTTATATTTATGCAGATAGAATTAGTTACCGACTCATTGATAGTACAAATGTGTACTTAGTGATGAATAATTTTGATAATTTGATTTTGCCCATGAATACAACATTTGGACGCGCAGTCCATGATGCATTTATTATTGAACAACATTAATGTAAATAATTACCAATAATTATGTAAAATCCCCACAATTTCATTATTAATGCGCAAATACTTGCACGAGATTGGGGGACTTTCATTCATTTGTACTATTGGCTATAATCTTTTTTGTAACAAACTTCAAGGACAAAGCGACTCAACCAATAAAATTATTTAAAATATGACAGGCAGAGCTGTCCACGTTGAACTTAAAAGTTGAAATTTCAGGAATTTCCTTTTATTTAATGTTACTTGGAGAAATTTGATCCTCTTGATTAATCGTATTAATTGGCCATCTGACTTACCCTCTATATTTAGGAAACTATTTAACCATATCTATGTTGTTTCCAATGTGACTTCAAAATATTAAAAGTTTATTTCAGTTCATCTAAAAGCTAAGCTGACAACCAACATTATAACCATAGATTAATATATACATACTAATTATAACATCACTATAATAGCACAGTGTTCCAACCCGTAATAAAATTCAGATGATATATCAAGTGTTGCCACTTACTGCGTTGGCGGAAGTTTTCAGTAATGAGGCCGATTCTCAAAATAACAAGACGATTGATTTCGAGCAAAAATGATTTGGCATGTAATTTGTACCAAGCAACCCGGAGAGAACGAACAAATAGGATAATCTTTGATGAGGGTCACTAAAACCAACACCATTAATTAGTAACAGTGCTAGATTCAATTATATTGTTTGACAAACAACAAATTCATAATATTATTTATCTATATATTCAACCAGATGTATTTACTCATATTGCTTAAATCAATATAATCAACTCTTATAGCCTCAACTGGCTGCGAGTATTTCGTAATATCTTTGTTGGGCGTGTACCACACTCTACCACTACGGAAGATCTGGTTCAAATTTCAAAAATTATTTATTCTGTATAGGTAGACTATTAAACGATGCTTACAAAACGTCAGTATCAACAATATTTTATAAATTAGTGAGCAAATGGGCCACCTGGCCTGAGAAGACTCCGGCAAGAAACTCAGCGATGATTTGGAAACACTTTGTGTGGTTGTGGACATTTGAGAATTTGAAGGCATCTGTTTAAATTTGGTTTGCATCTTCTTCTCTACTATTACATAATTATAAAAGCCTCGTATCTTAGGTTACTTATATTAACTGTACTGAAATACGAGAATTGTTTTTCTTTTTGTCCGATGGACGCGAAAAGTACAAAGATTTTCATGTGATTTTTTGTGAAAAATGACTGGGACAGGTTTTTGAATTATTGTTTGACGTAGGCACAAAATCGTCCATCGCCAGTGGCACTACTGCTTGACACTACCAGTAGCGTCATAGGTAATTTTACTTTCCCATGGCACTACTTCTCTGATTGGCTCATTGAACGCATACAATAAAATTACCCGTGATCCACTTAGTTACCCTTGGCACTACCGTCCAATAGGTTTTGATTAGGCGGAACCTCGCTTTACCTTAACTAAACATAACTCATGCAGTAATGATATCTAAACGAAATAATAATCAAAGTAAATAGAAACAAAATTAAACTGAAAAGTCGTTTTTGACCCACCCTGGTACATTCGGAACTGCGCTCTACATCAAGACCTACATGGATGTTATAGACCGAATAATACAAAAATATGCAGAAGCCCACGAAAACAGACTTCATAATCATGTGAATGTCGAGGCTATCCAGATTCTTGGCTAAAAAGGCTAGATCGTAATATAAATAAAGTATTCACTAGGTACTTTATTAAAAAAAAACCGAAAAGTCCTTTTTGACAAAATTAAAGGGCAAAAATAGGTGCGATTTTGTATTTACCGCATTTTTTCTAAAGTGTATCCCACCGAGAATTCTTCATTAATGAATTGCAGTAGAATGTTCATGATGTGATCATCATTATTGATTGAAATTTTGTTTTGCTTTAGCCCTTTATGGTCCTTGGATGGTCATAAGCTTTGTTTTTTGAAAACCTCTTAAGAGTTTTTGAAACATTACCTCGATTATTACAAAATAATCGAGGTAATGTAATTGTAACCTTTTGTTATTCGTTTATTAATTTTATTGTAGAGTGCCAACTTTCTAAAACATTGTTGGTTCTATGACGCATGCTATGAATACTCAGCATAACATTAAAATTTCTTTTGAGCCAGAAATATTCTACGTATTACAAAAATTTTTGCATGCCCGATTCCAGACTTTCTTTTTTCACGTTCACCCAACCTCGCAGTATGTCTCCAGAAGGTAACAATGGGAGTGCTGCCGTGAGACCAATAATTCGTTTTTGACCTTTCCGCTTGTTTAAGTTCAGTCAAATCTTTCTTCCATATGGCTCTCGACCAATGATAATAGCAACCTTTCAATTGGATTTTAGGAAAAACTTTTGATATCGCATTAATGGCTGCTAGTTCAAAATCACAATGAAATATGCTAGGTGACCAATTTGGAAGAGCTGATTTAATTAAATTGTATAAAGTTATGTACGTACTTTCTTGTTTGTTTGGCAACAAAGCAAATATTAATGGGGTCACGTTTGTGGTATCCATAGTACTACCGACGTCACCGTGTATACTATACAATTCAGCAAACGGTAGAGGGCAACTTTTGAAAGCCGCGTCGCCCAAAAATTCACGAGCTTGACCAATAAGTTGCAGCTAAAACACTGCAAGTACTTCTTAAAAAATCTTATAAACTGTCTTTGACACACCCATTCCTTTGTTCCTCATATCGTAAAGACTATGCTGCACACTTGAAAGCGGGGGTAGGGATGCAATAAAATTTAAACCTTTATTTTGAAAATCGTCGTAGGTCTCATCATATAGTTGAGTTATTGGCTTGTTAGATTTTATGACTTTATTTTTCAAATTATCTATTGCTGTAGCTACTATCGTCTGTCCCTCGACTTTTTCACATATATGAGGTTTTTCTGATTTCTTAATTAACTGATTTTCCTAAAATAAATTAATATAAACAGTTATAAATACAAATAAAAAAATCAAAATCAAATATGTTTAAAACTATTTGCCGTAAGAAGAAGAAGTTAAGAAGAGTTTTACTTTAGCAGTTCATTAAAATATATGGTAGAATAAAAAAGTAGTTTAGTCTAGACATATAGTACATTACCGACCAACAATGTTATATATTATATTTACTTCCTTTAATAGTTATTGTGGCCGGACATTTCAATTTCCTATAAGCCGAACACCGCCAGATGGATGAATTATTTTTGAAATCGCGTAGCTTATGATATTGATAATCACAGTTCAGAACAACAGTACCGCCTTTATGTTGCCTAAAATATATGTGCTCTCTTCGATAACCGTTTTAAGTATATAAATTAAAACTATCGATTTATAACGCACAGCCGAATACAACTTTATTTTATAACGACAACTAAGTATCTACATTTATAAATTTGTAACATTGACATTGTACAGTACTTCACCATAAGTGCCAGTTATTATGCAGACATATTTATTAAAAAGGATAGATAACGTAGTAGTGCCAAGGGCGATAAAAAATTTCAGTGGCACTATTTGCGAAAGAGTAGTGTCACGGGAAATAGAAATCTCCCATGACACTACTAGTTGTGTCACGCAGTAGTTTCAATGGAAATGGAGGCACAAAATGGTGTATAAATACATTAAGTTATGAAATTATAATTATTTTTAGAAATGTTGACGGTCGTCCGATTCTGCCAAGTACTGTATGTATAAATATGCATCGTTAAATGATACATCGCCAAACTAAACTGAAACTATACAGACATTTACTATTTACTATAAATTATTTCACTCCAGACACGTGACGTCTGCATGTAACGATTTTGTAAAGAGCTTTGTCGGGCGGCTTGAAGAATTGAATTTCTAAAATCAAATTTATCTTTAAAACCGTCCGTCGTAGGAATATTTCACTTAAGCTGTTATTTATAATATGATTACAAAAAAAAACGTTTTTAGAGGAGAAAGAACATATACGCATTCTAGAACGCATAACACAAGCTAACGCATAACTTAAGTTATGCATATTCTGATCTTAACATATCCCTTCGTATTTAACGAACTTCGTATTCTGCGTCAAAAGCACTCAAAATCAACGGTTCAATGAAAATAGAGGAAGCTTGTGAATTATATGAGCACAAAAACAGAGTGGGCTCTATGATTACTTAGCAGGGAGAAAGGCGTATACAAAATTATGGTGTAGCACAATAATGATTTGATCAAACACTGGATTTATCACGATAGAGGAACTAGAACAATGCTTGTTAATGACGCACCAAGGAAAGGCATATATCCAGTAGTAGACTGCGATTCATTGATTAATTAAGACATCATCAATCTCTGAACCTTTTGCCAACTCAGTTGGGGTCGGCTTTCCAGTCTAACTGTGATGCGGCTGAACTTCGATATTTTACGTGAAGCTACTGCCATCTGACCTCCACAACCAATGGTCCAATGACCAAAAGTGATATTGAAGTTCCAAGTTAGACTGGTTGGACTTTTGAGAACTCCAACTACCCGTAACGACGTTTGTATTCCCCCGGACCTATAGACCAACTTGATCGCACAACTAGTTGTGTATATTCATGCATACCTACAATTTTTTGCACTGACCGGGGATCGAACCCGCACCCCGTGCGTAGCACGAGACGTGCACTACCGCCACGTCACGGAGGCTGATTGATTATTTAAGACATTGGTAGGGAATTCGCCGATGGTGAATGTTGAATCATATAATATTATCAATTATTAAACCAAATAATTAATATAAAACATCAAAATAATATCATAATAATAATATTTTTTTTTATAATTTTTTTTTATAATATCACGCCTATATCCCCGAAGGGGTAGGCAGAGGTGGCTAGCACCCACATTTGGCCAGTTTATGTTTAGGTCCCAATGTAATAGGTAGCGAGCCTATTGCCATTAACCGGGCACTTATAAATCTGCGATAAATACACACATAACTTCGAAAAGTATTTAGTCATTGGTGTGCCATGGTAAAACCTGGGATCGAACCCGAGACCTCGTCTCAGCAGTCCATTACCCATACTACTAGGCTACCGCGGTAATTATTATTTGATTGCCGAATATCTGCCAAATATATCAACGCTGCTCTCACTAACAGCCATTACCAAAAATGCCCCCAGGTGAGCAATTTATCAATAATTGAAAAGCAAATATTCCTTCATCATAATTGTTTGTGTATATTGAACGACTTCATAAAACTCATCGAATATGGCCATTACCGAAAATACTTAATAGCTGTAGGAACTTAATGTTAATATACGTCGGTAACTAATATCTAAGTTTCCCAATTTTATACTTATTTCGAATGGCATTTCTTCTTTGATACTAAGTAATTTTGTCATTGCTACTATAATCACCAACACCTTTGGAGACCAAGAAAACATCATCTGCTAGTCGCTGTATCTGCTATACAACGGACAAGGCTTTCCTTTCGAGGTTGAGAAAGCAGAGAACAGTAGCTCATGGAAAAGCCGACGATTACTCAAGAGCAAAAAGCGGCCTTTGGGACTCCCAAATACCGATCCCCAAACTCAGTCAGTAACTATTGGAAAAATTGATATGACTAATGCCTAATTTTGGTCCCAACAGATCATCAATCAAATATTAGTAGGATTAAAATAATCTTATTTTCTTGGCACAATTGGATGTAATACTAATTTATTGCCAATATTCTGGGCGCAAAAACGTGCAGAACTCGCAGAGATGCGGCTTACTTCGTATCTAATTATATTTGTCATCCATTTATCTACTTATATAAATACGCGGACCAGCAATACGCCGTTTGTTATAGACAGCAACGGCTAATTATGATTGCTAATCGCCTAGCGAGTCGTGCGCTTACCACATTGGTGATATTGTTTTTCCACGCCTTAACGTAGCAACGGTTCCACGGACATACTATTAGTAGGTAGTGGTTTAAGAACTATATTATAACTATATAATATATTCTGTGGTAGTGTCGAGTTATTTCCCACTGCCGACAGACAGCTAGAGTATGCTTGTACAAATATCATTTTTGTCAGAGCGAGCGTCGAAGGGTTTTTTCTGTGTACGTAACGTGTATAATGGCACACAAATTTAAGTAAATATATGCAAGCTCAAGTTTGCTCAAGTCAAGAATCATAAATGGGAACTTTTTTAGAATTGCAAACCTGAACTTTGTGCAAGTATCGTCCAACACACGTTGCCATAAATTTGTGCAAGTTTAGACTATAGACTATGGACTAATGCACACTTGTCTCATATCAAAACAATCAATAAATATATAATAAAACTTGCACTCATGCATGTACTCATATTAATTCACACAAAATGATCCATTAAATACCGAAGTAAAACATTTTGTCAATCGCAATTATTATTAATATCTATATATGTCGCTACCACGTTCATAATACAAATATTTTTGCCGCAGGCGAAGACAGCGATACACCAGACACCGATGGCAAGTTATCTGCCGAAAATTCACCGCTACGGCAGCGAAGAGGCGGTATATTGAAAGGTGGACGACTGTGGAAATCGTTGGACACGGATAAAGATACCATAGAACAGGTTATTGCTTTTTTCTCTTATATTTTGAAAAGTTGAATTTCACTGATTTAGTAAAATAAATAAAATTAACTAAATCAGTAAAATACAAATGAAATTGAGCTGAGATTATGAGAGATTAAAATTTCTCAGATTTATTGTTTGATAAAAAAGTATTATATTTAACTTAGGTATAAGAAATAATAACTTTGCTTCAAAATACTTTGCAATGAACACTCAAGATTAAATCCTTACATTCTATATATTTACCTTTGCAGTGCCGTAAATCATTTAAGTATTAAGAGATCCACTATTCCCTAGTCTAGTTACGCTATTGAATATCTTGAGATGTGATGAGATGATCAGTATTCAAACACTTACTTCCTTAACAGAAATTAAACAAATAAATTGAAATAGACTAGAATATTTCTTATGCCAATAATGTTTCTTAACCAATAAAATCATATTATGTTCTTTCAATGAAAACATCAAATATATCGTTATATTATTGTTATACTAATAAAGAGTAATCTCTGTCGTCAATCTTATTCTATTACGAGTTGATTTATTCAATATTATATATGTATCCAATACACTTCACTCCACCTTCATGAAGCCAGTTCTGGTAGACACATTTAGTTATGTTATAGGGGTAATTTAATTGTAAAATTGACACCTAATATACATATTTTCATAATTATACTGTTTATTATTACAATAGATTGATGACCAGAGATCGACGACTACAGCTAGCGATGAAGATGGTTCCATCACTCCTCGTTCAGTACGATTTTTGGAAAGGCCAAAAGATTCAGAGGAACAAACTCCAACGAAGAAAGAAATGCCAGAAGAAGTCAAAAACTCAGATACTCACATTGATGCCCAACCTCAGAAGGAGTTCAACACGAGTGCAACCCACAGGTATATAATTCAAAAACAAGTTTCAGTAGCAGCTCTAACATTTGAACAAACTTTTGTGTTTGGTTTAGTTTCACAGTTTCCATTTCCTACATTGTTTTGTATTATCATTAGAAGACATTTATCAAAACGCATTGAGGATGGAAGTACATACAGTGACAGTCGTGACGGCAGAATTGAATGTATAGAAGCAAACACGTTGAAATTATTAAACAACAATTCAGTTTCCCAAGCGATTACAATATGGGGTTCTTCAAGAAGGGCATTAGAAGGTTTCTACAGGGTAGGCAGCACGTGTGTGACGCCTCTGTTGTTGCAAACGTCCATAGGCCACGGTGAACGCTTCCCATCAGGTCGGCCGTGTGCTTGTCTGCCATCTAAGTGGTATAAAAAAATTGCGACTTATGTTCAGGCCGTACTTGTCGATTACATTGTCTGCCCTTATATGTAGCGTATAGCATGGTACCAAAGGAGACATGGGATAGTGGTGTGCGAAAATCGCGGTCGAAATGCGACTGGCAGGACCTGGAGCTATTTGTTTTGTGTTATTTGCATTCTGGAACATATATTTGTAATTATTTTAAGGAGTTATAAATAACTTTCATATGGATTATGAGAGCGAGATCAGACCCTCATGTGGCACACTCTCTAACTGTGGAATGATGACTACAATATGTGGTTCTTCATGAAGGACATTAGAAGTTTTCTACAAGGTGGGCAGTACTAGTGTGACACCCCTTGCGTTGCAAACATCCATAGGCCACTGTAACCACTTTCCACCACGCCTGTGCGCCTGTCTGCTGCCTAAGTAGTATAATAAAAAGAATTCCAGATAGACCGAGCAGCAGGCAACAGCTAGCAATAAATAAATATATATTTCATTTTAGTCTTCATCTATCTGCCTTTTAAATTTGAATAGAACTGTTCACTGAAACCTGAACTTTTGCTGGAAATTAAATACTGTAAAAAAGTTAAAATAAAGCGTATATTTGTCTGGAATATTTTTCAACGAACTACAGAACAGAACAACGATTATACTCTCTCATTCGAATAGAATTTTACAAAAAAATAAGAACATTTTATGTTTCCTGTTATAAAGGTACTTTTATTTTGCCAACCATGCTAATGGAAATAAAGTGGATTTATTATATCGCTATTGGTAAAGCTTTTGAGATGAGTTGAAGATCAAATATTAAAGCATTTCATCTTATTCATTATGGGTTACATTACGAGATAGGTCTACAATAATGTTATAAATAGCTAAAATCTTAATTCCGCCTACGGAACCGATTTAAAAGAGCTTCATCATTAGATTGACTACTTTGCTTGACTGTGCCTTACAGTATTATGAAGTGTACACCTACCAGTGGTTTAATTCCTTAACAAAGAAAATCCTCATAAATCAGGGTTGTCGCAACCAAAGATACTCAAACATTTTATTATCCTCTGATTCCAAATCGTTGAGTAGTTGTGTCTTCCATCGTTATCAGCTGAACAAAAAGAAGCAAACATATTTATAATAAATTCTACAATATTTGAACAAAAATTCAAATTCCTTGGGAAACCTTAAATTTACTCGTCGCTAAAGCTAGTTTCTTTGTCTAATACAAATATGCTAAAATGTCACGCTTGATTCTCTTCTTGAAAGAAGTTGTGGACTTTCACTTTTTATTCAATTGCTTATTTACTAAAGCTTAACAATGCTTTATTAAAACGAAACGAAACGAAAATTTGCCGATTGAACTACAAATAAAAAGATCCAAAAGTATTGCATTGGTTCACTTTCAGCATTCTGGTGTCATCCAACGGCATATTGAAAGAGAATAAAATGTTCAATTCTATTTTAAATCATCTAAGTTGTACTAGTACATACTCGTAGATGAAGAAAAATTAAGCAATCAGTCGCCTCACTCGGGTGGAAGTTAACTGTCTTATATTAACATAACGTAATTCTTTCAACGATGTACTCGAACAAGAAAACTTTTACGTAACTTTCGTACGAGGTTTGTAGGGTTTGACCAAACTATAGTGAACAAAATGTTTGCTCTGTGTCATAATACAATACAATAATATGGTTATATTTTTTTTTAATTTTAGTTGTTTAGTTTGATTTGAACAGTGAATAACACTCACAACATATTTTCGGTTTTAAATAGAACTCAATGTAAATATTAGAAACTACTCAGCTGAAACGGTTATTATAAGGAATATTAAAAGGTAGCATTTATTTTTAAAGATTACGAGAGATTAAAATTACTTCTAGTCAACTCCTCCAACCAAGCTTAATTGTTACTGTGTGGTGAGGGCTGGCGTCAGTAGTAGTCGATCATAAGGCCAACTAAGTTATCTTGACAGAATGTGTACTCCACTCAAACACAAAAATATAGCCAACAACGGGACAAAATACCGCACATATCGTAGATACCGTGCATACATTTATATATTACGAGAATAATGATAGAGTCAAACTCCAGTACCCGGGCGACTCTTAAGTAGCACGGTTAGTGGAGTTGCTGTACTTCTGTAAAGATGAAATACAACCTCAGTCACTACAGCGAGGCGTGCAAACCACCGTAGAGGCTGTTCATGGTAGGAACCGCCGTTCCAGGGCAGTACTTGTATAATAATGATGCCTTCGCAAAACACACACACACACGCACACACACACACACACGCACATACATACATACATACATACATACATACATAAATACACAACACACACTACATACAAACTGTACTTAGTAACGATGTATTTAATTCTTAGTCGATGTTAGCCGACTACAAATCAGAAAGAATTTGAAATCTCATAATGATACACTTAGAGGAGCGCCTCGTTGATTGAACACCGTTAAGAACATCAAAAATTGTATAATTTATTCATTGAAATGTTTGTGACAGAATCGCTAAGTAGCAGGCTACGTGAAATGAGATAATAAAAACGGATCAAAAGAATATTCCGTTTATTTGACCGTCCTTTACAGGAGATGATCTGAGAAAAACTGTGACACTCATAATAATATTTAAAATATTCTTACGTACAAAAAACTGAACAATTTTACTGTGTAGTAGTCCCTACATAATGAACGTCTAAAAGAGATTATAATAACCAATAAGGTTTCAACCAACTACAATTTGTGGTATATTATAAATATGAAATTATTATGAATAGCAAGTTTATAACATACGGCTTACTGGTTGCAATCCGCTTCAATCTCACGTACATTTGTTCAGTACATTGTGCGTCGTAGTACTATAAATCGAATGAATTGATGTGAACTCGGTATTCACTTAACTATAAATTTTATTGGAGATAATACGTTAGTATTACACATTAATATCAAACACATTTTGCCCGCAGGCTTGAAACACCGCTCATACTTACAATTCAAGCGCCGAAATCAAATTCAGCGGTTCAGCAATTGTTCAACAGCGGCCGACCGCCGCCACCAGCCATCGAACCGCAGTTAGTCACTTCTGAAACGCTTAGGTATAACCTTTTACTTATTTGTAAACCTATAAAAATTATGCGGTTAAAAAATCTCCCACTACTTAAATAATATTACGTTATTGTGCTGGGAAAATATAAAAGATCACACTGTTTTATTACATCGCTATTGAATTTATTTGTTCCAATTAGTTGTTCAAATAAGTCGTACTATAAAGGTTGAACAGATGAAATAAATACTACTTTAATTGAAGAATCTAGTCCATAATTTGTACTGTTTTGCATAGAGCCTGGGATGCAGGTGTTCGTCCTAAGACCGAAGAGGCAGCTGTGCGCCGCGTAGCTGAAAGAAATGCGCTACGATGTTCTTTGCTACGCAGTGAAGCTAAGAAGAAACAACAGCCAAAGGTACGTTCAATTGTAGATAATTGCAATGCAGGCTATGCGGCCTCTGAAAATATATTATATGTAATAAATAAAATTACGGTTAGAATTCTCAATAGCATTAAAATCGTACAAGACCGTAACAAATGAATGATGTTTTTCTAGCTTTTTAAATGGAATAGAAGACTGACTGTTGTTCACGTGAAGATTCCTAAACGTTATAAATATTTCAAAGTATTTCTAACATTTAATAGGACAACAAGGACAAGAAACAAAAATGAAACGTACTTTGTTAACTCTTGAGGGCTTGAAATTTATGTAATCATCTAATGGATATTGATTCAGCAGTAGGAATAAGATGTTATGGGTTTATTTATACTGATAATATTACCACAATGAAACGGTGGATTTTACAAATTATTAGTATCTGACAAGCTTTCGCCTAAATAATATCATTATAGCTAACTATAAGGGATTTCATACATAATACCGAAAGTTATAATACCGAACGCTAAACTGCGATCCTCGTCTTCGTGACTTGCTACTTAGTACTAGGGAAATGATTATTTTATGAAGTCCTATTTCAATCCTGTTATACTCGTATTATCTACGAGTATTGTGATACCTATCATACACACAATATTCATTCTAATTACTAATTATATATGATTAAACGAACTTGCAAGTGAAGTTCTATCATTATTATATGAATTGCTTCATTTGAAGATATGATATAACTGTAGTAACCTTACTTGCCAGGTAACATATCGCACTTATTTTAGAGACTATAAGACGAAACTTCCGCCCCTCCTACCGGTAGTCGCCATCTTTAGTAGGAACGCTCATTTCTTTAGAGTTAAGTAGATATTGTTATTACGAAACTTTCTTGAATATGGGAATGTCTTAGGGAGGGAGGGTGATCATATCTTCAAATGAAGCAATTCATATAATAATGATAGAACTTCACTTGCAAGTTCGTTTAATCATATATTATAATTCATTGCTTCATTTTTCGATATGATATAACTGTAGATGTTAAGAGCAGAAAGTTTTGAAATAAGAGTTCAACTTCATATTAAATAATAAATGTTCATTTATTTTAGTATGTAATTTTTACACACATTATACAGAAATAAGTATTTGCAAAACATTTGACAAAATATCTTGATTTACTTTTGTAATTTTAATCATAAAATAAGTTTAAACAAAAAATGAAATAATTTCTATTGAATTGAACTTGAATTTAAGCAGACTGATTGTGCAAACTCGTCATTATTTATGACAGTTCTGTTGTAAAACCTAGCAAACGTTTCTGACGAGCTAGTCCAGCCCGCTATTTTACGAATGGTGTCGACGCTGACTCCGGCCGACCTCGCAGCCGAAGTGGACGCGTGGCGCGTGCTATGCGCCCCGAACACTCTGATGTCAACTCCGCTTTCTGAGAGAGTTTGCTTGATCCACCGACTGATAGTTTGTGTGGTGGCAGCTTTATGTGGCCGCTTGTACGTTAACAATAGGTTATTGGTTCCTTCAGGTCTTATGTTTCTGGTTAGAGAAATATAGTCTGAAATAACCGTAGCGGGACATATGCGAGTATTGTCCCTAAAACATGGGAGAATTAAAACTGGTTGTTCTCTACCAGGACCGGATGTCTTAATAATGTCTGATATTACAATTTTTACCCCGTTCTGTGAAATTAGAATGTTTTCGGTTTTAATCAAGGATAAAGTTTGTACTCTATGTGCAGTGCAGATAGCTAACAAAATAACGAGTTTTTTAGTTATCTTTTCCAACGATAGTTCAGCATTAGGAAACCACTTTGATATGTGGTTCAGTACTAGTTGAGGATCCCAAGTGCTCGAGTATTTGGGCATCGTGGGTCTTGATCTATAAGCACCCTTAAGGAGTCGTTTTACTCGAGTGTCAGAACCTACTTTATCGCCAATAAATGCTGAAAGAGCTGAACGGTGAGAATTTAAACTGCCATAACCGCAACCGTTGTTAAATTGATAAGTTAAAAATTTAAGTATAAATGAAATCGAGGCTTCGAAGACATCCGTGTTGTTACTAGTACAATGCTGCCACCAAAGCTTGAGGGAAGTATTGTATTGCTTTACAGTATTCTCAGAAAATGAAGACAACATCAGCAACGCAGAGTCTGCGCAAGCTCCACGTCGGATGAAGGCCTGCCGGAAAGCCTCGCGACAGCCAGGATAAGGTTCTTGTGTAATGGGTGGTATTGTCTGAAATGGGATTGCAAAAGGTTTTTATCGGGATTTAAGTAGATCACATCTGAGTCTATTAGCGTCTGTAAGAGGGGATACCATGGTTGCGATGGCCAATGAGGGTATACAAGTATACCGGTTGCCTTATCATCAATGACTTTCCTAACGCATTTTAATAAAAGCGAGAAAGGTGGAAAGGCATAAAAATATTCATGATGCCAGTTTATGGTGAAGGCATCTACATATTCTGCGTCAGGATCTGGTTTCCAAGATGCAAACCTGAGACATTTGGTATTTTCCCTAGATGCAAATAAATCTATTTTTGGTTCACCAAAATGCTGTATAATTTGCTGAAATGCCTTATCGCAGAGTGACCATTCAGTGTCAGGGTTCACGATCCGAGATGCTGCATCCGCACAATTTTCTTTGGTGTTTACATAAGATGCAAATACCCAAAGACCACGCTGCTCGCACCATTGCCATAACGTCCTAGCTAATTGATTAAGATGAGGATATTGTACACCACCCATTCGGTTTATATAGCTGATTGCAGTTGTGTTATCGATACGAAGTAGAAATGCACAGTTGGTTCTTTTGTTAGCAAAAGACTTTAAGCCCAAAAAAGCGGCCATTAACTCAAGATAGTTAATATGGTTTACTTTTTCACAAGGTTTCCATTTACCGTGAACCTGTTTGTTGTTACAGACTGCACCCCATCCAGAGGGGGTGGCGTCTGTATATATCACAAGATCAAAATTCGGTTGTCTCATGAAATTGTACATAGAATCGATATTAGTTAACCACCAACGTAAGTCGTCTTTTATGGCTAAAGATAAGTTGATAGTATCATCATAATCATCATGCTCAAGCAGAGCTAGATATTTATGTTGTTCCAATAATTTAGTATACATCCAGGAATACTTAGCAGCCGGGCAGGCGGCCACCAGTACACCGGTTAGCTGAGCTAGATCGCGGATAGAACATGACTGCAAACTGATAAACTGAGTAATCATCTGGGCGATTTTGGTTCGTTTATCTATAGGAAGACTTAACGTTAGATTTTGTGTGTCATACATAAAACCTAAGAATTTGCACTGTTGCCGTGGTATTAAGTTACTTTTATTATAGTTGATAATAAAACCTAAGCAACTTAATAACTTTAACGTTTCATTAACGTTATTCATGCATTGATCGTAAGTTTGACCAATGCATAAGATATCGTCCAAATAACTAACTGATTGGAAACCGCGATATCTCAAGTGTGCCATAACCTCTTTCATAAGCTTAGTAAATACCCTTGGAGCTACTGATAGACCGAAGGGTAGGGCATTAAAGAGAAACGTTCTCGTTTCTACATCATTATCAGGTTTAAATTGGAATTTTAAATATCTACGATCAAAAGGTCGAATAAGTAGTAGGTAGTATGCATCCTTCAGGTCGATAGTGGCTAGATAACCATTATGTGGTATCAATTTGCACGCTGTTCGATAATCCTCCATTTTAAAATGGTCATTTTTAATAAATTTATTTAAAGGCCTTAAATTTAGGATGAATCGTTTCTCGCCATTGGGTTTTGGCGTAAGGAATATCTTTGATATGAATTGATCTTTGATCATTTCGCACTCAGATATAACTCCTAATTTTATTAGTTTTCTAATAGCTTCTAACATATCAGATCTTTCAGAATATGAAAAGTTATTTTGCGGGACAGTTGACTGACATACGGTAGCTTTAAAGGGTATTGAATAGCCATTTTTTATCCAATCGAGTACAACTCTATTGTTAGTTATTTTTAGCCAACAATCATAAAAGTAGGTAAGTCTACTTGCATGTACCTCAATTAGTGGTTGGCTGCAGCACGGGTCTTGTCCTGTGTCCGGTCGCGTTGAGGCACGCTCGCTGTACGACGCCCCCCCGTGGTCGCTCCCCGCCGGTAGCTGTAGCCCCCGCGCGCTCCTCTGTTTGACGGATAACGCGGAGGCGGGTTCCAGTTTCCCTGGTAGGAAGATGTTCGTATAGTGGATTGCGGAGCAGGTTTTTGTGGTTTAGCAGGCTTTTTAATAGCAAGACCTTGCTTTTCGATGGCTTTGGCGGCCTTTATTTTTTCTGACAGTAATGATCCAAATATAGAATCGTCTCGCTCTGTATCAGTGATCATATGTAGAAATGATTTGTCCAAACTTGGTGTGACCAATTTTATTCTGCTTTGTGTAGCCGAATAATGCGAATCGCACAATAATCGACAACCGTTACTGAGGTGTTTTATAGCTTGAGTCTTAGAATCTCCTTTCAACAGCAGGTCTATGCCTCTATTGACGGCCGTAATGCCGGCACCGATCTGTTGTTGAGTAACGACCAGATTTTTGTCGCGGTTTCGTACCATGTCTGGCACAGCGGCAGATATCTCCGCATTTAACTTCGGCGCTTGTAAAAGTCTGCAGTTTTCTGGTACAAGGTACTCTTTGAGTAACCTTTCCTTGTTTTCTTTGGACAGACCTTTTTTTAATAGAGGTTGCCATAGTTTTGACAAATTTTCGTGAATTTTGTCTCCGTAGTCAGGTGTATCCGACGTGGAGTCACCAAGGGCAGACAATAATTCTGGGTCCAAATCAATGTCGGTACTAGATTCAGCGTTCACAGAAGCTTGGAGATTAGGTTCTGTAAAGTTTTCATCAGGTTCGGGTGGGTCGATGTGATCCGATCCCGCATTCTGATCGGTGGCCAGGTCTGGGACGACAGGCTCCGTCTCCAAGATCGCTGCATTGTCTTCCACAACTTGTTCAGCATCTTCGTTACCTAAAAATACGTTTTGTAATTTAGGTCGTGAAGAAAAAATAAAATGTGGGTAGTTGTAAAATAAAATTTGGACAGAGGAACACTACATCTACCTTGAGATTGTGTGTATTTTCTGCCAAAGCGTTATCGTTGAAGACTCGCAGTCAGCCCCGATACGTAATTTGTGGGTCGTAATCATCATAAGATGATAATACTGGTCATATAGATTTATTGTGTGTAGTTTTGAAAAATGTCATTGTTATTGACTCGCAGTCAATCCCAGAGCATTACAAAACTGTTTAAAAAGTTAAGTTTACAAATATTTTTACGACCAAGGTTTACAATAGAAATATTTTTACTAACCTTCATCGTCAGGTGACGGATCAAACGGAGAAATAATTCTCCGACGGGTTTTTACACTTTCTTCGAGCTTGCGAATTTTTCTTGCGTAATGGTCGATACGATCCTGCGCACTTCGTTTGGGCATTTTGCTGGAAGGCGCGTGCGATAGTTACTGCGCACAAAAAAGGAATGAGCGTTCCTACTAAAGATGGCGACTACCGGTAGGAGGGGCGGAAGTTTCGTCTTATAGTCTCTAAAATAAGTGCGATATGTTACCTGGCAAGTAAGGTTTCTACAGTTATATCATATCGAAAAATGAAGCAATGAATTATAATCTATGATAAATGACAGTTCTGATTTAAAATTGGAATAGAACCAATTAATTTTATTACGCGCTTGCAGCCAGATTTCATTCATCAATCAGCAAAATAATGTTTCTGCACTGTAAATAAAAGTTTTGAAAAGACTTTATTATCCGTCTGAAACACTTGACATTTGACACATGACACAACATTGATTACATCGGTATTATATATTTTTACTTAGTACTTGTGCAGCTAGTCTTATGTCATTTGGCAATGAGATAACTCAATTGACCATATCAATATTTTATGATCACACAACATAGCGTGCTGATTGCATCGATGTCGGTACCCGGGATCAGGTTTTTTCCATTTCAATTAGTACGATACTAAGCATCTCTGGTAGAAAGACAATAGTCTTGCCAATAGATACGTGGGTGACTTTCTATTTCTCAGTAGCCTTAGCATGAACTCCTATCGAATTCGTAATGTAAAGGTATCGACAGAACGGAGCATTGCGATTGGCGGGCTACACACGCACACAGGTTCACAAGAGGCAGACTGCCAATCACAATGCTCCTTTCTCTCGAAACGTTTACATGACGAATTCGATATGAGTTCATGCTAGTGCTACAGGTCGGTTGACCTAGCGACGGCGTCATGACCAAACATTTGCTATCTACGTAGCCTGGTGCTGGACGCAAAATATGTACTTGAATGAAGTGCAGCTTGTTCAGGAACTCGTGGTTTCTTTAACATTTAATTTTCCCTTCTTCGTTAAACAGATTGCCTTGGAAATATTTTGCACAAACCCATTATTACGTCTTAGTATGTTTCTTATCTTGCAAATTAATGACCCTAAGAGAATGCTGACTCAATTAATTTGAATAGGTACTTAGAAATTATATTTCGTATAGTAAATGTATATTCACGCATCGCAAAAACAGTTAGGTACTTTTTGATGGATTGTGTAGTTACTGTTAGGAGGAAAAAAGCATTGTAGTGTAGTTGTGCTAGTTCGTATTGTATTCTTTTCATTACATTCATTGTAAACAAAAATTAAAATAGGAAAATGAGCAACTCGGTTCTCATAACTTTGTGCTGATAAATCGAGATGCTTATATCACAGCAACCGAAAAAAGCGAGGGTTTACAAATGGCCTTGGTTGCCTAGGTAACAGGCTGTTAGAAATATTGGACGAACTTTTACTGAAAAATATAAAAAGGACTACAGCAAGACTCGTGAACACGTTTTGAAGTAAAGTGAAAAAAAACAACGCGTTTCCGGCTTTATCGACAACTTTATTAGCCATCCCAATAAAAATATGGCCTCGATAAAATAGTAAATTGGATTAATATCAATTAAGTAGCTACTACATTAATCTATTCAGTTTATTCATTTCATATTCCATTTTAGGATAATTTACATCTTCTTATTACTTTACGTTACTGTAGTGTTTGTGTAACTGGCAACACTGTCTCGGGCCACATCGTGGTGGGATGAAACGTCAATACGACATAACAGCAGAGCCAGGAGGCGGGAGTTATGAGCGTTATCATCTGCTCACGTTGGAGGTTGACGAGCCAGTGACCCTAAGTTATAAGTGCACTACAAATTGGCGACGAGGTAAATAATACAGTCTAGCTATTGTGTGGAAGGATCGGTAAGACATTATTTTTTTTACAAGAGGAAATGATATGTAGCAAGAAATTGTGTCGTAAACACTTATTTCATAAAAGCTACAATTATGTGACGATAATATGATCACGACGCTGCTTACAGTCTTATTTATTATGTATTACTATAATCCTAGCCGCGTCAAGATATAAAATCACCTTATTGATATACAACATACTAATTTCTTTTGTTTTCAATAGAAGTAAAATTTGATGTCGAAAGTTTTCATTGTTTTTCGATTGAGCTATGCTGCGTTTGAGAGTGCCTCAAAGTAGTCAGAATTCCTAAGTTGATCATAATGCGTGCGTGTTGATCATAATTATTATTATCGAAATAAAAATTACAGTAATAATTATTATATTATATGATTTTGGATTTATATGAACCATAGACAATGATACAGTAGAACACTTTATAGTCTCCGCGCCATGTAAATGACATTTGTTTTTTTTTTTTTTCTTTTTTGTTTCATAAATCCTTTTCGGACATTTTCAGAATAGGCTAAGGTGCTGCCACCATGTTGCTTTGTCATCATTTATTAGATCTTTTATAATAGAATGACAAAGGAGACGGAAATCGGTGGGCCCAAAATGGAATAAGTTGAGATATGATCCAAAAAATCAGTCATATTTTTGTGTCTTAGAATATGAAAAATCACCTCAATTCTCAGTCTGGAAGCGGAGAAATATGAGAAAATAGTTTTCGGTAGATTATCGATTAAGAAATCGATTACACATTTGCAGTAAATAATTAACTCAAAGTAATTAAATGCACTATATATACTTACATGCAATATAGTGCATATAATTACAGTCATATTATTAAACCAAATATCAATTAATTACTGAAAAACTAATATTAAAGATTATCGATTTAATATCGATTCAAATCTCTCTTATATTTTTAGGCTGTCACTGGCATGACAGTAAAAAAATAAAAATATAATAATAGCATTGACACTGACAGTTGCCGTTTTGTTTGCTCATTCGTTTCGTGTAGAGATGGGTTAGTACCGATATTCGTTGGTATTAGCTAATCTTAATATATTAGTTTCATGATATTATAATATCTTTACTAATATTTGAATATTAGTAATATTTTACCGACAACCAATCGTCAAATACCGCGGTGATCTATGATCGTATTAATATTGACATATTATTGCACTAATAAATATAGGTCAATCTTCTTGCGCTGAATAGACTGATTAGGTAGGTACCTATTATTATCGCTGAAGATATGAAAGATTGATATATTTTTAATAATGATTTTGATTTATGTATGATAGTAGGTACAGCATACTTTAACACATCGTGATTGAGGACTGGAATAATAATAATAACAAACATAGTTACAGTACCTACTTGAAGTCGGTGGCACATTTTTCTTATATTTTAAATACAGATATAGGTAGGTTAGGACCAGTTGTGTTTCTTTTTGTAAGTAAGTAAATTAGTTTCTAGTAGCTGTTGCCCTCGGCTTCCAATATAAGACTTGCTTGATACTTAGAATACAAGTTATGTCTGTGTATAAGAATAGTCTAACCAACATGGTTTGCGATGGCAAGTTTCAAATTATTGTTTATAAAAATGGTACCAAGTAATGAATATTTATTCTCAGTCAGCAACCAATCAGCAACGAAGTTAATACGATCCGAGCGAATACATCACACACTAATCCATTCCATAGACTAATATTCACCAATCGAAAACAGAATGATATTACACGACCATGTCAGATAGTAAACAAGATCTGAAATATTACTGATATCAGCAATATTACCATATCATAGTCGGTCGGATTACTAATACCTGAATCTTGAAAGTAATCTTTTAACTAATATTAATATATTCACTTCATCTCTAGTTTCATATTTTCCAATGCGTTTTGATTGCTATCCCGATTATTTGTATTTTTTTACGACCACTGCTTTGTATTTTACGGATTCTGACCCTGCCTACCTTATACTACGTTGGACACCGAAGATCGCTCACACGGTTGACTTGATTTAATTTTGATTGTTATTTTGGATTTTACCGCCGGCTTGTGAATTGGATATTATTGAAACTATGGATTTCTGTGTGAATTGTGGGATATCCACTGCTCATTGCAATACACTGGGTAGACCACCCTTACACGATGAAACAATTCTGTCAGTGATCCGGCAATGGCTTGCACCTCAGTCTGTGAGTAAATATAACCTCATCTAACCAGCTACCATCCTGGCAGGTGTAAAATACATACATATATATTTAGAAGGCCTATGGAGATTGTTTACAGTTATGGCAAAGAATTATTTATTTATCAAACAATGTTTTATTACCCTAATACGGAACAGTTAATTATGTATTGTTTAATGTAGCTGAAGATTAATAAAACTAATTTTATTAATATTTTAGTCGACGGCTCTCGTAGAAGAAGGGAGGCTATAGTAATGCGTTACTGGTACTGAATTGTATTGTAGGGAAACGACCTATAGGCTGCTGCGCTCATATTCTAGACGACATTTTAATTATAATATAAGGCGAATAAAACACTATATTAAATGATTTTTTATTTTATTTTAGACATCCTTTCCCTATCTTTTCACCTGTTACCTACCTATAGCTTGAAGTTCATATGATTTTTCAAACATTTTCTAGTAAATATAATAATTATGAGTGCAAAAAAACACATTTTGCACTTCAGGAATCAGCTGTTGGTTAAAGATTGTAACATAATGTCACTTTTACATAATCTCTTATATCTCTGTTCTCAGACTGAAAAAATCCGCAGAATATTCAGTAAAAGGTTGATAATATATATAAGCTATTAATTGACACCACTTTCATCTTCTTACACCCTGGGCCCAAGATTGTATGAAATCATTTCAGTCTCCTTTGGCAACGCTAGTACCGCCCGTAATTTTAGTGATTGGTTAGCGTATTGGTCTTGTATGTAAGAAAAATATCGAAAAAAAATAAATGAAATGAGTGATAGTTATCCATAATAAATATTAACAGTTACTAAAACTTACGGGATGGTAAGTTAATTTATTACGTAATAAATATTATAGTAAATTGCTGTGTAAGTATGGTATATTAGGGTCGCGGTTCTCAAATACCTCCATTAAATTGGGAAATTTGAGTAGTGGTTCTCAAATACCTCCATTAAATTGGGAAATTTGAGTAGTGGTTCTCAAATACCTCCATTAAATTGGGAAATTTGTGTGGTTCTCAAATACCTCCATTAAATTGGGAAATTTGTGTGGTTCTCAAATACCTCCATTAAATTGGGAAATTTGAGTAGTGGTTCTCAAATACCTCCATTAAATTGGGAAATTTGAGTAGTGGTTCTCAAATACCTCCATTAAATTGGGAAATTTGTGTGGTTCTCAAATACCTCCATTAAATTGGGAAATTTGAGTAGTGGTTTTCAAATACCTCCATTAAATTGGGAAATTTGTGTGGTTCTCAAATACCTCCATTAAATTGGGAAATTTGAGTAGTGGTTCTCAAATACCTCCATTAAATTGGCAAATTTGTGTGGTTCTCAAATACCTCCATTAAATTGGGAAATTTGAGTAGTGGTTCTCAAATACCTCCATTAAATTGGGAAATTTGAGTAGTGGTTCTCAAATACCTCCATTAAATTGGGAAATTTGTGTGGTTCTCAAATACCTCCATTAAATTGGGAAATTTGAGTAGTGGTTTTCAAATACCTCCATTAAATTGGGAAATTTGAGTAGTGGTTCTTAAATACCTTCATTAAATTGGGAAATTTGTGTGTGGTTTTCAAATAACTCCATTCAATTAGAAAATTCGAATAGTGGTACTCAAATACCGCCATTAAATTGGGAATTTGGTTAACAGTTCTCAAATATCTCCAATAAATTTGGAAATTTGTGTGGTGATTTTCAATGCATATCAGGTTTCCAATAGTTCCTTAAATTGTCAGGGCTACAATACCAAAATGTAATTTTTATGTCCACTGGACGATGACAAGTTCTCTGCCTTCTGTGGGAGTAATAAACCTTGAGGGAGATAGTGTCTCGTTACTTCAAGCAAAGATGGGAAAGATGGAAGAGAGCTTTAACTATTTACCTTGAGGCAACAGATACTGTGACCCCGTTGAAGAAAAGATGAGCTACATTATTACTGCTAGGAGGATCAGGGTTGCAGGAAATCTTTTATAATCTGCCTGGAGCTAATGTAGAAGTAAAAAAAAGAATTTGCTGAAACTTGATGAGTAGGTAATTTACGCCAAATCAAAGCAATGTTTATGAAAGACATGTTTTTCGCCTGATTGAATAAGAAGATTGCGGAACTAAGCTGAGAAATGTAAATTCTTTCAGTCAAGTAGAGGATCATCTTATGGACCGAATAACAGAAAGGTGTAGACTTACGGAAGAGGATTTTAACAATAGGAGATAGCATTATCCTGGATAGAATCATTACTAAAGCTAATACATTAGAAATTGTTAATAAGCAATTGCAAGAATATGAATTTAACGGTAGAGGTCAAGAAATAAATAAATAAGCGCCGTAATCAATCGCCGTCTCAATCTACTAGTAAGAAAAAATACAGTTTTAAACAAGGGAGGAAGTAAGATATACATTTTTCTAAAGAGGAAAAATATTGTAGTAGATGTGGGGAAACATTCGTCAGAAGCTGATAATGGCCTGGGCAAAGAGAGAAAATGTTACTCTTGTGAAAAACTAGGCCATTTTAATATAAAATAAGCCAGATAAATCTTTATTGGCGTTCGGGAGTAAAACCCTTCTAGTGTTATAGGATCATTTGAGACGACAAAATAAAAGCTAACGGATAAGAAGAAATATCCACTATTTATGTGAATGCTGGAGGATTATGGAATTTACTAGGTCAAGATACGGCTTTGCGTCTGGGTGGACTAAAATTAGACGCCATGGTAAATCACCGAAGTTCAAGGACTTTTGATTGGAGTTTCTACTGATAACTTTCAAAACTCAGTTTCACAGCCTTTTCCACTACCAATAGAAACAAAGACCGGAAAGAGAATAGAGTTGTTAGATAGTTGTATGATCAGAGAGGTTCATGGACCATTGAAATGGATTTCTTCAATAGTACCTATCCTCAGGGACACTGGGGAGTTGGGATTGATAATTTGACGACCTCCGTGGCGTGGGGGTGGTGAGCGTGACTGCTGCGCGGGATGCATGGTTTCGATTCCTGCTCGGTGCAGGTATTTGTGTGCATGAATGTGAATATTTGTATTGGTCTGGGTGTTTCTTTGTATAATATGTATGTATTTATGAAGTGAGTATCTAAGTATGTTTATCCGCATTCTAGAACCCATAATACAGGCTAGTTGGACTATGCTTACCATGGGTCTAGGTGTCATTGTGTAGATGTTCCTGGAATATTTATTTATTATTTATATAAATAAGTGACCACCATGACTTTGCCACCATGGCTGAACCATTGAAGGTATTTGTGTCGAAGAGTTCTGGAGAAGGGATGAGAACCAGGCATTTAACCAGTCAAAGAAGAGTTTAACACGAATTCGGTACCTGGGGTATTATGATGTCAATGATAAGGCGCAAGTTATTACAGACGCAAGCCCAGCAGGTTAGGGGCTGTTCTTATACAAATACATGACAGATGACCTAGGATAATTGTTTTCGGGAATCGTACCCTGACTGATTGTGAACGTAGATATAGCCACTGAAAAAGAAGCTCTGGCATTAGTTTTTGCTGTAAAGCATTTTTATGTATTTCTATTTGGAAAACAATTTTACTTAATTATGGATCACAAACCTTTAGAGATATTGTTTGGACTTTGATCAAAGCCTTGGGCCCGAATAGAGATTACAAACATATCGTTATAATGTAAAATACAAACCAGGAAAGACTAAGTTCGAAGACCCCTCGTCACGGTTGTGCAAGAATTCATCGTTCAGTCTGCACCAGAGGCAAATGATATGCATGTGCATCAATTTGTACAATATACAAGACCTTGTGCAGTTTCAATGCATATAATAGCAAACTGAAAAACGACCCAGAAATATGTAGTGTCAAAAAGGTCTTTATGGCAATGACTAGGACGACAAAGTTTTTAGCAACGAGTTATGTTTTCATGAGAATATCCTATTAAGAGTCACAAAACAGGTTATACCTCAAAAGTTGAGGAAAGATGTTCTGGAGTCTGGACGCAGCCCATCAAGGTCGTCCCGAAATTGTGGGTGTGAAAGGGCGCCTGCATTCCATGGTTTGATGGTCGCGCATTGATGCATAGTCGGTAAAATAGTGAGGTGTTGTAAAGGAGGTCGCAATGTCAACCCCCCACACATTCCAATGAATCGTCGTGATCTGCTTGAAGCTCCCTGGTTGGATGTTGCCTTAGACCTGTTGAGACCATTGCCGAATAATAATTGTCTCTTAGTGATAATGAACTACTATAGTAGGTACAGGTACAAAAAGGTTGACATAACAAAGAGACTAGAGATTTACTATTGGACGAATTATAAAGCTACTGAAAGTACTTTTCAGTAGATTAGGACACCCGTCGTTAATTACGGCACATAATGAACGACAATTTCATCAGTGACGAATTAAAGGCATATTGTGAGGAGTGCAATATTTCACTTTATACCACAGTTCCATATTGGCTACAAATGAACGGAGACTTGGAAAGACAAAATCGTGACATACTGAAAACACAAAAAATTAGCTGCATCGAGAAAAAAGACATAAAGAAAAGTCTGTGGGAATATCTTATGATGTACACGCAACACTCGCCACACCACACTCCGTAACTGGCAGAACACAGTCTGAATTGTTTTTTAAAAGAGAGAATAAAAATTAAATACCAGCTTTACGGGACAATAAATAATGAAGTGGATGATCCTGAAGTTAGGGACAAAGAAAAGGTACTGGACGGCAAAGGGAAGGTATATGGGGATGAAAAAGACGAGAGCAAGACTCTGAAATAAAGGAAGAACAGGAAGCATATATAAAAGAAATGGATAAAAGAAATAAGTTGATCCCGAACTATTAAACCAATTCCACATGTAGTAGAGAAGACATCGGCGGGGATGTAACTGCTAGGAAAAAGAGACAGGTCAGAAATGAAGAAGGAATGTGATACACTTAAAGAAGGTAGTAGGTGAATTGATATTGGTTCAAAGAGGAAATGATGTAGAAAGAAACGGAAGTGGAAACTTGATAATTGAATGGTAGTATAATTGTTAGATTGGTGGTGAGAACTGGAAGCAGAACTAGTTAATTCAATGGTAGGATGATTGTCAAATTGGAAATCGTAACTGTGTTTGTGAAAATACAAAGTTTTTAATAAGGAAGGGATGTAGTGTTTGTGTAACTGGCAACACTGTCTCGGGCCACATCGTGGTGGGATGAAACGTCAATATGACATAACAGCAGAGCCAGGAGGCGGGAGTTATGAGCGTTATCATCTGCTCACGTTGGAGGTTGACGAGCCAGTGACCCTAAGTTATAAGTGCACTACAGTTACAAAAACAGTTATACTAGGAGACGGCCAATTAAAGGTTTTCATTGCTATACAAGTACATTGTATTGAAAGTATGTAGTAAGTTGTAGACAATTTGACGATAGGTACTGTTTTTATGTAGAATACGTCACTTTGAATTCATCTCACCTGACGATATACTGATGACCAAGTCTCAGGCAATCTCACCATTACAATTGTGCGCTCAGTTTCACGGCCTCATCAGATGCTTTTTAACGCCCCGCTTATAGGACACGGGACTTTAGGAAGAAGGGAACATAACGTGTTTCCTGGTTAGGAGTTCCAAGTTTTAATGGTGCAACAAAAGCAAAGTCTCAGCGAACTGTCTTGATGGAATATTCTGCACCGTTTCCGGGTGTCATCACACAGCACAAGAACACACGTGCAGGGCGCACGTGTTGACCTGGGTATGAAAGCAGAGGGTGGTGGACTCGTTGCAAACAAATCAAGATCGATTTTACGACACTCCGTATTAAATGGGCGTCATCCTCTAATGATACACGAGTTTTGCCTATACGCAGTTTTAACAGGCGGTACATTTAGGACGTTTTTCTTCGTCAGAATGCCGAAGGCACATGGGAAATCAATCTGCCTTACTAGTTCAGGAACGCCATACGATCATTCATCACATCCAATAATAGTGTTAAATCAGCAATTTCTCGTTGATTCAAAAGTATACTGTAGCCCTATAGTACCGAAACGCGACTCACGGTATTCCGAAAGTGCGCTACTATACTTTCGCACTGACGTACATCGCGCTGGAATACATACGACAATGTGAGAATCGATGTGAAATACTTTCGCACTGCCGTCCTTTGCGGTGGAAAACTTGCGAAATTATGGGTATCGATGTGACGCACTTTCGCACTACCGTGAGTCGCCTTTGGGTACTTTGGGGCTACAATTCATCGCTATTTTGAACTTTGAAGTTCGGTATGACAGTCAGTTCATTTGCTTCGCAGTTAGACTGGAAAAGGAGACCCCACTCTCCAAGGCCTTGGATGCCATCGAGATTAACGCAAAGATGATGATGGTGATTTCGAGCTACTTACGGCGAAAGTACAATTCACTGAAAACTAATAGTTCGAGGCTTATATCTCATAGTATTTAGATACTTAACATGATTGATATTCATTAGTGAAGACCGTTTTTATATCCAATTGTAGATTTAAATAGATGTGAATGTAATGCAATCTAACACAGACATCATCATATAACATCTATGTTCGCTTGTACCTCGTTACAATTAAGTCTCTGAACTGTTTTTAATTTAACGAGGCAATGAGAGAGGTCTTTGAATCGTAAAAGGATAAAGTGGCAATTTAAGCCCACGTCGCGTCGTTTTGTGCTAATATCCCTGTAGACGTAGTTGCGTGCGTTTATAAATTGGTAGATAAATATTTAAAACCCAAAATATAAAAAATTACCAAAGTGTGAAAGTTCAAGTTCTGTTACTGAACTTAAAAAGGTTAACGTCCCCGTTTATCGAATACTGATCGAGCTCTAGTCTCTATTCAATAAATACCTACTGCTCAGTGAGCTGTTCTTTGCAGAATAAAAACGAGGATGTGTAAATACAAACTGATTCATTTTACTTTAAAAGAAATATATTTCCACATATTGGTTATAGAGCTTAGAAGCCGCGGTAGCCTAGTGGTATGGGTAATGGACTGCTAAGACGAGGTCTCGAGTTCGATCCCAGGTTTAACATGGCACACACCAATGACTTTTCGATGCTTTTCGAAGTTATGTGTGTATTTATCGCAGGTTTATAAGTGCCTCGGAGAGCACGTTAAGCCGTCGGTCCCGGTTGCCATACAAACATCTATGGCAGTCGTTACGGGTAGTTGGAGCCCTCAAAAGTCCAACCAGCCTAACTTGGAACTTCGATACCGCCATTGGTCATTAGACCATTGGTTGTGGAGGTCAGATGGCAGTCGCTTCACGGAAAATATCGAAGTTCAGCCGCATCACAGTTAGACTTGAAAGCCGACCCCAACTGAGTTGGGAAAAAAGGTTCAGGGAATGATGATTGGTTATAGAGCTTGAGAGTAGGTACCCTTGTAGTGCCTTTCATAAACCTAGCTCAACTTGACACCTTTTACTGCTGTATTCGTTAATTTAAATGTTTCTAATTAACCGAAATTCAAAAACCTAAATCATTCGTGTGGCGGAGAAAAAATAACATCACCACATCTCATCCGAAAAGTGTCGCAGAATGCGACTAACGTCAAAATATGTAGACGAATGATTGCAGGAGTAGGAAAACTCGATATAAAACCCAAACACTAAATTCCTAATAGCAATTTCTTATTCTTGTTCAAAGTTTTCACAGATTATGCTTGTCATAGCCCACCGATCGTTGATTGGATGTTTAGTTTTTTTAGGAGTGACTGCTTTCCTTTTGCAGGTCCACCTACCAGGTGAGGTTGACTTGGGTCCCAATGGTTACGGTAGAGCTCTGTACACAACTATAATTAATTATAGAGCAGTAATAAAGTTACGTAACGTATTTTGACAGTCCTAAAATACCGTAATCCCAACAATAAACCCTAGTCCTAAAACAATAATCTAAAATAAATTTGAAAGCCGTTGTAACTTATTGTTGATATTTCTTATAAAATGGGACTAAAAGCTAACGAAGTCAGGGATAAATTCATGAGAGATAAGTAAATAA
This sequence comes from Pelosia muscerda, assembly GCA_963691645.1. Classification (NCBI taxonomy): domain Eukaryota; kingdom Metazoa; phylum Arthropoda; class Insecta; order Lepidoptera; family Erebidae; genus Pelosia; species Pelosia muscerda. Next base: position 15,214,388 of record OY829098.1, on the reverse strand, counting down.
TAATGCTTCTCATCGCTAAACGCTTCTGTGAAGTTAAATTTCTGAGAAGTCTCCTCGCTTCGGCTCTATTTTACATCGCAATAACAGTGTTTGTACACTGAATTAACGTGATTTTCTACCTCTCGTAGATGGCAAATTTGAAATAACAAATTGTAGGTTTATAACAATCACAAATACATTATTACGTCACGACTTGGCATTACACCTGCTAGTGTAATTGATCTCGAGGGATATTGAGATAAAAAGTAGTTACTCAGGCATAATGTAGCATTCCATTGGTGAAAGATTTTTTGAAATCGGTCTAGAATTTGTAGTTTAATCGTTACATACTTACGGTAGTCAACCGTCAGCTTTGCTGTTGATAATTTTGTTACGAGTATCCCATATGTGTTGTGTATAAAAACTCTTCTAGAAGATCATAGACTTTCTTGTTTTCGTAATGACTTGTTGTCACGTTGTTGTTTATTTTCTACTCACGCAATGTTTAAGTTGTATAATAACTTAATCGAGGTAAAAACATCATTTAATTATACGGCAATTTATTCACATAAAATATAAATCAACGAAAAATGTCGAATACTTACGGCCTGAAAACTCATGGTTGATCGAAATAATACGAGAATTGAAATGAAAGCATTGGTTGACGAACCTTCAAAATTTTATGATTGAAAATACCAATGAAAGTGGGATACACCGTAATTGCAATTTAAGGTTTTCCTCAAACCGAAAAAATTTTGCATCAAACTTTTACTAAACCGAAAAATATTATTTAGCAAGACATCAGTAGAATACAGCCGAGTACTGAAACAGCTTTCACTCAATTGAGTTTGAAAATGCTACGGTTGAACAACATTGTCTACATTTCATGTGCAATATTCCCTTTCCGGCGGCGAATTGCAAAATATTCCGCAACACTCACCAGAAAACTTTAATTTATCCTTCGATGAAGCAGTAAATGAAGCTCTTGCTAACGAAACAGCTAAGAAAAGCTTAGAGTGAGATCAAAACCGTACTACAACCTTACAATCTACATCTGAAGGCTTTCAAATTGAAGAAGAAAATTTGGCTGCTACTACATTCAATAAGAGAAGTCGATCGATGACGATGCTACTTATACAGTAGAGACTCAGCACATGCTATTGCAGCTACGTTATCACAGAATGGTAGATCTTTTCTTTTCTTAGCCCTTACTTTTCCTGATCTTTCCGTCAAAAAAGAAGCACGTGCTATTGTATTTATTGAATCCTCAAGAAAATGGAGATTCTATTTAATGGGACAGTATTTCATTTTGATAGTAAAATTAAGAATGAAAAGATTGAAAGATGGAGACTGGAAATGTCCTGTTATAAATACGAATTTATTCACAGGCCAGGAAAAGAGAACAGTGCAGCCGACGCTCTTACGCAATTATGTGCGTTTATATTTACATCTGAACTTCCTAAAAGAACTTTATGTTTCACTTGGTCATACAGGCATCACAGAATGGCCCACTGGGTGCGTACGAAAAATTTATCGTACTCGCTCAGTGAAGTCAAATCTATGATAATGTTCTGTCCAATATGTGCTGAAATATAACCAAGATTTCTACGATGTTAACTCAACTAATTAAAGCGAAAGAAATCGAAAGACACAGCATATATTTTAATGGGCCTATCGCATCAACAACTAGAAATAAATATCTACTGACGGTTATCGATGAATATTCTTGCTTTCCTTTTGCTTTTCCCTGTCAACGTGCATCATTTACCTCTGTAATAAAATACCTAAAATAATTTTTTTTCGTATTTGGAACACCTTTATATGAGCACTCAAATCGAAACAGTCAAGAACGGCTTAATGGGACTTTATAGAGAACAATGCAACTATTTATTAAATGTAATGATTTACAGTTTACATGAATGGGAAAAGGTCCAATTATCAGGGAGCCTACGCTCAATAAGATCGCTATTGTATACACCTCTCAGGATGTTCACAAATCAAAGAAGATCTTGTACAGAGACTCCTGTCCCAACATTTCTATTAAGCTCAAAACAAAGCGTATTGAAGAAGAATTTGTGCAATTCAAATTATGATCCGTTGTTAGAAGTGGAGGAAAATCGCGACTTTCGTCCATTTTAAACAGCTCATGTTAGTCGAGACAACTCTTACTAGAAAACCCGATTAGGGTTAACTAAACCTTGTCCAATTCAACTCCACTAAGACACAACTATTGCATCACTAAGAAAATCCCATTTAATTTAGCGCCACAATTCATAAACCCACCGCCACCATCTCTTCGAGTATCGGGATCCTTGGTGTTGACATCTCCAGTGACGTGCAGTACCTCAATCACTTGGAGGACAAGGTGAAACTGGCATCAAAGAAACCAGGTGTGCTTAAAAGGGTGAAGAAGTAGGTACATCACTGCGGAGCAAAGACTCCTTCTCTATAAGGCGCAGGTTTGGCCTACATGAAGTACTGTTGTCACCTTTCGACTCGGTGTAAGGACGGGCGCTGAGGTTCATCACAATACCCATACTTTCAGGCGGTGTGACTTTCCGTCACTGTGTGGTTTTTGCGCCTGTACAATGGTTCATGTTCAGGTGAATTGTTCGACATGATGTTCACACCTACTCTCTATCATCGCACCGGTCTACACAGGCAGAGAATTCAACCTGCCTGTGCGCGCTATGCGGTATGAATGGAATTTCATTCCGTGCACCCTCAAGCCGTGGAATGAACTCCCTGCTGTGGTTTTACAAGTGACTACAATATGGGGTTCTTCAAGAACGGCATTAGAAGGTTACTACAGGGTCGGCACCTCGAGTGTGATACCTCTGGTGTTGTAAACATCCATAGACCACGTTGACCACATTTGGTGGGCTGTGTGCTTGTCAGCCACCTAAATAGTTTAAAATACACGAGTAATATTAACTTTATGATTTAAACAAACTACATCTGAATGAAAACAAAATTCCTCTAAAATGTTAATTCTTAGAATGAATTTTATTATGATTGTAACGAAAGAGATTGTGAGCGTATTTCGGTTGGAATTTGTTTGTGAAACAAAATACATAATTATATTGACACGTACTTTGGTACTTATTAGTACTCAGAGTTAGGCTCTTATTACTAAAGAGCTGAAATTTCACAAGAATATACATATCAGTCACGCTGACAAAGTCAAAACTACAAATTGCTGTTGTCATTATACCTACCATTAATTTTATTATAATTATCTTTCTATAATGAATGAGCTGTTGTACTTTCTGAATAAATGAAAATTACTATCCATACTCTCAGGGAACAGCTTACAGTTCATACTAGTAAAAACAAAGCTCTACCTACGAAGAATATCTTCAAATGTAAAAGATTGGAAAGACTGTTCAGTTTTTGGTACTGAAGCCATTTTTAAGTTTTTTTATATTTAAAGAATACGCATCTACCTGGATATATGACTCAAAGTATCACTTGGTAAAATTAAGTTTTCATTGCAGCAAGAGACTACGTCACTAGCTGAACGAATACGTTTACTGACCTGTGACGTAGAGGATGAGCCAGAGGAGCGTAGACCTTCGCCAGCGGGTGCCAGCATGGATAAGATGTCTAGTAACAGTGACAAGTCGAGCGATAAATCATACAACAGTGTCGACAAAAACAGTGAAAAGGCTTTCGGCAGCGCTTCTTCGAGCTCATCATCATCAACTATATCAGTGCCCCTGCCGACACGCCAGCAACCACCCGACTTGGGCGATATGCATCAGGAACCTCAAAAGGTAGGCATTACAACAATTGAACTATGACATACTCGTTATAAATGTTAGTTTAGGTACGCTTGCTTTACTGTGATGAGGCTACACCGTGCTGTATGCGCCGCGCAGCGCGACCCCTATCCAGATGGAGATAATTGAAAACATCCTATATAGCTCTATGTCTGTTCTTTTTTATATTCTGCTAATTTTGCTGCACTCCACCTGATGGTTAGCTGTGAAATTCCAAAAAATAGTGGCCATTGTTATTATTATTTAATCAGGCAGGCAGTTGCTAGAACTGATAGTTGCCTGTATCCAGTTTCTATTACTCTAGGCGCAGTTCACAGAGTGGACATTCGTCTCTATTTTAACGGCCTCGAGCTTTTGCAATACCAAACGTGATCGCAAAAAGTGTAATATGTTGGCTACGCTATTCTACTAACATAGAATCAAATATAATTTCCATAAAAGCAGGTGAAAATAGTATTAACTGGGAAAAATAAAAGACTGTTTTAGTAACTTGTAATGTAACAAAATTAATGTCAAAAGCAATATACGGTACCGGTGGCCCTACCACCAACTCTTAAAAGTACTTAATATTATTTCAATCTCACTTTATTTTCATAGTGAGATTCGGTCTCGTACCGTAGTCATCCGCACATTTGTGTATTATAACTGGAAAGACAAGTGTAAAAATTAAACTGTGTGTAAGAAATACTTTTTGATAAATTTTAACCCAATAACATTGTTTATCCTGATGGACGTAGACAGTACCATAACTTTGTAACTTTATATTATTTTAAAGATTAATTTAGAAATTTAAAGATTAAAATGATATTATAGTAATATTATTTTAATCTTACTTTACAATAGTGTTGGTGATAATGCCCCTGATAAACTAACGTCATCAAAAATCATCGCAAAGGCCTTTTTTGATTTGACACCTTTCACGGATAAAATAATATTCATGTAGGTATCAAATGGAATTCCACGGTAACATAACGCGATGTTAGACGTGTTTCAATTCAATATGGGTGGGTGCGTTACTTGCTATTCTTCCGTGTAACTTCTAACAAAAGCTTCCAATAGTGCGTGCCTAAATCACTGAAAGGTTATTTCTACCGAAATATTCCTTTCTTATCTTGTTAGACCCTTCGAAAGGGTGTTGTTTTAACAAACGAATATTTCGATTCTACTTACTCAAAGCTTGTCTCTGTGTCTGTGCACGTGAAAAACCACAGTATTCGGGAATTTTAGGTCGATTCCGCCTTCCAATTAGTTGGGTTGAATTACTCGTAGCTATGGAGTTTCAATATCGCCAATTTGTTGTAAAAGTCAAATTGAAGTCGCTGCACACAAAATATTGAACTTCAGCCGCATCACAGCTAAGTAGCCTGCAAAGCTAACCTCATACGAACATCTCTGGCGATCGTTACAAGTCAATCTCTGAAAAGTTCGACTTGTGTAACTATGGTTGTAGAGGTCAGATAACAGTTGCTTCACAGAAAATATTGATGTTCAGTTGCAACACAACTTAACATCTAAGCCGAACCTAACTGAATTTGGTAAATGGCTCTAAAGATTATGATATTGATACTTATAAATATGCGCCCGCATACAAAAGAAACGTAATAGTCAGATAAAAACAATAATACAATGTTGAATTTATTTAGCAATCTCCTGACTCTATTGCCATGATGTTATTGAAAGCAAGGCTGCCAACTAATATAATTAAACAAACAGAAGTTGCCGAGCACGTCTCAACGGCCTTCGACTTGTACAATGAAGTTCCAAGACGTTCTATATAAGTGAAACTTGGTGCATCCATATAAGCAAACCTTGAAGACTTTTGTATGTTGTATATTGTTGATAACACACTTGTACTTCTCCTCTGTATTTATTACTGTAACTGACCAGTTTCGCCTTGCGGCATTATCAAAGGTTTACACTGACAGTTCTGAACATTCTAATTCCTGAACATTACTCTAATTAACAATCTTTCTTATGTGGGTAGTACTAAAATTAAGTACACCAAAACAAACATTTTTCCCAGATTTTGGGAAAATTGTGTCTAGTTTATCCTGTAGATTTTTATTTTATTTCAGATTTATTAATAAAAAAATCTCAATCTCAAATATTACAATGTCAAGGAAATAATTATAACTACACCGGGGCCTGCCACCACCGTTTACGAAACAGTCTTATTGCAGGAGCGTTTTGTTTGACATTTTAAGTAATCTTGCTTATATTCGTACCACAACCGTAGATTATACATATAAAGTATTCTTGTTTAGCCTTTTTGTGACGTCACTTCCATTTTAGTTCATTCAATTGGTACCATGATGAAATTTTTTAACAATATTGTTTTTAGTACTATTGTTTTTATGTCAAAATTAGCCATCTTATTAAAGCTCCTCGAAGGCGACGGATTTATTATTGTTTTGCAAAATACTATTGAATAAACCATTTTCATAACCCAAGAAGCAAGGAAACCATATTTATTCATACAAACTTATAGAATAAAGTTTTAGCTTTAGCTAACGATTATACTATCTTTTTTCGTGTTCGACGGATACTCCCGTATAACCAGCGAGTAGGTTATTTCGGACTCAAACCGACTAAAATCGCACGCGGTTTCATCGAAGTAGAGCAATAAGGCATTCCATCACTCCGATGGAGTCATCTTCCTCATATCCGGCTTTTAGATAGCCCCCTCGTACCCCGAGGTATGCTTATAAATACAAGTATAATTTGTATGAAAGATATCAAGTGATTTTTACATATTTATCAAACAAATACAAATTTAAAGATAAAGTTAACCTACCCTAATACATATTTTACTTCAAAGCAAAACTCTTTTTAATATACTCTTTTAAAAAAACTTTTTAAAAAGAAATCAATAAACAAAACACACTAGGTATAGGGCTTGACTCTAAAGAGATTTACCTCCGGTTCTTATAAACCGTCAGAATGCCTCCGGTTATTCTCCGGTAAAAGCTGAAATTATATTTAAAAGTTTAAAAATGGTCATATTCGTGAAGCGAATCCCGGACTTCTTGGTGAAAGCTTCGGAAGCGACCGGGACTAACGCAAGGATGATGATGATGATTTGTGAACATTTTAATTTAGTATTTAGGACATTGAGTTATCATCCATAACATAATCACCTTACTAAAAATAACTCCAAACAAAAAAAAATATATCAAGAATGTAAGGAAAATATAAAGAACACTATTTAATTTTACGTAAAATCTCCGAAGTTTTTGAAGAAGAAAACCGGGTCATTGGGTAAATCTAAAATCTCCGGAGGTTCTCCGATTTATCGTCTACGGGTTACAGCCCTAACGTGAATGATTTATAGCAGGGAATAGACAAAGTTTATAAATAGTTCATTCATTTTCGACAGTTGGCAGGAATCAAGTAATACTGTATTGTACGCTCATGGTACGAATATGAGTAAGGTTGTTTTCAAGATTGAAACAAGAAAAAGGATGATTGTGTGAGAAAGAGATGGAGCTATATCAATTGTATAGCGCCATCTCTTTCTTACAGAAAATTATGTAATTCGTAAAACGTTTTTGAAAAAATACTTACCTTTTTTGAATAGCTGGCAGAATATTAAGTCAAAAACCATGAATATTCAAAAAAGAAAAAAATATCAATGAGCAATCAAACAGGGCCGTAGTGAGTATATAACTATAAATTCGAACAGGGCCGGTGCAAGGGACCTTCTTGATGATAATTTTAGAAGAACCGGGTGGGTCTTCTAAAATTTTATATTCATTTCATGAAATGGCTGGCGCTAGCTCTAACGCGCAACGAAAAAGATGACGGTCCACCCGAAGTCACTTACAACTTGATGCCATTCGAGACTTTTACTAAAGGCTCTCGGGTCACGATTAGATAGATTAAAGTTCTTTAGTTCATGGCATTCGAAGTGTCCAAAAATGAAAAAACTCCACATTATTTTTTGGACAGCAGTAGAATTTTTCATTATTTAATAATTTATCCACCTCTGCCTGCCCCTCCAGGGATATAGGCGTGAGTTTATGTTATGTTATTAATTTATTTGTTGTTGAATTCATTATTCTCCTCAGGAGAATTTGTGTGATTTTTTTTAAAGTCTATGCATATATATATGTATAATTATATGTGCACGGGGGCGAAGTCAGGGCGCGCAGCTAGTTTGTATATTATTATAACAATCGTTGCTATGGAAACGGACATCATAGACATGCGCACTGTGTCTCTATCACACACATCACATTCTGTCTTTCATTCACTTTTGTCTTTTAGATAGGGAGATAATAGCTTGGATTTTATTAAATGAGGCTGATAGATTTCTTGCTGAGCGGTAATCGAACCCGCTTCCGAATGCTCTATCGCTACGCCACAGCAGTCACCAAAATAAATAATGATAATAACCCCCTCATGGTTTTCATACACAATCTAGATTTGATTTTTTTTATTTAAAATAGGGACATTAAAAACAATCAGGTTTAATTGATTAAATTCTATTATTACATAAACCAAATAGGTACTTTTATTTTACAGGTGATTTCCGATGTACGAGTATAAAAAGTGATTATAATCTTAAAATAAACTTTTATGTAGCCAAACACTATTGGAAAGGGATATTATTTGTTCAATTGAATTGTCTTATGGCTTTAATTGGACTCCTACTTGTCCGATAACATCTTCGAATCAGTTGCATGAATTTATAATCCAATCACTGGCAATCAACATCTAGAACATAAAATTTGATGTTACATACATAGTAGATACAAGTGAGGGGCCTAACAGAAACTATATAATTATACCTATATTGCATATAGGTACCTAGGTCTCTACAAATGTCTGTTGAGAAATGGTCCTTCGCCGGAGGCTTTAATTCATCACACTGGATATAAACCAATGTCTTTGCGATTAGGTAGTACCATCAATTAATACATTCCGCATTATTTCCTCCAACATAAAGGGTTCACATTGCTCTCGTAACTGCGTAGCTGTTTTCATAAATGGACTCGGCGTTATGAGTTTCTAAACACCAAATATTTCGTATACAATCGCCATCCAAATAGTTATAGTTATAGTAGTTATATATATTTTAGTATTATATATATATATAGTTATATATATATAATACTAAAATATATATAACTACTATAATATATATATATATATATATATAGTTTATAATTATTTATTCTATGAGTTCACATAATTAAACACGGTACCTACACTTACTTCTTAGGACAAGATAATGATTTATTGAGACGTATTTTCCATAATCATTTCAATAAAACTATGTACAGCTTCTTGTTGTTTTTACTGATTTTTGATTGACGTTTATCTATCAAATTGAATGAACAATATGAAGGTGACGTCACAAAACTGCCGAGTCAAGAATGTGGTTTGCAATCTTGTTTTAAAGAGATTATGGTACCAAAACATGAAGTAAGGTTGAAACAATACTGCTTTAAGAGATGGTGGTAAGGCCCCTGCCCTGTTAAAAGTCACAATGACAAATGAAAGATTAATCGTGAACTGACGTTGCTCCTGCAATATATTCTGAGCGTCTAATAGGTACTTAGCGAATCCGTCCCAGAAAAGAAAACAGTATTTCTTTCCTCTCTTCTTTCTTCTTCTCGTTTTTAGTATAAGGCGCAGGATGCAGAATCAGCACTAGAAGTACTTAAAATAATTTGACGTAACACGGTACGCTTTCCTATACAGACTTCAATAATCATTTACACATTCAGTAACAAATTACGAAGAGAATACGTGTTCAGTCTCTTATACTTAATTGATCTCGACAGTGGAGGATGATAGCATGCATAATGTTGAATTAGCATGTGATCTGGCAAATAATTACTGAGATAGGTATGTCCCAGTAGCCGCTAATTTATCTACGTCGCAGTGACAAAAATAAATGTAAACATTATGTATAATCGGGAGCCCCTTGTATGGAAATATGAATCTGCTCATTATACTCCCGATGTCGCCTCCGCCCTGAATTATGTTAAAATCTATATTATATACTTTTAATAAAACTGTAGAGAGGTCAATTCTGTACATTGAATATATTTTTTTTTTCTAAATAAGTATTGGGGGATGATTGGTGATCGATACTAATGCAAAAAATGCAATCAGTAGTTCTTTTGACTTTCTGTCTGTCTGTATGTGCACGCATGGATCAAAAACTACTGGAGGGATTTTGATCAAACTTGGTACAATTATAGTTCTTAGTTCTGGGCAACATATAGGCTACTTTTTATACAAGCTGATACCCGTGGCTTTACCTGCGCTTCGTTTATAGGTGGTTTTTGGTCATATTTTTCGTTTCTACTTAACCAACTACAGCCAAATATACGGCAAATTTTGAGTCTAAGCAAGACCTTTGTTATTAAAAATCCGCATGAAAATCCGTTTGGTAGTTTTTGCGAACAAGGCGTGCAAATACTACAGTAAAAAATTGCATTCCAACTCAAATAGCGTTATGCCATTATTATTATAATGAAATTCCAACACTTATCAATATATACGGCGCTCCTCAAGTGACGTCATTTTACAATACTCGGTGTTAAGATTCTCCGTAAGATAGTCACTACCTGCAGTTGTAATTTAGACAAATTTTGCCAATAAAACCTCGCGGAACCAGAGCTGATGAGGTTAGAGTAAATGTTTGTAAATAGACCAAAAAACAGCCCGCTTTTCTTACCGGAGTCTTCTCAGAACAGGGCCGCGTTTCAAAATGTAATTGATATTGGTAATTTGCTAAATACATGGTCTATACAAAATAGGGAAATGATTTTGACTTTTATTTCATTACTGCTAAAATTGTACACAAATCTATGTAGGTATAATACATTTTTACAGTAATGTATGCTATAAAAATATGCTCTAGAGCGTTTTCGACCTGAAGCAATGACACGCGCGATCCTACTTCCACGCGGGCGAAGCTGCGGGCTACAGAGTACATAATAATATATCTTTCAAAGCTATACAAATAGTATGTCTGTTCATAATATTAAAATAGTAATTTTTAATGTTTAGGTATATATTATTGTTTATATAGACTGTTTACGCGATCATTAAGTAAGTAGATGCAACAACGATTCTGCCTCAATTATGTGTCTATTTGTTCGGATAATCTCCGATGTGACAAGTCTGGTTTGAAGGACGAAATCTTTTATTTTAGTATTTCGTGCAAAAAAATGTAATAGGAGTCCACAAGTCCAAATTCGCGGTCTCACCTTATTTGCTGTAGTTTACAGAACCCATGACAACATAGCACGTACTGTGCAAAGCCCTATTTATATAGAATTTACTTAATATAATTTCGTGAAAAATAACTACATACATATTTTACATTATTGCACATAATTTGGAATGTGCAATAATGTGAAACTTAATGGAAAGAAAAAATGATGTGAAATGAGTATCCAAAAATATTTCATTGTAAGATTTGTAAGCCAAGTTACAGGTGGTTCATATAGTGTATGATATCTTTCAAATTCAAGAGTATTATTTTGTTATTCTTGAACCGCGGTAGCCTAGTGATATGAGTAATGGACTGCTATGACGAGGTCTCGGGTTCGATCTCAGGTTTTACCATGGCACACACCAATGACTTTTCGATGCTTTTCGAAGTTATGTGTGTATTTATCGCAGGTTTATAAGTGCCCGGTTAATGGGAATAGACTCGCCACTTATTACATTATAACCTAAACATAAACTGGCGAAATGTGGGTGCTAGCACCTCTGCCTACCCCTTCGGAGATATAGGCGTGAGTTTATGTTATATATGTCTTGAAGTAGTCGTTCTTGAAGTATTCTGCAAGTCTCTGTAACCTGTCTTTTGTTATATTTAGCCCAAAGCAGAGCCCCGGCGACAATTTCTGTCAACGTTAGCTCCCCTCACCGCTTGTGTTGGAAGCATCGCTCATCATGAAGGCTTCTACTACTTGCCTCCGGGTGATAGAACATCTGCATCGTCAGCCACTAATGTAGAATTACAAGAACACAATGATGCACCTGCACCTGATGTAATCGCTGGAACACCAGGTACGAGATCTTTTTAATAATTCGTAAATGTCGTACTCGGCCTCTAAAATCGTCGTCCGAGCAGAAAAGTTTTATTAATTCAATACAATCAAGAAAGTCAGTACAAAAAGTCACTTACTGGTTGTGTACTTTGATGTATCAAATTGGTCTACACGCATAAATTAAGTTTTAAGCTAACAAGATGATTACCGTCGGTACTAAATACTGAATGTACAGGGGCTTTTTTTTCGTGGTGGAATGCATTTACGCACTTCGCTCACCCTCCGCGGGGGCAAAGGGCTCGCTTCGTGTGGGACTCCTGACCTCGAAACGGAGGCCAGACTACCCACTAAACCACCACGGTGTTCCTCCTTCGCCTAATCCGAGCCGCGGGATAGAATGCTCACCGCGACTCGGCTAGGGACGCCCTATTGGGCTCTCCTCTTGGGGGCCCCACCATCCGGATAGAGTAATCCAGATGATAGGGCCAGCTCTCCTCTTACGAATGCGCCCCAGGAACACTGAGGGGCGCATTTCACCACATTAGCATGGGGCGGTGGATCCTCCGACCCACCGCCCGTGGCTTCGCTCATTCGGGGACGCGGGCAAATTGTGTGAATGTACAGGGGCTGGTGAAGGTGACGATGGATTAGCAGCGTTCGCCAGAGCCACAGCACCGAGGACCGAAAGACTGCGGCAACGCTATGGCCACGAGTCGCAACCCGTCAGTAGTGACGACGAACATGATGACTACGGTAATTAAAGCTTACCTGCTTATTCCTTACTTAATTTCTTTGGCAATTTCATTATAAACATTATTGCAATTTTATGATCGCATTTAAAGGTAAGATATGATGATTTAATTGTACAGATTTCAATAAAAAATGCTCAAAGAATAGTTTATTGAATATTAATCATACTTTAATATAGCTCATTAAGGAGTTAGTGCCAATAAAAAGAACTGGTAGTTAAGGATATGTCTGTATATTACAAAAATTATTGCTCTGAAATATTTTATTTTAAATATCCACAAAAATCAGGATTTTTGATTTAGCTATTACAGCTTCATGATATTATAAACTTTATCTAGTCTCAGAAACACAAATTATATCGATGAATAGTTCAAAGTTGAAAAACCATTGTTGTTCAAAAAGTTTTGATTTTTGGTTGACGTACGTAACATAGAATGTTGACATTAATGTTTACAAAAGCAGGCAGGTACTATTATAGTTTTTATTTAACCTGTAGCTAATAATATTTTGCCCCTTTCAAGCTACTCTGTTCTTTAAGAAACACTTTAGGTACTATAACAGAAAATAATAGCTCACTAATGACGTGATCACGTGATCATGTACGTGCTATCTAAGCAGGACACTGAGGGCTGGGGGCCCCCACCCCTATACCCCATCGTTAGTCTGTCGGTGACAGGAGGCTGTTCCTGCAGTAATTTAATAATATTGTACATACAAACGTCAAGATAGGTTGCCTGGAAGAGATCGCCCATTATACATTCTAAGTACTATTTGTTTAAGTTCATAGTGTTCATTTTCATCTTATTCTTTACAATAAAAACTTATTTATTTATCTATCTAGCTCTCCATCTAACTTCTTATTATATTTATTTAGTCAATTTAAATTTATATAGGTAAAAGTTCCTACCATGCAAAACAAAAAACAAATGGATGTGTGACGAAGTCGGTGCACGCGTGTCATTCCTGTGCGTATTTACGCAACGTAGGATAAATTCGACAATATGAACCTTTTGTAAGAATACGTCTAACCTTTTTTGTAAATATTCAAGTTTGTTCGATCAACAGTATGAAACGCGATAAATACTTTCTTATCTATAGCAAAATTATCGCTATTTGGAACGGTTGATAAAACGGTGGTGACAGTATAGTTGCCACTACTTTCAAAAGGGGTGTATTTTCGTTTTGTAGTATGTATGATTTGAGTTAACATGGCATTCAAAGTAATAGTAAATTCTACCACGCAAAGCAATTATTTTCTAATAATGTACGTTATTATTAATTTTTTTCTACTTCTACACACACTACATTCTATTAGTATTTTTCTATAGCATCTACCTTTAAGTTACTTTAGATCTACTTGTATACATAGGTGTCATTCTATATAATAAAATGATTTTGAATACCTGACTAAAATGACCACGCAAATAGTATAAATATCATATATTTCTTTTCTTATCCAAACATTCTATAGGATCCGCCCAACTCTGAACCCAGACACAGCAAAGTGTTTAATGGCTGAGTAAACAAATACATGTACATACAGTGCATGGGAAAATAGCTTATGTGCCTGGTGTTTACATGATTAAATAAAGTCTATGTAAATACCTAAGCTGGTTATTATTTGGAAAATTTGTGTTGTTGTAATATTAAAACCGAATATCACCTAACACAAAGGAAAAAAAATTGAGTGCTTAAGCTGAAAGTGATACTACTGGCCTTATTTTTCTTCCAATTCGTTTTCCTCGCCCCCACTGTGGGGAGGGGTATTATTTTCATGAATATATATTTAGACACTTTCGAAAATATATTAAATTTAACTATGACCTCGTATCTATTACAAACGAGTAATAGTAACGTAGTACTTATATAAGGTAGTCTAAAAATATTCCCCAATGAGATTCCTTGCTAAAATCTTTAAGGCCCACGCCAACCACACCTACTGATGGGCGGACAAGTGTGTGTCGTAGGCTGTAGTCACGGTAATACTATCTATAAATATAGTATTATATAAATAGTATTACCGTGCTTCAGTCTCGGGTTGCGACGTCAAATGATAGTCACTTCCATAAAAGTAAAATGAACTGAGTTGTTAGGAGTAGGAGAACGGACCTCGCGCTTCATAGCTTGATTGACATAGATGCAGAAAAAATACTTAACAGCAGATAAAATTTCATATCAATTGTTGGTCTATCATTTGGCTAGTTCTAGCTAACACGAATATATTTATTAAAATTATATTTCGTGACATTATCTAAGGTAAAAGCATGAAAATGTTGTCCTATAGGATTTCACCGCCGGCCGGCTGTACGTGGTATTACAATAAAGCAACAGTTAGGAGCTTCGGGCGACATACTTCAACAGATGCAAAACGAGTTGCAGCCCTCCCCGGTTACAACTCCATCACAAATGCCTGCTCATGCTTGCCAGCGCACGAACTCCAACTACTCCTGGCCCTACTATTCAGAAGCTAATCTGAATTCTCGACCACAAAGCCGGGCCAGTGCTAATTCAAATTGGTGAGTATAACCTGCAATTACAATTTCTCCACAGTATTCCTCAGTTCACGTGAATATTAACAAAAAATATTTACTGTCTTAATATAGGTACAATATTCAGTATAATCTAAATTTTACTTTAATTTATAAACTGCCATTGAATTTTCAACTTTATTTACATGAGGTTATAGTTCGAAATTGAATGAATAATAATTGAATTCACTCTACACGATGCTATTTAATTTTAGACGAAAATAAAAACGAAAATTGAAGCTTTTAAATTTACATGGCACTTTTTTAATCTCAATTGACTTGGAGGACATTTCAGTAGAATCGGGGTCCAGATCGGTGTGCATTTCATCCTGGAAGTATCGAAGCTAGAGGCTATGAACCGAGGTAGTGGCTATAAGTCAGGTTGCCAGCTGACTACCTCGATGCAATCAATAATACCTATATGATTTTTAGGTCATTACAAACAGCTAGAGTGGGTTAAGACAATAATTTTGCCACCCGCCAGTTGTAGTGGTCTTATGCCGTGCGCGATATACTGATGATCATCAACCCAAAACTAATTCTTCACTTCCTTGTGTTGTGTGCAACCGTTAACGAGCTGGTCACAAAACAGTTGTAAAATGCACTTTCATTTACAATGGATGATTATAACTGTCTTGTTATCATGAGTTGATAAGAAGGCAACAGAAAATGATTACAAATTAATGAAGTAGGAAATTTAGGATAAAAATATTTTACAAAAATAATTAAGCAAAACGGAATAAAGGGCCCATTACACTCGCCGGGTTTCCGAGCTAAATTGCGATGGCCAGCCTTTGGACCAGGAACGAGCCGTATCGATAGTCACTTATTGTCTTATTGAGTCTTCGTCCTAGTTCCTTCACAAAGACTTTGACCTCCTTGCCTCGACTCCCCAGAGTCTCGTTCTTGGCGTTCTTCCAGGGCACCAATGTCAGCCCGTCTGACCTGGGCTCAAACACGCAAAGAACGTTCGCCGTTATCAGAGCTCTGCGAACTATGTATATCGTTGAAAGCGTGGTGTCGCGGGAACCTCCTAGTGCACCGGCGACAACTCAAAGCATGATGACCATCTGCTTCCACCGCGGAGGTGCAGGTGCAAATATGGGGTTCACACACCTTACAGTCCAGGCGAAAAGCAACCGCTACCCGCAGAGATTCCTCGTCGAGCAGGGTGCCCGGGTGGGGAGAAGTCAACGCTTGCAACCACGCTCCGGATACTGGTTGCGGCTTAAATCCCAATATTTTGAGTGCATGGATCCAAAACATTATATTTTCATTATGTTATCATATACCTACGTGACTCAAATTATATAGAAATAATATGCACATGGCTTCGAACAGAATGGTTCGATATTAGCAGGCACATACATGCATGTTAATTATAACGTCGTGACAGGGTGGCCTCTAGAAAATCACTAGTATTCCATCTCAACAATTAATAATTTATATAATACTCTTCTCTAGGGAATCAATTATAAAAATTAGTTAAATGTACCTAACATTCTTCTTTTGGCAGCTTCTGTAATGAAAATCTAAATAACTGCACTCTCCAGAAAGCTATGAAAATTGCCTACCTAATTTGAAAGTAACCCCGGGACCTCAACATGGTAGTCGCAATCGCTGCTACTGTGCAGAGCTAAGTAGATGATGTTACACATAGATTACTTTGCCAACAGATCATCACTCGATGAACAAAGTCGAGTGAAAAGATCCCTTTAGAACTAAGAACTTTAGTGTAACCTAATTAAATTTCTAAGTATGTGCCTTTTCTTTAATTTCCTTTCACTGGCTAGCAATGGTATTTACCTACAATATAATTAAATATAAATAATATAACCTTATTTTATTTCTTTAAATTATTTTTGTGTAGGTTTTACTTTTATAAATCACCATGATTTACAGTTTTTTCACATAAAGATATTTTTCAGGTCCAAGTCTTCAGATTACGTGACGGGCCGTCAGAGTGTGAGCACACCGGTACCACAGCAACATAGTGATGCCTGTTATGCTCATACGCAGAATATGAGCACGTATGCCCAATACCAGCAGCGAGTGCAACAAGAAAACGCCTATAGGAACTGCTCACTTTATGCAAATATTGGGTAAGTAGGATTTTACGTAGGTATAGGAGACGACTTTTTATCAGCACCTATTCGTAAAAACCCATAAAAAATTAACAAACTCTTGAAACATTGTTTTGAAACAGAGCAACGCCAATTCACGATACCACGATACCACCGTACTGCAGTTGGAATTTTCAGAAAAAAATTACAGATGACGATTGTCACTTTTTTTCAGTTGCTCGGATAGCAGTCAAGAACTTTACAGTTCACAGACCAGCTCTGAGCAAACATCGCCGGTGCACGGGAATTCACGATGCCGAAGGCCTGAGTCGCCCCCACCGATTAAAAACCATCATCAACTACTGTATGTGCCGTACAGCACGCACTATCATTACCAACACAATGACGCGTACCATGCACAATGGCAGCAGGCTAATGAGTGTAAGTCAAATTACCAAGTACCTACTACAAAATTGAATTCAGGCCCGAGCTAAACTCACCTGAAAGTCGGTGCGCCTGCTAAACAACGGACGAAGGTCGGCCCCAGGCTTTCGCCTGTTGAAAGGTCAGTTGCAATTGCGCCCGGAAAAGTATACATACGGACAATGGAAATCGCTTTGAGTATGATGATAAAGCAATGATGGAATAGTTTAGCTCAAACGGCATTCGGTTTGTTTCGTAAATTCCCTCGTACCTTAAATTAATTCCAACCAAATTCTCTAAACTATATAGGTATATTAAAATGTATTTTTCATATTCTACAGATAACCGCATGCAGACGTATTACCAGCACCAACAACAGACCGTTGTGGCCCCAAGCACACCTCAACCAAGCGCTGCTCAACCTCAGAGGGCACATTATACACAATCGCTACCGCTACAGGTATTTATAGACCAATATTAGTAACTTGAGTGGCATATTAGAGCATGGATGGTGACCTTTTTGTGTAGGTGTTTTTTAAATTTAAATTTTATAGTTTTTCAATTGATCTTCTAACCAATCCCAGCCCTTTCATATAATACCCATATATTGAGGGACTAGGGCAGCCATCTTGGATTTTAAGTTTGTCATTGTGTTTTGTATTCTACTGGTCAAGTCCTTTCATTTGACATCCATGTTAGATCGATTTTCACCAAACGTAGCTAAGATCACGTGACTGATTCCACCTTAGAAGAAAAAATAACTACATCGAAATCGGTTTATCTATTCAGGAGCAACGATGCCACAGACAGAGACACATGAAATTTATAAAACCCCATTGTTTTTACATTGGGGATTAAAAAAGGGACTCTACCAAGACTTTCGTGACTGAGCCAATCTCACCTGCAAACCAATAGATTTGTTCGATCCCATAGATACGGTATAAGCCGAACTAAAAGGAGAAATTGGTCCCCGGGCTTCGATTTAAAGCCTCGGTTACAACCGGAAACAAGTCTAAGATGATGATGTATAAGGACGAGGACGGTAAAAAAATCTTTTCCTTACACAAGTAACAACATAGCACACTGTTTTTAAACAGGATCTAATATCAAGATGCAATTTTTTTCATAATAATTATAATATTTATTTATCGTAGAAATATAATAGACACATACTACACTTATGGCTCTCTTGAACCTCTAGACGCTGTGTCCAGCACCCGCCCGTTACAGGCCTGTACCGGCTCCACAGCCCGGTGGCGGCAAGCAAATGATATGTTATTCTGAAAAGGTAAGTAATTTTATATTAATACTAGCTGTTGCTGTAGCAAAAATATATTATACCTACATAGATTTGTGTACAATTTTAGCAGTAATGAAATAAAAGTCACAATCATTTACCTGTTTTGTATTGACCATTAAAGCGACACTTAGAAAACGTAAAAAAATATAAAATTTATGTTTAGCAAATTAGCATTATCAATTACAGTTTGAAACGTGGCCCTGTTCTGAGAAGACTCCGCTAAGAAATTTAGCGGGCTGTTTTTTGGTCTATTTACAAACATTTACTTATTCTAATTGAAATTTTTGTTTTGAGTAACATGGTTAGACAGTTCATGTTCAGCTCTTTCCTCTGTCGATTCTTGAGAACGCGCATAATATCTCATTCTTTTAGAGTTTCTTGAATTTTGGGATACAGAAGTTCTTTTTTTAGGTGGCATGTTAATATATATAAGCCTGTTATATATATACATAAAGAAGAAAATGAGTTAGTATGGATTAAAAGAATAATTAATGCTCTATGAATGAATGATGCGATGTCGAGCTAAAAAGTACGTTGTTGTTAGTGAATGAGCGTAAGCTATGACTGAAAGCCTTTTTGTAAGAAAAAAACAATTGAACGGTGTCATTGTTTTGTGTTCTAATTCTTTATTTAGAAATAAAGAATCTAAAAAGAAGAATAAATCATAATATAATCTACAGTAACAAAAAAGATTTCAGTTTTTCAAAGTGATGGCAAACTTTTTTTGATGTGTGTATTCTGTAGTGTTAATTGCGTTAACTGCTAAGCAAGAGAAACAAAGCATTTAATAATAAAAAAAATATTATATAAATAAAATATGAAATAAAAGAAACTATTGAAAACAACATCAACAACCAATGCTCAGAATAAATCTGCAGTTTAGTAAGGGTGCAACTAATATCATCATCATTTCCTGAACCTTTTTCCCAACTCAGTTGGGGTCGGCTTTCCAGTCTAACTGTGATGCGGCTGCCATCTGACCTCCACAACCAATGGTCTAATGACCAATGGCGATATCGAAGTTCGAAGTTAGACTGGTTGGACTTTTGAGGGCTCCAACTACCCGTAACGACTGCCATAGATGTTTGTATGGCAACCGGGACCGACGGCTTAACGTGCTCTCCGAGGCACGAACAGACCAGTGCAAACAGCCATATTCATGCATACCACAGACTGTGGTATGCATGAATATGGCTGTTTAGAGATGAGACGTATTTACGTTACCAGGGTTTCGCTTCAAAGTACGGCGCCCTGGTACGAACAAACAATACTTACTTGCA
The DNA here is from genome assembly GCA_963691645.1 of Pelosia muscerda. Classification (NCBI taxonomy): domain Eukaryota; kingdom Metazoa; phylum Arthropoda; class Insecta; order Lepidoptera; family Erebidae; genus Pelosia; species Pelosia muscerda. The sequence goes on along the minus strand of OY829098.1, from coordinate 15,194,265 downwards.
AGTATGAAAGTATGTGCTATTAGTCGGATGCGCTAAGAACTGGAAACAGTGCACATAAAAATACTTGCATAGGAAAACGATCTGTAAGTCAATGTGAATAAGAAACACAATCTAATTATACGACTTTGACATGATTTTTAATACGATGACCCTGGAATACGGTTCAAATTTCTATGCAAGTATTTTCAAATATTAACGCCGCCGGCGCCGCCGCCGCCGCGGCTGAATACTTTCCTCACGTTCGCAAGCAGGATAGAATAGGAAGGAAAACGATCTGTACCCCAATGCGAATAAGAAACACAATCTAATTTTTTGAATGAAAAATACGTTGAGCATCAAAAAGTATTTTTTTAGTTATACGATTATGACACAATTTTTATTACAACGACATGGAATAGGGCTCAAATTCCTATGCAAGTATTTTCAAATATGGACGGCCGCCGCCCTCACGGCTTGACACTTGCTCGCGTTCGCCAACTTCGCCATAGTTTAGATTCAAAAAAAAAAATTTTGAATACTTTCAAGTATTTAAAAACCTGGTTTTCGACTCTAGTATTTTTATGTACTCGTACTTAGAAGCCCTGGTATAGGATTATGCAAGTATATCACATCTCATACCACTTTTTGCACTGAGCGGGGAACGAACCCGCGCATCCATCCCGCGCCCCGTGCGTAGCAGTAGAAGTGTAATGAATATACCCATAACAAGTACCAGTAACATAATATGGATTCAAAAAATCATATTATGTTACTGACGGCTCTCGTAACATGTTACTGAATAACAACGAAATAACAATTAAGCCGTAGGTAGCTATACCTGCACGTTCCGACTAACTTGTCTATGTTTTGATACGTAACGTATAACTAGTTACGGAGAACATCTTGTTCAAAGAATATCTATGATCCATGTCTACTACATTGTTATTAGTAACATGCAATAACAAGATAACACTCTCGCATTGAGATTTATTTTTATGTGAGTTGCAACAGTGTTGCCGGAGGCAAGCAAGCTGTTGCCGTTCCATTCGATTCACTGGGCGAGAACGGGATAGAAGTATTGATATTTAAGTATGTGTAAGCAAGATAACTACTGTTTTGGCAGATGAGTCGAATTGTTTGCTTTACATTGCTCTCTTTGTATGAACACTATGCACTTCGATTGTAGAAGTGTTCAATGAAAAAACAATACGGCGTATGCGTGAATCTTGTAACATCTACACAGAAACTGACCAAAACCAGTTTAAGTTGGACTGCTCCGCGCGCGTCGCGCTAAGCTCACGCCTAAAGTTTATTGTATATTGTTTATTTACGATTTTTTTGTTTTTTTTTTTGTGATATGTAAATAGTACTTAGTGGTGTAAGTGCAAATAGTCTTTAGTGTAAGTGTAAATATGTACTTAAATGTAAATATGTACCTAAATACTTGAAATTATAAATCATCATGTACATAATATATAATTCATAAAAATAAAATATAAAAAAGTCTATAAAAAAATAATAACAATATTTATATTTAATAATCGTATGCGTAAACTCGGCTGATAATTAATATTAAAGCAGAATAAAATTATGGGTATTATATTGTTACAACGTATTCGCTATAACAAGAAGTACGTATCGAACATAGAACGATCTACATTTGTAGTAACTAATTAGCATTCCTCTCGGTTGTTATTTCGTTGTTACTGGGTAACATAATACGGTAACATAATATCATCAAAGTAATATATTCAATAACATGAATATGAAAATCGTAACCTAATATACCATCTCTACGTAGCAGTCAGTTGCGTGCACTACCGCCACGCCACGGAGGGTGCAACTTATAAATTCGCATTAATCATTAGATCGCATACAGCACCTATTACAACTGCAGGTAGTGACTAACTTACGGAGAATCTTAACACCGAGTGTTGTAAAATGACGTCACTTGAGGAGCGCCATCTATTGATAAATGTTGGAATTTCATTATAATAATGGTATAACGCTATTTGAGTTGAACGCAATTTTTTACTGTAATATTTGCACGCCTTGGTCGCAAAAACTACTGAACGGATTTTGATGCGGTTTTTTTTATTACAAAGGTCTTGCTTAGACTCAAAATTTGCAGTATATTTGGTTGTAATTGGTTAAGTAGAACCGGAGATATGACCAAAAACAACCTATAAACGAAGCGCAGGCAAAGCCACGGGTAGCAGCTTGTATAAAAAGTAGCCTATATGTTGCTCAGAACTATGAACTATAATCGTACTAAGTTTGATCAAAATCCCTTTAGTAGTTTTTGATCCATGCGTGCACATACGGACAGACAGACAGACAGAAAGACAAAAAAAAATCTGATTTCATTTTTTGCATTAGTATCGATCACCAATCATCCCCCAATAATTATTTTGTAAATATATTCAATGTACAGAATTGACCTCTCTACAGTTTTATTATAAGTAGGTATAGATATTCAATGTACAGAATTGACCTCTCTACAGTTTTATTATAAGTATAGATATAGATTATAAGTACTATCAGAAACCACATTCATTTCGTTTACGTACTTACGTACATTGGTATATTATAGGCTTTTTTCACTGCTGGGTAGACATCTGCTAGTTTTGTCCTTACATGCTTCACGAGCTTACTCTACAGTCGTGTAGTATGTCTACTCGGCACATTATTTTGCGACATAATAATGAACTTGATCTACTAGTATATAGTTAAACCATTGACATTATTATTACATGAGTAAAACTGATAACAACACTTTACCGCGATTAAACAGCGCGGACTGCGCTTCGCGGCCGGGTAAGGTCACTCAGGTCGTGACCTGGGCTGGTTTGACTGCCTTTGACCTGCCCATTTATTTTCTATAATTACGTACGTGATTTGTATTATTATGTCTCTGTTTCCCATTTTCAGGTTGCAGCTCCATTGTATCAGCCAGCACCTGGATCACCGTCCCGAACTGCTAGAGGAGCCCCTGAAGGTGCCCCGTCTGGAGTCTCGTCTACGTCTGCAACATCACCAATGGCGCAGACTCAAAACCCTGTTTATTACGCTATGAACGTCTGACGGGGGGACTAGGTACGTAATGTAGGGCTGTACACACTGGAGACAATTATACTAGTTGAATAACGAAACCCGGACATCAACGCGATCATATGGTAAATACAATAATTTACCTTTTGATTTTCTTGACGTTTTGGCCAGGTTGCACTAGCCATGGTCACAGTCTGACTGGAGTATGCGCCATCACGACTCTGAGGGTGAAGTTCCTTGATCAACTACCCCCACCACCCCCATCGTAATTGTTACGACTCACTACACTGACCGTGTCCTTGTTTGCCTGAGTTTCAAAGCGAGAATAAAGGCTGGAACACACAATGTCGGCGGTAGTGCCTCCGGGTTTATGCCGAGCGGTAAAACCACCGGCAATACGTATCTTTGGATACAATGAATAAAGAAATCATCGGCACTGCCGCCGCAGTTGTAATTTTTATTAGGAATAAGAAAAAAATATAAAAGGAAGAGAAGGTTCTGGGTGCGCCAAAGTTTACAGAATAAAAAATGGCAGAATGGTCCTGTAATGATAGAACAGTATAAAAAAGACGATGTGGGGTGTCAGCATTTGCGTAATAGTACTTATGTTCTTTGGGTTTCTGAGAATGGTATATATGAAGTCGAATTTTTCTTGAAGAGTACTGGAATGAACATTAGCAATTTTACGATTAATACATGTAGCAACACAGTTTCGTCGTCCCAATTAAATGACATTTTAACATAAAAACCAACAATTTCTATGTTACGCTAAACCTGCGGCACCCTATGATAGCACGATATGATAAAAACACACCACCATCACTCGAATGCCGGGAACGAACTGACGCCGTTACCCCGCGCATCCTGCGGCATAACCGACGGCTTTGTTAGCTGCCGGGTTAGCGGCGGCTAGACCGGCGACTTGCCTGGTGGTACTGCCGCCGGCACTGTGTGTGGCTGCAAATGCTGCTCTTTATAGTACCTATTGCAAACTGCACATTTCTATTTTAGTTTAAAATCCACTTAATAATAATAAAAAATAGTTATCACTTCTTCCTCCATTCAGTTCACACTTTCTTTTCAGTGTCAGAATATTTTTTTCTAAACTCAGCCTTCAATTACAGGTGAAAATCGTGGTGGGCCCCACAGGTGAGGTCCGTATCAGCGTTCAGCAACCAGAGAAATAACTAAATCAACAAAGAAACTACATTTTAACACATGTAATAGTTCGACCGACCCTGAATATTCTACAAAAGTTTGATAAAGAAGGGCTTTGCTATGTCATTCATCACTGCCGCTATGTCATTTGTGACGAATTAACAGTAAGGAGAGTCACACACCATACAGAAAATGCACAAAAGAAGCAAATTTACCTACTTTTAAGCTGAACGACCATAGAGCGGGCCGAGCCACATCGCACCGCAAAAATCCACCTGATATGGCAGGTGCATTCCGTTCGACGCAGGAGCAACGCACTTTCATACAGAGCGTATGGCAGGGATATTTTACATTGTGTTGCGAGCTGGCCGGCCCACTCTAATGTAAGCCTGGCTTTTCGTCAACAAACGTTTCTTGACATTGTCATTTTTCTTGCTGTGCACGGAGAAAATGTTCCTTCAGTGTGTGACCTCCCAAAAGTCTGCGCGTGGCGCCAAGTGCAGGATTTTATTTTCTAATTTTGTAAGTACAGCATCATGTGCGACTGTTTTTGATACCGATGACACAAAATCACAATAATATCTTCTTTATACATATTCACTCATACGTACATATGTTAATATAATATAAGGCATAATTTTTGACCCATCATAAAAGTAACATTAGGAGCAGTTTTTGAGGGCTTTTCGAAAAACTACCAATGTAGGTATGTTGCCAACCTCAAGACATGATTGTACCTATGATTATTATATTATTATGATTATGTGTTTGTTCCATTATAGTATTGTGTACCTATGAGTTTTAATATGGTAATTTATCTACTACTAAATGTTATATATAAGTATAAGTAACAGTATAAGCATGTATAGTAGTTATATTTATATAGGTAGGTACACTATATATACATTTATATAGGTACACTATATACACTATAATACTCACTATACATACTTATTTTTCATGTACCTACTAAACGTAACTTCCACCTGTTTGTGAGGGTCACTGAAAAAGCATTCAGTCTAAGTAGTAGGTAGATATTTTTATCATAAAAATCAATTTATACTTTGGGTACTTTAATGGGGTCTGTAAAGTAACTATGGTCCCTAAATCCAAAATAAAAATACACTATGTTACCTTGATTTAAATACTTTACGCTTATTATTATTATTTGATAAAGTTTAGTAGGTACTCTACAGATGTGTAGAATAAGCAAAAACAAATAAAGTTATCGTTGTTGGCTTTGAGTAATGTATTCATAGGTGTATTGAGTTATTTTTTCTAACTAAAGGTAAAATTTATATTATATTGGGAGTATGAAATGTCTGTAAAAAGGCGAATTTAAAGTTTGAAATGGCCTACAGAATTTGATAATTGTTCAAGCGGTTCATAGTATTAAATAATTCGAAAAGATGAATCGAAAATTATAAATTCTTTTAATACATAATGATGTGAATAGATGTTTATTTGGGTATGGAATATTGTGGCCAGTAATCTAGTCCACAGTATCCATAGCATTGTTACTCATTGTTGTATAATATGGTAACCAATATCAAATAGAAATTCTGTCGTGTCTCAAATTCCTCTTCCATTTTATAAGAACAAAGATTTTGGCACATTTTATAAAGTGTTAAATTAGGTCGAACTGATTGTTAAAGTAGTCTTTGAACGGACCTTATTGGGGCCTATCGGTTATATTGCGAAGAAACATGTGTACACGCATAAATAAGAAAATTTGAACTTGCATGTCGGGCAGACAATGGACCATTTGTTATTTAGTCATCTTTGGGGTCTCCAAAGAGTAGATCAGCAACTTTTTACAAATTGTAGCAGCTGAAATGGAGACCTTTCATTTTTGGTCTTTACCCGTGCTTACCATGATAGGTAAAGTTAATAGACAAGACTCAGACGAGACAAAATTAAAAAGATTTCAAAATGGTAAATAAACAGGTGCCAAACCAATGTTACCAGTGTTCGCAAGCGAATAAGCGAGTGATATCCAAATTCAAAGGTTCTCCATTTACAATACCTGTAAGTAGTTATGTAAAAAATATTTCCGAAAGCCGGCCTAGATTAAGTAGGTAACTATATTGCAGCCACATAATAACCAATTGAAATTTCTGCGTGTCTATTTTATCAAGACATTTAAGATTGAATTACACTCACTCTAAGCTGATAGGACAATGGAACACCTCGATTTTCATAACGTAACTGACATAGGTACTTATTTAAAATTTTACATATATTTCATGTTTATATGTTATAAGACAATAAAGTTTACGTTTACTTCAAGTAAGATCGCTTCTGCTTATAAATTTTATTGATTAAAAAGTAGATGTTGTATCACAAGCTCTAGTTCGGCTTTTGTGGGTTTTTAAATTAATTAAAATTGTGATTAGGAATAATTTCATCGTAATTATAATTGTTGCATCGAAAGTGCCTATACAAGGCAGTTATTTATTACAACAACAAATTGTAACGACGTCGCACAACCACTAGACCAAAAGGAAGACCAATGTTCAACCGCATACCAATGAATATAAATAGCACATATTTTTGAGAAGTCAATGCAGGTATCATGCTGATTAACTTACACTTTAGTGTAGACTCTCTACAGAGATTTTTATATATAAAGCCCTGTGGTATGTTCATGGCATGCTACCTTTAATAGCTCACTACTTACTTTGAACCTCTGTCTGGCATGTCCAACGAGCCCCAACGAGAACATTCATTAAATTTCATTCATTAAAAATCACCTGCTCGGACGATGCATTTGTTTAAGTCGTCTCCTCGCTAGTGCATCGAATAATTAAGCTAACGAAAAATAAACACGTGTCGGAGTTTGTTCTTCGCACTTGCGTAATATTGCACACACGACATCATATCTCCTCGAGTTAAAAGTATTTTTACTTCCTTTGAGGGGTGCGGTTTGCCATTTCTTACTATGACAATTAGCACGGCTTACTACCCGTGCTAATTAAGACTGCGAAGATTACTATGCCTACAAATGCACTATCGGAGCAGTCAAATAAAAATCATGAGAGGCAAGAACGAATAAGGTAGTGAGTAAATAGAGTATTGAAGTAAGTTTAAGGGAGTAGGTGATAACGACTGTAAGCTCTGATTGTCGACTTTAGAAGATTGGGTTGGTACCCGATCTTTAGACACACATTAGATGAATTACAAAATTTTGAATGATACCTAAGATTTTTGTATAAATGTTATGATTAAGTTTTTGGTGTTAGTAGATATTGTAGAAAATATTAATGTTACTGAATTGTAAAAGTAACCTATTTTGTAAAATAGTGCGATGTAAATATTTATTAAAAATAAGGGAATTTGAAGCCAAATTGATAGAGTAGAAGTTAAGATGTTTTTGATCGTCCTAATATCTGATTTTCCATAATGAACTAAGTTTGATTTAATCTACAATAAAATTATATAGTGTGAAGCACATACGCTAACCTGTAGCGTGTTATTTGCAACAACCTATTATGTTGGTAATTTACAACAAAATGTACCTTATTGGACACTAACGTAATGACAAAAAATGTAAGTACATAAGTATAAGTTGGAGAGAATGATACGATGAAATGTCATTAATGTGGTGAATTATAGGTGGGTAGGAACTGTAGGTAACTAAGTAATCGTTATTCGATAGTAAATTGAGCAAGACTTAAAGCTGAAATTGATGAACAAATCGTTACACATCTATCAAATTGTTGTTTAATATAGGTATTACGTGCGATCATTTAAAAGTCAAAAATTACGAGTGTAAAGCGTATTTAACGACCATAGTATGATATTAATCTATTTTATTTATTTCTAACTATTTAGGATGTACCTGCGACTCCCTACCATGCGAATTCACATCAGATCTCGTGATGTTTAGTCGTGTAAAGGTAAAAACAATAACAGAAAAACTTACAATTATAAGTACCAAATATCGGTCTATCATATTATATCAAATTAGAGTACTTAATTATTTCTTATCCTATGCCATTATAATTTAACTATCTAATTTATATTGTTTCAATCTTTTGATAACTATATAATTGCTTTAATACTGAACGGTTCTTTATAAAATTATCTGCAAAACTACTAGTCAAAATGTCTTGACCAAATTATAAGTTACTTAGGTAAATACTTGTAAAAGAAGGTAGGTAACTGATACAAATAAGGCCTATATATATAATTGTCTTCATCTTATTACCTAATGTATGTACCTATTACTATATAATATATCTTATCATTATATTATTATATTGTGAGACAGCCTCTGGTGTGACGCACTACGGAGGCGCAGGGTTCGATTCTTGCTAAATGTAAATATTTGCATGAATTAAAATGGTTCTTCGTATTTGGGCGTGGCTCGGAAAGGACGTAAAACCATCGATACTGGCTGTCATACGAACATTGCATGGCACATGGCAGTCGTTATAGATAGATGGGGACTGAAAATGCTACCAATCTAATTACAGGACTTCGATAACTACCGCTCGACGATGAATAGCGAATTTCAGCCCCATCATAGTTCGAAAGGAGAGGTGACCCCAGCTAAGAATGATAAGAATGCTCCGAAAATAATTTTTATCTCCGTGTCGTGATAAGTCTATTTATAATGATTTTTGACACGCCGAGCCTAGATAGGATTTATTGAAATACGATGTAGGAGAAGAGCGGATTCATATGTATTAAGACTGCGAATGTCAGTTTTCAGTTTCAATACAGATAAGTTATTTGATTTGAATGACAGGGGGTTTCAAGGAGCATAAAATATTGGAGTTGCTATCTAATGTAAATGTAAATGGGTATTGGGAAAATGCATTAGGTATTGGAATCCAGGCCTTATTTATATCACATTCCTACCTAACTTGTTTATTATCGTGAATTAAGTTTCATTAATGCTAGGTGTATTGAAATGCTACGTGGAGCTTTTTTTAGAAAATGTTACCTTTGCGAAATACATGTGAGTAAGTAGGTATTTGTTATAAGTATATATTTATCGAAGTATATTACATAAGTAATTATGTACACAGTTAAGGAAAAAGGGATCTTGTGAATAAGTAGACATTATATAAATTTATAAGCGTTTTTTCTCATAATCTGTACTTCTTATACCTATGTGGGTACTTACCGAACTCAGACGTTTATATACCTACTTAACAACATCTACATAATTTGGGGAGATTTTTTATTAATATATTATACGAGGATCTCTAGTGATGTTAAACGTTACGGCGAATCAAGTGTTGTAAATGGACGTTATCCATTAAAAAAATGTAACTTTCAAAAAGTTTAGTCTGGATTATCAAAATTATATTTTTTTAACGTTCTGAAGGTCCAAAAGAATGGAAAATCTTGGTGAAAGGGCATAAAGGAGTTTAACTTGCTGGTATTCACCTTCAATGCGAGATTGGGAGGGATAATTACACTTAAGCATTGCGTGATTTTCTTTAGGTAGGTAATGTTATATTATTGTTTTATACCCAAGGTAATGGAACCAAAAAATCATTTTCTAGTCTTAATTTAATGAAGAATCCTCATTTTGATATGACGGTCTGTATACATAAAGATGTTACAAACTTGTAATTGGCAGTAGATATTAGGTATCTATACATTGCTAAATACCTACCGAGCTATGGTAGATTTTTAAAATGTTAATCTTTCTTGTCGTCATTGCCCTTAAATCGGGGCGTTTTTCTTTAGCTTTCAATATATATTTAGCAAATGTTTTTAAGTGTATTGTGAAGATGTGATTTTTATTTCTACAATTACTGTAGTAAATATAAATATTTAGATAAATATTATGCATAATACTTAGTAATAAAGTTAAATAAACCGAGAAGTTACTAAGATCTGAGCAAAATGAAAATCAATGATTTAAACATAAGTAAAATATTATGTCGCATTAAAAATGTTTCTAAGTAGGTGAGTTACCTAATAATGTTCGCAACATGAACTAACCTGTTTAAGATTACAATAACTTATATTATTATTTTGGTTATTAAAACTTTGTAAACTTTTATTTATTTAGGTACTTACTTACCTACCTATTTTATCGGGTTTTCAGGATTCTAACGAATAATGTTGATAAATTTATTGTTGTTCATAATGGTATTAAAGAATTTATTTTACTTATTTCTTAGGTATTTAATACCAAAATTAAATTATTACCCTAAATAAAAAATAAGTTACCTTTTCTTTAGATCCTATTACGAAAATTGTAGTTTTAAAAAATCAAAATATATCTATTATGAGTGTTAGGGCGAAAAATTCGCCACAAAATGTTTCAAGTTACCCATGTACAAATGTATTTGTAGATCGGTAAATAAATGAAAAATATGACAGTTTTTGCTTTATTTACGACGACCTGTAACAGACAAGCCAGGCAACCTGGCCAAGTTTTACCTTATTTTAAAAAAATAGTAGGATGAAACCCATTAGAAAGGGAAGTTAAAAATACGACAAGAATGAAAGGAAACAATAGATAGAATGCAAGTGAGCAAATTATGTTAGTACCTATAAAAAAAAAATAGTATTTATACGGCAAAGGCGCTGTTATGAACTACGAGCCAAGCGAAGATTATCACGTAGAGTGTTGAGCGCCGCCAAGGATTCAAATTACATCGCCCGAATTACAAAGAATTTTCACTATAGTCAATATAAGTACTTAAACCTACTCTACTTTCATCTCCTTTTTATGAGAGAAATACCTACTGACTACAAGAAGAAGGTAGCTAATCAGCCTGACATCTGGCTTGCCGCAAGCCAAGAAGATTAAAATCGCCCTTTGAAATAGTGACCATGTCGTTTTAGAATGTGACATCAGCCTGACAACTGACTCGCCACAACCAAGAACAACCAAATTCCTAGTAGGTAAAAGAGGGGCCATGTGAACTTGGGAAAGTAGGTATTTTGTGAACTCTCTCAACCTTCAATTATAGAAATATGAGGGATACGAATATTGACTTTTCATGCGATCCGGCTAATGCGATGCGACCTGTAGGTATTTGTGGTAAAACGTACCCACTGATCATCATCCTAAAAGGAGGAGAATACCTATCGGAAAGCCCACCGTATGCTGAAGAATCAGATCAAACGGCACATGTACTTTTAACAGATTCAGTGGACTACCAGTAGATGAAATCGAAGAAGCAATAGGTAGTCTTCTAGTCCAAGCATGTTAAAAAAATAATTTATTTAGTTAAAAAAGTAAAAAATTAACAAACCACCACCCATTAGCCTATCCGGGATTGAAGATCTATTCAAGCTAACGGAACTTTTAATAACTTTAACTAATAATGAAATAATTAATAATAATAATTAATAACTTTCAATAATTTTAACTTTTAATACTAGAACTACATATGTATAGTTAGTTACTCTTTATGTAGAAAGGAGTTGTATTGGGCTACATAAGCACTATGCGATCAGCCGTCCGGTGGAACGCAGGATGCTGTTGCGCTTGCGCGGTTTAAGAAACCGTCATGGTTTGCAGTTAGTTATATGCGGCCCGCTGCCGCAGAGCGCTCACCAGAACGACCAGCGCGGTCGGCCGGCAGCCGTAACGCAGTACGTATAAAAACTACTTTCTCGTACAGATTCCGCTTAGCCGGACGGCTGGCCGCTATGCGGCTAACCGCTTAGTGCGTGTGTGCCCATACTTTACTGTGTAATTGTAATTGATTTTAAGAATGAAGTAGGTACTTATGACAGATACTTTTTTAACAAAAATGTGTGGTGATTTGCTTTTATTTTTTTAGATGGTTTATTATTAAAGGATGAAGATCTCCAACTCAGATTACAAAATTATTGCATGTCGGGTTTGTGTCTGGTTACAATATGTTTTGCTAGAAAGATTTCCTAAAGTGCTGAAGCGGCGGTAGACTGATGGAGGACCAGTGGACCTTGAGAAAGTACTAGGTGACGCCGTGAAAGACGCTCCCTAGATACCTAGCTAGATGAACCATCGATCTGAATTGTGGTATAAAAAGGCAGCTGGGAGAGACTGGATGCGGAAGGTGGAGGACTGCAATAGACTAACTGTTTGATTGATTGAAGAATTACACTTTCCATCAGGTTGGCCGCGTGCTTGTCTGCCACTTAAGTGGTATTTAAAAAATACGTAATCAATAATTTTATAAAATGTACCTAATCTGATTTATCCTATTGGTGCCAAACGGTGTTAGCCATTGGGAATATGCTGTTATCCATTGATCCTTAAGGAAAAATAATGATCATTTTAATTAAAGGACGAACATGTTAATTTTCAAAGACTATATGTATACAAATGTTAATGCCTTAATGTTGCTATAACAGGCAAATATAGCTAAGGTTTTTTTTTTGTATACTACGTAGGTGGCAAACCAGCACACGGCCCACCTGAAGGAAAGCGGCCACCGTGGCCTATGAACGTGTGCAACACTAAGGGTGTTACACACGCGCTGCCCACCCTGAAGGGAAAGGGGGAGAGCTGGGAAGGGGTGGGAAGGCTATGAAGGGGAGGGGAAGGAGGGGTACAGTGAGCTCTGGCTACCCTACTTACCGGCGGGAACACAACACGATGGTTATTATGACTGCGGTCTTCTGTAGGGCGGAGGTACTTCCCCAGTTGGACAGCTCATTTCGGACGGGAGATACCGTCGTGTCCTACCACCACCGTCGTGTCGTGGCACCAATAGTGAACACTACCCCAATAGATAACACTTTCGACAAAACTTCCTTTATTTTGAGAAAAGTTGTACCTACCTGTTCACAACAAATGATGTAAGCAGGAGAACAAATCCGTGTTGTTTCTTAAGATTGTAATGGTTGTGAAATAAAAATAATATCAAATATAGATTATTATTAGTTATTATTAATACCTATAGAATATTCGATAATGGAGCGTGTGAACACACAGCTCCTGAGATACCTTAAAGGAAAAGGGATTTATTGAGCTACCGATAGTAAAGCTTCCCCTACAGTCGTTCAACCGGTAACCGGTAACTATCTCACAAACCGTTGGACGTAAGATATCGAGACTCAGGGCGAGGTACTGGCAGTCAGTCTTGTAAAAGCAAAGGCCCTCGGTCGGTTCTCGCACATACTTCTGCTAGCGAAGCAATCATCTTACGGACTCCTAGAGCAGTCCCTCTAACTGTTAACAGATTGCCCGCTTTTAGTCCAACAGAAGCATTTAGCCGTCCTCAATGTTGCTTGGGCCACGTGGACATAAACGCTGGTTTCCCGCAAGACATTCATGACATTCATTCATGTTGTCCCGCAAGGCCCCGTGCTGTCCCCGACCTTCTGTCTGATGATTTCACCCATTGCTATGCAGATGACAGTACCGAGGACGCATGGGCCATGCAAATATCACTCGGCTCAGTTTTTGTTATACCACTTAGGTGGTAGACAAGCACAGGCAAGGCTTACCTGGTGGAAAGTGATCACCGTGGCCTATGAGCGTTTGCAACACCAGGCACTAGGGACGTTATAATCGTGCTGCCTACCCTGTAGACACCCTCTAATGCACTTCTTGAAAACCCCATATTGTACCTAGTCGTTTGGGAAAACCACGACAGGGAATTCATTCTACAGGTTGAGCGTACGCGCAATGAAGCTCCTTACATACCGCACAGTGCGCACCGTTTCTGATCGCAATGTGTGCGGATGAACACCCTGTCAACGGTGAGCGATACGTTGATGTAAAGTTTAGTAGGTGTCGGCATCATGTCGACCAATTCTTCTGAACACAAACCATTATACAGGCGGTAAAACACACACAGTGAGACAAATTCCCTCCTGAGGTTGAAAGGTTCCACACCGTCTTAGCGCCACGATCCTCAGCGCCCGTCTTGTACCGAATCGAAGGGGTCAAGCTGCAGGCTATTTTATACTAACGTCATGTGTGTACCTATATGTATGTTTCATTCATTGTCAACTCTGGCCCTCTGACGTTCGGATGTTGATTAGTTTCATAAACCTCTAAGCTATGAACTCAATTGAATAACCGTCATATTACCAACTGCAAATGTAATCTTATATGTCTATTTGGGATTACAAAGTTATTTATGCAGTTAGTAGTATGACAGCCGTTCAATTATTGATCTGTGTTTAAGAGTACATGTTTGTATACATACAGTGATATTATATCTTGTAGTGATATATCTATATAGCTATGTTATCGTGCTTAGTTCATCCAACAATCGTGGGGCAGCAGCACTTCCCATACGTGCATATTTAAGCACTTACATACTCTTTTCCTATACAGGGTGTAAGGAGAACGCTCCCGAAGCCGAAAGGACTTGGTAGTATATCGTATGATGAAGACATACGCACTGACTAAATACACGGCAAATAAAAAAAGATAGCATCGGTAATTATCATACAAAACTTAAAAAATCCTTTCATTATTCGATATATCACTAAAAGGGGTAGGTCACAACACTATCGTATTTTGTACTTTCGTAATAAGTTCACTTGAGTCCAATAACCTGCAAAATCTTTAAACTCAGCTGTGCGCCTGGTACCCGCGTTGCTTTGCGCGTATGTAGGTACCTACGCGACGTAGCGTTTAGAGATACATCGCAGATATTTAGAGTACCTATCACTTACCGAGGTTTACTTTATGCGACGCGGTGACGTTCTTAATCTGGTACTGGTTCTGTTCCAGCTCTAGGAATGTACTAGTTCATATCATACACTTCACGAGACACGACACAAGGGGTTTTACCTATCACATAAACAGGTCACACACAACAGTAAACTTATTTGAATTTAATAAAAAAGAAGAGTACCTAGGTACTGAAAAAATTATGCACCACACATTTACGTGTTTAACTCCGAGAACCGATCCAGCTCGCACGGTACCTACTCTTTCTCAGTAGCTACAGGTCTACTTCGAAACGTTCGAGAACTTGGAGAATTCTCTGTTCCAAAGCAGTGAAGAACCTGGGCGGTCGCCGTTGTGAAGGAGTAACACACGAAAACTTTCATTAGGTATGGTTCACTATCTTCCTAAATCACTCCACAACGGTAATTACTGGTCACCAATTTTTGTACACTGTACAGACGACCAACTTCTTGAAAACACAAAACATCATTTCATAATACTCGTTATTACAATAAAAATCCAACATCACGCAAGTTTATCACAACCAACAACAACACACACAGCAACTGACTGAACAAAAGAGAAGGAATTCTGTAAATTGGGAAATTGGGAATAATGTTGCCTAGTGCCAACTAGATTTTTGCCTAAAAAGTACATGTACCTATGTGCTCAATTAAAGTAATACGTGATATTATGTTGCTTATGTTTTGTTTTTTACTGCGCGTTAGTACTTTTTTAATCGTACGAAAATCCACACGGGCCTCCTCCCACTGCCGGAATCAGTAGGAGTGATTATGTGAGAAACAAAGCGCACGGTCGTCACGGGCCATCAGTTGCCGAGAGCGAGGTAGCTACTTACATATCCCTCTCACCCTGGCTGACCCGGGTATATCATGGCCTCCACACTTCACACTCCACCACCTGGATAAGGAGGGGCACGCACTCAAAGCAGCCGTGCGCGGACCGCCACGGTATGCCCTCCTACTTAGTGGTTAAGGTTCACCTTACCATGGAAAATCCTAGGTTCGAATCCTAACCATTACATTACTCACATCAACTGTGAATCCATTAATAAATACAAGTTATTTAGTTTAGCTAACGATGTCGGAATATTAATAGTTTCTTTAAAAACTAATTCTGGAACTACTTACTTACACAATAGCCTATTGAATTAATAAAATGGATTCATAAGGATGAGGAGACGCATAACAAACAAACCTCTTTTCGTTACAAATTATTAACTTGTATAATACATAATAAAATTAAAAATTGGGAAAGTAACCCACCAATTTTTAATTTAACAAAATCTAACAAGTATGGCAACACTGGTAGTAGTAGTAGGTAATATTTTCTTCGCTTTGCGGCTTCCGTCAAACGCGCCGCCATGCATCGCGGCCGCCGCCGACAAACGGATTAAGGGACATCAAAAGATACCGCGCCCGGGGATTCCCCTACTAATTTAGGGTAGTTGTACCGATTGACGTCCGTTTAAAAAATCTATTAGTAAAATGTAGGTTTTTAAGCTATGACGTGGTGTGTTTTTTTAATTGCGGATACCTACTTGCGGCAGCTAACTACATTTTTGTACATTTGATTTCCGTGCTGTAAGCGATTCTGATAATCATGAATGTAAATACATGTTTTGATGTGATTCATAAATCATAATCATCCGGGCTGGTTCCCGGTTGCATCCTAAGCTCACACTTCGGAACCCGGAGTTTGCTTATTATTTATTATTAGGCAGTTACAGCTTTAACGAGAGCGACTACCTACCGTGTACTGGTTCGGATCTACCACCAGTTAATTTTGCCTGGTGAGATATTAAAATTCAATAGCTTTACGGCAATTTTTGAGAAGCGGCTATCGCTTTTTTAGCAGTCAACAACTTGACAGTTAGTTTTGGCTAGCAGCAGTCGCTCTCGTAAAATTCAACAGCTACACAGCAATTTTTGAGAAGCAGCAGTCGCATTCGAAAACACCAAGCACATACAGTTATTTTTGTCTAGTGCCAATTGCTCCTCACCTTTTGTACCTTTTCCTTCCCCGCTCCCCGTTGGTTCTCCTTTTTCATAAAAGGTAGCTTATCCCGAGCTCTAAGCCAGTTCTATACCCAATTTCTTGGCGAACTTTTATGCACTCCACTCATCGTCATCCCCTATCCCTCCCCTTAACGCCCTCTTTCATGATAAGAAATAGCCTATGTCCATTCCCAAGCTCTAATGCATCTCTGTACCAAACTTCATCAAGATCGATTCAGTGGTTTAGGCGTATAAGCGTAACATACTGATAGACAGACATACAAAAAGATTTACTTTCGTTTTTATACTCGTAATATTAATATGAAAATATGAATATGGATTAATTCAGTAAACTACATCTTATACTAGGAATGCAGAAAATAGTGGTATAAAACTATACTCCAAGGCAAGTTATTAGACCCTTCACCCTTTTTAGGTATAGGAAGAAATGAGCAATGAATTTTATTTTTATCATTTATTTTAGGGTACCGTAAACCTTTGTTATTTGAAAAACTTGAGAAACCGCTCTTACAACTTATGTCGTCCTGGTATTTTGAATATGGTTTTTAATACTTTATTGTGATATTTTTATGCTTCTAAAATGATTATTGCGAAAGTTTAGCATTAAATAGTATTACTACGGAACCAACCGAAATAAGGGGCGTGGCGATTTGAAATGAAAGAAAAAATATTGTATTATTACTAAATATTTTAGGGTACCGTGGTGAATGTTACATTAACGAACACTTTAGAAGAACCTCCTGCAGTTTATGTTATCCGGGTGACATGATATGTCTAGTGAGTTTTGTTTACATTATCTTTATTAGAAATCAAGCAACCTAACAGATCAGAATCAAAGGTTGCCTAAGATCTAACGATTAGTACTATTGGACACTCGTGTAACGACTTTTATCTTACGAAGGCGAAAGATCGCGTGACATGTCCAATTTTTAGAGATTTAAATTAAATTGTGTACGGAACCAATTTTATCAAGTATTTATTAGGGGGGCGTGTCAGGGGCGTAGCTGGAAATTTTGAATGTAGGTTAACATTAGGTAAAGGATTTTTTGAGACAGTCTCATATTCAACATGAATGATTTCATAAACATAAAAATGTGTTCATAATACTTAAGTGGATGTTGTAATTATTCTTATGCTATTTTATCAACTTGTAAGCTCTTTGTCTTTTCTCATCTCAAAATGATGAGGGTGAGTGGAGTGATAGTGAGACTGTCTCATCAATTTTGAGCGTTTGGTAACCCTACTGGGTTCAAATCGTAGAGTTCATTTGTAACAGCTGGTAACAGCGTCCTGCGGCCCTGGTTATTCTTAAGTGTTGTGCGTTTATCGGCAATTTCCTCATGTTTACACTTGATCGATAAAAAAGAAAATTGTTTTTCTACGTACTGACATGTTTGCCGGACTTGAGACCCCCGCCAGAATTTTATTTACCCGTAGTACTACCATGTGTCTTCGGCTTCGGGAGCGTTTCCCTTACACCCGTTATATTACTATACTCTTTGGTGTTATCTATTGGGGAAATGGTGTTATCTATTGGTTCTTAAGATGTAAGTTATAATACAAATTTTATACAGAATGGAATTTTGTAATGCCACCTGAAAGGGAAGTACTCTTAATTTTGTAGATAGAAAATTATACTCAAAGAAAACATTCCTTTATTTTTGAAAAGAAACAAAACTGCACTCAATACTTTTTTTAAATTCGCTTGCCGCACCCGATAATCGAATCGACTGTAAGTTGTAGTCTGTAAAAGTTGCAACCCGTACTTTTATTGCATCGATCGTTAGGGTCAATTATAAGGATGAAATCTCTCAATCAAACTTCAATATTCATTTAATTATATAATTCAAACAATATTTTTATTGTTTAGTGTTATTGGTAGTTTAAGAAAAGTTCGATTGTTTTTTTTTTTTACTTTTTTGGCGGTTTTTTTTTACTTGACTGTTGTGTTTGACGTTGACACTGACAGTGACAGATTGACGTGTCGTTTTATTCCTTAACAAGTTAACATTTTATTCCTATTCCTTTCATTTTCATCATTGAGTTTGCTTCTGGTATATGTCTTGAAGTCAATGCTTGAAGTACTATATCACTAATTAATCAATTCGACACATTACCATTGCTCATGAAAATGAGTCGAAAGGACAAGAAAGACACCGAAGACAGTAGTAGTATATTTCAGAATTTGGACAAAACAACTCTTTTGCAAGAATCAAGATATTTCAACTCGTCGCCAGTCAATGCCAAGAAATGTATACATATTCTGACAAAAATACTTTACTTGCTGAACCAGGGTGAGAAATTAACCACGCAAGAAGCAACTGACATATTCTTCGCCACGACAAAGCTTTTCCAATCTAAAGACATAGTGTTGCGGCGTCTTGTGTATTTAACCATCAAAGAATTAAGTTCTGTGGCACAGGACGTCATTATTGTGACGTCATCACTTACTAAAGATATGACTGGTAAAGAAGATTTATATCGAGCAGCAGCTATTCGTGCCTTGTGCAGTATAACTGATAGCACAATGTTGCAAGCAATTGAACGTTACATGAAACAGGCAATAGTGGACAAAAATCCAGCAGTTAGTTCCGCAGCTCTTGTGTCAGCTCTGCATCTGTCAGCCACTGTCCCAGACTTAGTACGCCACTGGGTGATGGAAGCTCAGGTACTTAATTATTACAAAAGATAATAATCATTGCAACCATTTTAGTAGGTTCACTTGCCAATTCGAAGTCTGTTATATCTTGTTACACTTTAACTATGACTGATCCGCGACCGCTTATGTGTACGAGTCTGCTGAGAAACAAACAAATATTACACCAGTGGTTCATTTTAACTAAAGTCCTTATATCCAAGGGTTATTTTGTGTAAAACTATTTGGTGAAATACTGTTTTATCTACGTAATATTTGATCAAGGTTCTTTATACCTATTTACATTCCTATTTCATCTATATAACAATTTGCCTAATCTGTTTAGCATCTATTATCAAAACACGTAAAAAGCAATAGAAAAAGTGTTGATGCAAACTAAATTATATGATACTACTAGATTTTGCCCGCGATTATGACCACATAAAAGTAGATTACCTAAGCAAGGAGATGGACATCCATTTTCAATTTCCAATCTACCTTTATGGAAGATACATTACAATATTGGGGAAGTTTTATAATATGTTTTGACGGAACAAAGTGTATTGAACTTCAATGTCTACTTCTGAGGGAAGAATTTAAGTGTACTATTCTTTGCAAAAATTGATAAATAATCTGTAATCGTAACTCTAATTTGTGGGTGGTCCCCATAGCTACTGCATTGACCGATTCAAATTCTGAACCGGTATAATTCCTGAACTTTCATGTGTGCCCATAACTTTAACATTTCTCACACCACTGATCTGTAGACTCGAATACTAATTAACCTTTTGTTTCATTTCTCAGGGTGCTATAACATCAGATCATGCAATGGTTTCATACCATGCACTGGCTGTTGTAGCTGGAACTCGAAGAAATGACCGACTGTCTACTGTGAAACTTGTCACAAAACTAGCGCGTGCTCCTCTTCGTTCGCAGTATGCACTTTGTCTCCTTATTCGTCATGCGGCTAAACTAGCAGAGGAAGATCAGACAGAGTCATCTGAAGCATATATTGAATTCATTGAATCATGCTTGCGTCATAAACATGAAATAGTTGTCTATGAAGCTGCTCATGCCATTGTTAACTTAAGAAAATCTGCTCGCGATCTTGCACAAGCTGTTTCAGTACTGCAAATATTTTGTGGTTCGTCAAAGGCAACTTTACGATTGGCAGGTGCTCGTACATTAGCAAAACTGACCACAAAACATCCCAGTGCTGTAGCTGCTTGTGCAGTTGATCTAGAAAATCTTATCTCAGACCCTAACCGGTCTGTAGCCACATTGGCAGTAACCACCCTTCTTGCCACTGGAGCTGAAAGCTCTATTGACCGTCTAATGAAACAAATTTCTAGCTTCATGTCTGAAATTTCTGATGAATTTAAAATTGTTGTTGTCCATGCCATTCGACGTCTCTGTTCTAAGTATCCGCGCAAGCATCAGTCACTGGCTTCATTTTTGGCCGGCATGCTTCGAGATGAGGGAGGCTTACAATACAAAACTGCTATTGCAGACGCAATTATCACTCTAGTGGAAGAAAATCCAGATGCCAAAGAAACAGGCCTGGCACATCTCTGCGAATTTATTGAAGATTGTGAGCATGCTTCACTGGCTGTCCGTATTTTACATATTCTAGGTCGGGAGGGTCCAAAGGCACGACAACCATCTCGCTATATCAGATATATATACAACAGAGTTATATTGGAATCAGGGCCAGTGCGCGCTGCTGCTGTTTCCGCTGTTGCTCGTTTTGGCGCCGCTCGTCCCGAGTTGTTACCAAATATTCGCGTTCTTTTAGCTCGATGCCAATTAGACGACGAAGATGAAGTGCGCGATCGGGCCATTTATTACAGTGCAATATTAGATTCTGGAGATAAGGAATTGATCAATGATTACATAACTAATATTGCAATTCCTAACCCAGCACTTTTAGAGAAAGCTTTGCTCAACCATCTTTCTTCTGAAGACCCATCCATTGAATGTTTCAATATTACATCTGTGCCTACGCTAACGGAAGAATCACAAGAAGTTAAGGAAACAGAAATGGTTATAGAGAATCGATTGCCGGCTGTATCTCGTGAAGAGTTATATACAGACCAATTAAAAGTCATTCCTGGAATTGAAAAATTTGGACCAATTTTCAAAACATGTGATGCTGTGGATTTGACTGAACCTGAGACTGAATATCGAGTTCAATGCGTCAAACATATTTTCAGTCGGCATATAATACTGCAATTTGAATGTTTAAACACTCTCAGTGACCAACTACTTGAGCAAGTTCAAATACGCTTAGAAGCTGTACCAGGTTATAAATTACTGTCCGAAATTCCTTGCGAACAATTAGCATATAATAAGCAAGGTAGCGCATTTTGCCTACTGGAATTCCCTGAAAGTCCAATTGAAACCTTGTGCCATTTTGGAGCAACCTTAGAGTTTGTAGTTCGTGATTGTGATCCAACTACTGGCTTACCAGATAGTGGAGAAGGCTATGCGGATACCTATCCTTTGGAAGACGTAGAAATTGATTGTGCTGATCAATTTAGAACACGCGCTGCTTCTGATGACTGGGAAGCAACTTGGGAAAGAGCTACTGTAGCTGCTGAAGCTTGTGATACATTTGGGCTATCACAAACCGATGTTGATGCTGCTGCTAAGGCCGTATGCGAGCATTTAGGCTTACCGAAAGCAGCTATAGTAGGAGAAGCCGTGAAAGAAATCCGCGGCAGCGGAATATGGCGCGGTGGTGTGCCTGTTCTTGTCAGGGCTAGGTTGGTAGCGGCTCAAGGTGCTGTCACTATGCAGCTATCTGCCCGCTCGCCACGAGAAGATATTGCAACGTTGTTATTAGCTGCTGTTGGTTGAATCATTGTTGATTATTGTGCATATTTTGTACTTACTGTAAGTTTGTTTTAAGAATTGGATTTTATTAATAAGCATTTCTGAAAATAGATAATACCTAAGTAAATTGTCTTAACTATTCAAATGTATTTACATTTACTTATATCCTTAATAGCAAATATTGAACTACAAGAAGATTTATGTACCTATTTATATTTCCTGTATAAATGACAACTTAAGAATATGAACTTAAAAAAGATTTTAATTTATATCTACTTAATAAAAACTTAAATGATGTTTGAGTATGGCTTATTATTTAAACATTATTCATCTATATTTAATGTTATAAAGTTGAAGTTTACATATTGATATATCTCATTATCATTTATAATTTTTAACCTGACCGGTATGTATCAGAATGAGTCATCTAACAAAATTTTAGAAAGAATATTAATTTTAATCTTCAAAGATAATCCATCATCATTATGATTTTAGTCATAGGACGTTCACTGCTGATCAAGGTCATAGGCCTGTCGCCCCCATCCACCTCTGATTTGACCAACGAAGCCGGACTCGTGGTCACACCAAGTTATCACACCAGTGCTGCAGTGTGACTATCAGGAATTTTTTTCTTGTTAGTCACACTGCCTCTAATACAACACCTTTTATCGTCACTTGTCATTATCAACTAGTGCTGTTATCGATATGTAAATTAAAATTCATTATATTAATAAAAGATAATATAATATTTAATTTATGACTTTAAATTCTAAATACACTGACGGACTCATAAACTGCATCAAAGTTCAGGTTTACTCTAAAAGGATTTTTTATAATAAGTATGCAAACTTTTTAGATTAAATTATATAAATATGGAAAGACTGGCTCTTAATTTTAAAAAAAAATTAAATTTAAAAATAGAACTGCAGTAAAACAAATGAATATAGCCGGGAAAAGAAAATTTACTTGTAGTATCAGATTTGCGTGTTATTTATAGCAAAGTTTTAAATTGATTCTCATTTTTTTTTGTTTTGTCAATTGAATTATTGTTACCAGCATAATTGTTGGATTAGTTTTTTAACACATCGAGACTTTTTGAACCATAATATGGATACTTCGTCCGAACAAGCGGCACAAATTGTAGCATTGGTGCGGGAGGGCTTGGATCAACGAACGATTGGTAGAAATTTAAATTTAAACCAGTCTACGGTTTCTAGAATATACAGAAGGTTTGTAGAGACAGGTTCTTACAGGAGGAGACGTGGTACAGGCAGAACTCGAGCAACCACAGGTCGTGATGACCGATTTATTGTTATAACTTCCCTGCGAAATCGTTTCCTCACGTCAGTTAACATCAAAACCGAGCTTAATGAAGTGCGTGGAGTAAACGTGTGTGCACGAACAATAAGAAGAAGGTTAAAGGAAGCGGATATCACCCCTTTTAGACCAGCAAATGGTCCAAAGTTGTCTACAGCTCACAGACAAGCTCGCTTAAGATTTGCGCGTCATCACCTGAATTGGACAGAAGAGCAGTGGGCCTCTGTATTGTTCACGGACGAGTGTAGGACATGTTTATATGGTGCAGATGGTCGCAGAAGAATCTATCGTCGACGTGGGGAGCGATACGCTCAAAGTTGCATTGAGGAGCGTGTTCCTTTTGGAGGCGGTTCATGTATGGTCTGGGGTGGCATATCGATGAACGGGCGAACAGAACTTGTGTTCATAGACATGGTCCGTCAAAACGGTAATAGAGGGGGTTTGACAGCACATCGCTACATAACAGAGATATTAGAAGATCACGTGGTGCCTTACATGGGATTCATAGGCGAAAATTTTACTTTAATGCAGGATAATGCCCGGCCGCATGCAGCTGCACAAGTTCAACATTATTGCGAAGAGGTTGGGATACGTACAATGAATTGGCCAGCACGCAGCCCGGATCTTAATCCCATCGAGCATGTTTGGGACAATTTAAAAAGAGCTGTATATGCGAGAAACCCTTCGCCCACGACAGTGGCAGCACTAAGAACAGCACTTTCAGAAGAATGGGACAATATTCCGCAAGATCTTTTAAAAACCCTTATAAAATCTATGCGGAACCGATTAGAATCCGTAATAAGGGCACGTGGGGGTAATAAACCTTATTAAAACACAAATAAACCCTTGCATAAAGTTTGTGTCTATTGTTAAAACCAATTTTTAATTAAACCAATTTTTCTTAAATTTCTTCAAAAAAAGTCTTAAGGTCCTTTCCAGTACCTACATAAACTTAAACTTAAAGATATGACCCTACGCTGTTTTAAAGTTCACGAACCAATCTAGAGGTTTCAATTTAAATCTGTATAGAAAGTATGCATACTTGGTTAAAATATTTATTTCAAAGTCGTCTATTACTTTGATGCAGTTTATGAGTCCGTCAGTGTACATATTAATGTGACAGTTTATTCGTATTTTTAATAATAAAATACTATAGTTTCAATTTCTACAACAAAAATAATAAATTAATACAAATAAACTAAACGTCATGAAAAGTTGACTCTATAAAAGACCTAAAGAAGCAGTGGTTGCAAACAAAAAACGTTATTAGTTTATCATCTATCACATGACCCAAAAAAGATCATATATCATATGACCAAATGAAAAAGAGTATGTCAATGTTGAAATACGTTCTACAATAGGTTATTTTTCACCATATCACTGTGAACTTAATCCAATTGAAGTAATTTGGCCGCAAGTGAAAGGGTATATTCGCAAACATAATAAAGATTTTAAAATGGATACAATTTAAAAAATCGTACTAGAAGCCTTTTCAAAAATTTCAGCGTCAGAAGAAGAAAAAATGCTTAGTTTAGACAAGTCAATAGACAATAGGTACTGTCGAAAAATTTGTTATAAATGTAGGAGATTCATCCGATTCTTTCGATTCTTCTGAAGATCAATAAATATTCAAATTGAACCTATTTTGTTTTATTAATATCCATACTGCGAGGGTGGAGTAAAAAAAATAGTTTAAAATAAGGTTATCGCAAATTGCATGAAACCTCCATGTTGAACACTCTTTTGAGTTAGTACACTCAATATTTCGGCCAGTTTACTTTTGAAAGTAAGCTCCTAACAACACGATGGCGCCTTCACACTTCAAGGACTAGGGATCTTAAGCCTTTAGACTACAGTAACTACACGGCCTACCTTACTCTTCCATCCGGAACACAACGATACTAGGCAATGATTTTATGGCGGCGGAATTAATAGGTAATGCGCTCGCACCCACTCAGACGAGCCCGGAGCAAAGGCTCTACCGCCTGGCGATAATGCGAATTCCACGCGGGCAGAGCCGCGCCTACTAGCTAGTGATAATTTCATATAACTTAAACTAGCACTGAAAACAATATCACTCTTTTGTTATAAATTGTTTGTAGAAAATGGTTTACTACCACTGCTTCTTTGTTTACACAATTTCTAATGTTAAAAAAAACGTAGTATAATGATATTCCATTGTTTAATAATTTTAATTAACAGCCTAAATCAAAATTATCTTTAGTAATATGATCAATCTCTTTTTTGTGGTAATATTGAATGCACGTTTTTACTATAAAGCCATTAATAGTTTATTAATTGTTACATAATATTTATTTACTTATAATTATGTTCATTTAATTGCGAATGCGAACTCTATAAAAAACATTAACATTACGCTGTCAAACATTTGGTGTGTTCTTCATAAACTTTAAAGCAACTCTTTAAACTTCAAAGCCCTAAGCATTTGCTCGGGAGAAGTACCTGCTACTTCTTTCAATTTATGCATAGAAAAGTTTACAGTCACTATTATGCTTGACGGTTTTTTATAACATCTTTATCCTAAAACGTTATAAAAATGAAATTGTTCTTGTTTACACGTTAATTGTAAAATATTGTTTTTATGTAATTCTGAAAGAAACTACTGTTGATATAGAGCGTACATACATTATTGAAATAAAAAAATAAATAAATAATAATCAAAAAATTGGTTGCCTGTAAAGTCGGTATACGGGCGAAAGTTTTACGTGACAACGACTTTGAGTGGTAAGGACGCGTGCCTTTCACTTTTTATGTCTGTCTCTCTCGCTCTTAGGCGGGCTAACCATGCCCGAGTGGAAGGGACGCGTCCTTACCACTCAAAGTCGTTGTCACGTAAAACTTGTGAGCGCATAACGTGAGCGGAGCGTAACGCAGTTTCTTGAAGTGTCACCCGGCAAGCCAATTTATAAGACGTTGTCACGTCAAAAATAATAATGAGTAGGAAAAAAATCAATAATAAAATAATAATAAGCAAAATAATCAATAATATCTTTATATTCTTCTTTTTCTTTATGTGTTCTTTTTATATAAAAAAAAATCAAAATAATTAATAATATATTTTATTAAAATATCATAAAATATCGATGAATAAGAGGTTTGGTGTTAATCATCCACACTAGTTAATGTACTGGTGGTCTGACTAACAAGAAAAAAATTCCTGATAGTCACACTGGTGGGATGACCTGGTGTCGATGATGTCATTCGACCTACGCCGTCCTACGCTTCGTTTACCGTGTAGGTACTGTTCTACATTCCAGAACCGTTCGGCTCCAACGCTCATCTGTTCATCTTGCTATATGCTCCGGCCACTGCCACTTCAGCTTGCGAACCTGGTGATCTATAACGGCAACTTTCGTTCGTTTATGGATCTTCTCGTTTCTGATTCAATATCCTGGAGAAATAGCATATCGAGCATAGACGTTCAACAGCTGACTGTGTGACCTTGAGCTTTATGGGTGCTGGGTGAGGGTCCACGTCTGAGTGCCGTAGATGTTCACCTTCACCTTTTTTTGACTTTCAGGGTTATTCTCTCTTCGGCCTTCGGATATTCCAGTGCAACGTGTTCATTTCTTCCATCTCTGCTAGCTTCTCGTCTGTACTCAATGAGCAGCTATTAAGTATGTGATATTAGTGACAACTTACGTGTGCATCGGTTATCCGTTGTGCATGCTTTGATCGTCTGATGAAGGAATCGCGCCTGGATATCTTAGTACCCTTGGCCCACTGACCTGAAGTTTAAACTGGACTGGCGATCCATACCAATTTTTTGTACCTTTTTGAAAATCGCCATATTGGCGCTGATGGCAGTAGTGAGTGTACTGGAAACTAATACTAGTGACAGACACCTAGTCTCTTGGTATCGATAAAAACTTTACGCGGTGTCGACTACAATATTAATTATTATGTACCAATGCTGTTATATCGATACCTCTGGGCTCAAAGGTCGTAAAGGACAAAATGCGACTTTTCAGGAGAAGCAAAAAACAAAAATAAAAAAATATTTTTTACTCCAACTTTTTTGTTTCTTGAGCTATTTTAATAAAACCAAGGCAAAAAGTGCTTAGAATTCATAGTATTTTCTAAAGCAGTTTAAAAAAAATACCCTTTATAATATGTAGTTCGAAAATTCGTCGCGAAACAAT
The DNA here is from genome assembly GCA_963691645.1 of Pelosia muscerda. Classification (NCBI taxonomy): domain Eukaryota; kingdom Metazoa; phylum Arthropoda; class Insecta; order Lepidoptera; family Erebidae; genus Pelosia; species Pelosia muscerda. Next base: position 15,166,491 of record OY829098.1, on the reverse strand, counting down.
TATTTTTAAAAGTACGGCTGGCACTGTTTATTGAAAGAAATATTAATTAAAAAGTTACTTTGTCTCACGCAGTGAGCAAAATCGCATTTTGCACACTGTTTTTACGCAGCAAAACCTACTTGTTTGAGCTGCTGTAGTGAAAAAAAAGTAACATACTTACCTACCAAATTATTTTTTTCAACAATAAATTACTTCAAAGTGCTATTTCTAAACCCTGTTGTAATTTTCACGCACAAGGAACGAAATTACGTAAGTAGGTATGCTTGGAATAATATGGGTGGATAAGTGGCCTCACGTTGAATTCGTAGTCGACGACTACTAGTCGTGTAGTGTGTATTATGGGATATACCTACTATTTCGTAACCAGACTCTCCCACATAACCAGACAGCAGTAGCACTATCTAATGGGTAATCTTACCTTCAAAGCAACGTTCATCACACGAGTTCAAGGGATAGACGTCATAGACGTAAAATAATCACGCTGTTCATTCTATTTATTTAATTTTAATGTACCTACTTATCTACCTAGTTTGTTAGAGAGATTTGATCATTCTGTGTGATTGACCCTATCGATTCATGCCATGAAAATACAGTAATATTAAAAATCGGACTTTCGCGTGGTAACACCGAACTACTACTTTTCTAATTTCACTTCTATTACTATAATAGCAGGATATGATGTACACGAGCCAAATATCCGGTGTTTCTTGTACCTTACAGAGATATTGTATTTAAAAAGAAATACCTTTTGTGTGTAACAGTAGCGTTTTATTTTTTGAGCGGGAGCGTTTTTATGTTCGCTCTTTTCTTGTTTGTCTAATTTCAACGAAATTATGGTTCTCAAACTTTTACCTTTGTAAGTATAAGAAATCATTTAATGGGGTAACATGGGCAGCAAAATCATAATTGAATAATATTACATAAATTAAATAATATTTTAAATATTGCAAGTGAGTAGGTACCCTATGCACTTGCTTATGATTAGGCAGTAATTAAACCATAAACTATACAATCAATATTATTATTAACAAATTCATAATATTGTTACGAATGTCACCACTCATGACGTAGGCCGTCAATGATTGAAGCATTTGATAATTTCGACTAGAATCTTAACGACCGCGCTGGCCCGATGCGTACAGCTATGGGCTGCTGTGCAAGAGGTTGACGGCTCGAGCCTCGCATGTACATAAATGGGTTTTTGTGATTTTTAATATTTCTTGAAATTTATTTGGTAAGTAAGGTGGAGAATTCTTGATTTAAATTACGTTCACTGAGCGTCTATAGTTCGCAGCACATGCAATAACTGCATGTGCTGCGAACTATAGACGCTCAGTGAACGTAGACGTTCTAGAGACTGTGCGTGAAGACAGTGCGGTGCAGTGCAGTCCTCTAAGTGTGTACGAGTGCCTCAGACAATAGACTGTGTAAAATCGCTCGAGGTTGTTTACTTCCAATCCCGAAACCCGCTTCCCGTTACAATATAATCAATAACAATTTCTTTAGAATTATTTAGGCTACTCTTCTTATTACTTCTTCTACAGCAATCCTTCTTCTTTTGTGTAATTTGTGGCTCTGTCTCATTTTCTTTTGTTTTCTTTCGGCATGGTAAATCTGCAAGTATGAATAAAAAACAATTTCTATTATTATTAGTATTCTTAACTAATCAATCAACACAACACGGACGGACGGCTTCTGTGTTTTAGTCATAATTAATTTTGTTTAAATTATCGAGAGCTTAAAATGCATACCTACTTACATTTCTTTATAAATAATTTCAAGAGATATTCTAGGGAATCCGTGATATCTTCGAATTATTCGGATGTTCAAATTATTGCAGGTTTGAATTAACCACAATTGACTGGTAGGTATATGTATATATGTCGCAATAAGATCCCTAGGGATATGATTATATTAAGAGAATAGTAACAGTACCTAATATAATTATAACACTGAACTTAATCTAGTAATATGATTATATCACTAAACTTGGACCGTTTTATAACTATATTCCTAGTGAGATAATAATAAATCGTTTTCGTATAACTATGTTCCAGTATATGATTATATTACGGTTATAACCTATCTTACTGCGACATATACATTGACAATGGACCCTCAGATAAACTTACGGTGTGCCAACTTCAGTCCTCCGGCGACCGCTATGTTTGAGAACCGGTGGCATATTTTACACGATAAAAAATCGGACTGTTTTGATCCGGTCTTTTCTGAATAAGAGGAAGTTCGGATCTCGGCTTTCAAGAGTCCTAGAGCAATTTCAGTTACTACAATCTAGAATTTATGTGATAATTTCTATTATTCAATTTAAAAATTAAAGTAAATAAGTGAATACATAGGTACCGAAATTTATCAAAAGAAATCGGTGGGTAAAAGTCCGGATCGTCGTCCAAAACGAGAAAAATGCACTTTTTTTAAACTCGTCACTACTTACACACAAACAATCATTCGGAGCAAACAACGAGGACTGAGGAGAGGAGCGCAATTAAATGGAGTCACATTCTATGATGCTAGCATCGAAAAATTACCCTTAATTCGCTGGATTTTTACAAGATACGATGTTCTACCAAATCCGATCTTAGCCGAACACATCTTACACAGTTCTCGCTGAAAATAAAAAAGTTAGGTTTTATTCTTTTTCACTCCTCTTAGTTGCCTATTATATAAATTCATACCACAGTCACGTGAGCTGAACTGATACAAAAGCGCGGGTGCAAGAAAACGCTGATTTTGATCATGAGCGTCTGTAAAGTGTAAAGTAGGTAGGTACCTATAACTTGGTTCAATAAAGAAAGGTTTTATAAATGGCGGACGTTATCACTTCCTCTCGCTCGCACACTAGTACTGTCTATACTCACTCACGCGCGTACCGTCAACACAAAAAATCTATTGATCTTTATTTTCTTCCACGCTCTGTGCTCCTGACGCGATGCATAAAAGAAAGGATTCTTAAATGTCGTCTTGTACTTGCGTTGACAGCTAGTACACCTAGCATACAAAATTTCATTTTTTTTTTCAGTTCAAAAAAAATATAAACAAGACCGTTGTTCATAATAATGTTAGTTCTTTATTTAACCAACATCATGATCTTCCATTATCCTCCTTATAGAATTGATATACGTTCCTTTTTCAGGATGAAAGGACGCAATGTGCGTTTAAAAGGACTCTATGTGTAAAAGTAGGTACTGTTTCCGATGAAAACAAAAATAGATGCCGTCACGTGTCGTGGGCGAAGCCACCGGCCTCAGCTAGTTAGAAATTATTACGACCCGGTCTTGCTTTTATTATTTTTCATATGAAAAAAAAAATCTTTGAAATTTTATATGCTAGCTGTACTATCTGCCAACGCAAGTACAAGCCGCCATTTATAAAACCTTTCTTTAATGCACCAGCTTATACCTACCACACTGTGGACATTAGCGAGCCGATTATTTATTACGAAAGGCACTGAAAAAGGTAACACAACTGAATCGAAGATGATAATGGACAAGCAGGAGCCAAATTACAGCCGTAAGACCAATTCAAGTGAATAAATAACATCGCTTTGCAGTAGGGTTTGGGTGCATATTCATCCCCCCTCCCCCCCTGGACCTCCCTTTTCGAGGCTTAAAGTGGGCTGTGTCCTACGAATAATGTATTCTTGTTCGTAGGCTGTGTCCTAACTACTGTCTAACATGGAAAACAAAACACATATGGTAGGTACCGTACTTAACTAGTTATGGCTCAATATTTTGGCTTTAATGGCTTACTTACATATTTTCGCAGATGGTCGTCAGATGATAGATTTTTATTTCCACTTACTTGACACTAACCTATCGTCATATATTGGACAATTTCACACAACTATATAATTTGTAGCAGTTTGTAGCCTATGTGTTATTCTGATGTAGGTACTTATAGGCTATATTATTGTAAAGTTTCATTAATTTTTTTATGGAGGTAACTAGGACATGACAGTATCTCCCGTCCTAATTGAGCAGTCCGACAGGCGAAGCACCTCCGCCCTACAGAATACCGCAGCTAATAATAACTGTGTTGCGTGTCCGACGGTGAGTAGGTAGGGTACGTACGGTAACCACTTTCCATCAGGTGGGCCACGTGCTTGTCTGCCACCTAAGTGGTATAAAAAAATATTCAGTAGTTTTACCGGTTTTACGTGAAAGAGTAACAAACATCTATCCACCCATCTTTAGCACGGTAATACTACCTATACTACCGTGTCTAAAAGTACTTACCTTTTAACTTAACTTTCGCATTTATATACTATATTAATAGGATAATGTAGGTACGTACCTACCTGCGGAATGTACCTACGGTTGTAGCAGCTACGGAAATAAGCAAGATTACTTAAACCATGGTAAAACTACATAGTATTACCGTGGTTTCCTTCAAACAAAACTCTCCGGCTATAGGATTGTTTCGTAAATAGGTACGTCATCGTCCGTCAACGTACCTAATAAAGAGTTGCTAAAGGGTGAACGTGAGCCTCGTCGATCAGTCTGAGTTCTTAGTGCTCCAGGGCCACGCGACATCGAAAACAATGTATAAATTGGTATATAGTATTAAATTAAAAGTATAGCTGTCTCGCTCATTCGCCACGTGCGGTCCTAAATATTCTTAGAAAGAGAACATCTCTCTCGCTCATACAAACACATCTCACGTGTTTGTAAGCGTGAACTATAGTGATGTATGTATTCGGTTCTAGGCTATCGATATTATTTGCTTAGCGAAGAAGGAATACATAAAGAGTTATATCGCCATAAAACAGGAAAGTTAAATTGTTATGATGTACAATGTAAATCTTATACAAAGCACACCTCCCAGCATTTATCAGTTAAGTAGAAATAGAAGTGAAACCAAAATGTCGTAAGTAATCACATTATCAAGATATTCCTTTCACAATCGAAATTAATCGCTTTATTTGATTATGTTCAATGAATATTCCGGGTCCACTAGCTGTAAATGATGACATGAAGGAATAGGAGGATGCTATAGCAAGAGATTTCCTACTTTTTCTAATCGTATTGAGTATATTAAGAGAAACTATTATTTGACACCGAGAGTAAGATCTCGACTTACTCTCGTGTACTAACTTAACGTACGTAACTTACTGTTGGCTATTGGGAGGGTACACCTCATAAATATGAAAAACTTCATTCCGAATACCAAATTACGAATTTAAAAAATCCGAATGCTATGGAAATCCCAAAAACATTTATTGGTTAATATTAATTCAAGGGGAGTCACGTTTAGAGTAATCGGCGACGGTTCAACGTGCTCGTGGTTATATCGAGGTTCATCCGGAGGTCGTTGCGTTGAAACAGTTGGAGGCAGGCTGCCTATCATTTGTTATAGGTTCTGCAGCGTCTCAGACATTATAACAAAGACAGCAAATCGTAGATGAGAAATTTACTTGTATTTAATGTCGATGCCACAATTTATTAAGTTCAAGGTTCTGAATATCTCTGGTCTCAGTGTGTCACTCCTCTGCGCAGGTTGATATGTTCTATTTGTCCATGAGATGTCAATAAAAAGTTAATGTTCAACTGTACTTGAACATTGACTTTTTATATAAGTCAATGTTCAAGTACAGTTGAACATTGACTTTTTATTGACATCTCAGCACCTCGATATAGGTACCAAGTTGACTATGGTACCGCTGCAAGGGCTCTAGAACTGAGCAGGTTTGGACAGTGTCAAAAGCTTTCTCTTAAAAGTTCACAAAAGCAAGACACCGGGGCTGGTTATAATCCTCTGCCTTTTATATTATCTGCCACAAGGTGTGGATGTGGCCTATGGTTTCATAATCACTCCGAAATCCAGTCTGCTCCGGTGGTTGAGCCTCGTCAGGACAGTTCGTGATGATCGCTTAGGCTTAGAATCGATGTGGGTCGATAACTTTCCATTAGGGTTTTATCTCCCATATTAAAGCCGTGTCGTAGCGTCCATATCGTGGTCTAAATATTTTATCGTCAATGCTAGTAATAGGGACAATTTATAAATATCCACGACGTTATTGATTTATGTCAGTCATGAAGTTTACCACTGACATAAATTTATAGCGATACAAACTTCTTTATCAGACTCTTTGATTGACTTTTTGGCTGATTGACTGATTTCAAATGCAAATGGATAAATGTCAAGTAGATAGATGAACATTCAAAAAACAATTGGTTTGCGTTTAAGAGAATGTTATGGTTTTGTGTAAACCCTTACAGGCCTAATAGACTAGGGTCGATAACTTGGAAAATGGTAAAAAGTAAAAAAAAAAACCATAGTAGGATGAAACCTGTTATATGGACGAGAATATAACAAAAATTAAAGAAAAAATAATTTGCGGGCGATCTGAGGTCGGGAAGTGGATGGGGGTGAGTTTTTAAGTGTAAAAAACTGTGTATCTTGACTTCCGGCAAAACTACAAATATTATGGAAAAAAGTTAAATGACAAAGTTGTAGGTAATAAGGAGACCTACAACTTTTGTAATTATATTTTTCACATAACCTCAAAATTTATGTGAAAAAATCAAATAATAAAGATTTTGGTTTTTTTATTTTTATCTTTTGTAATAAGAAATCTTTTTTTCACGAAATTTGGTAAAACCCTACCTTTTTATGTCACACTGTAATTTTCTTGAAGAGATTTTTTTTTTCACCTTATCTTGACTTAAATGAAAAAAAAAACACCTTAATTTTCGATCGAAAATTCTGGCGTCAAATTAAAGTTAGTGAGGATTTTGTTCGTTGAAATCTCTTCTTTATCTCTACATTATCAATGTAAGAAGTTCTTTGATTGATATCGGTGGTGCCTTCAGACGGCGCGTTCGCCTAGAAAATTCAATGTGAAGGGACGATCCGCAGTGTGTTTCTCCTGTCGGAGAAGACACATTCGCCTTGAAGTACCTTTTGTGCCATTTGTACTTATTTTTGTCAAAGCATTCGACTGATCTGAGTTACAACGCAGACGTAACTGGAACTGAATCATTAGGTAATCACTTAAGATAAGGCTATTCAGTCAACTGATTCCATTCATTTGGAATCAAAGGTTATTTTCTCTTTCCAAACGCATGAATCAATCATGATCCCTAAGCGAAGCTGAGTAACTTCGCATATTAGATATCTTCGTAGATGAATCACAATCGCCGGTTGCACTGCCAAGCCCGAAAGTAAGTAATCAGTGCGCCTCGCGACAATGTCAAAGTAAAAATCATTAAGATAATATTCTGCATGAATAATTAAAACGGCATTTATATCAATAATGCTCGAATAGGTCACCAGTTCACGACGGCGACGCCCTGTTTCTGTAGATTAGATTCTGGTCAAAAATTTGATGGGCTTTCTTGGTTTCTTTACGAGTTTTGGTGAGAGTCGGATGGAATTCATTTACACGTTGTAGAGTTTCCACATAGATGATCATGGTACAGTTTGAAATGATCTATTTAACGTTGCATAATTTCCCCCACTTTGTCTTGATACATGTGCGTTAATCGATTTAGCCCGACTCGAATGTGTTTCATCGAATGTTTTTACAGACATCACTACAATTCAAAGTCGTCAAATTCGTTAGTCTCAGTCGATGCAAGATAATTGGTTTGACAAGTTGTAATGTCGTATTATCACGTTCGAATGTTTTAATTTCTTTCTTGTTTATTTCATAATTGTTTATATATTGTGAGAATAATAAGTGCGTTAAAGTTGTCCAACTATAACTTGGTGAGTTGACATTTTACTGTTTTGTTAATTGTTTAAAACGGTAAGTTTTAAAACTTTTCCTTGGAACTTTGTTTGAAAATTATTTTCTTAGAGTTACTTTAGGGGCATAAAGTTGATTAGAATTTTATAAGACAGAAAAATAAACTGATTTACCTACTATGAAAGTATTATACGTGCAAACTGAGGCTAATGATCCGGACGAGCCTTATTTGTACGTCTTTACGGGCATAAAATTTCTAGTTTGTTTATATAACGATTGGAAGTTGTCATTGTATTGAATTTACGTTTTACAGTAATATACAGGTCCTACGTGCGTCGTTATTATTATAAAATATTACTGACACACAGTACCTATGTTTATCTGGACTGCTAATGCCTGTTTTTATTGCGAATTTATTTCTATGAGTTAATTTTGTTAAACTTAATAAATCAAAGTGAAAATTTCTTTTAGTTGTTATAACAACTAGCAACAACTATTCTGTAATATACGTTTCAAATGAGTTGATAACTGTTATACTTAATGACATTTTTTTGTCTGAAATAAAGAAAACTATTATTATATTGAGTGAAAATATGTTATGTAAATACTTAATGAAAATAACATAGGTACCCATGAACCATATACCATCTTTGTTGTTAGCTGTACAATTTCGATGAGTAGATTTTTATCTCATTTGACCCAGTTAATGTATCTGACCCAGGTTTCATGTACATACAAGTTACTGTACTGGAGTCCCCTGAGGTTACAGCGTAGGTACTGTGCATTGTGGCTTATTTGAATTATAGTATTACAGAATTTCAACAAAAAATTCTAGTTGTTTTACAAATTGCACTGTGTTTTACACACATGACTACAAAGATTTTTGCCCTACCTAGGCTAGGTAGGGCAAAAATCTTTGTAGTATTTTGGCTGTGCGTTATTCTACATCTGATAGGGCATTGCGTTTGAATAGAGTAGTGACACTAGTAGCACAAATAATAGTAAATGTTGCTTCTTTATGACAACCAGAGTCATTAGCTTCTTGTCACTGAGCTTGACCAGATTCTGAAGTACATTTCTCAATGGGGCTCTGGGAACCTGGTAGAGTTCAATGCCAATAAGACACAGGGATGTGCGTTTACGGCAAATTATCTTACTTCCTTTCTCTTCCCACTCTTCAGAGCATGCTACTGCCACTGCACGGCCACCTCAGTATGGATGTTCACTGCAAACTGACAGCATTGCGTAAACTTGGGAGTCCCGAACAGAGTTAGACGTTTTTCACCATGGAGCAGCGGTGTCCTCTTTACAAGATACAAATTAGCTCTTGTGTGGAATACTGCTTGCATTTCTAGGATAGCTCTGCAAAGTACTTACTAGATACTCTTGATAGTTTGCAATCTGCATTATTCGGGGACCTGAGGTCACCTTGAGCCTTTGCAGATGCCTAGAGATGTTGCGCCCTTGGTAGTATATTACCATCTCTACCATGGTGAATCTGATAAGCACTTTCAATTAATCCCACCCTCTCCTTTCCTACACGTGCAGAGCTAAGATGTCACCTGCATATTCCATCAAGATCTATTTCCAGCCATTTTCTGCTTAAAAGATGGAATCTATGGGGCGGGTGTGAAAAAGAGATCTATAGTGAAAAACCTCAAAATTTGACTTGGACTATTTATTCTGATGGGTTTCTTATTGGAATTTGACTTACTCTATTCATTTTGGAAATTCTATTCAACTGCTGTGCGATTAGGTAAACTTTATATGCTTTCTACTGTAAATTTTTCTGATGATTCTTGTTTTATTAATTGTAAACTGAATGTAGAAAGCCTAGAAAATTAGAGAAATATGTAATACTTAGATACATAATTTTCATGTTATTTCTATACTCATTCATTGTGGGTAGCCCAAAATACCTTAGCATACCATTTTCTCATTATAACAACCTCATGGCTTTACCATTTTCACATGTTGTGTATAAGCCAGTAGAGATGTGATATACTTGCAAAATCCCATACCAGGGCTTCTAAGTACGAGTACATAAAAATACCAGGGTCGAAAACCAGGTTTTAAAATACTTGAAAGTATTCAAAACTATGGCGAAGTTGGCGAACGCGAGCAAGTGTCCAGCCGTGAGGGTGGCGGCCGTCCATATTTGAAAATATGGATTAAGAGAAGAGAAGCATAGGAATTTGAGCCCTATTCCATGTCGTTGTAATAAAAATTGTGTCATAATCGTATAACTAAAAAAATACTTTTTGATGTTCAACGTATTTTTCATTCAAAAAATTAGATTGTGTTTCTTATTCGCATTGGAGTAGAGATCGTTTTCCTTCCTATTCTATCCTGCTTGCGAACGTGAGGAAAGTATTCAGCCGCGGCGGCGGCGCCGGCGGCGTTAATATTTGAAAATACTTGCATAGAAATTTGAACCGTATTCCAGGGTCATCGTATTAAAAATCATGTCAAAATCGTATAAATAAAAAAATACTTTGAGGTTAAAAGTATTTTTCATTTACAAATTAGATTGTGTTTCTTATTCACATTGTCTTACAGATCGTTTTCCTATGCAAGTATTTTTATGTGTACTGTTTCCAGTTCTTAGCGCATCCGACTAATAGCACATACTTTCATACTTGCAAGTATTGTTTGTTCGTACCAGGGCGCCGTACTTTGAAGCGAAACCCTGGTATTAAAACCTGGTAACGTAAATACGTCTCATCTCTATAAGCCAGTATTATTTCATTTCACACTTACTGAGGTATAAAAACTGTGGTATGCGACCGGGACTAGCGCTAGGATGATGATGATGTGGTATAACAACATCTAAGCAATAAAAAGACAATATATAATAAGACAAAATCTAATAAATACATGTTTTAATGCTACTGAGCGTGCTCGTTTACTGGCTGTCGGAGTGTGGGAATCGGGTCTTTGGCTACAAGCACTTCCGTCGTCTAACGTAGGGACTATGTTAGACGACACTACCTTTCGCATCGCAACCTGCCTCCGTTTAGGTGCGCCGTGTGTTTCTCCGCATCAATGCCGCTGTGGAGAAGCCGTTGACCGACTCGGACACCATGGTTTATCGTGCTGCAGAAGCGCTGGGCGAATCCCACGGCACGCCAGCCTCAATGACATTATCCGCCGTGCTCTTGCCACCGCCGGTGTGCCAGCTGTGCTTGAACCAAACGGATTGGCGCGCGACGATGGCAAGAGACCGGACGGTATGTCTTTAATGCCATGGAAAATGGGTAGGACTTTAGTGTGGGACGCTACTTGTGTCGACACCATTGCTCCTACCCATTTACCTGGCACGGCTGGCTGTGCCGGTGCCGCCGCTGCTTCTGCAGAGACTCTTAAACGGCGCAAATACTCCAATCTCATTGGAGACTACGAATTTGTGCCGTTTGGAGTCGAAACGTTTGGATCATGGGGTCCGAGCGCCCGTAATCTCTTCAGAGAGATTGCGAAGCGCATGGTCGACGCTTCTCGTGACCAGAGGGCTGGCCTCTTTTTAGGACAGAGAATAAGCATTGCCATACAACGTGGCAATGCTGCCAGTCTTCTGGGAACCTTACCACAAGAGGCATGCGATGCGGAGGAATTTCACGACGCGTTTTAATTTAAGTCTTTTTTGTTATTATTTTTTATTTTAGTTTTAATTTTATTACAATAATTAGTTTATTTGTATATAGTTATTAATATTCTATCCCATGTTAAAACAATTGTATATATGTTAGTTCAAATAAATAATGAATTATTGCTTGCTATTTACAATAATTTAACATCTAAGCTGCTATACCATGTTATACTATGCATATAGCATGGTACTATACTGTACATAAACAGAATATTTATTAGTAGAGGTATCGGAATATTTACCATGTTGTGTTTGGAGTTTATTTGGATGCTGTTGCAAGCACCTTGTCCACGGAACCAACTGAAGTATTTTGTTTCTTTTTGTTTTTTACCGCCTCGCCGAAGTCAGTACGGTTAAAGTAGGTACTGGTGGCAAACGGTACAAAAGTTTTAAGAGTACATAATATCGATCTACTCTCTTTCGAGTTCTTTTGTTACGCCTCACAAGTTCACAATACTCAACAAAGTCGAACTCGATTCGGGTCACGTTTATGACACACGATGCTTTCTGTATCTGCTCGCCAATTTATTTTGCTTTGTTCCCGGCAGTCCAATTCTCGTACGGGAGCTCATGATGCTAAATCGGGATTTACTCGAGCATCATAGATACTACTGGATTACGAAGTTTAGATGATAAGAAGAAAAAAATGTCTATAATATATACCTTTTTATCGGTGGGGAAAGCGACTATAGGTTTTCAAAAATGTAAAAAGAAACTGTGCGAGCGCGTCAGATATTGATAGCATCCATGTCCTATGTATTTTTGAATATGTGTGTACGTCTGTTAATCTGATTGTTTCCATGATGGGGGTGATCGTACGTAAGGTTTGAAAATGAACAAAAAAAATGTTAATCGAGCGCGTCAGATTTATCTAAGGGGATGTTATTTGAACCTATAAAAGCTCTTATATAATAATCTGATGATTTGGATGTGGCGCAAACTCGCGGCCATCATTAGAATGTGCAAAAAAATTCGCCATTTTGACATACTCGAGCGCTTCAGCTTAAGATAATATATAACATGTGGTTCTTCTTAATGCCCTAGACGTGCTGTCTCAAAATCTGACGATTATCTAGGATTCACCTAATCTGACAAATAAAAAATCAAATCATTGAACCTTATTAATTGAAAAGGTGAAGAAATAGCATGCAAATAATAAAGTATAGGTAAAGTGCAATACTTGTATTTATCATAGCATGTCATAAGCAAAAGTATAATACTTGTATTTATAGGAAAATAATTATGAAAAATGGAATTTAATTGTGTATTTTTTTTATCATCATCTTCATCGATAGAATCATTTTTATTTTTTTTTACTTCGGCTTATGAAAATCGTCAGAATATATATTTTTCGTTATCCTTGAATTATTTCCTTCAAAATAAAAAAAATGTAGCCGCGCTCGAGAAAGTCGAGATGACGTTTTTTTTACAAGTTTGTAACCCTCCTACTTCTCTACGTTACTCGAAAATTGTCAGATTAGTAGAATATACACTTTTTAGCATGTAATTAACTCACCCTACGTTAATCTGACGCGCCCGAGAATGTCTGATGATCAATATTTTTTTTACTGATCTGATCCTTTATCGTTGACAAGCGGCCATATATATGAGACTCATATGTGGTGGAGGTACTCTACCTGGTACAAGGTATCTCCCTGTATATTAAACTGCCGCGCTGTAGTGACTCCCGAAGTCCCTTCGTGGGCTCCCCTACCATAAGTGCACAACGGTTGCGGGCCCAACGTTGCCGCAATAACTGCGAGCATGACATTTGGTATTCACTAAATCTACACCTCGAGACGATTTTTACGTCTACTCCCACCTGTTCTGTTGAGTAGTTCTGTTAACAGAACTACTGGTAATTTTTTTCCCATTAGTTCTGTGACTTATAAGACTATGTTTTTCCCGGATTTGTCTCAACTATTCCCACCTGTTCTGTTACACGTGTATCTGTATTTCAGGATTCAAATAAAGAATAAATACCTCAATGGCCATTACTTGATAATTGATTGCATGAAGAAGTAAATAGTTTGAATCACAAGGTTCAAACAGTTTTGTGGACAGAACTAATGAGAAAAAAATTCCCAGTAGTTCTTGCCAACAGAACTACTCATAGTCCGGTCATTTTAGACATAAAAATAGTGATCAAATAAAGAAAATTCCGACAGAGCCAAATTTTCGTAGAGACCTTAGGTTTACCACAAGGAATAAAGTGTCAAAAGTCCCCATCAATCCCATGTGAGCTTAGAGACTTATTCGGGGCCCAAGGTCAAAATTTTGGGTCTTTTGAATTTTTCTCGAAAACGGTAAGTTTTATCGAAAAAGTACCTTCGAGAAAGTTGTAGATCTTAAAATTCTCTATAAAAATGGTCCTTTTGATTTTTCTCTAAGACCCACTATTTCCCAGATATTGCGCTTGTAAGAATCACGTTCTACATAATATGCACACATTTCCACACCACCTGTGTGAGGTAGTGTACTCGGTGCGTTTTTTTTAACGTGGTATCCCCGGTAGACCTATTCCACGAACCTTTATGACGTTATTTTCAGGAACAATAATTATTTAATAGTATGAAGATTATTGATATGGGTTACTGAGTTTAACTGTCGTTCTAACTTTTTTTCATTACTTTAATCTGACTCATACTCTTCATATTCAACTTCAACAATCATGTTTTCTTCGATTTCTTCTTGTTATTCTTCTTCTCCTTACTGTTGATAAACGGTTAGAAATTGTTCAAATGAAGATGAATCAGTTGTCTCTTCATCAAAATCACATAAATCTTCCTCTCTTGTATTTAATTGAACATTTTAGCAAGAGACACCTTGGCAATTGGTACACGCTGGAGAACACTGCAACCTTACTTTTTTACAGCCACATTTGGCACTACAACCTTTCTTGCAATTGCAAAAAATAGTGTTAAGAAGTTTTTCTGGAACAGGGGGCAGTAAAGTTCGAATCGGTTCCAAAGTATTATTTATCAATTTCCAACCCCAGTCTTCAGGGTTCAGTTCATTACCTTGCCATGTCTGAACTTGATAGAATACTCGAAACAAATGTTGAGTAGCAGATGCCGATGTTGGAGGAAGACAAGATAGCTGTACTTGCTTTTTGTTTCGTGTATTTTTTACTAATGTTAAATATCTGTACGTATCTATGCAATCTATTTTTTTTTGATTGACTGCGCAAAAGTATTTACAGAAATTAATTCTTCACCTCAAATACTAATTACTAAAGGAATTCGGTTTCTTCTTGCGGTTTATAGAGCTTCAAAAAAAAATAGATTGCATAGATACGTACAGATATTTAACATTAGTAAAAAATACACGAAACAAAAAGCAAGTACAGCTATCTTGTCTTCCTCCAACATCGGCATCTGCTACTCAACATTTGTTTCGAGTATTCTATCAAGTTCAGACATGGCAAGGCAATGAACTGAACCCTGAAGACTGGGGTTGGAAATTGATAAATAATACTTTGAAACCGATTCGAACTTTACTGCCCCTGTTCCAGAAAAAATTCTTAACACTATTTTTTGCAATTGCAAGAACGATTGTAGTGCCAAATGTGGCTGTAAAAAAGTAGGGTTGCAGTGTTCTACAGCGTGTACCAATTGCCAAGGTGTCTCTTGCTAAAATGTCCAATTAAATACAAGAGAGGAAGATTTATATGATTTTGATGAAGAGACAACTGATTCCTCTTTATTTGAACAATTTCTAACCGTTTATCAACAGGAAGGAGAAGAAGAATAACAAGAAGAAATCAAAGAAAACATGATTGTTGAAGTTGAATATGAAGAGTATGAGTCAGATTAAAGTAATGAAAAAAAGTTAGAACGACAGTTAAACTCAGTAACCCATATCAATAATCTTCATACTATTAAATAATTATTGTTCCTGAAAATAACGTCATAAAGGTTCGTGGAATAGGTCTACCGGGGATACCACGTTAAAAAAAACGCACCGAGTACACTACCTCACAGGTGGTGTGGAAATGTGTGCATATTATGTAGAACGTGATTCTTACAAGCGCAATATCTGGGAAATAGTGGGTCTTAGAGAAAAATCAAAAGGACCATTTTTATAGAGAATTTTAAGATCTACAACTTTCTCGAAGGTACTTTTTCGATAAAACTTACCGTTTTCGAGAAAAATCCAAAAGACCCAAAATTTTGACCTTTGGCCCCGAATAAGTCTCTAAGCTCACATGGGATTGATGGGGACTTTTGACACTTTAATCCTTGTGGTAAACCTAAGGTCTCTACGAAAATTTGGCTCTGTCGGAATTTTCTTTATTTCAATTGTCTAAAATGACCGGACTATCAACAGAACAGGTGGGAATTGTTTTCCCATTTGTTCTGTGGACAGAACTAATGGAAAAAAATACCAGAAGTTCTGCCAACAGAACTACTTAACAGAACAGGTGGAAGTAGACGGATTTTTACCCACCAAAATGTCAAATATGAAAGCTGGAATTAATAAAAGAAATCAATAGAAGCGAGAAAAGTGAAGAAAATAAATAGGTACAATTTCACGAGATACGGACTACATAAACAAAAAAAATTTCGGAAAGAGATCTAAACGTATTAGAAATTGACTTTTTTTGCGTACTCTGTATGCCCAGACGCGCGCATAATCGATTCTCGGCTCCCAATCCTTAAAAGTAGATTATTCACCCTTTTCATTTGACTTGACTTTTAACAACTCATTTATGGGAACTATTAAGATTTTATCTAAAATAATATTATAAAGAAGAAAGGTTTGATTGTTTGGGTGTACCTATGTTTAAAATGAATAAACTCCTAAATTACGGGACCGATTTAAAAAAATGGCTAATTCGGCTATTATTCGGTGTTCGTAAAACTTTTATTAAGCGACAACCCTAGCGTCATAAAGTTTCCTAGTACACGTAACTACGAGACAGAGCGACTGCTTTGCACGGAGTAGTTAATCACGTGGACCCGTAGGTATATAACTGAGTTAGGTTGTTGATTTTTCAGGCAGTGAGCCATCTGATCCGATTATTAGTTAACCTTCTGATTTTTTGATTTGATTTTGATTTCAATCGCTTCCCTTACCAATCTTGGTATATAGTAGCGTTTTGTCGAGAGCATCTGAGGGTTATGTAACTCGATCTACTGGTCTGTAAGACTTTTTCACCGTTTACTGCCAGTACTTCACTTTATCCGTGATATGTAATCATGGTACTTGCAATGCAACAGCACCGAAATATCGGTAACTCCAAACATGGTTACTATAATATGTACATAACTTTGTACTCATGTACATTTATGTAGGACTACCACGCCGCTATGAACCATCAATATTTTATAGGTTGTAATAATGCCTTATTTTTTTCTTGACTGACTGAATTATATATTTAAAACTTACCTGACCTGGCATAGTTCTTTAGTTTAGTTATCTTCTTTAGTTATTAGTTATGTATAATTATAACTTAATTACGGAATTGAAATTTGCTGCTTTTACATTTTTTTATGTAATAATTTTCTGTTTACTAGTAATCAAGATGGACAACCTCGATGACTCTGAGACCACTGCCAAGGTATCTGATTCAGCTTACTCCAACAGTTGCAGTAACAGCCAGTCACGAAGAAGGTAAACCATTGGCTATTGGTTCTTATTATTCATCATTATCATCATCATCATCATCATCATCATCATGATTTCAATCCGACTGGTTAGAGGCCAACGACTCAAATTATGTCGTCCGTCCAAATCGCAAGGGTCGTCCCACGCCTCTTCTACCAGTACGTGGTGTCTATTCGAGAACCTTTCCACTCCAACGGCATCTGTTAGTCTTGCTATGTGCCCCACCTACTGCCACTTCGACCTTGAGCTTTCTTTAGAAGCCCATAGGCTCGACGCCATTGGTCATCACCGGCAACACCCACTGATTAAAGACTTGTCTTTAAATACTGTGGTATTTTGGACAAAAAGATGTTGTATAAATTTCCGAACGCTGTCCAGCCGAGTTGGGTTCGATGATTGACCTTCACCTCGAATTTTGACTTGCCTTATCGAACCATCTGTCCAAGATAGACGTGCTTGTCTACAAGTTCGAGGGTCGAGCTTCCCTTCCCACTAATACTCTAGTTTCTCATAAAGCGCCAAAATCTCGGTAACTCCAAAGTAAACATGGTATATATCACGATAGAGCTTTTAATAATGTGAGTAACCATGATAGTTTAAATACCAATATTAAAACAAACTCAGGGTTTGCTGTTATTACGTTATTAACCTGAATTTTGTGTTCACAGTCATAGTTCGAAGTCTACTCACTCCGGCAGTAACTCCAGTGGTAGCAGTGGATATGGTGGAAAGCCATCACCATCGGGAAGCAGGTATATATGTACCTAAATAACTATATAGCTCGAGCACAAACTTCGTATTCGATTTTTTTTAGCATGATATCCAATTCTTGTATTCAACAGCAACACATTAGGTCAGCAGCCAAAAAAGGAAAAAGAAGTAAAGAAAAAGAAATTACCGCCAGTAGAGGCAGTATTAACTGATGCTGTAGTGGAAACTGAAGTGAGTTCACTAGAACCCGCGCCAGTTTTCGATGCACCGACAGAAGAAATATGTACTGGTGGGTAACAT
This sequence comes from Pelosia muscerda, assembly GCA_963691645.1. Lineage (NCBI taxonomy): Eukaryota > Metazoa > Arthropoda > Insecta > Lepidoptera > Erebidae > Pelosia > Pelosia muscerda. The sequence continues at coordinate 15,148,516 of OY829098.1, read as the reverse complement.
TCTTATTGAAATAATAAATAGGTATATTAGATTGTGAGTATATTGATAAAGTTCGTAAAAATAAGCTAGACTGTTTTTCACTGGTATGTAATGTATTTAGTGATCTCATTTTGTCAGCAAACTATCAGTACTCAATATAAAGTAACTGACTGGATTTCGCTAGAAAATATCCGCTCAACTAAACTGGTTTTAATCTTCACTGATGTACATGAACATGAGTAACATTATGATAACAGTAACATGTACATTCAGTAAAATATGCAAACTCAATTTAGTGAACGGATTAGACGGTGATTTCCAATTTCAATGAAATTCATGGAGTAAACAATTATGAAGTAGTTGATCTTTATTCGGAAATTCGCTAAAATACGTTATTCTACATTTTATGCGATAACATTTTACCAATTAGGTGTTTATAAAATAAAATAATTGTCATAAGATTGTTCACTTTTAGTTAAGTATCTAATCAAATTGAGTATAGTTTCTGTTATATCTAACTTTTTTCTCATTATTCATCTCATACACAGGAATTATTCATAATTTGTGACGCAAGTTTCGAGTGCGGTACTCAGTTGCGCAAGAAATCAATTAAAGGTTGCTTGCACGGTAAGGCCTTGTAAAGTTAAAGCCTTAGGAAGTGTACCAATTCGACTAGGCTATATAGGCTATATCGTTGATATGTGAAACGTAATGTACTGCCTTACCCTTATCGGTGCGGTGTAGAATTTGCACAATTTTGAGACTCCAGACCAGGTAAAATAAGTGCGCGCTAAAGGTCAACCCGTGACGTTTTGTAGGGTGCATTTAGGTGGCGCTAGTAACGAAGTTCAGTATGGCGGAGAGTGACAGCGCGTTGCAACGTAGTCAACATTTTTGTAATTTTATAGTGAGAAAAAATTACCCAATAGTTTTGTTTGTTGGTGAAAATACATGTAAGGTATGAATATTTTTATTTGAACTAATTTTAATTGTAAACAGTGATTGATATATGACTCAAATATTGATAGTAACGTGTTCTAACGTGAAAGTTTTTGTCAGGATATTTGAATGAAACTTTTGTTAACCATTTGGTAAGATGACATACTAGACGTCGGTATAAGATGACATACTATGTCATCTTATCTTTATTTGGCGGTAGTATGCCTATCTTATTTTATTGATCACCAACGAAATTTACATTATATTTTTTATACCACTTAGGTCACAGATAAGCGCACGGCCCACTGGATGGAAAGTGGATACCGTGGCATATGAACGAGTGTAACACTATGGGAGTCACACTCGCGCTGCTGACCCTGGAAGAACAGAGAGATTCTGTGCCGTCAGCGCAGAAGACAATCAGGAAAAGCCTTTGGTCTTCCCACTGACAGCACAAAACCTCTTCATTGCGCTGGCGTACCTGGAAAGACAAAACAGTATATCTGCGAACTATGTTTGTAAAATGATTATTGTATAAGACGACATACCAAAAAAGTCTAAGATGACATAGTGTGCCATCTTTCCCTAGACTTATGTCATCTTACACACTGAGACTTAAGTGCAATTTATATGTTTTTTTAAATTTTATATCCAGTTGTATAATGACTCTGTTAATTATTTAGTATTTTAATAAATGCCTAAGATTTTGATCTCTTTATGACTTTATTTCTTTTGAATATTTCTGTAGAAACAAAAAGTATGTCATCTTAAGCACACTTCCCCTAGTTCATCGCCATCACAACTATTTTGCGTTGAAAACGCGCGAATATACCTCCTTTCACCAAAACGAAAATGGGGGCGGAATGCACTCTTTCCGCCATATTTATGTAGCAATTCTATCTAAAGTTTGCTTTTGCAGTAGAATTTATTTTATATAAAGATTTTATTTTTTATGTATCCGATGGGGTCCGGCCCTACATTTTTGTGGTCGTTTCCGTACCCTTTTTTGTAATTATACCTCTATGTATTTTTCCCCATAACAATCCAGCGCCGCACTTCCAGATTATAATTACTGTTATTTCATGTTATGTTATGAAATACCTTTAAATGTCCTGCTTAAACAAACCAGTAATACACAGAACTAATGTAATTTCGAGTCTTGCTTGACTGTGTGTTAAAGAATGGACGTCACTCACTTTCTTTTTAAACTGGTGACGTTAGCGTACGGCGACTTTTCCTGTACCATTTACTGGATGTGGTTATCTTAAAAATGGACATGGAGGTGGTGGGAAAGTGTATGTGCTACATATTTAACTACATACCTAAATTAAAAAAGAGTGTAGTCAGAAAAACAAGGATAATGTTTTTTTTCCAAAACGCGAATTTAGAATACTTTCCATTCTCAGACTAATACAATAAAAATAATGATAAGAGTCTACACGTACTGGAGGTTTAATAACATATAGTAAATAATTTATTAAAGTAAAAATACATAAGAAATGGTTTACACTTAACTTTGACACACCTATTCTTATAATATACTTATAAATAGAAACAAAAGGTAAAAGTTCTTAAAATTATCTCGAAAAATATGTACAATTCAAACTTATTTGTTCAGGGTTTATAATAGATTAAAATGAATATACAGTTACTAGCGGTTGCTCGGAGATCTGCCCGCGTTTATGTCAGTTATTGCGCAGTGTTGTTCATTTTATCGTTCTACACGATTCTTTATTGGCATGTCCACTCGACTCTACTCGCCTGTCTTCGCTTTCACCCCATCTCCGCTTTCCGTATTGGCCCCATTGCCCCATTTTCAATGTTCCCATTTACCCACTTTTCCATTTCCCATTCACCGTTTCCCCACTTCCCAATTTCTATACTACCCCATTTGCCCCACTTCTGGTTTTTGCCTTTCCCTTTTTCCCAATTTCCCTACTTCCGCTTTTTCCCACTTCTTCCATACCCTAATTTCGCACTTTCCCCTTTTCCCACTTTCGCCCTTTCTCTACTTCCTATTTTCTTTACTTCCTTATTTTGCCGTGTTCCCATTTTTCCCACTTCCTCCTACCCACCGCCTCTTCTCTCTTTTGCCCATTTTCCCTACTTCCCCATTTTTGCACTTCCCCTTTTCCTAGAGGAAATCTCTCGCCGTTTTCGCTGTCTATTCCACTGTTTACGTACGATCAAGCACGATCAGCATATGCCCTTATCCCCCTTTAACTCCTTTTTACGCGATAAAAGGTCCGTTCCATTGCTCTAATCCATCTCTGTACCAAATTACATCAAGATCGGTCCAGCCAGTGGTTTACGTGTGAAAGCGACCCACAGAGGCATTTATAATAGTATGAATTCTGTATACAACCACTCTCTGGATATTATGCAACTACTAGGTTATAGTGACTACAAAGGCAAACTCTTTTACGAAATATATATCTTTAAGTAAGTACAGCCGTTTATGTATCATATTCATAATATTCTATTATATATGTATATTAATATAATATTTTAAAAGTTAGAGTCAAACTTAATGTAATGTAATTTTATGAAAATGTAATAAATATGTAAAGTGTTCTCTTGGCACAAAATTTAGTTGTTCAATTCACTACTAAAGTTTTACGTTTAATTAACACATGGTATAGTCAAAGTCGCATTTATTGCCGATATCAATGTATATGGATGTATGTATATTATATGAATTTGTATCTTTTTTGAACTATTATCTTGCTTATTGTTTTTATTGGCGTTTTTAGGTGTTAGGTATGTAACGTGAGCGGTGTTCTAATTATTTCTATCGTCGTTTCCATGTGCAGTTAGAATAGGTGGAACCAATTAATATATAACATTATTTTTCATATATTACATTATCATACAGATTGGTTTTTGTCACTATAAAGCCGCAACATTTCAGTTATAATTTGATTCTAAAGTTCAGAAAAAGAAACAAAGAATACTTTGAAAATTAACGAATTGGGTTTGTCTGTTAACTGGCAGTGTCAAAACACATTACCCTAGAGTAATTTTAATTTACAAGTATTATAAGTTTAATAAAATTTCACTGAGTTTTTATTTGATTTTATTACGATCAGTAAGTATGTAATTTGTTAGCTCATTGCATTGTGCCGAACTCTATGTTCGGCTTATCTAGTTGAAACTCTTTAATTATACTGATATTTTAAGGGTCGATAGTAATAAGACGCATATGAAAATATACAACGCGAAATTTTGCGCTTGGCGAAAATATCAGAAAAAAATAATGTCAGCTTTATAGTATACCTATACTAAAACTAATATTGTATATTCACGAACACACACATACTTATATATAATGGATGTATGTATATAATACATGATGTTCTTTCTATATGCACAAGTATATACTTTGTATTACTTCTATATATAATAAATTATTGAACCTTTACTTCATATATATACATAAATCAAGTACATACGAGTATTAATATTTTATATAGGTACCTTCGTAAGAGGTTTTTCAGAGATGATGCTGTGTTAAATCATTAATTATTATCGTTACAGAAAGCCAAGGTGATTGGGTATTCCAAACTTCGTGTCAGTTGTTTAACACGTACATATATCCCCCTTATACACTTTATAGGTACAACGTGTCCGGATTTGTTACTCTGCCAAATATATACGAGATTTGTTGTCGAGGTAAAGTACAAACGGGGTTGTATTGTTCCCAATGTCCATATGGATGCATGGTATGTACAATGTATTTTTTTAAATTCGCTATAATATACATATATATATATATATATATTCATGGGATAGTTTGTCTTTGTTTCAGTTAGTTCTAAGTAAAATGTTACTAAGAAGTCCAAATATATCTACCCTGTAATTTTGTTGTGCAGTTGCGCCCGTCTCGCCTCCGATGCATTCGCTGTCCGACAAGGGTGTGGAGAATATGGACATATCTACTACAGAGAGAAACAGCGTTACGGACGAGGTAAAAATTCTTTTATTCACTAGAAATCAGATCTCGGTGACCATGCATTAGTAAAATTTTAAAGCATTTGGTATGCTAACTTTTGCTATAGGTAGATACCTATTGATCGGCAAAAGTGAACTTCCTAACTGGGAACCCTTTGATTTGTTAAAAAGTACTCTTTTCGATAAAGTCGCTAATAAGTAAAGAAAAGTTGTTATGTTATGTTCACGACGAAAACTAACATACATTACTGTTCGTAATTATGTATTGGTATTTAAGTCTTACCAAAGCAGGGCCCGAGACTACCTATTTTGAGTATTTTTTGCTATTCCTCATTGTTTCGGTATTGACCAACCGTGTCCACTCGTAAAATCTGTAAATATCACCGTATCACTCCTTGCCAGGTTGTGGCAGACACTGAAACTTTAATATACAGTACTAACTGACTCAGCAAAATTCTTACTGCCTTAGAATAAATCATTTTGTGTTATGTTAATTATCGCGTTATATTCGAGTAAAACAAATAAATGCAATAAACCATCACAATCAAATCTAATAGATGAATATAAATAGGTATACGTCAAATAGGCTTGTTACGTTAGGTTTTACCTACCTGGTAACCTTAGCCACGAGCCCCTTGAAGTACTTACTATTATTTATTCTGTGGTATCGTACACGAAAAGCCTAGGCAAAATAAGCCTGTAGTCGGTCGAGTAACGTTTGTCATGCTTTACGGTCGGGCGGTGCTACAAATGGCGTATGCCACTAACCGCTCTGTTGTCCGAATCGAACACATGCTAAAACACGTGTCAGTATACATTATGAATCACGTTGTGTGAACTGTTGTGTGTAAATATGTAGGATACGAATTTGAAATGGTTATAGTCGATAGGTATTAATAAAGATCATTATAATATATTGCTTATGCGCGTAATATTACGTGAAAATGGAATTGTGTTAACAGTCAACTGAAATTGTATTGGCCGTCATAATCATTAGGTACATAATTCAGTGCCGGTACTACCACTAGCTTTAATCAGGATTGAGCGTAACTGTTTATTTGCCTATTAGTCAATGCTTTCGCTCTCCGCTTTTGTAAAACCCCATCAAAATGTTATTTGATTCTGGAAATTGTTCTTCGGGCTTGACTTTAAGCACCTTATAATACTCGAATATAGCGGCTAGAGCAACCACTCCTTTCGATCTATCTCAAGGTACCGAGTGTTAAGCAGAATGAATTAAAGGTGTTAATCACTATTGAAGATTCGATTAGGTGCATTATATCAACGCTATGTAATGGCGCTTCGCTCGTACAGTTGATGAATTTACGCTGGATGTAGGGTTTAATAAAGTATTGTACTTTATTTCTAGTAATTATACTTACTCTATACCTTATGAGAACCATTGAGTACACAAAAATACTTTATTTGGCATTTTTTTGCATTCGAATAAACGTAATCTTGATCAAGAAGTATACAAAGATGAAATAGAGATAAAGAAGAAGAAGAAAAAGGTCAACTCTAAGCATTTTCGGTGTACGAAAATGCTTAGAGTTGACCTGTATAGCCTCATACAATTATATTAAACAAAAGCTATTACTTCCTTCATGTTAACTGCCAAATGTAGTAAAAAGTTCAATTTTAAAAATTGAAATTAAAATGTACCTACCTACCTACTCTTTTTTGTGTTTTTTATACCACTTAGGTAGCAGACAAGCACGCGGCCCACCTGATGGAAAGTGGTTACCGTGGCCTATGGACGTTTGCAACACCAGAGCGCCACATTCGTGCTGCTGACCATATAGAGAAAAGGGAAGGGGAGGGGGGGGAAGGCCAACAGAGTGTCTGTGCTGTCAGTGCAGAAGACATAGAAGGGCTTCTCGGTCTTCCCATCCCACTGACAACACACAACCTCTCCAGTGAGCTCTGGCTACCCTACTCACCGCCGGAAACACAATACAAGGTTATTATTAGCCGCGGTATTCTGTAGGGCGGAGATACTGCCCCAGTCGAACTGCTCAATTAGGACGGGAGATAGCATCATGTTCTACCTCCATTTTGTAAATCTGTACTTTTTACCCCTTTTTTATACTCTATTTCTTCTGAAAAAACTTGGCAACCTTAACTGAGGGCCTAGTCCTCCTTTATTTACTTGATACAAGCTTTAATTGAACTTGCTATATACGTGCGTTCTGGTAAAATCTTGCAATCGAATTTTAGAGCAGCTTGCTCGCATGACAATGCATAAACACATTGCGCGGGTGGCATATTCACACGTTGGTGCGCGTTCAGTGTCGCTCATGCGGTTGCACCAATCGGTTGTTTATGATACATCTGGAGAATTTCATAATTACGTACGTACGAGCTACACTGATTTTGAATAAAGATTTCAGAGAAGCTATTCCAGGTGACTAATACCTTGCGACTCATACAGAAGTTAATTCTATTAATTCAAGGCATCCGTCCCAAATTCAATCCTCCATCAATTTAGGTACTTTGTTTAATAATTAGCTGTACTTCATTGATATACAATATTCTTGGCATTATCTTCGTTTATTTCCGCATGCATGAAGTTAATAACAAAAATCAAATAGAATATCGCACTATCGTACAAGACTACCACAAATAGTCAATCAATCAATTAGCCATCGCAGTACACTGCTGGACATATACCTCTCTCAATATGTTGGTCACGCTGGCCAGATGTGTTGGTGCAGGTGTTTATTTTGAGTTTTCCTTCTCTAGCATCGATAACGTCTACATATTTTTCCGTTCGCCGTCTCGTGATACTTTCCTAACCTCCTCGGATAACCTGATATAGCAGTGGTATGTAATGCTCGCCTACCCCATGTCTACATACAACAAAAATAAATCAGTCATCACAGCTTTGACAAAGTCGAAAGGTGGTGAATCGCACGGTACGGTGTAGTCGCGCTGTTCTGTAGAGATTTTACAGAAGTATGTTTTTAAACTTCAATACATTGAAATGCCGTTACATATTATTATATAGATCACTTAACGTGAAAAAAAATGATGTGGAATACATATCCCGTTTCCGCAACCCATGGGAACCAACAGGTTCATTGAATGATCAGTTCGAACAACAGAGAAAGCGCGTTATCCGATCAGTGGTATGAAAAAAATGCGCGTCGTCCGTCAGTCGTACCAAGAATACAAAAAATATCCATCTCGTCTGACAGTCAGACAAAATCCACTACGTCCGATTAGTCGAACAAAGCAGTCAGACCACGCGGTCATATGCTTAACTATGGTCTTTTAGGTCACATAGATAGAAGAAAGTTTAAAAAAAATATGTTTTATTTAATATTTAAGTAATGTATGTGTATTTAAGTACGGATCTTCATCAAAGACGGGATTTGATCCTCGGCCAAAGGTGGCGGTGCGACTCAGTTATTATGGAGCCCACTGTGTTTTTTTTTCACAGGAATATTCGCAGGTCGGGGTCGTACCGGTGGTGATCCATTTGCTTAACATGTCTTTCATGTTGACGTTTTATTAGTGCTGTTATAATGATCTATAGTGTCTATAGGTACAAAATAATGGTTTTTGACTCTGTTTTTAGAAATTTTTTACGAGCTCATACCCGGATACAGCTCGAATACGGACCACTAGTTAATAATAATATCGCATTTAAAATAACATTTTGTATTGTTGTAGGCATTAGCTGTCTACACTTTTCCAGCTGGGAGTGCTTCACTAAAATACACGTCAGGGCGCTACAACTCGGTGAGTGTTAAGCACCTACTGAAATAATTGTCAAGCTTATTGTCTCATCCTATTTTCATTCATGTATAACTAAAGGTAAAAAGTAAAGGTGTTTAAAAATATTTCTTTTGTTGTGGTATAAAAAATAAAAACAATTCCATTATTGCGTATTAATGTAATTTATGCCTGTGTGCTACAGGATGGATTCTCGTGCGTGATTTCTATGCATGATGGCGTTGTGATGTATACTACCTCATCGCTGACCGTCACCCTTGGGTTTCCTAAGGACATGTGGATTGGCAGATCTTTCATAGACTTCATTCATCCTAAGGTACAAATTCCTCCATCTATTAATATTACCTTGATTGCAACTTGTGAAACTTACAAAAAATATCTGTGTCTGAGCTTGTATGCTGACATAGTTATCATCATCCTTGCGTTAATCCCTGTCCCCTCTACGGTCTTACGAAATTGCAGTTAGACTATAGATTCCGTAGCCGATCGCAGCAGCAGATACAGCGTACCGTGGTATTGATATGAATTTTATAATATTGATTTTTTTTTAACCATTGCCGTGGGAATTCCGGCGTATCAAAGTTTAACAAGTAAATAATACACGGTACATCAATCCATTTCACATACAGATATATCTGCTGCATGCGTCTGTAGTTATCGTATGCGGTCGGTTACGGAGTTATATCTTTACAGAGAGAAGAAAAAAGAGAGAAGAAGAGAATTATAAACAGTAATATAAACAAAAAAAATACATCTTGTCTATAACCGACTAACTCCATTAGATGAAGCGCTTATCAGCATTCGTGCACACTTTGAACACACATTAGGCAAATCAAACGAAACACAAGTTGTATACTAGACTTTTCACATCTTAGTAATCAATCACGAACTATCAAGAAGCATCAGCAAGATGGGCGGCTTCCGTGGGATTGGTGGAATTTCAGTTGATGAAACTGCAATTTTGTTCTAGTTGTCTAAAGTAATAACAGTCGTTTTGATGAATTTAAGCATGAAATACAGCTGTCAGTGAGCGGTCTGGAGTGCTTCTGCAAAATATTAATTTCTATCACAAAGTCATTTTTGCGTTGTTATGGTTTATGAATCAAAATTTTACCCTTACGTGCAGATTCAGTTATTATTTACGAAAACGTAAAAAAATATTAAAAGTAAAATATTTAAAACGTTATCTGGATATACGAGTGCATATATTTTTTAACTAATACTTTTGGTGATTAATTCACAGGACCAAAACATTTTTGCGTCGCAGATTACCATTGGATTGGCTGTACCGCCGGTTTCAAATGCAATTCAACTAAAAGGTAAATTTAAGTTGATTAATTGCGTACAACATGTGTACCAAATCACTCCTGATTACAGTTAATGTGAAATAACATTCAGTGAATTGAATTCGAGATTTTATGTTTATAAGAACTGAGACAAATATTTGCGGATAGTGATGTGTTTATTTTGTCTTCAGCTCAGTGTCCTGCTGATACAGTATCTACTATGGTATGTCGAATTCGACGATACCGAGGATTAAGTTCAGGATTTGGCGTCAAGGAGAGAAATGTGAGCTACATGCCTTTCTTGCTCAAGTTGGCTTTTAAAAATATCAGCGACGAAGAGGGTAAAGTTATATACTTGGTTATACAAGCCACCCCATTTTATTCAGCGTTTAAAAGTAAGTGCTCCATTACTATCATACCTATAGGTGTACATAGATATGTATATTAATATAATAATCAATAGGTACAGGGTGTTAGGGGAACGCTCCCAAAACCGAAGGCACCTCGTAGTTACTTACATATTATATAGTATACTACATATTGGCAGAAACAATACGATTTGGTATTTTTCTTTCTACCATTTGACCAACATTAGGTACTTACTCCATGGCGTCAGTCAAACTTGTAATACTTTCATTAAAAACATAAACTCGCATTTGGTTTCTTTTCGTGATGAATAGTGAAGTTTTTATGAAATTATCGTTTCTTTTAGCTTTCCTGATATGATGGAGAGTCTTCTTCTTTGTATCAGTGGCAACAATTACAAACAAAATTAGATACAAATGAAAGGATTAGTCGCTGTATATCATATTCTCAAAATACCACATTCGTAAAACATCACATTCGCAAAATACGATATTGTACGCGGAATACTACCATGTGTCTCCGGTTTGAGAGCGTTCCTCTAACAAACTATATTAAGTAAAAAATAGTAAATACTAAGTGACGGGCGATTGCTATTGATTGAAAAGTGATGACAAAAGGTTAAGAATACCGTCATTTGGGATTTGGGAGGATAATGTTTCAATGCGTTTTTATGTGTTCTATGAGTATAGTGACAAATAAGTATGATAATTCACTTTATAATATTATAAAATTTCGTTTGTTAAGTACCCAATGAAATAGTGGTCAACCCGACTCCATTTGTGCTGAGGCACGCAGCTAACGGCAACATAGAATATGTGGCGCCGGAATCTGTGCCCTATTTGGGGTACCTACCACAAGATCTAAGTGAGAAAGATGCTCTGCTGTTGTACCATCCGGATGATCTTAGTTACTTGCGCCAGGTGTACGAAACTATTGTCAAAGAAGGTGTGCTACTAAGGTCCAAAGTATTCAGGTTAGTGTGTTCATTTCATTTCCACTCCTGCTGACACTGAGTTATCTCCAGTTTTGAGTTGGCCCCATCTTACCCCAAAAAGGGGCTGAGGCGTGCGTCTTCCTATTGCGCAGACCTACTTCTGCTGGAGTGACATGCGTTCCTGTCATTCTCAGACCTGCGTCCGGAGAAACAGCCCAACCCTTGCCTGCTCTCTTTCGAACATGTAGCTTGACAAGCACGGGTCTGGTCGTCGTGGTCGGGTCTGAGCCCACTAACAATGACTCAACTTTATTTTAGAATGAAGACCCAAAACGGACACTACGTAAAGTTGGAGACGGAGTGGTCATCTTTCATAAACCCTTGGTCTAAGAAACTTGAATTTGTAATTGGAAAACATCACCTAATTGAGGTAAACATTCTTCATTACGAGTATGTTCTGTGAGGTCGACCCCGGCTCGTCGGTACGCGTCATTCGAATGGCTTGACTATGTGTATGGAAGTAATGTGATAATCAAAATGACAAAATAGGTCAATTGTGATAAATATGTACCGTTTTAATCAGTGACCTAGTTCGTACATAGGCTATTATGCATTTAATCACGATTGGTATTAAATTTTTTATCTCATATTTACACTCACGCTTTCCTAGCCATGGTGGATGATGTAGACAAAATACTATTTTGTTTTCAGATGTTAATAATAATTTCAGTTGCATTTCGTATAAAACAGCTTAAATCGTTTTAGGGTCCAACTAATCCCGATGTGTTTGATCCTCCTGAAACCGATAAAGCGACCAAGGTATTCGACGAGGATAAGAACAAAGTGGCCATGTTTAGAGAAGCTATCATCCGTATTATGAATGAGGTAAGGAGCTTATGTCTATGTATTCTGATAGAGGTCAAATATACAAGAAAATGGAAATAATTAATGGTCTATGATATCGTAATTTACCTCCAGTGTCCGGCGTTTAATAAGGCACTCGATCTTTACTCTCAGTCCGTCAGTCAGTCAGTCAGTCAGGTGGTCAGTGGACAAGTTACAAAGTTATATTTTTCATATTTTGCAAACACATAGTACTGTATAAAGCTAGCTGATTTGCGTTTTTTGGAAATCGACGCTAGCCGATCTCATGGGCGGTTTCTCATTCTTTAACGACGACGTGTTAATTCATTAGGCGGGTTTTTAGAATATGATTTGAGATTCATCAATTAGCCTATTGCAGTCAACTGCTGGACATACGCTTGTCCCAATGTGCGTCACTGCTCTCGATCCTCCGTATCCAGTCGGTCCCAGCCGCTTTCTTCAGGTCATCGGGCTACCTTAATAAGGGGATGATCTGATTTGAGATTAAAATGATCATTTATATAACTAGTATAACACTCGCTGGGATAGTATAAAACATGGTAAATGTCCCGGTGAGTGATATACAATGGGTACCTAGCGTAGTATACTTAGTCAGACTTAAAGACGGCTCTGAAGTTCGCGCGAGTGCCTTAGTGCGCAGGTACAAACACCTACTTTCCTTAGCTAACACCGTATTTCAGTTTCTGCAATCGATCGTTGTATCCCCTTCGGCCGTGTACGTAATTGTTCTTCTTCTTCTTCTTCTTCTTCTTCTTCGAAATCAATTACGAAACTACAATTACGTACACGGCCGAAGGGGTTGTATCGATACCCACGATGTTTCGAGCCGTCATTAAATTTAAATCGAAGAAGGTATGTCTATGTTGTTTGGTGTCAAACACGCAATATTGATATCTACCACATATTTTACAAAATTTCAATACATTGAACTCTAAAACTTAACTACCCACATGGTTGATTTATAATTTAGGTATAATAATTATACATCAGCTATAACATGTATATAAAAAAAGAACAAATGATTTCTTCTTTTAAATTATTAAAATCCAAAATAGGTACCGACCAAGCCGGCGGAAGTAGCGAAACAACAGATGACCAAACGCTGTCAAGATGTCGCGTCGTTCATGGAAAGTCTCATTGAGGAACAACCCAAGACAGACGACGAATTGCGTCTAGAGATACAGGACGCAGATAATAGTTATTATGTAAGTTTTGTCAAATCGGATCACTTGCTATTTTCTAACCATCAATTACCCACCTTACTTTGTAATGTGTGAAATTGAAAAATAAAAACGGTTTAGCGTGACTCGGATACGAGCACTGATTCATTTATGAACCATTTTGAGAGAAGCCTTTTCCGTTACGATCTTTAAGGGTTCTAATGGCATATTTTAAGTAGAAACTCTGCACATTAATTCCGTTTTCCTTCTGAAAAAATATTTCTGATATTTAGACTTGGTTCCTCATTCGTATATTTAGTTTTAAAATACTACGTTTAATTGTAGGAAAGAGATTCAGTGATGCTTGGTGGTATATCGCCGCATCATGACCACAATGATAGTAAGTCCAGTACCGAGACTCCACTTAGCTACAATCAGCTCAACTATCATGAAACATTGCAAAGGTAAGTGGTCAAGATATTGTAGATAAAGAAACATACATTGGTTTCAGAACTGATAAAAAAACAGTCAAAGCCTCATAAGTAGATCTCGTTAAATTGATGTTTTAAGTATTACCTATGGTCTTAAAAAAATACGCACTTTGTTTTGGATGTGGTATCCTTTTTTGTCATGACAAAATTCTCTGGACTATTATTAACCATTCGCACATAATGGCGTGATTCACACACAGCGCGGGTGCGCATCGGGCGCGGGTGTTTTCTCCATCCTTATTAAGAAAACGGCGATGCATGTCATAAACACCCGCGCCCATCCCACACCCGAAATATGTGTGAATCGCGCTTTAAAGTTACATACCCCACGTAATCATGAAACCAATACTCTTTTTAGATACTTTGACAGTCACGAGGCACAATCATATGAAGACTGCAGTGCAGTTGTAGGAGAAAATGTACTTGGATCGAAGGAAACAAGGCCTATTATGAAGTACGTAGTCCAATTTTTATTGATCAATTTAAAAAAAATATATATTAATTTTCCATTTCAGACCATTTCAATCTGTGTGATATGTCCTTGTTATCTTTCAGTAGCTGTTTGTCTCCCATGGCACAGTATTCCGGTGACTCCTGTAACTCAACTGGGTCCAATGTCGTGACTCTTGGCAACATCATGGACACCGAAAACAGTCTAGCCACTCGACTAACTGAATACTTACTTAATAAGTAAGTAATAATGTTTTAAAAGTTTGATAATTGTACAATATTTTACTTTAGGTGTTCTACTAATTCGCTATTACTAACTATACTAGAGTTATACGCTAGTGGTAGTTATGACAGGGGCCTGCCACTAAACTATCTTATTTGCGCCCAAACAATATACACACATTCACACAAACATACAGACACGTGAAACTTATAACCACAGAACAGAAAACTAGTAGAAGTGCGACGCGATAGTTTCAGTAGCGGAACCGATGTCGGCAAACTCACACACATTACCCTTAATAATACCGTGCATTAAGTACTAGTAAATCATTGCTTTGAAGGGTCGGTCGTACCTATTTATATACTACCTTCAATGCCATATTAGTTCAAATCATACGTAGGTACCTACTACTAAACGAAAACACACTACTCTTTTTAAGGTAGTAGTAACTATATTTGCACCACCTTTTTTTAACCGTTCAAAATACACTGACGGACTCATAAACTGCATCAAAGTAATAGACGACTTTGAAATAAATATTTTAACCAAGTATGCATACTTTCTATACAGATTTAAATTGAAACCTCTAGATTGGTTCGTGAACTTTAAAACAGCGTAGGTTCATATCTTTAAGTTTATGTTTATGTACTGGAAAGGACCTTAAGACTTTTTTTGAAGAAAAAACAGAAATTTAAGAAAAATTGGTTTAATTAAAAAATTGGTTTTAACAATAGACACAAACTTTATGCAAGGGTTTATTTGTGTTTTAATAAGGTGTATTACCCCCACGTGCCCTTATTACGGATTCTAATCGGTTCCGCATAGATTTTATAAGGGTTTTTAAAAGATCTTGCGGAATATTGTCCCATTCTTCTGAAAGTGCTGTTCTTAGTGCTGCCACTGTCGTGGGCGAAGGGTTTCTCGCATATACAGCTCTTTTTAAATTGTCCCAAACATGCTCGATGGGATTAAGATCCGGGCTGCGTGCTGGCCAATTCATTGTACGTATCCCAACCTCTTCGCAATAATGTTGAACTTGTGCAGCTGCATGCGGCCGGGCATTATCCTGCATTAAAGTAAAATTTTCGCCTATGAATCCCATGTAAGGCACCACGTGATCTTCTAATATCTCTGTTATGTAGCGATGTGCTGTCAAACCCCCTCTATTACCGTTTTGACGGACCATGTCTATGAACACAAGTTCTGTTCGCCCGTTCATCGATATGCCACCCCAGACCATACATGAACCGCCTCCAAAAGGAACACGCTCCTCAATGCAACTTTGAGCATATCGCTCCCCACGTCGACGATAGACTCTTCTGCGACCATCTGCACCATATAAACATGTCCTACACTCGTCCGTGAACAATACAGAGGCCCACTGCTCTTCTGTCCAATTCAGGTGATGACGCGCAAATCTTAAGCGAGCTTGTCTGTGAGCTGTAGACAACTTTGGACCATTTGCTGGTCTAAAAGGGGTGATATCCGCTTCCTTTAACCTTCTTCTTATTGTTCGTGCACACACGTTTACTCCACGCACTTCATTAAGCTCGGTTTTGATGTTAACTGACGTGAGGAAACGATTTCGCAGGGAAGTTATAACAATAAATCGGTCATCACGACCTGTGGTTGCTCGAGTTCTGCCTGTACCACGTCTCCTCCTGTAAAAACCTGTCTCTACAAACCTTCTGTATATTCTAGAAACCGTAGACTGGTTTAAATTTAAATTTCTACCAATCGTTCGTTGATCCAAGCCCTCCCGCACCAATGCTACAATTTGTGCCGCTTGTTCGGACGAAGTATCCATATTATGGTTCAAAAACTCTCGATGTGTTAAAAAACTAACCCAACAATTATGCTGGTAACAATAATTCAATTGACAAAACAAAAAAAAACAATGAGAATCAATTTAAAACTTTGCTATAAATAACACGCAAATCTGATACTACAAGTAAATTTTCTTTTCCCGGCTATATTCATTTGTTTTACTGCAGTTCTATTTTTAAATTTAATTTTTTTTTAAGATTAAGAGCCAGTCTTTTCATATTTATATAATTTAATCTAAAAAGTTTGCATACTTATTATAAAAAATCCTTTTAGAGTAAACCTGAACTTTGATGCAGTTTATGAGTCCGTCAGTGTAGTTTGCTTTGCTAAAAGTATTTAAGGCGTTTCGTACTTTGAATGGGGTTGGCCGGTAAAAGCTATTTGCAGATGGCACCAGCATAGCTTAGTATTTACTTTTTCTATTGATTGTGTTGAACTTTTTTTGCTGTAATGAAAAGTAATTTGTTCCAAGAGCTATGTATTCCTTCTATGCACAGCTCACTATCGATATTTAATATTTCTGAGGTGCAGACTTCATTAAGCTTGATTGAATCACTGAATGTTTGTAAAGTTGACACAGAAGTTGAAGGTTGCTCTGAAGACTCAAACAGGTACTTTATCATATTTCGAGTTCCCGAACGATTTTCTCTTTCTTCAGCTTACGGTTTAATATCTTTTGTGTTCCATGAAAACACTGATGGGACAGCATTTTTTTTAAATAACGGTGCTGATGTTCAGCCCCTAAAAATAAATGTTTAACAAATAAAATCAGTATGTACAACAGGGAAATTTATTAATTTTTGTAGCTCAACAAACAGTATTTAGTGTAATTACCTGTGTAATAACTTGTTTTTAAGTAGTCACTTTCCAAGAAATGATTACGACATAACCTGTAATTATTGTCTGCTTTAAATCTTTTTCTTTGTATTGCTTCTAGCCATAACTTTCGTATAACATCGTCTATGGGAAATAAATGACCACACATTTCTTTAGAAAAAGGCACCTTACTTCTTAGGCATTTCAAAAATAATTAATCATAAATTCTTTTTCCCTATACAAAAAAGTAGTTCAATGGTACAAGCTACGCTAGCGCAATTTTGACTGTTATCAACCCCATTGAACAAGCTTCAATATTTACGAAAAAAATTAGACGTATTCTTATCATATCATTCATATTGTCAAATTTATCCTTCGGTGCGTAAATACGCCATTCCACTTGCACTTATTTTTTGTTCCACGCTTATAACATCCCGTTGCTTTTACCTCGGGGGTTATTAAGAGAGTTCTATTTTCAACATTTGAAAAATAAAATGTCACAGACGTTGTTTCTGAACGCACCTTAAAATAGCGGGAATAAAATATCACTGTTGAACTTGTTTAATTATATTAAAAATATTAAAATAATCTTAAAAAATTAGCTATACTAGTGACGAAGACAGTATTTTAACACCAGAAGAGTTGAAACAGCAAGTTACTAATTTAACATAAGCCATAAAGTGCGATTCACACATAGCGCGGGTGCGGGTCGGGCGCGGGTATTTTTGCCAACCATTGCCGTTTTGTTAATAAGGTATTGTTTTTATTATATTCTGTAAACAGCGATGGATGACATAACGACCCGCGCCCGACCCGCACACGGATCCTTGGTCTCACTCACGTCCGTCTACTTCCAAAGACACTCAGGGTACTTATACTGAAAGCCGACCTGGAGTCGTCTACTTTCACTGTTGTTCCTTCTCAATCCTTTGAAGTTTCAAGTTCCTTTTCAAGTTAATATATTTAAGTTAATATAATCAAGTTAATAAAACTATAACTTTAAATTTGCAGAACTGCAATAATTGCATTTAAAATGTTCAGCATTATTTTGAATAATAAATAAATATAAACGTACTTAAGATTATATAGGTATGTGTTCACGCTTCTGAAGTTAGAAGTAATGTGTGCCACACGAGAGCAAAATTATTTGCAACTCGTGCATTTGTATCCCTCACCACGCGCACACACTGACTTAACCGCCCTCGTCAAGTGGAAATCCCTCTCGTGGGTCTCGGCGGGGGCGGTTACTCGCACTTGAAAAGTCGGGTAGCTTCCAGGGTGTGGCGAATTCGAACTAGGTCCTAACCCCTGACCCTGACACCCGGGGCGCAAGCGCGGGTTTGCTCTCGCCTAGCTCCGGGCTTGCTATCAATAAAGGCAGTTCAATGTTGGCGTTATTGTGTGTGACCATCATGTCATCTTTAGGTCAGCTGACGAATGACTGAGGCTGTGTGTTATCAGGTATGCAATTTGTGGTCTTCACTATCTTGCATACAATTTTGCGTATTTAACCATAGAGCATTCGTAAACATAAAAACGACTTTGTTATAAGTATTGTGCGTGTGCGTGTGTGTGTGCGTGTGCGTGTGCGTGTGCTTGAGTGTGCGTGTGCGTGTGTGAGTGCGCGTGTGCGTGTGAGTGCGCGTGTGCGTGTGCGTGTGCGTGTGCGTGTGCGTGTGCGTGTGCGTGTGCGTGTGCGTGTGCGGATGCGTGTGCGTGTGCGTGTGCGTGTTCGTGTGGGTATGCGTGTCCAACGATGTATAACTCATCTTGATTGGACTGGCACAAAACTCCCGTCCTCTTTTCTGAGAAATATCTTAAAAGATGTACAAATTTATTTTACACCTGTTACAACTTCTATTTTTCCTGAGGGAACTTTAATGTGCAAAACATTTTTTCTTATTATTTTGTGAAGTAGCAACGGGATCATTCATCGTTACTGCTCAAATTGTTTATAGTCACGCGATACGTCTCAACTGAATCGCCTGCATTTTACTTCATGTACAGGGATAAAAATTGCAAATTATCTTATAGAAATATATAAGTACTTATAATTTAAGTGTGAGCCTCTTATATTTCTTATTTTATTAAAAAAGTTGTCAAATAGCCAATAAATGTAATGCAAAATAGATGCTATTTAGTAATTTGATAGTTTGTATGGTTGAATGCTTAAATAGAATGTACCAGTATGGTTGAATGTATGTAAATTCAGCATTCACCACTTACTTTTATGTGTTTAAATGTTATGTTAAATTATATATAATATTGTGTTGGTGTATTTTACAAATAGAAGATGACCTAGGTCTATCGATGGTTATCTTGCTTGTAGACATAATTCGGAGATGGAGAAGGAGTTAATGAAGATGCACCGCGAGACGCGGATGAGCAGTAAGGGCGAGCGCGAAAAGGCTACCAATGAGACAAGACAGAAAAAGAAAGAACATTTAGCCCGTTGTAACGCCTCCTTTCAACCGACCTCAGCGGGTGCAGCAACTACTTACAATCAGGTTATAATGTTAAGATTAAAAGATTTCTTAGGATTTTTTGATTTACCTCTGTGGTGTTGCGGTAGTGTTTGACTGCTAAGTCTAAGCAAAAAAGAATGTATTCTGTATAGAACATTAAAATGTCAAAATAACTACTACTGAGGAGTGGACTATCATTAAATCAATCTTGTAGTTTATCCGGCATTTATGTTATGACTTAACTTATGTGGGTTCACTTTGGTAAGGTCGCGGAAATAACAGATTATTTTGAGACTTTAATTATACCTAGTCATTAAAAATCAACGCTTGGAATGAATGTCTATGCTGTTTGAAATTAAAATTCTTATTTTGTTTCATTATTTACAGCCTCATGGCGTCAAGCGGTCATCAAAGTATATCGATTCAGAAAGCAAACATCATTGTCCTTCTCAACGGCATTCATCACGACGACAGAGACAGCGCACCATGTCAACTAGTGTGACAGTCGCCCAACCTATAACCCACACATCAACCACACAGGGTACGTTTGTGGTTCTGATCTATCTATACTAATAATAAAGTTAAAGAGCGTGTTTGAACGCGCCCTCCATCAGAATAAACCCAGACTTCGGGGCCAAGGTTTAAAACATGTATTTACCAAGTCATAGACTTCAGATGTGTTTTAAACAAGTGTAAGACTTGTATATAATACTTGTTAGCAACACAGTGTGAACGTACGAATGTGTGAGACAGTATCAATAAAACATTTATATAAAATTTACATAGACTTGTATAGAACTTGTTTCGTGGTAAAAATGAAAGTATTGAAACATCATAGCATATCATCACGCATAGCAGTAGGTATATCGGGTGATTTTAAAGTCGTTTCGATAGTGGAAATGCTAATTTGGTAAAAAAAAAATTTTCACACATACAATATTAATCGTTCATCATTACAAATCAATATAAGTTAAGTATATGATTCATTATTTACACAGAAATGAGAAAACCAGTAGAAATTTTACACAGCAAATTTTGTAGCAGAATCTATGTCGCCAAACTTACGTGGGTACACTACGTACAGTCGGATTTTTAATTAGACGGAGCTATCTGACGTTTACTTGGTTGCAAGTTTTTGATGAAATAAAAATAGTGCTGCTGTGACAAACTGAATTATTATAATAGGTCTTTACATACGAAATTACCGAAATTTTCGTACAGATTAATAAGTTCGTTATTCCTGTAATTTAATAGCTATTTCCATTATTTCTATTTTATTTGAAAGTTGATTTCAAAATTTCACAGCAAAAAAATTGTTTTTATATGCCGCTTGATAATTTAAATACGATCTTCAAAAACAGTACTTCCTAAATGCTATCCATTTTGATGATAAATATCGTGTTCCTTTTTTACAGCTGTCCTTTTCAACAATGTAATTAACGTTGCTGTTTGCTTAATGTTGTCTCATTCATACACAATAAAATCACAAAATATGGATTTGTTATTCCTAAAAAAACTGATTGTAATTATATACGTATATACTACAGATCAATATCAGAGCACTTTAATACAGTTTTATTGTAAAATAATAATAGTTCTTTTTTGTATCGTAAGAAAAGATTAACGAACCCTCATAATTCATTTCATATGAGTGAACGGAAATGAATGAATGAATGAATCAGTTGCATCAATCACTATTACTGAATATAGCAACATTATTTGACGAAGTGACATTAGCTGCTGTCAACCGATATCGTCTAATTAAAAATCCGACTATAGTATTACCACGTGTCTCCGACTTCGGTAGCGTTTCCCTTACACTATATATTATTAAACCTTTAATACCACATCTGCCTGCATCATATGCACTGCAAAACGAAAATATACCTTATCTGTTTGAAATAGAGATTACTTTGCTATAGATAAAAAAGTATTCTGAGGAAGCTCTTTAAATGTTAAAGTGCTTCTTACTATAACGTTTATAGCTTCGATTTGGAGCAGATTTGAGTAACGCCTACTTTACATTTCCACCTGTTTTTTGCTCTCCGAAGTTATTCTTTTCTTACCACTGACTTATAACCGAACCCTAAACTACGGGTGTCAAATTATAGCTTTTAAATAAGTCATACCTACTATAATAGTAAAGTATTCGGATCTTTAACAGGACTCCCAGCTGGAATTCCATCAACATCTTGTTGGCCGAATTCATCGGCAAACAACATGAATACATTCATCTTGGGTGTCGGCATTCCGCAACATATGTCATTTGTCGGCCCTGTTCCTACTATGCCAGGTATGTGCAAACTCTTGTATTACAGAAATATTTATTAGTGGGGCAGTCATCATCTACATCTCATAACCTGTTCCTAATTCAGTTGTTGACCGACCTTTCAATCCAGGAAACCGCCGATATTTACCGTGAAGCGATAATTTATGATTATTTATTTTTACTGTAGGGATGTTCTCGATGTACTACGCGCCTACAGCGGCCACGCCAACGGTTCCTACGACTACAAACGTCAGCGGTACGTCGACTAACACAGCCACGATGTGCCAGCCTCCTGCAAGTGTGTATATTTATTATTAATATACCAAGTACGCATAATCGCGTACTCAATTTGTAGTTGGTGAATAAATTGTTAATGGGGGGTTGTGCTTGTGAGTCAAGGCACATTTACGTTTAGGCATATTTAGTAAACTAATTACTACCACACCTACTACACGGTAGCCTTTCGTACCGGATGCAGGTGATCACCGGGCACAAGTGCTTTGGGGATTACCTGCACATACCAAAAGAGGCGACTCGGGTGTCGGAGGTCACAGAATGACTTCTTTCGTCCATGAATGCGGGTCTCGGGGTCAGGTGATTCCACCCATCAAGGTGAACTCACCTGTTACCCTAGTAGAAGTAGGTCCAGGTTGTGGTACCCCCCCCCCCCCCATCCCGGGGGGCTAGATGGGGGCACCGTGGTCCCTACACCCGAAGGGTCTCGAAAGAGATTGCCCCGGATTTGCCGGGGTGCTAGGGATTTGTTGCTTACTATCTCACCTCCAGCAACTGAAGATCCTAAGACGGCATGCGCTTTAGTCGGTTAGAGTCCCACTCACACTAACTCTGGTGAGATTGGGATCGGTGGGAGTTTGCGAACGATAAAATAATACTTGCAACTTACAGATCGATTTAGAAGGATACATAGTCTGGACTAGACTTTTCGCTACACCTGTGTTTGATTACTTATGTAATGGTAGTCACATACGTTACAATATGCTCTCGCCAATTTAGGTTTGCACAAATATAATGTGCAAATTCCATTAATGTGTATTCGTATAAGCCGCGGAGTATGGTTACCATGAGACCGCAAGAAATCCCATATAAGGTTTTAACCCTTAGTGGCAAATTTAAAGGTATATATTTATATTTTCAGTGCAGTGTATGATGTATGGCCAACCAATGTACGGGTCACCCTTCGTGTATCCAATGAGTCATCAGATGTCAAATCCCTACCCACAAACGATGATGGGCCAAACAATGATGTATAACGGTTTGAATCCACTTGGGTTGGCTAACCGCAATTATGAAGAGGTAAATGCATGAGACATCAGTTTGTTATTGTTGATAGTTATATAGTTATATAGTAGTTGATAGCTTGTGTACCTATATAATAAAAACATGTCAGCAAGGACACCGCTACCGGATAGTTTAAAGATGACGAATAAGTCTAAGTTCATTGCGTCATTTTGACTATTTATTTGTGTGAAGACATGTCCATGTCTGTTTTATTTTAAGGTTAGTTAAGGTGTATCAATCTTCAATTAATATCTTTCGTTACATGTATCTAATTAAGTAAAGACGCGTATACAAACGATCTGCGCTGTATTGCTCTATGTAAATAATCACTTGCTACAACGTTAAGTTATCTTCACATAGATTTCTTTAATGGTTTAAGGTTTTTGTAGATATAAGATTATTCGGTCATCAGAACTTATTGTTATGAATACTTATGCAGGCCTGTATGTCCAATATATCATTGAGGTCTGAAAAGCTGAGCGATGCGTGGCGTAGCAAGAAACGAGATGAGTCCAAAACAACGTCTGTGACGAATGGCAGCGGAGAAAGTCCCTTTTCAACGAATGCATTTAATCGGGTATGCAAACTACATTTTGGAGTACATAACATACCACAAAGCATATGCACCTAGAATAATATGCATTTTCTGATAAAATTTACTGTAGTATTGTACATAAACATAATATAACACATTATTAAAAAGAAACAAAACTAAATATACATTATTGATAACACACATGTACTTCTCGATATCGTGGAAAAAAAATAATTCAGTCGAGATAGTGTATTTAACACCAAATTGGTCCGAATTATTTTTTCTTCAAATACTTCTCTCCATCTCCATTCATGAATTCTTAACTTATAAATATGTAGAACAGGAAAGAAAGGTACGAGTAATTTAAATATGAGATATTGTTAGTATCATGTCTAAAGTTTTCCTTTAAGTTCATCCGTTCCGTCGCCTCCGGCCACTTGGATCCCATTTATCTGGTCCGTTAATTTCCTTTCATTTAATTTTCCTACTATATTTCTTAGAGAGATTGATCCCAATTAATGAGTTTATCGATTGATGCCATTAAAATACTTACAGGATGTTATTTTTTCGCATATTATTAGGTCTGATTACCGGGTTTGGCAAGCGACATTTCGCCTATGATAGAATACAGTTTGGTTTCTTTTTAAAAATAAGGGAATGTTTCCTTTGAGTGAAATTCGCTGTTCCCAATATTGCGAATTCTTCCCTCCAGCGGGCCTAACACGTGCGCGGGACAAATATCTCTCTCCACCGCTTATGTCAAATTGACGGGGTCAAAGGTGTTTCTCCCCAAAGGCGTCATAGGAGATAATTTATGTCTCTCGCTGTGACGTAGACAAGGGACTATTTCTCCACTCGCTAAGCACGACGAACGTAAAGTGGAGAAGATATGTCTCTTTTTGACATATGACAGAGATATCGACGGTCCCTACGTACATAAAGACATGTCGAAAACAGCATTTTTTTTTAATTGCTTATTCGCTTTAGATTGTCCATATGCACATATCTACATATATTTTTTTTCTAAATATGATGTATTTCACTTCATTTACAAATCGTATAAGGGAACAAGTATTACAATTACAACGAATAAGTGTCGTAGATGCGGATATCTATACATATAGTTTTGTACGCGGTTTTTTAAAATGTGCGCCACTCGGAACCACGCGGTTATGTTTGACTTAACGTCTTGTTCGATCGCGTGGTGAAATAAATTAATGTTTTGACGCAGTTTACATTTATTGTTGTGTGATTTACTTATACGTAGACCATGGCTGTATGAGTCAAATCTATATTGTGTGCCTTTACCGTTCCCATACTGGAGATGCCGAGACAACTCTCGAGAGTATTTTGGGGGACTTTAACGCCCACCACGAGATCTGGTTGAGCTCCTCCAAAACAGACCATGCGGGAAGAGCGGGCGGCTCTTCCTGCATGGTCTGTTTTGGAGGAGTTTGCTTACGCGTTTTCTCTGGCTCACGGCCTGACCCAACTGGTACACGAGGTCACTAGGATACCAGGAGGGTCGGGCATTCAACACCCTCTTTGCTAGACCTTCAGTTGACGAGCCACCCAGACCAGTACAATGTTTCGGTGCGAGCCGCTTTGGGCAACTCCGACCATTGTCTGGTCTGTTCCAAGGTGCCTATCATAGCGCTCTCACGACCAGTGCAGGGAAATCGGCGTCTCTGGCACTACTCGTCAGCGGACTGGGATGGACTGCGTAACTATTTTGCGTCCAGCGTTGAGCGCTGCTTTGAACGTAAGGACCCATCGGATAGTGCAACTGCTGTCGTCGGTGAGATCAGCCTGGGTATAGAGTACTATATCCCATACACTGATGTGACTGGTGCCCGTGGAGGGCGCCCTTGGTTCGGGCGCGAATGCGCAGAGGCTGTTCATTATATAAACAGTCTGCGTATCGTGCTTGGGTAAGGGCGCGCGCTACGCTCGATTCCAACATAGGGTACTTTAAGGCAGCGTACAACAAAGCCACTAGGGTCTGCAAGAGGGCTTACGTCAGAGCAGATGCTCAGCGCATAGCACGGGTTGGTCAAGAACTAGTGGCGCATCGCACGGGCAGCCGTGCCTCCTGGCGACTGGCCAAAGCCGTGCAAGCTAACTTCTGCCAGCCTTCGCTGCCCCCCCCCCCTGCGTAACCCTGATGGATCCCTGGCCCATGAGCCGCAAGAGAAAGCAATTTTGCTGGTTAATCTCTTTGCGACCAACTCCCGAATCGACGACTGTGGTATGCAGTCACCGAGTCTACCCAACAGTGACCACGCAATGCCTGATATCCGTATCAGGCAACGCGATGTCCGAGCAGTACTGCAGTCACTCGATGTCCGGAAAGCCAGTGGTTCTGATGGTTTACCAGCGGTGGTTCTTCAAAAAATGTGCAATGGAGTTGTCTCCAATGCTCACGCGACTGTACCGACTCTCCTACAATTCGGGTACAGTGTCGACGGCGTGGAAAGAGGCGAATGTACGGAATGTAGATTTCCAAGAATTCGCTCCAAGGATCGCTCAAACCCAGCCAACTATCGACCCATAGCCGTCACCTCAGTAGGTACAAGGTTTTCGAGCACCTTATCAACACACAGCTCGATGAGGCTACAAGTAGGTACTTATTATTTAGATGATAAGAAGATTTTTACTTAACAATAAATAATGTTCAATTATAAACCTTGTTTAGTTAATAAAAAACAATCCTGATAACTTTATCTTAGAACATGTCTTTGTTTACATTTCTAGAACTATTGTCCTACCCACAATGAATGAAACCGCGTATAAAGCGATATGTCTCCATTGATGTATTTTTTATATCCATGGGTGGCGATCTGACGATTTTAAACTATCCGTTTGAAAACAATAACATAATTCTACGTTTTCATAAAACATTTTATTTAAATTTTATTTTAGACATTGTTTTCTTCTTTCCTGCGTATAAAAAGGTATCATAGACATGTCTGACATGCTTTGATTTTAATCTTAACGTAGAAACAGTCATCTATCAGTTTTTCCAAGAAAATGTAAGAAAAGGAAATATGTATAAATGCCATTATATAGTTCCTAAAGCTATATATACGTGTGTCATGTCTTTATATACGTAGGGACCGTCGATATATTAGTCTCCGAACTATTGAGGGGAGGACAAAAATTCTAACCGAAGAATAAATTCATTCAATTTCATAATTTGCTAACAAGTCATTTATTTCTTGTGACAAATGACTCGCGCCTCTCCTCGACGCCTTGCTAGTTAAAGGGACAGAGAAGGAGGGAAAGATAAATTTTTCTCCACTCTCCGGGGACTTTTGTCTTCGCGCCATGCTAGTCCTGCAGGGACGGCTGAAATATGTTTAGTACATTTATTACAGCAAAATACACCGTACCAAAAAACCAAATGAAACTTTCCTATTCCTGGAAATAATCCTTTAAATACACCATGTAAATGCTCATATTATTATGTATATTTAGAGTTACACAACACTTACAAGAAATTCAATTTCCAAATTTATTATGAATAAATATGTGCAATAAAAGTATTATTAATAGAACTGGCCTACTATATGTTCTATCACAATATTTTCCTATTTTATCCTAGTCGTAACTACATAAAATGTTTCATTTGAAAAATATTGACTCTTTCCCTTATTTATATTTTAATGTTTTATAGATGAGACGACAGCGTAATTTAAGTGGAAGCAGGTCGTCTATGTTTTACTCATCTGATATGAAGTCATCGACGTACAGTTTCAGTCCCAAGGTTAGAGCTGCAATGGTAGCTCATAATTTCAAGATTTAATCTAAACTGAATTTTGCTTTTTATATTATTCAGCATGGTTGTAGGTTTACGTTTATTTTTATTTAATCAGTTATGCAAACATTTTTGATTCGAAAGTAGATGGAACATTTTGTAGTTGAGAAATGATCTAAAAGAAAATGACATATTTATAGGGTTCTCATAATGGTATCTCATAAAGCTTAAACGAAGTCCTTTCATGTAAGATTACTTCGCCATCCCATTTGTCTGCCTGTCTGTCCTTTTTTTGGGGGTGGTATCACGTTGGAACTCATATTCATGTCTGCAATGCCATAAAGCTGTGAAAAAATCAAATTTCTTAAACAATGTCATGAAAAGAGATATCGTCTATATATCCTAAAAATCCTAAAATTAGCTTAATCCTTAGGCTAATAGCGGAAAAAAATGAATTTCGTGAGATTTGTCGATTGGTCACTGACACGATTTACTTTACCGCTGAATCTTTTCAAATATATGTATCCCCGTATGAATTGTGGGATATCAAATGTTCATTACAATTAATTATGTAGGTATAGAATTGCATCTAAATTTCAAAACTTACACTTCGGCGCCAATATCTGCTTTTCAATCTGGAAATGTAAGTTCTAAGCAATGGTAGTTGAGTGGAGAAGAATGAAATACCATATTAAAATACATATATAACCTCGTACATCTAAAATTTACTAAAAGTCAGCTCTTACATTTTCAAAACTTACGATATTCAGTAAGGAACTAATAAGTTTGAATCTATTACTTCACAATATTTTCTTCTCATTGCCATATTTGGAGGCGAAAATTGTAAGTAAAAGTTTCCATCTCCTTTGCTCTATGTGCGTTTCTTCGTGAGATATATCTATGTATAATCAATAACGTACGCTTAAATGTTCAATGTTTAGTTAGGTATATGTAGAAGGAATATGCATGATCTTTAATATTTCTGTAATAATTTACGCTTCACATTGTTATAAATAAAAATACCTTTATAAATGTTCATTGTTGTTCAATATTAAATTCGTGAAGTTTTAGTGGTCGTTGTCAAAGTGAAATACCTAATGAAACGCACCTCACGAACTTTGCGCACTTTTATTTCAGAATTGTCACTGGTTTGGTCAGCATGTGATCCAGAATTGATTCGACGACTGGTCCATTTACAGTACCTTATACAGTTGATTTGTCGTTCACCTAATACTTCTTTATATAATGTTCTGATTTTTTGCTTAAGGACTGATACAGAGCATACAGCATAGACTTGCATTAGGGCACACTTTAAGTTTTGCGTCACTTTTTTCACTCATTGTTATATTTATGTTATGCCTGTTCTTTGATACATCAATAAACAAACAATTTTTCGAAATTCATTCATTCAACTTTGCACTAAATATTAATGAAGAAATCCAATGAGTTCTTCAACTATTTCAATTTGTCCAGAAGTTAAAAATTACGTCTCCTGGTCCCAGTAGGGAGGTATGGGAGGCTGTGAAGCAGCTGCATATACTGCCATTTTGTCATGTTCTAAAATATTGCGACTTCTCATCAGATTCTCTTTAAATTTTCACAATCCACATGGTAATAAAGTGATGGCTTTCCGATAGTATTCACTATCATCTTAGCGTGGTTCCAAGTTACATCCTTCCACCTTGAAGTACCTACGGGATCCACTTGTCGCTTGTCCTTAATTCGATTTGACTTATGTGACTTTATGGAGACCCATGGAGTTTCTGCTGACGTACTCCCTAATCCCGAGTGAAAAGTCTGTATAAGACTCATCCATTAATACTACTCGGCCCTGTATACCTACACTAGAGTTTCATCAGCATTTCTTCGGTCTTTCTCTCACGCTCTTTCGTTGTCAAGTGGCGTTGTGTTGAAAGAATAGTGAATAAGTAGAGGTCTGTTGTCACTTTCGTAAAATTGTGATTAATTTATTTGTATCACTCTTACTATACTTAGTTTCTCTATGTAAGCTATTTAACTTCTGCCTATCAATAAGGCGATGACTGAACAATCGTAACCATCTGCATTATTATCATCATAGCTTAATTTATCTATCGGGCACAATATTACACACAGTTATGAACAGAAATTCATAATACAAAAGAAAAATAATTCTGTCATGGAAACCGGTTTCCAAACCTTCCAATTTGGCCGAAGGGCTCCTACAGGAGTCATCCTGCGTAGTCGCGCGGGTGCCTAATCTGGTGGTGAGTTGGTGACTCTAGATGTGGGAGATCTCGTGCCACTTGTTCAGTTTTACGCAATTTTGTGTGTAATCATTTATTGAACTGTAACTTATTCTATGCGAAAAGTGTACCCAAAATGTTTTGTTAAGTTGATGTGCGACAACTAGTCGCTGCGTCAGAGGCCCCCTCCTGCGGCCGTGGGCCCTGGGCACGTGCCCCGTGTGGTATCCCTGTGGTAAAGACCGCATTGACGAGATGCCGTTGCTGCGCTGTTTCCCCCCACCGTCAGGCCGTGCGTACCATGAGAGCGGTACAGTGCTCGTAGTTAAACTATAAATCGTAGGGACACAGGGGAACGCGCGCTCACCTTCCGTGTTAGACACTCAAAGACCAATGACAGCTCTTGCGAATAGCTGCATGCACTGGTATATTGCCGCGAATGAGCCCATTATATGAACTTACAAGAATACTCATCGTACGCATCTTTCAAATGCACGACCTTTTGAGTTGGAAATCAGCCTGCATTTTTCATAACATTGGTTCTACGATTATGTACCTACATACTATAGTAAAAAAATACTTCACGTTGTTACAGTTGCTTAAGTCACCCTTTTTTGGCACAGTACAAGAAGTCAACTCCCACTCATCCGACAAGGTTTCTTCACGAATCAAAACAGAACTTGCCGATTCGTCGATAAGCAAGGTATCCTACCAGTAACTGCTGGAATGTTAGCTTTTAATATTTTAGCCATAATGAGATCGTTTTCTGCTTGATGACGACGGCATTCACACACTTCATGTTATACTACTTCGTGTTTATGATATTGTCAACCGACTTCTCCAGAACAAAAATATTTTACAGCTCACACTGGATACCTCGTTATTTTATTTGAGCTGACTGTGTGACTTGACTACGAAATGGTTGTTATTTTATGTCTGGAGCTAAAGGTGCGCATATTTTTGCTCCCGATATTTTAGCCCAGCTCTAGTAGATTGGATTTTGCTTCCAACGAAAGTAAAAGTTAAAAATCGGATATATTCTCTACCGCTGCAGTGAGTTGTTTCGATAACCCTAGGAATGGTTTGTAGTCACCTATGCCTATAATTCTGTTTTCATAATCGATGCGCTTTTGTTCCAGTTTGGGTTTTTATTGACACAGTACAGTACAGCTCGGTTTTGTCCGAAGAAGTACCTACCTGGCGAATATAATTTCAATTCGCCGTGTGCTTAGCATCCGTTAGCAACTGCAACACGTGTGTTGAAGGCGTGGCAGTGTGGATAAAATGGTCTAGAGGTGATGATTCAGAATAGGAACTGAATGCAGTCTTATCGGTTCTTTTTGCCTCAATAAGTTACGATTCCGCCCAAAAATCATTATTTTAGTTTTTTTCCATCATATAAGTTTATTATGTAACATTCAAGCATTTGTGCATAGCCAGATGCTCAAAACTTGTGTGTGCCCTTTTTGTAAGGATCCAGTTTGCATTTTTGATTATAAAGTATGCGGTATCGAACCTTTTTGTTGTATTTTTTTTTCTGTATTTAATTAATCAGACTATTGTTATTATTGACTTCAGAGTACAGAGGCGGTGCCAGATACGTCTCGGTCTACTCACACTAACCACAAATTGAATAGGTTTGGTAATAGTGAAGAGGCCATCGATCGGACTGATGGAGAATCCAGTTATTCATCTTTCTATTCGTCATTCTTCAAAACAGAATCTGGGAGTGCCGACGAAAGTGGCGATACTAAGAAAAATATTGGAAATAATGACAACAGATTACGGGTAAAACATTTTTAAATAATGAATCTAGACGAAGTTTTAATGACCGTGGTTTACAGGAGCCACAGTTGTGGTAATCATTACTACAGTGACTAAAAAACATAAAGGTCACCACATCAACCTAATCTTTCACATTATTCAAATACAGTTTTTCAAGATTTTTTATTAATTTATTATCGTTTGCAAGAAACACAGGTTTTATAACCGTTCGTTATAACAGTTCAATGTAACACATTCGTGCTTTCTTACGACGTCCATAGTGAGGGCATACGTCAAGGCACCATAAGTTATCACTGGCAACATGCACTGATTTTTGTACATTTGTACCTATGTATGCTTTGTACTAGACTTGTATTTAAGCACTGAGAGATTTTAGACGAGATTTCATTTGTACCATTGACCAACACCACACCTGCCTTATTCGTGATAAATGGTACCTAATAAGAAAATCTAGATAGAATAAATAAGTATATCCAAACTTGTATATTTTTCAGTGGTGCAAACGGTACATATCTGTTCCCTTTGCACCATTAATGGTGCTGGCGAATGGTGCAATGAAACTACACCAAGAAAAATAACTACAAAAAGCCAAATGGCACCGTAATGCGAGTTCGTGTTTTTTTTATGAAATTATTATTTCATTTAGCTTTGCTTACATGGAGTGGGAATAACGCTAAACATTTAAAAAATACCAAATCGTAATTTTTTGGAGTCAATATGTGTTGTACCAGGTGTAATAACAGGGGCAATTTTATTTATTTCTTATTTTTTTATTCTTTTAGTATTTCTTAACATCTTGTATTTGCGTTTAAATTTATCTAAGTTTTGTCAATTTCGCTTTAGTTTGTGACATTATATCTCAAATATATCTAAAAGAACATTTCATTTTGTTTTAGAGGTCGATGACCGGTAGCTCTTACAATTACGAAACGAAACAAGTTAAAAATGTAGCGAAGAGAAATATGGATCCGCCATGGCTGGAAAAGGTAATTAAATTAATCAATCATTAGTTGGTAATCACTTTATGAGGTCTTGTCACCTTATGAGATATATAGACAGACAAAGCAAAATTATGGTATAGAACAGTAATGCCATGTTATTACCGTTGTTATACCTATCCGTTATAGTAAGTATAGTATGTACCAACATTTGTTAACCATGACACTAGTAAGTATTTTGTTTTTATTTATAAATTAATGGATCAAATTTTAAATTGTTTCTACAAATGTTTTACGATTTTCCCCCATCTAACGCTAATTTAATATTATTTAATACTTACCACCCTAGATCATGCACCCAACGCCTCACACTAACACGCCAAGTTGGAGGAAGAGGGCTTTTTGATATACGAAACTTACACAACAGCCTAGTAGACAAGTTATGCAAATATTTCTACACTAATGCCGAACCATCGCAACTTCAGCAGTTCGTTACAGAAATTGATAAAAAATTAACCCAATTAATGTGACTAATAGAAATACTGTACCAAACATTCTATACTGTATCAAAAATAAAATAGATGCATGGTCACAAAAGTCTCTGCATGGGAGGCATCTTGCCGACCTCAAACACACATCGACAAAGAAGCGTCGAACGACTGACTGCGGCGAGGTGAGCTGTTTCCTGAAACGGAGGCTTTTGTGATTGCTATCCAAGATCAAGTTATACAAACCCGTTACTAGCAAAAATACATCATCAGGATTCTAAACTTAGCCACTGATTTATGTAGAAGATGCCAAAGTAGTTCAGAAACAATTGAACACACTACCAGTGCATGTGAATCTATTGTTTTAGTTGATTACAAACATAGGGATGATCAAGTTGCTGCAATAATCCTCCAAAATGCTCATTCAAATACTCATTCATCTCACAAAAAAATAGCCTAATATAAATACAAACTGAGCACTCATGTCTTAGCGAATGCAACTTATAACATCTATTGGGATCGAATTATTATTATAGATAAGACCATACATTACAATTGACCCGACATAACAGTTATTAATAAATCTGTAGTCATCATAGATATATCAGTTTGAAAACTCACAACCATAACACCACACTCAGAGAAAATGGCTAAATATATATATTTAGCTACTGAATTCAGAAGACAATGGCAAGTAGAGATAGTCAAAATCGTACCCATCGTCATATACACTATTGGAATAATCCCTAAGACTCTCTAATTCAATCTCAACACTGCAAATGCCTAAATCTACCCTTGCTCTCATACAGAAGGCCGCGCTGCTCAATAAATGCTGTCTGACCCGTAAAAATCCTAATATTATCCTGTTTTCTTCTTCTAACACACTTCGTCATGAGCCGTGTGTCTGGTATTGTGTCCCTAATCTAAAGGGAGATTATAATAAGAAATAAAAATAATAATATAATATATATATATATATATAATATATGTCCTTATTGTACATACGCCGCCAGCCTGATGGGTATGTTCGGGTGAGGGAACGAAAATTTACTTGTAATAATTTTTCAAAATAGTACATGTCGTACATAACCCAAAACTCACGTCTATATCCCCGAAGGGGTAGGCAAAGGTGTTAGCACCCACATTTCGCCAGTTTATGTTTAGGTCCCAATGTAATTGGTGGCGAGCCTATTACCATTAACCGGCCACTTTAAACATTTCAAATTTGACCAAAAAATAATAAAAGACAATAATGACACCTCTAGCGGATCTCTAATCTGCGTAAAGTTAAAGACACTTATTATTTTTGTTATATACATCAGTCGTATAATTTAATTGCAAAATTAAACTTCAGAAGAGCCTTGCTGATTGAGATCTCGGGTATTATTATTACCTATTCGGAACAAATGGTCAACGATTTATTAATATTATAAATATTTGGTTTTTAGGTGTGTGTCACTTCTGAGCTGATCTACAAATATCAAATTCTAACAAAGAATATAAATGAAGTTCTAATCGCTGATAAACAAAAATTGAATACTTTTGAACAGGTTAGTACAACAGGTTTTTATAAAATGGAAAAACATCAAGTAAAATTACTCACTGAATGTTCAATTTCGCTAAAATCGAACACTTAGTGAATAACTTGTCATCTGATATCGGTTTTAAACACTTGTTCTGAAGCCGTACCAATATCCATGAGGCCTAAGCTATTCTCACTTACAAGATGGTACATCCGCTGAACAACGGAGATTAGATGACAGTGGCTCCCAGAAAAACCAACATACCAATCAACAATAGTAAGCGAAACTCGCGCGCCAAATTGTAAACATTAATCCATACTATATAAATGATCGTTTAAGTTCTGGGGCATTACTACTACCTCTTAAAAGTAATATTATTTAAATCTTCATTAACTTTGTATCGTTATTTTGTGTACTATATCAAGATATTGAAATTAAATGAAATATTTGATTAGATTACAATTTAAACAAGTAAATGTATCCAGCAGTAAGAGACACTATTTGATCCACATTATAACACTAGTATCCTGTTTATTTTGACTCACTATGAGAGTTACAACTCTGTATTGAATTTTGGTTTATTGACCGCTTGATACATTAAATCAGATCTTCAAAAACAGTACTTACTAAATAGTATCCATTTAGATGATAAATTTCGTATTACCTTTTTACAGCTGTCATTTTTCAAAAATGTTATAAAAATTTGCTGTTTACTTAATTTCATTTCAATTCATACACAAAAAATCATGAAATTTTGCATTTATCATTCTTAAAAAATGCAAGGCATTGGGTTTCCTCTAATTTTTTCAAACAAAACGGCAATTTTAGCGTTTTAAGAGGTAGAGTGGTAGGGCCTCTGACCGTTGTATTTGTAGTAGTGCTAAGTGATGCTGTGATCATTTGTTCATCAAATAGAAAACACAAGATGTAAAGGATAATCTTCACTTTTTTTAATGTACTCAAAAATTTCAATTTATTATTTATAAAGTGCCAGACGGCTAACGGTTAGAAGTCAATTTTCATAACATCTCTATATTATATTCTTCACATCGTGGTTCCAGCCAACACTAGTCAATGATCAATTGAGTCAGCTGTATTTGGATATGCAATTAGAAGGCCAGGCGGCAAGGTTGACGCTGGAAGAAGGGATCACCAGCTCCAGTAGTTCTGGTGAAGAGAGTTCTAGTAAACCATCTAAGGTAAATACCATCAACTAATCAAATTAATCAATTAGCATATTACAGTACATTGCTATACGTAGCCTCTCCCAATGGGCACCGTTCTCTCGATCCTCCACCTTCTGTATCCAATAAATAAATTCATTCACTACCGGGCGAAGACTTCTTCATTACAAGTTCGGCCCCCACATGAAGTATTGCTATCTCCTTTTTGCCGGGGCGCCCGTATAACAGCTTGACCCCTTCTATTTAGCGCTGAGGATCGTCGAAAATAGGAGCAGAAAACGGTGTGAACTGTGTGGTACAAAAGAAACTTCATCCCATACACGATCAGGCGGTGGAATGAGTTCCCTGCAACCGTTTGCACGGGATAATTCAAGAAAGGCAATTGAAGGTTTCTAGGGTTCGTTATTCGAGCAAGTGTGTGACGCCCCTAGTGTTGCACATGTCCATAAGCCACGGTAACTGCTTCCAATCCACCTGATTGTGCTTGTCTGCCACCTAGGTAGTATAAAAAATCAGTCATTGACAAAAAATACTGTAATTTTACAATGTTTTTTTAATTTTTAATATTGACCGCTAAGTCTGAATCGAATGTCAGTTAGTAAGATTGGTAGCATACCTACAAAGTTGTTCTGCCCAAGCCAACAACACTAACGTGTATGTATATCTGCTAACTGGCGAACAAGTATAGCAGAAATTAGCCATACCTCTCGAAGTAAATAGCAGTTACACTCAGTAACAGTAACACAAGCAGTAAAACTTGAAATAAGTCACTACAAGCTTTTAGAAGCAATCTGCCGTTCAGAGACTATGTTTTTACCAAGAATAGGTTCTGGTGGGCCGTGGGTCATTATTTCCCAACGGTGGAGCCGCGGGCATCACTTGTCTTTTGTAAAAATAATTGATATTGGTGAGGTGTAAGGCATTACAGAGTCATTTTTTTGTATTGCTTTTCATGCCTGTTCTGTAGTTTGACCGATTTAAATTGAATATTCATGTATTTTTTTTCTCTAAAAGCAAAACAAATATAGTAATATGTATATTGATATTGCGCCTAAACGACTGTCGGATGTGCCGTAGTACTGCATGAGTCTTAAGGGACGCAGTGCGATATGACATGCCATTTTCCTAGATAGATGCATAAAAATATAAATAAGGTCGGCCATATTTCTCATTTTCTTACATCTCAAACATCGCATTGTAATTGTAACTCAACTGTTCATCCATTTTTCCAAGGGTTGCTGTTGCGAAGTAGTTACTGTCAACTGTGATTTAATATCATATCATTAATCATAAATATTAATGTTTCAGCCTGGACGACGAAGACGCGCGTACAGCAAACTGACCATGATATATGAAGAGGACGCTCCATTGCCCCCAGCTGAAAAGGAATACGAACCAGAGGCATGTGGGTCTACCGGCTCGACTTTTTAGTGCAGACTGTTTTTACAGAAGTGAACTGTGTTTGAAAACATTTTATTTTTCTTGTCACGCCTCACAAGTCTACAACCTCTGTACAAGTTTGTAGATGCTTAGATATTTAAATGATTTTAGTCATGTCATGTACAGCAGTTCACCTCAATTTTACAGTACCAATGTGACTAATAAGTGAAAGTGTACTTTAGATATCAATATTAGGTTCCGTTCAAGTTATCATTTTAGGATGTAAGTAATCTAAAGAAAGTATACAAAACAAAAAGTTTATAATATTATTTTGTAGAAAGAGAAAACGTACCTGGCAACACGCAGTGGGTAATTGGGATACTAGTAACTGGCATTTTAAATTCCAATAACACGTTTATAATTAGTTTTATTTTATTTAAAACCTATTTGCTTCTTACTAATTAGATATGGGTTATATACATACTGTAAAAGACAGTTATAGTTTACTAATTCCGTTCATTATTCCATTCAGATCCGATTTAAAATAAAATGGTGTGTAACAGAATTTTTCTTCGTATTCATTCATATCTTGAATACCAATGTTGTTATCGTCCGGATTTCCTTCAGTACCAGATACAGTCTATGCAATGCGTTTTACTAACGTTAATAACACCCAGCTCAACTTAGTGCAGTGCAATTTGTACATATATTAGGGATGACATTAATCTCAGTAAATTGAATATATCTATGATAACATTAACATAGGCTGAAAGTACTAGTTACTGGGCACTACGAGTTATTGGACGGCTCAATTATTATGGTGACATGTGAATAAATATAATATTGAAATACAACGCTAACCATAATGCGTTTTTATTTCTCTAGTTAATGACCACTCTAATTAGTTTCAAATAATTTTAATAGATGTCCATGAAAATTTCTGTGCAATAACTCTATATTTATTTATATGTTTCATTTTATTGTTTATAAAAACTGAAATCTTTAAGATTATGTTTTAAACAAAAGCCCCAATGAAAGAATAAAAATCTCTTAAAGTTATTAAACTCTTCTATTAAAATTTAAGCCTGGGTTGCACAATCGTACTTTAACATTAACAGTGCAGTTAAAGTACCCGTCAGGTGTAAAACAGGGTGCACCATTTGACAATTGTTAAAATCACGTCATAACTGACTTCACGCTAACTGTAACCGGCCACGCTCAAACGTCAAATTCTATCAAAAAGACTATAACA
The DNA here is from genome assembly GCA_963691645.1 of Pelosia muscerda. Taxonomy (NCBI): domain Eukaryota; kingdom Metazoa; phylum Arthropoda; class Insecta; order Lepidoptera; family Erebidae; genus Pelosia; species Pelosia muscerda. Next base: position 15,110,371 of record OY829098.1, on the reverse strand, counting down.
GAGCTACTAAATACAATGGTGGAACACATTTAACCAAATCATTAGAACCAATGTTACTGTTACTGTTAAATTTGACGGAAACCTTAACTTTAACAGGTACTTGGAGCAACTTACCCCGTAGGCTTAGTGACACCACCTACCTGTTAAAGTTAAGGTTCCCTGACCGGTACTTTAACTGCACTGTTAATGTTAAAGTAAGATCGTGCAACCCAGGCTAAGTGTTTTACATATTATAGTTTAAAAAACAACCTCAAAATATTTTCTTTATTAGTTGCTTGTGTGTGCATAGTTCGTGCCAAATCGATTGACAATAAATTAGACCTTGCAACCGGTGGGAACCTTTATTATAGTTACACAAAAACCATTACAAAATTTTAAAAAGTATCCCACGCTTACTATGACTAATGTAAAATAAAGGTTTATTTATAACTGAATAATTACATAAATTATATTCTTTTATTACAGGCTCATTCAGTAAATAGTGTCCAATATACATTTTTCATTAGATAATAGGATAATTATCTAAACACATTCAAGACGGAAAATTATAAATTACGTGTAATTGCAAAAAGAAAATCCTTAATGTTAAAAGTTGACATTGTATTGACATTTGGAAATAGAAATAATCATCATTCCCTGAACCTTTTTCCCAACTCAGTTTCCAGTCTAACTGTGATGCGGCTGAACTTCGATATTTTCCGTGAAGCGACTGCCATCTGACCTCCACAACCAATGGTCTAATGACCAATGGCGATATCGAAGTTCCAAGTTAGGCTGGTTGGACTTTTGAGGGCTCCAACTACCCATAACGACTGCCATAGGTGTTTGTATGGCAACCGGGACCGACGGCTTAACGTGCTCTCCGAGGCACTTATAAACCTGCGATAAATACACATAACTTCGAAAAGCATCGAAAAGTCATTGGTGTGTGCCATGGTAAACCTGGGATCGAACTCGAGACCTCGTCTCAGCAGTCCATTACCCATACCACTAGGCTACCGCGGCTTTGGAAATAGAAAATTCTATTTATTATTTCTATTTCTGGAAATAGAAATAATAATGATGATAATTAAATTTAACAAAAGTGTACCTACTAACCTGCTACGAAATCAAAATAAATCACTTTAACAGAAGACTAGTTGTAGGTACAGTTGACAGAGATACGGTTACACCTTTATATACAACTTTATATTTTAATAGTAAAGGCCGTTTTTCACATTAGGTTTGGAGTAAAACAGTTACACTTTTCTTTATTTGTTTATTTTTTGGAAATAAATTTCCGATTTCCAAATGACTTAATATGACGGCTAAAATAATATTTATTTGGAATAAAACCATAACAAAAAGAAATATTTCGCTAATTGTAATGAAATAAAAAAAAGACAAGAAATTCTTTTGTCGTATTATCCGTCATTTAACAAAAAAGGTTTATTTATTATTGTGTAACTTTATTATATAAGTTCATATAATATTTACTATTATGTAAAATTTCAGAAGATATGATTTTAAATTATGTTCTACCTTAAAATTCTTATTTATAGGGTTACCGACTCTTTAGTTAAAAATCGCAATCGATCTGGTATGAACCATAGTAGCATATTCGTTGGTATTAATAATACCAACGAATAATGCGTAAAACATCACTGTCGTAAATTCCAAAGATATCGGCGGAATTTAATGAATATGGTGATGCAATTGTAATATTTATTATATTAGTAAGTTCAAGTAAAGTATAATTAGGAGATATATTTTTAATAATGTTATGCTTATAATGTTTGCTTGTTGTGATAAAGTGAATTTTAATGTAGCTTAGATAATAAATAAGTGAGTATATAAGTATAATAAATATAAAGAATTTGGTATTTACAACCAACATTTAACAAAATATCCGAATTGACAGATCCATGAATTATTCAATTATTATTATAGTTGTGACATATCGATAAACATAATATATTTCGGTGTGCTAAACACTTATTTGACCGTTATTTAATTTTTAAGACTGTTTCGTGTTCCCTTTAGGTATTTTATAGACGTATGTTAGAGATCAAAATAATATAATGGTGTTGTTGTTATAACTACTATAATTATATTTTAAGAAAATATTTTTATGTATAAGGTTAGGAGAATTCGATGAAAACATTTTGTGAGCATCAAAAATAATTGTAAGTACTTACTTTGTATGTCCAAAGATTAGTTATTGTGTAAATAACTGGATAAGCGAGTCAACTTGAAACTAGTGAACTGAGACAACTTTCGTCACTATTGTGTAATTTTTTGTGCATTCAGCAGGAAAACACGCAAATAAAAAGAATGTAATTGATTTATTTGGTAATTTTATTTCTGCAATATTTAATAAAAATATAATAATATATTAGTCATCAACTTATAATATCGAATTAAAATACCCGTCGTCATAAAATATTTTCATTCTCAAATCAAAGTGGTCACGAGGTCTTACCAAATTCGCGATTGGTGGTAGATTTACTATTTTACGGACCAATCGTATTCTAGTAAGTTTAAAATAGGTTTGGTGGTAGATTTACTATTTTACGTACCAATCGTATTCTAGTAAGTTCAAAATAGATTTGGTGGTAGATTTACTATTTTACGTACCAATCGTATTCTAGTAAGTTTAAAATAGGTTTGGTGGTAGATTTACTATTTTACGTACCAATCGTATTCTAGTAAGTTCAAAATAGATTTGGTGGTAGATTTACTATTTTACGTACCAATCGTATTCTAGTAAGTTCAAAATAGAATTGGTGGTAGATTTACTATTTTACGTACCAATCGTATTCTAGTAAGTTCAAAATAGATTTGGTGGTAGATTTACTATTTTACGTACCAATCGTATTCTAGTAAGTTCAAAATAAATTTGGTGGTAGATTTACTATTTTACGTACCAATCGTGTTTTAGTAATTTCATAATAGATTTGGTGGTAGATTTACTATTTTACGTACCAATCGTATTCTAGTTAGTTCAAAATGGATTTGGTGGTAGATTTACTATTTTACGCACCAATCGTGTTTTAGTAAGTTCAAAATAGGTTTCATGGTAGATTTACTATTTTACGCACCAATCGTGTTTTAGTAAGTTCAAAATAGATTTCGTGGTAGATTTACTATTTTACGCACCAATCGTATTTTAGTAAGTTCAAAATCGATTTAATTGATAGCTATGAAAACTTAAGTGTATTGCCAGATTCCACTTGGCAGTATAATCGACCATTACCATCGCATTTTCGACTTGTTATGCAAGCTATATAAATAAATTTTATGTACTAATATAAATAAAAATGATATAAATAATATAGGTTTTAACTACTCAAAAATTATAATGTACGCTATAGAAATGTCACATGTAAAGATAGAACCCATTGGAAAACGGAACTAAGTCGAACCTTACCAATTTCACTATTCTTTCCTAACTGCCAAATACATAGTCGGGTACTGAGAAGTTGTTGGTTACCGACACTAGTTATTTACACTTTTATTATGTAGAAAATATAAAATAGATTGGGGTAAATACCTACCTTATGAAACAAAAATGAGATAAAGTACATATATAACAGAATGAAACTTTTTAGAAAAGGAAAGGAGTATAACAAAAATGAGAGGAAAAATAAAAATATTATAAGTAAATTATAACCAAAAACTTGAATTTCCATGACGTTAGGTATATAAAAATTGTAAACAATGTGTGGATATTTTAATGACGTACAATATTGCAATTTAACGTTTTTCTATAAAACTTATAGTTTTGCTGGGAATCAACATAAACCGTTTTTACTTCAAAACTTCACCCTTTTCCCGCTTAGATCGCCTCCAATTTTTTTCCTGCCTTTTTGCCATGTACTTTTCCTTGTTCTAATTCTTACGTGAGCTCAAGCTTCGCGGAAGCCTATTTGAATGAGCAGTTTTCTAGTAGGAATTTATAGCTTTCCTAAAGACGCGCTAGATGGCGCAGCCGGCACTATTGGTAAGAAGAGTGAGGTGTCACATCTAGTGTTCCTTAATTTATGGAAAAATGTTCTTCGGTTTTCGGAGCATAAATGTATGCATACTTTTTCAGCTGACGACCAGCCTTGTCCACATCGGATTTTGAAGCCCTAATCCATTGATTTCGTAGTGTAATATCTTGTGGAATCAAATGTTTTCATGGCATACCATGCCACAGGCCACACCATGCCATGGCATAACAGCACACCGTGACCGCATATTTAATATTAGTTACGTATTACTGAATACAAAGATTAATGAACCTATTTACAACAATGTTTTATTATCTAAAATTAAACTATATATATATATATATTATGTAGGTATCACTTTTTGAGGTTATCCAATTTATATGTCATATATGGTTACAATGTTACATACAAATAAACTTCAACGCTGCAGAAATAGCAATCAATCAAATTAAGACATTCGGATAGTTCTCTCTTGCCACAGACTGAATTGGCCTCCACAATGCAAATTAAAAAAGTACCAAAAGCTATGCTAGCGCCATCTATTAATGATTTTAAAAACCAACTGATTACATACTTACTGGAAAACTGCTCATTGATAGATTAGATGATCCTATGTAAAAAAAATGCCTATTGACCAAATACCAATTAGTTATTTTAGTGTTATTCTGTGATGAAGTTAGGTTAGCGCTGAATATTACATAATTATAAGTTAGTAATAATAGTGGTTATATTTAGTGTTTTATTTGTTTACTTTTGCATGTAACGGGAAGCGGGTTTCGGGATTGGAAGTAAACAACCTCGAGCGATTTTACACTTTATTCAAACCACCAACAGTCTAAGGCGTACACACAGTCTATTGTCTGAGGCACTCGTACACACTTAGAGGACTGCACTGCACCGCACTGTCTTCTCGCACAGTCTCTAGAACGTCTACGTTCACTGAGCGTCTATAGTTCACAGCACATGCAGTTATTGCACATGCACCACTAGCACTTTCACTGACACTTTTTATTAGCACTATTACTTGCACTTTTCACTTTATTTCTAATGGTTACAGTTTAAAGTTTAAGTCACAAATAGGTTTACGTAATAGGAATTACGACTATATTTTAATATGGAATTTACATAATAATATAATGAAATGCTGAAAGAATATTATATTTCACATAGCTACTTTTAAAGATATTTGTTTTAGAAAATTCAATTTCTAAAGCCGCTCAAAGACGCTATACAAAATCGTGCCTAAAAGTGACGTCATGGTAAAAAATAGTGGGTAGTGCAAATGCCAATGTATAAAGATTTATTAATGAGTAATATATACTAATAATGTATAAAATATGAGTTTGGTTTAGCTAAAGAAAATTTGCTTTGCCGTAATTTCTTTTCATACCAATATGTTGTGTACCACGAGTACTATTACCAGGGGCCTTCGGCTTCGGGAGCGTTCCCCTTACACCCTGTATATAACAGAATGTATGTAAATGAACGATACAAACGATTCAACAGTTGAAATACATAAAAGTACCTTTACAATTCATTGAAATAAATGATTGAACGTACCTAAACACTGTTTCAGTATTTAATATTCCCTGCCCTTGTTTTACGTATCTGAATACTGTTAGGAAGTTATACCATCAGCAGTGTATAGGTATATGCACTGCCAGCATAGCCAACCATAAGTAAAATCCTCCATGAGCAGGGTTGGGCACTTTATCGAGTAAATAAATAACATGCTTAAACAGAAGGCTGTGAGTGTGCAACTCACAGTTGTCAGAGAATGCCCACTAGGAGGTGCACTCTCCCCTCTATTATGGAACTTGGTGGTTAACGAACTTATAACAGATCTAAACGCCAATAACCTTTTCAATGTGGGTTATGCGGACGACATTACAATCATTAAGATCGGGGTTATTAAAAGAGCCATACGATCGCATGAGACGGGCTATTATAGTAATCGAGACCTGGTGTGCAAAGCATGAACTATCGGTCAACCCCCAGAAAACCGATGTGATGTTCACCAACCGAAGAGCACCGGGCCCATACAGACTCCCAAAACTCTTCGCAACCAAATTAAAGCTTAGGGAGGAAGTCAAATACCTAGGAGTTATTCTCGACAGCAAACTTCTCTCTGGAACAAACATCTCGACCACAAAATAAACAAATGCACAATCGCCTTTTACCAATGTAAAATAATGATGGGCCACAAATGGAGACTCTCACCATAAATAACCCTATGGTTATACACAGCTCTGATCAGGTCCATGCTAGCTTACGGCGCCTTGGTATAAAGGACCCGAACAGAGTTGTCTAACCTAATTAACAAGCTGAAATCCCCTCAAAGACTGGCCTGCTCATCAACCTGCGGATGCAAGTAACCCACTCCAACAGCGGCAATGGAGGTAATCCTCAATATAATACCGCTTGACCTATATATCCAAAAAGAGGCCACTATCACAGCTATTAGGTTGTGGCATCTGGGACTCTGTGATAATAACTACGATTGTCCCCATACCGCAATCCTTAAGCGTACTTTAAAACATGAACCACTAATAACCCTTAATGTGATAGGACTTGCAAACAATACTTTTCCAACAAAAAATATCATGTAATAACAAGCTGAGGACTACTCCGGCATAAAAGAGGTACGCGTATACACCGATGACAGTTCCAGAATAAAGAATGGTTCAGGAGCTGGCGTACACTCCCTAGACCTTGGTTTGAATCTCCATCAACCACTAGGCTAGCACAGCTCTATTTTCCAATGCGAGTGTGTTGCTATAACAACGGCGGCGACGGCAATCTACGGTGGAGGGTTTACATATAGGACTCTTATCCGACAGCACAGCCGTTCTAAAAGCGCTAGACTACCAAATAACCAACAGCATTCTAATAGTAGAATGTCAAACTGCCCTGAACAAGTTATCCACCCATAACGCAGTAAGAGAGCAAGAAACGCTACAGTGGATAATACGTGGGTCCTACGGTAACGATGCCGCAGATGAACTCGCAAGGAGGGGCTCCGGCTTAACCGCCGCCGCCGGCCCGCTACCGTTACTACCGATCCCTTTCTACCGCAGCTGGACATGTGAGAAATCCACGGAACTACACAATCAAAGATGGACACAATCTAACGACTGCAGGGCAAACAATCGACTCACGAGACGTCTCCTAAACTTAGACAGAATAAGTCTAAGAACTGGAACAATAACGGGCCACTGCCCCCTCAACAAGCACCTGTATACCTACTATCGGTCTAACAGATAGTCCCCTCTGCAGGGGTTACTTCGTTGTCGAGGAAACGGCCGTCCACGTAATATTGAAATGCGAGGTTATCTCAACGATCACAAATCCTCGGCACAGTGGGGTCGCTCCGCGAAGCCTGTGAAGTCCCTAGTAAGCTTTTGCGTTTCTGGGCGGAGTTAGGCTGGCTGCTCTAGCCAGTAACTATGCACGCACAATGATACAAAAAGGGAGGCTAGCAAAGCAGTCCCTATATTTTTGTTTCCTAAATTTCCTAATTTACTACTAATAATATGTAGCTGAAGAGTTGGCTTGGTTTAGCACCCTGGTCTAAGGAACTATTAGTTTGTTAGATTAGTTCACAATAAATAATTTAATTACTGTATTACTGCATAACACTATCTAGATTCGTTTCAGACCCACCGGGCCAGTACCTATAGCTTAACTTACTTGTGTTATATACCAACACATAGGTAACATAGAAACACCCAGGCGCGCCTCACGAGAAAAAATTAGAAGTTTTTAGGTATGTGATAAGTCTTATGTAATACCTAACACTATTATTTTCAGGGAATTGATTAAGGTTATGTAACCACGGTCAAGTTCATCTATTAACAGTTCTTTATATTATTTTTTTATCAAAACTAATACATATATTTATTTTGCCTATTTTTTCGCAATGAACAAAATAATGATTGCTTAAATTTATAATCATAGTGTTTAGCTTCTTTCATTAAAGATTTTATAAAGAGGAAGATATTAGGAGAACCCGGTATTCGGCTATTAATTCTCCTGGGCCACCCCTCTAGACAAAGTAGTGCGATGTGCGTCTGCAGCACAACTGATAAGTTGTATATTACAATACCATTATCGTTCAAAATACAATTTAAATTATTCCATTTCGAAGGAATTCGGAGACTCTTCTAAAAGTTCCGACCACGTCTCTGGTATGTGATATCCTGGTAGCAGCGGCAAATATGAGCAGCTGGTTATATTCCTACCATGACCATCTCTTGTGCAATATCCTTACCTTGATAATGTCTCATATAAGTCATCGAAAACTGAAACGGCGAGCTACTACTGTGTAAATAGTTTTTTGTCAAACTATACGAAAAATTAGACGTAATGATACTCTGGTCGTTTTGATACTGTAGACGTGATGATAGGTACTATGGACGAAATGATACTGTAGACCTTATGAAACTATGGACATTTCGATACTTTAGACGAAATGATACCTAATATGGACCTCATGCACCAAAAGGATCCCAACCTCAAATCCAATTCTGGACCAAATTTAGATAAATAAGTATATATGAGCTGACCCGTCTGCCTCATCCCGTTTTTTTCATTCCTGCTCCGCACCATGACGTTTTATGCATATAAATCTTCCTCTTCAATCACTCTATCTATTAAAAAACCGTATCAAATTCCGTTGCGTAGGGTTAAAGATTTAAGCATACGTAAGGAAGAGAAAGCGACTTTGTTTTATACTATGTAGTGATAGTGATATTGTGGCGAGCTTTTTGTACAACTATTTAAGAAAAACATTTCCATCATACATAACATATATGTATTGTGTAACTCTAGCGGATTTGGCAGCTAGAATAGTTAGCAGATGTTAGATTTTTTCTTGTTACTTGACAGTTCTCGTCATATTTCGGATAATTCATACAATATCTTTATAAATTGTAATCTATGTGTTATTTTGATGTACCTATAAACTATATGATTGTTTAGTTTCACTAAAATTCATTCAGTAGTTTTAAAGTAAAAGAGTAAATGACATCCATCCATCCATCTATACTTACAAACTTTCGTGTTCTAAATATTGTTGTTTTAGCTACTTATTTTAAAAACAACCCAGCACTAAAAGGACAGGTGCTAAATCTAACAATACCTATTACCTATCTAAGACAATGCACACTCAATAAAAAGTAAGTAGGTAGGTAATGACGATTGCACCTTCACAACTCGATGCTGTACAGATATACTTTATCGCCCTATAGTGTCCGAGGACCGAGGCTCTGCTACGCACGCACACAAACACAATATATACACCATATCGCTACAGTGTAATCACATTCTACGCACACTAGCGTAGCTCACCAACACGGGCTCTACCTGCGCAAGAGTCACATTCCGTCATCTACCTCCGCGAACCGAGCCTGCGAAGGCTTCTACGTTTAAATATTTTACTTAGAAAGTGTTTGTGATTGGTTCTTTAGTGTAAAATGTCTACAGTGTTTTAAGGTAAGAATTAAATTATTATCTAAGATAAAATTCATTTTGAGCGGTTACCGTATGAGATACGAATGAAAATTGTTCAGTGGGTAATTTTCTCGTTAAGGTTTAACGTGCGTATTGCTTGCAATACCTCCCACTGAACAGGTTCCATTCTGTTGCCAGCAGGCTGCGATAGTGACCTAGGTATACGTTGTTCTTATCTTGTTATTAACCGAGCCTCACAATTTCTCGATGAGATCAGGTACCTACCGTATATTAAAGTGAAACCAGCCTATGTAGTTTGTCCTTAGGCACGTGATTATAGACTAAGCAATTAAGGTATCTGTTCTTATGAAATTTTTACATTTTGTTCTTTTGACTTTGTTTGAAATACTTATCCCATCGATTTCGATGATACTTCTAGTGAGTAGTCTTTAGCATTTTTGTACATACCTTAATAGCAAATATGTATTAAGGCTGAAATACCGTTTTTAAATTAATATACCTAAACCAAGTGTCAAAAGCGTTTCACATTCGATGGAATAAATCCGAGAACATGAAGATTAACTGAATCACCAGCTAAATATGACTGTTGCTGCATCCTGGTTGTTTTATATTTAGATATTAACTATCCAATTAGGTATTTTTGAGTGAGCCTTCGGCTCACTTCCTTGTTTAGATGATTAGGAAGTAGGTATATTAGGACTTCAAACTTTCCACTTACCTAGGTAAGGCCTATCTAATGTTAATCAGTATTAAGAGTATTTAGTGATAACGACCTGGCCCTAATAACATAAAGTCTATCTAGATAATCTTTCTTCCCAATTAATCAATAAATAAACCTATTGCAGTCCTCTGCTGTACTCGTATATGGTAGGTAGGTACCTACCTGCTCTTAAAATTTTACCCATGCCAAAATATAGTAAAATGTTAATGTAAAATGCTGGTGACAAAAATTCTCTAGGCTTGTAAGTTTTTTCTGTTATCAAGTAACTAATATTAACGGTCAAGTTAAATAAATTTCTATAAAATAAATAGTTTGTCTTTATTGTGCACAAAAAAAAAACAATATAGATATAGACAAGACAAATCAGCGTGTAAGCAAATACTGTATGATGATGCACAATGTCGTGATAGGAATAACTTTTCCAACTTTCTCCCCACGGCTACTGGCAGATCCGTTCCACAAATCTAGATGAACTACAATCGAGATTAAAACGTAACCTTACCATCGTGAATTAAATATCATATAAATTTCAATTCAATTCAATCATTTAAATTTAGCAATATAATAAATTAGCAATAGTTTAAAAATCAGTCAGTTGCGAGTTAGACTGCTAAGTGCTACGCGACAAAATTAACGTTGCTGTTGAAAAACTATCAGTATATCTACTGATGGTCTATCCTGCTCCTGCATGGTCAGATATCTATATGCTGGTTATGGTGTCGTCAACGTGTATTCGACGGCTGAGTCAGTAGGTGTACTTTCCTACGCAACATTTGCTGAAAGATAACATAGTACAGTATTATATAATTCAAAATTTAGTTCCTTAAATAGCTTCTCTTTGATAGATTGATATCACAGCACATGCCGCCAATACGTACAGCCCGTCTTACTCAGCACATGGCCTCAGACCTCATTGTTCATTGAATTACATTTTGATCAATTTTTGAATCCCCGCAACATGCGGCCTTTTTTTAATCGTGTGAATACATATAATCCCCATGTTCGATACCCCCCTTCCGTGCTGGAGCCAGTTGGGGAGGTTATTTCGGACTCGAACTGACTAAAATGCACTATCTCACCTGCGGTAATTAAAAAACCAAAGACGTGTTTTTTTAGTTGCCGGAGATGAGATAGTCGCCAACACATCCCTCGCACCCCGGCAGACCCGGCAATATCAAATTGCAATTGAAATCAACTAGAACAGCGAAAGGAAAAACCAAATGCAATTGATGCAATCACTAATTATTTTATTACTTATTAATGATAATTCATTAGATTTTTAAAGCCTATTTAACGTGATTGTCTATATATTTATTAGCTCACTGTCTCTACTTAAGTAATGTGGTACTAATTTATTTTAAAATGTACCGAAGATGTTTTTGAATAAAATGTGACGCATTTATTAATGACTAACGCCATTATAAATTTCTGGCCGAGTGATGCAAGGTATAATTATCTCCAATCAATGATCTTATATTTAGAAGAGGTAAATACGTCACTGGTGCTTCACTGTCCCTCAAAATAATGTTCGTTAGCCTACCTCAATGCAAATATGGGTGCAGAAATATGACTACCTAACTAATTACTTAAATAGCAAGTGCAAACGATGTTTGTAATTTAGTGCGTGTGTCTTTAAAACACTATCATACTCTATCATGACGTCAATAATGACTACGTAGTTAACTTTTTATCGTGTCACATCATATGGATAGTTAAGTCGTAGGATAGTCAGCAGGTATAATATGTGCAGCAGTCCTACCATAGGGCACTACTATGCTCAGGTTTTCGTATCAGGGTTAAGAGGTGTCACCGTTGTTGCTGCGAAGTACATGTTCGGTTATTAAACGTGGTGCATGAAAAAAACAGAAAAAACACAGCGTTATCTAGACCTAAAGTAAGCATAGCTTAACTAACTTGTGTTATGGGATCTGGAATGCGGATAAACACGGTTACCCAGATACATTTGTTATCACTATAATATTGACATAACATAAGATCATTGTTTTCAATACAGTTATCTGCGTAAATCTTCTGTAAAAAAAGTCAACAAAGTGCAATGGAATGTAGAGCCAGCGGTCTCGGGACTGGACTGTTTTTCTTTTTCAGAAAAATATAAACATAGCCGCATATTGTATTCTTGCGTTGAATAGGAATTAATACCTCGAATGCCATTGGAAGTATGTTAGTAGGAGAGTTTTATTTACTTTATCTCTATAGTTATTACTGCAGTTTTCTCGTTAGGAATATCATTTTAGATTTACCTACACAAAGTTGAGTTTATTCATTGACTTACTGAATTATATAAAATAGTTATAGGGATTTAGATGGCATTTTGCACCAAGGAACATAGTACCCAGGTTAGCGGAATAAAAGCAGAGTAGGTAGGTATTTTCCTATATACCTACTATACTCTACCCTTACAGTGTAGGACTTTATTCAATTTTTTATTTATTCTGTGTGTTCCAAGAAAGGAATCGTTGCTTGGCCAACACTCAGAGCAAGTAATTTAAAAATAGTTTTTTTGAAAATACGCAACGCTCGCTAACGAACTTTGTGGTTCAGATTCGCTCGCGAACTGCTTTTATAATGATATGGGTGCTGTGCGGTGGCAAAAGTTGTAGAGCTCGTAAATATTATGTCGTAGTTTTAATTATACTGCCTTACTTTCTGAAATTATTTTTTGGCAGATTATATTGCTTCTGGGTTGTTTAATTAATAAAAAAGCTATGTTAAAATTAGTTATAATTGTCTACTATTTATTAAGAACTAGATGATCCGATGAACTCACTGCCATATTATTTGCTGGCCTAGTGAATGCAGATCCCGTTACCGCTGCACCTCTACTCAAATTTTTTACGTGTATTTCGGATAGTGCTGACTCTCTGTGTGCCCAGCACTCATTATGCCATTCACCCAGAGAGATCCCATTATCCGTCCAAAAAGATATTCGTCGTACAAGTAAGTCTGCAATTTGGTAGACATGCTCTCCTTCTCCATTCCATCGTTTTGTTCATATTGGCTTTTACGAGAATAAATAGCAATAGTTTTCTTAAGTTTAAATTATTTTGGTTATTCTGTTAATCCAGGCAATAAAACCTAACAAAATAAAATTCATCAAATTCGGTCCAGCCGTGTTCGAGCTATAAATGGTGTAACTAACAAGATTTTTAATTTTCTTGTACATAAGTTTATATATTTTAGTAGAAGAATGGTAGGTAAAATAAAATCTTCAATAAAGTAGAACTAACTGTGGTCGGTAACTTGGAATGTGATAAGTTAATACCGCGACTTTACTAAATAATAGATATTGTTTGTATAACGTATAACTTGACGTGACAAGTAAGTAAGCAATGCGAGGTGATCTAAGCGATCACCTTGAGATGGGCTCGGTGCTCGCGCACGTTCAGTGCAGCCTCGCGCCACCGGAATTCGTAATAAATGCTTCAAGTAACACGTAGATATTCTGTAGTAAACTAATCTTTACGGAATACAGCACGTGACGAATTAATTCACGAAATAAATACAGCCTGTTTGAAAAACAAAGACATAATATTGAGTATGACGTATCTAGTTAGTATTTCATGATTATTATAATTAGGTACTGTGCGTTATTCCCGGTCGAAATCGAAACAGTCCTGAGTTCTTTTTAGCACTTTATCAATAATGTTATAATATACCAAAATGTGGTTTACCACAGTAAAAATGAACGCATTATGTGTAGCACAGGCTTTTAGGTACAATGGGCTCCTAAAGTACCTGGACACCTTAAGATCTATAATCCTTTGACAGCCTAAGTGTAATTTAACCAAAGTAACATAGATAGCTATGAGTATAATAAAAGAAACTATCAATGTCTTGTCTCTTTATAAGAAAATAAGTAAACTCTTGTAAGTACTAGCCTAAACTTAATAATATCAATAAGTAGATCTAACATCCAGCAGCTTCTAAGACTAGTAATTGTGCAGTGGCATCACGTCATACAATTTTTTTTTCAAATTGTCTAGGAACATGTCTAGGAGCAGTTAAAGGAGGTAGGACACGACGGTATATTCGTCCCAATCGAGCAGTCCGACTGGGGAAGTACCTCCACCCTATAGAATATCGCCGTTTAATAACCTTGTGTTGTGTTTTCGGTGGTGAGTAGGGTAGCCAGAGCTCACTAGAGAGGTTTTGTGTTGTCCGTGGGAAAAGCAAAAGCTTATCCTACATCTTTTGCGCTGACGACACAGAATGTCTCTGTTCTTACAGGGGTTGCGGCACGAGTGTTATTCCTCTGGTGTTACACTCGCCCATAGGTCACGGTAACCACTTACCATCAGGTGGGCCGCGTGCTTGTCTGCAACCTAAGTTGTATAAAAAAAAAAAAAAAAAAAAAAAAGAACATTTGTAGCCCACTGTACCTGTACATCTAGTATTTTTTGTACAATTAATTTGGTCTGTAGTTTGAAAAACGTACCGCGAGTATAAGTACCTACATTACACAAGGCTGATGCGTCTTTGCGTTAAGATGACCATTGTCATCATGAAGAAATCGATAGGACGTAAATGTTTTAATGCTACGCGTATTATTGTTTAAAAACTCATTGGTATGCAACAGACAGCAGCCGAGAGGAGCCATCGAGCGACGACTCTGTCGCTAAGTCTTGCAACATTACCGTTGTAAGTTTTATAGTCCGATGCACATAGTTCTTATAAAGTAGAATATGCGTTTTGAATAAAACTCTTTTAATTTACTTATCATCAGCATCCTTTTGTTAATCCCGCTATTATGACCAATTTACACATACATTTTTCTGTGACGAATTAACTTCATGACCAATGTACAATAGCCCTGGATTGTATAGGACCACAACCTATATAGGCGATATGGTTGAACTATTTAGGGATCAAACTACCCGTTACGACTACCATAGGTGTTCTTATGAAAACCAAAACCGACAGCTTAAGGTTCTTTACGATCAATGCAAATATCCATATTCATGTATACAACGCTACAGAGACTCTCTTACTTACAATAGCATACCATGCACCCAGATGGTGGGTATTATAGTGGGACCATAAGTCCCTCGGAATGGCTGGATTCGACTACTCATAAGATTCATTTAACGATGCATCAGAAAAAATAACCTATTTATATTTTATCATATATATTTTTAATAAAGTTACCTAAAGTTTATTAGTTCACGTAGGAATTATTAAAGTCAGCCTTAGGTATTATTAGGTAGAGGTAGTCATTGAAGAATGAAATACCTACTTGTGTAATGTAATAATGATATACGAGCATTGTAAAACAGCAAACAGTAACATTAAGGTTGTTACGCCACAGGTAGACATAATCATGAATAAAATCTTCACAACTGTCCGAAAATAGCAAAAAGCCTATTCACAAATTGAAAATTGTCGCCGCTTCAACGAGGGTGGTCCGGATATGATTCGGACACACTGTTCTGGTCCGGATATTACGAGGAGCTGTCTCAAATACAGTTGGCTATTTGTTCACCTGTTCGGATGACCGGTTTTCACATGAACTTTTGAATAAAATTGCATTTACCGTCGCTATTAAACTACAGGCGGTGAACGTTTAACGTGTCCCTACAATAAATATTTAACTACTTCAGAAGCTATTCGCCGCCGCTGTGAAATTTTGTTGCTAATAGGTAGATACTGTATTTTTATCGATTTCATTAAGAGTTTGTTTTTATTCATTCCAGTCTGTGACCACATGCAACAATCAAATGGGTACCTATCATAACTATTACAACATGTTCGTGAACACAGGATAAATTCTTTTAAGATTGTTAAAATATCATTATTTTAAAATAGTATAATAGGTAGTATAATAGGTTTCTGGTAAATAGTGTGGCACGTCCTTTCACAATGGAAACAACATCACTTTCGTTGAGAGAGGCGTTGTCGGTTACACCCAATGCTTTGCTGAAGCAGAACTGGCCCATGTTTTAGCTATTCTAAGTCCATAAGCGCGATTATTGTAATACAGTCGGTTTAACAATCTTAAATATGAAATAATAATTGAGAATAAAAACTCATAGCGCTCTCTCAATTTGTTAGTACATAGTCCACGATATAAACACTAACGAGTTGCTAAAGAAAGGCGTACCAAACCGAAGCTATCAAGGTATCAAAGTGAAAACTTGGCAGAGAATCAGTTTTCAATTGTTTCTTTCAAGACGCAAATAAAATTATTTAGTAAGTGGGTGGTTCTTCGTTTCTGCCAAAATATTCTTCATGTTATTACTCACGCTAGCATGAGATAGTGAGCGTTGGAATGAGGTAGAATAGAGGCAATGTTCCTTAGAAGTTCGGATACGTAGAAACTGAAATAAAAGAAATGAGATTAATGTAACAATTTTTTTAACAAAGTACGTAGGTCTTGGCTATCCCTTGCTGGTTCTTTTCATTTTCTGTCAATTCAGTGGAAATATATGTGCAAGAGTATCTACTGATTGCCAGTATTATATGAAATACGAAAGAAGAAGAAGCGAATGGCAAAAATAAGTACAGATTGGTTTTGGCCATATAACAAAATAATTTCCACTTCTCTTTCTTGTACCTACATCACTAACAGTAATCAGGTCAAGTAGGTACCTAGGTGGTTCGTCATTGTGTACCATATAGTTATAAGAATAGGTATGTACATCACAGTGCCATGTTCACCCTGCTTTTATTTCCAATACGAATCAAGTGATGTGTATTTACTAGTTGCCTAGCAACCGTTTTTAAAACTTGTCGAGTTGTTTTCCAGACCAAATATGTTTGCCTTTAATGATGGATGCAATGAGTTACAGTTATATTTTTACCTCCGTTTCCTTCATGAAAGTTTGTTTATAAAACTATGTGCCGTATGTGGTGGTCTTAGACGAAATATCATCATTGTTTGTTGAAGGTAATTTTAAATCTAAGTATCCAGTTTTAACATCTGTCTCTCAATTAGAGCAGAAATTTATAATAACTATTTATTTTCTTTTTCAACGAATTTTCTTAGCATATACCTAATAACTTCCAAACTAATTGAGATATGTATTACGGTTTATGTTTTAATGACCTAACGACCAAAAATAAATATGACTTAATTTTACAGCTTGTAAATATCTACGTCGCATGATTTGGCGGTTGATTGGTATGAATTAATATGTTTATTTACGATACTTATGTATACGAGTTATATAGGCGAGCTAATATAGTTGGTCTCTAGTTTGCCTTGCCAATTTTTACGAATTTTTGTCCATCGCGAGGTGCCACCCTACCTATATTTTTTGCGCAATTATGAATATGCACGGCCTCATAAAACGTACGTGTAAACAATAGCACACATTGCGAAGTTACGGTACTGTCCTAAATGAATGTGACGGTGTGCAATGACGATTATAACACAGTGGTATGTGTTATACAACGATAAGTATATATAAATTATAATTTCAAGGCAAAATATGCTTCAAGGTTAAAAAACCTACGGCGAAACAAGTTTTCTTCACAAGGGTGATTCATACAATTTTAAGGTTCGTTAATATTCAACGGCTATTATTATCTGATAGTTCATCTACTTCTACGTTATTATACTGAACAAGCCTTCCGCCCGCGGCTTCCCCTGGTGGTGGTGTAATATCGCTAGTTACAATTTACCTACTTACCGAACACATTTCCGCACTTCGTGTTGAGAATCTTCCAACTGAAGAATTTCTAACTCTCAAACCGAACCTCAGAACCTTACTATTTCTATCAGTAGGTTTAACTATCTATATAGTAAATAATGGTTAAGGCGTTTAGAATCCATATAATAGGTAAACTGTTGCATTTGAGAAATTGAATATAATAATAATATTATTTACTCAAACCGGAAGACATGCTCCAGTGTAATTCATCCCTTCATCCCTAATACAAGCAGTTATTTTAATTGTACTGTTCTTATTTTCTATTATTGGCATTGTGTTCTTATATAAGTAGGCACACCTTACAGAATATGTAGGTAACTAGCTTTTTGTACGTTCAAAAGCTATAACGGCATTATGTTCAAATAAGTTTAATTTTTTATTGCTTTATGACTTATATTCATGTCATCAGCTTGTCATGGGAAACTTTTGTAAAATAAATATTCTAAAACCCATTTCCTGAGGTTTATTGACATGTCTGAGCTTTATTGAAAACAGACAAACTTAAAACTGTATAAAACATGAACAAACAAACATTTTTAATATTAAACTAACAGCATATGTACTACATTATATATGTATTACATTAGGAGTAGCGTTTATTTATACGTTGTGCTTTTATATATAAACGGTTATATATACTTAATACTTACATTTATTGTGTTGTTTTTATAAATTAATAAAATATCTGGTATAATGAAGACCGGTGGCATAATACAAAATAATAAAAAAACGGTGGCTTGGCAGTGATATATCTCAGTCGCTCGTCTTTTGTGGATGAGGAAACAAAAAAAGAATAGTGGCGCCTTACTAGGCGCCAACACTATGAATACAGTTTTTATGAATGGATGAAAAAAAATTATCAGCAATAATAATGGGCAACATTTTCTAAGTATTCGTTACGTTCTCCAAGCTAGCCTCCCACTGGTGAGCACCTTAGCTTTGCGTTTACTAAATAAAGTGGCATAAAACTATGAGTCATCCTGTTTACTATGCAGCGAAAGTATGGCCGTGCCTTAAACATTTTTATTATTTCTATTGAGACGTTACGGTATTGTCTTGCGTATGCAACAGTCATAACAAGTAGCTAGGTATATTTATAATCAAGGATTTTACTTAGTGTATGTGCAATTTTATGTATGATTAATAAAATGAAAAATATTTTTTATGGCAATAAATGTAGGTATATACAGATGTTTACAAAAATAATACCATATTACCGTTACAACTAGATGGGGTTTAGATTGTGCAGTATAAAAGTGTCCTACTCTACAATATTCAATGAATTTATATTACATACTTGTATACCTTTTAAATAATAAAGTTTTGGTTATATCAACATCTAATATTATATATCGAATAATGTAAATGGAAACCACGAAAAAATGAAATAAAATACCTGCATGGGTACGTGAGTATAGGTATTAGCTATTCAGTGGATAAAGATAACACCCGCTGTTTGTGTTTGATTGAGTGAAGCTACCGAGTAACCTTACTCGATGCTCTACTTTCCTTACATTTCTCTTTTATAAGTTACTTAAATTAAACGCCGCGTGGTTCCAGGCAGAGTAAAATTTAAGTCACCTCATATTTTCACCCCCTATTGAGTAAGAAAACAATGAGTGATAATTCACCTCTGTCGACCCCAGAGAGAAATAGGCATGAACATAAATGTATGTAGGTACTCAAATTAGCGACCTACTACAATAAGTACCTTTAATAATTGGAAGCATAGGAGAAGTACAGACACTTTAAACGTATAAGTATAGTGTGTATATGTGGGAGCAAAACCGCCAGTGAAAATTAAGATTACAGATAATAAATACATGTGTATGTGTTTCTTACTTGTTGAATATTAATAAAAGAATACAGGTGGGGAATAAGAGACCTGGACTTAACCTCATGTGTCTGCGGTGCCCTCGTGCAAACGCACCTAGTTTCGTGCCCCTTAGGTATGTCTTGCCTCCTGCACTAAAGCAACTGATGGTGCGGTGGACATGGTAAGGTTTTACTCTGAAATAGTGTAAGCATGAGTGGATCATTGACACGAAAGAAGACTTGTTGAATATGTCTCAGTTCGGTGGTACTTATTAGATAAGTAGGACACCTATTTTATGAAATGTAAGATGAAACAACTTAGCTATATCTAAGTCTAATGTTTTGTGGTAGGTAATAAATAGCTACATACCACAAAAAAGTAAAAGATATTAGTAGATACGAGGATACTCCGAACGATATTGCGTAATAAAAACCAACGGACAACAAACCCGTTTATGTACCTATATTTAATACTAGATATATCATAAGAAATATAAAAATATTGCACGTGCCTTTTTAAAGTAATATTTTACGTTGCTACACAACACGTGGCTAGTGATGCGAACATGACTCATGCACGCCAGTAATCAGTCGCCTTAAGGCAAGTGTTAAAATGATGTTTGTAGGTGTATTCTTCGAAACCGTTAACAAAAAAGGCTACAATACAAAAATTATCAGATATACAATAATTGGTACTGCACTGATGAATTTTATCATTGACTTGCTTGACGTTTTTTTACATAATATTCGTTTTCATCAAAAATATTTTATTATACATCAATACATTTAAAATTCAGAATCAAATTATTTTGGTGTATAAATATTAATAATAATAATTTCTTTATTAAAAGCAACATAGACTTATATTTGGTTTAGTCTCTAGTCTAGACTTATATTTTTACATACTCGTAACTATATTAGTAACTAAATACAGTTTTCTTGTTTTTTTGACGTTTCGCTCTTGTTAGAGTGATCGAATTTTATGGAGGCATTCACGAAATAAAGAATATTCACTGTTCTGTGAAGGGTTCGTGTGTATTTAGACAATTTTTAGGAGTTAGATAGGATGTGGTTACAAACTTTGGATTATTCGAAATAATTAGATTGATAGACAGTGATATTGATGTCTTTTTTTCATAGCACTTAGGTGGCCCCATGTGAAGGGAAGTGGTTACCGTGGCCTATGGACGTTTGCAACATAAGAGGCAACACATACATGCTACCGAACCTATAGAAACATCCTAATGCCTCTCTTGAACAGGGGGTGTGAAAATTAAAACAGCTTATATAAGCAAATTTGTATTTCCACTGACAGTACAATACTCTCCAGTACACGTGGTTATTGTACGAGTATATTATTCGATAATAATGAAGTGTCATATTCATCCCTTCGAAACTCCTTCTGATAACACACTTTCAATTGTCTTAACTTAAATAATTGAGTACTTAACACCTAATAAACAAAACGAAGATTGAATAAGCGATAGACGAATATGAGTAATCAAGCTCATTAATCTCACTAGTCATACAGAGGAGTAAATATTACGGTGAATAAAATCATTGTGTAAACACCCTCCGCAAATAGGTGCTATTAAAAAAGATTCACCTTCAAACCTAACAAACACAGAAAAGATAATACTACTGACGCAAGTGGTACAAACAAAATTGAGTTGGACGTATTTCGCGGAAATTGTAATTCTTGGTATTTCCAACTGATTGGTTGGTTTCATTTCAAGCTCTTAATATTAACCTTATAAATCTTAGACCGTAACGAGGAACATACATTGAGTTTTGTCAATAAAATAATTGCTATGTTATTCATAATATCGATTTATAAGAATTTTGTTCTATTTGTCTGCAGGTAAACTTATCGATTTTTGGATGAACATTTTTCTAGGGTACGGACATAAGCTTCACTTATATTATTATACTATGACTGATAGACTGATCTTATCACGAGATGTCTGTCTCTACAGACTGTTCTGCAAAAGTGTTCTAAAATTGATAACAACTTTATTAATAATACTTAAATGTTCACAAAATTTCACACTTAAGACAGACAAAAAATTAATCCGAACTGCTATAAGAAAGTGATGAGCAGTAAAGTATAAAAACTACCTGTTAATTAGGTACTCATGAAACGCTTTCATAGAAACCAAACAGGATATAAATACAAATATATAATTAATCCTCCTCCTCCTCTGAGTACGAATTTTGTCCATTATACAATATTAGTTTGCAGTCGAGATTTAGAACTGCCGGGATCAATTAGTTTACTAATATGAACACTTCGAAACAGAAAGAGCAAACGTTAATGTCAGGTGAGGTTCCAGTGGTATTTAATAATACTCACATGTCCCGAAACCTAAAAGAAGCAACTAACTGAGCTAGATGGGTTAACAACAATACCGCTTAGTGTCTGATACAATCACGAGAGAAGCATAATATTGCTGAAAATGTATTTACCGAATACACTGGGGTATTTTTGATCCTAGAGTATTTTTTCAAATAATTAAGCAAAAATACCTTAGGGGCATAGTTAGCTAGTCTTAGATGTGAATGTTCCTTATAGGTTATACAGATCACCCCCTAAGAGGTAAGATCGCTCCACCTGGAAGTAAAATGAGATGAGTGAGACGTGATTAAAAAGACGTGATTAGCTATTAATGCTGTTTTACTGAAATTTAATAAAAATAATAGTTGCACTGCGGCAGTGGCGAACTGGAGTGAGAACGATCTGTACAAAAAGTAGGCTACGTTACAAATGCGAGTGCAAAATATCTTCCCCATTAAAAATTTTCTTGAATTATAGTGAATTTTCGACGATCAAAATATTCTAGGAACACTGTACAACGCGCCTGTAGTAGTTTTCACTTCAAAATATCAATACATACATACATATTATGCTCACGCCCGTAATCCCCGAAGGGATAGGCAGAAGTGTATTAAACACCCACATTTAGCCAACTATGATTTTCCGTGCCACCGCGCCAATCGGGCACTTTGTAAAAAAATGGATATGCCGAAAATAATTTCCTGACCGAAAATGTTGTAGCTAAATAAATTTGAAAAAAAAAGACCCGATTTCTTGCTATGCGGTGTACATTGTGTAGATTGTCCTAGAATATTTATTTAATATTTATTTATTGCAGGAAAATTAATTACGTGTTTAGCCGCACAAGCGCTACTAATTAAAGTCTTGGAGAGTATCAGACTCGAATAAGTGAATGAATGAGAGAAATATTAATAGTGCCCGTTGTAGAAAACCGTTCGCCTGGATCTTAATAATCCATTATTTATCAGCTTTACGGTGATTTGGTCGAAAACGCATTAGGGCCGCAGTAGCAGTTGCATCGAGAGTCAATTACAGAGTAATGTAAAATGCGCTGAGAGAATAGTTTAAATTAATTTCGCTTTAATTTTTCAGCAGGTATAAATTTTAAATAAGTGTAGCAAAGATTAAGATTCAAATAAAGAAGAACAATTTTATTAGCACTATGCAACTTCTATAAACCTAACCTAGACTACTCGTATGAATCCAAGAAATTAGCATTGCAAAAGATCACTACTTGACAAGCATCAACTCCGACCTTTAGAGCTTTCGAATAGATTGCAAAATTGTAAAAAGGCGCAGGAACATTGAGACAATTATATAATTTTCCATTATTTATAATAAATGGCTTGTCTAAAATACATAGGTATAAATAAGTAGAGGTAGACTATCGTAATTTCTTCTTGATGCATTGGTTATACCAATGGCAGATTTTTCTCTGATTGCTATATAAACTATATATGTAGTACCTAGATAATCCATTTTCTATCAACTGGGTCCAGACGATTCCCACAAATAATGCCTTTAATCTCACCAATATTCAATAGGGGATTGTAGGAAGCTCATTAATGACAGAGATATAATAACGGTCCTGTCTGTTACCAAAATATTTATTATATTATTTTATCTGCTACCAAGCCTTTGTGTAAATACGATGAATGTCTCAGGTAAGATGATTGTTAGCTGGGTATATTTAAAGTGAATGTCATTATTCAAAAGTAACCGTTGGTTGGGAAGCGATGACTCACAGTGTTGTATTGCTGTAACGGTTAGTTTCTGTAGTTTTTGAACGCTATTTAGGAAATTAATGCATAACCTTATTCTTCAATTTACTTTTATAATTTAATCCATAATTTATACGCTATTGTTTCTTTTACTAGAAATGTTTAAAAGGCGTTTTAAAATGCTTTTTAATTATTTTCGATTAGGAAGAGCGTCATATTCGTGTAAAGAATAATAACATTTTCTGTAGCTAAGTATCTCTACATTCTGGCGTTGATCCCAGTCGCATCTGAAGGTTTCACCTCAGTGTGGGGTCCGCTTTTATCTAACTGAGCGTTCGGCTGCATTTCCTCTCACTCAATCTCTCTGTAGTATTTTCTTTTAGACGTAGACAAATATGATCTATTTAGCTAGTAAATAGAGCGTCATACATGACTAAAGATTGAAATGCAGTTTCATATTAGGTATACCTATAATTACCTACAAAAATAAAAAAAAATGGGGCACTGCGGCTGTGCGAACCTGGAGTGAATAGTCTACATAAAAAGTATTTACTTCACTTTTGCTACGAAACTAAAATGGGCTTACAATTTAAATTTAATTTGTTACTAACTTTTTATCATCGTTTAGCATTCGATAGACGGCAAAATCGGCTTTGCCCATTCAGTCTGTTGTCTATCGGAACGTGACGTAATTTTTTTCTCCTTAACCCCTTAATTTTCTACGAACAAAATTATCTATGAAAGTGAAAAGAAATTATCGCTATACTGTTTTTCATCATAAATATAAATATAAATTGCATTCTTTTTCCGCAATGTTGTAATAATGAAAGTGTTAAAATAATGGATACGGCACTGTTATTATTACTATTATCTTCTATTTTTTCATACTAAGGTTCGTAATTTAGATTGGCTTTCAGCTGAATCTCGACAATTACCTGACAGTCTGTAAAATCTGTATCTGTAAAATAGGTACTGTCAATAATTTTTTTTTGCTTATAGGGCTGCAATGTCTCGATTAGCGTGCCTGTTGGCTGTGGCGGGTGCCGCTTCAGCGCAGTTCTCTTTTGATGGTGTGAGGTGTGGGCAGTTAGTCTGTAAACCAGATGAATATTGTTCCGAGGACACCAACCGCTGCGCCCCTTGTAACATCATCTGCAACAAGACAAGTCATAATTATGATTCAGGCGCATGTCTCAAAGAGTGTCAAGGTACGTTTTCAAATATCTTTCATAATACTCACTTAAGACCTTGAGATTTGCGTATACTAAAAAAAATATTAACGGTGGTAGGGCTAAGGGAGGGCAGAGGTCACCCCTCACCCACGGTTTATCAATACCAACGATACCATTAATTAAAAATTAAGGAAAGCCAAACCGCATCTCTCAACGCATGTAAAAAGATTTCGTACACCTCTGTAGCTTTGCTGAAGATGCTTCATATAGAGGTGAAACATGTGCCGAGATTTCATCTTTGCACCTGCGGAATATTGCACATATGAAATTCTATCTCCTCCCAGTAAGAAGATATCCCCTCCAAGAAGTCTTCGTCCTACCCCCTTCCCCCCAATATATTGTCTTATAATGGATTTCTGAATGAAACTTCTATGAATATCTATATACAGGTTATTTATTTACGAGTATACCTGACGCTAAGGACGTCACTAAATTCAATTGGCATTATAAGATAAGGTATCAAAATACATCCACCGTTGCTGGAATAGATAGTTCACTGCCTACTTCTATTTATAATTAAAAATATTAATCAAAGTAAAAATACAGTTCATTTTCAATGAATTGAAAAATGCAGAGAAACTTTTAGAAAACCTTAAAATGGCATTCGATATTTCCGATATTTTAAAAGTATTTTTAATTATGAAGTCTTCCAAGTCCCGCGTAATTGAAGTATACTAATTGAATATTACATTGAAAACACGGAGTTCCACGTAAATGGAAAAGAACATTTTTACAAAGTGATCTCTCAGTAAATAAAAAGGCAAAGATCGATGAAAAATGTGAAGAGTAAAATAACATAGACAGCTTTGATCAGGCAGCAAGATTGAGCATAGAAACTGCATTGAGCAAAATATCAAAGTACCTACCTACCTAATAATAGATCACAAATAGGTACACAGAAGAGAGAAGTTTCCTGAAATATTTTTATAAGATTATAGGTCCTATGTTTTGTTTTAGTAAGGTAAATGTTTTAATAGTCAGTCAGGGCCATTTTTGTCATCGTTTTTTATCTTGTAAGTCATGTTTTATCTGGGCATCTTGTGTATTTAGTTGACGACGACAGTGGAATGATTGCAGAACCTAGTCTTACAAAGTTCTATGATAGTTTTATGTATCAAAGGCAATTTTTATCCTCTAGTCAAATTACCTATAAAGTACAGTTTTTTTAGTCCGTTCGAGTCCAACATAACCATCCAAATAAAAAAGGGCATAATACGTTGATCGGCTGGTGTTTTAGGCAACAGGTGACGGTATAACCAATATCGTTTGGAGAGTTTCAAAGAAAGTATAGTGAATAAACTACCTCACTTGCCCTCGTACACTGATGTCGAGGAGTCTTATAGTAACTTAATCAACCTAATCAATACTGAGTTTGGGAGAATTTTTACCTCAAAAACATTATCGATTGGTAGCCGTACGGTTTTCAGCGACTGGGCGACATCAGGGTTATATAAAAGCAGGAGGAGATTGTATGAGCTATATTCTGAAAAATCATACAATTTCAGCCCTGCTTTTCAGAATTATGTAAAAAATTACTCCAAAACATTTAAGCGAGCCTGTTCCTTGGCAAAATCAATTTTCATTAAAAACAAAATATCGAATTCTGCGAATAAAATTAAAACAACTTGGAACATAATAAATTCTGAATGTGGGAGATCTTCATCATTTGTAAGAGATTTCCATTTAAAAATAGATGATCGCCATGTCACGGAGGATTTGGCAGTTGCGACAGAGTTTGAAAGTTTCTTCACAAACATACCTTTATTAACAACAAAAACTCTTCAGTCGTCTGCTGCATCCGCCGAGTCATTGCTTACGGATTCATTTCCCAAGTGTAAGGATACTTTCGTATTCTCAGTTGTTAGTAGCTACGACATCACAAAAGCCTTTAAATCTATTGATATTAAAAAGACCGCGGATCTATGGGGATTATCTGTCAAAACTGTATCAAGTATTATTGATGTCATTGCTCCCCACCTAGCAACTGTGTTTAATGATTGTATTAGTAGCGGCATATTTCCTGATTTAATGAAACATAGCAAAGTCATACCTTTGTTCAAGGCTGGCAGCGCCACAGACCCCTCTAATTTTCGACCCGTTTCAGTGTTGCCGACCTTGAGTAAAGTATTTGAGAAATTAATTCTGGGGCAGATGCTGGCGCATTTTGGTGAAAACAAATTGTTTCATGATAAGCAGTTTGGGTTTACTAAGGGGCGTTCGACAACTGATGCTGGAATAGAATTATTAAATTGTATTTATAAGGCCTGGGAGGATAAGCATGATGCATTGGGTATCTTTTGTGATCTATCCAAGGCTTTCGATTGCGTCCACCATGATACGTTAATCAGGAAATTAGAACATTATGGGATAAGGAACAAGGCTCTCGAGCTTCTGACTTCATATTTGAACAATAGAATTCAGAGGGTCGACGTTAACGGGACGCGCTCAGCAGGGTCTGTGGTTTCTATGGGCGTTCCGCAGGGGTCGATACTTGGACCATTTTTATTTTTAATTTATATTAATGACCTCCCCTACTACGTAGGGGATAAAAATAATATTGTTTTATTTGCTGACGATACTTCGTTAATATTTAAAATTAAAAGACAGTTACACAATTATGACGAAGTGAATAGCGCAATCTCAAGAGTGGTTCATTGGTTTAGTACAAATAATCTTTGCCTTAATGGTAACAAAACAAAATGTATAAAATTTACACTACCTAATGTTACACAGGTGGAAACCAATGTACAGCTCAATGGACAAGTGTTGAACCTTGTGGAATCGACAGTGTTCCTAGGCTTAAGCATCGATGCTAAGCTGCAGTGGGGAACACATATTGAAAAAATAGCCAGTAGGTTAAGTTCGGCTTCGTATGCTGTAAAGAGAGTAAGGACTTTAACAGACGTGGATACGGCTAGAATAGTTTATTTCAGCTATTTTCACAGCATTATGAGCTACGGAATTCTCCTTTGGGGTAATTCCGCGGATCTAAATGCAATATTCGTTCTTCAAAAACGGGCTGTGCGAGCCATTTATAATTTGGGCCCAAGAGTCTCCCTCCGAGATAAATTTAAGGAAATAAGCATTCTTACCGTAATCTCACAATATATATTCGAAAACTTGATGTATGTTAGAAAAAATATTACAAACTTTCCAAGAGTTTGTGATAGGCATAACCTAAATACCAGACACAAAAATAATCTCGTTGTCTGTGATAGTAGACTCCACAAAATTTCAAATTCTTTTCAGGGTAATTGTATACGCTTTTTTAATAAGCTCCCCTATGAAATTAGAGATTTGCCTATCAATAAGTTTAAAAATTTAGTAAAAAATAAGCTATGTCAAAAAGCTTACTATAAAATCCAGGATTATTTGGATGATAAACAAGCCTGGAAATGAACTGTTCACTCCACTTGCTACTCAGCTAAATTTTGTATCTAGACTAAGTAAACTATTGTAAATAGACCAAAAAAAAAAGAAAAGCCCGCTGAGTTTCTTGCCGGAGTCTTCTCAGGTCGGGGCCGCGTTTCGAACCGGTGGTCCATTTGCATTTGATAAAATATTGTTTGTATTGACGTTTTGTAAGTGCCGTTTACTGGTCTATGCAGAATAAATGATTTTTGATTTTGATTTTGATTTTGATTTTGATTTTGATTTAGACACTTGGACATATTATATTCCATTACATAATTATATCTCCATACGAATATCTCCATATTTACATATTCGGGACCCAAGTCAACCTCACCTACTTCGCGCAGGTGTAGCTAGACTTGCTGATTAACGGGAGTATCGAGTGAGGCTCTGGTTCTTAGGCAGTAGCCTCGTGAGGTTGTATATGATCAGACGGCAAAAGTCGTATAGTCATGATAAGGGAAGCAGAAGGATCAAGCTGAGTTCTTTCGTCAATCAGTAAGTGTATTGGCTTGTATCTCGGGTTGGATGGACCCGAGATACAAGCCAGTACACTACATTGTGGTGGGATCCAAAACATGCAAATATTTTTAAGCCCAAACAGCATACACGCAAAAAGAGCAATGTCACATCACTTTGTAATTGACAGCTCTAATATAAATGTCACTAAATTCCAGTCATGGGTATGAATGCGCTAAGTTACAATATTTAAAATACCTAGATGGAGTACACATGCACAGCGGCCGAAACCATAGAGATTAATATTAATAGCGTAAATAGACGCACATACTCCTTCATAACCGCGTTACCTAATTAAAAAAGTTAGTGGCAGTGGCTTGTGACTTTTAGTGCAGAAATATAAAGGTTTATAAAAACCTTTCAAGGTTCGTATATTCTGTCACTTTCATACCCCTAGGCGTGTCAGTCGCACACTTTATTGCTCTAGGGATAACTTTTTGGGCGAAACCGACGGGCGACAGTTGCGTGAATCGCGCTGGTTAGCGGAACCGGAATGCACTGTCTACCTGTTTCGCGGGTGCAAACTCTCATAAGACTTATGCCAAGCGCACATTTCGAATACATTTGTAATAATAAGAATTTAGTTTGACAATTATTATGTAAAGCATATTCAATAAACATAAGTACTTAATAGCACAGATAAAACAATCACGGGGGTGGAACTGCTGCTAGTTTACAATAAATAAAGATATAAGGTTTTCAAAATACATAACATATGTATTGTGTATGAGTTATAACGAGACTTTGACTATAATTTCAAGAAATAATCAGTCCTGCAAGTCTTAAAATATGACTAATATGAACCAATATTAGGATGCTAAGAGAACAAACGATTATTATCTTAATGGACTTAGTCATAAAGACTCTTTTCGCTAATACATTGTAATATACAACCAGTTTTGTAACCGCAAACCACCTACGAATCTCTATCCTTTTTCAACCAATGTATATCTCGCTCACACTAAGTAAAGAATGTGTATGGCTTCAGGTCAAGCGTCTCGTACCTATAAAAGAAGTTTAACGTTAGAAATCGACGCGGTAATAAGGTAAACGGTATAAAAATACAAAGATACTCGTATCTTGATACGTCTAAATGCATTCAAGATTTCAAAGGAATAAGTGATTCCATAGAATCAAAATATATACACCTAGCAAATTAACTTGATTTAGTATGGACTTACAGTACCTCTTAGTAGATCTCTCAACATACAGGGAGTCTTTGATATATACCTATATTTATCTACACTCTGGTTGTAACTACTTGTAACTCAAAGCAGGATGTACTGTCAGCACTACTAACTTTTAAGCTGTCGCGTTCATGATATGGGTTAGGTACACACAGCATTGTTCCAATTTCATTTTCAAGTTACCAATTTAATACTAACGAGGATGTTGTTCGAAAGCCTGACGTGCTATGGAAGAAAATATAAACAACATTAAGATTTAATTTTGCCTACTCGGCCCTAGATGTCACAGTTGAAGGTGTACCCAGATTAATAGATCTTAACTTCCTTGCTCTTAAAATTCCTTCCCTTCCTTCACTTTTCCCCGTTACAGGGTACGAGTGAGGTCTCTATTAGGCAATCCTGTGCTTTGTTACTGTTAATTTTAGTATGTACGTAGAGTCTCTGCTTATTAGAATGAAAACGATGGCATTAAAGTTTCGTAGATAACAGGTGTATACCTCTACAACGCTACCAACATGTCACCAAACAAATCGATATGCTGTAAACATAATGATTTGCAACAGACTCAATAGAATGTAACCGTAGGATCATTGGTGAGGGGTGTAACAATACCCATAAAGTCATGCTCTGTTGATTCCGACAGGTATGCGACGCACACATGCTAACGGTTCCACACAGAGACATAAGTACGTTACTTCTGTTGTGTTTTGCTACATGTGTATTGTGTATGTGCGTGTATTAAAACAGGTGGCTCCTTGTTTATGAATTGTGCAAGTGTAATCTACTGACTGTTCTTCACAATGTCGCGGTGCAATTAAATAGTGATTGCAATAGGTTCCTCACGATTATGTATCGACCTATTAACGGTGGTGTGGGATTGAATTTGTAATTTCTTATTTTTTCATTTTTGTTCGAGCTGAAATTTGATTCATTTTAAAGAAAGAGTAGAGAGCCACCATTACAAACACCTTTATAGTTTGGACAATCACATACGTTATCTCGGATATAGGTTCCATACCTTTAAACGACTTATGTCCAAAAAAAAATAATGTACAATCGCAAAATAATACCCAACTAGAGAAATGCCAAATCTGAAATATGTCAAAATATAAATACGCCAAACTGTAAAAACGACCAATAGGATAGAAAAGTCCAGAACGAAATCAAAACGGAGCCGTGAGCAACAATTACTTAATATTTGTATTTGTAGATAAATATGCGCTTTGAGGATACCATAGACTTATATACTATGTGGTGGCGGCAGTCTAATCTCTTGTGATGTATGAGAATTTCGGTGTTTCACAACCACCGGGCTTCTATTTTCTGTGTTACGGATACATAATTAATTTCAGTTAATTTCTGTGTTTATTTAATCTCCACTGACAGCTTGAATAAGAACAATCTAACAGCTCTTTACTGAAATCATGACGTACTTTGTGCATCGCTATATGTACAGTCACCTGCAATAATTTATGTTTACACTTTGGAACCTTGTCACAATAATAAATGATCAGTCCACATTATGACATGAAACGGTAAAATTCGACCAGTTTAATGTGAAAAAGTTCTAAAACGTATACATATTACTGCAGGTGACTGTACCTACCTATCGTTTCTCTCATCACGTGCATGTGTGCATCACATCACACAAGTACATTGTATTGTGTGCGATGCATACCTATGTGTTCTGCCCGGACGAGCACCTGTCGTAGTCCTATACCTCGATCTGCTAATTGTTTGCTCGGGGCATTTTTTCCCCGACCTCACCTGTGTCAACTCCACACATGCTTCGACTTTTTGTTATCTATTCCTGTATAGGAAGTAGCGTAACATTGAAGTATTTTTACTGTTGGACGAGATGAATTCTATATGTATATATAGTACGTACCTTTTTTGTACATCGGAATACTACATACACTGAGTTAACAATATGTAATACCTACTGGAGATGAGGGAAATTGTGAGAAATATGGTTATTACTTTCATTCGCACAATTTAGAAAAGATTTGCAAGAAAATATGAATTAATTCTGTATGAGTTGCTACTTTAATTTTACATAACACACGCTGATTTTAAAGTCTATATTTATACTCTTTAAATAAATATGGAAAATTAAATTAAATCGATCTACCGAGCATTCATTTCCGTGAATTCTGTCGACATTATAATAATGTTCTTCACAATAGACAGTTGCTGTAATTTCTCCAATAATCTAGAGAAGGAATGAAGTGACATTCGAATAGCTACCGTATCATCATAGGTATAAATTATCTTCAGGGCATTGTTACTTGGGTATTTGGAGCCTCTTTGCGGCAATTGAAAGTTGTAGTTGAATTTAAAATACATAAATTACCTATATTGTCAAATATTCACGAGCTTAGTACCTACTTAGCATTTTAACAAGTATGGTTACGGTGGACAACATCAATATATTAGTCTTAAATAAATGGTTGTGTTATACTAATTTCTTGTTTACGAAGAGTTGTATACTAAATCTTGATAATATTTTTTTTCAGGCTATCTTCTTGACTTAAGATATATGCGAAGATCGGATTCAATGTCTCCTTCTGGTGATTTCAGCAGTGAGTATTTTCCAGTATTACGTACCTTTTGTTAATTTTTCAAGTAATTTATAAACAAAATTGCCCTAAGTTTGAAAAATTTAATCTGAATTATGCATGGTTACTGCGAATTGTGTTTTTATTTTAGTACTATTAATTTGTTACTATTAATTTTATGTTTTGTTATTTCGGGTTGGATGAATGTTTGTTACTCAACCACGTCAGAATCTAATCATGAATCGAGTTGAAATTTTGTATTGCGACAGTTTCTAGTCTGGATTAGCACATTTGGAAAATAAATTCTAGGCATAGATTCCGAAAATGGAATTAGCATTTCACGCGCGTGGAGTCATGGGCAACAGTTTGTTTTATCATACAATAATTATATATGTAATAAAATATAATATTAAGCATATTATTATGGCAATGCGATTGTTTAGTTTTGTAATGCGTACCGAGAACCTTAACGAGCGAGCACAATATTTTAACGCTTTACTAATTAGGGACTACATAAACCTTAATTATTTTCTTATCGTTACTAAGGTGACGTAAATAGGTCACGATATTAATTAGTAAATACCAGTAGGAAGTCTACCTTAAACAACATTCATTAATATGGATAAATCAACCGGATTCAGTAACCCTGTGATCGTTGTTGAAAGATTTCGGATTTTAATGACTTATCACTCTAATTATATAATTTAATGATAAATCTTCAAAATAATTTTACAGGTAGAAAATAGTACAAAAGTAGTACAATGTTGCTTGTTGTGGACCAGTACAGTGACCTAAACTTCAGATTGAGTCAGAACTGATCAGCGTATTTTTTACTATTGTTTGCCAGCTGTGCGTACCTACTCAATGAAACGAATAATAGAATTCGAGTTTTATTGGCTCTTTCTTATGTTATTTGACGTCATCTTAATTAATTTAGACTAATCTCTATCACAAGCTTTGTCAAAATATTTGCTAAACCATTTATTAAAAGTAGCGCGGAAATGTACAGTATGAAGTGTGTTTCTACTATGTTAGATCATTCAGCTATTATCAGCGTCGAATTCATACCAGGCAAAATATTAAATTATATCTACTAACACTTTAGTTACATTTACAAACAATCATTTTTGCCTCTTTGTGATTCAAATCCTATCGAAAGGATTTTTTGAAAGATTTAAATGAATTTTTCTTTCAAACGAGAAATATTGTGACTGAGAGTCTTTTCTCTGTCCAATTCTGGCATTAAATTATACAGACGGCGAAAGAAATTTTTTGAATCTATATACAGGTACAACCTCTCATAATTTGATGTTGTGCAGAAATATTTTGTGCACAATAGAGCGTTTTGATAGTACTTATGAGTTTTTGACAATAGAATTGCTCAGCGAATTTCAAAGTTTAATTGGACTGTTGTTGGGATGTTTACAGTGTGAGCATTGAATAAAGTTATGATCTGGGTCTTGTATATTATATATACAGTAGGTACCTATTGTGAATGTGAAATACTTTAGGGCATCGGAATAAGACTTTAAAAAGAACTTTAGTTACAGTGTTTATGGAAAATGATGTGTTGTTGTAATATTGATATATCACTCAATTTATGCGAAAAATAACCTTAACTGAGGCGTTTATAAAAATATAGCTTTATAGATTAATAATTAGAAAATATGCCATGTAATAGCGAATTTATCATTTACCACCGCACGCTTATGCTATAGCGATTTCATGCATAAGTACAGCAAAACGATTAAAAAAAGTAAAACAATATTTACAGTTTTTTATACGTTTTGCTATGTTGATATTACATTTCGTGTGTATATCATCACTACACGTGTGGTATATCACGTTTACATTTATACCTTAGATTTATTTAAAGGCTAAATTCTGAAGTAAGAAATTGATTTGATTATGATTTTGACTTAATTCAGGAAACGGCCATAAATGTCTGCAATGCCAAAAAGTATATAACGAATCTTGTGTTTCGAAGGTGTGCAGCGTCAAGCACAGACAGCTCTCATCATCAGTGGAGTTGCGCTAGCCGTATTGGTGCTGATTTTGATCATCATCTGCAGGGGCAAGATTTCGTGGAGATGTATTAAACAGAAGTTTCAGCCGGTAAATTTCATATGTAGGCTTTTTTGTTTTTTATAGAATCATTTCACGAGCTCATTACTCTTTAGCTTTTGAAATTAGTAGTACACAATCATGTGAGCATGTCAATTGCGTACGAAATGCCACTAATACACTCTCAAGAACATTTAGAATTTAGCAACACCAAACTAACTCTCATATTTGCATGGTCTTCTGGTAGAATATATTTGAGATAAACCTATATAAAAGTCCTAGACAAAAAGAAATCTGCATGACCTGATCGATCATATTATTAGTGACTATGATTTTATACTACAAAATTGTGATTTTCACGCTCTTACAATATCATAGTCTTCGAGTTGAGTTTGTAAGTCAGAATA
Source organism: Pelosia muscerda (assembly GCA_963691645.1). Taxonomy (NCBI): domain Eukaryota; kingdom Metazoa; phylum Arthropoda; class Insecta; order Lepidoptera; family Erebidae; genus Pelosia; species Pelosia muscerda. Next base: position 15,075,282 of record OY829098.1, on the reverse strand, counting down.
TTAGCTCTTTATTATACTCATCGACAGTGTTGAGGGGTCCGAAAACTTATTCACTCCATGGTTATTTCACAGCTTTGACCTTTACAATAATTTTAAAAAATTATTGTGTCATACAAGTTGCATGTTGAATATATTCTTTAGACCGTGTGGTCCTACGTGTGTAACACTTCTCTAACATATGACGTAAATTTTTCAGAACCGTGTGAAGCAGTATCCAAACGATTTGACCCATCAGAACCCACACGCTGAGATGCCAAAAGCAAAGCATGCACTAAAACTTGAAATCAGGAATCCTGAGCCACCGAAACGAAATCAACAACCTCTCAACGTTCGTGACCTTGAAACGAGGACTTCTCAAACCGAAAGGAGTCAAGGAGCTACCACTCCTAAGACAATTAGTACAGCTCTTAGTAACCGACACCCAGCTGAAGACACGACTCTAGATTTTTCGTATGACAATATGGGAATGAATGTAACACCTCCTGAGCAACCGGCTACCAGCCATAAGTTCTGAGGTATTGCATTGGCGCCTTGGGGACAATATTATCAACGATAAGTATTATTGTGTTTTATAACATGATACACGTAATGGTAAATGAGTGGAAAGATATTTAGGTACATTTCCTTTGTACATATTGTTACACACAGAAACATCGATTAAAACAAGAGATAATATTGAAATCACGGTTTCAGAAAATTGGGAGCTTCATGTTATATCATGAAAGAAAAAATATGAATCAATATCACATAGTATTTGTAGATCTTTTTTCAAAAACAAGTTGATTTCAACAGGATCTGCTAAACGGTATCATATTAAAACCCGATAGCTGTTAACAGACTTCCTGGAACACTTTACTGATCAAGTCTGTTGGAAAATATGGCTTCCTTTGAAAGAATTTACCACTCAACTGAATTATTCTTTAATTTAAAACTGCGGAGCGTACTAACTGCGTGTTTTGTTTTAAATCTTGTTTTACACTATTATATTACGAATTATGTTTGTGATGAAAAGTTCTAAAACGTTATACATCATTAATATAAATAGGTTACGAACTAGAACGATTATATTTCTTGTAAATTTAAAATAGCAGATACCGGTATAACGGGGTGATTAGGGATCCAAGGGTGGATAGGCATAAAATGGTTAATGGAATTTTTTAAACAATTTATTTTATTATATTTCAAATAAGCCGAGCAAATAATAAGATATTTGATGATTCTTTTATTACAATGAACTACAGAGTTTAGCTGACCATTTTATCCATACCCACCCCTGGATGTTGTACCTAACACCGTTTTAAAAAGTCAAATATCTGTAAGTTTTACACAAATTTAGTTATAAAATCTTTTTGATATTTAGAAGCCCTTTGTGCAGCTACTTGTAGAGTAATGTAATATCACCACATCTTGGTCTTTAATAGATGAACGTTTATAAAATATAGACACAAAATATTTTTAAATATATTTAGCCAATATATATTATATGTTACGTATATTATAGTATATGTAGATACATATATATATAGTATGGATATATGAGAGTACATAATATTATAGTATGATAAATTAGATCTGTTTAGTTAGAGTTGTTCTACTTATGAGATGTTTTTGCTGGTTTTCTTTATCGGTGTGATATATAAAGTAGTGTTATAATAATTCTTTAACGATTTATGAATGGGGTAAATAATAATGTACATAATATAGTATGACATAAAACGATGTGATCACAATAAACTACATCACAATTTAAAAAAGTAAAATTTAATGATTATATAACGGTTTTGTCGAGAATAAAATTTAGTTTCTAATGAGTAATAACTTGTTTTTACGGTGCGAACTAATTTGGCAAGCTCACTCTCATTCAAACTAAGCATTCAACTCATGTCTCGGTGCCACGAAAAATATATAAAAGAATGAAAATTAATGGGCATCACATAGGTAGATAACGGTAATTTATTATGTAACTAAGTACTTAATTAGGTTATAGTGTATTCCCTGAGCAATAATTTTAAGCGAGAAATAACATATCGAATAAGTTTAAATATTTTGAATGCTATCACCAGATGCGTTCCAAGTTTTGATGGCTGAGTGGTTTATAATTGTTAATCAAGGCTGTGAACTTACTTGATTGTTAGATATATACAACTGGCCCATTGCTAATATAAATATTATCCGTAAATAAAGGGATATAATAGTTTTGATTTACTGAAATATGTAAGTAGAAGTTGTATTTATTATTCAAAATATGCACAGCTTGTATTGACATCAATTTCATTGTGGGGGTTTAATTCAATGACACCTCACCATCGACCAGACCCGTATCTTCAGTTATTAAATGCAGAGTAAAACTCTGTTTCGCATAATGCGATCGGTCGGTGTAAGTAAGGTAAGCCTTCCCGAAGAGCGAAATCTATGCTTGGGCCCTCTCCGTGAGTAGCGGCGCTGCCGTGAAACAAATTACTACAGAACGATGGCTACTCCAAAATGTTGTCGCTTCGACAGAAGTCGGTGTTGTCAGTTTTTGGCACATATTTCGATAATGGCGAATAAGTGCATCGAAATAGAAAGGAAACGCTCCCGAAATCGAAGGGACATGGTACTCTGGGTACACTACATACTGGCATATTTTGATACATTGAATTTGAATTTAATATCCATCGTAACAGTATCTAAAGCTAAATGAAAGTATAATTTCATAAAATTACAAAAAAGACAAATAACACCATATTGCGATGCTTGATGATGATGATGGTTTTCATGAAATTATCGATTCATTTAGCTTTACTAACACGATGAAGAGTGAATAATGGTAGGTAGACGGTATTAAAAAAATAACCAAATCGTGTTTCTTATACCAATATGTAGTGAAGGTACCCGAGGTCCTACTACCAGTTGCCTTCGGCTTCGGGGCAGTTTCCTTAACACCCTACATAGTAATGGACCTTTGTGGATTAATCTTGTCATTTTAAACAAATTTGGCAGGCAATATAGCGTACAGAGTCGTGACGTAGGTAATTAGAAGTAAATAGTATGCGCCGCAATGGCAATGGCTCAGGTGTGCAAGACTCTTGATCGCATCTGGTGGGACTTTGAATTATCATGGAAGTATTCACGCTAGATTAATATTATTTACTTTATGAATGTTTTAATGTTGTTGTATATTTTCGAGTTCAGCTCGGGTTAAATAAATGTCAGCATGGCTGAGGTAGTTTTTTATTTAATGGGTTTTATGTGTGATTGTTAATTAATGTTGGTGTTGGAACTTTTGTGTTCGTTTTAGTTACATTGATTTACTTATAACAATGATCATGATCTATGCAATTATTGAATGTGATTAACTTGTAACTTTTCTTGCAATATTCTTATGATAATTGAAGCGCGGCGAGGAAGTTTAATTTGTGGCACGCTTACCTTCGATTCTCATAATTATTTACATGAATGCAGACAAAATATTAAATCTGTCCAGTCTTCTCAGAAAGATAAAGATTCAGAACTGAGTGGTGTTCAAGAATAAGGGCCTTAAAGTCAACTATACAAAATGGGCGATCTAAGTATTTATATTCGGACTCATTCAGATTCATCGTAATAATTTTTTTCAGTTCAATTTACAGTTATTAGCTTTGATTGATTATTTAAAAAAGTTCTAGGTATTTATATTTAAAAAGTATCATCCTTAAGATCTCCGACAATGTACCTAGGTATGTGTGTAAGCTTATTTTATATATTTGGGTTTTTGGAGACGATTTGAATTTGGTCGGGCTGAATGTAATTAATGTTGTCGCTTTTTATGTATTGTTAGCGTTAATTGTATCGTCTTTTTGTTTCTCAAATCATACTAATGTAGATAATTATCTGTTTTTAAAGTTAACGCTATTTATATTATAGCCTAGTTTTTTGTTGATATTATTATAGGGTTTTACTATCGTATTCATAAATATTTTAGTGAAAGGTTTAGTTTATATAATCGCTTTTGATTGTGGTGATAAATTAGACCTTTTAATTTTATTAATTAGCATTGACTTTAGGTTATATATTTGGTTACATAAGCATTCCATTCGGTGCCTTTTTGATAAGCTCTGGCGTGAAATCCGCCGTAGAAATACTGTAGATAATAAGCATAAAGTTTTAGGTAAGACTAGAGTCATAGATAATGTACACCTTACATACCAGAAAGCGTAAGATAATCGAATTCGCTTAGTTTCTAACCTATTTTCCTTGCTGTTATTTGAAATATTCTTACATATGTAGGCTAAGGTCTGAAGGCGAAAAGTTTAACAAGAGAGTTTTGGATTGGCATTTTTAACCACGAGCATAATCGATGTAAGTGTGTTTCAAAAGTAGATCGGTCGTCAACAATACATCACTGTGGTTTTTATTTTGCTTTTCTCATTGTAACGGATATCGGGGATGATAAAAACATCCTGTCGACCTAATATTGAAAGTTGACAATGGGATCGAAACACATGCCAGTCGCCAACAATTGAAAGAAACAAGCCTTTATTAGCAGATTGATTATAAGAGAACAATGACAAAAACAATTTACTACTTCTCTACCCACTTTAAAAAGGATGTAGTAACAAGAATTGAAGAGGGTAATTGAAAACGTGGTTATAGCATACATAATGAATGAGTACTGAGCGAATGATACATCAAGTATGTAAGTGAGCGGGCTGGCCGGGTTTGACCTCGAAGTATAGACACTGATCTAATTAATGATGTAATTAAAAATGGCAGGTTAAAAGCACTTGAAACTAGGGATTACATGTTAATGAACATAGCAATCAATGAAAACAATTGAGATATAACAGAGTTTTCATCGAGTAAAACATTTATATATTATGTATATTTCGGTGTACTTTCTCCGACATTTTATGTCAGTACGACAGTTCATTTGTACAGTGTTTATGCTATCATCTAAAGATACTTTATGGTGTTTACCCATGATCAATCAGTACTAGAATACCAAACTACTACTAGAATTCCCTCGTGCAATCATTTTAGGCTTAGTGTTAAATTGAATATATCGTAAATTCTAGCGCATCTTAGAATAAAATGACCGTGAAAATCAATAATAGATTACCTAATGCTACTAAACGAAAAGAGATCTAAATGCTCGGCCAAACGTATAGCTACGTTGTTTGGAAACGTTTTCAATATTCATATTCATTTAGATAGTTCGTCAATAGAAATTCTAGGTGTGTCCTGATTCACAGAACTTTTGCATTCTGATCAGGTTTGGCGACCCGTACCGGAATTATTATAACAACCACCATGCTGTGTGTTGCAGTGGAAAATATTGGCTATTGGAAGTAACGCCTTGTATCGATGCCTTATGCATACCAACCTAAAACTATTAAATGTATAAGGAAGGTACATTCATACGATGCTTTATTATTTTTATGTTTCTACATGCATAACTTTTCTATATTTGAAAGAAAACCAGTTCGGTACAAAAAAAATAACTAGGTACATTTGTACAGTACATACAAATCTTATTAGAAATATTATCAAATACATATTTCTTTTAAGTTCGAAATTCATTTCAACATTTTGTTTTTTGTATTAGTTCTCATTGGTAAGAATAAGATCAAACTTTGATACTAGAATTGGTATTTATCAAAGGAGTTGAAACTGCGCGGAATCGATTTAAATGAATCGATGTGTGTATCATTCAAATAACCAATTAGTTCCATCTCACAGTCTAGCTGATACTAATTTTGAATACTGTCCATTTGAACATTAATCAGTTCTCCCGTTCTGATTTTACAACACATTATATTATAGCATCACATTTTAGATTTAAATGGTTATGCTAAGAACTATTATTAAGGGTAAAGATCTTTAAGATCCGTCCATACATTAACATTCCACTAGATTTAAGTTTATTGCTCAGATTTTTTTAGATTTATTTAATTACTATATTCACTATTGTAAGCTTAGTAGTAGGTAGACAGAAATGAGTATGTACAGTGATATTGGAATTTCTAAACTTATTTTCTCATTGTGCACCTAAATATATTGTGATCTAATTGTACAGTCGAGATTATTTGAACAATCCGTACTTGTTTTATATGGTAGATAAATAAGGGCAATTTACTTGCAAAGCGTAGTAAAGACAATCTTATATTACCAATAAATAAACGTTAACCTAAGTAAATTATAGAAATGATATATAATCTTAAGCTGATGTGACGCGGATCTGTCCAAAGATTTGGCAGATTTATTATCAATGAATTAAACATTCCTTAGCTCAGTAAGACTATTTCACTAGGCTAAGGAAATATGACTACAATTATGAAATCATTGTGACAAGCTAAAACTGAATATTCAAGATGGATGGCAAGTTTTTTGGGGTGCTCTGACTAACTGAGCTACATGAACATGTCATAAACATTCGAAATTCTCCTTTAAGTACTTATATATCGCCTTAGGGGCGACGTTGGAGCCATCCACCGATATTCGTGCTGACTATCGGGAGTAATAATATTTGAACATTATTTTTTTATTACTATACCCAAATCAATTTCATAGATTTTTAATTAAAAACAAACTACGTCTAAAAATGATTGTAAAATCATTCATTATATCACATATTATGTAAGAGTATTGACAGCAAAACAACAAATTCTGGTCAAGATTCGTTTTGAGCATTCAGTTTTTTAAATCTAAATCGATTCGAATAGTTTCGATAATAAATAGTTTGAAATTTAATTTAAAAAGAAAAACATATTATTTAGCCCTTTCATATCATTCATTCTGCAGAAACAGATCAAGTGGTAAGACGTGAGATGCTGTTTTGATAAAACTCTTAGGATTTGACGACATGCTAGATATACGAATTATTATTATAGTTTGTTTTAATGTACCTAATGTCTTAATTAATATAGCTGGATATACTTAAGAGTAGAAGTAGACCACTTATTTAATATTGGTAGGTACTTCTTTTAACTCCTGTGGCATCAATGCACTTAATTAGAGTAAGTTGTTATAATAAGAGTTCTATTATATTAGGTTTCTGTGGTATAATGCAGAATTTTATTGGTATTTCAAGTGTTTTTTGTTATCATTGAAATTATTAGGCATCCTCAAGGTAATGCAGTTGCGATTTAAGCGCTCACTAAAAGTGCCAAATATAAAGTCACGTGCAATTTGAGGTCATAAGTCTTTTATTTTCATATTAATGCTATGAAACTGCCAGGAACATAATTTTTTTCCTGCATAGTGTTTTCATAGGGTCATTTGTAATTGTTCGGCTAGTAAAAATTAAAAATACCAATTTTGTCGAAGTGATTACTATGACATAGGAAACTCCGTTGCAGTAAAGATATTTGGATTTGAAAATTATTATTTTGACCTTAACCTCAACATTTCAACCTAATAACATTTACCGTGAACATATGCAATAGGTACCTTTTGTTAAATAATAATTCATAACATGATCGGTGAATAATCTTTCGAGAAACTGTGTTAACATTTCCTATATTGTCAACAATTTACATATTATTATATGACAGAAAAATGTAGCGAGAGCAACTTACGGCTGGAGGTTTGTCCTGTCCTGAGGGAAGAACCAAAACATACTCCCACCTACTAACGAATCTATAACTCAGTTTTTTGTAAGCTCTTCTGTTTGGGACTTAAAATGAGTACAAAATTATTTTCGAAGTTCAAACAAGTTTTTCTGTCGTTTGCCCTGCTATAGATTTCAATTATTATTTATTACTAGGGGACGTAGGTACTTTTACCATTGTAGATATCTACTTTTACGGTAGGCAAAGGTATGTTACACCATTTTATATTTTGAACGTTAGATATTATTATGATATCGTTCTCTACTGACTTTTTATAATAAAGTAAAGCTATATCACATTTTATAGTTAGGTTAGTAAATATTTTTACACATTTTTAATGTTCTATATGAAGTAAATCTTAGAATTTATATATAGGTATTTGTATATATTGAACGCCTTCAGGTATTCCGTCCAATACATAAGATTAAGAAATAAATAAATAACTTAGCATATTATTTATGTTTGGGAGACATAATTATAGAACATAAGTTTTATCTAAATTATATATGCATGTTAAGTGTTATAAATTTCAGTTTTTGATTGATATATTATATACACATAGGTAGTAAATATTTCTAGTAGAAGTATTACATTCGTTTGAATCTCTGTTAGATACCTTAATATTAAAGTACTGTACTTAGTTTAAGTATCTCATTAATTACGAAACATCTGCAATATCTACACAATACCTATAATACCTACCTATTAATTTTGTGTGGTTCAATGTGAATCGGTTTTTGAAATAGGAATGATAATAACCGCTTTAAATATCTTTTTAAATACCACTCATATAAGTTGTGTGGACTAGTTTGTTTATTCTTATGTTACTTAACAACGTATTCCAATAAACGTTTAATATCTATACTTTTTTTTCTTTAACAAATTTTAACCGTTTATACCTAGTGCCATGTCATTTTCTTTTCGCATTATCTCTATAGGTATCGGTGACAGTAAGGGATATACCAGAGGCTACCTTACGGGCGGGGGTACTTGGGGGTTTCCGTGGGGATTTGGGCCCCGGGGAAAAAAGGTGTCGGTAGCAGAAAATGCAATTGCTGTAAGTAGCAAAAGTTAAACTTCTCACGTGAGCTTCTTCTTCTGTCGAGTCGATGACATTTCCACTCCTATTAGAGTGGCAGAATTGGTATTGAGTTCTGAGGTGAAAAACTTAAATATAAAAATCATTGCTCTTAAACTATAAACCACAGGAAGGTGATTTCTGTACACAGTTTTTTTTTCGTAGCGCGTTCCATTGTTGGTGTTATCAGGTTATTTGACACTTATAGCAATTCAATTTTTATTTTCCGAATATTGTGAACATTTGTATGTTGACGCGTAACTTCACTGAGTTTACGGTATTCAATTCAAAAAATAGATTAATTATTTATTTATTGCTGTAAGTAAAAAGATAAAAGGCAAGCAAAATGCACAGACTCGTTTTCTTCATAACAGTAACGAAGAAAGTAATATTTTTTGATCATATCGACACAGTATTTTTTTATTCTTATGGTATTCTGAACCTACTTACGCCATTTTAGCTACTTATAGCAAATACTACGTTAAACTTCCTGTCATCGAGACACATACCATACATAATATATACATAATGAACTATGGTGTATATATTCATCCCTGTTAGACGTGAAGGGACAAATTACAAGACAATACAAAATACTGCAAACAGAATAATTTTCTTTCTTCATCACCAATCATCCGGCTGAATCCAAAGATTGTACTTTGGCGTGAATAAATCGTTTTTGTAGGAACGACCGTCTGACCCCCCAACTCTGAGTCAACTAGTCTCTATTTAATATTCTGGGCTACCTAATTTTTTTTAATAAACACTTATTACATACGATTGTACCTACATATTAATCAGTGAGGTGAGTGTACATATTGATTTAAGTGAAAATTTATTTTTCATTTCAATATAGTAACTAACATTTGCCAGAGCTATATTGGATGAATACGCAGAATTTTGCAATACGGGGCAATATTGGATGAATACACATACATCATATTTTTCTCTTTTCTGTTACAAATCCTTTTGATTAACTGTACTCTACCAAAAAGAAAGCGTAGTATATGAAAATATTTACTTGAATTTGATAGAGATTTTCTGTCTATTCCATGCTCTATAAGTTGCAATCTGTGTGTCAGTACAAGATGCATCACAGATTCTTGGAAGCTAAATCAATTCCACAGTTTCGGGACAATGTACCCACCAAAACCCAACACGTCGAGCCAAAACGAATTTCATTTTCTCATAACGCCAGAAATTCCTATTTGAGCTTTGTTAATCATTGTCGGAGCGATGAGATGATGAAGCGACTTTGACCGGATACTGAGGGGATTTTTCAAGACTATGTATCGTAGTTATCCGAGCAGTCTTGAAAATAATTTAGAGACTTAGAAGACATTGTTTCTTAAATCGGGTCGTTCCAGGCAGCCCTACAGAGGTACTCGTATAATGTAAAGTCATGATTATTCACATTCTACAGAAATTCTGAGAAATGTACCTGTTAGCTGCCTCGTGATAATATAAGTTAGTAACGACATTGAATAATCAAAGTCCGTAGCGTTCAAGCAGCATTCGCTGTCTACAACGAAACGAAAACGTTATGCCCAATTAGGAGCTTCCATAAAGTAATATCAGAAATTTATCAGCGTTTCTCCCAGTGAAATAAACACAAGGGTAACAAAATCAGAAGCAGTAGAGGTGAAACAAGTAAATCCCCAGATTCACATTGTCTCACCCCCTTTCCACCTGGATCAACATTTTGTAATTGGCGAAGACATACGATCAATCATGATACACATTCTTGAATCCCTGAGAATCTCGACCAGAAACATTAATTAGTGAAGTTTTGTGTAAAATAATAATAGATATATTTGATATTTACACTATTCAGATTTTGACATAAATCTGAGGCGGGCTTTCATTAACGTCAAAGCAAATCACTCAAACATAACCGAACTGTAAGTTTATCTTCCACATGTATATTATATCCCGAAGTAAAAGCATAGATTCTAAGAAATACTGTACGCCAGCATGTCGTGTTATGACTACCAGGATCGTTAATCATTATATTAAATTCACAATTACATTATATCAAAATTCGGTCGTTATTGTTTTCCTATTTAATTTATGAATGTATTAATTTCTTGAATTACTATTCAGATCGCATTTGGGAAGCCAGATTCTCCCGTATAAGTCAAGATTTCGGTTGCAACTGGAGCTGATGTGTGAGTATGATGAGGATTACATAGGCATATCCGAAGCTGTCTAATATTTATAAGAGAACAGAAATTGTCGCAAGCGGTGACACTGACGGTTCGTAGGACTTTTATTAGGTGGGACAGTAGGACAACCGGGAACAATACCTGAAGCAGCACAGACGTGTTACGCATACCTACTTAAACAAAAATTGGGAGCTTCACGAGTAATGCCATATGCGTGATGGACTTACATATATTTGAATGCTAAACAATAATGCAATTTTTTTTTCAACATATTTAGCTGCTACTTTTTGCATTTGCAATGTCGCACTGATAGTGGTAAAACCCATCATGCGGGACTGTCTAGAAACGGGCCTTGAAGAGCGAGTTCTTTCGCTCACCGCCTTGCTCACGGCGATGGTACGATGTGCGAGCGCTTAGGCGGGTGCCGCCTCCTTCTGCGAACAAACAATGATCGAGAACGGCAGAACGGGTTCGAAGAAGACTCCGGCACCGCACAGCCCACGATGAGCGGAGGCAACCTGCGTCTCCCATGAGCGCGCCTGGAGGTGACGGGTGGAGCCAGCTGTCATCCTAGCAGAAGCAAGCCTAGGCGGCGGCGCAAAGTGCGTCACCACATACCCGGGAACTAGACGGGGACACCGTCGTCCTTATACCCAAAAGGGGTCATCTCGAATGAGAGCACCCCGGGGATATGTTCGCTCCAACGCACCTCTGGCAACTAAAGACCCACAGATGTCGTGCGTTTTAGTCAGTTCGAGTCCGACATAACCTCTCTCATCAGCTCCGGTGGGATTGGTATCCGTGGGGATTTCGCGCACAGAAAATAAAGAAAAAATACACTTGTCTCCTATAACGTGGGACCGAAAATCATAGTTGGCGAAATGTGGGTGTTTATTACACCTGTGCCTTCCCTTTTGGGGATTACGGGCAAAATATGTATGTATGTATGTAAATATTGTAATAATAACATTATCTTAACAATGACTAAAATGATTACGGCTTCTTGTTCAATACGGTCCAGTACTGGGATCAAAATCTATGTATCTAAATGCCGCTTTTTCATATTTATTCGATTTTTTAAGCGATTATCCTTAAAAACCTTACTAACCGGAGCTAATCCTCCTAATCCAGTTTTTGGGGATGAACGCTTTACTAGGTACTTTTATAATAATTTATTTAGTATTTATTTATACAAAGCAGCTATATGCTGTTTTATGTAGGTTTTACGTTCAGTGAATTACCTATGTATTCTTTATTTATGATTACGAAGCCTATTAGAAAATTGAAAATCTTGATACCTAAATTACCCACTTGTTCGTAGCTTTTTGTCAAGGGTCGGTTACGGACATGAATGAAAGAAAATTAGGTATGCTATCCAATCCTGGCATGTGTATCTAGAAATACTCACCCCAACAAAATTGACATGAACTTCTTGAGTGATTTATTGAGGCTTGAGCAATTACCGCTATTATTAATTATTGTCAATATTACTAAAAATATTGCGCGCTAGTAAGAGACCCTCCCTTCATTTAAAATGGAACTTGTGGATTATAATTATAGCTAATACCTATAGGTCAACAAAATGCAACTTTCACTTTTAATTGCTCAGGGGGTTGAAATTTACCCCTTCCATACCACGAGCCGCAGTTCAGAGTTGTAAAGTGAGAACATTAGTATGGCAGGTATTTTGTAAAATTACTTGAATAGGAAAATATAATAGGTATCATTGATAACTATTGCGTTACTAAAATAATGTTAAGTAATTACTTAGACTATGGGAAGGACTGCAAACGATAACCTTATTTGTTTAGATTCCCATATGAAAACAAGCTCATTGAGCGAAAAAACAACTCACAACGTTTTGTTTCTATCGTAAAAAGATTATCTAGCAACGTCTTGTAGCAATCACGAAAAGGCTGTGTCGCGGCTGTTATGACATACAATTATACTGCAATATAGCAATGAATGCTCTTCGATCAATGAACGTTTTCAGTCTACGAGTGTAACATATATATAGATGTTTATCACTTAGTTAGATTGGTTCAGACTCCGTATTCACAAAACAAGTTTCCACTATGACGGTTCGGTCATGGATACTCAACTCACTCACCAATCCTCTTAACTAGAGTATATTAATCACCGTGCCGTCAAAGGATAGTTATTCTCCTTTAGTCTGCCTGATAGTAAGAGCTCCATTGACATCGTCGCTGTCTCTTTGCAGACAGGCATGTCTTTGACACATTGATTTCATAGAATATAATATCAATCAAATTTAAGCGCCATTATATTACGTTTATTCTACTCTCACTTGGTAATACATTCAATACTTCCTATTATTAGTTGTTACCTTGACTTACATAATTATTAACGTATTTATTAATCAATCTCAAGTTAAATCATTTCCATAGTGCGGACTATCCAGCTCGGATGAAGAACTTTAACGACCTGACAATTTTTGAAAATCGCTCATATATAAAACGTCAACAACACTACCTTAACATAACGGTTGTAATTTGTTCACTTCTCCTGGTAACGAATCGAAATATAACCTTATGTAACTTGTTGAGTGCACTTCAGCAAAGCTAAATTTGTTCAGTTGGGTTATTGGGTACTTGACAGTGTACCTACACACTCAAGACCCGAATTTTTTAATCTGAACAAATCTCAATCGCTATCTTTTATAGGTTTTATGTGCGTTCTATGCAACGTTGACCGCGTATCGACAACCATCAACATCCTTGCTTTCTCTTTACTCGCATCCGAAGCTTTTACCTTGCGCTTCCCGGCTTGTTTTCTTCCACTTTGCACGATCTTGCGCCTCCATGATGGTAAGCTCATTATAGCAGGCGACATAGTACAACGCCAAGCCAAGCTTTTTGGGTCTACCTCTCCTACCGGGACCCAGCGGAGGCAGTCAGACATTTGTTACCCAAGAACAAGGCGGAGAGAACTCACACCCCTAGGACCGCCTCGGGGACCCACCTTGGCTTTTCCCACGCCAGGCACTCGGTCATAGTGTGCACTGATTCCATAATTGTGAGATCCGGATTCGATACAGATAATCCCCGAAGCTCCCGTGCCCGGAGATCACCTATGTCAGACGGCACCCGTGAGACCTCTCACTATATACATTAAAACTCCAACCGTCGCAATGACTGTGATTGTGATCATACTCCTCCGAAAAGGTTTGGCCGTTTTATGTGAACATTTTCGTGTGAGTCAGCCAGTTTTATCTACGAGTATAATCTCTTTATTAGCTATAATATCAACATCGTAGTCAGTCAAAGTAAGTTTTATCTATAATATCTCGTTTACTCTGTAGCACTGTTCACATAACATTAATTTAAATTATTATCACACTTTCAAACATTCTTTTAAAGGTTGGGTTGAAATAAATTTATAACACTGAATAGTTGGTAAGTAAATTCCAATAAATAATTAAATATAAACTTTTTTATTTACAAAAGTAGAAACATATACTTAATCCACTATGTTCATTTGGTCACTGCCATAATCTTTTTTAGGTGCAGTATTGCCATTTTCATTCCTATTTGTAATATATATTAATTTGTAGACATTTCTACAAGTATGGTTTCGACTTATTCTTATTAATCATAATCATTATTGTTTGGCCTTCCTGCGCTCATACGCCTGGTATCTTCATTCGATCGTTTCCATGGATATCCATCGTATTCATCCAATAACTTCTTCAAACGTCTCCTGATCATCTTCTGTTTATGTCTTTCCAGTAGATTTGCATATGCGTCTGAGAAGGGTAAAACGTTTATACCACCACTCGGGGACACCAAACCTGGTAAACCTGGCACCATGCTCATTGGTCTACGTTGTATTCCGTAAGGAGGTATATAAGAAGTAAAAGGAGATACAAGAGGTTGTGGAGGTGGAATCAGTGGCGGAACGGGCGCTGGCGGATACATAGGCAGTGGCTGGAAAGGAGCTGCAGCAATTGGCAAAATAGGATTTGTGGGAGCAAGTGGTATACCAAAAGGCAGAGGGTAAGGTACTGACATCATAGGAGGTGGCATAACTGGTGGCAGAAGTGGAGGCGGTGCACCAGGGAGCGGCACTGGTATAGGCATTGGAATAATTTCTGGATATTTTGATTCAGGAGGGTTGGTTGGTCCATCACTTTTGTAATAACAGTATTCAGGAATCTGTTTCGGGTACCAATATAGCGGGTTACATGGATCATTTCCGAGCTTCGAAACATTATGTCGACGATAGGAAAAATAACCGTCTATCGTGCAAACTGTACCATCAAGCGATATTATTGTGATTAGAAGCTGAGGACAAAACGGATTGTGAGTTTAGTACCTATGCACTATCAAGCAGAGAGTCTTTAGTCTTTCTCTATGTATTTAGAAGCGTTGTGACCAGTAACTAATATAACGGAGACTACGGAGTCACCCTGGGGCAACATTCTGTTATTAAGTCCATTTATCTAAATCCCATAGATACACGCTAAGGTGCCAACCAGATATAGCACATGCTATGTATGTCCAATTGAAGTTTAATTAAAAAATGATGATAAATAAATAAACCTTAATGATTTTATTCAAATTTAGGAATCATATAAAATTTAGAAAACTTGAAGTTTTATTGTAATGTACCTATAGCTATAGATAAAGTATATTAACACACTCACCTTGATGTTAACCAACCAACGCATGTGGAACATTGTTTACGTTTATTCGTAGACTGAATAATTAGTCTTAATCGCAGGCGTTTATAAACTGCGTTCTTTTACGAATTAAACAATGGACCACGTTGAATCTATACAATGGGACATTTATTTTTAGGCGCGATGAAAAATCGAACACTAGATTTGTTTCAAGGCGTCAAGAAAGTTATTTACGTGGAAATCTTGTGACGTCACATTACGTAACATCGTAAAATGTGAAATAATTGCGACAGTCAATCTCCACTTTTGCTCACTGATCTTTGTATGTATAACATAATTTATTATGTTTACACATTATAGACGCTTGAAGTCGTACGAAAATTGAAGTTAATTATTGCATATGTTATGGACCAAGTAATTAATGCGGGCAGTTTTAATAATATCAAGCTCTATCGAACTAAGTGATTAATTACTATCTAAATTTCATTATTTGTAACATTCATGATCAGCTAAATATGAGACAGTGCGAGGAGGGCATATGATTTTCCTTCAATCTTAAAAGCTAAAACTAGTGGATTCTTATCGGGAGTGGCTAAAGGGACTGCAAACTGGTCGATACGAATCCGACATGAATAGGTTAGGTTAAAAAGTTAATGTGGAAATTAGGCCTTCGTGGTTATTTGTTTATGAATGGTGAATGGTGAGTGGTGATATATAATGATTTTTCTGGTATGCGTATGGAATCTTATGCGTCCTTCTTGATATTAAAAGTTCTTTCTTTTTTATCCAAATTATGAACTTGATTATTTAAATTGTTTAGCATTTAGTTAATTTTAAATTAAACGACAAAGTAATATGTTTTTATTACTCTGCCGCAAAAGTGATGGATAAAACGTACAAAGCCCGGTCAATTTGATAATATCGTAATATCAAAGTGCAGTCTCACATTGGGCATTTTTCGTAATGACTGGGCATTATGTATAATACCCAGTTTATTATTTGATTTTTAACATATATATCTCGACATCAGAGGCATTAGGTCTGATGTATAGTTCCGACTAAAATGACATTTTAATATAGGGGTAATACGTTTTTGTTTCTCTTTCTACCAAACTGACCCTGGTATTCCTATCTCTTTTTATTGACGAGTTACATGCGTGCATAAAGTCGGATATACGGACTTTTTGAATAGCCTGGGAGGTATAAACTTTTATCTTTACTTACACTTTTATGCACCGAATTATTATTATATTAAGTAGCTGTATTTTAACTTAAACTATTATGCCTCGAAACTGTGCGACCCCTTACGCTAGGCTTATCAGCAGATACGCATTTATGCATCTAACATTTTCATTCAAATATAGATACGTATCATCACAAATAGCATTATGCTTGTAACAATGTTATCTAGCACTGTTAAGGCATAAAGTCGCATGTCAATATGAGACTGTCTTGCTGTAACAACAACAATTTTAATAAATTTTTGTGTAAATTTGTGGAATTCTAACCTTATGCCTCCAAAATTAAAGTTAAATACCTCGTCGTACTTGGGTGGTAGTTGAGATAGTTCGGATATTCCCGTACCGCATCGTTGTCGTCCTTGAGACACGCGGCGCATCGGCAAATGGCGTGCGACAGAATTATAGCTTGTTACCGCTAGAGTGACAGAGACCGGTAGTGAAGCACGTGCCGGCCGCTTGCACCGACCGACCGGCCGGTCAAATAATTACAAATTTCATAATCATAACAAATCAACACGGGCGGACGACGGGAACGAACTCCCTGCCGTGGTTTTCCCAAGTGACTACAATATTGGGTTCTTCAAGAAGGGCATTAGAAGGTTTCTACAGGGTAGGCAGCACGTGTGTGACGCCTCTGGTTTTGCAAACGTCCATCGGCCACGGTGACCGCTTCCCATCAGGTGGGCCGTGTGCTTGTCTGCCACCTAAGTGGTATAAAAAAACGGGCAATTTGCTTTTATTTTTCTTACTTCGTTTGATTGATTATGTGAAAAAGTTGTGATTGTGTATATTAAGTACATACACAAATCAAAAAAAGTTTGCGATCAATGGCATAAGCTTCTAGAATTCTTTAAATTTAACTTTATCAAGAAAAATAATCTATGTTGTATGCTTTCTTTAAATAGGAATACCCTGTTTGAAATTCAAATATAAAACAATTTTTTATTAATTATTTAAAAAAATTGAGCCATTAATCATAATGCAATGTGATAGAAATTTCATAGAAAGAAAAAGACTGTTTAATGAAACTTAAACTACAATTTATTATTAAAAGGTGTAAATTCAATATAAAATAACTCCTCCCCTGGCTCGAACACATGCGGAGATCCTCCTGGGCATGCTGAGGATCATGTTATCCAGCATTTCCTGAGGAAACCTATCCCATTCTTCAATAGCGGCTTCCCTGAGCTCTGGAACTGTCTGAGGATGTGGCTCACGGTTCCATACAGCTCATTTAAGAGCATCCCACGCGTGCTCTATTGGGTTTAAGTCGGGCGAGCCGGCAGGCCAGTCTAATCGTGTGATATCGTATTCTTGAAGAGCAGCATTGACTCGTTGAGCTCGATGTGCGGGCGCATTATCATCGACCAGTACAAATTGGTGCCCATGGTTTACTCAGAATGGTTTGACGATATAATCAATAGCAACTGCTTTGTATATGTCTGTTGTCATGAAGCCACGATACGGGATCAAAGGCGTTCTAGCTCCAATCATAATGCCACCCCAAAAGACACCGATTACACTACACTAAATTCTCCATTCCGTGGTACCTCTGCAACGTAGCCACGACACAGGATTGAGATAAAGCAAGTCTGCGTGCTATTACTCTCGTGGTGTATCCTTCTTCCCTCAAAGTTACTATTTAGCTCGTAAAACCTCTGTTAATCCTCTTGGCATTTTTTCAATCACAACTTTCCGCGAAAAATATCTTGAATCGGTTATAATAAGCGTAAGCTAAGACTGAAAGCCTTTTTGTAAGAAAAAAACAATTGAACGGTGTCATTGTTTTGTGTTCTAATTCTTTATCTTTAAATAAAGAATCTAAAAAGAAGAAAAAATCATAATATCGATCGCAAACCTTTTTTGATGTGTGTACATACAAAACGCTGTAAAAGACATATATTATCACTTAATAAAAATACAACTAAATCTCCAGTAAATGCTGAGAATACTTCTGATTTAATATCAATAGAAGATTTAGGTCTACAAATAATTAGGTGACCAAAAACCCCTGATACCATGCCTGATTTTGACGAATGTTTTTATACCCCACCCAAGAAAAGGCCACGTTTAGAAATACCACTAATTCACATTTTTGAAACTGGTGAATTAAGTAATGATTCCGATACGCCACGCACTCACGAAACAATATTTTTATCTCCAAATCCAGATAGTTCAAAAGCTTTAGTTTGCTATAAAAATAATATGTCAATATAAAGCTTACATTAAACACCTGAAATTGCAAGCATAAGTTTGGATCTAGACATATGCTTGCAGTTTCAATTATAAATCCATAATATTTCAGGCATAAGGTCGAATGACAACAATTAAACAAAAAAACCTTTTTTATTAATTTATTTTAAGTGATATAGTGATGCTTTTTGTTAAAAATGAAAGGTGCAATTGTCTGCCAAATAAAAAATAATAAAAGTTATTCAAATACGAATAGTTTAATAAAATATGAGCCGATGAGTTCGTCAATTTTATTTTGGCTCTCCTGAAAAGTTGGACTTTTGTACATCCGACCTTATGCATCTGATGTCGAGATATATATATATATTCTGGTAATTATATATTATCTCGGTTTAATTATATCTTGTCTCGGTTGACGAACTTGACTAAGTGGAAGTACTGTTTTGTGAGACTTGCATTTTCGAATATTAATCTATCTATATACTATTATATAATTGTAAAGCGGTCGTGTCTGTACATTGGAGATATTTAAAAAAAAAATACTTGGGATATGTTAAGTGAACGATACTGAACACGAAAATATTTTTTTTTCATTTCCTGTCTGTTTGTCTGTTTGTCTGTTTGTCTGTTTGTCCGCTATGGACGCAAAAACTACTGAACGTATTTTGATGCGGTTTTTTTTGTTAGAAGGGGCTTGGTCAGACTTAAAATCTTACGTTTGTTTCATCGCAATCGGTTCAATAAAACCGGAGTTGTGAGCATTAATGTAGTTAAACGAAATAAGAGTAAAGATATAGGGGGCGCTGTTCTATTCTTATAGATAATATTTATGTCTTATTACGTCCAGTCAAGTATGTGAATAAAAAAACTTCATTTTTACGTATTAATTTGTAAAAAAAATACGTAATTAATTATGAAATTAAATTTTTTTATTCAATTATTAGGACAGGGCGCAACAATAGATGGCGTAGATCGATTTAAATTCAAGGTATGGTTTCGTTACATACGGGACTATATAAGACCTGTCAATTCTTTTTTAAACAACTCTTAATTTGTGAAATGTGAAATAGACGTCGGTACAGTCTTTGACATCATTGTTCAACTGAACTGCCTACATTGTTTACAGTCTTTACAAGGAAAACGTTCAGGCGTAAAAAAAAGGCGCACGTAATAATATCATACCGGTACTTTAAGGCCAGGTTGCAGTAGTTTTTAAAATTTTCAAACGTCTGGATATCAAGTAATATAGCAAATTGCGCTAAATAAAAAGCATATTCATAAAATAGACTATACCTTCTAGGGTCCTGTAAAAACAGAAACACGATTCATGATAATTGCCTCGATAGAAATTAGCGTCAAACATGGGTCTAAAACGCTCCAAATCGATATTTCAAACACGTTTTACACTAAGACGCCATCATCAAATAATGCCGAGATTGATATCATTATAAAGAACATAAAAATATCTAGCGACTGGTAAAATTATATTTTATCAAGCAATTGTAATTTTTTTCAAAAACTTATAAAACCTCAAAATCTTTGCATTTGAGCACTCGCAGCGGTCAGTCAGTTGAGTCAGTACCCGCCGAGGCGTGTTTAAGGTAGGACGTGTGCTGTTTGTTTCTGCGAGCTTCACCCCCGCACGTTATTACGTATAATCGATTTCGCTGAAAAAATGGGTATAACTCGGTTCATAAAAGGAAGAATTCTAAAATGGCGGAGCTTATCAATTTCTCTCGCTCGCACAATTGTGCTGTCAATTTAATTTAATTTATTTTTTAATTTATGTCCATTTTTTTTGAGCCCCTGTACAAAAAATTTACAGTAGGTATATAAAAATTTCAATTAGGTGTACAATAACTAGTCTATATCTATGGCTCTAAAAATTTTGGCAGGCTTTTATTGATGACTGCTCTAGTCTTCTTAGCCCCTAACTCTTAGCTAAATTACAAATGGGTTCACGTCAGTAGTTGGTCGGAGTTATTATTTTTTATTGAATAGATTGCCTTAGTCACTAGGCTATCGCAGCTGAGTATAATTATACATATTTTATGTCACAGTGCTGCAATGAGAAGACGAAAAGCCGCTGGTGTTGAACAGCCCGTAGACGTTTCTAATTCTAGTTTGCAAATTGCCACGTAACTATCAGTACTTTTACTAAAATCTGTGACATATTTGAATATTATAAAACTTGTAAAAAAAATTATCTCATAAACCTGATGAAACTTACAGCAGACAGGAATCGCATTGAACGATCAACGATTTTACAAAGATATTCAAGTAAATGGCTCGAACTAAGAAAAAAAATAACAACAGCTTCAAACTTCTATCCCATTTGTAAACGAAAAATTACAATAGATAGTGCACCATTAGTAAAAAATAATCCTTAATAAAAAAATCTAAGCCAAGTGGTTTCAGTAGCTCACGGCATCGAAAACGAGAAACATTCCATACAGCAAATGGACCAACAGAAAAACATGAAAATAGATCAGTGTGGACTTTTTATTGACCGCAAATACCCTTTTATTGGAGCCAGTCCAGATGGTCTTGTTGGAAATGACAAATTTGTCGAAGTCAAGTGCTCTTTGATTGCGTCAAAAATTCAAGGTCAGTTGCATGTGACGGGGCGCAAAATGTATATTTTTTGTTTATGGGTGTCTCAAACAGTACCAGTGTATATAGAATATAAAGTATAGAGAGATGACCAGTTCTGGACCGATAAAATGGAACAACGAATAATTCAGTTTTATATGAAGAGTCTGCTGCCGGAGTTAGTTGATCCAAGGCATATCCGTGGTGCCTATTAGAAGCATCGTCTTGAACGAAGAGAAAGAAAATAAAGAAAACCATGTTCCTTCGATCACTTCACATCAGCATCAATCCAATCTAGTTGACGCTGGCTCTAGTGCTACAAACAGAGAGTATAATATCATATTTGAAAATTTTTGAATTGTGCGTTTTCATCATCACCATCCTCATAGAGACTTATTTTCCTGACTGCATCCAAGGCCAAGGTGAACTCGGAGCTCAGGGTCCGCCTTCCGGCTCTTCCTCTTCCACTTCACACGATCTTGGGCGTCTCCCTAAACCTAAACCAATATCCCGCACGCGACTTCATGTATGTTTTTTTATATAATTTAAAACAGTGTTGCTACACAGTATATACACATATAAGTGAAAAAGGTACACATAGCCTATAGTGAGTATTCCGATGAACTCTTTCAATCAATCCCACCCTCCTTTTATCCAGAACAACATGTTTTTTATATCACTTATCTGGCAGACAAGCACATGGCCCACCTGATGCGAAGAGGGTCACGGTGGCCTATGACCTATATGTTCAGGTCTTAGGTCACCCTTTGTCAGCTTTTGGACTCCATCCCAGTTTTGTAGTTTTTGTAACAAACGCGAGTCTCAAGTTTTCGCGTACCGGGTTATACTATACGAGGCCGCGCGCCTGCGCGCCCCCCGCGCTGCCCGCTCATTGCGTCCATTACACTCGATTCGGCTGCGGGGACTGAGGTACTGAGGCGACGTAAAATTCCTACTTGTCTCACTGCAACCTCGCCTTAAGTACTCTAAACTGATTTCGTATAACTTATTATAGGTACCACTTAAGTGGAATAAAGCACATGGCCCACCTGATAGAAAGTGGTTAGTGGTTGGTGGATTTGACTTCAATTCGCCTGATGGTAAGTTGAAGGCAAAGTCTCCGGAAAGAGGGTCACCATTACAAACACGTAGAGTATTATAATAGTGGCGCTCACCTTGACGCCCTCATTAGATGCTTTTTTAAGCCCCGCTTAAAGGACCCGGGACTGTAGGAAGAAGGAAACACGTGCGCTGATAAGGAATTCCAAGACTTAATGATGCGGCAGAGGGAACACTCACCGAACCGCTTGGTTCTTGGTTCACCGCACCATATGAGGGTGACATCTAAGCCCTGCACGTGTTGTTCTGTGTAGGAAAGATGAAGGTAGGATCAACTGGGCGATCTCATCAGAACATTCACCGTCGTAGAGACGGTAAAACGTTTGAAACACCAGAGGTATCACACACGTGCTGCCGACCATGTGGAAAGGAAAGGAAGGTGAAGGTTGAGAAAGTTTCTATGCTGTCAGTGCAGTGAATTATCATTGTATTCCTTATAATGGCAACTCAAAAATGCCGTCGATTCGATAGAAGAAGATTGTAATACATTTATACCACAAGAAAATGTTCAGGTGTAATACGAGGATGATGCGAGCGAGGACTTAGGGCTCCACATAGTTCTTTCGCTCGCTGCATTACTCACGGCTATGGTACTATGCGCCGTCTCCTTCTACGAGTAAATAATGCTTGAGAAGGAGATAGCGACTTGGCTTTGGAGAAGACTCCGGACTCGCACAGTCTGCGAATGACCTCCGTCCCCTATGAGCCCGGAGGGACGGGTAGAGCCACCTGTCACTCTAGCAGAAGCAAGCTGCGGTGGTGGCGAAAAGTGCACCATCCCATACCCGGAGGCTAGACGAGGACACCGCAAACTCTACACCAGAAGATCGTCATCTCAAACGACGACAAAACGCCTTTGTGTTCATTACAATGCTAAAACTGCCATATAAAAAGGGACAACACTCGCCAAAAAGTACTTCGCGCGTAGGTACTGTATGCAACAGAGCAACCGAGTACGCAGTCGTGTTATATTACGCGTTACACATTAGGTACTCACAGTACTTACCCAAGTCTACTTGCAACCTGCACACTTCTTCTGTGAAGTCGACGGCAAATCGCACGCTGTCATAACACAGACAACATGTTTATTTTTGGTCGCGGCCACCTACATCCACGCTGGTGGAGCCGCGGGCAACACCTATACTATAATAGTGCATACTGTTGATGAAAGGACCTCCGTGGTGTGGTGGTCGTGCACGCGATTGCTACGCACGGGGCACGAGTTCGATTCCCGCTCAGTGCAAAAAGTTGTATGCATGAATATGACTGTTTGCACTGGTCTGGTCGTACCTCGGAGAGCACGTTAAGCCGTCATACAAATTGCCATACAAATGTTTTTTCACGCCGGTGTCTTCTTTAAAAGACACAAATTCGCTCCTACGTGGAAGACTGCTCGCATCTCTGGGATGACTTCACAAAGTACTTATTAGATGCTCTCGACAGGTTGCAGCGACGCTCGATCCGCATTATTGGGAGTCCAGTCCGAACCTTTGTAGATACGTAGAGATGTGTTGATCCCTGGCAGTATTTTACCGTCTCTACCATGGTTAATGTTCTGATGAGCTCTTCCAATTAATTTCGTCCTCTCCTTTCCTACACAGAACAACACGTGCAGGGCTTAGATGTCACCCGCATATGGTGCAGAATACTCCATCAAGAACCAAGCGGTTCAATGAGTCTCTCCTCTGCCGCACCATTAAGTCTTGGAATTCCTTACCGGCGCACGTGTTTCCTTCATCCTACAGTCTCGGGTCTTTTAAGCGGGGCGTAAAAAAGCATCTGATGAGGCCGTCAAGCTGAGCGCCATCATTGTAGCACTGTATGTACGTGTTTGCAATGAAGACCCCCTTTCATGAGACTTTACCTTCAGCTTAACATCAGTAGAGGTGAAGTAAATAGACGTGCCATAAATAAAAAAAATAATAAACATCTATGGCAGTCGTTACTGGTAGTTGGAGCCCTCAAAAGTCCAACCACTTTAACACTTTAACTTGGAACTTCGATATCGCCATCGACATGATCATTGGACCATTGGTTGTGGAGGTCAATATGGCAGTCGCTTCACGGAAAATATCGAAGTTCAGCCGCATCACAGTTAGACTGGAAAACCGACCACAACAGAGTTGGGAAAAGATTCAGAGAATGATGATTGTTGATGAAAGGGTAGACTAGACCTTGGGAAAGGACATAAATATGGTATGTTTGGTCACGATAACCAACATCCACGCGGGCGAAGCCGCGGGCAACAGCTAGTGTTATATAAAAACAAAATATTATTTAGGTAGGTAAGTACCCTAATTTTACTAGGTGATGTGATGTGAATCATTAAGTTTGGAAGATATCGAAATACGATGTAATTTTCTTAATATATGTATTTAATTTAAATAGAAATCGGAACGTCGCCGTCTGCGACGAGGATCTAGAGTTTCTACAATAGTGACGACACCTCCTTGTTTTGTTTTTGTTCTAGTAATTCTATTTTTCTTCTTATGCTTCTTCTTTTGTTCATCCTTATATTCCTGTGTTCGATTCTTTTCACTATCCCATATATATAATTGTGGATCAGGTGAATCATTGTACCCGATATAATTAGCATAACTCTTCTGACCTATTTTGGCATAAGCAGTTGCTACTTCCTTTATCATCGATTCACTTTTCTTTGAAATTTCTTGATTATAAATAGCTACAGGTCCTAAATTAGGAAGAACTCCTAATTTGGGCGCGCTTGGATCTTTCTTAATATCCTCTTTCAAGAGTTCTAACATTTCTTCGTATGGTGTCATAGGCTCATGCCTTTCCTTACTATAGGTTATAGACCCGTAATCGAAATTGCCGATATTAGACCCGTAATCCGTATTACCGATTTCATATATGTTGTCATAATAATACGGACGTTCCCTTTCTCTCATTACCCTTACAGGTTTACTCTTCGCTATTCTTGACCGAATTAATTTCTCAAACATATTGGCACATACCTCCGGCAAATGTAGTGGATGCCAATAGAAGGGATCACATTCATGTACGTCTTTATACTTTTGTTCAAAATCATAGTTGTCCATGTACGTTAGACCCGCGATTGTGGGCGAAGTTGTTACTATGTGATGGTAGTGAAACAAAACTGACAACATCCATTTAACCTGTGAATGATATATCAATTAGATGATTAATAAAAGAAGATAGAAGTTTTAATAGTTTTATAGTTTTAGTTTTATATATGAAGTGTGATAGGCCATGTGTCCATAGTGAGGGTTTTGTAGATACAAAACTCTCACTATGGACAAATGGCCAGTATACCTATATACAGTTCATTGTACCTAGATAGGTACTATGAAATCGTCCTCATTATTATTTGGTTTCACCTTATAATTGGCGAAGATTTCGTGAGTAAATTAATACTATAATTGCTATATTTTACTGCCAATACGTGGGTGTAAGAATTTATGCTTGTAGCAAAATAATTTTCATGAAATTGTAAATAATTATTTATATTTAATTCTAGCTAAAACCTACGAGTGGCTGTCGGTGATAGCGATGATCATATGTCTGGCTCTTTTGAACCGTTAGTGGTCACACATACGTAAGATTCATGTCGTTAGTCTAATCATGCCGTTACTAATAACAAAGGACAACAAACAAATACGTATGCCAAAAAATTATTGTCTCGTCTTGTTAATTTTGCATACGTCTAGGTATTTAAATAATGATATAAAAACCGAGACACACGTCATAGTTAGTAGCAATCTCAAGAATCTAGGCATTACAATGGGTGTCAAATTACTTGAGTAGTCGCGTGTACAAGGCATCTACATAGCTAGACTCACCGTCATTATTCTATGTGTTTGGATTTTAAATGTCAACTTCTTTCGTTCGGGCTTTATTGGCACCTATTTATCGCATTGTTGTAATTTTTTTTATCCTCTTGTTAACGTAATTTTGTATTGTACTAACACCTGCACTGTTATACAACTGTATTATTTGTGTAATGGTTTTGGCACTAAAAGTACTTAATTTATTTAAGTTCTTTTTAGTTAACTTCAAAAGTTACACTTACACAAAACAACCGTAAGATATCAATTAAATATCAAGAGAAGGGAAAAGTAATAACAATGTATATTAATTAATTTCCAGTTTTATATTCTAGCCTTCACGTTAAAAAATTTACAAATTCACCATTCAGCTGATTTCCTAGCATAATTCTTTCCATATAGAACCACATAATGGGTTGGCCTGTGGTATCGCCCACACTCGATAGAAACCAGTTCGAACTAAGAGGTTTAAAAAGCCATTCCTTTGTCGCATGGCAAAGATGTGGATTGATTGACACGCTCACGTTTTTTCCTCTTCTGTCGAGCTGTGTTGTTCCAGCGGAGCGTGAAAAAGCATCTTTCAAGGAAATCAAGGTAGAAACCGCTATTTTGGGGCTTTCAATAACTGAAATGGACTCTATCACCTGGACTATCCCTAACTCCTTATCATCCAGCGGGATGAAGTAAATTGTACGGAATTAATATAAAAAAACAACTTATGGTACATACCTGGTAATTAAAACTAAAACTTATTGTTAAATTACTAATTCCATGTAAAACAAAATTAAGAGGAAATGCAGCGATTTAGTATTAGGAAGTTTTCTTTACATGGTTTTTTTATAATTATTTCAGTTTTCATTATTACTATTTTTTATTATTATTTGAAGTTAGTGAAAGTATCCCATACAAAATTAAGGCTTAATTATGGGTTAATTCGAAAAAACTCAAAATGTCATTTTTTTCGAAAATGCCGATTATATCAATAATGATCGGCCTTACATTTATGAATGCTTAAAGTTGTAGCATTTTGGGCCCCTAACACCACCTGCCAGAAATACGTCGGGTAACCAGTAGCCAGTAATCCTGTAAATTTAACTGTTCATTGATAAATATATTTAGTCTTAAGGTGTTTGGTTTAAGATAATTTTGAGAAAAAAAATAAAAGACTGATAATTGTTTAAAACAGTTATTTTTTACCGAGAATACTTTCTACCGGTAAATTTTTGATACTATCTGCTGGTCTTGAATTTTCAGTGTTTTTTGGATATCGGAAAAGTTTAATAATGACGGGTTGTATAACCACGGGTGGCTTAGCGCAGCTACCTGAAAAAAATCTTATATGAATACAATGAATTAATATTGACACGTCATCCAAAGGGATATATACGAGTATATATATTGAGCGTTATTTATACAGGATCACAGCTACTTAAAATCTACGCTACCTACCTAACCCATTAAACGTGCCGTTCTTCAAATGCAAAGAGAATCCGCCATGTAAAGTAATTACACATAAGTACTACCGGCGGTAAATATTATGATGTTGCATAAATTTTGACATTTCGACAGTTCAGCTTGCGGTCACAGTACTTTTATTGGTTACTACTATTAGGAAAAGGGAAGTCGTTTTAAGCATCCCCACACACACCACTTTGTTCGCTGGTTGCAGATTACATCAGCAAGTCGGCGTTTGGAAAGAGAGAAAACAGTTTGAAGTAGTACGTATGGTACCATTTCCTATGGGAATTTTGAAATTTTACTCTTTATTATTCATATAGAAAGAAAAAATGTCATGAATAGGAAATGTTAATTGAGCTTCAATTCATCATTATAGACTTGAAATTGAACTTCATAAAACTCTCCCTAAAATAAATTATGTACCTACCTAAAGACAACAACTAGAAACAGTATTTTGGTTTGATTTTGCGGAATCCCCTGAGCCCAATCATCGAATCTTAACTCCCCAGACACGGGACCGCCCTATAAGTTCCTCCCAACAAAAAAACGGGTTAGTACTTCTACAAACAACAGACTATTCAGCTGTATGAAGTTTCGTGCTTTTAGCATTGAATATCACGGACTGCCGTGAAAAAATCATTCCTTATTTTCTGATCAACACCATAAAAATGATTTCCAGGCGTTCTCAAATACTACAAACAAAGGTACCAGAAATAATATGATTGTCAACATTTTCAGGATTTCATTTTCATTTTCTGTGAAGAAGTGTCCTCTTTCCATAAATAGAAGGATATAAAAAAATCCAATTTAAATTAGTTGTTGTAGTAAATCGCATATAAATCCACAAATTGTAATAATGCATTATAGATTAGTTAATATTTTCAATACGTTTATCTATAATTTTATTATACCTATTAGATAATTACATAATTGTAAAGTTGGCGAGTCCATATAATATTTTAAAAAACAGCTAGGTTTATATTAACGATAACTTACTGAATATGAAAACATTTTTCAAATATTGGTCTGTCTGTCGCTACTAACTACTGAACGAATTGGGGTGTGGTTTCCTTGTTTCAATGGTCTTGGTTGGATTTAAAATCTTACGTTCGTTTGATCGGCATAGGTTGCGTACAACTGGAATGATTACCGATAAACTGCGGCCCTAGGCTAGTTGATAATATAATTCAATTACTTGCAAAGTTACCTGTCTTACAAACATCAGCTAATGAAGCATAGATACTGAACAACAATATTGACAATATTAAAATCATTTTATAACTGGTAGCTGTTTATCGTAATATACTTACTTCGGAAATAACCCACTTGAGTTTCTTACGCATAAAATAAAATTTACGAACGAAAAGTAATAAAAACAAAATATATTTTTCATTTATTTATTTGATTATAGTGTAAGTCTTCGGTATATTTGTTGCGCAATTTGCCAGCTAGTAAAGTTTGAAATTTGCTGTCAGAAATGAATGTTGGCATCATGATACTTCTAGGAGGACAGCAGCACTCAACATTTCCTTTGGAGGCTTGTCGTCTATTCCTAAGAGTCGCAGCTAATTCATTATCCTCTTGAATGTAATTTAACCTGTAGTCTTGTGATTTTCCAAAATTCGCAAGGGTTTTTTTCGAAATATCCCTTTTGTCTTCCTTTTTGAATAAACCTAGGCGCATTTTGAGTAACTCTGGGAAATCTTCATTTTTTTTAAATTCGACGTCGCATTCTGTAATGTCATCAAATGTACCGTAAATAAACTTTGTCAATATATAATTATGAGTACCAGCTGGGCTAACAAAGTATTGATAACTCGCGCTAAGGGTCGTTCCTGGGGCAAAGGATAGTCATTGCGATTGCGAGGCAATGCTGCCAGCATCATATACACTTTTACGCAGGGAATGATACAGGGTACGTTATTCGACGTAACCAACTCAAAAAACCCACTAAAGGTAAAAATAATAATTTTGACTGAGAAATATAAAATCTCGAATCTGTATGTTCTTCAGGGTTGAAGTTGAAGTAGAAAATACAGAGAACATATAGATTATACACCAGTTGTAATTGGAAATAAGTAACACAAAAAGAGTCTGTGTGTGCAAGTAGTGGCTGATTTAATGTTGATTATAGAAAAATAGAATTTGAGTTATGCTCATTATAACACCTGACGCTAGAATGTCTGTGTTTGTGCATAATCGCTTTAGAAAACACTAAAATATCATCAGCAACGGCAAAGACATGTCTTGCGTCACTACAAAATGATGTAACCGGCTATTATTGGTTTCGAGACATCAGTAAATTCAGTAATATTCTAAAACAAAGAGCAATTAACTGAATGTAAAACAAAAGTCCAGTTTTGTCGTTTTCACTTTAAGTTCCATTATACCTTTTACCACTTTAAACCAAATCAGAGTTTCACCATGAATAAATATACATCTGCGTAAATAATGCATATAGTAGTGTTCATTTTATACCTTTAGACGGTGGGCAAACACATTCCAGTGTAGGTTTTTTGATAGGTAATTTTTCAATTTTTTTAAAGTAGTACTCAACAGGATCCAACTCTTTCAACCATGACCATGTGTCCATAGACATTGCAAACTGTCCTAATACCAGTAAAGATAACAGCAAGTGAATCTGGGAACAAAACATCACTAAAGTAACAATAATATTTCAAAATTTACTCTCCATTAGAACCCATTAGAAAACCATGGAAAATTAATTTAACAATGAGAAATTTTGTTTACTGTAACCAAACCACGGACACGAGAAAGTTTAAGTTTTACTTAATAATATTAAAATATACTTTGTACCTACAGTTTGCCACCAATGCCATCAATAGATCACACAAGTAGTACTTATAATTGTATTTTTTTTATTAAATTAAAAGAAGAATTTAAAGATGGTCGTGAATTTAATGATAGGAGTAATTTATGCTCAAACGTGATATGTACGAAATTTCTGATATTGTAATATCTTCTTGAAATATTTTCCATTCCTTTTTTTATTACCTAACAGTGTAAGTAAACTAATAGAAAAATAGTCAGTCCTAAAAGCAATCTAATATAAAGAGGTGATTTTTAGAATACACAATTGTACAGATTACTAGTAAATATAACTAACCGGGTGTGCACACTTTGTTGTCAAATGATAAATGTAAGCGGTAATATGTAGATAATGGTGATAGTTACAGAAAATAAAAAATGAAATGTTTACAATTTAATTTAAAATTTAGCATTCAAATGTTTTTAAATTTTTATATATACCTAAGTATGTAAAATCAATAATTCCGTGCAAAAATGGGAACTACGGTTGTATTTGTTAAATGATTTGAAATAAACTACTCTTTTATTTCAATTCATGTGAAGGGAAAGTAGGAAGTTGATTTTAATATAAACGCACACTTTTTGTGTCTCAAAGCTTGCATTTATATACTTATAGAAGACGACAATATTACAACGACAATAAATATGTGAACATAAGATTAGCTGGGCCTATTTAACTATGTGAAAATCTACTAAAATCTATACTTAATATTAAAATGGATGTTGCTAGGCGCATTCGAGGACGGGTCTGCCAATTCGGTTTCTGTTTTTTATATTATGTTTCAAAAACTACACAGAAAGTTTGAATAAATGTGGGCCTAATTCCACGTGGGTTATTAATAAAATATGCCTTCTTAACATACGCTTTTCTTAAGAAAGCTGTTGTACTATATCGAATATAATATTTCTATATAAGCTGTTCTTTCTCAATATCCAATATTTTTTTTTTGGCAATTGGCACATTACCCAATATTCTTTTTAATTTATCACTTTCAGGACAAGGCTTATACAGAATAAAATTAAAAAATAGTATGTAAGAAAAGACAACAATACTTCGTGTAACGATAGTTAACCAATCGAGTTTTTTTTTATTAAATCTGACACAAGTGTTCACTTATATATGTACACTTTTAGTATCTAATGAAAAACCTTTTCCAGTTAACTAACTTTTTGATTTACGCAGCATGAATGGTTTGTCATAAAATGACTTGTGTAGTTATTGACCAGAATTGGTGATGATTTCAATAATACGAGAATAAAAAGAATATGGCGAATAACGTGGATTATGGTTCATTTAAAACAAAAATACAACTTTATGCTGATTGTTATAGTGTGACTATTTGTCAAATACCAATTTTGCTTGATAAATCATGCTGACTGTGTCAAATCACATTGACTTTCGATGTGAACCGATTCTTGCCAATGTGAACACTCATTTAATCAGTGTAGTCACAAGGGTCTCAACTGACTGAGTGGAATGTTGCTGTTGCTTTTCAATTCTTTTTTCATTTTAGCAACCATAACTGGATCCCTATAGTAGTTATATGATTGCTATTGATATTTCGTAATAAGCTATTGTTTGAGATGGGTTATTCAATATCTTCTGCAAAAGCTTCCTCGTTATTTGATGATTCTTTTTGAACATTGTTATCATAGTCTTTATTATCTCTGTCTTCATGTTCACTATAATTATGTGGTTTTATTTGGGTGTTCTCATCGTCACCATTACTGTTTAGTATAGTCATAATATAATCGTTACTATCATCTATCAATGTACTGGCAGTAGTATCAGTAGCACTAGTAGCAGTAATAGTGGTAGCAGTAGTAGTGGTAGGATTTACAGTGGGAGTAACTCTAGCACTCAGGATTTTATTGTACTTCGATCTCATTTTTTTCAAACACATGCCCGGTGGTACATACGGACAATTTGTGATTACTGATGTAATAGGTGTAGAAACTGTTGATATAATATTAATGGTATACATTTTAAAGGTGGTGTAGGGAACTCTTGTGGTTTTCCTTTTAAATGGTGCGTTTACGTTTGAATGTAATTTTTCGTGATCTTTGCTATATATACTTTTGTAAGCTTTTATTCCTCTTTTGCCGATGTAAAGTGGGAATCCCATCATAATATTACCAGCTTCACTTTCCTTACATCCTCCGTCACACAATTTATAAGGTGCGGTGAACATTAATACCTCATGGTTGTCTGATATTTCTAAAAAGTTAGCACATTTTATTGCCTTAACGTCCACAATTACTCCGTTGATACCTACTGTTTCGTAAACTTTAATCTAAACAATTAAGGGCTTAACAACATCATTGAGGCCCTAGTCAACCTTATCTTGCACAGGCTATCCTCTCGGGATTAAGCATTCAGGCGACAGTCACTCCCAAGAAAGCCGAAGTTGGGGCCATGGGCAAATTTTAGGCTTCTATGAGCAAACTTTCGATGCAATTGAGAAATTACTGTAACGATGTTAAGTACTTACTCTCTCCATTAGCGATTTTCTTGATGTATTGTTCCCCGTCTCCGATGTTATAATTGATACCAACAGAAGGTATAGCTATGTTGTTTCCAATAATCGATGGAAATGAACTAAAAGCAATAAATAGTTTTAAATGTAGAAGCATCAGCATTGCTAATATATATACAATTTTTTTTTACCTATCGGCTCCTTTAATATTTTTGGCCCTAATGAACTAAATAATATCGCAGTGTCGTGTTTCCGCTGATTTTATGTGAATTTACATTTATCGCTATGTTGGAAGTATAAATAAAACATTTACACAAACCACATAAAATTGCTTATTTCAGTTACGACTTTTGTTAAATATAACATACCTATATTGCACATAAGATTAGAGCAATGGAGTAAATAATAATTTTGATAAAAAAATCTGCAGTCAATTTACAAACTGGATTGAACGGTCCAAGATCCGTAAATGCCTATTACGAAATATAATTCTTTGCTATACCTTCACAGTGATCTACTTTGATTTTTTTTCCTTTCCTTAGCTGTAAATTATTTCCTTTCGTTCGCCGTAGCGAACAGGGTGACCTCAGTATTTGTCTGACTGCATCCCAACGCATATCTACGCTTGACTGAAGGATCTAAGATTACAACACCTTAAAGCTCAACGCGGAAGGAAAACCTTGAGTTAGAGCTATACCCGTAGATCAAGGTGCGGTTGTCAGAGCCTTAAAGATCTATGTATGTATGTAGGTATGTAAAGATATATGTATGTGTAAAAGGTGTACGAGCACACACTGTAATCTTACTTTTTACAACTCTCACCAACAGTTCTAAATGATTAGGTCTGTGCATGTACTCTGTACACCGATCCGTACAAACAAAATAAATATAACTGAGTCTTCAATATTTTATATTATGCAATTAAGTCGCTCGAGAAAGGAGGCCCTTACGCGCGCAAATTGTTTTAATATCATCTATGATTAGTAGATTCAGCTCATCCACCACCGTTGTATCTCGTGCTATTCTCTAAAGACAGACCACACGACATTTTTTTTTGTCAAATTACCGCACCTCGCCTGATTGCAAGCTTGCGTGCAGTCTAGAGAATTGCTGCAGCCTTTGTAAATGCTTTACCTAGAATTGCTGTCCCTACTTTCACGGTCTCAACAGTTGTATTTTCACGCCTCACTTAAAGGACCCGGCACTGTAGGAGAAAGGAAGCACGTAGCTAGCAAAGCGTTCCAGTACTTTATAGTGCGACACAGAAAGGACTCACCGAATCATTTGGTTCTCGAAGGAATGGTTTGCACCGTATGTGTAACACCTGCAAGTGTTGTCCTTTGTTGGCAAGGGGATGCATTGCGTGAATAGAGCGCATTTCGAACATATATATTGGGCTCACAACTTGTGCCTATATCTTTACCTACAATTGAAAATGTACTAAATAATTTATGACTCCTGCTAATATTTAAATGAGAAGACGAATCTACTGAGTGTTTACTTTCATGAACCTTCAAACTATATTTTTAGTTTCCTTATTGTAATTCATTCCGGCATTGTTATCGAGTTTACACGAGACATTGGGAAATATTTATATACAACGATTTATAACTGTCAGTGGGTTCCAACTGTTCCCAATTGGCGAAAGACTTCTACACAATTGTTTCACTGGGCATAGTGTAAAAATAGTTGTCCAAGACACTGGCCTAGAGTAAGAAAATGTTAATAATATTTCAGCGCTGTGACATAACTCATGTGTTTTCAAGTTTGTACCAGAGATGTACACTTCTGAGAATAATTTGCTTCCATTTGTAACTACGTAGGTTGTTCGTACTGGCACGGTTTCGTGTATCTTCAGAACAGAATTAATTCTAAATGTATACACACCATTAGCATTACGAGAACTTTGGAAATTATGTACTTTCTAGTCTCACGATTAGATATTATATAATTTTAATATTGTATAGTCGCTACGACTGTGCTAATGCTATCACTTAAATGTAAAGTAAACCTTTTATAATTTGTTATATTGGCATCATTTAAATACGCAGATAATCTGAAAAATCGATGTACATATTATTCATATTGATTACGTCATTACACGCATCAATCGTTATTGGCAAGCCTGAATTTCATTCCATCATTTCATTTCAGCCACAGGACGTCCACTGCTGAACATAGGCCTCTCCCATCGACCTCCAATCCGACCGGTTGGAGGCGGTCTGAATCCAATGTGTACCCTCGAAATTCCGACCATAGCCCTTTTCATAGCTCGCTGTGTGTCCTTGAGCTTTCTGATGTGGCCCATAGTGAGGGTCCACGTCTCGGCGCCATAAGCCATCACTGACTACACGCACTGATTAAAGACTTTTGTCTTTAAGCACTGAGGTATTTTGGACGAAAAGATGCTGTGTAACTTCCCGAACGCTGCCCAGCCGAGTTGAATTCGACTATTACCTCCGCCACGAAGTTTGATCGATCTATTCGGACCATCTGTCCAAGATAGACGTACTAGTCTACAACATCGAGGGTTGAGCCTCCAACTAATACTGGGGAGGGCCTTAGAATATGGGCATTCGCCATAACCTGGGTCTTGTCCATATTCATCTTGAGGCCCACCTGCTGAGAGACTCGGTTGAGATTCTCGAGCATTGTGTTAAGATCCGCCAGTGATCCCGCCATGAGTACGATATCGTCAGCAAAACGAATAAATAAAAATAAATAAACAAAAATTTTGTGGCACTACGGCAGTGCTGATCTGAAGAGAATGAATAAAAATAAATAAATAAATATTTTAGGATAATCTACACAACGCCACCTAGACCCATGGTAAGCATAGCTTAACTAGCTTGTGTTAATCAAGTATGTTTATCTGCATTCTAGAACCTATGTTCTAGAATGTGGATAAACATACTTAGGTACATCTTTTTGTAAATTCGATTCCTGCTCAGTGCAGGAATCAAATCCGCGCCTCATGCGTAGCAGTTGCGTTCACTTCTGCTACGTCACGGAGGTCATCAAGTGACAACAGTCTATATGCTACCCTTAGAATGCGAAGTTATGTTAATATGTAATAACTAGATAAGTAATCTGCAGAATTTCTAATTTTATAATCTAAAGTGTAAAGTGTAAAATTATAATTTAATACTCACTTGCACTTTATCCTAGTTACTTTGCATAATAATGATTGATGAAGTTAAATTGCGGAAGACATTGAACGAAATACCTACTTTTGTTTTGGCTCACCCGCTTTTCCACCCCTACCTAATTAAAAGACCGCGTGGATTCGGTGTACAACTGAAAAATGTTTTATGGTTATCTAGTTATTGTAAGAACTCGAACAATTTTTTTCGTCTTGAACTGAGTCAGCGAGGTAATCTCCAGAACACCACGTTAATTTTAACTTCAACTGATTTACCTAAGTTAACGATAACACAATTAAATTTTATTTGAACAGTTAGCATACTAATTACTTTGGCAACTATCATTGCAATACATAAAAAGTAAAAAGTATTTATTTCATAAAAAAGTATGCAATTAACTGAAAAAAAAATTCACACGTTGTCAGTGTCGGTGTCACATGTGAAATATCACAATTCTATTTGTGAAATACCTACTGTCATATAGCATTTCATGACTCATCATCATCCTGGCGTTAATCCTGATCGCATCTGAAGCTATGACCGCGGAGTCCGGCACTACTATTTCCAGTCGAACTGTGTCCCAGCTGTACTTTGATATATGCCGTGAAGTAACTGCCATCTAATTTCCGCAACTCATTGATTTGGCGACATCAAAATATCTCAGCGCCAACTAACCGCAACGACTATAACCATTCGTATGGCTATCATGATTGATGGTTTAACGTGCTCTCCGAGGAACACATATTTTTAATGTCGTACGGCATCCGACAGTGACGTTAAGTGACAATGCGAGTTCGAAACTCACAGCGTAGGCTCCAAAATGTACAATACAGCAAACAAAAAATTAAATATCTCTTGTCTTCTTAAATTGTATTTATATTTAAAAATGGTATCGTTTTGAATAACATATGTTGTACAGCTATTAAATGATAAAATGTACCTGAAACAGCAGCAGTCACGTTGCAACGTAAACCCACATTATTTGTGCTAAATATTTTGTAATGAACATTATTTTTAGGTCTAATTGCTGCACTCCATAACACAGGTATAATATTAATTACCCTAGTTTCATACTAGGGTAATTAATATGCAGTATCAGTATATTTTGCTATCTTCTGTTTGACTTTAGAGTAAAGCTTAAAACAAACAAACAAATATAAGCAAATATACCTTTTATTATAAATGTTCTATAAAACCTACACAATGCGCCTACAGTAGTTTTATGTTTAAAAATGAGAAATAAACGAGATAAATTACTTCATTAAGTGTAGACACCACTAATACGATCGTTATGCACATCGGAAATTGATGGACTTTTACGAGTCTGTCATATATTTTACTGAGTTTGGCAATTTTCCAGTTCATTATTTCACACTGTCAATATCTCAGTAATCTGTACTGTAGTGTGAGAGTAACTCTTTTGTATTATGAATGAAATACTATATATTGGAAATAGTATTTCGCTTTACATCATTTTAGTATTTTTTGATTAAACGTGTATAACTTTTGACCAGTAATTAAAACTTTAGATCAGTAATAAACTTTCATAAATAATGAACTTTTAAAAGCATTTCCATGAAATGTGCTTCCACTGAAACTTTTAATGCATTTTTAATTTAGCAGCATGTGGACACTTTGTGAGCAAACATGTCAAAGCTCGTATAAAAATTACAAATTCACACTTCAGTGTGTTGTGGTTTATCTGTACGTATTCAAATTATTAACGATGTTCCTGTAATTTTTTACATATCAATATAATTATCATGAATATTTATTTTATTTTAATTTGTATATATATATGTTACCGTTGAAGTGATTCTGCACTAAACAAAATGTAGGTTGCAAGTTATTATTTCGCGTAATTTTGCATTTCTTCTTCTTCATGCGAGAACCAAACTCGTATGTATACAAATCAGACGTTGGTGCGGTTACCCAGTTCTCCTTCACAACAGGTACAGATACTTTCTGCCACACCAAAAATAAGAGATACTGACAGTACAGGTACAGGTACTGACGCATATACAAAAATGGTTGACTATTCGGTATGTATACAAAAATACTTATTCAAACTTGTAGTAA
This sequence comes from Pelosia muscerda, assembly GCA_963691645.1. NCBI lineage: Eukaryota > Metazoa > Arthropoda > Insecta > Lepidoptera > Erebidae > Pelosia > Pelosia muscerda. The sequence continues at coordinate 15,036,889 of OY829098.1, read as the reverse complement.
GTAGGTTGCACGTAAATAAGTTTGTTGCTCAAACAACAAATAGTAATGTAGGCTGGCTAGGCTGGCTATTTATTCAAATCCTTCCATATGAGAACTATGACATATCGATAGAAAAATTTTCGATGGGAATCGAACTTGCGATCTATTCCTTACAAGGGGAACACTTCGACTGCTAAACCATGAAACATCGTCTGAATCGTTCGAAAATCTCCTATATAACCATCTTGGGGCGATGGTGGACTCTTTCCTACCTAAATTTGATTTGAAATCGCTTTTCAAAATTTTCTGTACATACTTATATAATGACGCGTAAACCGTATCATATCAATATGAAAAAAATCTCGAAAAAGATTATTACTTTATGCAGCCACATCTAGAATTCAATTTTTGGTAACACTCAGATGATATTAGTACCAACTCAATGCCTCTTAACTAATTGGCTCGTTTATTTGAAAACGATATTATAAGCTCATAATAATAAAAGGATTACTGAAAAGCCTACCTGCCCGGTTGTTCTTGATACTAGAGTAATGAGAAATCAAGAAGCATCAATTATATTCGTTGAATTTGTTTAGTGGAGGGCTGGGGCAGACCCTGTACAGAAAGAGACCGATTGCCACTGACCACTTGATATTTCTTATTTCTATTTCTTGAGAGCTTCCAAATCATATCACGTTTAATTCTATATATTACCTTTATAAACGCTCTGTGGTATCCCTAGGCACCCACCACCAACTTTAGCTGAAATCGTAGCAAACTATAGATTTTTGATCCATTGGAAATCAACGTATACCGGTTCGCTATTTTAACCTCCAGTCAGGTGTGAGTTATGGCTATCTGAAATTATTTATAGCCGCTTTAAATTCTTCGTTGCGTGCATTTATGTCCAAATATTATAGTGATAGATTAATTTTGTTATGATGTTCTATTATTAACAGATAAATTATATAGTAATAACTGACGCTTTTAATCTATACGGGCATGCAACAAGGTTTGACCACTCATCAAAATTCACCCATCTACCGAACCAATCAATTATTTGCTCATTTTTACTTGCCTACGTGCTCTGATGAATTAATGTAGCTTGTCCACAGAAATGATGTAGATAAATGATACTTACTGTGTTTAACGATGCGACTACGACTCAGTACAGAAGAAGTGACAATCGATATCCGGTAACTGATTCGTAATTACTTGCCAAACTATGGCTACGTACTCGTACAACCCGAAAGTTTAGAATCACTGACTATATACGACGACCCAAAAAATATATCTACAAAACATGTCCTAGTTCGACCATATTGCGTTGGACCCAAAAAATATGTGTTTGATCAATATTCTTTTAGTACGGCTAAGGTACAGTCAAGTTAAGATCAACGAAACATTTTGAATGTGACATTGTATTGTTATGCGTTATATGTTGTTATTTTTATTCCTAACTTGTTTATTGATACAGGTGGATTCAGGTGAAAAAGTTATACTTGGCACTACATATAAAACAAAAAAAGATTTAAGGATTAATTGTGCTTGGGGCCAAACGCTTCCTATTAAGTTAAGCAAATATAAATTTTCTAGGCATTGGCCGATCCCGTTTAAACATACATCGATTTGGAACATCCCTTCAGACGTTAATGCAGTAGACTAACATTAATGAAGAATTTTTTATCATAGTACCATGGAAAAGTGCAAACAAAAATTGGATAAGTCTTATACAAAGTCTGGTAATGAAAATGTTGTAGGAATAATTAATATTGCGACATCATCGATGTTACAAATTGAGCATCTATTTTTGACTATCGAGTACCCAATCGGCATCTGGGCTCCCTTGGGCATTGTAACGTTTAATTATGTTCAATTTGGCTGATTGCCTGTTTTACCTGCTAGGTAGCCCGAAGTTTTGGCTGTGATCCAAGTGATTACATTCACTGAACTGTCAAAGATAAGTTATTTTAGATATCTCGACATTGAAATTTTGCGGCGCGAGCGCTGAGTGGATGTGTCACACGATTATGACATTGAGCGTTTAGTTTAACTCACTTAATATGTGGAGTGTTTGCCAAGCACGGTTGTTATTGTTAGTAGTAACTGACATTTAATTGAATAGTATATCGTAATAAACAGTTCGTATTACTTGTTGATAGGTCGTTAGGTATTAAATATTAGATGTTAAATATCATTACCTACTGCTGTCTAAAGAGTTTAAGTAATTATAGTAACTGTAATTATCTGGACACTACACAGAAGCTATGTTAACTAGTAATTAAAAGGTTTGAATGAAAATTGTCTTATTCATTACTAAATTTAATTATTCACCCATAAATCACTTTTATTAAGAAATCCACGCTCCCTATTATTTCCAACGAAGTTAATGGGTGCTATTTATCTGGATATTAATCTCAATACCTTATTATTTATCCAAGAGATCGACGAAGGGCGGTACATATTTCGTTTCATTCTATCTCGTCGGAGTAACAATTGTGACGTATATTAATTGTATTAATTCAGGTACTTGCACCGTTTAGTTTACGTTATCTTGAGTATGTATGTAACGTGATATGTACGTAAACACACTAAAAGCTTTTTAATGTTTCCGTCACTGCAAATTTCTTGATCACGGTTGCTTTTGCACAGGTAGCAACAGTTTTTTGTTTGGTATTCTTAGTTTCTGGATGAAATATCATTTTTTATGGAGATACACAGAATTATTTAGAGTGGCAAAAACTTTTAATTTCCATTTTCATCCGAGCGTTAATCCTTGTTGCATTCTGAACCTGCTATTTATGATCCGTGGCCTGTCTCCTAAAGCTCTACTATTTGACTAATGAGGCTTTTACGAAAGAGACTTCCATCAGTTGGTAAAATATTAAGTTTTAAGCAATAGTTAGATTTCCCAGGACTATCAAAATATAAGAATGTTGTTTTTTTCTGTTTGAAAATTATTGAAACTCTAAATGTCGCATTGCTGATTATGCACTATCGCTTTGCAATTAGGCAATTATTTAATTAAGTTCAAAATAGAAAATAGATCTGTATTATCACCGATACATGGTGTGGTGTCCAGTAGGGTATCGCAAGCAAATAAAACTAGGTTATTAAACTTAAAATTTTATTGTCTTACCAATTAAGACAAATATTTAAATGGGAATGCGGACGGCTTCCAAGTAGTTTTTTTCTTTTAGTAATCGTTAGGCGGCGGCTGCTGTAACTGCTCACACCAATGAAATCCTGTAACATTGACACAAAGGTCACGAAAAAGCCGGTATGAGGTCCGCTAAGCGAGGTCAAGCTTGGGTGTTAGAAGCGAAGCTAGATGGATACGGTGTTAAATCCGAGTCTAGAATACTTCCTCGAGATGAGGGACTTGCTGTGGTAGCGATGGAATCTGGCACCGGTGGAGATGTGATGGAGAAGGTTGGCATCTTTAGAACTCTTAGAGAGCAGATAGCCTGCAGATTTCGACAAGTACGTTCTAAGGGCGCGCTCGCCCCATGTCTGCGCACGCGGTTTTTCCACAGGTAGGCCTTGGTTCCGCCTGTCCAGGTAATTGATCACGTCGTTGTAGTAATTTTGCCGATAGTCGTATAAGTAGTTGTATTGGAAGCTTCTTGGCCTGCAATATGAGGACTATATTTTTATAAATGATAACAAGTAAACCCATAATTATTACAAAGTATCCTACTTTTAAAAAAACCTACTCACAAATACATAATAATTTCAGAGATGCAAAATAATTTTACAGAATAGTTGACGATATTAAAATACAATTACTTAGTTTCACGCGCATTTTTCCAGTGAGATTTTATAAAATAAATGTAGATATTATACATCTGTCCTGTCTATAGTAAAGACCACACTAATATTTTTTTTATTGTTAAGTGTTTGCGTAGTAAATGTCGTGAATATTAGATGTACCTAGTATTATTTTATATTTCTACTAAGCTTACTGGATCATTGGGCCCATTAGTTAATATAGTGTCGATCACCTTATCCAATGCTTGAAGATAAGTTTCTTAGGTTCAGTTCCGTAGACAATGTTCTCAGGTGCTGGGGGCTCCGCTTCTTCCGCCTTAGCTTCCTCCGCGGAGGCAGCATCAGCCTGGGCGGAGGCTTCAGTGGCTTCGGGCTCGACGGGAGCGGGCGTTTCTTCTTCTACATCATCCCACATCTCGCAAAGGGGTAATCTACGGTCAAAAATCACTATGTTATTGTTGACACTAGAAGGTGGTATATCACTAACGGTCACTCTGTCGCGTCACTTCACAGACCTAACGGGTTTGGAGAAACGTGTGGAGCGGGTGCTCGTTCGTGTACGACTGTCAGCTCCGTCCCCTAGTGGCGCTCGCAGCCTCCCGATTTATCTCCCTTTGACCCCACCTGGCTGTCGCAAGCGCTATGTTGGTACGACTCGCTGCTAATGATGTTCTGTCAATACGTTGACCATGCATTGTATTGATGAATTCTTAGTCGTTTTTGATTAGTGTGCCAAATATGACGCACCGCTTCGTTTTGTCTGGGAAAAGACTTTTGTATGATTTGATTATTGATGGACTCCAGAGTTATATATTTCACAAGATTAGTTACATCAAAATGTTTGATGAATTATTTATTTAAGTTGCCTTCGTGTAGTAAATAATAAATCATCTGACTCTTACAAATTGCTATCGTGAGAACTAACGAATGAAATAATTGTAATATACACATGAGTGTATTAGTCGTCCCGAGGTCATTAGTTACGGATGTCAGATGAAAAGACACAACAAAGATATAAATTTACATCAGATCGTCTTTGACTTAGGTGGAAATGAGCCAGATTGTCACTAACTTTACATAAAATAATAACACACTAATGATTTATCTTCATCATGCCTACAATGTTTTCTCATACAACAAAATAATGTAAAGTATCTACTGAATTACTGAAAACTATTTACATATTCAATAAGCGTTCCTCAGTTAAAACTATTAAGGTACCGCAGAATATGGTGAGTTATATTGAATATATTTACTAATTCGCGACGAGTCATAGAGTCCTCCAAGATTATGGCTGCTGAAGCTAAACTTTACTATAAACAGAAATATTGATAGACTAGTGGGGCCTGACGCAGATTTTCCTCTCGTGGTTGGGGGATCAGATGGAAGTCACTCCCGTAGATGCATAAAAAATCTAATTATGAGTAGGTACTCGAATGATGAAGATGACTAATGGGCATTTAGTGGACAAAATTTTGTAAAGCAATTGTAGACAATATTTTATTCCTTCGCTACCCACTTGATTTTTAGTTAATCTCCCTTATCTGACATGAACACGTAAATCCGTTGAACAATATCTAAAATTGTATGGCAAAAATACCATACCAGTCTGTGGTTTGATAGTTAGTAGAATCGGGCTGTGAACGTCACTCATCGCACCGCTCGCCATAGACAGGGAGTTCATCCTCACACACTACGACCGGAAACGGTGCGCACTGTGCGGTATGCAAGGAGTTTCATCCCGCGTACACTCAAGCTGTGGAATGAACTCCCTGCCGTGGTTTTCCCAAGCGACTACAACATGGGGTTCTTCAAGAAGGGCATTATAAGGTTTCTACAGTGGTGGCAGTACGTGTGTGACGCCCCTGGTGTTGCAAACGTCCACAGGCCACGGTGACCACTTCCCATCAGGTGAGCCGTGTGCATGTCTGTCACCTAAGTGGTATAAAAAAAATGACATGCACTTCACAGAACAAATCGAAGTTCAATCACTTCGCTCTAAGGCTGCAAAAGTGGACCGCGGATTTCGTAAAAATAACGAGGTTCATCCACTTCATAGTTAGACTGGAAAAAGTGTTTGCGTACGTCCCTAGATCAAGGTCCCATACTGGTTGGAGGTATTTATGAATATTTAGGTATCCTCTCTCATAATATCTGACGCGCTCGACTAACTTCAAAAATCGTTTATAGGGCTCCCCTACTATATTTTATTTTCACGGTATTCACTGTCAAAATCAGCTTGTTCGACCTGATTTCAATTAATTCTAGAATTATGAAAAATTAATAAATTGAGATGTTCCTAGCTTTCTTAGACACTTTTTCTCAGTTTCTAGATATATATAAAATAAAATGTATTATTTCAATTATCTATTGAAATAATTTTATTTTATTGCAGTGCTAAATAAGAGATTACATTTTGGGGATTCGATTGTCTTATCCGGCGAAGGAAATAGCAATTGGTTCTCCAATTAATAAAAGTTTTTTATAGTAAACATAATTCGAGGTCTACTACAAAATAATTCCAATTATCTATCTATCCCTGGATACATTTGAAGTGACGTTTAATGACTATTTCAAACGAATTTTCTTCTGCTTATTCGTAGATATGTAGCTCTAAATAGATTTTATATTTAGCACTCACCTGATATTGATGCGATATTGGCATCCAATCCACCGCAGGTGAATAGAATTGTGCAGCTGTCAGATAATAAATAATAGTAATTTGTAAATGCTTATTACGCACTCATATATCGATGTATCATTTAATGCCGATCGAGTATTTTTCTTCTGTAAGAAATAAGCTCGAGTAGACAATACTGGTTGTTTGTGCCTTTACCTCCTGATAGAGCCGGTTGTGGAGGTTATGTGTAAAACGCACTCCGTCTTTGGGTCTTAAGTTCTGAGATCAGATAGTAGCGAACATATCCCTAGAACCCCGGTAGACCCGGCACTTGTACCTGGCTTTGCCAGTATCTTTTTCATGAATTTTATAATACTTGAGTGCATAATCAACTCATCCTGACAAACATTTCGAACACAGTGCTTAATATATCATCGAAAATTCTAATATTTTCACTTAGCAATAATGTATATATTTAAATAGATTTAGGCGTTGGTATTTATTCCAGAATGCATGACGTAATTAGTTCGCATCTCCTACTTTATGCTTTATACTTTGGCCAAAGTACAGAAATTTCAATAATATACATTTCGAGGACATATTATGGTGGTAAAGCCTATGAAAGATTTTCATAAATTTTTCAGGATATTTATAAGTTACATCGAAATATGTGAGTACAAATCCACTGCTTAAATACAATACAAATAAAATATATGGTTATTCTTAATTGAAGCTAGATTTATTATATCTACTCAGATATTACTTACTACTTAGATCATCGCACTGTCACGATTATGAAATGTGCAACATTTAACTGAATTTCTTAAGTAAAGTATACTCTCAATAGAATTGCAACCAAGACACGACTTAACGTGCTCTCTGAGGCACACCCAGACCAGTGAGAAGAGCTATATTCATGCACACAAATATTTACACTGAGCGGATACCGAACCCGCGCCTCCTGGGTAGCAGTCGCGTTCACTACAACCACGCCACAGAGGCTGTCTCACTAGCAAACGTAGTAAATTCGTGAAATCTAAACTTATAAATTAAATGCGAACAGATATATACAGCACTTCTAAATAAAAGGCCATCAAAACCCTCAATTTTCGATGGCACTTTACGTTATCATTGACGCTTTTTCTTCTATCTGCTGCAGGCGGTGGGTGGTTCGGTCAGGTATATCATAACATAAACTCACGCCTATAATATTACGATGGGGTAGGCAGAGGTGCTAGCACCCACATTTGCCAGTTTATGTTTATCAGGTATATTGGTCAGATATTATATTAGAAATGCTATATTGACGAAGTAAAAATTTTAACTAGAAAATATGAAAACGTTTGGGACCTCTAAATTATGAAACCTTTCTCTCAGCGTTAGGATGTGAGACGACAGTCACCTTAACTCAAACTAACCAAATCAGTTCACTTTCTAAAAGTCAGTCGTTTAGCAATTAGTTTATAGAATAGAATGATGCAAATGTCAGATCGCACTTTTACTTTTATGTCGTTTATAATAGTCATAAACGTATGTCAATCACTGATCATGCTATTTTATTTTACAAACGTATTGCCACTTGTTCTTCTTTCTTTCTTCGTCTCATATATCATTTATCATATCATTTAATATTTTATATAATAGTTGAAATCAAGTTTCAGTCTCTTCGTCCGCTAGACCATAAACCATTCAGTAACTCACTCTTTATACAGTAAGATACAAACTACAATAGATGTTTGATAATAAAACAGACCAGCTCGTCGTATGTGAATCCTTTAAAAGAAGGGGGATTCGGTCTGATAGACACTGTCGTCGAGTTAAGCCGTAACCCTAAATCCGTACACTTGATGGGTTGTGCCTATCTGAGTTTATAGCACGAAGAAAATTAGGATTCGTCCATAGAATCTTATTGTTTTTCTAAATATGAAAACCTTTTTATTTTTCTTTCTTTAATTCTAAGGTATAAGAATTCGCAAATAATATATTTATAGCCATATTATTATCTAATAAAAAGTACGGTTCCGCTTGCAAAGTGGTTCACAATCAAGTTTCAACGAAGGAATACGGAGAAACGTAAAGTGGATCTTTTCACGAGAACAACAATTATTTTTAGGTCTCTAATGTCCCTAGGCACTGGCGTTAATGGTACTCGCAAAAAGAATCAAGTAGATCAGAGTCAAGGTTTTCGCCCTCACGACCAGTGCAGGGAAAACGGCGTCTCTGGCACTACTCGTCGGCTGACTGGGATGGACTGCGTGACTTTTTTGCGTCCATCCCGTGGGTTGAGCGCTGCTTTGAAGGTAAGGACCCATCGGATAGTGCAACTGCTGTCGTCGGTGAGATCAGTCTGGGTATGGAGTACTATATCCCATACACTGATGTCACCGGTGCCCGCGGAGTGCGCCCTTGGTTTGGGCGCGAATGCGCAGAGGCTGTTCAGCATAAACAGTCTGCGTATCGCGCTTGGGTAAGGGCGCGCGCTACGCACGATTCCAATATCGGGTACTTTAAAGCAGCGTACAACAAAGCCACTAGGGTCTGCAAGAGGGCTTATGTCAGAGCAGATGCTCAGCGCATAGCACGGGTTGGTCAAGAACTAGTAGCGCATCCCACGGGCAGCCGTGGCTACTGGCGACTGGCCAAAGCCGTGCAAGCTAACTTCTGCCAGCCTTCGCTGCCCCCCCTGCGTAACCCTGATGGATCCCTGGCACATGAGCCGCAAGAGAAAGCAAATTTGCTGGTTAATCTCTTTGCGGCCAACTCCCGAATCGACGACTGTGGTATGCAGCCACCGACTCTACCCAATAGTGACCACGCAATGCCTGATATTCGTATCAGGCAACGCGATGTCCGAGCAGTACTGCAGTCACTCGATGTCCGGAAAGCCAGTGGACCGGATGGTATACCAGCGGTGGTTCTTCAAAAATGTGCAGCGGAGTTGTCTCCAATACTCACGCGGCTGTACCGACTTTCCTACATTTCGGGTACAGTGCCGACGGCGTGGAAAGAGGCGAATGTACAGCCGATTCCCAAAAAGGGAGATCGCTCAGACCCAGCCAACTATCGGCCCATAGCCGTCACCTCAGTGCTGTGCAAGGTCTTCGAGCACCTTATCAACACACAGCTCATGCGTCACCTAGAGGATCACTCCCTAATTAATGACCGACAATATGGTTTCAGGCCGAAACGGTCAACGGGTGATCTTCTGGCGTATGTTACCCATCTTTGGGGTGAGGCTATGGACAAGCATGGCGAGTCACTGGCTATTAGCCTAGACATCGCCAAAGCGTTCGATAGAGTCTGGCACAAATCGCTTCTTTCCAAACTACCAGCCTTCGGTCTGCCTCTTAGACTGTGCAATTGGGTTGCTAGCTTCCTGCAGGGGCGCCGTATTCGCGTTCTCTGTGATGGACGAGCATCGGAGTTCCTGCAGGTAAATGCTGGTGTGCCGCAGGGGTCCGTCTTATCACCCACTCTCTTTCTTCTGCATATCAATGACATGCTGTCCACCGGCAGCATCCACTGCTATGCAGACGATAGCACTGTACACGGGAGCTACCACGGACATTCTGCGGCCAAGCAGTCCGATATAGCGGAAAAGAGGCGACTTCTTGTCACTGGGCTTGACCGGATCCTCAATCACGTTTCCCAATGGGGATCTGAGAACCTGGTCGAGTTCAATGCCAAGAAGACGCAGGCATGCGCGTTCACAGCAAAGACATCTCCTTTCCTTCCTCCTCCCACTCTTCAGAGCACACCACTGCCATTACAGGATAACCTCAATATACTCGGTATGGACGTGCGCTGCAAACTGAACAACAAGAACTATATCGAGAGCATCATCAAAACAGCTTCGCGTAAACTCGGAGTCCTGAACAGAGTGAGACGTTTTTTCACGCCGGAGCAGCGGTGTCTTCTTTATAAGACACAAATTCGCTCCTGCGTGGAATACTGCTCGCATCTCTGGGATGGCTCCGCAAAGTACTTATTAGATGCTCTCGACAGGTTGCAGCGACGTGCGGTCCGCATTATTGGGAGTCCTGAGGTCACAAAGTCCCTCGAGCCTTTGCAGATGCGTAGAGATGTTGCGTCCTTGGCAGTATTTTACCGTCTCTACCATGGTGAATGTTCTGATGAGCTCTTCCAACTAATCCCACCCTCCCCTTTCCTACACAGGACAACGCGTGCAGGGCTTAGGTGTCACTCGCATACGGTACAGAATATTCCATCAAGAACCAAGCGGTTCGGTGAATCTTTTCTCTGCCGTACCATTAAGTCCTGGAATTCCTTGCCGGCGCACGTGTTTCCTTCTTCCTACAGTCCCGGGTCCTTTAAGCGGGGCGTGAAAAAGCATCTGATGAGGCCGTCAAGCTGAGCGCCACCATTGTAGCACTGAACGTGTTTGCAATGGTGACCCTCTTTCATGGGACTTTGCCTTCAGCTTAACATCAGGCGAGGTGAAGTCAAATTGACGTGCCATAAATAAAAAAAAAAAAAAAAAAAAAAAAAGGTGATTACATTACACGAACGTTCTTGAGCATTCCGGTATTTATGAAAAACGTACGTCTGCCTCCAGAGGTTTATAGTTAGGGAAAGTGAACCTATTTGTGTTCTGTGTTAGAGGTGCATTCAGCAATACGCTTGGGCGCGTATTTGTGTACTTGATGGACTAGCAAGGGGCACTCGCACCTTAAAAAGCAATGAAACCAATTTAGACAGATAACTTTATAGGTAACGATTACATACTAACTATGTAAACTATTTATTATAATTCATTGATACGGTCCCTGTGTATTTCTTAACACAGTTTATGTTGGGCCACGAATATTCAATTTGAATTCAGATAGGTACATCAACTAATCTAGTCGGAAAATTGTCCCTTCGGTTCGAAGAACATCACACAATATAGGTAGTCGTACATAAGTGCCCTAAAAGTTATTCAACACGACAGTGATTGATTTTGACATACCGAAAATATTGATGGGTAATTTGGCTGCAATCGAACAGTCACAAGACATAACTACTACTTATGCATGATTCACGCTACACCGTGTTGTGTCCGAGCCGAGTGTCGTCTGACGTTTGTATGGACACACTTACAATACACCGAGCTGCATTCTTATCTTATCCGAGGCGAGCAGAAATAATAACGCACAGCCGACAGTCCTTTCGGAGCCGTTACGGTGTAGCGTGAGTCATCCTTTAAGCTACGTCAATACAAATTTTCTATACATATCTATATATTTTTAATTTAGCCGTCCGAACTTATTACACATTTTCATTTCAAACATTCGTTGTAGACAAATACAGTATTTGTCTGCAACGAACCTAAAGGTGGAGACAGGACTCATAGTGCATCGAGACCATGGGTGAATCATCTAATCATAATTCTTTCCTCCGTGGTTGGGACCGTACGGGGCAAATCCTATAATGGCAATTCGTTGATCGTCGTTTTACGTATTCGTATCGTATGGGATTGACATTCGTTCACGTCTGTTATGAACATCAAAATACAAGTTCAACTTATACATAAAATATCCTATTCTATTCCATTCTATAAAACGACAATATACCTATTAACAAAAATATCAACAATTTATTTATATCACATACCTAACATTATCAATTTATATACAGAATATTAATAACTATATACAAAATATTTACACATCTATATTAATTATAAAAAGGTAGAGAGACTGCAACTTTAGGCATCAAAATATTCCTCCCCATCGATCTCTACCGGAACCGTGCCCAGAAGGCTGGCGGCATTACCACCCTGAATGGCGATGCCAATTCGTTGAGCGAGGTAAAGGCCAGCCCTATGGTCACGGGAAGCGTCGACAAGTCGCTTCGCTATTTCTTTAAATAGCGCGCGCGCACTTGGACCCCACGGACCCAGCGTTTCGACACCAAACGGCTCAAATATATAATTACTATTTAAATTATTATATTTGCGCCGTTTGAGAGTCTCTGCCGATGCAGCAGCAGCGCATACGCAGTCCATCGTGCTTGGAAGATGAGAAGGCGCCAAGGTGTCGACGCAAGTGGCGTCCCACACCAAAGGCCTACCCATCTTCCAAGGCATCAACGACATCCCGTCTGACAAAAATATTCATAAAACAAATTGAATTTTGCATCTAAAAACTCTTCTTGCCGTGCATACTAACCTGTAAGAGATTGATGCAGAGCGATAATTCGATTATCATTAATGGCAGGAATCACTAAACACATATCCTACAAGAATATAGGTACCGTCATGCATAATTAAATGCGGCCATAACCGTAGTGGTTTGCAAAGGAAAAAAGGAGATTGCTGTCCACACCCGTATGTTTACTTTTTTCGTATTTTTATATCAAAATACTATGTTACATTTTTTGACAGCGGAAATTTTATTCCATAGATTAATATATACATACTAGAGATTTTATTCTTCATAAATAACGTTGTTATGCAAGCAGTCACTTGTTATTTTGCAACCAGTGACAATAAACAGAATTTCCGACATTTCTGAGCTTCAGTTGATGTACTGTGAGTCTGTTCGCATTTTTCTCTAGGTCCATGTAATATAACATAACTATAATTTCGTCTCATGATATACAAAAGTATAGAAATATTTTATAATTAGGTGACATCACTCCGCGTCTGCAAATTGAAAAGAAAACTAAATGTAGGGTAGCTAATTAGCGAAGTTTCAAAATAAGATGTACTGACGAATTTCATAGCAAATATATGTTTATTTCGTTAAAATAATGATTTATCACTTTTAGAGATTAGGTGGCCTATGAATGTCACGATTAAATGACGTGAATCAAAATTTTCACTCCATTTCAAAATAGTAAGAACTCTACAATAACTGCTCACAGAGCAGAATGTACACATACAATGGGCGGCCTCACATTGTTTATACACAATTACAACATTTTACATTCATATGCAGTGCAGTGATAAATATCGTATTATCATTCTATATAAAGCGATGGATATTGGAATTTTCAATAGTATTCTGGTCAATTTCTCTTTCATGGAAGTTGCCATCATGATCTATAGAATGGTAATTTATCATACCTACGTAATCTTAAAGTATGTAATTTGTATTTTGCGTTTGCGATTTTGCTGCCCATTGTACATTTTGCTTTTTGTTTTACATTATCCATATTGCAATTTTATTGCATACAATAAAGAGTTATCTATCCATTTTATTATTTTATGTTTGTTTCTTCTTAGTATTGCATATGTGCAGTGCTGCTTCGGATAATCGCAGTCCTAGTATGGGTACGTCTAAAAGTTTCCACTAAAACCGTACGGCATGGTATGAAAATGTGTGTCTGTGTTGCCGGGGGAACCAGGTAAGCCCCTGGCGTTGGTAACATCGATACATTGTTTGGGGATCAATTTCCCCCTTCCCTTATTGAGAGCCACGCGTGGAAATGCGACTAACTGCCATCCGTGTTCACATGGAGACTCTTGATTACCTACTTCATAAACTTTATAATATTGTCGAGGTTAATAAGAACATTATTGTCTAGTTCATTTAACGATCTGACTTTGTAATAAGTATGGTTATTCCACAAAATAATGCTATATTTTGAAAAATATTTCTTTATTTAACATTATCAAAATTATACTATTTATTACAACCGTGTTGGTGACCTTTCTGACAACTTCAATGAGTTGGATATAATCTGTAATGCTATCCAAAAGTTACACTAGTACCTTGATCCGTCTCACGAAAATTTTTATTTCAGAACAGATATGAGACATCCAAGACCTGGCGATGAGGTCAACTTCCAATGTTATGTCACCATTAGTATAAAATTTAACTTTAAGATACATCTCGGTAATATGCGTCGCCCATTCACGGTGAACATCTATTTTCCAGTGTCTTCGAAACTGTTTGTAGGTCTTAAGTACGGTAAATTCTGACAGTTCCAATTCATTTTTAGTAACCAAACGATCATTACCAAGCTTTAGTTGCATATCTCCTTCGACAAATATTGTGGTATTATAATTAACTTCATCGTACCTGGTTTGGAAGCTGCTCAATTTTCCCATATTAATGGTATAAGCTTTTTGATGCTTTCCTTCTTTTGAAGCACATTCTCGGATCTGTATTTTTGAAGTAGGTCCATATATGAAAAATGTTTTACGTTGTGTTATAGCTGCCGCAAGAACAAAAACTGCAAGTACAATAATTTGAATCAGCATTATATTGTAAAAAAAATAAATGACTAAAGCCAGCACCGAATGATTATAAATGTAACGTACGAGTGAGTATCTGTGCAATGCCAGATTTGATAGAGAAGTTTATAGTTTATCATAATATTGTATTTAATTGTTATACACTTCAAACTCTCCCACATAACTAATTCCTTCCGTAGCCGTAGGTTCAATTACTTTTGTGCTACATAGTAATATCGTTGGGAGACTAAAATAAAAACAAAACGAGAATTATGTTAAAAAATAACTATGGTATTTGGGATTGCTTAGGTATGTAATAATATGGTGAGTGCAAAGGATAAGATTTTTTTTAATTCATTCAATTTTCCAAGTTAACAACCAATCATTTAAATTCTGCTTAGCTACTGTCTATAAATCTTTGGTTATACATCATCATCATCATAACAGCAATGTATTTCAAGACTTTTCTTCAGTGCCCAGGGGAAATATATTTCGGTTATAAATTTCCGAAAACTGCGACTAAGTTTGTAAGGAAACCTCGGCCGTAGGTATACCAACAGATACACCAGTTTGCAGGTGAGGTTGGCTTTGATCCCGAAGCCATGAGTGAAACACGCAAATCTTCCATTATATAAATACATAATGTATACTAAGTTTTTGATCTCACGGATATGGCGACGACTTTATAATAGTAATTGGCTTCACAAGAATCGACGGAAGTAATGGGTTACCACTGCATGGTACGTATAGCGGATACAATAGATAGACGGAGGCTAGAAATATAAATATTTAATATATACTAGATCATTTCTAGTCAATGAACTTAATATGGATGGTTGTACATTAACAATACTGTATACTGAGTGATAACTGCGAGTGAAAGGAGGAGGAAAGGGTCAACCATATCTTTGTAATACATTTTCGAAGTACAAATCGACATTTTATTAATTTTAAAATTAAAACAATCATAAAGAAGAATTAATGTATTCCTACCTAGAACCAATGTATTCTACGTAATAAATATTAAACAGGGGAAAGGAGAAGGGAGGGGAGGGGCTAGGTTAGGTCTACTTTCAATTCTTCTTTGTTATTATAGGAAGGGGTTAGAAACTAGCGAAAATAGTCTATCGTAATAAATGACCTACAAGTCGCTTTAATTTATTTGTTGAAATAATACTTATTCTCTAGTTGTTCTTGTAATCAGCCGATCAGTTAGCCTATTACAGTCTGCAGAACACACAGGGTTTATGCCGAGTTTTCCTTTTTTGATATCGTCTGCGTTTTCCATTAGTCGCCTCTCACGGCTTAGTTGAGGTGATGAGTACACCAAGTTGGGTGTAGTTCTTTCTCCGTAACCAAAACGCTGCTAAATTATTACTTTATTACTTGCTAACATTGGTTACAAGTAGCGTACCAGTTTCACTTATAACTATTTGGTGCCACAGCTCTTGCAAGCGTGGATGTCAGTCATAGCGACTTTTGCTCACATCTTCGTTTTTAAATGCGATCAAACATCTGAGCAAAACCTTTCTAATAAGAAATCTGCATCAACATCCATGTAATAGTTGCACAACTACTACATGCACATCCATCGCGAACATAGCGACGAATAGAAAAAAAATAGTTTTCATAACATAACATAAACACACGCCTATATCTCCGAAGGGTTGGGCAGAGGTGCTAGCACCCATATTTCGCCAGTTTATGTTTAGGTCCCAATGTAAGAGGTGGTGAGCCTATTGCCATTAACCGGGCAGGTTTCAGATTGACATGATCTTTTACCAAACTAATAAACATGATAAATATCCCGTTGTCTTTTAAATAGAAAAGAATTGAAAAATGAAACAAGATTTTTTGTCCAGAATGCTTAATCCATTATTACCAACGTATTTTTAACGTTCAAACAGACACGGCTAAGTCACAATTTCATTGTAAGTACTATAATAATAATTTTATATAATTATCATCAAAATCTATAAAATCCTGAAGAAACTGAATTTCTTTTTTGGAATGTTTACAATAAAACTGTTAAAATATGTATCATAACTTTATATTAATTCTATTACACCGCTAAATAAATTAATAACATAGCTGATTCGGTTCACCGGTGTTAATTGGATATGCTAATCCTTCTGATCCATTCCGCTCTCTCCTTCCATGCGACCGTGACCGTAATTAAATTATTGTTGCTACCCTTTGTTATCCGTAGTACCTACACGCAATAGAACCACCGGTGCCGGTGGTACCACGATGGCCTTTATTTAACTTTGGTATAACTGATCGTTGTGTAGTACTGAAGTAATACGAGTTATTTAAATGAAACTTTATCCCAGCTGGAATCACGCCGATTGAAATAGTAGTCACAGTGCAGGGTGGCAGCTAATCCCGCTGCAGCCAAAGAGTACAGGGACTCTAGAGAAAATGACTTTCTATTGGCGAAAACGCCCATGGAATCGTTTATTATAAGATTGACATATAATTTGTAATACAAAAATTTAATAAAACTATAAAAAATTAATTAAATTTGAATCATTGTGACTCGAAATAATCTATTTCAGATATTTTATTATTAAAGTCATCGTAGTTATAATAAAGTAATCGATTGATAGTTATATTCGACGCGATTCCATCAATAGAATGACACTTTTGTTGAGGCTCCCAGTATAGTTACCTTACCATCGGTACTTTTACGCCTAATTGCGTCTGTACCTACTATTTATCTAGTTTGTGGCTTACCATTTTCGAAGTTACCACTCACCTATAATTCTAAAACTATTCATAGGTTATATACCTATGAATAGTTACATATACTTAGTATACATCAGCAGGAGCTGCATGTCGTGGAGATGAATATTCTGCGGTGGATGTGTAGAGTCACGCGTAAGAACCGCGTAATGTCCGCGACATTGCAGACAAAGTTACCTTCGCTGGAGTGCCCATCTTCAGCGGCGACTATCTGGCCAGAAAAGCCGGAAAGCGGACCACGGAATCCACGGTTAAAGCTACGGATGCAACCGTAACTAACTTAAGGAGGATGATGTGGTACCTATATTCATAAAAAAATATTGTATTCTGAATATTTAAAAAATAATCAGGTACTTATTCATCATTAATAATTTTATCAGTGTTCATCAACTTCTGAAGACTACAACACTATAAACTATCGTATATTTATGCAGATATTACTGAATGTTTTTGGTCAATCGGATATAATAAGCAGTTTGTCATTATCAGCCTGCTGTACCTATTTATATAGAACTACTAGCCTTCAGCGAAATACGACCGAGGATTTATCTATACCTATCCTACAAAAACCTAAGTCGGTTGATGAACCTATTTAAGTTCTTTTAGTTTTAGTTAGATTGCTTATGATATTAACCAACGCTGTGAAGTAAAAGTGGCTCGAAAATGAAATATTCGGTGGTGCTTTGCATGTCCGTGTTTCATTAATAACATGCTAGTTTTGATATAGAAGAGTTTTGATATAATTATGTTAAATACTGGAATATTTATTCAAAGCTAGAATCATATGACTGGGCTAGTGCTTCATTCCTAAATAAAGTCATAATTAATTCGTCTTCTTTTTTATTTTAGTACCTAGTTGACTTCATAGAGGCTGTTTGAAGGCTATATCACTATGATAATAATACTAATTATTTGCCAAATATGTCTTCTTGTAGCTCCAAGTGTACATCACTTAGGTACCATGTTACAATCATGATGATCGCCAAATATAGTATTGATATTCTTTGAGCAAGTGCCGACAGCAGATATAAGGTTCGTAATACAAGGTTATGACACAATATCAGTAAGTAGACACGAGTATAAAATCTATACCGGGTAGGTACTATAGTTTATATTGCGTACCTAATATTTGTACGTTTTTATATTTAGTGATATGATTGCAATACGAAGAATAAGCGAAATGTGACTTTTATAATGTAAGTACACTTAAAATTTTTTTTTTGGTATGTGTCTTATCGCACTATGAATTTCTTACATAACATAACATAAACTCACACCTATATCCCCGAAGGGATAGGCAGAGGTGCTAGCACCCACGTTTCGCCAGTTTATATTTAGGTCCCAATGTAATATGGCGAGCCTATTGCCATTAACTGGGCACTTGTAAACCTCCGATAAATACACACATAACTTCGAACCTTTAAGTAACTTAATAATAATACTGCAATACTTATTGCAAAATTGTTGTTGATATCAAATGGCTAGATTTGTAATATATGTTTTGTGTTTAGACTACAGCTTCTATCATCATAATCTGATACATTCGTTTCCTCAAATATCAGAAGAGAATAGTAGCATAGCAACTATCATCCTCACTGCGGTTGTGTCCCGATGTCTCAATTTCATAAGACCTTCTGGATTCCGCTCAACTTTCTATTGCCTACACGTTTTTACTAAGGGTATAAAATAATGTACAGTCGACAAAGGAGATAAGGTTTCATATAATGTATTTCATATTAATGTATGTAAATATGGTACTGTATGTATCTCTTTTCTTGACAATGATATCAGACATAGATAGGTTTTGATTTTTGACTTGCTTTTCGAATTCGTATGACAGTTCTTTTGAAATAATTCATGTTTTAAAGTTACGTCGTTTCATAAATTTTATAGTACAGCAAGGTGCGGCAAGACCTTTAGAATTTCATTGTCTCGGATCTATTTATAGATAAACATTAAAACATACTATTGATACTACACTGTCTAATACATTACAATTTTACAGCTTCTATTGTTTACTGTTATTCATTTCTTATTTTTGTATTAATTTTCTTCTAAATACTGTTAATAATTAATTAAATAAATTAACATTAAGTACTTATGTTGAAAGTACTCATACGGGAAAAGTAACATTTCCGCTGTAAATACCTCTACAAAACCCTACAAGACAGGCTAGTCCTAGTGTGGGGTTCATAGGGCAATTTCACCTTTTTACAGCTATAATTAATTGCTTATTCCGCAATAGAGCTAAGTGACGTGAAAAATGATAATCTTTATATAGCAAATATACTTACTATTATTATCATAATATTCTAACTTTACACTACTGCTATTATTTTTCTGCATTTCAAAATTAAATCAACTAATCGATCCTGTAAACTTTATAAATGAACAAAAAACAAGGTTACATATTATGACATTTTATTCTAGCAAATATAAAATAGACATCGACCTCAACAGTAGTACAATGATAAATACAGGAGCACACATTCTAGCAAACTTATCTATCTCAAAACGTCTCACGGTATCCCTAAATTAGGTAATTTAGAGCAGAGAGTAGCGAGTACATAACTAGATATATAAATTTATTTAGAAAGTGACTTGCTTCTTTTCCCTCTCAGCTCTAATTGTTATTTTAGAGGTGGCAACAGCGGATTCAGAAGAGTCAGAATCAGCAACAAGTGCTCGGAGACGCGCAGCGCGGCGCTCTCTTGCTGCAGTCTTTTCTGAAATCTCGTTCATCTCATCTTCTAAATCACTGAGGCGTGCTCGTGTCGCTTTCGCCCGTGCTACGGCAGCTACCTCATCGTCAGATTTATTGAGCGCCGTCCATTTAGTGAGTGCGCCTTCCTCATTGAGTCTTCGCGCAATGCGTTTCTCTGTGCGTTCTTCGTTTTCTTGTAGCGCTCGCCTTGCTCCACTTACCTCTGACTGACCTATGCCAACACTCTCAAGGATTTTATCCGAGATTCTCATGCGATTTTCAAGACTGCTGCCAAGATTGTTTTCAAATTCGATATCCTCAGCAAAACGTGAAGCTTTCTTACTGGCGCGCAGGCGTTTGAGGGATTCTGTGATCTGAAAAGTTAAATAAAAACAATAAATAAAAATTAGTTATAAATACATAAGTACCTATAATGACTTTTTCTATATAATATAGGTAAGTGTGGTAACTATCCTATGAGTAAAATGATATGACCTAATAATAAAACTTATGTGAAGATATAATTTAAAATATGAAATGAAAGTAGATTTAAGCTAAAATAAATATGATTCTTACTCCACAGAGAAATAACATAAAAAGGGTATTCTCAATAATGTACCAGTTATTAAAAAATGTCAATGGTCAAAGGGCCTCGAGTGGCTTACGTTATCTGGAATGGCAGTTCTATTATTAGTAGTGGTTGCATAGCAATTTCGAACTGCCTATCTGACCGGTATGTTGATGCGAAGTCTCTTGTTATTTTATATTTCAACTTAAATACTGTCATGAGAATTTTATTTTCATTTCCTACTAATTTGATCTATAGGGATCAGGATATGATTGAGTTTTGGATTTGCAATTGCATTTAGTGGCAATAATTCACCTGACTAGGTTATTTTTCAAACAAACTACGATTCATATAAGTACATTATTTTACAAATACCAAAACAAACCTATAAAATCATTCATTATTTATTTTCTAGTAGAAACTTATGTTTACGAGTGATAATAAAGATAACAATTAAATTCGAAATGTTTTATTTAAGAAGATAAGCTGTATCTTACAAGATTTTTCAATACTGTAATTTGAACAGGAAAAAAAAAAACAAAAAGTAGATCCCTTAAGATCCTGGACAGAAAATATAGACGTAAATAAGTATTAGCCTCTTTAAAAATAATGCTACGAGATTTTTTTTTCCTCGAACTTTATCTCAGCTTTATTATTTTAAATTGTTGTCGGACAAGTGCACAATAAAAGAATTATATACAGGGCGTCCCACTTCAATACCACATGAAGGGAAAGTACCTTAATTATTGTAGATGGGAAATTTTACTGAAAGAAGACTTTATTTTAATTTTAAAAACCATTTAAACTGCATTTGTACGATCGAACCCAGTATACGAGAAAAAAAAAATCGCTCCGTAGTTTTATGATACCGATGGGAAGGTATCATCGTAAGGGTTATCTTTAAATTAGGAGGGATAGATGGCGCTGTTCGCCACGGAAATTGACTCCGCGAATTCTATGTTTAATAAAATAGTAAGAACACGAAGAAAGAACCAATAAATTAGTATCAGAAAAAAAGGAAGATCAGATCATGAAATTAACACTTTTAATACAAAATCAATGAAATTCTCAAAGTGCTCGAATTAAGCCCCACCATGCTGAATACAAAGTCTCACTCTTTTGATTATTTCTCTCCCGTTGTGGTGTGGTGGATATTTAGATGAATACGTCTAACTCCTCTTTGTAGCTCGTTAACACGTGAAAAATCTGGGAATTGTAATATGTCATTTTCGCAATGTCAGCTTTTCATTTTTCTGAACAAAATTTTACATGAAATGTTAAAATTCATGGTCTTCCCTTTGTTTCTCATACTAATTTATTTAGCAAGAAAAACAACTTACATACATATCATTAAATTATAGATCCATATTTTTTCTCGTGTACGGGTTCAATTGCCGGTTCAACGAGGCAATTATTATGAGAGCTGTTCAAATGGGTCTTAAAATTCAAATAAAGTCTTCCTTCAGTAAAATTTCAATGTCTCATCTACAATAATTAAGGTACTTTCACTCAATGTGGCATTGCCGTGGGGCACCCTGTATATACTAATCTGTATTTATCTTTAACAGAAGAAAATAAGGTTCGATCCCTGTGTAATACTCAGAATATCATAATACTTGAACGTTAAGGAAGCGGAATGCCTTAGTACATCACAATACCGAATGATACATAAATATAGTTGGAATTGTCTTTGCTTGAATCGTTATAACTAATTTTATCAATTATTATTCACAGGTGTTACCCAGGAAATAATTTTATATTTGCGTAATATTAAATATAAGACAAAAAATTATAATAAAACAAAATTAGCACACAATTCAGCTCAATATTACTTTTATATATTTTCTCTATATTTCTTGTTTCAAGGTAAAAGTACCTAATTGGCGTTAAGTAAGTATAACTAATATCTATAATGTGTAGGCCTATGTCCAACATTGCTCTGTAATTTGCTAATTGATTGATCACAAAGACTCTTAAACTAATTAAATGGTTGCTTTGTGAATCATCACAAATCGTCTTAAAGGGAATATATATTCGGGGGGTCCATATTGGCTCACATAAAGTTCTTTACCCGAAATTGTTTTTCCTAACGATTTCTAATCCGAACGATCACTCGTCCTAAAATTTTTCTTCCTAAAGTTTTCATCCATACTTTTAGTATCTAGTGCTACCTGCGATGTACATCTAAACAAAAATGTAGGAAAACTAATAAAAGTATTTTAGTTGTTTATTGCTACTGACATTATGAAGTTGATTGATTCGAAATTTGAACATTAGAGACAGAGTAGTTAGGAATTGTGACTGTTAGGATATCATGATGTTTCCAATTATCGGAGTTGAAATTTTATACGAACTTTAGCGCACCCATATTGGGGTCTCCGCTGATGTTACAAAGTGTTAATATAACATAACGTAAATATATAAAAGTAAATTTAATTATTTATATTTGATTTAGTTATGCATAGGTAGTGAATGAATTATATTGTTTATAATAGATGAAACTGTGGTTATTCCCGTAGCATCCAAATCTTGGGCTTTGGTGCCTGGGTATCAACCGGGTAACTTTTACAGGAGCCCAAGCAAAGCTGTCTGACCTTCGAAATCACGAGAGCATGGCCTGCGCCAGAGCTTCGATACTTAATCAGCATATTATGTAGTAGGTCTCAGTATATGGTTCACAGATAAGGTTGACTTGGGCTTTAAATAACTTGGTGCGCCTCATATTAATGTAAAAGTAATTTAATCAAATATACTTAGGTCGATGTCAAATTGAGAGGACAAAGTTTTACACATATTTGCCTAATTGGAATATTGTTCTCAAACAACTTGAGCGTCAAGTTTTGTCTTAGTCATACGTCTGTATCACAGTAGCAGTTCGTAAGAATCTCAAAGTTGTCGAATGCTCTTGAAGTTATTACACAAAGTGCGATCCTTTCCAAACTAAGTCTCATAGTGCAGTTACCTATGTTACCCATGTACAGTAGAACTCAAAAGTGCAGTAGCAATCCTACGCAACTATAGCGTCAACATTCTAACGCTACTTGTGACCTTTTTCTTTTAAGACAAGCCAGCGTCGCCTCGTATTGTATAGTAACATTACACACACATATAAGCGCGCCGGCCGCACGCTAAACCATTTTGAGCCTTGATGTGCTAAAGCACTTATGAGCTCTGACTGTACCTTGTTTCTAACTAACTTAACTAATGTTGCTTAATTAAATAAATCCTTGTGAATTTGGTCTAATAGTGTAGTCACAGTGAAACAGTGGTGTTTGACAACGACATAGAACTACAGTGTATAATTACGTGTTCAGCTTTTGTTTAATTACATTAACTAGTGTTCAATATCTTATTATTTTATCCTCTTACAATTTGAAGGCTCTTAATATTAAATATATCTTCAAGACTTTAGATTAAGTTGAAGATTTGGATATAATTATGTCAATGACAATATTGTAACGATACCACATGTACTCAGCGCCATCTAGCGGCAACAAGACAAACTACTACGTCACTACGAATGCTGCATCGCGTCAGCGAAGTTCTCGCGCTGGTGCAACATACAGACAAGCACCCAACGATAACCGTGGGGCCGAGGCCCGCCCGGCGTAATCACCATGCCTGGTCGAAGGATATCTGTGTTTCAGAGGATCATATCACCTCGTTCCTCCACAATACAATAATATTCATAGTTGGGCATACTGTTGTAATCTAAGTATTAGGTAGACAATACACAGGTATAATCACACTTAATATACAATAATACAGCACAGCTACAGCAGAATTGACACCAATAACTAATGTAAAAAAATATGCATTGGTTAATCATCCATATTATAAATATGAAAGTAACTCTGTCGATCTGTCTGTATGTTACGCTATCACCCGATTATGATGAAGTTGGGTACAGAGATAAACTAGACCTTTGGAACAGAGCTCTAAATTATGAATGAATGGGACGGAAGTTTGTCATTTTTGAAGATATGCTGATAGCCTACAGTTTGAGCATGGGAATAGGTTATTTTTTATTGCAAAAAAACTTCCATAAAATTTTCGGTAGTAGATAAAGTATGAAATGTAATTAGAATTAGAAAGATTTTCCTATATTATATAAAATATTTGATCAGATCTTGATCTAGATACTATCTAGTAACGAATTGGTATAGAAGACATTATGGAGTGTTCAGGCATCAAACTCAAATAGGTATACTCATTGTAATATGTGCCGACAACAAATGCAATACACTTTTATGAGAATAATGAATTCACGCATATTCCTATAACCTTAAAATAGATTTGAACAAACCTACGACACTGGATAGTGGCAGATGTATTGGTAACTTTTATCTATTGTTCTAGGTAGTCATTAAGAGGTCTTTGAATTTGTGTTATCCGATCACACTACTCAACTACATCGACATACACATAGTTATAGGTACATTGAAAGTGATGATCCGAGTACTACCTTTACATATTCTACCAACTGTATAGTCTTTTCTATGATCTTTGATATCCACTTGTAAAGATAAAAATCCATGCAAAGATCAAACCTAAATGGATTACCAACGGTATAAATCTAAACAGTAAGAGGAAAAGACGCTTATTGTGAGAGTATCGTAGAAATCGCACTGACTGTAACGATTCACAGATCTAAAGTCCAGATTAGATCGAATAATCAAATTGACAGTATTGATTATTTTAAACTAAACTAAATTGATTATTTTATAAATAAATCAAGCAAAAAATGCCCCTTGGACGATATAATAAATAATAATAAATGTATTGTTCCTCAAGACCTAATTGAGCATAATGTATTAAATGATAATATTATTAGCGAGCCTACACAATTAGGCAATTCTTTCAATAATTTTTACCTGCCTAAATGAAATAACAAAATTAAATACGAACTCAAAACCAAGTTATGATACTAATAATTTGACTGCCTTATTAAATTTTATGCTGGTATTTATGTTACCAACCTTATTTATACCAAGTGATATATATAAAATTATAATGAATCTCAAACCTACAAACAGCACCGGTTTTGATGGTACGAGTATATCTTTTGTCGTAAGCCATGTAATTAACTCTTTCATACTAAATGATATGTTTCTTACAGAGCTTAAGGCAACAATTATAAGACACATATTTGAAAAAGGTAACAAACATCATATGAATTGTTACATGCCTACTGTCCCAGTTATAATTACCATATTTGAGAGGGTGATTTACTCCTGCTTGTATAATTTTTTTGAAAATTAAAAATGATAGTTGATGAGCCATCAAGGTGGATAAAAATGAAGAATTTCCAATTTTTTTAGGACAGTAATGACAGAAGTAGGTAAAAAATTCAAGCATGTGCTCTCTATGTGGACTTATCGAAAACTTTTGATCATGTGAACCATCAGATTCTACTAGAGAAACTGAATGCCTATGATATTAGGCTGTTACCCCTTACATTCAGTTTCTCTCTATTTAACAAACTTAATTTAATAAAATAGATTATTTCATATCTTAGTGATAGGAAGTAATCGATTTGTATTCATACACACAAGACATTTAGGTATTACATTGTATTCAGCATCAGTATAGTGTAACTCAAATGTATATACTATAACATACCATATACCTGTATTAGCAATTATAAGAATATATCAATATTAAATTTGAATCTAGAAAAGTGATGATGGTCTGATGGCTGGATAATTTGAGGATGTACTTTTCACGGTTGTTACCTACAGTTTAATTGATGTAAACTGGTCTTAGGTAATTTTCTACGTACTTACATTTACAAAGTTCATTATGATTGACTTTTATAGGAGAGTTTCCACCTCCCAACCCGAGAATAAAACTTGTTAAACTGTCTCGTCCGTCAATCAGCAGATGTACAGGATTATAAGTGTGGTTGACTTGGCTCAAAGGTCTTGATGGACTCCATACACACTGAATGTAAATCTCTCTTTAATTGAATTTTAAATAAGGTAAAATATTACAATATTATTACTTTTATGTGAAAGATAGTAAAATAGACACTATTTGGCTAACGAATTCGGTGGTATAACACAATACGAAGTTACATTTTGTACATCAATACTGTGTAGATATTCTAGTTGAAATTCAGAGATTCACGTAACGTAGGCCACAAAGGAGGAGGGAATCCAATATACTGAATACCTTCATTGAGTTTGGTTGGGGGCCGATGCACTTCGCTTGTGACCATGTTACCCGTCATGACTAATAACGTTTGTATATTGCTGCCATGGCATCTGTCAAATGCACTTTACCTAGATAAATTTTCTCGAGAAAGAGACTGATGTGGATCAAAGTTTCAATCCTGTATATTGATTATTTACCAACATGCGAAATGGTTATTTATGGGTATTCCTACCAGGTGGGTAAACTTTTACATTTACTATAACAGTAGTTATACCTATTATTGAACTACTGCAATAGTTTTATTAACAGCCGGGCTTTATCCGTGACGTCATTGCGCTTAAAGGAATGAAGCGAGATAATTAAAAACTTGATATTGCCTTTTTTCATTCTACATAGCGGATGTTGATTAATTTCGCTACTATTCCCTGGTATATTTGTTCACCTGTTCACTGAATGGCTGAGTATAATTTCCACCGATATCAAATATACTTTATAGTGCAAACAGAAGCTCGGTTGGTTTGCTTTATTATGTGTTACAATAGTGTATTCTACGCACAATATGTAATCCGCTTCCGTGCTTTTAAATCACGGCTTGTAGCTTGTTACATGTATGTGTGTGCTTTAGCAAGGGCACGTGAGATAAGTGGCATTTTTTTAAATTTGAGACTAATGGTCGAACAGTCAGCGATAAAAGTATAGTAGTGATTGTACAGATTCGAAATTTAAAATCTACTCAGCACCCTTATATATTATGTATATAAGAAATATACCGGGTAAAACGGGGTGAATAGAGATCAAAGGGTGAATGGAAATAAAAATTTCAGCTAAATTCTGTAGTTATTTTCTTTCAAGCGAAACTTTGAACTAGTTCATTGTAATAACTAAATCATCAAACATCTGGTAATTTATTCAAAATATTCCACTGGCCATTTCATCTCTATCTCTGGATCTCTATTCACCCAGTTTTACGTTAGATAAAGTGCAAAAAAACGAAAATGTTGAAATCAAAAAGTTTTTATAAAATTATGCATATTTGTTCTTTTATATATGTGTTTGAAAATTTTGATAATGTAGACACAATTAGTTGTAAATATCTGCGCCAGACTCGCTACGATTTTTAATGTATGTACCGACTAGCAGGGCGTGGTCAGTCAAATGTTGTCAGTACCTGCAAATTTTTCGTAAGTTCAAAGTATTATATGTTGATTGCTAGAGAGGCAACACGGCAGCCTCTCGTACCTGATGACGCGATCGATCACCGGACACGGGTGCTCCGAGTATTATCTGCACCCAATTCAAAAGCAGCCAACATCCGAGTGCCATCACTGTGATGCAAGCGAGGACTTGGGGCTGGCACAAGCTGACCGCATGCTCAGCATAGGAGACACCGAGGCAGGTCCTAATGGCGGCCCTAGGTGTGGGAGTTTTCTTCTCCTAGTAGTTCTATGGAACTAGAATACCTTTTCAATCTCATCCCATTAGTTTGAAAAAGAAGGAATTCCAAGGAAGATTTTGCGTATAGAAAAAAAACCAGTTGTTGTTAAAAACATTGACGAAAACGAAACACGAAAAACGAAAACAGAACTTGGCCCTGATTCTACTAATTTTTAACCATTGTCATACCACTGCATAACTTATAGCCGTATATAAAGCCGAAATTCAATAGCAGTTTTTGTAATTCCAGTGGTTTGATAATAGTTAACATTTATTTGCTAGAATCGGGGTGCTGCTTATTCACTCTACTTATATATAGCTTATGCACGGAATGTATTCGTCATTATGATTCATCATGGATTGCCATCAGATTAAAAGCGATAATGCTTTAAGCTTTAAGCCTTTGCTGTAATTTTAACAGGACTAGTAATAAATGTACTGAACTTTCATTGATAGCTCAATGGAAGGATTTATATTGTTGTATTTATTGTCGTGGTCGCGGTACACTAGAGTATCGCAATATCAATCACTAACTGCACAAATTTTAACCTATTTTAAAAGACACTATTTTATATGTTTATGTTATTATTGATCAGTCTCAATTTTTTAGTCAGACATGCACCTGATGGAGAGTATTCACCGTAGTCTATGGACGTTTGCAATACCATAAGTGTCACACTCGTGCTGCCTATCCTATAGAAACTTTCTAATGCCCTTCTTGAAGAGCTTTATACCGAAGCCGCTTGGAAAAAATACAGCAGGGAGTTCATTCTACCGCTTGATCGTACGCGGAACGAAGTTCCTTGCATACAGTAGTTACAGTGCACATCGTTTCCGGTCGTAATCTGTGAGGACAAAGTCCCTGCGTGTGGCGAGCGGTCCGATGATATAAAGTAGACCGGTGTGGGCATCACGTTGAACAATTATTCTGAACTTAAACCATAACACAGGTGACAGACAAATTAGGTGTTTTATGTAAAAAACAATTGTATTTTTAATTTATCTCACCACGTTACAATGAAGAAAACTGAATTAGCGGCAATAGGAAATAATATTACATCTACCTACTCTGACAAAACCCTTTTTTGGCACGGAGAATCATGAATTTAAGACGGATGAATTTAATTTCAAGCTCTATAAATAACTTGTATATTTTTCCCTTTCAGCGATGCATATTTATTTACGGATTATGAGACATTTACGACCAGGCTGAAATTATTAGAAAATGAATCACTTCTATTACGAACACAGGTCTTAAAGAATAATATGTGAGAGATGTAATGTACGAAAATCGACAACAAGTTACATTCACATTATACAATGAGTTTTCCTTATACTATCCTAGTACATATAAACACCTTCTAAAGGCAAATATTACTAATGAGTTCAATAAACCTTTTCATGTATGAAATTGGTAACGAGAACTGATTTCATTTAGTGAACGCTGAATGCACTTTAGTTTGGATTTCCACCTTCACGGTATCAAAGCTTATCGAATCCAATTTCAGTGTCGACCGTTTGAATAACTGAGGACATCTTATTACATTGGTTCATGTTTCAATATTTAGAAACTTCACACTATTATAAATTCGAATAAAGTTTAGGGTATGTAGGTATATATTAGGTGTATAAAAAAGTAATCAACTGAGTTAGTACACTAATGTTTAACATTAAAACTACGTAGAATATTTATATAAAATTTCAGTCAAGTAGGCAAAAACAAGTATGAGACTGATATTTTGCAAAATATGTGTTCTTTATTTAAAACATGAATTGTACTATGATATTTTCATTGACATGAAGAATGTACCCCAAAACATTAGTTATTTTGGGCCAGAAAGTCTTTAGATACTAAATGTGTATCGGATTAAACAGTGTGTAAAAGAAACATGAATGGCGTATCACCAAACCTTATACACTGATAAATAGTAAACACCTGCCGAGAGCAACTCACAATGATATAAATAGCTTTCTAGTTCGGAATTATGACAGCAGTGATCTTATTTGGTTGTGTATAAATATAGAAATTATCTTCCTTGAGTGAAACAGAATTATTAATAGTAACATCTAACAAATTGAATAGTAATTTTAATATGTCATCGTTTTAAATCAAACTCTTGCGTCATTTAGCTGCATCAAATCAATATTTTGTTAAAATGCGGAATAAACTTTTGTTTAACTTTCATAAAATTTTAATTAATTTGAAATACCGATAAAAATAAGTTATATATTTATTAGTGTAACCTGGGAGACTAGTATTTTTTAGTTTTAGTTGACTGTACAAATATATATACATTTATTATTCAAACAGTAAACACCCTATGCATAAGTAAAGGTTATAATAAAATTCTTAGGATAATAAAGTTACCAAAAATATACCCATATAATACCATAATTAATATACGTTCATATTTCGAAAATCTGAACCTGATGGATAAATTCCAGCAAAATATTTGTTTTAATCTTCTGTACGAGCCTACAAATAATACTACTGTTTATATTACCTTGTTGCGTATAATCATATATATATATATATATATATATATATATATATATATATACGGTGCTAACTGATGGCACTGAACTATATATTATATATCTATTATATATACATAGTTCAGTACCGACACGGTACTCAGGGTTATTGATACTCGTAGAACTAACCATGCATCACTTTTTACATGGTAAACGGAACTAAATCCTTATTCACCATACAGCTAAAACCGTAAAGATTTTGCTCATACAAATTAATATTTCCAACATAATTAAACCCACAGACTCTTTTATTATCGCGTCAAAGGTTTTGAAATTTCAGTGGCAGTCAGTTGTGATAATTAGTACCTATAGAAACATTGACGTCACTGCAATATCTATTTTTATCAACGTTCATAATAATGGTATATATAAAAGTGTTTCACAGTTCGTGTATTCAGTCAATTTCTCAGACCTACGTTTCCTGTAAAGATACGTATGTCACTTGCACACTTTGTTCCTCTAAGGATAATTTGATGGTTGTACCAGTCAACTTAAAGAGCTGGGTTACCTATCAACATTAGGTATTCATGTGTTTGACAGTCCTCTGATATTCAAATAAAATTTTGTAATGGAGAAACGCGCTATTGAACTGAGTAGATGCTTGATGAGGGCTTAAAACAGGATGGTATAACTCCTAAGTCGTTCGAATATACTCGTTACATTCGCAATAGATACAATTTCAGTAGAATTTCAATTTCCGATGTTTGACGTATATTTGCTCTAAAGGCGCGATACTAACATGGAAGTGGCATCTACAGATCGCGTTCACTCGAAGTTCACTAAAGCAGATTTCATCGTATTATTGATGCAATATCTACGTCAAAGCTTTGTGCGTCTATTTCAATATCAAAGATTGATATATTACGAGTAGTGGTGCGACTGCTTCCACATTTACCTACAAAGATATACAAACTTACTCTTGTTTTATTTAGCATGTACAATATGTGTGTATATAATGTTTATTAGTCAGCTAATACGGATGGAACTAAAGTTAACAATATAAACTAGCGTTTTCAAAACAACTAAATTTAGATCGCAGCTTAAGGCCCACCTGCTGAAGTATGCTGCTTGCCCAAACACATGCACACCGGAGGAGCTCATGAGCGCAATCAAAGTGACAGCGTAGCTAACGAAATGCTATTGTCAGGAAAGAAGAAGAAAGTAATCAGCTGTTAGCCGTGTCTCAGAACGCATGCAACTATAAACTTGTACTCGAAACCCATATGAATACAATGCATAATACTTCGAGATTCTTAGACCAACCATTCTTCCAGATTCTTACTTCAAAATACACATATAGAATCGTGACGGGATATCCCAACAAAGACCGAATAAAATATAGCCATGTCGCCGACTAAACTTGTTTATACGTAGCGGCCATTTTGGTCGCCGACCTTATGCAAAATGTATGCACATTTATTGCCGTCACTCAGAGTGAGCTCCCGTGGCGTTGTGTGAATCAACCCTGAAACCGCAATATTTGCTTTAATATGTTGTTTACTAGTGATTTTAAGTATTCATCGGTTCTCTTTACTTTAACTTGAGGAATAATAAAATCAAGTTTAATTTCAAGGTTCGTGTAAGTTAAACAGAAATTGTTTTATTTTTAGTTTTGTAAAAAATATTTACCTAACCGAATATTCCCTCTAACATTCCCCTCTAGCTAAACTATATTACTAGGTAATGCTAAGCGAAATCAAAAAGTGTAATGGTTAGATTTGTATTTCAACTTGGTAATATATAGTATCTACTGATGATGGTTGATAAAAAATGAATGTATTCGGTATTTGTTACTTTAAACCACCTAGATAAAAAGAGTAATAAGAAAATCAACTTACGTCTTCAGAAAGTTCGTCAGTGTCAAAGGCAGAGGATAAGGGCCTGCCACGTTGTACCCTGGCACCTCGGGAATCAAATAAATCGTCTGCAGATGGGGCTTGAACGTCGTCGAGCGCAGTCTTGATACGATTTTCAACATCGTTACGGATGCGATCACGATCAGGTTCTGCCTCACGAGAAGCAGGTATTTTACCATCAAGTCTGTCAAGGACTGGCCGGTAGTAGCTCTCTCCCTTATTGAAGTTGCAATCGTAGACGCGAGTGCGCCGGGTTCGTCCAATGCGACTCATGTTGATGTCCTATGGAATTTGTAACAAAAGTAATATATTAACGCGTGCACTTTGATATCATTATGTATACAGTTCACGTATATTTATTATTGTACATGAACAACCAGACCATTGATATTAATATTAATGGGCATACAATAATATGAATCGATAATACAAAAGTTCTGAAAAATCTTTTAACCACATTTTTATTAACTTTATTGTTTTAATAAAAACTCACACTTTATACTACGCTTTTCTTAAATTTATAATGTAAAAGGATCATTTCTCAGTATCGAAATATTATCGTCTTCTTAGATTCAATGCAACTACAATTCGCATGTTCTCAGAAACATGTCGTGCAAGTTTCTGAAAGTCACATAACAAGCTCTTTTGCGCGATTCTGGGCAAAACATTTCAGTAAATATGTACTCTCTATAAACGTAAATATCTCAAGAAAATATTTTAATACAAAAAGTGAACATACACGCCCTGTTCTCATATAACAGATGTTATGTAATATGCTCCCATTAGTGTCTTTTAAAATGAATCACGAAGTTTAAAAAAAAAAATTGCACATTTATGGAATCAATTTTAATAATACTTATAACAATTTGAAAACACTTTTATAAAATCACTATCCACTTTACAAGAACGATTTGAAGTTCATCTTACTAAAAGTTTGGCGTAACGTTTTCCTTATCTGCCAGAGAAATGGTTTTCATTCATGAAGATTTAAAGCATTATTAAGTATGCGTAAGTAATATTAGCGGCAAATATTTATTATTATATGTGGGTCGATACATTATGTTAGTAAGTAGTTCTTCTCGTCTATTGTAGGATAATGTTCAAATAGAATGTTGCCAATATAAATGAAAAAAGAAAAAACACCCATATATTCATAGGCTACAGCCTACTACCCTACTACCTCACCTCCGGCAACTGAAGACCCAAAGACGGCGTGCGTTTTAGTCGGTTCGAGTCCGACATAACCTTTCCCAACCGGCTTCGGTGGGGGGGTATCCGTGGGGATTTTTCGCACGATAAAAAAAAGGCTACAGGCAGCCTCTGTAGCGTAGCGGTAGTGAACGCGACTGTTACGCAGGAGGTGCGGTTTCGATTCTGTTTTTTTATTGTGCGAAATATCTCAACGGCTCCTGCCAGCACTGGTTGGGGAGGTTATGTCGAACTCGAACCGAATAAAGCGCACGCCGTCTTTGGGTATCTAGTTGCGGGAGGTGAGATAGTAGGTCTCTCACACCCCGGCTTAAGACGCTAAGTCTTCGGAGAGCACGTTAAGTCGACGCGTCGGTCCTGGTTGCCATACGAAAATCTATGGCAGTCTTTACGGATAGTTGGAGTCCTTAAAAGTTCGACTAGACTAACTACAGAACTTCGATTTCGCCAATTAAGTTGTGAAGGTCCGATGGTAGTCGCCCCCACGGAAAATATCGAAGTTCAGCCCTATCTTAGTAAGACTAGAAAACCGACTCCAACTGAGTTGGGAATAGGCTCAGAGAATGGTGATTCATACACAACAGTAGTACGTACCTAGGTATATATTTTGTATACTCATTACAGGTAAAATTATGGTTGTGTAAAAACAGGGTGTAATTGTTAACATTTACCGAGTCAAGCATTATCTGATAGGCATAATGGTTGATATCGACGGGTGCAAAGTAAATAAAGTCAACTACAAATTCACGATTTTCTTTTTATTGCATTTTCGTACTAATCAAATAAGGCTCCACAACCTGGCATATTTAGTTTTGGAGATTTCATTATATTTCAATGAATTTTTAAAAGTATAAAAAGCCATCTACACTCAATTTTGCAAATAGTACGAAGGTAATGCGACTAAGTAACGTTGGTCGTTTTTGCGCGGGGCGCGGCGGCGGATTCCGAGCGTACACAAAATGTCATCAGGCAGTTGACTTACTTGTCACCGGCGCGCATACGTTATAAGTTTTTAAAAGCTTTTATATATATCGGCAACTATTTCAAGGTGTGCTTTTAATTTCTATTTGCATTACTCTTTAAACGCACATACGACGCATTAACGACCATCTGCCAGTTGACTCTTTCTACTTCGCGGTCAATTAAATTTACGTCGGTTAACTTTATACAAAGTATTTATCACGTAGTAGAATTTTCTGTTTAATAAACGACCTTTTAAAAAAGAAACTGAAAGTATTGTAACTGCAATTATATTCGCATGATGATTTTGGGCTACTAAGCCTGTTTACAAAATGTTGTTATGATAGTACGAAGCATAAATAGTTATCTGCAAAATTACTTTCTGTAGTGGATATTTTATAAATATATATTTATTTATAAGTGGCCTGAGAACAATTGAGATCAGTAAAAATCTTATACAGTTAGCTCTAAAGGGGTAAACAAAATACGACCCACGGCGTTGTGAGCACTATCTCTAACAGTTCTTTAGAACTCAAGCTATTATACAATAGGTAAATACAGATGCAGAGGTAAATATATTCGAAGGCTAGAAGATTTCAACTCGTTTGAAAGTTTCAGACGGTATTTTAAGCGTGAAAAGATTCTAACTGCGATCGAAGTGCTGCTCCTTATCTACTATCTACACAATGTGTACATAATTATAGTGCATAATATACTGCTTCGTTATAAGTTGTATATTTTGTTATATTATTTATGTGAATAGTTTTATTTATTACTTAATCCACACCTATATACGTAAACACATGCAATGTACGTGCCTATATACACAGGTACATAATTATATCATGAAATGAGGTTGATGGACATTAGGTATTTGGTTGATTGTAAATTCACTACTGGTCTTATTTATTTGCACGAGAGAGCTTTGGTACTCACCACAAAAGTTGTGCTAAAAGTCAATTTAATTTACTTTCAATTCTCTTTGTTAGATACAAATGATACAATAAACTTATTAATTTAGTTTAATTTGTGGTCCAATTTCTCAAAAGTAGCGGAAGCCTTTTTAATATATATTTTGTTTAAAATAGAAACAGGAACATAGACTATTAGGAATCATAGTCGTACATTATCTTTCTCAATATTCTCGTAGACCATTAATATGTATTTAGATCTAGCAACGAAGTGAATAATATCCGCGTACGTAACCGTACCACACATCTGTTAGTAGAGAATAAAAAGATATTCATGTTCCATTGGCAGAGGTGTGGTTGAACTGACAGTGAAATGTACGTCAGAATAGTTTAATTTATTATCCAAGAATTGGCACAGAATCCTCTATAGCCTATTTCCACGCAGCAAGATCGTGTTAACGCGTTTCATTTGTGTTTTTGTTTTGATATTAAATATTTTTCTAATAAAACTATGCATTACGGCATGAAATTTAATTTCGATTTCGGAGACCAAATTATTATTTAAATTAAATTATTTTTAGTATAAAGCTAATTAACAGTATTTTTGTTATGAATGAGTTGTAGGATTTTATCCTATTAAATATACAGGCTGTATGAACGTTGCCTCAGGCACAGAATAGCGCTCGCTAAGGGGTATTACATTCTACATTAGGAATATATGAGTACTTTGCGTAAAAGGATTAAATATGTAAATGCTTCTATGATGTATTAATATTTCTGCTTTGCTTTGCTGAATTATTATTAGTTTCATTTATTTTCGAAAGCATTTTAGTGAAATTCTAATAATGTATACAAAACTTTACATAAAAGGTTTTCATTTTAAGTTATATTAAAATAACAAGTTTAATACAAAATAAGTTATATGAACGAAAGGTTAATTATGTTATAAGCATCAGCTAGTCGCTAAATATTTATCTACAAAGTAATTAATTTGTAATTAAATTAATAATTGCGTTATCTTCCTATAAGCTGGAAAAACCTTTCAATTCAGATATTATTTGATTAGGTTTGATGAGGGTGTGGGTGGAATGAAATGAATCAACCTAGGTACGGATGTTAATGTTTAATGTTTAAGACGGAAAGCCTTACAGCAGTGAGAACGTAAATTCTACATAAACTTTTTATTATTTTAAACATTAGACGCGCACATAACAAATTGTTTTATTTAACTTTTTGTGGTTTGTATTTTAGTTTTTCGTCGATTTGATCGCATCACGCAGTCTCAAAAACTGCATATCCATTACACAAGTAGGTATAGTAATTTTGCTGTCATAAAATTATTTCCATTATGTTTACATTATTATATTATTACAACTGAAGATTACGCACGCCCTGCTTGTTTGTGAAACTATAAAAAATCACTTTATGTGTTTTATAAACATCGTATAATACACAACAAGTTTCTTGTGAAAACAACGTGTTAAAAACATCAAAACCAGGTGTAGCACCCACACACTACGATGGAAAAAATACGTAACTTCCTGTTGTTGCTTTAAGCGGTACTTTATGATTTTGAACAAATCAAAGAATCACCTTACATTATGATAAAACTAACACAATCATTATTATTGTCACAAATATTTTTACGCTCTTTACATTTTAGTTATTGCATTCTTGGCTTGGAATATAAATAATAACGAATTGTTCATTTCAGTAAATTCATTACAAGATAATATGTTTGTTAAGAATGCAAAATACCGCGGATGCGTAATCTATAAAATTTTGTAATTTACTATCGATGGTGATTGAAGCGAGATTCTTAACATCGATCATGCGCACCTGATCAATTTCATTGAACGTAAACGCGTGCGTCGTACAGTGAAACAATTTCAAAATAGAATTCGCAACCATTCGATATGGGTATATTTTTAGTAACAAAAACCGGGTTTTTGTACAGACACGAGGTATTGTATTATGCACTCATTTAACACTGACGAATGAAGCTAAAAATAATCACGCATTTGGAATTCGAACGCACTTTACCGGTAATAACTTTTAAGTTTCGAATTGGAACAACTTGTTTGTAAATTAGGTGAAACAATTGCCAGTTTGAAATTTTAAATGTCGCACAGCATGTCGAAAATTGTTTTATCTTAATAATATTCGCCTAGATCTAATAAAAGCATAAATTTAAATAATTACTAACCTGGAGCGTGTTTAGGCGGCGAGAAGGAAGATGGGACTGGGCAGTTTAGCGGCGGCGGTTCGGCGCGTGAGCAGCGTGGGTGAGACTATGTTTAACCGTGAGCCACACAGAAATATACTGACTTTTGTTCTGAATGATTCCCTTGTCGGAAAAAACGAGGCGCATCAAACATAGGAAACTACATGTGTTGCGGACTTCCGAGAGGGTATTTATGTACGTTTGTAACTTCTTAATGCTTAATGTAATATCGTGCCAAATGTTGTTTTACTCCGTACCTAGATGGTGCAGCGACTAAGATAGTAGTGGATGCGATCTCCACTTAAGGCTACTATGAAACGATTTATAGTTAATTATTTTGGTTGTAGGTTTACATCGTGTCAGTATGAAGAGGATCAACATAAATTGACTTCAAGTTCTCACAACAGATTGTTCTAGTTTTGTAGTTGAATTACCTAGAACTTGGGCAAACTTTTAATTTATCGGTAAAATATAAATATTCATATAAGTTTACTTCCTAAACACACTTACACTTACAGTTTTGGTTCATTCGTTATCTAGAACTAGGACGATAATGGTAGCGAAATTTAAATTAATCGGCACAATCAAAATTTTCCACTTAGAAAATTGGTTTTGATAGAATTATATATTATGATTTATCTATGGCTGTAGATTTAAATATGGTGTGCTTAGGCTATGAATCGACTACAGTTTTTAATGAATGTTTTTACTGTAACAGAAACATTTTATAAACATGTCTTCATCTATGCTATATTCGAAGTTACGTGAGTACCTGGTACTGGTTCCCAAACTAGGTTTGCGCCTGTATTATGGGACACAGTGTTTCAGTCAAAATCTTTGACACTTTGCTATACAATTTTAAGAGCTGACATTTTTCCTTTAGGTTTATTATAAAATTATGCCAAGACAAAAAACATTTTGTGTTTTCTTTTTAAATTAAATGCATATTATATTGATAGATGACAGATAATTACACATACTACCTGATTAGAAGCGGCCGAAGGGAGTGAGACACACCAGTGACCTCACACTCTTTCTATACTTCTTCCCCTTCGTGAAGAACCCTATGCTATTTTATCCCAAAAACAAACAACCATGTACTCATGAAAACTTCAAGGTAAATAATTAAACCAGAAGCAATCAAATGACGACCATGACCTTGTCTGATCACGCAGCGCTTTAAAATTAGAAGTCTGTGTTATTCAGTCATTGATTCAAATAGCTCACATTTGTGTAATATCAATAGTGTTAAAAATAAAGAAAGAGTCTATTTTATTAAATCTGTACATACTATTTTTCTGTTTGCGGTGCACTAAAATAATGCTGTGAAAGATATTTTAAATTAATTAGCATCCTAATATACTCGTGTGAATTTAATCCTTGTGGCGTAGACATGAGAATGCATGCATCTAATTGAGAAGACTGG
Organism: Pelosia muscerda; assembly: GCA_963691645.1. Classification (NCBI taxonomy): domain Eukaryota; kingdom Metazoa; phylum Arthropoda; class Insecta; order Lepidoptera; family Erebidae; genus Pelosia; species Pelosia muscerda. Next base: position 14,997,609 of record OY829098.1, on the reverse strand, counting down.
CGTGTCTACTGTTGGCTTATAGTTGGGCTTTCATTGTAAAATACGTAAAGCAATGTGGTATGACATGTTTAGGTTATTTGCTGTTGTTTAATAAAGAGTCTTGTAGGTGCTAATTTAATTAAAGTATTATCATATACCTATGTTTAGTGGAACAGAATTATTACCCTCAACCAGATGAGCTGTTTTGAGAACAGAGTTTGATTTAGTAAATATTAGACAGGTGGATTGCCGGTGTAAATGATAGGTAATAGACAAGTACAAACTTGAAAGATATCGACCGCCACAGGAATAGACGACTCTGTATCATGTATTGTGTACAATTATAAAATCTATTATGATGAACTGTGTGGTGTGGCGGTAGTAAACGTGTGAGTGAAGGGTGAAGGTTAAGAGAGTTTCTGTGCTGTCAGTGCAGAAGACAAAGCAAAGTTTCTTTACCCTACTCGCTGCCAGAAACACAACACAAGGGTATTATTAGCACAATTAGGATGGGGAATACCTACTGTCCTACCTCCTTTAGGGCAACAACGACGTAACATTTTACGACCTCCATAGCGTGGCGGTAGTGCACGCGACTGCTAAGCAGGAGGCGCGGGTTCGATTCCCGCTCAGCGCAAATATTAGTGTGCATGAATATGAATATCTGCATTGGTCTGGGTGTTTCTTTGTATAATATGTAAGTATTTAAAAAAAAAATCTAAGTATGTTTATCCGCATTCTATAACCCGTAACACAAGCTAGTTAAGCTATGCTTACCATGGGTCTAAATGGAGTTGTGTAGATTGTCCTAGAATATTTATTTATTTATTTATTTATATATTAAATAAACTTTCAGAGTAAAATTTATGCTAACGCTTATTTTTAAGTAGCTGCTAAAATTCCAGAATGAATGACATGAAAGAGCACAAATTATTTGTTCTACGACTATCTTGTTTAGAAGTAGACTGTTCCAAGAACTTTTAGTTTTTCATATCATATTTAAGCGCTTTTTATACGAAGTGTCCAACTTCGTATAAAACTCGTATTTCTTTTGACTTCAAAAAGCATCACTCAGGCTTTCAGATCATTATGTACAAGTTTTTTAAAGAATGTTGACTACGGTTTACATTTAAAAGTAGAATTAGCTGTGTCACGCGGTTTCTTTTACTTAGAATATTACTTCTTCATTCGAGCGCCAATCTCGGTTACTTCCAAAACATGCGAATCCAAGTGTCCGCTCTTCTACAAAACTAAATTTCATATATTTGGATCGTTTTGTATCTTTATAGGTATATATCATAGAAACATTCAGACCAATTCAAATAGACATATTCATACACACAAATATTTGTACTGAACCTCTGACCCTCTCTGACCCGCAACAAAATAAATAGTCCCAGTCAGAGTCTATGGGTATTTATCTGTTAGAGTATTGTTTAAGTGTAGGGGAGATCAAGTTACACTGGTTCGTGGATCAAACAAATGACCATAATTAAATAATGTTCCGTCACGAGGCAGCCCATTTTCATGCTATACCTACACGAGTACCAACCTTGTGTCAAGAGGGCCCTTTCCGGTCGGTCTATGTCTATCATCAAGAAATTCCTTAAAACATCTTCTAGGAAGTATGTTTTTTTAAAGCCCTACTTAAGTAGTGTTTCCGGCGGGAAATAAGGAAGCCAGAGCTCACTGGAGAGGTTTTGTGTTGTAATTGGGATGACCTAGGACTTATGTTGTCACCTCTATGCGATGGTATGAAACCCTACTTTGTCTTCTACACTCCCACTTAGTCTTAGTCTTAGTCCCTCCCACTCGCCCTCTCCCCCTTCCCTCTACAGGGTCGGCATCACGTGTTTGACGCCACTGATGTTGCAAATGTCCATTGGCCACAGTTACCACTTTCCATCAGATGTATAAAACGTTTGTGAAACCATTGTTTCTCTCCATTATACCGTGTCTACATTTTACCGTGAGTGTGTCAGAAGTGCGTGTCCGTCGCGTATTCAGTTGCGTGATAACTGAGCTTAAATGAAACCATCGATCGACTGGTGGCCGTGTCAGCACAACTCTAGTTTGTGTGGTGTGACCATGTGCCACAAGTTGTTACGTCCACATTCAACGTCATATCGTGATGCCATACTATCCAGTCCACTGTTCATGTCACAAATCTGGACGCATTGGACGCATCATGTGCATTGTTTATTTTGTGCTAAAATCGTGTCTTCAAATTTTTTTATTTATACTTCTATGGAAACCTAAAAATGGTTTAACATATTGCATAACAACACTGTCGTGATGTCCGTGGTGATAGTCAGTCATCGAAAAAAATATCATAAAAAATTTAAGGTTTTGAATTTATTTATAAAAAGTACGAATAATCTATACCTGAAATATCGCGATACCGAAAGTTGAAGTCAAAAAGTGCACCAAATACATTGCAATTAGAATACATCAGAGTGACGCATACCTATAACGTTTCTCCACCCACTACATTCGTCAGTACGGGTGTTTCCACATGGCCAATTGCCAATAAATTTCCACGGAACATTGGCAAAAGATTCTGTGAAAAAATTGCTAGTTTTGTGGCCACCTTACAATATCATAGCTAGACGGTAAAATTGTCAGTCAGTTCATTCAGAATATATTCTACTGTCGCATTGCCAAATGTTTTTTTATTATTATAATGAGTTTTAACTGGCACACATAATAAATAGAAGTATTCACTGTTCCAGTGCCGGTCGATATTGTTCGGGTATTCATTTATCTATCATTTGTCATAAGTGTTCAAAGCTGTAGTAGAAATCACCTAAGACTGGTATTCAGGTTATGATGCTGTACAGTCAGCAGCAAATAGATAGCGACATTCAAGGCTGTCAAATAGTTAGATACAGCCAAAGTGGTCAATAACATCGATACAGCCAAAGTGGTCAATTTATTGAGTGCACCCAGCCTGTCCAAATATATCGATACACCATGTTGTCAAATACATTGATACACGCTAGCCGCCATTATTATAGCTACAGGCAAAGCGTCAATAGTAACCAAACACCCAAAGTGGTCAAACATATCGATACACATAAATAAAATGACCTATGCATATTACAAGCAATACGGTGTCACGTTCATTGACATTACTTCTATATTTAAATGTAATAAAAAATAATTTTGCAAAGAGTTTTTGACTTATCAATATAAAATTTATTTATTGTAACGCTAAACATTTCCCGTGACTTGGTTCAAATATTTGGTATAGGTATTTTACTTATTTCTTAAAGCTGACAATTAGTACGTGTGTGTTTGTTACTCTTCTAAAATAAAATCGCCGGACAGATTTGAATGTAGTTTTGTAACGAAGTAGTAACATAAGCTATCTTTATTTTGATCCACGTGAGTGAAGAAGAAGACGACTTCATTCGCGTGGATAACTAATAACCTATACGTTAAATTAATAATTTAAAAACATTTCTATGTTCCGTTCTAATTTAATTTGTTATTTTAAGGTTCAATTTTCAAAAGGCAATTCTATCGCTAATAAAAAAGATAGCGACACAAACAGTCAGTTTATTTCATTTTATATATATCTGATATTATGTGAAATAATATGTCAAAATTGGTATTAATATTTTGAGATATTATTTGAATCTATTAAACTAAAAACAAAACACATGGCAATGACGTCACGCACGAAATAACAAAGATAGTTACATACAAAGTTTTAAAGGAAAAAAAGAGATAGACGCCTTTCACCATAATCTCAGACAACTGTCATCGTTGTTACTTCCCAGTTACTAATTTAATTTGAGCTCTATGCTCATTAGTTAAGGTGTAATTGTGTAGTTGTACCGATGTTTATGGCAAGGATGTTGCTTAGTTACATATGGTGATTTGGCTGTCATCATATAACTGGCACCCTAGTAGAGCCAATATAATTGGTGACATGCGCGTTCCGTTACTTTTGACGAATAAAATGTCTCTATCTATGTGAGCGTCTCGGGTGTATCGATAGTTTTGACCACTTTGGCTGTCTCTAACTATTTGATAGCCTTGAATGTATCTATCTATTTGCTGCTGACTGTACCATGACAATCGTGTCTACATATGGTGCAGCCCTAATTAGGCCGCATTATTCAGTAGACACTGTACTGATAGTTTAACAGTTTTGTTTACAAATAAAAATAGCCTATGACTTAAAAACTTTTCAACTACTAAGAAATTGATGGAAAACATTTTGTTATAATAAATAAAAGTTTTAACGTTTACAACATCAGAAAATATATTTAATACTTATTTAATATAAGCATAATAAATTTGAACTTTACACAACCGTTGTGTACAAAGAAACTTAATGTGCACAGAAAAAATAATAGGGTACTAGCCCACTTGTGTTATAAATTCTGGAAATCAATTCATATACTTAGATACTTTTTAAAATACATAGGTATATATTATGTATAGAAACACCCAGACCAGTGCCCATTCAGATTCATGCACACAAATATTTGCACTGAGCGGAAATCATACCTGCGACCTTCGACTTAGTAGTCGAACCTAACATATTACTAAATATGTTGTCCTACGTAAGTTGAACGCTTTATCGCTACGCCACCGAGGTTGTCAAAATAATAATCGATGTATACATTATCTATTAAATAATTTAATTTTCAAGTGACAAGCAAATTGTTGTCCACTTGCAAGTATCTAATTTCCGTAACTCCTTGCAGAAGTCAATTGACGACTGTATCTATTGGCTTCAATTTCTAATTGCTATTCGCTTATAAAAGTATGTCGAATTAAATTTCTTGCAAGATCTTTAATAGTCGTTTCTGTACAAATATCCTATACAAGTGCAGATAAACAAGATATGTACCTATAGCCAGAAAATTACGAGCTGCATCCTTTGTTTTGTTCGATTTACTTATTTCATGTGTCCTGTTTTTTGTGTGTTTTATTTTTAACCTCTTGGCCAAATTGTATTTTGAGATTATATAGGTTTCGATTGATTATATCAGACGTAGTTCAGAATTCTTTTGCGAAACGCTCTCTAATGCAACATTTTTCTTCATTTAATTTTTATAATCCTTGCATATTGTGTCCCCAGTGAGGATTAATCTCTTAATATAAAAATGTAAGTTGTACCATTATCTTAACGGGAGCGTCGCATAATGGGAGGTCTTATAAAAGTCGCAGGGATGTATAATGGTATGTGGTTTGCTTTTCGCGTGTTTTCACACATAATTATAGTTATCTTAGCACACATAATATATTATGTTGTACATTCCCAATTACTAGGTGTGTTATTTCTTGATATGAATAGATTCATCTGTTTCTCGTAGGTAGGTGTCAGTAGGCGCCGTGTAAGCGCTATATAAAGAAAATACGCAGAACAAGACCAGATTTTATGTGCGCAATTTTAGGTTGACTGAGTTACAGTATTACGTCCGAGAACCCGGTAGGTATCGGTGCATAGCACAAGTTGACTTGTTCGTTATTTTCGTTCAATACTTTTCAGTAGAATGCCCAGCATGTTTTAGTATTTTATATACTAAAACATGCATGCTGTACATATAAACTCACGCCTATATCCCCGAAGGGGTAGGCAGAGGTGCTAGCGCCCATTAACATTTAATGAATGCAATAGAATTCAGAATGCTACATGAGGATCGAGCTACCGTAGCACCACAGATTAAAGAGTCCTCATCTCTGATAGCACAGCCAGCATAAATAAATAAATATCAATCTACATAATGCCTCCTAAATCATCATCCGTTGCATCTAAATCATCAGTTTTCCTATTTCAATCTATCTTTTCCTATACCGCGGTAGCCTAGTGGTATGGGTAATGGACTGCTCCTCAGCAGGAGGACTTGGGTTCGATCCCAGGTTACCATGGCACACACCATGACTTTTCGATGCTTTTCGAAGTTATGTGTGTAATTATCGCAGGTTTACAAATGCCCGGATAATGGCAATAGGCTCGCCACCTATTACATTGGGGCCTAAACATAAACTGGCGAAATTTGGGTGCTAGCACCTCTGCCTACCCCTTCGGGGATATAGGCGTGAGTTTATGTTATGTTTTTCTATACCTACATCAATGTCAATGTTTCAAAACACATTTATATTAAACTGTAACTTCGTAAAACACACAGTCTAAAGTTACTAAATATATAAACAGGGATCAACAGAAATTATAATAAACGTTTGTTATCCAACAATGATTAACGTAACATTACTTAAGTAATAACGGATAATGGAAACATACTTGAACTTCTACAGAACTATTAAATGCCCAGTGTAGTTGCACCATATTTTAGTTAGAATATACCTACTTTTTTTTTTTTTTTTTATCGTGCGCAAAATCCCCACGGATACCACCTCCACCAAAGCCGATGGAGGTGATTATGTCGGACTCGAACCGACCAAAACGCACGCCGTCCATGGGTTCTTGATTGCCGGAGGTGAGATTATACAAGACATATCTCTCGCACCCCGGCAGACCCGGGGACATTTCTGTTGAGATGCCCCTCTTCCCCCAATGTGGGGACCATGGTATCCCGATTTAGCCCCTGGGTATGGGGTGGCATTTTGCGCCATCGCCGTGGCCTGCTTCTGCTAGGGTGACCGGCGGCTCCACCCGTCACCCCCAGGCCCGCGCTCATGGGGGACGGAGGTCATTCTGCGACCTCCGACGTCCGAGTCGCCTCCGCTCATCACGGGCAGTGCGGGCCCGGAGTCTTCTCCGGACTCGCTCCGCCACCTCCTTTTCGAGCATTACTTGCTCGCAGAAGGAGGCGGCGGCTGCCCAAGCACTCGCGCATCGTACCATCACCGTGAGCAAGGTGGCGAGCGAGATAACTCCCACCCCTAGGGCTGTCACTAGGACCCGCCTTGGCGTCTCCCACGCCGGGCACTCGGTCAACGTGTGCAGCCCCGAAGAATATACCTACTGAAAATTAATAAGTTTCCCTTGCTATTCTATGCTGTCTACATCGTTCATCTTATCACGTAGGTTATCATCATCGCATTCTTTCAAATTATAAATGATACAGTAAGTGCTGCAATTAAATGTTTTTTGTTGCGGCTTTTGCCTGATCTGAAATCGAGGTTTTTAATAAAGCTTAATGAATCAAGGAACAGCTTCGGTTGTACAATAATAAATGGGCATGACTGTGAATGCACGTAACTATAACGCAATACAAATTATTGATTACCATTTTAAAGCGTAATTATTAGTGTAAAATAATGAAGAGAAATTTCTTGATCACGCGATTACAAGGTTTAGGTACTAAGAGTATTCTTAATTTTAATGTAGATATTATATATATAATATTTATTCGCTACTGGCACTGTTACAGTTTCCATTAATTTTACTTTTAGTTAATAACATGAATGTGGTAAAAGCTTAATAAACTACAAAATAGTTTTCATGTACCTAGGTAGGTATTATTCAATATGGTTGATGAGAAGTATCCGAAAAATATACAAAGTTATTACGTCTAGTATTTGATTTTGGCATAACCAATTTATTTCCCTACGGCATCCTTGGAACAGTATTTGTAGTATCAAATTGTTTAATTAACAATTTTGAGGGAATTTACCTTTATTGTTTACCGCTAACGGATATTATGTTCGTACAAAACAATTGCTCGGAGTGCTGTTGTTTCGCATTACAAACTCAGGTCAGGATAAATGCGCATTTTCGACAGAGGCGCATACAATACAAATAGGTAAGACATGAAAAAAATACTGGTGCGGTGTTGCAATATCCTCAGCGTATTTACACATTAATGAGGCTTACATAGTTTTGAAGTTCCGTCCGGATATCTGGGAGTCATAGTTAATTTTGAACAAAAATTTCTATAAAAGGTCTTTTTCAAATACCTATGTAGTATACCAAATGATGGATCCAAAGAAAAATTGTATACCAGGTGGTAGATAAATGATTTAGAACAATTGTGTACCTTAGTATAGTTTCGGGTGGTGATAAGGTTGCGCGAAATATTGTTGTAAATTCAATATATGTATGTAAATAGGTTAATACATAAAAAACTAGCAATTATATTTTATTTACTTTCAAAAACCTATTTCTCACTAACTAGGGTTATTCAAATTAGATAGAAATAGGTTGTGATCATATTTGCACCTTGGTAGATGACGGTTGAGGAAATGTAATGTGGGGAAAATAATTATTCTTTGCACATTTTATTCTGTTGTTTGAAAGATTTTGTTCTTTTAGTCCTATACCTACTGTTGGTCCAGTTGTATACTTCGGTTTGAATACTTAAACAGATATAATATTATGGTATATTGCTTTGCTATGTGTAGATTGGCGAGGCGTAGAGACTATATAGATATGAGCCTCTTATTTAAAGTCCCAAGAGGTCTTTATAGACTGCCCACTAGGTAGGTTTAAGCTGACTGTGCCTCCATGGAACCCGAGTAAGGCGCATTTGACTACTCCATTCAAAAAGTTCTTCTGAGTTTGGCAGAAATTCAGCCGTTCCACGATTATGTTGGTTACTCAATACTCAATACATGGATATTCTCCACGATCCACTATTGTTGACTTTGAAAGAAAATGATTGGACAAAGGGTGACTAAACTCAGTACTTTATTTTGCTTTTCCAGGCATTCTATTATTTTAATCTGATTTAAAGCTGACTGTATATTATAATAATCTAATTTAATATAATGTATTTCCTTTTTATTTATTTTTTTTGTATTAATTTAACCTGAAATTGGATATATTTTTTTTTTTATCTATGGCACGTCAATTTGACTTCACCTCGCCTGATGTTAAGCTGAAGGCAAAGTCCCATGAAAGAGGGTCACCATTGCAAACACGTTCAGTGCTACAATGGTGGCGCTCAGCTTGACGGCCTCATCAGATGCTTTTTCACGCCCCGCTTAAAGGACCCGGGACTGTAGGAAGAAGGAAACACGTGCGCCGGCAAGGAATTCCAGGACTTAATGGTACGACAGAGAAAAGACTCACCGAACCGCTTGGTTCTTGATGGAATATTCTGTACCGTATGCGAGTGACACCTAAGCCCTGCACGCGTTGTCCTGTGTAGAAAAGGGGAGGGTGGGATTAGTTGGAAGAGATCATCAGAACATTCACCATGGTAGAGACGGTAAAATACTGCCAAGGACGCAACATCTCTACGCATCTGCAAAGGCTCGAGGGACTTTGTGACCTCAGGACTCCCAATAATGCGGACCGCACGTCGCTGCAACCTGTCGAGAGCATCTAATAAGTACTTTGCGGAGCCATCCCAGAGATGCGAGCAGTATTCCACGCAGGAGCGAATTTGTGTCTTATAAAGAAGACACCGCTGCTCCGGCGTGAAAAAACGTCTCACTCTGTTCAGGACTCCGAGTTTACGCGAAGCTGTTTTGATGATGCTCTCGATATAGTTCTTGTTGTTCAGTTTGCAGCGCACGTCCATACCGAGTATATTGAGGTTATCCAATAATATTGTAATTTATACGCATCTTCTTTTTTTCCTCTCCCTTCTAAATGCCTACGAGAGTTTTGTTTTATTCAAGATTGAAGGACTCAGGATGTAGGTATAAAATAACAAAATTGAAGTGTTTTATACTATCATATTTATTAATATTAAATTCATTGACACAATTACACTATTTACTTACTATGCTAATTAATAATTGACATGTTCAATGAATTCGATCGACGAGTCGATGAAGTCTATCTCGGTGGCGTGGCAGTAGCGAACGCGACTGCCACGCAGGAGGCGCGTGTTCGATTCCCACTCAATGCAAATGTTTGTGTGCATGATTATGAATATTTGCATTGGTCTGGGTGTTTCTTTGTATAATATGTATGTATTTTCAAAAAAAGTATCTAAGTATGTTTATCCGCATTCTAGAACTCATAACACAAGCTAGTTAAACTATGCTTACCATGGGTCTAGGTGGCGTTGTGTAGATTGTCCTAGAATATTTATTTATTATTATTAATGTAACTTACAAATTAATTCGATTAAGAATGTGAAAAAATGAGAGGCTTAAATGTTATATAGGTTTCTATACATTCACACACATTTTGTTCGCCGGTCAAGGTCAAGAAAGTCAACGGAAAATTTTGTCACGGGTAAGGTTTTTTTTTTTTTTTTTTTTTTTTTTGTGTAGGTACGTGTGCCTAGTGGGCCTACCAGTCCACCCGCAGTGGGGTGGCCCGCGAAGCTGGGACCTAATTCAAGTTTCTCCCTCACAGAATGAAGGCTGTTTTTCATTTGTGTTATGTTGTGTATCTAATGAGTTGAACAGTTCCCCTTTTTGGGGTTATTTACTTTATTTAATAAATACATTTAATTGAGTTACAGTTGCCATTAATATTAATTAAAAACTACTTAAATTATATACTATTAATTTAAAAACTTGTATAATTTGACATAAATAATAAATTAAAGCAGTGATCAATTACAATAATAAAAACATTAAAATGATTAAAACATAAATTAATTACATTAAAATTTAAAACTAGTAGATTACAATAATATAATAATTAAAACAACGAAAATTTAAAAGCAATAATAATACCAATATTACAATTCAACTCAATTCCATCAAAAATGTACTCAATGTGGAGCACTGCACCCCCTTTCGTCCGGCGTCCTTTTTGGTGACGCGCTGGATCCGCCGTATGCTGGCAGCGCAACTGCGCTTATCATACGGCGTCCAACACGTCACCCGCCTTAGTTTCTAGCCATACATTTTTTCACTATGCGGGTACAGTACTCCAAGAACTGTTCTCTGTCTCTATCTTTTTTGAAAATCTCTAACAACACCTCTTTTTTAACCTCCTTCCTTATCCCCATTTCCAGATTATACCTATCTACCCCGTTCGCAGGGCAGTCAAACAGGAGGTGGGAGACTGTTTCGTCCTCAGTCGGACTACAGATACACGATGGGCTCGCCCCGCACCTGAATCGGTACAAGTACGCGGCGAACGCACCGTGTCCCGTGAGGACCTGGGTGGTCTCGTACGTAAGTTCCCTTTTCAGGGCAAACTTATAGGCGATGAACACGTCTGGGAAGAACAGTTTTGTGCCGCTGGCTACCGTCCCCGACTGGTAGCGCCGGTTCCACTCGTCAAGCGCCTGGTTACGAATCAAACGCTTGACGAATGACACCGGCACCCTGTCGTACACAGGTCGGACCTTGGACCGGAGAGCCGCGTCTTTCGCCAGCTCGTCGGCCCTCTCGTTCCCCGCTAAGCCTGCGTGAGCCTTGATCCAGTACAGGGACACCTCCCCGCCATGGATCAATGCTTCACGCAGGTTCGCCCTGGCTTCCACCGCCAGGGGATGCGGGGACTGACTGTTTATGACAGTTTCTAGGGCCGAACGAGAGTCGCTTAAAATAGCAGAAGCTCCGCGGTGCTTTGCGGCAAGCCCCGTGGCCTTGCATATGGCCAGCAGTTCCGCCTGGTAGACAGTGCAGTACGGCGACAGAGCCAGCTTGATGGCTTTGGTTTCGGTTTCGCCATTCCATATAGAAATGGCGGCCCCCACCTTGCCATCAATCTTGCTCCCGTCGGTATAATACCGCACTGCACCGTCCACCTGCGCGACCTCCTCCGCGGTCGTCAGGCATAGGAACTGCAGGCTCATATGGTCGGCCGGGTGGGGCCTGCACCTGAACGGAGTCGGTGTCTCTACCTGCCGATCCGCCAGTTCCGGCCGCTCAACCCCCCGCCGGCACTCGTACAGGGCGGCATTTTCCCTTATACGAATGTCGAGGGGGAGGAGACCAGACAGAGCCAGAGCGGCATTCAGAGACACCGTCCGATACGCCCGGCAGAGCTTCTGTGCGAATCCGCGCTGCACGGCTTCCAACCTTTTCCGCGTTCCGACCCTGTGTGTAGCCGGCGCCCAAACGGCAGCGGCATACGTGATAATGGGCTCCACGGTGGCCGTATAAATTATACGCACCACCTCCGGGTGGAGCCCCCAGCTGGATCTGGCGGCTGCCGACACACGCTTGTAGACGTTCAACGCCCTGCTACAGACACTCTTAACATGGGCGTTGAACGTCAACTTACTGTCTATCAACAGCCCCAGGATCTTTATTTCCTCCACCGCGGCAATGGCAACGCCCCCCATGCTCAGGCGTGGGGTGTCATACTTAAGCTTCTTGGTAAGCACCATTGCACTTGTTTTGTGCGGTGCAAACCTCAGCTTATTCATGACACCCCACTCCCGCACGTATTGGAGCGCGGCATTGCCGCGGCGTTCGATACCCGCTGCAGTGTCACCGGAGAAGACGAGTACTACGTCATCGGCAAAGGCCTGGCAGTACTCGCCTCTCCGGGTCAGGCCAACTAGTAGCGGATCGATGAGGAGGTTCCAGAGCTGGGGTCCCCCTATGGAGCCCTGCACGCAGCCTTTGTTGCATTCCCTGGTGTGCTCAGCGCCCCCGTACCTTACCGTGACCTGCCTCTCGCTCAGGTAGCTTCGCAATATGGCGTCGAGTCGTGGTGGGCAATTGGCCCTCGCCAGCGCAACCTTCACCGCGGGCCACCAGGCGCTGTCGAAGGCGCCCTCTATGTCCAGCGAGACCATCGTGACGAGTTTTCCCTTGCGGGTTTCGCCACGAATATGGTTCACCAGATCATAGAGGGCGTCCTCGGTGCTGCGCTGTGCGGTGAAGCCGTACTGGCGAGGACACAATGCCGGCGCCAGATGGTGGCCGAGTCGTCGCACCACCATCTTTTCGAGTATCTTCCCCATAACCGGAAGCAGCCCTATGGGTCTGTACGACCGTGGGTCCTGGTAGTCCGACTTCCCAGGTTTGCGAAATGCTACCACGGTCGCCTCCTTCCAGTCCTTCGGGAAGTACCCGAGTGCGAAGCACCTGTTATATAACGTTAGGTGGAGCTCCGTGTCGAACAGAATGGCCCGCGAGCATATCTCTGCCGTGAAACCCTCTGGCCCAGGGGCCTTTTTCGGGTTGAAACTGAGCACCGCAGACCGAAGCTCTTCCTCGGTAAAGGCTGGTTCATCATCATTATGTACCAGGACCTTTACCGGGATTTCGGCTTCGGGTAAGGTTGGATTACATGTAAACAACCTGATTCCGTACAATGTTGGAATATTATTTATGATATACTCGCAGTAGTAGCATTTAATGTAGGTAAATGATAACATAATTTACTGGACAATCTATCCGATAGTGGATTATAATGGCAGTCATAGTTACGTTATAGTATCTATATATATTGAAATATACTTGTCCAAATTTCATGAACGTGTATTTCTGCAAACCTAACCAAGCTTGTGAAATCACACTTGAACGTTCATGACTAGCATTTGAGAATATATAGGGTATTATCACCACTTAATTATCGTCATGGACACATTTTTCCGGATTGCTTCTTAGGCTGAAATGAACTCCGAGCTCATGCAGGGTCTGCCTTTCGGCCTTTCTTCCTCCACTTTGCACGGTCGTGGGCGTCCATGGTGGTGAGACCATATGCATGCGTGTCACCCTCCACGACGTCCACTCAGCACTTCTTGTACTTACCCCTTTAACTGGGACCCAACAGGGGCGCTATTCCCAGATATTTGCTACCCACGTAGCCTTGCGGTTTCCGCAAAACGTGACCGCGCCCCCAAATACAACTTACTTACATTTTATCTGTGATGTCAAGGACAAGAAGGCACCTCAATACCCGTTAAATGTATAATGTTTAATTCGTTTTATTTCGCTAATGCATAAGAAAATATATCAAACACTTATATTAAACACTTATATATCTATAGCGTATAGGGTCCTCGCCAGCATTGGGTACAGGGATCAAATTGCTAGAGGTTAGGGATACAATGATAGAAACATGTTCACAATACGTATCGTGTCAAGGAGAATGCGTTTCCCAGAATAATGTGACACAACTATTTTCAAGAACTGGGCCAGGGACGTACTAATACTCGTACTCCTAAAGTTACACGATTGTATTTAAGAGCACGTTGTTGATGTACAATCATAATGATGTATATATACTTAATGGTATCTACTGTCATCCATTATGATTTATATCGATTTTTATGATACGTACTTATGTTACATTTAAAAAATAAACCATCAATGAGATGTTTCTATTTCTAAAGCATTTGCTTAGGTTTGTACACAATCGTATAATTACACGTGAAATCTCACAAAAGCGAGTTCAGCGCTACCCAATCTCTACCTGTAACAAAAGCCTAAACCAAACACGGGATGGGTAAACACAAAAGTGGGTAAACAAATATACAAACAATTCGGTGCCACAGCACGGGATTCAATATGTTTACACACTTAATGTTTGTAGAACGTGTGCTTCATGTGATCGCTTTTCTTCACGTTTTCACTGGATAATGTGGAAACGAGGTGATATTTTAAGCTGTGAAAAATCTGTGTCGGTAATTTAATTAGCTGAGCTAGTACATTTATTTTTGTAGCGAAGATCTACTACACCTGGCGTTTGTTTGTGTCGTAAGCCTTCTAGCAAAGCCTCTGCGGGAAGGCTATACCCAGGTATTTTGTCGTATTTTTATATCGTATTGAATACGATCTTTAATGTATTATGTTACCTTCAATGTGTATAAATCAAGAATTCTATACAATGCTTAAGAAATGTAGGCGTAACGAAGTAATGTGGCAGTTATTGTCCATTACACATTTTGCCTTGACAATGTGTACACGGTCTATAATGTGATGAAATTTCAACTCAAGTTTCGATCGGAATAAGTAAATGCTACAACAGGACTTGAACTTACGCTCTTCCCATAGCAGGGGGAATGCTCTAACCGCTAAGCTACGGAGCCATATTATCTGAACATGACGAAACGATGTTACAATAATTTTTTAAACATTGTTTTTTGAAAACCCCGCCCAATCAATGGAATGAAATTTCAAAGCAATTAGTATGCTAACTGTTTCAAATTAAATTTATATCGTCTCTACAGGCAAATTTTAAATGTTTCAGACGTGCCTCCGTAGCTCCGTAGTTAGAGCATTATTCCCCCTGTAAGGGAAAATTCGCGGGTTCAAGTCCCGTCGGAGCATTCACTTAACCATATAAATTTGTATTTCCTATATAGAATGCCCGCTCTTCCACCAGCAATGTGTAAAATAAATAAAACTTGATCTATCTTACCCGGCTCATTCTATTTCCGGATGGTTATAAAAAAATAAACACAAGGTCTAATGCAGGACTAAATTATATTTAATAGATTGCCTGAACATTTTAGGCATTCTATACATTGCCTAGGCATTGTATAGAATGACGGAGTATACACATTGCTGGTAACTATACCTGTTCTTGTTCAGTGAGGATTACAAAGGTACCATGTATTTATTTATATTTTAACTGAAAAGTCACGTTTCAGTTTGCGGACAAGCAGCGTGGGCACATTATATTTCCAATAATCCGTAGGAAGTATTACTACCCACGTAGTTTCTATAAAAGTAATCACTAATCACGTTACCAAATCTAACATTATTCAGAGAATAGGAATAATTTAGTTGACGCACGTTCATAATTCACAGTATTGGCACTTACTGATCAATTTTCTCACTCGCGTAGGTTTTTTTAGCAGGTTTAATTTACTGGTTTATAAATACGTGACAACTTCTGTGGCGTCGTTCGTAGTAGAGCGTTCGATTGCCACGTCAAAAGTGACAGGTTTCCATCTTGTTCAGTGCAAATAAACTAGCTTTACAGTTTTCCTATATTTGCACTTCCTTATGTACCAAATTCATTTTAACCGACTTCAAAAAAAGGAGGAGGTTTTTAATTCGTCTATATTTTTATGTTCGTTACCAACTTAAGTATCAACCAAGTGAACCGATTTTATTATTCTTTTCTTGAATGACAGCTAGTGCTTTCCATGTGGTCCCATTTTATTTTGGTTCTACAATTTCTGACAATGAAATCGATGAGAAAATCAAATAAGTCTTAATTTTGGAGAAATAGAAGAATAACTCAATGTCACTTCAACCAAATTCAATGATTCTTTTTTATTACTGATGATAATGATACTTTATGAGAGGTACCATATCCGGGGAGTCAGGATCATATCCTGCGGGGAGCCTCCCTTTACACGATTTAATTTGAGTCTATGCGACTGGTCATCTTCATGATGTTGAACTGATTATAGGAACCTAAACCAACGATACTACTAAGAGGCAAAATAAGGAATGAATGAATTGTATGAAAGTCCGTCAATTCCAAAGCAAGAAATGTTTGCAGGTGATTTAAAAAAAATATTTTCGCCACTTGCCGACTTAATAGACAGTATCAAAGTATAAGCGATGCAGGTGTAACTATAATTTATTTTTAATGTAAATATAATTTAACATTTAATCGTTTACGAGTTTTGTAAAATATGACAACAAATATAGCACAATTTGCCGCCAAATATCAAAATCACTATCACTTCTGGTTTCTTCGGGCGAACGAATCAAAATTCCCGACCCGTTTTTGACTCTCCTGAACAATTTTTGTTAGAATAAGTTGTTGTAACTTTTTCGATTTTAAGCACACATTCAATGGCATTTATCACGGATAATTGGATACCTAAAAACTGCGATAACTAATCTAACTGCAATACCGAACCACGAACATAGTGAGACTGGAAAAAACGAACGCTGGACTCGCAAGTTAAGTTCTTCGATTTGAAACAATAATAAGCTACAATCACAGCAGTTCAACCATTTTTTCACTTCTATTTAATATTAATTAATATTCATTTTATGATTTCATCGTACATAAACTCGTTGTCACAATAAAATTATCCAACATATACCTTTTAATAAAGGACTACGTACGCAATATATAAAAGTGCTTACTGACATAATATGAGTTTATATAAGATCGTCCAATTTGTTTGACCTACCTTTTTGAATTTAACCTATGTTACAACAGAAAATTCGGGGACCTGCGTATTTTGGACTTTAATTACCTATCTTACACCCCACCCACCAGGTTTTCGTAACGTGAGACTTTGTAATTAGTTCGCGTGAACGTTAAAGAAGTGAATTAATAAAATTCCACACCCTAACAGGCTCTTATGAACTCAGAGAGATGGAATAAAACACTGAGGGCCCGGGAATTTGGGTATTCTGTGAGTTAGTTTAGTCTACACATTTGTAATATACCTAAACAAATTTAGCAACATAATGGTAGCTACATCTATATACTATCTAATATTATGAAGAGGAAAGACTTCCGTAGCGACCTCCGTAGCGTGGCGGTAGTGCACGCGACTGCTGCTACGCAGGAGGCGCGGGTTCGATTCCCGCACAATGCAAATATTTGTGTGCATGAATATGAATATCTGCATTGGTCTGGGTGTTTGTATGTATAATATGTATGTATTTACAAAAAAAACTATCTAAGTATGTTTATTCGCATTCTAGAACCCGTAACACAAGCTAGTTAAGCTATGCTTACCATGGGTCTAGGTGACGTTGTGTAGATTGTCCTAGAATATTTATTTAAGACTTATATAGCCAGTACTATTTATATAGCCAGTAATACGTGTAATCATTTTGAGCATAACATGCACCTACAAAAATGATTACACGATACTGATGATGATACTATCATCATTATAATCGCAGAGTTGATTACAACATCATCACCAATTTGTTTACAGTAATTTTGTACAGTGCCTCAAACTCACTCTGTATAGAATCTACTGAAATTGAATAGTTTATTTATTTGTTGGACGCTTTAATTAAAAAAAAAAATGCTTTTGATAGAGCGCTTCCTGGACAATATTAAGGGCTATTATACTAAATATACGACTCTTTAGAGTCGTGTATTAAGAAAAAGAATTAAACATGCGGTCCAGCAGATATTGATATTATATTCGTATATACAACCGAGTAAAAGTATATAAAATAAAAGATTAAATTTTGTGTGCCAAACGCGTGTGTGCAAAATAAACAGACACATTCATCATCCTGGTAATTCATGCCAAGCTACTATGTGTTTCTGAGCTTTTTTCCATCCCAAGATTACGTTCACATTGTACCATTTGTTTGTGGTTACTGTGATCCATGCTATTTCAAACAACTTTTAAAGAAGAAGAAGATTCTCAATTTGGATATTTATATTTATTGTCTCTTTTTACGCATAGCTCCGTCACCTGTGGACGGATTTGCAAATTTCTTTTTTGTTTTGATGGGGTATATTCCGAAATGCTCCCATGTAAATTTCCTAATGTTTTAAAGAGGGTTTGCCGAGACAGACAACGGAATACTTCAATGAATTTTAGAAAATCAGCTGGGATAACTGCAAATGTGTAATATTGCATTGTTTATGTATTATATCGAAGGTACGCAGAAGTGTTCAGAATATTCAGTGATATTTCTGGTGTAAATGCAAAGATGTTATAAATTATTTTTGTATTACATATTAATTTTATTTGTATTTGACCTTGGGTATCAGTCACTCGCAAGGCAACTTTACAATATCAAATAGAAAATGTGAAATGATCGATATGTTGTTAGATTTGTTGTTGTTAGTTATGACCAACACTTTGAAGAGTCATAGTGGGTGGCAGTCTAGCATATTAACAGGAACATACGTAAAACATTCCATACAAACACCACATACAACACAAGGAGGAAATTTGTGCGAAAATTACAAATTTTTTTTTCGAAATCTGAAGCGCGTTCTGCTGGCGAAACACCAAGACTGTATTTTATTTAATATTTTTTATTATTGTTTAGTATTTTCTTATTATTATTTTAATTTTATTACATTATGTGTATAATGATTGTTTTTCTCGTACCTACTGAATGAAATAATAACAAAACATTGAATTATTTTAGTAAATAATCTCCTTGATATAGCTGCTATTATCACAGACAGTTATTGATATTCGTTTTCTCTGAATATAAACCTTTTATCTGCTGTATTTATTTATTTTTTAATAGGTCTGTATTATTTTTTTCCTAACTGTGTTGAAAAGCTCTTTTATATTGGTGATTACAGAACTGTCCGCCTCACCTAACGGCTCGGGAATTAATGACGCCTCAGTGGTAATCACCAACATTACACATTTGTACCATAATGCATACATTATAAGAAACAAAACGTGAATTTTATGCTGCGTGTCGCTAAGAAAACCTTTTCAATTTTCTATTCAAAATAATGTTCACAATTGACTATAATGTACTAGGAGAAAATAGGTCCTCCAGCGGTCCTCTGGGAGGTGCGAGCCCACCTCAAAACTTACTTGGGATACAGTAAATTATTCTACTACCTGTGAAGCTCTTGGGACTTAAAGAATAACAGAAGAAGAGAACACAAGGCATCGGTGGAGTAGGGGCCCGTTGATTTGTTACTATGTTATAAACGCTTTTTTACCTTACAACTTTCAACTGAATAAATATTTTAGTTAATAGATAACGGCAATTAAATTGAAATAACATATTAGCTAGCTCTCGCTCTTAAGATTTCTTTTGAAATCTACCATATTATGAGAGGCAAAAATGTAGTAGGTATATCAACCTGCAAGGTAGTATTATATCTATTTAAATCTATTTCTTCTTTTTAATTTTTCTTAGTACATGACAATAGGTATCTTTCAAATAATGTTTCAATGTCAAACTCAAAAACTGGTCTAGTATGAGTCAAAATCGCCCACTGAGGGTTCCTTACCAAATTACATTATAAGACAAACTTAACCTTGCAATTATGGGACGTAGTAAGCCTTCCTGAAGAGCTAAACCTCTGCTCGGGCAATCTCTGGGAGTAGCGGCACAGTGGTGCTGCCGTGAAACAAATTACTACACCACGATGGCAACTCAAATGTGCCGTTAATTCGATAGAACAACGTCAACATCGTGAGATGTAGTGATCAATTTCATCCTATGAATAATTGTTTAATCGTTTTCTCTGCAAAAATGTACGTAATGTGAGCACTGATCATAGTGCCTTTAGTCGTGATATCGGTAACCAAAGAAACACTGAGCAATAGGATAGCACGACCCCTGTGAGCAGTTCACACATTGGTGCATTGCCTCTGGAAATCCTTACATGATCCGCACACACTCATATTAAGTTTAATTTGTCTGATTTACTTGCTCCTCTGGTGGCGTCCTTTGACTCCAGCCAAAATTCCAACACCGACCACAAGAGCGCAATTCCCAATATCACCCTCTCGTCAACTCGTCTTACCTACTGGATAGTGTGGACTAGGCTTAGGGGATCCTTTTGATGTGAGGAACCCTAAAAATGAATTATAAATCAGATTGGTTGACGTTTGAGTGAGGTTCAATTACGAGTCTAATTGTTTATTTTGGAAGTAATAAGATTTCTGGTAAATATTGTGTACTAATTGTGTTACATGTAGATAGATATTGTTGTTTTGTCTGTAGAAAACGATTATTTTAAGACAATTTTTATTTAGACCCCATGATTTATAAAATGTAAAGGGTGAAGTTGTACTTCCGTACCGCAGAAGCGTTTCAATAAGTGGACATTTACTTTGAATGTAGCCCTAAAAATTCTTCTACTTGTACTACATAATATAGGTACACAACCTTTTATAGTCGAGAGTGAAGTTTGTGTTTTTTCAGTGTATAGATGTTGTTTGTTAATATCGATACACGTTGTAAATAAGACAGTGGTAATACCGAGGTAGGTACTATAATTTTATTATAAACCAAGTTGGTCATATGTGCGATGGAAAACATCACTGATACAACTTTTTATATAGTACTTAACCGCTTCTCAAAATCTTTAATTTTCAGACCTTTCGAGAAAACTGTTTGATGTTTATAGTCTAATAATTCTTTCAATCGTTATCTATCATGGTCGCTTTCTTTTCCAGTACTGCAAAATGGGTTGTATGTTCAGAAGTGACAAGATGACACTATGTGATGTCTACCTCCAACCAGAGGTTGCATTTGAAGTTCTTTCCAAACTGGGAGAAATGAGTTGTGTACAATTTATTGATGTAAGTATACGTACTTGTACTTACCTCTATTGTTTTTTTTACAAGGCTCCCAAGGACTTCAGGTGTGACGTGAAAAACTAAAAATTACAAATGTTTTGTGTAATTGCAGATGCATCCAGATTTACAGCTATTCCAAAGGAGTTATGTCCAGGAGGTATGCCGTTGTGCAGAAATGGAACGTAAGCTTCGCTATATGGAGCATGAGATGGGGATACATCAAATACTTATATATGATATGAAAGAGGAACCCAAAGCGGCACCAGTTCATGAATTAATCCAATTCGAGGTATGAGAAGCTTTTATTTCAGATTGAAAGATTAAAAGTGCACGTTGGGTTTTGAATTTCAGATTATATAAACATTGGTCACGTAATAAAGTCATGGCAGGGTTGTGAAGAGCTATGACATTACGCAAGT
Organism: Pelosia muscerda; assembly: GCA_963691645.1. Taxonomy (NCBI): domain Eukaryota; kingdom Metazoa; phylum Arthropoda; class Insecta; order Lepidoptera; family Erebidae; genus Pelosia; species Pelosia muscerda. The sequence continues at coordinate 14,976,236 of OY829098.1, read as the reverse complement.
AAGAGCATATATGGGAAAAATAATTAGTTGGGCAAGGAAAACCTTGATTAAGGTAAACAACCTACCAAAACGTTAGAACCGAGAGAATAAGGGAAATACTAATCAATAATAATATGCGACAAGTGTTGTTGTAACTGTATGTTTTTTCTTTTCAGGCTATGGTAGAAAAATGGGGCAATGACATTTCTGAGATAACATCAAACGAGAGAGATTTAATGAGGAATTTTTTGAAGTTAACAGAATTACTATATGTACTAGAATATATAGGCCCTTTACTGGGTAAAGCTGAGATTACGCAAGAAACCGATAAGAAGGGGTACTATTATTTTGATTTATTTGGGTATCATATGTTTTCATTTGGTGTATAATACTTATAAGCTGAAGATAATCTTTGAGTAAAAAATCCAAACACTAATATCAGAACAGTCCAACATTTTCACTATTAATATAATTGTGAAGTGGTCGTGTTTGTACATTGGAGACGTAAAGAAAATAGTTGGGTCATGGTATATGAACGACACAGAAAAATAACATATAAAATATTTAATTCTTGTCTGTTAGTCTGTTTGAACACAATGGCCGCAAAAGTAAATCAAATAATCTACTGAACGGATCGTGATGAAGTTCAAATATATTTTTTAAATATATCATTAATCATATTTTAGTATACACATAGAAAGGATTTATAGGTAGCGATAACTGACATTCGCGCGATTAGAGCCGCCGCGGACAGCAGCCAACATAATGGAGTGACTGTTATTCTATTCTATTTGGCTCTTATTGTCTATGGTACTTTCTACGGATAATATCCTAAAGGATGTTTGTTACTTAAAACGCTAATGGCTGAAATCTGCCTGAAATTTAGTACAGGTATAAATTAGAGCCTGGAATAATACAGGATACTAGCTTTTGCCCGCGACTTCGGTCGCGTGGAATGGTGACTTCCAGCAGATTTTGGGTTTTACCCACATAGTTCCCGATCTCGCGGGATCATTTCAAAAATGAAATGTGGAAGATATTCTAGGAAACTCTTCAAAAATCAACATAATGAGCTCTGCGTTTGAATTGAAGATATGTATACTCACTTAGGGCATTAAAGCCGTTATGGCCGATCGAAAAAGGCGAAAATGTTATTTTTCCCTTATTTTCAAAATATTATTTTGATTTGCCATTTCAGAAAAAAATACTGTTTCTCCCTTGACAAATTTTCTGTTATTTTAGGCTTAAATTTTATTAAGGTTTCTTACACCAAGACATTTCTGTATACCACGTTTTTAGTTTTGCCATCCTTTGAAAAAATATATAGGTCTTGTGGTTTTGACACTCTTGAGCACGCAACGTAGAGTTGTCCATGGGAGAAACAGTCTTTACATACAACGGAGCAAATTTTAAATTTACGAAACGATCAATCCACAATTCCGCGTCAGTACCGAAGCGCTCGGCCGATACCCAACTAAATGCGTGTAACGAAACCATAGCACGATCTATTTCGATCCCAACGCCATCTATCGAGCATAGTGACAACTCGGATTATTTATCTATACTCCGTTCGGGCATTTTCTTTGTACTAAAAGTTTTATTATATTAATGTTATTTTTTTCATATCTACCTTTTTACTATTTATTAACTTTTTTCCGATGAATTAAAACAATTACATGAACCGAACTCGTGTAACGATCGAAACCATTGCGCGATCACCAACTCGACATATAGTACTAATAGAAATATACTCCGTTGGAGCCTTTTTGTTTGTACCAAAAGTTGTATTATATTATATTTTCATACCATTTCACTATTTATTTACATTTTTCCGATGAATTTTCAGTACTGAATTGATGCCGACTCTTGATCAATAGATGGCGCTGTATGTCCGGAATAAATTTTATTTTTTGTAATAAAAACTATCCTATGCCCTTTCTCAAGTTCCAAACTATGTCTGTACCCAATTTCAGACAAATCGGTTCAGTAGTTTAGGCGTGAAGCAAAGACAGACAGACAGACAGACAGTTACTTTCGCATTTATAATATTAGTTTGGATTTCATACCATTTCACTATTTATTTACATTTTTCCGATGAATTTTCAGTACTGAATTGATGCCGACTCTTGACCAATAGATGGCGCTGTATGTCCGGAATAAATTTTATTTTTTATTTTATTTTTTGTAATAAAAACTATCCTATGTCCTTTCTCAAGTTCCAAACTATGTCTGTACCCAATTTCAGACAAATCGGTTCAGTAGCTTAGGCGTGAAGCAAAGACAGACAGACAGACAGACAGAGTTACTTTCGCATTTATAATATTAGTTTGGATTTGGATTTGGATAGTTTTGATTGGACTTGGATTGGATTTTCATACCATTTCACTATTTATTTACATTTTTCCGATGAATTTTCAGTACTGAATTGATGCCGACTCTTGACCAATAGATGGCGCTGTATGTCCGGAATAAATTTTATTTTTTATTTTATTTTTTGTAATAAAAACTATCCTATGTCCTTTCTAAAGTTCCAAACTATGTCTGTACCCAATTTCAGACAAATCGGTTCAGTAGTTTAGGCGTGAAGCAAAGACAGACAGACAGACAGTTACTTTCGCATTTATAATATTAAGTTTGGATTTCATACCATTTCACTATTTATTTACATTTTTCCGATGAATTTTCAGTACTGAATTGATGCCGACTCTTGACCAATAGATGGCGCTGTATGTCCGGAATAAATTTTATTTAATATTTTAGTTTTTGTAATAAAAACTATCCTATGTCCTTTCTCAAGTTCCAAACTATGTCTGTACCCAATTTCAGACAAATCGGTTCAGTAGTTTAGGCGTGAAGCAAAGACAGACAGACAGACAGACAGACAGACAGAGTTACTTTCGCATTTATAATATTAAGTTTGGATAGCGGTTAAAGGTTCCCATGTGTTGTGGGAATGGAATAATAATTCCACGCGGGTGAAGCTGCGAGCATTCCCTACCAGCTATCCTTTGATGGACTGCACTTTTATTTTGTGTTCATCATTTCCAATTTCACTAAAAGGTTTGTATTAAAGAAAACATTAAAAATAGCACAAAAGTTACAAGGGGAACGGGATTAGAACTTTACGCGTTTGGTGCCGCGTGCTACAGTCAGTTGTATTGGAATTTAATACTGCATAATGTCAATCAAATTGAGGACATTTTCAAAGAACGGCCAGACAGACGATACACATCCAGCATCCTATGTATACCGTGAATTGGTTGCATGTTCTTCCGACAGCAATATTCACCCATGAACAAATCAGTATTTTGTTTTGTAGAGGATTTAAGGCCGGTGGAGATGTATTTACTTATGGTGGACGACTCGTTGTTATCACCGGTGTGGTGCAACGCGTGAAGGCATTCACTTTCGAAATCATGCTCTGGCGGCTGTCGCGTGGTATGATTCATTATAGGCAGGCTAGTGAAGACAAGATTCTTATAGATCCAGCCTCGGTAAGTGCATGTTGCAAGTGTGATTTTTGTAATTAATTTCTTTAGTTTGTCCTAGATATTTTAACTATATACTGTACTAGCTGTTGCCCGCGGCTCCGCCCGCGTAGATGTCGATTATCGCGTTGTACGACTCTACTCGATTCACTACTTGCCTCTCTATACTACTTTTCCTTGCTGTCATGACAACGGAAATTGTTAGCGATATTAGCGCCAATGTATAGAAATTTACCGGATCAATTGAGATTTATGATTATTACTCCGCTCCCTTGTATGGTAGCGTGATGATATATAGCCTATGTTACTCCTAGATATTGTAGCCTTTTAGAGGTGAAAGAATTGTTTAAATCGGCCCAGTACTTTTTGAGCCTATTCATTACAAACATACAAACATACAAAAATAGGTACAAATCTTTCCTCTTTATAATATTAGTATAGATAGACCATTGTAGATACAGTGTTGCTAACAGAATCCATTGCAAAAGATAGCTAGAAAAAAAGAAATTATATGTGAGTACTTACTCAATGTCAATATTGGTACTTTCTGAAGTTTACGCGAATATCACACATTGAAATGAAAATTTTAAATCTTTTTGCATGTCAATTTGGCTTCCCCTCACCGGCTTTGGCTATGTCCATCAATGGACTGCAATAGGTTAACTGATTCATTGATTTATACATAACACATTGTTCTTTTAATTTATCAGCACCAGGAAATAAGAAAAGTAGCATTTTTCGCAATATGTCAAGGTGAGCAGTTAGCGGCTTGCGTGCAGAAAGTATGCAATTGCTTCAAAGTGAACACATACCCCTGTCCTAATACCTACACAGAGAGAAACGCTATGAAGAATAAAATACTACACAATATTACTGACCTGCAACAAGTAAGATGTAGATTAGACAACATAATATTAAAACCCAATAAACCTAAACTGAACATTGATATACAAAAAACCAGTCCAACCTAGATACACAGTCTCGAACATAGGTAGCATTCGAATCTATCCGCAATCACCCATTAGTAGTTATAAACATATTTTTTTTACAAATTCAGCCTTACGAACATGACTTAAAGCTCTTTTTACAAAGTGCGTGTATGAACACAAGCGATGCGAGCCTATTTGAAATGAGCGCTCAATTTCTAATTGAGCGCTCATTTTATGCGGACAGTTTTGACACCCTGACTGTGAATCTTGGGCTTTTTTATACCTATCGATAAAACTGAAACTCGTACAATGGCCAAACCATTTTTGTGGTAACTTACGTTTTAAGTCATTTTATGAAAATTCATTTTTTCACGGGTTTTATTTATTAGACACTGAGACTGAAATTTATATGAGGTAATTAGGTAAAGTTAATGAATTTCTTTCCTGACACTGGTATTTATATAGTCGCACTTTTTTTTAAACTGCATTGTTAAACAGAATAAGAATAAACTGAATTTTTAAATAATAAATATTAAAAGATATATCAACAAAGTTTCTTGTTATTGAAATAAATTACGTAAGTAGACGAAAAAATAAACGATTTCAGGTTTTGGAAAAGACTCGATATCTACGTTGCAAGGCCTTGCGCACCGTGAGTAAACAATACAAAGGGTGGATGGCGCAAGTGAAGAAGTCGAAAGCAATTTATCATCAAATGAACTTATTCGATATGGATATTACCAACAAAGTTCTTATTGGACAATGTTGGGTGCCTGATAGAGATTTAGAAGCAGTCAAAACTACGTTTGCAAAATGTTGTGTAAGTATTGAATCCAAAGCCGTAGTTAACCTTTAGTGCTTTAGTACTTTATATACATCAAGACCGTAATTTGTATTTTAAGTGAGGTCGCCAGTAGTTATCACGAAAGAGATGGCCGGGGTCTGCCGGGGTGCGAGGGATATGTTAGCTACTATCTCACCTCCGGCAACTAAGGACACAAAGACGGCGTGCGTTTTAGTCGGTTCGAATCCGACATAACCTCCCCAACCGGCTCTGGCGGGGGACTTTTCGCACTATAAAAACAAAAAAGGTCTCCAGTGGATTCTTGTCATCGACTTGAAAAATTCTGCCACGTATTTACTGTGTCGCCCATCACTCCCATCCTTTATTTCTTCACAAACATTTTGAGATAACGATGTAAGAGATTATTTTTCAAATATATTTACCTATTTTTAGCATGAACTTCAAACGAATGTGGAATCCTTCATTAGTAAAAGGGAACATACTTTGCAACCGCCCACTTACCACAGAGTAAACAAGTTCACCAGAGGTTTTCAAAATCTTATTAATGCTTACGGTGACTCTACTTATAGAGAACTAAATCCAGGTACTTTATTCTAATCTGTTTATAATTTAATACCTAAGTAAAACGCATTGTTATATATTTTATACATATCCTTTTACTGAATATTTTTTGAAGAGCATGCACATTGCATACCTCACAATAGCAGATGTTGTGCTGTATTGTGCATAGGCCTCTTGAACTGAAGGTCAGTAAGGGTTCTTTGAACTTATCTAAATGAATTCAGCAATTGTTTAACCAGCACAAGAGGGTGAAGCTGTGGTTTTGATAAATTTGGTTACGATATATCAATTTCTGTTCACATGTTATTGGTATTTGTAATGGGGCTAAATCTGTATTATTTTAAGAGAAGCTAATATTTCACAAAACTTGACGATTGGCACACTGCCGCGCGCCACGTTGTGTTTTATATTAGTTGTAGTATTCGTTTTAGCATTAGTAGTAGTATTCATTCGTTTTAACATTAGTTGTAGTATTTGTTTTAACATTAGTTGTAGTATTCGTTTTAGCATTAGTAGTAGTATTCATTCGTTTTAACATTAGTTGTAGTATTTGTTTTAACATTAGTTGTAGTATTCGTTTTAACATTAGTTATAGTAGGTATTCGTTTTAGCATTAGCTGTAGTATTAGTTTTAGTATTATCACACATCGGTAGTGGACGAGAAATTAATTCAAAAATACGCAGACAGTGATATTGTCTATTAGTGTAGTAATATTGTGCGAGAGAAGGAAAACTTTAAATAAAACCCTGTCCAACCCATCTGGCTAGTGTGGAAAAAGTAAAGTAAAGCCTTCCAACTTGATTGATTGATTGGTATCAATATAATCAATTTTATTGTATACCTATATAAAGTGTATAGTAGGTACGTGGTAGTAAGTGTGAGTGGCAAATTGATCAAATAGAACCCTTCTTTGTTGGTGTTCACAGGTTTGAAGTCGATTTTATTTTATTATCATTTTTTGATAATTATGCATTTCTTATGATACTACCTATGGGTTTTCTTCATTCCTTCAAATATTATGGATTCCTATAATATTTTAATGCAGATATCTGACATATTTATAAATTGTCTTCAATACCTATACAGAAATGTCTAACAACTCTAATTCACACTAAAATATTTAGATTTTTCATTTCTATTTTGGTTAAACTTTATCTACATCAATTCAAAACCGTTTTTGAAGAATATCTAGGTAACAATATAATTATTGACATAATATTGATGATTTCCAGGTCTGTATACGGTCATAACCTTTCCATTTTTATTTGCCGTTATGTTTGGCGACGTGGGGCATGGATTTCTAATGTTTTTATTTGGTCTTTGGATGTGGAAAAATGAGAAGAAGTTTCTTGCGCTAAACAGTACTAATGAGATCTGGAATATTATTTTTGGAGGTATACCAAACCAAAATAATAAAATAAATCATCATCATTATCATCATCATAATTTTAGCAATAGGACGTCCACTGCTGAACATCGACCTCCAATCCGATGGATGTTTGTATGAGCAAAAACATGTGAAAAGTTGTACTATTTATCTAGCAGGTTTTACTTATTTTCTCTGCATCAAAACTTTCCTTCCTTAAGGGAAAATATGAAAAAATAATAGTCGAAATTAGCGGTTCATTTTTATTTTTAAATATTTTTACCTGTGAAACGAAATATCTTTGATTTGGGATTCGACCATTATAATAATTTTCTGGTAAAACATCATATTTTCAGGACGCTACGTGATTTTGTTGATGGGGGCTTTCAGTATTTATACTGGAATATGCTATAATGACTGTTTTGGAATACCATTTACATTTGGTCCATCATACTTTAAAAACCAGCAGTCTGTGGCACAACTAAGTAGCGCACCCCTATTTGACATTGATCCAGCTGGAAAGACAGGAGATGTTTATCTGGTTGGCTTGGATCCTATTTGGGCGGTAAGATATCTAATTATCCGTTTCAGTGACTACTGTCAAAATATTACTAACACAAATATACTAATAACAAATATACTGACACAACAACAAATATACTAATACAAATATACTAACTATATACCTTAGCTACGCGTGGATATTGAGACCAAATATAGAATATGGAAGGTCATAGATTACCGCCTGGGAATGGTTATAGTCAATTACTAAACCAATAAAATATGTATAAAAATCGGTTTGTTGGTCTATGTATGTGAACGTAACAGACAGACATAGGTACTTTCACGTTTATAATATTACTAGAAATGAAGGTATTTTATCATTTACTGAAGCATTGAGTGATCAGTATTGTGCGTACGTCAAATCGCCTCATTCAGATATGATACAATGAGTGGCTATTGCTCTGACACATATTCACTAAAGAAATATATACTTATTACGTAAGTATTACCGACAATAATTCAACAGTATCGCTACCACCGATAAGTGTATAGTAGGAGACAGCTCAGTGCTAGTTTTCTTTTGAAAAAAAAAGTCAATAATTATGTTGTTAACGTTGACATTTCGTTTTTAAGTATTATGTTATATTTTTTATTTAGCGTTTACGTGTCTATTGAAAACTATATATTTGTTATTATTTTAATTTATTTAATTCTAGCTATCAAAAAATAAAATAATGGTGGAAAATTCTACCAAAATGAAACTTTCAATAATAATTGGTGTTATTCATATGATATTTGGAGTAATCCTTAGTCTTATAAATCACCGGTAAGTACTCATATATGCATTTTGTCAATTTACTTTTTTTTAGACCACCTAAGTGGCAGACAAGCACGCGGCTCACCTGATGGTCACCGTAGCCTATGGACGTTTGCAACACCAGTGGCGTCACATTTGTGCTGCTGAGAAGCCATATAGAGAAGAGAGGAGAAGGGGAAAGAGGGAGGGGGAAGCCTAAAGGCTAAGAGTGTCTCTGTGTTGTCAATGAAGAATATGGGTTTTTCGGTCTTCCCACTGACTACACAAAATCTCTCCAGTGAGCTCTGGCTACCCTACTCACCGCTGGAAATAACACAAAGTTATTATTAGCCGCGATATTCTGAAGGGCACTTCTCCATTCCGAATGCTCAATTAGGATGAGAGATACGTCATGTCCTACCTCCCTAAAAATACTACGTATTAAAATTACTATCCGTGGATGAAGAAGATGAAGAGTATCACGGTATTAATCCCGGTCGAACCTGAAACTTCAACCTCGAACTCTGGGGTTGGTTTTTTCACAGTCTAACTGCGGGTTCGGTTGAACTTGGATATTTTCCGTAAAGCGACGGTATGACCTCCACAAAATATTGGTGATATTGAAGTTATGCCGTTAGACCACTTGTTGAATTATTAAAGGTTTCACCTACCCGTAAGACTGTCATAGACAAATGGATCATACATAAATGAAATATAGTATAGACATACCTACATGAAACTTTAAAAAAGTCATCCCAATAATACGTGTGATACTAACACACCATAAGGTGTAACATACATTTTCAGGTCATTTCAGGTATGACGATTCTTTAGGAATCTAATTACTTAATGGCGAAAATGATATTGAAGGTCACACACTGTCAGAGGCGAGTCCAACCCCGTGGGCGTTGATCGAAGGTGTCCACAAAAACTCTTGTATTATTGTATAGATAGTCGATGTCGTAATACATGCCTTAAGTAATTAGACCAGTAATTGAAATGACCTGGAAATTGATCATCATGCTGTATATTAGTTCAGCGCGATATTTTTTGCTTCCCTGCTACCTACATAGTCGTTTTTCATCCGTCGCTTTACGGTCAAACTTGACGATCTATAGGTACAATAGGAACTAATTTTGTTGTACAAATAATACATAATGTCAATCTCGACAGTAACATCATATCAATTTAATTTTTAGCTATTTCAAGCGCAACTACGCAATATGGTTACAATTCTTTCCAGAGGTGATATTTTTGTCTTTCATGTTCTTATGGCTCGTAATTATGATTTACTACAAGTGGTTCAATTATTCGGCAAAATCAAGTGAGTTTGTTTACTCTTAATGTTAATGACATATTACTGTAGGTAATGTAATAATAATAATATTTTTATAGATGAAATAATTAATAAAGGAAGTAATAATAATAATATATGTTGGTAGGCGTAGAACTTGATGTATTCCATCCGTAACTTTGATATAAAACATGCTATCTTTAATTATGTTTCATTCCAAAATAGCAAATATAAGTTGTTGTGTATTTTACTGTTACACAATTATATTCAGTTTTTAAAACGAAAGCAGTCAATTTCCGTCCGTCGTTGAGTCCCATCATTGTAGGCCCAGCGTGGGAGACACCAAGGCGGGCCCTAGTGGCGGCCTTAAGTGTGGGAGTTCTCGCGTACGTTTCGCACGTGACAGGTGGAGGCGCCTGTCACCCTAGTAGGAACAGGATGGCGCGCGTCGTACGTTTCCCTGTATGTTAGATGGGTAGTCCCCACACCCGAAACGTTCTATCTCTTCAGAGATGGCCCCGGGTCGGGCGGAGTGTGAACTATATGTCGTTACCTACTATCTCACCTCCAGCAGCCAAAGACCCGAAGATGGCGTGCATAAAATATTTAGGTATAGGAGTACTTTTGCTTATAATATATATAGTATGCGGCCTGTATTATTGAAACTGAAACTGATATTTACAAAATGAATGAAGGAATAAATGGATGAATGATAATTTATTCGCACGATGTTCGGTACAATACAGATAAAGTTGATACTTCAAGTAGCATAGCATATTTATATTGTCAATATTATTAAGTGTGAGTTAGATATAGTTTCAGAAATTCACTAGCCTACCTCTTTATAAAGATCCGGGCACCAGTGCAGACCCACCATACCACTAGCCCTACCCCTGGTGGTAGGGCGGGTCCCAAACCATACCACCATCATACCATCAATTGATAGTGTTGTGGCACAATGTTAAATCAAAAGTTTTGTCAAATACATACTATTATAATTTACAGGAAATAAACTAAAATGGACACATTGCTATTAATACACATTAAAAATTAAATTGGAACAGAATATGTTTTTGTTCTATGAGAAAAAAAAAATATGTACGCAACTTGTCTAATGCGTGACCAATGGTAATTTGCTTAGTGACTAATTGCATTTGTACATCAATTATAAATTCGTCGTTAATAATTTGGTTTATTCGTCGTTTTTTAGGTACCATCTTTGCTTCATGAATCTTATGTAATACATTCAGTAAATGCATTAATGTCACAGTATTCTTATTAATTTAATTATTTATTTTGGAATGAAATGATTCCAAAATGTTGGTGGTTCGATGGCGCTCACCGCAAACGCTAAATACTACAGGGGAATGTATTTTAAACCAAAACGTTTCGATGTAGTTTAAAAACTTTTCCAATCGTACGATAACATTTCTTTTTCATTATACGAGTACTTAGTCACATCATTATGGTGGTATGGTTTGGGACCCGCCCTACCACCAGGGGTAGGGCTAGTGGTATGGTGGGTCTGCACCGTCCGGGCACTATATAAACCGTTAGGGCTATCTGAGACTTATGCTGCAAGTAAGCATCGAAGTTTTATTTACGTCGTTATTACTTAACTAAGATATTTATGATAACAGTATCGCCAGATACGACTGATTACTGTAAGAATTAAGGCAAAATATAAGAGGAATTTGAGATACTTACAACTTAATTGATAAATTAATTCATAAAAACTAATAATTACTTACTTTACTAATCGATTGTATTTACCACCCTCCTTTTTATTTAGCTGATCAAGAATATGGAACATCGTGTGCCCCACAAATATTGATATTATTTATTGACATGACGCTATTTGCGACTACTAAACCTGTAGACCCGAACTGCAGGTTGGCGTACATGTTCAGCAGCCAACAACTAGTTCAGATGATTTTGATATCCATAGCTTTAGCAATGGTGCCAATTTTGTTATTTGGGACACCATTATATATGATGCGATATAATAAGCGCAAAAGAGAAAAAGCACTAGTGAGTTTTTCATTTGTAACTGTTCATTTCAAAAGATTATAAGGATGTTAGTGTTAAACAATATATAAATATAAGTATAATTTACGAATAATATATATTTATTTATATGAAATATGGTTCCTACCACCTCTGCCTTACCACCTTTCATGACTTCAATCCGACCGCGTAGACACATATCGTAAGGGTTAGTTTAAAAAAAAGGTGCTTAGCGAGTGTTACAATTAAGTGCTATACTTATATAATTAACCAGCTGTTGCCCGCGGCTTCGCCCGCGTGGACTTCTGATCCCGTTCCCGCTGCTCCATTCCGAGCATTTTCATATTTTTTCAAATTTTAAACCTTGTCTGGACTTCCACGAATAGTTCAAGACCTGAATTAGCCAAATCGGTCCAGCCGTTTTCATGTTATGTCGTGACAACGGAAATCGGGTTTCATTTTTATATATATAGATTACCGTTTTAGATTTATACGAATCTGCTCTTTACACATACTAAGTTGGTGGTTATTGATGGATAAATATTTAATATTTATTAAAGTCGACCCTCATCAATTTACCTTTCACATTTGCCTTATATACTTGATTATCATTCATTCTGTACTCCAGTCCAAAGTACCCAAAAATGTCAATTAGTTTATTTATAACTTTGAATGAAACGTGAAAACGTAATGAAAATATGTGGGCGAAGTTCAAAGAGAAAATTCACCATTCAAAACGCTAATAACGCTACAATGATGTTCTTAAGTTCGCAAATTGAAAGAGCACTTAATGAGAAATTCTACAGAAATTGAAAAATAAAATAATTTTCGAGTAACATCAAAGAATTATATTGACCTACATTTATTGTGACATGCGTACAATTAAAGGTATAGCCATGCGAACCTATAAAATATTAATAATATACGTTCTTCTAATTTATTCGGACAGTTTGAAGTCGCTTTCAATTTTAACGCCCCATTCATGCTTTGTAACTATTCCGGTCTTCTGCATATCGCAAAACATGCTGCTGAGGATCCAACCTCATAGAAGGAGTCATTCCTAGTTCCTATTGGTATCAAAGAACCCCCTTCACACCTCAGCATCTGAAGATCCGAGACAGTGTGCTGATTTAGTCGGTTCGAGTCCAAAATAACCGTGCTCGCTGGTCAATGTGGCAGTATCCAAGGGTATTACCGCACGATAGATAACACAGTTACCGTAGACGTAAAATCAAGGGGGTTCCCCCACAGCGCATACTTCCTCGTAGTTTCCCCCGGGCAACGCCGTGTCTGACCACCGTAACGGAGTGGCAGACCGGCGGCTAAAGTGCGCTGTGACTCACAGACATAAAGCGGTCGTCTGCGAAAGATGGCAAACAAACCCAGGCGTGACGCTTCCGGGCGTTTTGTTCCGAATCGCTCTTTACAGGGCGATTCAAACGGCCCTTCTCAGGGCCAACCGAGCGGCCCTTCTCAGGGCCAATGTAACGGCCCTTCTCAGGGCCACGCTGGCGGCGCTTCGACGTCGAAAGCTGACCGCGCACCATCTGCGGCCAGCTTGTCTAGTAGGCCAGGCGAAATGTCGGACTCTGACGACTCCATCGTCACGTCGGCGGCCGAGAACGACCGCCTCAAGAGAAAGAGGGCCTATCTGAGGCTCGGGTCCGAGGGCTCCTCAGAGTCGGCCGGAAGCAAGGCGAGGAAGAAGTCGAAGTCTAAAAAGGCTTCGACATCTTCTGCGGCTTGCACCCACAATGTGGGCTTGCTGGATGCCGAGCGCCAGCTTAATCTGGCGCAAAGGGCGCAACTCCAGTTGGACCTGGAGGAGAGGGTCACCGCCAAGGAGCAGCAGGCGCAAGTCGCCAGGTCGAGGGCTGGCTATGGTGCATCCAATGTGCTGTATGCTGACCACTCCCTGGCGGAACTGGAGCGCATGGCGCAAGAGGACAAGGAGGGGGTCGTGGAGGTTGCCTCAAAGTCCTCAAATTTGAAGGGGACCTTTCAGAAGGCCCTCAAATGCCGTGCTGCCAGCATGCACGGCATTGTGATGGAGCTGGTGAAGCGGACGGCCACGGATGAGACGCGGCGGCTGCAGGTGAAGGTGGATCGCCTGCAGGCGGAGGTCAGCCAGCTACACCAAAAGTTGGCGGAGGCCACGGCCCAGCCTGCCCAACCTGCCCCAGTTCCGGTGGTGGGAGGCTCCTCCTCCTCCACCACTGGCCTTGAGGCAATAATCCGCGGGGTGGTCATGGAGGAGAGGTCCTTCATCAGGGCCTGCTTCGCAGGCATCGAGGACCGGCTCTTGCCGGAAAGACGGTTACGCCCTCCGCTAGCGGCGGATAAGAGTTCGCCACCGACGTTGCCAGAACCTGCGCCTGTAGCAGGCCCGGTACCGGGTGCGCAGTCCCAGGCCCCGAAGGCCTCCAAGGGTAAAGGGAAGGGCAAGAGGACCAAGGTGGCTACTCAAACCCCAACCACAAGCGCGGAGGGAACGTCTGGGTCGGCTGCCACTCCAGTAGCCCCCCAGAACTCGCCGCAGGAGGAAGACGCCTTTCTTCCCTCCACCACCCCGTCCAACCAGTCGTGGACGGAAGTGGTCAGGGGGCGAAAGGGCAAAAAGTCGGCCCCCAAGCCCGCTGCGACTGCTCCTGCAGCTGTAAGGGCTCCAGCCAGCTGGAGGAAGCTGGTTCCTCCCAAAACCGCGGCCGTCGTGGTGACCATCACCCCGGAGGCCATGAAGCGTGGTGAAACGTACGAGTCCGTCCTAAAACGGGCTCGTAACAATGCTGATCCCTCCCAGCTGGGGATCAGTAACATCACATGCCGCCGAACCTTAACCGGGGCTCGAATTTTCGAGTTCTCGGGGGAGCAACGCGGAACAAATGCGGACCTCTTCGCAACAAAGTTGTCAGAAGTCATCGCGGAGTCGGCGACGGTCGTCAGGCCTGTCAAGACCGCAGCCTTGGAGGTGACCGATCTGGACGATTCGGTCACCAAAGAGGACGTGGTGGCAGCCGTCGCGACGGCTGGAGGCTGCGACGTTGGCGCGATAAAGAGTGGAGCCATCAGGCCCGGCCGTCGCGGCATGGGCATTATCCGCGTCGAGTGCCCGGTCGCGGTGACTGCGGCCGTACTTACTGCGACCAGGGGACGGCTGCTCGTGGGCTTCAGCACGGCTGTGGTCCGACCACTTGAAGACCAGCCAGTGCGCTGCTTCAAGTGCTTTGCGTTCGGCCACACCCGAGCCACGTGTCCCTCCAAGTCCGACTGGGGAGACGCGTGCTTCCAATGCGGGCAGGAGGGACATAGAAGTGCCACTTGCCGCGCCACCACACCACACTGCGCAGCGTGTGCCGCTGGTGGCCGCCCCGCGGGTCACAAAATGGCGGGCAGGAGCTGCAAACCTCCCGCGAGGAAGGGCATAGTGCCGGCGCAGGTTCGCCCTGTTGCTGCCACTGCCGCCATCGAGGTCGCCGCTGGAGATTCAGCTGCGGTAGCTGAGGAGAGGGGTGCAATGTCGGAATAATGGTTTCCGACTACCGCATCCTCCAGGCGAACACCAACCACTGCAGAGCGGCCCAGGACCTGGTGGTACAGGTCATGGCCGAGTGGTTGGTGAACGTAGCGGTGGTCGCCGAGCCCTACTCAGTCCCTGGCAGCTGGCTGGGTGACGAGGATGGCTTGGTGGCACTAGTGGCGCGGTCTTCTACAGACTCCCCTCCCCTCTCGCTAATAGAGAGGGGGCCGGGATATGTGGCCGCCGCGTGGGGAGACTTAGCCCTTGTAGGCGTCTACTTCTCTCCAAACCGCCCTCTTCAGGACTTCGAGAACTTTCTCGGAGTTCTGGCCGCTGTGGTTGGCAGGGCGGCGCCGCGTCAAGTCTCAGTGCTGGGAGACCTGAATGCCAAGTCAGTGACCTGGGGAAACCGTGCCACCGACGCACGCGGGCGGGCAGTAGAGATGTGGGCAGCCTCCTCTGGACTCTCCCTCTTGAACAGAGGCAGCGTCCAGACATGCGTGCGGCGGCAGGGTGGCTCAATAGTGGACGTCACTTTCGCCACCTCTGCGTTAGCGGCACGCGTGCTCAACTGGCGGGTGGACCTGGTGGAGACGATGTCGGACCACCGCTACGTACGGTTTGACATCTCCGCCAGTGGCCCCGGAGGGGTGCAGCAGCCCCTCTCGGGGAGATCACCGTTCCCACGGTGGGCTCTCACCCGCCTGGACAGGGAGGCGGCGGCGGAGGCGGCGTTCATCCAGGACTGGCTTTCGCCGCCTTCCGCCGGCTTGGATGTGGACACCGTGGCGGGGCACCTCAGGGAGTCTCTGACCGAGGTATGCAACTCTAGCATGCCTCGGTCCCGCCGGCCGCCACCCAGACGCGCCGTGTACTGGTGGTCGGCGGAACTGGCGGGGCTTCGAGCGGCGTGCGTGGAGGCTAGGAGGGCCTACACGCGGAGCCGACGGCGGCGTCGAAGGGACCGGGCCGACGAGGACCACCTCTATGAGGTGTATAAGGAGGCAAAAATGGTCCTCGATCGAGCCATTGCCGCCGCCAAAGACTCGGCGAGAGCGGAGCTGCTGGAGGGTCTCGACAGCGACCCCTACGGGAGACCTTATAAGGCGGCCCGCAACAAGTTGCGCCCTTTTGGTCCTCCGGTAGCCGAGACCCTGGAGCCCATGTTTCTGGATGGGGTGGTTCAGTCCTTGTTCCCGTGCAGGGGTAACTTCACCCCACCAGTGATGGACCCACCGCGGGGGAGAGCTCCGCCAGCCGAGGAAGAAGAGGAGGCCCCTCCTGTTTCGGAGTCGGAACTTGGCGCGGCGATTCTCCATATCCGCGCCAAGAAGACAGCTCCGGGCCCCGACGGTGTTCCGGCTAGAGTGGTGGCGATCGCTGCCACTCTAATGGAGGAAAGGTTTCGGGACCTCTTCAGCGCATGCCTTGCGTCTGGGAGGTTCCCGAAACCGTGGAAGGAGGGGCAGTTGTGCCTCCTTCGCAAGGAGGACCGCCCAGCAGATTCCCCCTCGGCATACCGGCCCATCGTTTTGCTCGATGAAGTCGGCAAAATGTTCGAGGGGATAATCGCTGCCCGCCTAAAGGGCCATTTGCGGGATATCGGGCCGGACTTATCGGACGCTCAGTTTGGTTTTCGGGCTGAGCGTTCCACGGTGGACGCGCTGGCCTGCCTTAAGAGCCAGGTGAAGGAGGCGATGGAAGCGGGGGACGGATTGTTGGCTGTGTCATTCGACATAGCCAACGCCTTCAACTCCGTTCCCCACTCCACCATCCTAGAGGCGCTCCGATTCCACGGAGTGCCTCGATACCTGTATCGTCTGCTGGCCAGCTACCTGGACGATCGGGCGATCCTCTTGGTGAACAGGAGTGGCCAAGTTCGGCGGTACGCCGTTGAGGCCGGCGTTCCGCAGGGGTCAGTCTTAGGACCTCTCCTGTGGAACGTCGGCTATGATTGGCTCCTGCGGGGAACTCTCCTCCGAGGCACGAGTGTCGTCTGCTATGCGGATGACACTCTCCTCACCGCCCGGGGCGGGAGCTTTAGGGAGGCGGCCAACTTGGCGTCGGCGGGCGGATCCTTGGTCGCGGGCAGGATCCGCCGCTTAGGTTTGACGGTGGCGCTGCACAAGACTGAGGCCGTGTTTTTCCACGGACCTCGGAAGCGCCCCCCACCTGACGCCCACATCTTCGTGGAGGGCGTCAGAATTGAGGTGAAGGCCCAAATGAAATATCTGGGCCTCGTACTCGACAGCAGGTGGCGCTTCGGTCCGCATTTTAGCGGGCTGTCGTCGCGCCTGCTGAAGACCGCAGGGGCGCTCTCGTGGCTGCTCCCTAACTTGGGGGGGCCCAGCGCGCGATGCCGGCAACTTTATGCCGGCATATTGAGGAGCATGGCCCTCTACGGGGCTCCTATATGGGAGGAGTCCCTCCGAAGGAGGGAGAACGCCGCCGCCTTGCGGGCGCCCCAAAGGGCCATAGCTCAGCGGGTGGCGCGGGCCTACCGAACGGTGGGCTTTGCGGCAGCATGTGCTCTGGCCGGCACCCCTCCTTGGGAACTCGAGGCGTGGGTGCTCGCCAGAGTATATGAATGGACGGCGGGGCGGAGGGCGAGAGGAGAACGCCCAGCCCCCGAAGAGCGGGAGGCCGTCCGCCGCGAGGCGAAGGAGGCTATCGTCGTCCACTGGACGGGGGACCTCGCCACCGCGGCCTTCGGCCGCCGAACCGTCGACGCGATTGGGCCAGTCCTGCGAGACTGGCTCGACCGACCGCACGGTTTCCTCTCGTTTCGTCTAGTGCAGGTGCTGTCCGGACACGGTTGTTTCGGATCATACCTGCATCGAATCGGACGGGAGGAGACGCCGTCGTGCCACGACTGTGGCGCGGCGGAGGACACGGCGCAGCACACGCTCGAGGCGTGCCCGTCGTGGTCCGAGCCGCGCCGCAGTCTCGTCGCGGTGATCGGACCGGACCTCTCACTCCCCGGCTTGGTTAACGCCATGTTGAGGGATGAGAGTTCCTGGGCGGCAGTCGCCTCCTTCTGCGAACACGCCATGTCCCAAAAGGAGGCGGCGGAGCGCGCGCGGGAAGACGATCCTCACGCGGCGGCGCTCCGAAGGCGGAGGAGGGGTCGAAGAAGGCGTCAGTATGACAGTCATCTCCGACTCCTCCCAGGTGGAGGCCAGCAGGCAACGGGTGCGGGGGCACCCTTGCCTGCATTGCACAGGCCTTCACCAGTGTTGGACGGGAGTGGCCAGGTGTTCCCGGCCATTCCCGTAGCCCCCCAATCTGGGGGGCATGCGGGGCCTGCCAGCTAGGCGGGCATGCGCCGGGAGGGTTGTGGAAGTGAAGGCTGAGCCGGTTTCCCATGACCCTCCCTACATACGGCGATGTGGGAACACCGCTGAGTTTTAGTGGGTATACTGTTACTCCGACAGGAGTCCCACATACCCCGTCTTGTCCCCCACGAGCGGGGATGCGTAAATGCATTTCTCAGCGATAAAAAAAAAAAAAAAAAAAAAAAAAAAAAAAAAAAAAAAAAAAAAGACGTAAAATCAAACCTCTATTTTAAACCATCTTAATGCATGATTCCCACCCACATAACGCGTATGTGGGTCGGGCACGGGTCTGGTTGCCATCCATCGCCGTTTTCCAGCAACCCGCATTCGCGCTGTGTGAATTATGCTAAAGTCCTTTTCTTATAAAAAAATCTTACGCCTGTACGAATTCACGCTGTTTGCCCTCCGCAGTAGCGTATATATAACTCATTTACACTATGGTAGTAGTGAAGATAATAAACAGTCATTTGCTTATTTTCTCACACATTTCACGATCTTCTTTCACTGTCATTAAAATTTTGATACTCGCCAGTTTTTCTTACTTGTCAATGTATTCAACGAGCATTAGTTATTTAATAAAGATTAAATAACTAATGCTCGTTGAATATCATTAGTCTATTGAGTACCGAATAAAAATAATGAGTAGAATACAAGGCAAACAAAAGTGAAAAGTAATTATACTACTAAAACAGTTAAATGCATTTTAGAATGACCTCAACACGTTCAAATCAAAAACGGAGGGCAATAGTGCAGATGAAAAAGTCTCAAAGAGAGAAGAGGAATTGAATAATGAGGTTGAGAAATATACAGTGCCTTTCGGTGAACTTATGGTACACCAAGGTGTTCATACGATCGAATACGTCCTCAGTACTATATCGCATACTGCTTCGTATCTTCGACTATGGGCTTTATCACTAGCCCATGCACGTACGTATAAAAATATCCTTCACAACATTTGTCCTCGTAAAAAAATTTGGACTCAAGGTCCTATTTTCGAGTTATAAAGCGCTATGACACTAACACTATTCTGCAATATTCATAAACTTCTTTAATATTTTTTTGGTTATTTACTTTTTTAAATCATTTTCACCAATTTAATATAATACTGATTGATCAACGAGGTATGGTGCAGGTTTTCATCCTGGGCTTGGGTGATCTGACAGCACCAGCTAGCCGTATATATATAAAAAAGCCGTGGAAGTAAACCTTAACTTGGAGAAGGAGTAAGCGGACTTTGGGAAGGGAGTCTCAGATACGATCAAAAACTGCGATAAGATGATGATGGTGATCACACTTCACAATCTGTCAGTAGTCTTAAAATTCTGTAGTCTTACAGACTACCTACTAATATTATCTGTCTAAGCCTATACTACTACTACCTCACCATTTTAATCTTTTCAGAACTATCAGAAATGTTGTTTCACATGGTTTTAGCGAAAATGGCACTAAAAGACCATACGCTTGTTGGAATGGCAAAAGTGTTCGTAATATTTGCTATGTGGGCGATATTCAGTGTGTGTATTTTAGTGGTCATGGAGGGCCTTTCAGCATTTCTACACACTTTGCGTTTGCATTGGTTAGTAATTTAACATATTAATAGCTCTTAATGCGTAATAGGGATATCGGCGCAGTGAAATTTTCAGACGCTAATATAGACAGTCAATAATTAATATTGCCACCCATTATCAGTGGCTCCTATAGGCACGAATCGCGATGTCAGTTAACATAGCTTCAAAGTTTCGCTCTTTTCAATGTTGTGTAAGCCCTGTGGTTTTAAGTTATTAATTTGATTGCTTACTCTACATGAGTTCACAGGCAATATAATATCTTCCACTAGTTAATAGGTAACTATTAAATGTTGAGTCATCTACCATGTTTGAAAAGTGACCGACAGACAATACGTTTTTCAGTACGTTGGCTAAAGCTTATCCCTTATTTCGCCGCACGAATAGAAATCCTTTTTGGTGGCTGTTATTATTTTTCACTATTAAATACTACAGGATATTTACCATATATTTTGTTAGTTTTATAGAGAAACTGATACACAACATGCCTATTCTATTATAACGTGGGGTGCCAAGAAGGATAATCTCCGTTCGTCCTAATAGCAGTAGTAGTGATAGAATTCGGTTCCTAGCGCTCAGAACGGACTCTGTTATCTAAAAGCCGTGAGGATGTTAATATCGTCTGGGTAGATATATTTTATATATACCCAGCCACAATAATACTCGTATAAACTATGTATTTTACATACTCAATACATTCTTATTGATTATAGGGTGGAATTCATGAGCAAATTTTATGCCGGCGGCGGCTGGCAATTTCAGCCATTTTGTTTCAAGAGAATGTTAGCAGGTGACAGTGATAAAACAGAAGCTGGTTGTAAAAAAATAGCGCTATGATTATTAAAATGTAAAATGTCACTGAATGTAATGTGGCGCCCTCTACCTGCCATAAAGTACTGTTTAAAAAAAAAAATTGAGTTAAATATGTTGTGTTTAGCATCATTGGTAAGGGCATTTCTTGTACATTTGAAATAGATATATATTACTAGACATTTCTATGGAATGCATGTACACTTTTAAGACAAATGAGGAATCGTTAGAAGCGTCTGAATTGTCCGCTGGTTATAAGCTATATGACGTGTCACTGAATCTAATGTAGCACCCTCTAGCGGTCATAAAGTACTGTGTTTAAATAAATTTCAGAAAAATATGCCGTATTTGGTATGGCATTTTCTCGTGACTTCGTCCATATTGATATTTTAACGGCACTAAAACATTTTAAATAAATAAATAGTTAAAACTACAACCGAACCAGACAATAATGACGCTGCAAAACTTTGATACAAGATTTTGGTGGAGAAGAAGAAGTGAGATAATCGGCACCTTGACTCTAAGATGCCTCTGTTGCATATTGACAACGCTATGCTATAGATACTATAGTTTACGCGTTATGTTTATTCTTCTTCTTCTTCGTGTCAGTGGCAACAATAAATAAAAGTTAGATGCGCCCAGCCCAAAACTTGGCGACACCAACTGCACCTTCTATTACAGATATGTAACTACAAATATATATTTTAAAATCCCACGGTACTACCAGGGGTATGGCCAGGGGTACCATGGGTCTGAAGGGTGTATACTATAGGATAGTATTGTCAATATGCAACAGAGGCATCTTACTAGAGTCAAGGTATCTATTACCTTGCTTCTTCAGTAAATGTTGTTTAACCCATTGGTCAACATCTTGTTTGATACTTTTGCAGCGTCATTTTTGCTGTAGTTGAATTTTAGTTTTTGTTATAACTAGATTATATATTTCATATCATTCCTTACCTAATGGGTGCAGGGACTCATAGATATAATTTTTGTAATTCATTTAATGGTGCTTTTTTCAAATTATGTTGAATTAATAATATTAGAAATGTTAATTTATTTGTTTAATATTTAGTTTTAGTTTTAATATTAAATAAAATTATCCATGTTTATACTTTAGTAGGTTTGATTTTTTTGTACATTTACCCCTTTTACGAAATAGTATTTTTGATATCGTCAATTGCTCTATAATACCAAGTAAGTAACCAAAAAAAAAATCATGTAGGTTGCTATTATTGTTTATGCTTCTTAATTCATCAGGATGAGGCTTGAATAAGGTTACATGTGCAGAAGTCAATCCAGTAACGCCATCGTTGTCATCAATTAGGTACTCCATAACACCAAGTAACCAAAAAAATTAGAAATCTATAAAAGTTATGGTATGTTATTACTATTTATTCTTGTAAATTTATCAGGAGGAGGCTTAAAAAAGGTTACATGTGCAGAAGTCAATCCAGTAACGCCATCGTTATCATCAATTACTCCACCAAGTAAGTAAGAAAAAAAACTAGAAAAACAGCTATAAAACTTATGGTATGTTTTTACTATTTATCCTTCTAAATTTATCAGGAAGAGTTTTGAATAAGGTTACATGTGCAGAAGTCAATCCAGTAACACCATCGTTATCACCGTCTTTTAGCATGGTTTTGCTTTTTTCCATCAATTTCTTTTTTCTATTTGCATCATATATATATGCATTCATTGCGGTTGATATAATAGATTTATAAGTAGCACCCGACCTCTGGCTTATGACATCAGTATCTAAATTATAGTGCCCATCTTGATCGATCATTTCGTCTACAGCAACTGCTGCTGTTACCGATAAATTACTAAATTCAGTAGTGTGAGGCAGGTAAACACCAAAACGATCCTGAAATATAAAATCGTGTACTAATATACTTGTTATTATTAGTACGATATAGTTATTCATTAATACCTAACTTATAACTGACATAGTATACCTTTGGATATCGGTTGTAGTTACATTGTAACGGATATTTGTCAGAGATGAAAGATTCATGCGGCGAGGTCTCATTTTTAGCAATCTGCTCAGTTTCATAACCTGTTGTCATAAAATAATATAATAATTATTTGTCGTTCTTAAATATTGTGCCTTCATTTAGAAATAAGCTCTTTGATATTTAGTGATAATGATCATGAAAATATTTTGGTAAACCAATCTGTAACCATCTGTACCTACGTAATAAACGCTAATGCCAGTTTCCTTTATGATTTAATTCAATAACAGAGAAAATATTTTTTTACCATTATTCCTCATCCAATGAAATACGTCACATACTATGTGAATTTATGTAAATCAAAATTGCCATTCAAAGTTTACAATTTGGATGACTGACTAATGGTAGCCATTGACGATACGTTCAGAGACCCAAATGGCGTGGACGACTTCCAAAATCGTGTCGTGAATGTGATAAATGTATACCAATGATGTGGACGTCTTACAGCTTTGGATTTCCAAACGTCTTGAAATCCATACATCCAATCCAAATGGACACGGTTGGCAAAATAAAAATTATGTGTGCTGAAAAATAAATAAGCGGGTGCTGGCGGCCGGTGGCCAATGACGGTACTGAACGCATTCTACGAACCGATTTTAAGCAATACAGCATTAAATTAAAGGTAACTAAATACATGGTACATTTAATATATCTCAATATAGTCCTTCACAACATGTAATTTAAATGAATATTTCGACGGGATAAAACGAGCGATATGACACGTTCATGTATTTAAAATATATGATATTCATTTATAGTGGAATAGTGTTGAAATTAATCTTGGAGACTCTTGCAACTTAGGCCCATGTTCCGTACCGCACCTATCGGTTCGGAACCCCATGTTCCGTAAGTAAGTTGCACTTTTACTGTACCAAAACTCTTAACCGTTGTTATGTTCGACACATTATTATAATATTAATAACCTTTATAATTATATCGCCGACGTAGTATTTTCTTCCATTTCTTTTTAAGGCTGCGTTCCCATGCATTTTCAGCAGCTAAAAGGCATAAAGGATAAAACTAAGAGTTATTTTTATATAATATTAATATCTATACAGGTTCTTTAGATAATGTTACTTAAGTGCAAACATCAGATCATATTTTTTTGTCAAAGGTACGCCTACTGACTACTACCACTTGGTACTCGACGGAGGTAGGACATGACGGTATCTCCCGTCCGAAATGAGCTGTCCAACTGGGGAAGTACCTCCGCCCTACAGAAGACCGCGGTCATAATAACCATCGTGTTGTGTTCCCGCCGGTAAGTAGGGTAGCCAGAGCTCACTATACACCTCCTTCCCCTCCCCTTCCTAGCCTCCCCACCCCTTCCCAGCTCCCCCTTTCAGGGTGGGCAGCGCGTGTGTGACACCCTTAGTGTTGCACATGTTCATAGGCCACGGTGGCCGCTTTCCATCAGGTGGGCCGTGTGCTTGTCTGCCACCTACGTAGTATAAAAAAAAAAAAAACGTCTTCAGCCTTCTATGAGAATTAGTAATATTTCCCATTGCTAGGATTGTTAAACCGTGGGTGGCGGGCTCCCCTCCCTCCTCTAATATATTTTCTAACATTACGTGACGTAATTGGGGTCAAGATAAATGCTGGTAACAATATTATGATGTACTAGTACTACAAAGTCTCTGACAGCGCGACCTGTATCTGATGTTATTGCACACCGCTGACAGGAAACCTGGCGCATCGATGGTGGAGTGTATAATTTTGTGAAGGCAACCCACATAATACAAAGTATATAATTTATCAGCTTGAAATAGAAAGAAAGTTATTACCAATTTTCTCACGTTCTTCTATATGAAATTCAAACATATAAAAAGTTATTTTTAAAAGATCAATTATATCTTCTCGGATTTGTATTACAGGTATTTCCATTGCGTCTTCAACTGCCTTAATTAATTCTACATAAGCAATATCATATTTAACATCTTCTTCAGTTACTTGAGAGTAAACTGCTTTATTTACCATTTTGAAGATTACACTTTTAATCATTTCTGAAGACGTTTGCTCAAGACTCAGTATTGAATCTGGTGAAAGGAAATATACTTAATGTTATGAATTTACTACTAAAATAAATTATAATGTTACAAATATTGCTTCGACAAAGTAATATTCTTCTTAAGTACTTTAAGAATATTACTCTTTTGGGAATCGGTAGAAGGAGGGCAAGAAATATTTATTCCAATATAACATTTAAATAGTTTAGATGGTTAGGAGAAATAGTTTAAATAGAAAACGCCAGCATTTCCAACTCACTAGTCCTCAGAATGTACGATGAATTCAAACCTTCTAAAATGAGAGAGAATCTGTCTTAATGGACCCGTTAATCTGACGAATTATCATTAGGTATTTTGAGAACCATCTCTGGAGTTTTCTTTTTCGTAAACCTTTCCTTGCCCGACCCCGTGACCTTTTCTTCTTTGGTAAAATTTAGAAGGAGATACGATAAAGTCATTGCTACGAGTCGTACTACAATGAAACTACTATAGCTATAATCATAATGTATATAAATAATAGGTCTTTACATATGAAATTGCCGAAATGTTGAAATTAATGTTGAAAGCGTGTTATTCACAAAAGAATTCAATGTTAATGCATAGATAAATCTAAATATCATTTTGTCCAATAAATATCCAATAAAGGAATTGAATGAATTTCTTTAGTTAAAAAAATTGTAGGTATTATTAATTGAAGTGAAAATGAATTAATAATAAATAAATAATAATACCAATTTTAAATTAATATACCTAACTATAATTAAAAACAATGGTACAAACATGGTTGCTACCAAGTGTATGGTTTTCAAATCAGTATTTGTTTTATATAGATATCACATACTTTATTATACATACATATATTTATATGTCGAATTCCCTACGATTACACCGAAATATACATAACCAAGAAAACTATTAACAATATTTTACAAGAATTTTCCCTCGTCTTAAGAACGGTCTACGGGCTTCAGTGTTTAATTTTCGTTTTCACAATTTCTATATAAAGCTTCTGTGAACAATATCTTCAATAAATTATTTTTTCCTTTGAAAAGTTCAATATAAAGCTTTTGTGGACAATTTAATGAAATCTTATTTGACTAAATTAAAAAGTCTAAGCGTTGATTTGCAGATGAGTTCTTGTCAGTAAATAAGTTCTTTTAGGCTTTTAACATATAACTGATTATTTATATGTGACTTAAGTCTAAATAAATACTATATTTAGTGTACCTACAATAAATATTCTATCTTACAGAAAATGAAAACGGGGTTTGATAACTGTCTTTTTATTCCTACATGTCGTATTATCTGTGATGACTAAAGTTAAGTGTGAGGCTGATCGTAACATTCGCCGGTAAAACTAAAAATTACCTACTAGGATCAAACTAATTTTGCCGGTGAAACAGAACTGTAACCAAAATCCTATCCTCCTACCTGGAGTCATCAATGTTGAGGCCGACGTTATTATAGACATAAACGAAGAAGTTTTGGTATTGGTACTCTCAACTGAAGCCACCTTCACGGGATCTTTCGATGTATCTTGATCTATAATCTTTTCCGGTAAGTCATGTTCAAGATTTCTTTTACTAAAAACCTGCAATTTTGAAATTGCTAACAGTCAATAATTTTATATTTCTTAGGTTTAAATATTATCAATTGGTAGAAATTTAACGACCTTGAAATTTATTACTTCATAAGTTAAGCAATAAAATAAAAACAAAATAAAATTATATGATTAAGTTTACACAGACATTTTGAAAGATAAAACACTGCACGTTCTTTTCACTGTGTCATTAGTCTAGTTCGTTTTAACAGTTCTTTTTTTTGGGTGTGGCAAATTTTTTTGAATCACATAAAAATGTGGCAAGTTTACACATTACATTTTTAGCTGTGGCGAATTTTCATTGTATGAGGAATGTAGGTCACCACCTTGTTCTATCCGAAGTTTGTCGTGGCAACTTACGGAAAAAAAACGTAGACGAAGTCACTGTGAGTGAAGGAATACTCAATAAAACCCAGTACCAACTCGTTTACTCAGCATGGAAACAGTAGGCCAGAGTCTCCTAATATTGTGAGAAATTTATGTCCAGCAGTGACTGCGATAGGTAGGCTAATTGACTGAGTTTGCAAAAACCTATCCGTGGAGGTTAGTTCAAAGGTAATGCCTTTAGCGTTTAGTTATGTTGTCTAAGGTGCTAGATAAACTTTACATTACTTACTTTTTCAACAATTAATACTTATAGTCGTCAACATTCGAATCATTTTCCAACTCAGTTGCGACGGTCTTTCAGTCTAACTACGAAGATTCGATTTCTCCCGCGACTCCTATTTGACACAACACGTTGACTTAATAATATATTTCGTTTGAATTACCGACACATCAGCTTCATTGACTTGCAATTTTGATGAAGTTCTTATTCCTTTATCAAAACCGTAGTCCAGACTTGTAAAATGAAGAGCTACTGCTTTTAGCACATTCTCCTGTCTTGGTTGTAGATGCGCCATTTTTAGAAAGAGTTCTTCTAACATCTGCCTGATCTGCAAATTAATTTTTATCACGATTCATATTATCTCTATTTTCGATATAAGTAGAATGTAAGGCCACATCACATACCCACACTGATACTTCAAATAGATCTTAATATGCCTTATAATCAAAATATTCTAGGTTGTACCTCTGGATGCTTCATCAAGTAAAGTTCATTTTCTGATCTTATTATGTGCATGAAACTATTACGTTCTTGTTGATAATCTTGTGTTGGGGTCATATTATGATCTACAATTCCATCTGCAGCTGTAACACGTCTGTTCCCATGAGTCGTAAACGACATAACTAAATAATATCGTAGAAAAATGTGTAAATATTACGTTAAACAATAGTAAAATAATATCATTAGGAAAAATAAGCGTAAAATTATAATAATGTATTTATACCAAAATTCAAGATACAAAATCATTATGGTCATGATTATAATATCATAATATTAAAGAGTGTGTTTTAAAAAAGGAAGAAACTTAGACGGATGTCCATAATATGAGAATATTATATTATGTACTTATAAATAGGAGGAGAGAACAAATTTGATATCCCTGTATTAAGACCTAAAGTGCTGAAGGGTTCTTAAGCATATTTCTGAGAAAAGCCTCATCCATACGTTGGCGAATCCGTTTGCCAATACCCTTACCGACAGCCACTCATCAATGGCACAAACCCCCGTTCTACGGTTCACCATCGTGTGTTAACATATATATCCGTCACAGAGTAAGTACGCCAGCATGTGGATGGGGCACTAATAACACTTGACGCTTGGTTGACGGTGTCAAAATGAAATTAGTCTTGTACAGTTTACAGCAGTGAAAACGAGCGAGTAACCTAACCTTTGCATCTGAGATAGTTTACAATTTCTAACACAAATAAACTTAAAATTATGATTAAATCAAAACGCAATACAGTTAAACGCGGTGAATAGGAATTCAAGGGTGAATAGGGATAAAATGGTTACATCACAATGTTGGACTAGTTCATTGTAGTAACAGAATCATCAAATATCTGACATCATGCTTCTTTGGAACCTAGTAAAAGAAACTACACTGACGGACTCATAAACTGCATCAAAGTTCAGGTTTACTCTAAAAGGATTTTTTATAATAAGTATGCAAACTTTTTAGATTAAATTATATAAATATGGAAAGACTGGCTCTTAATCTTAAAAAAAAATTAAATTTAAAAATAGAACTGCAGTAAAACAAATGAATATAGCCGGGAAAAGAAAATTTACTTGTAGTATCAGATTTGCGTGTTATTTATTTTATTTTTATTTTTTTTATAATATCACGCCTATATCCCTGAAGGGGTAGGCAGAGGTGCTTGCACCCACATTTCGCCAGTTTTATATTTAGGTCCCAATGTAACAGGTGGCGAGCCTATTGCCATTAACCGGGCACTTATAAACCTGCGATAAATACACACATAACTTCGAAAAACCTCGAAAAGTCATTGGTGTGTGCCATGGTAACCTGGGATCGAACCCGAGACCTCGTCTCAGCAGTCCATTACCCATACCACTAGGCTACCGCGGTTCTTATTATAGTTCTTGTTATTTATAGCAAAGTTTTAAATTGATTCTCATTGATTTTTTTTGTTTTGTCAATTGAATTATTGTTACCAGCATAATTGTTGGGTTAGTTTTTTAACACATCGAGAGTTTTTGAACCATAATATGGATACTTCGTCCGAACAAGCGGCACAAATTGTAGCATTGGTGCGGGAGGGCTTGGATCAACGAACGATTGGTAGAAATTTAAATTTAAACCAGTCTACGGTTTCTAGAATATACAGAAGGTTTGTAGAGACAGGTTCTTACAGGAGGAGACGTGGTACAGGCAGAACTCGAGCAACCACAGGTCGTGATGACCGATTTATTGTTATAACTTCCCTGCGAAATCGTTTCCTCACGTCAGTTAACATCAAAACCGAGCTTAATGAAGTGCGTGGAGTAAACGTGTGTGCACGAACAATAAGAAGAAGGTTAAAGGAAGCGGATATCACCCCTTTTAGACCAGCAAATGGTCCAAAGTTGTCTACAGCTCACAGACAAGCTCGCTTAAGATTTGCGCGTCATCACCTGAATTGGACAGAAGAGCAGTGGGCCTCTGTATTGTTCACGGACGAGTGTAGGACATGTTTATATGGTGCAGATGGTCGCAGAAGAGTCTATCGTCGACGTGGGGAGCGATATGCTCAAAGTTGCATTGAGGAGCGTGTTCCTTTTGGAGGCGGTTCATGTATGGTCTGGGGTGGCATATCGATGAACGGGCGAACAGAACTTGTGTTCATAGACATGGTCCGTCAAAACGATAATAGAGGGGGTTTGACAGCACATCGCTACATAACAGAGATATTAGAAGATCACGTGGTGCCTTACATGGGATTCATAGGCGAAAATTTTACTTTAATGCAGGATAATGCCCGGCCGCATGCAGCTGCACAAGTTCAACATTATTGCGAAGAGGTTGGGATACGTACAATGAATTGGCCAGCACGCAGCCCGGATCTTAATCCCATCGAGCATGTTTGGGACAATTTAAAAAGAGCTGTATATGCGAGAAACCCTTCGCCCACGACAGTGGCAGCACTAAGAACAGCACTTTCAGAAGAATGGGACAATATTCCGCAAGATCTTTTAAAAACCCTTATAAAATCTATGCGGAACCGATTAGAATCCGTAATAAGGGCACGTGGGGGTAATACACCTTATTAAAACACAAATAAACCCTTGCATAAAGTTTGTGTCTATTGTTAAAACCAATTTTTTAATTAAACCAATTTTTCTTAAATTTCTGTTTTTTCTTCAAAAAAAGTCTTAAGGTCCTTTCCAGTACATAAACTTAAACTTAAAGATATGACCCTACGCTGTTTTAAAGTTCACGAACCAATCTAGAGGTTTCAATTTAAATCTGTATAGAAAGTATGCATACTTGGTTAAAATATTTATTTCAAAGTCGTCTATTACTTTGATGCAGTTTATGAGTCCGTCAGTGTAGTTGAAATATTCCATTGACTATTTTATCTCCATTTACCCCTGGATCCCTATTCACCCCGTTTTACTGTATCGTTTTTCTTAACAATAGTACCTACGTATGGTAGTTGGAGCCCTCAAAAGTCCAACCAGCCTAACTTGGAACTTCGATATCGCCATTGGTCATTAGACCATTGGTTGTGGAGGTCAGATGGCAGTCGCTTCACGGAAAATATCGAAGTTCAGCCGCATCACAGTTAGACTGGAAAGCCGACCCCAACTGAGTTGGGAAAAAGGTTCAGGGAATGATGATAAGTACCTACGTATAATTTGTAGAACAAAAAGTTCTTACTTTAGTGTAATGTAATTTTTATCGTTGGGACAAAGGACTATATCCAAAACTGGCCTTCCATGGACACGATGTACGCAAATGTAGCTATTGATCGATAATCATATTTAATTTTTACCGAACTAACCATGAATTCTTGGAGTATCAAGATATATCTTTAAATAATTAGTATTTACTCTATTAGCTCACTGAAATATAATATTTCTATACTCTTGGAACCATCTTTCTCTTTTCCCCAATGCTAAAATGTTGCCAGTTATAATAAAGACCATAATCGATTTTTTTATTTGAGACATATTAATATATCGATACAGAGTAATGTATAGGACACCAGAGTTTCATAAGGAATTGATAGGATGACTTGATATAAGTATTGATTTGAAACCTATGACTAATTGATACTTAACAAAAAGATACATAAACTAAATGATATTGAATACGCGTCGAATGTGACTCAAATGCGAACGTGAAGTGATTCGATGTGATGTGAAGGATTTTCATATTATAATAGCCTTCCGCGCCGGAGTGGAAGTCGGTTCTACTCAACGGTCAAACATAAGATTTTTAAGAACGACTACGAAAACGTAGAGATATGTCAGTAATTATGTATTATACTCGGTTAACAAGCTTATTTATTTATTTATTAGACTTAATGTACAAGTAAGTAGGTATATATATATAGATATTCTCTACTGTCAACTTAAACTAAATAGTGAATGTAAAAATAAATATTACTTGAGTAAATAAAGAGTTGCCAGGACATAATAAGATATAAATAAAATATAAAATAGCCATTCTAGACATTCGTTCGGCATTGATATCAATATTTTGGTTATATCACCGGTTTTCAAGCGATAGGGATCACTAGAAGTATTATTTAGAAGTATTTGATCGCTAGAAGCTTTTTTTCTTAAAAAAAGTTCAGTATCGTTAATATATAATGTTTTTTAATACCGCCAATGTTCAACGTACATGATATTGGAGATATTTATTGTGTAATAGTCGATATAGATACGAAAAAGTAGTAAATAATAACAATATTTTAATATGGTCTCATCTTTGATCATTGTTTTATAATAATGGAGCTAAAACTGTTTCTACGCGATTCAAAGCCGAATTTATTTTTAATCGATTGAGTTTGTGTTTGTTTATGGCAACTGGAAAGAAATCCGTTATAAAAATGTCATTCGTTTGTCATCTTGATTTGTGTTTACATTATTCTATTTCTCGTGAAAGCTGATTTTATTTTTCATTGGAAAATGAACCCGGATAAATCTTTCATCTCCGAGCCTGGCGAGCCTGCCGACTTTGAACCCGTTCATAACGATAATTCTGGAATATGGGAACAGATCCCACGATGAGACAATGTGTGAATAGTGGCATCAACTTTTTCCAAAGACGAAGACATGTCCTCCGTTTGCAAGAGTTGGCATCTGTTATAGGGCAATTGATTGCACCGCAAGTGCTATGTAATATGTTTACTGCTGTTATTGTATTGTCGGACGAAGAAAAGTACCTAAGTAAGTTGCTGTGCTCTTTAATAATTTGGTTTTTGAGCTGGGCACGGTACCAAGATAATGTAAATCCACCTGCCTAATTCCTGAATAAATTATGTATCCCAATAATAAAGAAATAATGAATACAGCTAATCTTAAATTAACAAAAATTGACTAAATGCTGTGGTCAATATATAATATAAATGATGAATTCTGATACAACCATATGATGTTATTTTATTTCTTACTAATATGAACTACCAAACCTGTATCATATTTGCCCAATTATTGTATGTCCATATCAGGCCAAGTGCTTATACATGTTGGACACTGTCCTTTCATCGCAATGCATCGTTTTGGCATAAAAGTGATAAATGTCCAATAGCATCTGACACAATGTCCCATTGGCAAAATTCACGCTGTACATCCTCATTCTCAAAATGATCCATTCTCAGAGGGTGTGTCCTATTTGTTCTATGGAACATGACGCCACTGGACAAAATTGAAACATTTTTTCGTTTCAAATCAGGTTCCGTTCCAAAATATCATATTTCTATAATTAGGTTTATACTTTGGAGTGAATACTGCCCGACTTAGAGGCAAGTGTGCGTCAGAGATCGTGTCCTTCGATCAACAGACGAACCACTAAACTAAAACATAGAATTGTCTACTTGCTCGATTTTTACTAGATAATAAAGTTAGCTGCACTGAAGCGGCGGTGACGTCATCCTTACATGTGAAGGGATACACTTAATAAATAAAAAAGCTTATAAATATTCTTCTAAATATTCCTTTTATTACAAATACAGGAAATATCAACAATATATGAATAAGTAAACAATAAGTAGAGTAATAAATATGACAATCTTCTACGATGTGGCATGCTTTTGAAAAGCCCCATATCATTTTAGTTGCTTTTACTTTATTCATGCAACAATATAATCGAAAATTGAAGTGAACGAACCATTTTTACTTATTTTATATATTTTCTCAAAATATTTGAATTTCAAATTTCTGACATTTTTATTTCACTTTTTTTGTCCTAGTCTCTTAGGCATTTTGCCAGAAGAGGCCAGAAGGGCCTGATGACATTGAGGGCTTTAGCCTTCGTAAAACTTATGTCATTATAATAATAACATGAGTATCATTTAACATTAAAAATACATTAGAAATATATCTTTCTACCGCACTGTATCTTAAAGTTTCATTGTTTTTTTTTCATAATTTCCTTTCTTATGTATCCTGTTCAACAGCTTGCAAGTTTATGGCCGATGATGCAGGTGTCATTGTTATACTGGTCTCCTGAAATTTTTCATCTATTGGTATGTAGATGCCGAAGCGATCCTGGAATATGAGACAAATTAAAATATATTTGTGTATTATTTCATAAATTAATCATCTATATTTAGAGACAATATACTGTGGCAACGGTAATAACTAACAAAATATAAACAAATGCATAGACATGCATAATGGAGGTCTTATTATTGAATTGTAATCGACTTGAGTACTTCCAATACTTTGATAGCTTCCATTCAAGACGAGCAGTCGGATTGCTACCACTAATATTATATTAAAATGATATCGAAACTTCGCCGACATTTTAAACATAAAAAACAACATACCTATCCTAATCTTGATAAAGATATGCGGTTGGCCGTGATAAATACTAGTAAATACTAGTAATCACTAGTATTTCTTCTAACCCGTCCTAACTATGCTACGACGAGTATATTGCGTGTGTGAATAGAGGATTGGTATAAGTCTAAGATGGTACAATAATAAATAACCTTTGGATAGCGGTTGTAAGTCCATTGAGGATGGCATTTACAGGGTCGTGGTGGAGGAATCCTGTAACTCTCATGGGACGATGGTAAACCACTTGTTGGTGTCGGGGGAGTTTCGTAACCTGTTTATATAAAATAATCTGATTAGCATTTTATAGGATTGAAACTTGTAAAATAAATATATGTAAACTTGTAAAAATAATTGGTGGTGGGAGTTTTATGGCCCTTAATAACAAATGCGGATTTTACCAATGATATTAACTACGATTAACGTGATATGTTTCGATGTGTTTAGGTTGGAATTTGAAATTTCTATGTAAATAGTGTACTAACCTTTAAAGTTCTTCTGCCGTCTGAGAGATTTCTTCAATTTTTTTCTCATTCGTCTATCCCAAGCAATATTGGCCGCTAAAACAAATCATTTGTATATTAGTGCTATAAGTACCTACATTAAATATTGAAGAGCGCTAGTGATATGGGTAATGGACTGCTGAGACGAGGTTTTACCATGGCACACATCAGTGACTTTCGATGCTTTTCGAAGTTATGTGTGTATTTATCGCAGGTTTATAACTGCCCGGTTAATGGCAATAGGCTCGCCACCTACTACATTGGGACCTAAACATAAACTGGCGAAATATGGGTGCTAGCACCTCTGCCTACCCCTTCGGGGATACGGGCGTGAGTTTATGTTATGTATAACATTACATAATTATTAGTAATCAATAAAGACAAGGTAATATTTTAGACGATTATAATTAACGTGAACAACTTACCTATTTCCGCCTTTTCATTAATAATTTCTTCAAATAAAGCATATGCTGTAGCAAACAGTTCAGCAATATCTTGTCTAATTTCGATGACTGGTACTTCCATAGCCTCTTCCACTGCTTTCATTACTTCGACATATGCTGTATCATATCTGATCAATTCATCTGTCACTTTTGACATTGTAGCTTTATCCATACTATTCACGATCATTTTGAACATGATCTCTGATATTGTCGGGTCAGGAGTTGGTATTGGTTCTGGGGAAAAATGTTAAAGTATGTAAATTAACATTTACTGTCACGAAAAACTTATGTAGACATGTTAACTTGTAACCACGATTGGTACAGTATAATCAAAAAAGATCGTAATAATTTGCATAATTTACGATCCTTTTAACATATTTATGCCAGTCTAAACTGTCTATGACCGTGTCAAATGCTCAAACGTATAAAGGATGTCTTTTTAAAAACTTCCGCTTTCGTTCCCTTTAGATTCACTAGTACCTATAGGCAAATACAGTTTCATGGACATATTTAAAAATACACGGATTCTCCGTAGATACACATGATCACTTTATTCACGTTATGGTATACTTTTTGGATATTCAAGTAAGATCAGATGCACAATTATATTATGATGTCATGAAGCTTTTGTACTGGTTATTTTTTTACGGGAAAAGTATACGGGAATAAACCGCATAAGCAATATACCTACGTATAAAACTAATTAATTTAAACAAATATTTATTAAATGTGTTTGGCTATTAGCTTGTATATATTTTCAGAAATTATAGAAATCCTACTGTTGCTAACGAGATATTAGCAACAGTAGGATTTCTTTCATTTCTGAATACGATAAAGGGTTCTCAAGTGCCGCCGTAAGCACCTGCAAGTGATTATTTAATTCAAAACTTTTTACAAACCCACACCGCATGCGCATTTGCGTAGCGCCTCGCGTATGTCACTATTCCAAAACGATACTCGGCTTTGATACTCGATTTATAAATGGTTTTTTATTTGATAATAAATAAGATTATAATCATGTTTTACCTGGAGTAGGAAGAGTCGTCACAGAAGAAAGAAGAGATATGAACGAAGAAGATCTCGTCTTAGGCGTTTCTGGTTCAGGCTCAGGTGGTTGGTATGGCAATAATGGATAATACTTCAAAATGATAGCTAATAAATCCCCTTCTAAATCGGTGATCTCAAACCCACAATCTCTGTACTCTCCCTATAATGGAAATTATTTAATTATCATTAAAGTGCCAGTCATTAACTCATTTGAACTAAAGTCCTAATGGTGGGTTGTCTGTTATCTTATTAACGGGTACGCAGCGCGCTTGGTATTTGTCAGGCGCCCTAAAAGAGTGGATGGTATGTTCTCCTCTAAAAATCTGGGGTCACCAGCAATGGTGACCCTACATTTTTACTACCATCAAAGACTAAAAGGGGACTTCTGAGCATACCGTTCCGTAGGCAAACGTTCTGCTACCTGTTTCCACAGAAAGATAGGGCCCTTTTTACCCGACTGCGCGACGCAAAGGAGGGGTATTGTGTTTATCAGTCTATGTATGTATGTATGTATGTATGTATGTTTGTTTCTATGTGGCGTTCTAGAGCCTAAACGCATAGACCGATTTTGATGATTCTTACGTCAATCGATTCGTCTTAACCTTGCGAGTGTCACTAAAGACATGACAGTAATCAAAATTCACCACAGCGATCACCAGACGCCATATTGTCAAAATGAAAAAAAAAAAATTCGATGAACTATGTCAAGTGGGGTGTCGTTGAATAGGTATTTTAAAATCATATTTAGGTTTCTTTTACCATTTTTCATTTTAACTAATAGTTTAGGATATATAACGATTTAAAGTTGTTTAACAAAACATTAATTCTCGCTAATTTTCTTACTTCAAGGATAAACGATATACAAACAAAAATAATATTTTGATAAAAAAATAAATTTTAAATGAATCGTAACTAAAAAGTATAAAATAAAAAAAATAATTTAAAGAAAAACAAAACCTGATGAATGGAAGATGGAAGATGTGATTGGTAAAATTTAAATGGGCCCCGACTGTTTGTATTGTATGAAATTTTAACTACTGGGCTTGTTTCTTTCTTTTTAGTTAGGTTAGGTTAGTTAGGCAGTCGGGGTTTT
Source organism: Pelosia muscerda (assembly GCA_963691645.1). NCBI lineage: Eukaryota > Metazoa > Arthropoda > Insecta > Lepidoptera > Erebidae > Pelosia > Pelosia muscerda. Next base: position 14,939,173 of record OY829098.1, on the reverse strand, counting down.
GTTTTTCTTTAAATTATTTTTTTTTATATACTTACTGTTGAATAAGGGCCTTCAGGTGGTGATTTCAAGAGCTGCCTTACTTCCTCATCAAGTACTTCTAAAGGTCTTGTGAAATGCCGACCAGCTTGTTCTAATATATTCTTTCTTCTGTTGTGGCGTATCACTTTACTCAAAAATATTGTCAACAGAGCCTCAACCTATAAGATAGAATGAGATTGTTGATAAGTTCATAAAACGTTCAAGATTTTTATGTTACCACACAGAGAATGTGGATATCCAAAATATTTACGTAAAAGCTTTTTCAAAATATAAAATAAATAAACATATAAACTTGATTATGCATATAATATATATAATTTCTGGGACGTATCAAAACTTTCTCATCTCAGATTAATGACTATTTTGGTTCAATTATCAGAACCGGGGAACTTGACAAGACAAAACTGAGTAACCCCAAGTATCTCATATTATGCATGGTCAGCAGGCGAGGACGGCTTAGCTCTAGAGTTGTAAGTGGCGCCGTACAACCGTGGTTTGCAAAAAGCGAAGGGTGAACATTTTCAAAAGGAAATCCGGTAGAAAACATCGATTACCTCGATCTCTCTTGTCATGCAATATGTAACCTATTTGTATTGGTAGACAGCAGGAATCATGTTATAGGGACCTCTTAACATAGGTAGCTTCGTACAGAAAATTGCGATGCGATGCCAATTCGCATCGCAGTTATTTATGTACAGTCAGAGCTCATAAGTGCATTAGCACATCAAGGCTCAAAATGGTTTAGCGTGCGGCCGGCGCGCTTATATGTGTGTGTAATGTTACTATGCAATACGAGGCGACGCTGGCTTGTCTTAAAAGAAAAAGGTCACAAGTAGCGTTAGAATGTTGACGCTATAGTTGCGTAGGATTGCTACTGCACTTTTTAGTTCTACTGTACGTTGTTACGTTGATTTGTATTGCATAGCACTGATTGCATGCCGTTGTGTACACGCCGCTACCTCAGATACAGAATATAAAGACCATTTTATGTACCTCTGGATGCTTAATCAAGTAAGCTTCCTCTTCTAGTTGAATTGTGTAAGCTAATCGTGCCGTACATTCTTCTTGACATGGTGACACAACACTCAAATCATTATACAGCAGCCCCTCTGCAGTTATATAGTCTTTAACCATGCCCTTCATACGTTTGATAAATCCTGAAGGCATGGTGGCTATACTATTTTTATTTATAATATGCTACAACTATATTGATATCGTTCACTTCGTTGATAAGGACTAAAAAGTAGTTTATTATTATTAGTATATTATTAATAATTATAGGAGTTCAAAATGACCGAAATTAAAAGTATAAAATATGTTACATGACATGAAAGATTTTTTTTGTTGTCTTAAAAAGAAAATAACAGCCAGTGCGTGTGCAGTGATGTCCAAATAATTTGCAACACACCTTTTTACTATATTTTTTTTTGGATATAAATTAAAATAATGGTAAGTTTATTCTTCACTGGATAGTCAAATACAAAATTAAAATTTAACGTAACATAACATGTTATGTTAAATGGTAATCAAATACATAATAAAATTTACAATACTAAATTAAATTAAAATCTAGAAACGGTTACTAAAACAACCTAACTAAGTACGCAAAATATTTACAAACATAATGCGTCGTGAATATCTTCCACATTTGATGATGTTCCTATGGTTGGCTAGCGGCGTTTTCTCTCCAAAGTGTGGGTCTGGTCATGTCCTGGTATCAAACTTTCATAGTAAATGTCAATAGCGGATACGAACCACCTTATTCTGAAAGTGTTTAACACTATTCGTTTATCCGTCAGTAGCTTTTATACGATTATGTTACTGGGTGAAGCCGCGACGCGCTAATTGCCTAGATATTAATACACACTACCTACACCGACATCTCTTCTCCTCTACTATTGTATAATTGTGAAGTGGTCTTATCTTTACATTGGAGAAAATAAACTTACTACTTGGGCTAAGTTACTTTATTTTTTTTTATACCACTTAGGTGGCAGACAAGCACCCGGCCCACCTGATGGGAAGCGGTCACCGTGGCCTATGGACGTTTGCAGCACCAGAGGCGTCACACACGTGCTTACCCTGTAGAAAACTTCTAATACCCTTCTTGAAGAACCCCATATTGTAGTCGCTTGGGAAAAACCACGGCAGGGAGTTCATTCCACAGCTTGAGCATGCGCGGGAAGAAACTCATTTCATACCGCACAGTGCGCACCGTTTACGGTCGTAGTGTGTGAGGATGAACTCCCTCTCTATGGCGAGCGGTGCGATGATAAAAAGTAGGTGTGGGCATCATGTCAAACAATTCTTCTGAGCACAGGTATAATAAATAACTTGAACGTACTGAAAATTAGAAGACTACTTACACGATGACAGATCTTTGAATATACTCATCAACTGAATGTGAAAATGATCTATACCTGTTGAATCAATCATATTCCTGCAATAACTCATACCAGACCATCTATTATCTGTATAAGTAGTTTAAATCTAGAGCATTTCAGTGAGTCTGCTGCCATAGGTACGTCTACTTCATAAGATCGACATAATACCGTCTGTAACTTAAACGAGACATTCATGCTGTACATTGCTAAGGATTTCTATTGTACCTATGTCTTATACGAGTCTAAATAATTCCAGCATGTCCTTGACTACAGTAATGTACGTACCGTGTTAAAGGATGGTTATACACCTGACCACACATTGTTTATTTCACATTTTCTATTTGTTTTTGTAACATCAAAAAAATAGATATAAGACTACCTCAAAGCTAAATGAAAACGAGAAATTTCATTGAATATTCTGAACGCTTCTGTGTATCCATTCAAAGGATACAGATTCATTGAAAGATTGCAGCAATCGCGACTGATTTCCTTGTATTTTTTTAAGAGTTTCGTGGTTTGTCTCGGAACCCCTTATCAGATCTTTAACAAATTGAAAAAGGGGACCATCCTCCTTTCACGAATTCTTTTTTTGCTCGAAAGGTTATTTATCAGACTTGAAATCTTACGTAGGTTAATCACAACTGATTGAGTAGAACCGGAGACAATGACCACGAGCGACATCCACTCGAGCGGACTCATAGGCATGAGCTAGTTAGTATAATTTATAATCCTGACAATACACCTCTCAGCACGGAGAATAAACCTTCACCATGAGCGATGACTACCTTTTGGTCTTAGTAATACTCGACTTACAAAAATGTGAAAACTTACTCAATCACCTTTATACACTGAATGGAATTAGCCGTAATTTAGTGCAGCGATAGATGTTTGATCTGGAGTAGTTGCGTGAACGCCACTGCAATGTCATGCGATTGCAGCCATTGGGAATAGTTAGTTACATAATAAAGTAACCGTGAAGATTAAAAAGTCAAACTAAATTAAATAAATTGCCGTCATCTACTCCCTCTGGCAAACTCCCCTCTTTAAAACCATTATGAATAATTAAATATAGTAATAATGGCACGGTAAACAAAGTATACCTCTTATTGTTATGCATATTTCACTAGCTAATTTCGTTCATGGTGTCGATCCAATTATGTGAATACTAACTAAACTCATACCTCTCTCCTTTAATGTTTAAATGCTGCCCAAGTTTCGTCATTGTTATACCTAACTGGCAGTTTTGCAACTTTACTTTTTAAGTGGTTTATTTTAGTATAACAAATATTAATTTTAAGACAACACATAAGTTAGACAGTTTCTTTTTCTTAGAATATGTTATTGAACTGTTATTTGGTTGGGTATATTGAATAAATAGCTTTACTGGGTACGTCCAAGGAACCTAGTCAAACCGTGAAGAGGTAAATGAATTTACCGTTTTTTGTATTAAGTATTTCGCGAAGAAGCTATTACTGATCTATCATATACATCCTTACTATAAATAGTGACAAATGGCGACGAGTTCCCTTCGAGGCTATGGTAAAAATATCTCTGAAAAAGTGAACAAAGCAGGGAGTGGACGACGGGTGAAGTTTAATTTGTTTGAAAACAATTGACATAGCGTAGTAGACGTTAATTTAGCTAGCCGGAAACTCTGACTGGCGATGGACAGAAACGGGGATCTCCGGTGCTGTAAATAATTCTATTTTCACTCAATCAGGTTACATTATCTGACGTATTTTCAAATTATTCATTCTAAAATAGTTCTTCGACCAGTCAGATCCTAACTCCAACTGATAAAGTATGTATAGGAAGATCTTTGCAGTTGCGAGAACGGAAGCTTCTTCTAAAGCTCTAAGCAATACCTAACTCTTGTCACACAATTGTACTCGAAGATTGGGGACCAGGTTTTAGATGTTATTACAAATTCTGATTGTCTTAATCGTCAAATCACAATTAGGTAGAAGAACCAGTAAAACTTCTGATGATGCTCCCGTGGCTAAAATATCCCGACACTCGATTATTGGGTCCTACGCGCTTCAAATGGCAAATTTTATTCAAGTTACAACAGAGCAGTTAAACTTTATAGCTTTTTTAGAAATGCTCGAACGTCACTGGCGATATATTAGCAATATAAAATCATGCACATTAAAAACTATTTCATAGTAGTAGTAGTTGTGAATAGACAAAAATGGACCAACAATCAGCCCGTCAGTGAATCATTATTTTTTTCAACATCTTGATATAATTTAGGTAATAATGTCAAAAAACAAATGAATGTTTTTGAGAAGTATGATAATAAACAAAAGCATAGTCTAGCTATTCATTTCATGGGCAACATCGCAGCAAACTTAAATCAAAAATTATCAGGCGCTCCATTTTAGTTTCAATCCAACTTTTGGATGAGAAGTACGAATCCAGTGTAATAACATTCGGTAAATTAATCCCCGAGTCTATGAAAAGAGTAGTAGTACAACTTTTGTGGGTCCAGTGCCTGTAGTTCAATCTGTAGTTCAATAAGTTAAAACAAAGTTGTTGGACCAGCTAGGTACGTTGCACCGGTCCAATTGCTTTGTTCAACTTATTTCACTACGAGCACAATGGACAGAAGCCCAAAAATAGAGAGACTAATACCCCTTTCAAAATCCTATGGTCTTTACTGGCTGCTATTACAAAATTGTTAAGTATTTTTTGTTGTGAAATAATGGCAAATTTTTTTACTGAGAGGTCTATTTGAAAATTTAAAATTTAAAAATAAAATGTATATATACATATATAAAGCTAAATATAACTTGTTACAGTACATAAAACTCGTAATAGAACTAAAGGAAATGTCAGAGATATATCTAATGAATTTCATCTATTGTTTTATTATTGCTATATTATATTTGTATAAAAATTAATTTTCAAAATTCAATGTACCTACACGATATGTGGACTTCCCTGTCGATCCAACCGATCAAACAATGCGGAATTTTGTTTCCTATTGCCCCGAAAGTCGGATGACGCGGAATTTTTCATTTTGTTGGTCCGACTGTCAGATGAAAGAAAGAAAGAAGAAAGAAAACTCATTTATTGAGAACCAGCGCAAAATGGCACACAAAGTACATAAATAAAATCATTATCGACAGAACTAAAAAAAAAACGAGTAAAAAGACTTAAGACTAAGTGTCGTATGCTGACGAGAAGTCTGACAGTTCTCTGAATGTCAGTGTCACTCGGCTGTCAGCTATACGCCACGGACTTGTTTTCCTTGTAGGTCCGGACGTGTTTGTGGAGTGAAGTGTCTTTTCCTGTTGACCCATCTAAATCTTGTTACCCATCTGAAACCTGTTACTTCGCATAACTTGCAAAAACGGACCCCAAAGAATGAGTAAAACCGGTTCAGCAAATTCAGAGCTACTCCTTGAATTTGAACCGAAAATATTAACCACGAAAATATACACCTTATGGTGTTGTACGGTTATCCGTACAACGCAAGACATCGTGACGTATCTATATTATTTAGACATAACTGTCACGACACTTTTTGTAGGTAATGATGTGTTCTGTACATAAAGTTGGAGTACATTATATTGTTCTATCATCAATAGTTTTTGCAGCGCACGCGAGGTAAGAAAGTTTATAGGTCCTTTTTTATACCTTGGTTACATTATTGAAGTTTTAGTAAGGATCTCTACTATTTTTGACATCAGATATTTGATAACCCTTTGACAAATTCACTTTCAGTTCCCGTTGGGAATCTATTTTGACTATAATACATAATTCGTATGGGAATCTACCGGATTTATTGAGATTTATGATAATTGCTCTGCCCCCTTGGATGGTAGCGTGATCATGTACACCGGGTATAGTGTACCCTTCCTAACGAGGAAAAAAATCTTGAAATCGATACAGAAGTTTCGGAGCTTACTCATTTTACTCGAACAAACAACCGAACAATCAATTCGCTTCTCTAAATAATATTAAACGCGAACGCGACAGATACCTACGCAAGAGGCTCCCACTCTTCAGAGCACACCACTGCCATTACAGGATAACCTCAATATACTCGGTATGGACGTGCGCTGCAAACTGAACAACAAGAACTATATCGAGAGCATCATCAAAACAGCTTCGCGTAAACTCGGAGTCCTGAACAGAGTGAGACGTTTTTTCACGCCGGAGCAGCGGTGTCTTCTTTATAAGACACAAATTCGCTCCTGCGTGGAATACTGCTCGCATCTCTGGGATGGCTCCGCAAAGTACTTATTAGATGCTCTCGACAGGTTGCAGCGACGTGCGGTCCGCATTATTGGGAGTCCTGAGGTCACAGAGTCCCTCGAGCCTTTGCAGATGCGTAGAGATGTTGCGTCCTTGGCAGTATTTTACCGTCTCTACCATGGTGAATGTTCTGATGAGCTCTTCCAACTAATCCCACCCTCCCCTTTCCTACACAGGACAACGCGTGCAGGGCTTAGGTGTCACTCGCATACGGTACAGAATATTCCATCAAGAACCAAGCGGTTCGGTGAGTCTTTTCTCTGCCGTACCATTAAGTCCTGGAATTCCTTGCCGGCGCACGTGTTTCCTTCTTCCTACAGTCCCGGGTCCTTTAAGCGGGGCGTGAAAAAGCATCTGATGAGGCCGTCAAGCTGAGCGCCACCATTGTAGCACTGAACGTGTTTGCAATGGTGACCCTCTTTCATGGGACTTTGCCTTCAGCTTAACATCAGGCGAGGTGAAGTCAAATTGACGTGCCATAGATAAAAAAAAAAAAAAAAAAAAAAAAAAAAGAGGCGCGGGTTTGTTCCCTGCTCAGTGCATTTATTTATGTTTCATGCATACAAAACATTTGTACTGAACACGTTAAAACCTTCGGTCTCGGTTGCCATACGAACATCTATGGCAGTTGTTATGGGTAGTTGGAACAATCAAAAGTCCGACTAGTCTAACTAAAGAGCTTCGATATCGTCAATTTGGTTGTAGAGGTCCGATGGCAGTCGCTTCACGGAAAATATCGAAGTGCAGTCGCATCTTAGACTAGAAAGCCGACCCCAATGGAGTTGGGAATTATGCTCAGAGAATGATGATGAGATAAAGATAACCACTGGCTAATCGTCAACTTCTACGGTACATACGAGACAATCTGTACGTATATAATATGTATATAGTATATATATAAATTGAAGCGGCGGTAGCTTAGTGGTTAAGGTGTCGGCCTTACGATCGAGAGGTCCCGGGTCGAATCCTGGCCATTACACTACCGACGTGAACCCACTCCTAACACAAGCCATTGAGCTTAGCTGGAGGGGTTAAAGGGAATATTAGTAACTTCGGTTGCTAATATCCTTTTCAAAAAAAAAAAAAAAAAAAAAAATCGTACAAGACAATATCATATTATTTTACGTATCATATTTAAATTTTGTAAATGAAAACAGCAAGTTCGTTATAAAATAAATGCTTTGATTTTAGGTCGAAAACAAATTGATGGTGTAATATAATACTCCCTAAAATTGTTACGCGCTAATTAAATTACATTCTCAAAGGTGCCGTTTTAATTAAATCCACATAACCGTATACCTACAGTGCTTATTTTTGATACATGCTTATATGAACTAAATGAAATGATATTTTAAATAAAAAGAACAGAGTTGTAGTAAAAATACCAATTTATTTATAATATTTTTATAAAAAGCTATGAATTTATTTACAACGACACATTAATTTTAAGCTGATCATAATTAAAAGTCGAAGATATGAAGTCGTCGACGAATTGAAAAATAAAGGACATGGAAATCCGTGGGCCCAAAATGTAATAAGTTGAAATATGATCTAAAAAATTAGTAATATTTTTGTGTCTTAGAATATGAGAAATCACCTCAATTCTCTATCTGGAAGCGGAGAAATATGAGAAAATAGTTTTCGTGAGATAATCGATTAAATAATCGATTACACATTTGCAGTAAATAATTAATTCAAAGTAATTAAATGCACTATATATACTTACATGCAATATAGTGCATATAGTTACAGTCATATTATTAAACCAAATATCAATTAATTACTGAAAAACCAATATTAATGATTATCGATTCAAAATCGATTGAAATCACTCTTATATTTTTAGTCTGTTACTGTCAGTAACTGGCTGTTACTGACAGCTAAAAAGAAAAATAATAGCATTGACAATTGACACTAGACAGTTGCCGTTTTGTTTGCTCATAGTGTTGTTGCAATAGCGATACTTTAGCTATCGATAGTTAACCTTGAAAAATAGTCGATAGCGCGAATAAGCCTATCGAAAATATCGAAATGCTGCAATAGTATCGTAAAATGTTAGACTATCGATAGGGCAAAACTATCGATAGTATCGATAGTATCGATACTATTGATCTAAAGCAAAAGTATTACTTATTATTAACAATCGATACTATCGATAGTATCGATAGTATCGTCCAGGGTCGATCTCTTCGATAGGACAATCGATAGTATGACTGATTCTCAAGGTCACGTTAGTATCACGATACTATCGATAGACTATCGCTATCGCAACAACACTATTGGCTCACTCGTTTCGTGTTTTCCAATACGTTTTGATTTCTTTCCCGATTATTTGTGATTTTTTACGACCACTGCTTTGTATTTTACGGATTCTGACACTTCCTACCTTGTCCTACGTTGGACACCGAAGATCGCTCACACGTTTGACTTGAAATTGTAATTTTGGATTTTACCGCCGGCTTGTGGATTGGATATTATTGAAACTATGGATCGCTGTGTGAATTGTGGGATATCCACTGGTCATTGCAATACACTGGGTCGACCACCCTTACACGATGAAACAATTCTGTCAGTGATTCGGCAATGGCTTGCACCTCAGTCTGTGAGTAAATAATAACCTCATCTAACCAGCTACCATCCTGGGAGGTGCAAAATACATATAATTAGAAGGCCTATGGAGATTGTTTACAGTTATGGCAAAGAATTATTTATTTATCAAACAATGTTTTATTACCCTAATATGTTTTCTTGTATTTATTTTTTGTTTTGTTTTTGGTGTACAATAAAGAGTAATCTCAGTGCCGCGCGGGCGGTCACAGCGAACGCGCGTGGCTCACTCCGTCCGTCCCGTCATTGCATTTTATACCTACCTACTACGCGGCACGTGAATATTATTCGGATAAAGTTATTTCATTATCAGGGTAACTCCTGGCAACAGGAGCCCCTTTAATTAATCATGTTTGAATCCTCAACGTCTCAAAATAACCCAATGTTCCAGCTAACCACAATGTCACAAGCAATACCTAAAGCGTCTAGTTATGCGAACGTTACATCTTCCACTTGTTTCCCTAAAAAGGACCAAGCCATCGTGTTGGACTCAGTCGACGGAATAACGCTCAGGGAGTACCTTATTGCATTATCATTAATTACACCACCAACGTCAATTCGGTTTATATCACGAATTTCGAATGGACGTGTATGTATCTATATGGACTCGAAAAAAACAGCTGATAACCTTATCGAACAAAAGAAAGAGGTAACTATCAAAAACAATATTCTTGAAATAAAATCTTTAATAACGAGAAATAAAAGGATTGTGTTATCAAATGTCTGTCCCGTTATACCAAATTACGTAATTGAAAAACGATTCGAAGAATTAAATATAAAAATAATGTCACCACTTACATTTATGAAAATAGGTGTTAGCGACCCTGGATTTTCCCATATCTTAAGTTTCAGAAGACAATCATATATTAGCCCAGAAGATGTCGCACGTCTACCAGAATCATTCCAAATTACATTTGAAGGCACTAATTATTGGATTTATACATCTACGGATGCTTTAAAATGTTTTACATGTAACACACTGGGTCATTTAGCCAAGAATTGCCCACAAAATATTAGCACAGCTAAAGAAATTATTGATATATTTGACAGACATGACGATTTAATAGTTACCCAGCCTCAAAATAACCCTATAAGAAACCCCTCTGTGAATCTAAATTTTCCACAACCAACACAAATTACTTCACAAGGAATAAAAAGATTACATTCACCAACAACTACTGAAACCTCACAAACAATTATTACAACACAACACACACAAGAAGAAGAGGCGGACAAAATGGAACTTGAAACTGATGAAACTGGCAGTAACATATCATTGGAAGATGTGGAAATAAAAACAAAAACAAAGAAGAAAATGAAAAAATCTGACCCTAAGGCGGAAGATGAAATTTGGAAAAATATTGAAAATGAAATGGAGGTGTTGAATAACGAAAATATATTCCCAATTAATCTAGATCAATTCATTAGCTTATTAGATAATGCACGCGGTAAACAAAACATAAAAGAATTGGCATATTCATATACTGATAATATTAAGGACCTTATTAAAATGTGCAATAAATTACATTGTAAAATGAATAAAAGCTTAAAAAATAGGTGCTCACGTCTGTCAAGGAAATTACATGAAATTTTAAGTTCTCCTACACCTATTGTGACCACAGATATAGCATATATAGATCAATAAACTGAAAGCTAAATACCTAACTATTTCATCTACTTAACTTATATAATATTTAGTTGCTATGGATATTCTACAGTGGAATGTTAATGGTTATTATAAAAGAATTGAAAATATCAAATTACTATCAAACCAATTATGTCCAACTTGCATTTGTTTACAGGAAACTAACTTTTCTTTAAATAAATGTGCTTCTTTTGCAGGTTATACAAACTTTCACAAAAATCGAAAGCAAGGTGATAGGGCTAGTGGAGGAGTAGCTATTTTTATTAAACCTCATACAATCCCACAAGAAATAGTATTAAATACAAATTTAGAAGCAGTTGCAATACGTATAAAATTTCCATTATCTATTACCTTATGTAATGTTTACCTACCCAATAGTAGCACTCTTAGTAAACAACAATTAAATGATCTTATTAGCCAGCTACCATCTCCTATGATAATCTTAGGTGATTTCAATAGTCATCACTTTTATTGGGGTTCAGATAAATGTGATCTTAGAGGTAAACTAGTTGCTGAATGGCTTGACGAAAATGATAATTTATTTCTATTAAACAATGGACAACCTACTCGTTTTAATAGTCATACCGGTCTCACAAGCAATATAGATCTTACCTTGGCTTCACAAAATATAACGTCATATTTTGAATGGAACGCCCTAGACGATTTATATGACAGTGATCATTACCCAATTTCTATTAGATCAAATTTTTCAAATCATAATTTATCTGGCAATATTAAATTACCTAAGAAATGGAAGTTTGATAAAGCAGATTGGTGCATGTTTCGGGAAGATTTTGACCTAAACATATCAGAATTAGTACCTGCAAATCAATTTTCAAATTTCTGTATAAACGATGTGGTTGATAAATTTACTGAAGTCATTCTTAAGGCTGCTGACAAAGCAATACCAAAAACAGCTGGTACCCTTAGAAAAAATAATTTACCATGGTGGACTGATGAGTGTAAAACAGCTGTTCAAGAAACAAAAAAAGCCCTAAAACTCTATAAACGATATGCTAGAGATGACCCCGGATCAATATATAAAATTGAGTATAAAAAGAAAAGAGCTTACTATAGGAGACTTATTAAAGAAAATAAAAAGAGGTATTGGGAAGATTGGGTGTCATCCATTACAAACAAAACCCCCGTCGGTGATGTGTGGAAGAAGATTCAGAAACTTAACCACCACAGCACTAGATTCAATGAAATAGTCCTAGAAAAAACTGATGGGACATTTACATCTAACCCTATCGAAACCTCAAACCTTTTAGCTGAAACTTTTGCAACCAATTCTAGCTCTAATAATTACGATGACCTATTTATTGAATATAAAACCAGACAAGAGTCTGACACAAATCTTGACTTTAAGGATAATTCTAATCCAATCAACAAAGAAATCTCAATGTTCGAACTGACTGTAATACTTTCACAAATTGGTAATTCTAGCCCAGGACCAGATAATATACCGTATATTTTAATTAAACATTTACCAATGACGGGACTTGAGTATTTACTTCAACTATATAATCATATATATAAAGATCATGTATTTCCGGACAGCTGGAGAGAAGCCTTAGTAATCCCAATATTAAAACCCCAAAAGGTACCGAGCTCACAAACTAGTTACAGACCTATTTCTTTAACATGTAACCTATGTAAACTACTTGAGAAAATTATTAGTAAAAGAATCAGATGGTATGTTGAAATAAATAAATACTTGTCGCCATTTCAGTATGGATTTAGACAATTTCGTTCCACATTAGACCATTTAATTAATATTGAAAGTGACGCACTAGATGGCTTTGCTAGAGGGGATTATATAGTTGTTGTCGCATTGGATATTGAGAAAGCGTATGAAATGGTTTGGAAACACAGATTACTAAAATTATTACATGATATTGATATTAAAGGAAACGCCCTAGCGTTCATTAAAAACTTCCTTTCGGATAGATCAATAAAAGTAAGAATCAATGACACATTATCTAACCCTGTCCGCACAGAAAATGGTCTACCGCAAGGCTCGGTACTCAGTGTAATTCTTTTTTTACTAGCCATCAACGATGTTCTTTCACTTATTAAAAAACCGGTCAAAGGACTTCTTTTTGCCGACGACCTAACCATAATTTGTAGCGGTAGATCATTACAACCAACGCTGAAGCTCATACAGAATACCTTGGATGTCATTGATGACTGGTCTAAGAAAGCAGGCTTTAAATTTTCAAAAACTAAATCTGAATTTATGATCATGTCTAATAAACGATTTAAAACCAGAAATATACAGTTGAACTTAAATAAACATAGCATTAAAGAAGTTAACAAATTAAAAATTTTAGGATTAACATTTGATAAAAAGATGACTTGGATACCGTACATAAACGAGCTTAAATCTGAATGCTACAAGAGGTTAAATATAATAAAAATCCTATCTTCCAAATCATGGGGATCCCACAAGAAGTGCTTAATAAACACATATCGTGCCTTAATAAGACAGAAAATAGATTATGGATCCGTAGTTTATGACTCAGCAAAAAAACGTACACTCAGTTCACTAGAAAGCATTCAAAACACTGCCCTTAGATTAAGCATTGGTGCTTTTAGAACAAGCCCTATTAAGAGTATCTTGGCTGAAGCAGGAGAAATGCCTTTAGAATATAGGAGGAAGGAACTAGTTATTCTATACGTTATTAATATATTATCTCAACCCGATAATCCGACTTTTCATAATTATAATAAAACAACAGCTGTGAATACAGAATATGTGCTACAGCCGCATTTATCACAACCGTTGAGAATAAGAACAACTAAGTACTTAAATGAAATTAACTCTAATATCCCTAAAACTTTTATTAAAAAATTACTTACGATTGGCCCATGGGAAAGCTTAGATCTGCCTATTAACCTTGAACTATCAAAAAATTACAAGGAAGATACTCCTCAATACGTTTACAAGACATTATTCTTAGAATTAAATAGTAGGTTCTCCGATTGTAGGATTTTGTATACAGATGGGTCAGTTAAGGATGGGAAGTCGGGGTGTGCAATAGTATATGACAATAACTGTTACCGCTATAGACTTGGAGATTATAATACCATTTTTAGTTGTGAGGCAATAGCTATCCTTAAAGCATTAGAACTGATAAATAGTGATACAAATGTAGATAAATATATAATATATACTGATTCCAAATCATGTTTAACAGCCTTACAGAATATAAATAATACAAATACCCTAATTATAGAAATTAAACAAAAAATTATAAACCTACTTAAAAATAACTACAAATTAGAAATTATATGGATTCCAAGTCATCAAGGGATAGTGGGTAATGAAAAAGCGGATAATGAAGCGAAGCAAGCAATAAATGAAACTGAAAATTGGCAAGCAAATAGGTCAACCCCAGACGAGCTAAAAAAATATTTTAAACATAGAATTAAAGTTACTTGGGACCGTCATTGGAAAGCAGAAAATAATACATAGCTACATAGTATAAGAACATCTATATTTGATAAATCCCCTAATGATTTTACATGTAGAAAAGATCAAGTGATAATCACCCGTTTACGTATTGGACACACAAATTGGACGCATGTCCACCTAATTACTAAATCTAATAGAAATAAATGCAAGTGTGGACTAGATGTGACCGTCAAACATCTATTAGAAGAATGTACAGCATACCGTAACGAGAAACAACTATGTAACATTCCAATTAAATTACAGGACTGTTTAAATCAGAAAGGATGTATGCAAACTTTAAGTTTTCTGAAATTGATTAATGTTTACGAACTAATGTAAGAATTAAGATACTGTAGTATTATAATAGATTACTTATTGTTAAAGTGGTCGTTAATGACCTGAGTTGTTAAAAAGCGACCTTAAATAAATAAATAAAAAAAAAAAAAAAAAAAAAAGAGTAATCTATCTATCTATCTATCTAATACAGAACAGTTAATTATGTATTGTTTAATGTAGCTGAAGATTAATAAAACTTATTTTATTAATATTTTAGTCGACAGCTCTCGTAGAAGAAGGGAGGCTATAGTCATTCATTACTGGTACTGCAATTGTATTTTAGGGAAACGACCTATAGGCTGCTGCGCTCATATTCTAGACGACATTTTAATTATAACAGAAGGCGAATAAAACACTATATTAAAATGATGTTTTATTTTATTTTAGACATCCTTTCCCTATCTCTTCACCTGTTTCCTTACCTACCTATAGCTTGAAGTTCATATGATTTTTCAAACATTTTCTAGTACCTAAATATAATAACTATTAGTGCAAAAGAACACATTTTGCACTTCAGGAATCAGCTGTAGTTAAAGATTGTAACATAACGTCACTTTTACATGTCATAATCTCTTATGTCTCTGTTCTCAGATTGATAAAATCCGCAGAATATTCAGTAAAGGGTTGATAATATATTATATAAGCTATTAATTGACACCACTTTCATCTTCTTACACCCTGGGCCCAAGATTGTATGAAATCATTTCAGTCTCCTTTGTGATAATTTGACACCTGTTTAAAATGATAACTTTTTAGTCTTGATTTTCTTATTTTTCTGACGCAAATATTCGTTATACGGCCTGTTTTGACTTCAAGTTGGCATTACTGCAGAGCCACGTTATGATTACGATACTATTCACGGACAGAGCTGAAACCTGGGCCATACATTATAAAACTTCAATTGTAATAAGAACTATTCTTCAAATTATCCTCTAGCTAATTCAGAAGTATCTAATTAATAATAATAATAATAATAATAATAATAATAATCATTTATTTCAGGCAACATGAGAAAAGTTACAGTTGTTATAAACTTATTCTACGGCCCATAGATATATACCTTAAAACTAAGAATACATAGAAATATATTACAAAACTTGTTAGTAAATAACGACCTATGTTAGTAAGCACTTCCTACACACTAATACCTACTCCTACTAACATAGACTAATTCAGAACAATTAAAACAGATGAAATTATTATTATGGTTTGATGCTTTTCTGCATTGCTTTATATTATAACTTAAGTCCCTTCTGCAACATCCGATGAATGCTCCATAGATAGACAAAGGAATACACTATAGGCAAGAATGAAAACATTTATTCCATCATAGATACATAGCAAGCAACATAATTGGAGTAAACGTTAATTGGCTCAAAGTACCCTAGCCCCCTCACCCTTCTCATCACTTGTAACCATGGTGAATACGGATCAGTAGAAATTACAAAGGGATTCTTGGAACAGAAAGTCCCGCAAATGTAGCTATGTTATTATCAACCGTATAGAAATTTCACTAAATTGATTGATGTCGAGTATTGGGGCTCTTAAACTAAATTCCTAGTGGGAGGTTTTTACTTACGAGTATTCCATCACCAGTGATATTGAATAAGTACCTAGTACCTACGAGTATTACCTGTCGGCAAATGTGACAAACATTTTCGCATTGAAATTTACAGGATAACAGTATAGTGCAGTCATCCGAACATTGTGAGGTGTGAATGGCATGGCACGCAATATTTGGTGAGCTTTGTGATGCAGTATGACTGCAGTCACCTGTGTATCACAAAGCATTCACATATTAAAAGGACGTGCTTGTCAACTATACGTACCTATAACGATATGCATTCTGAATTAAAGTACTTTCAGACCTGGCTTTCGTGAGTAGCCTATATACCACTATATATAGCCATTCACCAATGACTATACGATTTCTTTTTATTGAAATGTATGATTTTGTCCGTTTGAATTATTTATTTGTAACAGTTACATGTGTAGTACGTGTGAAAACTGTGATGTGGTGTTCTTCAAAAAGAAGAAAATTTCTTCTGACACGGCGGCAGTATGATTGTTTGACGCCTCTGGTATTGCCTACGTCCATAGACCTTTTCCAGTTCACTCGGTTGGGCCGTGTGCTTGCCTGAGACTTAAGTGTGGTGCGGTATAGTACTGTCGACTATAATCCGCGAGGCCTATGTCTAAAAGTCCTTTTGTAACCGTGTTACACCCAGTAGTACACCCAGTGGTACTACGGTTACTTTTTCATTACCGTGGTACAAACAGTGGACTGGTTGTACTAAGGTTACAGCGGTGGTACCACTGACCATAGTCAATGGTACCACAGTTAGGAAGAAATGATCGTGGTGCCACTCATAACTAGATAACAAGTCGTATAGTTATTGACGAAAATTTAAATTGACAAACTATAGGTTTAACGAGAAAAGAAATCAACAAAAAAAGTTCGTTCACAATTGGTTCGTTTAGCGTAATTTCTCGAGAGCATAACCAACAGATATCACATCTGTTATTAATTCCATTTGAATATCTCTTATCACGTCATCATTTATAACATCTAAGGACCTCCGTTTGTCCGTTTGAGTTGTATTTTAACTTTATTTGCTTTCGTAATTAGATTAATCTTTTTTAATGCCTTTAACAAGTGTAATAATGTTACTCTATTTTTATTAATGGCCCTATTCAATTTAGCATTCCAACCTTCCAAGACATTATTGGTTCGGTGTTTAAGACCAAAAACACTTATAAATTCAATCAATGTATCTACAGTAAGAGTAAAACTGAGTGGTAATACGGTAGGTACTTTACCACCAGAGGTACTACGGTTATTTTTTTATAACTGTGGTACCACCAGGTTCTACGGTTATTTTTCTATAACTGTGGTACCACCAGTGGTACTACGGTTATTTTTTTATAACTGTGGTACCACCAGTGGTACTACTAGGTGTACCACGGTTTCGAAAGGCTAAAAGTGGACTGGCATGATATTAGATTGAATCGTTAAATGTAAAATAAACTCGAATAAGAATAAGTAAGACCTAATTTAATATTTTTCGTGATGGTTGCATAGTCTCAGTAAACAGAATAGGTACTAGTTAAAATTCGTATCTAATATACGTATATATTAATATCCAAAACAAAGTAGGTCCACCAAAGTACGTACCTGCTTTGTTATGTATATAAATTGTATTTAACATATATTCTGTAGATAAATATTTACAATCAGCATAAATCAAAACCATTTGGCTCAAGTGGACCGAGTGTTCACTAAGTCTAAACAATGAAGTGATTTAATTATGCTTAAAACTAATATGTATTCTGCGCTCGAGGCACTATTTCAGTACAGTTCCAGCTGAAAAAGAACAAAGAGCGAGGTTTTAACACAAAAGTGAAATATACGCCTTGACAGAGTTTGGTTAGCTCGGAAGTAAACCAATAATTTAATCATTCAAAAAACTACATACATCGCCGATGTAAAATTAAAGTGGAATTAATAATGAATGAAAAGGAATTATGGCCGCGGTATCCTAGTGGTATGGGTAATGGACTGCTGAGACGAGGTCTCGGGTTCGATCCCAGGTTTAACCATGGCACACACCAATGACTCGATGCTTTTCGAAGTTATGTGTGTATTTATCGCAGGTTTATAAGTGCCCGGTTAATGGCAATAGGCTCGCCACCTATTACATTGGGACCTAAACATAAACTGGCGAAATGTGGGTAGCACCTCTGCCTACCCCTTCGGGGATATAGGCGTGATATTATAAAAAAAAAATAATAAAAAATAATAATGATTTTAAGATAGTAAGTATATGAAACGGGTTCTTTCATCTGAATAAAAGTGAGGTTATTTTCTTCTTGCAATTACCTATCTTACTACTTTTTTATCAAATGATATGGAGTTTACACTTGGGATAGTAAAGTTGTTTTTATTAATCATGTATGCAAATGTTATCTTCCTCCTCATGTTAATCGGGGTCGCGTCCAAGGTTTTCACCTCGGAGTCCGACTCTCTGGGTTCAAATTTTTCTAGCCTATCTTCAATATTTTTCGTGGCCTAATTCGGCTGCCATCTAACATCCACAACCTATTAGTGATATCGAAGCATTGTTGTTAGACCAGTTGTAGAACGGCAAACAAACGTATGGTGGTGAAGACTCCATTACATAGCTAAATGACCGATGAAACTCTGTCGCAAGTCTCGAGGGTCAACCAACTGACGTTTATGTATAAGTCGAGATAAACCAACTAATAACAAGGTATGTAGGCGCCCGAGCATCGAATGCAAGTCCTGGATGCAGACGTGTTCATATAATTATATTACAGTACCCAACATCATATTATTATTATTATTCAATACCATATGCTTTTATGGAGGTAGGACATGATGGTATCTCCTGTCCTAATAGTCCGACTGGGGAAGTAGGTACCTCCGCCCTACAAAATACCGCGGCTACTAATAACCTTGTGCTGTGTTTCCTGCGGTGAGTTGGGTAGCCAGAGCTCACTGGAGAGGTTGCGTGTTGTCAGAGGGAAGACCGAGGAACCCTGCTTTGTCTTCTGCACTGACAGCACAGAGACTCTCTTAACCTTCTCCCCTCGCCTCTTGCCCTTTCCCCTCTTTTCTATATGCAAACGTCCATAGGCCACGGTAACCATTTTCCAGCAGGCGGGCCGCGTGCTTGTCTGCTACATAAGTGGAATAAAAAACATTCTATTTTTTATTAAACTAATACCATAAATTACAATTTATTATACTCGTAGAACCCGATAGAAGTTGAAACAAAAATTTAAATCAGTTGTATTAACTTATTTACATAGAATGTTGTACGTACGAATTTTACACTCCTCGTACGTCACTATAAACAACATTATAGTTCTACAATAATATGCTTTTACAGTTACAAAACGTTATAACTTACATACTTAGCACTCAGTGCTTCGTAACCGACTAGAACAGTCTAGAGTCCAGTTAGTACGTCCACAAGTTAAACAATATTCCAGCGGGTGAGTACCGGTGAAATTGAGCCCGAATCATTTATAAATGGGGGAGGTTTTGCGGGGTGTGGGGGGGAGCTTGAGGGGCGAAAGGTGTGCCACTGCATTTTGCATGAGTTCAATGTTGGTTGCTTGATCTGGCTTATTCCATTCTCTTTCTGTTGCACACATACCTACACAAAAATGGGGATATACTTTCATTGATACTTACGCAATGATGTACTTACCTATTAATTCTAGTCTTCTTGTCATATTATGTTATTTATTCATGCAATAGTTTTATGCGAAAGTACTTCAGGTAAATTTTTATCAGAATTAAATTTATAAACTTATAAACACAAAGTATTAATACTATATAAACCGCGGTAGCTTAGTGGTATGGGTAAAAGACTGCTGAGACGACGTCTCGGGTTCGATACCAGGTTTTACCATGGCACACACAATGACTTTTCGATGCTTTTCGAAGTTATGTGTGTATTTATCGTAGGTTTATAAATGTCCAGATAATGGCAATAGGCTCGCCCCACCTATTAAATTGGGACCTAAACATAAACTGTTGAAATGTGGGTGCTCGCACCTCTGCTTACCCTTTCGGCAATATAGGCGTGACATTATGTTATGTTATGATACTGGTTCTTTGCTGACGTCACGACTCAAATCATTAAATTAGTTATTTATAAGAAAAGTTTCCTGTAGTCAATTTTTAAGAATTAATTGAAGCTTATAACATGTCTTTCATTATGTACAAGTGTTGTTGCTATGTAATTTAAGCCCCTAAAGTACCAATCTCAAACTCATTATGTATCCGTAATACTTGAATAGTACAATTACCTATTTCAAACGCTTTATTTGAATTAATATTATGTTTAATTAATTTAAAAAAAAACTGTACTTTTAGAAAAAAAAATATTAAGGAAAGATGGAAAAACCAGTAACAATAACACTTTATGTGTCTAATATAACAGTAATTGGTTATGTTATGTTACGTTTTTAAAAGAAAAGTCCGTATTCAACAGTCACTGTGGCGCGATACTTTTGATAGATACATTTAATCAACTGAAAAGTTTATCAGTTGTAAACCACTGCCCTTAATTTGGGGAAAAAATGGAGAGAATCTAACACTCAACGCAACAGTATTTAATTCAAGTGAACATTAAAAAATATTTTTATTAATTAATAAAATGAATTATATTCATACTGAAAATATCTTCAACATAAAATGTGAGCCCAAATTTTACATCCGAACTAATAATCATAACAATAACAAGTAACTGGTCGAACTGTGAGAATAGAGGCTGGCAATAATTCACACTAGTGTCTTCCAATAACCAAATTCTAGTCCAGTTTTAGCAAAAGCACTGTTCAGTTAAAATAAGTAAGTCTTGTGCAATAATCTACGTAGGCAATGTTAGATAGGTAAGAGTATCTACAAGCTATAGTATACAAATAATTTGGAGGACATAGGGTTTGTAGCAATATCTTTACTAGTGTATAAAACTAAAGTTTTTTCAACGCCCTGAGCGCCGAATTAGGGTGAATTTTTTATAGGGACGCAGGTAGGGTGTGAGTTGGGGTGAAAGACGGGGCGTTCTGAAGTCGCCGGCACCGTCTGCATATTGCATTAGATTTAAATTGTTTACGTCGTTAAGAAAGAAAGTTCACCCGAACTGGGCGAGAGGCAAGAAATTTCTTCACTGATGTTGGTATATTTAATTTTTCCGCATAATCATATGGGAATGTTGTGACCTGCTTTTTACTGTTATAATAACAATTTCAATAGCACACTTTCGTATTTTTGTGACACTTTGGCACTATAAATGCTCCTGGAGGAATTGACGTTAGCAATAAACATTTTTACTCGGAAATAGGTTAGTTAAATTTTAAGTCATAAGTAGTTTTCTTCACATTTCGCTTTCTTATTTACGAACATTTGAATCACAAACTTATTGCAAAATTTTTGAATTATAATTGATCTTCAAAATGAGACAAAGGCAAAGGCTCAAAAATCAGAACTTGGAAGTCAAAAAAAGAAATATGCCATCAATGATTTGGTAATTTCGAAAATTGTTTTTTTTTAACTTACAGCCTATGAAAATACCTCTAGGCTAAGTATAGGTATGTGTGTATACGTAATAAATATAATACTTAGTTGTAATACACATAAAATATTAAATTAAGGCTGTTGGACAAATATGATGATACTACATTAAACAGAATAGGTATATCAATATACTAATATATCAATAGGTACTAATATATCAATATCACTTTATTTGTAAGAACAAACCTATGGAACAAACTATAAAGGTTAATAGAATAGATTATATTATTAAAAGTACAAAAGGTTGCAATCGAAATAGTTTTCATTGTGCTCTTTATCGAATAAGACTTTCAAGTAGTGACAATTTCATTTGGAAAAATATTCATAATAAATGTAGAAAATAGCGAAAAAGATTTCGATTTATTTATGGAAATGTTTTTTTAAATTTCACTAACTATTTTCTAATGTAGTTTATAGTCAATGTATATAACATGTCAGCTTCCAAATCATAATAAAATCTATTACAATAGTTAAGGCGGCACTAAAAAAATTGTAAAACAACTAAACCGCTTCTATATGAACAATGTGTCAGTTAAATACAATTGTGTCTTACAATATTATTAAAGTATGCGTCATAGATCATGTTTTAAATTATGAAAACAGTATCATTGTTCTATTTTGTAAATACAAGGGTCTGCAGATAACATTTTGATCGTAATATTACGTCAGAAGTAGTCAGCGGCCAGTTATGAATTAGCCGTGTTTCAGGACGCGTGTGTCGAAATGAAGTTTTTAGTATTGAGTTTAGCGATTGTTTTGTGTCAGTATCAAAATGTGTCTTGTACGTTTTTTGATTTTATGAGCGCAAGATTTAATGATTTAGCTAATTCTTTTATTGGTGTAATAAAAAATGTAAGGCACCACGTGTCCGATATGATGAAACCCCGAACAATACATGTAAGATATGAACATAATCTTCCACCATCTCCTTACCAGTTACCGCCAGAAGTTATGATAAAAAAGACGTTTTCGCATTTTGTTGAAGTAACAGATAATGAACACGAAAATGAACATCCTGAGTACACAAGTTTGAGGTCAGAGCCAACTGCACTTATGTCTACACCACAACTTGCATTGCTACACGGAAGACGAGTGGAATCACATATCGTTACCACAAAAGATGGATATCAACTTACAGCACATAGGATTTTACCATCAACTCACATTCCACCTAAATACCCGAATCGAACAGTTATACTTCACCATGGATTATTTGGAAGTTCTGCGGACTGGATCTTGCTGGGATCTTTAAAATCACTACCATATTTACTATCTGACGCTGGTTACGATGTCTGGATGGCGAACGCTAGAGGTAATTATTATTCTCGTGGACATACGTGGAAAAAAGTAGACTCGGATGATTTCTGGAAATTTTCATGGCAGGAAATGGGAGAATTTGATTTGCCTGCTGTGATAGAATATATTCGGATAATTAAAAATAATACTAACAGTGTATATGAAAAGATAGACTTTATTGGGCACTCAATGGGCGCTACAGCACTTCTAGTGTTACTTTCATCTTCCCCTTTATTTAACCAATATTTAAGACTGGGTATTCTAATTGCACCTGTAGCATTTATGTCAAATGTGGAAGGGCCTCTAAAAGCAATGACTGCTATGGCGACAAATCCACCGAAGCAATTGTTAAAATTGATTGGTACCAGAGAATTTGTTCCTTCACGAATTATACCAAAACGGATAGCGACTAAATATTGTGTAGGCCCACTTCTATTTTGTTGTAATCCTTTGTATTTTATAACTGGTGGAATACCATCAACCAGTTCTTGGAATTCCAGTTTTGTAGCGAGAGTGTTATACCATGTTCCCGCTGGAGCATCAACGGATACTATTATGCACTATGTTCAATTAGTAAAGAGCGGAAAATTTCATAAGTTCAACGACATTTATTATGATTATAATTTAAATCAGATTACACTACCGATAGCTTTAATAAGTTCTGATGAGGACATAGTGGCCACAATACCTGATGTTTTGCGATTGTACTTTAGTATCACAAATCCTGTAGATCATCATATCATACGAGGGAAAAATTTCAGTCACACCGATTTTGTTTGGGGCCTTTCAGCTCCAGAATTTGTATTTAGCAAAATTTTTGAGTATTTAGAAAATGGTTTAAACTGGTTTACGACTAAAAGCGACGTACACAGTAATGTAATACAATAGTAATATTGTCGACTTATAATTGTTGGTATAGGTAGTTGGGAGTATTAGATAGTCACTGTACTATATTTTATGTTGCCATACTTTAATGTAAGTAAATATTTAAAACCATACTGAGTATTTTATTGATGACTGAGCTGATTCTCGCGCCTCGCTCGTGCTAGTCAGTATTAGCCGTCAAAAATCCTACTCTACAGATTTACCAAATATACCTACACAAAAAAAATCACAACTTTGGTCAAGAAAGTTTGGCAGTAGACACTGTGACTTTGATGTACAATGGAGGAAGACAATTTTAAATAGATGAATCAAAATATAGTTTGTCGAAGACAAAGCCGTTCTGCGGTGCAAGCATCGGATGCAAGTGGGAAAACTCCTAAGACGATGACGAAGTTAGTAAGTACCGAATTTAACAAAATAACTCAGCAAATTTAAATGGGTTCCTACAGCTGGCAACAATAGTTACAATGTGATCCAACTTGACTTGAATCACTGTCACTAAATTATTCTCGTTAGATATGAGTGACCACGATGAGTTGAGTATGGCTGCATGATTAGAGAACCAGGCATGCGCTTAATAAACACTGTCCATTATAATAGTTATAAGATACCCGCTTCATTTCTTATTTATATTTATATTAATTTAGCTTCCCTAGTAGTATGCTCATGTCTACATGAAATGTTTGACAAACTATATGAGAGCGAGTTCAAATATAAATGGCGCTTTAAATCTTTTATCAACTACTGCAAATTTATCAGTCAAGGAGAATGGAGCTATGCTTGTATCTACATAATTGCGTATTTCAAAATAAGCAGCCACATAAGGTTTCTGGTTACAATCTAAGCGCTAATTTTGTCTATATCCAATACTTACATAATAAAACCTGGGCCACTCCTCTATTACCTTTTTCCAGGAGTGGCTTATCTTGGTTTATACAGAAACAACTGCCATCTGAACCCTTAACCCCGAAGGGAAAATCCGAGACGGGGCCTTGCTCGTCAATCACTGACTCGCAGTATATATGGTGAAGCCCAATTTAAATGAATCCACATATTTAACTTATTGGACAAAGTAAACACTTACAAATTTATAAATATCAAAACTGTGGTTCAAAATGATTCTTTTTTATTTACGGCACATTAATTTGACTTCACCGCCCCTGATGGTGAGCTGTAGGCAAAACCTCAGTAAAGAGGTTCACCATTACAAACACGTACAGTGTTAAAATGGTGGCGGTCAGCGTGAGGGCCTCATCAAATGTTTTTTCCCACCCCGCTTAAAGGAACCGGGACTGTAGGAAGTATTCCAAGACTTAATGGTGTGGCAGAGGAAAGATTCGCCGAACCGCTAGGTTCTTGATGGAATCTTCTGTACCGTATGCGGGTGACATCTAAGCCCTGCACGTGTTGTCCTGTGAAGGAAAGGAAAAGATGGAATTAATTGAACGAGCTCATCAGAACGTTCACCATGATAGAGACGGTAACATACTGACGGGAAAATACTGGACTACGGTGAACCAACCAACCAACTAGTGTGAACCAATTGGAAGAGCTCATCAGAACATTCACCATAGTAGAGACGGTAAATTACTGACGGGAAAATACTGGACTAGGGTGAACCAAATGTTTCAAATACGGAGAATATATCAAGAAATCCCCGAACATAATCGTGCTATTTGATTCGTTGATTAGTGATCAAACAGTTTGCATTCGATTATGACAACCATAGTTCAGCTTTCAGTCATTTCT
Organism: Pelosia muscerda; assembly: GCA_963691645.1. Taxonomy (NCBI): domain Eukaryota; kingdom Metazoa; phylum Arthropoda; class Insecta; order Lepidoptera; family Erebidae; genus Pelosia; species Pelosia muscerda. The sequence continues at coordinate 14,913,401 of OY829098.1, read as the reverse complement.
AGGGTTTGTTGGTCCTCTCTATCCCGGGAAAAATGTCCAGATGTCCATACCCGAGAAGGCCTTCGCATGCCCTGGGCCTGCCGGGGCGTGAGTTATATGCCAAAGGCTACCACAACCTAGAAGGCTGATTGCCCAAGACGGCTGTGTGTTTATGGTCAGTTCGTTTCCGACATAACCACCCTCACTAACTTTAGCGGATGGTATCTAGCCTCCACAACCTATAGGCATATGCGATATGGAAATACTTCAGGTAGGCCAGTTGTGGGACGTTTTAGAATTTCAAGCAGCCGAAGCGACAGCGTTCGTATAACAACCGGGAACGTAACGTAACGTGCTCTCCAAAGCGAGTTTCATATTGCTCTGATACAATTAATTTAATAAACAACTCTATCTATCTGTGCAGTTTGGGCGTATGGGTGTTTGCGATCTGTATACCAATTGTTAAATAGTCTCAAAAACTATACAGTCTGCATGCGCGCTAATTTTTGCATGCATGTACCTATATCATCCACGCAATAATAAGCGCAGCTGGTATTGTGCTAGTGTGATGGTGCTAGGCGCCCGGGAAAACTAGTTAAACGTACGGTTTACGCGACGTGTAACGAAATTTTTGAGACTGACTACGCTAAAACGATTTTGCAATTAGTATACATATGCATAATAGTATAATATACTCTTGCAAATCTATTTACGAATGTTAGAAAGTAGTTGCGACATTTATAAATTTTTAATAAATTGGCTAAAAGCTAACGAAACTCGCAGACTGACGGGACCCTTGTCTTTACTTCAAATGTTACATTATGTAAGAAACATTGAGTAAGAAAATGAGCCTTTCGAAATTGATTGCATATTTTGTTGCCTACCTCTCTGGGTCCATTAGGGGTGGTTATAGACCAATATAAATATTATTGCATATAAATGTTTGCACTGAGCGGGGATTGAACCCGCGACCTCCAACACTAAAAACTAAAACTGATTGAGTGTTATTACTTTAGGTAGATTAAGTACCGAGTAATACACTCAGAACAAGTGACATTACTATTACCTATCTCAATTACCTATTCTGTGTCAGAAGTTACATACAATATGGATGTATATGCTCCCACTAGTTGTAACTCTTGTAACATGACTGGAAATTTGAGGTGGGATTAATCGTGTAAAAGAAAACCAGACAGTAGGTAGGTAGGGTGGTCGACTACTAATTTCAGATATTAAGGTAATGTGGGAATGAAATCGAGGCTGGATTTTTTATGGCTGGTTGAATTCTTTAGAATACTGAAAAACAAAGGGAGATTAAGGTTAAGACGATGCAGAAAATGTAAAAAGGGTTTGAAGAACAGAAGAATAATCTGTTTACAGATTAGCATTTATGTCATTCGGAGAACATTAACCGGGTCACGGCGTTTGAATTAAATTCTTTACATTAAATTAAATTATGCAAATACAAACCGAGTTTAGATTTTGTAAAAAATACAAACAAAGCTGTTAAATCAGGTTTTTATTTAGTTTAAAAAATAATTGTACAATTTCAAATCTTTTTGCAGGTCATTTTGCGAATAAGTTCTTTGTCTACTAAGCGATTGATATGTATTTCTCGAATGGACAATTTAGCTACATATATCTATGTATATATACAGTATAGTTTATTGCTATTTTTAATTCAACTATGTGAATCTCAAAGGATTTTTTATTTAGTAGTCTATGTTGTAGGTACGTCTGTTTAACACAATATCCTAATTAGACCGACAAATAAGATATAGAGTGAGAGGCCCCGTCTCCTCCGTTTGAAGATTTTATGTGCCTTTCTTTCCTTCTATTTTAGAACCTTGCTCAATGTTGTTACTTCGAAATTTACCACTCATTCATTATGAGTGATGAATGACTAGAATAAAAAACATGCTGCTTACCTATTTATATTTATTTTAAATTCGATTCGTTGATCAGACTACAAAGTAAGCATAACCTATCTCCATTTATTTATTATTACTATCAATCGATCGACTCGGTACTCACAAAGAGGAAACAAAGCATGGTTGCGAACGCAATCTCATTTAGTTTGCGCTCTCTGATCCGAAGGGGTATTTTAACCGACTATAAAAAGGAGGAAGTTTGTTTTCAATTCGTCGGCATCTACCTTTTTATTTTTTTTAAATTAAAACTAGGATTTATCGCAGTGCATGTTACCTGATTTCTCTATTATTTATGAAACGATTTCAGGCACTCTTTTTTATTAAAAAAAGCATATTTTCGAAATGTTTCTATTCCTCCATTCATCCAGTCACTAATTTGGGATCTGATCATGGAATCCCAAGAAAATCAAAGGATACCCTCAAATTTTGTAAAATAGTCATATAGATATTGGTTACTTGTGGTTATCATCTGCTGGCATTGTTGAACTGATGGTGACATAACTCCTCAATGATTAGGAGTTAGGGCTACTAAATATTTGAGTAGCTTTTCTTGAGACAACCCTTTTTTTTATCGTGCGAAAAATCCCCACGGATGGCTATCCGTGGAGACTTTTCTTCCCAACCTTCCCAACCGGCTCCGGTGAGGGGCTCCCTACCGGAGCCGGTTGGGAAGGTTGTGTCGGACTCGAACCGACTAAAACGCACGCCGTCTTTGGGTCTTCAGTTGCCGGAGGTGAGGTAGTAGCTAACATATCCCTCGCACCCCGGCAGACCCGGGGCCTTCTCTTCGAGATGACCCCCGTTGGGTGTAGGGACCACGGTGTCCCCAACTAGCCCCCGGGTATGGGGAGGCGCACTTTGCGCCGCCGCCGCGGCCTGCTTCTGCTAGAGTGACAGGCGGCTCCACCCGTCACCCCCAGGCCCGCGCTCATGGAGGACGGAGGTCCTTCTGCGGACTTGAGACAAACCTGACCTTTGACAGTTTCTGTCCGTAAAGTGGCTGAACAACTGGTAGGTATATAGATAGTAATACTGTAACCTAACTAACTTGTTGTAATGAATCTAGATTCTCATACTAGATCCCTACATCTTCTTTTGTTAGTACAAACATTCTAGGAACAGTAACACTCAGAACTATAGACCAATTGAAATAGACATATATAGGCTTATCTACACACAAAATAGTTACATCGAAATACCGGAATCTCGATACAACAAACAAATCCTTTATTACAACCAGTCTCACTACTACCTAGTTCAATATAGGTAGTAGAAATGTTTGGAACTCTTTGTTTTTTCAATCAAATTGATAGACTGACGGATCTAAAATTATGCAAACACGGATTTAGAAATACACAGAATAAAAAACATGAATTAACAAGTGTTACTTCATAAAATTATATTTTAAAACATAAATTATTTGATTCAACAAATAGGAACTTCATCCATAATCATTGCTTTCTTTTGACTTTTGGCAGGTCCTCGGACCCACAATAATGTCTTAGGGCGTATCCTTAATAGACTAGAATTAAACTGCAGTCAGACTATCAGACTGCTATCGGACGGTTATGATTTTTATTACAAAAGTAATTGTCGCCAGATGTATTACTTATTTTTAGAATTTTTAAATTCAATATATGCGTTTTCCACTTTCTAAGACTCTCTTGCCTTCTTTGTACCACATATTTACTCGTACAACCTATAGTATAGCCGTAATTGAGAATATCAAAGATAAATTATCAAACAATTAACCCAAACAATGAAATTGTAAAGTCAATGCAAAAGAACTTTATAAATTGAACGTTGTTATGTAAACAGAGAATGTGGTACTGTGTGTGCAGCGTATCGTGTTTTTAGCGCTCGAACTACCCCACATGCTCCCCGAGACACGAAGGAGCGTTAATAAGTTAAAAAATGTTATCATACCCTAAGACTGACAAAGCTAGTATTGCTTTGTTTTGTTATAGTTAATAGGCATACTATGCAGTCTATAACGAGCAAATGTTTATCTCGAAAAAATCTGTTCATTCAGGATATTTGAGATGATTTCTGGTTTATATTTTATTTAAACGGATATAATAAATTTTTCATTTTCTGTAACTCATATTTTTACCACTTCAAACTTCACAATTAACTCTATTTAACTAATTTTTGGGTCAGTAACTTAATTTTAAAACATGAATTTCTACTACAATAAATATTAATATTATTACATTTTGTATGTCCACTCGCGTGTCCAATACAAGCTACTGAGACTGGGTGCTTAAACTGAACTACACCGATTAAAAGGTCTAGATTACATGAATCCGTGCTCGACTTGTCCTCTAACGTAGACGCAGCTCTATGTTTTGTTTTGGCACATTCACCTTATAAACAGAACCACTTGGTAAGCTGGAGTTTACGGTGGTTTCTCCTCATTTTATTCCGGAACAGCATATTGATTTAATATATTTTGGCTTTTGGCATTCTTCTAACAGAACTGTACAATAAAATTAAGTAACGCAATCTATATGAGCTTGGCTTAGAGGAATATAGCTTTTTTTATCATCACAAATAGAGTAACGTGTTTGGCCGCTTTTGTATGTGAGTTTATTTGCCAGGTTTTTTTTGGAAACCAGAAGTTGGCAGCAACAACTATGCTCTGAAACCAATAAATTACTATTATTATTCTCTGTATTTTTCTCATTTACCATATACTATTTCAAAAAGTAAATTATATTAGTCAAAGTATGCTGTTGCGTATGTTATGCGCTCTCATATTCGCTTACATTTTGTTCAAAACGTTTATAGAAAGCCTGGAGTCGTCTTTTTGCGAATAAACATTGTGAATAGAAACCACTGTTGTTTATGACTTGTATAACTAAAATAGAAAAAAATATATATGCTCGTTTACAACTAGAGATCGTAATCTGTACAAATAAGGTAAAACTTATAACACTGGTATATGGATATAGGTAGATACTTCTATTTGGGTTAGGTATATACCAAACAGCGATATCGTAATAGACGGTTAAGATTTATTATATTTTTATTTTCATCACCTGCTTTAACGCGTTTTTGTCTGATTACATCCATGGTTTTTATCATTTTTATTTTAAAATGACGTTTTGTCAAGTTAACACTATTGTACAGATTGAATTAAAATGACAACGTCTAGATGGCGTTATAGGGTGTAAAGTTATATTAAAGGGGAAAGCTACAGCAAACCAAATAAGACAATACCACAATAATAAACATAAAACAGAGAAATACGGTCTACCTAATTATTTGGAAAACAGGGTGATGAATTTAACTGTTTAGGTAACGGATTTTTAATTAGCGAAGTTTTATATATTCACTGCTCAGCATGTTAGCTTTTAGCCATAGCATGCCGATTTAGTCTGGATATTGACGATGACTGGATTCTATCAAGCCTCACCCTTTAAGCGCTTTTGCTGCATTTTTTGTTCGATCTAATTATATATCACATAACTGTTAAATGAAGCTTGTCAAAATTAATTAGTGAAAACCACAACCAAATCTGTTCAGCCGATTCAGAAATTAGCCCGAACAAATTTCGATATGATTTTGTACTGAATTTTAGTCGTACTATGTTATATATAGATGGCGCTCCTCGTTTGAAATCGTTATGTTTTTTAAATATTATGAGCAAATGTCCAAGCACGAAGATTTTACAGACTTATTATATGTATACAATTATAGATGAAGTTAAATCATTACTCATTACTAACATAACAAGTACACATAACTGGAACACAGGGTGTTTCAGCCCGTTGTTATTGTTTACAAACTATGCAGATGGTGTGCTTACATGCGTTCTGTTTTCACGTACCTATTAGTTTCAGCGCTAAGATTGGAAGATTGTTGATATTTTTCTTCGGTGCTCGCCGATAGTGGTGCCACCAGCACCGTAATACCTAACAAAGGTGTCCGATGTCAACATCATCATCATAATAAGTTATTTAAGTTAATTTTATTTATCGATTGAAATTGGTGCATCCGAATTAAAGTTGTACAGTAAACATCACAGCAATCAGCCAACAAGCACAGGGAAATATAATAACTAGATTTGATGCAACAAGGAAATTAACCAAAATGAACCGATTAATATATACAGACATGACTCTTACCTCATATTTACGCTATACACACGTAATTGTTCAAAGATCAGCTTTTAAAGACGAAAAAGTAAATTTAAAGGATTTTTGAATATCAGTTAGAAACGAATTCTAAGTATAACTGGCAATATGTTAGTAAGAACTAACTGACTGATTTGATACCATATTTGAAATATAGAGAAAAGATTGGAAAAAGCATCATCTTACATGGGAGAAAAATTGAAAAACTGTGCAATAACAGTTCGCAATGCAATAAGAGCCTTTCAAAGCGCAATGGTACTGGTAGACAAAGTATATGGTAGATTTTTTTCAGACTCATCATAATGCTGTGTTAAATAAGAGTTAAATTAAAACAATTTCATTTCAAAATACACAATGATGTTAAAGTTCACAACCCTAATTTAATGCTTTTCGACTCACATTTTTTCATATACAAAATGATTATCCTCTCTACCTTCTAATATGTACTTGTGGTGAACAGCGCAGGTGATAGTATACCACTTATTCATAATGGTCTATCAGATAATATTCGTAATTCAACTACGGTTGTATTGTTTTTCGTGAATGGGTATGCAATACAGTGGCCTTTTGTTTGTTTTTCAATGCTTTATATGTGAATGTGATAGATTTCTCATCTATCGATTGTTAGGGCAGAAGTTAAGTTGTTACCGAAAATTTGACGTTTTGATGCCACGGGTTTAAACCAAACGTACGTTCACGATGGACAATAGAGATGTTTATGTAAATATTATTGTTCAGGAATGGCTATTATCCATTACCCTTCAATAAAATGCGTGTTTTTAAGTGACCGCGTTCATTCTGTACGTTTCTCAGGTTGTGAACAGATGTAAAAATGATTCGAAAAGTTTGTTTTTTTCTACTATTTTTTAACGATTTCCATAACAATCCGAAGTTAAACATTGTATATGCGAATAAAAGTGAAAATAAAATTGGTTTAGTGAATACTGTTTTAAATACATTTCATAAGTATTATGGCGAAGTAAAACATTTTTTTGATAGAACGCCAAAAATACCAGTAATATCAAAAACGACCTATAACACCAGTGAACATGAATTTGCGGTAGATGCTTTGACTTATAACAATTTCAGTAGCAAAGATTCATGGGAAACTCGACGATCAGCAACTTTACCAAATATTCTGGAAACACTGACTACTATTTCTATGAAAGTGAAACCCTCATCTAAGAATTACATGAGGGAACCACGAATAATTATGCCAATGAGAGGTGGAATTGATGCAGCACAACTGATTTCATCAGTAGGATATAAGTCCGAAACACATACTGTTCTCACTTCTGATGGGTATATGCTTACCATGCAAAGAATAATGCCAGAGTCTGAAGATACACCTAAACAGGCAGTAATGTTACACCATGGCTTGCTGGGCAGTTCTGAAGACTGGTTGCTATTAGGCCCAGGTCTATCCTTGCCATTTTTGTTAGTAGATAAGGGCTATGACGTATGGCTCCTTAATGCCAGAGGTAACAAGTATTCAAAAGGACACACGATATGGTACACCGAGTCATACGACTTTTGGGACTTTTCTTGGCATGAAATGGGTATATACGATTTGCCAGCAACGATAACGTATATTAGTGAATATACTAACGATGCAGATCTATATTTTATTGGCCATTCTATGGGAGCATCGGCTCTTATAGCACTTCTATCCACCTTACCCGAGTACAACGAGATGTTGAAATCCGCATTTCTTCTAGCTCCTTTGGCCTTTGTAAAACATGCCAAAGGTCCACTGAAACAATTTTCTGTAATCCGCCGAAAAAAAGGTATCAGTGCTCTAAGCTTCTTGGGAACAAATGAATTTTTACCTGGTGGAGTTTTCCCTCAATCCATAATTGAAAAATTCTGTAAAGGAAGCGAGAAGTTATGTACGAATCCAGTTTTATTATTAACAAATGGTGGTGAGATAGGAGATGATGATTTGATGGAAAATATTCTTGCACATGTCCCAGCAGGTGGATCAGCCATGACTATATTGCATTATATACAACTAGTGAAAAGTGGAAAATTTCAAATGTATGACTATGGTGTACAGGGCAACCTGAACAAATATAAAAGAAAACATCCACCAGTATATGATTTAGGTGAAATCTCCTTACCAATCTCGTTATTTAGTTCGCCTTCAGATTGGTTATCGAGTATGTCGGATGTGAAGACATTGGTAACGAAATTGAAGAACATTTATATCCATCATGTAGTGAAGAGAGATGATTTCAGTCATATGGACTTTGTATGGGCCAAAGACGCACCAGAATTAGTGTTTAGTCCATTATTAGAAATTCTAGATCAAATTGCACCTATGAAAGAAAAAAGAAAAAATGACTTGCCGCAAACCACCAACGAAATTGAAGACGATTAAAGTTAGTCTCAGTGTTGTGTATATAAGATACTGTACTTTTTCTGTGTAATACGTATGTTTAAACTATGAGAAATTACAGGTTCTGTCTTTTTGTAATGGTAATATTGAGTATTCATGGAACTAAAATGATATGATACATAAACAATATGTACAAAAGTCAGAAACCATTTTGACCTGTGTTGCTGAAACGTGATTTTATTATTTATTTATTTTGGTAATTAGTGCTATCGTAGGTGTAAGGAAAGACTAAGAAATTATAGTGTATCAAAAGAAATTGTGAGTTAAAGACAGTAATTAAATGCGCTGGAAAAACTGACCAAAAAACACAAACATAATAAATATAACCGATCAGTATAAATCAATTACCATATTTCATTGCAATAGTATATTATTTTTTTTGACATAAGGTATAAGTAAAAATCTTTTAGTGTTTTTTGATGTAAAGAATAGTAATAATGTCATGATTTATATTTTACGTAACTTGCTTCCTTTTTTGGTTTCTAAACACAGTTATCTTTCGAGAACATGAATTCGGGTCACTCTACAATTGAAATGGCTCTAGCAAGTTCAAATTTCATTTCAGGCCTTAAAATTCTCTCTCAAGGTTGAGTTCAAAATTCAAAGTCAAACCACGTTATGGGCTGGGCCAATACCAGGCCCGTTGCTGATATTTTTAAGGTTAACATGAGTCGTCTGACGTCTAATTGACGCATTTCTAAGAGCTCCCGTTGGACCTGAACTCCCGAGAGCAAACGATTCTTTAGCAAATTACTCGGTTTTGGCACAGAACCTCTTCTGCTGTTAGAGTCACCTTGAGTTACCGTAAATTATTGAAACTACTGACGGGCTCGAATAATGTGTATGAAACTTAATGTGGGCTTCTTACAATATAATGTGATTTTTTGAGCTGCTATTTTAGGATTAATTTACTTTAAGGACATTTTCTTTCCCACATGACGATATCGAAATAACAATGACTACCCTATTCCTTATTATCACACACCTTACCTTTAGGTATAAAAATCTTTCAAAATTGTACATTTTAAGATCCATTGCTATTATTAGACGATCTCAAAGATTACAGAAATTGGTTATCTTTAGAAGAGGACTGGATCTTGAACATAAAAAATTAAAGGCCTGAAATGAAAATTGAAATTTTATTTTAACGATCCCATTTCAGTATGTAAGTAAAGAGTGATCCGAATGCTCTCGAGTATATGTTCTTTTTCAACGACTCTATTACTATGATTAATAATTTTGGGGTCAATTTTTACATACTTAACTCATAATAAAGCTGACGTAGTTGACTAAAGATTAAGTACATTAAACCGTATAATAATTATGAAATAAAACTAAGGCTTAACAGTTTTAAAGATTAAGATTGTCACATGAAACTGACTATGTGACTGATATGCTATAAATTTATTATTAATTCTCGCATTCTCTTAAATAATAATATTTCCTATCAAAAGAATACTAGTATTTTACTTATCGAAATAAAGAACAGTTAACAGCTTCCCATCAGGTGGGCCGTGTGCTTGTCTGCCACCTAAGTGGTATAAAAAAAAGTTAGTTCCGGACCGACTTTGAACATTGTAAAATTAGTGTCTGTGTATAAACTCCATTTCAATATCATATTTCATTAGAATTAAGGTTTAAGTGAAGTTAGAAAATGGGAACACGTAAAATACATGATACTGCATTTTGAGGCAGGCGTGAAGCCACAGTTACCGGAAGCTTTTACTTCTCTCTAACAGGCGGTGCAATTTCTGTGGGGCTGGAGTTACTGTTTGTTCTCTCCGGATTCCTATCTGTTGCCTCAATGGCTGGCATTACATCCGCGTAAATTGATATCGGAGTCACAGGTATTTTTACATTGACTCTGGTTGTGTTTAAAAAACAACTTAGGTCAAGTTTAAGTTCCTTGATCTAAGTTCTAGTTATATGATTACATGTCATGTGAGTCCCTACAGTTTATTTGATTTATTCAAATAGGAATTTTACCACAAAACACATGCGATGCGGTGGAATTTCACGACGCATTTCAATTTAAGTCTGTATTTTGTTAAATTATTATTTATTTTCACACGTCTCGCCAATCTGCCCTTGCCTGAATCTACCAGCGCGATGTCATCAGCATTCATGAACACACATTGGGGCTGCTAATATGAGTTTCTGATGCTGTCCGACAAATGGTCTAAGAAAACGCTGAACAAAATACGGGCTAATTACAAATCCTTGGTGTACTCCGATGTTGATGGGGATAAGTTTTGTATCGAAGTAGGTATATGTCTCGGATTGTGACAATATAGATTATGGAGGTTTGTGAGAATGCACACATCACGGAGTCCTATAGTTTTCTAGGCCTCGACAGGAGCTCCTTCGGGACCGCATAGCAATCTGCACTCCGTCAGGCGTTATGATTCATAGAACGATATTCTAATTTAATCATCACTCACATATCACAGAGACACTTCTCTAAGAGTCTCTGTGATGTGTCTAAGTTGATTTGAAGGTGTATACCTCTTTAAGTTTTGAATAAAGAAAAATAATTTAAGATACCTACTAGATACTAGATACTTACTTACTTTGGTTACCTTAGAATTAAAAACAAACTAGATTATAAAGTTTTGTGAAGTAAGACGAAGTTAATTATTAGATTTCTACAATAATACGATCAAAACAAATGTCTAGTTGATCTTTGTCTATAATTAATATTATAAGGATCTAAAAAAGTTCGGAAATCGGGTCGAAATATTATTGTGCTTCAATATTAAATATAAGAATAGAAATTCCTAATACATATATTTTATGAATACAACCAACGCTATTTGTAACTACACAATATTAAAATAAAAAACATCAAATGCGAACGTGCACTAACCTAGGTACCTGCGTTGATTAGTGAGTAAATTAATTAAATATTTTCTATCATCGATAATCGGACTTGAGCCCTCTCCGTGAGTTGCGGCGCTGCCGTGAAATAAAAATTACTACACCACGATGTCAACTCAAAAAGGCCATCGATTTGACAGAAGAAGCTTCGATGGTAGTAGCATCGTATGGTAACCTAAACAGCCTAACAGCCAACCTAACCTATCCTAAACTACTTACATCTAAATACAGAATAAAAATTTCTTTGCAGTTACCCTGACCATATCAGGAGTATAGACGCTCTCAGAGACCTATATTTATTTAATTATGAATATTTAATCGCGGTTGGTAATCTAGTCTCTAGGTCTCCTAGTACAGATACCAGTCTTTCACATAGATTAATTTGAAATGAAGTTTACCTAAGTTAAGTTTTATTCTTGTAATATATTTATATGAGATAACAAATAAAATATTTTTTTATTATTATTATTATTTAGACCATATTTCATCAGTCGCGTTATAGTACTTAAGAGGCGACAGGATGCATGATGTAATTTTGTGATTTCTTAATGAAAAAATTAAGTCCTGCCTTCAAGTCCTACTCATGTTCTTGGGCTTCACAACGTGGGTTGATGAATATATATATATACACTAGTTGTTGTCAGCGGCTTCACCTGCGTGGACTTCTGAACCCGTTCCCGCTACTTGGACTTCTGATCCCGTTCCCGCTGCTACATAAAAACCTTCTGAAAGTTCAATTAATAAATAAAAAAAGAATTACTCGAATTGGTCCAGCCGTCTTTGAATTATGCGCTTACCAACATGTTTCGCGATTTATTTTTAATATATAGATTACCTAGACATAATAAATATATGCTCAATACATTTCATGCTGCGGAGGCATCAGTATCGCCGTATTTTAGCCCGGCTGGACACATATAATAGTGATAAAAGTTGTCACCAACTTGAAGAAGAAGAATTTCATGCCACCCAATTTCAAATTTCTAAATAAACACACAACAAATAAACACGTATTGCGTGTGCATGCATGTTTGTATTATACATTATATTTCTATTTTGTAAATTAACTACATTCTGTAAAATATACTGCTCATTTCACAATGAGGTACAGTTGTATACATTTCCAATTAGCGCTGTTTTTAGCTCAACAAAATTTCTTTTTGTAAATAATTGATATGAATATGAAAGCCATTTATTTTTAAATCTGATATAAATTAAGATTTTAACAAGTAAATAATGTGAATATATTAGGCTTTACTGACCGTATTTATTTATAGCAAACGTATGGCATTATAGTACATTATAGTACGAGGGAGAATTTCAACAAGTCTTAATGGACTTGGATCTTCATTTCCGTGGATTTTTTCTCTTTAGTTTTGTAATAAAAAATAATCGAGTTTATTAAAGGTTTTGATACTATATGTATTCTTGCTTAATATCTAACCGATAGCTAAAAAAACTACCGAGATCTGAAAGATTAAAAATTACGTGCCACAGCGATAAAACATGCGCTCACGGCAATGAATGGAATGTGCCAAGGGAATGAAGAATCAACCACGGAAATGAAAATCCATATAAAACATATATTGTGTAAATGGTGAATTATTGAAAAGGGCTTGAATATCCAAATCCAAAACGGGAATAGCGAAAAATGATCAAAGGTGTCACGAGCTTAAAACTGATAATCATTGCTGGTAATCGGATCAATGCAAAATTAACGCTTTGATTAAGGTGTCATTACGTACCTAATTGCAGTGAAATAAGAGTCACTTTTTGAGCAAGTGAGTTGAAAAATATTTTGTGTCATTCCGTGTGGTTGGATGCCTCTTAACCTCGCGAGTTGGCTGTCAGCGTATCATGTGGCAATATATTATAAAAGAGCAACATCACCCAATCTCGGACTGACACATCATCGGTTCGAAGAGGCCTCCTAAAGTACAGGCACTAGAGAGATACGGCTAGTTCGAGTCAACCGAGCAACCTCCACGGACCACAATTATTATACAAACATGTTACTTTGCTGACTTTGACTCAGCCCTAGACATTGCTGCAGGACATGCAATCTTCGCCAGACAGTTGGCCTGTCTTAGCCAGACAGTTGCGTTTGTTTTTATTATTTGCTAGATATTGCTGTTTTCAATAATAACAAGCATCAAACTATAATGGATGGACGTTATATGTCTAGAGTCTGACCCTGATGATAAGCAACGAGTCATGTGAATGAAGCGCGTGCCTCTGATGGGTTGATACTGGTCGGAGTATAATGCCAAGTTCTTACGAAGTACCTACTTAATACTTGATATTATTTCAAGGGAATTTGTGAAACTAGTAAAAAATATAATTTGGGTGATTTAGCAATAATCTAAAATGGTGAGGAGAATCCTTACAATACGTGCTGCGTTATGGAGATCTGCCTTCTCTGCATTAGGCTCTTGATTTAGCGGCCTAATGCGTAGCAAACAGACCGTGAACTGATATGACTGTCAGAACAATAAATTGAGGCATTTACGTGCCGTGAGTCGAATCAGAATTTTTTGTCTGTTTGTCTCTTTTGATGTTCAGAGGACTGTCGATATACCTAAAATATGGTATATATAATATTACACGAATGTAAGTGTGAAAGTGTGTTACTCAACCATGCTCTAACGGCTGAACGAATCTGGCTGAAATTTGGCAGAGAATGGAATTCATGGATTGTGGGATTAAAATCGGATTAAAATTCCACCTCGTAGAAGCCGCGGGCATCAGCTACACTACTTGGTTCTGATACTTGATGAATCTGATTATTTTTTATTTACTGTACATTAATTGAAATACAGATTTCAAGGAGTTTGCCTTTGACCCTGTTTCGCTAGAAGGTATAAGTATTAGGAAAGGTTTCAGATTGATACGTGTGCAGGAGGATGTCATTATCAAAGATTCAACATCGCAGCTATTATGCTATCATCCAGGAATTTTAATGGTAAACTTCAATACGTGCAAGTAAATACTTTATTATTATAAAAGTTCAATACATCTATTATTTATTGTCTTCGATATAATATAAATGACTTGTTTGTAGCAAAGGACTGCATTCTCCTTTTAAACTGGAAGTAGATCAGTTAGTTATTAAAATGCTATCTGAGTTGTGTAAAGTTATCTTAGTAATACATTGCTTTCAAAAAAAATTTCACTTACATTCAAATTTTTTGGTCTACGGCAGTCTAGAAGCTGACAATATATATTCAGCATACAAGAAGCACTACAGACATTTAATTAATCCTTCTTCCGAAAACGAGGGGAATCTGTATTTAAAAGGCATATTACAAAGTGACCATGAAAAAAGAAGTAAACAAACGGAAGATGTAGAAAATTTTGGTCTTTTAAGGAAAAAGTTTACGGCAAGGTCTAAAAAAAAATCGTCTAAGGACAAGGGCAAGAAATCAAATCGTAAGAATAAAAACTCAAATGCCGAGGAAATGATAAAGTCGGCCGGCTACGGAGCAGAAACACATATTGTTCATACAGTTGATGGATATTTGTTAACGATTCATAGGATTCTTCCTGTAAAAAAGCAAAAAGCATCACACAGAGTGATTCTACATCATGGTTTACTCGGAAGTTCTGAAGATTGGTTAACTTTAGGCCCAGGGCAGGCCTTGCCTTATCTTCTGTCAGACAAAGGCTATGATGTGTGGCTTCTTAATGCTAGAGGGAATAAATATGCAAGAGAACACCGTAGTAATTTCTTACAACCAAATAAATTTTGGAATTTTACATGGCATGAAATGGGTACATACGATTTGCCTGCAGTACTGAGATATATAAAAAAATCTGCACATAAGGCCACTACTCATTTTATTGGTCATTCGATGGGAGCCACAGCTCTGTTGGTGCTTCTTTCCATCAGACCACAATATAACAGAAAATTGAAATCAGCCATTCTATTGGCACCATTAGCATTCATGTATCATGTAAAAGGTCCCTTGAAACGATTAACAGAATTTCATAATCATGCAAATATAAGTACTCTAATAGATGTGAACGAATTTTCGACAGATGGTTTATTCCCTCAAATATTAAATGACAGTTCTTGCAGAGGACACATGGATACAATATGTTCAAACTCATTGTTGTTGATAGCTGATGGCGGTAAAGATATATATGATGTCGTCTTAAAGAACGCCATTCTTAGTCATGTGCCTGCCGGAACCTCTACGCGAACGATTGTGCATTATTTGCAATTAATAAAAAGCGGTTTTTTTCGAATGTTTGACTATGGAAAACTAAATAATTACAAACGTTATTTCTCAGAAGAACCACCAAACTATAATTTGGGAAAAATAACTTTACCTATTTCTTTAATTTCTTCTCCATCAGACTGGCTAGCAACAGAACCAGATATAACAACGTTAATAACATATTTGGAAAATGTGAAGGTTCACCACATTGTGAAAAGTAATGATTTTGATCATTTGGATTTCATTTGGTCAAAGTCGGCGCCATCAGAAGTTTTTGAACCCGTGTTAAATATTTTACAGCGGGACATCAAAATAAAATAAATATCTCAATTTTTCAAAAGTAATTTTTCATTTTTTAATTTCTAAAAGTTGTACGTTTTCGATTAGTTTTATATAATACATGTTACGTAGTGACTACTACTTTATAAATCCCAAACTTAAAACTTCTTGCTTTAATTATTCTTTTGCAATTTTTCCCGGGTCGTATTTAAACTTATTTCATAAAATACACAATCATTATATATAAAAATTGAAATAATATCTGCTCAATCACATCTATGCTTTGATGTGTATTAGATAACTTATGAGCAATGACTTATAAAATTAGTTGATGATATGGAAATGAAATATTCAACTTGCAACTTGTACACCACATACGATACCACAATATCTACATTTGCGTATGAATCCTTGAAGAGACTACCTTTACAGGCTATAAAATTATGTTAGTAATCTGCGTTTCATCATCTTAAGATGCGTAGTATGTCCTATACACCTATCTTAAATGATGTTATGATTTATTATTCAAAGTTAGAAAATATAGTATCCTGGTATCAATAACAAGTTTATCTAGTTCTTTGGATTGTATGGAGATGTCTTTGTGCCCCGCCTTTATCCTCCATAAAGTATCAACGTCCCCATAAACTTATGCTTCGATTCAATCCTGCAAATGAAGTAGGTACCGACTAAATAATATGGAGCGGTTTCAATAAGACCATATTTTCCTGTGGCTTTACCGATTGCTGATCTCCAATAACGGTAAGTTCACGATGTTGACAGTGATCTAACATTTACATCTATAGTTCTAATATAAATTAGGCAAGTTAAGGTACGATACCGTTGTCGTACAACTGCAGACGCGTGCAGCAGACGGTGTGCCGATACATGCAACGATACATCACTACTTATTTAAAAAATACTAAATAACTTTTTGAAATATATTTAGCACATACTATCATAATGTTGCTAGACGAATTTGCATCCGTTTTGACTTAGGAAATTTTGAAACTAGTTTTGTGATGATGATGAACTACTCTGTCCATTATTCTATTATTTTCTTTTTGACAGTTTGAGACATCGATATTAGAGACGCCCTCGGAATTTACCGTTTGTGCATCCAGGCGTCCTTTACTTGAAACCTTTTAAGGATATTGTTTGAATAACCGGCATCGTTTGGAGGGCTAAAAACAATAATTAGTTTGTACGGATCCCTCAGTACGCGTGTCGCACTTTTTGTTTTCATCACTATTTTTAAAAGTATGAGGCTGACGATGATTACAGGATATGTGTCGTAATCAGACTTAGATACTATATAGGCTCTTACCGAATCGCAAAAAGTACACGAGGGGAACTTTTTGTGTCACTGTGCATTCTAAACAATAAATAAAATATTAATATAATGGAATCATGGAAAGGTCAGTCAAGGTTAGGTACTGATAAACGTGTCATAAAATGATCATCTTAGAACCAAGCACTAGGAAATCATATACCAAAAGATTTGGAGCCAAATATATAATATAACTAATAAAATTACTTAAAAATTGATGCGGTTACATAAAATTAGAATCCGCACAATTCTAATAAAGTTGGCCTAGTGTGTGACAGAATCCGAGAGAATTGTCTTATTACGCCACCTCATGCATATGATACTTGAGAGTGCGAGCGGATTTAATCGGTTCGAATCATATAAATATTGATACAACCACTCAAGATTCAAGATTAATACTAGGATGATGGTACCGTCGAGCGAACTATGTAGTAAGCAAGTTTCGATATATACCAGGCTGTTATAAAAATCTGAATGTATAGAATAAACAGAAAAAATACAGACGGGGAACTTTTTGTTTTGAAATTATATTCAATAGTTAATAATAATGCCAAGAGTCTAGGATCAGAGGACAATCAAGGTTATTGATAAACGTGTCGTAAAATGACCATTTCACACCCAAGTGCTAGGAATGTATAATTTAGTGGAATTTTCGTTGACACCAATTCACGTTCAATGCAAATATAATCATTGATTCGACTGTTTCTCTCTCTATCTATGCATTTACAAAATTGTTGTGAATTTGTTTCTGTACCTAAATTGGAAGAAAGAATTTATTTTTGACAAGGTAGTTTATAGAAGGTATTACGTTTAGTAAATTTAACAATATTTGACGCTGAATATTTTCAATAGTAGGTATTGCGAGAATTTTTATTACGTGCCACTCCAATATTGCATTTATGCAACTCAACAGTAAAATTTCGAGCATATTGCAACAGGTAATAAAATTTTCCAATAGATAAGTTCCGCGTGCAAACGTGTATCATGTGTTAAAAAAATAAAATCTTTTTATTTTTTTGATCTTTGAAACTAATAAGCGAACAAATATTTTACCGTCTCTGCTTTTACGGGTAGGTTATTATCAATTAACGAAGTACAATATATTTTGCTGCAGCAAGGGTGTAATTCTATGAGTTATCAGTATTTATTATCTACAATATTACTTAAAAACTTAAGTCACGGTGACTGTAATCAAACTACAATTTTTTTTGCATTTCATAGCTCAACTCGCAGGTTTTTATTATTTTTATATTAGAAATTATACATATTTTTAATCGTTACATTTATTTGTTATACCTCGAAGTTAAGGGACTTAGACGGGTGGGGCGGTACGTTGATATTATTTAGCTGAATTATTACTCTACATTTCAGTCGCAATTGTTCTTTATACCACCACCAGCTTCTTAATCAGGGAATAATAAAAGGTTTAGAAACCAATACTATTTGATTCACCACATTTAGACCACATTTAGGGTTGCAAATAATCGTCATTGATTTATCTATCACTGCATACACACAAATACCAAGCTTGATCGCGCCATAGGTTTATAAAGATTCATAAAATACGGTTAAGAACTAAGGGATAGTTTACTAGTAGGTGGTTGTACTTTAAAGTATTATGTTAGAATGTAATGGCACTTTAGGTAAGGTCTGAGTGTGTTTGTGTGGTATACGTGGGTGTGTATGTGTCTAGGTGCCAACACATGAAACCTCCTTTTTACATTTCACTAGTCCCTATAAACGAATCAAACGAAAGGGATTAAGTAGAAAATCAATTTGAAATACCTGAATAGTATATAAAATAAAAACTAAATATAATTTATAACACACCGACACAAAAAAGACCTCGAAAAACCAATTTTGAAAGCGTTGTCATGTCCGGGGACCTTTGATCGTGTCGAAAATATTTGGGAATACTTTACCAGTTGGCGGTAGATATAACAACACTTGAATTATTAATTTTAGACTATTTTGAGTTGAGTAGCTTCATTAAATTACTAATTTAATTTTCATTTACTTTTGTCGGTAATAAGATCACGCTGTCCGATGCATGTAAAATAGCTAGGTTGTCTGAACTTTATGAACTTAATGCTTTATTCAGAACGTTAAATTATAGATATAGTATATACTTAATAAAATTAAAAATACACCGTGTAATTTTTAATTATATTTTTCATCAATATTTTTATTTCACTAACTTTAAGATGGCAAGCTATATAATTTAATATACATAATACCATATAACACAACACAACATAATTTAAAATTCAAATAGATTGTACTTTACACAATTCATAATATAATAAAACAAATTGCTAATGCAAATCATTTTACAAATAAGGTATTCAGACAACAGTATCAAGTTATGATGACATGATATTAGAAATATTTTAATTATAAATACTCTGCTATTGTTAAAAGTAATCACTATAAAATAGATAGTTTTCTACCATACACATTCATTCTAAACAAAGCCAAGGTTCTGATCAACAATCATGATATTGCGCGTTATAATCATCAGTGTGATATTGTTTTATTTATTAAATCGCGATGTTCAATTCAATCACATGTGTAACGCTGACCGTTATCATTTGAATAGGTCACTATCAAGAATACTGATCATGATGAAGCAATACATATGGAATATCTACCTTTATATTAATGATACAGAATATTGGCGGCCACGTCTATTATAGTATCCAGGAGAAGCTAGAAGAAAACGGGGAACAGTACAGCATTTACGCAATTTAACAACACAAAACAATGATGAATGGACGGTATAACAAATCGTCTTTTGTCAGAAATATGACAAAAAAAATAAAATTTAATTAGCC
Organism: Pelosia muscerda; assembly: GCA_963691645.1. Taxonomy (NCBI): domain Eukaryota; kingdom Metazoa; phylum Arthropoda; class Insecta; order Lepidoptera; family Erebidae; genus Pelosia; species Pelosia muscerda. The sequence goes on along the minus strand of OY829098.1, from coordinate 14,893,417 downwards.
AGATGGACGAAAAATGTATCTGGGTCAGACTGGAAGGCGGAGGACCAGAGCAGCTGCGCATATTAGAAGAGGCGTATGTCCAGCAGTGAACTGTAATAGGCTTATTGGTTGATTGATCTATTATACGCTATGAATTAAACTTTTTAAACTCAAAATTCAGATTTAAGAATAAATTATAAACAAATATAACTTTTCACTGTAGTTTTAAACAGACGTCTATAAAAGAAGTTTACCTATTACTTTGCTAGTCATGATCTATTAACTGACCAAACAATGCAGATAACGCTATTAATTTCTGACATCGATAATAAAAATACACATTCCTCTTTTTATACAATAATATTAAAAGAAATAATTTATAATGAATCAATTATCGAATCGATGACTATACCTACTTATATTAAATACTAAATAAAGTAGCTTCCCCTCATTCGCGTGCAATTTGGTTCCCGTTCCCTTTTTACTCGACTCCCGTAATCCCCAGCTGGACGCTGTCAGGTCTATAGAGGGGAGAACAAATAAAAGCTATTCATCTCCCCAGTCATAGGCTATAAAAAGGTGGAACTTATTTACTTACCAGAATAGCTACTAATCCAAATACTTACCAAACCATACAAAAAAAGAAAAACAAAATTATTAAAGTTACATGCAAATAGACGTACCTGTACTCATCTTCTAAAACATTACATCTGAAAAGCAACAGTCGCATTCTCACTGGATTTCACAGAAGTTGCGGTATTCTCCTTGAAACTTCACGTTCGCCAGACACTAACGTGCCTATGTAGTCAAAATGTATTTATTTATGAATGACTTGTCATTTTATTGAGTAACCGTTTAAGTTAGGCGGTGTATACACTTCCTTTGATAAATCTTTACTAATTACCTCAATGAATTGGACAGAATATGGACCACCCACACTGCACCGCGGTAGTTTTGATTATTTTGTCTCGTGCCGTTCGCTTCTCGGACTTGTACTCAGGAAAGGACATGTGGAACTATTACGATCATTGCGTTGTATTGGAACTATATAGCTCCAGGTTTCAGGTTAAAATAGTTTCAGGAACTACGTCCTTTGACTTAGTCCCTGAAACTTTTACTGTCCGGATCTAATATACTGTAAGATAACGCCATTTTCTTTCATGTTTACCTATAAAGTTTACGTAAATAAGAAAGTATTTTGTACCATAATAAATAGGATATTCATCCTCTGAGCCTATTCCCAACTAAGTTGAGGTCGGCTTTCTAGCCTTACCAAGATGCGGCTGAACTTCGATATTTTCAGTGAAACGACTTCCATCGGACCTTTACAACCAAATTGGCGATATCGAAGTTCTGTATTTTGACTAGTCGGACTTTATATATAGATATTATATATAGCCATAGATGTACAGTACATATGGGAACCGGGACCAACTGCCTAACGTGTTTTCCGAAACACAACCAGACCAGTGCAAATAGCCATATTCCTGCACACAAATATTTACACTGAGCGGAGATCAAACCCGCGCCTCCTGCGCAACATAAGCGTTCACTACCGCCACGCCACAGAGCCTGCCAAAAATATATAGGTACTAATTTTAATACAATGTACATATTTTTATTGTAATTATCTTGGAGACTGTTGTTTCTTTACTTATAATATATTATTTTTCTATTTTGTTTACACAGATATATCCACAATAAGCCGATTCATCACAAGAATTAAGCATGATAAAAGTACAAAACGTTGTATTTATTGCTCTACTTTTTTTGTATGTATTTCACTATGACATGCAAATAATTTCCGTATGTAATGCAGATCGTAAACATCTTAATAAGACGCTTTCGGTTGTATTAAAAGGTATGAAGGATTACTTTGACAGCCTGAAACCTTATTTACAAAAAGGTTGGTAATCTATATGCTTGATAAGTGTTGTTAAAACCAACTATATGCAATATTGTGATATAACAAAACAATGCATTACTGAAACCCTTACATATTATAATAAAAATTATTGTCCACGATAGTGGTTTTATTTTTATTACTAAATCAGATATGTCATCATGCCAACCGTCACCGTTACGTCTTTGGAGCCTTATTGAATAAAAAGCATTCAGACATCTCCTCAAACTTACACATTAATAAAATACTATAGTAGGAAGCAGGGTGACTTAAAAGGGCGAGTGACTTCACCAGGTCAGTAGGAAATCAGTAGCAATAGCAATAATAAAATTAGAAACACCTATTCGTCGTGGCTACCGGAGAGAAAATTTAAAAACATTTATTCAAGTATTATGTGTCTGATATAATTTAAGATATAATCTAATAGATATAGTATTCTAGGTGTCAGAGCAAAACAACGATTTTCTAGAAATTTTCAGTATAGACGATTGAATAAAATATTAGAATGAGATGATGAAAAACTACTTGAAAATAAGATTGAAATAAACGTTACAAGGCGAAAATCCATTACAATATTTAAGGAGGGAGGGGATTTTTATTCCGCGGATTTTTAGAAAAAAGTGTTATAGTTTTAACTATTGCGAATTTTTTGTCTAATAGTAAATGTAGTGAGTCAATGAACTTGTGAAAAATATGCACTCCATTATTATCATTTGACTAACAAGATAATTGTAGTATTATTTTACTAAAACATAATTATTTTGATCACTTACCTCGCTTGCATGAAATTTAACTGACATGTATTTCACTCATCTTTGCCAGTTTTTGTATTCAATTTAGTATTCAATGTAAACGTTCCGGAATAAACATAGTTTCTTGAAGGCCTCAATCGAATCTCTCCACAGGTGGGCCTCAAGATGAATATGGATAAGACGCAGGTTATGGCGAATATCCATATTCTAAAACCCACAGCAGTTTTAGATGGAGGCTCAATCATTTGAAGAAAAATACATCTGCCTTGGACAGACGGCCCAATTTGGCAGGTTGAACTTCAAGGCAGAGGTGGATTGTCGAATCCATCTCGGCTGTTCCAAGTTACACAGCGTTTTCTCGTCCAAAATACCTCAGTGCTTAAAGAATTTATTCAGTGCGTGTTGCCAGTGATGACTTATGGCATTGGGCCGTGGGTCCTTGCGAGGAAACCAGAAACGATCCAGAAACGAGTAAATCAGTAGACGAACAAAACTTACCGATATAGCCCACCGGGTTAGCAAGTTGAAGTGGCAATGGGCGGGGCACATAGCAAAAAGAACAAATGGCCGTTGGCATCGAAAGGTTCTTCAATGGAGACCACGTACTGGTAAACAAGGCGTACGACAGCCCTCCGCCAGATGGATGGATGACATAGTCAGACTCGCATAGCCGTTGGATGTAGCCTCAAAGCATCCAACTTATCGGAATGGAGGTCGATGCGAGAGGCCTATGTTCAGCAGTGAATTACCTTCATATGGATGACGTTGTGTAGATTGTCCCAGAAAATAAATTCATTTATTTGTCACGCTATGCGTGTAATATTACAAATATAATTTAAGGAAATATTCAAATGTATTATGTAATAAATGTATTAACTTCAAATGTATTTATTTTCCCCCTTTATTATTTATATGCATATTAAATTTTATTACATTGATTATGTATTATTATTTCTAACATTATTCGTGGTTTTTAGTGTTTCTTACTCTCCAGCGAGACATACTTGTCTCAGCTGATCTTCTCGCTAACAAAGTATTTTCATATCAAAAGTCAATAAGTACTTTTTTAAATAATCTAAAATTTTTAATACCTTTTATGCCTTCAATTTTTTAAACAGTTATTCATTAATAAGCGGATTCATTTCAAGTATTGAACAATGACAAAGATACGATTCACTGTATTTATGGCTCTACTTTTTTATACGTATTTCACCATGACATGCAAATAATTCCCGTATGTAATGCAGATCGTGCACATCTAAATAATACACTCATGGCAGTTTTGCTATGTATAAAGGACTATATTCAAAGTGTGAAGCGCGAATATTTTAGTTGGTTTTGAGGAGGACTTCAGTTCAAAGACAATGTATAAAGTCAGCGCCAAAAATATTAATCATAATCATAATGTTTATTCTGTGAATCTTATGTTAGTTATAAAGGTCCTATAGGCTATAATATGTTAGCAACTATGTTCTACCAGATGTGGTGTGCTGTGCAGATTACTTAACATGCTTACTACTATTACTTATAATATTTGAAAATTTGATAACAATCTAAATAATTTATAAATATGTCTCATGAAAAATATTTTTCGATTAAAATACAAAAACACATTTTCAAACTGATTTTAATTACCCATTGTAATCATCAAGTACTTTTGACACTGGCTATATTATGTAGTTGTGAAATACGAGTATAACACTGTCTTTGAATATAAACGTACAATGCATTTTCAGTTACTAACGTACATGTTACATTGTACAATAGGTATAGAAGTGATAGTTTTTTTTAATAACCTCAAATTCACCAAATTATTATCGAATAGTTCGAATACTTCCTGGCTCGGCGGGCTTTGTACCGTCGCATTTTTACGTCACGGCATGTCCGCTGTCCCGTCCTTCTATATATACATTATTCAGTACACATGCTCATAAAATGACTCTAATTTCACTGCAAGTAGTCACATAATGACGCCTATGGCCAAACTGTGACTTTTTCATTGCTATTATTCACAAGCTCTTTTCTTTTTCCTCTAGTGAGTTCTAGATTATTATTGTTCGTTCGAGATTAATTTGTTGTTTTTTGAGATGTTTGTTCTTAAATAAGCGTCGATACCTATTGTTAGCTATATAAATAGATAATTCCAACTTAGACGTGTTCAGTAAACAAAACTTTCTATCAAAATAATTAGTTTATGTTTTCTCTGTAATAACTTTAAATTTCTCATTTTGTACGCAGCTAAGTGTCTAGGTCCGAGCCGATGTGAAAGGTAACACCCTTATTCCGTCGTGTAAGTAACACCAATATTCAATTTTGACCGGCGTTAGCCGATTCCGCGTCGATAAATGTGGGTAGACCCTAAGTCTATGACCGATCGCCATTTGGCAAAAAACTTGTACACAACACATTTTCACGGTAAAAATTATAGTTGTTTTTAGTATTCTTTTCTATACAAGTGTGTTTAAAAATACATTAATGCTGCTTACCGTCTTCGTGTCTCTTAAGATCCTCGCATAACAGTTTGGGTCTTAATGGCGACTTGTCGGTAATCACCAACAGTTAACACTTATACCACAATGTACTAACTATTAATTGGGTAATTTAAAAAAAAATCGCGTTATACATTTTTAAATGCCAGATTATCTTAGAGTATTACCTAACTATTGATATGAAGATGATTCATATTACAATGTTGAAATGGGAATCAACGGACGGACGGAGGTAAACTCTTAATTTCCCGTGAGGGTGATTTGCACGGCGAACCGTTAGCAGACTTATACATGACACCATTCAGAATATATTTATATACGAAAGCTCTAATTCCTCTCAATTACCAATTAGTTTTCTTATATAATACCGTTCTAAACAATCATTTTGTTATGTATCAGAAATCAGTAATCTAGGTGCCAACAGCGTTAATAAATATTTCAAGGAAGATCTTATTGACATTGTTTGCTTTGAAAATATCATTATTGATTACGTAATCCTGAAAAACCAGATCAATACCTATACCTTTGGGCAATTTTATCACAAGTCAAGAAATTTCATACCGGCATAACTCTAATTAATGCCAGTGGAAACTTTCAATTCGTTAGAAGAATGACTTCAAACATAATTTTCTTACTAACGGCCCGTCTCGGCGTAGCGCGGCAAATAAAATGACTGTAGCGCGGGCGCACCTACTGGGTTCCATTGTGATTTGAATATCAACGGTTGTAGTTGAATATACTTAAATATTGACAGAACAGGCTCTGACATAGGTTATCCTTCTGCTGCATTCATACCTCACTATCTAATAACACCAAGGTTGTATCATTGTTTGCCACCTTGATTGATTGAAAAATCTAGTTACAAAATCGCTTCTATATCAAGATAAGAATACTGGCACAACGTGAAATTTTCCTTTCCGTTCTATTTCATTAAATATACATATTGTTTATTCGGGACCAAATTTTTATATATTACTTTCATGAGACACAAGTTCAAAAATGAACCTAATTTGAACGAAATTGTGGTATTCATTTGTTTGGGGAGGGTGACTGTTGACCACGAATATTGAATGTTACCTGAATATCCTCCCCTGTGGTTCACTGTTGGACATGACGCGGTAGTACGACAAGGTTTTATTTAACCATCGCCACAGGAGACAAATTCAATTAACTCTGTTCACGAGTTACAAAACACTTTTATTATATATTTTAAAATTACCTGTTATGGATGCTGTAAGGGGCTAACATAGCATTTGGCACTTGCAACTTAGTATTAATGAAGTATTTCAATGATAAAGTAAATCTCAAAAAATTGATACTGTTAGACTAAAGAAAATTTAGATTATTGAAATGAAGATAAAACGAGTGAAAATAAAAATAAGAGATAACCCGTTCCCGGAAACTGCATCTTTCCAAATCCTTATTTAGAATGATTACCTTTGTAACTATCAATTCTAAAGATTTGATGAAACCAAAAAAGGCCTTTTCCGTGTGATAAAATAATTACTGATCTGTATAATATACGAAATCTCCATTTGATTCTAATAATTGGCATTGGGATGACTAACACATGTACTTAACTACGAGTATCTTAATGCATTTCGTTATACCATTTAAATCCAAGCGGGTACTATTAAACTATTTGAATCATTGAATGATTCAAACTATTCACCGTAGAGTGTTAACTGTGCTAGAAACTGTGCTAGTGCTATTATTGTTGACTTTACTGCGTGCATAACCATCGTAATATATAAAGCTAAGTGATCATACGTGTATATTCATGATAACTGATCATCTTCTCTTCCAAGTATCTTTATAAAAACTCAGATATTACTACGAGAGATAAAAAGAAGATATATTTTCAAAATGGTGTGTTCATTTCATAGTATCATACAAGTATGACTGTTTTGTTTGCAATCATTTGTTATGCAACAATGGCGGTGCTTACAAACAATCATTAGTCCTCATAACACTGATTGGTCGCAATATCATTGTTTGAAGTTACGAGACAAATATGATACGATCCAGGCCGATGGTCGTTAGGGCAAATGAGACGTAGAATGGAGACCGCGATTCGAGAAGCGGATGGTGGGACTTCCTCAATTTTGATGGACTGGCAATTTGAAAAATGTAACTGACTACGGATCGCTGGCTATTGTGAATGTGCACACTGGGAGAAAGCTTTTTACAGTAGTGGCAGTGTCAGTCCAGTTGGTAATTGAAGATCAAAATCAGATAAATAAGGCTACGAATATAAAAATGCGTTCCAGTCTTATCTCCTTTACTTTCCGTGTCTGTACTTTCTGATGTCTAAATAACAACACATTTTTATTTTTATAAACAAATCTAGTGATTTGATTTCCGAGAATCATTCAGTTATGTCGCATTCTTCCCTTTATCATCGTTCCACGCGGATGGAGTAAGCAACACCTACTACATGTTCAATAAAATGCGGTTAAAACGAAAAGTTATAGAAGTAATACTCACGTACAACGTATAGAAAATGTTGTATAGAAACGTAATTCGCGCTTTGCCATCTCCAATACAATTTAGGAATAAATTTTAGAAGGGGATGGGAGGATTAAGCTAATTTGCCTTTCATCCATGGCATACAATTCTTAGAAATCATATCACGTACAGAATATTGCTATCAAAACAAAACTTCCCCGGGTAAAACAAATCCTGCAGTGTCAAAACACCCGTAAGTGGAAATAATTAATATCATGATGATAGCTGGTAGGTAGATTTTTCTAGAAGACCCAAGAAATGCTGGTTACATTCGGGGGCCTACCATCATGGATGCCCACGACCGTGCGAAGTGAAAGAGAAACGCAGACCCCGAACGATTAGCGGACCCAGGCCTCGAGGTGAAAGTTTAAAGCTGATGATGATTGATTTACGCGTCAAAGAAAACATAGGAACTCTAATAACTATAAAAGTATAAACGATTTGAAAGTAATTTTCATTCATATTTGTAGTTTTAATGTTCACCTATCCCTTACAATTCCGGTCTCCGAGTATTAATGTACATACTAGTGTCCTATGCAAAGGAAGGTTTATTTCAGTTCGATATCTATTTATTTTTAGACCATCAATATTTTATTGTACATCTAGATTGCCATAGTGCTTAATGAAAGTGATAACAACTATCTTCATCTTAATGGAGACGTTGCTATTTTCGGCTGCGGACTAACCAAGCAAACAACGGAATTCCGTAATGACAAACATTTCCAATGAATATTGTTAATCCTAATGACAATTTATTTTTAAACTAAAAAGCTTCCATGTTCTGTTAACAAAACAATAACTACACCAATATTATTGATCTAAACTTGCTCTCATCTACCTATTTATCATGAATAGAAAGAATATTGTTGCAAAAAGCGACGATTCAACCCCGCACTCGACACACAATAGTGATCTCGGCTATTTACCCCTCTGTACCTCCGTGCGAGGGTTCCGACATCCCCAACAAAGCTTAACGTTACCTTAAATAATAACACTTAGTAAAAAAGCCCGGTATAGCACCCCGGATCGATATAATATAAAGTAGAGGACTTATTGATAAACATGACGCATGACGCACTTCCACTGCGGTTTTATTCAGAGGGATAGGGTATAAGATCAAAAATATTACGAGAGTGTATACCATCTTTATCATTACTGTACTATCATACACGTATTGTTCCATGAATGATGTATTTTTAAGTTTATTGTAGAATTTACATCTGCATGTTAGTACTGGCTGCAGGGAAACTGTCTTTGTTGTTGTAAATGTCAAGATAAACCACGTCAAGGGAAAGTGCTCCAAGGTGAAGTAGGTACTAGATGCAATCAAAACTTTACGCTAAGTTGATGACGATGATTTATATAGATTTAAAGAATTATCTCTGAGCTGATAATACTAGTTTTGGTTTAACTGTTTCAATGAATAAAAATATCGTCGAATAAAAATATGTAATACTATATTTTATATTGCAATAATAATAATTTATTTCTCTCACAATTTCAATACAAATAAAAATAAAAACAATATTAAAACGTATTTATTAGTAATCTTTATGACTTTATAAGACACTGTAATTGTTAGACTGGTGCCTACGAGTAAACTAGGTACACAATACATGAAGTTGATACAATACAATATAACTATAATACATTTTTTCAATCAATAATCTACATTAATAATAAACTATATCTGCTAATATAATAATAATACTATTTATTTGAGTATTATAGCACAGATAAATACTACATATCTTAGTTAGTTTATGAAGTTACCGCAAGGAGCTCATTTCTTCGTAGAATCGAATTATGTAATAATATCATTAGGTACCATTTATCATACAGTAAATTATATAATAATATAATAACATGTGCGGCTTTACTCGTTGTGAATTTTTTCTTTAGTCATGTTCGCGTGTGGCAACACTACGGCTAACATCTGATCGTATTTCGTCTTGTATATATTTTAATTTTTATTTAATTATTACGATAATTGGGGTTAAAATTCATCACAAAGCACAATGTTATCATCATAAAAGTGTATTAAGCAAAAAATCAGTGTGTAAAAGTGTAAAAAACTTGTGAAAATTGCGTCCAGCTGATTTTGTTCAACGACTGAAGTCAATGACACCGTACAATATAAAAATATAAAAGTGATTTCTTTTAATTGTGAACTTTGTCATCTCTTTTACTAAATATTAAGTTATTGTTACACAGGTAATCGTACTAAAAACTACTTATTATCATATTAGTATATACTTCTCGTATTTTAATACATTTCGTTTTGAGGTTACCGACTTATTTACTTGCGTAGGTAGTGTATTGAACGGGCAGCCTTTTGGTATTTAATTCCTTATACATTAAAGTAATTAATATTGAGATGCCAGTCACACGTAGCATGTCTTCTGCTCGACGTGGTGAGACCAAACATGATCTTCTGAGAAAACTTGATCTAACATTGAAGGAATTAGATATATCCAAAACGTTGGTTGAGCAGTTGCACAGAGAAAGAGATGACAATGAAAGGGAACTACTGGATAGTTTGAATAAATACGACCTAATAAAAAAGCAGATGGCTGAACTGCACACAGAGCACAGTTTAGTGGTAGATGAACGTGACAGATTACTCAATATTGTGACTGGGTTTAGAGAGTGCAGCGACGAGTACGAGCAGGGCCTCAAGCGGATGTCGGTCTTAGAGCAGGAACTGCATGAAGCCCACCACCACATTAACCACCTTGAGGCCGAGAAACGGGACACCTTAGCAACTCAAACCCATAACTTATTTGAGGAATTAGTCGGTAGCACACCCAGCCTTGTTTCTACTGAACCAAACTTAGAACCCACAGTGACCATAGATTTAACAAAGGATGATACCTTAATAGTTCATAATCCTAATTCAAAAAGGTGGGTAGTTCAGTGCAGTAGGAACAAACTTAAGAAATATATAAAAATTAATAAATACATTAAAAAAACACAAAAACTTATTAAAAGACAAAAGTGTTTGTACACAAAAGTCAGGTATATTAATGAGAGAAGGAAACTAGGAGATGAACTTGATATGTATTCATTATTAATTGAAAATAATATCAGTGAGTATAATAACAATATTATGAAATTAGAAACGGAAATGAATAATTTGAAAAAATCATTAGATATAATGACCGACAAGTATTTTAATGTCAAAAGTGAGTATCAGGAATACATTCTGGCTATGAAGGATCTGATGAGTCCAAACCCAATATTAACATCTGAAGATAATTCACTCAGTCCTCAGTCAGTCTGTACGCCCTCTCTTACTTCACTTGAGTCAAAAGAGATCAGTAGTTCCCTCTGCGCTCAAAATAATCAAAATAATATAAATAATGAAAATGTAAAATCTGAAGTAGTCATGTTTTGTGATGAATTAGGGAAATCAATGGGCCGGTTATTAAGTTCATATTTACAACAAAATATAACTAATTATTGTTTACCGGGATTAACTTACCCTAATATTATTAAAAAAATAAACAATTATAGTTTAGAGGGTATCAATACTCTAATAATTTTAATTGGTGATAGGGGAAATACGGACAGGAATGCATTCAAGCATTGTCTTGAACTGCTGAGATCATTAGATGTTAAAAACATAATTTTATTTACACTGCCATATAGCCGTAGTTTGTCACAGGCAGAAAATAACCTTAGATTTAAGCTTAATCAAACGATACATACATTGATGTATCATAATTCAGACAAGTTCCACTTAATGGACATAAATACATATTTAGAAAATAAGTTGTTATTGACATCAAATAAATTCTATTTGAATAGGTATTTTAAGAGACAGATAGCATCTTCGCTATCTTATTGTATTGAATACTCAGCCAAGAACTTGGCTAGCCACACTGCTTTTATTGGGCAGAAATATGACAATAAGTGTCTTGAAACCTTGGAATATGTTCCAATTAATAATGACAACAATTTAAATTTAATTCTAGGACAATAGAGGAAATCTCTTGCAAATTAGATTCAAAAACTAAGGGGAAGTCTGTGTTCATGAATATTGTTCACCAGAATATTGAAGGCTTTTCAGGCAAAGAGTTACAACTGGAATTATTTTTAAATGAAAGAAATATTCATGTACTTTGTGTAACTGAACACTGGCTAAAAAAACACGAAATGATAATTAGTATTGATAATTACAGAGTTGTTAGTTCGTTTACTAGAGATTCTGCTATTAGAGGTGGGTCACTCATTTTAATTAATGAAAAAATAAAATCCAAAGAAAGAAAAGACATAGTAGCACTCTCAAGTGAGCGAAATATTGAGTTAGCATGTGCAGAGCTTGAGCAATTTATTATTATTAGCGTCTACAGATCTCCTTCTGGCGATTACCACCAGTTTGAATCTATTATGGAAGAAACCTTAAAAAAGGTATGTAAGTGTAAAAAGATGGTAGTTGTATGTGGCGATTTTAACATTAATATCTTGGAAAACTCCCAGAACGCGTTAAGGTTCCTTAATCTCTTTAAATCTTTTAACTTACAAAATCTCTTTAGAGAACCAACTCGCAAAACAGCCACATCAGCTACCTGCTTAGATAACATTTTTTCTGACGGTGATGTAAACGAGAAATCTATAATAAATTTCATTAAATCAGATCATACAGGTCAGCTAGCTAGATTTGAGCACCAACATATTCCATTAACAACAAATATTGTATGTAGACCAATCACGACATATCGATTAAAACATTTTAAAGGAAACATTAAAGATAAAATACCTCTTCTAGAGATGAATAATAACGATCATCCGAATGATCTCTACAGAGATTTGTTCGGAGTAATCAAAAGTGAATTTAACAATATTTTCACCAAAAAAACAATAAATGTAAATCAATTTAAAATTAAATTTAGTGATTGGGCTACACCTGGAATATACAAAAGTAGGAAGAAATTATATGAATTATACGATATAAAGGCATCTACTAGTGAGCCACAGGTAATTGAAAATATTAAGATATACTCGAAATTATTCAAGAAAGTATGTTTAATCGCCAAATCTAATCATATACGGGCTACAATAGAAAAATCTGATAATAAAATTAAGGCTACATGGAATGTCATTAACAAAGAAACCTGTAAAACGAGGTCACGTGATCGATCCTTCGACTTAAAAATAGATGATCAATACATTACCACTGATTCTGCAGTGGCCCATGCTTTTGAATCTTTTTTCACAAATATTGCAATTACTACTACGAGTGAATTAAATTCGTCGCAAAACGTAGCCGATTCCCTTCTTAAATCTTGTGTTCCTAAATGTAATGTAATCTTTAATTTTCAGTATATAGACACTGAAACAATACTTAAAACATTTAAACAATTAAATATAAAAAAGACTGAAGATCTCTGGGGCATTTCAACCAATATAATAAATTCAATAATGCCCACTATTGCGCCCTACCTTGCATTCATATTCAATAAATGTATAGATGAAAAACAATTTCCAAATCTTATGAAGTACAGTAAAATCATTCCGTTATTCAAAGCAGGGGACAAAAGTGACCCATCCAATTTTCGTCCCATCTCTATATTACCAGCGCTAAGTAAAATTTTTGAAAAAATAATATTTAATCAACTGCTTTCACATTTTGCAGCCAATGATTTACTTCATAAAAAACAGTTTGGTTTTACTAAAGGCAAAAATACAACAGATGCAGGAGTCGCACTAGTTAAACATATATTTGATGCATGGGAGGAGAAGCAGGATGCCATTGGTATTTTTTGTGACTTATCAAAGGCTTTCGATTGTGTTGATCATGAGACCTTGTTATTAAAGTTAGATTATTATGGTGTCTCGAATAGCTCACTTAGCTTACTTAGGTCTTACCTCACTGGCAGAGTACAAAAAGTAAACGTTAATGGCACCGATTCTTCTGGCGCCCCGCTAGTCATGGGAGTACCCCAAGGCTCGATATTAGGACCCCTTTTGTTCCTGATATATGTAAACGACCTTCCATACTTCATTGAAAATCTTTGTGAAATAGTATTATTTGCTGATGACACTTCATTAATTTTTAAAACTGACAGACAAAAAGTAATACTTGACGATGTGAATAATACCCTTTCTGTAATATTGCATTGGTTCACGAGTAATAACCTGCTACTTAATGCCAAAAAAACAAAATGTGTAAAATTTACGATGCCAAATGTAAGACATATAGACTCAAACATTATAATGAATAATGAAACTGTGGAAATAGTCAATACCACAGTTTTTCTTGGCATCACACTAGATAATAAACTACAATGGGGTTCTCATATCACAGCCTTAGCAGGAAGACTTAGCTCAGCTGCCTATGCGGTTAGAAAGATAAGGTCACTAACTGACGAGAAAACGGCACGATTAGTTTATTTCAGTTACTTTCATAGCGTTATGTCATATGGTCTGCTGCTGTGGGGCTCAGCTGCCGATATTGCAACTATATTTATATTACAGAAACGAGCTATACGAGCAATCTATTGCCTCGGACCCCGTGACTCGCTGAAAGAACTGTTTAAAGAAATTAATATTTTAACAGTTGCCTCACAATATATTTACGACAACGCCTTATATGTAAGGAAGAACCTAGACCTCTTCCAAAAAAAATCAGACTTTCACAACTTGAATACGCGAAATAAAAATAAACTGGCGATACCGAAACTAAGGCTTCATAAAGTCAGTAATTCGTTTGTGGGCAAATGTATAAAAATATATAATAAAATTCCTCAGGATTTGGCTGACCTGCCACTTGATAAGTTTAAAATAGAATTGAAAAAAATTTTAACTAAAAAAAGCTATTATAAAGTAGACGAATATCTTGATGATAAAAATGCGTGGGCATAATAATCTCTTGCTCTTGCACCCAGTTATTATAAATAAACAACTAAATATTAAAAAGAATAACGATAATCTACCTGAGTTTCTTGCTGGTCTCTTCTCAGGAGATTTAACTACCGAACCAGCGAAAGAATCATTTTCTAATGATTTATTTACTAAGTATCCTAATTTATTATGATTTATAATATTTTTGACAAATGTAGGTACATAATTATTGTAAAACTTTGACATTCATAAGTGCTCTTTATGTGCCTAAACTGAATAAATGAAATTGATTCTTTGATTCTTTGATTCTTTGTTTGTGTTATAAAGTTTCAAGTACCAAAGTGCGTCAGTGACAGGTTCCCCATACCCTCTGTCTTACCCTCATACAAACGGTTCCCCCTGTTGACTTTTTCAATTTGTGGAAACATAATAAGCAGTTGATACAGCTTATATTTCTCTTCCATTCATTTGGGATCAACAAACCAATATTGTCAGAGTCGTCAGATCGAACTTCTCTGATCTTTTTACGACAGCAATTTAATTTTTTCCTGTTAACGTACCGAGTTGATCAAGTATTTAATTTATTCGTACTTCATGTTATAGATACGTTGATATTATGTCAAAAATTTCATACCGTTTAGGTGATAAAGAAATATATGATCCACCTCTTGAAAAATTGTTACCACGGCATATGGACCTCTGCAGCACCAGGGACGTCAACACGTGCTGCCAACCCTGTGAAAAATCTTCTAAATGAAGAGCCCATAACCTAAATAAATATTTTTATTTAATATTTTAGTAGCTCTGCTGCTAGTTCTACATAATATCAGCTATCTTGTTATTACGGAACGGGGCATCTTCCTACTCTTAAGCGTAATGTAAACACTAAACAATGCCATTTAGGCTATATTATAAGCATTTACAATTTATACGTTTTTTTTGCAATGTTATAAATTTTATTATATGAGGGATTCTTTTTCATAGTGACCCTGATATTAGGCGATAAATCCCCAATTACTGTATAAGAACCAGAGTGGAGATTTGTAAGCTTCTTATTCTGTATTTTAGGGGATTAGTTTTCTCTTTAACGTTCTGTTTTTGAATCAACTAAGTTATTACGCGCCTCTGTTTGTATAACTTGAAATCAATATTTGAGCTCAAGGGGGTAATTGTCATCATTATAAAGTGGTTCTACCGTTTTTATAAGATTACTTGGTAAGTTACATGGATTGCCATACACAAGCTTAAACAATGAGAATTTTGTCGATAAACGTACAATAATATTGTATGCAAAAGCTAAAAAAGTAAGTAAGCCCAAAAAGGTAGATAGTCCAAGAGTCGGGTTTATTATCTGTATAAATCGACGGTCCCTACGTACATAAAGACATGTCGAAAACAGCATTTTTTTTTTAATTGCTTATTCGCTTTAGATTGTCCATATGCACATACCTACATATTTTTTTTTTCTAAATATGATGTATTTCACTTCATTTACGAATCGTATAAGGGAACAAGTATTACAATTACAACGAATAAGTGTCGTAGATGCGGATATCTATACATATAGTTTTGTACGCGGTGTTTTAAATGTGCGCCACTCGGAATGAACGCGGTTATGTTTGACTTAACGTCTTGTTCGATCGCGTGGTGAAATAAATTAATGTTTTGACGCAGTTTACATTTATTGGTGTGTGTTTTACTTATACGTAGACCATGGCTGTACGAGTCAAATCCCATACTGGAGATGCCGAGACAACTCGACTCTTTGAATATCTGAGTCAGGCGGCAGATGATGCGCAGGAGCCGTTTCCTAACGCTGAATTGGTATTTTTGGGGGACTTTAACGCCCAGCACGAGATCTGGTTGAGCTCCTCCAAAACAGACCATGCGGGAAGAGCCGCCCACGCGTTTGCTCTGGCTCATGGCCTGACCCAACTGGTACACGAGGTCACTAGGATACCAAGAGGGTTGGGCATTCGACACCCTCTTTGCTAGACCTTCAGCTGACGAGCCACCCAGACCAGTACAATGTCTCGGTGCGAGCCGCTTTGGGCAACTCCGATCATTGTCTGGTCTGTTCCAAGGTGCCAATCATAGCGCCCTCACGACCAGTGCAGGGAAATCGGCGTCTCTGGCACTACTCGTCAGCGGACTGGGATGGACTGCGTAACTATTTTGCGTCCATCCCGTGGGTTGAGCGCTACTTTGAACGTAAGGACCCATCGGATAGTGCAACTGCTGTCGTCGGTGAGATCAGCCTGGGTATGGAGTACTATATCCCTTACACTGATGTCACTGGTGCCCGCGGAGGGCGCCATTGGTTCGGGCGCGAATGCGCAGAGGTTGTTCATCATAAACAGTCTGCGTATCTCGCTTGGGTAAGGGCGCGCGCTACGCACGATTCCAACATAGGGTACTTTAAGGCAGCGTACAACAAAGCCACTAGGGTCTGCAAGAGGGCTTACGTCAGAGCGGATGCTCAGCGCATAGCACGGGTTGGTCAAGAACTAGTGGCGCATCCCACGGGCAGCCGTGCCTCCTGGCGACTGGCCAAAGCCGTGCAAGCTAACTTCTGCCAGCCTTCGCTGCATCCCCCCCTGCGTAACCCTGATGGATCCCCGCAGGAGAAAGCAAATTTGCTGGTTAATCTCTTTGCGACCAACTCCCGAATCGACGACTGTGGTATGCAGCCACCGACTCCACCCAATAGTGACCACGCAATGCCTGATATCCGTATCAGGCAACGCGATGTCCGAGCAGTACTGCAGTCACTCGATGTCCGGAAAGCCAGTGGTCCGGATGGTATACCAGCGGTGGTTCTTCAAAAATGTGCAGTGGAGTTGTCTCCAATGCTCACGCGACTGTACCGACTCTCCTACAATTCGGGTACATTGTCGTAGGCGTGGAAAGAGGCGAATGTACGGAATGTAGATTTCCAAGAAGGGACTATCGACCCATAGCCGTCACCTCAGTACTGTGCAAGGGTTTCGAGCACATTATCAACACACAGCTCGATGGCTACAAGAAGTTATTTATTATTTAGATGATAAGAAGATTTTTACTTAACAATAAATAATTTTCAATTATAAACCTTGTTTTTTTTTTTTTTTTTTTTTTTTTTTTTATTTTTTTTTTTTTATCTATGGCTCGTCAATTTGACTTCACCTCGCCTGATGTTAAGCTGAAGGCAAAGTCCCATGAAAGAGGGTCACCATTGCAAACACGTTCAGGGCTACAATGGTGGCGCTCAGCTTGACGGCCTCATCAGATGCTTTTTCACGCCCCGCTTAAAGGACCCGGGACTGTAGGAATTAGTTAATAAAAAACAATCCTGATAATGTTATCTTAGAACATGTCTTTGTTTACATTTCAAGAACTATTGTCCTACCCACAATGAATGAAACCGCGTATAAAGTGATATGTCTCCATTGATGTATTTTTTATATCCATGGGTGGCGATCTGACGATTTTAACCTATCCGTTTGAAAACAATAACATAATTCTATGTTTTCATAAAACATTTTATTTAAATTATATTTTAGACATTGTTTTCTTCTTTCCTGCGTATAAAAAGGTATCATAGACATGTCTGACATGCTGTGATTTTAATCTTAACGTAGAAACAGTCATCTATCAGTTTTTCCAAGAAAATGTAATAAAAGGAAATATGTATAAATGCCATTATAAAGTTCCTAAAGCTAATAAAACATTGTAGAAAAAAAGTATTTACGATTGTACATAGAATTATTTCTAGAGCGGTTTGAACATAAATTACGCTCTCCTGTAAACCTCGGTTTTTGACATGTCTTTATATACGTAGGGACCGTCGAAATATATCCTCAAAAATGCTTTTAACGTTTTGTAGGAGTTTTCGAGAGATCCGATACTTTGATGGAGGTATGTCTCCGAATTTAGGTTAGAAATATTAAGAATTTTTTTGCATAATTCTTTGAACGTTTCGGACATAAATTCCGCACCCCTGTCTGATCCTATTTCTCGTGGGATGCCATGCAGTAGGATGAAGTTGTTGACGAAAACGCTTACCACCTTAGGTACTATTTTATTTCGAAGAGATTACGCACATACATATATCGATAGCTCACATTGAAACGTTAAAATGCATGAAAAATTGTTATAATCCCTGTTAAGTGGGAAAAAAAAATTCGAATGCTGTTGAAGTTGAAGCAATTACCATAGATTCTTTTACTGATACGGTACATTTTTGCGTTTGACATTTATTAGATTTTTAAACAAATTTAGTGGTATCCTTCTCAAGACCTGGCTAAAATAATATTTTTTATGTTATTAAACATTCTTCTAATGCCTGCGTGACCGCTTGATAAATGACAATAATTCAATATAGCCTTTCTATCGTTTGGCAATTCAATTTTACTAAAAAATTGAATTGACAGGCTCTTGTTAGTCAATATAATTTAATTGACTGACAAGAGCCAAGTGGTATGGGTAATGAACTGCTGAGACGACGTCACGGGTTCGATCCCAGGTTTTACCATGGCACACACCAATAACTTTTCGACGCTTTTCGAAGTTATGTGTGTATTGTGAGGTCCGTGGGACGGTGTAATAAAAGAGATGTTCACTGATTGATTATATGTTTAATAATGCCCCTTGATTACATTGGTATATACCTTATATACTATGTAATGACTACGTCACATGCCCTTTCAAGAAGAAAAAGAAAAGATTATAATATTAAGCTTTTTTTTTATAACAATATTAAAATACCTATAACTATTCTCATGAGAACAATACAAAAGGTAAGTCATTAATGACTACGTCACAAATTGAATACATTTTTAGGAGTTACTTGATTAAAATGTAGTACATAATATAGGATACAAATTATTGTAAGATTAAATAACACAATACAATATTATTCAAACCTTAGATAGTATCTATTAACAAGTAGGTACAATCCAATCGTTACCATAACAATAACATACATTTGATTAGGTACAGTCACAGCGAAAATGTAAAGGTATGTTTACATTTCTCGAGTATTACATTCGACAGTCATTCCTGGTAAAGTCTAGTTCTGTTTTTATGTATGATTTTGTCTTGACCATTTACTGATATTATTACATTAGGTGTGATATCTTTTACAACAGAGTATGGTCCTACATACAATGGGTCAAGTTTGTTACAATTTTCGTTTTTAACTAAAATCAAATCGCCTAACTTATATTTAACTGGACAAATATTTCTATCATACCTTTCTTTTCTTAATAATTTAGACTGTACAAGATTATTCTTTGCCTCTATTTGCGACTTTTGTATGCGATATTTGAGTTCTAAGGCATAATTATCGAAGTTATAAATAGGATCTATTGTATCTGTGAGATTACTAGGGACTTTACATTGTTTGCCAAACACTAATTCGTATGGTGTAAATTTTGTGCTTGACTGTACTGAAGTGTTATATGAGAAACACCAGTACGGTAACCATGAACTCCAGTCCTGAGCTTGACTATTGACTTGCATTCGGAGATAAAAAGTTAAATGTTTATGACTATTTTCTATAGATCCTAAAGTTTCATGATGAAAAGCTGTTGATTTCAAATGGTTAATACTTAATATTTTACATACTTCAGCCATTGTAGAGTTAATAAATTCTGTGCCTCGGTCAGTTACAATTACACTGGGTATACCATATCTGAGAATAAAATTGTTTACAAAACTCGTTGCGACCGTACGCGCATCTTTAGTAGCTATAGGATATGCCACGACATATTTTGTGAGGTCACATTGGAGCGTTAAAATGTAGCTGTAATTGTTATCGCGTATGAAAGGTCCTGCTAAATCTAAGTATACTTTCTCGAAAGCAGAGTTTCCACAATCTGTAATAACCATGGGCTGTTTAATTGTATTTAAATATTTATACCGTTGACATTTCGTACATTTCTTTACAAAATTAGTAACATCGCGTTCCAATCCAGACCAAAAGTAGTTTTTACGAATATTATTCATCATACGTCGAATGCCTGCATGTCCACTAGTGGGAAGAATGTGATAATCATTCAAAATAACTTTCTTGGTGTCATCGTCTGTAATCTTTTCAACACCTTTTATTACGCATAAGCGGGGTCCGGACCACTTAGAAAATTTATTAATACGTTGAGCTAGCTCCTTTATTAGTTCAAAATTATTATTATCTCGTATTACATATACGGTGTCGATTTTTAAATATGTACAAAAGGATTCCATTTCCCTCACAGAGACAGCTCGTGTACGCTGCGATTGGGTAAACAGTTTCACAAATATTGTACGACTTGCTGATGAATACGCATAATCACCACGCACAAATAAGTCATCCTTCTTCACTTTTGACCATTTTTCATCATTTACAAATACTAATTCTGTGTATTCCCTCGGCAACTTAAGCATTTCTACCACTCTCGGATGATCAGTCCAATTGTTGATAGGAATGTTAACCGCAGAAGTGTTATCACTAGAATTTTGATTCAATTTTCGACTTTGAGCTCTAGTGAGCACCGAAATAATGTGTTCATTCATCGCCTTTAATTCTTCACTATTTATTTCAATCCGGGACAATGCGTCTGCAGCTACATTGTCACGACCTTTCACATATACGACCTTATAATCATACTCCTCTAGCGCTAACCGAAACTTCATCAATCTACTAGAAGGATCTGTCAAATTATATAAGTACACTAACGGCCTGTGATCCGTTTCTATTATAAACTTATTTCCATATAAATATGGTCGGAAATATTTCACTGACCAAACTATTGCTAATAGCTCTTTCTCAATTGTGGGATATCTGCGTTCGGCCTTATTCAAGCCTCGGCTGGCATATGCTACTGGTTTACGGTCTGAATTACACAACACAGAACCTATTGCATAGCCCGAAGCATCAGTTTGTAAAATAAATGTATTATTACTGCCAAGTGCAGGATATTGCAACAAAGGAGGTGTACTAAGTGATCTTTTTAAAGTTAAAAATGAATTTTGACATTGTTCATCCCAATTAAAGATAACATTTTTGCGACACAGATTATTTAATGGTACACATATTTCAGCAAAGTTTTTAATAAATTTTCTGTAATAGTTAGCGAAAGCCACAAATCTTTTTAACTCATCCGCATTTTTTGGAATGGGATATGTACTTAACACTTTAATTTTTTCGGGGTCGGGACTTATTCCGTCCGCGGATACCACGTGACCTAAATATAAAATTTCTTTTCGTAAAAAATCGCATTTATCGGGATTTAACTTTAGATTTGTTTTGCGTAATCTAAACATTATATCCACTAAATTTTTATTATGAATTTCTAAATTTCGCCCGTAGCAAATCAAATTATCTAAGTAAACAAAACATTTCTCGTAATTAAGACCAGACATTGCAACAGTCATCAATCGGGAGAAAGAACTCGGAGATGTCTTTAAGCCCATTGCCATACGGGTCATCTGGTACTGGCCTGACGGTGTGGTGAATGCCGTATATTTTCTACTATCCGAATTTAACTGTACTTGATAATAAGCTTGAGTCAAATCTAATTGAGAGAAATAAATTGCCCCAGATAGGGAATCCAAGATGTCAGTTATATTGGGAAGTGGGAATTTGTCATCTAATATGCGGTCGTTTAATTTACGAAAATCAATAACTAAACGCCAACGTTTTGTAAGATCATCTGATTTTTTGGGTACCAGTATCACTGGACTGGACCACGCACTGTTGGCGGGCTCAATTATATTATCAGAGATCATTTGTTGAACTTGCTTTTCAATTTCATTACGTTGCGAAAAAGGTAACCGATATTGCTTTGTGTAAGCTGGATCCGAGTTAGGCTTCAACTGAATACTCTGTTCATATAAATTACACGTTCCTAATTTATCTCCGGGTAGGAAAAATACATCTGAAAATTTTGCACAAATATTCTGAATTGATATACTTTCTTCCTCATTTAAATGATCTAATTTGATGTTAGTTAATAATTTTCTAACCCTTTCACCGTCCATAGTTTGCTTTTCAAATGTACTAATATTATAATATATTAATTGATCAACATCCGGTTTAAAATAACTTAGTCCTACTTCCGTTTCTCGCGTATTTAATATTTGTATCTTTATTTTTCCATTTTTCGGTTGACAGATGCTTCCCGCTATAAATACACCTTCACATAACTCTTTCGGAAATATCACACAATCCTCTTTCATACAAGAATCAATGTGGTAAACTTTTTCGCATCGAGGGGGCACCGTAATATACGAATTATTACCCAATTTTCCTAATCCTAATGGTACATTTACCGTCTCTGCTAAGTAATTTAAAGTCATAGTATTCTTTTCGTAATTTAAAATACAATTATATTTAATTAAAAATTCTTGACCGATTAGACCATCATGGATACAAGGTAGATATTTTAGAACATAAAACTTGTGTACAAATTCTTTACCACAAATGGAGAATGGAATGTATACATAGCCCTCGGTGTATAATGTTCCACCGATGCCATTTATGGCAATGCGTTCTGGAAGGATTGAAATATTTAAACACCTTACTGTGTCATATTTCATTACCGACAATGAAGCTCCTGTATCTACTAACCATTTATGTTTGTTGCCATGTACTACTACTTCTATGTAATTACTATAGCCGCATGCCAAAATAAAACTACTCACGAAAAAACTGCGTGCCTGATTCAGAACCTTGTTCGTTACGCGTACTACGAGTATCTATCGTAGTATTTCCTTGCTGATTTACGGCGTACGCGTTCTGATTATTAGAATGATTGTAATTACCGCGACTATTAGAATTAAAATATCGCGCTCTTCCCCTAAAATTCTGTCCTCTATGACCTCGTCCGCGTCCGCGGAAAAATGACCTCGAACTGGCCTGGTTTGATCGTGTATGAAAACCATGGTTTTGCGCTCGACTATTGTACGTACCTCGACCTCCACGTGATCCTCTATCTGGCCGCTCAAACCTACCTTGACCTCGGTGTCGACTTGTGAAAATCGACTCAGAGGTATTGCTTGTACCTGGATGTGCCGACTCCTCATCTTTTGCCGCTCGTATGACGTCTTTAAGCGCTGAATAATTTCTAGCTGCTAGAATAGTACTTAATCGTCTATTTCTCAACCCATCTGCAAACTTTTGTATAGCTAATTTTTCATTCAAGGGTCTTAAAATTTGGTATGAGCTTGCGTTTCCGTCAGCTTGAGAAATAGTCAATTTTACGAATAGGTCTTCAATTTTCTTACCAAATTCCTCGATATTCTGAGAGCCTTGCCTAGCCTTTACTAACTCTAGTTGTAGGGCCGTGGCTGATTGCTGTGTAAGTAAATGTTTTTTCATATCAATAATAAGCTCAGCACACGTATTGTAATCCGAGGATAAGCGCAATTTTGCACTTTCCGACAAGCGAGTTTTGAGAACAAAAGATATCAACATCTGTTCATGGTCTTTTTTCATGTTTATGCTATAAAATTCGATGGAATCGATTAATTTTTTGGTGTCCTCCTCAACTCCCGTCATTACAGGTAGGAGAGAGACCGCTGTCTTCATATCAAAGTCTGTCATGGTTACACTTACAACTATAGTTTTTATATCTTCTAAACAAAATTTTTCAATTCTTTGATAATATGCCTCTATCTCATCGCACCATAACAATATGGACTCTACTTGTTCCGGCTTATAGTGGCCTTTATCGATTATAATAATCAAATTCGCCTTTGCAGCAATATATCGCTCATACAATGTTTTAGCCTCTAAATGTTTGTTCTCTAACAATTCCTTAGTTCGTTTTGTTAAAGCTAGCTTTAGTAAATTAACTTTAATGTTCTTAATTTTTGTATGAATATCTAAAATATATTCTAAGTCAGACATTAAAAATAAAAATGCACAAGTTAGTGGGCGATACCCAAAAGGTAAAAATACACAATATTATAATAAAATAAACCTAACAAAATGTACATTATTATTAATTCTCCTTCGATGACAGTCACGCACGCATACATAGAAGATAATATAATTAACTTTATCCATACCTTGTCGAATAATCACTTTTGTTGACGAAATATTAAACTTCACTTGTGTCCTTGCCGGGTTTTTCTCGTTCGCGCTTTGTCCATGAACGTCGAAAACCGCTCCTCGCTATCTCCTCACGCATCCAAGTAGCATGGCATCTTCTATATAATTTGTACAGTCCGTACTTCAGAAATACGATGAAACACACCAATAATATGCCCAATATAATGTTGGTTACTGTCTGGTTCTCATGTAATTGGGCGATGTCCGCACTGTTCGCTCCACCTGCGGCATTCTGCGCGATCACTATCGGCTTGCTACCAGATTTTCCCATATTCGAAAAAGTTTGACGAAGAACGTTTTACGAATTACAAGCGAGGACGACTCCTTGTGATAAAGTGCCATAGTCCATACCGCACTTAACTAAACACTAGCTCGAAACCCGAAACCGAGCCTTAAATGGCAGGGTCGCCATGTGAGGTCCGTGGGACGGTGTAATAAAAGAGATGTTCACTGATTGATTATATGTTTAATAATGCCCCTTGATTACATTGGTATATACCTTATATACTATGTAATGACTACGTCACAGTATTTATCGAAGGTTAATAAGTGCCCGGTTAATGGAAATAGGCTCGCCACCTATTACATTGGGACGTAAATATAAACTGGCGAAATGTAGCTGCTAGCACTTCTGCCTACCCCTTCGGGGATATAGGCATGAGTTTATGTTATGTTATGTAGAGCATCGGCTTCGTTTAATTTCTTCGATACAGTTTCATCTATCCTCCTACTATGTCCTATTTTTATTAAATAAACTCTAAGCTTATAGAGTTCATCATATTATGCGTATAAATATTTACCAAGTCCTATTAAGTATACATTAGGTACAGTCTATTACAAAAAGATTGGTAAGCTCCATATGAAATGCATCTATAACGATTACGACAGCACGTGTTAATAACGAGATAAGAAAAACGTTGCACGTTTTTACTTTCACTCTTTACTATACAAGAATGACAATCACTTTTTGGCATAATTATGCCGAGTCGTTCTAACGGGATCCTTATCGTTAATACGAGTGCGACACTCCTCGTATGCAGGTGATCTACCAGTTCCACCACGGTTTCATTTCTTGTAAAAAGCTTGTAATACGAAATATAGAAGTCCAACGAGCATATTGTGGAAATCATCATGGCCACAATACTTATAGTTCATACATGAAACTTGAAGTCCTCTATATTCGAATTATTTTGACCGCCACTAATGTGGTTTATGATCTTCTCTTTGTTGTTAACCTTGAATTGACACATCATGATTGAATGTAATCGACACAATGAAACTATATTCGTCGCAAGAAAAATATATACTAAACGTGTCCATCATTACAGCCTGAAGAATGGTCATATCAAGGTCGCCATGTAAGGATGGGTATCAGATTATATAAAGCATCCCTAAGACTAATGTAAGACTGTCTATTTAAAGAGTACATTCTTGTTTTATATAGGTGCATACACATGATTACATAGTTACTACTTACTATTTCACAAGCGTTGTTCTGGAACATACACCTAAGGTTAAAGAGCTCTACGCAATTCGAATAGCGTATAAATAATACAAAACGCATTTGCCAAACCCATATAGAAGTTATCCGAATTAGTTCATATAAAATTTATACAGTACGCTACATATGCACACGATAATTAAACTTGGAAAAACAAATTGTTGAAAGAAACTTTCTGTGAACGAGTGCGAGGGAGGGCAACGTAAAGCAAATAATTTTACTTGGACTAGCTTATCTAATGTGCAGCTGTGTTCATGCTATTTTATGAGGGGCGGCACATTTCAATGATTGCGAATAATATTGCCATACCTAATTAATTTTAAAATTTGATAAATGCTCTTTTTCTATTTGCTATGTTCTTTTTTATCTAGAATTCAAACAAATATTATACGATACACAGGTATTAAACAAATATAGGTACCAAATCAAACGTTAATATGTTGACTCCTCGCGCTTCAAAGACGTTACAATTTTGAATACGCAAATATCACCAATTATTGTAAATAATTAATTATGATATTAGTGAACATCATTATCACATGATTATAACCACCCTTTCGCAAAGTTTTGTTATTGCTATGAATGAATTCTTCGTGAACTCTTTGTAAATTTCGGTACCTAGGTACAAAGAACCTAATAGGAACTAGGTTCTTCGTATGAATTTTAAGAAAACAAATGAAATAAAGTCGAGGGTTTTATCCTACTGTCAAGAGAAGCTGTATTACTCATAGAATTGAGGGTTGTTTTAAGCAAGGGTGTCAGGTTAGTAGTTTGTTTCTCCAGACTGTCATATGAAGTTATGTTTTATTTCTACTAGTTTATCTTAAGATAAGAAACCAAAAATAACATCACTCGCTCGCTAATTAGCAACAATTCTCATTAAAAATATATAATTGTATATTTGCTATAAATAATCAAGTCTATGTCCTTGAACTATTAAAAATTTCAACTGTTTGCTATTTTTTTTCCTCATCCACGGATATTTTAAATTAAATAGTAAAGCTCCGTAATCTATAAGTAGGTAACCTTTAATATGGCGAATAAAAATGTAGTTTTTATTTATTACACTTGTAATTGTATTGTGTTGATGCACCCCTGTTATTTTTTTATTAGCTTCAGCTGTAAGCAATATGTTTCCGGGGGTTATATGGGATTAAAGTTTGGGTCAGCCGTGCAAATCAATAGGCCTTATTATGCGTGGCACTATTGTACATTTGTAGTTATTGTAGATACCCCACAGAGGGGCATGAGCTGCAAGTGTAAGTTTTAATGAATCCATGTTTATTGAAGTTTCGCGGTCGTTATTTATTTTCGCCATCTTTATTGACAAAGTAAATGAAACAGTAGCTGTTTTGATAGCTTACTTTGTGAATCCATCTATGCCTATACTATATTATGTAGACAAGTAACATTGTAAATATTTTTTCGTTTGTTGCGCATCTCATATCGAACCGGCTATAGTATTCTCCTGGGACAAAAACATAGGTATAACAGTTCACACCCCATTTTTTGCACAATGATATTAATCATGCGTGGGTATGTGGACATAAATAAAACTACTTACCATAATAGCTTTTAGCCATTACGGTTCTTTTTTTTTAAGTTAATTTTAGCGGCAAAATATAGTACCTACATAACGCAGTAGTGACACGTGACTTTCGGATTTTTTTTAGCCTTGACCTCATTTCCTTCATTCCTTCTTTCTTAGAGGAGGCAAGGCTAATTCGCACAAACTCTCTCCTTTAGAAGTGTTGAAGATACTTGGCCTTGTGACTGTATTCTCTATAGCGAGAAAGTCACAACCCTAACTTCACTCTGATTTACAAGCGTTTGTGTACCTCTAAGGCCTGTAACTAAAGAGTGATAATAGGCATTCAATAAGTAATTAAACTTTCCAGGACAATCTACACAACGCTACCTAGACCCATGGTAAGCATAGCTTAACTAGCTTGTGTTACGGGTTATAGAATGCGGATAAACAACATACTAGATATGATATGATATGACATACTAGATAGATACATTTTTTTGTAAATACATTCATATTATACATAGAGACACCCAGACCAATGCAGATATTCATATTCATGCAAACAAATATTTGCACTGAGCGGGAATAGAACCCGCGCCTCCTGCGTAGCAGCCGCGTTCACTACCGCCACGCTACGAAGTCGTAGAGGCATAAAGGTTTATACATATCGATTACAAAGATGTTATTTTGCCTAATAAAATTATGCCCGCGTGGAGACGGAACTATCCACGCCAGATTTCTTAAAAATGGTTACATATCATAAACAGACGTAATCTGCAATAGCTTCAAAAAATTTATATCATTAAATACAAGCACAATATTCACATAAATCACATAAATAAACGTGTAACATTTGATGTAATGTGCGATATTTTTTTCATTATTCCAAACGATGTGTTTTGCGCGACGGAAATTAAAGAGCACCCTCTTACATTGAAAATTCTGCATAACAAGATGTAGGCGAGTCACGTGTTAGTACATTGTATTGTGGACTATATCACACTCGTGATTTAGAAACCCTTAATATGCAACAATCTCATAAGATTAGTTTCTATCATAATTTTATTAGGTAGGTATATCACTAAATACCTAATATATTTTTAAATGTTACTCGAGTTTTGTCCGGTCGATACTCTTATACCAGTCTTAACAAGCTTGTCTATTAACTAATCCCACAAGTAACATTATACCTACCTATACAGAATGTTCAGAGCGTTCCCTTACGTAAGACGAAAGTACCGTAGTACCTACTCGGATTACACTACATATTGGCATGAAAATGTTTATTTTTATACCATTTAATTAGTGTTTTGCTCTATAGCGTAAGTTAAGATAATGAACGAATAATTTCATAAAAAATATCAACTCACATTATTATGTCATCTTGCAGTATCATAGAAATTCATGCGTGGTCGTGTCGGGGACCTTGGATCGTTTCGAGAACATGTGGGAGCGCTTTTATTTATTTTTCACTTTTTGGAGGTTTCTTTTTGTGTAGTAATGATTATGTTTTGATCTTAATTATCATTTAGTTTTTGTAACACGATGGACATAGAATATTGCTTACTAAGCGGTATAAAAATACCATAATTTTTTTATGCTAATATGTAATGTACCCTGAGTAGCTATTGCCAGGTGCTATCATCTTCGGGTGCATTATCCTAACACCCCGTATATACAAGTATGAAGCAATTAGGTGAATATAGTAACACACCTAATGAGACATTGAAGGGAGTGACAAACACGTCACATTAACCAGGCGTCATTTAAAAGTATATTCTTAAAACATAAAGTAAACCACTTACTAATTTTGTTAGATATTTATTTCAGTATAAAAGAAGATGAAGAGAATCTTAATTACCTATTAAGTAAAAAACATGTTCTCAAGCTACACACGGCTCTGGGAATCACGTTAGTCACTATAACGGGACGCATTTTACTAAAAAGGGATCATAATAAGAAACATGTAATTATATATGCAACTAAGGAAAGTCATTACTTACTGACAACATACTAATTATCAGCATCAATGTTACTAAAACGATGGTCATCATAAAACCGAGGTAGGCATGCGAATGTAATGAAAATTACAGATAGATTTTTCCCCTGGAAATATAGCTGAGAGGCATACTGAGAATTTTATAATATAAAATTCATATAATATTATTAAAATCAAACCCCGCTATGTGATTACGTTATAATAGGCGGTTGGCCTAACAATATAAACGCACTTATAATAAGTAGATTCTACTGTAATCTCTAAGCGTACCTTTAACAAATAAATAAGTAACATAAATGGTCACGGTCACATAAAAACAAAGAATAAAATGAAATGCAATGCCGAAATATTTAATTAACAAAATAATTACAATTGGAATGATTCCTCACCAATTCCGTTAAAACAAAGTTTTAACAGCAGTGCTTCAACTCCGGTCTTTACCGTCTGTTTTATGAGCATCAATGTAACTAAAACGATGGTAAATGATGATGGTCATCATAAAACCGAGGTAGGCATACGAATGTAACGAAAATTACAGATAGATTTTTCCCCTGGAAATATAGCTGAGAGGCATTTGACCATCCCGGGCAATTTGGGGTTGGTAATGTGACAACTTTCGATGCGTTTACCCCAAATTGCTTACCCGATATAACCCGGTACACGATTCGTGTCGGTTTATATCGTGAACTCAGCGTCTTACATTTTGTTGGAATTCATTATTCATTGATCAGACACATGATTTTAACTTGCATTAAATTTGTAAAATGTTGTCTGAGTTATTGGAGATAATGAAACAAACTTGGGTTATGTTAAATAAACGATATTATGGTGCTGAACCTAATACATTTTTTTAACTTGTCTCCGTCTCATTCATCAGCTGGGCTACCAAAAGGTCTTAAAACAGGTCAGTAAATAAACGGCTATCATACTAAAAATGTATAAATAACTTTGTAATCCTATGATTACAATCTTACATTGGTAACATACGTTGATAGTATGACATTTCTACAATTATTCACCTGTTTTAATAGTTCATGGTATTTGTCCAGTGGTTTATTTCTCTGAGCTACTGTGCTGCGTGAAAATGCATACAGATCCATTTATTGTAAATCCCTGAAGTAAGTATGAGAATATTTCTGTAATTTCTTCGGGTCTGCAAGTACACTGCTTACTCATATACATATTATTTTAAATATAATTTATTTTCTTAGTCTCTCGTTTTATAAGAGGCTAATTGAGCAGTTGCACAATTCTTGTGTTAGGTTGCATGTGACACCGCAAATTATTGCGCTACCATTTCTATTGACCGCAATATTGAAACGATTCTGAACTTTCACCAAATGAAGTATGATATTATGGACATTTTCGCCATCAAATGAGTTTTAGTTATATTGACGTGACATCTTATACAAGGATTGTTTGTAGAACTTTGACGATACGATATATATGATTGAGAACCTTCAGCTGTATCCCAAGCTTGCTCTTTCGAGCCCGGAGTCTCTAAAAGGCAAGCCAGCGTCAGTTAAACTTCCCCTCCTTAACCATCAGTAGTTCCGATCGCCTCATCCGCCAGTGAATTGTGCTTGAACCTAATAATTTCGGTATAGCCTGATATTCGGTATATACTCAAAGGATAGTTCAAATTTTTAAATCATAATATATCTACATAAGATTTTCTCTACATAGGATACTAGGATTTCGTATTACCTATCGAATCAATAACCCATCATTAAAATACGTATTTTATTTGTCTATCACAGATACACTTGTTAATTTCAATATTAGATATATTAAAAGGGTTTTAAATCCTCTCCTCTTTTAAGGCCTCAAGTGTAGTAAATTCCTAAAGGCATAAAGCCCATGTTGTTAAGTGAATACACTAGGCACGGCACGAGTGAGAGCAACGCAATGTACGGCCGCCAGCGCTAGTAATCGTTATTGAGTAGTTATATTATATTTTACTTATATGATACAATTAAAAGCGTTTTCTGGTTGGTTATCGGTTATTTTTCATATTTTATTTCATTTTTTTTTCATTTAATGGCAGTATCACTGCTTTCCGAACTTTTTGCTATGAAATAGCTGTAGAGCCACGAGATTGGGTATAAACTAATTGAGTGAATGAAAAACTATTTCAAGTTTGATTGCTTACGCATACGTTAGGTTAGGTTATGGTTTAGGACTTAGGTTAGGGCTATGTCTCATCGTATACACAGGCACATATATCCCTACATAGTTTGCTAATAAATTTAGCTATCCAAAGTTTGCCTGGTATATATTGCTTCAAGTTATTAGGTCACTCATAGGTACTACTTCCGCAGCCTTTAAGATTTTAGTTATCTATAATGATTGATATATTTTCTATAATGATTTTAGCCTTTGAACGGCGACCATTTCAGTAAAACACGAGTTGTGACCCAGAAACTCGTTTCTACGCCTACGTCGCTTCGGGTGGAAAGTAGGAGTGGCCTAAATAATGATTATAATAATATATATTGGTGTGACGGAAATGGAAAAATCAATCACCTCTGTTCACTAATTACATCTGGTGCTAGCAGGAAATTTATCACTACCTCTGTTGTATCATATCATCATCATGTCATATAATATGAACGAAAATGAGTATGTATGTCAAGTCCGGTAGGAAATATTTGGAGGAAATATTTTTGAGAAGTATTATTAGGTACCTACTAGGACGCCATTATTTAAAGTGATATACCCGGTATGTGAACGCAAAAGCGTACTTTACTTCACTTCGCTATTCTAAGGAATGCCTATACCTACTAAAACATTTAATAGAAAACGTTCACAAGTCACAACCCAAAGTGAAAGAGTAAAATTTGATTACATGTACCACGAGCCTGGTAAGTATGAGTCCCCTCACTGGATAGGGGGCATTGTTCTGTGAGGAAACAAATTTTAATCAGTGGATGACAGAGTTTGCTTATCTTTATCAGTTAACATAAAATAAATATTAAAAAAATACGTGTTAACACAATAGTGACACTGGGGCTCTCACACCCAATGGTCGTTTTAATAGCCGTAGATGGCCCTGAGCCAACTGGGGTGCGTAGAATATCAGAACCGAGATGGTACGTAAACACCCTCGCTAGCCGACGTGAAAAAGGTGAGGTTAGTGTTTCACAAAACTATTCCCGTTGAAGTCATTATCATAGTATCAGTATTAGGTGCATTCAAAGCATTGGATATCGTGGACCTTTCACCTACTCTGTCCCTAGATTTGACTGCCGACTGCCGAAAGATTCCCAAGATGAAAACCTATACCAGGGCCTCAACCACCAAGGGGTATATGGGTGCCAGATTGTAAGTAAGGGTGATTTTGAGCCTTACCACAAGTTAACCACATCACTGATTTATCACAGTAAACCATGCACACATCTACCAGGCAAAATGTACAAAATAAACTATGATAAACAAGTTCAAATCCATGTGCCAAGTACATAATGTTTCAGATTTACAAAACGAAAACAGCCCGGGGCGTTGTTGCAACATTAATTAATTGAATTTTCCGAACCTAACACGTTATATCGCTCTTTTGGACAATAAAGATTTTATCCATCATGATCACTTATTTTAATATTAGGGTTATCGGAATTCGTACCATGTATTAATTGGAGTGTCTGATATTTGCGCTGTGCCACTGTGCCACTGTAACCACATCACTGATTCATCACAGTAAACCATGCACATATCTACCAGGTAAAATGTACAAAGGAAACTATGATAAACATGTCGGTTCGAGTCAATGTACCAAGTACATAATGTTCAGATTTACGAAACCAGAACAGCCCGGGGCATCGTTGTTGCAACATTAATTGAGTTTTCTGAACCTAATACGTTATATCGCTCTTTTCGACAATAAAGGTTTTATCCAACATGATCGCTTATTTTCATATTAGGGTTTTCGGAATTCTTACCATGTATTATTTGGAGTGTTTGATATTTCGACGCAGTTGCAAGCACCATGATGACGGAGCATTGGCGGTAAACGGTGAAAAAGTTTATAGAAGTATATATATCGATATATCCTATTTGGAGTTCCTTTTCCAAGCGAGTCAGTACTACCACTAGTTTTACATTCACTATAAACTCTAACTTGATCTTGATCACGTTCATAAGATCCGAATATGTTTACTACATATTTTTGTAAAGACGGAGTCCTGAATACTGAATACCACACGTTGGGTAATCCTGTACTTTCTTATTTTAATCGCTCTCCTAACTAATGTCTGTATATTGTGGCGTTTTGTCGAGAACATCTGGGGGTTTCGTAGCTAGATCCAGAGCGGTTGATACCGGACTCCAATAAATATTGAGAGATTACATATTTATACGGTTCGTTCTTTTTGATTGCCCTGGTGTGTTCTTAGAATCGGCATGTAACCGTTTTTATAGTTTGTCCTATATAAAAACTGACACGAATAAAAAAAGATTACTCTCTCGGTCTGTCCAGTGGCCAACCATCGGCATAAATGAATACAGAGTTATTTTAGTCGAGTAGTGCAACATGCCCACCTCAGCTGTGGTGAGTGGAATTGAAATGTGAGAGGGTTTCCAAAGTACAAAAATGATTTCATTTCACTTGCCTTCAATAATAATAGACATTTATTTAATAGATACCAGTGATATAATATGTAGATATGTTATCCCCAGCTGTTCCATTAAATGAGTTATATTATTTTTCAATTGCATGTAAGAAGCTGGAAAACAGCGCGCAGTGTCGAAATGTCGGTGATTCTCTTACATTTATTATTACTTCTTTTGTCATCCCGAAGCTTCAAAACTGAGAATTTTATTATTTGTATTACTTTTGGTTTCATTATGAGCTTAGTTTGCGAGATTATAATATTACTAACAAAACACAATGCAACCTAAAACTGAATATAATGCATAACATATTAATATGGAGTCGCGATTACAACCAGTGGGCAATATTAATATTGAGTGGATTGGCTGCATTCACAAAAAACTGCTAGCTTAATAACAATGTACAAAATTGAAGCACCCGGCATTGTCAGTGATGATGAAATGGTGAACGAGGGAACTATAACAGAGCATACGTTGAAAATATAGGACATAATTCTATATTGATCTAAACACAACCGTGCAGGTAGTCAATTTTGATGCAGCTCAACAATTTACAATTCTATTGCTCTGATCACTTATCTACACTAATATTATAAAGAGGAAAACTTTGTTTGTTTGTCTGTTTGGTTGTAATGAATAGGCTCAAGAACTACTGGACCGTTTTTAAAAATTCTTTCACCATTCGAAAGCTACATTATCCACGAGTAACATAGGCTATATATCATCACGCTACCATACAAGGGAGCGGAGTAATAATCATAAATCTCAATTGATCCGGTAAATTTCTATACATTGGCGCTAATATCGCTAACAATTTCCGTTGTCATGACAGCAAGGAAAAGTAGTATAGAGAGGCAAGTAGTGAATCGAGTAGAGTCGTACAACGCGATAATCGACATCCACGCGGGTGGAGCCGCGGGCAACAGCTAGTTACAAATAATTACCTTAATCAATTTATAATCTATTTACTTTTTCATTTATGGATTTCTGTACCTCAAAAAGATTAATCAGAACCTCATTTGTCGTGCCAGATCTGATTTTCAGGAACCCGTTGATATCATCCATCTTGGGGGACTGACTAGAGGGGCCACACGGCAGCCTCTCGTATCGGTTGACGCAGGTTCACGTGTGCTTCTGGGATTGCCTGCATCAGATCCAGAAGGAGTCAACATCTGAGTGCCAAGCCATGCTATATCTGGGGGCTAGATGATGACACCATGATTCAGATCAGATGAAGAGTGTCATCTCAAAGAGATATCCACGTTAGATTGTATTAGAGTTTATGTTGTATTAGTTTCAACCCGATTCGGATCCCGTTTCCATGATCAAAAGGAATAGATACAAAGCCTACGTGCCATTCCAGACTATCTCTGCCCACTACCTGCCTATTGACGTGGTCTCTCTAAGACTTCTTACAAGTAGTAAACTTACCTACCCTGTGGGTGTATATACCACTAAAGATCCAAAAAAGGGGAAACTCGCCCATTGGTGAGATTTTCATAGGGTGAGTAACCACCTAAGCCACCACAAGACCTTCGTTTAATAAAGTCAACGCAATGTCACGTGTATTTAGGAAAACTTCAGTTTAAAAAATTTATAAAATGTTTGAAGTCTGTCATAAGAACCGTGCGACTTATTAGTTAATAAAATTTTACACAACGAAGTTATCCAAGTGCCCTACTCCAAGGAAAAACCGGGATACAATGTTCTAAATGAAAATAACGTTAGAATACACCGCAGCAGAAAATATATTTCCAAAGAAATACATCTTTCGATCATTTCATTATAATAATAATGATATCTGGTCTCGCCAGGAAATAGAATTTTGCCATTCGGATATTATACTGATACCTCTTTAGAACGTTGAAAATTCAAAATAAATATTATGTTTGGGTAGAGTCTTCGAAGACAAAAGAAAACGGTTACATTGTGAATAAATATATTGTATTCGTATTGAAAAAAATCAAATGCCCAAACCGCGCCTGGATATGCTGCTGTGATTTAGTTATTACAATATTATTTTTAATACTAAAATAAGAATCACTATGTAACATTAAATTTTAACAAATAAATACTTGTCTAGTCTTTTCTGGGTATTACCACTTGTTAGATTAACTATTTTGAAAATAGTTATTCATTCAGTAAAACTGTTTTGCAAATATGATTACACAATATTATACCTATGTAATTTCATTTAGCCCAGGTTGATATCGTTAGTATGCAAGTCCGTATGTTTGATATAACTTTGAAATATTCTATTAGAAAAAAAGATATACTTATACAATTATAGATTTAAATACGTACCATTACTTATCTTTTAACATTTTAATACTGTGTGTTACAAGCTCGTCTTAAATGAGTCACAATATTATCGATTTTTAATACATAGGTACCTGCTTAATTTATGTTCATATTTCGCTATCATACAAAACATCCTCATATATAGCAAAGAGAATGATGCCATAACATGAATGTAGTTTGGTACCCAATTTTTAGGGTAATCATTTTGTTTTGCAGTATGTAACACGAAACATAAAAATGTACTTAATAAATATCTAGGTATTTACCGTGTGTATAAAGTATGATTTGTATTCAATCTGAATAAAATGACACTGCATATTTATCATGTTAGTTTAGAAACTAGAAAGCAGATACATACATACATACATATGCTCACGACCGTAATCTCCAAAAGGGTAGGTAGAAGTGTTCTATACACCCAGATTTCGCCAACTATGATTATCGGTCCTACGTAATAAGCCAATTGCCAATCGGGCACTTTATGAAAAAAATGGGTATGCCGAAAATAAATTCCCAACCGAAAATGTTGAAGCTATAAAAAATTGGAAAAAATAATTAACCCGGTAACTTGCTATGCAGTGTAAATAGCAAGGAAATTAATTACGTGCTTACCGTCTTGGAGAGCATCAGATATGTTTTCCTACTTGATATTGGAAATAAAATAATTCAAGAGATATAATTACGTTATGCAATATAATAACAAACAAAATAATTCTATAACAGGTTATCTTCAGATCCAATTTGTAATCAAAGATAGATAAAAGCAGCACTTCGAACAAATTCGGTATTTACTTAATACGCAAGAATTTACTCAGTCCATTTAAATTTTACAGAAATAATAACAAAGAATAAAAAGTTGCCAGCCCGTATGGTTAATGTTGCTACGGGTTCTTTATAAAATAAATACATAATTTTCATTACTACTTGTGTTCAGTTTATTTATATTCCCAATCATCCTCTTCAACCGATCGCAACCGAAATTTTCACCTATAGTAAATAGGTGATCGATTTTATCAGTCTTTTTGGCTTGGCTGAACTTTGATATTTTTCGTGAAGAGACTGCCATCTGACTAGAGCCAGTAACTTGACGTATTCATACACACTCCTAGTCCTCTGTTGACAATATTACATTGAGGGGTAATTTTAGTCATAAGTTTGCAACACCTAAGACAAAACAATTGCCATCTCAAAGGGGTGCGCTGTGGCGGGCGTTGTAGAGTATTATTGTATAAAGATGTACATAGTTAAGCCGCTTACTTCAATTAACAGGGTTTATGTTGTCTGTGTGCTAATTCTAGCTCGCACATCAATCAGTTTTCTATGATTTCAAGAAGTTCTGCTGATCGTATCTGTCAGTGAGTCTGTGTGTGTCGATATTTCAATAGATTGGAGATTAGATAAAGCACAAGGCACATTGAATCAGTGAAGAACAGGGAGCCTAGACAAAGTGGTATTCTATTGACTTATCTATACGCTCTTATCACTAAGCCACGAAGCCACGTCTGAAGCATTCGAAATTCTCCTATACAACTATCTTTGGGGCGCTTTTGTAGATCTGTAAGGGAAAATCACTGGTTTGAATCCCGTCGAAACATTCATTTTTTCCGATATAAATTTGATTTGAACAATTATCATACCTACTAATTGCTTAAGAAAGTTTTCTTTACATATTTTCATAACTAGGTGTATGTATTTTAATTATATATTCATAATTAGACTTAAAAATACGTACAATGTAATTTCTTAACTGCTATAATTTTTCTCCTGAGCTATTTGATGTTAAGGTTTTGATAGCTTGAATACTATAATTCATTAAATCAGTTGTAAGAATAGATACCTACTATATGTCAATGGGCGAACACAAGACATCTTAAAGAAGTCGATAAATTCGTTGTTATGTAGGTATTTGGTGAAACTTGCTAGATGCTTTCCGACTTTAATGCAGCATGTTTGTACGAGAAATTTTTAATATATTAGAAAAGTTTACCGTGCGGGACGAAGCGGTTCGCAGCGCGGGTACCGACTTTAAAATTTGTTGCCCTATACTCTGTTTTATTTTTAGTTTAATAGGATTAGGAGAGCTTTTAATGCGGGAAAATAAACAGTTGCGGCTTTAAAAGTTGGCTAAGAACAATCGTTAGGATAATGTTGGTAGTTCATTAGCAACAGTAATTTATAGGGTTGAGCATCAGAGCAATGAAATAAACAAGTCTACAAAGAAATTAGATATCTTAACTTATTCACATACTACTACAGTTACATACTATTTATATATATTTATAAGAAGAAAATACAGCATACCTACTTATTTCATTACAACGATAAACAATATCCATGTAAAATTGTATTCCGAGATTTTTAATGCATCGAAAAGTAAACTTGTATTCAATCAATTGTATCAATCAATCAAATTTTAATGTAAATTATAAGAACTATATTTAATGTAAATTATAAGAATTTTGTACACATACAAGATAATACTTTTCACGAACTCCATTTTATTTGAGTACTGACAAAAAATCCACTCATATTATGATAGTTCGCCTCCATAAAATGCTTTGGCAGTCCATGACATACAAAAGTATTCCATTGTTCGTTCATTCGTTCAAAAACTCTAAAGTCACTGTGCGGTTATGTATTCTATGAAAACCCGGACAAATCTGTATCCACAAGAATTATCGTGTATTGCTACAACGTACTCGTATTACAGAAAAATGTTTAGTGCAATCAGTAGGAAAATTATAATATAATATTTAAGTTCTAGGAATATGTAATATTACGTAACATATAGATAATAAATTCACGCCTTTATCCCTGAAGGGGTAGGCCGAGGTGCTAGCACCCACATTTCGCCTGTTTATGTTTAGATCCCAATGTAATAGGTGACGAGCCTATTGCTATTCACCGGGCACTTAGGTATAAATACACACATAACTTCGAAAAACCTCGAAAAGTCATTGGCGTGTGCCATGTTAAAACCTGGGATCGAACCCATCCAGCAGTCCATTACCCATACCACCCCACTACCGCGGTGTTTAGTGTCTAGGAATATTTAATTTCACAATATTATTGGCCTATGTCCAGCAGTGGACTGCGGTAGGCTGATTGAATGCATTCGTCACGTTGAGCGCTCACTGTGACAATAATATTCTTAAAGTGAAAAAAATCAGTATGTAACAGCAATATTTAAGAAAGTCGATTTTTAAATCAATATATAATGCACGAGTGCTAGTATTTTTTTAATTTTAATTATTTAATAATCAAACCACAAATTTATTATTGCCGTTGGATGCATTGAACGCAATCATCTCATAAGAAGCTATATTATTGGTAGATGTTAGGTACCCCGCACTATCGTTGCAGTCCTTGTGTGAACCGTTACACAAACATAGGTTAAACAAAACAATAATAAATACGACAGCAGTGATCAAATGTGAACATTTTCAAAAGGGAACCTTGAGGAAAGGGATCTTGCCTCTTATAGCAATTTTGTATTCAATTATCACAGCTTACCTTTCCACGGTAAGCTGGCAGGAATTGGGTTATCTGGGCCCCTCTTCACTATAGGACAGTTCTATCATTTTAACGTCGAGTACATTATCACATATTGTATATAATCGAATGTATTAGGTAGGTATTATAAACTTTTATCTTCATTTTCTTTCAAGACTTGAAGACGAGGTCAAACCAACATAACTTACAAGCCGGTTGACCCATGTTGGTAAAGAAAATAATTTATAGGATTCGTAGGCATGATCAGTTTAGTACTATTTAATTTATAATACCTCTGTAAAATTTGAAGTTATTTACTTTAATACGAGTAATATAATTAACCGACAATTTGAAGAAGATATTTATGAAATTTGCGACTTACCAAACTAATTTATCTTGTTGTTTAGAGCAGAAAATTCCTTCAAAATTTGTTGTGAGAATTTTGACAAGGCGAAATAGAGTTATATTATTTCGACACGGTCCTACCTTCGACAACAATAATTAGGCTATATACACATTAGTCCTTAAGAGCTTACTTCGACAACGAACACCTTCGAAACACATAAGTAGTTGCTTGCTAGAACCCATTTTGCTCTAACAAACCCTGATGGAAACTGGTTGCGGTTGCCTTATTGTGTGAGACTACAGTAGGGACAATATTCCACAGTTATATTCACACTGGGAGAACCTTATGTCCAGCAGTGAACTGTGATAGGCTAATTGACTGAATGATTGAATAGTATTCAGTTCGATGCATATGGCATATCTTGAAGCATTGAACTAAATATAACCATAGGTACAAAGGCAAGCTTAGGTAAGTCATAGGTGTCTTCAAGGAAATACGTTAATTGAATCGCAGTATTTGTTTTGTCAAATGATACCCTTAGTGCGTCATTAGAGAAAATTAATGAACACAGTTCATAGGGCGTATTGGGCGAGGCAATGATAAGCAATTACTTAGATATTTTTTC
This sequence comes from Pelosia muscerda, assembly GCA_963691645.1. Lineage (NCBI taxonomy): Eukaryota > Metazoa > Arthropoda > Insecta > Lepidoptera > Erebidae > Pelosia > Pelosia muscerda. Next base: position 14,852,462 of record OY829098.1, on the reverse strand, counting down.
GGTGACATGTCATTTCATAAATGTTCACCAAGTTTTTGTCGTTACTATGATATTATGAAAAGGGTCTCCATTGCTTTGTGTCTTAAAATATAACTACTATACTTTATTTGAAATCTAACTAAGTATTACAGTTAGACAGATAGAATTACTAACGCGGTAGTGATGGCGAGTGCTACGCTGGAGAAAAGGAATCGATCCCCGCTTAGTGCAAATATTTGTATGCATGAATATGGCTATTTGCACTGGTCTGGTTGTGCCTCGGAGAATACGTCAAGCCGTCGGTCCCAGTTGTACACAAGTAGTTGGAGCCCTCAAAACATCGATTTCGCCAATTTGTTGTGGAAGTCCGATGGCAGTCGCTTCACGGCAAATATCGAAGTTCTCGATCGAGCCGCATCTTAGATAGACTAGAAAGCTGACACCCACTGAGTTGGGAATAGGTTCAGAGAATGATGATGAGATAGTATTACTAACCCAGACTAAAAGAATAACATAGGTCGAGCACATAGTACCTACTAGCGAGTGAAGCCACCTAAGTAATAATAAAGACCATTTCGCTGGGTCTCGTGCAAAGCGTACGGCGAACAAAGGGTGCAACCGAAATGAAAGCGCTATTTAGTATTACTTTTGGTGGCTTCACGTGTTAAATCTATACATTCCGTCTAAGAGAGTACTGATAGCAATAATTTTTACTAGCTCTCCTCTATGTTTATGTATTTGTTGTACTAGAAGTGGGTGGGTGGAGGTGGGCAGACATTTAGCTCCCGAATAACGATAATATCATGTATAGTTTGATAATATAAGTATTTATAGTACGTATACTATTTCATTTAATAAGATATGTGTAAAGGAAGGAATTTCATCCCGAGCACGCTCAAGCTGTGGAATGAACTCCCTGACGTAGTTTTCCCAAGCGACTACAATATGGGGTTTCTACAAGGTAAGCAACACGAATTTCATCAGGTGGGCCGTGTACTAGTCTCCCACCTAAATGGTATAAAAAATAACTATAAAGTGTCGTGTTCCTCCTTATTACCTCATACCGGAAAGAAGGTATCTTTCTGAGTATGAGAATAAGGATAATAACAATCTCCTACAGACCGCGAGTACCTATTTTCTTTCGTGGCTATAGTACCTATCTTTCTAGGGCTGATGTATAGAGGAGATCTTTGTGTAAACCGCGAATGCCTATTTTCTTTCGTGACTATAGCACCTATCTTTCTAGGGTCGATGTATAGAGGAGATCTTTATGTAAAACACTATTTAGGAAAAACATTATCGTTTACTTTATAGGTATATAACATAGTATTAAAGTAATTTTTGACTTCCTTTGGGAGTAAAATTGGAAGTCAAAGTCACAGTTTACATAATTTTGTCATACCTATTAAATTTTGCTTTTAGTTGCTACCTATTCCAATTGAATAATTTACACGGATTCATAGTTGCAAAAGAGAAAATTAGTTAGCTCGTTACGTAGTAACGCTTTGCTCATTAAACGAAGTGGATAGCACAATGATGTTCAATTTAATATTTTTCTATTTCATAAGTAGGGTTTATACCAAAAAATTTTTAATTTTGTTGAATTTATTCATTCTTACTGTTACCCGCGGCTCAGGTCTTTAGAACGCAGATGTCTTTACGATTGCAATTCTAGATTTCAGAGATAAGAAGTAAAAGTCTATGCAAATTTTTTGTATACTCGTATTTATCGTTCGTATCGTAGCCGCGGTAGCCTAGAGGTATGGGTAATGGACTGCTGAGACGAGGTCTCGGGTTCGATCCCAGGTTTTACCATGGCAAACACCAATGACTTTGCGATGCTTTTCGAAGTTATGTGTGTATTTAACGCAGGTTCATAAGTGCCCGGTTAATGGTAATAGGCTCGCTACCTATTACATTGGGACCTAAACATAAACTGGCGAAATGTGGGTGCTAGCACCTCTGCCCACCCCTTCGGGGAATATAGGCGTTAGTTTATGTAGTTATGTATTTAGAACCTATTGTGTAAACTGTACTCGACTTTGATCAGATCAATCTTGCCGTTTGACCGTGGTTGTGGACAACATCTTCATGTTTATTCAAATTTAAAATATGCATAGGAAAGTGTAATATATAGTTATAATAAAAATACGAGTACATCGTTTGATACACATTTAATACAAATATTATAATAACATTCCAATCTCACTGCACGTTTTCAAAGTCAACGACTTAAATATTCTGGAACGTATTGAGAATGTATCGAGCCCCCGCACAAAAGCCCTGCGGCATAATATGAAGACGCACACATTCGACAAATTACTAACTTTAACCGCTTTATATGAAATAACTTTGGTTACATAGATGAAATAAACCGGGTCGAGAGCGCGAGTGTGACGCCAACGGTGTTGAACACAACCATAGGCTTTTCACTTTCCATTAGGTGGGCCGTGTGTTTATCTACCAGCTAAATTGTATATAAAAATTAAATAACAGATTAATTTACAGATTTCCGTCAATATTAGTTTATCCAAACTAATATTATAAATGCGAAAGTAACTCTGTCTGTCTGTCTGTCTGTCTGTCTGCTTTACGCCTAAACTACTGAACCGATTTGTGTGAAATTTGGTACAGACATAGTTTGGAACTTGAGAAAAGACATAGGGTAGTTTTTATTACAAAAAATAAAATAAAAAATAAAATTTATTCTGGACATACAGCGCCATCTATTGGTCAAGAGTCCGCATCAATTCAGTACTGAAAATTCATCGGAAAAATGTAAATAAATAGTAAAAAGGTATGAAAATATAATACAACTTTTGGTACTAAAAAATGCTCTAACGGAGTATAGATAATTCTATCCAAATCCATCCAAACTAATATTATTAATGCGAAAGTAACTCTGTCTGTCTGTCTGTCTGTCTGTCTGTCTTTGCTTTACGCCTAAACTACTGAACCGATTTGTGTGAAATTTGGTACAGACATAGTTTGGAACTTGAGAAAGGACATAGGGTAGTTTTTATTACAAAATATAAAATAAAAAATAAAGTTTATTCTGGACATACAGCGCCATCCATTGGTCAAGAGTCGGCATCAATTCAGTACTGAAAATTCATCGGAAAAATGTAAATAAATAGTAAAAAGGTATGAAAATATAATATAACTTTTGGTACAAAAAAATGCTCTAACGGAGTATAGATAATTCTATCCAAATCCATCCAAACTAATATTATTAATGCGAAAGTAACTCTGTCTGTCTGTCTGTCTGTCTTTGCTTTACGCCTAAACTACTGAACCGATTTGTGTGAAATTTGGTACAGACATAGTTTGGAACTTGAGAAAGGACATAGGGTAGTTTTTATTACAAAAAATAAAATAAAAATAAAATTTATTCTGGACATACAGCGCCATCTATTGGTCAAGAGTCGGCATCAATTCAGTACTGAAAATTCATCGGAAAAATGTAAATAAATAGTAAAAAGGTATGAAAATATACAACTTTTGGTACAAAAAATGCTATAACGGAGTTTAGATAATTCTATTCAAATCCAAATCCAAACTAATATTATAAATGCGAAAGTAACTCTGTCTGTCTGTCTGTCTGTCTGTCTTTGCTTTACGCCTAAACTACTGAACCGATTTGTGTGAAATTTGGTACAGACATAGTTTGGAACTTGAGAAAGGACATAGGGTAGTTTTTATTACAAAAAATAAATTTTATTCTGGACATACAGCGCCATCTATTGGTCAAGAGTCGGCATCAATTCAGTACTGAAAATTCATCGGAAAAATGTAAATAAATAGTAAAAAGGTATGAAAATATACAACTTTTGGTACAAAAAAATGCTCTAACGGAATATAGATAATTCTATCCAAATCCAAACTAATCCAAACTAATATTATAAATGCGAAAGTAACTCTGTCTGTCTGTCTGTCTGTCCGTCTGTCTGTCTGTCTGTCTGTCTGTCTGTCTGTCTTGCCTTACGCCTAAACTACTGAACCGATTTGTGTGAAATTTGGTACAGACATAGTTTGGAACTTGAGAAAGGACATAGGGTAGTTTTTATCACAAAAAATAAAATAAAAAATAAAATTTATTCTGGACATACAGCGCTATCTATTGGTCAAGAGTCGGCATCAATTCAGTACTGAAAATTCATTGGAAAAATGTAAATAAAATAGTAAAAAGGTATGAAAATATACAACTTTTGGTACAAAAAAATGCTCTAACGGAGTATAGATAATTCTATCCAAATCCAAACTAATCCAAACTAATATTATAAATGCGAAAGTAACTCTGTCTGTCTGTCTGTCTGTCTTTGCTTTACGCCTAAACTACTGAACCGATTTGTGTGAAATTTGGTACAGACATAGTTTGGAACTTGAGAAAGGACAGAAGGTAGTTTTTATTACAAAAAATAAAATAAAAAATAAAATTTATTCTGGACATACAGCGCCATCTATTGGTCAAGAGTCCGCATCAATTCAGTACTGAAAATTCATCGGAAAAATGTAAATAAATAGTAAAAAGGTATGAAAATATAATACAACTTTTGGTACTAAAAAATGCTCTAACGGAGTATAGATAATTCTATCCAAATCCATCCAAACTAATATTATTAATGCGAAAGTAACTCTGTCTGTCTGTCTGTCTGTCTGTCTTTGCTTTACGCCTAAACTACTGAACCGATTTGTGTGAAATTTGGTACAGACATAGTTTGGAACTTGAGAAAGGACATAGGGTAGTTTTTATTACAAAATATAAAATAAAAAATAAAGTTTATTCTGGACATACAGCGCCATCCTATGGTCAAGAGTCGGCATCAATTCAGTACTGAAAATTCATCGGAAAAATGTAAATAAATAGTAAAAAGGTATGAAAATATAATACAACTTTTGGTACAAAAAAATGCTCTAACGGAGTATAGATAATTCTATCCAAATCCATCCAAACTAATATTATTAATGCGAAAGTAACTCTGTCTGTCTGTCTGTCTGTCTTTGCTTTACGCCTAAACTACTGAACCGATTTGTGTGAAATTTGGTACAGACATAGTTTGGAACTTGAGAAAGGACATAGGGTAGTTTTTATTACAAAAAATAAAATAAAAATAAAATTTATTCTGGACATACAGCGCCATCTATTGGTCAAGAGTCGGCATCAATTCAGTACTGAAAATTCATCGGAAAAATGTAAATAAATAGTAAAAAGGTATGAAAATATACAACTTTTGGTACAAAAAATGCTCTAACGGAGTTTAGATAATTCTATTCAAATCCAAATCCAAACTAATATTATAAATGCGAAAGTAACTCTGTCTGTCTGTCTGTCTGTCTGTCTTTGCTTTACGCCTAAACTACTGAACCGATTTGTGTGAAATTTGGTACAGACATAGTTTGGAACTTGAGAAAGGACATAGGGTAGTTTTTATTACAAAAAATAAATTTTATTCTGGACATACAGCGCCATCTATTGGTCAAGAGTCGGCATCAATTCAGTACTGAAAATTCATCGGAAAAATGTAAATAAATAGTAAAAAGGTATGAAAATATACAACTTTTGGTACAAAAAAATGCTCTAACGGAGTATAGATAATTCTATCCAAATCCAAACTAATCCAAACTAATATTATAAATGCGAAAGTAACTCTGTCTGTCTGTCTGTCTGTCTGTCTGTCTGTCTGTCTGTCTGTCTGTCTTTGCCTTACGCCTAAACTACTGAACCGATTTGTGTGAAATTTGGTACAGACATAGTTTGGAACTTGAGAAAGGACATAGGGTAGTTTTTATCACAAAAAATAAAATAAAAAATAAAATTTATTCTGGACATACAGCGCTATCTATTGGTCAAGAGTCGGCATCAATTCAGTACTGAAAATTCATTGGAAAAATGTAAATAAATAGTAAAAAGGTATGAAAATATACAACTTTTGGTACAAAAAAATGCTCTAACGGAGTATAGATAATTCTATCCAAATCCAAACTAATCCAAACTAATATTATAAATGCGAAAGTAACTCTGTCTGTCTGTCTGTCTGTCTTTGCTTTACGCCTAAACTACTGAACCGATTTGTGTGAAATTTGGTACAGACATAGTTTGGAACTTGAGAAAGGACAGAAGGTAGTTTTTATTACAAAAAATAAAATAAAAAATAAAATTTATTCTGGACATACAGCGCCATCTATTGGTCAAGAGTCGGCATCAATTCAGTACTGAAAATTCATCGGAAAAATGTAAATAAATAGTAAAAAGGTATGAAAATATACAACTTTTGGTACAAACAATGCTCTAACGGAGTATAGATAATTCTATTCAAATCCAAATTTGGTACAGACATAGTTTGGAACTTGAGAAAAGACATAGGGTAGTTTTTATTACAAAAAATAAAATAAAAAATAAAATTTATTCTGGACATACAGCGCCATCTATTGGTCAAGAGTCCGCATCAATTCAGTACTGAAAATTCATCGGAAAAATGTAAATAAATAGTAAAAAGGTATGAAAATATAATACAACTTTTGGTACAAAAAAATGCTCTAACGGAGTATAGATAATTCTATCCAAATCCATCCAAACTAATATTATTAATGCGAAAGTTACTCTGTCTGTCTGTCTGTCTGTCTGTCTTTGCTTTACGCCTAAACTACTGAACCGATTTGTGTGAAATTTGGTACAGACATAGTTTGGAACTTGAGAAAGGACATAGGGTAGTTTTTATTACAAAAAATAAAAAATAAAATAAAAAATAAAATTTATTCTGGACATACAGCGCCATCTATTGGTCAAGAGTCGGCATCAATTCAGTACTGAAAATTCATCGGAAAAATGTAAATAAATAGTAAAAAGGTATGAAAATATAATACAACTTTTGGTACAAAAAAATGCTCTAACGGAGTATAGATAATTCTATTCAAATCCAAACTAATATTATAAATGCGAAAGTAACTCTGTCTGTCTGTCTGTCTGTCTGTCTTTGCTTTACGCCTAAACTACTGAACCGATTTGTGTGAAATTTGGTACAGACATAGTTTGGAACTTGAGAAAGGACATAGTGTAGTTTTTATTACAAAAAATAAAATAAAAAATAAAGTTTATTCTGGACATACAGCGCCATCTATTGGTCAAGAGTCGGCATCAATTCAGTACTGAAAATTCATCGGAAAAATGTAAATAAATAGTAAAAAGGTATGAAAATATAATACAACTTTTGGTACAAAAAAATGCTCTAACGGAGTATAGATAATTCTATTCAAATCCAAATCCAAACTAATATTATAAATGCGAAAGTAACTCTGTCTGTCTGTCTGTCTGTCTGTCTGTCTGTCTGTCTGTCTTTGCTTTACGCCTAAACTACTGAACCGATTTGTGTGAAATTTGGTACAGACATAGTTTGGAACTTGAGAAAGGACATAGGGTAGTTTTTATTACAAAAAATAAAATAAAAAATAAAGTTTATTCTGGACATACAGCGCCATCTATTGGTCAAGAGTCGGCATCAATTCAGTACTGAAAATTCATCGGAAAAATGTAAATAAATAGTAAAAAGGTATGAAAATATACAACTTTTGGTACAAAAAAATGCTCTAACGGAGTATAGATAATTCTATTCAAATCCAAACTAATATTATAAATGCGAAAGTAACTCTGTCTGTCTGTCTGTCTGTCTGTCTTTGCTTTACGCCTAAACTACTGAACCGATTTGTGTGAAATTTGGTACAGACATAGTTTGGACCTTGAGAAAGGACATAGGGTAGTTTTTATTACAAAAAATAAAATAAAAAATAAAATTTATTCTGGACATACAGCGCCATCTATTGGTCAAGAGTCGGCATCAATTCAGTACTGAAAATTCATCGGAAAAATGTAAATAAATGGTAAAAAGGTATGAAAATATACAACTTTTGGTACAAAAAAATGCTCTAACGGAGTATAGATAATTCTATCCAAATCCATCCAAACTAATATTATTAATGCGAAAGTAACTCTGTCTGTCTGTCTTTGCTTTACGCCTAAAGTACTGAACCGATTTGTGTGAAATTTGGTACAGACACAGTTTGGAACTTGAGAAAGGACATAGGGTAGTTTTTATCACAAAAAATAAAATAAAAAATAAAATTTATTCTGGACATACAGCGCCATCTATTAGTCAAGAGTCGGCATCAATTCAGTACTGAAAATTCATCGGAAAAATGTAAATAAATAGTAAAAAGGTATGAAAATATACAACTTTTGGTACAAAAAAATGCTCTAACGGAGTATAGATAATTCTATCCAAATCCAAACTAATCCAAACTATCCAAACTAATATTATAAATGCGATAGTAACTCTGTCTGTCTGTCTGTCTGTCTGTCTGTCTGTCTGTCTGTCTTTACGCCTAAACTACTGAACCGATTTGTGTGAAATTTGGTACAGACATAGTTTGGAACTTGAGAAAGGACATAGGGTAGTTTTTATCACAAAAAATAAAATAAAAAATAAAATTTTTTCTGGACATACAGCGCCATCTATTGGTCAAGAGTCGGCATCAATTCAGAACTGAAAATTCATCGGAAAAATGTAAATAAATAGTAAAAAGGTATGAAAATATACAACTTTTGGTACAAAAAAATGCTCTAACGGAGTATAGATAATTCTATCCAACTAATCCAAACTAATATTATAAATGCGAAAGTAACTCTGTCTGTCTGTCTGTCTGTCTGTCTGTCTGTCTGTCTGTCTTTGCTTTACGCCTAAACTACTGAACCGATTTGTGTGAAATTTGGTACAGACATAGTTTGGAACTTGAGAAAGGACATAGGGTAGTTTTTATTACAAAAAATAAAATAAAGAATAAAATTTATTCTGGACATACAGCGCCATCTATTGGTCAAGAGTCGGCATCAATTCAGTACTGAAAATTCATCGGAAATCGGAAAAATGTAAATAAATAGTAAAAAGGTATGAAAATATAATACAACTTTTGGTACAAAAAAATGCTCTAACGGAGTATAGATAATTCTATTCAAATCCAAATCCAAACTATCCAAACTAATATTATAAATGCGAAAGTAACTCTGTCTGTCTGTCTGTCTGTCTGTCTGTCTGTCTGTCTTTGCTTTACGCCTAAACTACTGAACCGATTTGTGTGAAATTTGGTACAGACATAGTTTGGAACTTGAGAAAGGACATAGGGTAGTTTTTATTACAAAAAATAAAATAAAAATTAAAACTAGCTTTTGCCCGCGACTTCGTTCGCGTCTAATAGTGACTTCCAGCCGATTTTTGGTTTTACCCACATAGTTCCCGATCTCGCGGGATCACTTCAAAAATGAAATGAGGAAGATATTCTAGGGAACTCTTCAAAAATCAACATAATGAGCTCTGCGTTTGAATTGAAGATATTGTTACGAATGATGATTTCCAGAAGATTCTGCATGATATATAAACAGCACGTGGTATTCCCAGGCGGTCACCCGGCCAACGGCCATACCACGTTGAATACACCGGTTTTCGTCCGATCACCGAAGTTAAGCAACATCGGGCGTGGTTAGTACTTGGATGGGTGACTGCCTGGGAATACCACATGCTGTTTATATACCATGCAGAATCTTCTGGAAATCATCATTTGTAACAATATCTTCAATTTAAACGCAGAGCTCATTATGTTGATTTTTGAAGAGTTCCTTAGAATATCTTCCACATTTCATTTTTGAAGTGATCCCGCGAGATCGGGAACTATGTGGGTAAAACCAAAAATCGGCTGGAAGTCACTATTAGACGCGAACGAAGTCGCGGGCAAAAGCTAGTACTTAATATTTACGCAAATTGCCTACGATATTAAATTGGAATATATGAGATATTTTGTATTAACATAAACATCAATGAAAATGTACACAGTCACGTATACAAATATTTGTAATAATTGGATGTCGAATCCATGTCCCCTGGCACGGTTTGGTTATAACAGTGAAGTCAAACGAAACAAAAATACCTACGAAGTTCATACATAGTATATTCATATTTATACGATTTTACCCGACTTCCGTAGAAAGGAGGTTGATGTTTTTCAAAATTATGTATGTATGTTTGTGTGTCCATTTCTTTGGGACGCCCTAAAGCCTGAACGGGTTGACCAATTTGGACATGCGAATTGTCTTTTGATTCGTTGTGATTGTGTGAGTTGACGTCACACACATACGCAACATTAAATTTATCAGAAAAAAATTGGCGCCGAATAAATGTTTTACTAACCATCGAGTATGTATGGTATCAAAATGAAGGAAATTAATAGATTACAAAAATGGAAGGAAATGTAAGTCATTTCATTTTCATTCAACTGACTGCTATTGAAAAGACTGAACCGACCGCTATAGTTTTTCAAATGATTGCAATATGGGTTCTTCAAGAAGGGCATTAGAAGGTTTCTATAGGGTAAGCAATAAGAGTGGAGCTCCCCTGGTGTTGCAAACGTACATGGGCAACGGTGACTACTTTCTATCAGGTGGACCGTGTGCTTGTAGTATACAAAAAAGAAGCAGGCGGTACCTATTGGCAAATCATAAGACCCAATAACAATCAATGGGTACCTCCTGCTATCAAATTTGTTGCGGTTTTTTCAACAACAGATGGGTTTTTTATTTATGATCATCAATTTTTTTATTGATCCCGCCAATGAAACTACCTACTTGTACAAAATCTGAAACTATGTGGCGCTGTACCTCTCTACAACTTAAAATGCATTTGGTACAGTTCTTCACAATAATAACACATTTAGGAGAATCAATCAATTAGCTTAACGCAGTTCACCACTAGATATAGATAGGGAGTTAGAGAAGAAAAAAATTAAAGTGTGATAAATTGAGACTTTTGTACATATTCAGGTATCCCAGAACAATTATAAAAGTAGATAGTGCATTTAGCAAACAAAATGTGTTCTGATCTCACTATGCAGATCGCATCTCTGGGAATATTTGTGGACATATTCCATCGAATAAATCATTTTACCATTTACCATTTACCATTAAGTCAACAAATAGAAAGCATTAAGCCTATGGAAGCTTCGAATAATATTCAATACCATAAATCCGTACATGAATGCACAGATGATTTTCTACCCATAGCAGGTAGGTAATTTAATGGATGTTGTACAGTACCCATTACTAAAAGCCGTAAGCTTTATTCAAAGCCCACAGTACATATATATACATACAAGTACTAATTTAATAACTACAATGCGTTTACTGATTTCAATCAAAAGGCATTGAAATGTAGCCATAAAAATATTTTCATTTTTTAGTGCACCTAACCCAATCACTTTAGAAAACTTTAGGCAGATACCTAAACAGTATACATATTATACAAATAAACGGCTTTATCCCCGGAGGGTTAAATAGAAGTGTATTACCACCCACATTTCACCAATCTTTGTATATAGTACGTTATACGTGAGTCTACTGCCGAATTCCGTTACTATTGATAACTCGAGACATGCATCCGAAGTTGAGTCTGGGCAGTATATATCTTCTACCGGGAACCACGTGGTGGGTTTTCCAATTGGGTACTTCCCGTCATAATTCTGACCATCACAAGATACGGTCAAAATTATAGCCACTGCAAGGACATCAGTACCCTTCATAGCTTACTTTCCGTACGAAAATAAAATTTAGCATAAAGCAAACTTTTATAGCCCACACAGTAATGAGAAAAGTCCGAAAACCGTAAATTCGTAGCTACCAACAGCACGAAAACAATCTGTATCCCTATCAGTCAACACCTCTTTCTCAAGAACTCCTGAAGGTATCAAGTCCATAACATCTTATGGTTGTGAAAAAATAAACCTTCTAATTGTACGCAGTCTAAAATATAATTGCCGTTTAACTAACACAAATTTACTCTTCAATCCAGCTTTCTACGGAACCCTCAACACAGAACCCAATTCGCACTTGATCGATTTTTATAGATAATTAATCGATCTTTAGTTTTGTGTTCCAGATTTTTACGATAAAACCTATCGTTTATGAGAATAATGAAAAAAGTCAATATTTCTGACCCTTGACCTTGGATCTCGGAGCGTCGCAGTCACACTACATACAATATGCAAGCTTTGTGTCAATTTTAGGATATCATAATAAAAGTTTATACAAATTTATAGCTGGGTCTCTCTGGATCTCATATTCCTAGCTGAAGTAGTAGTAGGTACTAGGTGTATCATTTGGTTTTCACAAAAATATTATCACTGTCTTACGACCACTATGTACTGCAGAAGAATACTAATAATAATAAAAGTAAAAATCACAAACTCTTTTGAGGATATGTGTGAATAAGGACCTACTACAATGTCTGATTTTGTACGTTTTCATACGAATTCAAGTCATTAAGATGTATAATATTTTGCAACGCTATAATATGGTTCACTAGGAAAATATAAGAGGTTTACAGTATAATGTTGTGAAATTTTATAGCGTTAAAACTCAAAATAATACGTCCATTTTAAAGCTAAATATTGATTTGAAAGGGTTTCTTTCTACCGTAAATAGTTGAAGTCTTTTTATACAAAATATAAAATTGTTTAACTATGTTCCTAGATGACTATGAAACATGATGGTAAAATAAACTCTGTGGAATGGGTAGAAACTAAGAAATACAATGAAAAATTTATTTGCATTTCAACTTATGCGTCGAGACTTAAAAACCACCCGCGATCTAGAAAATATAGGACTAGAAAAAGCTCGGAACAGTGAAAAGACATTATTTCGATAATTTGCTTCAACATTTTCTATCAGTTCAATATGATTTTTTTATAGATAAGTCTTAAGTACAGGAGGAATGGAATATATTAAGTTTCATCCCTCCTGTATTCAACTTACATTGCACTTATCACATATCTGTAAAAATCTAGAAAATCATCCACTAAACATGTTAATTAAGAGTATCTTTGACGGAACGGGTATCGGCTAAAGTCACCACAGGCAAATTCCAGCCCCCGCCCTCGTCACTGTGGCAAAACTTGTAACGGCATCTAACTTAAACATAAGTTTTTTGATAAGTCAGTGTTTAAACGATAGGAAGGACGAGGTGGGGTGTTACAGGTTGCCCGGGTGCGAGGGGGAGGATTCATAGAGCGGGAGCATGCAATCTTCTCACCGATATCGATATTATTCAATAATTGTTTTTATTTTCACATTAAAAAGGGTTAGTTACAGTATCTTTATACGTTTTACTAAATTATAATACAAATAGACTATAAAATTATATTTTAATTGCTTTACTCAGAAAAGAGTTTCTATTATTTATGTTACCTTTTTGGGATATTATTTAAACTATTTATACTGTTGATTGATGGCACTTGGTGGAATTTGTTGTTACACATATTGAGAACTCACTTGTACTTTTCCACAATATTTTTATTTTTTATGTTTTAATAGACCTGACCGGTTTCGTCTTACGGCATCCTCAAAGGTTTACGATGACATGTATCATATCATGAATAGATCTTATTTAACTTATAACGTTATAGGTATAGAAGCATTCCAGCCATAATAGTAACAAATATTTACGAACATGTTTGTGCAAGAATGATGTACGCCCATTGAGTACTATGTATTTAAAATTTATATTAGTTATCAATTATAGATTAATTCACTTAATACAATATTTAGCGTTACAATACTCATAAAATAAATAAATATTTTCAAAACTCGTAATTTTAATAAACGTCCATCGATATCGATACGTACGTTATTGCCCATGACTAAGAAGCAACAGGGTGCTGGACGCCTGCGCGTTTCCACCCCAACGCTAATAAATGGGGCTGGCGGACATGCTTCAGCCTCAGAACCGAGTTTGGAGCCAGCGAGTTGGGACGGAAACCAACCGGGCTCTCGCGACCCTCCGACGTAGCAATGTACTCTTCACCTTCATAAATTCTTCCTTGGACATTGAAAGTTTTGTAAAGTGACTATATTTTTCATGATGAAGACTTAGTGGCAGTTATGATTGCGTTACGTGCCTGGGTACTGTAGCTGCTGCAAAAGGTAAGTGTTAAATTATATTGATCACTACATAAATTTTAGTTCTTTTGTCATTTTTTTTTAATAAAATAAAATTTAAATTTACATACTATTTTTTATTTTTTTATTTAATAAATTTAGCTATATTGGTTGGTAATCTTATCTGATGAAATGTTCTGAAAAGCAAGTTTATATTAAGAATTAAATTACTTACCGCTTCAATTTCACTATCAATTTTCAAATACGCGTGTTGAGAACTCCTTTTGCCTTTTGTGTAATTTAATGAACACAGTTATTTATTTAAAATGTCATTTTATATGTTTCCACCGTTCGTTGCGCTAAATATTAATTAGCGAATGCAAACGAGTGTATTGTAATTTTTAATGGCATCGCGTTATGAATTCGGCAACTATTATAGTTTGAACCTTTAATACCCGATGATCCGTCGCGACCAAAAATTATAGCTTTTAAATTAAACTATGAATGCGCGATATTAAAGTATTATATTCCACCATTCAGCGTTATTATCGACAAATATGAAATAATGAAAAATAAAATGAATAAATAATATAATGCGCATCATTTTGATGAGCACCATATCCTGATAAATATTCGCGTACATTTATAGCTTCGCAACATAGAACAGTATTAATATTCAATTTGGTTGATGTAAACTTTTGAATTAGCAATGCAAATTAACAAAATGAGATATTGATACAGTACTAATCTCCGCAGGGAAAATATTTATACTCATTACTGAATCATATTGACATGAATAATCATGAATAATCACTTATTGTAAAATATAAAAGTACGAAATCTTTATTATTTAAATATTATTAGTTGTTTTCGAAAAAGTAAAATCAAGGTATTAATATGCTAACTTTTACAAATTGATTTAAAATTTGAAAAGTGAATGTGTATACGGGACTTGAATCCACGACCAGTCTCTTACAGGAAGAATGCTCCGACTACTGAGTTACCGGACTACATATTATAAAGCTTTTGTTGTGTTTTTTTTAGCTTTTAGCTAAGAAGAAAAAAAAGAAGAGCAGGTGTCTCTGGGTACTTTCTCCAATTCTCAGAAGGTTTCTACAGAACGATTCTGATTCATCGAATTTAGAAAATGTTATCTGCGGTTTCCAGGCAAGAATAATTGAAAGGAAAATGGACTATATTTAAATATATGTTTTAGTTATTTCTAATATAATTTTGTAAGTATTTTCATGCGGTTTTTGTATCGGCGAAAGGATCTGTAGCACAGAGGGCGGAATTATAGATCTGAAGAGTATAATTTACATCTCATCACCTTGAAAAATTTCCTTCGTGTATTTTCATAAGCTTAAAAGCTTTTTGAATGCCATTACTATCACTCTCTTTAAGTAACTCTGTAACAGTAATAAAGTAAGAGTAGATATTTATAATTCTTACAAAGTTAATCATTGTATATAGCGCTTCTAATATTAAAAGCAATAATAAATTAGGGACCTATTTACCAAAAGCTTTTACCAAAAGGTATCGCTTGCACAAAAAGCCGGTGTGATATTTTAGACTATACCTACATCTGACATCGTATCAGACCTGTTCAGTTGTTCGACCGTGACTAAGTAGGATATGATATTTACTCTGTTAACAAAATAAAAAAGGACCATAACGATTACTGTATTTCTTTCTATAAAAAAGGTAATATAGATAAGGAGCTTAACGCAATATGTGTTCTCTCCCAGCAAACCTTTAATTACCGTAAATATAGGTATGCCTAAATATATATATATATATATATATAAAATAGGTAGGCCTAAATGGTTGGTACGATTTCATCTTTTTTCATTATAAGGTAGGATTTAAGATTTGAAGTATATTTTCGTATATAGGAAGCTTATTCCAATATTAGTCAATCAACAAAGTCTCCTGTAGGTATGTGCGCATGTGGATTAGGGTGCCAGCCATTACTTGACAAACCACAAAATAAAGAGATATATTAAAGCTTGGGAACGGACATAGGCCACCTTTTGTCATGAAGAAGGTTGAAGGGTGAGGAAGAGCATTAAGGGATGAACATTTATGAAGAAATAGGGAAAATTAAGAAATGCGGAAAAGGGGAAGCTAGGGAGAATAGGGAAAAGGGGGAAGTAGGTAATATGGAGGAGTGGGGAAATCGGAGAGCTGGGGAAAAGTGGAAGTTGGGGAATTGGAGAAAATGGAGAAAGGGGAAATGGGAATAATGGGGAAGTGGGGAAAACGGTGCAGCGGGGCTAGGTGGAAAGTGGGAATATGGGGCAGTGGGAGCAAAGAGAGAAGGGGGGGGGGAGTGGATGTGGGGAAAAGGAAGAGAAATGGGGAAGTGTAGAAATATGGAAGTGAAGAAATGGGCAAATGGAATAAACAAAAATTGCGGATAGATATAGAGGGAAATGGTAAAGGAAATCAGTGGGAAGATTGGGATATAGAGAAAAAATTGAAAGCGGATAAGAGTGAAGAAGAAGATAGTAGAGTCGAATTGAGAGATGAGAAGAAAATCGTATAGAGCGCAAAAACTTACAACACACAATAACCAATACTCGATAATCGACGTCCACGAAAGTGGATCCACGCGCAACAGCCAGTTAAAAGTAAAACCTTCACATGCTCAGATTTCTATAGCATTGTATTGTAAATGGTTACAGAACACGCGCCGTGCAGACTAAAATAGTAAGGGTTTAACTTTTGCTAGTAAAGTTTCAAACTGCAAGCCTTATGGCCTGGAATGCGAAGCAAGTTTAGTGTTTGTATCATGTCTTTTGCATCTGTGCCACCTAGCTGCTCAATACGATCGATTAAACTAACTGTAACTAAGGTTGTTCTAGAACAAGTTTGATATTGAGATTAAGCCAATTCAATAACTTCCACTAAACTAAAACTTAACAGCCCTCTATGTATGATTTCACAATCATTATAACTAAAAACTTATATTTTCAATTTATTGAACGAGTATTACCTGTAGCAAGCATCATCGTAGCAAGGTTCCCATAGCCACGCGTGCAATTCCAACACATTAGCACGCAAAACTATGCTAACAAGGAGGAGGCCAATGGGCTCCCCCAGTGATTGAAAAAATGCTCACAGCACTTTTTAAGGCTGAAATAATGATGAAGATGATGTCTAACCAACTAATCTTTTGACGATTCAATTTCATTGAACCAATAATAATATGACATTTAATGATGTATTTAAGATATAAAACTTCGCCTTATCGACGTTATTAGTCAAACGTAAGAATGTAACAACAAATTCATTCAAAATTATTAATTCATTTTATTTCAAAGCGTAACATTTAGGTTCGCCTTAAAGTTAAATTTTCATTTTCATAAATTTTAATCTCAATAAATTATTTTCAAGTGGACGAGAGAACAAGAGGTATTCACCCCGGACAGACTGAGAAAGGTAAAGGAATTAATCTAATGTCAAAGCGCTCCCAAATACAATAGGGGAACCAAAACTTTTTCATTTTTCTTACCCAACCCTGAAATTACCAGCCGGAAAATTAGTTGAAACATTTCTGAACAAATATTACCCGGGTATATTACATAATACACCCAATTGAAATATTTTACGTGTTAAAATTTTTCCTTATGCAATTTGCTAATTGAAATCTTTAGAAAGTTACATAAAATATTCTTTAAAAGTAAATATTTAATAAAACTTTAAGGTCTTGAGCCACTAGATCATCAATGGTCAGAGCATTCTCCTTGTAAGAGACCTGTCGCGGGTTCAAGACCCGTATTTTAAATGAAAAAGTAAATAATATCGACAAAATTTTAATAGAAAAAAATTTCTGATGAGGCCGTCAAGCTGAGCGCCATCATTTTAACACTGTACGTGTTTATAATGGTGACCCTCTCTCCTGAGACTTTGCTTACAGTTTACCATTAGGAAAGGCGTTTAAAATATTAATTAGTCAACAGATGAAAAAAGGAACTAAACTGGTAATTATAGATATCACGATCCCGCATGATGAGAATCTCGTGAAAGCCGAAAAAGATAAGCAAATAAAATATCTGGATCTGGCTCACTAGGGTTGTCGACATGTGGGTTGTGGATTCGGCAATTATTGTTCCGATAGTCGTATCGGTTCACGGACTGATTGCCAAGAGCCTCGACCAACATCTCAAGAGGCTCGTCTTTGGCGGTTGGGTTATGGGCCTGGTGCAGAAGGTGGTACTCCTCGACACGGCACGCATTGTGAGGAGATTCCTCTCCCTGGAGCCCTAACCACCGGTATCTTGGTCCCTGTACCCGATACCGGTGGGCTACTACTATTTTTTATATTTTTAAATATATGTTTTTGTATGTGTATTTAAAAATGTAAATCATAAGTATATTTGTGAATAAAGAGAAATAATAATAACATGTATTTATTGTACA
This sequence comes from Pelosia muscerda, assembly GCA_963691645.1. Classification (NCBI taxonomy): domain Eukaryota; kingdom Metazoa; phylum Arthropoda; class Insecta; order Lepidoptera; family Erebidae; genus Pelosia; species Pelosia muscerda. Next base: position 14,834,089 of record OY829098.1, on the reverse strand, counting down.
CCAAGGATAGAATAGTATAACACAGAGAAATGTTTGCACATGGTAAATACGATTGGCGGCCTTATCGCTCTGCGGCAATCTCTTACAGGCAACCTTAGGATGGAGAGCAAGAGCAGTGGAAATGTGTTTCTGGGCAGTTTGGTGTGCAACATCATTATTATCACATGAAGAATTTTATATATTCCCGATACGGGAATGGAACTATGTTGATTAGAAATACCGCGTAGATGACAGTTGCATTTTTCATTTTTGTGTAAAGCATAATTTATCCTACAATTTGATTTCTAACAAATCTACTAAACCAAAACCTTTAAAACACACATCTATTTATCTGATCAGCATATGCTACAGAATGATAAAAGTCAATTATATAATAGTAATAGATAATATCGGTGGACAATGTCTTGAAAGTAGCGTCGGTTAGAATTCAATGATTCTGATAACAAATACAATGAGTACAAAAGTTTCTTGAGGACCTATTCATTTTTGTAGTACTTCATATAATATCTTGCGTGAAATCGTAATATTAAATAAGTAAAAGATTTTCCTTCTCAGGGAAATCTAAAGGCAAAAGCCTTTGATTCAGGTTCAGTGTAGTGTTGAAACTTCTCTATTTGTTAATCAGGAACTACTTATTTAGATATGGACATTAGGTTATTTGAGAATTTTATCCTGTTATCCCAAAAACAAAATTTTATTTAAAATATAGGTTTGGTGGTTCCGTATTATTTTAGGAAAAAAAAAATTATATTTTTATTTTAGCGTAACTACTTACTGGTTTACCCGCCCGGCACTTCCAATTTTCTAAGATTCACTTACTAAACTAAAAAAGATGATATTGAAAAACTTATGGAGGATAAGTTTATTTTAGCAAATACCCCATTTCAGCGTATTTTAACCCCCTGCGGTTGCCACCTACTAAGAAGATATATGGGAATCGATCTAACTAAAGTCATACGGTTCCCCCACGTGCATCTATTAAGCTAGGGTGGAAAGTACCTACTTAGATAATATAGCAAAAGAAGGTACTGGTGGGTGATGAGCGGTTTACCAGTATCCATAAATACTCTCATCAGATGTGTACTTGTAATTCAACCGTTACTGATCCATCCCTTGTTACCAAGTGCTAATAACCTTGACTACTTGTGGGTGAGTTAAAGCTAAGGTTGCCTGGAAGAGATCACCACTGGCGATAAGGCCGCCCATTTTACAGTACATGGCACTTTATACTTATCACTGTACTACTAACTATGCCCTTTGGAATAATCAATCTATTTATCTATCCATATAAACACTGTACAGCGCAGTTCAGGGGCTACTTAAATGCAGATTTCTCTGAAACATTCAAAATACTTTATAAATATTTTTATAATATCTAATTGACGGTACCATTAATTCTTAAATATAATTGTTTGTGAACATACGATATTTTTTACAATTCACCTCAATAGATGAATTGAAGCTGTAAATATTACAAATAAAAAAACTGTTATCCATTCTTATCAGTTTTTATCAGTATTCCATATTTATGTTGTCACATTCCACCTCAAAAGTAATACCACAAAAAGTGAAATTTCAATTCCACGGCAAGATGTTTATTAAAGTATCGAAGCTTGGAAGCCGTTCAAATATAGTTTGGAAACAAATAAACGACTTTCTCGGTCTTTTTCCTTTTTTATACATAAAAGCGTTGAGTTGATTTATCGTTGGAGCAGCGAGCGGCCGCCGCCGCGTCCTGCCGCGAATCTTGATCGACGAAGCATTTCAATTTATTTTATGAGTCGACACCTTTGCAAGAGGTAAATTCTATTCTTACTAAACCGCCCCAATTGGGTAGATCGACATTTATTCAATGAAACCAATTTACTGCACTCCATATAACATCCTGTTCAAGAACTAGGAACCACTAGCTCTGCTTTTTCTCTTTGTGAAATTTAATACCTTATCATAGCATTAATGACGACCTGCTCGAAATCTTATCAGAGGAAGAGAGGTTAGTTCTATAAGTCAATAGAAAAAAGTTCAGGTTTAGTACTAACATACTATAAAACAACAAATTAATTCAAACCATTCAAGGGTTTTAACTAATCTGTTGTTTGAAACAATGAAATACGATTTCAAACGTGAAATAAAAGTATCTACCATTTTGGCTAAAAAATATTCACACACATAGCACATGGACAAAAAATACTCGAAATGTACATTGAATGGTTCAACAGTTGCACAATCAATGCGCAATCAACACGAAATGCTTTTGCACTTTTTGAAATAATAAGTACAAAAAATCTTTTAAACAGCATTCTTTATAATTTTGTAAATGGGTATTATTCGTGTTGAATTAGTGTTATGTTGAATTTGCCTTCAATTAATTTATTTGTAACTAACATAGAAGAATTTGTACTAACCCAATGAGCCAATGTTGTCTTAATAAACACATTTATTAATTATTATACTGTGGTCCATCACATTTCATAAAAGCCAGTGGCCATCAAAGCATCAAAATAAATTAGTGAATGTAAACAATTTCCGCAATAAACGTAGCTTTTCTATGCTCCAAGCAAGATAAAGAGAAGTTTTTGAATAGCTAAATAGGGAATGTTATTGTTGACTCAAAACAGCTCTTTGTCAAAACAAAAGCTAGATATTAATTAAAATGTTATTAATTAAGATGTAATTAGTTATACATTTTAAAAGCTTTTTAATTAAGAGTGAATGATTCAAATAAAAGGAAAACATTACTCCACGTCAATTCTTAGACACCTCGCCTGGAATTGTCATAGCAACGCAAAAGGTGGTAACTCACCAGCCCCAAGCCTTTAAGCCTAATGCGTCCCTCTTGAAACTATTCATCTGTTAGATTATAAAACGAGCAGATACTTACTAACGCTGGAGATTAGTCATGCTATGAGTAACTAATATTTTACTAACCGTAAAACTTTTGCTTATGAGGAACAATATTTTTAAACGGTTTTATTTAGCTCACCCCGTTTGTTTTATTATTTATTCTTGGGTCAAATTTAGTAATTCAAATTTCACCCTCTTCCTGTCAACCGATTAATCTGAAATTTTGTATACACTTTGGATTTTGGTGACAATACAATTATGTTTATTCATTATCATTATAAATTCAAGATGGCCGCCGCTACAAAATGGCGGATAATTTATGTTTTATTAATCCCATCAATATGGGTATCAAATGAAAGGGCTCAACAAGCAAAATACAATATACTATAAAAAATTGAAATCCAAGATGGCGGCCGCTACAAAATGGCGGATAATTTTTTGGTTTTTAGTACATTTATCTTAAACTTTGCAATGTATGTTTAACATAAAACCGTTTAACTTAAAAAGTTTTTTTACCTATTTTTATTCAGTTCAATTTAACCTATTCCTATAGGCGTGATCACATTTTATATACTATATCTTCATATTTTTTATATGATATTTATATTTGATATAATATCGTGCGCGAAATCCCCACGAATACCACCTCCGACATAACCGACTAAAACGCACGCCGTCCGTGGGTCCTTGATTGCCGGAGGTGAGATTATACAAGACATATCTCTCGCACCTCGGCAGACCCGGGGTACGAGAGACATGATATGATTACAAGACACAAATTCGCTTCCGCATGGAATACTGCTCGCATCTCTGAAATGGCTCCGCAAAGTACTTACTAGATGCTCTCGATAGGTTGCAGCAATGAGCAGTCCGCATTATTGGGAGTCCTGAGATCACGAATACCTTCGAACCTTTGCGTAGAGATGTTGCGTCCCTGGTAGTATCTACCACGGTGAATGTTCTAATGAGCTCTTCCAATTAATTCCATCCTCTCCTTTCCTACTTAGGGCATATTGCACATGATGTTGACCCTACACAGGATAACGCGTGCAGGGCTTAGATGTCATCCGCATACGGTGCAGAATGTTCTATAATAGTACGAGAGCCCACGACCAAAATTTTTGTCTCATAGCAATACGGCCAAAACCGCATCAAATTGATAGATACGATTATCCTGAACTCGAAAATACCAATGTCAGATATCATTTAAACATCGTATTGAGGCATCTTGAATTTTCAGTTACAAAACAATGTATACGTTGCGACCCTGAATTTATTAGATGATAATTAACAAAGAATTTACCCGAAACCGTAACATTGAAGTTGAAGGACTGAAATAAATCGCACAAAAGGAAACTGGGATGAAGTTGAAAAAAAACGGTTTATTCAAAGTTACAAAATATTCTCGTATTCAATCGCTGTCGGATTCGGAATCGTCGTCGAAACGTTAAACGTTATTTTCGTTTTTGGGAGTATATGCTACACTTAAAGTGTCTGAAAACAGGTTTTTGGTAATCATGGCAGCAATACGAAAAGTTGAAAAAAAAAATTATCCGCATTGCTATGATACAGGTCGGCTAAATTTGTTGACATTTTCAAAAATGCGCTCAGGCTATATGCTACGCGCAAAATGTCTGAAAACAAACTTTTTCGTAATACAATTATAAAAGCTAAGTACATGTTCACTATCAGACGTATTGCTATAATACCGACTGTCTTTTTTTTGACACAGCAGAAATGGCCTCCCACGCAGTTGCTACACTTTCGACCGTTACTACACACCTAGTTGGGTTCAGAATCATACAATCTAACGATTTTATAGGGTCTTTGCCGTATTGCTATGAGACATGGTTTTGGTCGTGGGCTCTCGTACTATAAAGAACCAAGCGGTTCGGTGAGTCTTTCCTCTGCCGCACCATTAGTCTTGGAATTACTTACCAGCGCAGGTGTTTTCTTCTTCCATCAGGCGAGGTGAAGTCAATTGACGTGCCATAAATAAAAAAGCGAAAGAATAGAAATACATAAGAGTATATTTCACTGTACTCGGAGAAATTCCAAGATGCATTTTAGGTTTAGTTTAATTTAATTTGCATACTTATAATTTTTATGTGTTTTTCCTATGTATAAATACACACTTATATAACACAACATAGTAAAAAAAGGCAGACTTATTAAAGCAAAGTCATTTCAGAATACTGCGAATCAATTCTTTTTCAAGTTTGTTATGCCGGTTAGTTGCGAGTGATTAAATTTCCTTGACTATTCAGTACAGCTTGAAAGTTCCATCGTTCTCCTTCACAGTTAGTGCTCCAACTAAAGACCTTCAAGTGAACGAGAAAGATTAATTTCTCGAGTAATGATTGTTCGAAAATGCTAACTCAGTTTTAGTTTTCAATAAATACTGCACATTTAACTTCGGTTTCTTATTCATAAATAGGAAATAAATGGTACCTACTTGTTGAACATTCCGGGGTAAGTTGAAATTAAAATATAAAGTTTAAATAATGCAGGTAAATTGGATTTGGTACTCCTAATACGGTACTAATATTATATTTTTATGTCATCTAGTTACAATGACTTTTAGTTGTGAATAATAATTATTGATATTGCAAAATGTACTTTTAAAACATATTGTATTAACACAATTCGCACAATTAAACTATAATTTTCGGTTCGGCGTAATAAGAGACTCCTCTTGCCCTCAATTGGGGAATTTGCTAAATATATATATTTACCTATTAAATTATATAACCAGTTTAGAAAAGCTAGCAAACAAAATAAAATATTAAAACATGAATGGAAATTGTATTGCAGTATATTCATAGTTCCATCGGCGCTCGTTTGACTGATGAACGGTTTTTAATGGTACATGGTATGACAAGAACAGTAATAGAGTCAAAGAAGAATCAAAGAATCAATTTCATTTATTCAGTTTAGGCACATAAAGAGCACTTATGAATGTCAATGTTTTACAATAATTATGTACCTACATTTGTCAAAACTATTATAATTTATAATAAGCAAAATACTTAGTAAATAAATCATTTGAAAATGATTCTTTCGCTGGTTCGGTAGTTAAATCTCCTGAGAAGAGACCAGCAAGAAACTCAGGTAGATTATCGTTATTCTTCATTTTCTTCTTAATATTTATTTCTGTTTATTTATAATAACTGGGTGCAAGAGCAAGAGATTATTATGACCACGCATTTTTATCATTAAGATATTCGTCTACTTTATAATAGCTTTTTTTCAATAAACATCTTTTCACTTCTATTTTAAACTTATTAAGTGGCAGGTCAGCCAAATCCTGAGGAATTTTATTATATATTTTTATACATTTGCCCACAAACGAATTACTGACTTTATGAAGTCTTATTTTTGGTATCGCAAGTTTATTTTTATTTCGCGTATTTAAGTTGTGAACGTCCGATGTTTTTTGGAAGAGGTCTAGGTTCTTCCTTACATATAAGGCGTTGTCGTAAACGTAGTGAGCGAAAACTATTTAAATTTAGTAAACCGTTTAAAGGACGATAAAAACTTAATTTCAGGGATAGATTTTGGCCTCTTGGATTACTTTAATTCTATAGCGTTCCAGTTGAAAGCTACCCAGTACTTGAAATAAGGTGCAAAACTTACCTCTGTCCATATGTTTGCACTATGATTTATTGTTGTAGTGAATTTTATGGGAATCATCATTTTATGCATCTTTCTTAAACTTCTGTACGAATAAAGTACAAAAAATATCTAGATTCAAATAGCTCACCGACTTACATAGCTAAATACCTTTCAAATAAACCGATGAAATTGATGAATTCTTAGAAAAAAGTGGGGTCAGGTGCACGAATACTTGAGAGTTAGCATGAAAATGTATTAACATTAAGTTTATTTGTGGTGAAAATCAAATATGAAAGGACAGAAGAAAATGACGCGTTGTTGTCTTTGTAGACTCTGAGCCCTAAAGATGAGAAGCTTTGAGTTTATGTATTATAATAATCCTATTTAATATGGGTAATTAAACCTACATTCTAGACATTCACCCTTGAATACAACAACTATCTCATAGATAATACGTTCACTACGAATAACAACATTTTACTCAGCGGTTATTAGTGAGATGCCCTATGAAATCATCCATTCGTGCAGTCAATAAAAACGAACATAACAAAAACAATAATGAAAGTTTACAGCTATACTATAATATTTTTTTCGTCGTGGGTACTTCGATGAACATAGCTTGAACTAGTCGCATCGCACTTGTAAAGAGTGCTACAACACCGAACGCACAGTCCGAGGCTACGTTAAAATGTAAACAAGTTAGCGCTTTCCAAAAGCAACGTGAATTTTAAACGGTGCGCTGGCGGAATTCCGCCGGTGCTTGTCCCGCGTTACGCGCCAGGGAAGGTAAATGGGTCATAAAGGCGTATCAATATTGACCGCGCAACTCCCGTCCAGCGTACATCATGCCCATTATATTGGCCATATCTCACGTTATGCCGAGAAGCAATTTTTTCACCACTAATTTATGTACGTGTCGCTCTTTTTACTTTTTTAAACGTGCCCCTTTTTACGAAATTCGATATTTGAATCGGGACAAACGCGCTGCGGTTACTCGAATAATGTGGAGCGGAGAAGATAGATTGCCGAAACTGAAATCATGGGGTGCGGTAACAGAAAAGCTGCAATTTAAAGTGATATTATCGCTCTTAAACTAGAATATTGATTTATATGTTTTTACAAAATGCTAATGTCATAAAATATTAACACACATTTACCTGATATTTCATTAAATCGAAAACTTTACGGTTTTCTTGAAAAACATCCTTTGCATGAACTAGTATGATTAATGGGACCTTATGTAAACCAAACTGATTTCATTAAGGCATCAAGTCATCATTTTGTGAATGCAATGAAGTTAGTATACTTGATGATTCAAAAATTTTGGATATGAGACTTTGTGTCTAATTCCATTTATGACCATCAATCGAAAGTTTATACTATGACGTTATAGAGCAGAAACTCTAAAACATTTTGCTTCTTCTGTACACTTATAATTAATATTTTAGAATTATAGAGTTCAGTGAAGTGTTTCACCACAAAATATTTTCATATTATTACTCTGCTTCTTGGTATATCGGATAAATAAAATCGTATTAATTTTGACAGAGTTTGATATGGTATCTATTTTTATTTCAATTTACAAAACATATAGTTGAGATTGACCAACCGAGGATAATGAATTTTGCAAGTATAATCTAAAGGCTAATTTTCTGATATCGAGATTAATCTTCTGTTACTTTAATAAACATCAAATAAGTGTTAATCAATCAATTAATTAGTTTATCACAGTTCACAGATGTACACAGGCCGCTCTCAATGTTGGAGGCTTAAACCTACTGTGTCCACCGAGGTAACCTCTCACTAGGCACTAAATATAATCCGCCTGAGTGGTACCTAGAGCCCAGTGAGAAACTGAAAAGGAAGGGTACCACGTAGTTTTCAATAGCTCTACTTAACGAGCTTAGAATTTACTTTTGCTATTAAAGTAGTCATTACTTGGTGTGGTTTTCAATCAGAACGGATTATTATTCTACAAAGATATCTAAGTAATCACTTTGGTAGTCAAGGAAACGAGTTTCAGGAAAAAATCCTTTTACCAATTCAGACGGTTCGATTAAGTTTCATCCAAAAAAGCAAGATAATTACTATTTCCGTAAACAGTTTTAATTATGAAGCTTTTGTTGTAATCCGTGCACCGGGACCCTTTTTAATTAGGGGGTGATACATAATTTAAAGGGATGCCGATGGTGTTAACAAAAGGATAATCAGAGAGTGTTTGACCGAGCGTCTTATTTCAATTACCTCTTAATATCAGGTTTTTACGACTACGGGTACAAATAGCATGGTTAATTTTGAATCACGGAAATTTTTTTAATGGAAATGAGCAGTAATTAAAAATAAATTTTGTTAATATAAATTAGTTAAAATGAAATGACTAGGAATTAAGATTAAATTCAGTTATATATAATTCATCATCATGGTAAAATAATTTAACGTGGGTAGATGAGTTTTATGTAACCACATAATTTTTTTTCGTAATGCCCACCCTCCACTCACCCTTGAGTAGTCTATTAATATGAGTAGATTACGACGTTATCGGCTTCATTAGTACTACTATGTAGAAGTTGTAACAAACTAAATCCACAAAGTTTTCATTTTATTTTCAAGTCATTGAATGACATGAGATACCATATTTCAATACTTACACACTAGTGAAATCCTACCTGCTGTCTTCAAAGTATACATACATAGTTATATACAATTGCCACCTTTAGATGCTGTGGCTCACCCTAGCATTATATTTAACTGCATAACAATTTCCACGTGTTAATTTATTCCATACTAAATACTGCAACTCTTTTCCCGTGACGATATTAAATCATCAACACTTTCACATTGTAATAAGATTACAAATTCATCAGTTCATTACCAGATGAATGAGTCGTCTCGACTCTCGAAGGCAATCTCAGTTACTCACCATTAGCATCGCCATGGAATAATAAATAATTCATTGACTCATTCGATTCCCACTAAAACTGATGAAGTACTTAACCGCTTTACTTCGTTGTGCTCGTAATCTAATTTAATTGAATCAAAATAATACTTACCTTCTCTTATTATATATTGAAGTTTATTTTAAAATGTTTGGATACCTTCGTACAGCACACAACTATTCGACTACATATAGTACGTAATTGTATGTACTGAGATATATTTATATATAATACAAGCATAATAAACCTACACGATGACCAAGTCTCTAAAGTACTTGTTTGAATATGGTTATCGTAGCAACGAATAAACTCCTTTGAATTACAAGCTAGAACAGATAGCGAACATAAAATGTTCACCAAGAGTTGTTTTTGGCCCTACTTTGCATAATGATATGAATATAAAACACTTTAGGGTTATCATATACACACCATACCCTTCATATTTCAAGGTGTGATAAAAAAAATAATGTCTTGTATAAATTGTGTCGATACATATCAAATGAGCTTAAGTCCACCATAGACATTTTCAAACATTTTTGGTAATTCTGATTTAGGCGCCAAAATCAAAAATGGCAGTTTATATCAAATTGACTTAAGTCTACTATTTCACATACAAATAAGGTTCTAAATGTTCGGGATTTTTTCATAACTGCTTAAGTCACAATGGCAGTGTAGATCAAACATGCCAAAGTCCATTTGAACCAATCACAGACAGCGCTGCGCTGTGTCATGGCCGCCATTGTTGTCTTACTCTCGTGGTGTTTGTATCGTGCGCTTGGGTTTTTATCGAATAATGGAAGATAAAATAAGTGTTGTGACTCCAGAATTAGCTAAAAAGAAGCCAAAGTTAAAGGGGAATGAAAAACAGAAGAAAAAGCAGCAGGTTTTGTAAGTCTACTGTTATAAATTCACTTTGTTTTGAGTAGGGTTATGAGGAGGCGAGATTCATAACGTGAGTTAACAGGGCCGGACTGCTAACGGTCGACCGCCACCCGGGTGAGACCCGTGGTCACTTCATGAGAGATTTTTAAATAATTTCTATATAATATATATATTTCATAATAAAGTGATACTTACATTTATCATAAAATACTTGTTTGCAGTAACTAACAACGTAATTTTTTATTATTCGTATTTTACTGCTAAACATAATAAGTACCTACAAGTACTTATATGTTTGTACTTTACTGTGGTTTTCCTATTAACAAAATGTTATATGTACATAAACATTCTGATATATATGGTTTTTAATTCATAATTTTAGGTACTCTGCGAAAGGCTTGCCACAAAAACCAAAATGTCGTCACAACAAGAAGAGTGTTTATAAATGTGACACGTTAACGTCGAATGACATATTTTATTTTCACAACAGATTTTATAGTCGCCCTGACAAAATTAGTCAAGATAATTTTATTTTACAAAATTTACTGTTGAAACCTGTCAACAGAAAACGACCAAGAAATAACACTCGAAATGGGCGCACTCATTCTAAGCAATATTTTGTTACTAAGAACAAAACAAAAGAAAAAGTTCCTGTCTGCCTTGATGCATTTTGTGGAATTTTAAGAATCAAACAAGGCCGCATTAAGGGCGTTTCTAATCGATTTGCAGCTACAGGGCAAACCCCGTCAGAAAACCGTGGAGGAAACCGAAAACACCATGCTTTTCGTTCTAAGAGAGAAGCTATACAAAAATTTATTATGAAACTTCAGCCTTTAGAAAGTCATTATTGCAGGGGCAAAATTAAGCGTAGAATATATCTGGATCCAAGCCTGAATATTTCCAAATTATATAAAATGTATGAAGATGAATCGATGCCGGGATTTTCAGTAACCAAAAGCTTTTTCAGGAAAGTATTTAACACATCTTTTAATATTGGGTTCGGCTCACCTCGCCAAGATGTTTGTTCGGACTGCTTACAATTGTTAGAAAAGATAAAGATAGAACAGAATGATTTTGAGAAACAGAAACTGCGTACCCTGTATAGGATTCACAAAATAAGAGCAAAATGCTTTTTTGATAAATTAAAAGAAGATAACCCAGATATACTTACTCTGTCTTTCGACTGTCAAAAGAACTTGCCATTACCTAAAGTTGCCGACCAGACAGCATATTATTCTCGGCAATTATATATATACAACTTTACGATTGTACAAGGTAATTCTCACGCTAGCCTCACTAAAGATAATGTTTTTTCTTACATATGGACCGAAGACATGGCATCCAAAGGCGCTAATGAAATATCTTCGTGCTTATACCATTGCCTTAATCAAATAGATTTGGTTGGGAAGAAGGGGATAAGACTTGTGGCCGACGGTTGTGGCGGCCAAAACAAGAACACTATACTAGTTGGAATGGTTGCCAAGTGGTTGTATGATTCACAAGGTATAAAACAAGTGGAAATTGTCTTTCCCGTTACCGGGCATAGTTTTATTCCACCCGATCGAGTATTTGCCCTTACAGAGAAAACAATAAGACGACTGGAATCTATTATTAGCCCTGAAACCTACATTGATGTGATGTCTTCTAATGCTACCATTCGACGCGTAGTTACAGACATACCAATTTTTGATTGGAAGACTGCGTGTAAAGATGTGCTAAAAAGCACTCAACAGTTACACTTTCAGATTAGCAAAACCAAGCGGATTATCATAAGAAAGACAGGACAAGGCAAAATTTTGGTCAGAGGTGAAATCTCATACAGAAATGATACATGCAATTAATTGGCAATAACAAAACGTGGCAAATCTATTGCTGGAATTGTGCCGGATAGAATAGCACATCATTTTAATGTAAAAAGTGAAAAACTGCATGATGTTGCAAAGCTACTTGAAAAACATTTCGGAGCGGACTGGAGAAACTTGCCTGATTTAGAATATTATAAAAATGTTCTGTCCCATAATGAAAACTTACCTACGCAAGACGATGATGATGCAGTAAATGATAATCCTGAATACCTATTAGAAGAAATCCTTAATTTTGTGTAATAAATAAAACATGTTGGAATATCCAGTTGTTGTAACCTTTTTAATAGTCTCTAAAATAAATCTGGAATTTTTATTTTAGGCATGTGTTTTATTTTTTTTATATTAGTCAACCCTGAGTCCGTTCCCTTATTACCCAATTACATCAAAATAGCTTAAGTCACTTTGTGTTTTTTCATAATTGATTAAGTCCAGTGACAGTTAGTTTCAGACGAACCTAAATCCATGATGTCACTATCAAAACTGCTTTAGTCCCAATTATAGACCAGTTTATTTGAATTTCTGATAGCAGTTTTGCCTTTTTCTTTTGCAGTGTTGCCAGTGGATATTATTTTAAATGTACTAAAAGTGCTGCACTCTACTCCTTGACTTCATATAAGTCAATAATAGAAAACATCGATTTCTCAGAATTAGCTTAGCAGTGACTTGGGCTCGTTTGATATGTACCGACTCAATTACAAGACATTATAATATTTTTAACTAATGAAGCTGTATATTTTAACGAAACATTATAATAAACTTAGCAGTAACATCTACTTAGAATAATATTATTTCATGTAGAGTTCAGAATTTGCTTATAGTTGAATTGTAATAACAAAACTACAAGTTATAACTTTAATATTCATCTCGAATAGGTACATCATTATATGCGGTGGTTAGACACTAAAATATTCCTTATCAAGTGTTGATATTTAGCTTGGTCAAGAACTTTTTCTGACCTGTTGTGTATAAATAAAATGAAAAAAGTAAATGCCAACCATTTAGTCGGTCTTCTGTATCATTAACCGGATTTAAAATGCGAATATCGATTGACAACTGAACTATCATACGGCACTTTTATTTATTTATGTTTAGCGGAGCGTTTGTAAAGATTATCCTTAGAAATAAACAATTGAGATGGAGTGGCTAAGTGTGGGCAGGACGTCGCTGCCAACCGTTGATAACGATGCTACGTGAGTTGGAATATGTTAGCGATATATAATACACTTTTAGCTGATCTGCGCGATTCTTCGCGCTAGTATTCATAGTATGTTTATTTTTTTACAGTTTATTTTTATTATATAGTTACGGATAACTATGAAATTAATTCTATTATACTTAATTTAGAAACTAATCTTCTGCCTTTTGTGTCAGTAGTAACAATTCTTATTGGAGAAATAATTGATACTTTATTTGAACATTACGTAAACACATATTGAGATAATAATATATTTACTCACATTATTTTTTTCAGTCACATTTATTTCAAGGCAAATCAATCTAAGCCTGAATTATCCGCAATCGTACCTACGTGACTAAAATTCCATACCAGTGCGTTACATTAAATTGAAGCTAAAGAAATAACATAGAAATCCACTCTATAAATCAGGGCGTTTATTTACGTGAATTGTCAAGTTTGTAGGTACCGAAATGATTCATGAGTGAGTTTTTTCGGGCGCATTTATCAATTTACTAGTTTCCTATGCTGTCATATGCATCTATATGCAGACATATTTGTTCCTTCTATATTGTGGTCAATGTTGTATCTCAACAGTGAGTAAGAACCTAGTTTTTGATTGTAGGACAACATAAGTAGAAAATGTACATACGAACATATCCATCTGTCCTTACATAGCTCACAATAGCTTTCTTACCTTCGTTAAATTTTTCACACAGGCTCCAGGGTGTGAAAGAAGTTTTTCAACATATTACCGATATTACAAACTTTTCAATTGACGGTAATGATTAGTACCGAATATAGATAAAAACAACAAATATAGTTACATATTTTTACATAAACAAATAGATCGTAAGAGGGATTGAATTTTTGTTTGCCTAACAACCCCGGCTCAAACATTTTCAAATCAATTTTTCAATTCAAGCTTACTTCATCCGTATGCAGACAGTTTAAAATTCATACACATTGCATTCGAACCGATTCTATTCAATGCACTATTTTTCATTACAGTCCGACTCACTGCTGCCGCAATTAACCTCACATGAATACTAATGAATTGATCTATTATTTTATTTAGTTTACTTAATATGCGCCAGTAGTTTATATTTTTAAAACCCTATTTCGACATTAAGATATTGATATTAGTAGGTACACGTTCTCATCATTATCATTGCATTAAATCCCGGTCGCATCCGGGGCCCTCCCCTCACCTCAGAGTCCGGGATCCCCTTCACGTACACGTCCTCTGTGATTAAAACCATTTCAAGTAACCAAACTCTAGCGGGCTTCATTATTTATTAAGTCAGGTATTTTCTCAATAAACTCAATATTTTCGCAAATTTGTTCATGTTATGAAAGGAATATGGTCATTATGAAATTTCCCTGTGATGGTTAACTTTGTAACAATAGTAAACGATTTCGTAGCGACTGTTTTATACATTTTTACTATTTTCCTGTGTAACTATATTAGGGATTCCTTTGTGACTCATAATATTCTACCCCTTGATAGCCTTTCACACTATTTCAGTAGTCTTAAATTACATTTTGTTTTAGGTATTATTTACTTAAAACAAAATGTATTTTAAGACTTCTACCGTTATGGTAATTGTCAACTATCGTAAAACTCGTAAATAATTACTTGTGTAAACTTATAACAATATTACTATTATAAAATAAAGCTAGGCAGAATTCTCCAAAATCAGCTGTGCTCTAAAATGCAAGGCAAATTAAGTTTTCCATTTCTGTTCTGTGAAAAAACTGAAAGAGCAAGAATTTTGTCCCATAGGGAGTGGTGTTCGTAATGGAGGTGCATTTTTGAATGTAGCTAAGAAAAAAACTGCATCGTCAGATCGTCAGACGTGAGGGGTTTGCGGAGTCAACTTTTTAAAGGCAAAATTTTCTTTTGATCAAGCGCTCGTCTACAATCAAAATGCAAAATAAACTTTTACTCTTCTATGTACTCGTATTGAGGCGAATTATTGTAAAATAGCTTTTTTGGTTTGGCCGACCGCAACTTCGGTAACAAATGGAGAGATAAAAGCCAGTAAATCAATTAGTTCTGTATAAATATTCATTGGCCAAATTAAAAGATCGCATTGTTTTGCATTAATGAATACAGTGCTGTCTTTCATGATGGGTCTTTATTATAATATAACGATCGATATGCTAATTACCAATTGGATAGAAAAGAAATAAAGTTACATATTTTTGTTTAGGTACTGATCTTTTTAATTTTAGTGAGTGCAAGAGGTATTGCACAAAGGTTCTCCAGTCACACGCGATTTCAGTCAACTAGCCTATTGCAGTACACTGCTGGGCATTGGCTTCTCCTAATGTTGGGAGGGTTTGGCCGACTGTTACCATACTGGCCACACGGGTTGGTACAGGATTTCATTTTGAGTTTTCTTTCCTCACTATACCTACCTATTTATTTATTTATTAAAGCTTCATGCATATATCGACGGGTGCAAAGTAAATAAAGTCAACTACAAATTCACGATTTTCTTTTTATTGCATTTTCGTACTAATCAAATAAGACTCCACAACCTGGCATATTTGGTTTTGGAGATTTCATTATATTTCAATGAATTTTTAAAAGTATAAAAAGCCATCTACACTCAATTTTGCAAATAGTACGAAGGTAATGCGACCAAGTAACGTTGGTCGTTTTTGCGCAGGGCGCGGCAACGGACTCCGAGCGTACACAAAATGTCATCAGGTAGTTGACTTACTTGTCACCGGCGCGCATACGTTATAAGTTTTTAAAAGCTTTTATGTATATCGGCAACTATTTCAAGATGTGCTTTTAATTTCTATTTGCATTACTCTTTAAACGCACATACGACGCATTAACGACCATCTGCCAGTTGACTCTTTCTACTTCGCGGTCAATTAAATTTACGTCGGTTAACTTTACACAAAGTATTTATCACGTAGTAGGATTTTCTGTTTAATAAACGACCTTATAAAAAAGAAACTGAAAGTATTGTAACTGCAATTATATTCGCATGATGATTTTGGGCTACTAAGCCAATTTACAAAATATTGTTATGAAAGTACGAAGCATAAAAAGTTATCTGCAAAATTACTTTCTGTAGTGGATATTTTATAAATATATATTTATTTATAAGTGGCCTGAGAACAATTGAGATCAGTAAAAAAAGAAAAAACTATTTATACACGATATTAAAAGTCCCGAGCATATACGACCAGCTGGTAATTGGCTCAGTTAGCGTTTTATAAAGTTCGTTGTAAAAACGGCTATCTACAAAATCTCCTAAATTATTAATAAATTAGCTTAATTAACTTAATATAAAAATAAATAAGAGTATAATTAATAAATTATGATGAAATTTTCAGAAATATTGGCCCACTCATTAAGAAAATAATAAACTTTTTCGTTCTTTTCGCTCTCCTGTAAAGTTGCTATTATGCAGATGCCACTTTTTACTTTGCACCCATCGAATGTACCTACACCGGCGGTCTTAATGCTTTAGGCATTCTCTACCAGTCAACCTTATATACGGTGCAGAGAACAACAAAGTAGGTGCATTATGAGAGGCAACAAGATGAATACCATACCCTAATAAATAAAGTATGTGGAGTAGGTATTCCTGCCAACATCTAAATTACAACTAATACACGCACACAGAAATAACAATTCAAGCACACAGCAATAAATACATAATATATTAATAAAATATACATATTAAAAATAATAACAGAACATACCATAAACTCACGCCTGTATTCCCGAAGGGGTAGGCAGAGGTGCTAGCACCCACATTTCGCCAATTTATATTAAGGTCCCAATTTAATTGGTAGCCTATTGCCATTAACCGGGCACTTATAAACCTGCGCTAAATACACACATAACTTCGAAAAGCATCGAAATGTAATTGGTGTGTGCCATGGTAAAACCTGGGCTCGAACCTGAGACCTCGTCTCAGCAGTCCATTGCCCATACCACTACGCTACCGCGTTATTAAAAAATAATATAATAACCAAATATAAAGAAATATACAGATATAATAATAAACTTAAATATATTAAAATACAGTTACTGTGTAGTCTTCATCCATTCATCCATTCAATAATGAAAGCAGGATTACAATGAGTTAGAGGTAACATACTTGTAAGTGGAAAAAACACGTTGACATTTTGTAAGTGAATAATTAACCTGATATGTGGTTCGCTAAGCCATGTACCTACTCTGAGCGGTTACACCTTTTAGACGACATTTTCGAACGTCCATTAAAGGATTTGAAGGATTAAACAAGTTCCCAAGCCATGACGTTTTATGTTTCGATTTTGCACTCAAACGTTTTATGGAGATATACAAGTATCTCCATAAAACGTTTTAACAATACTTTTATTTTTGTGGTAGTCATCAGTGCCTACTTTTTCTTTCAATTTTGCCCGGTGTTTGGTGAAGAATGTCAAAGTAGTATAAAGTATCGGTAATGTAACCACAACTATTTATTTTGTCAACATGACGCCTATTGTGACGGCCAAAAAGTTTATTTTATCCAAAATTTAACGTTAATATTTTATCGTTTTGGTACTTGACATCTTAAAAGGTAACTTTAGCCAAGCACTTCTAACGCGCTAAGGAATATACGATTACAATTTGGAGATACAACTTTTATACAATGTTATTTAAACCCAGGTAGGCTTATCAGTCACTTCTGTCTTCTGTTCATATTTAGAGAGTGTATAAGACAAGATACTCTTGGATAAAATGTACTTGCCTGTCACTTAAGTGGAATAAAAATGCATACATTAAAATTTCTAGGCAATTTTTTATGGTTAATTGTATAAAAATATGTTCCATTAGAATACGAGTAGGTTCTACCTGACTTAGAGTTGCAAAAGAGAAATATAACACAAACACGACAGTATTTTCCTCCATCATAATATGGCCGTCTTAACATCTTTACGTAAAGGGAATTATTAAAAAACTCTCCATCAAATAAGGAAGAAATTGTTTGATATCAACCCCACATTGAGATTATACGAATTAAATTGAAAACGTAGCGAGAAAAATATGCAGACGCACGCGCCGAGCGCGCCTTATCGTAACCTCATTGGCAATCTCAACCCAAGAGAATGTACTTCGAATATTGTTTCGATAAAAAAACTTCGCTTGGAAAATCTTCCGGAAAAATATATGACGATCACCCTTTGAAATGACGTCTATTTTATGCATAATTTACCAACAGATACAACATGTCCTTAACTAGCATATGTCATCATCATTTTTGAGCCTACTCCCAACATCGTTGGGACTTCGTACCACCTACTTACTACCTACGTACCACCTACTTACTACCTACCTACCATCTACCTACCTACTACCCAACTAAAAAAATTCTATGTCCGTCTCCTGGTTCCAAGCTACCTCTCCACCAATTTTCAGCCAAATCGGTACAGCCGTTCTTGAGTTATAAATAGTGTAACTAACACGATTTTCTTTTATATATAAAGATTATTAATATCAGAAACGATCAGATAGGTATAATTTAAATATGTAGGTAGAAATAATATAATTTTGTAGCGATTTTTAATAAATGTAGCCTTATAATATGTCGGCAAACTGACCCAGGCCTTTCTTAAATTAGCCGAAACAAACAAAGATCACAAACGGACAGACGGACAGTGACAAAAGTATATTTTTAAATATATTTTACCGTGAAGGTATTCATTCAATCAATCAATATTTAGCCTTCCATCCATTTAGCAGTCCAGTACTGCACATAGGCCTCTCCCGATATGCGCCATTGTTCCGGGTACTCTGTCTTCTACATTGTCAGGTTCACACAAGCCACTTTTTGCGATTCGTCAGTCCATCTTGCGTGTATACATTAACATTACAAAGGGATGTTTTGATCTAATTTATTTCTTCAGGTTACCTTTAGCACAAAAACATGTAAGGATATGCTAAGTCACTTAAATGTAAGACGTCTCAAGCCATTACATTCAGTTTTTCGAATAACATTACAGAGGCTAGCGCATTTGGCATATAAAGAGGTACATAGTGCATCGATTTTGAACATGCGGGTCGGACAAAGGACGTCCAGCGTTGCATTATGATAATGCATTTTGGAATAACAGGGTCAAACAGAAACGTGCTAGAAGGTTCTTACTTAAACAATAGTAAAGTTTTAAAACAAAGATTTTGCTTAGCAGATATGGCTGATATGGTTAGGGACAAAGGTAGATTTTAAATCTAATGCTTACTTCCAGCAACAGTGAAGTGCAATATACATATGCAATATACATGTTGTATAGTATTTTCAGAACTCCCAATATTTAAAACTCATAAACAGCCACGATCACTTTTAAATTTAAACATTAACGGGCTGAATATATTATAAGGGTGAGTGAGTAACCACCACTCAACAATTCCAACGATAGCAAGTGAATAGACTTTTTGCTAGAGAAGACGAGAATTCATATACGTCGCTTTGTAGCGTTTTTGAAGCTTCCTCGTATTCGTAATATTTTCCTAATTAGTTGTTAAACCATTGATGAGATTGGATAATGGATTTCCGCTATGTAACGCCTCATTCCATATATTATATTAACGGGACAATTATACTATTCAATGTAAGATCAGAAATTGTATTTTTTTTATTAAAATAAAACATCCACAAAATTAGCTTTTGATATGACGTTGCAAAAGATAAGATAGCAAGAACTATTTGAAGTGCAGAAGGCACATTTTATCTCATCACAACACAACCCATTCACTTTAGCTTTGATCTTTAAAAGCACCCCTATACACTTCGCTCCCCTACAGATGTCATCTGCAAAATGCTTTTATTGAAATTTACATATAAGTACCTAGTTAAAATTGACAGTTATCCTTTACAAAATACTGAAGAGCTGACTAATAAATTATTCATAATATATGCAAATATATGCAAGTTTCTCATTACCTTTTAATAAATGTGTTTAGGTATATGTGAATAAGAAAATAATATTACAAGGCATATTAATGTCTAGCAATCGACTGCGACAGGCTAATTGATTGATTAAATTAACTCAAGTTACACTTATATTACAAAAAGCATTAGCGTTCCGAGTACAAAAATCTATGGCAATTGTTATGAGTACTTAGAATCCTTAAAAGTCTTACTATTCTAACTACAGAACTTCAATGTAGCCTGTTGTGAAGGTCAGATAGAGGCAGCCGGTTCAAGGAAAATATCGGAATTCAGCCACATCTTAGTCAGACTAGAAAGTCCACCCTAACGGAGTTGATTATAGGCGGGGTAACAAAAATTACCCAAATATGTGTTCGCTGATGCAGTTGACACAGATTTTTATATTTTAAGAACCTAAAAACAGGCTTGTTGACAAATAATAATTGGGGTACCAATTACTTGTTAGTGTATTTTATACCACTTGATGGAAAGTGATTACCGCGGCCTATTGACGTCCAGTGGCGTCAGACTCGTACTGTCAGCCAGTAGAGGGGAGAGGGGAAAGCGGAGGAGTGATGGTTTTTGTGCTGTAAGTGCAGAAAACAAAACAGGGTTTCTCGGTCTTCTCGCTAACAACACAACACACTACAGTAACCACGTCCTATGCATGTCTGTCATCTAAATGGATATATAGAACTAGTAGAAAGAAAGACAATTTGCAAACAGTCGTTGAAAAGTTTCACTTCCTACATCCCGAGAGATGAACTCGATGCTATTAAACTAATGTATTTTATCATTCGAATAACACATACAAAGTTTCAAATCGATATGACTGTTAGAAGTTGGGTAAATTAGAATTTCCAGAAATTCTAAAATTATGTATTTATCTTTTTGAACCGTTTTGGGTAGAGACCTTAGGTATAGGGTGTTTGAGGATCTGACAAAGCAGCTGATCAACATTTTACCGTGCCTTAACATGGCAATGCTGTCAGTATTTTTGGCAACTTAACCAATCGGTGCGGATTCAGAGGAATTCTATAACGAGGAGTTATTCGGTAATGATGGATTATACTTTTAATTACCATACTAAATAAAATATATTTTCCCCTACATATCTACATAAATATTCTACTAAGCTGGTGTTTTAGTTTCTTTTTAATTTGAATACTAATAATAAAATAAAAATAGCCCAGAAAAGAAAATAGTGGTAACAATAGTTTTCTATTTCTTATGAAGCGGACGAGTTTGTTTGTTTAAACGCGCTATTCTCAGGAACTACTAGTTCGAATTGAAAATACATGTTTTTGTTGAATAGTTCGTTTATCGAAAAAGATTATAGGCTACATAATGTTATGTTACTACTAAGGGAGGCGAGCAGTAATTAAAATTGTAAAATACAAAAATCAGGTTCATTCTCATACACTATATTTAAAAAATTAATATATTAAGAAACACGGGAGCTGAAAGAATACCACAATCGAAGCGGTGCTGGCCGGCTAGCTTAGTAGGTATATCACAAGTAAAACTGAAGCAGATACTTTAAGTACTTTATACTTATAGATACAGATATATACAACAACTTTAATACACTTACTGTACTTTATGAACATCAAACAACTTAACGGATCGCTTAGAATAAGTGGAAATTCCACAAGTGGGTACAATTACAGATGAATAAATCTGTGAAACAGTGATAAATCCTTAAACCCAAGCTTTCCTTTTATCTCCGCTATCGTGGACGTGAGATGTGTCCTCTGCGTAGTAAATGTGGTGTCAGACACTCATTTTAAATTATACATGTGATTTTAAGTAACCAGACTTGCGATCCTACCCTCCCATCCCTTTATCTCTGGGATTATTCAGCGATATCCTTACAGATAGTTGTATAATGTTTTCGATGCTATATTTTTACGTTAGTAGGTTATACACATATTAATATTAAATATAGTTTCAAAATAATATTATGATATTTAAATTCAAAGTACTCGCAAGGTTCGTTTGTTACACTGTTTTCATTTAATCGCTCTGGTTTTATTAATCTTGTCTAATATGATTCTCTGCAAGGAATAACTTAGAGATAATTTTCTATGTGCCTTGGCTTTCCCAGGGATCACAATGCGGATTTCTTTAAAAAAGGGTACTCTTCCAATAGACTGAAAACGAATAATAAATAAAGAAATGACATAGTTAGGAAACGATGCGCAAAATTTTATTACATTCCCTAGAAAGAGCAACTTCTTACAAACTGTGAACAGATCGCGCTGACATTGTATTGAGTCCAATAACGAACCTTCGCAAAAGAGTGCATCGTTCCACATTTCATGCCGGCTGACTGGATCGACCCTCTCAGTAATGCAGACAACATTGACTCGCTATAGCAATATACTGCAATATTGTAACATTACAAATTGAAGTCGGAAAGAAGCCCTTTCATATACGAATATAACCTAAGCCCAGTGCTTTTAGATCAAAGGTAAATAGTAACTTACCCAAGATTTCCTAAAACTAAGTACAAGAACTTATTAGAGGAAGGAAGTATATATTAGAAGGTAATTTAATGGAATAATAAAATTTAAAAAGAACTATTCTTTCTTTGATAAGAAAACGTTAAAACTAAGTCAGAAATGCTGCCAAACTTTGGTGAACACATTTCATTTCGTTTGAACTACATCGATAAAGCAAGAATCTAATGAGACTACCATTCTCCACTGATATTCAAACGATGAGACCAAGAAACTTTTACGACTGGTGATTGTTTTGAACTTGTAAGAAGACTTAGATTTTTTTTAATACTCAATCATATTTTAGATATATTTGCACAGAATTATAGTTTATGTATCTGTACTCTAATTAATATTCTATCTCGTCAATGAATATTCTAAGACATTCTACTTAAAGTGGTCTAGTCTAGACCCGAAGAATGCATAACTTAACTAACTTTCGTGGGTTGTACAACATCCAGATCAGTGAAAATTATACGTATAACATACCTTTTGTCCACGACTCCGCTCGCGTGGACTGCTGATAAATATTTGTACGTAGTCGGAATTGAAGCCACGACCTACGTACCATACTATCACTCTATCGCTACTCCGTAAATGTCGTCAAACTTATCTAAACTATAATATTTACAGTGATATTATATAATAAAACTTTTTCCTTTGAATGAATGGTCTCAGTAATCTGTAAAAGTTATCACTACGAGAGTTTCAAACTACTTTTCTTCAGTATGGATATGGATACTGGGGACATACATTATTCGTAAATGTGAAATGTTTCAGTGAAAGTTTTTAAATGAAAGTGAAGTGTTGAATGGAGGCAAATAAGCTGGAAACAAGCTCGAAAGTAAGTACTTACATTTAGCTATAATAATCAGCCAGTGTAGTCTTTGAGAAACCCATTCATAATTAGAGCGTCCTAAATCCCTCTAAAAATCGTGTAATGACCCTACTAGTTTTATAATATGAATAGCTGAACCACAACTTCATGGAAATGGAATGGTAAGAAGTAAGAAAATGTTAAGAATTTATAAAGTACAGTTTTTTTCGTATTTCGTATTTATGACTACTGGTACTATTTTTTCTTCATGAATGAGCATTTTTTTACTGCAGTTAGCTGATGTAACATAAAGGCTAATTTTATTTTAAATAGGTAAAGAGCAAAAAATGAAGACCACACTGTAGATCGAGTATATGCGGACCACAAGACAATTAGTAGGTATATTTAAATTTGGAAGTCGCTAAACCAGTGACGGTGAATTCTCCGCACCACGTGGATTCTGAAAATGAATTAGCGGTCACGAAGTTACAACTTTTAGTAACAATTTCTGACAGTAAAATTAAAGTTTCATACAGTATATCCTAGCTTTTTACTATTCACTTCACAGTAACGTGTTTAGCAAAAAAATATGCCCATCAAATTCAAAAGCTTTATGCATGAACACTTTTAGTAGCGTCATATGACAGTATTTAACTTTACAACACTTTTTAACGTTTTCCCTTGGCTTTGAGCCTGTGGCCAAACAACGCTACATTCGTCGTTCAACTCAGTTTTACGGAGAATATCCACAGAGTTTTATTGTGACTATTTGTAGCTTACACATAGTCAGTCTTTAAAGAGAAACGCGTAATGCAAACTCACTTTCCGCATACTACGAGTATGTATTTACCTGAGTATTATGGAATAAAGTATGCATTTTTACATTACATGTATAAAAATCTGTTGAATTTCTTTCTATTGTCGAGATGCTTTTATGATCATTATCATTCTGGTAATGATTTTCCAGTTGGGTTCGAAGGTTGCAACCGAGTTTTAGACCCCAAGTTCCGCTTATAATTTTGGATATGTATTGTATTTTGTGAGCGACTGTTCATCCGTTAGAGAAAAATCAACATCACAACCTCGCCCGCCTAACAAGTCCAACGAATTGCAGGCAACATTCAAAATTGGCTTGCCCCTAACGATTCCAGTAATGCAGTACATTGGGGTAATGTTGGCGTGTACAGGCCAATATTACCCCAATAGAGTCATCAACTTACTTATATTATATAAACTAGAAAATCTGTCAGCATCCAATCTTCCGTTCATCCCGGTCCCACCCAAAGCTGTCTGGAGGACCAGAGTGCGAGCCCCGGACCAGTCTGCCTGCGAACTTCGATGTTGACTGCCATTTGACCTGGCCTTGGGAAGAAAATCTGTATTTTCTAAACTAGTAACTTTCAAGGACCTCCATTACGTCAGGAGAATAGTCAGAAATCGTGTATGCTGCAGAAGCAGTTCACCAAAATCCAGCGGATGTAAGCCTCTTTCTTTAATGTAGATACATAAATCCGAATTAAAACCGAAAGAGGGGTCGAATAAATAATGTTACCTCGTTTTTCAGAGGTCTTAAGTCCTTCGTCCTACTTTATACGCCCATGTTTTTTATTTTTCGTATTTAAAAACTCTGGTAATTATGACTAAGCAGATTCAGCGCGAAGAAATTTGGTGTCCCAGTTGTTTATTTTTTCTTTTATTTGTTGTTTTTTTTTATTTTTATATAACATTTACCTTGAGCAGTAAAATAAGGGTGTGAGTCGGACATCATCTTGAGTTGTTTTGCAAATACCGTGTTCAGTCAAGTGTGTCAGTATATAGGAAAATGTTAACACAATAATACTTACGTGAACGGTAGTTTGTTGTTTAGACTATATTCAGTTTATTTTCATATTTACATAATAACTCAAGCCATTTTACCACCCATTTATGTTATAAAAAGTAGAAGTTTGTGAGGATAGATGAATGTAGTTGTGGTTCTCATTCCTCTTTATCCCAAAATAAAAAAAAATAGATTCACTGTGTCATAAAAGGTCATCAAAATGTTATGTTAAACTCAATCTCAAACCAATAAAACTACTTAAATACACAACTTATGAGACTTGACTAATATTTTATACAAAAATACATCGTTCAGTTTAAGTAAAGTGAATTCATGAGTTTTAGTTTTATGATAAATCTAACTGTGGTATCAGGTGTGTTTTTCGGTACACTTTATGTACATAATATTAAAAAAGTTTAGATATTATGTTGATAAATATACACAACTTAAATTAAAGCTGCATCATTTCCATTTTATAGCATTTTGAAACACTTTTGATGGCCAAAAATGAAATACTTTGAACCAATTCACGTTCAAAGTTAAAACAATACTTCGTTACAATGCTAAATTTACCCTCCTCTCCTCACATTAATTAAGCAGAGCGAGCGTGCAATGTTATTGTTACAAGGGAAAAATTAAAATACCCACCTATACTTACGTGCTCAATGTACCTATACACGTTTGGTATGGTTGTACGTCATCGAAGGGGAAAGGAATGTATTCTTTTATCTCTCTGGGTACATTTTTAATTAAATTTTGTTTTTACCCTCTAAAAAAACAACTGTTCAATTGAGCTCAGTCTATTTTAACAGACCCTTCATTCACTACGGCTATCACAAATTAAACATGTTTATATAATAGCTCGATTTGACAGGAATATGTTATTCTTAAATGGTATCTTCAACAAAAAAAATGAATTCAGTTTTTTTATTTTTGCTTCAATGCAATATGGAGGTGAAAATAGATTTTGGACTTTCACCATCTACGTCTTTATAAATTATCTTATTCATAATGATCGAACAGAAGTAAATTTGTAGTCTAGTCTAAAGGACGAGTTTCTACGAGCAGAACTCAAGTGCCAACAGCAGTGGTTTTATTCTTCACTAGTGATATTCATATGTGTACCTATTTTCGAAGATATAATGGGTACATTAATGTGTTATGTATATCTAAAATGACATCAATTTAATTAACTAGATATATAAAGTAATGATTAAAGAAAATTTTAACTAACATAATAATGAAAACCAAAAAAAAATTAAAACTTTAATTAAAAAGCGTCGTGAATTCCTCCGCATGGCATGCCTCATGTGGTAATGTTACTAGAAGACTGGCAGCATTGCCACGTTGTATAGCAATGCTTATTCTCTGTGCTAAGAAGAGCCTTCTGGTCATGAGAAGCGTTGACCAT
The DNA here is from genome assembly GCA_963691645.1 of Pelosia muscerda. NCBI lineage: Eukaryota > Metazoa > Arthropoda > Insecta > Lepidoptera > Erebidae > Pelosia > Pelosia muscerda. The sequence goes on along the minus strand of OY829098.1, from coordinate 14,807,296 downwards.
ACGCTTCTACGGTCATGGGGTCCGAGCGTCTGCAATCTCTTCAGAGACATTCTCTGAAGAGATTGCAGGCGCTCGGATCCCATGACCGAATGTTTCGACTCCAAACGGCACAAATTCATAATTACCCATAATACCTATCCTATTTCGCTAGTCTATCATGGAGTGCCTCTTTGCCTTCAAACGCATTTTCCAAGCTCCAGAGAGAGTAGAGTAGGACTCGGTAGTACACGTAGTGCGGCGTTCCGCGTGTTCATTGCGGGGGACACTCCTGTAAAACATTGGTTGTAACTACGACTTTGTAATAGCCAAAAATTTGATCTTATACATTGAATAATTTACTATTTTTTTATTTTTTATTTTACTATTTATTACCATACTGTAAACTTATTGGTGTTCAATAAACGTTATCTAATAGCATTACGTCATTACTTTTTATAGACTTCATAACACTTGCAGATGAACCTGCAAGTGTTATGAAGTCTGATCATCTAAACATAAAAATATAATTAATCTATTTATATTTTAATTGAAACGAAGTCACGACAGGTAAGGTAGGTATAAATTACATCGAAATGAATATTCATGAAGAAAGCATTACGATACTGAGATTGAATTATACATTTGAATTGAGATTATTTAGATATAGCGAGCGGACCATTACTTTTAGCGGCCCATTTGTAATACAGAATATACACGTACCTACTTTAAATTATTGCTAATGAAATCATTAAATATTTCAATAAGTATTACGATGACTGCTCATAAGAGAAAATTAATGTCTCAAAGATTTTCTACATTTATATCCCAGGGAGTTATTATGTTGTAGGTAGTTGAGTTGTATGGGACAGTGAATTTCTTAAAGCCCTATATTTGCAAAATTTGAGTTTACGTTAGCAATAAATGTTAAGCAGATGTTGAATTTAATCAAAAACAATTCTGAAACTTTTTAGCGCTTGCTAAAGGGTTTGGACCTGTCGCTCTATACATATACATCTAACCGCGCAGTAGAACATTATTACAATGCAGCAATAGCGGATAAACACTGGCTATTAATCAAAATAAAACTTAAGAGTATTACCTCGTGATGATTATTCTTATTTTATATAAAATACCTATAATAATAGATTATTTATCATCATCTTAGAGTTGTTCGGGGTTTTCAGTGAGCCCATGGCTAATTGAATTAGGTACTACTTATTCTTCTTTTGACTATTGCTTGCTTGCATTGCTAACGTGACTTTTGCGAGAGCTACTGCCTTTTATACTAGATACTGATTCGATAGCTTTTGAAAACCCATAGCATCTTCATTTTACACTTTGTATTAATACTTTTGAAGTAATGTAGTCCGAGATTTTTACCAATGTAGTAAGTAACACTACATTATCCACAAAACCCTTAACAATCAATACTGTTTGCCTAAAATAATGGGAACACTGTTTGCTGTCATTAGTTGATCATTACTCATTTTGACAGTGACTTATAGCCCTGACCTTGCCGCTAAGCGCCGCGGTCTATAAAATGTATTGTAATAATTGCCGTGTGAGTTTTTCTTAATACGCAAGGATATAATTTAGTCATAGGCCTTTATAATTATATGTTTGGGTCTGTATAAAGCAAAAATGTAATTATACAGTGCTATATTCCGCCGGAACACATTAATTCGGAGTGAGTTATTTATACACATGAGTTATTAGAACTCATGACCCTGTTGCCGGTTATCTGAAATGTTTCGAAATTTGTGAGTTCTTAATAATAGACCAATAAAGCCATTTTTCGGAATTCATATCCAAAGAACTAATCTTAAGGGCAAGCGAGATAGGAGTACTGACGATGATGATGATGAATACTGTGGCAAACCCAGGATATATATTATATTGTATCCTAAAACATTATATACGTTACTAAATTTAAATGCAAAATTATCTTAGGTATTCTACATAATAATTATATACTAAAGTGAACTTTTATAAATCATAAAATATAATGGTAAGCTGCTTTAGAATTTTCTTATGCGGTAGATATCGCCAATAGAAAATATTTGAGAGTATTGTATTTATAATAGAAGGAAAAATGGCAACGTCGCATTTAGAATTCTAAGTAAAAGTAAAAGGTATACCTACCTATGTTAAGTTACCAAGCCAGGTTTGAGTACTCGCAACCAACGGTTTTGGGGATCCTATTATCAGTACCTATTGGTTCCTAAGAAACCAATGATGAAAATATAATCAGTAAAATAGACATACAACAAGTAAATAAATAAATATTTATTAATTTTAGATAGTTTTAGACTTAAAGAAAATTTTTTTTGACAAAAACGTTTTTAATGATAAATCAAAACTTAATGAACTAAAAAAGTCCAAGTAACAAAAAATTCCGTCAATCAATTATTTTTATTGACTAACAATAGCTAACTAATCGCATAACTTCTAACTACAGTCAGCAATCAGCGTTGATTGCCCAACAGTATCCTATTGAGCTGCAGGCAATATTTGATATTAGTAATTACAGTATTTCGGTTAGTCGCAATTGGATAATTGATAGTGTGGTACAGCACAATGTGTTGACATTCGATACATACCATTTTAGCTATCGTGTGACGAAATCTCAAGCAAAATTGTATACATATTATTTTTGTGATAAGATTCGCATTTCTGTACTTCTTATTTATTAAGTTATCTCATTTAATTCTTTATTGGACACATAAATGATATTAATACTATCTATACATGAGATGTTATGTACAAAGACGAGCTTAACTCACACTGAGTTCTCATTCATTAAACCCAGGAGGGCACAGAAGAAATTTCTATGTAAAAAGAGACCAAGTATTGTGTACTTGAAACTGTAAATTTTAATGCACGAAAGTATACAAAACTATTTTTATTCCTTCCGTTGTACGTGTACTAAATAAAAAAATATAAAAGTAGGTACACTTACACGTCTCTCCTTGCCTACCTGTACTACTATTATCTTGTAATCTTATATCTGTTCGCCTGCAACAGAGCCTCGTGCATCCGTTAACCGGTGAAATGGTGTAGGTGTAATAGGTCTTTACTCCAAAGAACTAGGTAGGATACAGGAAACCATATATCTCATTTAAATACGAGTATATTGTTCAAACCATACACTACTTCTTTACATTACTGCCTTTTTTAATAATATTAATACACTTTCTACTTTCAATATTGAATATCTCGGGTACTTTTAGTAAATACTTACAAAATACCGAGCCACAAAACTCATTTAAATCAAACCCAACTCTTGACTGTTTGATATTCCACAGACAATTCGTTTTAACAACTCTTTCTCTATGATGTTTGACAATATCTGAATAATTACAGGATGTTTTCGTAAAGCGGAAATGATGTACCGAATTGACAATAATCCAACGAAGAGAATGTCGCGCTTGCGAGGCAATTTCCGGTTGCTCTCCTCTCACCAGCGCAGTGGCTCCATAATGGAATACTCTAAATTTGAATAAAGATTAGTCACAAACTCACAAATACCTATTATGTTTGATAGAATACATTGATGAAGTAAAAATAACAAGTTATTTTCGCTCATGTCAACAAAACCTTCGAGGTTGAGTGTTTTTAAACTTTTATTTCCCTATTCAAACTCAAACTCATTCTGTTTTGAGTATCATAATCCTATTAATATTGTAAATGTGAAAGGTTGTGATGAGAGTCATCTGGTTCAGTGGTATCCTAAAGAGACTATTTCTTTAACGATTCTGCATAAAATTGAACTAAGATTTATTTCGGTCACTCAAATCGGTTTTTTAGTATAACTATGACGTAGCAGAATTACAATATTCTGAAACTGATATATCTAGATTTTAGTGTGGTAGAGCACACAGACTTCAAAATCTAAGAATGGGTTGCTGTGGATCATAGCGGGATGAGTAGTTCACGTAGGTAGGGCCAAGCGGGTTACGACCAGTGATTTACATTCCCTAACGCTACATTGTTGTAATAAATGAAATATTTGCGAGTACGTACTATCAACAATTTCCATCAGCCCAGCATGTTATTCCATTAGGAACAAAATATTTTACAGAGTAATACGAACTTTAATCGCGGAAAGTAGGCAACCTAGTTCTTGAAAGCTCGTATCTCGAAAATCTTGTATTTATTAGGTCAGAAAATGAAACGAACAGAGACTGCAATGGTTTACAATATTAGATACTGGGTACAAAGGCATTAGATTTGGAATAGGTACCGTATTTATCTGGACAATATAGAAGTTATTGATCTATGTGTACAGCATGGTATAAAAATAATATTATTTCACAACTGAGTTGACTCTGAACTATGTTGTATTGTAGCATACTGTTCCATAAAATTATATAATTTAACATGAAAAGTTTTCGAAGTACGCTAATTGTTAGCAATATTAAGAGGGGTAGACAGGAGGGGTAAGACTAAATCAGTTTTACTGTAGCCTGGGATCACTACATCACATTACAGAAGTCATAATGCGGTGCACGAATATTTTCAGTTAAACCACATTTTGCGCCTAGAATTTAGTTGTAGTAGACCCGTTATCTCAGTACACAATCACGATATCAAACGTGCACCGCGTGATATGTTTGAAATTATATTTTATTTTCATGCACACTTACCAAATTATTTTCGAAATTAATTATTGCATTTTAGGGGTAATGGTAAAATATGAAAGCCGTACCAATGGCCTCACTGCCGTGGGCACCGAAGCATAGGGTGAAAAATCGGAAATAAAATTCTAAGTTCCGAGGTGAAAAAGTCGTATATGATGCAACCTACGCTGATGATTTTGACAATATTTGCAGAATTTTGGTACACATGTAATCTTGAAATCGAAAGTAGATACCTGTATTGGAGCGCTGAAAACAACGTTGAGAAGTCTGTTTCTGTTAGATTTTAGTTCACAAAAATATTGGATTACCGGCATAGGCTTAAGCTAGATGTTTGTGCGAATGCTATGAATTTGAACTGAATGCATTCGCTTCATCAAATATCACGAATCACGCAGCCAACCTGTATTTCCAACTATCTGACGTTGCTTTCATATAACTTTTTATTTCGTTTAATTCCCCATGAATGCACATACACTTTCACATTACAACATTTTTGGACTGATTTCATCCATCATCAATATTTATTTTATATTTTAATTTGCTTTGCTCAATAAATAGTAACATTAATAATTCAACATAACTTGGGTAATTGACATAGCTTAAGGCCACTTAACTATGAGAGAACCACCGTTACCAAGGTAACCAAAACTGTGCTCAGCGTAAATAATAAAATAACAACAAATAAATTGTGTTCAAGTCATTTTAAAATAGTTACATTCCCATGTATGACAACTATCGTACTCATGTCAAAAGCGTGTAGAGAGGATATTAGAAAATTTTGTTTAGAAAATTTAAACGTCTCTCCTTAAACAGATTAGTGTTAATTACATAACTTATGTGGAAACTTTATAGCTCAACGTCTCGTTTTAGTAAAGTTTTCATAAGCCGCTTATATTTTGCAGTGTCTTAGTTCATCGTGTCCTAGTCCTAGTGTCATCGACTACTGAACAAAAGCTGACATGATGATGATAATAATTATATAAGTTGTTCGAATAATGTTGGACTTTTGAATGTACTTATCTGAATTCTTAGGAATTCTAAAACAAAAGAAGAAATAAACAGTTCGGGAATTCTCTTTACTTGCGTAAAGAAGTAAAAATTCCCATTTCATAAATATTTATGTTCCAAACTAACGTTATTAATGTAATAACATAATCTAACACAGTTGAATACAAAATAAAAATATATAATATACCGTAATAAACAAACCAAGAAATCACAGCAAACTAATCCGGGTTACAATATTCTAAGGTATAAATAAATATCTTTAGTTCGAAGCCATGTTCGTCCGTGACGTTTTGACATGACATGACATCTGGGTAGAACGAAAATCGGAGTCAATGTCTGAATTACACGCAATTCGATTCCGTTCAACGTAGATAAGAATGACGTGTTTCATGTCAATCCCTATTGCGGATTTTCTTGTGGTATAGACGTGATGTTTTGAATTGCGTATTGTTTAATGTTTTAATCCAGATAACAGTAGAAACGTAAGGACGTTTATCAAGGTTTTCAGAAGGAGTAATTTGTTCAAATACTTCAATAGTGGTTGAACGAATAGAATAATTATTATTTGTGAGTAAATTGAAGAATAGAGTTACTCAAGAAATGCCCACGTGCAGTCCATGGCGCGCTAGGTTTCGTGTCCAAGCCACTAACAATGCGGTGGAAATATCAGTGTTTTATTACATGTGTGACCCAAAGACAAATACCAACTAGCTAATCTCCTACGATCCGCCATATAACTTCTTGTACAATTTACAAACTCTTACCTATGCAGGTTTTATAATGAGATTATTCATAATTTAATTCTTATATTAGGTCTGTATCCATTCTAAAACGTATTGAATTCCAGTGGTGGGGTTAGGTCAGGCTAGTCTAGAGCTAAGATACTCCTGGCTTACTGTCCTGGATTGACACAAGCTACAATTGTTGTATCGTATTATATACAATTTTATTTCAGCTGTAGCTATTTAGAAATTGTAGTCACAGATTTTTTTTCTAGTTGTTCCTATCCTTTATTTAGGCAATCTAGAAAAAGGCGATATGATGAACATGAATTTATTTTCGATTTTTTTTATTCATACCATTTTTATTTCATTAATTGATTAATACTTCGATCATATATGTACACAGGTGAACTCAATACCTCAGGCATTCTCTACCAGTGAACTTTGTAGGTGGAGCAAGGAGCGTCGTATTCGTCATCGTCGTATTCTGACTTGAATAAATGAATAGTCTGCTCTTGGAGTTACCACTATCTCCATAATAGTATATCAAAGGACCACATTTTGTAGTACAGTTTTGATCAAGACACGACTAATCTACAATGCAACTGACAAATGGACTATGCCTGTCTATATTATAATTGACATTAGAATTGCATACTTGACATCACAATTTGTTATTAATAACATTAAATGTGTGTGGGTGGAATTGCAGGCAATATCAATTTAACAGGTTGGAAATATTCACTCTACTATAGCACTATATTCCTGCCTGAGAACGTTTTGAACAAAACGTACATTTCAGTGTAAATCTCTGGTTTTATTGTGGCACTTCATGAAGAAAATATGCAACAGTAAACATAGTTCTTTTACATCAGAAAAGTGCGCTCTACAAGTTTAGTACTCGCTTGTAAACGTTTATAACAAAATGTGTTTAACACATATATTACATAATCGCCTCCTGCAGTTAAATCTTTATATATCTCAATAAAAATAACTCTCGAATTAACTTAGTGACTTGAAAAAGCCCTATTCGTCATTTAAATTTCTAGTATCAAATGTCTTAAATTTTATCAAGTGTACGCTCTACTTCATGATAAGCAAAGGCTAAAAGAGATAAAAAAGATAGTAAGGCTAAAAGAGATAGAAAGTAGGCTACGGCTTTCAGCAGTTTCAAGAATTACAATACGTGAAACTAGTGCAGCTAATGGCTGCTTATGATGCTTATGCTGCAAATTAGAGAGCAGCTCACCACTTAGACCATCATTCACGCTTCAAGAAAGTTATAAATATAAATCAAAGACATTCTGCAGTATATTTAATTTTATGGAAAATGTTTTACCGTTTTGTTACTAACTTGCGTTAAAGTATCATAGTATCGCGATTTCATATGATTCTGTGACTTTTACATCTGTTTAATTTGATTACCATAATATATGGTACACCAATGAGTTCACAAACACATTTCACTTTTCATTCATTTGGCAACATTTCGAAACAGATACCGAGTTGTTGAAAGTAAGTAAGTACATATTTATTTTAATGAGGTATTTTCATCGTATCAGTATTAAATGTAACCAAATTTAATGTAAACCCATTAATTACTTCGAATAATATAATATATCTGGCAATGGTAATATACCCCTTCTATATTAATTTGTCAAGATCAGTGTAGCGATACAAACGGTATGGGTACTTAGCGATGATTTGTACCTGCGATAGCCCCGAAACTGACAGGCCCTTTGATATCAACCACCAATGGAATTGCTAATTAAATTTAATTAATAATAGGGTACAAATCTTGCTGGGAATTCCTTTATGATGGGTACTTCCAATAATCCTTTATTACCTAAATTCTAGAAGCTAAATAAACTATATGTTTATGTACATGATTAATATTCAATTGCACAAATAGAATTGGTTTCATGGATTTGACTATTACCTTCGTGTTTCGATGCCCTCTATAATTATTATTTCGTAAGTACTCGCATGAATATATTATATAGGTACATGATGATCAGCTTTTTGTAAACATAATGAATAAAATATGCAAGCATTACACTTAGAGACTACCAGCTCCATTACGTCGATATGAACGACACGGGAGCCAGTTATAGGTACCATTTACATTTACATAATTGCATTTTATAGCTGCTGCGAATACTGGTGATTTTCCCGTAGGCAGGGCTACGTGTGTGCATAAATAATAACATTTGTAGTATTATTTTGTAGCTCAGAGAACTAAGAGAATTTTCGTGTAATAGGTACAGATCAGAAAAAATTTTCAAAGAACAAATCGCAATTACTTCGTGAATAACGCAATTAGGTGGGTCGCATTGGTATTTAAAGTATTAAAAAAAAGAAAAATTATACTTATTACCGTGGCTTAAATATGTGTGAGTTCACTAAATGTTTTTGGAACTTCCTGACCTCTCAAGGTATACGGAGAAATATTTACTATATGAGCCGTTAGTCGAAATTCCGAGTAGCAAGGATGACACGGGTGTGGTGGTTATTTCGCAAAAATGCCAGTGCTATATTTAAATACAAGTGCCAGCGTAGAGCTGACAGATCAACTTATTGCTTGCACTTGTGTTTAGGTTATCTATACGTGGGTTCTAGGCGCTCGAATATTTTATTTAAAATCCGTTGGATAGTTCACGTAGTATTACATAAATATTGTGATACGCAAAACATTTACCACTATGCAACTGATATAAAAGGCATTGAAGCAACCAAACGACAGGCTTAAAATAGTATTGCCTCTAAAAAGAGCATTCAGCGAAACCGCACTTGTCAATCAATAAAAAAATAGATATCAATATTATATATGCAAATAAGTAGTATTGTTGTTTGATAGGTTCAAAGATATAGCCAAAAAAAAATTCATAGTATCATCACTCATCAGACGCCATTTTCTGGAACATTATTTAACTAAATGTCGTAGTATTTAAAAACAATTTTCAGATTTACCGCCTTCTCCTCAACTTGATTTGCATGAAGAAGCTCCATTATATGTATAGCAAGGGGAGGGTTGGTGAACCACCCTGACGGCATCTCAAATGAATAATTGTTGCTCCGATTTGACGTGAGGTATTTTTATTGCCTCACAGTATGAGCAATATTAGAATTCTGTACTCGTTGTAAAAACTTTTATAGGGGGCCGTATTTCTCTTCGGCGTTGTAATATTTAAAAGTAATACTCGTATTTACTTCGACGAATTTTGGTGTATGGATTATTTTTCACTAGCTTTTGCAGTAGCTCTGTGTAGATTTTTTAACCCGTTTGTGCAAGCTGTTCAACCTGTTCTTGTGATGGTAAGTGGTCGTCCCGTTATTTCAGACTATTATATAATATAACTATCTTTGTATCAACTTTATAATTTGTTTGTGATTCGTTCAATTGTTCGAACTCGATCGAGTACCAAATACTTCTCAAACTTTCACCTATATAATTAAATAACTAATCACTACGTAGTATAAAATAAAGTCACGTTCTCTGTCCCTATTTTTCTTGTCCCTTTGTATGCTTAAATCTTTAGAACTACGCAACGGATTTTGATGCGGTTTGTTTCAATTGATAGAATGGTTAAAGAGAAAGGTTTACATGTATATAACATCATGCTACGACTAACAGGTGTGGAGCAGGAATGAAAAATGTTGCAAAAATGGGGTGATGCAGACGAAGTCGCGCGGGTCAGCTAGTATTAGTATATGACAGGCTTTACAACAAAATATGCATTGCGTAAGAAAGAACAGCAAAAGGGTTTATTTATATTCTACCGAATCAATGGTATAAATTCGACTCTCATAAACTTCCAACTGTCCAAGAATATCCTCAATGTGATATGAGTGAAAAAGGTGGCTCTTTGGGGCAAGAAAAATCATACCATGAGTAGGGTGAAGGGATTCAGTCTAATACAGACCACACAGTTCAGCTAAGCTGTAATCCTGACCAAACCCCATTACTGGACTGGTCAGGATTACAGTGGTTTATCAAAATTTAATTGGCTGCTATACAAATGACTCAGATATGAAACTTTCCTTTATCGTTGAAATAGTGTGATAGGTATCTAGTTATTAATATGTATGGAAAATAGATATATAGGTACTTAGTACAAGTAATAACTAAATTAGTATTTACTAGTTCTTACATTTTTAAAATAGTTCAATCACGGAGGACCGAAAGTTCAATACACGATAAGCATATTCAATTTTTTCGCTGTTGAACACATTGATCGGTAAAACTATGTTTACTTACCGTATCATAGCAACCAAATCGTTTTATTAAAAACCACTTTCATGCTAATGGTCATACAATAGCCGTGATTTTAATCATATTATGTGCTTTTACTCATGATGAATGTAGGTACACAATTTAACCCTTAAGTGTAAGTTTCTCTTCTTTTGAAAAGACTCAATTAATTTTACTTATCAATTCTGACAGTCCCAATTAAAAAAAAATGTTCATAGTCTGTCATAGAACAACGTGGCACCGCGCATAAAATTACAAAATTGTACAGAACGGAGGAAATTGAACATATTTCAATAACATTATTTTGAAAGATCGGAAGTATGATTAAAATGACAAAGGTTCGACAGGGAGTCTGCACTCGTATATAAGCATTCAAACGAATATAGACCCTATAGATACCGAATTTCACGATATAATATATAATTTTCCGGTGACAACCGTGTTTATAACTTTATTAGCACGTCTGTCTCGCTTTCTCGTAAGCAGTTCCCTATGTTACGCCATCAACTTACGGTACGCCCTTTATTACTTCCTTCATCCTATAAGTTTAAACTTCTGCACATTCCGGTTCACGACATTTGCTTATTTCTGTGTAATTCATAGCCTATTGTAAGGCAGGTTGTTTATAAAGGTCTTAAACACACCACCAAGGGCCTTATCATTCACACAATAATCATATAGAACACCTATATAATTAACTTTGTCGTTATAAAGCTTTTGTTTCTCTAATGATAAGAGTTCCATAATTGTGTAAGTTGCATGCGCCTATTTGTTTCCATATACATTTAAATTTTATTGCGTAAGTATATATTCATTACAGTCGAGTCAACTAAATTATGTTGAATAATCTTCGTTATTTTAACAAGCGACTCGCCAATAATGCTTGCTAATTATCCGAGAGCAGGCAATACAACCTTTTAGCATTGATATTTCGTAACACAAATAAGTTATTCACACATTCATACCTTCATGCTAGTCCACCGGAATTAATACTGAATTCGAAACGTGATTTCAATTTTCCCTACATTTATCATTAGGGAGTTGAGGGGAGGAGGGGGCAATTTGAACCACTTGACGCGGATTTGACGTGAAGTGCTTTCACATCGCCGGCTAAGCTGGTGGCTTACCGAATCATCCTTCATTTGCCTTTGATGAGGCCAAATCTACATTCAGGAATTCCAAATATTGAAAATATTTGCAATGCCTGATTGTTCGGTTGTCAACGGACGCTGCGGTTTTCCTTTTTCTACCGTTTAATGCATTGGTATTACGCTAATACCTATCCAAATATTGAAAATATTTGGAATGCCTGATTGTTCGGTTGTCAACGGACGCTGCGGTTTTCCTTTTTCTACCGTTTAATGCATTGGTATTACGCTAATACCTATCCTGTTAAATATAAACGACTATGTTCAATCGACTTTCGTAAAAATGGGTAATTTACTGCATAAATTATAAATATTAACGAATAATAAATAATGTTAAGAATAAATTGGTTAACTCGCTCGACAGAACTAGAAATTTTAATTAAAACTGTAGTTTTGGCCAGAGTTAGGAACAAATGTGAACTAAGTGAAGTTAACGGCGTTAAAATAAAGTTTTATTATAGAACTTCTAGCGTCGGAGAACCATTGCGAACAATGTGTAGGGTACAGCAGTTTCTGCAACAGTCATCGACCTATATACTAAACTTTATGCTGAAATGATACCCGGTTTATTGTGAACTTCTCTTTACCATCTAAGTTTTTGGTAGCACAGTATCAAACAAAGTTCAGTATATTTTAAAATCTGATTATGTAGATAGTTAATTTAGTATAATGAAAAATATAACAGATTTTTTTCATATTTCCTCTTTTACAATCATTGTATGTATCTAAATCAAATACATCGATGTAAAATTATAAGGAAGAGCACAGATACCGGCCGTTATAAGCCGGGGATTTTAACATATTGCACCCATATTTTTTCATTTAACACAATATTTGCCGTATAGAGCAAATTAACAAAGGGTTTCCATCAAGTCCTATAAACCTAAATATGAAAACGTATGTCTGTTTTAAACGTCTATCCGTTTTTAAGTCTACTCTAAAGGTCTACTGAAGTTCAACATGTTAATACCACCTGTGTGGAATTGAAATAAGTAAAATCCCTAAATATAGAAGTTACTTCAGTCGTTCCGCGTCGTTTATATTTATTTATTTCAAAAACAAGAATGGCTATGCTAACTTGTTTGATTTATGGTAGTCTCTATATTTCGCAAGCTCGTTTATATTGCAATACTGTCCTCGAAGTTTAACAGAACAGATTTACCGAGCCTCCCTTAGAACAATGGACGGTTGACCGCTTGTTATATTTCGACCCGACAATACACCGGTTTAGTTAACTGGCATTCCCTGTGTTAATTACCGATTTGTAATACCATTTTTGCATTTTTTATATGGTAAAACCAATGAATCATATCAGCTGTGTTTCGAACAGTTATTGCGTCCGTGCCGAGCGTGTTATGGCGCAACTAGGTGTAAAAGGCAAACTTCATTATAGCTTTAGTCTGTTCGATCTATTTCCCGAAATTAAGGAGATTAGTTAGAAACTAACGAAACTCATCGGCATAAAAGAAAAAAGACTAAGATCTCACATGTAATAAAACACAAATCGAGACAGAAATAAAAAAGAATTTTATGTAAGTACCTACCACGAATTTCATTCTTTCGAGAAAAGGCTATATGTTGCCCGATATTGCAATTTTATGTTTCCCGTATATTATTTGAATTTATCACAGCAAAATAAATAAAGGCACAATAAAGACGATTTTGTGCTACTTTATAAATAATAAAGTTAATATTTTAATTTATGACACAATGTTTTACAGTACAATGTTTGGCATTAAGATTTTTTTGAATTGGTGCAATATTAGATTGAAATCAAATGGGTAAACCATTAGAGCTTTCATCACAATATTGTCGTATCCATCAAGTTGTTTTAAAAAATGCAAAAAGGACACGTAGGGGACATGACACCAAATTATACGAAGTCGAATATTCCATCATGTATAATAATAAATTAATGGCCACTAACCCTCAACAAGTTGATTTATGAGATTTCTGTCACCCAGTTAACAAGTTTGCAAGTAAAACCTGTTAAATATTTTATGAGGTGAAGAAGAACAGACAATGGTAGTCACTGTTAATAAGAATGTTTTACGAAGTACCACTACCTAAGAGACGTATTATGAAAATCAATGAATAAAATATTTCTTTAAAGGACAATATTTGCACCATATCGCAATCTACCTACTACTGGACTCTCCCAATATTGAGAGGCCTTGGCCTACTGTTACCACGATGACAAGATAGGGTTGCTACAAGGTTTCATTTCGAGGTTTCCTTCGCTTGCCGTGATATCATCTGCGTATTTTTCCATTCATCGCCTCTTATTATCGGCATTCGGAGAACACCCTTATTAGACGGGAAAGGGATATTTTTTCTCGGCCACCACACGGATGATTTTTAATACCTACTTCAAATGCGTCTAGTAAATACAGTATTCAGAGTGGTTTCTTTTAAAAAACAATCTTTTGTAATTACGTACACATGTTATTGCAAAAGATAATTTATTTAAGCATGTTTATCTACTTGCTATCGCAAATCATAAGTTAATGTTTAAGGTATTCTTACCTTGGGTGTAGACAGCGTTTACTTAGACTTAATGCAAAAATATTATGTGGAATTCCTCCGCTGTATTAAACTTCCTCCATCCAGAAAGTACTTGCCGAACTGTATACCGAAGGGAGGCACCTTTATGAGATCGCCACGTGCGGGTAGCGCGGGTGGCGGTGTTTTTGATAAAATTATATTACACTACTCTCAATTGATCGCAAGACCAAGCATTACAAGAGGATCCCTTGCGGTATCACTAAGATGCTAGGGATTTTATGAAAAGGAACAGATGGCTGTATTTTCTAAGATATCGATGTTTTGAGTTTTACGTGATATTTGGGATGACATTTTAATAAATTTTCTGCACTCTTATTAAATTACTTATAGAAAATTGTTAACATAATAAGTAATATATTATGGGATTACTTAGTGGTATCTCTCCCTGCCTTAATATATTTTTTTAGTTTTAGTAGTACACCGGTTTTAGTAATACAAATTATCGACGAAAACTCGATATCATTTCTTAATTTCACATTATTGATGCCAACTTTTATATTTATATATTTATTTAAGTAAGAACCGTCATTCTTAAAAAGTTAATTATTGCAATTCTTATTCTCGTGCAATATTTTTAAGCGATTTTTTTGAACTTGGTCAGTCTGTATTGTTATAATCAGACAAAACGGGTAGACTTAAATTAAAATGAGACTTAAATTTTATAAAGAATTTAAAAGTAAACAACGTTCAACGACGGAATCGCATTGAACTCTAAATTCTGACTAGAGAACAATGAAAATGTATTATTTTTTTTACTACGAATATGAAATTTAAATATGAATAATATAATATATAGGAAATAATACGTGTCTTGAATTCAGTACTTAATTTACATTATTTATCGTCACACTTTATTTACATAATTAGATAACCAAAAGGCAGAGGTTTATCTGATAAGGTGATATACAAAATCAGCATTTACATAACGCGGGTAAGATAGGCAGGCATTAGGCATATAATGTGGGTAAATCACCACTTGACAAGGGTGTAGAAGAATTCTTTTACTATCAGAATATGTAGTAAGCTATGGTAGACATAATACAATAAAATTTGAATGTAGAACTCGTAATATCAATAATGTATGACTACTTTCTCTCTCCTAACATTTGAATAAATAGTCTTTAAAGCTACAGTACACAAAGCAAAAATGATAGCCTAACCATCTAATACAATCTATTTATGATTTGAGTCAAGTGGAAGAAGCACCCGTATGTTTTACATATGTGTGAGAACAGTCAATATCAATAACAATAACTCATTTCTTTGAAGTCACATATGTGTGCGTTTTTGTGTTTATGTGTGCCAGTGAATTGTGAACGATTGAATATGTGTTAGTGAGTGATTTGCCTGCCATCGAATGAGAAGGTAAATTTCACCAATACAGCACAGGCTCACGTAGTTGAGTGGTATTATAGGCGTAATGGCAATGCGAAGGTTGCGAGTTCGAACCTCAGCTATATTGACATAGGCGGTCTGATTAATTAATAGTTTAATTTTAGTTCTTTATTTTGTTTGTGATATTAAAGAACCATACAGTCGACTTTTATACTAAGTGTTCCGTAATCTCAAAAATAATAATAATATGGAAAATAAAACAACATCATTTATTTATTTATTTATTTAGTTATTTATTTATTTAGTAGACCTAAGAATAGTCATATACTATTGTGCGGGATAATTGAAATCCAAGCGGGCGTAGCCGAGTGCAATACGTTTAGGTTTATACATTAAACATTCTTTATATAATGAATAGGTTATTCAATATTATCCTTCTGGATGTTTAAATCAGACAAGTATGGACGCAGGTAAACTAATTAACTTTCAGTAACTAAAGTGTAGTGAATCACCATGTTAACGTTTAGAAATTATACTATATGCAAATATAATAACTTCTCATTTCGTTAACAATAACATCACTCACTTATTTACAGTTCAATTTCTTTATTTGTCAAAATGATGCCACATAATTACCTACATCTTTTAGTTCCTAGGCACTAGTGCGAAGAAATGGCGCAACATATTCCAACTTTTATTATAAATAGTAATAATAGTCATTTATTTGCTTAAATTTGCCTATATATTAGATAGTAAGTATATAGGTATAAGTATATAGTATATAATAGGTATATAGGTATAAGTATATAGGTATAAGTATATAGTATATAATAGGTATATAGGTATAAGTATATAGGTTTTAATTATTCCAAGTTATCTATACCGGAGTATATATACCTAAGTATAATTGAAACCACTAAAATACAGACTTACAATGTAATTAAACAGAGATAATGATAACAAGAGGACATCCAACTCCAGTACCCTAAAGTAATATGACCACTAGACCTGCACGGTAGAATATTTTTTGGCAATATCGCTCACCTGCTTTTCTCCATAAAATTTTGCGTCTATCCTTGTCTGATTTAAAACATTTTTCGTCACTAAATATTACTATATTGTTGCACCAGTCAAAATTTAAATAGTCCCTGACAAAACTTAACCTACTTCGACGATGAAGATCCGACATCAAAATTTTTCTTGCCGGTCTGCGACATTTGATCCCAGCCGCCCGAAGATGGTTCCTTACGGTTTGCAATGTAACATGGTGTTTGGTGGTCATAACACGGGTGGACATAAAGGGGTTTTCTACCTATATGTTTTTCCACCACCTCTTTATGCAAAGAACACGCATCGGTGTAGGCAAAGGCTTTGGGGCCAGGCTGAAGACGGTCTATGGTGCCTGAATCGCCATATCGGCGCACCCACTGCTGCACAGCTTCCATCTGTAATGAAAATAAAGTAATAAAATTCCTTGTTAAAATTCTGTAAAATTTTTCTACTTATATATTTTTGTTCATTATTAATATTGGAAGAAATAATAGATTATCCAGGATTATAAAATCAAATAACTTTCATAATAATAAATTGCAGAAAATACTACTTACCGGTATGTTCAATTTTCGAGATATTTCATGTATTGAAATATTTTACTCATGCAAAGTAATAATATGCGCTCTCATAATAGTTGTAAGTTGTTGATTCATTTTTATAAATAAAAAAGTTGTTATTAACCGTGTGGAAAGCACAACGAATCCAATTGTTGACAGATAAAATTAAAATTATCATGTTATTTTAATCATGAGAATGAGGGTAGCATAAATTCCAATACATACGAGAAACATTCATGCAATCATGTGTGTGCAACAATACTCGCTCAGTAATAATAAAAATACTACTGATTTAAGTTGCTATAAAATTATTTAATAAAATATCAAGATACTTTTGTAATGTTACCTAAACATTCCCTTAATAGGTAAATAATTAACATAAAGATATACAAAAACAAATATTAAAAGTTCAAAAAGTAAAATTCGACTGGGAATCGAACTCAAAACCTTACGATGTTTAAACTTTACAAAAGCGTATCTGTAAACCCCGGGGTCACAAAGGCTTACTAACATGATATCAAAAACCACGTTCATATAGTAGTAATAAGAATTTTATGAGTACTATTATTGAAGAAAATGTAAACTGATGATTGAAGATAAATAAATACGAATGGTTTTGAATCAATTGTAATTTGCAAGTGTGTAGGTGTGTGTGAGTGAGGAAACGAGTTATTGTTACACACACATACATGTCGAACACTGGTGACCTTTTCTGCTTGCCAAAATCAATATAAAGATCTGTATAATACTTATATCACTAGACAGGCTATCGTTGTTGTCTTGTGTACATAGCCTCTGTGGCGTGGCGGTATTGAAAGCGATTGCTACGCAGGAGGCGCGGCTTCGATCTCCTCTCATTGCTAATTTTTGTGTGCATGAATATGGCTATTCGTACTGGTCTGGTCGTGCCTTAGAGAGCACGTTAAGCCGTTAATCCCGGTTGCCATACGAATATCTATGGCAGTTGTTACAGGTAGTTGGAGCCCTCAAAAGTCCGACCCTAACTACAGAACTTCGATATCGCCAATTTGGTTGTGGAGGTCCGATGGTACCTAATCGCTTCACAGAAATTATCGAAGTTCTCGATCGAGCCGCATCTTAGACTAGAAAGCCGACCCCAACAGAGTTGGGAATAGGCTCAGAGAATAATGAGTCTGTAAAGCTACGCCACTCGAAGCAGATAGTAATAGAAAGAACGTTTTTGACCTTAAAGACCTTTGTTCTTGACAACGTGTCAAGTCAATAACTGGGTGCAAGATTAATATCCTACGTAGTTATTTGGTTACTAACCATAATTAGTTGATATGGTGATTTCGGAGTAATATAGGTAAATATAACTTGAAATTTACATCTTTTTCGTTTTTGCAGGTAAGCTTGTTTAGAATGATGCAGCTTCATTGCAGACAATAGTACAAAACTACAACAGTAAGTACTTTTTCTCATTTTTACGTACTATTCTTCAAAAGTAAAAATCTCTCAGGTCTGTCTTCCTGCATGAATATGGCAATGCCATTGGTCTTAGTAATACAAATTATCGTCCAAAACAATATATAAGCATATATCTAAGTACCTATTTTTATTTTCACATTATTGTTGCCAACTTTTATATTTAAACTAGCAGCTCGGTACGTGCTTCGCTACTTATAAAGTGAAATAATAAATGAAGAACTGCTCGACTGATTCTGTACAAATTTCACATAAACCATCTACTATATAGT
This sequence comes from Pelosia muscerda, assembly GCA_963691645.1. NCBI lineage: Eukaryota > Metazoa > Arthropoda > Insecta > Lepidoptera > Erebidae > Pelosia > Pelosia muscerda. Next base: position 14,788,319 of record OY829098.1, on the reverse strand, counting down.
CCAAACAAAGCCGAAACATTTAGTTTGGATAGGTGAGCCCGTTCTCGAACTATGAAGTTACAATGAAAACTGGCATTTATTTTTATATGTATTGATATTTATTTATTTACTTGTAACTGGAGAAACGTATGGTTCAACGTTCATCAACGTAGCAAAATTCACAAGTACAGAATGTACGAGATTTTAAACCTAATGTTTTTGTTCTTGACCGTAGCCAATCAGAATAACGGGGTATTACAATTTAACCCACACACAAATTAAATTGTAACTCATTCCGTGTATTTTAAATTATATAAAGGTGGACGTATACTGGAACTATTCACATTATTCACAGAGGCGCCTGGAGCGTTTGTAAACGTACCTCAAACGTAGACCTTTCTGTCTCTATCTTCACAAACTCAAGTTTATTCAATAGCATTTTATTTCTGTAGGGAATACTTCAATAAAAGCTCTTACAAAAGGCTAACAAACAAAATATAGTGACTACTTCACAAAGAAAAGTTAACACGCACAGTCACTTTACAGTGCGTAATAATTTTATTTAGGACAAGAGGCTAATTAGATTATTGTGCGTACATAATAAGGTTACATTATATACTAAAAGTAATAACTATAGGCTGTGCTGCGCTCGGAAACAAAAAAAAACTTAAAATTCCAAAGTAAATTTGATATTCAAATACCGAACACTCAATATTTGCAGGGCGAAAAGCAAACATACGGTAACAAATGTTCCGTTAATATATCCATTACCAGCTCTCTTCACGACAGTTGACGTACGCGGCATTATTCAACTAATGTGGCGTGTCTGAAACGAACATCTATAGCGACTATAGCAACATAATGCAACTTAACATCGGTCACGTCTCGAGTAAATGTTGGTGTAACTCAGTTGTTTGTACTTACCGTGAAGGGTGACAGAGAAGGTAATATACTCTCGGGCCCTTGCAAATTGAAATCGCAAGGGTTCACGCTTAGTCCGTCAATAAACATTGAACACAGCGAAACGTATCATTGTTCTCTGTATATTTTAATTATTAGATACGGCTCGAGGGCTAACCCCTCGGGTGCGAAGGGCCTTTAACGGTAGCGATCTTTCGTTAGCTCTGGCTCTAGTACGTGCGTTGTTTCCTTTTACCTTTGTTGTTTTATGTTAGACAACCTTAATAATTAAGTAGGGTTTGTGTTTGAAAGGTGTACTATTCTTGAGAGTTAAATATGTAATAAACATAAATATATTATAACATTTTTAAAAAATAGTACATAATTTTATTACTTTCTCTATTGTATCTAATATTCCTATAGACAACAGTAATTTAACACTGATATCATTATATATTAATTGTTTATATTCATTTCGTCCCGCAGTTACATGCTTTTGAAATAGTGGCATGATCTCTGCTCTGTATTATAATCACAAATGCGATACATTACAAAATATATGAGATATTTTGAATTACACTGAAAATGTTGAAACCTGCTGTTGAGTAATATTAATAAAAAAAAGTTATTTATTTGACTAACTTAATTAGATTGTTAACTAATAACTCAAAATGATTCAGTATCACCACAATGTGAATGAGTAATATAACATGAATATTCATCGCTTTATAGTTGTAAGTTTTTCATTGTCAACTCACAACTAGGCACGCACGCCACCGGCAATTTTTTATAGAACTTGAAGCGTTTCGTTTTTATCATTAAAGCTTGGCTTAGCTACAAATGTAAATTAAATGGTTCTGTCGCCCTAGGGACACAAATGGTTTGAATTAAATTTCTACTAAATTACTGTAAAGAATGTAAGAGGATACTTTTGTCTTCAAATTTTTATGATTATCACTGAAGGGGTTGTACTTTCGGTGCAGATTTCTTTGTAAAAACATTAGCCTGTGAAATGAGTTGAATTCTTGAATAGAAAATTCGCTTTATTCATGGAGACAATACGCTTTTAAAAAAGATTTGTATTAAATGAGGACACATTTATTACGAGAATTAATTAAATATTATGAGGATGTTAATTTAAAAACACTAATCATGGCCAAAGACGTCATAAGAGTGGCAGCATTATACTTTTTATTTGGGTCACATTCATATATAAAGCTACAAAATATACCTATATACATTAAACATATATTTTGACCCTGCGTTATCAAGAAGCAAACTGACCTCAGCACCTGGTGGCAATAAGTCGAGATAGACCACTGTCCAAAGCGAAATTATGTTGGCGTTCCTCTCGACCGCGCTCTCACTTTTAAAGCCGAGTAACTGACGATGATGTGTCCGAACGAATGCCCTTGCCTTGCCTGGCACCGCTCCGCGCATGTGAAGGAAGATACCGCCCTGAAAGACACATGCCGCATTATAACAAGGTGCCTTAAGCCTACTCGCCTGAACACACTGTATCCACTCGCCGATCGACTACTCTATATCGATCCACCAAGCGTGTGAGGTGGAGACAAGAAAACAGGAGACCAACGCTCGGCAGTCAGTTAGCCAGCCAGATCCCGCCGTAAAAGTAGAAAACTCCTCCCCCTATACTACAGGTGCGGAGGGACAACCTTAGAGCGTTCGGTATCAGAGGTGACTCACGGAAAGGGCCCACCGTTCAGACACGCTGAGAGCCTACCACCCATGAACTGATATGGATCACTTGGAAGTCCCTAAATAGGCTGAGGTCTCAGAGCGAGCCAATGGGCTGGGTGTATCTAACTCTATTCTAATTGTTGCCACTGACGCGAGAAAAAAGAATTAGACATACTGAAAAATGTATTTCATTCACAAAGTATAAAACACATGCAAGATCATATCTATCATTATACTAAATAGCTATACTTTGTGAACAATGCCACTGAATACCTGTAGGAAGATGCTTACAAGATTATAATTACAATATTTCCTCAATTATCATTCAGCAACAGATACAAAAGTACATGCATCGCTTAATAGCGGTACTGTTGCAGAATTTCCTTCCAAGACAATAACAGTAAAGTTAGTTTACAACTAGCCCCGCAGTTTCATCTCGATAACGCAATTTGTGAGACAAACATCGTGTAGGCGTAGCTGCTCAATTAACGAGGGATATTGTTACTAACACATACAGGCACGTTAACAAATAAGCAAATGTAAACTCTTGACTAATTTAATCAAGTGTATTGTAACTTTTCGTACTAGAAGTCTACAAAGCGAGTTCTTGTGAAGTTATATTTAATATATCAAATAACGTAATAATTCACTTCACTGTTGTAATTTTATTTAATTACACCTAAAAGGGAAAATTCTCTTTGGATTCGGTGAAGTAAAAAAGACTGACTATAGCTTGTCTAAACTAAAATGACACCGCTTACACCTTCATATCAATGTACGATACTAGATTAAGAGGAGATAAGGGCCCAAAAACAGACATTCACAGAATTTTGTTTAATATATTGAATTAAACAAAACTCTGTAAATAACTCTGTGAATGTATATACTCATGCGAACAGATGGATATATACTATATAGACTAATAGTTGTGATACGCAATGATGGTCATTTTGACACCACTGGTTTTGCTCATTTTCTCCTTATTGATGTATGGACTTTATTTTTCTTCTGTGCCCGTCTCGGCATATTTTTCTTTAGTTCCTCGTCTAACAGTTCGTTTTTCAATATTAAGCGCACCAAAAAGGAGTAAACGAATAAAACCAGTTGCGTCAAAACGGCCATCACAGCGTGCCACAACTATAAACAAAGATTCAAATCTGTTGTTCTCTGTTTTTACTTTTTGTTGGATGCCGGTAGTCTTTCTTAGTATCAGGGGCAAATAATAACGTCAATTATTAACTGTTTCATGTACTTGATGGTCTTCTTCTTCTGCGAGTCCTATTTAGAGCTCGGGTAAATCTTGTTGACCCAATAGTTGGCGACAGCAATAGCGTTTTCAGTCTCTCTACAGAGGTCTTCGATGGTGCAAGTGTAGTGGCATAGTGAGCAAGAGAGCAAGTGCGACATGGACTGGGGTCGCTCGATATAGCCCTATTTCGCCATATTTTCCCTGCAGCAGCCAACTTGTGTCCGTAGGCGATTTAATGACTTCCAAGTTGACCACTGGAAATTATGTCCAGGCTTTCGTTGTGATGAAACCTGTTGGAACTGTTTGCTTGCCCATCTTGACCTCTGGCTCGCTGTGGAGGACTTGACGGTCAATAAGTAATTTGTTTAATACATAAAGGGGGCGCGTCATTTGGGCTTACAAAAACCATAGAGTTTATATTATTGACGTAAATAAAGGAACAATATTATAGAGATATTGACGTCGCTGCAATATTTATTCTGTCAAAATTGATAATTGTATATGAATAAAATAAAGATCACGGTACACACGAGTATACACTGTCATTTTGCATCAGGTTTTGTGAAAAGATACTTATGTCCATCGGACACTTTAAGAATAACTTTATGACACGAACTATATGAAATTATTGAATTATTATATAATATAAGTAAGGCTCTTAGTAAATGATATTGGAAGGTAATACTGATATTTTTAAAAGAACTACTTATTCTCCACAAAATTATGACTCATAATCCTGAAGCTCTTCCGAAAAACCTTTATTGTAGAAGCTATCTAGCCTCATACATACTCATAATTCATGACGTTAATACATGTTTGTTTACTTTACATGCACAACAACAAAAAATACAGATTCTATCAAAGCAAAAACTTCTCCTTTTTTGTACTAGGTGAAAAATTGAAGTACATTTCACAAGAACAACATTTTTTAATAAGATTTACCTAACAACTGATTCATTATATTTAGTTAATTTCTTACTACGTTTTCCTTAATTTTCTGCCTTCAAGGCATCTGTATCAAGCTCGTATTTATGTCTCTTTCAGTATAGCGTTTCATAAGTAAAAATGCTCAAGAGATTTAAAGTTAATTGATTTTCCGTATTTGCTGTCTACTGAATATTTAATTGGGTCACGGTATTAGAATTTTTATAGGATTTGGTATCAAACGGAATATTATATTTGTACTTTCCTCCTTGTTGATATAGCAGAGTATTTGATGTTTGGATAAATATTGTAGGTATCTAAAATTATTTCACGAGTCTGATTTTACTTTTTAGAGAAATCTGTCTTAATAAATTCCATAATATGTGATAGAAAGTACTTTTTAATTACTTGTGCTGATTATTAAAAAACATGATAACTTTATCCGTAATGTTGGCATTCGTATTCAGGGAATGTGATATCTCCGCCCCAAATTGCACAAGAATATTTAAATACTGGGTAAATTATCATTTTATCATGATTAAGGCCACATGCTAATGCTTCTGTACTCGCCAAATTTATAGCGCCGGGACATCAACGTCAGGTGCATTACACATCAAAGCAAATACCGTCAGTTCTCTTAACGCCATCTTTTCCTATGCCGACAGGCTTAAATACTGTTGAAATACTAGGTAAACTAATGGTTACAATTACACTAGCGAGAATTTAGGCTTGCACAAATATTATTCTAACGCGTGTTGGAAGATACTTGTGCAAATTCTATTAACGTGTATTTGCACAATCCTAGACTTGCGCAGTTACACTTGAACGTGTATGGTTACCATCACGGATAAACCCAAATTCAGAAAAACAAAGAGTCTGAATGTCGTATCCTATTCCTATTCTCGCCCAGAATAGAATTCCTAGTCTGGGCGAGAATAGGAATTCTTTTGAAACTATCACTTTGGGGTCCGGAGAACAGTATGGCGCATCCATGATGGTAAGCCCATCGGTGCGCATATTATCCTCTATGACGCCAAGTCAGCAATTCTTGGATCTACTCCTCCTACCGGATACCTATTACACGTAGCCAGGTGGTCGCCGTAGAACATGGCCTTACTAGCGAAGGCGACTCTTTTGCATTTTGTGGACATGGAGGCTGCCTCGGATGCGAAAAAGTACCTAATGTATTGCAGGTATTACACAATCGAAAACCGTTTACCATCCAATAAGTCGTGTGCATGCTTGCTATCTAGTAGTAAACAAACACACGTGGTAGTTAGAAATAAACTAGGTACTTCAATATCATCAGTATATTAGTTACACTGATGGCTATCGATAGCAACTAATATGATACAACTTAGGTACACATGTATATAATGTTACAGTAACTATTATATACCCTGATATCATATCGAGTGGTAGTAGATAAATTAATATGATATATAACATAACATAACATAAACTCACGCTAGCACCCACATACGCCTGTATCTCGAAGGGGTAGGCACAGGTGCTAGCACCCACATTTCGCCAGTTAATGCTAAGGTCCCAATGTAATAGGTGGCGAGCCTATTGGGGGCTTGGAGATCCGATGACAGCCACTTCCTTAATAACCAAGATGAACTAAAAAAAAGAAAAAGAGAGCCCTGAACTCCAATGAGCTTTAGATGATGATGATATACCTAATATATAAGGCAATTTACTATATTCTCTAGTGAACTATCAATTAAAGATCAAAATGACAATTGAAAATTCCTCCAATAGGAAATAATAATAATAACATAATATATAATAGATCCTTTATTGAAGCAACATTGGTCCATTATGCTATAAACATGCAGGCTAACATGCTCGCGATCATGCTCAGGACGCTGTTGGGGCTGCTTGTCACTCTAGCAGAAGCAGGCCGCGGCGGTGGCGCAAAGTGCGCCTCCCCATACATGAGGGTTCGAGGGGGACACCGTGGTACCTACACCCGACAGGGCTCACCTCGGAAGAGAGGGCCCCGGGTCTTCTGCCGGGTGCGAGGGATATGTTGGCTACTATCTCACCTCCGGCAATTAAAGACCCAAAGACGGCGTGCGATTAGGTTGGTTCGAGTCCGACATAACCTACTTACCCAACTGGCTCCGGTATACCCTCCGTATACGAGGGAATTTTTCGCACGATTAAAAAGAAAAGAATGCTGTTGGGGCTGGCCCTCACTCGGTGCACTACAGATACGCAATACGCATCTCTAACATCCCCAATGCTTTACAGAATCAGGACAGCCGTGTGAAGAACAAACACAAAAGAATACTATAATAATCTACCAACAAACCCGCAAGTAAGATTATCGACCACCTCCAACATTATGATTAATGATGATTTTCTACCTTTAGAGGCCGTACTAATCTCGGAAAAAGGTACATTTACTTCCTGCTCACAACATAGAGTCATAAAATGTACGAAATGTCGTAAAAGTTTAGACCCGTCGAGAACATTCCCTGTAAACAAAAGTTACCGACGCTAATTATATTAAAAACCGAGCTGTGGGATGACGTGATATTCCTCGACAAGGGTTCGCATTAATCATTCCGAAACCACGTTATCTCACACAGAAAAGCAACTTGTGCCTTCTGTCAAACACGCTAATGTTTTTGCTTATGCTTAATGTACTACAGGTTGTTTATTCCGTACTGCGTGCTATTTTCGACCTATTTTTACAAGCGTACAATATATGATTCTTTGATTGATAGTTAAATATTTTCGACTATTTTTTTTATATATATATACTACTTTACTTTATATACTACTTTAGGAAATTATTATTAGGTAAAATTTTAAAAAGTTGATTTATATACCTAGGTAATTTTAAGAGCTTTGTAATCGAAAATCAAAAATTACTAAAACTTCAATTTATGAGGTGGAGAACACAAAAATAAAATTATTTTTATATTTATACTATACATTATACCATATACTTCATCATCAAAACTAAAGACGGGATGTTAATTTTTTTATACTACTAAGGTGGCAAACGAAGATGCATACAGCCATAAATTATTTGCAGCAGCAGCCTTTCGAAATTGCTCATACCAGTGGGCACTGATCATTACGCACGACACAGGATAGTTTCCTACTGTATGAACCTTCTTTTACCCTTTTTGAATAACCCTATACTGTAGTCACTTATGAGAACCATGGAAGCCATTCAACAACTTGAACGTCCGCGGAAGCAAATTCCTTTTAAATCATACAGTATATTAACTACCGTTTTGATTATAGACTCAACATGTTTTTTTAGAGTCAACAGTTTCACAGCAATAAGGATCAATGTGAGGTAACTAATATTTTTATTTATCTATAGGCGCATTGGGCAGTTTTCATATTAAAAATGATTCGTAGAAAATTTTTAGTTTGGAAACGAACTCGAATTGTAACCTAACATCACTTCAATATCACACAATTTCTCTTTATTCAATTTTAGTAGACTATTAAATCGATAATAAAATTGGCTGACGTAACCCTAAAGCTCTCCCTTTGCCAAAAAATATGATCTATTATATTGGCAGTTACAAGAGTTAGCTGAATAACTTGAAAGCATAATATAATTTATGGAGTAATTTTACATAATTGGCACACTTTTTATGGGATTTCCCTTATTATTTTTAGAGCAAATTATCGATTTGAGTTCATTCAAACTTTATAACATTCATATACGTTAGCTAACTCCATTAAGCGCACGAATAGTTTGTGATAATTAACCGGGTGATTCTGCCTTTTTTATTTTTTATTATAGGTTAAAAAATATACAAAGATACAATTTACACAAAGTTTTGTCCTTATGCTAACTACACATTTTTTGTTTTGTATGCTACAAGAAAATAACACACAACACTTAAACAATTTTGTAAGTAAGTAGCATCTACTGCTTACCTTCATCAATAATATAATCAATACAAAGTCACGTCGTCACCCGAAACTATAGCATAACAATTAGTTGAGGCCCGTAATGAAGTGTTTCCCCTTATTATGGAGTAATTTCTCCAGAATTCACGTACACAGGCCGCCAAAAATATTTCTCGTGTTAGTGGAAAATAAAAAAGAGTGACGTGACAGTTTTTGCTAGCTTTAACGATCATTCTGCGGTTGTCGTTAAATCAAGGGAGCTTTCGTGCCATGAATATGCAAATATAACATTCGTGCTGACGATTATTGCTGAATTGCCGTCACTGATACAAGCTTTGGTGGCATTTTTATGCAACCTGTTGACTTTTACTAAACCATACCTACTTGCACGACAAAAATAAAACAATATTCGATTTCATTAAACTATTCTGTGTTTAACTGAATTTATATCTAAAATTTAAATAGTTAATGAATTTCGAAGTATTAGAACATGCATGAGGTGAAAGTCTAGATAGGACTTGAACCCGCGACCAGTCTCTTACAGGGAGAAAATGCTCTGGCCACTTAAGCTTCTAGACCATGTCTAGCGTATTAGAAATTCTTCTTGACAAAGCGCTTATATTTGTTAAAGCTGTAATACTGAAATGAAACTACTTCTTTAGCTATTTCACAGCTTCGGTCTAAAGATTCCGCCTTTCCATGTATTTCATATCCCACACTTTAGCGTGTATAATATTTGTGATACACTCTGGTATGGTGGAAAATGTCATGACCAGGATAGCGATTGCGAACGGATTTATTTTAATAATTAGTTAAAATATGCAAAAAGGAAAAAAGACTATTTTTCAAAAAGTTATTGTGACTATTTCTGCAATAATTTTAATTGTACCAATGTAAAATGAAGCTCTGATCCTGTTATGCAACTCTTACCAATATATGTATAATAACAATAATTTACCGTTTGATTTGCTTGACATTTCGGTCAGGTTAGCTTGTGACCATGGCTAGAGCAACCTGGTAGAAACGTCAAGCAAATCGAAAAGTAAATCATTGTATCAACCATATGATTGCGATAACACCCGGGATTCGCTAACCATAATATCTTGCAACGCGAGGGTTTAAACGAGAGAAATATATTTTAGTAATAGAATAGGGCAAGTGATATAATTAGTCGTCAGGGGTGTATAAATAAAAGAATCAAATACGGAAACGGTATTATACCAAATTATAGCAACTAAGTATTATTTATGTTCAATATACTGAAATTCACGTTACATACACTTCAAACAACTGAGGACAAAACTAATTAATTGTCATAATTATTATTAATTTATCCAAGACGTGTGTAGATTAACTATAATAGCAGCTAATAACAATTAATTGATTAAATTAATTGAAGCCTTGTCCGTACTCTTATGAGACGTATAACTTAATGGATTAGCTTCCTTTTATCGAGATATCTACCATGTTTGTTTATTTCGTTGAATAACCGATATTTCGGCGCTGTTGCAAGCGCCATGATCACGGTGTATAAATATCGGTTATAATATATATATATATATATATATATATATATATATATAATATCATTACCATGGCAAAAGTCTTGAGTAATTTCATGAAGGATTTACAAAACATACGAATGGTAGAGATCTGTATGTTGTGAGAACGAATTAAATATACACGACGTAATCTGTTAACTTCATATTCGTGAGCTAAGAAGCCTGCAAAATTCAGTACACGTCTCCCCCGCGTTTGTTTAGTTTAGAACAATACGATCTTAAGGTTTCTTTCTACGTTATCAATTATGAATGATGCAATTTTGCGTTTACTTTTCCATTTGCCCGAGATTAATAATTCTGGACTTTGAACATATAGAATAAGGATGAAAAATAATAAGAATGTATGTGTGTCAACAACTTTTTGACTTTCAAGTTACAGAATAATATATATGAACAATAATCCAGCCGTTATAATGTATTTAATGGTTGCTTGAAAATAAATTATATGTGGTTAAACCCAGTGGATCATAAAAGGTCACACCTACTAAGTCGCTTCTAATGAAAAGCTAGAAATGTAATGTTCTATTTGACAGCAACGTAACATAAGGTTCTCATATTTCTTAGAGACAGAAATGAGTGCAAATTATATATTAGATATAGTAGATTCATCTCATGCGGATTCATTATTTTGAGGCATGCATGCAATCGCATATGCGTAATACATTTCGAATTCAATAATACAAGTGTATAACCTGAAAATTAAATGCTACTTTTTGTAAGTTTGTTAATTTAGTAATATTTGCTATGTTATGCAGTTGTGCGCCGTGTTTTTCTATAACACAGTTCATTAGTCTTTAGCGTTCAAAGGCTTCCGTGTTACATTTCTTTAATTAAACTTCCTTAATTAAATAAAATCCTTTCTTTTATATTACCTGATAACGTTACACGTGACAGTTGAAACGCCATTGTTTTACTAGTTACAGCCCACATAGAAAGATAAACAAACCAAAGAGATCCTAATGGAACCTATTAACAGTAATAGAAAATATTCTCCATCTCCGTGCCGTAGTACACACGTAGCTACAGTCACGCGACCCGCCTAATCATTACCATTGTGTTTTAATAGATTAACTGTAACGTATTAATATATAGATTTATAAGTAAGCCGCCATATTACTTAAAATAACTGGCCTTCATATTACATTTTGTAACTATGTAATATAAAAACTATAATGAACATGACCACATTAACGCTTTTCTCTGTGGATTTGCTTGCCGTTCATCATACTAATCGAAAGCTATAAAAATTCGCAAGGATAGAAACATCAAGTTATTAAACTTTTTAAGTTTAGAAGCTTATTTAGTCAAGAATCATCAGACCTGACTGCATAGTCTGCTGTGCTTGACATATTTTACAACAAAGACATAGACAAGCACACCGTAACTATGTTCATAGAACCAAAATATTCTGTGTTACTACGTCCAATAGTAGTAAAAGAAATGAAGTTATTAAAGATACACCGTATTTTATGAAGCGCTAGAGGCTATAATAACTGTGGGAACGGATTTCGGCTGCAAGCTTCAATAGAATGGAATTCTGGAGCCAGAGTAGCTGCTATAATTTTCGCACATATTTCGTTGTACTCTGTCTATCTACGACTGTAGTTTCTCAAGAATTAACTTATTAATTTATAAATAAATAAATAAATAAATATAATGTTCCTATGTGTGCAATTGCAATTTTTTGTAATAAGCAATTTAAGTTGAGCCGCGGTAGCCTAGTGGTATGGGTAATGGACTGCTGAGACGAGGTCTCGAGTTCGATCCCAGGTTTACCATGGCACACACCAATGACTTTTCGATGCTTTTCGAAGTTATGTGTGTATTTATCGCAGGTTTACAAGTGCCTCGGAGAGCACGTTAAGCCGTCGCGTCGGTCCCGGTTGCCATACAAACATCTATGGCAGTCGTTACGGGTAGTTGGAGCCCTCAAAAGTCCAACCAGCCTAACTTGGAACTTCGATATCGCCATTGGTCGTTAGACCATTGGTTGTGGAGGTCAGATGGCAGTCGCTTCACGGAAAATATCGAAGTTCAGCCGCATCACAGTTAGACTGAAAAGCCGACCCCAACTGAGTTGGGAAAAAGGTTCAGGGAATGATGAAGCAATTTAAGTTGAATTAAATACGTTTACGTTTATCGAAAGAAACCAGCCTCTCATTTACTTTCAACTAATGACTGCAAACCAAACGAAAGTAACTAAAACAATAAACACACATTTGCTGCAATTTCATACGCACTCAAAAAAGGTGGTTTTAAGTTGCTCAAAACGATGACATAAATAGTTCCACTCGAGTGTGTTCTGTCCACGGTTTCCTGGTCACACATTTCTAGTATGTAGTGTAAAAAATTAATTCATTTTATATATTATACGAGTACTAATATATGTTCCAAGCCACTTGAAAGTAGAAGGTGTGCGTCGTGAAATCTGACAGGTGACGTCAGTCGCGCCACAATGGGTATGCCATCTTTATCGCTAAGAGGGAAATAAATGAGACGACTTTTTCCTGCTTTACGAGGGAGTCACTCTGAATTTTGTGTTTTGTTTCGGTCTAGTACAAAAATATGTTTCTATATTTTTAGGGGCGCTGCCTAAATGAAATGTTATTTTTTACTTTCTTTAATATAACCGCATAAAATTTTAAAATACTGCTTAAGGCTTTCTTCATAATTTTGCTGGTAGAATTAGTAAGGGAAAGAAAATTGCTTGAAATAGGCCCCGGGCGCACTCAGAAGACCTGCTATCTAAAACTCGTAGGTACTGGACGTATATAAAGTAAATAGATAAAAATATTTGTTACAATGGAATATATACAGTTTATATACAGTCTCAATTTTAGTGACTGTTAGGTGAATAAAAGCGGTACCAGTATGTGCCTTGGTTCGTCTGTGACATCCGTGTCCAATAATTTGAATTTATCGTATTACAACACGAAGGGGTTTCATTTTAAACGTCTCTTGTCTTATTCTTTGTTGAACAATAGTTACACGTTAAAAGATTTCGAGTTAGCGTGAAGGCGAATCATTTTGTTTAGACACGAGATTGCGGACGGGCATAACGTTTTATTTATTATTTCATAGTATATCCGTTATAAAACCTTTTGTGTTTTGCAGAAGCATGAAACTGCCATGGACACTTTTCTCGGTTTTTATGGATACTGGGACAGATTAATGAAATATAGTTTATGTTTGCTTTGTAAAATAGTATAACCCGATAAGTTCTGTAATGACTATCGAGTTGAGTTGAGACGAGCAATTCAACTTCACAGTTGACATAAAAATGGAACAGTGTTCAACAAAATGTACTTAAAATAATTTACAGATTACATAGGTGTGCAGTCATATGTCTGATATGTGATTATTCGGAAACGTATTGATGTTCTTATAACAATAATTTCCAAAAAAAATTGCAAAAATTGACAGCAATATCTTTTGATATCCCAGTGAAATAAATTAAAACTTTCAGTTGCATAATATTCCAAAAATCCGTAGTGTGCGCTACGCCCGACCGTAGCGCACGCTACGCGTATTTGGAATATCCATCAGCCGTGACTCGTGGCACAAAATCGTAACCTTGCATACTTTAAGCCTGTGAAGATTAATTAAAATTGTAAGGAAAATTACGACATCAAAAACAAAGGGACTCAAGTCGATTTTTAAAAACTGTTTGTTGTATACTACAAGTCTTGCAAAATATAATTCGTACCTACAGAAAGAAATGTACTTTGTTTATGAGAGTCCATAATCTGCCAATAATATAATTGTTCTGTGGCTACGTTAACCACTGTATTTAGGTACTTATACGAGAGGCAAGATGTATCGCCTCGGGTCCACCTCGAGCCGCTTCGGTTGCGTTAATGGAAGGACGCAGATGTTTTTCGTCTTACGTAGTCTATATTGCGCCGCTTAATACACTAAGTATAAGTGCGCTAACAGCAAAATTTGAACTTTGTTATAATAAAATATAGTTATTATTGACTACATTTAAAAATAAAGTGTACGAACTTTTGTGTCATCATAAGGTTGCGTAAACTGTGGGTGATAAAAAACGATACACTTCTAGATATACCCCTTTCTGAATCAATGGAGTGTATACACCTCGGTGTTATGTTTTTGCTTTGACATATTTTCGTTGTAAGATGCCGAACGGAGATGATATTCGTCGCAAACCTCACTAGTTGTTTGCGGTCTGGTCTGGGCTCCGTTATAAATTTCCTTTGTCCTTCCAAAGGATAACGAGTAAAAACGAGAATGAAATACACACCCTTCGTATACATGCGTCGATATGCGTCGATATCACGACGGAACACGTGAGAAACTTTAAGACCGTGGTGATACTTTAATTCGAAGGGAAGCCATCACTAAAAGTATCAAAGCCGTTTGCTTTTAAAGTACACAAGCTTATTTCCGCAATCATTTGAATATATTTACGATGATTGAAATGAAGCCAATAACATACACTAATACAAGTTGTTTCCTAATTCCCATTTTGCTGAAATTTCTTACATATCATCCGCCAATACTGCCGATAGTATTGTTGGAACGGAACTCATATATGCAATTTAACTACACTTAAAGTCATGTCATCGCACTGAGTTAGAATTACGTAATATCTCCGAGCCTTACAATCAGATATTGAAATTTATTTTTGAGATATCTATAATTCCGGAAATGATTAAATACCAAACTCGTTGGTTTTTAATTTACCTAATTAGAATATCAAAGATCATTTTGCTAGTAGATATTAACGTTTCAATTGCCAAAGGCTTCAAAGAGAGCCAAAATAAACTATTACATTGGTTCACATTAAATGTACGGTGAAAAAGGCAAACGGCGCGGGAAGAATTGCTTTTTACGGATCGGCTAACATTCCGCGGTTCCTCGAGGGGCGCAGGTACGTGACGGAGGGGGTGACGCAGTGGCAGAACGAAGGGGAGAAGAGGCTTTGCAGAAATGAATTGTTTTCGGTTTACCGTAAGGTAACATTACATTATTGCGTACCTTTGTGGCTTTTTAAGTGTGTTTATAGGATTTGATTCCGGATCAGTTGTGGTACAATACGTGGAAAAAACGTTTAATACATGTAGGGTAAGCAATCCACTTTCTTCCCAACAACCTCACCTGAGTCTGCGGATGAATGAACGAGGGTCTGACGGGTAGTCACCCGTATTGGACCAGCGTCGCGGGGTCACAGCCCAAGCCCTCCTCCCCTTCCCAAGATATTGGTATACCAACCGGACGGATGAATTAAAATGATGATGAGTTTAGTACATGTGCATAATTTGCTTTAATTCATCATACGTTACCAGTTACCAGTCGAATCGAATCGCCTAAAAGCGAACGCCGTCTCAGATCTCAAATAGTGTGGTTTATTCACACACTCCGGCTGACCCTGGGCCATCTCTGGTTTGAGATTCCCCTCCCGTGCCTTGTGCTGCGCTACACGCGTGCTCAGTGGGCCGGGGGTGTCCTAAGTCTCAGTATTGACTTTACACACCATAGTTGCAGCAGCGAGCTACAATGTTTTTATAATTGAAATTAATTTAATAATTATGTATTCTATATAGAATTGTATATACAAGCATTGTGTCTAACTCACCGTTGAAAAACATTTGAAGTGAAGTATAGCACCAATTTCGTTCACCTGCGTCGGATGCCGTGGTCGACACAATAATTTAATTTCGCTCGTTATACGAAGAAATTATTCGAAAAAAGTGGAGGGAAACTCATAAAGCTATTACATAGCTTGGAAACGCCTGACGTGGCGTTCACAGATATGAGCTCAAAATTAATTTCTGAAACCGTTTTATAGTACAAAGTTTGAGCCCAAATTGCTTGAGCCCTTACAGCTAGCAAAAATATTAATTAAGGGCGACTTACGCGACAATACAGTGTAGTAAAATGAGAATATTGAAAATGTGGCACTGTGGTAGTGCCGACCTGAAGTGAAAACAATCTGTATAAATAGTATAAAACATTTACTTCACAAAAAAGTGTTCAACGAGAATGAAAAAAGGTTTCACTTCAAAGAGGTGTCACATGCACTGCGAATTATCATAATTATATTAGTCTAATACCCACTGTTCATATTATAAGAGTTTAAAGTCCTTAAACTCTTGTAATAAAATATTATAATAAATCTTTTTATCACCGTGCATCATCCGATGTACATGATGTTAGCGTTAATACGAATTTGGCATATATTCCTCACCCAAAAATTTCTACGAACAAGGTTTTGATTCAAAACTGCACAGCGCCTAGTAGTTTTAACTTCAAAAAAATGTAATAGATAAAAATCCACAATGAAAGTAATAAAATTGGATATAATGGACGTACTTAAAGATAAGGATATTACATTTTAGGGAGTAAATAAAAACTTTGTCTATGGATGAAAGAAAGAAAGAAAGAAATAATCTTTATTTAGCCCTTCACAACACAAATAACTACATGAAAATTAAAATAATAAGAAATATAGATAAAAATAAACAAAGGACGACGTGCATATCTGTGCTGCAAAAGGAAAAAAAGGAGCCAGTTCAGCGTAATGCCAGGCACAAGTACCTGGCGCTGGTTTTCAACTGGCTCCTCGAAAAAATAAATAAATAAAAAATAAAATAACAAAAATAAAACACAACAAAACACCAACCCATTGAAAAACAAGATAAACTAAAAATTAATATAAAATAAAATGGACATTTCAACTATGTATAGTGGTACGGTTCGTGAATGATAATCTGTGGCTTGGCTTGACGCGGCGGCAGGCGGCCTACATTGTCTGTGGGCATAATGGCGAATGATGCGTCTGCGCCAGTGTCGCCCTTCCGCCACATTTTGCGCTGTGTGTGAGTGTTTTTATTTTTGCGTCAAGCCAAGCCAATCCCATCACGCCACAGCAACACAGACACTCCCGGAGAATAATGGCCGATAATAATTAATTTACAAACAGGACGATAGAATGCGTTAACATACAGTCACAGAACACTTATATCCTACGGCATACAGTGCATACAGTGTGCCAGGTTATGCAACGGAGAAGCGATTAAACGCCCGCTTCAAAATGGGGTGAGTCAATAAGAATTTTTTTGAAGGTTTAAGAGATGTCTGCGTAATTTCAGCCTAAAGTTGCCTTTTGTTTTAAGGGACCTCAAAGGTGGAGGTATATTGTTCCAACAATGGGTTGCGGCGTATTTAAAACAGCCCCTAAACGCCATCGTTCTGTGCCGCGGCACAGACAGCGGGTTTGTTTGGATGCGCACAGGATGCCTGTAAAGTTGGTGCCTCCAGCTAAGCTTGTCTGCTAGGTGAGTTGGCTTATTGCTATTAACTATTCCAAACAACATGTTTGCCAGATGAAGATTGCGTCTCGTCCGCATTTTCAGTACGTTATGCTCATTGAGAAATGGTGTCACGCGTCCACGTCGTGGAATATGGAAGCAAAAGCGAGCACAGGCATTTTGTACCCGTTGTATGAGGCCTTCCGTGCGTGATAGCAAACAGGGCCCGTACACCACATCTGCATAGTCAAAGCGGGACAAGACCAGTGCATCAACAAGCCTCTTACGCATAGGTACACTTACAAATTCCCTTATTCTGTATAGTATCTTCAGTCTGTAGAAGCAGTTCTTTACCACATTTCCTATGTGATTCTCAAAAAGCAACTGAGGGTCTGTAACCAGGCCTAGGTTGCGCGCTACATCCACTCTCTTTATGTTTTTACCCATAAGGCTAATTGAAGGGTTGGCAGATGTGATGTTTGCAATCTGGTTTCTGCTGCCCAGGATCATAAAATTGGACTTCAGTGGATTCAGTACTAGGCAGTTTTTCATGGACCATTGCGCTACCCTCTGTAGATCATCTTCTATATTTTGGACGGCTGAGGTGGTGTCTTTGGCATCAAATGAGTGATAGACCTGAGTGTCATCTGCATAAATATGATATTTGCAGTGGTGGAAGCATTTTATGATGTCTGCGCTGTACAAAATGAAAAGGAGCGGCCCAATCAGCGACCCCTGGGGAACGCCTCTGGAGACCAGCCGCGGAGGGGAGACTAATGTGGAACCATCCTGCTTCCGAATCTCTACCTGCTGTGACCTATTTGAAAGGTAACTATCAAACCATCTCACTGTATTAGGTGCAAAACCATAGTATGAAAGCTTTGATAGTAGTAGTGTGGTATTTATGGAATCGAAAGCACGTGAGAAGTCTAGCAGTGTCAAAATCGTCCCCCTCCCTTGATCACGGGCCTCAATGATGTTCCCCACTACATCAGCCAAGGCAGTAGCAGTTCCACGACCCCTCCGGAAACCCGACTGCAGATCCGGGAGTATCTCGCCTCCCTCAAGAAACTCAGACATCTGCGTATGGACCACCCTCTCCAATACCTTTGAAAGACAAGGAAGGATGCTAATGGGCCTGAGATCTTTATAGCCTATAGGATTGTTTGTTTTAGCCACTGGACGCACAATTGCTCTTCGCCATAGAGTTGGAAATGTATTTGTCGTTATGGACTTATTTACAATACTTGTTATTGCTTTCAGGGAATGTGGCAGTGTAAGCAGAATCATGTCCCTCGATAACCCATCAACTCCCTGCGCATTAGTAGTGATTGTCTGCAGTATCCGGCCTACCGTCTCTTCACTCACTGGCCCCAAGGAGAATTCAGCATATCCAAAGCGATTAAATTCATAGGATGTCAGTTGTGATATGCTAACACTCGGATCCCCTGGGACATCTAAGAAAGCAACATTAATTGCATCAGGGTTGTCGAAATACCCTGGGAGCTCACCATTGTGGCCTGCTGTAAGCACATGCTGCTTTAAATTTTTCCACAGGAGCTTAGAGTTATTTATATTTTCATTAATATTTTTTGAAAAATAAGCTGACTTCTCATTTCTTAAGGCCATGGCCGCCTGATGCTTTAAATCGCGGTAGTACTGCTTGTGCGCTTCAGCGCCGGATCGCTGAAAACGAAGGCGAGCTTTGTTTCTGAGCTTGAACATCATATACAATATCAATTCCGAAATGGTTTTCATAAATAAGACTAGTGGAGAAATGATTTAATAAGAGAAAAAAAATGAGAGGATCTCTTAAGAATGCGGACCGGAGTGCTCAATTTGTTGTCACTTAAGGAAAATAATGTAATCCCGCTCAGAGTCAGTAACAATGATTGTAAGAAGAGGACAATCCTCTTTTTGCTATTCTTGATACACTTTGAATTAATGGCACAAATAATAAATAATAATCAGTTGCATAAAGGTATGATTCCGTAACCGCAGCAGCAATACAGTGTATCATGATATAGATATGCATCTGTTAATATATATGGTTTTAATCCATTGCGGTTCAGCGCATCAAAATCAAAAAATCAAAATCAAAAATCATTTATTCTGCATAGACCAGTAAACGGCACTTACAAAACGTCAATACAAACAATATTTTATCAAATGCAAATGGACCACCGGTTCGAAACGCGGCCCCGACCTGAGAAGACTCCGGCAAGAAACTCAGCGGGCTTTTCTTTTTTTTTTTGGTCTATTTACAATAGTTTACTTAGTCTAGATACAAAATTTAGCTGAGTAGCAAGTGGAGTGAACAGTTCATTTCCAGGCTTGTTTATCATCCAAATAATCCTGGATTTTATAGTAAGCTTTTTGACATAACTTATTTTTTACTAAATTTTTAAACTTATTGATAGGCAAATCTCTAATTTCATAGGGGAGTTTATTAAAAAAGCGTATACAATGACCCTGAAAAGAATTTGAAATTTTGTGGAGTCTACTATCACAGACAACGAGATTATTTTTGTGTCTGGTATTTAGGTTATGACTATCACAAACTCTTGGAAAGTTTGTAATATTTTTTCTAACATACATCAAGTTTTCGAATATATATTGTGAGATTACGGTAAGAATGTTTATTTCCTTAAACTTATCTCGGAGGGAGACTCTTGGGCCCAAATTATAAATGGCTCGCACAGCCCGTTTTTGAAGAACGAATATTGCATTTAGATCCGCGGAATTACCCCAAAGGAGAATTCCGTAGCTCATAATGCTGTGAAAATAGCTGAAATAAACTATTCTAGCCGTATCCACGTCTGTTAAAGTCCTTACTCTCTTTACAGCATACGAAGCCGAACTTAACCTACTGGCTATTTTTTCAATATGTGTTCCCCACTGCAGCTTAGCATCGATGCTTAAGCCTAGGAACACTGTCGATTCCACAAGGTTCAACACTTGTCCATTGAGCTGTACATTGGTTTCCACCTGTGTAACATTAGGTAGTGTAAATTTTATACATTTTGTTTTGTTACCATTAAGGCAAAGATTATTTGTACTAAACCAATGAACCACTCTTGAGATTGCGCTATTCACTTCGTCATAATTGTGTAACTGTCTTTTAATTTTAAATATTAACGAAGTATCGTCAGCAAATAAAACAATATTATTTTTATCCCCTACGTAGTAGGGGAGGTCATTAATATAAATTAAAAATAAAAATGGTCCAAGTATCGACCCCTGCGGAACGCCCATAGAAACCACAGACCCTGCTGAGCGTGTACCGTTAACGTCGACCCTCTGAATTCTATTGTTCAAATATGAAGTCAGAAGCTCGAGAGCCTTGTTCCTTATCCCATAATGTTCTAATTTCCTGATTAACGTATCATGGTGGACGCAATCGAAAGCCTTGGATAGATCACAAAAGATACCCAATGCATCATGCTTATCCTCCCAGGTAGTAGTGTGATAAACGGCTTTATTCTAACAACGCTTAATACGCTTAAGCGTGTGTTTGTAAGCAGACTTAAAAAAGTGCTTTTCACTTAAAATGCTTTTTTAATAAGTCGTCTATAAACGTACGTAAATTGGACATGTTTTGTTATTTTACTTAATAAATAATTGTGTAACTATTTTGCTGTCATTTCTTATACTAATATATAATAGTAAATTAGTCGTTGGAACATTGGAGATATTTTATATTAACGATTTTGAAAACAGACATTGTTATCAGTATCTATTGTTTATATAGGTACACTAGATTATACTCTTATTTTATTTACACTTATTATAACTACGCTATACCTATTAATTTGTACACTTTATTATACCTATTTACTATATTCACAATTAAAATTATATACACTGAACACTAATTATATACAATAAGTTTATAAACTACTAAACTGGATACCTAATTAAAATACGAAACTTGCATTCGAACTCGAAAACTCGCGAAATAGGTACATACGCACCGTCACGGACGATCTCTTTAAGCCGACAGCGAACCGCGTACTAAAAAGCATAAAACAAAATAAAGCTTAAAAAGCATCACAACACAACGAAAGTTTATACGACTTGAAGTAATGTAGTCTTAAACACGTTTAAATCTATATTGTCAAATTATATTTAATTTAACCGCATAATCATATTGACAAAATTTTATATTTACGACTTTATTTTTGATCCATATAGTCTATTTTCCGACGCGCGCCAGTGCAATGCGACGCGGTCCTCGACAGTAGGTACATCATAAAGTTCCTGCGCACCTAGAAACAAGCGTGCCGTACGTTTCGTTTAAACCAAATAAGCTTATGCTTGTAAACGTACTTAAACGCTTGTAGCAATAAGCTCAGACTTTTCGTTGTGTTGTGTTTAAACGGCCACTACTACTCCCAGGCCTTATAAATACAATTTAATAATTCTATTCCAGCATCAGATGTCGAACGTCCCCTAGTAAACCCAAACTGCTTATCATGAAACAATTTGTTTTCACCAAAATGCGCCTCCGTGGCTTGGCGGTACTGCACGCGACTGTACGCACGGGGCGCGGGTTCGATACCCGCTCAGTGCAAAAAGTTGTATGAATGAATATGGCTGTTTGCAGTGGTCTGGTCGTGGTCGCAAAATGACCTCCGTACCCCATGAGCGCGGGCCTGGGGGTGACGGGTGGAGCCGCCGGTCACCCTAGCAGAAGCAGGCCACGGCGATAGCGCAAAATGCCACCCCATACCTAGGGGCTAGATGGGGACACCATGGTCCCCACATTGGGGGAAGAGGGTCATCTCAACAGAGATGTCCCCGGGTCTGCCGGGGTGCGAGAGATATGTCTTGTATAATCTCACCTCCGGCAATCAAGGACCCATGGACGGCGTGCGTTTTGGTCGGTTCGAGTCCGACATAATCACCTCCAACGGTTTTGGTGGAAGTGGTATCCGTGGGGATCTTGCGCACGATAAAATAAAAAAAAAAGGGGTCTGGTCGTGCCTCGGAGAGCATGTGACGCCGTTAGTCTCGGTTGCCATACAAACATCTATGGAAGTCGTTACGGGTAGTTGGAGCCCTCAAAAAACCAATCAGTCTAACTTAGAACTTCGATATCGCCATTGGTCACTGGACCATTGGTTGTGGACGCCAGATGGCAGTCGGTTCACAGAAAATATCGAAGTTCAGCCGCATCACAGTTAGACTTGAAAGCCGACCCCAACTGAGTTGAGAAGAGGTTCAGAGAATGATGATTACTTGTTAATTAAATCTCGATACTTCTAAACGGCATCATTGAGAAACCGCAAGGAATAATAATTATAAACAATATTATCGAATTCATATCTATATTATGTTAACTTAAGTGGTTAAATTCATTTGTGAACTAGTCAGTATATAGCAGATCAAACATGGGCATTGTGGGGAAAATCATGAGGTACTTACCACTTAATGCACCCAATGTATCAGGTCTAGACACCCCTACCAAAATTCTCAACACCCAAGTCACGTCACTCCTTTTTTTTCTTTTACACAAAGTCCCCACGGATACCCGCCAGGACCAGTGGCGGTGACTAGGTCGGACATGAACCGACTAAAATGTACACAAGACATAACTATCTCTCGCAAACGTCACTCCCTAGTCAGTTGAAAGGCCAGACAAAATGGTCTCTCTAAGAAAAACCGACATGCCGATTAAAATCGGTCGGGCTCCAAAGTATAATTTTGATGCTACTGGGATATCATTGTGAACATGTAAATAATAAGCGGATATCCCGCTTATATGTAATAGAGATGCTGGGATACGTACAATGCCTATAGGAACCATAGTTAATTGTAAGACCCTGAAATTATATTCCATTGAGAATTGAATAGAGTGGTGCTATGAAGTACTTTAGTTACAATAAGTATAAGTCAATGGGGTGGTGTGTCTATGTCAGGCAGCGCTCGTATTATACTTATCTGTAACTTTCTAGGTAGTAGGTACAGGTAGCATAAAATTTTTATTGATCGTAAACGTGTTATGATTTATTTTCGGAGGATTACCAAAGCAATAATATTAGAAGTACATTGATTAGTTATTTGCTCTGTGCAAATTACATCATACCACAGATTAATAAATAGTTACTTACGTAGTAACTATTTATCATATTTAATTTTGAAATCGTTTTTTTATATTACTTAATTGGCATACTAGTACACGACCCACCTGATGGTAAGTGGTTACCTTAGCCTATGGACGTTTACAACATCAGGGGCACACTCGGGCTGCCGACCATGTAGAGTTGGGGGAAGGGGAGGGGGGTGAAGTTTAAGAAAGAGTCTGTACTGCCAATTCAGAAGACAAAGAAAAGCTTCTAGGTCTTCCCACTGACAATATAAAAACCTCTTCAGTAAGCTCCGGCTACCCTATTCACTACTATATGTAGGGTAGCAACGAATACAGAACTAGTTTTGTCTAAGATACTTATCACTAACATTAAAAGCCTATGCGACAGCTATTTTAATGTCATTAGGTTCACGTGGTCTTTAGCTTTATACTTTCATAAATCACGCCTAGCCTACCCTTATCCTTAGCCATAATATTTTTCATTTTACTATGTACTTAATAATATTTTTCAATGCACGTTTTTGCGGGCACCATCAGGTCACCGGTAGGAAGGTTAGACACAAGAAGTGCTTAGCTTGACATAGTAAAAGGTGTGATATGTATCAGTGGATGCCCTAGACCGACTCCAAGTGGAGGTAGCCGGAAAACTGATCCCGGACTCCTAGAAAGAAAGGAAATAGAATGAATTTACACTTTTGGTCGTGATAATACTCGTCATATGCGTGGCCGGATCACATACCAAAATTTATATTAGTCGTTAGTTAGTATAAAAACTGCCTGGGTTGCGTACGGGCCTCTATGTCGGAGTGCCATACATTTAGGCCTTTATTCACTTCGCTACCCTATTGCAAATAGGCAGACCATTTTAACTTTTAGACATTCAGATTTTCTAAGAATATTTTATTTCACCTTTTATACGGAAAACAGAAGACCAGAGATCTAATGATAATCTTTCGATATTAGTGTAATGCTCTAAGACTGAAACGAATTGTCTTTTATTGCTGTTAAATTGTGGCTATAAAATAAATTATATCTTTCAATATATGTCTATATTGCAGTAACAGTAATAAATTTCTAGTAACATAATACAACTAAGTAACTTATAATAAAATATTATGTCATACGTTTAAGTGTGTCGCTACAAGTATTTATGTCAAGTGGTTATTACACTATATGTACTAAACTACGCTCTCAGAATACTGAATGTTGTACAGAACTTTCATGAAACTGTGTTTCCTTCCCTATATCTCTCTAAAAGTTAAATAAATAAGTAGGTGAACATTTTTGTGCACGATTGTCTTCTTAACTTTTCACATGAAAATTTATGAATGATGTTTTACGAAACAGCATACTTGATAGTGGGTTAATAATGGTCGAAACTTGGAGGTCGTAAAAGAACGTAACCAAGGATGGGTCAAACGGTGGGATTATTCCAAAACAAAATATTTTTTACGGCATACGACCTGACCTTGTAACGATAATTAAGCAGTGTGAGTTTATATGAGTAATACGTTATTCTCTTAGTTGGAACGATATTATTAACTATTTAGTTTAAATTGACAAAAGAAAGAGAAACTAATATCATATGGATACTAGGGGAACGCTTAAGATCTATTTCCAAAGTTTTACATATGGGGTATATTTAAAACTTTGGAAATAGATAGATAGAATAGAAGAGTTGTTATTTAACAACTCTTCTATTCTCATAAATCGAAAATATAACTACGTGGTACTGTGTAAGTAATGCAGTCAACCTGCAGTTCAACAGTATCACCAACACCTAACACCTAAACTTTATGAAAAATATTTTGTATTCAGATTCGAAATAGGCCAATTAGTTCGGTTCACATTTGTGTATGTTGACTTAATTAGGTAGATATAATAAGAAATATGAAATAAAAAGAACAAAGCATGTTTTGTGAAATACTAATCAGTAGAGCTTGTTAGTAATACAACATAAGAGCGTGCCTTGTACGCCGGAGGGTGATCGAGGGAACTTCCAGTCCTACCCTAATTAAGGATTTTGCTTACCATTAAATACTTATGTACATGAATATTCAAAATATATGGAGCCATTTATTCGTTTGATGTTTTTGGTCGTGACATTTAATACATTCCTAGGAAACTGAAACTGTTTATTTATTATTACAAATATTGTCTTATTCGAAATGAAAATTATCGACGTGAAACTATTTTCCAAGACCAAATATCCTTCCTTTAATACAATGGTGCAAATGATTAATGCCTATATTTGTTCGAACGAATGATAAACATTCGATTTATCGCATTAAGCGCTTCCCCTCGTTACTGCGCAAAGCAAAGTTGAATAACTTGATTTTTGGACTACGCTTACAAATGACGGAAAGCCTGTCAAACACTGTTGAGTTCTTTATTAAATTAGTTGACGTTGATAGGTAAAAAGCTAAATGTTCTTTTCACGTTTACTATAAGGTTTTGATGGTATTATGGTGGCAATAAAGGTGTCTGCCCGCCTCGCGGTAAGCCGAATGTGCAGACTTACATTAGGTAACTCATCAATCTAGCAAAGCCTTATAGCATAACAAATATGTTGGTGTGTGGTGTATTATTTCTGACATGAGAATTTTTATTTTTTTATTTTTTATTTAGAGCACGTCAATTTGACTTCACCTCGCCTGATGTTAAGCTGAAGGCAAAGTCTCATCAATTTGCCTTCAGCTGCAAATACGATCAGTGCTACAATGGTGGCGCTCAGCATGACGGCTTCATCAGGTGCTTTTTCACGCCCCGCTTAAAGGACCCGGGACTGTAGGAAGAAGGAAACACATGCGCCGGTAAGGAATTCCAGGACTTAATGGTGCGGCTACTAATTTTGCCCAGGAGTATTTTAAATATCCTGAAAAGCGATTTCCAGGTTACGTTGCAAAATTTTGTACTTGCGCATCGCTTACATCCTGAGCCTATTACCAACTCAGTTGGAATTAGCTTTCTAGTCTAACTAAGATGTGGCAGAATTTCGATATTTTCCGTGAAGCGACTGCCATCGGACCTCCACAACCAAATTGGCGATATCGAAGTTCTGTAGTAAGGCTAGTCGGACTTTTGAGGTCTCCAACTACTCGTAATAACTGCTATAAATGTACGTATGACATCCGGGACCGACGGCTTAACATACTCTCCGAGGCACGACCAGGCCCTATAGCCATATTCATGCATAAAATATTCAGGAATCATTTATGGACATCATTCTAATGTTTACCCACCCGTGAATATCACATCAGAAGAAAACATACTCGTAGTCTTTATAATTGTTTTTGTCGTGCCATGTCTGATTCCATTTCTCCAAAGTAGAATGTAATAAGCGCTTTTAAAGCTTCCCTCCGAAAATATTAACTTTTTCACGCGTGAATTAGACGTTTTACAACCCTATATATAAAATGGATTTTAGTATCCCCCTCGCTTGATAGGAATTTTGCGAATGTTTCTCATTCTACCTTTACACTCGTAAATAGAGCGACGAAGTCATACTGCAAGAAGTGGGTATGAAAATGAAAAAATATTGCACATTGCTATTTGTGACTAAAAGTAGGTAATAAATACATGTAACTGCTGTAACGTCGTTGACAAACTTACGTAAATAATACTGTCCTGACATCAAGAGTTCAATGTATTTCGCCTCTATTAAAATCGTGTGTATACAACATTATTCTACGCTATTCTGTGTATTTAAATAATCCATAACCTAGGTGAGGTAATGAATTTAATTTAGAATTCATCGTCGTGGTTCTGCGAACGTTAACTTAGTAATTCAGATTTGATTATATTGCCAAGAACCTATTCATAATATTACCTATTTATATTTATAACCTATTTTTTTAACCTAACCTATTTCTTTGAATTTGGCTATTCAAATTATTTGTGCCTGTATGTTATAATAGTAATAACAAAATCTAGGATTATGCCACTACTTAATAAAAACTGATATAATTAATTATCGTGTGGCCCGATTTCATCCATTTCTTTTGAAAAATGAAGTACTACACAGTACTATTTAATAGGGTATATCTTTAATGTTATTTTGGAATAATCTAATGTTGGCATAGGCCAACAAAGGACGCCATTTCGTTTTTATTTTTGTATGTCTATTCAAAATTAAATTATACCTTTTGATCTGTTTGTAACAGGTACTCCACAAAGGGGCTACTTACACGAATAGCTTTAATAGAATTTATCAAATAAAAAGGTATTAGACCCCTTATTTTCTTAATAGAATTCTACTAAGTCTCAATTACCTGTAGACAAAGGGCTTGCTTAATCTTTTTGATTCGATTCGTTGTTTATATTTTGGCATATAAAACGAAGTATTATGAAATTCACAAGTGAAGATTATATTCGCAATCTTAAGCTTTTAATGCCAAAAATTATGTTATATAATAATCCTACTCGGTGTTGGCGAACTTTATATTCTTTAGAAGTAAATAACTTTCCTATGTTAACGCATATCCTTATCGTATGAAGAGTTTGTATTATAAGGAGGTAATTTACGCTGCGCAGTCCATGGCCTCACTCAAGAATTTTTAGTCCACTGGACACTTTTTACGCCTGTATAATCTGCCTATTATCACCTTAATCAAAACGGGATCCCTACTGAACGCTGACTGTAGCCAAATACCCCATATATGACCGATTTTGCTCCGGGTCTATCCACTGACACTAATTGCTAGACTAACTTTGGCCAACTATGTCTCAAACTATAAACTTATGATCGAATGAATAGGTTTACAAGAAAGCCTTCTTGTTACATTGGGAGCTGTGTCGATTAAACATATGTTATCGCATATTATCTTACTATCGATTTATTGAGTCTCTTAGATGTCAGTGTTTTACTAAATTTCAAATCATTTGTATTTTAAACAACTAAGACGATGTCAGCTTACAGTCTATATTCAAAACGGCTGAATAATACGTGATGAATATTTCGATGGCGATGGCATGATGAATCTGAAAATAGACTAGGTTTTAGGGCCCACTATACCCATAACTAGTGGTACAGATGTTCCATATGGCAACGCCTAAGCGCTCCTGAAAGTTTGGATTTACGTCAAAAATGGTTAACAGCGGCAGTCCTAGGATGGATGACCATTAGTAATAAACTATGCAAAATTCCTTTGTTCGTACTCGGTTAAAACTTTAAGTTATTTTGGGGTGAACAACTTGAGAAAAAGGAGGAGATTCTCACGTACACCATTATGTTTTTAATTAAAAGATTTAAAGCTTTGCAACCGATTCTAAGCTTATTCGTTTTAAATACAGCAAATTAGTCAAATAAATTTAGCCAGCGAGTCAAAATTAAAATGGTCAAACAGTATTTATTACGAGGATTTAAACGTTTAAGCAATGAACCAATACGAGATTGCCAATAAACTTAGCGAATGCTAGGGTTGATCCATGCCCGTTTAGAAAACAAATTACAAAATAGATCGTTTAGTATTCGTAAGACTGACTACTTCTAATTCACCCCTCGAATAAATCGACTCAATCACTCTGCAGGATTTTACACTGCGCGCATTTTTTTGGATTAGTAAGGTAGTCATCTATATTTGAGCGTGGGAGGTAGGTGAGTACCTAGTTCATGGGGTCCTGCAACATTAATTGTATCACAAGAGTGCAGTCAATCTGGTTAAAAATCATAATTACAATTATTCTTGGATGTTACCTACATCAAAGTAAAATTATCCGAGGTTATTCTTTTGAGTGCTACATATTTTGGTGAAGTCTTATCTCTACTTCGAGGTAACATATTTAATATATAACATGGTCAATTTCAGAAGTCATTAAATAAAATTTTGATACAGATAATAATATTTTAGTGTGCCTACATTTAAAAGATAATAAAAATGTAAAAATATAATAAAAAGAAATATAAACAGTAGTACTTTTAATGTAGTAGCTATGCCTATATGAAGTATGCGATTGTATTCTTAATCCTTACAACACTTTTAAATATCTAAAAATATAAACGCCGAGTTCAAAACCCCATCTTTAATTAAAGGGTAAATTATAATATTGAATTGCATAAATTGAATTTGTAAACGTTGTAAGTAGTATTAACTATTCGATATTTAAATGTATTTTAATTTGCATTCGATATCAACATAATAACAAAAATTTACAGTCAACTTATTATATTTTAAAGCTGCCTGCTTTAAAACCAAGTACGCAAAAAGATAAGCCCTCCGTATTTGTGCATGCGGTATTAGTGAGTGAACAGTCCCGGTTGCCTATGTTACGGAACCCCCTCATTATAGTAATACAGCCGTGTCAGCCCTAATATGTATAGGGTGTCGTTACTTTACAACAGCGATATAATGCAACTTGATTTGACTTTTAATTGGAGCACCCTTGAGTACGAACGTTGAACTTTAATTTACTTAGTTCGTTCGACCGATCGGTCACACTCATCCACCCGGCTGCGCTCAAATTGTCGGGGAAATATTGGAAAATACGACGGTATCGATGATGTTGGTTTCAGTTTCATTAGTGTTTAATACGATTTCATCAGTTTTAGGTATAGATTTTTTGCTTAAGTTAACTTAACCTTAAAGAAACTTATTATTGATGAAAAAATATAATTTATATAAATGAGCGCACGTGCAAGTGAATACCGTAGTGCATAAGTGATGATACTTAATATGTAACTTTAATAAAGTTATAATACTTACTCAATATTTAATTATTTTGGTTATTTTGAGCATATAAAATCATGAATAGCCCAGCGAGTATATGTGTTTGTCTATGTGATGTGAACCTAGCCGAGCCGCTATGAACAGCATACATATACGGCGAACCACCTACTACTTGATTCCTTGAGGTATATTAAACGGTCAGCCACAAATGATGCGACATGTTATAACGCCTACTAATGTAATATAAGTTTCCGTCTTTTTACCTAAATAATCAAACTTTGTATATCTAGATTTAATGTTAAGTTACGGCATTCATTACAAACCTTCGTGGTTTAAAATAATATAAATATAACAAAAAATAATAAGCTATAAATTGAACATATTAATCGCCAATTAAACAATGAACAAAGTTTGAAAGGGTAGGCAGCACAGGTGTAGCGTCCCTGGTGTTGAAAACGACGATAGACCACGCGGACCACTTTCAACCAGGTGGGTCGTGTATAGTCTTCAAAGTGACTTTCACCACCCTACTTATCTCAAGCCACTGACGTTCGTGCATTTTTTCGTTTTATTCATTACTGTGAACCTTTGAACAAAGTATACCAGCCAGTCCCATCCATCGTACCTACCTGCCGTTTTTAGTAGTATACTACTTTTTAGAAGTATTATTAGTTTAGTATTAGTAAATGAAATTCAAAGCACTCTGCTAACGAGTCTATTACATTTTCTGAAGATCCACCACAGTTAAGTACATTAGTTTTCTATCGCAAGCTCCATAAAACTTCCTAAAACCTATGTGGTTATATATCTGAGCTCACATTTACTGGCCGGGACATTTCTAAAAGGCTTTACAATATCCGTCGTGTAGATCATGGATGAGATTGCTAAGACCACTATTAAAGTCATTAATCTAATTGTAAACAACGGCATGGGACGGAGTTATGTCACGAGGCACCGCACAAAGTTTATAATAACTTTCTTGTTGACTAAGACCACAACTAAGGTAGCAACAAATCATGGAGGTAATTATTTTGCCTTGGTACACACATTTTCAAGTCGTCTTTAATTAACAACCGCTACCAATTCATATTACTAATCGAATGCTTCAGGCATTGTTTTACATAACTGTTTTTACTGGCAATTTCCGCATCAATTCCTTTTTCGAATATACCTATGAAACATTTTGAAATTCCATCTGTGGAATATATAAATTGTTATATTGATTCAACCAATCCCCATTATAATTCGGGGAGTTAAATCGAGGAAAATGTAAGCACCATAGTAAATACAGAACATTTTTTGGATCTTAACTCACTACATTCAAATATTTCGAAACAAATTTAGCTACGTTTTCTTATCTAATTGATGTTCAAGTTAGGTTAACGAAACCTGGTTTATGCGGCAGTATTTAACTACTTAAATTCAATCAAAGCGAAACTCCTGTCACACAAAATTACGTTCACCTTAGGTCGCCTGTTGAACAATAGGTTCGGCCGCAAAGTACTTAACTCAATCCCTAAGTAACTTACAGTGATGACTAACTTCGATAGATAGGAGAGCACAACGATGAGCCTAACTTTAATTAATTTGAAACTAGTCGGCTATTCGGACATTCGATTCTGATTATTTACTACTACTACTTGTCTCAATTTATCTCTTGCGTTATCCATTAATCTACCTTTACATAGATAAACCCTTACTTATTTACCTGTTCAAGGATAGGTAGATATTGAAATAATCATTTTAAAATTTATAATGTCATATAAATAAGTTAAGTATAAGTGACACGTTTTCTTGCTGTTCTAGGTAATTAATATGCTTAAAAGGAAGAATCTATTTATACTCCTAATTACACTATCGATACATGAGTAAATCAATCGATTGTTGGCACCAAGGGTGCCGCCGCCGCCTGTGAGCCAAAGCTTGGAGGCAGCATGAGGTACACTGGTGTTACTGCTGGACGGTGCCCCACCTCGTGATGGGGAACACAGATGGCAAAGACGGAGGTTCAATAATGAACATACTCGCATCTTTCAGGTGGATATATAGAACAGTTCCAGTCCTAAGATACTGCTGCTCCATGCATGGGGGATGGGGGGGCGGGTACCCATATTGCGGATGTCAAAAAGTCACGCGTGCATATTTGACTGGAATGCAACCGGGATGATTGTGTGTATGTAAAATATCGTTTCTTTATCGTAACATAACGAATTTTCACCGACTGGGTCACTTCAGTGTGCTGTTTGAATGCACTGCAAATTAGTGACAAGACAGCTAAAGTAACATCGTCTAAAGTTTGCACTCTATGTGTCACCTCACACGGTTTTGCTGAATAGTAAATGTTTGTAGATGCTCATCTGAATATATCATCTTGATGTTAATACTTTGACTTAGTTTATGATGGATTGTGACTGAAACCACTTTATTAATTGAAGACAAAGACAAAGATATTTAAGCTGTGTTTAATTTTAGTTGAGATAGCGTTGTGTAGAATGTCCTGAAACATTTAAAAATAAATATTTGTTTAAAGAAACAGTTCTTGAAAAGAATATTGCTAACCCTTATCGAAAAGCAAAAAAAATGTGATTCGGACATGATTGCTGACTTTTATTCAAATCTACCATCAAACTTGATTCAGATTTCAGCTAAATACTTTGCACTGTAATTACAGTTTAGTATTGGAAATATTAACAATATAATTATGTATCACAGTCTGAAATTCATAACGAAGATCGAAAATCGACTCAATACAGGACTATAGAAAAAATTCAAACATAATTTTGCAACATATGTATAATACACAAACAAAACTGCGCTGTTTTATACAATTTCAGAACTTGAAATACATTATAAATTGTAGGCACCAAACTCTCTATTCTAAAGCAGATAAAACTTCTTGCGGAGCAAAATTGTAAACACGTCGTTTTAAATTTTCTTCGATTTGAATTGAAATAACGAACACTCGTTTCCTCAATCTATAGTCTAGAAAAGATTTTCCGCAATGGTTTCGTATGTAGGACAGTTTCTATTCAAATGCCAACTTTTTATACAATATAGAATAACATAGTTATATTTTTGCCTTCATATAAGAATGACTTATATGAAAGTTTTCAAAGACAAAGTAAGGGCGGATTCAAGCAGCTAATTATAAAGAAAATATACCTTCCATATCATAGATAACATGAAAGCAACAGTTTATGTCTATTACGTAGATTTCTGTCTGTAATGTTTAATTTTTTTTCTGACATACATTATGTTAATTTTACAATATATATTAAGTTACAGATCAAAATATTAATATGAGACGATATAGATAAGTTTCTAAATATGCTGTATTTCCCTACACTAGTATTCTATAGGTCATCCAGTTATGGCAGTTACTTAAGTATACCAGTGTAACAATGGCTGCATCAGTTAACTGCCTAATCCGCCTGACAGCAAAAGCAGCTGAGCTATTTGAATACAATAAACAGTTAAGCCACTGTTTCCATTTTCAATACCTTTGTTTTCTCTATTAAACATATCTAATTAATTCCCTAACAAAACAAATAAACATCGGCTGATTATTGTCAATATTATTACAACTAGTCACGTCAGTTAGGTCCACATCCATAGACCGGGGATATTACGACCAAATCTTGTATTTATTATACAACATTAATCAAGAAACTTATATTTAGGAGGCAATTGCCACTCAGTCAATAAGTCAATGATGCCGTAAACACAAGCGAAACTTTGGAAGTTACCCTTGTAACTCTCAAATTTTTAAACTGTTAACTTTCTTAATTATCAAAGTAGAAAATATACTTAACTGTGATAAATTTGTGAAAATAACTTTAAACGGTAAGGGGGAAAAAGAGCACTGAGAACTCTGACAAAATATAGTGAACAATGGTTATAAAATACACTTTTTCAGGCTAATTGCAGACTACTATAAAATTCCAACTTAGTCTGTAGTAATCAGTTTTAAAGGTTTTCGAATTCATATTACAAATTTTCGAAAATAGGAATGAATAAGAGTGCACAAACTTAATTATGGCGGTCATACAAACATTAGTGACATTAAATATTGATTTATCACAGATAACCAGATTAAGGTAGAAGAGGTTGCTAGATAATTACCGTACACACAGATTTGGCATTCGCATCGCTGCTCTTACCTCCTATCAGATTAGATTGGAGCCGAAATGGGTGTACAAGGGCACAACTGCGGTGATAATGGTTTACAAATTCTATCGTGAAGCGTAGGCCTTCATTAATTTTAGTTGTCCTAACGCAAGTCCCATTTAGCCGAATTCAATACTATTTAGTATTAGGTTTATAAGTCTTACATAAGTACCTATAATCGAATACAAGGCACTGTACCTACACAATTATTTAAAAAGGGACAGACGATTTTTGTTAGACAAAACAATTAACAACCTAACAATGCTGAAATTTTTCAATTAAACATGGTATGTTATTTCAATATCCTCTAGCCTAATTTATTTTACAACAACCTATTTCATTTTACAACATTATTCTAATGCTAAAAGATAAAAACTAACTTACAGTCTAATAACATGATGCATTATGAAATTTATTTTTGGAATTAATCGATTAACTACAAAATAAAGCATTTATGTCCTAAGTAAAATAATAAGAATATAAATAAAATTGTGTAGGCACTATCAACGATAGTCTTACGATATTATAATAGAACTATATATATATATATATATATAGTTCTATTATAATATCTATATAATACACATAATATCTATATAATTTAGATAGGGCCCTGTACATAGTTAATCTCGATCGCGATCCGCGATCAAATTCAATGATCGCGATCGATTAATAATATATGTAGGTATTATATTGACGGATTGAAGCATCAGATGCTTCAATGCGCATCATCTCAAAATATATTTCTATGTATTTTGAAATACAGATTAGTTGCTTTTGTGCTTTTTTATGTCACCTTTTGAATAAAGAACATAGTATGCAACATTCTTAAAAGAACCTTTAAAGTTTCTTCTGAAAGTTACATTACAAAATATGTATAAGCTAACAATTTGCTCCTAGGAATTTTGATAGTTATTAGTTAAAATTTGTATTCAAGGATACAGTAGCCTCTTGATTAAGTACCTACTGTAAATTAAAAATTAAACTAGTATCATGGGATACATATATATTAAGCTTGTGTATAAAAATATATATCTCCGTTTCGATAGGGTTGGTGCGTATCTATGTACAGTTTGGTGAAAATAGTTAAATTTTTCTATCACCAAACTTGACACATGTGTTATTTGATAAGCACAACTTGTGTCGAGACCATTTTTGATACAAGGGTAAAACTTCGTTATCGCATTATTTATGAACGGAACTTAGTGTTTTTTGGCCAAAACATCATGGACATGATTTCTTATAGGTGTGCTAAGTTTGGTTATAATCGGTAATAAAAGTTAAAATTAGTAAATGCAACTTACTTAGCCAAACCAAACTTAGCACACCTATACTTATATATATATTTTTTTAAAGAATATTAGCAACCGAAGTTACTAATATTCCCTTTAACCCCTCCAGCTAAGCTCAATGGCTTGTGTTAGGAGTAGGTTCCCGGGACCTCTCGATCGTAAGGTCGACTCCTTAACCACTAAGCTACCGCCGCTTTACTATATACTTTGCCCATACTTCCAGACAAAAGCAAAATTGTTTACTTTCTTGAAACTGAAGTCTGAAAGTGTAGAAAAAGTTGCTCGTGACAAAACAACTAGGGGACTTTTAACTTTTTATTTTTTAAGAAATCTTTGAAAAGCAACTTAATTGCTACGTATTTATTGAAATTTCATGAAATTGTTATTTTTTATTCTATTCAATTTATTGAAGTATAAATAGAATCATTTCTTTTCTGTTATTATTTAATTACAAATACAAATCACTACTAGTACCAAACCCACGTATAATACAAGGTGATAAATCTGTAAACATCACGCCATCCGTGGCGTCCTAGTTATTTTACGAAGAAGAATGTTTAAACCGTTTTCAGACCGCAATGCGGGTGGCATTATTAATATGTATCAAAGCTTATTCTGTAATGCCATATAGGTATGTCTCTTACGGTTTTCGTATGTCCCCTTTAATCTCATAAAGCTTAGTTTGCCCCAGGTTTGAGGGTATTATATTGTGACGAGTTGTAAGGACGTAGGTAACCGCGGCAAAGGGGAAAATACATCTTAACATTATTTTGATATTGGTTTCTGTTAATTTTGAATTAAGTAATTGGTACCATGGACTTTACGCATAATATCCTTAAAGCGAGATTCCTTTGTGAAGTAACATTTCACTTACACCCATCCCGTATATCACAAAACACGTATAACTGTTGTGAAAACCTTCTCCGTCACAAAACCGTGCTTAAATTTATTAGAAAATATTCCTATCCAAAGATCAACATGTAGGGGTGAGCGAACAAGTAATGGTATGTTCCCCTTCATATGTACCGCGGCGTAATCTTCTTACGTGTCGCTCCTGAGACATATAACTAGATTTACAACTCGTATGTATCAGGTGAAATAACATAGGTGTTTTAATTGGTGGCAAATTCATTTATAACTTGTGTTATTTGATATTATGGTATTATACGTGAGTTGCACATTTCACTTGACAAGAAAACTGTCTAGAACCATACTGTATTGTTTATATGCGGCTGATTTATACTTATTGTTTTAATTTACTGTAAGCTCAACTCCTGGTTGACCAGATATTCTTGTAACGAAGATGTTAAAATTTAATTATCTAGTTTTAAATATTGTCATCCTTCATCATCGAAAATGTTCCTACAATATCCCTACCTGCACTGGTTTTCTTCTACAAAAATGAATACGAATTATAACCTGCAGTGAAATGATATTATCTTCCCACTTTATCTATGCAAAAATTAACGAGTAAACCACAATAAGACAAGGTTTTAAACATTTTTCCGCTGTACTGTAAATCCTGGTTCTTTTCAGAGTGAATACGCCGTTCTCGATAATCCTATGATCCTTATTTACTAGCGCAGGCTCCGGGGGCCGCAGGCTTATCCGAACGCACTCGCCACGCAACATGGCGAACACTGTTTTCTCCAAGCATTTTTGCCAAAGTATTATAGTTAGATTAGGAAATAGTGAACTGTGTCTTTTTTTAGATCGAAAGTGAATTTTGTCAGAAGTAATGGTGAAAAATAATGAATTTACCGTCTATATAAGTAGGCATGGCTGGCAGAAACGTGGTTTATAAGATAAGGAGTGGATACCTACTATTACAGCAGGTTAGAACGTGATTTACTAATTTATAACATTATTGTTTGTTTCTTATAACTTCCTTATAGAAATCACATTTCTGCCTCCTATAGTAGGTATAGCCTATAACACTGGACTCATATTTTTTTAATGAAAAGCGGTTTAACATTAGAAAAACCTCTTAAATTTCATTTATTAAATATACTGATTACATAGATAATACGTTCTAGTTACGTTCTAGCTTAATCGGGCCTCAGAGACATAAACTCTGTTGTAAAACCTATTTCGGTATATTTATCCATACTAATATATTATAAAGAAGTAAAGTTTGTGTATTTGTATTTTTGTTAAATTGTAAGGGTAATCTTGGGATCTACTGAACCGATTTTAGAAAGCCACATTATTGCTGAGTGTCATAGGTTATATAAAAAACCGAAAAATAAAAAGGCTTTTACGTGGTAGTCCGTTTTGCAAAGTGAATCGGAGAAAAAACGGTCGAATGAAAGCATTTCTAACGAATGCTACGTTAACTATGAAAAATATATTTTTGAGTACTAGAGAAAAGATGTGGAGCTTGAAAATGCCTATATTATGCCCAACGAAGTGGACACGGGTCAGTTAGTATGATAATATATAAACAATAGTGAATAAATATTCTCATAAATATACACAAATGCAATAGTAGATTGTTCCATGGATCCCACACTAGGATTCTCTGTGTCGTGGGATCCATATGTTTCCTATACTCCATTTTTACTCATTCATATTCTTTAATAATTGAAATTTAAGTTCATTTAACGGTTACTTACGATACAAAGAGGTAAAATTGATTCTCGTTATATTTCACATGTGTCATCGTTACAGCTATTAAAGGCACCCCTCTGACTGGCGTTATTCCAACGTGTTGATCGACTACGTAGGTACTTAATTAGGTGCGGAACCGTTCAATACATTCGACTTTAAGGACTTCGAAAGAGATTTCGTTTAAAGAGATTATGTGTGACGAGAGGAAGGCAATTTGAGACTGCAAAGTGTAGTCTCTACCGGACTTGAGAGAGAATCAGAGAAACTTGCTACAGTATATGTTTGTTTGTTGTGCAGCTGTGCTTATAATAAAATTATTGTGATAATGTGTCTATTAACTCTCTACGTTATTCTCTACCACCACGTAATAGTATAACGAGCGGTATAAGTAATACCTCAGCCACGTACGGCGCATCACTTACGACCACTATAATAGATCTGCTCCCTCGCTCGACTCATATAAATTGCGGGAGGTACGCAGCTGATGCCATAAAATAACCTCGTTATTTATTAATTTTAAATTACACCCTACTTTGTAAATACATATTATACGTCTTAATATTTATAATCATATAACCTGTAATTTGTTACGTTCTTCGGAGTGAAAACTTCTATAGGCGTGTGAAAAATTTATTTAATTCAGACTCACATTGTTATCCAACGCTACATCACATCACATATACAATACGAGGATAAAAATATATAGCCATTACATTCTATAAAACCAGTAGGTAGGTATATCACCAATAAAATGGTGATAATTTACATATGACACTGCTTAGAAGTGAAAATCAAGTATTGTAGGTATATACTTTTATATAGTCGTTGGCTGTTTTCACTTCAGATTGGCACTCCTGCAGTGTCATAATTCTTTCTTAATAACTGCTGTATCAAGAACCTATCCTTATTATATCGACGGGTGCAAAGTAAAAAGAGGCATCTGCATAATAGCAACTTTACAGGAGAGCGAAAAGAACGAAAAAGTGTATTATTTTCTTAATGAGTGGGCCAATATTTCTGAAAATTTTATCATAATTTATTTATACTCTTATTTATTTTTATATTAAGTTAATTAAGCTAATTTATTAATAATTTAGGAGATTTTGTAGATATTGCGTTTTTACAACGAACTTTATAAAACGCTAACTGAGTCAACTACCAGCTGGTCGTATATGCTCGGGACTTTTAATATCGTGTATAAATAGTTTTTTCTTTTTTTTACTGATCTCAATTGTTCTCAAGCCACTTATAAATAAATATATATTTATAAAATATCCACTACAGAAAGTAATTTTGCAGATAACTTTTTATGCTTCGTACTTTCATAAGAACATTTTGTAAATTGGCTTAGTAGCCCAAAATCATCATGCGAATATAATTACAGTTACAATACTTTCAGTTTCTTTTTTATAAGGTCGTTTATTAAACAGAAAATCCTACTACGTGATAAATACTTTGTATAAAGTTAACCGACGTAAATTTAATTGACTGCGAAGTAGAAAGAGTCAACTGGCAGATGGTCGTTAATGCGTCGTATGTGCGTTTAAAGAGTAATGCAAATAGAAATTAAAAGCACACCTTGAAATAGTTGCCGATATACATAAAAGCTTTTAAAAACTTATAACGTATGCGCGCCGGTGACAAGTAAGTCAACTGCCTGATGACATTTTGTGTACGCTCGGAGTCCGCCGCCACGCCCTGCGCAAAAACGACCAACGTTACTTGGTCGCATTACCTTCATACTATTTGCGAAATTGAGTGTAGATGGCTTTTTATACTTTTAAAAATTCATTGAAATATAATGAAATCTCCAAAACCAAATATGCCAGGTTGTGGAGTCTTATTTGATTAGTACGAAAATGCAATAAAAAGAAAATCGTGTATTTGTAGTTGACTTTATTTACTTTGCACCCGTCGATATTAGAAGAGAAATAAGGCACAGTTACTAAAAATCTATGCTCAAAGGTCACTTACTTTTTTATTGATAAACAGTGTCCTAATTTTGTACGAAAAATACATCCTTTTCCCTAATATGCTACATGTATATCAATTCCAAAAACTTCTAAGCAAGATTCTGTACAAAAATTTTACGTATATATTTATCTGATTAACTGTAGAAAACCTCAAATATTCAGGAACAGAATATTCTAAAGTACCCAGAGGTAATTGTTTTTTTTTAATTCAAAGCATTCATTCGATTGCGATAAAACTTTCTCAATTTATTTATTATACTTCCACGAGAGTTATAGGCATACTATTAGCTTTTGGGTTTGTTTTTATCAGAAATTCCCTTACACCACGGCGGGTAGATCAGCTAGTTCTATTTTAAAGTTGAGAGAAATACTAATTTTTCTATATAGATGAACTATCTCTTGACTAACACCTGTTTATAGCGTAATAATTATGGCATTATATGTAAACAAGCAGGCGCAGTTGGGGATTAGCGAAGAGGAAATATGTAACTCGTAAAGTCGCAAATTCAAGAGACGGGCGTCAACTTCGGTCTTGACATTGTCAACCCTTTATAATAGTTGTAAAGAAATGAAATACAATACATTTTCAGAGTATAAAGCGCTTTAAAAATACACATAGTTACCGAAAATAGAATTTCCTTTTTAACAAATCTGTGAATAGTAATGACGTTCAATGGAGAGCACTTTGGGTTGACGAAACTCAATCTAGTGATTGATACTAGACTCAAGAAGTTCAGCTACTAAAGCCTGAGAAAAAAAAAATCGAATGTTCAAAATTTAAAAAAAAAATATTTTTCAGGTAAGATGTGGTTAAATTCTATGATTAAAGTGCTCAAACCCAAAAACACAGTGCCGTTGAAAATTGACTTAGTGAGCGAGGTATGTCGCTAGCCTTACCATTCATTATAAAAGTAATGAAGGGTAGGCGCTCGAAAAAATGTTCTCCGCACACCTTTCGACGCTTGCCAGCCATCCAAGCCGTGACTACGGGTGCTGCAACACGTAACACATCTAAAACGTCAAGCAAGTTTCATAACTAATCGCGATAAGTCCCTTACCTACTGATTTCGACCACCTTAGTCTGT
The DNA here is from genome assembly GCA_963691645.1 of Pelosia muscerda. Taxonomy (NCBI): domain Eukaryota; kingdom Metazoa; phylum Arthropoda; class Insecta; order Lepidoptera; family Erebidae; genus Pelosia; species Pelosia muscerda. The sequence continues at coordinate 14,746,956 of OY829098.1, read as the reverse complement.
AGGTACCAGTAATAATGGAAATGTTTATTGGCTAATACTAACACTACATATTCTTAAAATATAAGTATCTTAAGAAATGACCAAGCAACTGACTGATCTTAAATCAGATGTAGATACTAGTCAGGTCAACCGGACTAGCAACCGAACTACTGCGACTAGAGGCTTAAATCAGCATTAAAGGTCATAAGTATCTATTGGAAAAGCCAGACATGTACTTCTACCGACATGTATGAAACTGAACATGTATATAGTCTATATTTGAATGTATGTATATATTTGAACAAAAGTCCTATTAGATTGTTGAAATTTGAATATTAAAGTCTACTAATATGATCTTTGTACCGAAGTAGACATAAAGTTATTCATAAAAGACATTCAGTGAGCACTCAGACTTTCAACATTAATCACAAAATGATCAAATATTCAAAGACCTCTTATAAAATGATAAAAGCAAGCTTGATAACCGGAAGCAGTGTCTTTTTTCATCGAACGAGTCGAGCCGTCCCCCTCGTAGGGAAATATCAGCATGTCATTTGTTTATATTGCGAAATTAATCCCCCAAGCTGGCGTGACTGATGAGTCGAGTCAAACATCGCTTGCCAAACAAAGAAACACCGAGGTGTGTACTATAATCGATGCTCACTTAAACGACAGATGCTACAAACGGGTGCCATCAATCTATCCCCTCCCCGTGCCCACCATCCGATTCGTACCCCCGAGGGCCGAATTGTTATTCACGTTCCATTACCTCAATTTTTTAGAACCGAGGTGCCTGAAAAGAAACCCTTTCACTTATTGTGTCTCATTCCTGAATAGGTGGAGGGCCATCGTAAAATTAAATTTCTTTAGATTATTCATTTTTTCCCTCTTCTCCCGGCGTTGAGTGTTTATTCAGGATCCGCTGCAGATGTTGTTAGTTACATGAAAAACATCAAAATGCCTCACAAATAAGGTTACTGATATTACTCGCGTTGGCTCCCAAATATTTTCTTCGTTCTTTGTTTTGTATGGTAGATAATAAAACAAACGATAAATTCAAAACGCTCGCACGCACGAGCGCGCGGTATTGAGTGCGCCACACGCGACAAGAATCATTCAATAATCGATTAAAGTCCGCCGCACACGTACGAAAATCGAGCAAACATCGAGAACTCAATGGCCCGATCACAGGGCGAGTTGAGTCACGTCCCACGAACCAATAATTCAATAAGGAGCGATCCAAACACCGTGCCAAGTAAAATCATAGCGTTCAGGGTGCAACTAAAAACGTAATTGTATTTCGCAATCACAGTAATAAAATTATACAATGGTGTAAACGTTTTAGCCTCTTGAAGGATGTGCAATTGTATTTAAGAATTAAAGAGATAATAATTTATTGTTTATTATCAGATATTAGGATTTAAATGTGTTTGTTTTATGTCCCTCTAATACTATATCCCTTATTTAATACTTAATGATTTCACAGAAATATTGGGCCACCCTATCTGTTTCCATGTAGTGACGTACAAGGCGATTAGGAGATGGCCTTTAACTATATTTCCTTGCCAAACTTACAACACAATAAGAGCAAAGTAATGAATTATTTTATAAAGACTTATTACTAGTTAAAGAGTGATTGAGTTACAAAAATCGACATCCATAATACTAGGTAATAGGATTCATAGTAATGTCGATAGACCGTTTTGGTATTGAGTTAGTTTGGTAGTAAGTTAGTATAGAACTAGAACTAGCTACGAGCACTAACTATGTGCTGTGAGCATCATAGTACTATACATTTGTATATAAGCGGGTAAAGACCAACAGCTTAGCTTAGTGGAGCGCGGCATTTTCCCTATCACAATGGGTTACCGCAGCTTAGAAGCTGGAACAAAGCGTCATTATTCCTTTGGCTCATTAAGTGAATTAATGAATTCGAAGTAAGGATTTTTGGCAAACGCGTCGCTGATGGGACTCATCATAATTATTGATGGAGGTAGGTTAGACTTAGCACGGTATTTAGTGAAAGGAATATAATAAAGCGTTGTGTTGTAAAAGTGTTGTAAATCCAAACTAATATTATAAATGCGAAAGTAACTCTGTCTGTCTGTCTGTCTGTCTGTCTGTCTTTGCTTCACGCCTAAACTACTGAACCGATTTGTCTGAAATTGGGTACAGACATAGTTTGGAACTTGAGAAAGGACATAGGATAGTTTTTATTACAAAAACTAAAATATTAAATAAAATTTATTCCGGACATACAGCGCCATCTATTGGTCAAGAGTCGGCATCAATTCAGTACTGAAAATTCATCGGAAAAATGTAAATAAATAGTGAAATGGTATGAAATCCAAACTTAATATTATAAATGCGAAAGTAACTGTCTGTCTGTCTGTCTTTGCTTCACGCCTAAACTACTGAACCGATTTGTCTGAAATTGGGTACAGACATAGTTTGGAACTTTAGAAAGGACATAGGATAGTTTTTATTACAAAAAATAAAATAAAAAATAAAATTTATTCCGGACATACAGCGCCATCTATTGGTCAAGAGTCGGCATCAATTCAGTACTGAAAATTCATCGGAAAAATGTAAATAAATAGTGAAATGGTATGAAAATCCAATCCAAGTCCAATCAAAACTATCCAAATCCAAATCCAAACTAATATTATAAATGCGAAAGTAACTCTGTCTGTCTGTCTGTCTGTCTTTGCTTCACGCCTAAGCTACTGAACCGATTTGTCTGAAATTGGGTACAGACATAGTTTGGAACTTGAGAAAGGACATAGGATAGTTTTTATTACAAAAAATAAAATGAAAAATAAAATTTATTCCGGACATACAGCGCCATCTATTGGTCAAGAGTCGGCATCAATTCAGTACTGAAAATTCATCGGAAAAATGTAAATAAATAGTGAAATGGTATGAAATCCAAACTAATATTATAAATGCGAAAGTAACTGTCTGTCTGTCTGTCTGTCTTTGCTTCACGCCTAAACTACTGAACCGATTTGTCTGAAATTGGGTACAGACATAGTTTGGAACTTGAGAAAGGGCATAGGATAGTTTTTATTACAAAAAATAAAATTTATTCCGGACATACAGCGCCATCTATTGATCAAGAGTCGGCATCAATTCAGTACTGAAAATTCATCGGAAAAATGTAAATAAATAGTGAAATGGTATGAAAATATAATATAATACAACTTTTGGTACAAACAAAAAGGCTCCAACGGAGTATATTTCTATTAGTACTATATGTCGAGTTGGTGATCGCGCAATGGTTTCGATCGTTACACGAGTTCGGTTCATGTAATTGTTTTAATTCATCGGAAAAAAGTTAATAAATAGTAAAAAGGTAGATATGAAAAAAATAACATTAATATAATAAAACTTTTAGTACAAAGAAAATGCCCGAACGGAGTATAGATAAATAATCCGAGTTGTCACTATGCTCGATAGATGGCGTTGGGATCGAAATAGATCGTGCTATGGTTTCGTTACACGCATTTAGTTGGGTATCGGCTGAGCGCTTCGGTACTGACGCGGAATTGTGGATTGATCGTTTCGTAAATTTAAAATTTGCTCCGTTGTATGTAAAGACTGTTTCTCCCATGGACAACTCTACGTTGCGTGCTCAAGAGTGTCAAAACCACAAGACCTATATATTTTTTCAAAGGATGGCAAAACTAAAAACGTGGTATACAGAAATGTCTTGGTGTAAGAAACCTTAATAAAATTTAAGCCTAAAATAACAGAAAATTTGTCAAGGGAGAAACAGTATTTTTTTCTGAAATGGCAAATCAAAATAATATTTTGAAAATAAGGGAAAAATAACATTTTCGCCTTTTTCGATCGGCCATAACGGCTTTAATGCCCTAAGTGAGTATACATATCTTCAATTCAAACGCAGAGCTCATTATGTTGATTTTTGAAGAGTTTCCTAGAATATCTTCCACATTTCATTTTTGAAATGATCCCGCGAGATCGGGAACTATGTGGGTAAAACCCAAAATCTGCTGGAAGTCACCATTCCACGCGACCGAAGTCGCGGGCAAAAGCTAGTGTATGCAATAAGTTTATTTTCCGTATAATAAAAGACGCATTGATTGAATAGTTTTCACCCCTAACTTTTTAAGAAACCAGATTTTATCGTAATAGAAAAGTCAGCTTCATCTATCAACAGCTTCTTGCAGTAACAGAGAATAAATAAAAGAGAGCATTTAAAATAGAATCTGGACATTTATCGCAGAGAGATTTATGTATGTATGACACGGGCCATTATTTAGGCCATGTCGAGCTACGGGCGGTCTCGTACGCGTGATAAAAATGCTGTTAATATCTCTAAAAGGAATTTAAATTCATGATAATAAATTTTGACCTACACTTATTCATTATAACACAATTAGTTATTAGGATCAAACAGGTATCACACGCCAGCGACTTAAATCGTAAGCGACTCGCAAGCAACCTCAAAATGAGCTTAATAGAATATTAGCGGCGATTTTATGCTATGAATCTGAAAACTCTTCGGTCACCAACGACCTCGATATGGTAATACGGTATCGGCACTGTATAGACCACAAAGTTATCCTTAAAGGAACAAAGTGTGCGAGTGACATACGTATCTTTACACAAAATCTGGGCGTGAGGAATTGACAGATCATAATATAAACCATAAAACATATTTTGGAAGTCATTATCAACTTTGACAGAAATAAATATTGCTAATAGATGTTTCTATTCACTTAAATCACAAGTCACTGCGACTGACATTTTAAATTGGGTAGCGCGAGGAGATTGTTCTTCTATTTATTTAAGTAATATAAAGTATATACCCAGTATTATAGAGGTATATGGCGTAACTTGACAGACTTTTTCGTTTTTTGACTCATTCTCGTCTTTTGTGAATTCTGAATTCAGGGAAGTGAATGAATAAGAGCAAAAGATTACTGAAACAGAGCATTTAAGTCACAAAGCTATGAGATTTTAGTCCAAAAAATTTACGAATTGTTAAGTTGAACATTGTGATAAAGGAATAGTAAATTACGAAATGTTTTGGAGAGAACAAAACGAAAAAATTGAAATTTTACCCAATATCTTCTACTTTTGGTTGTTTTTACTTTATCATGTATACTAACTGTTACTAGCGTTGGCAATATTCGATGTTTGTCTTCTGGCGTCTAAAATACAAATAACAGCAAACACGGGTATATAAGTTGGCTATTAAAAGAATACTGAAAGATAGTTAACGTAGACATAAAAGTCAAATCCAGCCATCAGAGTCGCTGCCGTGTGTATCGAGCATAGTAATTTATATTTCCAGAATTAGATTAAATTGACTTTATTTATCGTGCACAACGTACCCACGGTTACCACCTCTGCAAAAACCAGTGGAGATGATTATGTCGGATTCGAACTGACTAAAACACATGCTGGCTATGGATCTTCTCTAAAGGAAAGGAATCTTTACCGTCTATTTTATTTGCTGAAAATAAAATTATTTGTGTTATAATAAAATTATGTTCTCTAAAGGAAAGGAATCTTTACTATCTATTTTATTTGCCGAAAATAAAATTATTTGTGTTATAATAAAATTATGTTCTCTAAAGGAAAGAAATCCTTATTATCTATTTTATTTATTTTAAAATCTATTATTTAAATTATTATTAATCAGGATGTAAACATAGAGAACAGAGAGACACGGAGCTACGTCCTGAGCATTCGAAATTCTCGTTCATCTGTAGGCCTACCATAAACTCTTAAAACAGCGCAATAATTAAATACTAATAAATGCATAAATAACTTCGTAATGCCTTATAAATATATAGCATTACAAAATTACACTTACAGTTGATGGTATGACAGCCGTTCAAGTACTGCCTTGTTTTAAGCGTTACAAATTTTGTGTCGATAGACAAGTCTGCGGTAGACTTGGGCCTCGAAGATATTGGTAGGGCACTTTACAAGTAGTAATTTAATTATGTATTTGCTCCGTAAAACAGCAAACTTGATTCGCAGCACGTTTCTTTGGGTAAATTTTAAGACGTAAAATACATAAGTACGTAAAATGTTAAGAAAACTCAACATCGAACTCAATTTCTCCAGTTTAAATATTAAATCAAATTACATGGGGCGTTCGCCTTTGAGAACATTATAGTGGATACTTAAAATTGATTGCGTTGCAAACTAACTTGCACCGAAGGTACATAAATTAGTCCATCTCTACCTTGATCGTGATGAGCGCCGACACTGCAGTAAACGAATTATGTTCTTCGTTTCAATTAAAAAGTTCTGGTATATATCTAAGTAGCTATAGCATCCCGAAAAACTATTTTATACTTTAGCAAGATGCATAATTATACTTAGACCAAAATAATTTTGTCTGTGAACAATTAAATCGTGTAAATTTTCTATAGTGAATTTATCCTTGACTTTAGCGATGTGGTAAACCGTTTGAGAATGCACATCACGAAAGTTTGTATTACTATTATAAGATAGTAAGTTTCTCGAGTAGATATTTTTGTGACAACAGATCTAACATGAATAGTGCATTAACTTTTTTTATAACAATATTAGAAACCGCAATTACTAGTAGAATTTCTCCTAACCCCTCCAGCTAAGCTTGCTTGCTTGTGTTATCAGTTAGCTCACTTCGGCAGTGTAATGGCCCAAACTCGAATTCGTTACCTACTATACGCTATATGGCCCTATGGTCTTAACAACGAATAAGCTACATCACTACACTCAACAGCAGATTTTTACACTCTATCACGCTGATACAAATAATTCAGGTAACTTTCTTTTTTATACCTATTGTTAAGTTATTAGGTAGGTATTTGTCCTTTCTTACCTAAAGTAGTTCAAGCACTCTTCCTTTTGTTTTTGTAATAGATAAATTCAATGCTCTAAGTAGCACGCCAAGCAACTTTCCAAAGTTCCAAGAAAGAAGAACTCGCGAAAAATATTGTTTCCATTTTTGTCAGTAACGCGATCTACCATCAATAAAAATTCAAAAAAGTAGCGGCGGAAACGAAAATCTTTTTAGTTTAATGAATTTAAGACACACAATATATCTGTTATACTGTTCATGAAACTCGAACACTGCATTAGCATGCCAACTCACCTGTATAGAGCTAAGTTAAAAATCGTGTAGCACTCGAGGTCCCGTGTGGACGACGGGCTGGGAAAATGGGGGACTCGGAAAATAAGGAAAACCTTCCGCCATTGTGTAACTTAAATGCAAGAGCTGCATGCCAATCGAACGAGCGATCACAGCAGAAGTTTGAATTTCTACCTAAAATTCGTTTTTAGGAACCATAGGCCGCGAATACTTTAAAATATAATAACACCCAAGTGATTTTTATGACTGCACTGCATGCCAGTGCAGTTTATCTAAAAGATGTGTCAATCATTATACACTATCATTTAAAAACTAGTAACTAGAAACGACGGTGCCCTATAGTTCTTCGATTGGAGATCAATCGCCACTGTATCACAATGTACGATATCGTATAAGTTTTCTGAAACTTAAACGTTATCATATCGGATACAAAGTAGTATTAATGTGCGAAACAATGTTATCGGTTGTTGGGGTCGCATAGCGAGCACATTATTGAATGATCGGCACACCCAGATTGTTGGTTATCGTAACACCAAATTTTCTATTTGATCGAATCCAATCGGTTCGTGTGGCGGAGAGGAGCCCGGCATTACAACACGTCGACGCGACGCGACGCCATCTCGACGCGCGCTTCTAAATTACGTTACCAAACCCTCGTACCAGTTCAGTCCGTTCTAAAATTCCGTAATCTCGTTCCAATTTCGAGAATAATTCTTGGGAATTCGACGTACAACTGTCATCTTTGAATTTAGGATATCTCTGGAAGTAAAACTTTGAGTCCCACCTTTTTTTAGTTAGACAGTAACTAGTTAGACACTTCGTCTTTGATGTATAACGGTGGGAAAGTGAGATTAGGTGATACTGACATAAGTAATAACAATTGAACAAATATCTTAAATACACATAGTGCACTTGTAGATCTTTAAATCAATTTATTTATTACACCTAGTTCTGCTCTACCTAATAGTTAGTATTCAAACAATAGATATTCCGGTTGAATTACTGTAGTAGAGATGCTAATCAAACTGCACCCAATTGAGCTTCGTTGGACTGTATACACTAAGATCCGGTTCGGGTGCAGGGCATTAAATTTACTATCTTTGCTTGTTCGACATCAATATGATTTGCTGATCTCAGAAAGTGGACCACTTCTTCATTGGGACTTTTCAAAAAAACTAAAATAGTCAAGTCTATGAGAAGTCCAGGGTGAATTTATATTCACTCAGGATAAATAAATACAAAATTCGGATACATTGATTTTGTACACATGTGATGAATCAAAGTGTACTTAAATACACTCGGTTTGCATTGCTTTTGAACCCACATCATGGGAATGTTGACGCATTGAGACCCTAATTACATATGGAGGTTGGACCCTTTTTCGAGACTACCTTCGTAAAGACTATCAAAAAGTTTGAGAATGCTAACCGGAGTAGGTTATATTTACGGAAGATGACTAATATTAGAGTAGTTTCAATGATATTATATTATTAAATAGACCTAATTTTCTCTTATGTTATATTTAAAAACCAAAATACCTACCCAAGTGCTTAGACCCTGTCACTTTATTTGTATATGTTTGCATATGTTTCTTGGTCGTATACGCCTTTAACACATTTGCAGGCTCAAGCGCAAGCAAAGGGAGCTCATGAATGTGACTATAACCTATTGAGCAAGCAATTCAAAATCCATTAACGTTAACTCACGTGATAGTCCGTTAGCTGTTTCCGCGTAGCGTGCGTGACACGCCGTGAGTGTGAACGACGTGCCACGTATCTTTTGTTCTGATACAACGTACTTTGAAATCGTTCGTTAGCTCGCCACGTCAGCAGGTCTACTTTGCATCGCGCCACACCGCCATTATTGTTTTATTTCATCCTTCACCGCATGGATAAAGGTTTTATATCGCTTTTATACTCGCCTGAATATTGAAGCTTTGCACTAAAACTGCTTGGACGTCCCAACAAAGACGACCAATAAACAGAGCCACAAAAGCTACTCTTAAAAAAATAAAGTAGAAGTACCTATATCCGATCCGATCAGAAAATAAAGAATGGATTTTGCAGCTCTTCGTACACATGATAAAGCAACTCTCTAGTCTATTAAACATTCTAATAGATTTTTAATGAATTTGTTTGCACCAATAGCGAGAGGTGCTCACTGGTGTTAATTGCATTTTGTAGCAGCCACGTTAAATACCGCTGGCGTTAAAAAACGACAAATATCGAAGTTCTCTCAGTAATTTAATATAAAGAGCAACTCTGCAATAACTCTGCAAATATACCGGGAATGTTGAATAGCAGCATTCTGTGTACAGGGGAATGAAAATGCTATAGGCATACCTGAATTAGGTATCTGCCCCGTAAGAAAAAATTTCGTTGTTTGTTATAAATCGGATATTATACATTTTATGAGTGTAGATAACTAATGAGCTGGATTGAGGATAAATCAGGGAGGACAGAGACAGAAGACATCGTGAATCTCCAAAGAGATGACCCTGGGTCAACTGAGATGCTAAGGATATGTTACCTACTAACTCATTTCCAGCAACTGAAGACCGGAAGGCGGCATGCGTTTTAGTCGGTTCGAATCCGTCTACAACTCTCTCCGTAAACTACTCACTGACTAAGGTGAGAATGTGCCTAATTTAACATTAAGTAAACAATTTACTATGAATAATAAGTAAACAAAATAGTCCATAAAATCTTTTTGATCAAGTCAATAAAGGTAGCTATATTTTTTTCCATATCTCATATTGTTTGCAGGAAAGGTTTTTGAAGTTCCTTTGCGATTAATTACTCTCCCCGTAGAGATAAAACGTGGATAAACTGTAATATTTTTGGCCCTGCAGGGGGCTTATTGATCAGTACAAAGAGGCAGGGCGGGGAATCATGGTAAAAGCAGCCTCAGGCTTAATAAATGATGTGTTTGTTTTCGTGTGTTGTACTAGTACGGTCTGATTTATTGTTTGTTTTCCATGTAGATTTGGTTGAGCAAACACGTGTAGTGACGAAAGTAATAAGTCAAAGTGTGTGGACAAATGTGTTACGAGTATATGTCATAATGGGTGAAGTTGAAGGTGGGTGTCTGTTTAAGTGATACGTACTTTAGATATTTGATTCATGAATTTAAATTAATGGTAATGCCTATTTCAATATTTCGCAATATAGTAGCTGTAGTGAATTGGTTACCTAGAAAGAGACCATTCACTACATGTTGAACCTCATTGGTTATTTAACCACTCGCAAGGTAAGCTAACACGATTTGCTGGCGAACAAATTTGCGTTGGTGGCGTAGAATTATGTAGTACATTTTTAAATACATTATTGCAAAATAAGTACTCATGAATTGTAATATTGCTAATTGCCTAGTTTTTCCCCTTACCCTCGTTACTCGAAGTGTTCCATTATATTTATTTGAGGTTTTCAAAGGCTGAAATTTATACGAATTATCTTCTTTCTTCCCAATTTGATTTTGAACTCAATCTATGTAATGGACGGAAGAACCTTAAGAAATAGATTAGAATGAATGAATGAATCTGACTCTCAGGAAACTATGAGTATTAGTGGTTCGTTTGTGTATCTCTTTTCATGTTTTAGTTAAATATAACATATTAGTAATACAACAAAATGTAGGTCGGTACATGTTTACTACTTGAAAAAAAGAAAAATATGTAATTTGATAGTAAACCTAATTTCACTTGATAGGTGAACAAAATGATCACATGACATGTAGACATATAGGCAATCTATAATCTATTTTATATATGAAATATACTTGTTAATTTCTTTTCGGAATAAAAATCTCAAATCTTAACTTATGCTTGCTCCAGTGGGCATTCCATGTTTTCATAAAAATGCATACAAAGCAGAGCGCTTTATTGGACTTACTACAGTCAAAGGATAATGAAGTCTGCAGTAGGCTACACAAACAGAAAATGTTGAAAGCAATATGAAGTCACATATTGTACATGCAGGTTTCGACTCGTCTGCCCAAAGCGGGCACTACAACATTTTAAAATTATGATTCCAAAAGCATACAGTTGCTCATTTATTATTCATTCTAGTCAATATTGAATAGCCGGTCTCGCTATCAACTGCTTATGCGTAGGTACGGGTATTACAGTGAAAACTCATAGCAATCTCTAGGGAGCGATCTATTCCTTTCTATAGTGATTGTAAATATAGTACTTTGACGTAAGCTAATATTTTATTCCGTTTGAACAATACTCTTGTCTTCTTAAACACATAACTGTTTAGTTCAGATCATATAGTAATCACAAAGATTAAACAAAGATGTCACTAGAGAAATGAAAAAAACACAGTGTGTTTCATCTGAAACTCCATCATTTTCTCTTATCAATAAATAAGGTAGGGTTAGTGTAAGGTAGTGAACTGTAGACTGAACTAGGTACCTGGACGCGGGGAGTGGTGACTGTGACTGTGGTGCATTTCTGCAGTTGATAGACCACCTCCTGTCGTGTCAGCTGTGCCCTCACACCTACACGATTACCGAACTCATTGAAGCGACGGAAGGAGGGGTAAATGTAGCCGAGTTTTGAACTGGGCGTATCTAACTCAATTCTAATTGTTGTCACTGACACAAGGAATAAGAAATACTAAAATTAAACCTGGAGGACTACCAGTAGTCATCAACTAAATGCACAAGCACAATGCTTTCAATTCAGCCATTTATATGGTTCTACCATTTCCAGGTGTGCACATTAAGCTATCGAATAGTTCATTTCATCACGTTTCCGGCTATATTATTAAACCCTAATCAGCATCTGTCAGTAAACTTCTCAACGAAACTAATCTAACAAGTCCAAACTCGGCAGGTTTTCGTTATGCTAATGAGAAATGATTGTCATCTGCCTGCGGTTTTTTCATCAGACCCTAATCATCATGTGACAGCAAACTACACATCACAATATCCTCAAAATTCTAATAAGTGTGCACTCTACCCAGTTACCGTGACCAACTTCTGGAATTAATAAAACTTATTGTTGAAAGTATTTGGTTTGTAATTTAAAATGTTGCAGAATATACCAGTGCCGTAACAGCCAATTTAGATATTACGCCGGGTGGATGAACGTAATGGGTAGCTTCCTCCTGCTTATTAACTGCGTCAACTTGTAATCAAATACTCAATCTATCGACCGGTGATTATGGTTTCTCACGATGTGTTTAATAGAAGGAAAAATATTGAAAAAATTGCGTCTAAAGTTCCTATTGACAACTCACTTTCATTATTACTTTTTACTACAGAAACAAACTCTTTCACATTACGCATATCATGATTGATTTACGAGTATAAGCATGATGTTAAAAAGTTAGGACATACCTAAGTTAGTAGAAGGATATAAACTTTATTTTCCCACCTTAATTCTCTTGCGGGAGAGGCTGCCTTTTAATCCTCCAAACCTCGAGAAGAGGTATTTTTATATATGAGTTCACCTCACCGGATGGTAAGCTGAAGACCATCATTAAAAACACGTATAGTGTTACAATGGTGGCGCTCAGCTTGACGGCCTTGTCAGATGCTGTTTCACACCTCACTTAAAGGACATGTGCCTCTGTAGGTGAATTTAGTTAGCCTTTATTTGGTCCACCAAACTCACCAAAAATGTAAATATGAAATGTATATAACAACACAAATACTTCCTAGATTCCTTCAGTTCCCTGAAGAGCGCCATACATATAAATCTATGCGACAGCGACTGATTCATCTTCCTTAAATTCAAAAACAAGTATAATTTAGAATAGAATGATCAATATTCCCTTTGGAATGTTGCACTGACACTCTTGATTAGCGAAGCCTATCACCTAAAAGAAAGGTTATCAATCATTTTGCCAAGCCGACGTTCGACCCACTAACGTTGTACGGGTACGTGCCGTGTGTCTAACCTAACTGATTGTTTTTCTGCTTTTCCCTTAAATCTAATACGATTGCGATAGAAATTGTTTATTGGTGTTAGATGGTGTGTAAATGATTGATAAGTTTCGCCTTGATATGATAGAATGAAATAAAAGAAACAACGTTTTAGAAACTATTTACGATAATGCTTTAATGGAAAATAAGTCAGAGGGAAAACAAAAATATAGATAAATGGTAATTATCTTTATTATTCTGTGCGCAAAGTCGGTGAAAGAGATTATGTTGGACTCGAACCGATTAAAACGCGCACTGTCTATAGGTCTTTGATTGCCGGAGGTGAGATTATACAGGACATATCTCTCGCACAAATGGTAATTATCTGATAAATGCATGAGGATGTCAGTCACACACACACTTTTGTTGCTGTAGGAGTAGGTACTACCCGGAAAAATATGCTTCAGGGTTTGGACTGCCTCACTCCACATTATCCAGGCGGGCTACGAGTAATATAAATATGGCTATCTCAGAAAATAAATTAATTTGTTTCGAGACTTTTCATATGTAGTTGAAAAGAAGTGCAAATAAACATTAAAATGTAATGACTAAAAAAAAAATAAACTAGGTCTAAATTGTACATGATTAATAACACACTTGTACTTCACTGTATTTATTATTGTACCTAATATACAAATACTATATTGCCTACTATATATTATACTATACATTACTATGCTATAAGGTGTAAACCTTTGAGAATACCGCAAGGTGAAACCATACAATAATAAATACAGTGGAGAAGTACAAGTGTGTTATTAATAATGTATTACAATAAGTACCACCAAGTGTCGTCATCAAACAACAGTATAAAATAATAGGCCTAATTTATATGCCTCTGTGTCATGACAATATCAAAATAGAAATATAAATGTCAAATACAAAAATCCAGCAATAGCAAATACAAATAGCGTCACTGGGGCATGGCATCTTGCCGGGTGTTTATTAGCACCATTAGCGGGTATATTTGCACCCGTGACTCATTAACGACGACGACGGTATCGCATCATATTTTACCGAGTTAGTCACAAGTGAAACACGAATCCATTTGCGAGGCAGTATTGCGAAATTGTGCATGGTTTGTATGCGACAACTAGTCTGCTTAATGACAATGTTCGTTACATTGACTTGTTATATCATTTATCAATGTAGAACCACAGAATAGATAATGTCATAAAACAAATAGTGAAATTCACGAACCTATGCTATATACCAATGAAATGGTACAGAATAATTAATTGAAAATCGATTACTTTCTTACTATCTTTAGGGGCGTAAATTGACTATTACGATAATTGAGAACCTAACTGGTATTTATGAGCATTAGCTTCATCTTACCGTATTTTCTAATCTTAGGCATAGACAGATCAAAAGGTGAAAACCATTATACGAGTCGCAGGTACCCGTTGGATGCAGACCGCCTCCAACCGGATGGATTGGCGGTCGATGGAGGAGGCTTATGTACAGCAGTGGACGTCCTATGCCTGAAATGATGATGATGAAACAATTATACAATTTTATGGAAAAGGTCATGCTTGTAAAATGTTCAAATTGTTAGAGGGTAACTATGGTGAGAGGGTTACATAAAAGAAATCAGTTTACCTGTAAGATTATCAAATTGTTAATTATAGTTTTTGTATTGTCTCCTACTAAGAAAAAACTAAATATGGCAGTGAGTTATATAGGTATATACACAAATGGAGCTATGCCTAAGGCTTCATTCTATGACTTCACCGCTCGCTATTTCGATATTGGCAAGGAATTCATGCTCAAATATTGCGACCGGAAACCTTGCGCACTGTGCGGTATGAAAGAAACTTCATCCCACGTACGCTCAGGTTCTGAAATGAATTCCTTACTGTGGTTTTTCCATGCGCTTAGAATATGGGGTTATTCAAGAAGAGCACTAAAAGGTTTTTTCTGGGTTAGCAGCGCGGGTGTTACTTTCCAAGTGGGCCTGGTGTTGCATATATATCCATAATCCACGTAACCACTTTTCATCAGGTGACCCGTGCTGCCTAAGTGGTGTCAAAGAAAATCTAACTGTCTTTCGCTGTGACGTCACAACATTATGTCTCTCAGGTACAACTTTATTCCTCAAAGACTAGTCTAGTTTGTGAGTTTCAAAACACAGAACAGATTATAATAGTACCCACTGACGCACTCTAAGACAGTTTTAAGTTTGGACAGATGATAAATGTTAGAAGTCCTTTGTAACCGATGTCTCTAATCTTAGAGATTTCACTGGGACTTGGGAATAAATTAATATTGTTCTATATTATATAGTATATAATATCTTTAGTAACGTCAATATTAATGACATTTCGAATTTCTTGTTCTATTTACTGCTAAATAGTTAATATTAACATTAATATTTACTTACGATTATTAATAACACTGCTGACATTTGGCAGGCAGGAACCCTTTTGAGTATGAAAAGCGGAAGCTGCTAATATAAATATCAGTTTAATGATCAATCGTTAATTTAATAACAATGATAATGTTATTTCAACAACACGAATGTTCATTCAATGAAAAAGCAGCTCACAACCATTTTTATTTTATAAAACATTCACATAGCGAAATTGGTTTCATGACTATCTAGTTATTCGACCGCAATATATAAGTATTATGGCAATGATACGATCTGAGCTATTTTTGATATAATCACGTCATATTTAGAAAATCTAACTACGATTAAATAAATATTATATAACTACATGCACAATAAACACACACTCAGACCACACTAACAAACAAAGGCCTATAAAAATATGTGGCACTATCCATATCATTCATATTCCGATAAACTAGTAAGTGAGACAGACATATTAAGATGACGAAAAGAGTGAAAAGGCTAGTAATAAAAGGGAGCCGTTTCAAGAACATTTGAAACATTACGACGCATCGTTATAACAGTAATATGCGTTTGTTTTAGTGCCTATATCTTCATGGTGCCGTTGCCTATCTACCATAAACAAAATTTACCCCTTTATTTCCTCTAAGGAATCTAATCATGAAAATCAAAAAGGTTTGTACATTCAAGGGAGAAAATTGTCTAAGAGGGGTAAATAATTTGGTATACTACGTCGCACAATTTACTAATGCTATAGTCGACATATGTAGGTACGAACAGGTGCGGTACGTTGTTTCAATCTGTGTACTATTTGGTACATGACATTGATATACCATTATAAAGTAGTTGTATTTTAGATTTGTACTTGGTATATACGTTATAGATTATAGCTATATTTTTTATCCTGTTTATCTATAGCATGACCTTAGGTAATTCAATAGCAAATCACGTCTGCATAATATATATATTACCTCTTTACAGTTCTGGGTTCTCCTCCTCTTAACATTTTTTAATAATGAAGTCAAATGTTCGTGATATAAATTACATTTTATTTCAATGTATGAGTGTTACCTACTAAGGTAACTGTAACTCTAGAATACTATTGATTATTTTCTATACCAGTTGGTTACTCAACCTACTAGTTAGAAACATTCACAGCAGAGTAGCAATTCAAATAAAGAACGCAGGTACCGAATGTCGGTAATATCGTTTATATCAACTAAAGATTAGTCCAATATTAGTACTATAAACAAAAATTTGAGTTTTACCAATGGGTGTGAAATAGTTTATCTTCCAGCCCGCTAGGGGTGCAAGAGACCTCGCAATCTAGAAGCGCCACCAATGTTACATTTGCATTTTATTGCTTAAGTTTCTGGTCGCAGAATGCCTATTTTTATGGTAAACTTATTCAAATGCACGGCGATGTCATAAATTGGATAAAGGGGTGTCCTGGCACGGCAGGCACTGAAAAAGTTTACGAATACTGATTGTACTCATACCTCCATGGACGCCACGTTTGGTTATTTTGTACCAAGTTTTGTTATAATATACATTTAGAAATTATTCACATGACATTTATCAGTCAACATTTTTATTGAAAAAAGTTGGTTAAGTATTTTTTCATCAGATCAGTGACTTGTAAAGAGTTTAGGGCAACGTGTGTAACTGATGTATGGCAATGGCGCCTTCGCCGGGCCTCGACGTGAGGGGCAAAAAGTGCTAGATTGATGTCCTAGAATGTGACATACGTATGAAGTGGAGTAGGATAACCTGGCAAGTAAACCTCGGATTTTGACAGCAAATTAAATTGTATTTACCTACGTATAAAGTCATGTTGTGTAACTGCCGAAGTTACACAACATGACTTTATGCGTAGTTAAGTACAATTTGAAGTCTATAAAAGCATGTCACACCACCGAATTTTATCTGAGATATCAAACATAACAAAATACTAAACTATCATAATATTTTACTAAAACTATTATTTTACAATAGTGTAAAATAATGCTGTGATTGTTGTTGATCGACCGATATATAAAGCTCGCAGCAATAAAATGCGGGTATATTTTGATGTTTCCTGAAATTAAATGCTTTCTCCGGCGAACCGTGATGGACAAATAACACCGAATATCTATCAAGTAATAAAGCTATCAACAGAAAGGTTTTTAATTAAAATCGAAAACCACGTAAACTTTATCCCAGTACGCAATTCAATATTAAGGGGTAAAAGTTTTGTATCAAAACAACGTAGATTTAAGTAATTGATTTTTTTAATGGATGTTGAGTTTTGTAAAGTTTGAATTTTTCAATTAAAACTATGATTTGTGTTTGTGTATTGATTACTGTATGGTGTAAATGTGAACATTTAAATCATCATCAAAACATTATTGACGAATCAAGGATAAAAACGCAGATCTGTTGGTAAGTGGTTACACGCATTGTCAAGCTCACTTACCAGTGGTTGAGAGGTCAGCCTTATGATAGAAAGTTCTCGGGTTCGAATTCTGCTATCCAACTTGAACCCTCTCCTAAATAATCAATTTCGCTTGACTGGAGGGTTTAAGTGGGACATATTGTTATGTT
Organism: Pelosia muscerda; assembly: GCA_963691645.1. NCBI lineage: Eukaryota > Metazoa > Arthropoda > Insecta > Lepidoptera > Erebidae > Pelosia > Pelosia muscerda. Next base: position 14,728,987 of record OY829098.1, on the reverse strand, counting down.
CTGTAGAAAAATGTAGTGCAGTTCACATCGATGAACAATCGTAATTATTTTACTCATAGATTCGTAGAGCACCATTATTAAATTAAACCTATTAGTTTAATGCACTTTATTCTGCAGTTACTAATGTAATATTTCTTGAGTAGATATAATTTAATAAATATATTATTCACTTCATAACACGTATAATCAGTTAAAATCACACTGAATTCTTATTAATCAGCCAGCAGACCATATGACGTTTTGGCACCTTTTACCTCTTACGTAAAGAAAACCTAGCGATTTCTCCCGGTGAATGAAAATCAATTTCTTACACTTGGGAAAATTAATTTATCGACCACCTGCGTTCTGGTGCTCGATCAAGCGGGGACCAATACAATGGAGCCCAAGGTCTAAGCTAAAGAAAGGCGCTTTTAAATCGCTCCGTTGTCAGAGATAGCCTACATCACTAAATTCTTGTGTATCAAAATCCCAGCCATTATTTGTTTTGAAAAAATACCAGAATTGATAAAGTTTATACGTCAGAGCATCAATCAACATCAGACAAGGTTTCACAAGTATGTTAGGGAAGCTATCACACACATTGTACTTTCTTAATCTACTTACTGTGAAACGTCGGTTATAGAAAATAAGACATAAAGTTTTATATCAATATACAAAATTCGTGTAAAATTACAATATTGCTGAAACTAGAGATATAATTCTAAAATAATTCGACACCGAAAGTCTCTATGACGTGCACATATGACTATTAAATTTGCACTGGTCTGGTCGTGCCTCGGAGAGCACGTTAAGCCGTCGTTCGCAGTAGTCATAGGAACATCTATGGCAGCCGTTAGGGGTAGTTGAAGCTCTAAAAGTCCAACAACTGGTCTAACTGCAATGTTTCGATATCATGAGTTGGAGATCAGATGGCAGTCGGGTGATTATTTCATTTCGTGCACATTACGCGGCGGACGATAAAGAATACATTAAACGTTAAAGAAATCTTAACCTGATATTTTTTTCATTTAGTTAACGTAGCAGTGTATTAGGCGCAACCCTGAAAACCTCTTGTATTTTATTAGAAATACTCGAAATTTTAAAAACCAAACCGAAAATCTAATTACCATCGGTGTCCCTTTCTCCAGATTTTAATAAATTAGTACATCCTGGTTAAAAATCTGTTGGAAGAACGAGTTTTTATATACGTTTTCGGTTAATAGATTAACTAATCTATATTGCATAGGATATATTGTTTACGAAAGAACAAATTTAACTAGTTTAATACGACTTTGAAAAATGTCCCTAGTCTCACCCATAATTACCATTCGACGATATTCTAGATCCGATATTTTCGAATTTAAGCGTTACTATGCACTAAACTGAACATAAATTACTCGGCGGCAGTCACCGCTATACTACCAACCCAAACTCACGCATTAAAAGAGCGAGTGAAACTATGTAATTTAAAGTTCTCCTGTTCGGAAACTGAAGTGGTTCAAAATATTTCTATATACCATTCGCATTTTCAAAGGTAATTAAATTATAACTTCTATATAATTATTTGTCAGGTGTATCCAATATAGATCTTCTATACGCTGGTAAAGTCATCAGATCTTTATCTATCAAAAACTGGAGTATTTAAATAAAAATGCTTCTAAATCTAATTACTGTTCTTCTAATTACCATTTTTTACCATTCTAGGCCGCAAAGAGATTAACCAGCAAATTTGCTTTCTCTTGCGGCTCATGGGCCAGGGATCCATCAGGGTTACGCAGGGGGGGGGGGGCAGCGAACGCACGAGCGAATGGGATATGCTACTCCATACCCAGACTGATCTCACCGACGACAGCAGTTGCACTATCCGATGGGTCCTTACGTTCAAAGCAGCTTTCAACCCACGGGATGGACGCAAAATAGTCACGCAGTCCATCCCAGTCCGCTGACGAGTAGTGCCAGAGACGCCGATTTCCCTGCACTGGTCGTGGGGGCGCTAAGATCCTTGGAACAGACCAGACAATGGACGGAGTTGCCTAAAGCGGCTTGCACCGAAACATTGTACTGGCCTGGGTGGCTCGTCAGCTGAAGGTCTAGCAAAGAGGTTGCTAGGCCCGACCCTCTTGGTATTCTAGTGACCTCGTGTACCAGTTGGGTCAGGCCGTGAGCCAGAGCAAACGCGTGGGCGGCTCTTCCCGCATGGTCTGTTTTGGAGGAGCCCAACCCAGATCTCGTGGTGGGCGTTAAAGTCCGCCAAAAATATCAATTCAGCGTTCGGAAACCGCTCCTACGCATCATCTGCCGCCTGACTCAGATATTCGAAGAGTCGAGTTGTCTCGGCATCTTCAGTATGGGAACGGTAAAGTCACACATAGATTTGACTCGTACAGCTGGTCTACGCGTACCCACAGGACAGAAAAGGAAGGGTCCTCAAGGTCAAACATCCGCCCTAACAAACACGCATACCCCGGCTTTGGGACGGAAATTTTCCTCTAGAACATAGCCGGGGTAGATCAGGTAGGTCGTGTCATCAGGGCGGTATATTTGGGTCACCGTGAGAAAGAGCAAGGCTGGTTTCACCGTCTCTAGATGTTGGTGGACGGCGTTGAGGTTTGCATGGAGCCCACAGATGTTCGTTCGTTGACTCCACCTCAAATAGCGAACTTGTGGGAAAACGAAGAGCACTGCCATGGAGGGGTAAGAGGAGGCGTGAAAAGAGATGATGGTCGTTACAGTACCGCGTGACAAAGCGCAGGAGATTGGTTTTGTCTATGAATGTGAGGAGTGGCGAGAGCCGACGCGCCGATCGGAAGGGCCCCCGTACCCCCCCGAATATGGTCGCCGGGTTCCCAAGTCCGGTCACCAACCGGCACGACGAACCATATCGGGATTATGCACGGCCTGGTGAGGCATCCTCCCAGGGTGGTTAGCCCCGGTTGGGACCCTGTACTATACCGCGGGCGGCCGGCGGCACCACCGTTTCTACGGGTCTCCCTGGTCGCGGATCGCCCCGCACTACTCTCACTAGACTACGCCAAGACCCACTGGTCCCACTAGTACTGCGACCACCATCACCTCTGCCCGGCTATGCACTTGCTGATCCCTGAATGCAATCCAACCGAAATTGGATTACTATGAAGCTTTTTACCAGACTCCAACCGACTAAACTGCACGGTCGCCTGTGTGGGTCGTTTGGATGCCGGAGGTGAGGTTGGCTTGCATATCCCTCGCACCCCGGCCAACCCAGGGCCATCTCAGCGCTCTGCCCACGCATCTGCGCAGTGAACCATCATTACCATATCCTGAGATCTAATTACCGTACTTGTAAAATCTCATTACCGTTTTCACAAAAATAGAAACGTCGAAATCTCAAAGGATAAAAGAGTTATTGCTGTCCCTTCAACATAATTCAAAAGTAACGCTTAGATACTTTACAAAAAATATATAAAGAACATATTTTGGAACTAATTTTTATTTTTCTTTCAAAACATCAAATATGCTCGAAATGAAATATTCACCCAGTCGATTCACGGAAATTATCGAGGTTCAGCTAAACCCGCAATTATACTGGAAAAAGCGGACCCCAGACTTCCAGATGACAGCTTTGGATGGGATTAACTAGGATTAAGAAAAATATACTTCTAAATTTCGCCTCGCAACATACCAGTCCCTCGGTTGTTAGGAATGAATTACAACCATTCTGGTCGATCCATATTCGAAAAACACTAATTCCGAAAAGTACGTAATTGCGATAAAATCAATCCAAACTGAGTGGTCGCTCATATTTAGTCAATAAATAATCGTGCTAACCTTTGATTTCAAAGCTATCACTGTCATTGGTGAAATCCAACCTTAGTCTGCTCCGGGAACCATGAGTAAATATTTCATAGCAGTACACCTTATTACACTAAGTGCCTATAAATTTCAACGCCCTGTGCCGCTTACCGTCGGCATGGCCATAATGAGATCGAATTGCATACATCCGTACCACTGTAATATTTTTCAATGGAACAAATGCAATTTTATTTCAATTTCATTTTCGTAACGATTCTTTTATCTCACAGAACAATTAAAGTCATTCCAACAAATATTTTAGTTAACCTAAAGCCAGAAATGGGATACCTAAAATAATTGAAATTAGAAACTTCACTGAGTTGGTAATAAATACGTCAAACTGAAACTTGAAGGATGAAAGGTTGCAATATTCACCGCGGCTAAGATTGTATTACAGTGACCTGTCTGTACCATCGGGAATCCGTTGGTAAACATCCTGAAGCATGAGGTGTGGATGAATTGTGAAATTTAACAACAGTCTTTTACCGCATTTACCATGACCAGTGTTCCAATGAACTGTTTAACATAAACTCACTGCCTCTTTTCCTATTCTAGTTAAGCTGTCACCCCCTTTTAGAAATGAACTAATCCAGCATCAACCAAATGACGTGATGGGACGGGATGTTATAAATTTCACTTGTCTATGTGCGAGTGTGAATCGATTTCTATGTAGTTTTTTTTTTAATTGAAAGGTGAATTAGTCGGGAATTATCGGGATGATAATCGGTCATCAATCGGATTACCTATTTTTTTACAAGTCCCTCAATATGGCTGTTTAATGAAAAGGCTTGACTAGTAAAGTACGATACACTACAACAAGTTTCAAATCCAAGATAGCCGCCACCACAAAATAGCTAATGACCTCTATACCAGTTCGTCAATATGGGTATCATATGAAAGGGCTTGAATTGGAAATCAATTTAAAAAGTATAAAATAAAAATTACAAAACCTCCGACACAAAAAGTACCTCGAAAAGTATAAAATAATTATGCAAGCGTTGTCATGTTGGGGGACCTTGGGTCGTTTCGAAAACATGTGACATTACTTTCGCAGCGTTAGAGGTCCCCCGACTAATTTTCCGAGCAAATTTTTTTGTCTGTGGTTTTTAAAACTTGTAATATATCCTTACTTACTCTTACGAAACTGAACTCTTGGAATAAGTGCAAGAAACAATCTGTTAAAGAAGACTAGACTTATAAAGACTTTAGAATAGAGGACCTTACAAGGATTAGGATTTTCAATCATATATTCGCGATTAATCCAGAAACAACTTTGTCGTATAATAAACAGATTTAGTTATTAGGAGAGTAAATAGTGTAGCTAATTGCATCCTCGCAATTATAATTTATTTATATAGACAAATGGAAATAACTCCATGACGAGCAATGTATTGTGGACTATAAGCGTCAAAGTTTCGTTAGACCAGTCTCATGTTGGTAAACTATATAGGCAACATGAAGGTTGTAACTGTCAAAGTTATTATTGCCCGTCCGCGTTACAGTTGTGAAACGTTTCGACTCAAATGAAAGTACGTCCAACTTAGTTTGTTCAATGTCAAAATAAATTTAATTAAAGTTTGCACAATCTTTCAAAATGAAACCAATCGGAGAACTGTAAATTTTAATTAAAATATGAATTTTAGAAATTTGTACTTTCATATTTTATGACACAGTTATTCAACTAACAGTTCTTTGAATAAATTATTTTAAATATTATCGTAAATTCCAAAATTTGCCAAACAATATGACGATTCATTTTGAATTTCATGCTCTATAAAATATCATTACGTAGATGCCTAAGGACGTAAATAACCATTTTATTACACTCAGTGGGCAATTACACAACTTTGAAATTAACACACCAGACGTTGCTATTCTGAACGGTTGATCTTTCTTTTAGTTATCGATTTTCCAACTAAGAGAGAGCACATTGAACAGATAAGTACCTTTTGTTCAATAAAATAGCATTTAAAGTTGATTAATTTAGTTTAATGAAGAATTGTGATTCAACGATCGTTATTGGAACCTACTGTAACTAATAAACGAGATATTTTCTCTTTTTCTTCTATATTGCACCATAATTTTCTTTCAAGGCATCATTGGTTCATTTATTCATTAATAATTTTTTTTTTAGATAATTCGTTTTGGAGATGTTACATAAAACTGATTACACAAAGCACCATTTAGAATATCTAGTGTCCGACCGAATGTTCGGTTTTTTTTTGGTTTTGGTCGAGGTTCGGCAGAAATACGAGTTTCGGATAGTTCCGGTTTCGGTAGCAAACGAGAGAGTGCATTCGGGAGTTCTCGGACTATGATTGCCTCGTATACTTTGAGTCTGGTTCGTAGGTACTTTAAGGATTATTTTAAGATATTCTTTCTATCCGTTAATTAAAAATTTGTGAATAGCATAGTAATTAATACTTAGGTGGCTGACAATCACATGACCTGTCAGATAGAAATTGATTGACGTGGCCCTGGCACTGTAAGCCTTCTAATGCCCCTCTCAAAGACCCCATTTGGTAGTCGCCTGGCCAAACCACATCTTATCCTGGTTCGACTAAATCGAAATTATTATAAACACCTTTTGTAGGGAGATCGGTGACGAGTCATGTAATCATTAACGATTAAATGGCATATTATACAAGACACCGATAAGTAACTACAGTAGCATAGATTGAAGGGAACAGTAGGAAGCAATTTAAAAAATGCGAACACTGAATAACCATCAATTAGTCTATCGCAGTCCACTGCTGGACATAGGTCTCTCCCATTGTCTAGAGGCTTCGTCTTACTGTTTCCCCGCTTGCCAAGCGGGTTAGTACAGGGTTAAATTTCATATATTCCTCCTCTCAAGAACACTTAAAACGTTTGTTGCATGTCACGGTTTGAAAAAAATCAATGTGTCGATGGCTTGAAATTTTCATTCCGTTTTGAAGACATCGTAAGATATTGGTAGCTATGACGGTACCAGCATCAACTGCCGGATGAAATTTACCGGCAGATTTATCAGACCGAACGACCGGAAGATACGGTATCGCGTAGCCATCTAGAATCCCGACTAGCGAGAACGAAATTTCAGACAAATAACCCTTTCTCGGTTAATTTCATTGAAGAATAAGAATTGTTCAAAATTAAAGGTATAGACACTACCTATGTTTAATAACTCAACTGGAATTATGTACAAATAACTTAGAAAGTCGACGAAATATGAAAATAAATATCTACTCTTCCAGACTCAACGAAGTAATCACTTTGCAAATACAGTTAGTTTAACACAACATCCAGTTGAAGTTGAATGTTCGTGTGTTGATTCAGCATGCAATATAGTTTTTAGAACAAAAATCAACAACATAATAGGCATCACTCGCACACAACTACCTTCCATTCAAATAGGTAAACATCAATGAACTACATTGTCATAGTTCTCGTAAACTACTTTCACATCGTTCTTGTTACTTGGATCCATAAAATGGCAAAGCACTGTCACAATTATGGTATAAAGAGCTCGACCTTTTCTGAAGAGGCACTTTTTATTATAACGCTGTTTCTTTGTCGAACTTATTTTCTTTCATAACTTTATGTTTCTTTATATATTACTGGCATGAATAGGTTAATACCCGTAGTATAAAAACTGTGCGCTATTCAAAAAGTTTTAACACATAATAAAAAATGAAGAAATTAATGTCGCCAACTGGTAAAATTCTCAGAAAGCTGACTGATAAAACCTTACCTTTCAACGTTTTTGCTAATAACATTTAATATAAGAACTTGAACCTACGACCCATAATTATAAAACCGCACAGGTCAGTGTTATATGTACAATCTACATATAACACAGAACAGTGTTATATGTAGATTGATCGATCGATCGAAAAACAATATTAAACAACTTTTTAAATTTTATACTGAAATAACATGAAGAACAAAGTTTTTAATACAATATTTGATTTCTTGCTAACAGATAAACATTAAGGATGATCTTAGACAAGGAGACGAGATGTCAAAAAGGTTTATTTGTACAAATAGTGGTAGATGGTAAACAAATAAACTTATCCAATTCGTATACTTGAACAGTGTTTTCTAACAAATATTTTCATAGCTTTCAGTGTGTAGAAGAACAATCAAGTTCTAAAAACGAACACGTCTCGAGACAATACAAAATCCTTACGGTTGCGTCTGGTCGGTACCTCTGTAAATACACAATTTTCTGAAACAAAAGAAAACTAACTTCTTTTTCTTTTTGTCCACAGACAAGATGTGGGGATCGGCGCCACTGGTGATATGGCTGCTAGCCGTATCACTGGTGGCGGTGGTCAACGCCGAGTCCGGCACTAGTGGTGACACCGCCATGGCCAAACTGCCTCGTCCCACTACCGCCCGCGCCCCGCAGTCCTCGCCCCCGGAGAAACGCAAGTCTGGACGGCAGAAGAACCGCCGCAGAACCACGACTACCACCACAACTACTGCTGAACCCGATGAAGATGAGGATCTCGATCTGACTACTCCAGTGACTACGACCACCGTAGACCCACGTACTTTTGATCACAGTAAGTACTATGTAATAACAGTAAACCTAGTGTAATAAAAACAGCAATAATGATCAATAAATCCTACTAATGTTATAAACATGAAAGTTTGTAAGTATAGATGGATAGATGGATGAATGGATGGACGGTTGCTTGTTAATCTTTCACATAAAAACTCCTAAATGGATTATAATGAAACTTTACAGTAATATAGCTTATACATCAGAATAACACATAGGCTACAATTTATAAAGAAGACATCCACGAGTTCGTAGACATAGTTCGTGCAGCAGAGACAACACCCGCCATCTGCTTATATTTCCACATAGTTTATGATCTTCATCTACTATCAGGAAACTTTTCATGCAAGTCCGGGAAGATCGTATTTGCCCTACTACTTCAGGAATTTAACGCATAATTATGCTTTAAATTTGAAATCGATTTGAATTGGAAAAAGTGAATGTCTGCACGGGAATTGTACCCGCGACCATTTTGTTACATACTTCTTCTCCTTTAAATGTTTAGTGGGTGAAGTTGGAGCCATCTACCGACAATCCAATTCAGTCTTAAATCGTGACAACATTTTAGATAATAACATACTCGTAATATGTTTTCCTAATTACTAAACATAGGATACCAATAATAGTAGCAGCGCACTTTATATAGGAAACGCTGACCTGTACCGAGTTTGCACAGGAAATTTGGTGAAAAATCCCTATAATCTGATTGGTGTGTACATGTACTACTGAACCCGATAGTTCAATAATTGAATCATGTCTAAAATCTCCATGTACGAGTAAGTGCGAACGAAATAACGTTCCGTTCGAACGTAGTACCGTTCCGTTCGCACCGATGAACGTAAAAATCTGAAACTCAAAACAAAAATACATGTAACAAAAAATTTATGTTTGTTTTGCCATCTCAGTTTCAAATAAATTATATTTATAAAAGTAATGTATCACAAAGAAGGAAAATAATTAAGCGCTCATTGCTTTGTACGTGAGAGGTTCATTAACAGATTAGCCTCCAGGATATTGTATGAAAACGTTTTTGTTTTCACCTGCTTTAGTTGACATTTATATTTAGGTCGCTACAAGTATATGAGAAGCAGATGCTATTAAAACACACACATTTCGATAGGCACAAAGTAACTAAAGGCTTTTACATCGGGTCTCATCTGTATCCCTGTCTCATAGTTTAATGGTTTACAAATTGCTGAATAATGTGCTTTTTTCACCTTTATGATGGTTATGACGTGGAAACTGAGGTGTATATATTTATATATGCTTATAATACCTGTGCAAAGCAAAAAAATATTAACCATGTCATTTACACAAATGTACTGTCCGTTTTATCATATTAATAAAACCCGACATTCTTGAAAATCGCAAATTCGTAATCTAAGTAAAGTGAAGAAGCAGCGTCCATCCCTATAACAGTTTTAAGTCACATAGTTTAGCACCCCTCGGTAGGAATGTGGCGAATACGTGAGGACATCCAAATTGTTTGTTGGAGACAACAACGGCCGAACGTAATTTGCGAGAGTTACTCCACGGCACGGTCATTGAAGGAATCTGCTGAGTTAACTCGGTATGCGTACAGCCGTACACCCTGCCGTAAACAGTTTTAATTTCGCCAGTATTATCTCTATTTTTGAAAATATGCAGTCTTTTATTTACAGACCGAAATTATTTTAAAGTTGATTCCTATGGTGATTTTACTCCTAACATTGTTTACATATTTTCAATAATTGTTAATATTATAAAAACCATGAACGATGAGCGATTGAACAGTACGTATAAAAATAAATCAATTATTGAACGATAAAAGAATATCTAGAAACTGTCATAGGAAATGGTGACTAGACAAGTAGGTATCTGTATCTTAAATTCATTATTTTTTAACTAGAGTTCAGAGCTTCCCCCCTATAAGGGAAGATCACGGCTTCGGAATCCTTAGTTTACCCTCTTTTGTACCGGAACTTCCCAATGGTGGAAAAAATTATGAAATCAATTTAGTAGTTTCGAAGCATATTTATTCCAAACAAACAAACCTTTCCTCTTTATAATATTAGTATAGATTATCGAAGAATGCGGGCGGTTCAGCCTTCGCCTGGGAATACATTCCAACAACTCGTATTACCCCAAACAAAATAGGTACATAGCTGAAAACCATGTGCACCGACCGTATGAAAATTTAAACTCAATCGATGCAGAACTTTGAAGCATAAGCAAAGCAACTTAACATTTTTATACAATAATATTTTAGATAATAGAGAATGATGATGAATTTATACAATTTTAGAAACTACGACCGTCTTCATCAACTAACTAAAAGCTATAATAATGAAAGGCACAAAATGAAAAATCGCTTTTCACGATGGCCCATCTATCTAATAAACCTAATATTGGTTTGATACGCGCTCAAGAGGCGTGAAATAACTCCCCTCTCTCGCTCCTCAGGGTTCGGTGATACCAGTCTAATGAGAGCTGTTCTGTATTTTTTTCCTTTACCGTTTCTGAAGAAAACAACCTCATCTAACTAGATAAGAGACTTTCACACATTGGTCGGCTTACATCTCAGCTTTCAATTTAGATTTGAAAATGTGGAAAGTTTATTTATGCGCAATTTATAGAGATCGTGGGCTATTGAATACTCAATACAGTATTCAATGCTTACCATTAGGATGAGTTCTATATTATACACGAGTGTTTTGTACTGTTCAGTCCGATGAGAGTTTGGAGCCAAGTCAGTATATACATTTTTATTGATCACTAAAAGAATAACCGAACATGAACCGACTTCGAATACTTTATACGGTTTGAGTTTTTTTATATCACTTAGATGGCAGAAAAGCATGCGGCTCACTTGATGATAAGTGGTTCCCGTGGCCTATGAACGTTTGCAAAATCAGGGCGTCACATTCGTGCTGCCGATCATATAGAGGGAAGGGGGATAGTGAATTATTTAAGTGTAGGATATTGCATGCCATGGTTTCAAAGTGAAGTTATAATGCGTGAAAGTTAGTGTAACAACAAAAAAACTGTGAATTAAAGAGTAATGAGAACTTTTAAATTATTTGTTTAGATTTTTGAAAGGTCAAAACCTTCAAATTGCAAATTAAAATGAATGAGTAACTGAAATTGTCATGAAATTTATAATTTTCATGACGATTTCAGTTATTCACCGGTGACTATTATCATACACTACGTCGACCATATCGACGTAGTCTATGATAGTACTGAGTGACATCAATGAAGCAGGGCTCCTATAGCGATGTGCATATCGTAGAGTATTTTGATCGCTGTAAGAACTATGATAATAACATATATACTCGTATATTTACGCGTGTATGAGTCCAATACGATCCAAACATGATCTTCAGCGCTTAATTCAAACGAATGAAGAATTCTGAAGCAGGTTTTTAATAATAATGAACAGAAGAATCAAATGAGAAAATAAAATAATATTATTAGCTGCAAAAAGCAAATAGGAACGAATCGGGCAATACCTACTTTATTTTTACTTTATTGAAAAGCTCTTCAAGTCTTTAATGATGTTCTTAAGGAATAATAACCAATGATAATAATAATGAGTTCGCAGAACCATCGTATCGTTATTGATATCGTAAGTCGTTCTTTTCTAAGAAGACCAAACCTAATTGAATTGAACGTTGAACAACTACTTAGTTAACAGAAAAAGAAAATAAATTGAATTTTATATTTCGTAGCGGAGCGCTACCCGTTTTAATGTAATGAACTACAGTTACAACAGAAGTTATAACTATAAACCGTAGCTTCGTAGCTACACTATTTCGTAGCAGCCTACGTAAATAGCTACGACAAAGATGGAATTTGTATTACTGTTATACCTATTATATATATATCCACAGAACGAACTACAACTTCTAAGGCATTAAAGAGGAAGTAGGGTATAATTATAGAAAGGAGAAAAAATTTATAGTACTGTAAATGTAGGGTATGGTGTATGTAAAATATAGCGTACAATAAATTTGAGGTAATTGAGAAATATAAAATAACATATAAGCATATATTAAGCACTGATGCATTATAGATGAGATAGGGTATATTTAAGGCAGTAAAGGCAGGGTATATTACACTACAAATTCATATTTTAAAGGTAAAGTATAATTTGAGAACGTAGTACATAATTAATCTGGTAGAATATTATAAAAACTCCCATAAACTGTATACAACAATTTCTTCTCAAAAAATCTATCAACGAATATTCGTAGTACATAATATATAGGTGTAGGTATCCATATATTCTTGACGTGATTTTTATGTTTTTAAGCAAGAGAACGGTAGTGTTCTGAGCAACCGGCGTGAAATAAGGGACAAGCCTTTTTCACGCTTGTGGGATTTGTATTCTTATCCACGGTTGTGTTTAAGCCGCTTTGTTTAAACAAAACACGACAATAATATTTCGCATTTAGATTTTCGTTCACTTTGCGACTCTTTTGTAACACACTGGCAGTGTTAAATAACATTAAAAGACTACATTTTATGAATTTTATAATCGTTTTTTACACGTCTTATTCAATATAAATAACCCAAGTACAGTTTATTAGCAAAACCGTGAGAAATGAGTTTTCGATGTAAAATCATATACGTAATAAATTAGTATGTTACATTAATCTTAAGCCGGTTGTCCCCGTAGCCATACGAACATCCTAGGCAGTTGTTACGGGTAGTTGGTAGCTCAGAAAAGTTCAACAACCTGACTTAACCAACAAGCCAACCGTGGGTAGTGGAGGTTAAATGGAAGTCGCTTCACGGAAAATATCAAAGAAAATTAAATTCACACTTAAACTGAAAGTCGACCCCAACTAGTTTAAGAAAAAAAGCTAAAATGACAATAATCCTAAAGTTAATAAATTTTACTCTGTTTCACTCTTAACAAAGCATTGATGAACAGCCCGCTTAAATACGCAAATACTTGAACTTTACTTGACAGTAGCTCTTATCATAATTATTCAAGTAAATGGGCTTTGTAACGACCACACCGAATATTAAACAAAACACGGCGTCAAGTAATACTTACGAAGGTGAAAAACACTAAAGAAAAAAGATACTTACAACCAGTTAGATAGGTACAACTGCTTCAAACCGGTTCAACAAAGACCTGAAATTTAATTTACGTGGCGAGAAGAGAAAAAACTAGTTACAAGAGGAAATTGGCGGAGACAGTGACAAATTGTTCCCGCAAGAGAACAGTTAACCTGTCCCACTTCAACACACGCGCCTCTACATCCTACATCTCTGTTCCGCCGTACTAACATGCGGTGTAATGTGAATGTACTGAAATAATTGTTGCCTTTATCGGTAAATATACGTGCGTAAACAAACGTCCCTTTAGTGTTCGATTTTAAAGCAATTTCGTAATGTAAACACCGTTTTAATGGTTGATAAAGAAACGTAATATAAACACTGTTTTAATGCTACCGAAACATTACTTTAATTTTTTTCTCTTGACGTTCTGTATACTTTACTTTTTGATTTTGACTGTGATCATCAAAAATTTAAGGTATCTAAGCACGTAGGACTCCTTAGAGAATAAATTTCTTTCTATACACCCCAGCTTAACAGATGAAAATTCTTCATCTTCTTCCGCTACAATGACAAGCAGCCTGCTCGCATTTCATATCCAAATGGAAATTAAGTCGCCATTAATTGCCTACGTTGCAACAGCTTGCGAACCCGTTACCGAGTCTAAATGTCAGCTACGACGCAAAACCCTGCACCGTATGACAAGCTTACTATTTGTAGATGGGTGTAGCTTACTTCTCTGCAGCTTAGTAGGAATTTCACCGTTATTTTGTCACATATTTCAACGGCATCTCCTGTTTACATAAGAGGCTTCGTTATGTTCTTCCCTAGTATTTGTTTACTATAAACAGCTGCTCTAACTAGCCTTGTAAATAGAATATGGTGCAAAATGATAACAGTTATATGCTGTTTTTTATATTTTTGGGCTACACTACTAGTGGAAAGTGGCAATACGCTAATTGACAACACTAATTATAATTAAAAGTTCTTAGCCACCTGATAACCTTTAATAATAATTACATCCAAACATAAATCTAGGCAGAAATATTAAATAGTGACATCTCTATAAAAAAATATTATTTTCAGTTCAAACCAAATCAAATTTTAAACCAAATTGTAAGTGTAGTTTAAATCCCTGCTTGTTTGGGATATATTTTACCAAAACCAACCATATCATGTTCCTTAAGCTAAAACTTAACAACCAACAACATGTGCCGAAAGCATACATCCCTTTTACTCATATGTATTAAATCCAACAACACAGCCCCGTCGGAATAATTCACACGCATACGAGGATATTAGCCCAGCATTACTCAGCATTAACACTTACAATTAAGTTTAATTCTACACCGGCTCAAACAATGTGGACGGAAAGACGTAAACAAAAAGGCTCGTAATCAGTTCTAAGTTATTATTATGCAGTGCGCTGTTCTCATTGTAGACATACTAATATTATCTTTACGTTTATAGTTAAGACTTTCCTATTTAAATTTAAACTATCGTGCATGTTTCTAAATTAATAAACTGATGAGGTCAACTCGTCAAATAATTACATTCAATTGTTGTGACAATCTGTGCAAATGTATTTTTTGACAAAGGCCACAATTTTATTCGGACCAATGAACTAAACAATGAACTTTCGAATGAATGAAATCCGTGACAGTTGGTAGATATCGACATTCTGTAATGAAATAGGGGTTTCAATAACGATACTTATCTAATTCACATAGCAATATACGTATTTAAATAGATATTTTTATAGGTTATACCTACCTAAAAGTTCAAAATAAAATGAATAACCTAAAAATAAATTTCATTATCATGGTATTAGTCTTATTTGTAACATGTTCTTATACCATCTGGGCTTAAACATGATTTAAAGCAAATGGGCATCATGGGTGGCTTGAATGAATTTCATTTCAACACAACACGATACTACGCTCCACACCAGCCTCTAACTTCTTCTAATTTCAAAATATTCTCAAGATTTGTTCTCAAGTAAGTCTATTAATTGTGCAATAGACCAAAAAATACTGTCAACTGTGAAATTAAGATTCTCTAGAAAATGTGACGCTAATTTAAAAACCAAACGTTTAAAACCTTTAATTACGGATAACGAATTATAGTATCTTTACGAGTCAATCATCGAATCTTACCACCCAAATGTTATATAGGTTTATGGTTCGTATGGAATTAATATATTCTATGCCCGTACAGGCCAAATATTTAGGGATCTTCATTGTACAGATGCTCAATGTATCTGAATCAGATTTGAAAAATATAATCAATCACTATGTCAAACTATCCCTATAGTTGTCGTCTTTTATTTAAACCTAATTGTTTTCTGTGTCTAGCATCATAGTGTGTCTATTAAACGGTAACAATACAAGTTACAATTACACTTCTAGTGGGGAATAGTAACAATTCGCAAGTTCACCGCATGTCCTTAAGTAATGTAACTCTTTGACGATAAATTACACAGAACTTTGTATGTTTTAGGGTGCAATTTTAGTAATGGATGCCTTAACGAGGCAAGGAATGATTAATTCTATCTACCAGTAATTTGTGTTATACCCGCGGATTCATTCATTCATTACTACTATTAATAGCTGAAAAAACAGACCAATTTTATGACCCTGGCAAAATCTCTTTTGTCAGTAGTCATCATGATTTATGCTACACCAAATATTAAGTTTAATCATAGACATAGCACAGAATAGAGCAGAGAGTATTCTTTTCCTATTAGCTACCAAAAACGAGTACTCGACGATCGGTGGCAGTGATAAACAAACGAAAATTAGTTTAATACTCTATCAGGTATCAATATTATTTAAAAGATATAATGCTCATACACAGTAGTTCTACATGCGTAAACAAACCTCTATAACTATAGTTAATACATATATAGTGGAGTGAAGTTCTTAAAATCATGTTGCGACATCTCCTGCTCTCCGCGTCACTTACTCTACAGGCTTATGTTTGCTAAGACGAGGTAATGAACCTACAGCTGGATGTCTGTCAGAGTCGCAACGTGCCGTGCCACATCATTAATTTCTACCTAATGTCTGAAGCGGTGCGGCGACGTTACCTACCACATTTTGAGTTCACATTCACGCGTCCGTATAGTTTTACTGGATGTGTTTTATCAAATTCACTATAATTTACTATCCCATATAAGTACTATATCTACTTAAGGATAATAATATTGTATAGTTATTCTTCGTTATTTGTTAGTCATTTCCCACTAAAGACCAAAAAGTATAAGCAATGGTCATGTTAGTGACCGTAAAATGCTGTGTTATCTGTTTAGTCAGTTTGTTTGACATAATGTTGATATTTTCTGTTAAACGTGTATTGTTCAAAGGTTCGCAAAAAAAACACGTCATACTTTCGCCAAAAGTTGGAGTACCTACATTGAAATATAAGCATTAATATACCATTTTATTCATTAACAATTTCAAAAAATATTTATATTACACAAATTTTAGTCATCTCTGAAGCCCGCCCATTCCATTAGCTCTAGGCATTACAACACAAAGCCAGCGTCGCTCTGTTTGGTTCACACGTTAAACAACTAACCGCATTGCGAAAATGCTCCGAGTTTGAAACGCTGTCTGCTAATTACCTATAACCTGTAACAATAATTGTGACTGAAAATGTATTATTAAATACGTATCAGCCTAGTATTTTAAACTTCGTTAACCTGTCAGTGATATGGGAAGATTCTAAGACTTGTAACCCTAAAATGGAAATGTTCACTGTTAGGTGATGTAGCCGTGCAGTGTTGGATGCCCCATGAGTGATACATCCCTCAGATGTATAGTCATACATCCCTCAGAATTCTCACATATATCAGCTGGCGATCAAATGACTTAGAAGAATAACATTTTATCAGAGGTCAACGTGTTTACAGCATAACTCAGAAAATGTTCAATATGATCTTACTTAATCTAAGAAATTTGATAACATCGCCCAAACTCCCTCTTTTTTAATAAACACAGGTAGGTACTACTTTTTATTACTTAATCTTAGAAGGTTTATTACAAATGAGATTTCGTAAACAGTGAACGGAGTTAGTCAAATGTTAGGGTTGACAGTAGGGAAAATTGAAGTAAAATAACGTACGTACTGAACCACTGTTTGAACATATCAATATTATAGTAGTAACCGGATGCTCGGCCCAGTTTGGTTGAAGGCGGCACTTTACCAAAACTGGCAAAGCATAGATACGCTAAGATTTATTGCGCAGGGCACAACTAACCACTACATGTACTTCGGAGGCCATTCTAATAGTAACTAGTTTTCATGATATGGAGAAAATGGTTAAAGTTTAGCTATAACAGTGATTCATTAGAATAACATTAAAGGGATACAACTGTATAGTGTTCATTATGCAAAAATGTTTCTATAAGGCTTTGACTATATTCATAACTATATAAACACAGTATTGCTAACAAACTGCATTGCATAAAACGGCTAGAAATATGCGTTATGCGTGAGTGAGCTAATATCAATTTTGTTCAGTATACGCTTCGGGAGCGCTTTCGTAACACTCTGTATACATATGAAGATTCATCTTGAATTACTCGATCTCTTTAAAAAGAGACAAACAAGAGACGGACAAACGGACCAACTGCGGAAAGAGCGGTATGACTAACAGACGCGGAACAGAAATGAAAACGTTACCACGGGGAACATCGGTCATGACGCAGTCGAAGTTGCGTGGGTCATCTAGTTAATAGGTACTATAATACAACATAACACACACACACCATGGCATTCCTCCTCATCAAAAGTTAATTGTTATAACGTTCTCAGAAAAATGGCTCAGAAAAATACTTGTTATCTATATTAAAAAATCGTTCATAAAGATTTTAAATTTGAACAAAAAGAATAGAATTTGAAATAAATTTAAAAATGCTAATACGTTGACGACATACCTACACTCAGCCGCTTTGGATACCGTCATACTCTATGCGCAAGGAAGATAATAGCTATTGAGCCATATAATCTGAAAAGGCTCTGTTTCCTGTAATGCCAATTTTATGAAAATGTTATACAAATATTGTGTACCTACATTGTAAATATATATTACATCCCAACCTGTCTTTGTGACTCCACAGTATTACACAACTCAGATTGCGACCAGTCTGAAGGTCTTTGCTTGAATGTAGTTCAACGACATCGTTACCTGGATACACCAGATTAATCTCTTTCAGTTCTTTATATTGCATTATCAGCCCCGGCTCTATTCTAACTTTCCATGGAACCGTTCGTCACCTATTTTATCGTCTTAGTAGGGAAATTTTGAAAAACACTCCTACATTTGTAAATTCATTTATGAAACTGAATTCAACTGAAAACAGCTATATGATAGGTATTTTGCTACGTCTATCTTTGAAAACTATGAACTGTCCTCACAATCGTTTGTAACCTATTTCACCATCTTAGTAGTGAAATTTTAGAAAAAACTGGTGTGCGCATTCATTTATTTTTTTAAAGTAGAAGGTATAATTTTTTTTTTATTCTACATAGCTTTAATAATGACGGACTTTCATACTGATGCCCCTATTTTACTCCCTTAGCAATCCTTTCCTAGTGGGCCGCGCTTAGAACATTAAAAGTGTCTACTGCCAAAATTTCAAGTATGTAGGTCCAGCAGTTTAAGGTATGCGTTGACGAATTAGTCATTTATTCACTCAGGCAGGTGGGACAAGTTATTTTATATAGGGTAAACCACCCAATTGTTGGCACTTTAAGGGTGAACTTCGTGTCGGTCTAAAATGAAACTACCATAAAATCTTATTTACAAAAGCTACTAGACAAAACATATCATAGAATTAAAGAAAATGCTTTAATCTTTGTTTTTATAATCATTTTTATGTGATTGAATAGTATTAAATAACAATTTTATACTTAAATCCGAAAGACTATAGAAAATCCTATTATTGGCACAGAAGATATCAATAATACTATTTAATTTTTTAAGGCATACTAAACTTGAATAATCTATGGTTTCCTTATTTTTTTGTACTAAACTCTAAAGTGCCAATAATTGGAGTAGTGCTAACGATTGGATGGATTACCCTAGGTACATAGATTTATAATAGTGTATAAACATTTTTCTCTGAGGAATTAGGGTCGATGTGTATAAGTCAATATTATTAGTTATTCTGTGGACTAGACACACATACATCGGTTCTGATTCCTCAGAGAGTTTGTGTTAGCTAGAACTGTTAAACGCAGTATATTTCACAACTCTTGCTTGGCTTAATAGGTGGGTCAGACAGTGCTGAAGCCGCAGCTATAACCTCAACCTATCGCCGTATACCTTTCAATAATAAGGTGATCGTAGTAATAGTATTAGCGGTTGATTTAGTGAGATAGCAAGTCACTGTAATTAATGCTGTTGTTGTTCAGTACGATAGACCAGTTAGTTCAAACACCAATCTAACGATTCCCTTTATCTAAATTTATAGGTACCTACTGTCATAATTCATAAGTATTTTCAATACTCCTCCTTCTATAGCAGCCTATTTAAGTTTCCACTTAAAATCTGAATGAACTTCCAAAGGCCTTACCATATTGAATTGACATTTCTCATGTGTCTGAAACCTAAATTCTCCAAAGTAACAGGCTAAGAAATATAACTTAATAGCTCTAAAATATTTTAAGAACAATTTTGAGTCAGCAAAATATTTATATGTTACATCTATAGGAAAAAATTAAAGAACCTAAACCATTTTGAATAAAGAATAAACTTTAATAAAGTGTTATAAGTCTAATTAAACACTTTCATTACAGTAGTTCGTTAAAAATGGGAGAAACTTGAAGTTCTTTAATTGCAGCATGAATTATTTATGTCGGTTGGTCCGGCGATTATACGTTTCCAACTAATATTAATACTTCGTTTGGTACACTGCGTTTGGCACAATTTACTAAAATTGATGTCGTTACAAAACTTATAAAGTAATTATTATTCGCATTTGTGTATGCAGATCGCAAAAATATACTTTCAGAGTTAAATAATAATATACTTACATACGGACTGAATGCGAAAGGCAGAAGATCGGGAGAAACAGAGCACATTTAGATAGGCCTGTATCCAATAGTAGACTGCAATAGGCTAATTGATTGATAGATTGATTAATACTTCTAATTTATTATATGTAGAGACAGAAGAGAGATAGTTTTTGTACTATAGAACTTTGAATACTTTCAAACTAAATATTTTGATTCGATTATCACTCATTCTCAAATTAAAACTTAGCAAAGATATTCTTCAGCTTGTATTTCTAACAAAAACACTCCAATAAACAGTTATACTCGCCTTATGCCTTCTATAATCATATATTATTTCTAGCGGTACAATATACTCATATGTAGGAAGCGAACCCAAAACAACATTATCTCATAATAACGCCAAGATTCGTAACCATAAATAAAATATCTACTTATCATAATAAATAGGAGGCATTATGAATTGTATACACGCCTACTTACAGCCCGTATATATTTCTATTATCTTATTTGTACGACCGGTCTATATGAGACGGTAGCTACTGTTCTAAATGAGGTCCCTTCCACATTTTTATTTGGCAACGCAACACGTACGAAGTACGGACGTCGTTCTACCTACCTACTGCGGCTCTGATGCGGTACTGACGGAAAATTTATAGGTATACCACTGAGCGTGCAAGTCTACTCTGTTTACCGAGAAACTCTATGTGAAACATTACCCTCGCGGTGTTTTAGCAAGCCGTGCTCTCGACTGCGGCTCATACAGCCAAGCCTCCGCGCTAGCTCCGAACACACGCCGCTTTGTAAATGAAATGACTGCGAATAAACAGCTGTTTAGGTATATTTTTAATCGGTATAGTATCCTTAGGGGCGTCTTCCGCTCAAATATTAAGTTTAGAAGAATTTTAAATTAAGAGCATTAGGCGTGGCGTTTCGGTTGAATTAAACATTAATAATGCTATTCCAGTGAAGGTAGGCTCAGAACAATGAATTTTTAATAGTTATTCTCCTCTACTTCGGACAATTAATGTAATGAGATAGTAAGTTTAGCGTACCTTTGGGAAATGGCTGGAAACTTCAGTTAATGTTTCTCTAGACTTGATCATTCTACGATTTCGTCTTGACTTTTGTTAAAAGGAATTTAAATAATAGAATATTCAATACACTAATTTCATTGAAACTAATGTTTTTTGCTCTATTTGGCATTAATATGAAAAAAAAAGTAAAATCAGTCCGTTTCCATGCCAAATTGTATGACGAAATCATGGTTTCTTGCATTTGGTTTTTGGTCTTGGTACTGTGATTTGTATTCACAACTTGTTTGTTGAGATATATCCAATAGCTATTAAACTTTTAACCGTTACTCTACAACGCCAGCAACATTTTCACATGTTCATCCAATTCATCATCAGCCGTTCAGATACTAATTCGGTATTTCCATTAATCACCACCGATGTACGACAGTTTTGACAAGTATTACCATGTTATAATTAAAATCACCTTGTGACACCTCATTCGTCTTTTTAATAAATTATTTGTTTTACTTGCGAGTAATTTGCTAGAGTAATTTGTCACGTGTCACCGCTATGTGGATTTGGTGCGCATCGCTCAAGGCTGTCGCTTAGATTAAGGCGCTCACATATCCTTACTAATACACCGACTTTGTTGTAGCTTCTCCGTTACCCATTTTGGATAACGTGACATGAAGGACTCGTTACGTGTTCGTTAACCTGCCGATATTTGCTGCAAGGTGTTTCGTGGTACCTATAGCTCTTTCACGACATGTGGTCTTTCAAGTAAACTTGTCTTTGTGCTCGTATGGAAATCGCCAGCCTGTACCCTAAGCGTTTCAATCAGAAATATATTTCGCGGGCTTCTACCTAAATTCACTTCCCCCTTATCCTGAGTTGATTATTTCAACATAAGAGGTAGTTAATAGATCTTAACTTTATATTCGAAAGTCAAAATGCGATCTAGTCAGGGTACTGCAATAGTATTCACCATTTTATTCCGAGCGGCGGCGGTATATTAAAATAACGCATTGCTTTTCTGCTTACAAACATATACGGTTAGAGGAAATCCAGTCACATTAATTGGTGTATAAAATAAACCAGTCTTCTTCTGAAGAACCAGTAATAACATTGACATTATGGTGTTATACATAAGGAGAATTTGGGATCGCACACAAAATAAATATTGGAAGAGTGTTATTATCATATAAATACATAGGTACTGTAAGTTCCTCTCGCTTGCATATACCTAATATTTATATAAACTATTTTGTAATTTAGAACCATAATTTTTAAGCTTTACGTTTAGTTTTAGTAGTCTTTTTTTATCGTGCGAAAAGTCCCCACGGATACCCCGGAGCCGGTTGGGTAGGTTATGTCTGACTGGAACCGACTAAAACGCACGCCGTCTTTAGTTCTTCAGTTGCCGGAGGTGAGGTAGTAGCCAACATATAGTGTCCCCAACTAGCCCCCGGGTATGGGGAGCCACACTTTGCGCCGCGGCTAGTTTAAGTAGTCTAGTTTACGTAGAAACTACATCTACTCTGCCAAAACGATTTTTTTTATAGATTTACTATAGTCTTAAGAGAACCTTAAACTACAAAAATTACACGTAGAAATACTATATAGCTTTAATAGACCGCAACTGGTCAAATAGACACTGGTCGCATCCTCTCCCAACTGCGGTCATAAAAATCAAAATGATTATATAAAATGTAATCCCTGTAATACACAATATACTCGTAGTTTCTACTCCTTTGAATAAATAGCTTTTAAATACAGGAGGTACATCACAAGTAGAAACCGACGTGTACCTATAATTAAACTAAAAAGTAACTGAAAATATAAAAGCATTTTAAAATACATTTCTGCCTCACCAATCTATTGTTTACTTTAATATTAGTACATACTAAGCAGTATTTTTTTGTTGGTAAACAACGAATACCAATGTCAAAAGATAATCCTCATTATTTCAAAACATACGACCTACATCTCTAAGTTATGTTACGAGGAAACACAGTCCACAAAAGAGACACGTATACAACTTTACATACAATATATAAAGGTACTTACCCTATATACATACAAACCATACATACCGAAGGTATATACAAATCTCCTTTTTCAATTGTACAAAGAAACCTCATTATATTAGAGTTTCATAAAAAGCATGCATAATAAAATGTTAGATGTACCTGAGCATAATAAGTAAGCTTTGTATATTAAAATAGAAAAGAATAGACTGCTTGGAATGTTCACAAGTAGATATAAAAGTAATTACACACAGCTTATCACAAGTCTTAATCTCTCCTATATTGGCAACCGCTGTTCACAGCCGGTCGTTACTCTTGCTCGGATACGCGATACGAAATGTCATATTTAGATCTCCTTCATGACAGGTCAACCTGTATTATAGTTTAAATATATGAGCCGCTAAGGTTCTGGTTTATAATAGGTTTATTTCAATAGTCTTAACGACAAATCTTTAAAGTGGTTTCAAATATGGAGGAGACTCTCATTTTGGAACTGGACATACTTGGTTAGTTATATGATGTTATAAAGCGCAACTTAGTCTACATCTTTAGGGTACCGTATTACAAATAATAAAAAAAAACACTAAATGTGGATGAAAAACAAAATAAAAACACTGCCAGTGCATGTATTTAACATTTGGTATAATATATTTTCTTAATGAAATAAAAAGCACATTAGTTAGGTTTGGACGCTGGTTGTTGGTTATTTATAAATCCCCTAGTCACAGTTAGAGAAATCATTACTCCAGGGTGATGTGAAAATTTGCATCTAATTCTCACCTAACTTGAGGCAAACAAAGACAGTAGGTGTAGTTTCTGACCATACCGTACCGTACCGTATTGATTCGCTCTGTGAACTGTTAAATCTACATCAAGTGATCAGGTGCAGGCAGCCACGTGAAGCAATTGCTCACCATTATTTAGTTTGAATAGTTTTGAATATAGATTGTAAATGAATTAAAGCTGTATAGTTTATATTTGAACATACTTCAGAAACTATTTTGTTTTCGACCGTATGACACCTATATATATATGTGTATATGTTCGCAGTTTCACGTTTTTTTATAAACCAATTTTATATGGATCTGCAAACTTTGAAGAAAGTTGCAGCTTAATACCTATTACGCATAAACGCATTAGGGTTGATTACTGATGTGATAATTGATCGTAGACTAGAGTAGTATATATACAATGTAATAGAGATGGACACAGATTATATGAAGATTCTCACTGTCTGGTCCAATGATAATTTTAAAAACATAATTATAACTAAACAATAATAAAAAGATATTAAAACAACGTATTTTTTACGGAATATTGTTCGCACATTTTCTAAAAGTACGACATAGGCCACGAAGCTTACCATAATTAAAAAATAACAATGGTTTCGGCCTACAACCGCACAATGAAATACTGAATAAGTCATTACAATAATTAAGTAACGTAATTTAAAGCTTGTGAACATAAGGCAATATAAAAGAATAATGCATTATTTTATGACTTCTGAAAAATCTTGACTTGTCATGTCCATAGAATTAATATTAGTACGCTAACTTTACTTTTCTTTTTGTCGCAGCTGAAGTGGGACGATGCGAGGTACCGCTTGGAATGGGAAACGGCCGCATATCTAACGATTCATTGTCGTCGAGCTCTAGCTACGATCAAAGTGTATCGCCGCTAAGCTCACGGTAAGTACTAGTACATAAATACTATTTGAAGTCTACCTTAATGATGATGTAGCCCTCGAATTTCTTCACACTAAAAATTTCTATTGCTCACTACTACATATACACTACCCATACTCATTAAAATTTTCCGTTTAAACAATTCTGTAATTAGTCAATGACAATAGTTTGAATAGAACCATGGAATCCAAAGCAAATAACACAGAATCGATATAACAGCGTGTTTAGCTGGCTATTGTTAAGCAACAATAAAGCGCTATCACACGGCAAAGTTGTTACAATAATTGTGAATCCCACGGCCGCAAAACGTTCATACTTAGCTCAAATAATTAACAGAGGGACTCACATTCGAGGCCTTAAGCCCGCATAAGCTCAATGCGAGACAATAACGCGAAAACTCAACTCCCGTTTGAGAAATTCACTAACAGAAAATTAAATTTTCATATGAATTCGGAATGACTGTGATCCTACAAAAGCCTTTCGGGGCTTGACTCCCCAAAGATAACAAGATGTAAGTAGGGCCGAATGTGCCAAAGCCTTATCATCTGAGCCACTTTACATAGGGTCAGAGGCGATTTAGCGAATACCACGTTAATTCAGCGCTTAGCGCGCTTTGTTCCCTATACCTACTGTTGCTACTGATGAGATCACACCGACGATATTCAAATGAAACTGCCGGCAGACGCTAGCTCCGGCCCACCTTGGTTGTCAAATGAAATACACAAACCGTTTAGTCTATTTGCTCAGACTATTAAGCTAATTTTATTTGGTTATGCACAAACGTGCCTTCAATGACTACTTATAAATTTGCTGGTTAGAACTTTAATGAATACCTACACACTTGACATTTTTAATAATTTCAGTTGCTGTTGTTTGTGATAAATGTAATCAATTGTATATGGGACTTTTTACTTGAGTTAAAGAAGGGCTTTGGTTTTAGTATACGGACCGAGATAAAAGGAGGAGCGTGGTGCCCTAACGGGCTTATATCGCCACGGAGCCGACAGTTTTTGGAAATAGACCTTCACGCTGAATACTTGATTACGGCTACTGAATCTCAAGGCCGATTCGCCAACTCCGTTGGAGTAGAGTTTGTTGAGAGTTACTCGGTGGAGTACTGGCGATCTGCTCTGCCTCGTTGGAAGAAATATAAAGACTTCAATGGAAGTACGGTAAGGATTACTTTTATTTTTGACAACCAAATTTAATAGGTGATAAATATAATAACGTCTTGAGCAACAAAGCTGGGTTCGATAATATTCTGATAAGATAATCTCAACATTCAAAGATGAGCCTAAGGGTGCTAGAATATCAGGACTTCTAAAGTAATAGGTGTAAGAGCCGGAACCCTATCAAAAAGTCATCCATTTTCAAGAATCCCTACTTCAAGAGGAGAAACAGAACCCTTATACTATCACTTCGTTGTCCATCTCTCTCATCGTCAAGACCTTTTTCACCAGAAAATGTGAAGGGACTTATTTGAAAATTATAACAAATACTGCCAAATCTGAAAGCTGTTAAAAGAACAGAGTTCATCAAAAGTGTTTCTTTTATACAGCGGTTTAACACTATAAAATAACTAACAATCTCTGTCACCTTGACAAGGTTGTCTATTGGTAAATTTCACTAATATTCAACGTGGTATGGCCGTTGGCAATTTCATGTATTGAAAACAGATATTTTGCTTACTGTACAGATAACATTTTTACTTCCCTAAACAAATTTAAATAACTTATTCAATTTATGTAATTTAGATTGCAAATAAGTGCGATCAAAGTATTCCTTTCCCTTAATTCAGACGGTGTAACCTGGGAAACTCCCCAGCTACTCCACCGGCTAACCCAGGCAAGAGCTTACGACAGAGACTCTTGGGCGCCTTTTCTTTCAGAGTGGAGATAGTGGGTGCGTGCTCCAGATACCCTTAATGAAACAACACTAAGATTTTATACATGCATATATTCAGTAGGATACACAGTTATACATAAAGTAGAATGGTCACAGGCACAGAGATATAGAAATGTAAATACAATATAAGATGCTTATGCGCCTCCCTCGTAGCACACAGCTGATCTCGTAATTACAACTCAAGGTAGCGGGTATATGAAGTTACAGTTATTGTACAAGTTAAGATTACGTGACCTTTTTGGCACTCCTCTTCGGATGGTTCCCCTGGCGTCGGCTGTCGGCTTGCGTAGGCACCTGCCTGCTGCACTGCCCGCACTGCCGCGAGCCAAGCGAATTACAGCTGTTCCGAACAGGGACTCCAACAACGGAATCACAACAATGTAGATAGGTCACTAATATTGTCCGCTAAACCTTGGGACCCTGCATCAAGAATACCAAAAAGACCTAAGTCTATCATTGACGCAAACGAAAGACACAGATATAAAGACTAAGAACAGAGAGATAAATTAAGAAATCTTACCAGAGAAGTCCGGGAAAGATGCACAGAGTCTAAGATATTTAATTTATATGTAGGTAGGTACATATAATTCAGAGTTCCAACTTATCAGAACAATCAATGAAATACGAACAGAGTTTCGTGCTTAATCTTCAGAGTAATTATCAGAGGTGTTCGCATCCACCGGGAGGGGTGTATTTATATCATTTTTCATGGAATATTCTAGTAGATGAATCTGATATCACGAATTATTCGTTCACCTGATCGAATCGCGAAACAAAAAATACTGATCCACAGATAATACGAAACCAAAGACATTCTCGCCGTGACTAAATTAATTTGGGCAACTAGGAATTTAGATTATGACAATTTTAAATTAAAGACATTAAGCTATATGATTGAATAAAATATCACAAACAATTTAACCTATCACGATATTATAATTCTATTTGAAATAGGTAAACATACTAGCGACATCTGTTGTCAGATTGGGAAACCATTCATCAATACCGAATTGGTGATCGATGAAAAGTTCCCCCCAAACCCTACAGATGTCGTCATAGGTACAACGTATTGTTTACCGAAATCAAATTTTAACGCCACTAACAATTTTGCGTTACACAATCCCCCCCCTTGAAAGTATTACTTGTGTGGACAGACAAGTAACGCAAGGAATACACAACAGAATAAAACAAGTCAAAAGTCTAACAAGTTAAAAATAGAACGAATAAAAAAAAGAACAGATCAAAGTACAAAACAGAACTACTAAGAACTAACTAGAGGCAAATATTGACACAGACTCTTTTACTTTAAGTCTAAATGCCCTAAACCACTAGAAAGAAAACTCTCCTTAACTGCTATAGTCAGATGGTCGCATATGCAACACAACTACAGAGAAGAGGAGGATGAGAAACGAAAACTCGATGAGGTGTACCTAACAAATAATATGTCCCATACGAGGACACCCAAGCTACAGCAACAAGGTCATACTTCATCGAGTCGCGGTAAAGTAAGTATAAATCGACAGTGCTACGGAACTGAAATAGCGCTGACGCTAGGCAGAGAAGGTACCGCAGATTGATTCTCATCAGTGTATTTTAAAATGTCCTTGATGTGATACTCGCCTAAGTCCTTACCATCCAAATCTGCTAACCTATACACTAAAGAGGAACGTTTAGCAGACACTACACACTTAGTAAACTTAGGAGCGAGTTTAGAGGTAAAATGTTTAGCTTTATTAGATAAATAATGAGTCCGTTTGTAAACAATTTGACCAACTTTCAGCTCGACATGCCTTTTCCTGAAATTATAATACTTCTCATTACGCTGGTGAGCCGAAATCAAATGTTTCCTCACCTGATCGTAAATGTGTTGCATTTCTTTCAGTTTGGCACCGAAGGCTGAGGGCTCATCAATGGAGACTAAGTCCGGATGACAGGTTATGTCAGACTGTCTATATAGAACTCCATCACCTATAAATTCCCTACCGTGTACTAAGAAATAGGGAGAGAATCGAGTGGCCTCGTTTACTGCAGTGTTTAGAGCGCACTGCAGCTCAACAAGATGTTCATCCCACTTTTTGTGCTGAGTCTTCACATAACATGAGATGGCTTGAACAACATTTCGAATCGCTCGTTCAGCTTGATTAGTTTGAGCGTGGTAACGCGGGCTATAGTATACGTTTGGAACATTATATTTAGCTAACATATCCTTAAATTGCTTGCTCACATACTGAGGACCGTTATCAATATAGATAGTCTTGCAAACTCCATGAACTAGAAACACTTTCTTCTCGATGAATCTCGCTACTGCAGCGCCTGTTGCAATCCTTATAGGACACAGCATGACATACTTGCTAAAGTAGTCCGAAACAACGATCAGATGAATATTTCTGTTGCTTGACACTGGAAAAGGTCCAAGTAAATCACACGAAATAGCTTCAAAAGGTTTAGATACACGCTTCGCACTTCCCATTAGACCAGGACGCGAAGTGTTTACGGGTTTATACATCTTACAAACCTCACAATTTCCCACGTAGTCTTTGACACTATTGTACATCTTTGGCCAGTAGTAATTCAAAGACAACCTCTTATGTGTTTTCCAAACACCACCATGGGCACTAAGCGTGTCATCGTGGTATTTGGTGAGGAGTGCTAGCCTGTCCTCTTGAGGTACTACTAACTTCCAATCAAAATCTGAAGTCAAAGAATATTTATTTTTAGAAAATCGATATAACAAATTTTCACGAATATTAAAGTTAGGGTAATGCCTTGGGTTCCTACGCACGCACTCCATGGTGTGAAGATACCACGGGTCATTGGTGGAGCTCGCATCGATGGAGTCAATCTTTATGCGAGATAGAGCGTCAGGTACTACATGATCTTTTCCCTTACGGTGCTCTATGTCGAAGTCAAACTGACTGAGTCGCATACTCCAACGTGCTAAACGACCTGTAGGATTTTTGAGCTTGTGAAACCACAGTAGTGAGGCATGATCAGTGACAACAGTGCACTTCTGTCCCTCCACATACTGTCTGAACTGTTCCAGCGCAAAAATCACGGCCAGAAGCTCTCGCTCGGTTGTGCTGTAGTTCACCTCGTTCTTATTAAGAGAACGACTGCAATAGGCGATGGGGTGTTCCACACCATCGTGTGTTTGGGTCAGAACAGCAGCAACTGAGTAAGCTGACGCGTCACTTAGTATACGGAACGGTAAAGAGTAGTTAGGCATTTTCAATATAGGAGCAGAGACCAAAGCTGACTTGAGAAGGTTAAAAGCCTCCTCAGCTTCAGATGTCCAAATAAAATTTACATTTTTAGAGGTGAGTTTACAAAGAGGTTTACTAATTTTAGAAAAGTTATTAATGAAACGACGATACCAGCCGGCCATACCTAGGAAACGTTTGACATCCTTCGAGTTAGAAGGTGTGGGATAGTTGAGGATGACCTCGACTTTACCGGGGTCAGTACGTAGTCCATGCCTATCCACATAGTAACCAAGGTACTTTAATTCACTTCGACAAAAGTGTGATTTCTTCATATTAATCGTTAGGCCCGCATCCTTGAGTCGCTGATAGATTCTATTTAAGAGATCCACATGCTCCTCGAAGGTGTTGGCCACACAGATTATGTCGTCTTGGAAGCAAAACACTCTGTTGTCGAATTCCGGGCCGAATAAGCGGTCCATCAGTCGTTGCATCGTACTTGAAGCTCCGACAAGACCAAAACACATTACATTATACTGGAACAAACCCCGCCTCGGCACCGTGAACGCAGTCTTCTCAGCAGACTGGGCAGAGTCGAACGGGATTTGCCAATACGCTGCACTTAAATCAATAGAGGACAAATATTTAGCATTATTAAGATGGTCTAAAATTTGATTGATGTACGGTAAGGGATAAGCATCACTTTTGGAAACAGCATTAAGCTTACGTGAATCTAAGCACAGCCTTAGATCACCGTTCGCCTTTTCCACCATAACCACGGGTGAGTTCCACGCGGATTGTGATGGTGACACCACTCCCATCTCCAACATCCGGTCCAACTCCGTCTCCAGAGCCTTCTGTTTGAGAGGTGAGAGAGGGTAATACCGCTGCTTGATCGGCTTGCTGTCACCCGTGTCTATGACATGATGCACAAGCGTAGTTCGACCTAAGCCCACCTTATCCGTATTAATTGACTCAAATTTTTCAATGATCCCGTTCATTACACACCGCTGATCCTCGGTCAGGTTGTTGTAATCCTCGAGACCACTGTGAAGAGACAAAGATTCAATAGGACAGCTATCACTAAAATTATTCATATTAATTTTTTGAGAAATTAATCTATCACCTAATTGAAATTGTTGCCAGAAGTCTACTCCAAATATCATTGAGGTAGTTATTTCTGGTACAACATAAAACTTAAGTACCCTGATAACAGAGTTGTATTCTAAGGGTAAGGACATAGAACCCAGACATTTCAAATGTGAACTGTCTGCAGTTGTAATTTTAAAATTTGGGTTGACACTTTCTAGTTCAAACCCTAAATCTAAGAAGCTACGGTGCGCACCTTTTCCTAGCACGGAGCAGGAGGCACCGGAATCAAGAAGACCAAGAACATTTAAATTTAAAACCCTAACAACTAAGTACGGTCTAACATCGTTATCCCGTTTAGTAAACAGGACCTTATCAGAAGAAGACTCAGACACAGAGCTTGAGAATGTCTTAATAAGGCCCTGGCCTACGCGTTTTTTGACTTCGACGTACATTTGGGGCAGTCGGGTGACTTGACTCCTTTGAGACCACATCGGAAACACACCAACTCCCTTGATTGTGAGCAGTTATACGCAGTGTGATCGCTGCCGCCGCAACGAAAGCATTTGCGTTCGTGCGAGGCTGCCGAGCTGTCCACCGCAGAGACCTGCTTGGTAGCTTTTGGTGTGCCCTTTGCTTTCTGAGAATGTAAGTCAGAGGAGATCTCAAATTTGTCCAAGACTGGCTCGTGGAACGCCTCAGCCCTAGCACGCGCAAGTTCCAAACGCTTTCCTAACCTTCTTAGATCATCAATAGTGTTGACTTCATGAAGGGCTAGTTCCTTCATGTAGTCAGGTCTAATGTTATGCATAAGAATGTCCAGTTGTTCTTCACTGGGCATTTTACAAGTTAGTCTAGAGAACATGGCCTGCATTGTGGAGATGTAGTTCACCAAGGACTCGGTACGGGCTTGGGTACGTTGCCTAATCTCATTCCGTAAACGATAATCGTAATCGGGAATATCAAAGGTGTCTCTTAATTCGATTAGTAAGTCTTCATAAGACATAAAGTTAGCTTTATTGGTGCGGAACCAAGACAAAGCTGGTCCGTCCAATAGGTCAGAGAAAGCCATGAGAACCTTTGATTTGGAGACTTCCCTAGCACACCGGAGTTCTTCCAGTCTCTCAATGAAAACACGTACACAAGTAGATCCATCATATTTTAAATTAAAACTATTCAAATTAATAGGGCGTTCCCTATAAATAAAATTATCATTATTTAAGTTAATGTTTTGCGAGCTACCCCGCATCGAGCGTTCATTTCTCATCGCAGGTGAAGTATATTCAACTCGGTCACGAGAAGCGCGATCATCATTATCTGACACCTCAGATTCTGAGTCACTATTCGATTCAGCTACTGACACAATCTTAACTAATCTGTTGCGAATACTAACAAGTTCAGAACAATCTAACCCACAACGAGCTAGCCTAGTCAAAAGATAATTAGCCCTAACAGCAGCCCTAGTGCGACTATTTTTATCGGCATCAAAGTCACCTGACGATAGCAAATCCTCGAGTTCCTTCACTTTTGGCTCGCAGACAGTGCGTTCAGTTGCAGCATCAGTGGACTTCGTGGTGTTAGGCTTCAGACTTCCACGGCGAACTAGCCGATATGCCGTCCTCAATTCGTTACGCAAGCTGACAACCGTAGCCTCAGGATCCGCTGAAATGCCCATGTAAGACAACTCATTAGACAGCTCATCTTTTCTTAAATAGTTTACATACTGGTGCATTTTTGCCATCTTATAAGAAATGAACTTTAAGTGAATAGAATATAAAATAAAATTTAACTAACAATTCCGTTATTTAACGAAAGTTTAAATGGATATAAGTCCAAGAGGGTATTCAATTGAACGGACAGTATGTAAATGTACCCTTCTATGTTAATAATATAGGTATAAAAAAATTCAGCATAAAACAATTTTCATTAGCGGGTAGGTAACTAAAATGTACCGCCCTGCAGACAATTCCTAATAATATAATTATTTAAAAATTTCCAATTGAGAATAATTCTCCAATAGCGGGTAGGTACCCGAGATGTACCGCCCTGCAGACAATTACTAAAATATTGAAAAAATATACACAAAAAAAATTGTACCGTACGTATAGGTACAAATGAAATTACAAAAAATTAAAAAACAGTTAAAAGGCTAAGAGCAAAATGTACGGTAGCAAGTATAAGTACCGGCTACTATACTGATCCAAGGTTAAAAAGAAAAAAAAAATGGTAATTCCGAATGGAAACCACCTTACACAGAGTTACATATATCGGCACTTATAGAAAATGTCGATAACAATTAAAAGTTAAATTCAGAAAAAACACAAAGTTGAACATATGCATGTATATTAATTTTATTTAAAATTCGGGACAAACTGAGATGATATATCCAACCCAACCAGCAACCAGTAAAAAAAGAAAAAAGAAAAAAAAGAAAAAAATACGAAGGTATGCCGAAATATGAATTTTACCGAAAATGTAGCAGCTATTTATAATTTAGAAAAAAAATTTTGACCCGTTTCCTTGCTATTCGGTGTAAATTGCAAGGAAATTAATTACGTGCTTAGCCGCACAAGCACAACCAATTAACGTCTTGGAGAGTATCAGACGGATAGTAGGTTTGAATTCATTAAAGGCGTCTTTCACACACACACACAGAACCAAGAGAAATCCAGTGGGTACTGGAATTCTTGAACTGCCCGTACGTTGGCCGCGCCACTGTGTAACCTGGGAAACTCCCCAGCTACTCCACCGGCTAACCCAGGCAAGAGCTTACGACAGAGACTCTTGGGCGCCTTTTCTTTCAGAGTGGAGATAGTGGGTGCGTGCTCCAGATACCCTTAATGAAACAACACTAAGATTTTATACATGCATATATTCAGTAGGATACACAGTTATACATAAAGTAGAATGGTCACAGGCACAGAGATATAGAAATGTAAATACAATATAAGATGCTTATGCGCCTCCCTCGTAGCACACAGCTGATCTCGTAATTACAACTCAAGGTAGCGGGTATATGAAGTTACAGTTATTGTACAAGTTAAGATTACGTGACCTTTTTGGCACTCCTCTTCGGATGGTTCCCCTGGCGTCGGCTGTCGGCTTGCGTAGGCACCTGCCTGCTGCACTGCCCGCACTGCCGCGAGCCAAGCGAATTACAGCTGTTCCGAACAGGGACTCCAACAACGGAATCACAACAATGTAGATAGGTCACTAATATTGTCCGCTAAACCTTGGGACCCTGCATCAAGAATACCAAAAAGACCTAAGTCTATCATTGACGCAAACGAAAGACACAGATATAAAGACTAAGAACAGAGAGATAAATTAAGAAATCTTACCAGAGAAGTCCGGGAAAGATGCACAGAGTCTAAGATATTTAATTTATATGTAGGTAGGTACATATAATTCAGAGTTCCAACTTATCAGAACAATCAATGAAATACGAACAGAGTTTCGTGCTTAATCTTCAGAGTAATTATCAGAGGTGTTCGCATCCACCGGGAGGGGTGTATTTATATCATTTTTCATGGAATATTCTAGTAGATGAATCTGATATCACGAATTATTCGTTCACCTGATCGAATCGCGAAACAAAAAATACTGATCCACAGATAATACGAAACCAAAGACATTCTCGCCGTGACTAAATTAATTTGGGCAACTAGGAATTTAGATTATGACAATTTTAAATTAAAGACATTAAGCTATATGATTGAATAAAATATCACAAACAATTTAACCTATCACGATATTATAATTCTATTTGAAATAGGTAAACATACTAGCGACATCTGTTGTCAGATTGGGAAACCATTCATCAATACCGAATTGGTGATCGATGAAAAGTTCCCCCCAAACCCTACAGATGTCGTCATAGGTACAACGTATTGTTTACCGAAATCAAATTTTAACGCCACTAACAATTTTGCGTTACAACGGCTCATATTCGTACCTACTAAGACACAGATCTCGGGTAACGTTAAATTAGTCCCTGAGCGGAGGCTAATATTACTCTTCTCTGGCCGACTTATTTCTAAATACAGTTGTAGAATATTAAAGATAGAAAAAGTTTACTAAGTACAGTTGGTTAAAAAATTGTGTGTGTTTATTTTTCAATTTCCTGTGAAGAACGGCCTTACATAAAGTAGAATGTTAAAACAAAACATGCGAGACCACCCCATGTGGAATAACAAAAGAAGATAAACGATTTCATTGTCCTTGTAAATGTCTATATTGTAATGAGTAGAAAATATTTTCACTGTGTGGAACTTTTCTTTGACGGGGTCTGTGTTCTTTGTTATGACCTAAGAATTGAACAATTGTGTAGTTACCTATTGTTTCATTTTATTTAGTAAAATACTATACAGCTTTTTC
Organism: Pelosia muscerda; assembly: GCA_963691645.1. Classification (NCBI taxonomy): domain Eukaryota; kingdom Metazoa; phylum Arthropoda; class Insecta; order Lepidoptera; family Erebidae; genus Pelosia; species Pelosia muscerda. Next base: position 14,693,260 of record OY829098.1, on the reverse strand, counting down.
TAGACCAATATAAGTGTCTATATAGTACCATATGTACTTAAGTAGGTAGGTTGTTAATATTCGAGTATAAAATTGTAATTCCTTTTAAATAAAATACATACACGAAGACTATTAAAACCTACCTGAAATTGCTGACCTGCAGTACTCACCATGTTAAATCAGAATTAGGTACTTCAGTTTGGTTACGAATGCTAATTTTAAATTTACTATTTACTATAATAAAAGTTAGAATTATTTTTACAAAAGTAGTCATTTGTTCATTAATACTTGTAAGTATAATAATCTCTTTAGTTCATGGATACTGGATGGATAAAGGAATATAAGTTCCAACAGCAACTTTACAATTGAAAGTACCACCTGATGTTCGTTTACTCGCTTCCGTTCTAGCCTTCCTGTACCTGTAAAATGAATCTCGTGGTCGGTCGTCTGAAAACTTTGGTTGACCATAACGAATGAAAGATGTTGAAGCGGTTCAATGTACTGTTGCATCAGCAATGGCGTTCAACTTTAGCGTCAAAATAATTTTAGTTAATTTGCATCGAATTGGTAAGGAATAAATAAATTAGAAAAATGGGTCCCTAACGAACTTATAGATCGCTAGGGCGTAGTAGGTACACGTCGAAACGTGTCGTGCAATGCCTTACTGATATACAAACGAAGAACTTTCGAGTCACGTTATTACCTTTGACAAAAACTTGAAAATGTTTGACATTCTTGCTGCTGAAAAACCCCTTGAAAAGTTATGGTTATTGTTTGGTAGTCGAGTACGGGTGATTCAGCTTCTTATGAGATGGGATGAGCAGAAATCCAAATGTGTACAGTAAAGAATCATGTAGATGCTCCCATATGTACGCCTAATTTTCGTCAATCGCTTGTTTCTGCTACTCCTGAATGAGAACGCACGACCGCATGCTGTATAGCAGACAGTTTCGAAGTCGCAAAACTGGGTTGAAAGCTCTCTATCGTACGTTATACACAGCAGTGGCTACAACATTTTTCTTCTCCATAATTTAGATTTCTTCTTGACTGGTGAGAAGCAAAATCCAATAGACAGTACAAAATGTATTTGAAGAATTAGTTGCATCTCGTTCAACTTCGATAAATGCAAATAAAAATATACATATAAAATTGATTTGATTGATAAAACGGACTTGTTAATAGATCAAATTAAACCCACGGGCTGATTGCTCATAGCCTCAACCAACTATTTCAAAAAGTAAATGAATAGGAAAAATTAATTGAAATAAAGAGATCAAAGAATCAAATAATCCATTTTGTTTATTCAGTTAAGGCACATAAAGAACACATTATGAATGTCAAAGTTTTGCAATTGTATTTGTCAAAACTATTATAATTTATAATGAATGAAATTAAATAATTCATTTGAAAATGATTCTTTCGCTGGTTCGGTAGTTATATCTACTGAGAAGAGACCAGCAAGAAACTCAGGTAGATTATCGTTATCCTTTCTCGATCAAATTGTATAAATATCAATAGACAATTTGCACGCATCTACAGACATTATTTTGACTTTAGTAGACTCTTTCCTATGCGAATACCAATGTATACGTTTTTTGCAGCTCATCCCGGGGAATGTGAACACCTACACTCCAAGAAAAACTACTCTGGAAGCACCATTCATAGCATCCAAAGTGCGTTTTTTTCCATACGCAGCCCATCCTCGAACAGCATGCATGAGAGTGGAATTATATGGATGCCGTTGGAAACGTAGGTATAACAGGGATATGGTTTTAATTGCTGGCGACATCCCGGGATCTGCAAAGCGATTACGTTTAGCTAGCAGGATAGATGGATAGCTTATAAATTATTGCGACATTTGCTGTGCGACAATAACCGCCAAAAGGCGGTATATTTACTGTTTACTTTTTGTGCAGAGGAGTTAGTTGCGTACTCGGCGCCCAAAGGCGGAGATATGCAAACCATGACTGGAGGCGCTCGATTCGAAGACCTCGCCTACGATGGGCAATTTCGTGAATCCCGGTTAATTAATGGGCTTGGTCAGATGACTGACTCCTTGCTCGGTCCTAATGATTTTGAGTTACCGGATCCTAACGATACTAGAGGTAAGTAAATTTTCTGTTGGTACTAAGTCTAACTTTAGATGAAATATTTTCGGTTGATTTGATTAAATTAATAAATATGTAGAGCAAAAGTTATGCTCTAATAAGAATTAGACTTAATTTTATGACTTTTTGTTTATCAAAGGTACACGTTGGGTGGGTTGGAATAAGACAATGATTTCGGACGAAGAAGTGACTTTAACCTTTAACTTCACCGACACCAGGCTGTTCCGCCACGTTGACCTACATACCAATAATATGTTTACCAAAGATGTGCAGGTACCTATCTATAATTACAACTAGTTACTTATTTTTTCTACTAAATAATTACAAAAGCCAAAGCGAACGAAATTATGTTTTGTACTATATTTTATAGATCGAATTCTAATTGTAATATTTTAAATGTCTTGGAATGAAGCACTCGTTTTGTTGCAAATATGGTTATAAAACCATTGTCTAATTCTCTTACGTTTTGTTTATCAGCTGTTCAAAGAAGCAGAAGTATATTTTTCACTGGAGGGCGAAAGATGGCAAGAAGATTATATATCATACGAGCCGAAACAAGACAGAGTGTCTGAACATGCTCGAATCGTCCATATCGACTTGCAAAATCGTACAGCTAAGCACATTATGATGAAACTAAGGTTCCAGCATGAATGGATTCTTATTAGCGAAATCACCTTTAAGTCTGGTAAGTAACTACCACTAACTTGCACCTTCTATTAGACTAGATAGTAAGTTAAACTTTTTCATTTGACACGTAATATAAAAAGTGCAAACATCAAACATTTTATTTCGTGTAGGCATTTGATTCTGCGTAGTCCGAATCAACATTCAATTCATGAGATAAAATCTCTCCGATTTGTGAATTGGAATCTAAAATGTTTTGTAAGCAAATTACTCCCAGGTTAAAAGAGAACAGACAACAAGGGTGGGGTGATGTTTCGTCTGAACAAAAAGGAATGCCTCTAGGAGGGTATAGGAGGTCCAGGCAAGCTAATAGATCCATTACTCGTCATCGGGCCTCCCTTATCTGTTCAGAGCACTCACAAGCCTGCGGCTGTTTCACAAATTTTATCTTTGTCTAATTAATCCACAAATCTTTTGAGGAAAACGCGCCTTAAGTGATAAATCGCCATCGTCTAAATGAAGAACTTGTAATTAAAGAAAATCTTTGATCTGGATTATTTCGTTCCCCCAATTATATTGTAAAAGAGGCAGCTACGCGTATCCAACACCCCTAGATTTCTGCCGATCGAAAATGAAATTTAAGTAATATCTGCGACCCTTTGAGTACACAATGTGGACCCTAGCTTCCAATTCTAAGAGATATCTCCGTCGATTCACGTATTAAAGTTCACTCTTAAAGGCGAGGGTCCCCGAATGGTGTTCTTAGATGTGTTTCCGTAAAAAATATGCCGCTTATCAATACTAAAAATATATACTTATGTTATTTAATCTACCGATTTCTGTTATTCGATGTACGATGACTTTTACTATTCTCGATAAAATCTGCTCGCAAAGGTTGATCGAAGGAGAAAGTATTAAGTTTTATTGGAGTTATATTTTTTTTGAAGAAGAAAATTTCACTTAAATGATAGTTGTAGTAGTGCAAACGAGGAGTTCATCATAATATTATCTACTAGTTTTATAAATTAGTTCGGACAGCTCTTCATTGCAGTGGTGTAAAGAGCGATGTTCGCTATGGTTAAAATACATATCTTAAGCTTTCGAACATCCTCGCTTTAATTTTAACTTAGTATGATCTCCTATAACTTTATCACAGGTTCATTGCCACGGTTGTGGTAAAAGTCCTATCATCATAGCGATAGTTTTAACACTGCTAGGTGTATTTTTGTACCTTTTGTACGGATTTTTTTAAAATTCAAAGGACTTATGGGCCACCCTGTAAATATAATTGACCACCTTGTTATAACGTTAGCCGTATTCTGAGAAAACATTATTTCATTCCAACCATTACAAGCATAAAAATACAATTGGCAAACTTTTGTTTCACGCCTCATTTCAAACCTTTTGTTTTTATATAAATTCTATAGTTATAGTAAATTCATAGCCATTATACAGATTGAAATTAAAATCATGCTATTTAGAGTGAAGGTCCGTTAAAAAAGAAACATATATCTAGTTAGCGTATCTGGGACTACTGACTTTTAATTTCAAGGCTTTAACATAAAAAATAATATTAACGAATATTGCTTTCAATATGGACCTGTATCCATCGAAGCGTTACAAATTGTTTTTTTACATACATCAAAATGGTGTTTTTATAAACGCTTCTACATTTCACCAAAATATTCGAGACACGAATTCCATTAGTAAATACGTTAGGCGATACATAAGAACCGGCCTTGTGAATTCGATATTAGCTTCCACGTGTTCACCATGTGATGCTTTACACACTAGTACATTAAGTAGGTAAAAGAAGTACTAAAAGAAGTTAGGTTGGATTGCTAAGCTGGAACCAATGCATACTTACATATTTTACTGTTTAGTGTTTAGTTATCTTTTTAAATTTTCTGTAACTTTTACTATTATAACCAAGCCATAACAGTTATGAAGTGAAGTATTATAAATAATTAATCACTAAACTTCATCTACAAGTTTCTACGTCATGTATTACAAGTTTTACCAGTGCGAACATTTAGTCCCAATCTACAGTTATTTATGAGCTACTTTCATATTAGAAATACTAGTATGGACATAATTATGAGTACTTCATTATATGGTTGGTATTAAGGATATATATGAAAAGCATTAATTTGGTAGCGCTTGTGTTGTGCGGCTAAGCAAGTAATTAATTTCCTTGCTCTTTACACCGCATAGCAAGGAATCGGTTCAACTCTTTTTCCAAATTTATTTAGCTGCAATATTTTCAGTTAGGAATTTATTTTCGGCATACCCATGTTTTTACAAAGTGCCCGATTGGCGGCAATATATTACGTGGGACCGAAAATCATAGTTGGTGAAATACACCTCTGCCTACGGGAAGTACGGGCGTGAGCGTATTTACGAGTATGTATGAAAAGCATCTAATTTGTTTGATCATATTTACGTCTTAGATATTTCATGTTATTTCAGCTCCGTATTTCACAACGCGAAGTGCGGTTCTGAGATTGCACTGAGTACGACTGTAAACTCGAGATACGTTTCACAAATGTATAATTACAAATTAGTGCAGAATTAAGTGACACTTGGCACCTTCTGCTTATTACATTGGCAAGTCGCCATTCACTCCATCTCGTCTTCAGTTTAGACTTCAACCCTAGCTTCAGCTGCTGCAACATGTGACCTGGTTAAAGTTACTTGATCCATCTGCAGTAAATAGATAATATATTATGGCATTATTATCTTGAAACATTTATTTTGGTTATAGTAGTAAATTATGGTAATGTTTCAGCAGCTAGTGACGAACTTAAAACAGATACTCACTTTTAAAAGAAATATTTAATGCCATCTAAACAAGAATATGATCTTTTTTCTCAAAATATGGTTTACTGAACCTGTAAACCATACCTTCTTATAAGTACTATATATATTGTTATTAAACATTTATCTAGCAATAAAGTCGTAATATTATTTTGCATGAACGTGAAATATTAAACCTCAATCTCGATTCGGTGTGCCGTACTTTTCAATGGCCGGATCGTACACCTGGAAGCAAGACGTAGATTCATTGCAATACGGCCAGCACTTTTAAGTAAATTCACTTCCCATTATAAAATAACAATAGTTTTGCATCCGACATCTTTTCATTTCCCACCATTGTCTTAGCCTTCTTGAAGATTGAAAGCGCGGACTCAATTCTTTGGTTGTAATTCTATCGTAAGATCGTATTGTTTACAACTTGCTTCTTTGTTCTCAGTGCCTACAACTGTTAACGCATCAGTGGAGTTTCTTGAAGAGTATTATAGAACTGATACTCCTCCATCATCAAGAAAGAAACGGAATTCTTCTTTGAGGGTTTCAGTAGGTCTTGCATGCGGTGGCGTTGTGGGAGGAGGGGCGTTCATCGTAGCCGCTATAGTGTTGTTAACAAAAAAGACTAGACGCAGAATTCCCAACATGTTGAAGAAGCCATTTTGTCCTTCTTTACGACACAGCTCGAGTTCCAGGAATAATCGCAGGGCTCCCAGGCTTGCATTAGCCCTCGCTAATTGTCCACCGATACATATGCTACGGTAAGTATTTTATTATAAAAAAATATGTTTTTTCTTATTTTATTTTTCAAACTATTTTATATTTATATTTTCATTCATTTTAAGAGAGCACAAATTCCAAATACTTACTAAAAATAAATCTTTTAGGTTACTTTTCCTAATTTGGACAAACCATACGGCTTAAATATTTGACTTTAGCATGAAATCAACCAACTGGTCATAAATCCACTACTTACCTATCTTAAGTGATTTTGAGAAAAGATCTAAGGTATAAGTACTTAGTAATATTTTGAAAACATACTAATATTTTTGTTATAAATGTCAACTTATATATTATTCACGCTTAAATAGCTGATTTGGATTAGACTGAAATTTGGCCCAGGGATAGATTATAGAGCGAAATTCCGTCGGATACTTTTAGTCCTGGAATAGATTCCCATGGGTTGCAGGAACAGTATCAGAAATCTACAGGCATGGATCCGTAGACATTATTTATTACAGAACATAATTCATAAACACTGTGGTATGCCCCGTCGTAGCTCTGCTTTATACAACTGGAGGTCGTACGAGTAAAAATGTTATTTCTCGCGGTTCCCCTTGGTGGTGGTGGTACATGGTTCTCATATTAACAAATTAATTAATCAGTTCAACCCCTCTTACATATTATGATGCATGTACACGAGTGCAACTATCCGATTATAGAAAGAGCACTTCAAAAGATAAAAAATGTAGTTAATCTATTTTTCACCACCGATGAAAAACGTGTTATAGGTCTGTCCTGAATATCAATAATTCTCCTAATAAAAATCTATTCTAAGTCTCATATAAAGTTAAGATTTTATGGACTTCCTTCCATTTAATTTACCGTATTTCTTAGAGAGATTTGATTCTTATGATTAACTTTATTGGATATTGATGCCATAAAAATACAAAATGCTATTCAAAATTTAGACGTCGCAGTTTGATTAACGAGTACGGCAAGCGATTTTTTCGTAATATTTATATTGTTATTGCAAAAATAGGAGATTGTTTCCTTTTTATGAAATACGCTATCTCCAGTATTTAGAGCACTTTCCCATCAGGTACGGTCGAAATTTTCCACCCTGTATACTTACGCTGTGTAATTTTATTACATATTTTATTTATTAGTAAGATGATTAATGTTTTGTTTTGTACATACTCCATGTGCCTTAAGTTTATAACTCAGGAGACGAACATGTACCTATAGGTAGCATTCTAGGTTTTAACTAAGCAACGTTTTACAATTTAGTTTGAGGATATTACATTCCATTTCATCGAAGAAATTTTAAATAGGGAATTGGATTATAAAATCTTCAGAATTGGGGCTCACTACGCAACGCCCGAAATTAAAACTTTTGACTTATGAAACTCTTTACGATTGAATATGGTCAGATGGTGTGGTGTTTTAGTGGTATTTAAACGACCGTGCGTAGATTAAATAAATATTCAGTTTTACAATTGTTATAGACTTACAAGATGGATAAATTATTATCGCACGTGTAATCTACTATCGACGTAAAACTATAGTAAAACCAATTACCATCAATGTCTTTAAAAGGGGTAACATTTTCTTCCGAAAATACTTTAATGATAGAAATTGAAGTTGGTGAAAATATTCTCGGCGTATATAAAAGATGTTTTTTGTCCACAGACCAGCAGTAGTTGATGAAGATTATCGCGAACCTTATAACATATGGCGGGAGACCCTCGGACGCCGCGACAAGCGCGAAGCCCACGATCAACATGAATACAACGGTTAGTAATTGACAAATTAATAAACATGCTCTCCAAAGTACGTGTCGTAGCATACAACCTTCCAAACTTAATATATTTCAATTCATCGATCAGAATCGCTCTTAAAGCCTCTGAATATAATTGTACGGCGGTTAGAACTGAAATATATTAATACGGTGGCTATGTCTTTAATATCAAGACCACCGTTTTAACATACTTATTCCAATTGTATCAATGACGTTAAGCCTCTGTTTAATGTCATTCGTGAAAGTGGAATTGTCCTTTTTTATTTCACCACATCTATAGATTCTGCAGAACAAAAGTTCTACAAACAACACACAACACAATACTTATAGAAGTGAAAGTGTTAAACACACTAATGGCAGCGTATTGTTATGTACTTCAGCTGTCGGTCGTCTTTAGGGCATATCACTAACTTACATACCTCCTTTTCCTCTAAAAGGCAAAGAGTACCGCCAGTATTCTAGCTTAGTTATTTCACGTTTTTATACTAAAACTATTACTTAGTTCTCGCTAAAATCTCATGATTTGTGCCATGTTCAGTATCTTCGTGACAGCCCATGCTTTTTCCGACTCCCGCTAGTTAGCTCGCTAGCGACACTCGACTCGCCGGTCGCGCCACTCCTCTGCACTCGTTAGGTTTTCAAGCACTCTTAACCCTAGATTGTTACTTTTACCCAGCTCTTGCTGTTTACCAGTGGTTCTTACACGGATAGCTTGAAAATGAAACGACCTAATGATTTCCTTGACTACACTTCAGAGCAAAGATTTTACTGGGAGTTGCCCAATCTTTATTTTTTTTTTGTAGATTTGGCCAATTTATGGTCTAAATGAAATGGCTGATTAGTATTAGTATTTAGTTAGAATACTCGTACTTACTTGATTAGTTTACTGGTACACTGCAATCGCGAAATTGAAACACATACTGCTTTATAAAATGTTTAAACAAAAACTACAATTCAACAATTTTGGTGTTCAATTACATTTTGAAGAAAACTCTCCTTACGAAGCGACCGGAAGTCCGGTCGGAATGTCAACCATTGTCCTGGTGCCATATTGAAAAGATGTTGTGCCCGAACAGGATAATAGATCCAGGATATGTGTTCCTTTTGAAATAAGGTGAAGAAAATAGTGACGCGGTTTTTTGTTTAAATATACGCAATACTATGACAGGCAATTTGTGTATTAAAATTCGTAGTGAAAGCAGTATTATGACTATCAATATAAAAGGATATTGAAAACTTTAAACGTTTTACCTCCTTAGAGGCCCAAAAGAAAGGCATATAATATTTGACCTGTAATATGTATATGTTTGACCTGTGGTCAGATATATCCGACGCTATGAATCTACTGAATTGATTTTTCCCCCAAATTGATGAGTAACATAGACTAATATATAATAATGATAATAAATGTATCCGGGAATTAACGCGATCATGGTATAGGTATATACATACCTTTTGCCTGAACTCAGGCAAAAGGTATGTATATACCTATACCATGATCGCGTTAATTCCCGGTTACATTTATTATCATAATCATGGAACGCGAAAGTTTAAAAGTTAATATATAATATGTATAGATGATAGATATTATATAAGTGTAAGTGTTATGAACTTACACTTTCATAACACGTGAAAATTGTCAAACAATTCTTTATCAAACAGCTGTGTCCCCATCGAATTAGGCTAACTTATAAACGAAAAGTAACCCACGTCTATAATCCACTAACCAACATGCGTGCCGATGTAGCCCGAAGGTCTAGGGTATCTACATAGCTGTCGATAGTAGTTTTAAAACGACACATCTAACATCTAACAATAATAATTATATTTGTATGCAGAAATATGCGAAGACACGGAATTCCCTCGACCCTACATGATGAAACGGCCTGACCCCCACGAAAGTTTCTACGCAGCAACGGACATTATACATCACGTAAGTAATTAATTACCTCACTTTTATACAAAACGTTTCAGTTCCGTCCGTATTACCTATTAATATATTTATGCCTCATCAAATTACCTACCTAGAAATCACCTTTGAAGTATTTTCGGAGAAACCACTGAAATTGATATCAAAAGGCAAGTCTGTAAGGATATAAAAGAAGAATCAAGATATTAAAATTTCTTATAAGCCCCAATCACCCATTTACCTACCTACGCTAATTTACGATCAAAAGAAAAAAATGCGTATTTTATTGGTCAATAGAATTTTTCGAACTGTAGGGTTTTCAAATTTATTTTACAAATTATACCAATGATCGATTTGATAGGTTTATGCTTAGTTAGTATGTATATCAAGAATACATGCGAATTAGATATTTACAATAATATACCAGTAGAAAGAATCTAGTAAGTTTCTTGGCGTGTGATAAGAAGAGTACAGGGCTAAATAATTTATACGTAATGTGTCGTAACTAGTTTACTTAACCAACAGTGTTGTGTGTTGAGAAGTCTAGTTATGAGGTGAGCAAAGTCAAAAACGAAGTAGGTGGTAAATAATTGGGGTCTAAACTACTTCATTGAACATAAATGTACAAATATGATTATTTCGCTAGTATTTTAAATTATTTTATACGAGTGTTTTACTTGAAAGACGTCGCCAAACCGTTAAGTTTATTACACTCATTACACAAACAGACTCATTATACAACCGTATACAAGGAAATGTTAAACAAAACTTTGTGTGAACCTTGCCAACACGTTTTATCATTACATTCCCAAAAGGTTTGAGCCAGGTAGTCAGGGATAAACCTACTTACAGAAGATGCAATTTAGTTGAGGTTAATTAATGTCATCGTACTTACCTATTGTTCTTTTTAAGATCTACTTTCTATCTTTGTTATTCGTTTTTTTTTATTCCGTGCACTAAATCCCTCGGATTCGCCCCCACCAAAGTCGGTGGAGGTGATTATGCCGGACTCGAACCGAGTGAGGTGAGATTATACAAGACATATCTCTTGCACCCCGGCAGACCCGGGGACACCTCTTTGAGATGATCCGCTTCTCTAATGTGGGAACCATGGTGCCCCTATCTAGCCTGTGCTATGCTTCTGTTAAGGTGACAGACGGCTCCACCCGTCACCTCCAGGCCCGCACTCATGGGGGACGGAGGTCATTCTGCGACCTCCGACGTCCGAGTCGCCCCCGCTCACCGTTGAGACCTGTAAATTAATCTTCTATAAACCAAAAACGCAAAGAAAGAAATTCTAATATCTGTACTGTACCTGATACTACAAATTTTGAATCAAAATTGATATATCTCCTGACTGACTTCTATCAAAGTCCGAGTGGAAGGCATAAAAAGTCTCTCTGGTCGTGCAGTGCAGTAAGTTCTTTGAAGAAAACGCGACCCTTCAGCTAAGGGAAGCTCCTACAAAAGAACAATAAGCACTAACATTTAGCTTTGTGATGAAATAACATTTCTTTGTCGTTTCCAATCTGAATCAATTCAACTTCTTCATTTTTTTTATAAGTTGTACATACATTGAAACAAATAAAGGACTACATCAACTATGCAAAGATGGAAACAACCCATAAAGCATGAACACGTAAAGTATTATACAATAATGTAGGGCAGGCGGATCGGCTGATTTCCCGGGGGAGCCGCGGTCACACTCCCCCTACGTAAACCATACCAATTGAACATTAATACGTAATGAACGTTATTTAGTTAACCTTAACTTATGGACTGTTTTAGTGGAAAACAACGAAGTAATACATTCTTTATATTGATTCAAAGAAGATAGCGAACCAAAGTAATCTGTTAGAATTTTCGAATGATCTTATTTGTTTAAATAACAATAAAGGTACGTAGTGTCACTGTTAACTAAATATTATGATGCAACTCATTTCTATCTACGTATTAATAACTTTGAGTAATCAAATAATATAAATAATTAAGTCCATATTCACACATCAAATTCAAATATGCAACTTGCACGTACGAACGGTCAAACAATAGAAAATATATTTCAACGAGTAATACGAGTATTTTCAGGTACAATCAATTAGCCTATCGCCTATGTTGAGAGATGGTATAGACTTTTATTTCGAGTTTGCTTTCTCTCGCAGCGATTTCGTCTGCGTTTTCCCATCCTTCGAATGAGAATAGGTAGTGAGTATTCATTCTCCGTCACCACATGCATATTTTAGCATAACCAAACCATAAAACATGGTCTTACTCAAACATTTGATTATATTCGATTATTTGATTATAAAATTGGAATAAAATGTGACTTATATCTTCGAACGTGGCTACCAAAACTGCAAAATGCAAATATGGTGTGGGAACTATATTGATTCTGTTTTATTTACGAATTCTTTGAGCCCCATAAAACTACAAGTTAAGAAACTAACTCCGAGTCCTATCCCCGATGAAAGACAGTTGATAATATCAAGTTAAAGGTAGGTACTTACAATTGTGAAGCATGTGCATTTCGCAACATCGTCATTGCGTTAATGGACCTATGCAAGAGCATAGGGTGCTTCAACGTTGCTAGACTCGTGTCAAATATTAGGGTAGGGGCGTTAGAATAATAAATAATTATAGTACATGATATAAATAGAATTTCCCTTATGCGAGTTCAAATAACGCCTTATAAACACCTAATCCTATCAAAGCCGGCAATATCCCTCCATCATCATATCTTGTTAATATATGTATTAATCAGCACTAAATTTGAATTATTATTACTTATTCTCTCACTAAATAAATGTAACTGAGGACTGTACATAAATTACTTACTAAAAGTCATTTAAGTTTTTTAGCTAAGTACCTATAAAGGTTTTGTGCATCAGATAACTTAGTCAAACTTGCAAAGAAAATGTTAGATAAGCTCTGTACAATAAATTTAAGTAGGTACTAGTGTTACTTTTCTATTGTCTGCAGTTTTACTGTCAGATAGAGACTAACTATCAAATGAAATAATAATTATTTATATGATTTGCAAATAGCCAGTATAATGGTCGTGTATTCGTGTATCCGTCATCCCTGTATTCGATAGACTCTTTGTGTATTTACAATTACAAATTGAACATTGCTACAAATTGAAAAAAATGGCATTAAGATTCTGAAACAAAGTATCAGTTCCACATTATTGTACATCGAGTCATCGTCGACAGTCCGTGTGATTAGCCAATCATCGGTATCGGGCAGTGCCTGTACACACAACAGCTCGAACAACCTATTACGTAGGTATCTACATAGCCGATGACAAAGGAATTGACCTGACGAGGCCGGAGTAATCTGTTCAGTCCGCAAGTGGCTGATGTTGTGACGTGAGTTTGAAGCGCTTAGCCTTCGCTTAGTATAAACTCTTTGAGAATTTATTGTGTCATATAAATTTTCTAAGACTTTATGTTAAGCACTTTATGCTACAGTGCACGATGACATGATGAGGAAATAGTACAAAACATGAAGTTAGATACAATTGAGAAACTAGAGATACGATTTAATAAATTTTAAAAAATCGGCCTAGTGGATTTCAGACCACGTGCCTGAGGAGACGAAGGGCATGTACAGCTCGTAACGAGTAGAAGTGATTCGGGCGTTGAAGGTCACAAAACGACCTCCGTCCTCCGTAAGCGCCGGGGTGACAAGTGGAGACGTCTGTCACCCCAACAGACATAGGCTCCGGCGGCAACGCCGAAATACAAATAGGGATACCCTGGTCCACACAGTAAAAAAATAGACCACGTGCAGTAATGGTTGCCATATTTGCTCCTCATAAATAGTATAGATTTCTCATACGCATCTTTTCACCATCATAGCGCTTTCTGAGTGGCGGCCAAGGTTTGGACTATGAAGCCCAAAGTGTGCTTACTTTTCAATGAGGTACCAATCATATGTCAACTTTACATATAAAATAATTTCGAAATAGGTTAATCGATGTCAAATTTAATTTACATATTGGATGTAGATATTTTGAATTAAGCTGTTCAATGAACTCGCATACGTGATAGCTTATTAGATTGAATACATTTAGCAGTCTTGGGTTACTATTTAAGATGTGTCGCTATTTTCACCTCATTTTGCGATCAATGAGCTCTGCAATCATTATTTGGCGTTTTGTTCGTCGTAGTTCTATTTCCTTTTCAGTAAACTGTGGCGATTCTACTTGCAACAATCACACTACTTGCAAATCATGTTTACCATTTAAAGAAAATAATATCATATACATCACATAGATCAGATTATTAGTAGGCAATCGAATCGCTAAACAACATTGCTAATATAACAAATCTCCACGAAACCATCATACTCACTTACAAACTGAATAAGATAACAGGATAACATTTATATACCAATTAGGCAATTATTTACGTTGCGATGCGATGATACTAGTTTAGCTGTTTCCCAAATACCTAAAAGCTAAATATCAGATAATTCATGAATGTCATCTAATTTGCGATAATGTCTATACTGTATATTAAAGATTATTATGTAATTGAATGATTCATAAACGGCTCATCTAACAATATAATGTAGGCACTTTAGAATAATGGACATGATTGGCACGTCAAGTGAATATAACCAGGTTAGGCAATTACATTGCTATAGTTCTGTCTAAACTATAACTGAGCAATATGAGAAAGTTTGTGGCTGAGTGGTAACCGAGTAGGTTAACGCATTTCCAAGTTAAGTAAATAAGTTTCAGAAGTGAGAGAGTTTTGCGTTAGTACTGGTCCCATCTTAGGCCTTCGCTTCAGAGTCCAGGTTCTGCTTTATCTTCGGAATGGATTAACTATATAATAACATACATAAAAAAGAAATAGAATAGAATAGAGAAATAGAGTACATACATTTGGGGCAATTTCATTCTAAGTTATATATTCCTATATTACTATAATGTGTGCACATGACTTTGAAAATAATAATACTCAATATTAATAGTCAGGAGATATTATTAGAACCATCAATTATAGAGGTGTCAATTTAGCACCATATCGGAGTAATACCTATAAAGGTAGATCTGATAGATTGGTGGCTAGATAAAGCTTACTGTCAAGCTTACGGATTGACGCACGTCTGTTGTATTCCACGTCCTAGTGATTATTTCGGATTTATTGAAATTGATTGTATTTGATTTGAAGGGAAGAGGACGTGTACTATTTGACTAATAAATAGTTATTTTCATAATTATTGTACTACAAACTGGTGTTTGTCTCAAGTAGGTCCCCTTTCCTACACAGGACAACACGTGCAGGGCTTAGATGTCACCCGCATACGGTGCAGAATATTCCATCAAGAACCAAGCGGTTCGATGAGTCTTTTCTCTGCCGCACCATCAAGTCCTGGAATTCCTTACCGGCGCACGTGTTTCCTTCTTCCTACAGTCCCGGGTCCTTTAAGCGGGGCGTGAAAAAGCATCTGATGAGGCCGTCAAGCTGTGCGCCACCATTGTAGCACTGCACGTATTTGCAATGGTGACCCACTTTCATGAGACTTTGCCTTCAGCTTAACATCAGGCGAGGTGAAGTCAAATTGACGTGCCATAAATAAAAAAAGAGGTAATCTCAACATAAGTAGTACGTATTTTATCACTTTTGAAGAATTTGTCTGAGTGGTATATTTTTCCATAAAAATAGATATTCTAATCTATTTTTATGGAAAAAAATACCACTTTGTAAGATGAAACTCTATATATAACGGCAAGATATTTCCACGCTAACGTAGAAAAATAATTAAAAAGAATAGGGGAATTACTACGCTTGAATAGACCCGGATGTGTTCTTCACGCACCTTCGCGTAAGTAGGATACATTCACGTCCGGCGCTTCACTACCCTAACAATTTTCTTCGAACAAAAGAAAATAAAAGGACGATAAATAATGTCTTATAAAGAAAATACAAATGCGTCCTACTCTTAAACATTTCTTTCATTACATCTTCTATATATATTACATAAGATATGTTAACTGGGTTGGTACGTTTCAGTAACTCGGAAAAGTCTATTCCTAACTCATTTGGGGTCGACTTCGATATTTTCCGTGAAGCGACTGCCATCGGACCTCTGTAACCAAATTAGTAATATAGAAGTTCTATATTAATACATAAATATGTATTTTTGCATCAATACCAAATACCAATGTTGATGTACCATTAGGTCTGTAGTGCATAGTTATTAAATTAGGGACGTTAAGTAAAGGGTAGTTACTGAGAGACTGCTCTTGCTAATTACTGTTAGTAGTTGACGTACGTTCACCTTATGTTGGGTCAATGTCAGCTTTCGACTGTACGTAGATATATGCTGACACTTCTGGACTGAAGAATATGATACGAGTACACTTGCGTTAAATAGATATAAGTTCATAACAGGAGAGTCAGCATTTTATTATAAAACTCGTTGTCTTCTTCTTCGAGTTCAGAACAACTTATACTGCAAGTAAATATGTCCAGACGTCCTCCACAGTCGCCTTATTCAGTTCCTCAGTTGTGCAGGTATTGGGGAACATCGGACTTGATAGGAGATGAGCCATTGTTTGTAGCGGTATGCCACAGTCACGGCCCTCACTTTCTGCTTCAAAGAAGCCCTATTTCACCCGGTTCGGCCTGCATTATCCAATCTGGGATTTTAATCTTTTAATTGACTTCCAAGTTGTCCACCGCCCGGGTGGATGGGATTTGAGGAGCAGCGTTCTTTGTAAGCTACTTGTGCCATCGGGCACTATCAGGTTGACCCAACACGGCAGCAGTGGATCGCAGAAAGCTAAAATAGCGTATACTAAATAATGAAATCAAACAATGTAATCGTACAAACTAACGTACATTCTCTGTTTAGGAAAATCAACTAATATACTACTTAAAAAGTCAAATCATACCTATATGTTTCCTCATAAAAATGTAATAGCATTTATTCATACGCTACTTTTCACAAAAGAAACAAAGTTAGAGGCCAGGTAATCTAGTTACTACGGCCTGATATTCTAAAAAAAACAATATTAGGTAGCACAAAATATACCTTGTGCCATTTTTCAATTCAAACTTAACCAGAACAAAGGTAATCGCAACGTATGACACTATCCTCCTTGCTACGGTTCAAAAAGTTATAAAAAATTGTACCTACATGTGTCGTTTCATCCGCTGGACCCTCTGCAGTGTGCGCATCTAACTAAACGATAGCAAAACGAGAACTGGACTCTGTTTCAAATTCTTCCAATATAACTATTATATAGATAAAGAGTACTTGTACATAGATATAAACAATTTCAAAAACACTGAATAGCTTTTAGGCCGCGCCGGTTTCTATTTAAACTCAATCAAGGTTGCATTTAAAAGGATACATCAAGTTCACTTTGTTTTACTGAACTACGTCGGCGTTAGCAGAAAGTCGTTGCACCGCCAGGGCCACCGCCACCACGATGATTTGACTTGAAGTTTTTGGACTTGAAGCTAAGGTGATGTTGTGAGGCTAAGACTATATATACACTTGAGAGTTTAGGTGCGAGTACTCAAAGAAAGTATGCTAATTTCAGTGCTTCAACTTTCTACTTAGTCATTTGTTACTATTTTGACAGACCACAAAACAATGTATCTATCTAACTAGGTATCCTATCTATACAAAAAAAATATTTCAATGTTGTAAACTTTTTTATAGGGATCAACAGAAAAATAATTATAGAATACCTACATACGTAATACAATATATCATTACTACAAATTAGAGACTAAATGAATATACGCCAAAATTATAAGTGTAATAAACAATTCGACAGAATATAGTCACTTATTACTACACAAAAAGCTTCGTTCCGTACATATATTTTTATTTCGGTGTCGTGTTTCATGTCGTTTATCCAAAACAGCCCGTTTGGCTCGACGTTAGTACAATTTATAACTGCAGTGCTCGATCCTCTCCGTTCATTAAGCCCTCGCCTACCTCTTCACCCAGAATAATGTAGCAGCTGATACAATTCTAATACCCTGAGAGCAATATGACAGATGTTACAGGTGTAATTTATACAGGACGATATATAGCAAACTAAGTTATACCTATTCTGGCATGAATTTGAATGTTCCGAACGTATAGAACATTATCTACTTCTGTTCTACAGAAGGTCACAGTCAACATATCTCTTTATTGCATAATAAACGTATATCTTTGAAAATCTTTTGTCCCGTTACCAATTCAGTTCCCTGACTTAAGTTATATACAAAAGAAATGAGAGAACTTAGTTTACTACACGTAAAATACTCAGGGCAATGTACCTTCAAACGGATAAAAGCTTTATACAATAATACGCTGTCGGCGTCCGTACGGCTGTAGAAAGCTCAGTCCAATCCGCCCAATATTATTACACTAAAATATTGCTTACGCTACTTTTACAGCCCACAACGGTAATAAAATTTACTCGAACTTGCCAGAATCTACTAGGCAACCTATAGAAGTATATTTCGCAGTATGTACCAATATACAAATTCACAGTACGACAATTTGTAGCCTTATTAAAAGTGGCTTACCTGCCAAAATCGAGTAGCACGCGAATGCGGCACTCGCAGATTTCGTGCCTGTGATCAATCTTCACTACAAACAATAGCTTATTCTTTTAGTACTTCCTTAAATGTGAAAGCAATTGAAACTTTTTCTTCAAGTGTCTCTCCAATCAATGAACTTTGTCAATGTAGGTGTCCACCTATCTAACCCACTTATACTAACTAAACTTATCTTTCTTGACCGCCAAGTATTATCGCTTTTATACTGCGATGAAAAGTATTTTTTCTTCTCATAAGTTCCAAGATATATCAATATAGAAACTTTTCGATATTCCTATATACTTAGAACAATTGCGGGTACGCCCACTTGAGGTCACATTAAAAGTATGAAAAGCGAAAAAAATTTAGGCTCTGTTCTTATTCTTTGTACCGTATATACAAAATATTCTAGCAAAGACTGTATGTTCCACTGTTGACAAATTTATTAACCAGACCTTTTTTAAAAGTATCATATTCTAGAAATAATGTAAGTATAAGAGAAATATTTAAAATATATTAAATATACAGTGAATTTTAGTAGCCGCTCAACCCCTCTGAGTTAGTTCTTATAAACAATAAAGTAGACAATGTTGGCAAAATATACTATGCACTTTACTGAGCGAACATTTGCGAGGTTCTTCGCGATCGTCCTTCTAGTGCATACCAAATAATATGCATTCTAAATGTGTTTAAAGTAAATTCATGGCCGAACATAGCACGGTGCATTTAGCAAGAGTAAAAGGACATACGGTTGCGGTGAACAA
Organism: Pelosia muscerda; assembly: GCA_963691645.1. Taxonomy (NCBI): domain Eukaryota; kingdom Metazoa; phylum Arthropoda; class Insecta; order Lepidoptera; family Erebidae; genus Pelosia; species Pelosia muscerda. Next base: position 14,673,986 of record OY829098.1, on the reverse strand, counting down.
ATTGCTCCATGTTTACGAACACCGACGTACTGGCGGTGTGGCGACTCCCCAACCAATAGGATTGTACACATGTAAATAAACTTTAAAAAAAACTTACCTTTTAGATGCTCCGCGTACCTAATAGGGTGTAAATGCGATTTGCACAAACAACAGAGCACTAAACCTGCTGCCAAAAAATAAATGTCCAATTAGTTCCAGATCTAGGGTTGAAGATGACTGTACGTATATATTTATAGGTATAAAAAAAGGTATCTTAATGACTTTCAAAAACATGAGCGTAAAACCTGTAATAGCACAATAATGTTCTTTAATACATCACACGAACCGAAAATATGGCAAGTAATTTTACCAAGTACCAAGGGTCATGATAACAATGCAGGACCATGGTAAACACCCGCATCGAACTAAGCTCTGTGACGAGCTCACATTCCCTTGTTGTACGAATTCAGCGAATCGGCTTTGTCTATTGAAATGAAATGAAAGAATTCAATCGCGCGTATTTTTTTATCATTTTACTTTGACATTCCTTAATACCGGTTCACAATGCAAAATTTATTATCTTTTTCAATCGCAAAATAAACAATATTTTATTTTTTTTGAAATAAAAATGAAACCAGCTTGTAGTGAACCGTCATACCGACATTAGAGATGACAAAAATGATTTTAGGTTTACCCTTTTAAATCGATAATATAAATAATATAAAGAATATAATTATATAATACTAATTATAATTCGATAATTATGAAGAAGTTACTGTCCATTCTGCTTTATAACCAACAAAGTCGTCGATTAATTGTGTACTATGGAATCCATTAGCCGATTGGGCTAAATCTACATATATTAGCCTATTCATTGACATTTAATGCTTTCAACTATAAGCATTTATCAACTAGAGTGGTCTAGTTTTAATAGCCGCAACTAACACAAAAAGCAGTACATAAAATTTTCTGCATGCCGTTATTCGAGAAATGCTCTAGTTCACACATTTATAGTACACTAGCCTATGCTTGCGGCTCTTCCCGCGTGGCTGTCGGTTATCGCGACGTAAGCGCCATCTGTGCACCTTAAATCCTATATTAATAATCATAGCTCTGGTTCTACTTAACCGATTGTAATCAAACAAACTTAAGATTTTAAGTTAGATCAAACCCCTTCAAACATAAAAAACCGTATCGAAATCCAATCATTAGTTTTTGCATCCATCGCGGACAAATATAAACTTTTTACAATTATATAATAGTATAGAAGTCCGTACTTCAGTTTACACAAAACAAAACCTCAGTTAACGCTACACATTATCCTATTCACTTTAGAAAAGTCGATAAATATAACTCAAGTGACTTTGCAACTTACAAAAAGGGGAACAACCGCGGTTGTACGTATATAGTTGGTTGGTAGCGAGAGGAGTCTCAGGTGTTTCGTAGCCCGCCCTCCATTTCTCAAAGTGAATCCACATTGCGGCCCGTATTTTATAATGACACTGGGAGTTTGCCGAAACGACGTATGCTCGCTGCCCACTCTGGGATTACCTCTAGGGTTGTGCTTTTTATCGGACGAATCTTTTAGTAGATCGTGAAATAGTTCACTTGTTAGGTAAGCCTCATATATATCACATATACCTACTATGTAGGTACTAGTCATTCAATAAATATATTACGATAATTCATATTAAAATAACATAATGACTCATACTCTTGTCTAACTGCTAAACGAGCGAGCATGTTAGAATATTGCAAGGCTAAGTAAAACTAGCCGTTATGTTTAGGATGAGTAAGATTCCTGGAACCTGTTAAGGGTACTATGCAATTTTCCAAAACTTAAAGCCACTATTTCCAGTGCACATAGTTCATTAATTCAACTATAAGTGCACGGGATGTCTAAATGTGCATAACTTCGTGGTTTTTGTACATTCCTATTTTTAACTGCCACCAGGATTACAAATAAATAAACAACACACCACACAACCCTGGTTAAGAAACCTTCTACTAAATACAAAACATTAGTTATATCGGACTAGTGCCGTAATAACAAGGCAAATCTCCAAATCCAAGCACAAAACATGTAGGCTTAGTACAAAAATTAAACCTTGAAGTGCAAGTCTCGGATACAATAGCAGGTAACTACCTAATTAGTGCAACACATGCCTTATTTCAGGTTTTTCCTTGCGAACTTAATTAATGCATTTTGTTGAAGAACACCTGAGACAACGGTACTTAATTTTTAATTACATTGTAGTGGGAAGCACGATGTACGTTGTCAGTCGACTGCGGCTCTGTCTCCACGTTTTAATAATGAAGTTTGTTTGTTGCGGAACATAGTTTCGGAGACTCTCGTAGTTTAGTTATTGAAAACACTTATAAACTTAGTAGGTTTTTTAATAAGTTAAACTCAGTTTTTTTGTTTAACAATTATGTCTATATATATTTCGTGTTAGTTGATACTGATGATTATCTTCATTATATTTGTCTAACATCTAACCGCAGTTATAACAACATTAATGAGCTCGATTCACAAACTTTAGTTTCTGTCCTGATGTCTGTCATCAAACCTTGCACATTAAAGATCCACTTTTCAAATTTTGTATACATGTATCAATCACGTAACAATGCAATATTACGATACCATGGTCAGCAACATCTGCAAGGAAGGTGACTTCTTGCAGATGCCTGAATGAATCGACACAATCTCATCAAGTTTGGGTTCATTCGAGTTGTCTTGTGGAGTACTTTATTTTAGATGGCTACCAGCTTTGATTATCGAATTGTAAGGTGCTCAGAAGAATTCAGTAAAAAACGATGAAACCCGATCGAATATCGGCTCGTTTGATACGTCTTGTTTTTATTAACAAGAACACAATAAAAGGTACTTGTCATATTTCGCATAGTTCTTCTGGTATAATAGCAAGATATTCATAATAATAGGATGTACTAAAGAACTCAGACTGTCTATGACAACCATGGGACCTTCACATAATAACTTTAGAAAAAATTATAATAACTTTCTTTATTTTTAAAATAGCTTCTGCATCAGATTCGCCGCAGTTTGCCTGTCTACAATAGTGTCTGTGTAAACGTAATATATGTATATTAAATTAATGACGAGACGCCAATGTCAAGTTTTTAAGAAATTTTCGTTTGTTTGATTGCGATCAAACAAACGAAAAACTGTAAATCTGACCATGCCCTTTTTAATAAAAAAATTGCTTCAAAATCTATTCAGTAGTTTTTGAGTCCTTCACGATCAAACAGTTATACAGACAATAACTCCAAAACGGTGTTCAACACCATTAGGACAACATAACCATGGTATTTTTTTAATATCTCCAATGTACAGGCACAACCACTTTACAAATATATAATAGTAGAGATTTTAATTAAATATTAAAATACTTTTTGTCACCTCTCATTAACTCTTGACTTCCATAAAATATACTTTCATTCTTTATCTTTTGTTACCTGGATAACTCACTGTTGGAACTTGCTTCTGGCTGACTTAATTAAACTGAATTTTAATAAAAACCTCATAGTTGCTCTGACTTGAATACTGTTGACTGTTTTAGTTTATTTTTATAAATGTAATTATGGAGATGTAATTATTTTTATGCAATGTGAAATAACTCGAATGTACTTAAAGAAACTAAGAGTAAAGTTGCAACAATTTTTGTAGTTTTCTTTATTTGCGTGTATTTTGTCAGATTCGTAGGCGTCTAAACGTGACTCATTATAAAAACCTTTTTTGATAATTTGTTTTCTTTTTCTAGGGAAAACCGTCTGTAGACTTGTGATATTATGTTATAGATCTTGTGACTTACTAGCCTACTGGTAACTTATCTAGAGTCCTAATTCCTTATTTGGAGCGCAGTCGTAGATTACAGCGTTTCATGAAATAGGCTTGAATGTAATATTATTATTCATTGTTTTTATTCATTGGGGCTTCTCAGAGGTGCTGTTGTACTGTGTATCTATATCCACAAGTATGAACGAACATAAAATTATCGCCTGAAAAGCTACTACTTTAACTATTTTCTATATATCTTTTTTTATACCACTTAAGTGGCAGACAAGCACACGACCCACCTGATGGAAAGCGGTCACCGTGGCCTCTGGTCGTTTGCAACACCATGGACGTAACATTCGTTCTGCCTACCCTCTAGAAACCTTCTAATGCATTTCTTGAAAAACCCCATTAGTCGCATGGGAAAACCACGGCATTGAGTTCACGCCACAACTTGAGCGTGCGCGGGAGGAAACTCCTTTCATACCGCACAGTGCGCACCGTTTCCGGTCGTAGTGTGTGAAGATGAACTGCCTCTCTATGGCGAGCGGTGTGATGATAAATAGTAGGTATGGGCATCATGTCAAACAATTCTTCTGAACACAAGCCATTATACAGGCGGTAGAACACACACAGTGAGGCGAAGTCCCTCCTGATGTTCAGAGGTTCCACACCGCCTGAGAGTATGGGATTGTCAACAATCCTCAGCGCCCGCCGTTGTACCGAGTCAAAGGGGTCAAGCTGGTAGGTTTTATGTAAAGATATGTATGACACCTAAACACTTTGTTCCTCTAAGGATAACTTTATGGCTTGTGGTTACTCTATATTAAGAATCAAGGACATAACACATTCTTGGTGATATACATACTGTAAAACATAAACACTTATCTATCGCTCACTTATAAAAAATGAAATGTTAACGTGAGCATTAAAGTTCCTGCCGGCTTCTTATACACCCTCATGTTGGTAGTAAACAATGAAAACTAAACCGTGAAGTTTTTTCATCTCACTTCTGTACAAGCGGACCTTTTGTGTTGTCAGCTACGCTCTAGAGACATTTGTGTTTACTTAAATCTAACTCTAATGTGCCTACACTGTTAATTGAAACTTTAATTTATGAATGAATGAATGAATGCATAACTGACATAATTATTGTATGTACTAATGTACAAACAACAATTATACTATGTTTTTACAAACCCGATACACAGCTTCTAGATCAAATAACCTTGACAGTATGCATTAAAATAGCGAGTCATAGTTTAACTTTTACTCTTAGTAAAAGCAGGTCTTTTATTCAAATTAAAAACTTATTTTGGTTTTGAGTATACAGACTCTTTTGTACTTTTGAAAGGCCGAGTTTCGTTTAGCTCGTTTTATTATTTTAGGACAGATGCTTTATCTAAATAAAAAATTTGTCCAAATAGAGCTACTGCCGAGATAGTAATGTATACTGCCCTGCATTTACATATCGTTTAATGGTATTAGGTACGTAAATTTTACAGTATTTACGTGAGGTATCTAGACTTGATCGACTATAATAATAATGATTGCCTAGTTGCGGAGACATAATTCACTATGGGCATAACTACTGCAAAAACTATTACAGCGACATAACAATATTATATCCTCCATCCTCCGTGTTCAAAACAAGATAGTAACAACTTAGTTCATACAACATGTTCAGTAGTACTAGTGCTCGATTTATTACACAACTTTTTTACGCCCGAGATACTAAACCATGGATACTCCCAAGCGATTGTTGCACGAAGCCGAAGTTTCTTGAAGAACTGTGTCTGTTTCAGTTTTTGATTGACAGACTTGCAAGTTAGCACACCCTCTACCAGTAACGGTAGTATAAGTTAGGTTAACTTTTTTATACCACATGTACTGGATAATGGAATAATAAATATAATAATTAATATTGTATGTGTGTGTTTCTCACAAAATTGCTGGTTGAATTGGTGGTTGATTGTTCTATTGTATGACCTTTACAATAACATACATTGGGGTATGTACTAGGTTAAACTAACCTACTTACACTGAAAAATAAAGTATCAGGCCTTCCAAGATCTCCCAAATCTCGTCACATAGAGGGACGAGCCTCTGATGCAGGTATTCCTATCAGCGTTGTGAAGCCAAACTACAGTCGTTTCGATAAAAGAGAAAAGAAAGCAAACCATTAGGAAAGTACGCATAAGAAAGGATCCTCGTAACTATAGCGACGTAACCAGGTTCCGTAAAACGGGGTGAATAGGGATCCAGGGGTGGATAGGGATATAAATGGTCAATTGAATATTTTAAATAATTTCTTATACAAATTTTTAACAAAGCACATTACCAGATATTTGATGATTCTGTGATTACAATGAACTGGTTCAAAGTTTCGCTTGAAAGAAAATAACTACAGAATTTAGCTGACCATTTATATCCCTATCCACCCCTGATATATTTCCATATATAATGAACTGCAAAAATTATAGGTACAACATTTAGTTGCTTATACTAACAAACTTAACATTCATACCAATATGTCCGATGCCTACACACAGTACACACACCGATAGTTCAGACATCTCGGAACACTTTTCTCGTATATTTCGTGCATAATTCGTGTGCAACATTTTTGCCTCCCCATTTTCTGCGGGCACTCCATTACATGTAACACACGGTAACATGTAGCCGCAACACTACCTACCGTAAGTACCCCCGAGTGGCACGAGAATATGTCACGTGTCCCGTAACAACCCCTCCCACCCTCTTAGCCCACCCCGCAGCCATCCTGGAGGGGTGCCACACCGGAGCTGAATTAAATAATGGATTGCTTTGCATAGAGGTTGGCTTATTCTATTTAGTCATAAATAAAATTTATGTTACGATATGAATGCGTTTACGGAAAATGGTTTCAAGACGGTGATTTGATATGACATTTGTTTGGCTCCAATTGATTAATGTTTCTCTTTAAATCACGTAGTAAATAAAGAGCTACATTTGTGAAAGTGTTGAAAATTGACTCATGTTGGGCATTCTTCTATAGTTTATGTGTTGAGAAGATTATCTTAATCACCATATAAGCGTTGAAGTGTCAGTTTCACTGACAGTGGACCTATTTTCATATCTTATGAGTATTTCAAAAAAGTAGATTCTCTGTTTGAAGAAGTACTTATTTGAGTTTGTCAAACGCTGCACGGCCGATATTTAAGGAACGTCTGAATAAAATCGATATTTAACTACTAAAAATATTTCAAATATGAATACAAATGCAATTAAAATAATAAGGATTTTCAAGCGTAATGAGATTTGATATAAATATTGGGTTACCTAACTTTCGATAGAAGCACTATAGATAGTTTGTCATCGCTAAATTTAATAATTATGAATTCACGGTCTCTTACTAGACCACCGCCTCATTCCGCCTGCACTCAAAACAGGTAACCGCCTTACGAAGGGTAGGATCTATTCCCGACTTTTGATTGCAATATCATGATGTTAAAACATATATTGACATCTGAGGAACAGCTAAAGGCCAACCACTGTTATTAAATCGCTATTATGCGTTAGCTCGTTTGTTAACCAAAACATTAAACAGTGAAATTATTGGACTATTACAGTGAAACTCCACTGAAAGGAGTAATGATAATTAAGTACCGAATATCTGTAAGTTATGCCATAGTAGTTATCTTAAATATTACAGTGTCCTCACTTAATTAACAACATGGTGAAGACACTACAATGCTATAGTAATATAAGATTCAAAAATGTTGTTATATGAGAAATCGAGCAAACCAAAAACCAAACTTCCAGTTAATATATTACCGACACGTGTATAATTTAAACTGACACATTACTTTCTTATCGAGAAAATATATGCAAGAGATTATAAAGAGGTGAACTTTCATTGGCATGCGTCAGGATCGAACACGAAACTGAACTACTTACTATAGTACTGAATTTTTTTGAAAAACCGTATGCTGACTGTTCAAATAAAATTTAGATAGGAAAAATGCTTCGACGGGATTCGAGCTCGCGATCCTTCCCTTACAGTGGTAACGCTCTGACCGCTAATCCATGAAGCAAATCGTCAAAGATGGTTGTATAGGAAAATTTCGAATGATACAGATCAGGCAACTTTTTCCTATCAAAATTTGATTTGAACTATGAATGAAATAAATTGGATCAAATTGCTTAAATTTGGAGGATATAGTCTCATACTCAAACATAGGCTATAGAATTTGCGTTCGAATTCAAGAACCATCATTCACGAGCCATATTGCTTATAAATAATCTCATACATATATTGCTGAGGCACTATCATAAAACTTAATTACAACCGTAACTTCGAGTTCACACCAGCATAGACGAAAGACGGAGGATTTCTTTTGGCAGAGAGCAGGCGAACGAAATATCACGTATAAGCCGATGCATTAAAGAAAGGATTCTTAAATGGCGGCTTGTACTTGCGTTGACAGATAGTACAGTTAGCATATGAAATTCATATCGTTTTTTTTTTCAAATGAAAAATTATAAAAACAAGACCGCGTCGTAATAATTTCTAACTAGCTACTGCCGGCGGCTTCGCCCGCATGAATGTTAATAATTAGAAAGACACGTGACGGCATCTATTTTTGTTTTCATCGGAAACAGTACCTACTTTTACATATACAGGGTGGAATTTTGTAATGCCACCTGAAGGGAAAGTACTCTTAATACTGCAGATAGAAAATTTTACTCAAAGGAAACATTCCTTTATTTTTGAAAAGAAATAAAACTGCATTCAACGATTTTTAAAAATTCGCTTGCTGCACCCGGTAATCGAACCGACTAGAATCTGTAAAAATTGCACCCTGTACTTTTATTGCATAGATCGTTAGGGGCAATTATAAGGATGAAATCTCTCTAACAAACTTCATAAATAAAATGGAAGGAAAACTATGTCAATATATTGACGGTACGCGCGTGTTTGAGTATAGACAGCGCTATTGTGCGAGCGAGAGAAAGTGATAAGGTCCGCTATTTTTGAATCCTTACATAATGAACCAGGTTATACCGTATTTCAATAGGCCTCGGAGCGTGTCACCAGAGGGATCCAGCCTCATAATGGGAGGTATTCCTATGGGCATCAAGGCCGAATTAAACGTTGGGGTAAAATGCCGATTGGATAGGATGAGTATCAAGCCGAAAAAAGCCGCTGGAGAGTACTGAAGAATGGCCTACCTCAAGGCAGTGTTCGCCAGACCAGTGCCAACCCTTGCACTTTAACATCTACACCAAAGATCAACTCAAGAGCACTAATAAGTGACAGTAAATTTAAAGTATCGTTTCTAACACTTCATAGATGGAAATCGGGACTTGAAATGCTTAAAAACAAATTAATCTCAAGTTAAGGGGAAGTGAGAGACCGCGGTAGCCTAGTGGTATCGATGCTTTCCGAAGTTATGTGTGTATTAGTGTCCGGTTAATGGCAATAGACTCGCCACATATTACATTGGGACCTAAACATAAACTGGCGAAATGTGGCTAGCACCCACACAACCTCTAGTTATGTTAAACATGTTATGAGATTATCTCGATTTCGTGACTAATTCGTCCTGTAGTTGTTAAAATTCGTCTATTAATGTATTATTTAATCTTGAACCATCGTCAATATCGCTTATGTAGTAGAGACTGTAGAGTGTCTATAAATGTCATCGATTTTGTGTACAGGATAGGCTTTCAAACTAGAGGTATATACACATCGAGGGGAGAGCCCGGGGTTTGTAATATTAATGGTATTGCCCAGGTATGCTTGGATTTTACTCATTAGGGGTATTATGCGGTCGTTTACGAAATGATAAATGAGTGTACGACGATATTATAAGCAAGCGAATCGCGAACCCAATCGTGTTTTGTTAATGTTTTACTATGGCTTTGTAGGGCTTTCGCAGTAAGTCGCCGGCTTTACCAACAGCTTTCTATTGGGAATTAGGTATGTTTTTGTATTAGGAACTTCGACGGTACCACTCGGGCGCTCCCGTTGTTTGCTTTAGGTAATACTTTAAGTCATACATATTGAAGAAGCTTTAAACATACAAATCACAATGTGTTTATATACTTCACGCTCATTAAGATTTACATAGTTTGAAAGTCAATCTTTATCAGCAGATCATTGTTATAGAAAGGTGTGATCATATAAGGGTCGTCACACATACCTAAAAACGAGGGCATATACACTGATCAAAGTACAAATAGTAAAAGAACATCAAAGAAATATAAAATCTGGTAAAGCACTACCACATGTTTTAAGAACTATACAAGGAGCCCGAAACGACGACGCTCGAATGATTTATTTTTGAATTTTTCGAAGTATTTATTTCAGTAGAAATTTCTGTATATTTTGAATGTAATTTTATTGTGTACTTTAAATTGATCTCCTAAGCTACTCCTACTTTTGATACTCGTATTCTAATCGTTATGCCCTTTTATAACATATTTTTATTGTGAAAAAATACGTAATCCGTTATTTTGTGGCGGTAGCCATCTTTTTTCATCAAACATTGCTAAAATTACTTCTAATTCGCCTTTCAATCGAAAAAAATACATCAAAATCAGTTAATCCGCTTGGGAGCTTCGATTCCACAGAAAGATATACACAGAAAGAGAGCCACGTCCAACTTATAACACCCCGTCGTTTTTACATCAGGGATTAAAAACGTGATGGGGCACATTATTTGGGCTTAGACAAATTGTATTCGTGTTCACACCCCGTAGCCAAATACAAAGAAAATCATTATCAGAATATTATGGATCATGACAAGGTCGTCCGATTCTACCCAATACTGATTAATATCTTAATTTTTGCAGTAAAATATGCATTGTAAAATAAAATTTTCCTAACTGTACTGAAACTATGACTTCTCTTTCTTTATTTTTAGTTAAAAGTGAAGTAGGTAATAATATGAACAATCAAGTTGAGTCCAAATTTATAACTCGACGCCCCCGAGGAATAAACCTGTATTGTACTATTACTGGGTTATTACTGTTATTGCATTTTCGGTATCTATGGGTCGGCATGCACCTATGTAATTTTTTTCAAATTTTTCTAGCGATAATATCCAACTATTTACCCTATGACACCTTTGTTCTTCGGAAAAGTGTTAATTTTTATGTACGAGAAGAATATCATAAAACATTATTACAAATTCATTTGTGTGGCTACATTTCGGTAAAGTAATATTACTGCAAAATATTTTCTATTAATTACTGGTTAAACCGATTACAGGTTTATTCTCGTGATTTATGACATTGACATTTTCGGCAATACTCAGTTACAGTAATCATTTGGGATCGTGATATAGGTATTGGCGTTAACTGCAGGCATTTCGAGGAAACATTGCAACCTGAAAGCTCCCCCGTAATTAATAACACTTATTATAGGTACCACACTGACCAATAGTTGTCAAAATAAGCAACCTGATATTGGAACTGAATTAAATTGTTGTTAAAATGAGCAACCTGGTGTTAGAACTGAATTAATACAACATTCAATAGAGTTGAACCAAATAATTTGGAGGTACCTTCCACTTCCCTAAATGAAAATGAATACACCAGAAAACGTAAAACTAATGAAGGTCTATGGTCTAGCAAGAATAATAAATTACTGAAATATCTACAAAAGTCTATAGGACCTGTTGGTAATTGTAAATTGAACTGTGGTAGCCAATTTACCTCTTCAGATAGGCAAGATAATTATATTTGATAAATTTTATAAACTAGCTGATCGAAAACTGCAATAGATATACTTTGCTAAACATACTAAAACAGAAAACATCAAACGAATGACCCTACAACGAAAAAATAATCGCACACAGACTATTAAATATTTATTTAATTCAAGAGATGTGGATGTTTTGGTTTGTAAGAAGTTTTTTTCTAAATACTTTACAAATTAATGAACAAATGGTATACACAGCAATAGTACAATTTAAAACAAATGACCGCGTTACAGACTTAAGAGGTAAGCACAATAATAGACCTGTTGATTTTGATTCGACGATTGACCTCCACCTCGAAGTTTGATCCGTCTAATCGGACCATCTGTCCAAGGTAGACGTACTTGTCACAACTTCGAAGGTCGAGCCTCCAACTGACACTGGGGAGGGCCTTAGAATATGAGCATTCGCCATAACCTGGGTCTTGTCCATATTCATCTTGAAGCCCACCTGTTGAGAGACTCGGTTGAGGTCGTCGAGCATTGTGTTAAGATCCTCCAGCGATCCTGCCATGAGCACGAACGGCAAAACAAAGGTGAGTGATGTATTCGCCATTAATATTAATGCCAAGACCTTTCCATTCCAGTAGCTTCAAAGGCATCCTCCATTGCATTGGTGAAGAGCTTCGGGGATATTACATCTTCTTGTCTCACGCCCCTCTGCAACAGTATCGCCGCTGTGCTCTGACCTTGTACTTGAACTGACATGGTGGCGTTTTTATACAAACACTTCAGCACTTTGATGAACCGGTAGTCTATATGACACCGCTGGAGAGATTGTAGCACTGTCCATATCTCGATCGAATCAAAGGCTTTCTCGTAGTCCACAAACGCTAAACATAGTGGCTAGTTATACTCCTGAGTCTTCTGTATGACTTGCCGCAGCGTATGAATGTGGTCTACGGTACTATAACCTTTTCGGAAACCGGCTTGTTCGGGCGACTGAAAGTCATCAAACCTGTGTTCGAGACGATTCGTGATAACCCTTATAAACATGGCTCAGAAGCGAGATGGGTCTGTAGTTCTTAAGAGAGGCTTTGTCACCTTTCTTGAGGAACAAGATCACCATGCTTCTGTTCCATGCTTCCGGCGTAGTATCTTCGAATAAGACGGAATTGAAGAGCTTCTGAAGGACTTTGAGTATCGGTGTTCCACCCGCTTTCAGAAGTTCCGAAGTGATTCCGTCTTCTCCTGGTGCCTTGTTATTTTTAAGCTGCTTGAGGGCCATCCTAATCTCGTACAGGCTGATGTCCGGGATATCCTCGGTGTAGTGTCGGGTCAGCTTGGCTCTTGGATCTTTAACCGTATCAGTAGCAGGCTTGGTGACTGAGGTATAAAGCTGTCCATAAAACCCCTCGATTTCCCTCAAAACATCTGTCTTAGTCGACGCGACACTGCCGTCCTTCCTCTTCAGCTTTGTCAACTAGCTCTGCCCAATAGACAAGTCTTTTGCGAACACTTTGGAGCCTTTATTTCGCTCAATCGTTTCCTTAATACACTGAGTATTAAAGGCACGGATGTCGTGTCGCAAAGACTGCTGGATACGTTTATTGAGCTGCCGATGTGCTTCAGCGTCATTGGTAGACTGCAGCCTCATAGAGCGTCGTTCGGCCATGAGTTTGAGGGTGTGATCGGTGAGCTTCTGTGGTCTATCTCTTCGACGGGGCCTGAAGAATTTGGAGCGCACTGAATGCTTCAACCAACCTGTTATTTATCTCGTCCACTTTACTACATTCTTCTAGGCAAGAGAAGCGATTCGAAAGTTCGAGTTGAAAGCTCTCGGGCTACTGTATATGGGAAACTTTAGGTCGGAGCGTAGAGAGAACAAGATAATAATGATGATAACAATGAACTTAGTGATTGAGTACTGCGTTTGATGTTTGAATTTTTTTATATTTTTTATATTACAATTGTGATCTCATTATGGACATTTTGCCCATTTTAAACAATATTTTTAAAATTTTATGAATTTTCTTTAATTTTCCCTTAGAGATACCGATAACAAATTTATTTACGAAATCTGTTTACAACGATTACATTAAAATATAACTACCCGAAAGATCTATAATATTCCAGTTTCTATAATTTACCATTATAAGGTTATTAAAAAGTTTACCGTAATAAGTCGGTAACTAAACATTACATTTATTTACTAATGAGCATATACATCGTTGGAGAACTCCGTAAAGAAGTGTTATGTCTATGATTTTTAAGAAAATATTTTTATATTACAAGAATAATTCGGTAAGTAGACGTTGCTGGAATATTATTGATAGTTCATGGTGGTAATATATCAATACCCTAAAAACTGTTAGAAATTATTTTCGGTAATTTGAACTTTGGTGAATATCTAATTCTGTGTTTAATCAATAGTTACAAGGCTAACTGTGATCTATTTGGGCAAAAATTAGCTTTCCCAACGTATTAAAATGTTATCCTAATTGTCTTTTATAGAAAAGTTAGAGCCGAAAAACACTAAATCTTATTAAAACCCCACACACGAGAATTTATTAAAATCACACAAAGCTTTATCGTACTGAAGTATGAGATTTAGTATAGGTACACATCATCATTCTCTGAGCCTATTCCTAACTCAGTTGGGGTCAGCTTTCTAGTCTAAGTAAGATGCGGCTACACTTCGATATTTGCCGTGAAGCCATACCATAGGACCTCTACAACCAAATTGGCGATATCGAAGTTCTGTAGTTAGGCTAGTCGGACTTATGAGGGCTACAACTACCCGTAACGACTGCCATAGATGTTCGTACGGAACCGGAACCGACGCGACGGCTTAACGTGCTCTCCGAGGCACGACTAGACCAGTAGCACTAGCATGAACTCCTATCGAATTCGTAATGTAAAGGTCTCGAGAAAACGAAGCATTGTGATTGGCAGTCTGCCTCTTGTGAACCTGTGTGCGTGTGTAGTCCGCCAATCGCAATGCTCCGTACTGTCGATACCTTTACATTACGAATTCGATAGTATTTCGTGCTAAGGCTACAGTGCAAATAGCCACGAGCGGGAATCGAAGCCGCACCTCCTGCATAGCAGTCGGATTTACTACCGCCACGCCACAGAGGCTATTAGAATATGTACACAATACAATATTATTAAACATTCTTTAGTTGTAACAACGAGCATTATTAATGGCCACGTAATAACTGCAGTCCACATACTAGGAATATAATACACCACCATCTATAATAATTCATCGCACAGTATAAATTATAACAACGCAATCTTGGAAGGGGGAATAGCAATTAAGCCCAGAACCTGGTTATTTAGTAGCTTATATAAAATGCGTACATATAAGCGAACATAGGTCGCTGACTGCCTTGATCTTGAGTATTTCACCGTGTGTTGCTAACATAGGAAAAGAGAAAACATAATGTAGATAATTTCTCTCATCAGTGTAGTTCTGAAAGATATATTTTGGTTAAGGGAACCACTGACCAACGTCTAACAAAGAACAGAGGAGGAAAATCTGACGGTAGATCTTCAGGACTTTGAAGGAATCGTGAGCTCCAATGGACGAGCATTGAATCCTAAGAAGAAATAATAGATGAATTAAATATTCGAGGAACTAGATATTTAGTACAGGATGTTTATAGTAAATGTTCAAGTAATTAGGTAATAAACATTTAAATGTTTACTAATATGGAAATTCCCATGAAATATATAAAATTCCTTTTTGATTGGGTCAGCTACAAAGCAAAATATTCATATGTGCTTTTGGTCTTCTCAAGCAAAAGGTCTATGTAACCAATGTTGACCACATGAAGAAATTGTCCTAGGAGCAAATCGTCCAAATTTATTTATGTCCGTAAGTCAAGTAGTGTATCATAGAAAACTGCCTGTATACAAATTGTTATTATTATTATTGTTGTCTTTTTTAATTTTTCTTCCAATAGTTGCATCTATGAAATCTACTAAGTATATCTTTTTAATTGTACACAGACGTACCCGGAAGAGCGCACCTGCCGCCGTGAACGACCTGCCCCAGGTCTTTTCACTTCTATCAAATTACCTGAAGCAGAGCCCCCAAACGGGGTTGCGCCCCTGCTAGACTTTCCGCGGGGGCGCATGCAACCCGTTACATTCCTAGGGGAGGGCCCTCATGGCAGTGTAAGTACCTTTTAATTTTCATAATACCAAAATTCTTACTGTTTTTCATTACTTTGTTAGCTATTTTGGGAAACGACTGCCATCCGACCTCTCAACCCCGAGAGGAAAGCTTGCACCAGAGCATCCTCCATTGTTTGACTGGTGCATCATTTAACAGGTAGGTACGGTGAACTTGGGTTACGAAGTATTGGTAGGACCGTGTACACACACGTGTGCTCGCAACTGGCGCTTACTCAAAACAGCGTACGGCCTTTGAAAGAAAGTTTTTGTTTGCGCCGTATACAACTCGTAACAGTCCCACACAAAGACTAGGAGTTCTCCTATCTCAATAGATTTTTAGTTAACTACAAGCCAGCTTATTTATAAGGGTGTATAACATCACCGTTGCAATGGCCAATTATTTATAAAACACATAAAATGCAATAAAGCAAAATAAGACGGACCTCGTCGGGTGAGTCTTATCTGCACACCCTCTTTCAAAACCACTGATCAAAAATTAGTTCTTTGTTGAAAATAATGAACGATCATGTGTGTGAAAAATTAAGATTCATCCAAAAAAACTTCTATAGTTTAAAATAAATATTTATTAGCCAGGTACTCAAAAATCTGAAATATCTAGTAAACTTAAATGCCTAGTAACTTTATTGAAAATATTGTTTTGTTAGTATAAGAGGATATAAATAACTAAATAAATAAATAAATTCCCTGTTTAACGTTTAAAACTTGATAATTAATGGTATTAACGAAAGTTTCGGAAGAACTACAACTATTTAATGGATTCTATCGCTATTTATTTGGTATTATTTTATTATTTACACTGCTCCTGACCTTGCTATCGTCACAGGGAGATACGTAACCTAAACGTTACAATGAGCGTATATGTATATTAAAATAACTTCAAATGAATCGCGATAGAATTCTACAAAATTGGTTTTATTTCTATTTATATTTAATATGTAATCAATCGATAAAAGCTGTAAAATTATCGTTCTTAAGATAAGGATTAGACTCTTTAGATTCTACAGGTGCTACTTTTACAGAATTTTCAGGAGGTATACCGAGTATCCCGACGTTTTCCTGATTTGTGTCCGCGCTCGTGACGGCTAAGGGTTTTTCTATAATTCCACTTTGGAAATCCTCAAATCCTGGAAATCTTTTTTGAGGTTTTTCCACTTTCACTTCAGGAGTTTTTTGTAATCCTTTTTTTTCCTCACCTGCTCGCCTAGCCGCTGAAACATATAAATCAACGTATATAATATTAGAAGTGGAAGTACCTAATCATTTTAAAATAATGAAAAATGCTATGCGTCGTACGATATAAACTAGTAACATTAAGTATTCCAAGTCAATTATAAATATGGCTTGTTTATTCCCACAGCACAATTCGACTGCTCTATTTTATAAATAGTTGAGCATTTGGAAATTAACATTCGGTCACAATGTTTTACTGGTTGAGCAGTTTAGTTTGCTCAACTAGAGCTAGAGAACTTATTTATTTATTACCCTTGAGAAAGGTTTTCCGAATATAATTGTGTATTCTTTAACATTCCTATTATTTTGTTTTTTATTATTTTCTGCATTTTGCCGGATATCTCTGATCCAAGAGTAGTAGCCTCCGGTAGCAGTCTTCTAATACAAAAACATTTAATTAAACAATGACGCATAAAATGTTTGGACTAAAATACAACTGACTGTTCAACTACGCAACTGGTTGTTCAGTTGAGTTATCATCCTAGACCAAATTCTCCCATCGTTATAGGCTCTACCATTCACGTGATCATCAAAATTACCTGCTTTTTCTTCTGCGATTTCATTTAATTGTGAATGAATTGCATCAACGTCCACACTGTCGATAACCTCCACCTTTTCTATGACTCTTCTAACGTCATCCGAATTATGTAAATCACTCGGCACGTCTTTGGTTTTAGACGCTAAAACAATGTAAATGGGACAATTGAATCTTAATAAGTGCTTCGTTGGGAAAACTACGGGGTTGAATAGTCTCGTGATGTTCACAGTCATCTATGGGTGAAACAGGATAAAACCACATAATATTTTTAAAAGTGAAACTTGCACATAATTTACGATTACTTACCAAGAAACTTTCTTACTGCATCCATATTTTATCTATTATACTCTTTTTTATTAATACACTTTAAAGAATTTGAATTACATTATCTGTTTATGTCGTGAAGAGATTTGTCATTAGCGTGTCAACGTTGTGGATCTTAGGTTTTGTTTCTTTTTCTGAGCCTCATCTGTGATTTTCAAATAGTTTGTATGTGATAGTATTACTACGAGTATATTATGTAGTATTACTACATATTGATTTATTGATCTACTCTTGACTTGCGTTAATTTTGGGACACTGGTTACTTATGTTAAGGGACTCATAGGCACATTACATAAAACTTAATTACAAAACACGGTCTGATAAAAATGATGCAATGAGTTCTTGTCAAATAATTTTGACCCCTAGTAGAGACATAAGACACAACAGAGTGCGTCTGTGATACTTATTTTACGTCAGGCATTGTCATTACAATAAAATTACACCCCTCACATTATACTCTAAGGTGTTAATCTTAATAAGGGGGAATGTGCCGGTGTCAAGTCAGGCGTTCATATGATTATTACAGTTGATGTACGTTTAGGTTATTACTAACGTTCTTGTGTCCACGTATAAATTACCGTTAAAGAAATATAAATGTTTTTCGCTACGTTTAGTAGGCATAAAGAGGGACTCTTAAAATAGTATTTTCAACTAAACCTAAATCGGCATTACAAATGTATTATACTTTGAATCCTTCTGCCATAACTACAATGCCCTTGTGATGAGTTACAATTTTCACCACTGCTTTTTTCTTATACTATTAGCTAAACTAGGCTAAACTCGGCGAATTCATGGAGTTGCGTGTTGTTTAATTATTCGCTAAGCCGCAATGTCATTATTTCATACAACTACAAGTTAGCAGGTCAATATAGAATCAGAACCCTAGTCACGCACAAGTTGCGTGTAAACACGAACTTAAATATTCTGGTTAGCAATATCATCACCGCACCGAAAACAAGTTACGAAATCTCGCAGTTTCTCCATGAATAATAGAAAGGTTAATATATCAAATTACGTGACATATCCATTTAATGGAAGCCGACTGGAATGGAATGTTTCTGCTGTTGATCGTAGAATGATTGTTCTTGCGAGATGATAGCATGTCAAATGCTATGCAGTCGCAAGTCAACATTTTACCGTGACCGTGTCAGAAGTGCGTGTCAGTCGCGTAATAGCTGAGTTTAAATGAAACTATTGACCATGAACACGACTGGAGGGTGTGTCAACACAACTCTAGTTTCTGTACACATGTTTCACAAGTTGATGCCATGCTGAATATGTCACAAACCTGAACGCACATTTATATCTGCACAAGCACCGTCAAAAGAGGTTCATCTGTGAAACTGCAGACATGGTTGTCATAATAAATGCGTCCGTGTGTGCGTCCACGTCCATTAAACCTTTCACCGTGTAAATCCAACGTTACCCGCTTCTCAAAAGGAAGTACGGTGGATAGTAGTGTGTTATTTTTGTACGGCGCTTATACCGACCGTCGCACCGCCTGAGGCTGCCATAATAAGTAAACAAAAGCGCGTGCCGCTGTTGTATTTTCATTAAGAACGAACAAACAGAGTGAATTAGTGAACCGCGACCACCTGTATAACAGTCGGCCCATGTTTACCACCCACCTTAGATGTGGTCTCTTCGTGTGTAAACACAAGTGTAATTTAACAATTGTACAGGCCTCTTAATTAGCTGATGTTGTTTCTCGCTACTAATTTAAACAAAGAGCTTATACTACTAGTTTGTTTGCCTCAGTAGTATGACGTGCACCTAATCCTGGTACGATTGATTTACAAATCACCAATAATAATCTATTACAATTTTACCGATTACATCTTCACCTCAGATGGACTTTGCGAATAAATATTGGTCGAGTCGAGGATCTATTAGGAAAGCATTCACCCATTTAATTACCCGCGGCAAATATTGCGGATTACTTCGTCACTAGATCGATGAACTCATTTACTATTGGTGAAAAGGTTTCTTATTAGGCTAGCTAATCCCATAATTAAGCCTTACAAACCGGTCCTGCCCAATACATTATTCCCTTTTCTATTACTAACTAATATCAACATATTTCTGGAATACAGAATCCTACGAACCTTAACTACTAATATTATAAATGACTTGCTATACGGGTAAATGGCAGAGAAGTACGATAGAGTATCTAATTTTCCTACTAGCTATACCTATGTAGATAGCTTCTACCACTGGTCTTCCGTCACCACGGCGTCTACTGTACTCTAGGTGCGGTACCTATATACTTTGCGTGGTGTTCTTCTTCCCATCACTACTTACTCGTAGTGCGCTAGTTCACTCTACTGTTATACAAGTACAGTATGAGTAACGGCTGAACGAACCTGTCTGGAATTTAGAACAATAATAAATTATTATTAAATTCTAGTGAATTTTATAAAGAAAATGCTGTGTTTTCATTAGTTCAAATAATTTAGGTTTTAATTCGAAAAAGTTATTTTTTGATATTATTAGGTAGTGGAACGATCTAGTATTAGTTTTATTTAACAATGGAAAGACCCATCATACTTTACTGGCTGGAGAGGCCACATGATAGTCTATCGTACCCGTTGACGCAGGTGATCACCGGGCACGGGTGCTTCGGGATTACCTGCATCGGATCCAAAAGAAGTCGACGTCTGAGTGCCATCGCACTCTGTCATTCGGGATCATAAAATTGTCATACTGGGCAATAGACCACTCGCCTAAGAGGAAGTCTACAGTTTCCTCGTAGCTGTATCGGCGTAGCAGAGGCTTCGTAGCAGCTTACCCGTAGATGCACCCTCGTAGTAGCGCCGATGTATTCACTAAAGAGCTGACATGAAAAATCCAAGAAATCTAAATCGTTGATTTTTGTGACTATTACGGTCATTCTTCTATGCTCTTCAAATTAAAAATATCAGCTACCATGGCTCATTTGCGGACAGAATTTAAACGAAAACGATTTATTGCAGTTTAATCTGCTTGCAATCATGCTCAGGACGCTATTGGGGCTTGCCCTCACCCGACGCACCAAAGATGCGGTCCTATTCCTGATTGTAGCATAAAAGCAGTCAACCCTAGCTTCCACGACCATCTCCGATGCACTACAGAATCGAGGCAGCCCCATCAACACCCTGAACGTGTTATTGTACTGAATATATAGAAAAATATATTTATAGAAAAATATAATTTCGTATTTGCTCAATGTCAACAAATGACACTAGTTTATTATTTCACTAGACAATTAACAGATTGGATCTTGGTAATAGATACGGAAAAGGACGATAAAGCGTGTATACCGTTCTATTGCGCCATTAGTCAGATCGGGTGTCGACGGTAGCATCTTATATAATCAATTTAGCGACAGCTCCGTTCAATCTGGACAATCTAGCCGAACATAGAACGGCTCATGTTTCTAACCGCCGCGCTGTATTATATCAACACATCGCATGTTGGCAACAGCTTATTTAATTGATTGATACCAGCTATGGGTATAATCTTACTAGTATTGTAAATGTGAAAGACAGTGACGATGTTGCTCAATTACGGTCAAAGGGTTAATGTATCTACTATTTAGTAAACATTAAAAAATTAAATTATATGCTCTGATATAGAGTAGACAGTACTGACGTATACTGAATGTTTGGTGCTCCAATACGTTTCTCTACCTCTATATGCCAAGTTTCATCGTGAACAGTTAAAAATTACAACCTACACAAATACAAATAGACTGCCTGATAAATGAAGACAAATTTGACTACATCTAAACTGAGAGACGCTTGACTCGCTCGCTCGTTAAGGTATACAGCGACGAAACGATTTTGTATCGGTGAACAAATAAAATCAAAGTTGTTATTTGATTTGTATTACGCCTATGTATGAATAGATTCTTATAACCACCAACAACAAAGTAGCTTAAATAAATAATCCCTATTATAATATATAAAATCTGGAATTATTATTTTTTACCTTTTCAAACGTCAATACACGGTTGAACAACATTAATACCGTCTGTAGCTCAATAAGTCCATTCGCCGCTTTATATCTCGATAGAATAACTGTTTATTTATTTTTGTTTAGATATAAATTTGGGTTTGTAAATTATTTGAAGACGGCGCTTCATGTTGTTTATTTCTTATTTTTTCCAGGATAATATCTTACGATAGAAGCTTTTCTTTTATAGAACACCATCAGTTAATCTATTCTAATATCCTCTGAGATACCTGCAACATAATAATTTTATGGATTTGTATTTTTACGACTATATATAGATCTGGGTTACCAATTCAAAACTATCAAGTCCAGGCTCACATGTAGAGGCAGTCCTCTCGTTGGTCCACAAAAATTCCCATAAAAATTGATTACTGACCGTAGCAAGAAAATGCAATCTGGCTCAGACCCCCTCTTACGCCCCCTTGTCGTGCCCCTGCTTCTCACCACCCACTCTCGCCACCAACGCGGTTTAATAGCTTGGGGCGTTTATTTTTCATATTTTTATTATATTTAACGACGTGCCTACTCAATGTGTATACGGGCAGTTACTAATATTACATTTTAAATTGCCTATTGGAATCGCTGATTATACCGTATTTAGGCGTAAATATATCTTGATTTATAAATCACGCCTTGTGTTTCACATAAACATTTTACTACTGAACTGTTTTACTTTCAGTAAAATTTATGTGAATCGCTAAATCGATATGTACGACTTTGCGCCTCGCTAATGGAACGACTGGGAAAAGTATAGACAGCACAGTCTGGTTGTTAAAGGGGTAATATTAAATATTAATTATATGCTTAGTGTATTTTACTCTATTTAGATGAAAATACAAATGATTCATGATTCAGTACTGTTTGTAATTATTTTCTGATAAAAACCACTTTACTAAATTACAACGTAATAAGGTGAATGTTAAGAAGCCTTTGAGACACACAATTGAGCTTATTCATTGCATATATTTTGATGAACCATAATGATTCAAGAAATATGAGCACCAAAATTATTAAGTGTAAGAATACAAGTCAGTGACAAAATGTTGCCCCTTGGGACGACTAAGCAGATTAGACACTTTTTCTTGCACTCAATTCTCAAGGACAATCACACTAAACATAATTCACTGAAAGGTTTAAAAAACATCATTTCGTAGATAGATTAACTATATAGATAAAAGCGATCATTCCAAGACGTGTTCCAAACTCCTTTGTTACCTACTCGTCTTTATTTCATATTATATTAGTACTAGTAGCAACATTAATACCTATTAGTATTTTTGTTTACAAATGAAATCATTATAAAGGGTTGTTACCGTGATATATCTACTTCTGCATTTTACATAACAGAAAACAAAGAAAGAAATTATGTACGCTATCCAAGATTTTGAAATCAGCACAACACTACATAAAATTTACTCTATTAATCATTAAAATAACAACTTTTTATATAAAAACTTGTTTTTAAAAGGTTATTTACCCGTACTACAAAGAAAGAAATTAGGTACTCCATCCAAGATTTTGAAATTAGCACAACACTGACATAAAATTTAATGTATTAATCATTAAAATAACAACTTTTTAAATAAAAACTTGTTTTTAAAAGGTTATTTACTCGTACTAATAATTTTTGTTCAATATCTTTGACTGCCTCTGATAAAAGAGCAGAACAACTTTTACTTGTCAAGTTTCTAACATGACATTCTTCGAATTTCTTTTATAGTTGATGAAAAGACAACAACGCTAGGTACGGCAAACTTTTCAAGAGAGGTTTGAGTGTTTGCTATGTGTTTGCCTACGCGCTTGTGCAAGATGGCGTCCTTCGAGGCACCTGTATCAACAATACTTTAATTCCATTAGTTGGTGAATTTACTGAGATTTGTTGTCGTTGTACTCGCTCACCGTAATTCTTTTGTTATTGACCGCAAACCACTCGTAGAATGAAACTACACTTTTCTTTGTACTTCCTAATGTATTGGTATATGAAATTTGTGGGGTGAATGTGTGGAGTCACCCGTTAGGCCCACATGATGCACTTTTGCATTCAGGTCAGCCTTCAGACAAAATCAGGAGAGTTGTCTTCGCTGGTGCGGCCATGATCTGCGGCAACCACCTGGTTACGTATGTAATAAGTGTCTGGCTATGCCGCGTCCATTGGACTCCTGTAGGAGAGGTAGACTCAAGAAGTGGTTGCGCAAGATCGTGCGAAGTGGAAAAGAAAAAGCTGGCAAGCGGTCCCCGGAATGCAAAGTGTAAGCTTCGAATGCGATCGGAACTGACGCAAGGATAATAATGATGAAGTGCATGAAATTGGTGCTCTAAGGATTATAAACCTACTATAGGGTACATCAATCTATTTGCATGTATATATATATAGTAACAAAAACCTTTTAAATATTCCCATTTCTAATTCAGTAATAAAGCCAAACAAGTAAAATTCAAAACCCTTCAAATACAAAGGAAGTTTTTTACGAAACACGTTGAATTTTAGAACCGTTTTATAAGAAATGTGTTTAACTTTTAAAAAGGTTTAGCACATCTTCGCTAAACAAGGGAAGGTAAGATCTTTCCGAGGCCTGTAAATCCGCTAGCCGCCAAGCCATTTTCCACGCTCTGTAAACTTAGAAAGTGGGCCAAAGTAGGCTTTTGCGAAATATACAGGAAATTTTCTTCCCTCCCTCACTATATTACGTGCTTAAGAACTATTTCCTTGTAACTTACCACGTGCCATGGAATAAAAATGTAAATTTAGCAAACAATTCATAATTTTTCTCGTTAATCGCTTGGTAAATTTCATTTTTATTAATATTTATGGGGCATGATAACATCAATAAAATAATTATATAGAAAGAAAAGTGTTTACCAGTGCCTAATCAATACGAGCTGTGTGTGTGCACTACCGGTATACAGTTTATGTTTATGCAATTAAGGATAAATTCACAAAACCTCCGACTTAAAAAATACCTTGAAAATGTAAAATATGCATAAATAATTCAAGCGTTGTCGTGTCCAGGTACCTCGCACATCTTAACAATGTAAGGAACCCCAACAAGTATTTTAGTTCATATTGATTTCATACTTTAAAAATTAAACTCCGAATCAAGTCTATCTTGAATTTGAAACAAGCCCTTTCATTTGACTTCCATATTGAGGCAATTTTGAAAACATGTCATTTCGTGGCAGCGGCGGATCAATGTTCATCAAATAAGTATAGTTAATTATTAATTATCCCTCCGGACTATCACATGTCATACGAAATAAAAATCGGTTTGTCCGTTCAGGCGCTATGACACACACAGGCACGTCAAACTTATAACACCCGTTGTGTTTACGTCGCTGGCCAAGAACTGAAAACTAGCCCAACTAGCCCAAGAACTGAAAAATCACACTCCAAACAGTAATAAACAAGATAAATCTTCATTCTCATCTAAAATTATTATGTGCAAACTATTTAATATTTAGATTTTTTAAATTAAAACGTATTTATAATGATGTTCAAAGAATTAGCGTAGTCGTATGCCACTTTTCCCTAAAATTTATTGTTTTGAATAAGTCTAGGAGTCAACCCATCTAAGGGCTATACGGTAGTGCCTCAATATACATCGGATGGACAGGTGTCCGATGACATGAAATTGAGTCTACATAGCTAGCAACATGTTAATGTCCTATGTAAAAATAAAGACATAAGCCAGAATAAATAATAGTACTTGTCAAGTACCTGTTCCACTATTGGACCCGACACGGCATCCTCTCAGAATGATATATATATAGGATAACTAGAGCATATGAAGATTGAGTGCTGACGTAATAAGAATTTGCTAGCGAAATCTCACGAATCAATAAGTTTCGAAGAATTCATATCCGCGCAAGTTTCTAAGGATCTTTTTCATAGAAAATAACTGATTGAACTTACAAAATATCCTTGAAACTTTATTTATTAAGAATCAATTTCAGTACAGTTAAAAAGTTTACAACACAGATATTTTCTCTTTACATAGCTCCAGATATGCGAGACAGACGGTATCGAAGAACTGAGCGACGAAGAGTCCCCGACTGGAGGTCGACGCCGACTTGTTGTTGTGAAGACTCTGTGGCGCGGCTGCCATAACGACGTGAAGTAAGATCTATATTTATACCCTTACGACGCGTCGTACGAGCCGTCTCAAAGTTAACCATTTTATAAAAGAACTTATCTTAAATATATTATATATTATATATCTTAAATATATAATAATTGCATATTATTTAAATGTCATTAAATGAATTATTGCCTTGTACAATGTAACATTTGTTAGGTACCTAATCATTTATTTTTATTTTTATTGATACAGAGCAGCGTTTGCCCGCGAAGCTACCTGGGGCGCTGGCCTCAAGCACCCTCAACTAGCACGGGTGTTAGGTTTGAGCCTGCTCGAGCCTCCATGCGCAGCCCTAGATCGCGGAGATGCTGCACCCCTTCCTACAATTCTGAGACAGGACAGGAAATCGAAGTGAGTGTCTTATACAATTATTTTCAAAAAGCTTGAATAATTACTCGTCATCGTCTTAAATATTGACTTTTCGCCTTCTTATTCGCAGTTACTCGAGTTTGATTCACATATGCTGTCAGATAGCAGCCGGCATGAAGTATCTGGAATCGTTCGAATTAGTACACCGAGATTTATCAGCACGGTAAAATTATTTTCATAATTCATTCCTGGTTTATAAGTGCCCGGTTAATTGCAATAGGCTCGCCACCTATTACATAGGGACCTAAATATAAACTGGCGAAATGTGGGTGCTAGCACCTCTGCCTACATTTTGTAAAAATTGTACTCTAGAGCGAAATTCGGATTAATTACAAACACTAGCACTTTGAAGCCCAGAAAGAAAACGTAGACAATATTTTTTGCAGCTAAATTCAAAATTCTTCAAAAGTACATTTAATTAAAATCACTGCAAAGTATATATTTTTCGTACTAATACAATATATACATTTTTTTCACAGGAATGTAACAGTAACTGATGACCTGCACGTTAAAGTCTCAGATTACGCCATGTTCTGTGAGGAGTTTGTTAACGATTATCATGTTATGGCCGATGGAACCCGATTACCTTTACGATGGATGGCTTGGGAAAGTCTTCTTATGGTATGTATATTTGTTTTCATTTTGTATAAAACAAGGGAAAGAGAAATACCGCACATGCGTATGTGAAATGATGAAACATGAAACGTGATTTTCGTTTAATGTCATCATCATATTTGTGTTAGCCCCGATCGCATTCGAGGTTTTCACCTCGGGGTCCATGATAGTGAGCCCATAGCGAAACACATGAACTTCGTTTACCTTATAAGTATTATTTAATGTCATGTCTGTTAAACTACTAAAACTAAACTACATACCTATATCAGATTTAGTACTATCTTTGTTACAGGGTATGTACTCACCTGCAAGCGATGTTTGGTCCTTCGGAGTAACCGTTTGGGAGGTGCTAACTTTTTGCAGTGCTAAACCATTTGAGGAAATGGACGACGACCAGGTCAATATTTACTTTATAACACTCAAATATTCTCCCTTAAAGTAGTTTAGGTACCAGTCTACTCATTAATTATTATTGTAATCGGTGCAGGTGGTAGCTAACGCTAGCGAATGGCGAAGCGGCGGCCGTGGAGCTCGCGTGCCAGCTGCCCCGCCCCCGCGCTGTCGCCGCGAGCTCTATGACCTCATGCACGAGTGCTGGCGCCGCGAACCTATGCAGCGCCCACGCTTCCACGATCTACACCGCTTTCTCGAACGTATGACCCATGGCTACAAACCGCCGAACAACCGCTAAACAACACGGTATGTTTAAACTCTACTGTCTGCTGCATAACCGTATCAGCGACTTCGTCTACACGAGCTTCTAACATTCAGTAGGTACATATTTAGTTATAAGCTGACTAGCATATCGACAGCTTTTCTATTGTCCGGTCAACCGACTTTTCGTAATCGGACAATTCAAACTGAACTGGCTAGACGTTACGATCTAAATCGTACAGTATTAATGCCAGTATTAGCGTTAAGCATTTTAATTAGATTGTAAGATTAAAGTACGTTTTAGATAGCGTGCTGCTTTGCAACGTGTCGTGACTTTCTGACGTCGGCCGCATGTAGTAAGACCACGTAGAAAGTAAACGACCGAGCTGTCCAAAAGGGACTCCACTTATAATTATGATCTTAAAAATGGCAACACTGCCGATTTTTTCCAATCGGATGTTGACGTTTTACAAATTGGAAATGGTTTTCTGAATTGCACTTTTAATAGAATGTCAGATGCAACTGCGTAAGTTTTACATTTAGGTAGTTTCAAAGTTAAGGAATGCGATTGTAGTTCAGAGAATTATTTCCAGTGCTGTTAACGAAGATAATGTCAATAACACTACATGTGTGGACCCGTCATCTATATCGTATTGACATGGACTTCGTCAACGCAAAATATTTCACGCCTTTCCCCAGCGCCCTTCGCCTAGCGCTCCCATGATCTTCCACTAACATGCCTTTATGGCAAATCCTTAACTTATGGCCACTGTTTAATTGTATGGTAGAAACTTTATTTATTCTAAGCACTATAAAGAACTTTATAGCCAGCACTGATCAAGTAACACGTTGAATGTATGGCAGTTTCTTCCGTGTGCATTGGAGCAGTGGCCCCTAGACCAAAGGCCGATGGTACGTGGTTTAAGTGACTAACTTAGTACAAATATGTCCTCTTTGAACTGGGAATTCATAGAGGGAGAGAGTTCACTTTTGAATACGTCAGGGTGTTGGATAAACTCAGTGTATTACTGGCCTTTGCTCTATAGTATATCCAAAGTCTAACTCCTATTTTTTTAACCTGTTTTAAATGTTAAGGTTGTATACTTCAGGAGGTAGAAAAAACTCCAGGGCGTTATTTGCCCCCTGTGCTTCTTGTTTTCTTCAATAAGGCACATCTAAGTTTGAGGTCACACTGCCTCCGGAAATATGGATGAAACAAAGCGAATTTTAAGAGAGAGATATTTTAGTAAAATGAACGGTCGAGTTTCGATCGAAGTATAGGGCCCATTTAGTCGAAAAGTGATTCTTCTAATTGCTTTAAATCCATATTTTCGAACGTATGTGACCCAACGTCACGAAAGTGACTGAAGCCGAATTACTCGTGTAACCTAGACTCTCAACTTGCCTAATAAAGGCCACGTATTGTAATAGAATTAGGAATGCATTATACAATCGATGTTTCAATGTCACAGTGTATCGATGTCACATTATACTTACATATAGGAACCATTAATCCCCTCAATACTCCTTCATGCCCCTATATATAGAGCTTCTCACTTTATCAACGTTTTGAAATGAGTTATAGAACTGAACTACTTGTTTACCTACTCTCCTTAAGTTACTGTAATCCATGTAGTACAGCGAGTTCAAATAGTGGACGGCTCCGAATGTACTAACATAGCAGGAAAGCGGACCCTGAACTCCTAGGCTTCGCATGCAAACAGGACACAATCTATATAAAATATTTATCAAACCAAGCGCGATCAAGATCAAGCGCGTGTGACATCCGTCAGGCGTGTTTTTCGTGCGCATAATCCCCACGGATACCGCCCCCACTGAAGTCGGTGGAGGTGATAATATCGGACTCGCGCCCCCGCTCTCCTGGGGGACGGAGGTCATTTTGCGACCTCCTTGCGAGTAGTGCGGGACCGGAGTCTTCTCTGGACCCGCTCCGCCTCCTCCTTTTTGAGCATTACCGCAAAAGGAGGCGGGCAGCGGCCGCCCAAGCGCTCGCCACCATGAGCAAGATGGCGAGCGAGACAACACTCACTCCTAAGGCCGCCACTAGGACCCGCCGCGGCGTTTCCTACGCCGGGCACTCGGTCAGCGTGTGCAGCCCCGAGTACTCGCTCGCATCACAGTGATGGCACTCGGACGTTGGCTCCTTCTGGATCCGACGCAGGTGATCCTCGAAGCTTCCGTGCCCGGTGATCACCTGTGGCAGCTGGTACGAGAGGCTATCGTATGGCCTCTTTAGCCAGTCCCCCATGATAGGTCTTACCGCCACTACGACGACGTGCCCTGCGCGTGTTTCCCAAGTCGTCGCTCCCATTCGGCTACCATGTCCCTGTGGAGCTGGGACTTCTCGGCCCGGAGCTCATCAGGCTCGGACTCATGTCCCTGCTCCCGGGCCTCTTTTTGATACCAGTATAACACCGAAAAGACTCTCGCTTCCAGGACCCGCGGTACATCCATCAGGCTGGAATGCTCGAGTAATAAATATCCATTCGCGTTGTTTGCAGTAGTTTGGCGGATCTCACTAAATGAACTTGCTGATAAAGACAATAGCGCACTAAGTCTTAAGTACTATAGAAACATTCAGTTTAAACTCAAACAGTGGCGATAGCGCTAAAGTACTTATTATTTAACTCTAGGTTTGTATAGGTACAGCGATGCCAAGGGGGTTTTTGTGTTCTTTCAATTAACAGTTAAGGTATAATTATGTGCCCTTCAGTATTCCCGATGGAGCTAATGGATTGATAACAGAGGTGTATTTTCGCAATAGCAGTAACATAACTCATGAGTCAGTTCTATACAAAGTGATCCAGACGCAGGGTATGCTAAAGTCCAATATATTATTCCAAGGTTATTGCATTTCAGATGAAGTTACTCAGAATCCTAACTACAGTTTACTATAAAAAAATGGAAAAAAAAATTCATCGTAAATTCGTGTTTATGAAACACATCATGCGGCTTGGTGAAAATACGCATAGATAATATTCATAGAATTCAAATTTATACACACTGAGGTATCAGGCCTTTTTATAAGACAACGCCTACCCACGATAAAAGGAAATTCATTAAGATTAGTGTCCTAATAGATTTTGGTAGTCCAGAGTATTCATTATTATCAGTTTTTATATGTAAGTAATTAGGTACTTTTAATAAGACTGTAGTTTTTAAGCGATAGTAGTAAGGTAGGTACCTATATAAGTCATGTATATATGGAAGTGGGTACCTATGTAGGCATTTAGATAAAAAGTAATGTGTGCGAAGTGTGCGATACAAGAAGTAGGATGAATGATGAATTGAGAATCAGATGAATTTAAATTTACCTGGGTGGAAGTATGAACTGGTGTGAACGAAAAGGGGATGCTTGCCTGTGAGCTAGTGTTAAGAATAGGTAATATAAATGATTATTAGTTTTTATTATAATTTCCACACGTTCCTTAGTTCGTTCGCAATATGATTTTGTAGATTAGAAGTAGTATAGGAAGTAGGAAGTAGTAGAACATATGGTTTGGTTGCTTGTTATAGCAGTTCGGCGCCTAATTTTATTTCTGCAAAATTCTCTACTTAA
This sequence comes from Pelosia muscerda, assembly GCA_963691645.1. NCBI lineage: Eukaryota > Metazoa > Arthropoda > Insecta > Lepidoptera > Erebidae > Pelosia > Pelosia muscerda. The sequence continues at coordinate 14,642,879 of OY829098.1, read as the reverse complement.
CAAAATTAAAAGAATGTAAACTAACGTAAACACAACATCTCAACATCAACATCTGAAAATGAAAAGTAGAAATTGATCTTATATTAACAAGAACTCACTCCTGTAGGAATTGATATTACGGATAACATCAGAAATGAAGTTCAAACTAGACACTGTGCACACTTGAAATATAGTCGCGAATACGAATTAAAATATAAAATCAAGAATTTTATGGAAAGCTTTGTTATAAAATATATGATTTTTTATATTAATTTTGTAATCTATTATTACGTGCCAGCGAACGTGTTCGCGGTACGATTGTAGCGAAGCAATACATACGCAGTTATAATATGTTCGTATTTTGTGTGCAAACTAAATAATTATTGCAGTAATGTGTCTACATATTGTGCGGACTCCCCCCTCGTATCGGTAGTTGTTTCATTTCAGTGGAGCGTACTGCTTTGACAGACGTGCACTGGCTCGTTAGTAGGAAGAATTTTTTTAAGGATAAACTATCATTAGCGTGTCACAGCTCAGCTGATTGTGCGCTAAGTGTAGCGAATCCTACGTTTTATTAATTTGGGAGCCGCACATTATGTGATGATATTTACCCTTGTACATTTAGCTGCAGTCGACTAGATCTTCTTGCAGCTCAAATTCATGTTACTGCACTTTTTGTGACGTTTATAGTAGTTGTAGTGTAGGTAAATGGTATTTTATAAGGTAAGCAGATCTTCAACATGACATGACTCAATTTTTAACAACTGATCAAAAGTCGTAGGATAATTACAAATCTCGCTCAAGATTCACATTTATCTGGGGTGAGATTTGATAAACATACGAACTAATCATCCATAACAGATCTGAATAGGTACATTTATATAAACAATAACAACTTAACACTCTCATAAAATAAAATATAATAAAAAAATAAATATATAAAATTGAAATTGCCATAGAGAAAATGAACAGTACCTAAATAACGTTAAGTACCTATATCATGTAAATATATAGTGTCCAACTTGTACGTGAATTTAATATTATATAGTTGTGAATTTCAGCAACGGCTTTAATATTGCTAAAATTACATAAACAACAACAAACAACAACAAACAACATAAACAATAACAACAACAGGGCATACAAGGGGGCACAATTCCAAATATCGTAATAGCAAATCTACATAGACTATGCAGAGACAACTACTTTTGAAATTATACGTCCAAAACATACCACCTTATTAATTAACACCACATGTGTTAAATCACACGAATACTGTGGGCCGTGGTAATAGCAAATATTATTTGTACAGTTTTAATAAATACCTATACAAGGATTTCCACCTACATAAATTCACTTACATTAAACGGAAGACAAAGTTGTGCCCCTAGATTAGTCGACAGTAACTCACTATTACAGAATTGCAGCGTGTTACAGTGAAACGCGTACATTCCCTGCTCATTGTGCGTATCAATGCAACAGCATATTCACGTACGAGTAGAAGTGTTGTGTAGCTCGTGTATGTGGTATAATAATTAAGGATTAGGTATATTTAAACAATATAGTGAAATCCGTATAACTGGAATCTTAGACCAAGGAATAATTGAACCAATTAAAACATATAGCACTCACAATATAATTTCATTTTTCATTCCCTGTCAAAACCTTAATGATTGTCTAACTTAAACAGGTTATTGAGTTACATATTCTCAATTATAATAAAGAACACTTCAAAGTAATTTTAGGAATCAACCTAAGTAAGAGAGTTTCCTCGAATATCCAGGTTATATTTAATAAGTGTATTTTAGTAGGTATTTACAGTGTTAAGAAAAATCCTGTGCAGTCAAATAGTAAAATTACCTATAATTAAGAAAGGTTTACAGAATATCCATTTTTAAATACAACACAATCATGAAATTCACATAATATGGTATATTACATTAACACAATAAATTAATAGGAAACATTAATTACAATAATTCTCCGCTGAACATACGATTAGGCCTCACCTATCTCATGGCATAGAAATAAATACATTGAAATGAAATATTAAATACAATTTTACACAAAAGAAAACCATTGCCTGTATTCCACAAAAAGACCTACATTTCCACAACGAACAAAGTCACATCATGATTCAATTCGTGTTCATGTTCGAATTCATATTCATACCTACATATAATGTACATAAAATCCATACATTACTTTAAAGTAGCTAGTGTTTAATTTAGATCATGATCCCGCTACCCATGGGATTCTGTACAGTGTTATATAATAATAATATAAGTATTATATGTACATGTAAATATATAGGAGCGTAATTTACTAATTTAGTAGATATTTTAGAAGTAGTCGTCATTATTTTAAAGGACACTAATCAGGTATAAAGAGATGTTACATAATACCACACATGGTACATAATGACACATAATAGACCATACTTATTTATAGTCTGTTGGCACATACATACCTTAGCAGCTGAAGATCACTAAGCAATGCAGTACTTATGAATTCGTTCGTAACTCAGTCAAATAACTGAGTATATTGACCTATTAATTTAACATTATGAGTGTACCTAACATTTGCAAGGATTACCAACCATTAGGTACTATCTTACCATGGCGTATACTTATTTCTCTACAACAATAATTAAAATCTACCGCACCTCTCTGTCACCATTACCTCTGTCTATCCCTCAATATATGTACCTTCCACGTAAACATACTATTTAAAAAGAAAACAGGTAAGCTAAGGTAACCCTAGATTTAAGTGAGTTCCTGCAAGAATGTATTTCATTTTATAGAGTAAAATAGCATTAACGTAAATGTATTATGTGTAATATTGATTGTAATTTGAAATTTTCATCGTGGGTTAGCAACAACGAATGTTATGTACTTATATTTATTTAAAATGAATGCTTGATGTATTGATCGTGTGGAAACTGGATTATTGCTCCTGTGCGCCCTGCTTACGATACAGTACAAGTTGTACCTACCTACTTAATTTATATAACCTACATATTGTCCGCCCAACATCAGCTATTACAAAAAGCAAAAATATGTAAAAATATCTCAGTCTAGGCGCGTCAATAATTCCAGTTTTTATTATTTAACTGTATGAGAGAGTGTATTTTGGTATGGTAATATTACGTACTAAGTGTTTGATGTTAATTTAATCAGTCCTACCTGACTTAAAATTTAACAACTCATTGTACTTGTGTGATTATTTCTTAATAAATATTATATCACATGTTCTTACATTCTCACAATAAATATTTTAAGCAAGTTTTAAGACATTGTAACGTAAAATAATAATAATGTATCAACACGAGTTCCTTCTTGCCGGCTACATCAATCGGATCTATCTATGTATAACATAAAAAGCATAATTAACTCGCAAATTGCATGTACGAACTTCGATGTTTCTCAAAAGCAGCTTTATTTCTAATCACAAAACAGTAAAAAAATGTTTAACTTGTAAGAATAATATCATTCACATAAATGATAATACATCATATCATCATACTTACTTAAATAATTGTTCTTATACATTGTATTTCCGTGTTAAATGTTATTGACTTAATTCTGTATTTCTATTGGGCTTGACTGGTATATTAATAGATGAGGGGTTCTATTGGCCACTATAGTACATAATTGTTTAAAAAATGGCATTTATCATACATGTACAGCAGACTTGACGTGTGGATATCTGTTAGGCTGCTTGGCAGTGATCGGCGCTTGCTGCAAAATTTATTGTACTTCATAGGTAAATGTGCAGCTAATTAAAACAAAGTACGCGTAAAATGTATACAATTGGCGGGCGTTCAAAATTTCATGATTATAATTACGAAAATATCTCTGCAAGACACGAACCCTAAGCAAAGCGTTGGGACCAATGTAAATACGGATTAGATCTCTGCCTATCTTGGCGATGATCTGATAAGGCATAGCCAGTCTTGAATGCTCCTATTTTTCAATCTACCTAAGTCTCAGTGTGTTGTTATAAGTACGATTTAAATGACCGATTATGTTTAACATTTCGGACTAGATTTAATTTGATGTCTAGTCAGTTATTATTTATTATGTAAGTGTCACTCAACCCTATGTGTGTTTTATGTATCCAACTGCAAGTACCTACCTATTAGATTAGTATTCTTTACATTTCAAAGCAAACACGAATTTCTCTAGTAAATAATAATATTATAAACACTACGTACTTACGAGTACATTTTATATTTTCAAGCACTTGAATAACTTGGCCAAGAACTTTGGATATATCATAACTTCACATATCGAATCTGTTGATTATTCTAAATATTTCAAATACTCAAGTGTAAACATAACTTCTTTCTTTTCTGTTTCGTTTTTGATACCCAATAGGTACTCATGCAAAAATTACATAAATATTTCTAATAAAGTTTGACAGTCGGTATCAACCTGTGCAACTGTTCAAATGTTTTTTGGAAATGGTAATTGGTCTAAAAGATTCCACTATACCTAATTGTGGACAATCGCACTATTGGCTTAAAGTCAATATGGTAGTATTACTATTTCCTATTCATTCAACCACAAAATATAACTCACAGCATGTTTACACTTAAGTATGTCTACACCTAAATCACTCTATAAATGAAATTAATTCTGTAGGTACATAATAAAATAAATATCCCAAAGACTTTAAAGGCAGAATGCCTTCTTTTTATGTAATTTTAAATGTTAAAATAAATGTTGAATAACATATAAATAAAGGTGGTTTCATTTTGCAATTCCTATATCTACCCAATTTATTTTCTACTATAGCACTGATTACTAAGATATGAGTAGGTACCAATGACATAATTTTACTGCGCCATAAAGTTTTGAAATTATTTACCTGTTCTAATAACATTCTTATTGTCTGTAATGGTCATTCTGGTTTCTGAGATCATCTGGCGAAGTGAATACCTACATAAAAGTAGATAGATAAATAAATAGATCAAAAACAAGAAATTATCGTGTCATATATAAAAAATTAGAAATCAAATTATGAGACGAAGAAATAGTGGCCCACAGTCTCCAGAGCATCTATTTTACTTGCAGAAGTCCTGTCGGACTGCAAAGTACCTACCTAGGTATAGGAAATAACTCTATCGGAAAATGCTATAATTTTGCCAAATAGCGGCAGTTAATACTGGTTTAACATTTCATGAAGTAGGTAGGTACATATAAAGTATTATGTCAATGGAGACAAGAATAGTTACACGTAGGTACATACTCCACATACATAAACCGACCGGTTCGAATCCGACATAAATATGGGAATAAAGAAATACCTTGTCAAAACTGAAATGACGCTGTGCAAAACACATGAAATTGTCCATTGTTTCATGACTAATGGTCAATGAATAATTTGTTTGTGTTGATGGGGCGCGAGAAATCAATTTACTTTAGAATAAAAAACTGTAGGTATATACACCTATCGGCACGAGTCCCTAGCACTGGTAGCGCACTGCGCTTAGGTGTAGAACGCATTTGAGCACATTTTGGATCTATAACTCGTGCCTATACCTGTACTCTGTAATCTATTATTAACTATTATTTTATAAGCATTCCACTCATACATACCAAACGATTCAGTAATACGTTCACTATGCGTAAGTACAGCCAAAGAGGAATAGTTACGAGTAAGAATACGAGTAGAGTAGAGAGTACGAATATTCGGGCATAATATATGTTTACGAATTACGATAACTAGACAAGCGTGCTCCGCCGTCAACCACAGTATCGCATACCACCAGGTGAGATAGTGGTCAAATCAATAAATATATTTGGATTGGGCCCGTCAGTCCATATTGAAACATATAAATTAATCCCTTAGGTACCACAAACAACTGAGGCGGAACTGAGCCAACGACGACGTTGACGTACCACAGACATAAGCGTGTGACCGCAAGGGTGTCGATACTGTCTATAGTGAACTTTTTGTTCACAACTTATCTAATAAATAATATTTATTGCAACGATAGAGTTCAAGACATGGTAAGAAATTTAATTTCGGATATACCTACCTAGTGCTAAGTAATAGTAGTAGAGGAGCTCTTAGCCGAGTACCTATGCGTCAACTTTATGTTCAGCGTGATATTGGACGCTTTGTCAAACAGCATCATAAACTCACATGGAAGCGTCTAAGGCTGCAATGTTGAGCAGTACTGAATATTATGCAGGCGGCTACGACATGAGAAGACGTAGACGAAGTGCTAGTGAAAGGTTGAAACTACAGATCCTTCATTGGTTCAGATAGGCAATAATTTCGATTGAGTTAACTTAAACTTAACGTAAATTTTAATTCGTAAGCTGGAGTTTTAGCACGCTAACGAGTCGCGCGAGAGATAGCCGACATATGTATTTTCCTGGCGAAGGTTGATGTTGTGTATGAGAAAAATTATAGAAAAAGGACCGACCAAGTTCAAGTCGGACTCGCTCACGACGGGATCCGTATCATTATCTATTTTTAGAATTATTTGTTATAGCAGCAACAGAAGAACATCATCTGTGAAAGTTACAATTGCCTAGCTATAATTTTTCATCCTCCTCAAACGTACAGGTCAGGTTGGGGTCCACTCAAAGGATCCAATAGGGTCGAAGTGTCCAAAATAGCTCCAGAGCACACCCCCAGTAATATAAGATAAGTTAAGATCACTTTTCATGACATACAGTTTAGTGACGGATAGGCAAACAGAAAACTTACCGGTGACAAACTGACCTACGCGTTAGCTACACCAGAGCTTTATTTTAATAGTGAAATGTTACCTACATCATTAGTAGTTAGGCAGAAATACCTACTTAATTTCATTCTGGTACTAAGTCAAGGAAGTGCTTTGTTGCCTGTGTGAAGGGAATTATACTGGGACCACCCAGTATAATTCCCAGGAATCGAGGGCCTGATAACCAGACCAGGCCCTCGATTCTAATTCGTAACTATAGTCACACTACTAAGATCACATAAACTGCGATGGCATTTTCGGCTTTATTAACGTTGATTAACTGTTGTTGAAGTTCAAAATGAAATGAAAAAGAGTTTATTACTTACATCGTTTCATTTACTCTACACAGAGCCATTTAATTTTGAACTTTAATTATGTGATGGTAGAGTCCAAAATTAAATGGCAGTTTTTGTAATATCAGTTCCCTGACAATGGTTGAATCGCAGTGTATTATTTTGCCTCAGTAGTCGTAAGTAATCGCAAAACAGCATATTATAACACACCAGATTAAAAATATTGCTTGATTTTAAAAATACGTAGCTTTTCTTGAAGGATCATTGAACTTTGACAGAATGATTTCTACAGATTTAGCGCAATATAATCAAAATTTATTTGAGTTTAAATTACTAATGAATAATGGAATATATATGTAACTGAGTGTAAAAATTTGAAGCCTGTAAGTACCACAGCAAACGAGAAAATAAAAATTTCCTAAATTTCAGAAATAGTTATTTGTGCAACAAGAGAGCAAAACTGTTTTTTGCTGCGAGTGCTGATTTTGAATCCTGAGCAAGCGAGGGATTCTAGGATTGAATCACGAGCGTAGCGAGTGATTCTACTGTAGAATCCTGAGCGTAGTGAGGGATTCAAATGCACGAGATGCAAATAATTTTGCTCTCGTGTGGCACACATTACTTTTCACTTCAGCAGCGAGAACACATAAGAAATATTACTTAGAAGATAATGCAACACTTATTAACAGAACAGAACACCTATTATTGATTAAAATAATGCTGAAAATTTTAAAAGTTAATAATTAATCTAATTACTTATTGCTGTTCTGCAAATTTAAAGTTGAAAGTTAAAAGTTAAATTTTATACCCGTTATTTTTAAGGTGTGTTCAGAAACAGCGTACGTGACATTTTATTTTTCAAATGTTGATAATAGTAATCATTATAAATACTTATACATTACTTATTTTGGTATTCAATAACATTATATAATTATTAAATAATGTAAATAAAATACATGGTTATTCTTTTACAAATATCTTTCAAATTTAGAATTTCGAAATAGGACCTTTGACGTGCCATAAAATAAAAAAAAAACCTTCAAAATACTTGTGTTTGTCACTCGAACTTTTTTATGGACGGCCAAGAGACAGAGTGCAGTGTATTAGTTCGAAAGTTATTCGCGGAACAATTCTTTTTGAATCTATGGTTGGCACTCTTTATTGAAAATTAAAAAAAAATAATTAAAAAGCTACTTTGTCTCACTGAGTGAGCAAAATCGCATTTTGCACACTGTTTTTACGCAGCAAAACTCACTTGTTTGAGCTGCTGTGGTGAAATAGTTATTTGTGCAACAAGAGAGCAAAACTGTTTTCTGCTGCGAGTGCTGATTTTGAATCCTGAGCAAGCGAGGGATTCTAGGATTGAATCACGAGCGTAGCGAATGATTCTATTGTAGAATTCTGAGCGTAGTGAGGGATTCAAATCCACGAGATGCAAATAATTTTGCTCTCGTGTGGCACACATTACTTTTCACTTCAGCAGCGAGAACACATAAGAAATATTACTTAGAAGATAATGCAACACTTAACAGAACAGAACACCTATTATTGATTAAAATAATGCTGAAAATTTTAAAAGTTAATAATTAATCTAATTACTTATTGCTGTTCTGCAAATTTAAAGTTGAAAGTTAAAAGTTAAATTTTATACCCGTTATTTTTAAGGTGTGTTCAGAAACAGCGTACGTGACATTTTATTTTTCAAATGTTGATAATAGTAATCATTATAAATACTTATGCATTACTTATTTTGGTATTCAATAACATTACATAATTATTAAATAATGTAAATAAAATACATGGTTATTCTTTTACAAATATCTTTCAAATTTAGAATTTCGAAATAGGACCTTTGACGTGCCATAAATTAAAGCAGCAAAACTCACTTGTTTGAGCTGCTGTGGTGAAAATATCCTTCCGGCACATAATGTTGAACTCTCATATGTCTGAAACGTCTTATAAACTTAAAGCGTTAACTCAGGAATGTTTCATTTCCAAAGTAGATCTGTACTTATCACTAAATCATGCCACAAAATTTAAACTACTCTAACTCTATCTCAATCGTATCGTCAATTTAAATATTATACATTTCAGATATCTGTGATGACCTTATTTCCATAGAAAATTATAAAAAGCTTCAGTAATCCTGCATCGGGAATAGTAAAAAAATTGTAGATAGGAAGTTACATTGCTGGAGAATATGTTATCAGTGAAAAAACATGCGACATTAACCTAGTAAAAATATATTTTTCACCACAGCAGCTCAAACAAGTGAGTTTTGCTGCGTAAAAACAGTGTGCAAAATGCGATTTTGCTCACTCAGTGAGACAAAGTAGCTTTTTAATTATTTTTTTTTAATTTTCAATAAAGAGTGCCAACCATAGATTCAAAAAGAATTGTTCCGCGAATAACTTTCGAACTAATACACTGCACTCTGTCTCTTGGCCGTCCATAAAAAAGTTCGAGTGACAAACACAAGTATTTTGAAGGTTTTTTTTTTATTTTATGGCACGTCAAAGGTCCTATTTCGAAATTCTAAATTTGAAAGATATTTGTAAAAGAATAACCATGTATTTTATTTACATTATTTAATAATTATATAATGTTATTGAATACCAAAATAAGTAATGTATAAGTATTTATAATGATTACTATTATCAACATTTGAAAAATAAAATGTCACGTACGCTGTTTCTGAACACACCTTAAAAATAACGGGTATAAAATTTAACTTTTAACTTTCAACTTTAAATTTGCAGAACAGCAATAAGTAATTAGATTAATTATTAACTTTTAAAATTTTCAGCATTATTTTAATCAATAATAGGTGTTCTGTTCTGTTAAGTGTTGCATTATCTTCTAAGTAATATTTCTTATGTGTTCTCGCTGCTGAAGTGAAAAGTAATGTGTGCCACACGAGAGCAAAATTATTTGCATCTCGTGGATTTGAATCCCTCACTACGCTCAGAATTCTACAATAGAATCATTCGCTACGCTCGTGATTCAATCCTAGAATCCCTCGCTTGCTCAGGATTCAAAATCAGCACTCGCAGCAGAAAACAGTTTTGCTCTCTTGTTGCACAAATAACTATTATGACACTAGTTGACAACGAGTTAATAATAAGCTGGGAGTACCTCCACGTGGTGAAGGCGGTACTTTACAGTTTAGGTAACTGGCTAAAACTCCTAATAATTTTTGTGGCTTGATTTAGTAATAAGTACCTATGCCTACCTACAGATCTATTTTGGAAATGAAACATTCAAGAAAAACCGCTTGAAGTTTATAAGACGTTTCAGACGTATGTATGACACTAGTTGACAACGAGTTAATAATAACAAAAGCCGGGAGTACCTCCACGTGGTGAGGGCGGTAACAGTTTTACTGGCTAAAACTCCCAATAATACTCGTAGGTATGTAGGTATATATGTAGTATGAAGGTACATATTACTTTATGTACTTTATTGTAGAGTATTACTTCTATATTTGTAAATGCTTTCGGGTTTACGTTGTTTTCGTTGTCTTTTTCCTTATATTTATTCGACGGTAGCCTACCCGGTAACGCAGGGGAGCAACCGCCATCTAATAATTTGTGTTATTATACTTTTTTCACTTTTCTACAACAAAGTCGTTTGTAATCATGGAGTCGGTCCCGTGCTGTCTGACCCGCTCAACTACAGGATGTACTTCTGGGCCTCAACCGGACGGCTTAATGCAAGAGGGATTATGAGGGGGCCAGCTCTGATAATGATCAACGGTTGGTAACTTCTAAAGATCCAAGCATGAATCTAAGAATTAATCCGATTAAGGTTCCGAAACGGGAAATGTATGAAGTTTTAGTCAAACAGGCAAAGTTGCAGGCAAAGTTGCAGGCGGTCTTAAAATAAGACCCTTAGACCTTGGGCAAGAAGAACGCTCTATGACGGTTTTAAGGATATATATATAAGGATATATAAGGTTATACCCAATATAAACATTAAATAATTTAGATGCTAAAAATAAAATTATTGTAGACACTATGGCTAAAATTAATCAGTAACTGCGAAACACTTCATAATGATAGCAAAAGTAACAAGGACCGGTTGTTAAAAAAAGTTGGATTGACACAAACTTTAAAATTCCATATAGGAGCCGTAGGATATAAGTGTTCTGTGATATAGGAGTTTGACACAGTCTTCGGCATCTGTACCAAACACTTCAAAATCAGAAGAGACGTTTTATGTAGGTACCTACACCTGTAAAAACTCTTGAGACGTTAAAAATGCTTCAACTTCAGCCATCAACATCTCAAGAGGCGTTGGAAGTTTATGAGCTTCATTCTTCATCGTCTCAAGAGGTGTCATGTAGGATCAGGAGCTTCTACAACAATTTCACTATCTTATGACAATTTAAGCGCTCGCGAACAACGTCGGGTACGAAATAGTTTGTAAGTTTTGAAAAGTTTTGAAGTTTTGAAAGAAAAGTTTTGCCCGTCCAATGATTCTCATTGGACGGGCAACCTGATTCTAAAATTATCAAACCTGGTTCAAAATTCAAATCAAGTTCTGCTCGAAAGTTAGAGTTTATAATTAATAAATGCTTAAAGTCGCTAACTCGGCCAAAGTAACGGTCGATGACTATATTTAAATTGTTGATTTTAAGAACTGAGGATGGATTAGTGTTGTGGTGTAATCCTAGTCCGCAATCCTTCAGATTTTACCGCCCTTTAAAAATTCAATACAGAGCAGAAAGCAAGGAACTAATTTTTGTGGACAAAAAACGGGTCGAAAAAAAACTAACAGGCTATATATAATTTACTAGCTTTTGCCCGCGACTTCGTTCGCGTCTAATAGTGACTTCCAGCCGATTTTTGGTTTTACCCACATAGTTCCCGATCTCGCGGGATCACTTCAAAAATGAAATGTGGAAGATATTCTAGGGAACTCTTCAAAAATCAACATAATGAGCTCTGCGTTTGAATTGAAGATATTGTTACGAATGATGATTTCCAGAAGATTCTGCATGGTATATAAACAGCATGTGGTATTCCCAGGCAGTCACCCATCCAAGTACTAACCACGCCCGATGTTGCTTAACTTCGGTGATCGGACGAAAACCGGTGTATTCAACGTGGTATGGCCGTTGGCCGGGTGACCGCCTGGGAATACCACGTGCTGTTTATATATCATGCAGAATCTTCTGGAAATCATCATTCGTAACAATATCTTCAATTCAAACGCAGAGCTCATTATGTTGATTTTTGAAGAGTTCCCTAGAATATCTTCCTCATTTCATTTTTGAAGTGATCCCGCGAGATCGGGAACTATGTGGGTAAAACCAAAAATCGGCTGGAAGTCACTATTAGACGCGAACGAAGTCGCGGGCAAAAGCTAGTTTTATTTTTTATTTTGTTTTTTGTAATAAAAACTACCCTATGTCCTTTCTCAAGTTCCAAACTATGTCTGTACCAAATTTCACACAAATCGGTTCAGTAGTTTAGGCGTAAAGCAAAGACAGACAGACAGACAGACAGAGTTACTTTCGCATTTATAATATTAGTTTGGATTAGTTTGGATTTGGATAGAATTATCTATACTCCGTTAGAGCATTTTTTTGTACCAAAAGTTGTATATTTTCATACCTTTTTACTATTTATTTACATTTTTCCGATGAATTTTCAGTACTGAATTGATGCCGACTCTTGACCAATAGATGGCGCTGTATGTCCAGAATAAATTTTATTTTTTATTTTATTTTTTGTGATAAAAACTACCCTATGTCCTTTCTCAAGTTCCAAACTATGTCTGTACCAAATTTCACACAAATCGGTTCAGTAGTTTAGGCGTAAAGCAAAGACAGACAGACAGACAGACAGACAGACAGACAGACAGTTACTTTCGCATTTATAATATTAGTTTGGATAGTTTGGATTAGTTTGGATTTGGATAGAATTATCTATACTCCGTTAGAGCATTTTTTTGTACCAAAAGTTGTATATTTTCATACCTTTTTACTATTTATTTACATTTTTCCGATGAATTTTCAGTACTGAATTGATGCCGACTCTTGACCAATAGATGGCGCTGTATGTCCAGAATAAATGTTATTTTTTATTTTATTTTTTGTAATAAAAACTACCCTATGTCCTTTCTCAAGTTCCAAACTATGTCTGTACCAAATTTCACACAAATCGGTTCAGTAGTTAAGGCGTAAAGCAAAGACAGACAGACAGACAGACAGACAGACAGACAGACAGACAGACAGACAGAGTTACTTTCGCATTTATAATATTAGTTTGGATTTGGATTTGAATAGAATTATCTATACTCCGTTAGAGCATTTTTTTGTACCAAAAGTTGTATTATATTTTCATACCTTTTTACTATTTATTTACATTTTTCCGATGAATTTTCAGTACTGAATTGATGCCGACTCTTGACCAATAGATGGCGCTGTATGTCCAGAATAAATGTTATTTTTTATTTTATTTTTTGTAATAAAAACTACCCTATGTCCTTTCTCAAGTTCCAAACTATGTCTGTACCAAATTTCACACAAATCGGTTCAGTAGTTTAGGCGTAAAGCAAAGACAGACAGACAGACAGACAGACAGACAGACAGAGTTACTTTCGCATTTATAATATTAGTTTGGATTTGGATTAGTTTGGATTTGGATAGAATTATCTATACTCCGTTAGAGCATTTTTTTGTACCAAAAGCTGTATATTTTCATACCTTTTTACTATTTATTTACATTTTTCCGATGAATTTTCAGTACTGAATTGATGCCGACTCTTGACCAATAGATGGCGCTGTATGTCCAGAATAAATTTTATTTTTTATTTTATTTTTTGTGATAAAAACTACCCTATGTCCTTTCTCAAGTTCCAAACTATGTCTGTACCAAATTTCACACAAATCGGTTCAGTAGTTTAGGCGTAAAGCAAAGACAGACAGACAGACAGACAGACAGACAGACAGACAGAGTTACTTTCGCATTTATAATATTAGTTTGGATAGTTTGGATTAGTTTGGATTTGGATAGAATTATCTATACTCCGTTAGAGCATTTTTTTGTACCAAAAGTTGTATATTTTCATACCTTTTTACTATTTATTTACATTTTTCCGATGAATTTTCAGTACTGAATTGATGCCGACTCTTGACCAATAGATGGCGCTGTATGTCCAGAATAAATTTTATTTTTTATTTTATTTTTTGTAATAAAAACTACCCTATGTCCTTTCTCAAGTTCCAAACTATGTCTGTACCAAATTTCACACAAATCGGTTCAGTAGTTTAGGCGTAAAGCAAAGACAGACAGACAGACAGACAGACAGAGTTACTTTCGCATTTATAATATTAGTTTGGATTAGTTTGGATTTGGATAGAATTATCTATACTCCGTTAGAGCATTTTTTTGTACCAAAAGTTGTATATTTTCATACCTTTTTACTATTTATTTACATTTTTCCGATGAATTTTCAGTACTGAATTGATGCCGACTCTTGACCAATAGATGGCGCTGTATGTCCAGAATAAATTTTATTTTTTATTTTATTTTTTGTGATAAAAACTACCCTATGTCCTTTCTCAAGTTCCAAACTATGTCTGTACCAAATTTCACACAAATCGGTTCAGTAGTTTAGGCGTAAAGCAAAGACAGACAGACAGACAGACAGACAGACAGACAGAGTTACTTTCGCATTTATAATATTAGTTTGGATAGTTTGGATTAGTTTGGATTTGGATAGAATTATCTATACTCCGTTAGAGCATTTTTTTGTACCAAAAGTTGTATATTTTCATACCTTTTTACTATTTATTTACATTTTTCCGATGAATTTTCAGTACTGAATTGATGCCGACTCTTGACCAATAGATGGCGCTGTATGTCCAGAATAAATTTTATTTTTTATTTTATTTTTTGTGATAAAAACTACCCTATGTCCTTTCTCAAGTTCCAAACTATGTCTGTACCAAATTTCACACAAATCGGTTCAGTAGTTTAGGCGTAAAGCAAAGACAGACAGGCAGACAGACAGACAGACAGACAGAGTTACTTTCGCATTTATAATATTAGTTTGGATAGTTTGGATTAGTTTGGATTTGGATAGAATTATCTATACTCCGTTAGAGCATTTTTTTGTACCAAAAGTTGTATATTTTCATACCTTTTTACTATTTATTTACATTTTTCCGATGAATTTTCAGTACTGAATTGATGCCGACTCTTGACCAATAGATGGCGCTGTATGTCCAGAATAAAATTTATTTTTTATTTTATTTTTTGTAATAAAAACTACCCTATGTCCTTTCTCAAGTTCCAAACTATGTCTGTACCAAATTTCACACAAATCGGTTCAGTAGTTAAGGCGTAAAGCAAAGACAGACAGACAGACAGACAGACAGACAGAGTTACTTTCGCATTTATAATATTAGTTTGGATTTGGATATGAAATCAAATAAAAGATATAATGACCACTACTGATTAATGAAATAAGCGGAAAAAAAATTATTCTAGCGAAATTAGACGAGATTAGTTCACTTTTTTTATAAATCGATGCCTAAATTAGATTATAACTTATTCACACAAAAAAAATCATAAGAATCCGACTAATGAAGATGTAAGGTTTTTATGTTTTCTATGGACTTTGAAGGTTTTTATGGTTTCTCTGAAAATGAAGGACTTAGTATAAGTTTAGTTTGACGTTTATCCATCCTAAAATATTAAAAGATGAGGATGGCCGCTACTGAGGCTAAATAATATACTGTGAATCAGGGCCAAGAAGGACCATGACTATGGTTGATGTGCGAGAGAAGTAGGTATAAGTGCTATCTGACTTTTAGTTACGGGGGTCGGCTGAGAACGGTATGAGACCGCCTGCATTTGCCTTACATAAATAAAACCATGTGTTTAGATGTTCGTCACTTTAATTGATTACAATTTACCTTATTAATAACATACATAAAATTTTAAAAAATATATATAAACAACAAATACATAGGTATAAAAGTTTCTTACACATGCCTATGCAATACTACTTGCATACAAAATTGACATGGGTACCTACGAAACTTTGTGGTACCTTTTAGGTTGATTTATGAGATACATACAACTACAATATTAAATCTACTTTAGAATTGGTTTAATTATAAAATACGATCAGATCTCTTTTCAGATTCATTCATCCTTCATGGCAAAATGTTTATTAGATTGTATGTATTTTGAATTTTTGAGATATGATACTTCTTATTTTTATATATAGGGTGACATTTTTCAATCACAAATATATTTAATAAGCACTACTGTTTCGGTTAACATACCAATAACTGTTTCAACATCAACATATTAATGTCGTACATAGTTCATTAAGTCAATACATGGAACAACATGTAGCTTTAGTTTTAGTACCTACCTTAGAAAAACATAAAAAATGAAACTAAGTACTTCATTGCTAACTTGTACTAATTACGAAAATATTCGATGAAAAAATAACTATTCAGATGCGTCAATCATTTTTGTTTCGATCACAGATTGTTTTGGACAAATATTTATCTCAATTTATTATGTCGGTCGCAAATGATTATGCACAACGCAAAATATCATTTGGAAACGATTGGGGTAGAGATTAAACTATAATAGACCCAACTCAACAAATACGTTTAGTTTAGATACGTTTGGCACCCTTAGAACGAGAAAGATTTCTTTTTTAATTGCAATGTACCTTCATCAATATAGTTATATTTATTTCTAGGTTTTTAAACACCTTATGAGATCATTTTCGCTCCAAACGTGCTATCTGTCAGCTTAAATAGCAGCATAGAACTTTTAAAATATAACGACATTGTTAGGTACAAGTGATATGATTTCAAATATACATACACTCTAAATATTACATGCTAAAGTGTCTTAAATCAGTCCTTAAAACGTTTTACCGTGTCGTTCCTGCAACTGGTCTTATGGTGACTTTAACATAAAGTTAAAAATAATATAATTCACTAACATAATTTAATATTAAAATAGCGTGTAGCTATTCGAAACACAATTTTCTCGATAAACTTTGTGCATCATTAATCGATGAAATCTGATATGTACCCTTGGAAGATAAAAAGTATATAGGCATGTACATATTGTACAGTCAACAGCAAATAGATAGAGACATTCAAGGCTGTCAAATAGTTAGAGACAGCCAAAGTGGTCAAAACTATCGATACACCCGAGACGCTCACATAGATAGAGACATTTCATTCGTCAAAAGTAACGGAACGCGCATGTTACCAATTATATCGGCTCTACTAAGGTGTCAGTTATATGATGACAGCCAAATCACCATATGTAACTAAGCAACATCCTTGCCATAAACATCGGTACAACTGCACAATTACACCCTAACCAATGAGCATAGAGCTCAAATTAAATTAGTAACTGGGAAGTAACAATGATGACAGTTGTCTGAGATTATGGTGAAAGACGTCTATCTCTTTCTTTCCTCTAAAACTTTGTATGTAACTATCTTTGTTATTTCGTGCGTGACGTCATTGCCATGTGTTTTGTTTTTAGTACAATAGATTCGAATAATATCTCAAAATATGAATATAAATTTTGCCGTATTAGTTCACATATCACGTATATATAAAATGAAATAAACTGACTGTTTGTGTCACTATCTTTTTTATTATAGAGATGCCTTTTGAAAATTGAACCTTAAAATAACAAATTAAATTAGAACGGAACGTGGAAATGTTTTTAAATTATCAATTTAACGGATAGGTTATTAGTTTATATGGAGGTGTCAATGAGACGACTTCATTCGCGTGGATCAAAATAAAGATAGCTTATGTTACTACTTCGTTACAAAGCTACATTCAAATCCATCCGGCGATTTTATTTTAGAAGAGTAGCAAACACACACGTACTTATCAGCTTTAAGAAATAAGTAAGATACCAATACCAAATATTTGAACCAAGTCACGGGAAATGTTTAGCGTTACAATAAATAAATTTTATATTGATGAGTCAAAAACTCTTTGCAAAGTTATTTTTAATTACATTTAAATATAGAAGAAATGTCATTTTATTTATGTGTATCGATATATTTGACCACTTTGGGTGTTTGGTTACTATTGACGCTTTGCCTGTAGCTATAATAATGGCGGCTAGCGTGTATCAATGTATTTGACAACACGGTGTACCGATATATTTGGACAGGCTGGGTGCACTCAATAAATTGACCACTCTGGCTGTATCGATGTTATTGACCACTTTGGCTGTATCCAACTATTTGACAGCCTTGAATGTCGCTATCTATTTCCTGCTGACTGTACACACTATATTACGAACTTAAAATTAACAACTTTAAAAGTCAGCACATACAGTCTGTCAACTGTATCTATTTATAGTCTAGTTGGAAGCATAAGAATAAATTGCTGAAGATCAAAGGTAAAATTGACCTTTAGTTCATTCTCCGTTTAACGAAAGCTTCCAACGAATGTATAAAACACTCAGTCCCTTATGTTACGCTATACAGGATGTAAGAGGAACACTTCGGTAACCGAAGGCCCCTGGTATTAGGTTTTTATGCCAATATGTTATGTACCAGGAGTACTATCAGGGGCCTTCGGTTTTGGGAGTGTTCCCCTTACACCCAATATACAGTGAATTTTTTAAAACGCGTGATTGCTAACTCTCAATGTACAGTAATAGCGAAAAGTACCAGGCGAAAATTTAATGAAAGTTAAAACTGCTTCATGAGATTTTTGTAAATTCAATCGTCCGTTGATTTTAAAAACATCACTGAATTATTAACACCATTTCATAACGTAGCTAAGTGAACAATGAGTTTTGTAAAATATTGACGTACAGCAAACTGCCGCGAGCTCATGTTTAGCAAATACTTCTTTATTTTTCGTACGTTACCTACCATAACCGATTCATTTATTGAAAATGTTTGTAATACATTTCGCTACTTCAAATAGTTTCGGAATTGGCAACTACGCCCGCTTGAAAAATTCACCCTGTACATACCTTACAAAGGAATAACTTATATATTTAACTTAATAAATAAACATTTTATACATAAATTCATATAGGTACTAAAAACATTATAAAAAAATATATCCAAAACTCTATAATATACAGTAAATTAATGTTCATATAACGTTAGAACATAAATCAATGTAGCTACCAACACAGGTTTTTGGATCTATAATTCCAAACTATAGATTACTTCCATTAAATACCTATTCTGTATCTTTTCATAAGATGATATTATCACACAAACTCGAAAACATAAAACAGTTTGGAGTGAGCAGGTAACTGTTTTTCTGAATTTCCCCTACACAATTACTACCATAGATAATGAGACATGGCTTAAAGTGCTCTCCGAGGCACGGCAATATAGCACAATATAAATATTAAAGCCTATTGGGTAATTATAACTTTGAGATGTTTTTTATCATTTATGAGTTAGTCGCGGATGCAAGCTCCGTGTAGACAATCACTTTCCAATTTTAAATTGATTTGATAAGGTTAGCATATTATTGCCTCAAAAGTTCATAACAGTAATGTTTTCATCATGTTTTACCTCAGGTAACGTAATATAATAACCTAATAATATGAAAAATGATTCAAGAGCATTTTTCCTGTTCATACGCAACATAGTGCTATATTGCATTTAGAGATTATTAGTTAGTTACACTATAAATACACATTGAATGTAAATTAGGTACATGTTTCATAATACTATTTAAGACTATGCTTTATGCACATAAAAATTATATTTGGACGTAAAATTAAAAGTAGTAATCAAAACATATAAAAATATATCTTTATATTATTATGTAAGTATGTATTTTATAACTAAATATAATTAATGGAAAATTATAACGACAAGATATTTTTGAGCTAGTTAAAGCAAAAGAACATTGAGAGCAATTGACTATGGAATAATATATTAAATATTTATATCACGACACTTTAATCATGTTTCAAAGGCAACTCTCTCAACATGTCTAACATCTGTAATTAAAACGTGATTTTTTTTATTTCAAATCAAATCTGCGGTAACTATGACTAATTTCTTCAAAATTATTATGTGATGTGTATTGTGTATGTGTAATGTAGGGTAACCCCCTTTTTCCCGTGCCCTTCTATTGGTCCCACCTCCTCCTTTCCTAGACAGGACAACACGCGTAGGATTAGATGTCACCCACACACGGCACAAATAATTCCATCAAGAACCAAGCAGTTCGGCGATTCTTTTATCGCCACACAATCAAGTCCTGGATCTCTTTACCCATGTATTTCTTTATATTGGGGCGTGACAAAGATATTACTATCGAGGCCATCAAGGTAGAGATCGCCGTGCCAGGGACGGCATGTGTAACGGCGCCCACTATGCTTTGGACAGCTTCAAGCTGTGTGCAGTCAATTATTTAACATAATTATAAAAAACCTCATCTGTAAGCTAGAGCTTCTGGCGGTTGACGGTAAGTGTACTACTACATGAATACCGGCCATAAAAAGCAGGTTGAGTTACTTGTCTGAGTCTAATCAGGACGGAGTCGCATTGCGAAGCAGTCATCCATTTACTGTACCTATGTAATAATCTAGGCTTTTAATTATTACAATAACAAAGCTGCAGGTGTGAGACGAATACAATGTTATTTCACTGTTGGTAGTCTTACTCACTGTGTCTAGTTAGGAACAAAGTTTGACTTATCTCTTATGGGACGGTTCTGGTGGTAAGTAGATATTACGCACGTTGGCCTAATTACAACATAACAGTGGCCTGTTTGGATATATTTCATCTATTCGTTGAAGTAACAACCGTTCGCTAAATCTTTTTTATATCAAAATGTAAACGATACTAAAATATGTACCATATGAAACTAATTAACGCATTGAGGCCGTGCAACTACTAAACCTATTTTAATTCTTATGTAGGCCTGTAATAAATCTATTTATTTCATCGGGGTCGTCCAAATCTAGTTACGTATTTATTTAATATTTATTAATATCTAGTTATCGGAATGTAATGATATATCACAAATCATGAAAAAAATATTATACTTACCTATTACGACTTTTAAAATCAGTACAATGTTTAAATCTATTGTGATGTGTCAACATTACTAAATCGTTTTTAACGTTGAACTAAACTTACCCACATACTATAAAATAACTATAAAAATAGCTCGCAAAGCAATGCATACCAAAGAAAATATTTTACTATAGTTAGAACGTGCAGTCTAATGTACCATAATGACAATGAGTGTTTTTGCTCTGATCATCGTTTGTTGATCTTGTATAGGTAATGCGTGAAAGTTTATTATATTATTATGTATGTAGATATTTAGATCTGCACTTTTTATAATATTCATTAAGTATTTGTACTAAATCAAAAGGCGCTTGACCTGATTAGCGCCTAAGTATATCACCGACAGGAGGACTATTCAATGTCAGAGCTGATTTGAGAGAGATTTTTCATGAGCATTCCTACACCTAAGGATGACCTAACAAAACATAGTTATAAACATAGCTTCATTATTATCTGTGAAATACAAAAATATACCTTCTATTTACTTATTCAGGCGTTTTAATGACTTATTTTTGCTTGGCAATATAAAAGACGCCATTATAATAAAAAATATTATAGATTTACGTGTTGATGTCTTGTACTGTGCAGATTCAATGGCGTAATATACACGCTACCAATCGAGTTTAGTAAATCACTGTGGACTAATAGACTACACACTGTTTTTAACAATATGTGTCGTGGCATATTAGAGTTATAAAATAAGATAAAAATGTTCTTTGCAGTGTATATGAATTATAGGAAAGAATAATACCTAGTGGCAAAATTTGTTCATCACAGTTAACAACACACATTATGTAATGTTTGCTTATACAATACTAAAATAACCATTTTCTTTACGGATATGAAACTGCTTCTCAGAAGAAAGTGCCTACTTACTTATACGTTGCTTATCCATTAACATTTATTATAATGCCAATAACTAGTCTTCAAAATTTAGAATTTGTTTTCATTCATTATTTTTACCTAATTCATAGTATATTCATAGATAAATATTGTATCAGTTAATTATGTAGAAGCATACCTAGAAAAATATAATACCAAATTATTGATAGGATTACGCAGTATGGATTGATCGTTAAATTGAAAGAATGCCCATTGTCCTGTCTGTAAGTCCTAATAGCATCGATGAATAAACGTCAGAAGTGATATATCTGATATGGATGGAACACATTTACTTAAAAATGAAGTCGGTTCCGTTATATGTTCGCTTTGATCTTTTAAACTACTGAACAGATTTTAGTGCACTTTTCATAGAGTGATTCAGAGGAAGGTTTTTCGAAGATATCGAAATTCAACGCGTGCACCATCGTCCGTCGGCGCAACATTGTGTGTTTTTTCTTTCTTCTTCATTTCTTTCATTCCTACGCATTACATATCCGAACTGGAACAAACTGCTAGTAGATAATATAATATAAATTATATTCCATCCGTCATCGGTTTAATATTAGGGCTCACAGACGTACATGGATGAGATGGCTACGGTGTGGGATTGCCGACCGTATAATATCATAAATCGAACCGATAACCCTTCAAGTGTCTTCATCTACCTGACAAAGACTGACCATTCACAGTGATGTTTCACAGGTGGATTTTACTTGTAATATTGTTTATTAAAATATTTTTGTGGATATACAATTGAATAATATATTTCTTTAATAAATGGTGATTGTCATTGAAGAGAATCTTAGCTGGCGGAATGGACGGTACTGTTGTATGTGAAATTGTTCAAAAATCTATAGAGACGTTACTAGTGTGGCCCTTTTTAGTTGAAACATACCTACACACTTGAAGGATGGATATTATGGATACTGTTCATGACCTATCAATAGTCGTCTATGCAACGGTCTTTTATAATAGTTCATTACACCCTAGGCATATAAACTGTAGAAGAAGCGTATTTAATATAAATGGCTTCTGTGCTTAGATTTGTAACGACGTTTGTAAACTTACGATTATTTATTTTTAAACACAGCCAATTAGTGTGACCAAAAATATAACGTTAGTTAATTGAAAAATCTTAATACTTTATGTCTAAGGTACATGTAGATGTATCAATAAGTGAAAAAATACTTGATTTGTTTTTGATTTTGATACTCATAATCTGTGGTCACTGCAACCACTTTACAGCCATATATCTACGCTCATGCGTGTATAACTGATCATCGAGTTTATGAGGACATTTAGATTTTTTCCATTTTAGGTTTACATTCACTTTTATTCATTCAACTATCCATGAGAAGTTTGTTCAATGCATCAACATTATCCAGTCATCTGTGCAATGGTAAATTTTTACTGGAAAACCAATCAGATGTTTGCATCTGTTCAACTAACACTGTTGCTAAATTTGGTCTTACATAGAAACATAAAGTCTGACTTAGACTATAACACCAAATATATAAACACAACACATATTATAAATACATTCAAAGATATAGACATAAATTGCATGCATATCAATTATTAACCAACATTTAGAATAACATTTAGATAAAATTTAGAATAGGATTTCCAATAGCTCTACGGCTACTTAAGTGCACCCAAATGACCCTACATACTAGTAGCGGCTATTTCGAGAACATAAAATAATATATTTTTCGTCGATAAAATAATTTGCATATCCATTTGTGAAGACTACAAAAGTAGTACACATCTAGAAGCTCATTTGGCCCATATAACTATTATATAATATCGATATTGTTGAATTTGAATGACGTGCGGTTCTGGATTTAAGATCGGATGAAGTCCCATTGGTTGGAGGCCTGGTTGTCGCAAATTACCATGATTACTGGCTCGCCGCGTGAAACTCTGTCGACACCTAGACACATGCCCACGGCCGTATTGTATATGGGACTCTTCGCCTGTAAGACCAAAGGTAATTAAAAGCTATGGGGTAACTGCTATGGCACTATCATCTCATGAAGCAACAAAAGACAGTGTATTTATACAAAAAAAAATGTAGTTTCAAGTGGTTACACTCTATAGAGTTCTGGGCACATATTAACATACTCTTTGGGTAAGTGAGAACATAAATAATTGTTATGTTACTCTATTTATATAGTAATTTAGTTTACAGATATTTCAGTCTATTCGCTCGATAGCGCTCCTGAAGATGCCTCGTATAGGCGAAACACGTGTCGAAGTTTGATCTTCGCACTAGCGGAATATTGCACATACAACAACATAATCTCGTCGGGTAATAAGTGTTTTTACTTGTTTTGAGGGGTGCGGTTTGGCATTCCTTATGTAATGTTTTGCTATTGCTATCGTTGGAATTATTAAACCGTGCTTGAGTGGTGGGTTCCCATCCCTCACCCCAAAATATTTCCTTATAATGGATTTACGCCACGTAATGCCTAAAAGATTTCAAATAGTTCGAGCATTATTTATTTCAGTACTACATCTGAGACACCTTTCAGCTATTTTTTTTTGTATTGAGTTTCAGTTTAATTCACACTATTATAACTATCGGTGGGAAACCTATTATGTATACTATAACCACATATATATTGTCAACATCATCAATTAAGTTAAGTCGCATTTGAGGTTAAAAAAAGCTAAACAAATATAAATGTATACATACAGATCCCTTGTGGTTCCACTCCTGCGAACCGCCAAGCTCGTGACATTTGCCGAGCTTAGGCGCGGCATTATTGGCAGCATCAAGACATAGAGTACGACCCAATACCAACTCCTTGCGCGCAGTCTCAAACCACATCTAAAAATAACATAAGTATGGTTCTTGTAGTGACCTACTGACCTACTGTCGGTACTGCGTAAAATGGGGTGAATAGGGATCGAAGGGTGGATAGGGATACAATGGTTAGCTAAATTCTGTAGTTATTTTCTTTCAAGCGAAACTTTGAACTAGATCATTGTAATCACAGAATCATTCTGTGATGACAATGATCATCAAATATCTGGTAATGTGCTTAGTTAAAAATTTGTATAAAGATTTTTAAAATATTCAATTGACCATTTTATCCCTATCCACCTCTGGATGAATTAAAGAATATTAATAAAATACTATATGTAATACATATTATGTTTTTGTTTTAAGAGTTGACTTGATTGGGTAAAAAATGTATGTGCAAAAAATGTAAGCTAAATCGAATATTAAATATTACTTTCTATGAACGTTTCTAGAATAGTGTAATCACCTGGTTCAAAGTCCGTATACAGTTAGAAAGAATCAATCCACTGCCTTTAGTTTTCACATCTTTGGCACTCTGAATGCATAAGTTCGATTTCCTCAACTTGATCTGATATGAATCTGTGTAGTTGCGTTTCCTGTAATTTCACTAACACTAAACACGTTTCCATAAAATACCTAAAACTTAATGACTATGTAATGTTATTATTTTTCTAAAATAAAATAGAATAATACAACAGGAAAAAAGACCCAAATATAACAACAAACCAACATAGTTTTCAAAAAATAACATAACATAACATAAACTCACGCCTTTATCCCCGAAGAGGTAGGCAGAGGTACTATAGCACCCATATTTCGCCAGTTTATGTTTAGGTCCCAATGTAAATGGTGGCGAGCCTATTGCCATTAACCGGGCACTTTTAAGCCTGCGATAAATACACACATAACTTTGAAAAGCATCGAAAAGTCATTGGTGTGTGTGCTATGGTAACCTGGGATCGAACCCGAGACATCGTCTCAGCAGTCCCTTAGCCATACCACTAGGCTACCGCGGCTTTCAAAAAATTAAGCCCAAGAATTACTTAATACCCAATCTCTAAAAAAATACACATAGTTTTATTCAACAGGGTATGGAAAACATATCGTTTTATTTGTCAGCTGAAATATTGCAAGGTACAAACCTAGAATGCCAAGGCTGGAACTTATTCTTCTCGCCATCATTCAGGGCGGCAATTCTCCTGCTCTGAGCATTGTCATTGTCCGTAATCAGTTCGGGATACACGTTGTCCAAATACCATGTAAAGGACTTGCACTGCAATCGCTTGCGCAACTTTAGCCGGTCCGTTAGATCGCCAAGAGATATGTAGGCCGCTGAGGGATTCTTTTCTATTACCTTGTCCTGTAATCATATCTTTTTTTTATATCTGTATGATTTTCAAACATGTATGATTCATATAAATAATACTCATTTTATTTAGCTTCACTTAATTAAGTACAATAGTAACAAATTACGTCTCTCATCAAACCCGTTGTAGTGGAACTACTATTTAAGAGTGTTCGATGCACGGGCGAGTATAAATAAAAAGATCACGACTTCAGATAGGACGATTATAATATTAACAAGTAGGTACACAGTTTACAGTAGACACAGAAGAATAGGACGCACAGGCACGCGAAAGAATAAATAAGCTTTACAGTTTTAGTAAGATATAGAAGCACCGAAAGTAGAAGCGTTTGATAGGAAGAAATGAAATAGAAACAAGCAAATTAATATTACGACTAAGGCGCGGCGCAAGATAGGAGCGCTAAGCGACCGACACAGCGTATGCGTCAGGCGGTTGCGAACAATGGACTGTCCGTCGGAACTTAATGAAAAACGAACGGCGCGGGCGCAGCCCGAGCGCATCCGAACATCGCCGAGTGCCGGCGCAGCTGTTCCGCCACAGTACTCCCCTTCGAGACCGTTGCTACGGTCGATAAAACTCGGTAAACCGTACTATTCGTCCACTCCGTGTACGTTTATCTTCCGTAGCTGGTGGCGGTGAGGGTGATAACTTTACTTCAGCAGGGTTGATGGCGTCTTGTGTAGTGAATGCAGGCTTTAACCGATTTACTGAAATATTGGTTGTTTTGTCTCGCATCAGCACCTTGTAGAATTTTGGCGTCCGGTCCAGCACCTTGAACGGACCATCATAAGGCGGTTCCAGCGTCTTCCGTACATGGTCTTGCCTCACAAAAACATGAGTAGCGTTCTGCAAACTCTTTGGGACGTAGAAAGTTCCTTTATTGTGCCATGATGCAGGTGTTGGTGCTAGGGTCGCCATGTGCTTTGCGAGGCGTGTTGCAAAGCTTGTGATGTCCCCGAGTGTATGATCATCTGTCGGTGTTAGGAACTGACTTGGCAGACGTAGTGGCTCGCCATATACCAACTCGGCCGATGAAGCTTGCACGTCTTCCTTCCACGCACTGCGGATGCCCAAAAGTACCACCGGCAAGACTTCTGTCCATTGTGTCGTGTTGTGACACATGATTGCATTTTTGATTTGCCGATGGGTTCTTTCTATCATGCCGTTTGAGGAAGGGTGGAAGGCAGTGGTGCGAAGATGTTGCGCGCCGACTATTGATGAGATGGCCTTAAACAGACCGGACTCGAACTGACGCCCCCTATCTGTAGTAATCTGCGCAGGGCAGCCGAATCTCGATATCCACCCGGATACCAAGGCGGCCGCGCAGGTTTCAGCGGTGATGTCCTTCATTGGGATTGCCTCACACCATCGTGTGAACCTGTCAACGATGGTGAGACAGTACCTGAAATCAGCAGATGGGGTTAATGGGCCGACGATGTCGAGATGGATATGGGTAAATCTCGACGAGGTAATAGGGAAAGAGGAAAATGGGGCAGATGTGTGGCGGGTAATTTTGCTCCGCTGACATTCGAGACAGCGCCTAGACCACTCTCTACAGTCCTTGCGTATCCCTGGCCACACGAATCGCTGTGTTACCAGTCGCACGGTAGCGGTACGTCCGGGATGACTCAGACTGTGTAACGCGTCGAACACTTGCTTACGTAACCCAGGTGTTACGTAAGGTCTCGGCGATTGACTTGATACGTCGCAATATACTTTTGTGTCTGAGCCTACCGGAGTAATAGGTCGTAACTTAAGCGACGATCCGTTCGAAAGAAGTGCTTGTAGCTCTGGATCCGACTGCTGTGACTTGGCGAGTATCGTGAAGTCGATAGCCTTGGTAACCTCTTCAATCCGTGATAAACTGTCAGCGACTACATTTTCCGTTCCAGGTATGTATCTTATATCAGTGGTGAATTGTGATATGTAGTCGAAATACCGGAACTGTCGAGGGGAACAGTTTTCTTTCGGCGCTGTGTATGCGTAGGTAAGCGGGCGATGGTCGGTAAAAACAATAAAACTCCTAGCTTCGACCATATGACGGAAATGTTTAATAGCCTCATAAATGGCCAATAACTCCCTATCATAGGGGCTGTATTTCTTTTGCGCCCGGTTCAGTTTCTTAGAGAAGAAAGATAGCGGCTCCCACTCCTCACCGTTGCGCTGCTGCAGCACAGCGCCGATAGATACGTCGGAAGCATCGGTGAGGATGGAAAGCTCAGCGTGAAGTTGAGGATGAACAAGAAGAGTGGCGTCAGAGAGGGTTTTCTTGCATTCTTGAAATGCTGCTAACTCCTTCTGCGTCATTTGTATTGGGTCTGCACCCTTAGTAGTTGCTCCTGTAAGCATAGCGTTAAGCGGTGCCTGCGTTTTAGCAGCACCTGGAATAAACCTGCGGTAGAAGTTGAGCATCCCGAGGAATCTCCGTAGCTCCTTCACTGTCTTGGGTACAGGGAACTCCTGGATAGCCTGGACTTTGGTGTGTAAAGGCTGAACACCAGAAGCAGAAACTTGATATCCAAGGAAGGTTACCTGAGGTTGTCCCCAGACACACTTACTAGCGTTAATTAAAACGCCATACTCAGCCAGACGTGTCAACAGCTGCTTCAGATGGATCTTGTGGAGTCCAGGTGGAGAGAATACCAAAATATCGTCGATATACCCATAGCAGAAATCTAGACCTGTGAGCACTTCATCTATGAACCTCTGGAAGGTCTGGGCTGCGCAGCGAAGCCCGAAGGTCATGAACGGGAACTCCCAGAGTCCGAAAGGTGTTGTTATTGCGGTTTTGGGTACATCAGCTGGAAATATTGGTATCTGGTTGTATGCTTTCACCAGGTCGATCTTTGAAAATACAGTACAGCCATGCAACTGCTGTGAAAAGTCCTGAATGTGGCGAACTGGGTACCTGTCGGGTATGGTGCGGGCATTGAGTGCGCGGTAGTCACCGCACGGTCGCCATCCGTCGTCCTTCTTCTTCACCAGGTGCAGAGCAGAAGACCATGGGCTGTCTGAGCGCCTAGCAGTACCACTAGCAGCCATTTCGTCGAACTCTTTCTTTGCTATTCTAAGACGCTCCGGGTCCAAACGTCTAGGTCTACTGGTGACTGGCGGCCCAGGTCTTGTTTTAATATAGTGCACAGTAGAATGTTTAATAGGTCTAGACCGATTCAAGGTACCTGCAGGACGTGTCAGCTCTGGAAACTCACGCAGCAGTTGGTGGAACTGTGTATCGCCTGTCACTGTTTTTATTGAGGCGACGTCATCTGGGACTCGTTGTGGCGAGGCTGACACGGTGAGTGTTGTGGTGCCATCAATGAGCCTGTGGTTACGGCAATCTATAAGCAGATTATAAAAGCTTAAAAAATCGATGCCTATGATTGGTTTCGAAACGTCAGCTATGGTGAATTTCCACTCAAATGCTCGGCGAAGCCCTAGGTCCAGGTGGAGTTGAATTGGACCATAGGTATGTATCACACTACCGTTTGCAGCTGTTAGGTCATATTTCGCCTTGTAGTGCGGAGTCTTAACAGCGGACCGAGGAAACACGCATAAATCGGAGCCGGTATCAACAAGGAACAGCATTTTAGATCTCCTGTCAGGTATAAACAAACGGCCAGTACCGTATGGGCAGTCAGAGGCCGCTAATTCCGGCTGCCCTTTGCGTTTTCCGCCCGCCACTGACATGGTTGAATACATTTATGGGCTCGCGAACCAAATCTATAATGGTAAAAACAGTGTGGGTGATCGGGGGGTGGTTGTCGGGACCGTGACCTGGATCGGGAACCCTTACGGTCCCTGCTGGGACGGTTATGCGAGCGGCTACGTACCTGGTTCCTGTCAGTCATGTGAGTCACAAGTGAACTGACCTGTTTGGTGAGTTCACTTATCTGAGAGGCCATCACTTCCATAAGCCCTGGGTTACTCGAGGCCGAGGTACTCGCTACCTGATGCGGTCCGGCAGGCGCGATGTCGTGCACAGTGTCCGCTAGCTCTGCCAACTTCTCCAACTTAAGCTCGGGTTGTGACGCCAACACTGTTTGCAAGTTGTTTGGGAGACGACTCGACCACAACGTTTTTAAAAATTCTTCTGGCATTGACGGTCCGGCTAGATTTTGCAGGTGTCGCAGAAACTGCGATGGCTTTCTGTCGCCTAACTCCTCATACCGCAACAACTGCTGTACTTTGCGCTCCCGTGACGCTGATAAACGCTTAATAAGCTCCGTTTTCAATTTCTCGTACTTGTCGGTTGACGGTGGTTTGGTAAGTACATCCTTAACTTCCATCGCGTAACGGGGCTCTAACGCGCATACGATGTGCTGGAACTTGGTGGAGTCAACCGTTACATTGGAAATCGCGAATTGGCACTCCATCTGCGCAAACCACAATTCCGGATCATCTGGCCAAAATGGGGGTGGGCGCACACCCACTCGAGACGTTTCCAGAAACTTCGCGTCTAGTCCCTTCGATTCTGCTGAATTCTCGTCCGGCATCACGTCGGGGGTCACCAATGTAGTGGAACTACTATTTAAGAGTGTTCGATGCACGGGCGAGTATAAATAAAAAGATCACGACTTCAGATAGGACGATTATAATATTAACAAGTAGGTACACAGTTTACAGTAGACACAGAAGAATAGGACGCACAGGCACGCGAAAGAATAAATAAGCTTTACAGTTTTAGTAAGATATAGAAGCACCGAAAGTAGAAGCGTTTGATAGGAAGAAATGAAATAGAAACAAGCAAATTAATATTACGACTAAGGCGCGGCGCAAGATAGGAGCGCTAAGCGACCGACACAGCGTATGCGTCAGGCGGTTGCGAACAATGGACTGTCCGTCGGAACTTAATGAAAAACGAACGGCGCGGGCGCAGCCCGAGCGCATCCGAACATCGCCGAGTGCCGGCGCAGCTGTTCCGCCACACCGTTATTATAACTATATAATAACATTAATTTCAGTCAAAGAGAAGTCTGCCGGGAATCTGTCCATTTTATACTACTACAGTGTCTGCCTGCATAAATATTTTGACAGATTACAAAGCATACTAACAATATATTCGTCCATCCACACCCGAGCCATGCGCATAGAGTTATACATCATGTAGTCTTCTTTCTCTTCCATACCGTAAGGGCGTCGTTTACGAAACACGTGGCCTACTCGGCTGCACGGAATGATCTCCAAAGCTCCTCCGCACATCCAGATCTGGAATATATAACGCTATTAATATTCTAAAACTTAATTATCACAATTTTAAGACAGACACAGACGAGAGGCGAGGTGAGAGATTCACAGTCATGGTGTGTCCATTTGGTCATGGTGTGCCGATTCACAGTCATGGTGAGTCGAGGTCGGCGGATATACGTGTATCACCCTCAGGGAACATCTGTTCGTGATTTTCAATTTAAGAGTTTCGACAGTGCTTCTAGGAAGGTCGTTTTTGAACACACAACCGACCCCTCCCTGATCACTATTACTGAAGTAGAACATTTTACCTGACCCAAGAGTTATCGTGGCTTGTGGCCTTACCCTGAGTTGGGATCTCAAGTGACCCCAATATGTGCATGTTTATACGACCCAATTTCAGTACTGCAGCTGTAATTTATCAGTTGTTCAGTTGTAATAGTTGTGGTAGTAGGCAGACTACAAGGGATTCGGAAGGGTTATTTGAGAAGTCTAGCATCTCTGTAAGACCTGTTAAACCACGGACGCATATTGGCTCCTGTTGCGATCCAGCGGTCGGGTGTGTAGCATTCCATACCTGCTAGAATCGCCTCAGCAACTATTAATGCACAGGAGCTTGGATCGTCTGAGATGAAGCAGAGCCGCTTCCACGAGTACGACGGGAAGAATTCTCGCAGTACGTCTCATCTCAAGGCTTGTAGTGCCAGACATGACGCCACTGTAGTGGCCGTGGTAGTTCAGGATGCCCCTGAACGAATCTGTGGGCCGAAGTACCGATACGTGCTTCCACAGTTCGGAGTATTCACCCGGGCGCGTGGTCAGCAGAAGGTCCATTTAGCATAAACCACAATGTAACCCTTTTTGCGAAGTCGGTTTTCGGGGTCCCCAATCATACCACATGGTAGGCGTAAGTCTCTCAAGAAAAGTACCCAGCCTACCAACCGTTGCAAGTGCTCGAACAGTTACCTGTTATTGCGTGTGGTATAAACAAGCTAATGAAGTTTCTAATACTCACCCTGAAAGATATTTCCAAATTCTCGCCGCCCCATACATTCATGCCTGCGTCGTATCGGCCAATATAATCAAAGTATTCTCGATAAATAGCAAATAGGCCACCTGCCATTGTTGGAGACTTAATGGGCTTCACGAAATCTAGTTCGGCTGTAAGGTACAATTAAGAAAGCATATTACAATTTTACGAATCATAAGTCCATTGTGATACAAAAGTCAGAGTCATCCATCCAAATGACGGGAGGTAGGATATGACGGTATTTCCCGTCCTAATTGAGCAGTCCGACTGGGGTACCTCCGCCTTATAGAATACCGCGGCAAATAATAACCTTGTGTTGTGTTTCCGGCGGTGAGTAGGGTAGCCAGAGCTCACTGGAGAGATTTTGTGTTGTCAGTAGGAAGACCCTTCTTTGTCTACTGCACTGACAACACCGAGACCCTCTTAACCTTCGTCCCTACCCCCTTCCCCTTCCATCCTCTTCTCTATATGGTCGGTAGCACGAATTTGACGCCCCTGGTGTTGCAAAGTGAGTAAACACCCATCAATAAGTCACTGTTTTTTTTTACATTCAATGTATTGTGCCAATGCAGTTTTTTACGGCACTTCAATTTGACTTCACCTCGCATGATATTAAGCTGAAGGTAAAGTCTCATGAAAGAGGGTCACCATTGCAAACAGTGGTACAATGGTGGCGCTCAGCTTGACGGCGTCATCAGATGCTTTTTCACGCCCCGCTTAAAGGCAATGTAGCAGATAAGTAATAGAAGATAGGATTATAACTTCTTACATGAAGCGTAACATAATAACGTTATGGTTGACCTAATAAATAAGCCCAGTCATATGCGGAGTGTGTTTGTATTTTTCATAAGCCACTTTTTATATTTTAAATGCGCATCGCAGCGTATAACAAAATGTTATTTGAATAAATGAAACAAGGTAACAAATATTTAAATCTGAAAGACTGAGAAAAACTTCTACCAGTTCAGTAAACAGAAAAACTTCTACTAGTTCAGTAAACAGAAAAACTTCTACTAGTTCAGTAAACACTGCAGACACTTATATCACAGTTTAACGAACTCTTCATGTACCTATCTAGTGTTGGTAAAATCGATGACAGATTAATAGCTTGGCTTCTGCCTAAGTTCCCTCCTTTTTATCCCCCGCGGAATACCCCTCGCCGAAGTCAGCGAGGGTGGTTATATCGGACTCGAACCGACCAAAATCGCACGGTCTTCTTGAGCCATCAGTTGCCGAGAGTGATGCAGCTTCTGGCATATCCTTCACGCCCCGGCTGACCCAGGGCCAGCGAAGGCACTCTAGGGACCACCCTTTCCTCCTGGTGTTGAATGTCAATAGATATCGAACACTACTTCCCAACACCATAAGGTGGCCCCGACCTAGTTACTTTGGTAAAATAAAAAAATGAAAATATGGTTTTTATAATGTTCGTTGTGCACGTTTACATTATATTTGCATTCAGAAGTACTTCTTGGGTCGGAACGAAGCTATTATTATTTTAAACCGTTATTTGATACTCATATAATCGCTATCCGCCAGTCATATTAGGAATGTTAACTAATTTTTTTTAATCTCGAAAAAGATAACTTTACAATGATAGTGAACTGACAGAGTGAAATATTCCAACGACAAAGTTTTAAAGATATTTGACTTTGAAAATTCAATTTTTCGAATCGTTCCGAAAATGCTTTATCAATATAAATAATATACATGCAGGTGACGTTTGGCGCTCGTCGCGCGTATTGCAAGTTTATGGAGCGCAAGAGAATATCGCACTTATCTCGGTCCGTTTTGCAATTTAACGTGTATTATTGAATATAAAAGTAAAATACCAAGGAGTATAAACTTGCAATTAATTTGAATGATTACTAATATTTTGACTCCCTTTAAGAACGTTAAATAATATATTATAGTTTCAGTGAAGGTAAAATATATGGTGCATAATAATATAATATATTACATTTTGCGATACATATTTTTTCAGTAAAATCTACGATATTAAGCAGTATTCTTGTCAACATCATTATTATAAATTTCATTTTGAATTAAATATTATGTTCTTATTATAAAAAATACATATAAAATTGTATTTAATATATTAGACAACTTACTTCTCAATGTCCCTTTTGGTAAATTATCCCACTTAAAATGTAGACCCCAGTTGAATCCCCCCCTCACTAACGGGGTGGCTGTATATTCAAATGTATCCGCGCTTATGACGTCAATGATTGGTGTGACCGCCCGGTGGGAGAACCTCACGTCCACTCCATCCACCCCGTAAGACAAGTGTCCTAGTAATGGTGGTAACCACTCGACATTAACTTCTATGTGCGAGTCTAAAAATACCAGCACCTGCAAAAAATTAAAAGATAAAAACATGAAAAAGGCCATTAAAAAATTACATTTGTGGTTGCATTTGTCAGAGGATGTAATTTTCTTTTTGGATATCAAGGGGGGTCAATTTGAAGTAAAATCCAAGTTTGTTTGTAGGGTTGATTGCCTTGTCTCACGACATCTTGGTATATGGTGCAAATGGACTCTTTTAAAATTTGCCACAAAAATTGGCTAACATTTTTGGTTATAAATAGATTATCTACAATTATAAAACCTATATGAATCTCTTTTTCCAAGACGGCGGCCGTGTCAGAAGGGTTTCAACTCTACAAACATGACCCCCTAGATATCTAAAAAAAATTGAGCCCTCTGACAAATGCACGCTAAATTCACAAAAAAATAAAATTTCAATGGACATAATTGAAACAATACAATTTCGAGACTCCGAGGTGAAGGCCTCAGATGATGATAAACTTCTAGCCTACGTACTCCAGGTGCAACCCAATATAGAAATCTTTGACCATTGTAATGAATCTCATTCATAAATCTCACAAAAGGTACTAATATGTCACTGCACGTACATTGGCATTAGATTTTAAAGAGTTCTATACCTAGTGCACTCAAAGTCCAAACTCCAAAAGCTATGAAGCCAATATATTACATCTTGACATAGGTATAGTACACACTTCATAAGGAATTACAATTGATTATGAATTAACAAACTTGTTAAAAACCAAGCTATATAGGTTTACGATTAATATCATCATCTTTTTAGCTTTTTTCCAGACTGATTCTGAACTGATTCTCCTGCAGTTTCTTCTCGATGTCATATCAGTGCATTGACTATACAACTCTGGCATAGACCGCATTTCACTACACTACACAGAAATGAAAAATAACTCACTTGCCCAACAGCATTTTCAGCCCCAAACAAACGCGCCCTAATAAGGCCTTCACGTCTGCTCGTTCTCAACAACCTTACACCAAAACCATATTTGTTCCGCTCAGTCGTTTTCTTATCTACAACATTATTGTCATCATTTATATAGTCTACTATATTAGTTTCAATGTCCAGATTATTCGTTTCCAGCATGTCATCTTCTCTGCGCATCCGGTCGTTTAATTCATCGACTGCGTGTTGTACATCTTCGTGGAGATTGTCTATGTCACTGTAGTCATCTACCAGAATGATTTCCTTTAGGTGTTTCGGATCTGTGCGATCAATTATGGAATGAACTGACCTCATTAGCGTTTCAAAATGTTCATTGTAGAAGCATATTATGATGGAGGCTTTAGGTAAATGGTTGGAAAATTTTTGTAAACGGCATCTACAAAAGAAATTAATTTATCACGACTTAACCGGTATCACAAATAATAGGCATGTTTAAATCAGGTTCGCTTTTACTGGTGTAGGCAAATTTTGAACACGGTGTCACGTTCGACGTGAGGTTAGAAGGTTCGATTTCCGCTGAGTGCAATAGATATTTGTATGCATGAATATAAATTGGCCTGAGAGTTTTTATATGTATAAAATGAGCCACATAGTTAGAACTGGTACCCGATATAAAGGTATCTAAAACGCAAATTTCATATGAAAATTCAGACGCTAACGATGCATTTATGGTCAATGGTTAAATAACGTTTATCAAAGAACATAACAACCGATACGCTATATAGATCAATGTATAGATCGATTAGTTGCATAACGTGAAATAGCTATGTTCGGTGTGGTACATTCAATATCGGCTGTTATTATCCAACATCCACTTTATTTACATTAAATGCAATCGTAACAAGCCTTTTAATCTACACAACACTTAGTAAAACTTTCATAACCTTGTGTTATTCTCCAAGTTCTATTTCATCAAACTTTTATTTTATTCTTTCTTTATTTCTTTCCGCGCATATTTTCAAATAAACTTTTATACGAGTCTAGTTCTATACAAACAAAATGAAGGACATATTTTTACAACCTAATTATTAAAAAAATGAATTAGTAAGAACCGAAGGAAAACGAACCCACCAAAAAAAGTAACTTATAGAATTAAAAGGTAGGTATAAAAAAATTCAAAAATAGCTTAATTACAGATTAAGCTCAATAGACAAAGCTGGGCGCAAGGTCTTGCTGGGCGCAAAAACTGCTAAATGCAGAGATGATAAATCGCCTTCTTAAAACTACAAATAGACTCTTAAAAATACAAGCTAGCAATAAAAATCTTGTGAACTTAATATCACAGGTTCGAATAATACAGCCTCTTTGACCGTTGCTTAAATTATGACAAATAAACTCACAATTTATTCCTCGTATCTGGCAATCCTCTGTGAAAGCCGATTCTTCGAGATATCAGTGTGTTGAAGGCGTGATCCATGTAGCCATTGGTTCGATAGTTCATATCTTCAGTGTTTCGAATTAATCCCAACTGGCCATCCGGTCCTGAAAAATGTATTACATACAGCCAAGGACCCTATGTACATAATGTCCTTAGTCGTTAATACATGTCTTATAAAGACTCGATTTTAACAATTATGTTATGTTTATGTTGATTGAGAAAATTACATTTCATTCAACTATTTAATCCCTATAGAGGTATTATTTAAAAAATCCTCAGTCGAAGCTCGTTCTTTATGTCTGTATAAAAGTTAAAAAAAAACAAGTTTGTAACCTCAGTAGCTTAATATTGAAGAATGACTTCAGTTGATCAAAACAAGTAATTATAAATAACTAGCAAACCCGGCGAACTCCGTTTCGCCATATGAAAAATGATTTTACCGCTTTTCTGTTGAAATTTTTCCGAATTTTCTTTGCTATAAACCTCACGGAGCCCAAGACCTTCCCAACGAATACAAAACCGTGGAAATCGGTTCGTGCGTTCTGGAGTTATAGCGTCGGGAAGGAAAACCCGACTTATTTTTACATAGTAGATGTATAAAATAATTGACAATGGAAAAGCCACTTAAATAGTTAAAAGAGAAATGAATTACAATTATACTAAAATGATAAATTTTCAGGTCGATTAAGTATCATACAAGGAAATAATAAACAAGTTCAGACTAACCAATATTATCCACCGCTACATCACTATTTGCGTTTATTTTTTGGTCCTGAAGATGTTTAGCATATTTTTCCCTAATTTTGTTAATCCTCATATCATCATCATTAGATCTTTGGTATTTCCACATGTTCCCTGAAAACTTTGCCTCATTTCTTGGACTGTCAAGCAATAAGTTCTTCCCTTGTAAAGATGCAATAGCTTTGTCATTGTTCTTTATGCGGATCTTCTCATTAGAACGAACAAAATGGAAATTATTTCTAGGGGCGTTCATATTCATCATAACTTCACCTAAAATTAATAATATAATTAGAGATAAACTGATGATTTTGCTTCATATCATAATAACAATTATGATCAGGTGTATCCCTAAAGATTCGAATAGAGAAGACAGAATGTGCCGGAAAGGAATTAAGAAATGAATTCTAATCTTTTGGGGATAGCAGGGGGGCAGTCCTGGGTCCTTTAAGCAGGGCGTAAAATGCATCTGATGAGGCCGTCAAGCTGAGCGCCACTATTGTAGCACTGTACGTGTTTGCAATGGTGACCCTCTTTCATGAGACTTTGCCTTCAGCTTAACATCAGGCGAGGTGAAGCCAAATTGACGTGCCATAAATAAAAAAAATGGTGGTGTACGAGGTCAAATCTACCAATCATAGATTATATGAACAATCTGCGCTTGCTAGGGCCTCGTTTCTTTCGCAATTTAGGTTCAAAATCTATGCCCATACATATGCACTTTGTGTGTATACTTATTCTGGCCATAAATACTGTTACAATTAAAAATAAGGAAGATATTACATTTGAATTTGGAATCTGTCATTTTTATACGATTGTTCATTGAGTTTTGGCGGGAACGCGAAAAGTGTCACAACGCTCCTGTGTTTCATTTTCTAATATTGGTGTAAATTCGAGCTTTTATGTGTAAAAATGGTG
Organism: Pelosia muscerda; assembly: GCA_963691645.1. Classification (NCBI taxonomy): domain Eukaryota; kingdom Metazoa; phylum Arthropoda; class Insecta; order Lepidoptera; family Erebidae; genus Pelosia; species Pelosia muscerda. The sequence goes on along the minus strand of OY829098.1, from coordinate 14,604,194 downwards.
GAGTTTTAGACATAACGGCTTTGACAAAGTGCACAAGTGTACGAAAGTGGAATATTGTAGTGAATTGTGATTTTTCGTGTTGGTGTCAAATCTTCCTTAGGAAAGCTTCTAGTAAAGTCTCCACTACTTTACTGGGGCAACTATCATCCGTCATCGTCATCACCATCATCAAGAATCATTCCAACTAGATTAGTGAATAAAGTGTTATAAAATAAAATAAGACTTGACATAAAGGTCCTAGTTACCATGTCATAAAATCCCTTAATAACGATTGTTCATTGTGTTTTCTAATTTTGGCGCCAATACATTGTACAATATTTTGCTATATTAAAATGGAGTGGGGTGATTGCATTACACAAAGTTGGTATGGAGCCGAATGTAATTTTTAAAACTCTCCATACGCCTTGGTATTAGTCAAATGTTTGTGTACCGGGCTATTAATAGGTACAATGAGACCTCCTCTGTTTGTGATAGAAAAAGATCTGGCTGTCCACGTAGTGTTTGTACGAAAAAGGTGGTCAAAGCAGTAAGGGAAAGAATTCGAAGAAATCCTGTCCGAAAGCAAAAGATTTTATCTCGGGAGATGAAGATAGCACCCAGAACCATGTCGCGCATTTTAAAAGATGACTTAGGACTTGCAGCCTATAGGTAAGAGACGCACTAGTCATTTTTTAACTGATAATTTTAAAAGAATAGGGTGGTAAAATCGAAACAACTACTGAAGCGGTACGCAAAGGGAGGTCACAGAAAAATTTTGTGTACGGATGAGAAAATCTTTACAATTGAGCAACATTTTAACAAATAAAATGACCGTATTTATGCTCAAAGCTCTAAGGAAGCTTCCCAATTAGTCGACAGAGTGCAACGTGGGCATTAACCGACTTCAGTGATGGTTTGGTGGGGTGTTAGCTATGAAGGAGTGACTGAGCCATATTTTTGTGAAAAAGGTATCAAAACATCGGCACAAGTGTATCAAGATACCATTCTTGAGAAGGTAGTTAAACCCCTTAACAACACCATGTTCAATAACCAAGTATGGTCCTTCCAACAAGACTCAGCGCCGGGTCATAAAGCTCGGTCCACGCAGTCTTGGTTGGAAGTGAACGTTTCGGACTTCATCAGAGCTGAAGACTGGCCGTCGTCTAGTCCCGATCTTAATCCGCTGGATTATGATTTATGGTCAGTTTTAGAGAGAATGGCTTGCTCTAAACGCCATGATAATTTGGAGTCCCTAAAAAAATCCATACGATTGGCAGTGAAGAATTTTCCCATGGAAAGAGTGCGTGCTTCTATTGATAACTGGCCTCAACGTTTAAAGGACTGTGTTGCAGCCGATGGAGATCACTTCGAATAAGCTTTTTATATTTTAAATTGTTTTATATATATGTATTAAACTAACACACTGTAAAAGTAATAAATATTATTTGCAATAAAAAAAATGTTTTTTCTTCCTAACAAGATTTATGGCTAGACTAAGTATATAAACAAAAGGAATCCGGATCAATTGGTCTCACTATCAAATGCCTTAAGCAATGAGAATTTATTTGAATAGAACCTAATACTGTAAACTTGATGATCATCAGCAACAATTTTTTATTGATACCTTTATTTTCCACTAGTAACACTGGTAACTTAACATGTAGCATCTTTATTATATATCTTCTACATTCACTTCCTTCACACACATACAACTGTTCATTCTCCATCCAAAATACAATGGTAAAAACGGGAGCAGTAAGAGTAAGTATAAATTAGTAAGTAAGTATGAGGACTGGTCTATAAGTCTGTGACTTTTTGAACTTTCCGCCGCTTTATTGAAACGGAAGCTCTGCTCTTGTCAACAGGCAACTGTCATTTGACTTTTGTCAAAATTTGAAACAGCATGTCATTTCGTTTGTGTTTGACAGTTGTTGATAGCAGGCTAGCGCGCTCTTTGAGAAGAAAATGGAAAAAGTGAATTTTGTGAGCTTGCATTATTATTAGTTTTTATTTAATTAATTTTTGCACGTAATTTTTGAAATTAGTTTTTACGCAGTCCGGTTCTTTGTTTTTCTTTAAATTATTTTTTTTATTTTATACTTTTTAGTTACGATTCATTCAAAAGTTATTTTTTTACCAAAGATTTTGGTTTGTATTACGTTAATACTTGAATACCGGTTAATGGCTATAGGCTCGCCACCTGTTACATTGGGACCCAAACATAAACTGGCGAAATGTGGGTATAACATAAACTCACCTCTGCCTACCCCTTTGGGGATAAAGACGTGAGTTTATGTTATGTTTATGTTTTAATACTTGAAATATAAACTTAAATCAATAAGTAACAAAATTACCGAGAATGAATGTTTTGTTAATTTTTTCACACCGATAAGGTGTGGTTTCATTTGCACAATTGGCCATCACCATCAATGGTACAAATAGAACTGGTATGTAGCGTTTGCACCACTCAATGGTAAATGGTGCAAATGAAACCACACCATATTCTTCATAGTAAACAAAAATATAATCATTTCTGCAATTATGGTTTTTTTTTTTTATCTATGGCACGTCAATTTGACTTCACCTCGCCTGATGTTAAGCTGAAGGCAAGAAAGAGGGTCACCATTGCAAACACGTTCAGTGCTACAATGGTGGCGCTCAGCTTGACGGCCTCATCAGATGCTTTTTCACGCCCCGCTTAAAGGACCCGGGACTGTAGGAAGAAGGAAACACGTGCACCGGCAAGGAATTCCAGGACTTAATGGTACGGCAGACAAAAGACTCACCGAACCGCTTGGTTCTTGATGGAATACTCTGTACCGTATGCGAGTGACACCTAAACCCTGCACGCGTTGTCCTGTGTAGGAAATGGTGCAAGGTATGTGGCAGAAAGTGGGAGAGCGGGGGAAATGGCAGAAGATGGAAAATGGGTGTAAATGGTGAGTTCAGTACGTTTAAAAATTTTACTGACACAATGTTGTGCAGGAACATTTTAAATTGCTTACTATATAGTTGTGGCACACTATGATGGCCATTTTAACATGGCTGGTTTTGCATTCGTTAATCTTTTTTGGTGTGCTTAATATTGGACAATATTGGAAGAAAGAAAGAAAGAACCATTTATTATACACACACACACTTACATTACATAAAAAAAACAATCATCACAACCAAAGTAAACAAATAGATATAAACAATAAGTAAAAAAAGAAAAATAAAACAAAGTAATTAACAAGAAAGGTATGCGTCACTCGCTCAAACCCAATGCACCCTGCCACAGTGGTACATCACTAGCACATTCAAAGCGGCAAATTCCTGTGACAGTATTGTCCGACTTGACCCACTGTGCATACATTTTTATTTGCAATATTAATTGTGTCACTCAATTTTAATTGTGGCCAATTCAGGGAGGAGAGATGGCAATGGAAGGTGTGGGAAATATCCTGCTCTTCCTGTCAATCAGATTTATGATTGGACAACTTTATTACTGCAACCAAAATTACTAATATTTACCCCTCCTTCTAATTTAAAAAACTTGTATTAGGAGTGGGTTCATATTGGTAGTGCAATGACCTGATTTTTATCCAGGACCTCTCTATCACAAGGCCCACATCAGTTTCCGAAAGGCTGATCAACGCTAAAATTAACTAATCAACTGTTAAATCTCTTGTCAAGTAGCAATTGGGTTGCTAGAAGCATGATTAAATAGTTTAATTTGATCATGATGTCATTTAACATAGCAGCTGTCAAATTTACCTGAAGATTCGTATGGCAACTGCTATTTATATTTATATTTCATAAACATAAAATATAAAGAATAATAATATATACAATAATATATTATTTTATATATTTTTTTATTTATTTATATTTAGGCCTGATCTTCGTTTCAGAAACCCAAATTGATTTGACATCCTTGTTAAATTAATAGCAGTGTTAGTTGATCAATGATTTGACGGGCCTTTCAGAAACCAGCGGTGAATCTGTGCCATAGGGAATATGCCATTAAATCTCCTATGATGTGGTATTTTAAACTTATAATGGAAATGAAACTGTTATGTACTGTTTATACCATCAATGGTGCAAGCAGTGTTTGATGGACACATGATAAAATTTTCTTATATTAGAGATCTAATATTTTAAATTAATGGTGCAAATGAAACTAAAATGTACTGTTTGGACCACTGATGATGTACAAGACATATTAGTTAAATTTGCACCATTGATGATGCTGCCCTATGGTAAAAATGAAACCACACCCATTTATTTGCACAAAGGTCAATATGAAACAAGTTATGGAAAGGAAATATATGAAATTTAAATAGATGGTGCAGTTAATGGGATCTAAATTCCAATTCCACATAAGCTGAAAAAATATGACAGTAAAAATTTCGCCAGGTCAGTTAGTTATAATATATTTTTACTTTGGCAGTGTAATAATTCACTGTTGAATAGCTTAGAAATTACAAATATTATGTGGATCTTGTTACCAACTGGTAAACTAACATGTTCTCTAGCTTGTTAAGGACCTAGATTTGCTTCCATAGTATACTTTATATCTTTTATTTGAAGGTAATTTTATCTACTTGTCTACCTACTACTTTTCTGTAAATAGATTATATTTTACTAGTTCACTTTTAATTAATCTAATCTATCCCAATTGAAAACTACTTTGCCGAATGTATTACTGGTATTTATTGAAATCATTTCCAATTATACCATCCAATGAGTATAAATGACTTTAATAAGGAAATACAAATGGTTTCAAGCTGGAAATAAATCTTTAATTTAGATGCAGAGTCCAAAACCGTTTACAGGCGTTACCACCGCAATGCGATTGCGCGTTGGAATAATCCGTTAACAAAAACAGAATCAAAATGTAAAGGAAATATGTAATTACCGTTTTTTAAATAAACAGACTTACCACTCATATTCAGCAGCCAGTAAAGGTACAGAGAAATACTCCATGTACCAGATGCAATTAAAATCCCCCAAAAAAAAGAGTTGTTGAGTTTACCCATGATTTCCAAATATCACTAGCACAATGTAAGCTAATAATTTCAGCAAAATATTTAGATTTTATTCAATTCATTCAGAAAGCTCGAAATATACATTTTATACTTTGCATATATGATGCCACAGACATTTTTAATGTAGCGGCTGAATGTGAAGTATTGCACTAGGCTACACGTTCACAACGTGAAACGCAGACACCCACCACATTAATTATTTATTTTAAAAATATTAATTTTAAATAATTCTGAAACACCAACACACAGAACAGAACAGTGTCATGGCACAGTTTAAAATATATACCATAGAGTAGAGTAATACATAGGAAATACCACAGGCTAAATAACATTATTGATAGGTGCAATTTCATTGCCTGTCTACGCCGTAGAACTTTTACTTTTACCCATTTACTTATATCTATTACACAACATTATGAACCTTTAGTTTCAATATAACAACATTTTTTTATTAGTTTTTGAATGTAGGTATGTGCATCGTATTATTGCGTTAGTGCATTGCATTGCATTGCGGTAGTGGTGGGACTGATGGGTTGAGGTCCAACAATCAATTTATCGATGTATTTCATTGATATACAAAAAAACCCTTGGTATATCAATTACGTAGTTACTATTTTTGTAGTCTATAGATCCCTATAATTTATTATTTTTAAACAACAATAGAACCAGCCCCGGCACCGCTCATATAACCGTCATCGCGTTAGCGACATAAGTGCGCAGGCAAGGTACCAACTTGCCACTCGCGCACCTACAGTCAGACTCTGCACTGCTGCAGTCGTTATGGTTATTGCCGCAAGATAAAACACATGTTTTAAGTATGAGACTTGAAAATGACCTGGCCATAATGCCCATAATGTTGGGTCCATGACAACTGCCCAGTTCACCCCAAAGGTGTTGAACTAAAAATTATCAAACTACCTATATTATGAATGATTATTGTATATGAAGTATGATACTTCTTATACTATAATCATTGACACTAGTACTTAACGTGATTCATATAATTATGCTTCGCAGCTTCATTCTTTGCGATTTATGTTTAACATAGTGTAGTAGCGCTATCGACTGTAGGCCTTGCACGATGGTTTAAAGTTTTTTTTTTTTTTTTTTTTTTTGTATGGCATCCCCAAATGCAGGGTAGGTTATAAATAGCGCGACCTACCAAAATATCGTCATTCTGTGTTATCGTGCCGTAGCCTTCGCACTGAATTACTAGATATAATTGTTATTATTAAAAAGTGAAGATGGGGAATAAAAGGAAACTTCGAGAAAAGGAGGAAGCTAAGATTACAAAGAAGATTAAAAAACTAGAACGAAAATTACAACGTCGCAAACGTGTTATTTCTTCGTCGTCGGAAGATGGCGGTAAGTCACTATTAATTTAAATAAGTGTTCAAATCTTGAAGAAATGATTTTCAATTGTCGTTGGCGATTACAAAATCATTATAATAAAACCATATGCACTTTAACCGTCGTTGGCGGTTATGACTATTTGTGCGAATACCGTCGTTGACGTATTAATTTCCTCATTATGATTTTTAATTCGTCGTTGGCGATTAAAAATACTGCATGAATAATTATTACCACCGTTGGTGGTTATCATTTTCCATTCTTAAAATAGATACCGTCGTTGACGCCTAATCTAATTATATAAATTTACCGTCGTTGACGGTTGTATTACAACTACCTTCGTCACCAATTAAATAGTGCATCGGTTCTAGAAGTAAAAAACAAAATGTATATTTCAGAACTTGTGGAGCAAGGGTTACCCAGGCGGTCACATACAAGATCACCAGTCATTTTGCCGGAAGAATATACCGAAGATATACCGAGTTTGATTTCTCCAATACCTCCAACATCGCTATCTGAGCGTATCAGCATAGAACCGACCACTACGGAACAGAACCCAATACCTGAACCATGTAGTTCATTGCCTCAAGAAGAAGAGACTAAATTAGAAGAGGACGTTCTTTTAATTCTTGGTGAAGCACCACAATTGGATACGGCTAATTGTAACTTTCTCATCGCTCCGGTTTTAAACCCTGAAGCTAAAGCTGCGCTTTCAGACATCCTAGTCAAGAGGGATGTCACACTACAACAAAAACAAAATCAAATTGGTGTCGCCTTAGCCGCATTATCCAGCCTCACGGAAATGATCCTACACAATGAGTCCTCTAAGCAGGCGCTGTTACAACCGCTTAGTGATGCATGTCGCATATTATGTGATAGCCATAACATTGAGACTAAGACTCGGCGTAGTATAGTTATGAGCTCCATTAATTTACAACTTCGTGATGCTCTAGCCAACACTATCCGGGATAAGTATTTGTTTGGTGAGGTTTTAGCAGAAAGTCTTAGAACTGCAAGGTCTGTTCAGAAGACAGGAGAATCTCTGCAGAAAACTAACCCTGCAGCATCTACAAGCAAGAATATAAATTTTAGGAACATTCATAATAACCGCGGCCATAATAATTTAAACTCCAGGGGTCCAGTCCAAAGGAAACCACCATACAGAACAAGCGAGTCATCAAGAGGACGGCAATCAGCGCGTCAACCACGTGCCGAGAGGCATCCACGTCAGCGTGTGCCTCCCCCAAAAGCGTCTTCACCTGCCAGGAAGAATTATCAACGTTAAATACTCAGGTAACTCAATACGCTGATCGTCTACAGTATTTTCACCCACAGTGGTCTCAAATAACTAATGATTCTATTCTTTTGTCATGGATAAAAGGATATAGAATCCCATTTACTTCCATTCCAACTCAGATCGATAGTTCTAATACTATGCCAAAATCAGAACAAGAACATAAGGAATTTGTTCAGGCTATTCAAAAGTTGGAAATGGTGAATGCCATATCTGAATGTTCTCATGTCGATGGTGAATTCATTTCTAGCGTATTTTTAGTGCCCAAGCCAAACGGTGAAAAGCGCTTTATATTAAATTTAAAATCATTAAACAAATTTATAGAAACGCATCACTTTAAAATGGAAGACTATAGAACAGCTATTAAATTAATCAGTAATGAATGTCACATGGCTTCTGTGGACCTAAAGGATGCGTACTTTTTTATTAATGTTTCGAAATGTCATAGAAAATATCTACGTTTTAATTATAACAATAAACTTTATCAATTTAATTGTTTACCATTTGGCTTATCCACGGCTCCATATGTCTTTACAAAATTAATGAAACCTGTAATTGAATACCTAAGGTCTAGAAATTTGATATCTGTAATTTACTTGGATGACATTTTTTGCATCGGTCAAGATTTTTATGACTGTCGTGTTAATGTAGATCATACATGTACATTATTAGAGAGACTAGGCTTCTTTATAAACAGGGAAAAAAGTTGCCTAATACCTAGAACTCGATGCAGATTCCTAGGTTTTATTTTTGATTCCCAAAAGATGATAATAGAACTACCCACAAATAAAAAAGATCAAATTAGAAATAGCGTACAACATTATTTAGATATTCGAAGATGCAAATTACGTGAGTTTGCTAGAGTGATTGGTCTTTTAGTGTCTGCCTGTCCAGCAATACAGTATTCTTGGATGCGTACAAAATTACTAGAACAAGTAAAATTTAACGCCTTGTCAAATCATTTTAGTTACAATCAAACTATCACCTTACCGGAGTTTATAAGGGAGGATCTATCATGGTGGTTACATAATGCGGATATTGGTTACTCTCCAATAAAAACCAGTGATTACGTAAAGGAAATTTACACCGACGCTTCATCAACCGGGTGGGGTGCGTATTGTAATGGGGAGGAATCTTATGGTCATTGGAAAGATAGTGAGGTTAATTTGCATATTAATCAGTTAGAACTTAAAGCAGCCTTTTTCGGATTAAAAGTCTTTGCTAAAGATTGTTCTGGCTGTGAGTTATTGTTAAGGATTGATAACGTAACTGCTATTTCGTGTATTAACAGAATGGGCAGCGTACAATACCCTCACTTAAATAACGAAACACGAGATATTTGGCAATGGTGTGAAAGGAGACGCATTACAATCATGGCTTCGTATATTAATACGAAAGACAATCATGAAGCTGATCAGCTATCTAGGAAGAAAATCCATGATACTGAGTGGGAGTTAGGTGACCACGCATTTAATGAAATTATACGTAAGCTGGGTACACCAGAGATTGATTTATTTGCCAGTCGTTGTAATTCTAAATGCCATAAATTTGTTACTTGGAAAAACGAGCCAGATGCGTGGGCTATTGATGCATTTACCATTTCATGGAAATATTTAAATTTTTATGCCTTTCCACCATTTTCTATGATTCTGAAAATGATTCAAAAAACTATATCCGATAAAGCAGAGGGTGTGGTTGTCGTCCCGTACTGGCCAACACAAGCTTGGTTTCCGTTATTTAATAGAATGTAATTCCGAGGTTATTTACTTTTTACCAGACAGTAATTTGCTAAAATGTCGTTACAGATTACCTCACAACCTTCATCGAACTCTAACGCTGGTTGCCGCGAGATTGTCCGGCAAACTTTACTAAAGAAATGTTTGTCACCAAGGTCGGTAGAGATTATGCTTGCATCCCTGTCAGATAATACATATAAGCAATATGAGGGCTGTGTAAATGCTTGGATTAATTACTGTCAATTACATAATTATGATTATAAAATTGCATCTATACCAATAGTTATTCATTTCCTGACAGAAATATTTGATGCAGGTGCAAAGTATGGTACAATAAATTCATATAAATCCGCTTTATCCTTATTATTAGGAAATAATCTAGATGATGATAGACTTAAGCGTTTTATGAAGGGAGTATTTAAATTGAGACCGACAAATCCAAGATACAATACTACATGGGACCCCAATATCGTTTTAAACTTTTTAGCTCAAAAGTGGCCAAATGAAGGACTCGATTTAAAAACTCTCTCCAAGAAAACTCTTACATTGATTGCTCTAGTGACTGCACATCGTGTACAAACTTTATCCCTTATAAAAATTAATAACATTTTCATAAACTCTACGGAAATTTTAATAAGAATATCTGATGTTATAAAAACAACAAAACTAAACTCATTGCAGCCAGTATTAAGACTTCCATTTTATAATGCACGCCCAGAGATCTGTCCAGCTCGTTGCTTACAGATGTATCTAACCAGAACAAGATTATTACGCAGTAATAATAACCAGGGCGTATTTATAAGCCTCAAAAAACCACACTCTAGTATTAGTTCGCAGACAATTAGTCATTGGTTAAAAGATACATTACAAGAAAGTGGGGTAGATACTTCGATATTTGCCGCACACAGTACACGACATGCGGCCACATCAAAGGCAAATAAATTAGGTGTAAGCATAGAAGTGATCAAGAAAACTGCTGGATGTTCAGATTCATCATCAGCTTTTGCTCGCTTCTATAATAAAGATGTTGTAAACAATAACGAATTCGCTGAATCGTTACTTGGTTCTTCTCATTTACAGTAAATCTTACTTGGTAATGTATTACTGTGTAATTAATAAATGGTGAATAATTGATGAAAATGTATTTTATTATACATTGCTACATACTTATGTACATTACCAGAGCTATATTTATTTTAAAATCGTTACTCTCTAAACATCCTACACTATGTTAAACATAAATCGCAAAGAATGAAGCTGCGAAGCATAATTGAGGATCAAACGAACTTACCAAGTGAAGTTCGATCATAATTATGTGAGCAGCTTCATTCGACGCGATTTACCTACTCCCACCCGATTAATAATTTAATTACTTCGATTTTCAAAATAATTAAAAGCCCTGCCCCCAGATCGATTCTAAAATAAAGAATTTGAATAACTTTGAACAAAATGACGATATTTTGGTAGGTCGCGCTATTTATAACCTACCCTGCATTTGGGGATGCCATACAAAAAAAAAAAAAAAAAAAAAAACTTTAAACCATCGTGCAAGGCCTACAGTCGATAGCGCTACTACACTATGTTAAACATAAATCGCGTCGAATGAAGCTGCTCACATAATTATGATCGAACTTCACTTGGTAAGTTCGTTTGATCCTCAATAATATGTATGATTTTCCGTATCTCGCTTAATACGATTGCTCGTATTTATGACGCATTTATCGTCCGGTAGCAAAAACATATTAACGGGGTTTTACTGTGCTTCAATTTCACCTTATTGGTTTCACTTCACGGTATTATCATAGGATTTTTGTATGTGAATTTAGTATTTTATGTAAAAGATATCTTTTATTTCTTCATCCGAATATCAAGTGGGTGGTGGTGGAAAAAGAATACCACCACTCCATCTTATCCGAAGGGTGTCGTTGTAGTTGCCTATGTCCTGTTACAGAGCCCCTCCTATCGAAATGAAGGCGAAGGTAGAAACATAGCTCCTGCATTAGCCTGTGTGGTTGTTTTTTTGCAACAACCACTTATGTTTCTTGATAACATTACATTCATTGCTAGCTGCACATTGGGCATTCTATACATTGCTTAGGTATTTATAGAAAACTGGATTATACACATTGCCGGTAACATACAAATAAAATAAAACTAATAGGTGGGTACCTATTCAAAGTGTGAAAATTTCCTGTCAAATCATACCGGTATATCGACATATCGATAGTTATTTTAAAATATCAATATCAAACAGGTCTACACGTGCAGGGCTTAGATGTCATTCTCATACGGTACAGAATATTCCATGCGGTTCCACCAAGCGGTTCGGCGAGTCTTTTCTCTGCCGCACCATTAAGTCTTGGAATTCCTTACCAGCGCACGTGTTTCCATCTTCCTATAGTCCTGGGTCCTTTAAGCGGGGCGTGAAAAAGCATCTGATGAGGCCGTCAAGCTGAGCGCCACCATTATAGCATTGTACGTGTTTGCAATGGTGACCCTCATTTTATGAGACTTTGCCTTCAGCTTAACATCAGGCGTGGTGAAGTCAAATTGACGTACCATAAATAAAAAAAAGCAATATTGATATATTTTTTAAATATCGGTACTTTACTGTATTTAATTTTTTCACATCCCTAGACACCCCATTTCAGTGAAAGGGCGGCCCTAACGCACCAGTATAAGGAGCGATAGCGTGTCAAGGTTAACAATAATCTATGAATGCTTTGCGTCCCGTAATTTATAATTTTTTCTAGACTTTTACTACAACTAGCATACTAGTGATGTACCTACTTCAAAAAAAGATTTATCGACGAACGATGGGACGTTGACTGCTTATTTAAAGTTTAATATCCGTAATGATTATAAAGAATTGCTATAGTGAATTTTCTCATAAGAAATATGTAGTTTTAAAGATATTTGATTAGGAAAATTGTGTTTAGTGACGGTATGGCTTCTTAGTAAGTACCTGGTGCAAATGCATGAAGTGCAAGAGAATATCGCATTTATCTCGGTTGTTTTGTTGCATTTACGAGAATGATTCATTCAAAAATAAAAGTCATTTGAAATAGTAAAAAATCTAAAAATTATATTAAAAATAACAATTATATACTTAATTATCTCATGAGTGCAGCAGTAGCAAGTTACCGTTTTTTTAGGTTAATATGCGTTAAAAGATAAGTAAACGCAATCGTATTAGAATACGTAAATCGTCAACTTCTACGATAGTAGAAGGCACAGCAATAACGTAGTAAAACGACCATTCATAAAAATGGAACGTAGGTAAAGACACAGCGTTTTGTAGGATCCCCTCCTTTATTCATCAATGGTTTCAGTGTACGTACTAACTGTCATACATACCTGTAATTTTCAAGCTAATTAGTTCTCAGTACACTCGATGATGGCGCTTCAAATCAGCACAAAAATTGTTGTCATTATAAATGGGATAGCCAGCCAGTCCAGCGAGTATAAATAACTTCAGGTCAGTGATCAAGGAGTATATTATTGATTTTGCGTCTATGTAAAGTTTCATTACACGCAGAATAGTAATTCAAATAAGCAATTGAATACCAACATTTTTAATCTTACAATTTACATAGTAATATGTCTAAACTAATTAAACAGCTCATCCCTGACCGCCCCCGGTGGAAAAGTGCCCATCACACTCATCGCGGTATGCGTTGTAATGCGATGGCCAGCCTTTGCACCTGGAACGAGTCGGATCAATAGTTCTTGTTGTCTCGGATGAGTCTTGCTCTCTTTCACAAGGGCTTTGGCCTCCTTGCCCCAACCCCCAAAGTCTCCACTGCCACGCCGCGGCATGAAGTTGAAAGCTGAAATAGTTATTAAATTAATAAAAATAATAATCACAGATACTTACATAAAAATATTGTTTGTTAATTTTAATTCTAAACAGAGAGAGAAATTCTAAAAAACTTTGTCTATAGGTACCTACTTGGGTATAATAAGATATAAATAATAATTTGTTTAAATAGGTAGTAGGGCTAAGAACTGACCCTTGGATGTTAAGGGTTTTAAAGGCCTGTAGGTACAACTAAGTATACACCCATTGACGTGTTTTCTACGTACCTACCTAAGTATGATTCTCCAGGCCTATCGCTTTCAAGGTTTAGGTATATTGCTTTGTTACAGTCTGGCATAAAAGTTAGCGTCTTTCCACTCTTCCGGACTACAGTAGGTATGTTTTGTTAAAAGTACAACCGGTCTCAAACCGATTTTTAGCAAGTAAGTAATTAGAGTTACTTGTAGCTTACCCTAAGGGGTTCATCTTGCTTCAGCATATCATAAAATCACCTCTAACATGGCAGGTGTTGAGATGTGAATATTATGATTATATTATATAGGAAAGAATGGAACTCTTATAGGAAAGAAGGGAAGGTCCAGAATATATCTTCCAATGATGATTCGAGGTGTTACTCCTATACCTACTTACCTACCTACAGTGCAACCATGAAAATTAAGAGCAGCTAGTTTTGTATAATTGTAGAGTTGGAACTAGGGAAGATTCGCCCAATAGGCACCTTAAGGGAAACTTGAAAAAAAGTAGTTTATAACAAGTCACATTATTTTTTGTTTTTCCCAATGATCCATTACTAAACGCTTTCGAATGGAGTAGGTATGTTTTGATTTATCGGCAACAGAAAAACGGATGACTTTTAGGCAAATTACGTTTCTTCGTAAAATAATTTCTAATAGGTACCTTACTGCCTAATTCGTGCCAATAATTTATTATCTACTTAATACTTATGGTACTTACGTACCGTTTACTTCTGACTTCAGGGTCTAGAGTGAAGAGTGAATGTCTAAATTCCCCGTATTTTTCCCACATAAACCCAATCCCCACATACTACACAATTGCATTGAAAATGCCATGATATGATTTATGCAATGATGTACCTATATATTAATCTATGATGCAATGGGTATTTTTACCGTTGAGTGAGATCTATACCTTCTTTGTTTTAAAGTCTATGGACACCTGTCGTCCAATTTTATTTCATTTCAGATCAATGTAAATTATTATATCGTACTTTAATTGATTTAAATCTATTAAATAGTGAAACACTACTGAATATTATTAACTCTAAGTATGAATTTTCTGAATGGTCTATCTCGCTTCGGGAGAACGAGCGCTCCTTATTGCCGCGATGCTCTAAAGGCCATACAAACATTGAATGGAACGGATGATAATCCACACCATACATATCCTGGCAATATTGCAACAACCCGATGGCCAGTTAAATATCGTACAGGAAACTCTCGCATTGCTTTTGTACCAACAATGTGGACACAGGTGAGGTTCAAGGATAAAGAGTGTGCGGGTCCGCCGCGTTTACACCGTGATATAGCATTCCCCAACTTTGACCACTACAGGAAAGATGCGTATAAAGATGTTCGTAAAACAACCTGGGGAGTGGGCGATGGTAAACCTGGATATGTATATGTGGTTGGAGTATTTGGCTTCGTATGCGGGGCTTATGCGGTTAAAGCAGGTGTTTATACTTTCGTAAGTTACATGGCAGCTGCAGCTGATGTTCTGGCGTTGGCTTCAATCGAAGTAGATTTAAGTAAGATACCGGAAGGAAAATGCATGACTTATAAGTGGCGCGGTAAACCTCTATTTGTTAAAAGTAGAACTGCGCATGAAATAGAAATCGAAGAACAAACACCTATATCTACGCTGCGGGATCCACAGACACCGGCTGAACGTGTGCAAAAACAAGATTTTCTTATTGTCATTGGAATTTGTACACATTTAGGTTGTGTACCCATACCAAACTCTGGGGATTTTGTTGGTGGTTTCTACTGTCCTTGCCATGGCAGTCAATTTGACAACTTAGGGAGAGCAAGGAAGGGTCCAGCGCCATTAAATTTGGCTGTACCGCCGTATGTATTTCTCAGTGATACTCTTGTTCGAGTCGGATGAACTTGCGATTTTTGTTAATTCATATAATATACTTACCTACTTTATAGGACTTGTATTTAGTAATAAATTCCTTATTTTCTATTGATTTAAATTCATATTGAATATTGTTTATTTTATTTTGAATAATATTATTAACAAGCCTTAACCCGCGATTACGTCGTGGATAGATTCGTGGAGATAAGTAGATACTTCTCCTTCTGTACCTTTGATCTCAACTCCATTTTATTCTCATTCATCAGTACGGGCGTGACGTCCACCCCCTCCTCCCTCTCCTTCCTCTAGCTACGCCACTGCCTTGTCCTTTAAGGTGAACGCAGACTTGGCCGCATCGCAGTCGCCGCAGTAATCGCTTCAGTCACCGCAGTCGTTCCCGTCGCAGTCAACAATTCGTAAATCGCATTTTTTTATATGAAGTTCTATATTAGGTAATCTATGGTTCTGTGCATGGTTAAGAATATGGTTACCCGCGGCGCGCAGACCGACGACACAGGAAGACGTTGGTGACGTCATCGGCTGCGGCTTGGCGAATTCAGCCGCTTCAGGCACTGCGGCGACTGCGGCGCGGGTAGATAAGCGAGGTTGCACAGAACTTCAGGGATGTTACTTTGTACCTATACTATGACGTATCCAAGGGGATTCAGTGCGAAAAGGGGCCCCTTTATACCACATTATCTGTACCCACACCCACCTCTACTATACAGGTGGGTAGTGGGTACATAATACTTATTTTTATAATACCAACATCTAATCTTACATCTAGTTAAAGTAGATAGCCCCAAGAAAATAAGTATGCACCTACCTGTAGAGAAATTTCGCATACCCAGGACGTGTTCTGACCTGGAAACATACACTTACCTACCGCAGATAGGCGTATTCCACCACTAAGGGCGGTCTCGGTTTCAAGTCCCATAAGCATAGGTATACCTAGAAAGAATGTGGTGTAGTAATTATGTAAGCGTTTCAGATTTTTATTTAATTCATTAGATAGGCAAGTACCTACGTACCGAATTTTATTTTAATTAAATTATACGGTTAATGCCCTTTAGATAACACTTTCTGGGTAGATACCCTTTGTGAAAATCCCTGCTCTCTTTCTCTATATCATCATCATCATTTCAGCCACAAGACGTCCACTGCTGAACATAGGCCTCCCCCATCGACCTCCAATCCGACCGGTTGGAGGCGGTCTGCATCCAATGGGTACCCGCGACTTTGACTATGTCGTCCGCCCATCTCGCAGGAGGCCGTCCCACGCTTCGTCTACCGGTACGCGGTCTCCATTCAAGAACCTTTTGGCTCCAACGGCCATCTGTTCTTCTTGCTACGTGCCCCGCCCACTGCCACTTCAGCTTGCTAACCCTGTAGGCTATGTCGACCACTTTCGTTCGTCTGCGGATCTCCTCATTTCTGATTCGATCTAGCAGAGAGATTCCGAGCATAGCCCTTTCCATAGCTCGCTGTGCGACCTTGAGCTTTCTTATGAGGCCCATAGTGAGGGTCCACGTCTCGGCGCCATAGGTCATCACTGGCAGCACGCACTGATTAAAGACTTTTGTCTTTAAGCACTGAGGTATTTTGGACGAGAAGACGCTGTGTAACTTCCCGAACGCTGCCCAGCCGAGTTGGATTCGACGATTGACCTCCGCCTCGAAGTTTTTTTTATATATAAATATATACACTATCTCTTTATATATTTATATATATAAAATATTTATATATAAATATATACGCTTTCTCTATATATAAATACACTATCGTCTAATACAGGCAAATACAGTGCCACTTAAATAAAATTTAAAAATAAACCAAATAGATTATGTAACGTGAATTCCCCGTAGATACACTTTCCTCGTAGATACACTTTGAAATTGGTTCACCTGTTGGAAAATTATTACTTTGGCGCAGGCTGTCCTCGCGCGATTTGGGGTTGCTCCTGTAACAACCGGCGATTGGAACCTGGGTTGCCAAGTGCATGCCTTGGATACAGTCAGACTTTACACTCGTATAAAGAGAGATGATCATAAATCCTCATATTGTTTAATAATGAGAATGGAAAACTAGTTAAGTATAAATAATTATAGAAGTATATTATGTATCTGAAAAGAACGATTATTTGAGTTTCTAAAAAGTGTATATAGAACGAAAGCGGAGATTATAAAACTGTCTGTTATGGACCAAGTGATTGACAAGTAACCTACTTATTGCGGGCATTATTAATAAAATTAATAATGTGCGAGCATTGTCAATAATGTCTAGCTCTATCGGGCCCAATGTCAATTAATTGTAAATAAAGATCAAAGGTAGAATAAAAATAAAATGGCCGGCTAAATTCTGTAGTTATATTCTTTCAAGAGAAACTTTGGACTAGTTCATTGTAAAAACAGAATCATCAATAAGTAACTTAACGGATTTACTGAATACTTAAAAAAAAACATAATTAAGTATTTAAAAAATTGTAAGAACCCTTTTATATCTATCTACCCCTTGATCCTTATTCACCTTGTCTATGTACATGTACTGATAAATGGATGAGGCTCTGGAACAGGATTTCCTATCGGAGTTGGTCACATATAAACAGTCGCATTCTTGGCATTCGCGTAAGCGACTGCCGTCTGACCCGGGATACAGTGCGGACCCCGGGCTTCAAAGCACAAGCCTTGATCGCAGCCTTCTTGTTTACTCGTGTAGTACCTAGTGACATTGATGGGTACCTACCTACATAGATCAAATTGTAAGAGAAGTCGAAACCCCATTCATCGACTCATCTACTACCTACTACTTACCTTACTTACCGCGGCAGAACTAAAAGAATAACCTTTATAAGTTGTACTACTTAGTTTAGGAATTAAAAATTAGTTAGGTAGTGATCGTCGGAGCAATTGGGCATCGATGTAGTTATGAGTGCCTACCAGTCTTGTTGTAATCACATACACATTCTCAACCAGCACGAGTGCCAAGGCTCAATGATGTAACGCGTGAAAGTGTGCTAACCGCGGTCCATGGCAGTGGTAGACCGACGCGTGCGCAACGAAGACGATACGATAGCCGTGCGATTTTGCAAGTAAGTGTCATTAGTAACATAACTATATTCAAAATATAAACATTTTGCTTTTGTATTGCATAACATGTTTAAATTAGGTACTTAAATAATACTCGTACCTACTTACAAAATAAAAAATAAAAAATATCTTATTGTCTAAACAAATAGATAGTTACTTACTTACCTAATCTTATTTGTTAAGTTATTTAACAGTTTGATTTGCTTCTGACCCATGGTACCTCACTGACCCTCCCCTGGTGGTACAGTGGGTAATTTTTTTACCCTTCGATACCTCCGTAGTGCTGTTACAATTCATGAATCTATATTTTTTTAATTCATAAATGACGATTTCATAACAATGGTATTGATATTGCGTTTTCATTCATTCTAAAGGGGTACCTTAGATCAATCGGTTCGAGGAATTGAATGTAATTTCAATTATATTTAGATAAGTAGGTACATAAAGTTTGAACCACAAACAACAGGCGAGCTTAAAATAAACTGTTCAACAATAGCTTTTTTTATAAGTGCACTGTATATTTTATAACAAAAACTGCAATGTACATACTTTATCAATGTAAGACTTCTTATTTAATTACCTATACCTGGTAAATGCTTGTCACTTTTAATCCTGAATAGGCAAAACCATGGTGCCATCCATCCACCATACTTTTTTGTTTTAATGTGAAAACCCCCTCCTGGGAGTCTAGTCCCTATTGCCTGGATAATTCCAGCGCTCATTAGCCTCGCTGCTGTGTTAAGAAGAGAGTCTTGCTTCACTTGGGCAGCCTACTTCTGCCGGAGTGCAAGGCAGTCCATAGGTGTCACGAAACCGTGGCGCTTCTGTCTGCGACCAGGCTCGTTTTTTCGCGAAAAATCCCCACGGATATACCGAAGCCGGTTGGAAGGGGAGGTTATGCCGAATTCGAACCGACTACAACGCACGCCGTCTTTTGGGTATTTAGCTGTCGGAGGCGAGAGAGTAACCAACATATAATATCCCTCGTCGCTCGCATATATATGGCCTCTTCAGGGTTGGGAACCACAGTGTTTCCATCTAGTCCCCGGGCATGGGAAGAGACACTTTACGCCGCCGCCGTCACAACCTACTTCAGCTAGGTTGACAGGCGGCTCCACCCGTCAGCCCCAGGCCCGTGCGCAAGTAAATAAACCGAGTGGGGATACAGATAGGTACTTTTAGTGAGATACAATCAACTCGCTTGTTTGCGTGCTTCGTAAAGGGGCAGTGCCGATAGTAGGTATCTACCTATACTTTAGCGCTTACACTCAGATTCTACGCGAAGTTCCATCTTTATTTTTCTCAAGGACCGTGTCTACTCTATCTATATGGATTGATTAGGTCGAAGACTGAAACTAATGGAAATTGAAATTATTATATTGACACTCTTCGTACTTCTTCATAATACGATTTAATCATAGTAAGTATTTTACACAAGCAGGTCACAATCACAATAGAACTTACTAATACATCTAGACAGGTACCTAACACAAAAAAAAATACCCGACCAAAATAAAATTAGGCACTGGGCATGAACCTTTAGCACCGTACAGTAAACATTTTTTTATTAAATTCACTCATAAATAGGCCGCAGTCAGTATCAATGACTATAACTTTAATTCTTCATCATCGCCTCGATCCATGTGGTTACGTGCCACTATCGCAAAGTATAGCCACATAGAAACGAAAATACACAATCCCATGTATAACAGTGCTATACCATATGCTGGTAATTCTTGAACGGCACAAGCTTCTAGAATAAAATAACATGCTACGGGGCTCATCACACTTATAACAATAATGAATGCACACATTCCCAGAAGCACCCACACGCCAAATCCCACAGCACCTCTCGCACGACAAAGTATGCCTAAGCACAGTGCTGCATTGGCCGTTACTAGAAGTATAGATATAAGTCCAACATTTAAAATCACCGCTTTAATCGCGTTTTCATCAACTTTATCCTCAAGCATTGGGGTATGCCTTAAAACTGCGTAGGCTCCTGTAACCCCTAGTCCCGCGAATCCGAATATCATTCCATAACATGATATAACACATGTTGCACAAGCAGGTGGTAAAATACCAAAACATCTGAGGACAAATGGCACATCCATGATTTAGCTGTTTTGTTAGGTAACTATCTTAGCAGATATTACTTAGAATTTTTGAATGAAACCGTTAAAACATCTTGTTTTACAACGTAGACGGAGAATATTCTTCGTCTACGTAATACAACCAGATATTTGTGGATATTTGTAGAATAAGCTCTGGTCCAATTTGGGTCTAATATTTTTGATGTATTATGATGACTTAGACAGATAATGAACTTCATTCATTCTTCATTCCCAGTAGCAAACAGAATATAAACCCTACGCAGTCTGCATTCTCCGTCTGTCTGTCTATGTGTAGGTGTACCTAGACCCACTGTTCCATTGTCTAGCTGTCTGTCCTGACTTCGTCAGCGTGAATGTCGGTTATCGTGACTGTGGTCATAACTCCGGTTCCACTCACCCAATGGCGTTCAAACAAACCAAAAGTCTACAAGAAAAACCTCGCATCAAAATCCGTTCAGTACTTTTTGCGCCTATCTACATTACACTACATTATTTGTAATGAATAAACTCAAAAAAAGTCTTACATAATTGGAAAGCTATATTCAACCTGAGTCACAATGCTATATTTATTGCTAGAAATGATTAGGATTCTTACTAAAACTAAAGTAACGTAACCCAAGGAAACATCTACGTGCCCTAAAACGTCCTTAGTTGCATGCAAATAAACAGACAGACAAGGATTTTCCAAAACTATTTGTATTCTGACTCGATAATGTAACATAACTCAAGGTTTATTTAATATATCCAATATAGGTACAGACACTACTAAGTACCTTATAATTTCATAATAAGTAGTATAGAAGGTCATGTCTATTCGGCGTTGATCCACGGTTTGCTTTTACCAGTCATATAATACCTATGCTATGGATAGGATAAATCCGAAAATAACTGGTTTATATCGGTTTTTATACTTAGTTGCATTAATAGGAATAAGATGATGCCTATGAATTTGCGTGAAACCCACTGAACAGAAAATCTTGTTTTTTTGTTTTCCATGATGCAACTCATAATAATACTATATGAATTTATATATGGTTAATGAAACCTGATCTTAATCATAGACTTCTGTGCAGATATTGAAGAAACAGGGATAAGAAATCTACAAAAACGAATTCAGTGTAGTGTAGCCATTGGGCATTAGAAGCCCAGACAAGTAATGTACTAGAGTAATTAGAAAGTTTTTACCATATACACTATATTATGGTTTACCATATACACTATATTATAAACAACTATATTATGGTTTTTACAGGGTGGTGTTGCATAATTACTTCGGTCATAGATTAATATATACACACTAGAGAACTTCGGTTATCGTTTTCCAACAGGTTCTTGCCTGCCTAATGTGTAATTTAAATTAGATAAACGTAAACTTACGGAACGTAAACGGACAGTCTCAGTGGCGTGGCAGTCGTAAGTCAGTGCAAACATTTGTTTGCATGGCTATTTACATTAGTATGGTCGTGCCTCAAAGAACACATTTAGCTGTCGGTCCCGAAAGTAATAGGAACATTTATGGTAGACGTAATTGGTTGGAGCCCTAAAAAGTTCAACAACTTCGATATCACGACTGAGTTGTGAAGGCCAGATGGCAGTCGCTTCACGGAAAACATCGAAGTTTAGCCAAACACGCAGTTAATCTGGTAAATGCCGACCCAATCTCCGATGTGAAAGACGCTAACCTTAACACATTTTTTGCGACGTCCAGTCAGTTTCCTGGGTCATCCCCTCCCATGTTATTATCAGACCTCTGTTGCCCACATTAATGCGGGTACAGCAACTATGACTCAATAAAGTAATGTAATCTTCTTCTGTCGAATCGACGGCATTTTGGAGTTGCCATTGTGTCGTTAAAGTAATTAAATAAATCTGTTTCAGAATGATACATGAAACTGCCATCGGTTTTCTAATAATTAGTACATGCTTAGCTGCTCCCATCGACGATCCAATTCGCATCGATCTACCAGTATACAACCAGCCACAGGCGAGTTCAGAGTTGCTCCTGGTGCATCCGATACAAGCCGAGAGCTATCCAGGTGGAGAGTCTCCTGATGATTACAAAGTGTCTGGAGGAACATCCAAACTGAAATTAGGCAATCTGGTTGAAAACTCGTTAAATTCTAAGGTAACGTATTAACTTTGTTGTTTTTTTACTCGTTTTAACTTTACCGTTTTAGATTATCGTAATCTCTACGACCGGTGGCGTCAAGTGTTTTAGTCAGCCGTTTTTTGGACTAGTTAGTAAATACCTGCAGCAAAACCAACAATTCCGTTCCGTTAAAACTAGCAAAAGTGGTTTATTTGTTTAGTTTGTCATTAGGCATACCCGCATAATGACATCAAGGCTTTGGAGTCCCACCAAGCTCTTCGGGACGTAAGTCTACCTCACTGACATGCTGGTTGGCGTGGGCTTTCCCTTCTTCTGTCATCTGGGTTCGGAGAATAGATGGCAGTCGCTTTCACAAGAATTGGAAATTGTATTCTGCTTATCCCTGCATCTTCACCTAAACAATTACTAAGTACTTTACCATACGGTAACCACCGCAGTCAGGTAGGTAATATACTATAATGGTGATAAATATTATTTTGATTCGTGAAGTACTTCTTACATACTTCCTAATCATAAGTGTGTATTACTTCCGTGCAATTCTGTGGAGTCACCACTATACGCGAAATAGGAGTAGCATTCACTGCCTATCTATGTAAGTCTATTCAATTTTAATATTTTGAATAATTTATCTACAGGCAAACTCTCTTCACGAAGGCGGTATATTTTCCGCTCCTGTTGTGGTTCGAGAAGATGCTTTACTAGAAACTGAGGGCCACGGTAGTAAATTCCTCTCCATTAAAGAGAATATTCAGGGTGGTATTGCTGGTGTGTTCCAAGTAAGGTTCTAGTTTAACTTGTAGTTTAATTATTGCTGTGTGTTTTTAACATAACATAAAATGGCACATAAGTAGGTGTTTACACAACAATTATTTCAGATAATATTCTAAAAAAGCATAATCAATTTTATTTTTATTTCACCCTTTGTTTATATTGTATACTTTTGTATATTCTTCCTTAACTTCCAGCCTAAACCGATAGTGGATACAATTAGCGAATCTGAGAAATATGGCAACACAGGAGACAAATTCTACACTGCGGGAAAAGCAATAGTTGGTGGAGCAGAAGGTTTTGCCAATTTCGTCAACAAAATACTTGAGGTTGGTTCCTTTACAGCAGTTAAATCGATTATTGTGTTACTTGGGCCTAACCTAGAAGGTCAGCCAGTAGCCCCAAATATACTAGTCAGGCGAATATTTGAATGGGTAACCAAAATGATACCGTGACACGGAAAGCTCATTTTCAATTAACTGCCAAATGAATGTCACAGACGTTTCTGTGACATTCTTTACCGGCAGTAAGTACCGTACCTATACTTAGAACTTCGATATCAGCTGCTGATCATGGAAGTCAGATGGCAGTGCAGTCGTTTTACGGAAAATAATATGTAGGTGAATACAGAGTGAAACCGGGCTGAATAGAAATAAAATCGTCAGCTAAATTTGAAAAGTATTTAGGTAGTTTCATACATGGTTTCATAGCAGTCCGAAGACGAAAAATTCTTACGATATCGGTGGCTTATTAAAAATGTTGCACCTATCAGATTCCAGGTACAGTTATACAGAGCATCACACGGAGCGCTACAGAGAAGTTGAACAATTTGGGTGGCAGGCTCGTCGGTTTATAAGATCGTCACGTTTATATTAAGTACTAGATCCTACTATTTGTAAGTGCTGCTGCTACGTTAGTAAAAACAGGAGAAGTACGAGTCGGACTCGCGCGCAGAGTGGCGTACCATTATCTACAGTGTGTAAAGGGAACACTCCCGAAGCCGAACCCGAAGGCCCCTGGTAGTACTCAAGGTACACAAAATTTTGGCATTAAAAAAAATTACGGCAGTGCAATATTTTTTTCCTCTCAATTTTTTAATTTTATTTTTTTATACCGTTTACCCTGCGTTATTCGCACTCTTCATCGTGTTAGTGAAGCTACATGAAACAAAATTTCATGAAAAAACATGAACTCGTAAGATGTCCCTGCTCGTTTTTTGTGCAGTGACGTTTTTTTATGAAATTTTCGTTTCATTTAGCTTTACTGACACGATGGAGAGTACTCTATGCGAAAAAAAGAAAAAAAATTGCTGTGCCGTAATTTTTATTCATGCCAATATGTTGTGTACCAGAAGTCCTACCAGCCTACCTTCTACTTCAGGAGTGTTTCCCTAACATCCTACATACAACTTTATACCGTTTTTGTAGGTATTTGTTGTTATAGCGTCCTCAGAATACCGCGGTAGCCTAGTGGTATGGGTAATGAACTGCTGAGACGAGGTCTCGGGTTCGATCCCAGGTTTTACCATGGCACACACCAATGACTATTCAATGCTTTTCGAAGTTATGTGTGTATTTATCGCAGGTTTATGAGTGCCCGGTTAATGGCAATAGGCTCGCCACCTATTACATTGGGACCTAAACATAAACTGACGAAATTTGGATGCTAGCACCTCTGCCTTCCCCTTCGGGGATATAGACGTGAGTTTATGTTATGATATGTCCTCAGAATTACATTATCTGCGTAGCTATCACGGTTCATGTGCTATAATAGTCAGATAGATAGCGGAGGCTTAGTATCAGGGTTCCGTTTTTATCTGTTGAGTACGGAACCTTAAAAACCAAGAACCCCTCACACTTATATAATCAATAAAAAAATGGGGTTTAACCTAAACGGCAAACCCCTCATCACATCCTTTGCTATTTAAGTATTTGGAGACAGCGTAACGTGCGTGTTTTTGTGCTATGTTGTATCTATATGCTAAGGAGGGCGGGATGACGAGAACGTGTTATGTTTTCTTACAAGGGTGTCGTGCAAGAAAGTCTAGATAGTTCTTATCATTAAGATCACAAAAATGTACAAAGTTAAAATTTTACTTTGAATAAGCGCGATCCACTTTCCGAGTGGGTTTGAAGATGTTAATATGTAGGCCAAGGTGAAGGATTAAAACCGAAGTTTATGTACAAAACAGAATAATTTTGAAGAACAAATAGTCATTCTTCAAAAGTATTACATAAGCATTAAAAAATAAACACTAAAACAAATCAAACGTATACTTATTCATTTTATCTTTTAGAATCTTACGTAATAAATATTATCCAGGTGGGAGTCGATCGGCTTATTTCTCTGAGCCTATTCTCAACTCAATTGGAGTCGGCCTTCTAATCTAACTAAGATAAATTTTAAAAAATAGGTAAAAAAACTTTTAAAGTTAAACGGTTTTATGTTAAACATACTTACATTGCAATGTTTAAGATAAATGTACTAAAAACCAAAAAATAATAAAATAGATACAGTCGTGGGAATTATAAACATATGCATAGACTAGACTAAAATAAAACCGTGGGGCATGTCAATTGTCTACAATCGTTGATTAAAATGTTTGTTTTGTAATGTTACACTATAATTAGGCAGTTGTTCAACCGACAACGATGGACGTGTGATAAGTAGGGCTAGAATGTGGAAACAAGCTAGCAAGCTCGATTATAAGCGAGTTTTAGGGTTTCATAGTGGTGAGAAAGTAGTACCTACTTTTATCATATGTTTTGTCGATTAAAGACAAACTACGATGAATTAATCAATTGACGTGCCCCACGGTTTTATTTTAGTCTAGTCTATGCATATGTTTATAATTCCCACGACTGTATCTTTTTTATTATTTTTTGGTTTTTAGTACATTTATCTTAAACATTGCAATGTAAGTATGTTTAACATAAAACCGTTTAACTTAAAAAGTTTTTTTACCTATTTTTATTTTCTAGTTTTTAGTATTTATTATTATTATAATCAATATAATATATATTAATTTCAATTTTGCATAGTAAATTGTATTGTACTTGTTGAGACCTTTCATTTGATACCCATGTTGATGGGATTGATAAAACTTAAGTTATCCGCCATTTTGTAGAGGCTGCCATCTTGGATTTCAATTTTATATAGTACATTGTATTCTACTGGTTGAGCACTTTCATTTGATACCCATATTGATGGGATTGATAAAACCTACGTTATCCGCCATTTTGTAGCGGCCGCCATCTTGGATTTCAATTTTTTATAGTATATTGTATTTTGCTTGTTGAGCCCTTTCATTTGATACCCATATTGATGGGATTGATAAAACCTACGTTATCCGCCATTTTGTAGCGACCGCCATCTTGGATTTATAATGATAATGAATAAACATAATTGTATTGTCACCAAAATCCGAAGTGTATACAAAATTTCAGATTAATCGGTTCACAGGAAGAGGGTGAAATTTGAATTACTAAATTTGACCCAAGAATAAATAAAACAAACGGGGTGAGCTAAATAAAACCGTTTAAAAAGCAATAAATGTCTTGTATCGGATGCTAACATTACCAGAAAACACCAGATATATGAAAGATAATCAATTTCTATATATTTACTGCTACTGCTATCGATCGGCCGCGGCAGCCTAGTGGTATGGATAATGGACTGCTGAGACGAGGTCTCGGGTTCGATCCCAGGTTTACCATGGCACACACCAATGACTTTTCGATGCTTTTCGAAGTTATGTGTGTATTTATCGCAAAGGGCCCGGTCAATGGCAATAGGCTCGCCACCTATTACATTGGGACGTAAACATAAACTGACGAAATGTGGGTGCTAGCACCTCTGCCTACCCCTTCGGGGATAAAGGCGTGAGTTTATGTTATGTTATGTTATATTTACTGCTACTGCTGCCATCTTTAGACACTTGCGAAACTGATGGCAGCAGTAATCAGCAAAGTCAAGAAAAGGTGCGCCTAATGCATATATATAGGTCGTGTATATATGTCGCAGTAAGATAGTTATAGCCGTAATATAGTTATATCCCTAGGGATACAATCATATGCCGGAACATAGTTATACGAAAGCGATTCATTACTATCTCACTAGGAATATAGTTATAAAACGGTCCAAGTTTAGTGATATAATCATATTAATAATGAATCGTTTTCGTATATCTATGTTCCGGTACGGTTATAACTATCTTACTGCGACATATACATACATAGGTCGTAATAGCCCCCTACAAACACTTCAAATTGAGCACCGCGGAGTGTGACTTAAGCCTCCTCGTTAGTCCAGAGGCAATTAAGTTACGATTCCGATTAGTGCGCGCTGAAATCAATAGATAGATAAGTATTTCTGGAGAGCGAGGAAAATGTCTATTGGGTAAACCTAATCCCCGGTTTGGGTCCCGACAAGCCGCCGTGCGAATTCATTGAGTTCGAGTCCGCCGTAGTACCTACTATGGAATTATGTAATGGCTACATCTTGGATTACACCTAGGTTTGAATTTTTATTCTCAAAATAGAGTGAAGAAGATAGAAATAGAAGCTGCGGTAGCCTAGTGGTATGGGTAATGTACTACTGAGACGAGGTCTCGGGTTCGATCCTAGGTTTTACCATGGCACACACCAATGACTTGTCGATGCTTTTCGAAGTTATGTGCGTATTTATCGCATGTTTGTAAGTGCCCGGTTAATGGCAATATCGACGGGTGCAAAGTAAAAAGAGGCATCTGCATAATAGCAACTTTACAGGAGAGCGAAAAGAACGAAAAAGTGTATTATTTTCTTAATGAGTGGGCCAATATTTCTGAAAATTTTATCATAATTTATTTATACTCTTATTTATTTTTATATTAAGTTAATTAAGCTAATTTATTAATAATTTAGGAGATTTTGTAGATAGCCGTTTTTACAACGAACTTTATAAAACGCTAACTGAGCCAACTACCAGCTGGTCGTATATGCTCGGGACTTTTAATATCGTGTATAAATAGTTTTTTTCTTTTTTTACTGTTCTCAATTGTTCTCAGGCCACTTATAAATAAACATATATTTATAAAATATCCACTACAAAAAGTAATTTTGCAGATAACTTATTATGCTTCGTACTTTCATAACAACATTTTGTAAATTGGCTTAGTAGCCCAAAATCATCATGCGAATATAACTGCATTTACAATACTTTCAGTTTCTTTTGTATAAGGTCGTTTATTAAACAGAAAATCCTACTACGTGATAAATACTTTGTATAAAGTTAACCGACGTAAATTTAATTGACTGCGAAGTAGAAAGAGTCAACTGGCAGATGGTCGTTAATGCGTCGTATGTGCGTTTAAAGAGTAATGCAAATAGAAATTAAAAGCACACCTTAAAATAGTTGCCGATATACATAAAAGCTTTTAAAAACTTATAACGTATGCGCGCCGGTGACAAGTAAGTCAACTGCCTGATGACATTTTGTGTACGCTCAGAGTCCGCCGCCGCGCCCCGCGCAAAAACGACCAACGTTACTTGGTCGCATTACCTTCATACTATTTGCAAAATTGAGTGTAGATGGCTTTTTATACTTTTAAAAATTCATTGAAATATAATGAAATCTCCAAAACCAAATATGCCAGGTTGTGGAGTCTTATTTGATTAGTACGAAAATGCAATAAAAAGAAAATCGTGAATTTGTAGTTGACTTTATTTACTTTGCACCCGTCGATATGCTCGCCACCTATTAAATTGGGACCTCAAAACATAAACTGGCGAAATGTGGGTGCAAGCACCTCTGCCTACCCCTTCGGGAATATAGGTGTAAGTTTCTGTTATGTTAATAAATAAAATGAAGTGAACTTTTTTAACGTGTATTTTATTATTTTAAACCAAAAACCGATTTTACAGTAATATGTGTGTCTAATTATAAATAAAAGTGATGTATAAGGGGTTGATATTATACCCCAGAAAATCAACATATTTATAGCTACTTAAACATGTTAATCACGTGGAATACCTATCTTATATTTTAAATGCTTTAGTCATTTACATAAATAAAATAATAAACAATTGAATATTCATTATAGCTACGATTGCTCGCGTTGAAGATGTAAATCTCAAAAAAAACAGTGATTCTATAATAGCAAACACAAAGAACTTTTTTAATTAATAGGTATATTACTTCATTAGCATATATACAGAAAAGTATATATTCAATTAATACAATACGAGCAGCCGTAACTCTACCGTAATACAATATTTACTGGGAAGAACTTATTAAATATCATTGAAAAATCAACTGCTCGGATCTGTTCATTATTGTGTTTTCATTTTTAATATTCATGTCAACCCTTTTTAAAAACTTCATTCTATAGTTCCTTTTTTCAATCATATTAATTAGTTCTTTACTGTAACATAATATGTCTTAAATAAAATTTCATATAATAATTTCATAAATCAAAGGTTGCAATTCCAGTAGTGAAGTGTGTCCTGAATACAGTATGTGACTTCAATTAATATGATACATCGCAAAATGCACATGATACATTAACTTACTTTATTTGATGATTATCATAATTATACTTAGATAGCATTTCTGAACGTAGAATAGATATACAGAACCTTGTATAATTTTAATTATAGAATACAAAACAAAAAATGGATACCAAATTTTTAATATCAAAATTGATTCTTGGCACATTATACAAGTAACAAAAAGATTGGTAATCATCATCAATAGATTTGCCGTCAATTAATCAAATAGGGAGTTGTAAACGAAAAAATGTAAATAAACTATTTCATTTAAAAAAACATAAAGTGACCAGCTTTTACAAAAATCCTCGTCACTACATTCAAGAAATGTTTAACATACGATATACATTTGGAGGATTTCAGCGCATGGGGACTTTTAACACGGAACATGTAGATTTTTAAATATTTTAAATATAATGCGTTAACAGTCTAGTACTAAAGACGTAACGTACATATATTATAAACGTCACCAACGACTTTACTTATTCTACCAAATATTATATCGATACACAATTACTTTAAAGTTATATCGTGAGAACACTGAAATCTTTCCTACCTGCCGATAAGTTGACCTATTTAAACTACTCATTAATTATATTATGTAACATTCAGAGTTAAGTGAAATATTTTAATGCATTGTAATGAATACACGCTATTATGAATGATCAACATGAAAATATCTTATACTTAATAACATCCACATATTAGTCTAACATCAAATTCAAATAAATGCAACGAGGATTTTTGCAGAAAATGACAGACGAAAAGAGACCCGAATATAATGGTCTTGGATTTGAAGGACTACGAAACATCAACTACCGAACTCTATGGATAACATACTTGTAGTCAAATACTGTTTTTTTACTATATAAATAACGATTCAAAACTACACATTAGGAACTTATCTTAATATATGTTGCAATTTAATTATATTTAAGTGGCGCTTATTCACCAGAAAGTCACTTGGAACTTTTTAATCATTTGGTATGTTATAAGTAGTATTTTCAGAGTTAAGATTTTATGACCGTTAACATTCATATAAAATCCAGACCACCGTAGCATTTCTACTCTCCTTTAGCCAAGTTCTTATTTTTAAAGATTGGTATAAAAATAACTACTGTAAAAGGAGAGAGAGAATTTTGACAAATGGTCTATTAATTAAAATGTCTTCGTGTATATATGTTACGGTCTAAGTAATAAACGAATGCTCAATAAATTCATTGGTAGAAGAACGTACCAGCCGGAAAATCAATGTGTTATTTTAAAGGAATATTCGAGCACTACTATATTGCACCGATGTTATACATACACAAATAAATATGTATATATACATACCATATTACGAACTTGTTGCATATATTTAATGTGAAACAGATTTACATTTTGACATCGCTTTCGGTTTTCTACATGCTATTTCATCTAAACCTAAGTCAACAAACAAAACAAAAGTAGTGTGTCTCTGACACACGCACACTATTTTAAATAATACAATTTTATAAAGTAACTTTTATTTATACATATTCTTACAACAGCATCAATTGCCACTAACCTTATCTCCCCATTTGGGTTACACCGACTCCATGTTGGACGCTTTGAGTGTAAATATCACTCCTAATACCAGCACAATTGTGATGAATAAAATATTTGTGATGATTCAAAATGAACATACGTTTCGTAAAGACAATATGCCGGCCGCGAAAATATTTTTATCAGAGATCATTCTCAATAGAGTTACTGGGAACTGTATCTAAATTATAACTGCAAACGGTTCAATACAATGGATTCCGTTATACATACAAATTTTTCATAGTACACTACATTTTATGACGTGTCTGTGATTTTTGGCGGCACCAAAGGTCAGTGACCGTAACATATATAGTTCAGTTTGAAAATATTGTATTTTTAGTATTTATAATCACACACATAATATATATATATATATTGAATCAGATCGAAAAGCTGGGTCGTCCTATTCAGGATCGACTACATCCAACACCGAGAAATCGGTGAACTTGTCAGACCTTAACCGTCATGGACGAGCTAGATGCATTTTGCGTACCGTCTCAACGTAATGCTTGTTGTGGCCCAGAACAGATTCCTGGATCTTGGGAGGTAACGCCTCAAGTGACGGAGCAGTGCCTTCCTCGATGTCAGTTCGCCTGTAGAACAGGATGTAAGGAGTGCTGGAGCGGTTTAGTGCGTTTAGCTGCAACTCGTCCGACGAAGACACCACGTCATCGTTGTACATATGCCACTGATCGTTATCTTTGGCGAGAGTGTAGTAGTGACCCGAGTCGAGCGTGGTGCCCGCGTGGATCACGGCTGCGTACAGCGTGTAGGAGGCGTGCACGGCCTGGGAGCGCACCGTGGGCAGAGTTATTGTGGGGTTGTGGTAAATCGAGTGCATCAGCTTTGTCTGCACTTGCAGCTTCGGTTCGAATCTGGAAAAAGTCGTCCTGATTTTCAAAATTACAGTTATTATCTCAATTGGTGTAAGTACAATTGACAATTACTAAAAGTAAATTATAAAAGTTTTAACGGAATTGGAATTAAGACTTACTTGAAATTCTTCAATACGAGGATGAGATACTTTGGGGTAGTTTCTATGAGTACACTCCTTTCTGCGTTACGCAATTCACCGCAATCGCGGCACTGATACTGGTTGTCGCCGGTGAGACTTTCCTTGGAGCAGTAGAACTCAAGGAGGGTCTGGACGTTGTATTGCCAGCCTTCTGGTTTGTCGGGGAAGGCAAGCTGGAGATCACGGAAAACATCACGGGACAGAGACGAAGAATGGCACTCAGTGCACTCAACGCGTGTGAGGAGCACGCCGCCAAACATGCTGTCAATAAATGAGTCCCGACGTAGAAATGCCGATTCGTACATACGCATACGTTTCTTAGGCGGCACGCTATCTTTTTCAGGTGAAGTTCGCTTATGGCCGCTTGAACTGGAACCTGGAACACATTTACCTTCGTTTATTAGAATATCTATAGTTCCATACTTCTTAATACTATATAATATTTAATTTTTTCACAAAAGATTTCGGGATTGTGAGACAAAAATGAAATTCATAAAAAAAATACTTAGCGTATTTACCTCCACTACCGCCTGGCCGAGGCGATGCAGAACGACGACTAAGTCCGGCTTCACTCGTATCGGCATCACTGAAACAAAGAAATATTATATTAATAGTCTTCTTAACCGCTTCTTAATTCTTAGCCGCGGTAGCATAGTGGTATGGGTAATGGACTGCTGAGACGAGGTCTCGCGTTCGATCCCAGGTTTTACCATGGCACACACCAATGACTTCGATGCTTTTCTAAGTTATGTGTGTATTAATCGCAGGTTTATAAGTGCCCGGTTAATTGCAATAGGCTCGCCACCTACTACATTGGGACCTAAACATAAACTGGCGGAATGTGGGTGTTAGCACCTCTGTCTACGCCTTCGGGGATACAAGCGTGAGATTATGTATATGTTTCTTCTTAAAACTAATAATCTGCTGCTACCAAATAAGTAATCGTGAAATCAATCAATAATCAATTTAGTATTGTATAATAAATAGTATAAGAAAGATAGGAGCGTAAAACTGTCGGCTCACTGTTCGTCATACATATGGATATGGTGAATTCCGTAATTTGCTTTAACCAGACCCAAAGCGAGCAATATTTGAACGCTAATATACAACACTGTAAACATGTGGAACTTTTATAAGTTGTTGTGGCTAAGCAAATAAATTTGATTTCATTATTTAATAATTAATGAGTACCTGGTAGACTGTGAAGCTTGAGCGGTTTGAGTTATCATACGCATGCGGCTTGTAGCGAGAACTGCTGGCCGCGTGTAATCGAAGTTGGCATCCGAGCAGTGCTCGTAAGACTGCAGTAGCTCGAATAAATATCTGCAAAGTGAATTTTATTGGTTAAATTACTAATTTTTCAGTGTGAACAGTCCAGATATATAAGTATATCTGAGATGTAAACGATAATTATTAATTTAAATGGTATAGTACCAAGGACGTCCCTTATGGGCGTTTTGTTACGAATGCGGACTTACGAGTAACTAGTGCTATTTAGTAGAAATAGTCAGTAGTGATAGTGAGGTTTAAATCCACGTCTTAATACTGCGGATCAGAAGACATTTCGGCAATCGGCCGTGTGTAAAACCTAAATAAGTATAGTTATTCTTATATAGGTCGCAGGTCTACTGCTCTCTAATTGATATTTCGAATTACATTGTGAGATAGAGGGAGAAAATGTAAGGAACGAAGTCCTCTGACCGCACATTATTAGGATATTAAAAGCTATTGAGCAAACTAGGTATTGCCTGTATTTTTACCCAAATATGGCGGGTTATGATTTTGAAAGGCAACGTATGTACGTATACTCGTATGTATTTTTCATAGCTCCTCAACAGATTCTTGAAACTGGATAAAACTAAACTACTACTACTAAACTGGACTGTGATAAGAATAACCTTGAGATAAATCGCCTTGTTTGACATCAAATGAAAGGGTTTAATTAGCACATCTATACTAATATTATAAAGAGGAAAGGTTTGATTGTTTGTTCGAAATATATAGGCTCCAAAACTACAAGACCGATTCAAAAAATGTTTTTGGGAAGCTACGGCATACTCGGCGAAAAATGCAGCGCAAGTGGAAATGATAAGCTGGTGAGGGGAGAAGGGGAAAAGGAAGAGTGAAGAAGGGGAAAATACAAAAATCGAAAAAGAGGAGGGTAGAAATGGAGGAGGATGAAGTTTACAGGTAGGAGGGGAAAAGGGTGAGTTACAGAGAGAAGGGCAAATATATGTGTACCTGGGTAAGACAGTAGCGCCGCTTTCTCGCAGGGGAAATGCTACCAGAGAAAGTTGGTGCTTGTAGGTAGCGGACCATGCTTACTTTCCATCTTACGGATAGATACCACTTTCTATAATTAAGTTTATATAGTAAAATTCGACTACTGAAAAATCACGCTCTAAAACGTATGAGGGAACCTGTTAACGACTTTTTTACACCATTAGCTTCCAATCATAATCTGTTTTTATCCTGCCTACATGTTAACTGTTCCGACACTCCAACACGCGCACCATTCAGGAGGCGATACAGTGAAATAGCGAGACCGACCGGCTCGCCGACGACATTGTCATAGTTGCGAAGTTGCTAGGACAGCTGGGCGAAATGTTGCACAACCTAAATGGAGCCTCCCATGCCCCTTCATATGTACATCTTATAATACAGCCTCTCTATACGTCCATATCAGTGTAAACTTGAAATAAACTATGGTTATGTTCAAAAATCATGTATTGTAAGCAAGGGGCGACCCTCGATGTTGTTCAACAATATGTTTACTTGGGGGAGGTAATGAAGCTCGGTGGAAACGACTTCCAGAAATAACTAGCCAGAACAATCCAATTGGATTGGCCAGCATTTAGCAAATTACGTCGGGATTTCTCCTCTACCCTACCACAATGCCTGAAAACAAAGACATTCGACCAGTGCGTCTTACCTGTTATAACCTACGTTGCTGGAACGTGACTATGACGGTGTTGTTAGTCCAACAATTGAAAGTGGAGCTGTGAAGTGAAGTTGGAGTCGCTTTAAAAGATGAAATTCTCTTTCAAATAATTAAAAGGTACCGACATAGCTCACAGTATAAGCAAGTTGAAGTTGCAGTGAGCTGGCCAAATCTGTCGAAGGACCGAGCTGCTGCTGCAGAAGCTAGTCCTCGGGTCTGTTAGTGAATGTATAAATGATTATACATTATTGATATTGATAACACACTTGTGCTTCTCCACTGTATTTATTTTTGTACCTAACCGGTTTCGCCTTGCGGCATTCTCAAAGGTTTACATAGACAGTTATGAGAATTCTAATTCCTAAACATTACACTCGTTACCAATTTTTCATATGTGTACCCCCACATATGAAAAATTGTATGTGGGTACATTTATGAAAAATTGTTATATATGCTACTAAAATATATAAATGACTCATACTGTCCGATTTACTTACTTACTATGTTAACGTAAATAATAAAAACTCAACAGTTACAAGAAAAATACGGTAACCAACAACGTTTTTTCTATTAAAACTTTGTAACTTTAAAGGAAACATGAATCTATTATTTTATTATACCCAGACTACTTGATTATTCTATCTCCAAATAGAATAACAACGATTTACTTTGAAATTCATTTATTGTAATCCAACGGTCGTCATATATTATATTGAATGCCTTGCACAAACACACGTAAGTAACTATTATTTTATTTTGTTTGGTCATCAGTCACTTGGAAATATTATACTCGTATAATATCCCCATTAGCCACCAGATTAATCAAGGACTTTAGTGCATTTCTACTACAAGGATTCATCGCGAAAAGAGATGTGGGGATTGTATCTAATGATAGAGGGTATACAGGGCGTCCCACAGTAATGCCGCATGGAGGGAAAGTACCTTTGTAGATCGGACATTTTACTGATAGAATACTTTATTTTAATTTTAAAAGCTATTTAAACTGCATTCTTACATTTTTAATAATTGCCTTGTTGAACAGGGTACATGAGAAAAAAATGGATCTGTAGTTTTATGATACCGATCTGAAGGTATCATCGTAATTGTAATTTTTTGGCTAAATTCGATGTGAAATTTTGTTCAGAAAAACGAAAAGCTGACATTGCCGAAAGGACATACAACTTACATTTTCATAAATATCTACTAGTACTACCTATTACTAATAAAAGTCTCGTAGTACCTATTACTAATAAATGTACCTACCTACCTGAGAAGTACGCATCATTTCCCTATCATAATTTAAGTGATTTTATTAAACACTTACGTCCCTGAATCGTGACAAAAATGAGATGGCCGCCGAGATCCCCAGATTTTTAAGGGGTTATCTAAAAAAATAGATGACAAGAACCAGCATGAAAGTGTCAACGAACTACAGAGAGAAGTTAGACATCGTTCATCTAAGTATCCACCACAACGAAATAAAAAAATCGAGAGGGAGAGAAATAATCAAAAGAGTGAGACTTTGTATTCAGCATTGTGGAGCTCATTTTGATAAATTGATTAACTTTGTATAAAAATAGTTAAAATTGAAATATAAATTAGTATCAGAAATAAAGTGTCTAATTTATTTAGTAAAAAATAACCCTTACGATGATTGATATCTTCCCTTCGGTATCATAAAACTACAGACCTATTCTTTTCTCGTGAACCGGATTCGATTCCCAGTTCAACGAGGCAATTATTAAAAATGTATGAATGCAGTTCAAGTGGTTTTTAAAATAAAAATTAAGTCTCCTTTCAGTAAAATGTCCCATCTACAATAATTAAAGTACTTTCCCTCCAACCGGTATTGCCGTGGGACGCTCTGTATACTATGTAGCGTTTGTCTATTAATTTTTAAATATTAATCTCCAAAAGCACCAACCCCCTGACTATCCAATTCCAAATGGTAAGTCAATCAGCAGTTGGTGAATTGAAGAGGAAAAAAATAGAATTTACCGTGTTTATTTTCATTGCGAAAAACCATTCTTAGAAGTTTTAGAAAAGAAATTAGCAGCTTATTGTTAGGAAATTCAGAGATTTTATCCCATGAATTTAAATTTTCATACAATTTAGGTACTTGAAATTTCTATTGTTGTATGTAGCCCAATACAAGAAAAACACCTTGAAAACTTAAAATATAACAATGAGGTACCACTGCTGTTATGATCGTATCTTGTATTTCACAATAATACAGCAAATGCGCTAGGTTCAATTTATATTTGACCTTATTCGAGTTTGCCTTGAGACTGCTATAGGGGACAATCGGTGAATATATTTGTACCTGAAAAGTTTCAGATTAGTCAGAAAACTACTGATTTAAGTTGTTGATGTCAGTACGGCTGTATAAAGAATATTTAAACAACACGTGTACGCTATTAGTCCATCGGTGCTGAATAATTCCAGCTTATCTTTCCAGGAAACGTATTTCATATTTATTTTGTCTTCGAAAATTATTTTGAAATATACTTTAGTGTGTTTACTTACGTACAGTAGACAAAAAAGATGCGGTACCACTTTTTCATACAACGTTGTACGAAAATGTGGTACCGTATATCTTTTGTTGACTGTACATTGCGTGTCTAGTCTTTTTACCTAAAGACTAGCTGTCGCCTTGATGAATTTTATTAATATATTTGTTATGCTGTAATCAAGATCCTAACTCGTAATTTTCCAGGTCTAATTTTCCTTTTCATCAATAGGTATAGCACCTATTGAAAAGTCTTGGCGCTGGGACTGGCATTGCTGGTCAATCACGCCTATGCGATTTAAGGTGTCGAATAAATTACGGAAGTAAAGCGATTTGTTTCACTAAATTCCTAGTGTTTTCTAAATGGCCGCTATTCCGCCGCATAGGCGTAATTGTTTTTGCGAGAAGATTTGCACCATTAAGTCTTTTAGTTTTTACCATAGGCATCAATTTTACTAGCATAAGTAGGCCCACAGACTTCTTTATTACCGTGTTACTGAATTTAAAATAACAGTGGCAAAGACTTGTGACTTTTAGTGTTGATAAATTTGAAGTCACTGCATTGTCTGTCTTCTGCCGTTCTATCTTCGTATCTTCTGTCACTTTTTCACGCCTAGATTTTGAGTAAAAATACGTCTGTCACTCGCACACTTTGTTCTTCTAAAGATAATTATACAGTTTCTACAAATTGATGATTGAATATTTGAATAGATACAATTTACGAATTCATTTCTACAAAACATGATACGGTGTGTGCTTCTTGTATCATCGCGTTGTAGATCGTATGATTACTTGTTCATCATCATAATCATAAGGTTTAAACGGCGTGAATAAAGATCGAAGGGTGAATAGAACTAAAATGGTCAGCTAAATTCTGTAGTTATTTTCTTTCAAGTCAAAATGTGGACTAGTTTCTTGTAATAACAAAATCATTATATATTTGGCAATGAGCTTCGTTAAAATTTTGTAAAATAAATTATTAAATATATTCCAATTACCATTTTATTTTTACTCACCCTTCGATCTCTATTCACCCCGTTTTACGGTACTTTAATCTAATAATTTAAAAAACTAAGGTTTAGGTCCGGGACGTCTCTTGTCTTGAAGTTCCGATATTTTTGTAAATTTAGTTGTTTCGGGGTCCGAGAAAGTTCGGTTTGAATCCATAGACGAGACGTGCTTTTAATTTTTCACTTAGCGAATTTTTAATAGTTATTACATAGTTGATTCACCGTGTCAATAGCTAACGACCCGTTAGTTAACGAGCTAATGACGAGTGAAAGACTCGTGCGGATATCGGTTTTCACGACTTTTTGTCATATCTTCAGTTCCACTCAACTAATTGCGAAAAAACATTTATAGTTTAAAGCTTAAAATCTGACCAAGGCCATTTAAACAAAAAGAACCTCACGAAATCGTCGAAAAAAAATTTTTTATTCATAATCATACCTATATAAACACCTCAACAAAGTCTAGGGAACAAGATGACCCCAATTTTTTTTTTCGTATAAATCTTGTTTTGCAAATAACTGGCAGCAAATAAATAAAAATAGAATAAAGTAGATTATAGAGTTGTTCGAAATTTAAAAATAAATTTAAATAAGTAATGATTTTCGAATATGGAGGGAAAACTTTTAAGTGTTTGATTGTGCAGTTTCTCTGAGGCAAAATAAAAATTATTTTCTTTGATTGTAAATAACGTTTATTATCAATAATACGTCTTTTACGTATGGTTTGTGCATTTTTGTGACTGTAGTCATCATGTCACTTCGTCATTTTAGTCGCGAAGAGATGTTAGGAGCTGTTGGTATGCTGCAAGCTGGACGAACTCAACGCGACGTAGCGGATGCTGTCAACACCCAACCAAGCGTAATTTGCAGATTATGGGCACGCTACAGGTCTACAGGGGATGTTGCCGAACGTCACAGGGGACGAAATAGGGTTACTACCCCGCGACAAGATCGTTTCTTGCAAAATTCCGCAAGGCGGCAACCCACGATTACTGCTCGTCAGTTGGTCGCAAGCCTCCAGTCTCAGCATCAAGTGGCTATTAGCGATCAAACTGTCAGGAGAAGACTACACGAAGCCAATCTTCATGCTCGCAGACCGCTTAGGGTTCCAGCTCTTCGACGTGGAAATCGAGGTCGTCGCTTATTATGGGCTAACGCACATTTACAGTGGACCGACCATCAATGGGCACGGGTTCTATTTTCCGACGAATCTCGCTTCGGTTTTCATCCTGATTCGAGAAGAGTGCGTATATGGCGAGTTCCTGGACGTGGGAGTCGTCTCCAGAATCCGCAAGAAGTTCATCCTTACCAAGGTGGAACAATCATGGTATGGGCTGGAATTCGCCTTGGTGGAAGGACCGACCTCGTTTGGATACGTGGCAATTTGAATGCAAACCAATACATTCAGGAGGTTATACACCCCATGGTAATCCCTCATCGACAGCAGTTCGGTCAAGATTTTATGTTCATGCAAGATAATGCACGGTCACACACCGCGAGGGTAGTGGTCAATGCGTTAAGCGAGCACAATATTACGACGTTGGAATGGCCTGCTCAGTCTGCCGACCTCAATCCCATAGAGCATGCCTGGGATTTGCTTGGGAGAAGAGCTTTCAGTGATTCTTTGGAAAATCTGAACACTGAAGAACAACTTTTTTTACACCTTCGCAGTGTATGGAGCCATATTCCACAGACGATGATTGACAATCTCATACTAAGTATGCCACGCCGTTGTCGAGCTGTTGCTAATGCTTTAGGAGGTCCTACAGATTATTAAAAAAAAATAATTTAAAGAAAAACAAAAAACCCGACTGCCTAACTGACCTTACCTAACTAAAAAGAAAGAAACAAGCCCAGTAGTTAAAATTTCATACAATACTCACAGTCGGGGCCCCTTAGGAAGATGTGATTGGTAAAATTTAAATGGGCCCCGACTGTGAGTATTGTATGAAATTTTAACTACTGGGCTTGTTTCTTTCTTTTTAGTTAGGTAAGGTCAGTTAGGCAGTCGGGTTTTTTGTTTTTCTTTAAATTTTTTTTTTTATTTTATACTTTTTAGTTACGATTCATTTAAAATTTATTTTTTTTATCAAAATATTATTTTTGTTTGTATATCGTTTATCCTTGAAGTAAGAAAATTAGCGAGAATTAATGTTTTGTTAAACAACTTTAAATCGTTATATATCCTAAACTATTAGTTAAAATGAAAAATGGTAAAAGGAACCTAAATATGATTTTAAAATACCTATTCAACGACACCCCACTTGACATAGTTCATCGAAATATTTTTTTTTTTTCATTTTGACAATATGGCGTCTGGTGGTCGCTGTGGTGAATTTTGATTACTGTCATGTCTTTAGTGACACTCGCAAGGTTAAGACGAATCGATTGAGGTAAGAATCATCAAAATCGGTCTATGCGTTTAGGCTCTAGAACGCCACATAGAAACAAACATACATACATACATACATACATACATACATACATACATAGACTGATAAACACAATACCCTCCTTTGCGTCGCGCAGTCGGGTAAAAACGTTTAAAGTACGGTTAATTACTGTATTTCTTACTACCTCGTTATTTTTGTGCCTAATCATAGAAGGTTGTAATACTCAATATTGGCACTATTCAATTCTTACTTAAAATTTTTTTTTTTTGATATGAGAATGTTTTTATTAAAATTAAAATTAAAAACGGTATAAAAATACCCTTCTATTGATATAAAACACTCACTATTACAAGAAAGGGTTTTTAAATAAAAACTAGAAATGTCCTTGTTCCCTAGACTTTGTTGATGTGTGTATAATATGATCAGTAGCGGTGTTAGGGTAGGGCGCGGTTGGGCGATCGCCCAGGGCGCCGCAAGCAAACGCCCCCCCCCCCCCCCCTCTCCCCATTCTCATAGTTCGAGGTCTACTTAGTCGTAAAGTCCCTTAATTAAGCGAAAAAATCTTGATGTTGGCAACACTTAAATGGAACGCAGTATTCAATTCTTCGTTCGGAATTCATTTTACCGGGAATCCCCGATCATAGAAAAACACATGCATTTGCGCATGCACCAAATTTGCTGACGTCCAATCAGAGCATAAATCCCTAAAGTCAACAGACATGGATCTTGGTAAATGCACAGAAATGATGAAAAAATGCTGCAATTTCTTGGAAGACTACAGAAATACAGGCTTTAAAAGCGCTATTATAACTGCGAAGGAGTTGGCCGAAGAACTAGAAATTGAACCTGTGTTTCGAGCTACAACAAGAATTCGACGTATTAAGCGTCAAGCTGGTGAAATTGCACGCGATGACACTATAACTTCTCCAGAAAAAAAAATTGAGGTTGAATTTTTCAACTGTCTTTTGGACACTACATTAATATCAGTCAATGAAAGATTCGAACAGCTAAATGAGTACTCGGAATGTTGGTCTTTTTTGTACAATATTAAACAGATTCCAGAAAAACCCTATCTTGTCAAGCTCTGTAGTGATCTCCAATTAAAATTAACTGTAGACTCTAAATCAGACATAGATGGTTGTATGTTGTGTGATGAACTTTTAAGTCTGATATGCTTTTTGCCTGATCAGAATGTTACTCCCATTTTTGTTTTAAATTTCATCAAAGATCGCAACTTACAAGAACTGTATCCAAATGTATGGATAGCATTGCGAATATTAGTGACTATACCTGTTACGGTTGCTAGTGGGGAGCGGAGTTTTTCAAAGCTGAAGCTGATAAAAACCTATCTTCGATCAACAATATCTCAATCTAGATTGACAAACTTAGCAACTTTGTCAATTGAAAACGAAATTGCTGAAAACATCGACTTTGACAACCTTATAAAAGAGTTCGCTGATAGAAAGGCCAGAAAAGTAAAATTTTATTAGTTTTTTTTTTCAATAAACGGTTATTTTTGTAATAAATAATTATTTCATTAAATGTTTTCCCTTTTTTCGTATGGGTTTGAAATGCAGTTGGAGGGCGCTCTAGAAATCTCGCCCAGGGCGCTGGTAGTGTTAAAACCGGCACTGAATATGATTTCAAAGAACAGGTACGACCACTTTACAATTTTAAATAGGATAAAAGCAACGTAAAAAATCATGTGATTAGTAATCATTTTACGACCTCGTTATCAACACATGTTGGAAAAATCCCTATCTTTGATCAAATTGTATGACAAATATTTTTTGAATCAATAATGTTAATAATAATTTATTCTCTTTTAAACTCTTGCGTATAATACATATAATTTTATTTTTATTTATAGTCCTAGATCCCGCTATACAACGACCTTCACCGAGAT
Organism: Pelosia muscerda; assembly: GCA_963691645.1. NCBI lineage: Eukaryota > Metazoa > Arthropoda > Insecta > Lepidoptera > Erebidae > Pelosia > Pelosia muscerda. Next base: position 14,560,943 of record OY829098.1, on the reverse strand, counting down.
GCTTATTTAATGAGACGTATTTTTTATGTTATTAAATATGCCAATAAATATATCCTATATGGGTTGCCTAACAAATTTCAGTCCAGAGTATTTTTAATTAATAGTTTTAATTTTTTTTTTTAAACATTGCACCGGTGTGATTATTAAATAAATTTGATACCAATTGAAAGTTTGAAGCCCATAGAATATGCAAACGTTAGGTTGCCTATTTTTTTCCGGTCACAACCACGGGTTGCCAGGTGTAAACAGGTAAATCTATACTAGCATTTTGCAACGGTCTGATTATTGAATCAAACTTAGATAAAATGAAAGATTATTTCATAAGGAACACGGTGGTATAGGGTTGCCTGCGAAAAATCAGTCCCGAATTACGGTTGTCGAATTTTAAATAATAAAATATCGCTGCGAGTGAATGTGTGTGAGAGAGAGGTCCCAGACCAACCATCCCATGCGGTAGAAAAGGACGCAGCGTAGCAGCTGTTTAAAGTCCGCCCATTTAAAGAAGGAGAGTGCGCATGCTATTTGTGCTTGGAAATGAAAAGGATAGCGATAGACTCGTATATGCTGTGCATTATTTTGGAGTAGATTGTCGCTATAGATCGTCGTCTATCGCTATCCTTTTCATTTCCAAGCACAAATAGCATGAGCACTCTCCTTCTTTAAATGGGCGGACTTTAAACAGCTGCTACGCTGCGTCCTTTTCTACCGCATGGGATGGTTGGTCTGGGACCTCTCTCTCACACACATTCACTCGCAGCGATATTTTATTATTTAAAATTCGACAACCGTAATTCGGGACTGATTTTTCGCAGGCAACCCTATACCACCGTGTTCCTTATGAAATAATCTTTCATTTTATCTAAGTTTGATTCAATAATCAGACCGTTGCAAAATGCTAGTATAGATTTACCTGTTCACACTTTTTTTTTTTTTTTTTATCGTGCGCAAAATCCCCACGGATACCACCTCCACCAAAACCGATGGAGGTGATTATGTCGGACTCGAACCGACCAAAACGCACGCCGATCATGGGTCCTTGATTGCCGGAGGTGAGATTATACAAGACATATCTCTCGCACCCCGGCAGACCCGGGGACATCTCTGTTGAGATGACCCTCCTCCCCAGATGACCCTCCTCCCCTACCTGTTTACACCTGGCAACCCGTGGTTGTGACCGGAAAAAAATAGGCAACCTAACGTTTGCATATTCTATGGGCTTCAAACTTTCGATTGGTATCAAATTTATTTAATAATCACACCGGTGCAATGGTTAAAATTTTTTTTTTTTTTTAATTATTATTTAAAAATACTCTGGACTGAAATTTGTTAGGCAACCCATTTAGGATATATTTATTGGCATATTTAATAACATAAAAAATACGTCTCATTAAATAAGCATCTCGGTGAAGGTCGTTGTATAGCGGGATCCTATACTATTAGGAGAAAAATAGTATTTTACGGCGACGCGGCTACTTTGAGGTACGAGCCAAGCGAAAGATTCTAACGTACAATCCTGTTCATAATCAGGGACACCACCTAACGGAAAATATTTGCTATCGAGCAATATATACTTTTCATCGTAGGCTGTCTCGTGACTGGCTGTATAAAAATGTCGGGAATTTCTCAACCCCAGTTCAAACCAATAAAACAATCACCTGTAACCGGTCAAATTAGTTTCAACAGTAAGTATTTCCAAGTTATTAATATAATATGATAAAAACTTACCCCAAGAACTCCGAACTGTCATGCTGGTTGTTTCTGGTGAAGAATGGTGGTTTAACTACAGAAAATAGTTCATTCGGATTCAATTTTGTGGACACGGAGTGCATCATTTTACCGAATAGTACTGCCATCTTCGACCAATATGGCACAGCTGTCATCTTCATGACTACGTGGGTACTGAACCTGGTAAGAGAAGAAACACATTGCTTAAATTATAGTTATTATCACACTAAAATAAGTCTTTAATAAACATCTTTACGCACAAATATAAAACAATGTCGCATACTGCTGCCTGTACGCTTAGACTTCTAAGCTATGTAACACATTGTCATATTTTCAATGTCTTTTATATATTTCGCTTGTGGTTTGTATGCATAATACAACCGAACAGGTAATCAAGTAGCATGTATGAGAAGCCGGGGTGCATTAGTAGCATTACTACATTATAATTAAATTATTAATGCTTGCATGAATGTAAATGTAAATTGTAAATTTACATAATAAATTGAAAAAATAATTAAAACTACCATCGAGCAGAGTGTAGTCAGTTGACGGGCTGAATATTAAAAAAAACTATTCAAAATATGTTTTAAAAAGTTTTAGATAACAATGTTTTTCTTAACTTTTTTAGCTTTAGTAATATTATGTAGCACCGCTGTGCTCACCAAGACCAGCAAAACGAACCAAAACACAACTAATCCATCATGCTCAGTTCTGATATTCCCATGACCCAGCGCCATCTCCATCTTAATACCTTGAATATAATTTAGCACCAGAGCGTTTCCCAAGATAACAAAGAATCAGCCCAAACCGCTTGGTCAATGCCTGTTTCACACACGGAACCAGCTCAATGACCGAGGAACCGTCGATTCTCGGTTCACCCCCGACATGGTATAGCGTGAGTCATCCTTAATATTGACATCTTAATACTCATCATTATCTTAGCGTTGTATACCTGCTGATTAATGGACCAAGTACCGGCACTAGCATTCCTCTCGTGACTGGACGATCAGACGGTAGTAGCTCCCATGTAATGTGTATAAGCCAAACTAGGATCCGAATTAGTAAACGGGCTTCAAGGTTCTGGTACAACTGGGATCAACATTAAGATGATGATGATTGTAGCAGAGAACGTTTTTACAATTTTATATCTGTCATTACAGTCAATCGACGTAACTTTTGAGGCACATTGCTTTTTTACACTGTGTGCCAAGCTTTACATATATAAGTAGGTAAAATAGACAACAAGGCGACAATACAATCTAACATTTGCCTGTGGCAGCATTAAGTAGCACGATGGGTGAAGTCGCATAAGAAAACATTGTGACCCATAAATATTTAGTTATTTAAATCTAATATTTTCCTAGTAATTTGACGTTGCTGACGTTGTTAGTAATATAGGGTATAATCGCAGGCGCGCAGGTGTTCGTTTTTACAATAATAATATATACCTACATAACGATGTACCTATACTATTTATTATCCTACAAAACATTATCTAGCCCAGCACATTTTCATTTACAGGACCAATTGTACCGTCATTCTCAGTACTGTAACTCCTGCATACCAAATTCAACGGTAATGACCATAAAGAACACATTAATGACACTCGCAAAAATCGGGCAATGCAAAAGGAATAGTTAATGTTCCAAGACACTAACTATTCCTTTTATATATATTTATTTAATTTGTAAATACATACATTATACTTAAAAACATTCAGATCTATGCAAATAGAGATATCCATGCATACATATATTTGTACAGAACGGGACTTGAACCCGTTATTTCTGACGTGGCACTCTCGAATCACACCACCCAGATTTATAGCATTCACGATTTGATCAATCTTTACATATCATGAACCTGAAATATTTAATCAACTAATAACTGAAGGTATTATGCATGATTTAAATTCAACTGCCCAATGGCTGAGATAATCTGCAAAAGCGATCATTCGCATTATCTGCACAATCATACCTCTAACCCATCGGAATAGGCAGAGACAATAACTTCGCATTATTAGGGTTGGCTGAATGGTCACGTGACCGTGGCAGGCATTGCGTCATCACGAACCAAAATACAAGTACATATTAAGCTAGGCGTCCAAGATGCGGGGTGGGTCGCGTCGCATTGCTACAGAAAAATCAGCCTGTCACAAGTTTCGTACAATAGGCGGATTCCGTTCCGCCTCGCTTTTAACAGACGCAGCGCAGGTGCTACTCTGTTTCATACATTATCTACGACAGGCAGATTATTAGGTTGCAATGTGGCCCATCCCGACCCGTTTGTTGAACACCTTGCTTTACTCAACGCAGAGCACACGTAAACTATTTGAATCTATGCTATGATGCATGAATCTTCTACTACCATATTCTGAGAAATAAATGATTATTCTATTCTATTTAATTCTATTCAAACTATATATACGTATATTTCTTCTCCAACAACTGTCCCAAATTACATTAAGTATTCATATTTGTTGCCTTTATTATCAACAGGACAAAGTTTGTAGGTATAATATAGATAATTTAATAAAATCAGAGATCCACGCGATAGGAATCGCAGTGTTGATCTAGTATAGTTATAATAAGTTTACTTTTAACAAAAAAATTCAACCAACATCTAATAATTATAGATATACCTCAAAGATAAAATGCACGTAAAACTTTTCTTGAAGTCGGTATCAAGCCAAGCGGTAAGACGCAGTCATGTACATCCATAATCACAGTCCTGCATTGAAATGTATACGCGTGTGTGTGGAATCTGCGGAGTCTTGTCCAATAAACTGCAAGACGGACTGTCTTGCAGTTGACGGAACGTGCAGACAGACATGTCTGGATTGACGTCATTGCCAACAGTCTCGACCGATGTTCTACCGCTACATATATACCGACTATATATATTTAAGGAACTAACTGTAGAATCTAAAATATTCTTCCAATATCTCAAACCAGACAACCATGAGGTATGTTGTTAAAGAGTTCTATTATCTGTCAACGTACTCCAAATCCAGAGCATGTCGGCATGTCTGCCAAAATTAAGTAAACCAGCCCCATAGGACCGACATAATACCCCCTATAAGTTAAACAAGACATTCATGCTATACATCGCTAAGGAGTTGTTTTGTCTGTCTGTGACTACAAGTCTAAACAATTCCAGCATGTCCTTGACCACAGTAATGTACGTAATGTGTTACAGGATAACATAAATCTAACAACACATCGATCATGTCGCATTCTCTATAGATATTGTGGAGCATTAGTATCGGAAATATCACTGAATATTCTGAACATTTCTGTGTACCCGTTTCAAGGGGCTAGGCTCTAGCAATAAACAATGTAATATTACGCGATTACAGCAATCGAGGCTGATTTCCTGGTTTCTGTTGAAGAGTGCCGCGTTTTGTCTCGGCAATCCTTTAACAGGCCTTAAAAATTTAAATGGGAATTTCAGAATACACCCCATTCGAACAAAAATTTGCTAATCCCTTCACAGGTGAAGAGTCAGGTGGGCGGAGTTACTGCGCAAACATAAAAATAATAAACAAATATCCGAATTGAAAACCAGTCTCCTTTTGTAGAAGAAGATTTATCTGAGGACAGGTTGAGGGATTTGACAGATTGTTTGACTAATAGATTCAGACACTCGATGTTCAGATTCAGTAATGAGACGGCAGAGATTCAGTATCGAGTGTCGTTTTGAAATAGTCTGTGTTAATGGAAATCATATCTCTCTATCCTTAAGTTAGTTCCCAGTACCCTAGTTCCTTTTTATATTTCGTAACTATACTTTGTAAAATATAGCTTGAGTCCTATGACAGATGTCAAAATGAGGTTCATAGAGATGTCCGAAATTCGATGAAAATATCGATACTACCAGCTATTATTGATGCATGTTACAAAAATTAGGTTTAATTTAATTGTATGTATCTATTTAATTGTAATGAGAACGGAATATACGTAGCATACAAGGCGTCGGCACTCGTACTGATGAGTATGAGTGGAGTGGATCAGTGGAAGTTCATATCAAACAAGATATTGGCGCGTGTATCTTATGCCTATATCATGGCCCAAGAGGCAAACACGGCGTGTCTTCTTACAAAATCCAAAAACAGGTTCAGGGCGTTGATGGATTGAATGTAGGATTTTATTTACTCAATATTATTTAGGATCAAGTATATTGAAATATAAATATTATTATGATATTATAATACCTAAGCAAGAAGATTAAATTCTAATTAATTTTTTCTTACATTAATTTCAATTTTAAATTAAGCTTTATTCAAAATATGGATAGTTCATAGTATGTGGTCACGGTGATTCATCGCCCATCACTAATTAGCTCGGTATGCCCATAAAGTATGACATTGACAGCTACTACATTCAATAATAGAAAATTCAAGACTTCCATGTGCGGGATTTCACTGACAGCTGTCATAGGACCCAAGCTACATTTTACAAAGTATAGTAAGTACTTTGTTAGTAATTGATAAGAAATTATATGAAGATGTCAAGATATAGTTTTACTTGACAAAAAATTAAATAAAAAATTTAAAAAACACCCCGACACAAAAATACCTCCAAAAAGTAAAAAATAAATAATACATGGGTTGTCGTGTCGGGGGACCTCGAATCATTTCGAAAACATGTGGAAGTGCTTCAACCGTTAAAGATCCCCCAACACGACAACGCATGTATTATTGTTATGTCAGGGGTTTTTAAATTTTTAATTTAATTTTTATTTTATACTTTTTAAATTGATCTCCTTGTCAAGCCATTCCATTTGATACCCATATTGACGGACTTGTAAATTTAGAAGGATATACGCAATTAGGAGGTCGCGGCCATTTTGGATTTGAAAATTTGACCTATTGTATCGTATTCTACTAGTCAAGCCCGTCATTTGACATCCATATTAAGGGATTTGTGCGAAAATATGTAGTCCGCCATTTTGTAGCCGCGGCCATCTTGGATGGATTTTCATGAAACATTTCATGAGACTACGTAGGCGATAAAAATAATATTGTTTTTTGCGGACGATACTGACACTAATGTATTAATACTTTATATAGGAACATTACGGTCATTTATAACACTAGTGAAGCCCAAATCGCCGTGCGTCTTATGGCTAAATTATATAAAAAATCTATAAAATTTGTGCCAAATTTCATCAAAATCGGTTCATTTAGTCATCAGTTTAGGATTGGAACGCGAACAATAAGATAGCAATACTTATATTATAAAGAGGATAAATTTATTTGTTTGTTATCGATAGAGACTATTTATAACTATAGTTCATCATAAGAGTGCTCCCAGTGTAACATAGGCGACTTTTATCCCCACATTTCCCCAGGGCTAGAACTTACGCGGGTAAAACAGTGGGGCGATGATGGTGTTTTATATTTGTATATTATCAATGATGATATGGTACAACAAGGTGTGGTCCTACTTATACCACAACGATCGGTGTTGGTAGCTTGTATCTAATACGAAAAGGGGACATTTCTGGTCCATTTTACATATACGAGCGGCGTCCACCGAGATGACGCAGAGGTTCGAAATCGTTTATAAATGCATACGAATATAAATCACAACTCTAGAAACCTTCGGCACTCAAATAAGAATTGCTAAGTTGTGTTTATGGAAAAATATAAGAATTTATATTCAATTTAAAAGTGTTTTGTCAACGTAGTTTGAGAGAAACTTATTTAACATAAATGTTTTTGTTCGATTCAACGATTCTTTTTGCGACTGAAATTATCTTGTTACATGAAAAAAATACATTTTATACTAGTCCTAATTACCTATTGAAATCTATTAAGGTTTTGAAAATTAAATCAAACACACAAATTACATAAAAATGCATGTACATTAAAGTAAAATTGATATTTTATTTAGAATAAGTACTATAATTAGATAACAAATTATATAAAAATTGATTATGATATAATTGATTAATATAATGAAAATTGATTGATTGCAAAACAATCAATCAATTTTCATTACTGAAATGAATATGTCGCAAGCATAAATAAATTATATAATAAATAGGTGTAAGAGAAATACATATTATGAAGAAGAAATAATTTACTTACTGCCTAGTGACCAGCAGCGCTTGCACGACGCTGTTCATGTAACAAGTGTTTCCCAAGTTGAGAAGTCCTACTTTCCTCATTGGGGTGTGAGTGTTCACGCTGGTCAAGCATACGTTCCGTGCGCGCCAAGGGGTTAATTGCAGAAACTGACATCCTCGCGAAGCCATGTGGCGCTCCAGGCATAAAACCTTAAAAAAATACACATTACATTATACTAATATAAAAAAAAATCGTAATTACATAATTTTTTAAATATCTGAATATTGTTACAACATTTAATTATAAAGAGAGAAATTTCGTAATAATTCATTGTACTGCCATTGTAACCATATCTGATACAAGTAAGAATGTTAAACGTTAAACGTACATCATCCTCATCACTATGCTGGCGGATAGATCTTCTTGTGCGATACTGCACCGACTTATCTAGAATTGGCATTTTGACGGCTATTCTGGCGACTGTCCGTACACGCTCGCGGCTGTTTAGCTACTACCTAAACCGACCGGCGACGTTTTTTACATCGAACTCTGGTGACGAAATCATAAATAAAGGAACACACACACGCGCGCAGTGCCGGATTAAGGCAGCGCGGGGCCCGTAGCACTTTCTGTCAAGGGGCCCTTGGGTTACATATAAATTGCAATAAATATAATTGGTTCTCATATAAATGGTAAAAAACAGTTTTTCTGGATTTAATAAGGGTATATGAGGGGTTAGAACATTGGAAATAACACTATCAATTTTTTTTTTATATCACTTAGGTGGTTGGTAAGCACTTGCCTTTTTCGTGCGAGGTGCAAAATCCCCACTGTTGCCAAACTCACCGAAGCCAGAGAGTGAGATCATGTCGGACTCGAATCGACTAAAACTCACGCCGTCACTGGTTCTTTAGTTGTTTTATTTTTTGTGCGCGGAATCGCCACGGATACCAATCCCACCGGAGAGGGTGAGAGAGGTTAAGTCGGCTCGACTAAAACGCACGCCGTCTTTAGGTCTTCAATTGCCGGAGGTGAGATAGCAGCGAACATATCCCTCGCACCCCGCAGACCCGGGGCCCTCTCTTTCGAGATAACCCCTTCGGGTGTAGGGGCCACAGTGTCCCTGTCTAACCCTGGGTATGCGGTGGCGCACTTTGCGCCGCCACTGCGGCCTGCATCTGCTAGGGTGACAGGAGGCTCCACCAGTCACCCTACAGGTCTACGCTCATGGGAGATGGAGGTTATTCTGCGACTTCCGATGTCCAAGTCACCTCCGCTCATCAGCTGTGCGGTTCCGGAGTCTTCTCCGAACCAGTTCCGCCGTCTCCTTCTCAAGCATTACTTGCTCACAGAAGGAAGCGGCGGCCGCCCAAGCGCTCGCCAAGGATTGGATTAGGTTTAGTCGTCCCCGATCCGATACTCTAGTTAGAGTAGTCTCGGTTTCTGACACAAGTTGTTCTCGACTTTCCTTCACTTCGGCGCGTGGGATGTTTGCATGGCCCGTGTAATATGCGTCCGTGGTACTGTCATCATGCCGTATACTGTCTGACGACTTAATGGCGTCATTAGACAGTATATCATTTATATGCAGCAGAAACAGGGACGGGGACGAGGACACCAGCGTTCATGTTCATGTAGTCTGAGCAACTGGCATCGACGACGCACGGCTTGGATACTTCTGGTAGGCTGACTGCGAGAGCCACACCTTGACTCTCGATGGCTTGCGCCCAGCGGTTTGTGAGATACACAAGAAGGTCACCGATTGAGCGACTGTGGCGGAAGCCGTACTGTCGGTCGCTCAATGAATCGTTCCCTTCAAGGTATTTCAGATGTGTGTTGATAGCACGCTCCATTACCTTCGATAGCACTTTCACGATATCACATTCCTCGGTGATAGCGATAGGCCTGTAATGGGCTGGGTCGGGCTTGCCGGGAATGTCCGAATTTTTTCTAAAATCTCTTCTGTTTTAAGACCTTTCACTTGTCGAAATACTCCAAAATATTTTTACTTTCATGATATGCTTTCAGACGTTTAATTACCAATAATAACAGTACGTTATCAATAGTAAACATCGTTATATCCATAAAATACACAATTTTTCATTCAATATTTTTTGTTAACTATTTTAAATCTATCGCGTTCCATGCTGTACCCATAATAATGTCAACGTGAATTAACACGATCATGGAATAGGTACATACACACTATTGAATTTGCATGACGTTTCGACTAGGTTACATCTCCAATCAGCCTGAGTCAGCCACTGACTACAACTCATAACTAGGAGCGCGGGGCCCTAAATGCGCGGGGCCCGTAGCACTCGCTACTAGTGCTACGTAGCTAATCCGCCACTGCACACGCGCCTTAGACAGATTTTTCGGAATATTCGACCTTACAATCGCAGAACTAAGGCAGATTATAGCAAAAAAAACTACAATTTAAAGTCTTCGTGTAAATGGCGAGCACTTTAGGCTACTGAAGCTAACACTTGAATAAAATTATAGTAAAAGATCGTCGTTATCACTACATACGGTGGTGTTAAAATGACAATGTGATGGTTGACATAATTTACATTTTACAAATGATTCTAGCGAGATCGCAAGGCGTAATAGCGATGCCCGATACGTAGCGATATTTTAGTGTACCTATCGATACAACCCAGATTCACCTAGTGTATCGATTCAAATTATCTTATTGTACAGATTGCAAGAATTGAATTAGAAACTTTTGCAACTGTGAAAAATTTAAGTCCTCAATCAAAAGATAAATGAAACATGAGTTCAAAAACAGGGGAAACAAAACTTGAAAGGCCTAAACCTGCTATAATGAAATTTAACCGGAAGCAAATATGTAAAGGAAAATGTCTGAAAACCGTAAACAGTCGGTTACATGAAGGACGGTGTCCTAATCGACCGGAGTGTGAACTGATATCCACACGGGCGGAGTCGCGGGCATAAGTTAGTTGTTATTAAAGCAATCCTACATTTAAGAGATACAAGTTTTGCTTGAGAAATCCAATACGATACATACCATGGCGATAGAAAGGCATGTGATAGATCGTATGTATCGATAGGTACGATATAATATATCGAAACAAAGTGGTATATTGAGCATCTCTATGACTTGACTTAGATACTTTATAACGATTGTCGACTTTAAGACGGATGCTCCAAATACCAGTTTCGTACTTGATTTTTCGTCTTTAAAAACTTTTATACTCATTTTTAGATTATGTACATTATTAAGTAGTAGTAGAAGTAATTTATTCGAGACATGAGCGGACCCAATTCGGATATTTCAGGGGTCACGTGGCAGGTCGAGGAAGTATCAATCAGTCCTACCTCGATCTGTTGTTAGAAGCTAGGCATTTCTTGTTGGGATGTTGTTGTTGTTGTATAAACTAGAGTAATGATATCTGGGCATTTTAACGATTACTAAAAATATTTCTTTCGGAATTCTTGTCTGTTCGTAGGTTTTTTTTTGCGACGGTCTAAGCAGACTTGAAATTAGCATCTACTAAACCATATTTTTGCTTGATTGCACCAATATGTTTTAGTAGAGGCATCGCTAGTCAGTTATATAAATATGAAAGTAATTAGTAACTTACAACATCGCGATATTTATCCTTGAACATATCTTGGGCTTCGCCTTTCAGAGACTCCACGAGACCGTCTACAGTGCAAGTGAGAATGTCAACCACGTTCTGAAGGAGTTGCCGGCTGGCGCTGGCTAAAGTAGTCAAGATGCGATCTACATGAGGCGCGACCTACAAAGGAAATAATGTGTTAACTTTTACTTGAATCTATTTACTTTCGAACCAATCCGTAGCCATCTTCGCCACCCTAAGCCTCGGATGCGAAGTCTCTGTCTTCACGTCTGAGGACTTTATTATTTAACTTGTCAGATCAGATAGCCCTTTCATTCGATAGACCCGTAAGTAAGAGATGCTTTTTGCAGCGCTCGTGATTGGCGCAGCGTGGCGGGGAAGTATCGACGTCCGCCGATGTCCACCGCCAACGCTCACGGCGCTAGACCACTCCCTCTCGACCCATGCTTTTTCTTTCGCTTTCTCTACCAGGTCTCATGGTCAGACTATAGCTAACGATAGCTAATGTTATGGGATTTACTATGCGGATAAAAAAACTTGGATACTTTTATTGTGAACACAAACATTTATTACACATAGAAAAAGGCAGACCAATGCAAATATACACGCATACACATATTTGTACTGCACTGAGCAGGAGTCGAAGCAGCGCCCCTGGGAAGCAGTTGAACGTTCACTGTTACGCCAGAATCCATACATTAAAATTAAAATATATTAAAATTCAATCATTCTTATTCAGTTCAGAATGGTACAATGTGTTCTTACATAAAAACAAAATAGGTACATACCCGATCAAATGCTTCAGTAGATTCACGCAATGATGCTAAAACGTGGAAAATGACATCACCTACAGATTGACGCAGCTCTTCATCTTCTAAGGCTAGGAACAGCCGACCCAAATTATCAACTGATACTTCAATCAGTATATCAAACCGCTCGTTCTCCTGGGAAAATTAAATTTTACGAATATGTTCAGGTATTCAGATTCAAGGTATATAAGCTAGTGGGACAGTGAAAAAGCTCTGACGTGTTGTTTACCTCTAGAGCCTTTATGAACGCTATGACCCAATTTCCCAGAGTTGGTGTTCCACGCCACTCATACAACCAAATGTATAGACATGACAGCGACGCCCTAAGGCCAGCACCAGCTGGGCCATTATCGCCTTGTTGGACAAGCCATCGCGCTGCAGCTAGGGTACCCTCCGTGTCGGAGCTGTCCAATACGACGAGCACCACAGATACGGCTGGGCAGGCATCAGATTCTGTGAAATAATAAACATTAAATAGATCTTTAAATTAAGAACCAGAGTTATAAGACTATATACCATAATATTTATTAGAGTTCGATACTCACGAGGATCAGATATGAATGAATAAAACTTGTCTAATATCGCTGTGACGATCTCATGACGAAAAGTGTTGTGAGCACTATTCACACAACGTAGAAGGAATACTTGAACATCTTGCAAAAGGTTCCATAAGTCATCCGCGTCGCCGCACGCACGAGCTGCCGTTTTAAAAGTACACATATTTGTTAATAAGTTATATCAGAGGTGACTGCATAGTAGGCAAAATAATGTAAATACTCACCAAGGCATTTAACAATATCTTGACAATTCTTTACTAGTTCATGAGGCGGTGGCAAATAGTTAGGCTGCTCGTTCATTAACTGTATGTACTGTTCCAATGCCTGGAGATCCAACTGGTTGCGATTGTCATGAACTAACTCATGCTTCTTCACAGCCATGGCTGGGCTTTCACTAAGATAATTTTACAAATAATGTGTATAGATGAATAAGTCACAAGAAAATACAACATATACAAATAAAAAAAGTCACAAACATTTCAGGACACAGGTCATAGCAAACTAATTTATAAAGTGAAGGGCAAGGATAACGAATCGTAACGACACAGAAGACGACATAGTGAGCATCGGAAGCAATATCGGAAGTCATGAAAATAGCTATGCATAGATGTGGGCCAGCATCAGTTTCACACATATATGTCATGCAATGGTATGTTACAGGTTTCCTTCGAAAAGCTCATAAATGTGGTAGGTAATATTTAAGAAAACTGCGCAGCATATTGTTTCTTCAACAATAGTTGTAGTAGGTATGTTGTTAAGTGTAAACCATAGTGAAGTCTACTAAGCAAAATAAAGTTCTTCAGAGTCGTTGGGTGACGAACATGTATAAAATAATTGTCTTGTTCAAAATTTGTAGCATGTGTAAATTATACTGAGCTAAGAATTTGAAAGGATATAAAAAGTGCTATAAAATGCTGAAACTAAAATATAATCTTTATGTGTAATTAAATTCATTTTTTAAAGGATACAACTAAAAGTAAATATTTTTATGTACAAATGTATAAAATTTTACTAAAAATAAATGATTTAACAATTTTTTTCAAAATAACAACAAATATTCTGTGAGTTCTAGACTGCCTACACACTAGCGTTTATCCAGCGGCTGCGTAGGCGTTCGATGATACATATGAACGTTTCTTCTGTAGTTAATTTAACGCCCGACGCTAGTGCAGCGTACTCATTTATGTTCCAACAGACCAGTTCCAACACGCTGCGGCAACGCGACGCATGCGTCGCGTAGTTGCGGCGTCTGCGTTGCGCATACGTCCATCGAACGCCTAAGCTTGATAAACGCTAGTGTTTAGGCAGCCTTAAGGGTGCTTCTTAGGTTGCTTATACCGAAAAAAATTCACAATTATTTCTAAAATTGTGATCGTGGTCGTTGAAAATATCATATTTACGATGTACCTACCTATCGCATATTGAAGGATTTTAAAAAAGCTTAACTAATTAAAACAGTAGACATAAATAATTTTCTTGTCCTTGAATTTTGGGACACGTTGCATATGTCCACTTCGCGCCTATACTTTTAACACTGAACTGCACATTGAAGGCAAAGACCAAGATAAACAGATTAATATAAATATAAAAATTCATAACTTTTTCAAGCAGCAGGCCCAGTTGCTTTTGATTAATAAAATAAAATTTTGAACTTTACTACTGTTACGCAATTAAAGTAAAAAATGGCATCTTGTTACATGAATGTGATGACGATTTCTTTTTCAATTAATTTTAGACTTTAAGGCTATATCATAAAGTCAATTTAGTGGCATTTTTTGTGATATCAGTGACTTAACAATGATTGATAAAGAGTAGAATCGGAGTTCCTATAGGATCATGCTTTCGAGGGTGTACCTATATATATAACCACGAGTATTTAAGATCTTCTGAACTGTTTACAAATTTTGAAAAAATCGTACATTCAGCAAGAAAAAATATACAAGCATTCATAAAAATTGTATCAATCAATAATAGCATTTAAGGTTTGAGTACTAGAATGGACAGAAATGGCGAAAAGCAAAAGATCAACTCAAATTTTATTTATCATTAAACGTTAATGCGTCCAAACATTTCTTTAATTTTTTTTTAAGTACGAATAGGCTATCTATTCGATTTCAAGAAACAATCGACTTGTTTATGAAAAGGTTTCAATAAATTTTACACGAGTGTTACCATATAAGACTAGTAAGTGACAAGTGTGATCGATCATAATATTTATGCAATTCGATTATTAGCAAGGAATGCAGTCATGCCAATACTAAGTACTTTGACTTCGATTGTGTAATATCTAATCGCATTATCGCATGATTATTTTACCTGCTTTCAAGGAATAAAATCAAGTGTGCTAAAGTTTGAGTAAAAGTTGTCATTATATATTTGTAATAGTAAATAACTACCTATTATTCTATTACATGTAAGCTACTGAAATATAATAATAATAATAAAAAATAGGTTATTAAGTTGTTAATAAGTTATTTTTTTATATAAATGTGTTCAAAAATGTAATCAATATGTCATCATCATTCCCTGAACCTTTTTCCCAACTCAGTTGGGGTCGGCTTTCCAGTCTAACTATGATGCGGCTGAACTTCGATATTTTCCGTGAAGCGACTGCCATCTGACCTCCACAACCAATGGTCTAATGACCAATGGCGATATCGAAGTTCCAAGTTAGGCTGGTTGGACTTTTGAGGGCTCCAACTACCCGTAAAGACTGCCATAGATGTTTGTATGGCAACCGGGACCGACGGCTTAACGTGCTCTCCGAGGCACTTATAAACCTGCGATAAATACACACATAACTTCGAAAAGCATCGAAAAGTCATTGGTGTTTGCCATGGTAAACCTGGGATCGAACTCGAGACCTCGTCTCAGCAGTCCATTACCCATACCACTAGGCTACCGCGGCTTCCCAAACATTACAAAAATGTAATCAATATGTATTATAAATAAATAGGTAAAGGAAATAATAATATATGTCTTTATTGTACACCTAAGAATCACATCATGATATGGTACTGCAGATTATTAGGACGGAAGGACGAGACGAGAACGGAGGTAGGACACGACGGTATCTCCCGTCCGAAATGAGCTGTCCGACTGGGGAAGTACCTCCGCCCTACAGAAGACCGCGGTCATAATAACCATCGTGTTGTGTTCCCGCCGGTAAGTAGGGTAGCCAGAGCTCACTGTGCCCCTCTTTCCCCTCCCCACCCCTGCCCAGCTCTCCCCCTTTCCCTTCGGGGTGGGCAGCGCGTGTGTGACACCCTTAGTGCTGCACACGTTCATAGGCCACGGTGGCCGCTTTGCATCAGATGGGCCGTGTGCTTGTCTGCCACCGACGTAGTATAAAAAAAAAAAAAAATAGGTATATACAATCATGGGCGGCCTATCGCTCTGTGGCAATCTCTTACAGGCAACCATGGGATGGAGAGAAGTATTTGGAGATAAAAAATTCGGGGCCATTTGGTGCACTCAAATATTTGGAAGATATAAACGTTCGTATTTGGAATATACTCAGTCGGTAATCATGTATCAGTGTAAAAAAACATGAGAACATAAAATAAATCACGATAGAATTCGTTAAAAATGATCTTATTGCATCGGTAACATTCATGTACAATCGATTGAAACTTCTTTATTATCAAAGTTGATTGTCCCATGACACCGAAAAGGTAACATATTGCCACTTAACTATTTGGTGTCAATTCATCTGCCAAAAGCAAAACAAATTATTAGACAAAACTATGGTACTATCATACTAAGCTACCGTTTCTGTACACAGATTTGACTTGGTCTTAAAAAGTCTCTTGATTATACCGAGATGTTTGATTTTAATGATAAATAATAATATTTGATGGTTCTTTGCTTTTCCCATGCCAAAAGTATTGTCAACAACAATACATTTGAGAAGGAAAATCTGTCATTTCTAGTACACACACCTTAATGTAAAAAGTATTGATTTTGATTTGCTCATGACCATATGGGACAAAAAAATGGACGTTCACATTTTGCTTGTTGACTTTATGATTTATCCAAAACCTGTAAATGCAGTTCATAATAATTATATACATAATTTGCTGTAACTATAATGGTTAATGTACTATCCCATTACCTACTGAGCAATCAAAAAAATACACCCTGTATAGTACATTATTTTTGTACATTGAAAATTTTCTTTGTGTAGCAATAATATAGAAACATACAATCAACAGGCAAAAATTAATATAAGAATATAAGGTTTAGAAATTACAACACCAAATTAAACAAAATCAATTCAAGGTGTATATGAATGGCAGTTAAAAAAGGTAAAAGTAAAAAATAGACATAATATAACTTACACTTTAGCCATGTATATCTCTTACTAGTGGAACTAATGTTACCATCAAATTTAAGACATTGCATTAAATTGCAACCAAAGTATAAGAGTAACCATACTTTTAATAATGATGTAATGAAACTGAAAAATGTCCAAAGGTAATACAGATCACACTGCCTTTATTATATTCTGATTTGTCATCCCCACTTCTTACAGAGTTATTGATTTTATTATGGGTAGCTCATCTGAGTGGGTGATTCTCCAGGTTATTATTTAGTAGTAGTATTTAGTAGCATTTATAGAATCTACCAACAAAAAAGATGTGTCCAGTAATTTCTTAACAAGCATCCCTATTTTATACATACATATACACACACCTTTACTTGCCTTATGGGACAATTTAATGTCACAGTTTAGTGTTTGCCAACTAAGTTTTAGCTCCTAATCAGTAGCTTACTAATGTGCAATTGGTCAAGTGGGTACTTCTACAAAGATTGTATGTTTATAGTAATACTCAGTATTTCACATAACTACAAACCATACAATTCTTGATATTTTCAGAGTAAACATAAACATTGCATGCAATTAATAAATTAATAAATTGCAATGCATGCAAATGTGTTATAGTTGTGCCACGCTATGATGGCCATTTAGACACAACTGATTTTGCTTGTTCTTTTTTGGTGCATGAAGTTTATGTTCTTGTGTGCCAGTCTAGCCATATCTATCTTCAGTTATTCATGTAACAGTTCATTGCCCAATATTATGCACACAGAAAAAGAGAGAACAAGTAAA
Organism: Pelosia muscerda; assembly: GCA_963691645.1. NCBI lineage: Eukaryota > Metazoa > Arthropoda > Insecta > Lepidoptera > Erebidae > Pelosia > Pelosia muscerda. Next base: position 14,543,058 of record OY829098.1, on the reverse strand, counting down.
ACCAGTGTGTCAAAACTGCCATTATGGAGTACCTCAACTATAACTATAGCTAGTTCATGACTTTGATTGGCTAACAGTATTTCCATTGAGGGAAATAAGTATGACTTGTTAATGCTTATACAACACACTACACTTTTGACATTACAATAGTGTTACAATATAATCTATCTGCTTAACTTATCTTAACGTAGATCATTGCCTAGGGCCTTTTCATATTAGGGTATGCCACAGTAACAGTGCTAAGAACCATTATGGGACAGACAGGCAAAATGATACCTTGAGACTTGTATTATAAATGGAACATATTGAACAATAAATCTAGAGATTATTCAATTGTATCTAAAATTTACACTTTGTAGTCTAAGGTCCACTTATTACTACTTCCAGTGGGGACACCGTTGACCGGTTGGATGATCCGCCCTTCTCAATGGGCCATTTCACCTATTTCCCCTGTAACGACTGCCATAGATGTTCCTATGACAACTGGGACCAAAGGTTTAACACAATTTCTAAGGCACGATTAGAGCAATACAAATATTCATGGTCATGCATGAATATTTACATGCAAATATTTACACTAAGCCGTGGAGGTCCTTTTATTGATTTTATATACTTACATACATACATAAATACATAAAATCACGCCTGTTTCCTATAGGAGTAAGCAGAGATAACAGATCTTCATTTGCTACGATCCCGACATACTACTTTCGCTTACATACTTATATACATATTATATATATATTGTACACTTATTGATTTTATTTTAATGTATATGTACATGCTTACACAAATTTAGGCTTGCATATATATGTATAAATGTGTGCCAATTTCATTAATGTGTATTTGCACAAGTCTAGGTTACTGAGGCATTCTTGAATGTATATGGGTACCATAAAGGGCTGCACATACATCAGATATAAAGTAATGATGATTTAGATGATTTCTATGGAATTGATTTGTTTGATGATTTCTTTTCATAGAAATCATCACCCAGCACATATTGGTGTGTATGGGAATGAGGAAGCTGACCGTATTTGTAAGATGGCAGCAGTGGCCGGTACGCCAATGAGTATAAGCCAGACTGTTGAGAACTGGTGCCAAGATTCAAACAATTGGTGACTTAACTTTCTTAATATAACCACCAAAGAAAAGGGTATATAGGGCTGTTCAGGGTGAGCCCTCCTATATCCCATGGTTTGAAGACTATAAATTAGGCAGAAACACCATCAAAGTATTACTGAAGCTTTGTTCTGGATTCTGGATACTATACATCGGCAAAGTTTGCCTTCCTAATGTAAAAGCTGACTCCTCAAATAGCAGAGAATGTGACAAAGTTGAAGATGTGCAGCATTTGTTGTGAGTAGTAGTAGTAGTAGTAGTAGTAGTGTAAGAGGAACACTGATGAGCAACTGAGCTGAATGAGTTTGATGTGGGATGGGTTCAGTTTGTGCTGTCTGAACCAAAGGCAGATCAGGCTAGAAGGCTAGGCCTTTTGGTCATGTCAGCAGTGCAGAATATGCCGGCAGTTCGCAACAGTAAGGGTTGGGTGGTATTGGGACTGTGTCTCGGGCTCGGGGCAGGGTTTTTATATTTTGAACCAGGTTCGGGTTCTGATGACCAATATTTTTTTCTTTTTTGCTGTTTCTATTTAATTTTTATGTTTATTTACATCACTTAATACTACTATAAGGAACTGGGACAAGGATTGGTCATTGTTATTTAGTGAGGTAATAATAAGCGCATCAAAATCAAAACCAAAATCCAAATCATATTGGGATATACTATGTGGTTGTAAGTAACTTAACTCCATTATAATATTATAGTATTAAAAATAAGAACTTAGAACACCTGAATAACACCTTACCAAGAAAATTGACTTTTGTCTGACCTAACAATCGTGCTTGTGGACAATTTTTGTTGTTTAGAAGTGATAATTGTAGATGAACGAATTTCTAGATATATTTTTGGTATAAATGGTTCAAATAAAAGACTTGATGGATGGATTTAAAAATGAGTACTCAGGACAAAGATGGAAATACTGTTAGTGGTTGATCTAAATTTAAAATATAAAATTATTAACAAAATTAGGCAATATTACAGCAAATCATCATGCAGTATGTTATGTGTACTTTATGCGATATTGCTGTGTTACAGCCATAATATTACGCCAATTTTTCATCAGACCTACCTGTAACATAACACTACACACATAGACAAAAATGGTTTCATATATTATTTTTTATGTTCATTTCCAAATGTTTGTATAGTTCCGTTAGGACCTAAGTTTACGATGTCGTCTTTAGTTAGAGCTTACATTATGTTTAGAGAAAATGGGTAAATTGTTATCTCGCCTAGCAAAATTTGGGTAGGATTAGCTACCTACTTTACGGCCAATATATTGAACTAACGGATACAACGTTTTAATTACTCACAATGTATAATATATGAATCCTTTATAATAATTTCTTCTCTACGCAAGAACACACCAATCGTCAGTAATAGAAAAACTCATTGTCTGGATCATCATTAATTCATCTTCCAAAACTATTACGAATTTCCAATGAATGCATCATCACAATTTAATATGAATTTATTTATATACGTTATATTATATTTTTTCCACACTGGATATAAAAGGAGACATTTCTATTCATCAACAAAGTGTTCACACTGACTTCTTTCCTGTAAAACCACAGATATTATGTACACCAATCTACACTGTTCATCTAACGTAAGTATTTAGATCCACTAATAAATTGTGCACTCAATTTAAATTAACCATACGCGTACCAATTTCTGCCCAGTAGAATGAAATATAATTTCATAAAACAAACAAAAGATTGATTTTACTTCACCACTTCGATGAATCCTACAACGCATGTACAGTTGAGCTATATATACATACAGATAATTATTATATATTGTACTTTGATTGCTGCTCTACAATAGCTTATGGTCAATATTATTGAGAGTTGCTTGAGAATTCAACCAATATTCAATCAACCCTAGATAAGTAAGAGCACCAGATAAATAATATTACTTATAAGAACAAACCGCTCTGCTAAATTAAGTAATATTAAGTTTATTAGAGAACGTTCGTCATATGTTTTTTTTACTTAACTGTTAAAAATAGTCAAATAAATAAATTGATAATAAAATTAAGTAAATCTACTTTTTGAAATTTTTTTGCATTTAAAAACTAACATACTTTTATTTGAAATGAAATCATTATACACATGTGTCGTAAGAACCAATAGATAATAGCATCTACCTACTAGGTAGGATAATTCAAATTTCTGAGTGTGTGTTAGTAATTTTTACCTTCCAAATGGACGATGGAAATACTTAGTTGTGTAGTATATAGTAGTATAGTATAGTATAATAATATATATAATATTATAGTAGGATATAAGTGTTCTGTGGTAATATCTTAGTCAAGTATGTCTAAAAATTAGTCCAAGATGGCCTCCGCCTAAAAAAGTAGATTAGGTACATTTATTTTCACAATACCCTCAATATCGGTAACTTATGAAAGTGCTTGACTAGTAGAATACTTAACACTCTAAAAATTTTAAAATATAAGGTGGTTGTTACCACAAAATACCTAAATATAATTATTGTGACAAATTACGAATGCGAGTGGTCCAAAGTGTGATCATGTCAACATCTATCAGTGTGCACTGGTGTGCACGTCTGAATTTGTGCATGTGCATAGAAACGGTACAATAATCAAAGAAAAAAACCCTTTCAAAAGGTCCCACAAACTGAAATGAAATTAGATTTATTGACGGAAAAAAGTGTAATTATTGGCACGTTGATGTTAGCCATGTATGGGATATCCAGTTACAGGTTGCTTCTCTCTATGGATGATGCCACTTCCCTTCCCTGCGTACTATGGGGAGTGCTATGCCAGCTAGTGAATATGGCATCTGAACCGGAGTCGACTTAAGACAACCAGTTATTATCCGGCAGGTCTCGTTTAGAGCTACATCCGCCAGCCACGCATGTGTGTAACGCCCCCATACTTGGACCAAGTGACATGAGACAGGTCGATATGATAGGCTGATGATGTCGATTTCAGATAATTTAAGGCAAAATGTAAAAGATCTCGTGTATTTATCCATCTACTTTAAATCTAGCACCCTGTTTGAAAGTACTTAAGAGAAGCTTGGTTATGTCGAACTCGATACAAACGCAGTGCGGTTTTAGTTGGTTTAAGCTAGCAGCTGGTGGTATTGTGTTAGTGGGTTTCTACTTGAAAAAAGTGTACCTACCTTTAACAATAAGCTGGCTGAGAGGGACTCCCTTACTCGCCCATTTTAAAACGTTACAGATTAAACTGCTGTAGCAATGTGTGATAGATAACCTATTGAAATTACCTAATATTATTACTTTTCATAGTAAAATTAATATTTCATATTATGATTCGCTATCGGACCGTAGTCGTCCATCGATATTGTTTCTTGGAAGACCAATTTTAACGAATTCAAGAAGTAGGTAAGTATATCCATTACAGAAAGATATAAATCTACTGTTGTTGTTGTTATTGGGCTGTTGACCCTATTTGCTCTTTAGTAGGTATTAGCATCCTGAGTGTACTGACGAACAAATCACTTCCACAACCAATTTGTGATATCGAAGTTCTGAAGTTAGACTACTTAGTCGAATTTTCAGTTCTCCAACTACCAACTACTAACAGCTCAACATCATGCTCTCTGAGATATGGCAATACCCAGATCATTGCAAATAGATAGATATGCATAAAATAAAATAAATATATGCACTCATTGGTAATCGAAAATTCACCTCCTGCGTAGCAGTCGAATTCATTTTATTAACTGATTAGCTTTTACGTATGTTATACAATTACTAAATTTGTCGTTATTTGCGTGAAAGCTCACAACAATGGCTTGCGTATTGCGTACCCTGCCTACTTCACAATTCAACTTATATTTTGTTTTACGTTAAGCATCGGGACTCGGCTCGCCGGTGGACACCTAGCTTTATTGTTTTTATAGCAGCTGTGGCTGTGGTGTGTTGTATTTTGTCTATTGTTTATTCATAGACTAAAAGAAACCATAAGTTGTTTAAAATTTATTGACAAGTAACTAAAACTCGGAAAAAAATCATCGTGAAAGAAATAAATTCAACAATGTGAAAAAAATTGCTTAAGTAATCATAAGAACGTTTCGTCGGTGGTGTGCATAATTATATTTTGAATAAGTCAAGTGATTGGCATTGTAAATGATGGAGAAATTTTAGAGTAAAATGGATGCATCGGAATCGCTAAAACCAGATGCCGATATTAACAATGTGTTTAGTTTTTTTTTAAAGATAGACGGTAATAGTTACTCCTCGCCCTTGCAGCCAAAGAGCAGCACAGTTATTAAGTACACCAAGCTTCCAGATTTCGATAGTGGACCAAGAAGTAAGTACTAGTACTATTTTCTTACGATGCGATGACGCACCCTCATCAAGGCGTTTTTAAATGAATTTTTGATGTGCTTTTACTTTCCAAAGCCTCACCAAGTTTATATAGGTAAATTAAATAAAATAATTCAATATTATGTAACTTATTGAAACATTACAAGGAACTGGTAGTAGTAAGAAATTTGTCAGCCAGTTTATTGTTTATCAAAGGGTAATAGAGGTATCAATGTTTTTATATATGTTTTACCATTGTGCCTCTATTACCACTATCTGAGGTTTAAAGGTTTATTATATCAGTGGCATTACACTGGTGGGTCATTGTATTTATCAATATACATTCAATATAATAGTCTATTGTTTAAAAGATGCAATTTGACTGTCAAAGTTTAAGGTTGGGATGTCTACAAATCACTTGAGAATAAGTGATACAGATAATGAACACATTCATTCATTACTAAAATACCAAATCATTTGAATATTTATAAGTACTTGTGTTTATTAGTTATTTAAAATATAATGTACTTACTGTGTTGTAAAAAAGAGCTAAAAAAAATACAATCCCAGAATCTGTATTAAGTATCGGTGAAAATTATTATGTAGTGAATTCATTATTCAGCTTAAATTACAGTCAGCATCACATCAATCAATGTAAATCTAAGAATATCTATATGTATTTTGAAGCTCTATGATGCATGTCTTTGTAATGGTGTGCAGTGGTATGGTCCATCTGCCCACACTAATTCGTCAGTGATGTATCTCAGTGTCCTTGGTTTGTTTTTTTCTACCAATCTCTTTCTCGCAACGGAATCATATTACCATTCCGATGGCTTTGTGGTCGTCATAATTGGGCATTGGTCAGGTGGCTTTTGCAAATTGCTCTATTTATTTATTTATTTATTTTCAAACTTTATGCACAGTAATTGTAGGAATTATCATATTTCTTTTGTTTGAATAATAATGGCACATCACCTACATAGGTGAAAAATCTCCACTTTTTTTCTGGGGCAGGAAAATTTGGAGACGATAGTGCTTGACGCTTTGTTAAGTTACTTGGTTAAGTTACATGGCTATATCTGTCAAATGCATCTTTTCAATTAATTTGACTATAAAAAACATTTTATTTGAAATAAATTCAATGAATTTACAAAACTGCACCTTTGTAATGATTCTGTTACTATATTAGGATGGGAGTTCGAGTGGTTTGCCCACTTGTTCGTTTCACAATCCGACGCGATTCGCCAACTTGGTTTCGCCTACAAGAGCATTTTACCAATGTTAGATATTTTGTGAACAGCGCAATTCGTATACAATTGCGTTTAATAGAAAAGTACGTACAATTAACAACAAAACTGAAAGTATTATTTTATTATCAAACTCTAATACAAGAAAGGCGTTTTAAGCATTGCTCAAGTGTCATCTTATATTGCAGGAAGTCTTCAACTATATTTCTTATTCGTTGATCTTTTTCGTCTGCGCATTTTCTATGATTTTTATTTTCCTTATATATCCCGGCTCTATTTAACTCGAAAATACTATTGATAGCCTCACTACGAAGAACATCAATGAACTCGATAAGAGTTGTTCTCTTTCGGTGGCATTTATTATTTACTTTAAAGTGCCATCCTTCCAGACTATTAATTGTGCGATTTCGCTCTCCGTAACAACTTATTACGGTAATGTTTTTCGAAGTTATCCATTGGGTCTCGAAATATTGATTGAAACTTTCAATTCCACTAGGGGAATATTTTTGAATATGATTCCATGCCTCGGGAATAATATTAACAGGAAGATGTGCGACTGCAACACACTTCGAAATATGTTTGGCAATATCTCTCGTTTCACAAATTTTTAAAAGGCGCGCTTTTTTCCAAAGTGCTTGACTGAAATGAAAAAAGCAGCCTGTTATTGTGACTGTCGGAAACACATCACGAATGGCATTGATGGCAGCGATTTCAAAGTCGGTTTTGAATATCACTGGTTGAAATTGGGGTATATTAATTTTTATTAGTGTAAAGAGTCTTGAAGATGTTCGCTGTGTCTTGTTGGAAAGAAGTGCAAAGAATATTGGTAAAATATTTGTCGATGTAGTTGTACTTTTAAAATCTCCATGAATTGAATAGAGCTGCACAAACGGATTCGGCACAGATTTAAATGTTCCATCACTATAAAATGTGCTTATATTTGGTAACTCTGCTTCCCACTCTTTTAACATAAAAACAAATATCCTATCATCATCTTCCGAGTCATCAATTATCAAAAAGTCCTTTGTAAGAAGTTCCGGTAGTTCAACATCTTTTAAACTTTTGAATGTCGTTTTAACTACGTTCAAGACTTTATTCCTTGCTCGACGTAAAGCATCTTTTTTACTATTAAAACTAGGCAGAAATTCTTCAAAACTGTCTTGACTTTTTAAGTACAACGTTTCTTCGTCATAAATTTTCTTCAAACCACCGAAGTCATATGTTACTCTATTTTTAATTTTGTCAATTGTTTTTTCAACTTCGTTTTCCTCAAACCGGGGAATGCAAATATGTTTTTTCTCGCGATTTATGCTTATTTTATCACATCCTAAAGTTAAACTACCTGTACATGTACGATTTGTACATCGCCATATACTCGAACCGTTTAAATTACGCTTTGACAAAAGGTAACGGTGTCCAGCGCGGAGAAGTACGTCCTTATTTCTCTTACTTTTTACAAATGCAATATCTGGAGACGATTTACTTGACCCAGCAGAATCCATTTTGTAAAAATTAATACAGTGAAATTGACATGATAGTAATGACAAATAATACTAACAACGGATATGTCAGTATAATACTTTTCCTCTATGACCTACCTACGCAAAGAGTTTCTAATTTTCCTTGTAATTGTACATCATGACAGTCAACAAATTGCGCTGTTCACAAAATATCTAACATTGGTAAAACGCTCTTGTAGGCGAAACCAAGTTGGCGAATCGCGTCGGATTGTGAAACGAACAAGTGGGCAAACCACTCGAACTCAGCATGCAATACTTCAGTTTGCTTGCTAAATCTATAGATATTGTATTATATAAAAATGAATAGCCAAATATGTTGGTAAGTGCATAACTCAGATGGCTGGACCAATTAGAGTAATTCTTTTTTTATTTGTTTCTTGAACTCTTCGGAAAGATTTTAAGGAACAGCGGAAACAGGTTCAGAAGTCCAAGCAGCAGGAATGTGATCAAAAGTCCATGCGGGCGAAGCCGCTGAAAACAGCTAGAATAATTATAAATATATAAAATATAACATATAACTATGTGCAGGTGTTCTATGAGCGATGGTGATACCAAAAAGTGCTTGTCTAATCTTCAGATTATTTTTTATCAAGGTTCAAGCACATTCTTCTAGTTAGATGACAGCTAGCTCATAAGCGCGCCATATTCCTCGGCAGAAGTTTACCTTACCTGGAGGTGCTACTGCAGGTCATTTTACGAATAAGTCCTTTGTCTACTAAGCCCCTCTAAATACTGAAAATAACAAATTTCACCCAACGGAAATGTTCTTTTATTTATAAAAACAAAACTGCATTGAAAGATTTTCGAAAATAGCTTGCCACTGGCTTGTGATCTCACTAAGATTCGAAAAAATTACATCTTTTATTGAATTTATTGAAAACAAAAAGCCTAGTGGTATAGGTAATGGACTGCTGAGACGAGGTCTCGTGTTCGATCGCAGGTTTTACCATGGCACACACCATTGACTTTTCGATGCCTTTCGAAGTTATATGTGTATTTATCGCAGGTTTATAAGTGCCCGGTTAATGGCAATAGGCTCGCCACCTATTACATTGGGACCTTAACATAAACTGGCGAAATGTGGGTGCTAGCACCTCTGCCTACCCCTTCGGGGATACAGGCATGAGTTTATGTATGTATGTATATTAATATTATGGTTATTGTGATACTTAAACAATTTAAGCTGGTAATTTTCAATAAATAGATATTTCGAAAATAATGACAATATTTTCATGCATATTAGTGAAAAAGCGACTTTGTGCCCTTTTCGTGCTGGAATAGTAGTAACATAACATTAAATTTATCACCCCAAGTAATGTTCTAACAATTTGCGCTTATTGGAGTATATAGGAGCGTAGTGTTGATAAATAGGTAATATATTTACTTTAAAAACAACGGTCGTCAATAATACGTAACGTTAATCGAATACTCCCAGTCCCAGTGAGGAAACGGCGTAAGTAGATCTGCCTGCGTACTTATATTCCCTCTGTATGTTTAAGTTACTTTACATTTTAACAGTATCATGGCCTACAGCACAAAGCTACACAGAAAAGCCTCGGACTCGCCGTATGATCACTCTTGGTGATGACGACCTCAAGATGAACAGATCAGTGAGATCTAAAGTTGCATCTCCCCCCAAAGTAATGGCCGTCAACTATACTAAAAGAAAAATGATAACTATATCGGAAAATGATGAACAAACTCTGCATCCTAAATTCAGTAAGTTTGTAATACTAATCTAATCTACTTGTCATCTATCTAGATTATATATTTCGTATTAGTCTATTGATCACTATTTGAATTACCATACTAACTACCTAGTCAAACTAACAATTTTTTAACTAAGTGCTTTTGCGCCACGTCCACCAGGGCTACAAATTTTGCATGCTTTTCGTAAATTGAGCGTCCGAATCGGTTTAGGTTTAGAGCCATAAATTGCGTGTTTAGCTCATGCTCCCATCAGCAGCTTCACACCACTTCACAAACCGTTAGTGGCTTCTAAGGCCTATATTCCAGAACGATACTCGTTTATAACTAAAACTGAAGACAGATTGTATTCTAAAACTACATTGCGTAGCGATATGATCATCAATCGCCCTGAATCGCATCTTATTCCTGAACATCGTTCAGTTGCGAATCAGCCGTCACTGTGACATTAGGAAATATCTACTGTTATTTCCCATCCGAGACTCGATTTAACTCTAAATTCTGGTGAATTGTGTTTTATGGCAGTTGTACTCGTAGATGCCACCAATGCGTAAGTAACGCTCATTTCCCGCTCAAGAAATGACTGGGTGATATTCTGTTTTTATACATGATTATGCTTCGCCAGATTCAACGGACACTAAATCGTTGAATCGTATCGTAGTTTTTTACATATCCTTGCATTAATGCAATTGACTAACGAAGTTTAAGCAAAAGGTCAATTCTCGTAATAAAAACTATTCAAACTTCAGTCGCTGTAATCTCAATTTTCATTCAAGCCCATTCTTACATTATGCCAATGTAAGGGAATTGGAGTTACGTTAGCTAAAATTTCGACCAATCCGCCATTCTGCTTATAGATTGTTGAAACGACAAACTCGAGTTACGGTATCTCGAGTTGTCTAATGTAAGATGGGCCTAAAAGTAATTTTTGATACTATCACATATACATCAAATAAATGAGTAGGTATTTCATGATATGTGATAGTATCAAAAATTACTTTTAGGCCCATCTTACTCATTCACTGTAGACAAATGCACCCTCACACACACATACACAAAAATAATTCAAGTGTTTAAATTAAATAAAGATTAATTGATCGATTGAGAATATCGAGCTGAATAAAATATTAAAATACATGCCTGAGCCTCTTCTATTTAATAAGTTGCTGAGTGATTGGTTCTATAGGCGAATGTTATCTTTATGTGTTTGTCACCCTAACTCCTAAAGAAGTGGGTCGATTTAGTTGATTTTTTTATAAGACAATGGATTTCGGGTAGGATGACATTTGTCCGCTCTGCTACTTTAGTATAATATAATACTGTTCTTGTCTATTGTGTCTAATAGTGCATGCGATTTCAGCTAAAGATAAGAAAACAAATCCCATACAAACGGCAAACAGATCAACGAGTATTGATTATAAATCAGAAAAGCAGTCATCCAACAGAACTACATCCAGATTAACAAGCTCTCCAAAACGTATGTTTACTTAGTTTTACTAATATTAAAAATGCTTTTAATTATCATAGTCCTCTTTCAAAGACTTTTACTTTTATTAGGGAGACGTTTAATCTTGTTTGGTTGCTCTATGGTGCGCCTGCATTTAGTAAACTCAAAAACAGGAACTATTATCATCTCTAACAAGACAGTTTTGTTGCAAGAGAATTTTATCGAATGCTTATAATAACATTATTCATATTCGATTCATAACATTCACACACATACAGCAGACAAGCGTTATTACTGCCAAAAGTGCCAAATATGCATGTGTGGTTTTGTAAAATACTCATGTTAGTGATGATCCGGTTGCAGCCGAGGCTTTCATTTCATGTTTGGTTTATTTAGCAATTACCGGAGCAACAGTAATTTCTCACTCCGAAAACGAGCATAAAGTTTCAGAATACTTTACCAGCACGTGTTTCCTTCTTTCTACAGTCCCGAGTCCTTTAAGTGGGCCGTGATACGCTACCGTCAACCTGAGGGCCACCATTGTAACATTCGTGGTGTCTGTAATGATGACCCTCTGTACTGAGGCATAGCCTTTAGTTTACCATCAGGGGGAGGGGAAGTAAGACGTTTCTTAATTATACATACAAAATCATGTGTTTCATTCTATGTCACTACTTCTTAATAATAATCCCATTTCCTTCGGTCGTTTATAGAACCAGTGTCTCGGTACTGGTTGCGCAGCATACGGGGTTTTTAATTTATTTGTGTGTAACTGGTTCCGATCGAGCCTTTCTATTTACTTCTAGGTAACTACTGCACGGTTGTTTCGAAATAACTAGTTGCTAATTTAAAGTAATCTCTACATTTATCTAAATTTTCTCTTTTATAATTATGCAGTAATAGGATTTATAGAATTATTTTAATGTATTATTTTAATCTATTCATAGATCTGTCCTCGTATCTACCAGTTTCATTCACACATGTTGGCAATCCTAATTTACTTGATCAGAACCATGTCGATATAAGTACAATTACTTATATATGGATCAGCACCCGCTATATATGAGCTAAAAGCCTCGTACAGAACCAATTCTGTAACTAATTCTATAAAAGGGGCCGAAGGGATTCCATTTTTAAGTTCACAGCAAAATATTGCAATTGAAGCAAAAATGTTGTAAATTAAAATAACCTAAAGAATGTTCTATACATCCGCTGACATGATATTTATTATTATATATTATTTCATGTCATTATAAAATTCTAAATTCGTCGTGTCTGTACAAACATTTAAAAAAACACTTGGGTATACTCCGGAAAAATAATAGCTGAGATCTCCTACAGAGCTGAAATTAGGCAGACCTTGAGTACACCATTGCAATAATGAAAAGACCAAAAGTCCTCTGGTCCTGACAGACAGATATTCGTATACATATATTTTTCTAATGTGGGTAGCTACGGCGGTACCCTAGTGGTATGGGTAATGGACTGCTGCGACGAGGTCTCGGGTTCGATCCCAGGTTTTACCATGGCACACACCAATGACTTTCAAATGCTTTTCGAAGTCATGTATGTATTTATCGCAGGTTTATATGTGCCCGGCTAATGGCAATAGGCTCGCCACCTATTACATTGTGACCTAAACATAAACTGGCGAAATATGGGTGCTAGCACCTCTGTCTACCCTTTCGGGGATATGGGCATGAGCTTATGTTATGTTGTGCTATGGTAGCTACATATTGTTCATATACACCGTGTTCGAACTTTTTCCTTTATTTGTTATATAATGCTTCTTGAAACATGAATAGACAAGACAAGAAGTTAGGTTAGGTTAGGTAAGTTTAATAGCAATTTGTTGAGTAGAACCGGAGATGTGTCATACAAAGTCGACATCGACAATCAAAGAGGCGGAACTCGGCTATCAGCTAGTATCATACATTCTGCTTTCGTAATATATTTGATTGAAGCCTAACTTAATATGGAAAAGTGCATAGGCTAGCAAAGTACGTTTTTTCTCTGAATCTGTGACCATTTATTTACTGACACACCTGATTCAGCATTACCTACTTAAATGCCATACTTTAGTAGATTATTGTTACACAGACAGTATGCTGTGAAAATGTAGCATGAGCAATATGAATATATTTAAAGCTAAAGTAAAGTATTTTGTTGAAATATAAAAATTAACAGTAAGTAACAATAAATTACATTTACATCTTCGAAACAGGCTTATTTAAGTTCCATATACTTACAAACTGTTATAAAATTGTGAATTATTCGTATCTGTACATTGAAGAAATTTAAAAAAATCACCATTGAACACAGGCTTATTGATAATAATAATAATAATCATAATAATGATGGACGCGTATCGTTATCGTTAAAATTTTTTAAATTGATCTCGTTAGTATTCCTCGCCCACGCCCGGCGGTAAATTGGAGTCTTAAACTTTATAAACTTATAGGGGAAGTTTCTAGGGTGGGGGGTCATCATTGCCGATACTAAAAATCCCACGAAAATGGTCGTAATTTTCACTGCTTTATTAACTTTGCTTTGCGTTTTTACGCCCCGTTTTCGAACCAATGATTGCAGGTTAAATATTCCTCTGAAATGTTGAGTACTTTACGTTGTTATCTCATAGCTGAACATCTTTATGCTTGATTTTACATAGATGAGAGCGCATATCACTTAAGACCAATAATTTAATAGAAATGTAATTGGGTCTTCTATTGTTCAATTGCCAGTATGTTCAGCCGGTACCTATCGATAGTTACTATTCCAAATGTGTGTTGGTAGCAATATCATGACGCTTGTAATCATAATTACAGTACAGTATATACTGAGCAGAGACCTTAATTTATAATAATCTTGGTCAAACAATTTTATCTCCGTATCATAAGCTACGCCATCATCGCCATCACGAAAATTATGTTCCTTTGTTCCTTTTCAGTTAGTATGCTTGTTAATTTTTATTTGCTTTTATTATTTTAGACACAAAAGAAACTAAGACCAGTGCCAAAACCAATAGTGCTTATTACAAGAAAGGAGCGAATGGGACACCACAAAATTGTAGACTGAAATATGCAACTAGTTTGTCGTCAGAAAGTTCAAAAATAAAGTATATAAGTGAAAAAGGTGAGTTTTGTATTTCAAAAGCATATCTCTCTCTCTGCTAATGTAAGAGACGCCTATACATTCCTATTTCAACAATATACATGTAACCGCTATTTGATTGATGACTGTCGACAGTACTATTGGATGTACAAATTTGTTTAAATTGAGGACATAGACGTTAATATTACTAGCATAAATAGACCCACACTACTTCATGCCGCGTAAACAAATTTAAAATGCCAGTGGCAGTGACTTCTGACTTATAGTGTAGAACATTGACGTCATTGTAATATATATTTCTGTCAAAGTAATCAACTTTAAAAAAGTTTCACGGTTTACATAATGAATGTTCCACCGCTTCCATCCAATATGTATTTCTGGCGAAGTTGTCAACTTGGCTTCTAAAAAAAACCAAGCTCTTAACGTGGTGGCAAAGCCCTGGAAGCAGCGGAACGTCGGTCTACTGCTAAACTTTTAGTATTCAATAATGACGAAAAGTTACGATAGCGTACAGCTCTAAACGTGGTCACAAAGCGTTGGAAACATCGGTATACTGCAAAACTCGTATCTATAGCATTCAACAATGACGAAAAGTTACGATCGCGTACAGCTTTTATCGTGGAGGCAATGCGTTGGAGGCGGCCAAACATTGGTATACTGCAAAACTCGCATCTATAGCATTCAACAATGACGAAAAGTTACGATCGCGTACAGCTCTTCATGTGGACGCAAAGCGTTGGAGGCGGCGAAACATCGGTATACTGCAAGACTAGCATCTATACCATTCAAAAATGACGAAAAGTTACGATCGCGTACAGCTCTAAACGGGGTCACAACGCGTTCGAAGCGACGGTACATCGGTATACTGAAACTCGCATCTATAGCATTCGACAATGACGAAAAGTTACAATCGCGTACAGCTCTTAACGTGGAGACAAAGCGTTGGAAGCGACGAAACATCAGTATACTGCAAAACTCGCATTTATAGCATTCTACAATTACGCAAAATTAAGATCGCGTACAGCTCTAAACGTGGTCACAAAGCGTTAGAAGCGACGAAACATCGGTATACTACAAAACTCGCATCTATAGCATTCAACAATGACGCAAAGTTACGACCGCGTACAGTTCTAAATGTGATACAAAATCGTTGAACGCGGCGGAACACCACTGTACTATAACTACATTCTAATATTAATTAAGCGTTCGCTTTATAAAATCACTTTTGTACTCAACTTATACTTATTAACCGCGATAACCGAAAATGGAAACACGAACGGAACACACCTCCTTGGATCAACATGGTTTTCTATGGATAATTGTTGAACAGACCTTTATAAATAAATAAGTGTAGTTAGCCCAGATGTTATCTTTATCTGACGTGTAGTGATCGTAACCTACTTCTATATTTTATGTTTTCCAATTGATTTCTAAACGATTACCAAATATTTTCCAGATTTGCTGCGAATTACCACTTCAAATCCAACAAAAAGTATTATAAGTAAAAATTGTATAACGCCAAGTGAAAGTGAAGAGCTTACCGGCATCAAAAGTGTAATGTGTAACGATAAAAAAAGCAACAAGAGTATGGATAAAACAAAACAAAACCGGCTACCGCCTTCTCAAAATAAAAAGCAATTAAACCTAAATAAAATGTTTGCCCAAAATAAATCGTTAACAATTCGAGTTCCAATAGACTCGAGGTATGAAGCACCTAAAGTTACAGAAATCAAATCAGCTGGATTGATAACACCTTCGTGCATGACAACAATTAATACATGTAACCGTGCCAATATGACTGATACGAGTATTCAATTAATAGACGCAAAGGTAGGCACCAACTCACCAAGCTTAGTGAACCGAATAACAGAAATGGATGATATCGATCGATCGATCGAAATAAATACAATTTGCAAGTGTGAAAGTTCTGTACAAACAGAATCTATGACAGAAATATTCGATAGTCTCGATATTCCAAATGTTACGTTAACGAAAGACAAGTCTGAATCGAAAAGGGCATCTGTGAACTTACAAACAGAACTAATTCAAAATCTTACCGTACCGAAACATAAACCAGCTCCACACGAAGAAGATATTGCGTCTAAGGATATGAGTTATTGTCAAAGTGCTTCTTATGTGTTTAGCCAAGCTACTTTAACATATACCACTAGACAAAAAATTAATTTCCATGTAGTGAGTGATGATGACGGAGTTACCTCTAATATACTACCTACTCCAGTAAACTGTCCTTTAAATGTAGTGTCCGTGTTCAAAAATAATGTAAACAACAAAAACAAACAAGAAAACCTATCATACAAACAAAACAAAACCTACAAAAAGAATAACGAGCAAGGAGATCAGTACGTGAACTGTTTGAATGAACTGAACTCGCTTGACTGTTCATATGTCTTTAATAAGTTAATGAAACCATCAGAGATAATTAGTACAATAAGCGTTAATAATGATCTATTACAGAACGACTACATCTGTGAACAGTTCCAACGGGAACTCAATTTTATAGATTCATTTTTCGAATCATTACAATACTTAGAAAGTTGTTCTTTATCCGACAAAGGCTTCTCTGATAACAAAGTAGAGAGTCTTGTTAATAATTCTGTGTTATTCGATTCTACATTTGATGTAAAGAATTCGGAATACGATAATTTCTTGTCAAAGCTTGAAAATGGCGCAAATATTGATGACACTGAAACAATGGCATCCAAGAGTCTTTTTCTGGTAAGTGTTATTCTTAAATTTGTAAATATTTGCATTAATGCGCACTAGCGCAGTACTTTATTGCTTCATTAATGATCAACAGATATTCGTGTGTACCGCTTGTATAAATCTCTGCTATTATTTCGGATATTGCAATTATATTAAGGTAATTAAGATTTACTTTTTGTCGTTGTTTTTAGCTCAATTTACTCATTCGCGATGAGCAAAGGCGAGCAAAAAACCTGTTGTTTGTATTGAAGATGCGTGAAGATGCGTTGAAGGACTTCACGAAATCTCAAATACTTTGGTTGGAGAAGAAGAAGAAACACGACAACACTGATATCTCGACCCTGAAGAAAAAACAGCGCGGCGCTCTGCTCAAACTTCAACACGAGTGCGGGGAGATGCAACGTATGCGCAAAGCGCTGCTCACCCTCTCCGAGAAGCGGAAAGTAGCACTCATAAAAACTAAGAAAAACATAGAACTCAAACTGAAAAATAATGTTGATGTGGAACAGATAATTTTGGGGAAGAAAAAGTTGAAAAGAAGTCTGTCAGGGGATAGAAATACTTCTCCTTTGAAATGCTTTGACCTATCCAGTAGTGGGTGTGAAGACAGTGCGACGTCTAAAGTGACCTCGGACACGTTGGTCACTCCGTGCTATCCTCCAGTAAGCACCACCAGTGCCGAGAAGTGCGTCCAAGCCGGCGACACGCTTTGGTCCGAGCCTCAGCAACAGGTTCCTGATATCGCTACTGAAAACTTCGTCGCCGTCGACGGTGGATACTTAAATATTCTATTCCATGACCTGACGTTACCACAAATTTTCAACAGTGGCAAACAGTATGAAGTTAACGAGGAAATGTTAAAAAATATTATCAATTCTAGTAATAATTATAATAATAATTTAACGGGCAGTGAAGTGGTTGAGAAACTCATGGATCATATTAAGAATAGGGAATGTGATACCAGCTCGCCGTCGACAGCTCGCAGTCTCGTTGAGGAGTTTGATCAGTATTATAGAGGTCTAGCAGAGGAGGATAAGTCCCCATCGTCTGATCGAGAGCGGGAGGATTCTAAGACTAATACTATGAACATACAAACGGATATGAGGTGGGAATCGACTGAAGAACTGCTTGTTCAGAGTGTTTTAACAATGAGTGTTAAAGAGGAGGAAATATTAAGTGATCAGAACTTCTCACACATTAGTAAGACGTGTGTTTGTGAGTTAGTTACCGCAATGAACAATGAAAGTTCTGCAGACAAGGAGGCAGAGTCGTGTGCTAGTCAGCCACAAACAGGACCACTCCCGGTGCCGGTAGGTGCAGCCGCCGTCGTTGAGAGTCCACCTTCCATTCTTCCTTCTTGGGTACTGTCAAAGTCAAACGGAAGCTCTACTTCAGGTAATATTATTTATATCCTATTTTTACTAATTTCATATGCGTGAGTACTCGTAAGTACCTCTCTACTTTTTCACTTCAACGAATTAACGGAAATTCCACACTACTAGGAAAATAATGATGTATAATAGGGTGGAGTGAAAAAATAAAAAGTTAAACTATGTTACTCCTGTGTCACCAATAGTTGATCGGCATTCTTAGAAATATAAAAATAAAATTTCAAGTTCCTACGTTGACATCTTAAGGTGTCGCATCAAGTTTAAATGTTAAGGAAAATTACAAAATTAGTTTTTTTATAATTTTTTTATTTGAGACAGACTATTTATCAAAAGGAAAATATTGAAGCTTGAAGTTGAAATTAAGTATAAGTAAGTACTTATAAATATATAAAATATATTAAATAAAGGCATTTTAACATTCAGAAACTGAAGCTACAGACTCTACTTTTTGCTTAAAAAATTGTGATTTTGTGTTAAATACCGGTATGTCTTGCCTTGCCTCTATCCTCGTGCGAATGAATCGATCTCTTGCCTCAGACCCACAAACAGATAAAGAAGCCTCAGTAACTGAAACTAAAAGTAAGCTTGACACACCGTTCTACTAGGCAGACCGTTCTACTACTCAGGCAAGTGTGGCAAAGATACTTTTCCATTTCAAATAATTTGCCACCTGAAAAACTCACGCTTGAAATTTTTACGTCGTGTATTTCATGGTCTGTCATCGTCGGAGGTTCTGTTATTTTTTTATTTGACCAGCCAATCAAATCATAATAATTTGATGCATCGATTTTAAGATTTGCGAGTTGAAATCAAAGTAAATAGCCGTCAAATTTGTTTGCTCTCAAAGTTTTGTATTTCGCGTGCCTTTTTCGCTCTCTACGTATTTTACTTCGATCTATTACTTTTGACGAGTTTTCAGTGCTGATAACATTTAAATCCAACAATGCAGCATTCACGATGCATGCAGCAGACCGGTCCGAAACTCCAGTTCGGTCACAAGCAGTAGCTAAGTTTTGCAATTTTTTGTTTAGTTTCTCTGGTTAATTGAGTCGTTATTTCTGTTCTGTAAATCACATCTTCATCCTCGTCTGATGCTGCAATGGACGAACTACTAAGGCCAATTAAGAATTGGATCAAAAGAAGTACTTGGGATACTACTAATTTTTAAAAAAACTCATCATACTTTCTTTCCTTGTCTCTTTACAGCAGATAGATTTAATTTATACACTATATAACAGAACCAATTATACATTTTTTGTTAATTTCTTTGGTATTTCAAAAAGGTTACTTCCGCATTAGGGACTTTAATCACACACTTACAAACTCCTCTGGATTCACATTTACAAATAGCGATGTCAAATAATTTTGATTCATATTCTTCATAAAACAGTTGCTTTTTCTTTTCATAACTTAATTTCTTTACACAGTATTGTATTATAATAGGAAATCAATCTAGCAACTATTTGTTGAGGCTTATAATGGAAATTGACGCCTTGTTCTAAATTTTTTTATATCAGAGGCTATAATTTCACACAAATCTTTCACTGCAGGATCTTTACCATTATTCAGTTTCAGTAAGACATTTCTTAACCACAACTAATAATTTATAATATCATAATAAGTTGATAACACATTATCACTTATTTTTAATGGCTCGCCAAACAAGGGGCATCGTCATCGCGAAGTCTTTTCGAGTTTTTGACATTTTATTGACGAATATTCAGACATTTTTTACACTTGTCTTTACCATTTAAATGAGAAAGTTTAAGAAAATCTTGGAAAGACAAACAAGTTAACCTTCAAAAGTAATGTGAAATATAAGTTTTATTACATATAGATACACAATAACATTGACGAGCAGGTATACGATAGTCGTAAAAAATTACTTATTTTTCAAATTACCTTCATAGCGCGCCACCTCAAAATAAAGTCGTAGGGTTTTGATTTTTAGCATGAAGAAAGCTTTTATGTACGGTCATCGGTTAATGACACAGGAAAAGTGAAATTCCAAAAAAAAATTTTTTTTTCCTAGTTCACTCCAACCTAATGTATAATGCTTAATTTACTTGTTGGCTGATTAGAACCCTATATACTAAGCGAAGTGAACCCCCTGCAGACTAAATTATTTGTAGCTTATATACTATAATTTACTTGCTGTCAGCATATTTTTTTATCACATCGATGTTGTATGATGCAGATACAGACAGCTTTAGCAGTCAGCCGCTCAATAATTGCTCATCGTTAGACAATCTTCCACCACCAGATCAGTCTGAAGCTGAAGAATTAAGAAGACAGCAGCTAGCTATTGAAAGAGAGGTAAATATATGAAGATGGTCTACCTGTACTCACTTCTAACTGTACTAACTGTACTAACTTCTAAATATTCTGTATTTTTATTATTAACACCCTCATAAGCTCTCTGTCTTCACTATGTTTGTAATGTTCTTAATAACTTATTTGAACTCGAGCTCAAAAAAATTTATTGTTTTAACAAGTCTCAATATGAAATATACAGAAGTATATTTTTATACTACTTGTATATTTTATACAGAGGTGTATTTTATATTGCGAATTGCATTACCAATTTTTTGTGTAAAACTTCTAATTAGTGATTTTTGTCTACCCGAAATCTCTATATAACGCTCTCACTCTTTATGACGAATTTTCTACTATCAAAGAATACTGTAAACGACTTTTGACAACCGAAACCCTCTATATAACTAAGAACGTTATATAAATGGTTTTCGGTTGCCAATATATGACAGGTAGGAATTTGTAAAACTACATAGAGAAACCGAACCTCTATATAACACCTCAGTTTAACGAATATTTTCTTGTTTCCTTCAGATTTGTTATATCGATGTTGTACTGTGGTATTATAGAATACTGTATTATGAGTGCATCTTCTTTGAAATGAAACCACGTATGGATCTATCGCGATATATTTGGTGTTAGTAAGTAGCCGAACGTCACATTAAAAGTAAATAGTACCAAATATGTAGGGGAGAGTGGGGGAAACGCGAACGGCGGGTAATTCCGACCGCGATAGTTCTACTATGTTAGAAACAGATGACAATATATTGTCCACCGCCATCTTGAAGTTTACGTCGCTGGCAGTGCCGGTCAACAACAAGAGTGAGGCGGACGCGCACACATGTCAAGGTATGAACATTTCAATATTTTGTGTGTTTTTGATGTAGATTTTGCGTAAATGTAACTTGATGTAGCTTTACTTCCATCGACTATCGTAATTCAACATTTGCTTGGTGGAATACTCATGTATTAACAATTTTATTGACAATGATGCCAACCGCCACAATAAAATAAACTTGAATATTTTTTAACACTTTTACTGTTCTGATCCTGCGGGTAAAGGCGAACAAACCACGTCGGGTAATCTCGAACGTTCGGCATTACCCGCACGTGATGAACTAAGTAACAATTTTTTTATTATTGTTTTAGATGCCCCGTAATTATAAAAAAGAGGGAAGTTAAATATAAATTAGAAGACCTCAAAAGGCCATCGAAGATGTTAAAGCGAAAAAATTAAGTCTTGTCAAAGCAGCAGCAACTTATTCAGTGCCAAAAACTACAATTTTTGACCACTTGAAGGAAACTGTAGTAAAACAACCCAAATGTTGTAGAAAACGATTTTTTTCGGATGACCAAGAAGCAGAACTCGTAGACTATATCATAAAATGCAGCAAACTGTTTAACGGTTTGAAGACAAATATCAGCGTGATACAAGACAAATATCATATTCAATCTGATAAAATATTTAACGTTGACGAGACCCGTATATCTACAGTATGACAATAGATGACGCTATTCTAAATATTAATTTAATAGCAACCGGAGATATGAGCATGCAGTCAGCTTCCTTGTCCGAAATAATTGAACTGCCTATAATACGTCCTAAAACTTCTAGGCGCAACACAAGAAAGAAGAAATCGATTATTGTAACAAGCACACCTGTAAAAGAGCAACTAGAAGAAAAGGAAAATAAAAAACGAGCAAAAGAAGAAAAAGATAAATGAATGGGAGTAACAAAGAAACAAAATCAAATAAAAAAAAAATAATGAAAGCACATCTAAAATCAAAGATACGGTAAGAGTAGTAAGGAATTTAAATAATGATGAAGATTTTAATTGCCAAGGCCAGAAGAAGACAGATCAAAGCAAGACAAAGGCAGAGAAAGGCAAGAAGAAAACAGAGCAAATCAAGAAGAAAGCAGAGCAAGTCAAGCAAAAGGCAGAGCCAGACGAAAAAAGAAAAAATAAAAATGATGACTACTATTGTATTTTTTGTAAGGATAAATATGTAAGTCCCCCCGATGAAGACTGGATCATGTGCTTCGTATGTAAAAAGTGGGCTCATGAGAAATGCACAGATGGACAGTCCTCATCGGCGGGTTATAAATGTGATCTATGTCGTAACTAAGACTGATTATAAACTAAAATTGTTAATTTATGATTAACCTACTCTCGGCAGGTTATAAATGTCATTTTTGTTGTAATTGAGGCTGATTAAAAGAGTACAAATCTTTATTCGTAATTACCCCACTTGGTGTTCGTAATTACCCGACTAGAGTTGGGTAAACCCGAACACTAAGGGTTTTGTTTTTTGTTCTTAATGTTACATTTTATAAAAGTATTTTCATTGTTGATTACTTAATTAGTTAGCCAGATAGTTAAACTTAACTTTAAATGCATAAACGAAATTCTGAGTCTCGATATTTCTGTTTTATTTGAGTTTTCCCTTAGGTGTTCGCGTTTCCCCCACTTTCCCCTATATCGCGATACGAATCCGTACAAAGTGGTTTCTTTTTAATGTGCGATATTCTCGTAAATGCTAGAAATTATGAAGTGAATTACATTTGTGTAACAGAAATGTAACAAATGAAAAGATGTGGTGTTTAACTACCTCAAAGATAAAAGAAGCGTAATTGTGTGTAATGTATGGATGGATATATAAATGAAAGGATATGCAGCCCTAAATACCATCTTATATAGTCAAAAGGACTTATAGTCAAAAGTGTATTTTACATCTACATCTCCCCACTTATTTGATCCTTTTGACCCAATAGATTAATGCCATAAAAATAACAGCGGTTTTTTTGGATATTAGTCAGGTCAAATACCGGATGTAGCAAACATGTTTTCGAAAATAACAATACACAGTTTTGTTTCTTATTAAAATAAGGAAATGTTTCCTTATTTAGAGTACTTTCCTTCAGGTGAGGTCAAAATCTTCCACCCTATAATATATACTTTTGGTTCTTTACAAAATCACTGTAACACTCGTGGCTATACATTATGTATATAAATGACAATATAACAAAGTTTATGACCAAATTCTTAGAGAATGTTTATGTGAAATCGAACAGAATCGATTAATATCGCTGTCGCTCCTAGAACACGTAGCAAAACGTTCAATGACTACTTCCCAGTACGATTTTATTACCTGTTTTGTAAAGGAACAGGGGATAAAAACTACTACCTACTATAGTAATCTTCATGTATGTGAATCTGTATTGAACACAATTCCTTTAATTGCGTCATTTAAATAATAAGAAGCAAAGCAAAGTCAAAATACGTAGTTAAGAGTGTCCATGTATTTAGTTGTGCATAAATTAGTTATTTATATCAATGACTTCTGTAATACAGGACAAATACAGCAACCTTGTTTGCACACAAAATTTTGTGAGAAGAAGTATAAAAATAACGAATCTGAGGATAATACAAAGCCGCTGGTCTCGGTAATTAACGTTAATGTACAATGTCTTATATAATATGTTTGACTATTCTAGATTAAGGCGTTGGAACAGCAGCAAAGTAGACTACTTGTGGTACGAGAGATTCCAGACAAACCACCCCCTCCGTACACTCCACCAACCGAAATTAAACCCAAACCTCCACGTATGTTTACACTTGATGAACCCGCCGAATGGAAGATTAAAAAACATCTCACAAACACAACAGATGTCATACCTGAAGAAAATAAAAATGCTTTCGATGTATTCCTAAAAGATTATTGTCATGAGTCATTAGAACGGCATAAACAAGACCAGAGTGATCAGCCATGGGATGCTTGTAACTTATTACCGCAGAAACCACCGGTAGACACGGATAAGCGAGTACAAAATACTGTCGCGGAGGTTAAGGAGGTTTTGACCAGTGCTGGACCTACGGTGGTTTCTGGTGAGTGTACACAATTGTTTTTTTCATCTGTCTTTCAAATAGAAAAGAAGTAATTTGTGATAATAAAATTGAAAAATGAGATAATACGAAAATATAGGGCAAATTTAATTCGTGTTAAACTTTCACAGATATGTCGATGGTTCTTCTAAAATACAGTTTTACTTTGTCAATACACTCCATATATTCATTAAACATAATATATATATATATATTATATATATATATATATATATATATATATATATATATATATATATATATATATATATATATATATATATATATATATATAACTGGTAATATAACTTTAAGGTTACCTTTAGTGGTTTCTGTTAACTTTTAGGACAAGCAAATTTTTTGATCCAAATCATTAGAGCCATATCCGAAATGGCAGTTGATATGAAGATTGTTCATACCTACTCAATATCGACTCCTACAAATGAAAAAATAAGATTTTCGTAGACAATCATTTACCACGGAAGTAGTTAACAATAAACTTTTTTTCGTAGGAGTCTCAAATCGCCGTTCGGATCACATTGACGACATATTATTCACCGAGTGGAAGCGCTGCGAGCCCGAATGGACCAATCTGCACAATGACGAAGCCATTGTAAAGAATCAAATCTTCGAGACTATCTTTCAGAAAATATTAACTGAAACCGTAGACGAATACAAGAAGACTGTCACTAATTTTATAACAGACTGAACATTTGTATTTATATTGCTACATATATTATGGCAAATACGTTTACAAATTGTGTTACTTAAGTTTCAAAATACACGTGTAAAATGTTCCCACGATATTCGATTAAACCCACTTAGAGGCTTCTATTTTATATTTAATTATATTGGTTATACAATAAATATATTTTGGAACACGTTCTTAACAAGTTTTTATGCCACTAAATGGGTCCGAGAGAATGTGGTGCGAACATTATTAAATCAAGGTTGATTTAGAGAATATCTTTTCATGTGCTAGAACTGTCATGGCATTTTAGTACTGTCCAATTAAACTTCAATCAATCAAATTAGCGTCTGTTTGCAGTCCACTCAGACATTGCCCTCTTGCAATGCGCCTTCTGCGTGTACCGCATTCAGTCTGTCTCAGCTATATGCTAGCTGCTATACTTCCTGATATACATGAAAATAATACTATTAATTTTGCAATTGTTATAAAGATAAAAAGATCTTAAGTTGAATAGCCCATTACTATGATTAAAAACGTAATTGTTGCGTCCTGCTTACACTTCTGGAACGCACATGGATTTTTTACAATTCGTCTTCAATATTAAAATATGTTATTACGTTGATTATAAAGGTACAACTTTAAAAAAAGTATATCTTTGATATCTTAGTACCACAGATGGCAAACTAGAAATTGCATAAAGTATCATTATTATAGGTTTCAACTAATCCAACGTCTCCAAAACAAGCTTATTACACCAAATATTGTTTCTTAAAATAGGCAAAGTATTAGACATTCCCAAAAAGAATAAAGCTATATGCTGATAGACTTAGTTATTGTCTACTTTCAAGTATTTATTTTATCTTCAAATAGAAATTGGAAAACTAGGTAACCATTCAGGATGGTACTGGAATCCATGTCCAGGCCCTTTCTTTGAGTGTAGTAATTTTTTTTCTGTTTAAATTTATAGGAAGATAGCGTACTAATTGTTTCAAAACTTCACATTTTTAACTGAATCCCGTTTGCTTAGGAACGAAGTGTTCAATAAAATAATGTTTTATATGTTGTGAACACATGTATTAAAGTCGACATTAAAATAACACTCCCTGAAATAATGATGATACAATATGCCACTATTCGAAATATTTTTCTTATTGACATTGTAAAACCGCACAAAAGGGCCTTTCTGTTAGTTTTTGCAATTACCAATTACCATTATGGGTCCGCGTGAAACTTCACTACTTAAGTACCTGCTGCTACATGTACATTTTTTTTAGATCAGCGGCATTTGACAGTGAGTTCTAATTGCAGTTGTAACTTTAACTACACACCTGCACCGTCGTTTTCACCACAGTGGATTTCAATAGTTTAAACGATCAACCATTTCGTAAACTACTTTAAATTATATGTAATATGAATTTAACAAATCACATAAAGTATTATTTTCTTTTTTCAAAATTACCAATAAATTAAATTAGAGACGACCTAAAGATAACTGCCATGATTGTAGTTTTAAATCCATTCTGATGATTGATGCTTTAATCATCCGTATTACATAAATATACTATGTATTGAAACTATACTATATTTTTGGTTGGATACCGTGAAATCTATGACTGCCATTTAGAAAAATACTTGTAAGAATAATACTAGTCTGATATTCTCTAAAATTACCATTTAGGTGACTTAACTAATCATAAAATAATTTGGCTATGGCTCTTACATTTTAGCATGAGGACGTTGCATTTAGATAGTGTAGAAGACTGATTACAGAGATCTGTCTCACTCACTCTTTAGAAGTTTTAAGGTAAGAACCGAAATGCGCTTGTGTCAATGGTTCTTAGTATTATTATGTTCAGTTTATTGGACCATTTCAAAAAATCTTATGTACATGGAATTATGTAATGTTTCTAGGTTATTTTTATTGTGTGAGTGTGTTATTACCACTGGCATACATGTCTGAAATTGCTATTGTCTTAACAAACAACACTTCGCATATTTTACACTTTTGCAAACACCGGGTATCATCCTCTGAGCTCGTTTCTCTGTATTACTACAGGCAATTCATGCAAATCACTTTCAGCCCATTCCAGACTACCTCTGTGTTGGATATTGTGGCATCTCTTTTGCAGCTTGCGCTATTTACATGGGTGGCTCATTTGTTGAATTTGGTACTGCAAACCCTTAGATACATCGCATATATCTTATTTTTATACTCACGAGTATTCTACAGTGCTAACATTCGTGTCCTATATTTCTTCTATTTAATGTATAATATTCATGTCCTAACTTTTAATTTAATGTATACTAGTCACACCATACACTATAACATGAACACACGCAGTGTACGGTACTTGTTCTTTACTCGTGCTGGTTACGATAGATACTCCCCTATAGGAATTTCTTGTTTAAATGATGCCTTTAAAACATTTTACTAATGACATCGATTCTTATCAGGTATCACTGTCCATGGTCTGCAATCCTGAAAGCTTAATAAACTATATCGATCCATCGGGTACCTCTTTGCGCATACTGCACGTAAATATACGTAGTGTCATGTGTAACTTTGATGGGCTTGTTTTGCTGTTGGAAAGAGTAGGCATACAATGTGACATTCTTGTTTTGACTGAGTGTTGGCTAAGTAAAACCTTAGCTGTGCCTCATTTATCAGGATACATGTCATATTCTTCTACTTTTGCAAATCAGAATGATGGTGTCATTTTATATGTAAAAAATGAAATCAACCACACTTTACTAAGGCCTGTTTTCAATGAGGCCAGCTGTCTCATTTTGCAATCTTCAAATCAATTTGCTGTAGTTGCTGTCTACCGCTCCCCATCTTATAGTTGCATTAATGAATTTTGTGACAGTCTTGATGCTTGTCTCGTGAATCTGAAATCATTTGAATCAGTGATGCTCATCGGTGACATAAATATAAATATCGCGCCAAGTTGTACACACAATGTAAAGACTAAATATTTGAATCTGATGGCTTATCATGGCCTTTTGCCTGCCCACGTATTTCCAACTCGCGAGGATCGCTGTATCGATCATGTGATGTTAAGATCAAGTAGATCTTCATCAACATACGTACTTAATTCTTACATAACCGATCATGCCCCAATTGTGTTCAAATTAGATTGTAAAATACAAAGGCAGCACTCGCAAGCTTCCTATATAAAAACTGACTATCTGTCCCTAACTCAGTACCTATCTAATACAGACTTTGATCCTATTTTTACTGCGACAGATGCAAACTGTGCTGCTGACCTCTTGACTGATATTATATCTAGAGCGGTCTCTGCTCACTCCAAACAGGTAATTGTTCCCAACCGCAGGCGCACAATTAAGCCGTGGATTACCCCTGGACTACTGAGATGCATTAGACATAGAGATAAATTACAGATGAGATCGAAATCTGACATAAATAACGCTATACTCCAAGTAACCTACAGAAGGTACCGTAATTTCTGCAATAATATTCTTAAAAAATTAAAAACAGCCTATGAAAAATCAGAATTGCAGAAATATGAAAAAAATATTAAAGGTATGTGGAGTGCAATTAAAAAAATTGTCAATTTTAAAGAAACAACACTTCCATCGAGTTCTTTACTACAACTGGCTGAGAATCCTAATGAATCTCTGAACAAAATCAATGATTATTTTGCAGGAATAGGTAAAAGGCTGGCTACTTCCATTGAGAACTGCGAATCGCAGCGACCTAGTGATCATGAGGCTCATTGTGAGTCACTATATCTCAGGGACTCAATGGCTTTGTTAACAACAGATTGTGGAGAGATTGAGACCATAATTTCTAATCTTGACAGTGAGTCCGCAATGGGTGTCGACGGAATACCAACACGAGTCATAAAAAGTGCCAAAGCCTACCTGACACCTCCTCTTACACACATGTGTAATCTCTGCCTGACCACAGGGGTGTTCCCGGACGCTTTGAAAAAAGCTCAAGTGCATCCTATCTATAAGACTGGTGATAGAAACAGTGTCGAAAATTATAGGCCCATATCCGTCCTCACAGTCATCTCAAAAATTTTAGAAAAGCTATTAAATACCAGACTTTTAAAATACCTTCAATATCACAACATTATCGCCCAAAATCAATACGGGTTTACAAAAGGAATATCAACTGAAGATGCTACAATGGCCCTTACAGAGAGTATAATCAGGAACCTTGACAACTCCTCTAAAGTAATAGGCGTATTCCTTGACCTATCCAAGGCATTCGATACTGTTTCTGTCCCACTTTTACTCCATAAATTGGAATCGATAGGTATCAGAGGACTTGCACTCAACATGTTCCGATCTTATCTCACAAACCGATCACAGTGTGTAAGGATAGGTAACCACATAAGTGAGTACACTTCGTTGTCCTTTGGAGTTCCGCAGGGCAGCGTCCTAGGACCTACTCTCTTCCTGGTATATGTCAACAGTTTGTGCACAAAATCATTAAAAAACTGCGACATTTTCACTTATGCCGACGACACTGCCTTGATTGTACATGGAAAGGATTGGGACGAAACCAGGAAATATACAGAGATCGCTCTGGGTGAGGTAACAAAGTGGCTTAGAGACAATCTTCTAACGTTGAACGTACATAAAACCATGTACATTACATTTTCCCTCCGTGCAAACACGCAACCTCCTTCGACTTTCAAAGTCAAAGCTCATACGTGTGGGTCTTGTGATAACTGCTGTGACTGCTCTGAGTTGACGCGAGTTTCTTCAGTGAAGTACCTAGGGCTTATAATAGACAATATGTTGAATTGGTCGTTACATATTCATCATCTAACAGGTCGCGTTAGAAAACTAATGCCCATATTCAAGAAGCTTCAAAATTCAGCCGACTCGGGCACTATGATGTGTGTTTACTATGCCCTTGTTCAAAGCCTACTTCAGTACTGCATTGCAACATGGGGTGGATGTTCTCAAACGACACTGCTTCCCCTCGAACGTGCTCAAAGAGCAATCCTAAAGGTTATGCTTCGAAGGCCACGTAGATATAGCACTGACACTCTTTATAGGGAGAGCTCGGTGTTCCGGGTCCGCCACCTATATATTATGAACGTTGTTCTTCGTAAGCATAAGAGTGTTCCTTTCGTGCCTATGCTCAGGAGGAATAAAACCAGGATTTGCGCTATCACCGTACATAGAACGGCTCTTGCCAGGCGGCAATATTTTTCACTTGGAAGTCGCCTGTATAATGCAATTAATGAACGTAAAAATATTTATCCATTATCCTTGAGAGAGTGTAAGTCCAGGGTTTGCGATTGGCTCAAGACATTAGACTATACAGAAACTGAGCAACTTATACAGAGTCTTACGTAACCTAATACAGATAACATAATATACATTCATATACACACAACCCAACAACCCCTCGCACCCTCGCACACTCACACATGCCTGCCAATCAATTTTATTTTCAAATTATTTTTATTGTTTAATTTTATTTTCAATTTTCAATTTTGTTAAAGAATTATCCTAATGTTTTATGTAATAGTTTGTTGATTAAAACTACTATAAAGAGATAACTGTAACTATATAAAATGTATCATCTCATCTCCGCTCCGGGTGGAGGACGCTGGCGACTGTGACACAGTTTATACTACTACAGTCGCTGACGTTAACCTCTTGCTTACTAGAACAATATGTACCTACTTAGTAAATTGTATTATAGAATGTAAGAGTAAATTGTACACGTATTTTGAATGAATAAACTATTATTATTATTATTATTATTATTAAATATTTTTCATGTAGAATCACTTGTCAATTAAAGAAAGTTCAAAATACTTACATATCTTCTATAATACTCATATTTTTATTAGCTTCTACACTATCCATGCACACCGCTTCCCACTCGTTTTCTTGTTTTCTTAGTAAAAATTGCCCTTGGGTTTGATACAGCATAATTAATTTTGATATTTTCAGGGCCTCATATCGCTAGGCCAAATTATTTTATATAGTTTCCAAGCACTTCAGTAGTTACTTTCTAGAGCATCTACTCAAGTGCCTGGAATAGTGTGTAGATTTTTTTTCTGGAGCTATATGCGGTAGTGTATTATTACGAAAAAACTATTTCATCGAATGGCCTCAGTTAACTATATCTTATTTGTACAAAACGAAAGCATATTAAATACTTATTTATTAGATACTTTTTAAGGGAAACGAGATATTTTCGTTGCTTATATGCCGTCTCAATGTGTTCTTTAGAATTCCAAACTCAGAGCCTATATGCAATATTGTGTCGCTCATGTATTCCAGATTATGTAGATTAAGCAAACAAACTAAAAATGTATACATTTTGTCATTGAAATCTCAATACCGCGTTTTTTATGAGAATTAATGACGCACTTTTACACTAAGTGTACGAACTAGTCGCCATATAAGTTACTCGTTCATTATCATTCATCAGTCCTATGCTCGTCGACGACGCTTTTAGACTAGAAAAAATTAAGTTGTAAGTAGCAAGTTGTTTATTTACTTGTTTATGGTTTAACTACCTTAAGAAGTGGCCAAATCTGTAAGAAATTCCGTGTGGTCAGCACGAGAGTTAACTAAATTTTATAGTTTGTGTAAATGCTATAGTTTCATTCAAATGCTGATCGAAAGTTGGTTATATTATGGCACTTGTCACTTGGGACAGTTATACCATTCCTAATCATGGTCAACAATAGACATCTACATCAACAACTACAGAGCAGTGGCTAGGTTTATATGTTTACGAATAATTAATGTTTAGTATATGACAGTAGATAACGTTGTCAATGATCTTATTTAGATTTCTGTGTTCATCATAAACTTTGTAAATGTTAGTGAAGTTGTACTTTTTTGTTATTGTTTTACTGTACAGATAGTTATTATTATAAATATAACGTTTACAAACATGGCTTGGTTTTTTAACACCTTATTATTATACCTTATGAATAGCAGCCCTTCCAGAAAACGCACTAAAGAAATATTTTTACTACCATTAGGATAAGATTGCCAAAAACCCTTTCCTAGTGGATGCTATAAACTTAATTAAACGCTATTTGCCAAATAACAACGTAATGCTCACAGCTCTGAAGCTATTGGGATATTACGCACGAATGCACGCATTCTACCACATACGAAAGACCATCACGGATTGGTAGTTAAATTCTGTAAATTGGCTGCCAATTTACTTATAAGTTTAGTCGAACCTTGGCAAATCCTGGGACCACCGGCGAACGGGTTTCGTAATAAAAAACTCAAAAACAAAATGTTAAATTGTTTTATTTAGCATAGTACAAAATATCACATAGTCCTTACTTTGACACTGACTAACTATCTGAACTATAAATACATTTAAATACAAATATAAGGAATCTATCTAACGTAATAAATACTAGGATGTCGCGGGATAGTGCTATCATCATTGATAACATAACATTTTATTCGATAATCTAAACTGAAATGCACTCATTTTCAAAATAACGACTTCCTTACGGTCAAGTATAAACGAGAACGAAATAATTAGTGAACTAATAAAATACCACAACAACCACGACAACCTGTCAATTAGTTTTCTTAATATATCTTACGTGTTGTTTAACCACTGATCTGTATGGTACGTTATCGTGCGAGCGTTTACCTCTGAAGGTTTCTAACTATACAAATTTCAAAGAGCATCGCAACGTCTACCGGTCGTTGGCTACTCATTGATGAAGATATGCACGTACATAATGTTACTCAGGTATGAGGAATTGTTAACAAACAAAGTTAATGATACGACGGTACAACTTCTGTACTCAAATCGCTCTATTTATGTTATAAATACCTATCTGAACGACATTCACCAAGCCGAAGTTTTAATATAAATATTTCCCTAAAAAAAGTTCTACCTGAAGTCTCTTAGAATGGAAGCCTATTGTAAGGACTTTGTACATGGTAGTTAGGGTACATACTAATGCGACTAGGTGCCTTTGAAAGGAGTGTTTAATGTGGAGAATGGAAAGTGTTCTAATATATTCGAAATTCAAATTGATATTAACTAATTCGATGATACGAGTAGGTAGTATGCTAATATGCCTAAATAAATATTTTGATACATTCGAATTTCGTAACTCATCTGTAGTTTCACCTATACTTACTTATGACAAAATTAGACTAGTAACATTTAAAAGAATATGAATATGAATAAGTTACGACAATAACTACTTAGACCTAACAATAATCTACATTTGAGAATCTTAAAGAAACTCAAGACTCACATTATAAGGTAAATATTAAGGTATAGAATACTGTGACAAACGTTATAAACACGTTGTAGGGTGTACATGTACAAGGCACTAACCTATAATCATAAATGCGTTGGTATGAGTGCATTTGTGCACTTCAGTATAACTGTGCTAATGCTTGGTACTTAATTTGGTTGAAATGATGAGTAGAAAGCGAGGAAGACCGAGCCACAACTACGTGTCTTCACACTTGGACTTATGTACTTATTTATTATCTGAACCCCATTAGTTAAAAGTGGGTGGGTTGTAGATGAAATGAGTTTGTTCAATATTAAACAATTACTTATGTAGCGCCATTTTCATATCATTGGCTTCTACGGATATACATTTTTAACACACGACCAAGGGGAAAGTGTACACTTTTACACATAACTTCTTATGTATGTATGTATTGATCGTCTTGACCGAGTGTACATGCAAATTTAAAGTCGGTACTATTTCGATTCTACTCAAAATTCAGTTATTCCGTTACGTATTCACGGGATATAGGGTTAGAACAGAACACAAATGTAACAAAAAATATTTCAACAGTTCAGCGAACTTGGAAAGACGGTTAGCCGCCTGACAGCCTTCCCTGCCTCATGCGTGTGTCCGCATACGGGCGCTTGTTTATCATGGGCTAAAATCTTGTGTCGTTAATATTGTGCTAATTTCGTGTAAAATATACATAGCATATGTACGAAACAGTACATACTGCACACTGCTGGTGCTTGCATATATGCATATTGTAGTATACATAGATGCGACCGCTGTTGATCCAACATCTCTTCCAAAATGATAGCAACTAGTGCTTTTGCACCTGATAGCCATTTTGCACAACAATATTATTCAACTAGTCCTATTTATTATTGTCTCGCAAGACAGAGTTCGCATGAGATTTCGCCAATAAGGTTTTCAATATTTCCACAGCACTGGTCTCTTAACAATAACACTGGCACGAGTTTTGATCTTGTGCGGTGACACTGGCAACACCAAATAATTTAATCATCAGCCTTCAGAAATGATTCTAAAGGATTTGGGCCTTTTCTTCTAGGATTAGACGGTACCTTCACTGTTTCAGCTGAAATTATAAAAAGACAAACTATTATTTCAGCTCTTAAAATTTTCAGCGACATACGGTACCTACTCACGGTCAGCGTCAAAAATAAATGATGACCGATGAAAATAGATTAAAGTTCGAAATGAAAATTAAAAATAGCAATAAAAATTAATAATGCTAAAGTTCTAAAACAGTATTTTCATTTAAAAATATTAATTACTTAGTTCAACAAGTACAGTCAGATTTGGGTCTAAAGATTACTAAAGTCTAAAGGGTACTTGATAAGACTGTACCATCATGTTATTAGATCCCTTGAAAGAAAAAGTAGCTATTAGCACAAACTCACGGTCAGGTATCTTCATATGCGATCCTTGCGTCACTTCCAAGCAGGCCATCCACTCAGTTATACTGATCTTGTTGTCGTGGTTGACATCGCAGTACCGCGGCAGCTTCCTACCACACCGCCGTAGACTCTCCTGGTTGGCTATCAGCTGATGAAACGCTTTCCACTCCCGACGTTCCAAAGCTTTATTTTTGTCCTTATCCAACATTACGTACGTCCAAGTGGCGGCTTGTTCTTCTTTTGAAGCCCCCCACTTCACCATTTCACTGTATTGCACAAACAAGATACAATTCCAATAAATATATTGAAGTAGTGGACAGTACTACGTCAAGTACAAAATGTTAGTTGTACTCACCCGGGACCTGTACCGTTGATAGAAGTAGTCATTTTTGATATGAAGAACGCTATCAGTTCGTTTAAAAACGCCGATTTCAATGGCTCCGGACATCCTGTATCAAGTAGGAATTTCTTTCATAATGGTATTTTAGTAATACACAAATAGTCATAAAAATATAACGTATAAAATGGATTGTAACATTGTTCATTGTTTCCAAGTTTGTGTGACTATCGATAGATGGCTCCCACCATCGCCCCAAGATAGTTATACCTATACGAGAATTTAGAATTCACCGTAGGTCAGTGATCAGAGCATTCCCCTGTAAGAGACTGGTCGCGGGTTCAAGTTCTGTCGGAAAACTCTCAATTTTTATCTAAGTCGATTTCAAATAGCGTACTGATTGCTTTACAATTTTAATACACATACGTAGTACTTATAATATTCATGGTAGAAACCTGAAACTGTATTTATCAGTATATTTAAATATCGTTCTATACTCCATTTCTTTAGGTACTCAAATAAAGGTAAAGAATCTTGTGGCAACTTTTTATAAAAACCCGTGTTTTTATACAAAGCACAATTTAATAGAAAACTAAGGACTAGAGAGTTTTGACTAGCCTTAAAGGACTAGAACTTAGTCAAACACATTTTTGCCAATAAATCCAAACTATAATTTATATTTAAGTGGATAAAATATAATTTATATGAAAGTGACTTTAGAGCCATCCAAAAACGCCGTTATTATAAGCTGCAACTTTGAAAATGCTGATAGTTTATAAATGACATTTACAAAATGTCAAATAGTAATAAACTAGACTAATGATGATTAGCAAATGAACTTCTGCAAAAAATTCAGCGGCCCTTTTTCTCTAGTTTAGTAGGTCAGACCTCGGGACGGCAACGGATTCATTCACTATTGTCAGATGGCGGTATCGTTGTTTAAAATACCACGTTTATAGAATTAGATTTCTCACCTCTCATAGGACTAGCGTGTTGGGGCGCAGCATCACAGTCAGGCCGTCTGTCTTTCACCGAAGAGCCTGGTATTGGCTTCCCAGTGTCCTGGTGAACGCACCAGCAGTACCCAGTAGACCGATAGCACTGGGCGCGGGCATACCTACCGTCTCCAGTACATTCCGGCACGTAGAGGGCAGCACCACCCGCTTTCTACAAATGTAATAGAGAGAACCTTAATGTAAAAAGGACACCTTTCTACATCACTACATAGTATAAAATAAAGTCGCGTTCTCTGTCCCTATGTCCCTTTGTATGCTTAAATCTTTAAAACTACGCAACGGATTTTGATGCGGTTTTACATAGATAGAATGGTTAAAGAGGAAGGTTTATATGTATATAACACCATGCTACGACCAACAGGTGCGGAGCAGGAATGAAAAATGTTGCAAAAACGGGGTGACGCAGACGAAGTTGCGCGGGTCAGCTAGTAGTTTATACATTACAACTAAAGTAAATTTAAAGCGATTATCAGGTGTCATAGACCGAAATTGTCTTCTAGATACTAGTTGCGGGTTTAAGTGCGGTCTAGACTCTCACTATTTCCAATTTATATCAAGTTGAGTTCGTGAACATATAAATGTCTTAAAATTGCAGCAAAATAAAAAATATAATTATAAACGGGTTAGTAGCAGAAGGACAAGAAAAAAAAATACTAATACTATACTAAGCTTAAGAGAAAAAAAATATCGGGCGACACTTTTGATTTTTATATCGGCCATAGATATGTACTCCATCTGTGTCTGATTTTTTCTAGGTTTTGTGCAACAAGCAATTTGTTACTTGTTTGCTGGACGAGAACTCAACTTTGAGTTAAGATCGTCTTTTGTGCACAATGTAATGTTAATTATTTAATTTATGTGCGAAATAAAGAATTAAATAAATAAATAATAAAATTGATATCTGTGAAAAATTTTACCTAAATAATTGAGAATGTCGTCATAACTCTCTTACCTGCTCATCCAATACGGCCTGACGATCTGTGAGACAATCGTTGGCTTCATCTTCCCGTCTTGACTCTGACTCCGACCCATCTGGCGCAAACGAATTCCTCACAATACCCGGTAAAACTGCAGAAAAATAAAAGCATTTTATTAACGGCTCGTTAGAATCTATTAAAAATTAGAAAGTAAGTAAACGTCTACATGGGACTTAAATCCGCGACCAGTCAGACAGGAAGAACGCTTAGACTTTCTGTTGTTTGTGGGATAAAAGACTTCGTTGAGTCAATGAAAATCCGTTTTGACGTTTTACAAATTCTAATACAGTTTAAATTGAATTATACTCAGCGGTGATATCCTGCCAAAGCCATCGTTAGTGGCATCAGTGATGTGAATGTTTAGTACTACTAACGTTATTTCTAACATAACTACATTATCACAATGTTAGGTTTATCTATTCTACGGTGTATGTTGTTCAGTTACAAGTAAATGCGCAATTACCCGCACCGCGCATAATTTTTTTCCATAAAAGCACGTACGTGATGTAGGTTCAGTCGCTTCAGATATGTAACTTGAAGTGGCGTAGATGATTATACCGAGAAGAGTATCTATTTCGTCATTAATGCTGACGGGTATTCCCGTCGAGAAACGCATACTCTCTGCCCAGCCGACTCTGATATCTATAAATAGAATAAACTAGATGCCACAATTGCCAGAAAGAAATTCCCTGCACATGAAAATCTGCAATTAATTCCGACTAACTCAAACTTCCTAAGTACATACGATATTTTACATTCTAATTCATCGTCGTGGCAATCAACCTCTTGTCTTGGAGGGAAGTGATATGGCGTTGCCACATTTCTGTTGTGTCATCTAGCGGAGTCGAGCATAAACCTGCATTGCTCAATCATAGCTATGGGCAATCGCAACATCAACCATTGAGTCGTAGTCTGACTTTATCTAGTTGGAAGATCCTAACATACCTCCACCTACCGTACCTCAATCCTATGTAAACAAATGTAAAGAGTTAATATTATTCAATCATTCAATATCACCCTCTCTCAGTGCGAAACTTATATGAAGCAGTTTCATAAGACTATAGTGAGAAAATGCTTCTCCTACTCATAGCCTTCATCTTTGAATATTGGCCGCAAATTACTTGTAATCGACGTTATTCTTCTGATACTCTCCAAGACGTAAATTGGTAGTGCTTGTACGGTTAAGCACTTAATAATTTCCTTGCGATTTACACAGCTTAGCAAGGAATCGGGTCAATTTTTTTTCATATTTATTTGGCTGCAACATTTTCGGTTTGGAATTTATTTTCGGCATACACATCTTTTTGACAAAGTGCCCTATAGGCGGCAATAAGCTCGCCCCCTAGTACATGGGACCGAAATCCATAGTTGGCGATATGTGGGTGTTACACACTACACACCAGGTTGTTGTTGTTTATAAAGTAAATTCGTTTATATAGATGTTCAGGTCGCCAGTTAAATATCTTCGTAAATACATATTGGGACGTTCCGAGGACGGACAATCAATCGTTCAAGAATGAAATGGCTAATACCTTGAAGAAGCTAATTATAAAATCACCCAACACACTGCGAATTGTGTGTATTATATAATATAGTGGGTTTGGACATTTAATAATAAATCAATTAAAATGGTTTTTGTTTTATTGAAAGCTTAGTTTACCTGAACTGGGGTCCGGAGGCGGTTCCTCCTCGTTGTAATCAGGCTCAGGTTCAGGACCGCTGTCTTCGTCTGCATTCAACGACATGAAGAAACGGAGAGAGACTATATATTATTATTATGTTTGCACACACATTCACATCCACACAGCTAGTTAAGAATGAGAAGCCTGGAAGCCAGTCGACCATGCATGATATACTGAATATGACCATTGTATTAATTAGAATTTTTTGTTAGTTTTTCTAACACCAGTGTTGAAGTTCGTCGAAAATATTAATTCAGATAGTAATGGATTATTTAGGTTTGTACAATTCATTGGTAACACCAGCACCGACGCCGCAAAATAAACAAATCTAGATTGTGACCGGCGACCGTTAAACTTGTTAATTTTTCTCATATTAATTAAATTCGATACTGCCACTTCACCTGTTTGAACTTGTAAGTCTTAGTCTTGAACTGTTTTTTTAGATACACAAAATTTGGTTTCTAATAAGGGTAAATAATTTATTTATTACCAGTTTTCTATCAATGCCATGTCGCGGTAAAAGCTATTTAGTAACAATTATACGACACTAGTGTTTATAAATATGATACAAAAACCGTTAGATGTAATTATTTAAAACTTGGTAGCAGTAAAGTTGCGACTAAAATGGGTTAATGGTGTTTTCGTTTTGTAGTACGTATGTTTTGTACGTTTCGAACTAATATGGCAATTAAAGTAGTAGTAAATTCCATCACTAAAAGCAATTATTTACTAGTAATGCTCGGTAATATAAACGGTTGTAGGTGTAAGTTTGGCGACATCGGTTCCGCCACCGTAACTATCCTGTCGCACTTTTACTAGATGTTTTTTAGTTCTGTGGTAAAACCTTAGTACTTAATTTTTAATATTATATATACCTATATGCACAGATCATGGACCTAAATCATGACGTGCGCGAATTGATTTGATAAACTCGATGATTAGCAGATTTGAGGCCACTGTTGCACCTCATATTACCCTTTAAAATACCTACTCCGTGAATAGAGTGCATTTTGAGCACATTTTAGGTTTTGAGGTCCATAACTCGTGCCTATATCTATACACATAACATAGTGTGACCATATAAATGTATTTGTTTGTAGTTAAGGTGCTGTCTGTGTATGAATGTGTACGAAATTGTGTTAAGAATTAGTAATTTAATAAGGCTACCTATTACGGTTGAGGGACATGAAAGCAAAAAAAAAGCGAGAAAAGGGGAGAAAATGTGGGCTTCGCTTCTATAGTATTTTATGTCAATAGAAATGCAATGTTCATGCTCTTAAACTAGATTCCATCGTAATGTTATGTAATATTAGTTCATTCGGGATGAATTTTTAAGTATCCAACAAGACATCCATACCTATGTGATATGATATTTGCTTTGCTCGACGTTCACCATTTGCCATTCTTATATTAATCCGTAGCGTGCATCATGAGGAATGTTGTTCCCCCTACTAAGTACTATGAAGCGTGCCCACAAAGGTACTCACAGTCCGGTGCTGGAGGCTCGGGGTTCACAAGAAGGCATGCGACCCACTCGGAATGGGCGATTTCACCATCTTTATTTCCATCACAGCCGCGGGTCCATGCACGGGCGCATCTTTTCGGTTTCACCACCTTAAATATTCATGACAATATTAAGCTGCAGTATCGAGCGATTTTTAAGGATATTGGGTGATTTCTTTGTCACTCATACATTTTTTTTTTTTTTACATACATTGGCTAATGGACATGGGAAGCTCTCACACAGTTTTTATTCTCGAGGTTGTGGGTCAGGTGGCAGTCGCTGATCGATAGATATCGATCTTACTTCTCTATCCTACTTATACATATCGATACGACTTATTTAATTAACTAGTTATTATAATGTAGTCGTGTACAAAGCCCTTATATCTAAAATTTACCTTCTTGATTAGCTTTCTAAGTCCTCTGTACTCAGATTTCTGCAAGGCGTGGTTTGCATCTCGATCCAGTTCTCTGAACTTCCAATCAGCTACTGTTCCAGGTTCCACTTTGCCCGCAGACTGAGAGCGAGCTCTTTCGTACTCGCCCGTGAAGATCTTGATCAAGTTATTGTTGAACTGGATACGGTCGGTTCGAGTGCATGCTGATGACAAAAGCATATTTGTTTTATTTATTTATTTATTTATTTATTTATTTATTTATTTATTTAAATATATATATGTGTTATTTATTTAAATATATGTATGTATAAATTTGTTAAATTTATTGTTACGTCACACAACTAATATGATGATAAAAATGCATATTTATCCTAAGCTCTTGCTCTTGCACCGGTTTATTATAAATAAACAAAACTACATATTAAAAAAGAAAGAAAGGATAACGATAATCTACCTGAGTTTCTTACTGGTTTCTTCTCAGTAGATCGAACTACCGAACCAGCGAAATAATTATTTTCAAATGATTTATTTACTATTTTACTCATTATAAATTATAATAGTTTTCACAAATATAATCATAACACTTTGATATTTATATGTGCTCTTTATGTGCCTAAACTGAATAAACAAAATTGATTCTTTGATTCTTTGATATAGGTACCTATAACATAAATATGTGTACTGTACATAGTGTACGTAGCGACACGTGTTCGTAAACTTACAAACGTAAAGTGTGAATTGGAAATGATCGAAACCACTAAGAAATAATGCACAACTGTTAGAACTCTGAATCCAATACAAAATTGATAAATCATCATTTGTTTTATCGCTATTTATTATGTATTTATATACACCTTGGTTAATTATTATTGCAGGTTAATTATTACTCCATCTCTCTAACTAATGGCAGCTAGCGAAATAGCATAGTTAGAAAAGCATAGATGGATGCATGGATGTTTATATCTCAATCACGCCAAAGGGCTGCTCTAGAAGTAATTTGGTGAATGTGAAAGAATTGCACGTGGGCTTTTGTTCGTTTTATTATGGGAATATATTCAATACATGGAGACTTAGGTACTAGAGGTACCGCAGAGGTGTGCGTGACTTATACTTAGCGACTAAGATAATGAATTCTTACTTCTTTTATTACGTTGACCGCGGACGGACGACCGCCGTTTTGTATGGGCTTTACCTGAAAACAAAAACAAGTTATTTAAATAGATCATATATTTTGATGCACACATGTATTGATGTAGGTAAGTAAGTACATACATATTCCTGTAACTACGAATGAAAATAAAAAGGTCATTACAATCACAAATTTTGCAATCGATCGCATAAAATTCTGGTTAAAATTCAGGACCGTGGTAGCCTAGTGATTTAATGGACTGCTAAGACGATGTCTCGGGTTCGATACCAGGTTTTATAATGGCACACACCAATGACTTTTCGATGCTTTTCGAAGTTATGTGTGTATTTATCGCAGGTTTATAAGTGCCCGGTTAATAGAAATAGGCTCGCTACCCATTACATTGGGACCTAAACATAAACTGGCGTAATGTGGGTGCTAGCACCTCTGCCTACCCCTTCGGTGATATAGGCGTGAGTTTATGTTATGTTATGTAAAATTCAGGTAGCATATTCATTTTCGCAATAGCTGATCGCCTTTCGATCAATTATAAAATAAAAATAAATAATAAAATAAATTAAAATATTTTATTCCCTCAAACAATTAATACATATTAAATAAAATTATTTTCTAGGTGTATCATAATGGCTATAC
Organism: Pelosia muscerda; assembly: GCA_963691645.1. Classification (NCBI taxonomy): domain Eukaryota; kingdom Metazoa; phylum Arthropoda; class Insecta; order Lepidoptera; family Erebidae; genus Pelosia; species Pelosia muscerda. Next base: position 14,500,242 of record OY829098.1, on the reverse strand, counting down.
AAAAACACTGTAACTTATAAGCTTGCAACACCGGGAATTTCCGAACTTAAAAAACACAACACAACACACGCACCGATATGGCTGGACTCGACCTATATTCATCCTACCTACTGGTTGTCGGACGGAGGCTATTGTGCAAAGCGTTTTAGGTCTAGGTTCGAAATCTGACATAAGATACTATTTTAACAATAAGGGTGTTTTACTGTTAACAAAAACAAGATGAATAAGCCTAAGAAATCTCTATAACATTTTTGAGGATAGCCTTAATGTAACATCAGACACACAACAGGTTCCGTAATGCTGATCAGCGATAAAATTAACTAATCGGCTGTTAAATCTCTTTTCAAGTAGCGATTGGGTTGCTACTCGTATATAATATGCATGGTTAAATAGTCTCTCGGTAATCGCATGGTAACCGCCATTTTGGGTTTCCGAAACGTTTGTCAAGCCGTAATCATAGATTACGAGTACAATATTCACTTCAATTCTGTTGTATTGTTGTTGGTAAAATTGATAACGACAAAAATAAAACTTTTCACTTTGAGAAATCGGTCTATAAATGCTTTGAAACAGGTCTTGTGTTACTGATAATAAGGCTACACTTAAAAACAAAACGGGGCTGGGGGGAGGGTCAATTTAAATAATCATAGATTAGTTAAGTTTGGCCAACGTTTCAGAAACTCTAATTGATTTGACATTTTATATCAAATTAACAGCAGTGTTAGTTCATCAATGATTTAACAGCCCTTCCAGAAACTGGCTGTTAGTCTGCCTGGCGCAATGCTCTTACATGTTTCATTTCAATCACATACGATTCTGAGACTTGAGACTATTGCAACGCAAGCTGAGTAATGGAGTATTCCATGAGCAGAATCACATTATACGATTGAGTTCCTTTTTTGAATGGACAGGGGATGTTAACAAGTTATATAGTTTCGCTTAAGAAGGATAGTTTATCGTAAATGTGAAACTTTGTAAAAACGTTTGGATGTTTGTTATATTAGAGCCTGGCGTAGGTACATGAGCTGATTCTTATCCAGGGAAAATGTTCCGATGGCTTGCGGGAACTAGATCAAAATGCCGCAAACTAGTTAAATTAAACTATTGACATAATAACATTGAACATTGTTCTGCGAGTGAATAATATACCTAAGAAGTATAAGTTATATAATTTCAAATAAAAAATAGGCCACCGGTATGCATAAAACATTAAAATAATAAAATAGATACACAAATCTATATAGGTTTCGAAAGTGATCGTTAAGGTGATTGAGACCAGCCGCAGCCGCACCCGTCTGAATAGGGTTTCGTACAAAAAAGGTAAACTTAAACCGGGTTTGGCTCCGACAGACACCTCGGCGCCTTACAAAATGTTTTGTTAACTGCGTACCGTTTAAAAGTACCAATCGGATCCCACGTATTCGTATACTCACTCACATAAGAGTTGAGTATTACAGGGAATTGAAATAGTCAAACTATTCATATGCTTATAATTTAGCAATTTCAAATTTAGAACGCAGATTAAGTTTTAAAAAGTAGCTAAAGACAGCAATTAAGTATAAAAAACAATTGCCGTGTTCACGCCTCAATTATCGCCACATATTAAAATAACGTTCGCTTATTACAAACGATTAATCCGCAAAGTGTTATTAGTTGCTATATTACAAGGAAACCGGTCTATTCCTTTAACTCTTTCTTAACGACTTCATCATCGCGCACAGGTAAGCTCCATAACTAAATATAAAACATTAAAGGTGCGGGCGATCTTTAACAAAGCTTCCAAATGATTGCTGGAACTTTTTTTTTTGTAGTCTCCAGTCAGAGACGTGTTCTCTATACCTTTGAATGACAAAAAAGTAAACTCCTTTGTGATCGGCGTCGAGCTGTCTGACGCAGTCCGGTGTTTCTTAGAAAAAAACACTCGAAGGTATTATCTCCGTCTCGAACGTAAAGCTATACTGTAATACTGTGGCTATACTTTACGAAGTAAGTTAGACCAATGAATGAGAATTAGATTCGTTATTTATTTATTTAAAACGTTTATTAGTTTATTACTAGTGAGACAGTAAATATTGAACATTTGCTTAGTTATTAAAATGTTACGAACTATGTAGCAATAAATGATAAGGTTTCTTAATAGCACCTAAACATGCCCAAAGAATATCCTAGGTATCGATGAAAACGGCATCAAAACCGGCCCTAGTTCTCTAGACAAACCGTTACAACATCCGTGCTATGGAGCGTTAGCGATGCAGGAATGAAACGTTAAAATTATTTCACAATCGCAATAATTGAGTGTACTTAATTATACATAATCCATACAACCAGGTCATCTTGAATTGTCAATGTTTAACTGGTTATGTGCAGGCGCCAAGCGCCACCGCATAATGGAAATGACCGGAATTAGTAATTGGTACCAACCAAAGTTAAACGATTTAAAAATGGATGTGGTGACGGTACACTTATGAAGTTATAGGTACTCGTTATTATATGAAGGCAAATCCTTGTGGTTATTGATAATTCTACATTTAGTCACCGTGTAGGAGTCGACATGTCATATCTTGAGTTAATTGATAAATGATAAGTGAGGAAGATGAGTGGTTTAAATTAACCCTTAGGTATACTACATTACGAGACGATGTAAGTCATGGTGTCTTGCAATATGACAGGTTTTATTGATAAGTGGGTATCTTAATCTAGAAGATAAACCAAGCCTCGTTGTAATTCTACAATGAACTATAAATAATAACAAGAATACTCGGAAAGGAAAATAGGAAGAAAGTAGATTCTTTTAAGAATCTGTAACCGATACAGTAGGTACAACATTCTGTGGTACAACGTACCAACACTACATTATCGCTGGAAGTACAATAGCCTTACAATAGCGAACAGTTAATGATGTACAGATTAAAAATAACCAAGTCGCATAGGTATTCCGAGAAGGTTTTGCTTTTATGGCGCCATTTCATTTTACCACTTACGGTCAGGTTTCATACGACTAAGTTATTACGGATGCGAGACGCGATATATGCACACCTAACAAGAATGCTAAGTGCTTTTAGTTAGGTGAATTTTCGATCGAGATCCTGATTTATGTATTCATTTTTAGTCTGTCAATGATTTAACCTGTATTTCCAACTATCTGATTCATCAACGCAGAAGGTAAACGGCTGAGGCTACAAACTTGGAACTTCGGCAGTTGATGTTGTTCTAGGTTAATACCTAAATTTAAATTATCTAAAATACTTTCTTAGTGCATAAGAAAACATATTAAAAAACTGCACTCATCTAAGTGGTAAAATATGAAATGAACGGTTGTATGAAGTATTTTTAATACTTCATACAACCGTTGTAAGATGTAATGTAAGAAACATAATATCTCCTTCTGGTTTATAAGTAACATGATATTCTATCAACGTTTTTACCAAATTTTTTTACCTATAAGGGGGTAAAAAAACATGAACGATTTTATGGAAAGTTAATATTCTCTAAGCACTGATTATGTAATATACATGGCTTGTGTCTCATAACGATGTCTCGTGAGTGACACTAGCTAATTATAAAACAGAATATTGGAATATGATGACGATACTGGTAAGTACTCAATTTACCGCATTAAGTTCTTCGCCTATTACGTGGGAGAAATTATTCGTGGTTCCAAAATATGGCCGTAAAATACACCTCCTTGTTTAGTAGTCAGAAAAAGAAATATGCAGTTTATATTCTTTTCCTGCTGTCCCAGGGATATATCATATATCATATGAACACGTGCAACTATTAAGGACTCTATTAAAGTAACCATTCTACTATAATCGTCACAAGTAATATAGATCCAGGCAGCATCAATTAATACAAATTATGCAAATAACTGGCAAATAAATAAAAAAAATAATTTAAAGAAAAACAAAAACCCCAACTGCGGCGTAAGAACTAATTTTGAAAATTACGTGAAAAAATTAATTGAATAAATACTAAAAAGAAAGAAACAAGCCCAGTAGTTTAAAATTCATACAATACTCACAGTCGGGGCCCCTTGTGCAGATTTGATTGGTAAAATTTTAATGGGCCCCGACTGTGAGTATTGTATGAATTTTAAACTACTGGGCTTGTTTCTTTCTTTTTAGTATTTATTCAATTAATTCTTTCACGTAATTTTCAAAATTAGTTCTTACGCCGCAGTTGGGTTTTTTGTTTTTCTTTAAATTTTTTTTTTTATTTCATACTTTTTAGTTACGATTCATTCAAAAGTTATTTTTTTACCAAAAATATTTTTGTTTGTATATCGTATATACTTGAAATATAAACTTGAATCAATAAGTAAGAAAATTAGCGAGAATTGTTGTTGTTAAACAACTTTAAATCGTTATATATCCTAAACTATTATTTAAAATGAAAAATGGTAAAAGGAAGCTAAAGATGATTTTAAAATACCTATTCAATGATACCCCACTTGACATAGTTCATCAACATTTTTCTTTTCATTTTGACAATATGGCGTCTGGTTTTCGCTGTGATGAATTTTGTTTACTGTCATGTCTTTAGTGACACTCGCAAGGTTAAGACGAATCGATTGACGCAAGAATCATCAAAATCGGCCTATGCGTTTAGCCTCTAGAACGCCACATAGAAACAAACATACATACATACATACATACATACATACATAGACTGATAAACACAATACCCTCCTTTGCGTCGCGCAGTCGGGTAAAAATGGAGTATAATGGATACTAGGGAGGATTTATTTTAAATAAAAAGGTCGGAATAAACTTCGTCTGTAGGTAATTTGAATAAATTCATAATATTTCTATATATAGTGGTTCTTTGATCAACAGTCCGCATTCCTTAAAAGAATTAAATGCTAAATCAAGTCAAACACAGGTCTAAAGACTCAGGCAAACTTTTTTACCTGAGTTTATTTTTAAAACAAACATTTTTCATGTTAGCTCTTTTATATAAATTGTGGTCTTGAATTTATAAGACACACGTGTATCTCCGGGCGTCTGAGATATTAATCTGGAATTCTAGCATTTCCGGTGTATAAGAGAGTGTTCTTGACGTCTAGTCACATCTCGCACCTAATTACTGTTTTTAGGTAGGTAGTGTAGGTACCTATACTCGTATATACATCTCCAATATTTAATTACACGTTCTGTGAATTCTATATACGAGTAGTAAGACCAATATCGTAATCATTACATTGATCAATTCGCGGTTGTAAAATTTAAAATATAAAATGTTACTTACTAGGTATCTATAACTTCAAATCAAAACTTGTCTTTTATTTCCAGACTTTAATAATTTTGATTGCTAGAATTTAATAGAAAACTACGACCGTAGCTTGATTGAAAAAATGAGATTCTACTATGCAATCAGACTGGAACATTCCTACTATACAGCTGCCTCACTGGAATGAATCGCGTCATAGTGTCAACTCATGTGCTCCACTTCAATGTCACTTAATACAGTCATACTACTTACAGATATGACTGCTTGTAATAATTACGGTACGAGACCAGTATAAACAGAATTCCTGCGAACAAGTCTCAAAATGTATTCTCTAGTAACAACCACCAAATTTGCTCCGTGGAGTCACACCTACTTCTAAGGTTTTGATACTTTTTATTTCATATCCCAAGGTGAATAGTATGCTATATGTTGTACAGAATGTATACGTGTATGAGGAAGCAAGCGGTTAGCCGAATAGCGGGCGATGCCCTGCGTAGGATGACCCTTTGTCTGAAGGGTATTACTGTCCTATGCTCAATATCAGAACGTTTAAAAGGAACGGCAGCTCGTCATTGTTATATTGAGTGGCCAAGCTTAATGAGTTCATTGCTGTAATGAGGTAACACACTATCGCCCTCGGTATTTACTTTAGCGCTTTTATACTAGATACTAGAGTAGCAAACAAGTGGGTTATTATGGACAAATATATTATTTGCGCATATCTATCTGTTGAAAAGAAAGATGTGTGTGTGATATAAAGTGAGATAGAATATAATATAATATATAAAATGGGTAACATAATTTGGGGGCTCAAACCGAGACCTCATAATATGTATAAGATTAAAGTAGTTCGATAGTCTGAAAGCAAACGAAGTAGAAAATGAATAGATTTCAAAGAAAAACCACTCGACTTTTTTAAGTTTGTTTAAGAGAGAAAATTTACGATTTCTTTATGTGACTGTATATTTTCTATATAGAAATTACACATTTATAGACACCAATTTATTCTCCGAGAACTAAATTACGTGTTCCATATATTTATTAAGAGATTTCTATATCAGCAACCAGGAAAATAAACGTAGCTGCGAGTTTGTGATATTGTCGCCTAATTCGATAATAGGTAACTGTGTAGTAAACAGCCCAAGATTGCTAGCTTCCGTCTGCTCTGGTCCTTGCCCCTTTAATTTTTAGTTAACACATATTCATGTGTCCCCTTAGATAGATAAACGTATTGTGAGCTAGGCAGTGTTGGCACTACGCGTTTATACTTATTTTCTATTAAGTACATTTAAAGGATACATTGGATGACTCTTGTAAATGTCATTGAATTCTTGAATTAAATTAATGGAGTAGGTACGCAATTAATGCGATCAGAATCAGTACAGTAAATATTGATCCTTTCCAAACACAATGTTTTATGAGAAACCGCACGGTTTCCAGTAAAATTTAATAATACCACTTGGAGTTACGCAATATATTTATATTTCTAGATGTTTAGAAAGTAATCTTATTTGAATTAATTTAATTATTATTATATATAGCTTGGCTGCAAGCTAAAACAATTAAGAATAAGTCTTAAAAGTTTGCAAAATGGAGCTGAATGTCTGCAGAACATAGTTTTGTGCAAAAAATTCCAGGTAAGTAGATGGTATTATTGTGTTTCTTGACTGAAACCACTGACGTACGTTCTAAAATATTTATATTAACATATATTAACCAGTACAACGTTTCAACATTAATTACGTTTGTTGGCACACTGATTAAAGAAAAGTACGATGTATAAATGTGTTTTGCGGAACTCACCAATCCAAATAGAAAAATATATGGCATTCTTATCATAAAATATAAATGCAGGTACATAATGTACATTATATAAAAATGTGTAAAAGTTATGTACATAAAATTGTATGATATAAATTGTATAAAGTGTGATGTAAAGTTGTCGTCGCTGGACATTGGAGATATTTAAATAAATACTTGGGTTTTGTTATCAAATATAATATATGTATCAAATAAAAGTTGTTATCAAATATAATATACTCAACCCTTATTTCAAGTAAAACATGATTTCTATCTATCTACCTATCAAGTGAACACCTTTAAACTCATGCTTCGCATGTTCTGAGGCAGCCCGAGGATAATTTAAAGTTTTAAATAATCATGCATCTCTTGCAAATGCTTTCGTTACTAGGAAATTGTTTATATTGAAAGTACAGTAGCCTATCTTAATTAGTTTAATAGCTTGCTATATTTTGTGTGAATCAGTGCAATGTTTATAACACGGCCGAGTAATCTGTTTATAAGCATTTTTAAACGAATTGGGCGCGCTCACTGGGCACTTGTTTATGATAATAACTACGTTATACTTATCGATGGTTCCTTCCAAAAGCCGCTATAGTGTTAATGTAAACACCAGCTTCATCTGGATAGCTGTTTACAAACCACGACTGCTGTATATTCATCGGTATTTGGATTGTACGTTAGATAAAACAGATGTCTTGTTTTCAATAATCCGGGAAGAGTGAATCTCTCACCGTAGACTACCTAGAACTATGAGTATCTTAATGGTTTCGACTCACAAAAAGTAGTTTGAACTTATAAATCATCATTAGTCTGATCGCCTACAGCTACGTTTACTGAGATTTATTATAAGCTTACATCTAACATCCCACCATTGTTAAAACACTACTCAAACATTTACCACACGTACTTATTTGTTTTATTTAAATTGATTGAAATTGTAATGTATCGAGTGTTTTCATATGAATAGACCTTATATTATTGATGATGTCATATAAAAGTGTATGATTAATTCATATGCAGACTTAAAGAATAGATAATATTTGCATAGAATTCGCTCGGCAATCATAAACATAATAAGTTCATCCAAAATATTTGGAAGGTTGCAGACAATGGATAACACGCACAAACGCTATATTTATTCAATTACAGTATGATCTATACGCCTTTATCAGCGACTATAGGCATAGATCGAGTGGTGGACTAAAAAAAGTATCACAATGCTGTGCTGTGTTTTGAGAATAGCATGGGCTGCAACTAGATTTGATATCACAGACGTCAAATCAAGCAATAATTCCCTCTTATATATTTGTTTGATGACTATATTGAATCAAATAACATTAACGTGTAGAATTGTGTTTGTCTGCTATAATCACTAACATATGTGTTTTGCTTTGACTCAGTTACATACATTTGCCCAATCGAAACTTAACTTAAAATGCACATTGAATAAAATATTCCTAACTGCTGGATTGTTGGCGGCAACTTCGGAATCGCCACATTGCAAAATACAAAAAGGCAATAATCAAACTCAGTTGGGGTCACCTGTCCAGTCTAACTGTGATGTGTTTGAACCTCGATATTTTCCGTGAAATGAATACCATCTGAACTCCTCAGCCAATTGGCGATATCAAAGTAGGATAACATGTGTATGTTTTGTTCATTTGTTCGTTATAAAATGCCGCCTGCCGGACATGTCTCCTAACTTCGTGCAGCGACTGAGAACTTTCTAACAGGAAACCTACGAGGAACAACACTTCTCCCTACCCGGGAAACCCGGTACACGAGCGCGCACTAACAACAGCACAATCTTTACAACCTCCGCTGCCTTATGCCTGTCACGCATACAGGCCGCCTGCGTCCTGTTTCGTGCAAAAGGTACGTTATTTCACGAGATTATAATATTAATTTGCACAAAATTAGCACCATCTTATTTGCACAAAATAGACATCCGCATGTGTGCTCACGCTTGGAATCAGCGGACGACCTAAATTAAGCGATAACCGAAGCATATGATTTTTTGCGGTCGATTTCGACAGAAAGGATTCTTAGTGATTCTCTGTTTACTGAGTTTGATGCTACTCCTTATTGAAAATTGAAATTTCGATGATCATGTTTACGCGTAAATTTCACCCCCCATTCTTGAATATGTCACATTTGTTATGCTCTACTCAGGCTAAGTAAAATTATTTTGTAAGAACCTTTGGTTTATTTGGATTTATTTCAGTACCTATAGATATTTGGCACAGCAGTCGGGATTTTGGTTTGTTTTTTCATTAGATAAAATAAATAAATATAAATAAACTCTTTACATATTTTGCACATATTGGTATCTTACCTGTTTTATCAAATAATACCTCCTGGTTACCTCTTCATTGATACACTTCTGTTTTTCTTTAGTCTCAAAACAATACATTCCACTGTTTGGAAAAGAAATTGTATTTCGTCAAACTACATATGCACGAAGGCAATGGAATTACGTTCTAATACGAATGAATAATATTAAGTTATTAAACGAACCACAATAGGACCTGGGGTTCTCTTACTTGGCACGGTTGGGATTAGCGAGTCTCGCACTCTTCCATTTCAAACTTAAATTAAACTAGTACCTACTTACATATATTCTATCATGCATACAAATCAAGACACGCTCGGCAAATAATAGGTATCACGAAATTCGCATTGCTATATTTATACGGTACCATAATTCTGAAATTGAACATGATTCGCAAGTGAAGCAACATTACATGATGATCAATATGTAGAAATCTAAATTAAGAAAATATATAATGGGGGGTTACCCACCACTCACTCTGTAATTACATCTAGTAATCTAAATTAAATGGTACGTACTTAACTCAATTTTTATACGCTGTTAGGGCTCCCTGCAATGCAATATTACCTATAATTTTTTTTATGTAATTGAGTGAGTCCACAAGGACGGGTCAAAGACAAAAGCTTCATTGCGCGGTCTCATCGAAGAGCTCTATGAGAATAAGCTATTACGGCTGATATCACACATGGGCCTATCTGTGGATATATATTTTTCTATTCGTTACCAATGAATTACGTTTACTGAACGTTTCAACTGGCGTTATCGCTAATAGAATGTCACTGTGCACATAGACTCTGCAATCGTTCAATGCGATGACTGAAGTGATATTAAATGCTTATAACTTACCGGGTCTGGTACAGTCAGGCCTCCCGTTCCGAACAGAAGTGTCAGCGATCGGTTTGCCGTCAGGTGTGACGCACCAACAGCTTGCTGCAGTATTAGCGCTTGCGCTCGCACATTGTACCGAAGCGTACGTGCCATCACCACGGCATTTGGGCACGTAAGCTGACCACACCCCAGACTGCACTTTCAAAGCATATCTTAACGCGACGAGACACGGTGTTTGACCCTCTGCATAAAAAATAATAAAATTCATGTTTCCAATCGCTATAATACAGTAAATCCTCGATAATTTTTACAATAAAATTTATTAATGTATGTGATTTTATGTCTGTACGTTGTGCAGAACCTTGAGAACCCCAGTACGAACTTCAGTTATACTTACAGTAGTTACTACTAACAGTCAAGTAGATACTGAAGTTGAAATAATGGTGTACCAGCTCTTACCCATGTCTCCTATCCCAGCTACGATGTCCTTTACCAGGTCGTAGTCGATATCTACACCGCATTTCAATAAGATGGGTTAGGCATAAAAACTAACAGACAGACAGATGGAGTTACAAGCAAGAAAAACCGAAATGTAGTATTTATATAACACACAATGATAAAGACAGACAAAATATTAAGTACCTACTAAATCTACTGTCTACCTTGATGTTTATCGGCAGAATTATCGGCACATAAATAACCAATGCAAGGAGTCATTTAAAAAAAGAAGGTAATAATATGACATAATACGTAATAATACTCGTAGTATGGTTTGGCACAGCGGACAGCGGTGCGTTGCTAAACGGTCGTAGATGGTGAACAAGTTTCCATGACTTCATAAAGGACGATTGTACACGCAAGGTCAAGTTAACAATGACCGTTTTCATTGGAATACCTACAGTCATTGGGAGCACATATTTTCTATATTGTACCATAATAGGTACTTATATGAACTGGAGTTCTTGTGAATAACGGCTCCCTAATATATTTACATAGTAAAAAGCTATGGCTACTTGATTCATTGTTTAGGTCCTACTAATAGTTTTGTGAACAGTAGATCTCGCAAGCACCTTTTTTTCACAACAGTGAAGAATCCTGACCTTGATGTTTCGGTCAAAAATCATCAAGATCCGTTGGTAAATAACGTGAGACCAATTTATCACCCCCCTACACCCTTCTACCAAAAATGCTCTCGACATAAGTTGCTTTTTCTTAACTTGTAAATTTGTAAATTTTGAATAGATTTTGAAACTTTCTTTGAGGATTTTTGTAATTTTATACACGTTTAGTTTAGACAAAAATGCATTGATATAAAGCTTCTAATGACGTCGTAGAAAGCTGGTCGATCTACGGCTATCAAATTTACGGCTCATTTGATTTGTCTGAACAAACACTCTAGTAATACATGGTATTCAAGGTCTGAAGATATATAAGACTCCTAAACTGATAATGACAAGCCTATTTAGTTTAGGCTCATTTGTTTTGTCTAGGTAAACACTCTCGTGCTACATGATGATAACCAGGGTCCGAAGATGTATACGATAGGCGGTGATAGGAAATGAACTAAACATAGACTAGTTGTTTTTGGATTCGTTTGATTGGTCGATAAGCACAGTTCTAGTGCTACATGATATTACTATATTTAAAAAGTGGATCACACAATTATATAGATATTACGAGTAAAATAAATAGGTTCAAAATAAGCTTTTCTTGAAAAATTGTTGAACTAAAATGAAAGTTTTTTTTTGCGGTAGGTATTTGAAAAGCTTGTAAGCGCGGATAGAAAAGAAAACAGCGAATTAACTTGCGCGATAATAAATCGTTCGCCCTATCCATTGATATATTTCTGTGTATTTTTCTTTTATACTGGGAATCAAGATTATATATATATTTCCCAGGAGTCTGCTCCTGCACGAGTGTAATTGCACGCCATGTGCTGTGTGTTCGCTAATTTCCGTGTTCCCAGTAGGTATATAAGAAAAATTAATCGGGCGCATTTTAATGAAATTGTCTTATTCTAGCTGATATATTTATTACGGACGTGTCGATTATGGTTTTGGCCGAGTAGTCGATTATCTGATTATTCACTTGTGAAATAGCCGTCTAGTCGGCAAAACCAATTGTTTTTATATCGTTTTGCGTATTTCCGTACCTAACGTTATATTTACAGCTCATTCGCGCGCAAGTCGTCGTTTTCTGTATATCATGTACATTCCTAAATACCATTTAGTTTGTTAATTAAAATCCAACTCTTTTATTAAGTTATAATCGAAATCGAAAAAGTTATAATCGTATTTTGAAGATGAGAAGATATTATTTTGTTTTGTTTGTTTATAAGTAAGTAATTTAATACTGAAAACCAAAGGAAAGCTTCACCGTGCGTTACCGGTGATATAATGAAACCCATTTCAATGGTGACGCAGCAATTATTCTAGGTTTCCTCAAATGTCTCACTCTTTTAGAAATATATCTACTGATTATAAAATATATGAGAAATACATATAAATTACGAAGCCGGATAGTCGGCGCCCTTAGCCGACTAGTCGCCGACTACCATGGTTGATAGTCGGCTTGGCCGTCTAGTCGGCGATTAATCGGCACATCTCTAATATTTGTAAATAATTTGATATCAGTTTTTACTTTAGTTTAATGGAGAAAGTCCAAGGTTAAGAAATATAAAGCTCCCGACGACGGTACGTCAGGTTATTTATATACATAGGTATATGCTAATGAACAAGCATCTACAAACTGATGCATTATACTTCTATTGATATAACCGAAATCTAACGCAACCTACGCTGATAAAGTCATCATCCACCTATTAATGTTTATTGTACTCAATGTAAAGAGTATTTTTATTGTAATGTATGGTGTATTCAGTGGGACTATTCAAGCAATTAAAATTCCCGTAATCTCATAGCCGAAAGTCAATAAGATAAGTTGCTTACCCATGCAGGGTCCTTTTCTGGCGACTGCAACTGGTTCTCCGTGGCACTGAGCCCTCATCAGATGACAACGTGTAGCGTATGTACGGCCATCGGTGCCGCAAACAGGTCGCTTAGAAGTCATCCCTGCTGAACTTGCCTCGCATGCAGCAACGCGTGCCTGGCAAATCGCGCTCTAGGACAAAGGAAAGGCCACATTTCTAAAAAAATCGAACATCAAGTCCTTATTAAAAATAGACATAGAAACCAAACAATGATCAATAAATGTTTTTCCGTTACAATGAGAAAGGATTTTTGTATTACCTGACTGAATAGGCTTGTGTCAACTAACAATGAAATCAATGGATGAATGTTTCTAGACGTAAATTGTAATATTTAAACAGGGAAAACCGAAATAATTCCACATAAAAATTAATGATTATTGTTATTTTTACAAATTAAAATCAAATAAATACCCCCCCTGGCTACTCCGCTGTGAACGCCAATCAGAACGTATTACGTCACATAGTGGTATGCCGCCATTATTGTTTTGACGCTTGGTTAACTTTTTCATACAACAGCACAAGTCACTTCGTTTTTATTCTATTAATATCATTTTTCGATAAATTGAGTGTGTTATTTTTACCTATATCGAATAATACTAGCATAAACTACCATGGAACCTGGATTTAGCAAAGCGAACAGCAATAATTTACCTAAAATTGACGCTGTTATGCTAGGCCAATTTTTCGCGTCGAACACCGACTTTTGTTCATCGGAAGTTGATGATTTTTTAAAAGACATATGTCTAACTGAATCTTTAATAAATAATGTTGAGGAAGAAACAAGAGAACAGCACAAGTGTAATTTATGGTATGAATTGAGATATGGCCGCATAACTGCTTCTAGAGCATATGAAGTAAGTCGTTGTAAGACAGCAGATGGCACACTTGTATCACTTATTTTGGGAGGAAAAATACCCGACACGGTAGCAATGAGTCGAGCGAGGCAGAGTCCTAGAAGATGAAGTCAGGAAAACAGTGGAAATTAAACTAAAAAAAAAAGATAAATAAATGTGGACTTATGTTAAGTGAGAAATGTCCTATAATCGCAGGATCTCCAGATGGTATATTCCAAGATGGTATTATTGAAATTAAATGTCCCAGCAGTACCAAACTTACATAAATTATGTAAAAAATGGAGAACCTACAGAAAAGTATTTTGCTCAAATGCAACTACAATGTACTTAACACAGAAAAAGACATGTGTTTTTTGTGTAGCAGACCCAGACTATGGTAATAATAAAAAAGTGACTTTGATAAATATACCATTTAACTTGGAATATATTGAAAATTTAATTAATAATAAGTTAATAGTTTTCTGGAAAAATCAAATATACCCTTTATTATATAAGAGTGTAGAGTAAATATGTGTACTTATATAGAAGTGTAGTTAATAAATATTGCTGGTAGTTAATAAATAATGCTGGCTCATGTACGTGTATAATAAAAAAAACAATCATGAAAGTTTTAGTTTTATTTTATTAAAGAATCTTGCAGATTTATCAATGCACATGCAATAATAATTATATCATCCAGTCATCATCATCTATCATCTTAACAAAATTAAAATTAAGGCAGGCATGTGGTCTTAACATGTGAAATTCTCGAAGGCGCCGAATCACTCTTTCTACATGTATGCGCAAACTAGCAATTTGTTTAGTTTCTTTGGCCTCGCTTTTACTCATTTGAGCTCCTTTTTCTACACTAGGAGGCCTTACTAGTGTTATACCTGATTTCTTAAGGTATTGTTCTATATGCTTAAAGCCCCTATCAGCCATGATACACATGCCACTATTTAAAGATTTTATAAAATCACATGATTCTACCACACACGTGTCAGTTGTTCTGCCACTAAATCCGGGTGAAACATAATTAACTAGCCCATTTGGAGTACATGAAATTAAATATTTTATAGTGTTGGCCTTCTTATATTCTGACCAAGTCATTGCTTGGTTTACGGCCTTAGATGGCTTTTGTATCTCTATCTCAAGGCAGTCTATAATGCAACTTACGTTGTGATATTTATGCCTGAATGCCATTGGTAGATTAATTTTTATAAGATCTTTATCTAATGGCACAATAAAGGGACGTAAAACACTAGCTATTAATGGCACATTTTTTGTAAATACCTTACTTAAACTAGACGCATTAGTTCCAAAATCATCTACTAAAATATTAAATGTACAATCTATTCTTATTTTATTTAAACATAACAAAACATGATGTTTGGGAATGTCTAATTTGTCTTTAATTATATCAATTAGGAAATAACAATTTTTTGGCACACCAATATATGAACGGGGCTTTTTTTCTATCTTACTTATTGTTCTCAATAAGGTCTCGGCTGTTTCTATTTTCCTGTCTTCTGCAATAAAATCACTACAGTCCGAAGATGATTTCACTTGTAATGAATGCACTGATGGGCTTGTGTTAGTAGATGCAGATGGCACAGACGGTGTGTATAGAGAAATATCACTGTCACACTGTTCTTCTGGAATCAGTATATTTCTAGTAATTTTCTTTAGGGTAGATGAAGAAGGTCTTGATTTTTTACAGGTTGTAACTTTAAACGGGGATGTAGAACTGGATGTCATTGACAGCTTCAAAGGTGATATTTTTTGATCTCTTGTTTTCACATTGGTCTGGGTCGCTTTACTTCTATATTTATGTGTAATGATAACTTGAATGGATTTATCTGCTGTCGGCTTAAATACTTTTGGTGTATTTTCTCCAATGGTTTCAATACCTGCAAAAATTACAAGATATAAGATAAGAATCAAATATCGATTGATTGGTAAAGAGTAAAGAATGTCATATCCAAGACTGGGGCTTTTTTTATTAAATTTGAACATACTCATAAAATGTTAAAATAGTGTGTGTTATGTGATATAATATTTTTAGTTTATTACATACCTGCTGAACTTTTTTGAGGTTGTTGTTCTAGGGAAGTACTTGGTGTAAAATTTTCTTGCAGTTCAATGGACGTACTTGGTGTACAACTTTCTTGTTGTAGTTCATTGGAAGTACTAGGTGTACAATTTTCTTCAAGACACTCTGCTACTGTAGCCATTGTCTGTTTTTTTATCATGTATGGCCGAGTGCGGGTTTGTTTTCTTCTGTCTTCTTGACAATCAAATTTACTTGGTAAACAACCTGGTTTCATTCGCACATAAGATACCTTTCCCATTATATGGTACTCGGTATAATTCAGCATCTCGTTTGGCAACTGGAAAAATATAAAGGCTGTGTTTTAACCTAATACAAATTTGAGGCATCCTAACCTCAAACCAAATGTTGCATTATTTTAAAACAAATAAAGCTTTGGTTTTTCTTTAGATTTACAAGTTGAATATGTAGTCACTACATTTTTAAATAATACTTACATCGAAATGATCTTCACAAAAATACATTCTCGATGTTGTTGATAAAGAATGAGCATCATCCCTCCTTGCCAGTTTTAACCACTTTCTTCGAATTTTTTCGTTGACCGGAACACGTATGAATAATTTATTCGGAGTTTTTATACTTGTATTTATACACTGGGGCACTATACAGTTTTTAAAATACGAGATTTCCATTTTTATTTCAACAAAACAAACTTTTGCCGTAAGTGAACACAATCGTTTGCCACTATGTGACGTCATTCACGAAGCCATGACACTTTCTTGTGTTTTTACGCCAGATTAAAAATATTTTCTTAAAACTTAAAATATGTGTTTTAAATATAATTTTTATCATGAAATATTATTTTTTTGGGGTAATACAGGTACTAAACTAACGAAATAAGCCATTTTTGAAATTTACGACACAGGCCTATTATCGCCTGACAATATTGTCGGTACCCAAAGCAAATGAAAATTAAAAGTAACTAATTAGAACTCGCTCACTCTTATCTCTATCTTATGACCTATGGTTGGTTGTAGAAAACATAAAAGCAAAATTGCAAAAATACTACTAACCTAATAATACTACTAAAGAATAGTAGTAGTATTATTAGGATTTAATTATACCCTGCCTTCTGTGTTGAGTTTGAGTTGAAAATCTTTATTGGAATGCCATTACTCACAGAGATCCGGCATACTTACTACATACAACAGGGGCCCGATTAAATAAAACTAAGTAGGTTTATAAATTGGCTATTTCAAAACTTATAAAATATAAATTTCCAGACGAAACAAACTACCTATAAGTATGATGGTTTTAAAAACCTCCCGAAAAATGAGGCAGGCTCTGTTTTGATACATCATACATAATCCTGACTTTTTAACCACGTTTTTCTTTCTAATCGAACTTAAATCATACAATGTTAGTGATTAAGGCCCCTGCTCTTTGCACAGGATGGTAATAAACTATTCTCGTTTCACATTCCATCACTAAAAGTCAATGTGCAAAATGGCTTCTTGACTTGAATCTCGTTTAGGTACAAGTTAATTCTTTGAATCGCAGCTAAATAATAAAACAATCGCAGTCTTTACTTGGAAAGACTGAGTAGGTATATTTTATTTATAAGTAATATATTTTGTCATTACTAAAATGGTCATACTATCAGGAACTTCGAATAGAGTCTGAAGTGGAGGAGGAAAATAGGTAAACGGACCGTACGCTTCGAGGAGAAGAACGCTAGTGCAACCAGTGTTGTGAATAAAAACTGGGACGATTGATGCTGGAATTCTTTTCTGTGTTGTGCATTTATTACAAAGTGCTGGGGATAATGCCCGATGCAAATGTTCCCCTCAAATGCAAGTTATTTCTTCTTTTAAGCTTCAATAAGGGAGGTTCTCAATTTTTTTTTTTGGTTTTTCTTCAACCCGCGACGATCAGTTTCTTACAGGAAAAATACTCTGACCACTTGAGTTACTCGACTATGTCTAGACCGTACCGGGACTCAAATTTGTGCAGCGCGCGAATGATGCCATTATTTGAGGCACTTATGGGTCTAAGTCTAAGCAATAGCATTTCAATGTAAAGTTTATTTCCGTGATAACCTAATGGTTATCACTTCTGTACACATTTAGTTGTCACACTTACTCACAGTTTATACACTAGGATAAACATTATTACTAGGTGCTAGAAAGGTATCATTACGATGTACTAAAAAGGCATATTCATCGCCAGTATCCTATAATTACTAATCATGCTAATGCCTAATATCAGATTAGACAAAACTCACTACGTAATGTTTTCAAATTAACAATGCTTTCAACGTAACTACATACCTAATGTGTTTTAATAAATTGAGCTTAGGGGCGTTTATACACGCCCATAGGTGATTGAGATATTCAACCAAATCAATAAATAAAGATTGAGATATCAAAATAAAGTATTATTCTATCGTCATGAGCTTTATGGCAGACCTTAGTTTAGAATAAGCGGTTTACGGTGTTTACTGAAGTTTTGACATTTATATAAGCAAGAATTTTAGATCTAAATCGCGAAGGAAATGAGGCCCTGAGAAGCGCAGATTATTTTGATAAATCTATGATTGGTAGATTGGAGCCCATCGACACCATTGCACGTACACCATGTGCCATAGATTAAATAATAGTGCGTAGTACGTGCTGTCCTCAAAAGACAATTCAAAACGCGTACTGCACGTATAGAGCTAATTTGAGCACATTGTGGGTCCGCAACTGGTGCCTATACCTACACCATACACATCACTATCACTATTAACTAGGGTCCAAAAATCTATTGAGGTGTCCAGAGTGGCACCGCGCCATCCACGCCAATTATGTCGAGGTGGAATTAATAAACATATAGGCTCATTACAGGTTGCCTCAAACCAAAAACCAACCCAACTGAAAATGCTATATCCTCCTGCAGACATAGCTCCACCAGATATTCGGCGAGACAGCTCGTGCGGTGGAGAAGCAAAGGCAAGAGGCAGATTCCAACTACACCTACAAAATGCCTCCTGTCCACTTAAAAAGTAGCTGAAGCTTCATGTGGCCACAGACAGTCTTCCAGAGTGTCTACCAAGTACCAAATCTTTGAAAAGCAACGGAATACGCTATTGCTGTAGCCAAGTGTTGGGCCGATAAAAGTTAAAACTATCGTTTGGCCTAGATGTGACTGGGTAGGCAAAGTATAGAAATATCGGTGAAGAAATTGGCTTCGAACCAATAATATGATGGCCGAATTATTTTTCAAATCCAAGTTATAGATATTAATATCAAAACGGCATTTTTATAGGTGGTTAGATGGTTGATTAAAACAATAATAAAATGATAACGGACATTATTTTACTGCTGTTACTATTATTTATACAATAAACTCGTTCAAAGAATTTGATTTCTCTAGGAAACCAACCAAGATTAGAATTTTATTGTCTTCATCTACATGAACATAATAAAATTGTGCATGCGGTAGTAAGTATAAAACAACACAGATTGCGGATGGAGTCGTGAGCAGATGCGTACCTACTAGCATAAATAGACGAGATACTGACTGCGTTATCTACGTTATGTTGCAGTTATAAGTTGCGCCGAATAGTAGTTCTGATAAGTAAAGGTTTATTAAATTGAATACCTACACGGCAGAGATATTATTACTTTTTTAAAACTTTTGTGATAAATAGATTACACAGTAAGAGACCCAATATAAAATTTTACAATAGCACCAGCTTCCGTTAACTTTATACCTTAGCCAACGAATATAAAAACATTAAAGTTTATGAGGGCGTACTGGAGGTACCTTTAGAACAGTATAAAACAAAGTCACATTGTCTGTCCCTATATCCATATGTCCTTTTGTATGCTTCAATCTTTAAAACTACGCAACGGATTTCGATGCGGTTTTTTAATAGATAGGCTGATTGAAAAGTAAGGTCCATATGTATATAACATCGCTACAACCAACTGGTGCGGAGCAGAAGGAAAAAATGTTGCAAAAGCCCTGACGAAGTTGCGCGGGTCAGCTAGTTTAAATGGTTAAAGTATCAAAGAATTTTTGTATCGTCTAGACAATTATAATTACATGTAATATGTACTAAGTAAACAGATTGCGGCACCAATTTGTCCATCAGTAAGATGGGAAAATTGTAGGGAAGCGGCACACCGACCTATTGGATGTAAAAAGTAGTAGAGTTGTATAACATCCGGGTGTGGATGATGACTTGATGAGTATTAACTGATATTAACAATGTGGACTATTTTTTTATGTCGGACAACATGAGCAAATACTTTTCCAAACATCTGTAGTTAAGGACGAAATGTTTGACGTAGAAAATTTTAGAGCTTACCTAGTTTGTGATTTATTTTAGTGAATGCATATGTATAATGTAGGAATATCTAGATTAATGCCAATAGAGAATGTTTAATGCATAACCCGTTAACAAGACGTGCCACAGAGGCCGCAACGATGGCGAAAGATTAGGGAAAGTATCAGTAAAAATTTTCGTACCGATAATTTTAGCATGGCCAGAGCTTGGAGTATATCAATACTGTTATGGGTGTGAACTCTGATTATACAATTACAACTAACATCGCAGAACATAAAATACGTATGATAAAACGCACTGTAAATTCTGTCTGTCTATAATTCAGCTGGTGGCACCAAATATTAGCCCTTTTGGGATATATTATCATTTCATCATTATAATCAATTGGCCTGTCTACTGCCGGATACAGGCTTCTCACAATGTTTGCCATGACAGCCGATTCTCCACCTGCTGCAGCCAGTCCTCTACTACCTTTAGTATGTTTTGTTAATATCTTGTATGAAGAGGGCTTAGTAAGCCTTCCCGAAGAGCGAAACCTATGATCAGGCCCTCACCGTGAGTAGCAGCGGCGTTCCCGTGAAACAAATTACTACACAGCGATGGCAACTCAAAAAATGCCGTCGATTCGACAGAAGAATGTCTTTTGTACATTCTGGGAGCTTCACGTTCGTAAACTGATTCACAGTCTCCATTCTAGGTCTCGTACCGCTGGCCATCGGTCCTTCCAGCCCATTCCCACTCAAGCTTACTTATTCAGCGTGCTATGTCGGTAACTTAAATTCCGTGTTGAATGACCTCCAACTTATTTTAACCTTCAAAGGTGCCCAAGCGAAGCACGCTACAAAGACCTCTGTGCGACCTCTTGGAGAAAGCTTGTAAGAGAGATAACTTCGAAAGAAATCTATTTTCAACAGTTGGGATCACGATGTTCACGCAAGCAATCCTGCTGCGTGGAAAACCTAGAACTTAGTTCTATATGTATATAGTTAGCAGGTCGCTCTAGCTATGTAATATAGCGTGTTATCATAATCTGATGTTAATGAGTATAGGCTAAGTTACAACACATAAGCATCAATGCTCGTAATACGGGTTCTATAAAATCTGAGTATTATTGCATTTATCAAGCCAGTTTTAGTTTTTGTCCGGTTCACGTACAGATACCTACATAACATTCCACGACACGCATTACTATCTTATGATGGACGACGTTATTGTGGCGATTTATATTAGTGTATTCTGTGAACAGTTGACCTCGGGTTTTTCAATTCACAAGAAACTGATTCGAAAACGTTCCTATATACATCAGTTAAAAATTATTAAGATCCGTTCATATGTAACGTGACAGCAAACTTCCCCATTTTTCTCCTCCATTTTCCCCGTTATCAAAAAAGCTCTCGACAAAAGTTGTGTTTTAATTCAGAGAACAACGGAAATCCGGTTAAGAAATGCCCAGACTTTGTATTGGTAGGCGTAAAGCAGAGATCGCGGCTTAGCTCGCTCGTTCAATTACAACTATAGAGTATGTGCAGGGGATATTTGTGGATACAGTTCAAGATTTCTATCAATACAGGAGAGAAGACTCCGGCCTGAAACTCAGTAGGCCTTTTTGGTCTATTTACAATTATTTTAGTCTAAATACTCGTATGGTACAGTAACATGGTTGAGTTGTAATATGGTTGAGAAAACAGCATTTCCAATCTTGTCTATTATCTAAATACTTAATCTTGGATTTTACAATAGCCTTTCTGGCACAGAGCCGGCTTACTTTTGTTCTAACTAACTAACTTGATGTCCATGGCTCCCCCCGTCTGAATGTCAGTTACTCGCGACTCAAAAGTCGCGTTATCTCAAATCCACGGGAAACGAACCAAAATCATATCTACGGTTCTACTCAACCAATTGCCATCAAACAAACCTAAGATTTGAAGTCTGACCAAGAAAAACTTTCTAACAAAAAAAACCGCATCGAAATGCGCTCAGTAGTTTTTGCATCAATCGCGGACAAATAGACAAAATCTCCAAAAGAATATTTGTGATCGGTAACATAATATAACCCAAGTTTTTCTAAGTTTATCTTCAATGTACAGACATGATCACTTAAGAATTATATAACAGTTTAGTACGAATCTATGTTCACGGCTCCGCCCCTTTTCAGATTTTTTGGTCATATCAACGGTTCTTCAAAACCGATTACGATAAAAAAAAGATTTTAAGTATGACCAAGGCCTTTCTAATAAAAAAACCGTAGGTACTTATTTAAAGCCGCACTGAAGCTTTTCATCATCGAACAGACAAAATAAATAGACAAGAATTATTCCAAAATAAATATGTTGTATGGTTCATGTAACGTATCGTCAATATATTGTTTCGTTCGTGACATAACCCAAGTTGTTTTTAATATCTCCAACGTACAGACACGACCTCATTGCAAGTTATAACACAATAATATACCTACTTAGGTACCTAGATAGGATATGCTAACTATTCTAGTAAGTACCTCCTCACCAATTTTTTTAAATAAACAAATAAAAGTACTTCTTTTCTTATTTCATTAAAGTCATGGTCACAAAAGTAAATAGCAATATTTGGGATGAACTAGGTATACTAGGAATCAAACGTTTCTCTCCGGCGGCGATGCACAGAGATTTGTTATTTTACACTTAAGTATTGAACCTACGCGATAACCAAGCTCTCGGACAGTAGGTGTACTATACCTAACTCGTATTTGGTACTAAACTTCTTGCAAAAATGTAATGAATAATGAATTAAGTACAAAGTTAATTCTAGCTATTAATAACCGGCAAGTTTTTAACTTCGTGGTATTATCTAGCATTTTCGCAACTGCTGTGGGATGAAATAAGTATTAGTTACTAGCTACATTGAACTGAGTAGAGATTTACAAATCACTTAGTTTACTTATTTATGCAATTCATTAAAATCAAATACCTAGGTAGTCATTTTATTAAAAGGTGCTTTCTAAACTAAATATGTACGTAGAAGTGAAAATATATTTACCTTATCTTCATTTGCAGCTCCATTAATGAAATAAATAATATTGAGAAAATATAAACAAGCCACTAAATCATTTATATTCATATTGTTATCTGTATGTAGTAATTTTAATAAAAATCTGTTGTACGTATAGTTATTATTTTTTACATAAAACACTCGTCCTCACAACAAGACAGACCGTCCAAAGCAAAGAATGACTGAGTTTTTATCATATTGGCATATTACGTTTGTTAAAACTGGCTTTGTTACAATAAAACGTTGAATACTACAATAGGGATGTATCACTGGTACGTTCACCGAGACAGAGCTCTAAGAACAGAATAAAATACAATAAGGATAAAATCCCGGTGCGCGTCCGCAACCGCCGCCGCCCGCGCCGCCAACCCACCGTTGCCGCCCGTCGCACCACTCTCGCCCTGCCATGCCTGCGCTGCGCTTGCCGGCCACCGCGCTCCCTCGCCGCGGGCCGCGCTGCGTCGCGCCGTACCGGCCGTACCCTACCGGCCTTTTGCCACGTAGAGATGTACGACATGTACGTCGTCTGTTTATTTGGTTGTCATCGATTAGTGGATTTGTGAAAACAAAGATTTAATAGATGCAGTAGTTATTATAATTTTATGGTTATTATAAAATATGACCAGTTATATTATATTATTGGTTAAAAGCACTACTTAGGTACCTACATATTATGCATTTAAAAAATGTAGACTATGGAGAGGATGAAAAATATGGTGGGCCGTGTGCTTGTCTGCCAACTAAATATACATTAGTATGTATATGTTCAAGTAAAGGTAGTAGGTATATAAAAGCACGTATTCTATTTTCCAAAAATAAGAAACCCTTATTTCGATCTAACCGAGTGCTAGCATGAAGAAAGTTGGTATTATTTCTATGATGTAAGCGGTCATTTATGAGTGATAGAACATAAATCTCTCTCTTTGGTATAATACCTAACTTTTTCGTTTGATCCTACAAATCCTATTTTTATCTAAGCTATTATGAATATGAAAGTTGTGATGTTTGGATGTTACTCAATGACGTTCAAAGGCTCAAACGTATCTGGCGGATTTGGGCATCAGTAAACGTTTATATAATTATATAGATACCTACTATAGCAGGGGGGGGTTAGTACGCTAGAGTGTAGTTACTCGAGCGTCGTAGAATCTTATTAGAATTGATAGATTAGATTAGATAATAGGTAGAATAATTGCCTTATAATTTTTCCACTTTTAATGGCAGAAGAATCTTTTACAATTAGGTACCTACATACAAAAAATTATTTCATACATTTAAATTTAGTTTTTTATTACTTCGTCCTTATTTATATTTTCACAGTTATTCTAATAAGATTACTTCTAAAATCTAAAATAGTCTAAATATCGATCGCAGTCCTGTAAACTCTACTCAGACATTATTTTTTTGCAACTTTGCTAAAATCCCACACCCTTAACGCTACGTAGGTACGCTCGAATTGTGAAATAAGCAAAATTAAACTTTTTGTTGGTTAGGTGCTTCGTCGAGTAACGCATCCTTTGGTGATTACCGTGGCAATTTCTAAACTTCTAAGTAAAAGTAATCTTTTTTTTAAAATGACACCTCTGAGAGCGATATACTTACAGAGGTTAGAAAATTGGAAGCCACGCTAATCATAAAATGCCCCACGAAAATGAAAATTTTAATAAACTTTGTCAAATGAGTTACTTATTGTTACTTCATATTGAGTATAAGTTATCTATTTCATTTTTGGTTAATAATCCGTTTATACGCATGAATATAGGTAGCTAAAATTACACTATTTTCGTGGGTTTTATTTATTTATGCACGATTAATGTACAAATAAGTACTTAATTACTTATGGCATGCTATACTACTTATTTCTGATGTTTCATTCTTAATATTAATGGGTACTTACAACGTCAGGAACTCATTAAATGTGGCATTTTAAGTTTGATTTACTTTGGTTTACATTAAAGTAGTAAAAATATTTTCATTCATAACTAGTATAAAACTCAAAGTTATCTTATTTTCATAGACAAAAATTGAGCCGTTTGCGTCAAAAATACCACGTAAACCATGCAAATCACGACCACGAAAATCAAAATAAATCCTTTATGCTAAATATTAGAAAAACCTTTTAAGCAAATATACTGAGTTTGATTGTAAGTTACGTTATAAATACGTAAAATACTGAAGTGAACAAATATAAGGATATTTGTTCACTTCAGTATTTTATTAAACAAATTTTAAAGATACTGGAGATAATTCTACCACGCAAATCAAAGTATTAAGAAACTAAACCCACGCAAAGAAGTTCTCACCATCTTTTTTTTGAAAACTCGACGCACTATTAGGCACACAAGCACTCTGTCCAGCTGTCCGGCGTGTGGTTAGTTTTAACTTTAATTAAAGTGACGTAACATTGGACTGGCACAAATCGCTTCTTTCCAAACTACCAGCCTTCGGTCTGCCTCTTAGACTGTGCAATTGGGTTGCTAGCTTCCTGCAGGGGCGCCGTATTCGCGTTCTCTGTGATGGACGAGCATCGGAGTTCCTGCAGGTAAATGCTGGTGTGCCGCAGGGGTCCGTCTTATCACTCTCTTTCTTCTGCATATCAATGACATGCTGTCCACCGGCAGCATCCACTGCTATGCAGACGATAGCACTGTACACGGGAGCTACCACGGACATTCTGCGGCCAAGCAGTCCGATATAGCGGAAAAGAGGCGACTTCTTGTCACTGGGCTTGACCGGACCCTCAATCACGTTTCCCAATGGGGATCTGAGAACCTGGTCGAGTTCAATGCCAAGAAGACGCAGGCATGCGCGTTTTCAGCAAAGACATCTCCTTTCCTTCCTCCTCCCACTCTTCAGAGCACACCACTGCCATTACAGGATAACCTCAATATACTCGGTATGGACGTGCGCTGCAAACTGAACAACAAGAACTATATCGAGAGCATCATCAAAACAGCTTCGCGTAAACTCGGAGTCCTGAACAAAGTGAGACGTTTTTCCACGCCGGAGCAGCGGTGTCTTCTTTATAAGACACAAATTCGCTCCTGCGTGGAATACTGCTCGCATCTCTGGGATGGCTCCGCAAAGTACTTATTAGATGCTCTCGACAGGTTGCAGCGACGTGCGGTCCGCATTATTGGGAGTCCTGAGGTCACAGAGTCCCTCGAGCTTTTGCAGATGCGTAGAGATGTTGCGTCCTTGGCAGTATTTTACCGTCTCTACCATGGTGAATGTTCTGATGAGCTCTTCCAACTAATCCCACCCTCCCCTTTCCTACACAGGACAACGCGTGCAGGGCTTAGGTGTCACTCGCATACGGTACAGAACATTCCATCAAGAACCAAGCGGTTCGGTGAGTCTTTTCTCTGCCGTACCATTAAGTCCTGGAATTCCTTGCCGGCGCACGTGTTTTCTTCTTCCTACAGTCCCGGGTCCTTTAAGCGGGGCGTGAAAAAGCATCTGATGAGGCCGTCAAGCTGAGCGCCACCATTGTAGCACTGAACGTGTTTGCAATGGTGACCCTCTTTCATGGGACTTTGCCTTCAGCTTAACATCAGGCGAGGTGAAGTCAAATTGACGTGCCATTGATAAAAAAAAAAAAACTGCTAAATTAGAGATGTGCTAGTGAAATCATAACAATCCACGCAAATCAACAACCACCCCAGGACCGTTTTTTAGGAAATGTAGTTCTTCGATTAATAGTTTTTTTCTTGGTAAGCATATAGCATTTAGTTTAAAATATATAATTTACTAAGTGACAAAATCGGGCTTGGGACACTCCATGAAAATCAAAAAATGGGGATATTTTATTTTTTTATGGTATTAACATAGTTGAATAATAATCAATAAACCCAATCAACAGATGATAAAGAGTTTGCGCAGAAAATAAACTGGCTTATGGACTCAACGATTTCTACAATTTTTAGTAAAGATGCTTGAAAAAGCCCCACATATTCATGCTGACCCGGCGAACTTCAACCGCCATATTTTTCTTCACAAGCGTGAAATTCAGAACCGTTCCAGCTTCACCTTCTATTCAAAGTTTCTTTATGTACTTCTGATTTCGTTCCCTCTGTACTTCTATTCTTTTTTTTTATTTTTCGCGAGTAAGTATTTCTGATATTTCTGTTCCGTTCCCCAAAAATACTGTACAAAGTCTAGAAAGTATTTATCTTCTTATTATAGTGAAATTCTCGATCGTAACTAGGAATAATAGGAATACCTAATAGGTACACAAAGAATAACATGAGGAAGATAATGGAAATTTATACATTTGAGTTTGCAAACAAGCACATTGTTCGCTGAATGCGATTATATTTGTTTTAGAAAACCAAGTTACTTAACTACAGTTTCCAAACAGAACGTTAATGAATAGCGTAAGGGACAACTTACAGAGATTGTATTAATCAATTTTTATTATGAAAATTTATTGAAATGAAATTAATAAGAATATACTTATTATTAATATGTTATTTACATAATAAGAAATATAAATGGCAAAATTTTATAAGATAGGCGGTGTGATACAAATTCCTTAGCCCATTTTTTTTTATAGGTAATTAAAAAGATAATTGGTCAAATATGTCAAAAAAGTCAAAATTGTCAAACAACCAAATAGTTTGTACACAACATCCACACTTCCAGTTTTATTACTTTATTTTAAATTTAGACCTTTTATTGAAAGTTAAACACCGATCTGTTTAAAAACTGAAGATAGATTTGTAATAATTTGTTATATTACTTCAGATTTTCAGATAATGCTCGTATAGACAACAGCTATGGTAGTTATAAAATGGAGATTCCAGGGGGTGTTGCAAAGATTAAAGTGAGTTTGCTAATAATATTCCATCAAAACGTTCATATTGCCATGTGTTAACCCAAAATTCTATATTTCAGAGGCTATATAATATGGAAAATAGCTCAAGCTCAACTGACAATCCGTTCATTGACCTACAATGAGCATATGAACCAGAGCTATGCAATCGATTTTTTGCTTGAACCTATATTTTGGTTTGTTGATAACTTCGCAAAGCACCTCGGAAGAGTAAGTAGTCGTGTTCTGTTATTGGTTACTTGCTCTGTATGTTATAACCTGATATATCACATAGCGCAAATATTATAAACTTCATTTAACTGACTTTTGATATTGAAATCAAGGCCTATAATCCTGCCTCCCACCAAATTCAGGAACAAGTGTATCAGTGGAGTTAACTTGAGCCAGAGATATTGATTAGCAGGGGCTATTTAATGCCTTTGGCACAGGCTCAGGTCTAATGCTCATTTCTATGAAAATCAAGCACTCTGAAAAAGTTCAAAACTGATCAGCATTCTGTGAAAATCATCTTTTGTTTTACACTCTTCCACAGTGCACTTGGTATACTGCCTTTACTATTGCCAGCGGGGATACTGTGTAATTGGTTTCTTTGCTGTTCATGCACTCTGAGGATCAGTCAGTTGCTCCAGTCACCGTTTCTGTCTACTGTCTTTCTTTACATACTATTCAAATGTTTAAAATTCATGCTAGTTTTCTATACAACATATATTTATTTTTATCAATTACAACATAATAATATAACTATCTTTATAACTTTCAGGTGTTTGTCTTCTGTGTGACTATATTAACATCTGCTGTTGTATTGATTGCTTACTGGGTTGGCCTCCCATACTGGTGGCAGAGGTGTCCTTACACTACAATGCTCCTAGTCATTTTTGGCAACTGGCTTCTACTAAATATTGTATTTCATTATTATATGGGTGTTGTGACTCCACCTGGCCATCCACCACATGTAAGTACCATGGTTGTTTTACACATATGCAGTATTACAAACATTCAACTTAAATTGTAATCTTATCTTACCTTATGTTAATGGGGTGCGTGCTCTGGAGCTTTCACGGACACTTTGACACTATTGGACCCTTTGTGTTGACTCCACCCTGGACCCTAAGTTAGAGGAAGGATAGCCCTCTCAATTGCAGGTGCCTGTAATCCTCTGGTTTGAGGCAACCCCTCCCGAGTAGATATATTCTATGTCTTCCTAAGGTGTGGCACTCGCACAGTATGTGTTTCAATGTTTCAATGTCCTCCTTGCAGTGTCTGCATATTTCAATGGCTTGATGTGCTCTCAGAGGCACAACCAAACCAATACGAATAGTCATATTCATACATACAAATAGTTGCTTTGAGAGAGATTGAACACGGGCCTACTGCATAACGGTCGCATTCACTACAATGCCACAGAGGCTGACAAAAGTTACTTACTACTATAATATTAACAATTTTTTTTCATGTGTCAGTAGTAATTGTAATCTTTCAATAACAAGTGGTGTTAATATAAAAAATAAAAGGACAAACTTCTTGTATATTATTTCATAAAAGGTTTAAAATCTAAGGTGGTCAATAAATGTCAGTTAAACTATTTTTATCATTGACTTATATTTTACATTAGTAAAGACGTAGAGCAATTGTTTGTACTGTCATTTGTTTGTATGGTTTATTGTTCCATACTATTATAACGGGATAACTAGAAGTCATTCGAAACTATAAATTATTAGCTGATTCCAGTTCTTTGCCTTCGCCCACACGCAATTCTGTCTGCCCGTTATCCCCCTTCTTTTTACATTTAAACACTCCATGGAAATTCAGGAACATGTGACTAAAGGTTTTCTAGCCATTTTCAATTGGTGCACTCAGCCATATTTAATTCTGTAGGCAAAGTGTATTATAACAAAAAGCATGAGTCATCCATCCGCTACTCGGGTACCCATTTAAAATAATAAACACCATTGTTACCTTAAAAAATAAAATATAGCCTTTGACTATGTGTCTAACTATGTCTGTATATAACTTCTTTTACTGATAATAAAATCTAGCTCTTGCTCGTGGTTTCACCTGCTGCTACTGTACCTTTTTAAAATGATATTGTAAAGTAGATCAGTAAATTTGTATAGGCTATTTACATATTCTTAGCTAGTTTAATGATTGTCCTTTAAATAATATCTATTTCTGTTTTACAGGGGTCTATGATATCTGAAGCCGCAAGTATTTGCAAGAAGTGCATATCTCCAAAACCCCCACGGACACATCACTGTTCTGTTTGCGATAAATGTGTCCTTGCGATGGACCACCATTGTCCATGGCTAAATAACTGTGTGGGGTATTACAATGCAAGGCATTTTTACCTGTATATGGTTTATATGGTGACTGGGGTCGCCTTCCTTATAGTTGCAGGCATTGATATCGGATACCAAGTTCTATGGGTAAATGATACTGGTAAGATTTGATTTAAAATTTAATTTTTATTAGTTTACTGTATTATACGTAGTTGGTACTCGAGAACAGTCCAGTATTAAAATATTGACCTATTCGATTAGCGCCTAGCCGCTAGATCCTTCAATTTTTGGTTAAAGATGAATGAATGAATGATTAATATCGACCGTGAGATTTAGTCATATAAAGATCTAATTATAATTTTCTAGGTGGTATCATCCCAAACAACGACCCGGATTTAATCGGCCATCCAGTGAGAATTAACCAAAGTGGTGCGTTAGTACCAGTGAAAGTCATTGTCGAATATGATGACATTAACTTTCCTCGTGAGCATAAACTGCCAGTACCGCCAATCACTGAGACACAGCGTATAACCGCGCATCCATGGAAGAGAAAAGCAGTCTATTTTATGGCAGTCACATGTGTCTCAGTATTGTTCGCACTTGGCACTCTGGCAACGATGCATGGTAAAAATATAGGCAGAGGAGAAACAAGTGTAGAAGCTCACATAAACGCAAAACTAAGAGAGGTTCAAAAAGAAAACTTCAGAAACCCGTACGACTTTGGTAAGAAAAAAAATTGGAAACTATTCTTAGGTTTGATTCAGGGTAGGACTTTTTTGAGACATGTATTATTACCATCCGCTCATGCCCCGACTGGCACTGGACTGACATGGCACACAGTTCATAATACTTTAGAAGATTGGCCCTAAGGGATGCGAATTCTTAGCGATTTTAGTTTGCAATAACCTCGTCGTATAAAATTAGTCATACGCACGACTGATAATCAGTGAGATTCCGCACAGTGCCGGATTATAATAAGATAGTAATAAATGTATTTTAATGTAATAAGAATAGTAGCAGATCCGGAGTGTCCCAACTCACCTTGTATTTCAAAATAATTATACTTGTGATTCTGAAATCCATTACATATTCGGTATTTTAAGTCTTTGTGTTTAAACGCTTAGGTACACCAGAAATGTCTATTTTACTGCCAGTAAATTCGCATTCCTGCCATATTGGATAAATGTGTTTCATGTACTTAGTACATATTGTAGAAATGTAGTCTTAAAGTTAATATCAGACCCAATATCTTATTAACTTCACTTTAGCACTTTTACGTGAGGCAAAAAGGTAAAAAATAATATTACTAGGTATTTGGCGATGAACAAAACTGAATCCATGTCGCACAACATGTCTAAAAGTAAAAGAATTATAATTACAACAATTTACATTACAGTAGTTTTACAGTAGTTGGGTTGGCACGTCGTCGCGCGTCGGTGACATGAATAAGAGTTCGGTTAAGATCGGTTTTGCTTCTGAGCTTCTGTCACAATAAATAAGATCATAATACTGCAATAATATTGAGTTTTCTGTAATCTTATATTAGTATTTCGTGTTTCATTCGCTTGGAGCCTATAGTTACTTAAGATAAAATGAGTGCGGCCTAATGACGAGTACATCGCAACGCTTTGTACATGATTTATAAATTTCTCCATGAACTACGACGTTTGTTTTTTTAGTAATTATAATTATAGTCTCAGACTTAATTCAACGGGTAATCGTTCTTTTGTTAATAAAGATATAGACTGAAACATCATAAATGTCTTGAATCGACGCCATTGTTACATAGCTATATATTATTTTATTTTATATTAATTTATTTAATATTAACAATTTAGTAAGTAAGTATTTGTATTATGCATCCAATGCTCAGTGTTATCATTGTTTTTGTACCTACAGTGAAATATTTGTTGCACAGTATGTGGTTTTCTGTCGATGCTGTTTCAAAAGATGCAGAAAATTCAAAAGACTTATTAGTCATGACTGTCATTGAAATACCTACTTACGAGTTTTTAAGTAGGTATGTTAGAATAAAAAAGTGTATAAGTATTGATATCTTACCGTTAAAATGAGTGCATTAATACACTTTTGACGAAACTAGTCAACATTTTAAGAGATTTATGTAAACGTCGGGGAATATCACCCCACTTTTATATAAAGGAGCCGTTTGAAAAATAAAATAAAATAATAAGTATATACCTTTTAGAAAACATTAAATACTTCCTTCGTAAGTCCTAGTTTATATACCTACTTAACCCCAGCTAACTTTAAATAAGTATACTAAATGATTACATTTTCAACTTCCGAAGTTACATAATACTTAGGTAATTGTGATTTTCTGTGCAAATCATTTCCGTATGAATATTTACCTATACCTTCCACAAATAGTTATCTATCCCTTCTTGCAAACTTAATTTTTATAGTTATTATACCATGAAATTACCTTCCGATTTGACTTCCAACATTTTGTCTGTTGTTATTAATTTTATATTTATAACTAGCTGACCCGCGCAACTTCGTCTGCGTCACCCCGTTTTTGCAACATTTTTCATTCCTGCTCCACACCTGTTGGTTGTAGCATGATGTTATATACATATAAACCTCCCTCTTTAATCACTCTATCTTATAAAAAAACCGCATCAAAATCCGTTGCGTAGTTCAAAGATTTAAGCATACAAAGGGACATAGGGACAGAAAACGCGACTTTGTTTTATACTATGTAGTGATGCTGCTGTGAACTATTTAAAGCCAGTATAGAACTATACTAATAATTGTTTGATTGTCAGATAGGTAATTATTTATTTTCGAGGTACACTACGCTACGTTGACAGTTCATATACTTGTTAGAATCAGATTTGCAATATTAATAATATAATTAATAAATCATATTACTAGTAACGTGTAAGGGAAAGACGTAAATCAATCAAATGAATGAAATACTTCAAATAAATAAGGATGCGTATGTTGCGTGTATGTAGGTATCTAAACTATGTACAGTTGTATATAATATGTATATTTACTATGGCACTATGCGATTCAACTAAGAATACGTTAGTGTTTGCGACAACTTTTGTACTGTTATCAGAAAAATATGAAAACAAAAGATATTATTTATTATTATTTTTGATATTCCTTATTGACATTCTTAGTTGAAACACATAGTACTTTAATTTATAATACATTTGTTAAGAATACGGTTGTAAATCCTCATTTTAATATGTATTAGAGGTAAATAAAACAATGATCTCGAATTCGTTTTTTTATTACAAATAATAAATTATAGAAATAAATAACGTAACTACGTATTATACACATATTGCACAATTTCTAATAATTGATGTTAGTTCTCATGATAGGTAATAGAAAATATGCGTGTCCATATAAATGAATGTTAATATGAGTTCTAGGGCCCTACCACATCTTATAAGTACTTAATATTATTTCAATCTTACTTTACTTCCATAGCGAGGTCTGGAATGTTAGCGCCTGGCAGGGTACACTGGATACTAGTGTTATGTAGTTAAAATGGGTCAAACAGTATCTCTTCGTGTAGTGAATACATTTATTTGTTTAAATTGTTAGAATTTACATTTGTCTTGCAAGATACAGTACACAAATATTGATGGAAGACTGCGGTTCGAATCCGAATCACACTATGAAAGAAACGTAAGATCGAAATAATATTACTTTTGACGAAGATTTTTACTTGAGCCTTACTACCACCCCCTGGTAGTAAAGCTTTTGACGCAGTATTCGCTGGGTGCGCGACGGCAGCGCCAACTAGCGGATGAACTTTAGGCGGACTCTGAAGTGTCAAATGGCGAGTTGTCATTACGAATAGTAAAATAAACAAAGAAATATTTTCAATGAAACGTCGTATTTAAAATCGTTT
The DNA here is from genome assembly GCA_963691645.1 of Pelosia muscerda. Taxonomy (NCBI): domain Eukaryota; kingdom Metazoa; phylum Arthropoda; class Insecta; order Lepidoptera; family Erebidae; genus Pelosia; species Pelosia muscerda. The sequence continues at coordinate 14,465,816 of OY829098.1, read as the reverse complement.
ATTGTAAAACTAAAAACATGTAAATGTATACTACATGGATAATTAAACAATAAAAGTGTTATTTTATAGGTTAACTTACTTTTTCTTATGGACGGCTGTTATCCATTTCATTCGTTGTTCTTGTTTCCAACGTGCTTGTGGAAATTTGTAGAATTTACAATCACTGTTTACGCCAGTGTTTTTACAGTTATCAACACAGCAGGTATCGTGACCCATATTTCTTTATTTTTAACGAAATACAATAAACAACAACACTCCACTATGTATACGCAAGGTGGACATCCGCCGCGAGTTCTTTTTTTAGCCACGGCGGGCGCTGCGATCGATTCGTCTGTCCCTACTCCCCGCTTTGCACCCAGCGAATAATGTGACGCCACATTTTCTTTTGACGAACAATATGGCGAAACTTTTTACGAGCTAACTATCCTCCATTTTTTACTATCTAATATTATTTTTTTAAGCGTAGGTACTGCTGTTGTAAAATAAAGAAGAAAAAATATTACACGCATATTCCTTATTATAAATTTCCTATATATATATAAACATCATAATTATTATGTTTAAAAAAAGTATTATAATTTGTAAACTTATTCACTATTTAGCGTAAGTACTTACCTACACGCTGGCTACACGACACCAGTTATGATCAGAGAAAATTATGTTAGGAACGAATTACTACGTTTTATGTAGGCATAATCGTTGTCTTTTTATGAGTTAATAACATATTTTCTGTAAGGATGTGTAAAAACTAAATGAGACCATTTGATTGCGCGTAATTACGCATAATATTGAAATTAAGTAACATATCAGTCCTTCAGTAATTTAACAATAATAAATAAATATTTGGACATGATTCGGACATCACACATCAAAGATAGCATTAGTACCTATTCACAAATTGAAGACAGCTTCTAGTTGTGGGCGTATTGCAGGTTATCCGAGCTAAGTGCCAGTGACGTCAACACGCTCCGGCGTTGGGGATTCACGCCGAGATTTTCCCAATTAATCCAAGATAGCCTCGCAGTTAAATCTGTTCGAAATTAAGCATTTATTAGTAACCTACTATTTTAGCTTAGGGAGAGAACTGAAACGTCTTGCTGTGAATTATTTCAAAAATGTTAATTAGTTCAGTAACATTTCATTTACCACTAGTATTCCAGTGTGCCCGATCCGCTTTGATCTCACCACGCAGACATTTCTCCACGTAGGTCAATGGATCGTAGTCGGCATCTAGTACCTAAAACGATTTGCATTTTATTATAAACTGCTGCCTCGGAAATATTCAACTGTATAAACGATCAGTTACAATAGTATTGGTCTTTTTGTCATCATCACCATCTCCACGTCAGTTCCGATTGTAGGTAGGTACCCAAAGTTAGTACGTTGTAGTACGTTTTATTATCTCTCCTTTGATTTGATTTATCATGAATGCTGTGAAATAGCGACCTGATGTTCTGGAAAAGTTGTCCAAAGACACCACAATTCTCACCTCTCTGAGTAGTGCGATGTAAGCGATGGCGAGCCTTAGGGTGTCGATCTTGCTGAGTCGTTTCTCGTAGGGGAACGTCGGCACGTGAACGCGCAGCTCATCGAACGCCGAGTTTATACTGCTAAAATCACAACGTCACACAAACGTTATAGCTTTTGAATACAGTTGAACAGAGTAGTTCTAGTTCTCTATCTAGATACGGATTTATTAAACTGTCTTATTACTTCCAAGATTCAATTTCATTGTAAGTAGTTGTTGAGAAACGGATCACCTCAAGATCTCGAGGATGGAGGTAGGTTGGTGACACCATGGTCCCCACATTGGGGGAAGAGGGTCATCTCAACAGAGATGTCCCCGGGTCTGCCGGGGTGCGAGAGATATGTCTTGTATAATCTCACCTCCGGCAATCAAGGACCCATGGACGGCGTGCGTTTTGGTCGGTTCGAGTTCGACATAATCACCTCCATCGGTTTTGGTGGAGGTGGTATCCGTGGGAATTTTGCGCACGATGAAAAAAAAAAAGGGCGGAGGTAGGTACCTTAAAATACAAATAGCTACATACTCATAGCTACTAACGTGAGAGGTAGGTACTAGGTATAGTAGTACGGTGGTACCTATTTACAACAAGGAAGTGGGCCGAATTTACGAGACCTTAAAGCGTGATTTACACATAGCGCCGCCGCCGGTGCGGGTCGGACACGGGTCGTTTTTCCATCCATCGCCGTTATCTTTATATAGTTGGGTATTATTTACTTTATTCTGTAAACGGCAATGGCAACCTGCACTCGCACTTTGTATGAAATGCGCTATACTCTGTTGCTGGTCATTGTCTTCAATAATGATATATTTTCAAAGGCAACTGCGATAGCTTAGTGGATCTAAATCAGAAGTGATCTTACTAGAGTACACTAATAAAAATAGTATCTACGGTATATCCAGTTACGAGCATATATTATGTGCAACAAACAAGAAGGATACCCATTGGGTCCGGACCTCAGCATTCGACGGCGTTCGCGTACATTTGCGGCTGCTCGCTGCACCCGGTAAGGCGAGCCTCCGCACTGGTATTCAGGCTCTGCTGATGACTCCAACAGCACATCTGGTTTATAAACAAATACTTCGTTACAGATTCTACTATGATCTGCTAGAGATGTTCTTTTTTTGCCAGCATGCTGGTTGAGTGGGCTAAATGTAGACAAATCTTAGAAAATGAATGCGTACTGGTGGAACTGGTGAGTCCTTCAATTTTTTCCTTCTAGATACTAAAATGATTGGTGGTAGTTATATAACTAGATAGGTAGGTATATATGCCATTCCTTTTGGAAGTCAAGGAATAATGAGTGGATAAGTAATCTGATAGGAGGCAAGATTGATCTAAAAGGTGATTTTTCATGATTGATATTTTTAATTAGGTACCTACTGCAAAGTGTTTTATTTACCAGACATTTATTAAATGATAACCACTGCGGCTTAGCACATAGGTATATATTTTAATTTACCGCTTGTGAGAGTTTATTTGGAAAAAATTATAAATATCTGCATAGGTAGGTATTTTGTTAGTTTCATATTATTCTATGAAATTATTAACGTACGAAATATTTACACAACCAGCAGCCTCAAACATGTGACACCTAACGAACCGACTCAAATTAAAGTATAATTGTGATATGGTCACAATGATCAACAAGTATCGTTCAAGTAAATGATTATATTATGTGGTATCCATTCTGTATCTATATATGGCCTTAGTGTACACAAAGCAAAAATGATAGCCTAACCATCTAATACAATCTATTTATGATTTGAGTCAAGTGGAAGAAGCACCCGTATGTTTTACATATGTGTGAGAACAGTCAATATCAATAACAATAACTCATTTCTTTGAAGTCACATATGTGTGCGTTTTTGTGTTTATGTGTGCCAGTGAATTGTGAACGATTGAATATGTGTTAGTGAGTGATTTGCCTGCCATCGAATGAGAAGGTAAATTTCACCAATACAGCACAGGCTCACGTAGTTGAGTGGTATTATAGGCGTAATGGCAATGTAATGCGAATGTTGCGAGTTCGAACCTCAGCTATATTGATATAGGCGGTCTGATTAATTAATAGTTATATTTTAGTTCTTTATTTTGTTTGTGATATTAAAGAACCATACAGTCGACTTTTATACTAAGTGTTCCGTAATCTCAAAAATAATAATAATATGGAAAATAAAACAACATCATTGTTTCAATGATATAATTGTTCAGTAAATAAATAATTTTGTTGAGTTGTGTCGTAGAACTATATAGGTATATATATATATATATATATTTAAAAGTATCTAAAAAATCTTGAGTCACAATGTTTGTAACTAAACTAATTCTAAACAGTTAAACTATTTAGTAATACTACAATAAATCTTTATTTAGTAGACCTAAGAATAGTCATATACTATTGTGCGGGATAATTGAAATCCAAGCGGGCGTAGCCGAGTGCAATTCGTTTAGGTTTATACATTAAACATTCTTTATATAATGAATAGGTTATTCAATATTATCCTTCTGGATGTTTAAATCAGACAAGTATGGACGCAAGTAAACTAATTAACTTTCAGTAACTAAAGTGTAGTGAATCACCATGTTAACGTTTAGAAATTATACTATATGCAAATATAATAACTTCTCATTTCGTTAACAATAACATCACTCACTTATTTACAGTTCAATTTCTTTATTTCTCAAAATGATGCCACATATTACCTACATCTTTTAGTTCCTAGGCACTAGTGCTAAGAAATGGCGCAACATATTCCAACTTTTATTATAAATAGTAATACCTAATAGTCATTTATTTGCTTAAATTTGCCTATATATTAGATAGTAAGTATATAGGTATAAGTATATAGTATATAATAGGTATATAGGTATAAGTATATAGTATATAATAGGTATATAGGTATAAGTATATGGGTTTTAATTATTTCAAGTTATCTATACCGGAGTATATATACCTAAGTATAATTGAAACCACTAAAATACAGACTTACAATGTAATTAAACAGAGATAATAATAATAAGAGCACCTACTTCAACCAACCCACCAGGACCCATCGAGGACATCCAACCCCAGTACCCTAAAGTAATATGACCACTAGACCTGCACGGTAGAATATTTTTTGGCAATATCGCTCACCTGCTTTTCTCCATAAAATTTTGCGTCCATCCTTGTCTGATTTAAAACATTTTTCGTCACTAAATATTACTATATTGTTGCACCAGTCAAAATTTAAATAGTCCCTGACAAAACTTAACCTACTTCGACGATGAAGATCCGACATCAAAATTTTTCTTGCCGGTCTGCGACATTTGATCCCAGCCGCCCGAAGATGGTTCCTTACGGTTTGCAATGTAACATGGTGTTTGGTGGTCATAACACGGGTGGACATAAAGGGCTTTTCTACCTATATGTTTTTCCACCACCTCTTTATGCAAAGAACACGCATCGGTGTAGGCAAAGGCTTTGGGGCCAGGCTGAAGACGGTCTATGGTGCCTGAATCGCCATATCGGCGCACCCACTGCTGCACAGCTTCCATCTGTAATGAAAATAAAGTAATAAAATTCCTTGTTAAAATTCAGTAAAATTTATCTACTTATATATTTTTGTTCATTATTAGTATTGGAAGAAATAATAGATTATCCAGGATTATAAAATCAAATAACTTTCATAATAATAAATTGCAGAAAATACTACTTACCTTATGTTCAATTTTCGAGATATTTCATGTATTGAAATATTTTACTCATGCAAAGTAATAATATGCGCTCTCATAATAGTTGTAAGTTGTTGATTCATTTTTATAAATAAAAAAGTTGTTATTAACCGTGTGGAAAGCACAACGAATCCAATTGTTGACAGATAAAATTAAAATTATCATGTTATTTTTATTTTAATCATGAGAATGAGGGTAGCATAAATTCCAATACATACGAGAAACATTCATGCAATCATGTGTGTGCAACAATACTCGCTCAGTAATAATAAAAATACTACTGATTTAAGTTGCTATAAAATTATAACTAAAATATCAAGATACTTTTGTGATGTTACCTAAACATTCCCTTAATAGGTAAATAATTAACATAAAGATATACAAATATTAAAAGTTCAAAAAGTAAAATTCGACTGGGAATCGAACTCAAAACCTTACGATATTTAAACTATTCAAAAGCGTATCTGTAAACCCCGGGGTCACAAAGGCTTACTAACATGTCATCAAAAACCACGTTCATATAGTAGTAATAAGAATTTTATGAGTACTATTATTGAAGAAAATGTAAACTGGATGATTGAAGATAAATAAATACGAATGGTTTTGAATCAATTGTAATTTGCAAGTGTGTAGGTGTGTGTGAGTGAGGAAACGAGTTATTGTTACACACACATACATGTCGAACACTGGTGACCTTTTCTGCTTGCCAAAATCAATATAAAGATCTGTATAATACTTATATCACTAGTCAGGCTATCGTTGTTGTCTTGTGTACCTACTAGCAGTAATTCAGTTAACTGTGATAGTTCTGTATTCTATATAAAAGTCCCGGCTTTTAATTTGGTGCGACATTCGCAGGAAAAAAGAATGGGGGTTCAAATGAGACCGACAAGTTCGAAATAACCGAGTAATAATTTGATATAGTTATCGTTGGAATTGTTAAACCGTGGGTGAATGGTGGGTCCCCCTCCTTCCCCCAATATATAATTTATTTTAATGTATTTCCGCCAGGTAACGCCTACCTTTATATCGTATAACTTCAACTAGTATATAAAGGTATACGATATATTCAGCCAATCTACAAAACCAAAACAAGAAGTTGATTCTAAGCCTCACACTTCTTCGCGAGTGTCGTGCCAAATCAATAGCCGGGTACTACAGGGAGGTATACGATGGTTGAATTCATGCATGGTGCGATTTACTTTAAGTTAATTTGAACACAAACGTGATGATCTACAGTAACTTGCGTGAAAAAAATATCATAATCTTAAAGTATCTATAACATTACATTGAAAGTGATAGAACAGAAGTAATAGGAGAAGATAACTCTTCAAATTAATTGATCTGTTCATGGGATAACTGATTTTATAATTGGTTTTACTGTGCAAGAAACGTATTGTGCACAAAGTGTTGGGGACCCAGTAAAGTCATACATACGAGTACGACAGAACACGTCCAGCGGTTTTATGGTAGACACTGAAATAGAAACATATGCATGTTAGCTGGATGAGGCAAATTGAGGATCAGGAGCTATGGTGCACATTGGGAGATAGAAGCCTACGTCTAATGAACTGCGATATACTCATTTGATTGATTGATATAACAGCCTCGCCAGTTGGCGTTGGTAGGTATACTTGCCGCTGCTTGAGAAAAATCTCTATCGTCACAGAGGTAGGTATCTAAAAAGGTAGGTATGAGTCTCAAGCGTTTTTCTAGTTTAAAATAATCTGTGTGTATTGTGGACACTACGTATAAAGATGCTAGAGCAATTTAGGCGATCAGATAGAATTGATTGATGGTACCTATCTACAATGATCCAATTGAATAAGTGAGGCTGAATGTCCGAGCTGTCCTTGTCGGTGATTCGCAATAAATTTTATATGGACAGCAAGTTAAAACCAATGATACTTATTTATATTTACCTATGCTGTACTAAATCTGTGCCTGAAACTGGCATTTATAAAGACGTAGGTACCTATTTGTGTAACTACAGAACTTCGACACTACCATGTGGTCAGATCTTCGATATTTTACGTGAAGTGACTGCCATCTACGGTTTCGTAGTTAGACAGTTATTTTGGAAAAGGCTTGGAGAAGAGCGTCTAGATATCAATAAATTACATTTGTGAAGAGATTAACAGCAGCACAGTTCAATTTCTGGTGAGAAACCGAAGGGTTTCCTTTAGCCTCGCATCACCAAAGCAAGCAGATATTTGCATCAAAGCAACCGTCTATAGTTTCGTTAATGGGTTTTGCAAGTTAATTGATGAATTGAAAGAACTTTCCAAGAACAAGAACAAAAATACAACATTCATAATCCATGAACAGCTCAATGTTCCAAATGAAGTTTTCGTACGTTGTTGAAGTGACTTAGATACTCTGCTTTGTGAAAAATGTGCTAAAGCAATAAGGCAGTAAACCTTTAAATTTTATTGGAGCAGCCATGATGATTTGAATATTGCAGTAGGACGTAGCTCTGTGACTTTACATAAGTACACCAGCAGCGGAGAAGTTAGAAGTTGGGAGCAATGGGGATAAAATAAATAAATCTGTCGAATTCATAGCACAGCTGCACAGTCTTCTTGTCTTTGACATTTTAATTCTCCAGGCCAAGAAATTTCAGTAAATATCATCGCTACTCAATAATGAATAATAATTCGCTTAGAGCTTAAACAAACCTGTGTGCAACTGTCTTCCGTGCTGATGTACGTAGGCGGCGAGAGGTAGCTGTAGCCGGGTCCTTGCGGCCGCATACACGCACGATGGCAGCTCCGTGTTCAGAGATGACCCTTCATCGTCCGACCCATCCCCGTAAGCGAACTTCAACCCGGAGTAATCAAGACGGCGCCCCTCTCTGATATAACCATCACAATTCATAATAAAATTTTACGGATAATTTAATAAACAACAAATCTAATAATCAATCATAAAAAGTTGTTCAAAATGTTAATATGTGGGTTATGTATCAATCACTGCATGTTAACGAGTTGAGATGTTAAAATGATTGTGATAAGAACTGTATTCCATTTTTTTTATAATGTTCTATAATAAGTTCTTCGATGTTGTAACGAATATAAAGTTATGATGAGTCTGTCGCCTAAGATAGGCCGACGCGTTATTTTCTAAGATTGTCATCAGACATTCAAAAATGCCAATAATATATTATACCATTATAGTGTACTAGGGGTCTTCGGATTTGGGAGTTGAAAACATCCTGTGTACCAACACTCAACATTCAAATATTTTATATTCTTTAAGTCAATTCAAATAATAAATGATCGCGAAAAATTAACACTTCATAAATAAACACATTTACTTCAACTGCTTGCGACGGCTAACAAAAAAAGTACCAACAGCGCACGGACCCGTATTATTTAAGATTACTATGATCTGAATAGCCGAACAAAATACCACTAAATGATTAATAATATTTATTATTAACTCGACTTCCATAATAGAGCCATATTTACCCCAGAGGCGGTGATGTGGAGGAATCCGCGAGCTGAGTTCTTGTCCCAGACATTCTTTCTACGTGAGATAAGTAATTTCCGGACTGAATATGATAACACGACTGAATCCGCCAAATCGTAAAAAGTTATTTTATACTAATAGGGGTGCACACGTATCAACATCTAAACTAGTGTGCAGCCATCGAAGTAATATTTACGTCTACGAAATTTGAACTTAATAACTGTACGCTATGGTTTAATATTCATTGGCGTTGAATACGTGCTACGCTTGTGTGCACATAGACATCCCCTGTGATAGGGGTGGAGCTTTCCAAAATGCTGACTGCCAGGGGCGGAGCCTGTGCAATTTTCCGCAAAGAAATTGGGGTTCTTTGGAAGATCGTTAACTCGAGCAATTATTATATTACTAGGGAAATGGTTCTGTATATTATGTCTAGTTTGAGAATAATCTTAAATGTAAATGCCGATTATTTAATATAAATTGTTTCCAATGCTCACGCGGCTGTACCGACTTTCCTACATTTCGGGTACAGTGCCGACGGCGTGGAAAGAGGCGAATGTACAGCCGATTCCCAAGAAGGGAGATCGCTCAGACCCAGCCAACTATCGGCCCATAGCCGTCACCTCAGTGCTGTGCAAGGTCTTCGAGCACCTTATCAACACACAGCTCATGCGCCACCTAGAGGATCACTCCCTAATTAATGACCGACAATATGGTTTTAGGCCGAAACGGTCAACGGGTGATCTTCTGGCGTATGTTACCCATCTTTGGGGTGAGGCTATGGACAAGCATGGTGAGTCACTGGCTATTAGCCTAGACATCGCCAAAGCGTTCGATAGAGTCTGGCACAAATCGCTTCTTTCCAAACTACCAGCCTTCGGTCTGCCTCTTAGACTGTGCAATTGGGTTGCTAGCTTCCTGCAGGGGCGCCGTATTCGCGTTCTCTGTGATGGACGAGCATCGGAGTTCCTGCAGGTAAATGCTGGTGTGCCGCAGGGGTCCGTCTTATCACCCACTCTCTTTCTTCTGCATATCAATGACATGCTGTCCACCGGCAGCATCCACTGCTATGCAGACGATAGCACTGTACACGGGAGCTACCACGGACATTCTGCGGCCAAGCAGTCCGATATAGCGGAAAAGAGGCGACTTCTTGTCACTGGGCTTGACCGGATCCTCAATCACGTTTCCCAATGGGGATCTGAGAACCTGGTCGAGTTCAATGCCAAGAAGACGCAGGCATGCGCGTTTTCAGCAAAGACATCTCCTTTCCTTCCTCCTCCCACTCTTCAGAGCACACCACTGCCATTACAGGATAACCTCAATATACTCGGTATGGACGTGCGCTGCAAACTGAACAACAAGAACTATATCGAGAGCATCATCAAAACAGCTTCGCGTAAACTCGGAGTCCTGAACAGAGTGAGACGTTTTTTCACGCCGGAGCAGCGGTGTCTTCTTTATAAGACACAAATTCGCTCCTGCGTGGAATACTGATCGCATCTCTGGGATGGCTCCGCAAAGTACTTATTAGATGCTCTCGACAGGTTGCAGCGACGTGCGGTCCGCATTATTGGGAGTCCTGAGGTCACAGAGTCCCTCGAGCCTTTGCAGATGCGTAGAGATGTTGCGTCCTTGGCAGTATTTTACCGTCTCTACCATGGTGAATGTTCTGATGAGCTCTTCCAACTAATCCCACCCTCCCCTTTCCTACACAGGACAACGCGTGCAGGGCTTAGGTGTCACTCGCATACGGTACAGAATATTCCATCAAGAACCAAGCGGTTCGGTGAGTCTTTTCTCTGCCGTACCATTAAGTCCTGGAATTCCTTGCCGGCGCACGTGTTTCCTTCTTCCTACAGTCCCGGGTCCTTTAAGCGGGGCGTGAAAAAGCATCTGATGAGGCCGTCAAGCTGAGCGCCACCATTGTAGCACTGAACGTGTTTGCAATGGTGACCCTCTTTCATGGGACTTTGCCTTCAGCCCAACATCAGGCGAGGTGAAGTCAAATTGACGTGCCATAGATAAAAAAAAAAAAAAAAAAAAAAAAAAAAGGTACTGACGTGTAGAGTAGGTACACGTAATATAGTTGGTTCAGATGATGTTTTACGAAATAAAAATGGACAGTAGGAATTTATTAATCAACTTAGATCCACAAAGGAGACATTTTTGAAAATTACATACCTAAGTGGTATACCTGAGGACTATTTAATATTTATTATATGAAAATCTATCGTTTTCAAAGTAGGAATTACATAACTTGAGAAAGAAGCTTAATAGGGGATAAGGCGACGACTTTACTATCAAAAGGAACTGCCCTCCCTCCTAGAATCCCTGGTTTTCAACGAGTACCCACTGGGCCACTACTACAAAACAAACACTAGCGAGTTAGCAAGATCAGTTCGAAATCACTCTCATAAGGGTAAGATAAAAAAAGTAAATAGCAACTTTATTACTTTGGAAGAAATAAATATGACGTTCAACATAAAAGTGATGAAATTTCGTGTGGTAACATCAACTCCAAAATGGTGAGAGGTAAAATAAAAAAAGTAATACGAACTTCAATACTTTCGAACAAAGAAATATATTATGAAGTTCAACTTAATAGTGATAAAATAGGTCACCGTTTAGATTTGGATTGAAGTTTAGTGTGTAGAAAAAGTGGCGTAAACTGTCTTCACAACGTGTAAAGAGTTTTTACGTTTTATACTTGGGTAGTGTTGCACAAGTGAGGGAAGATATGAAGGAGATATTGATAGGAACGTGATTGCGTGAAATTGTCTGAATGGTGCACTATAACAGTGGTCTGGTTAGTGCCAAAAAGGCTTGACAAGGTGGTAGTGGCAAGGCGGCGCGGCGTTCTAGTCTACATTTGAAAGTATAGAAGTGAAAATAGATGTAAGTGCAGTGGAGTTGCAATAATATAGGAAGAAATACAGATATCCACATATATATACAGTATATTCCATTGGATCCGTAGGATGAGGGAGAAAGAATATCACTACTCCATCTCATCTGAAGGGTGTCGTAAGAGGCGATAAATCGTAAATTATGCAAAAAAATTCACTACAAGAGAAGGAAGACACGAAATAAAACCGTGTAACAACCTGTGTGGCTAGCGGGAAAACAGTAGGCCAAAGCCTCCCAACATTGGGAGAGGCCTATGTCCAGTAGTGGATTGTATTGGGCTGATTTATAGATTCCATTGGGCGGTGTTTATGGGTCTAACCCATAACTTTGTAGTCCAAACCAGTGGTTCAATCGATCCAATGAAAGCTAGTAGTCTTCTTAGACCTCTGGCTAATGTCGTTTGTTTTCAAGGTTCGCCTTCCCCAAATGTGAGATTATGATTTTGTGTTGGATTATGTGCCTTCGTTTTTTCTTTGTGCGATGTCTAACTACAGCTCAGTTCACTTAAATAGTGTTTGACCATATAGTCAATCGTAATAGGTATAACAATCTTAAAATAATTCTTTTTCTTTCTTAATTCACACGTTTATTTTACACAGATGCACTGACATAGGTACTAGTCACTCGATTTTTCACCAAAAAAGGTTATTTTCAATCTATTTTTCCTTTCACACATATTTTTCTCGCTCCATGAGCTCTCTCTTGGGGGTGGATGCCTCCAACAATCAATACCGTGCCCGTTCTCCCATTGGTTGCTCTCCGAGTGTTCGTGACAGGGCTATAGTAATAAAACACTTATATTCGTTGCTCCCTCCATAGTAGATGAGTAGTAGTATACCTAGGTAATAGATTTGCATCTGTCGTGTGCAGTCTGTCGAAATGGAAATGAAATGGATTGTAAATATCGTTTACAATCGCAGTTCCTCGAAGAATGAAGTCAAAATGACTTGACATAAAAATAAAAAAGGTACGCTTGGAGTCTCTTTGAAAGATAAAATTCACACCGAGGCTATACGAAAAAGAACTAAAGCTATCGATATAGTTCACAGATTAAGCAAGGTAAACTGGCCGTGGGCTGGCCACAGACTGTCTGTCGAAGGACCGATAGCCGTTGAACCAAACGAGACCTAGACTGGAGTCCGCGACATGGCGGAAGGTAGGACGCCCTTTAGCCATATGGACTGACGACTTGAAAAAGATGGCTGGGACAAACTGGATGCACATGGCGGATGTCCAGCAGCTGACTGCAATGATTGATGACAAAAGAGGATGGTCCAATTACCATGTCTTGAAGTCAGGTAAGAAATAAGCACATACTTATCTAAAAATTTCTAAGTATCTAAGTATAAAAAATCAAATAAGTCAAACCGTGTTACCGTGGGATCATCAAGCGCACTAAAGTGAGTGTTTATAACATGGCCAATTTTATTTGTAGCAAGCAACAATTTGTCATGACTATAAATTAGCGAGTCACCCTTTATAAACAAGTAACTACTATAATTTGGTGGTAATTCTGCTCGGAAGTAATGCCCACGACAGACGGGGTCGAAGCTGTAATTGATTTGTCGCGGGCTGCGCGACCCTGTGACCTGCGCCTGGCTGCAGCGCGGCCACGTGCCTCGACCACGCCCCGATGCAATATGCTTTGTAGTTTTTCGCGTGAGATCTCATGTCGGTTTCTGTTAGTACTTGAGCACAGATCTTGTTAGCATTCAAATTTTTATAATGATGAATTTGTTTGCATTTTCTGAGGTTAACTAGTTATTTAGAGCAAAGGGTGTAGAACTGTAGACACACCTCTGCTCTTCGGGAATAAACAAGCATTGAAATACTTTCTTAAAAAAATACCAAGTCATTTGTAAAAGAAATTGGTAGATTATAAGGCATTGAACATGAACTACTACTACTAACTAGTATACTAGACAAATGCCTTATAAACTTCATCTACACCTACCTATCCTACCACCACCTATCTTAATTCTAAATTCGAAAAAAAATTTAAATTTAAAAGGTAGTATTAGGTACTCACCACATTACTAAATAAACATAGAATGAACAATAATATTCATAATATCTCAGGAAATATCACACGCTCTTACACGATGGTGTGTGAATTACTCTAGTTACAAGTAAAAAGTATAGGTAAACAGTATCAAAATAAAAATGAAAAAGAACAATTTTTTCACCAAATCATAATTATTTTTATGTCAATATGTAGAGGCCCCTGGTGTAGGAGTACTACCAGGGGCCTTCGACTTCGGGAACGTTTATTCCTATACCTAATATATTTGCTCTTAATTACAACATGGTATTTCCTTTAACGGCCGTTATTTTTTTACGGCTACGTAGGAGGTAATATAAGTATGTACTCGTACCTACAATTGAACCGCCACAACTAGTGAACTACATTATATTATATTTTTTATTCCCATGAGCCTTGATTTTAATCCAAGATTTAAAAACCACTGGCTTTAGTTAATTTATTTATTTGGGTGCGTATGGTTGGTGAGGATTATCCCGGGAGTGGGTGCACGTGGTGGCGGAGTCCTTTGTGTCTGGTAGCGCGTGGCTCCAGGACCCGACGCGTGGCACACACGCGCCACTCAAAGTGCCCGGAACATGTCTTGACGCCTTTACCAAAACTGTTTTTTTGACTGCACTTAATTAATCCGTGATGGTTTGTCGTTCAAAACTTAAGGGCTGTCGTTGAAATTGTATTTTTGTAGAACTATTCATAAAATAATTTCGTTGTAGTCGACATGGCATAATATTTTCTCAATAAGAATGGGCTGATACTATCTTCTGACGTAAAATCTAGATGAAAAACTGTACATAAATAGCGTTCTTAAATTATAAATTACATGACAATGTTGGAAACCTTACGACTATTCTTTTCCTCCTCTTATGAAAATTAAATATACATTAAGCTAGTAGACCCCAAGGCGTTTATGAACATTGAGTTTACAGCGTCTCTTGCTTGACCGACAGGGTGACTTTCGTGGGGATATTTGTGTGTACGTATGTGGTTGCATTAAGACGGGTGCTTCTAGCAATAATAGATCCGCATTTTAGAACCCTTATTACAAGCTATACTTAGTTTGGTTTTATATAGCGCTGCGTAGTTTGCCCAAGAATATTTGTTTATTATAGTTGTGTCTATAAAGAAGACTCCTTTATGATAACCTCTATAACCTAAAGTAATTTCTATTTGTAATCTGCACCATGTCCCTATAACCTAGCTATAAAAGAACCTAACTACCTATAGCATTTCAATTGACTGGAAACTAAATCGTTCCCTTTGTGATGACCCCAGCCCGTATTTGTCTGTATGTTTGTTGTATTTAAGCATTGATTATACGCAATTATTAACAAGTCGGGAACAGATTCGAGCATGTCAACGGAGTCAGTGTTGCTCAAAGTGTTATGAAATATAATTGTTTACTCCACGCATTTTTCTTTCAACCGTTTTGTCGGGATTGAGTTGTATCCATCTAAATTTACTGTTTTCTACATTTAACAGTAGTGATATATCTTTAGCATGTTATTTTTAATTTGATAACAGGTAACTATAATATAGTTCTTGTTACATAAAAATATAGAAATTAAGTACACTACAGTTTAATGTTTCATCAAGTCAAGAAGTTACATCAAGTTAAGAGTTTAACAAGAACAATAAAACCATGCATTTGACAACTTCTGTAACGGTTGAATTTAAATGCGATTCGATTAGAAACTTTGAGAATAAATGTGATAGGACCCCTAAACAACTGCGTCGGAACAAGAGGGGTTAACCGAACACGCGTCCTGTCCCTTCAAATACAAGTACAGTCCTATGGGAACTACACACAAATTGCCCAAAACTAATTGTTTAATATGTTAACGCCATTTATCTAAACAGATTGTTCTTCGAGTGGCTTTTTCGCGGTTGTTTATCATGTACAAATACTTAGCGGTGTTTGGTTTATTTTATATGTATGGATGTGTATGTTAGTTTGTAGAATAGGAAGCCAACACCTTCAAATGCTGTGAAATAATAGATAAATACATAATTATTCAAGAAAATAATATAATACTAATAATAAGTAAGTAGGAGGGTCACATATGCATGCAAATGGTCTCAGCGCTATGGACGCCGTGAGAAGTGGAGGAGCAAACGTCGGAACTTGGACCCTGAGTTCCGAATTAATCTGGACCTCGCATGTAATCACCAAAATATGTCTCCAATTGATAACATAGTTCATCCAACAAAAAAAATAGCCAAATTATGATGAAATTATATTATGTAACGAACTTGTTTTACTTTTTTATTCTGTTTTTGAAAAGAGAATTTTAGAAACTGCAATTATTAATATTTCCCCTAATCCTTCCATCTAAGCTCCATGGCTTGTGTTAGGATCGAGTTCACGTTTTCTCTGTACTGACTGATTCTCTATGTGGAGACTAGGTACAGATTACCGATCTGATTGACTCCAATTTGAATGAGAACTGTAATCTATACTTAGTTTATAGACAGTGAATCAGTCGGTACTGAAAGACATGACAACAAGGGCACTATTTAATTAGGTCATCATTTGGGTATTTGTTGAATGAACTATGTTGTCAACTAATTGAATAATGGCATATACTGGGTGTAAGGGAAACACTTCCGAAGTCTGAGGCTTCTGATAGTACTCATGGTACTAACTGTACCGGCTACCTATTGGCATAAAATAATTTCGATTTGGTTTTTTTTTTTATTCATTTATACCGTTTAACGAGCGTTAATTACTCTTCATCGTGTAAAGCTAAATAAAACAAAACTTTCATTAATAAAACATCAACTCGAATTAAGACGTTATCTATTTATTCTTGAAAAAGTAATAATAAAGTAATATTGTTTCCCGAAGGAGTGTATGGTTAAAACCAGCTTCCTTCCGTTTTGGGGAGCATGATTCCATAGATATTCATTTCAGGTGAGTTTGGCAATTACTATTAATTAATATGAAATTGAATAGATGTAAAAGGGTTAATAATAGATAAAATGACAGGTATTATGTTTCTTAGGCAAGAAAATGAAACAAAAATTTAGTCATAAAAATATTTCTAATTTAATTCCTACAATAATAAGTTAATGCTCTTTCTCCGACGTATTTTTCTTTTCTGGTAATTTGATTTCTTCTATTGCTAGGTTCTCCTCACTCGAGGATAGTTCTACATATTTGTATCGTAGGGCCATCATCGTGAATATTAACATATCAATGAACATTAACCCGGCGAACAGGAAGAATTCTTTCCACTGAAAAAGAAAAACAAACAAAGGTCTATATTAATACTCCACATCATTGAATTATTATGGCTAAATCTACTTAGACGAACAGTGCTTTCTCCGGAGTTAAAATTGCGGCCCAAATCAACCTCCTCTGTATGCAAGTCTGTGCGTCTGCTAAAGAACAGCTGGGGCTCTGGCGCAGACTCTCTCCTAAGGCTTGGGAGGTGGGTCAAATTGCAGTCGCTCCCGCAAAATTCGACATACCAATCAAAAATAATACATGGACACAAAAGTAAAGAAAATGTTATGAGTTGATGATTGGTTCTTAGATATTACTAGATTATATAATAGATAGATTAGAAAGTTAATGTTTCGATATCTATCGCAATCACAATAGATATTTACTTAAATTCAGCATTTTATATTCAAGATAATACCTTTTATTTTCCTTTATTAATGTTATTTATTAAATGACTATTACTTTTGTACTTTCTACTGATCTCAGGATACTTAATATAATTTTGAAAATATTTTATAAGTAAATTTAATAATAATAATAATAATAATAAAGCCTTTTATTCGGACAAAAATGTACAATTATGTTTTAAAAAACCACTGCACTGTTTTTTCAAAATTAAATATAATCTATTATTTGATGCTTCTTTATTTTTTGTAAGTCCGTTTGCCAATTGGCAAAGGCCTCCTCCAACCTACTCCATTCTGATCTCTCTATGGCTACTCTACTCCATGTTGTACCTGCAACTTGTCTTATATCGTCGTCCCATCTTTTTTGTTGTTTGCCTCTTTTCCTTTTGCCTTCCCTTGGGTACCAACGCGTAGTTATTTTGCTCCATTTATCCTTTCCTCTGGCCATGTGTCCCGCCCACTTCCATTTTAGCCTTTTTATTTTTAGGGTGACGTCCTGTACCTTGGTCTTTCGCCTAATATTAATGTTTCCAATTCTATCCCTCCTCTTTACTCCCATCATGCTTCTCTCCATTGCTCGTTGGCAGATAGCAAGTCTATCGGTGGTGTTTTTTGATAAGGCCCATGTTTGACTTCCATACATTAGGGTTGGTAGAATGCAGACATTGAATAATTTACTTTTTGTTGCTATATGAAGGTTTTTGTTTTTCATTATTTCGCTTAGGCTCCAATACCTTTTCCAACTGTTTGCTATTCTTCTTTGGATTTCTTTGTTTATGTTATCTTTGGGTGATATCAGCTGTCCAAGATATATATACTCTTCAACGTAGCCTATTTGTGTCTCGCCTATGTTTATGTTGCTTTTATTTCCGTTCGTCATTACTTTTGTTTTTTCGGGGTTTAATTTTAGTCCTACCTTTTCACTCTCCGATGCTAGCTCATTTAACATTCTATTTAGATCTTCTGGCGTTTTTGCGAATAACACAATGTCATCGGCAAATCTTAGGTGTGTTAGTGTGCGGCCATCTATATTCAAACCTAGGTTTTCCCCACGGTTTTCCCATTCAAGATTTCTAAAAATCATTTCTAAAACAGCGGAGAAAAGTTTTGGAGAGAGAGGATCTCCTTGTCTTACTCCTTTTTGTATCTTAAACGCATTTCCTTTCTTTTCTAATTGAATGCACGCCGAGCTGTTTTTGTATACATTTCTAATCAATCTTATATATTTTTGTGCTATCCCTTGTTCTTTTAACGCCTCCCAAATGTTTGTATGTAATAATGAGTCGAATGCTTTGCTATAATCGACAAATGCTAGGTAATATTCGAGTTGGTATTCCGTATATTTTTCGATGATTTGCCTAACAGCATGGATATGATCAAGTACTGAATAGTCTTTCCTAAAACCTGCTTGTTCTATAGGCTGTTGCTCGTCGAGTTGTCTTTCCATTCGCTTGAGTAGGATCTTTGCAAATACTTTGTATAGGTTGGACATCAAGCTTATGGGCCTGTAGTTTCCGATATCATATTGATCACCTTTTTTGTACAGAAGGATTATATTAGATTCAGTCCATTGTTGGGGTATCGTTTCTGTATTTATAATATCATTGAATATGTCTTTTAGAACAGGTGTTATTGCATGTTTCGTTTGCTTTAGTACTTCGTTACTTATTCCGTCTGGTCCTGGAGCTTTATTGTCTCTTTGCGTCGCTATAGCGAATTCTATTTCCTCCTGTATGATGCTGGGTACGGATGAGATTTCCAACAACTTTGTTTCTTTTTCCACAATAGTGCTTTCATATAGTTTCTTGTAGTAGGATGTAGCAATTCCTAATATTCCTTGCCTTCTATTTTCCTTCAAGTTATTACTATCTTTCATCTGTATGATCCAGTCCTTTTTGCTATTTAACTCTTTATATGCCTTTTTTATTCCTCCTGTCTGTAAAATGTGTCTCTCTATTGTTTCCATTCTTTTCTGTGTTCTATCTTTTCTAATACTTTCTTTTATTTCTTTGCTGAGTTTTGCTATTTGCTTTCTATTATAGTTAGTATTTTTTCCATTAATTAGGTCAGATCTTTCATTAAGTAGGTTAATGGTTTTGGTAGTCATCCATTCGTTGGGTAGGTCCTTTTTGTTACTTCCCTGTTGAATAGCTGTTTTGATTGTTTTTTCTAACCAGTTGTATTTTTCTTGCACCTTCATGTTTGTTGTCTCTTTGTTGTATTCTGTAAGTTTTTTCGTTATAGAATTTGCCATTTGTGCTGTTTGGTATTTGGTAGGTTTTGTGTTTATCATATTGTTTCTTGGTCTTGGGATTTTTGGCGGGTTCGTCATCAGTTCTGCTCGAATAATTCGATGGTTGGTGTTGAAGTTGAATTTGCTAAGGACTGTCAAGTTTGAGAAATATCTGCTTTTATTCGTCATTATAAAGTCTATTTCGTTTTTAATTTGCCCGTCTGGTGATAACCAGGTCCACATCTTACTTTTTTTCTTCTTGAAGACTGTGTTTAAGATTTTCAAACCATTCTCCTGAGCAAAGTGTACAAGCCTTTCTCCGTTTTTACTTCTGGCCTTTTTTTTATATATAAATGGCCCAAGTACTGCATCTTCATCTGGTTGTCGTTCTCCAATTTGACCATTGAAGTCTCCTATTACAAGGAGGTTTTTGTGAGCATGGTCTTGGATTGTTTTATTTAGTTCTCGGTAGAATGAGTCCGTTAATCTTGTATCTGATTGTTCCGTGGGTGAGTATACTTGTATGATGGACCATGGGTCTTTGTACCCCGGCAGCTTAATATTCATCACTGCTATGCGCTCTGATATTCCTATGAAGCTTTCCACATAGGTCGCGAGGTATTTTTTGATAATGAAACCCACTCCATACTGACCTGGAGTTGCGCCTATATGGTATAGAAGGAAGTCAGGGTACGAAATTATTCTTTCTCCCATTCGCCTTACTTCGCTCAGTCCGACGATGTCCCATTTAATCTGTTTTAACGCATGTGTTAATTCTGTAAGGTATTCATCGTTTTTAAGCGTAAGTACATTGAGAGCTGCAACATAGATTTTTGATCTACTGTGGCTGTTTTCACAATTGTTTTTCTGTGTTGTTGGAGGGTTGTGGTCATTTTCCCCCACGAGGACCAGTCGGCTTGGGAGAGATTGTGTAGTTTCTTTTGTTTGGTTTTTATATTTTGGTTGGATTGTCCGTTTGCGGGCTGCTGATTGCTATTGTTTTTTATGTGTGGGTATATCAGTGAGAGAGTTCGATCGAATCCTCAGCAAATCGAAGGCGTTTGTCCTGTTGGTTTTGATAGAACTTATCGTTTGTTGCTTTTTAGGTTTAGTGGTGGAAGTCGACATTGGTGAAGTAGATAGTTCTCTTTTTCTTTTGTCAGAGTTGGGTCCTTTAACTACTAGCTTATCATAGTTGAGAAAAGCAATATTTCCCTTTTTCTTCTCCTCTAGCAGCTGTGGTATCAAAGCCTTTCTCTTTTCTATGACTTCCTTAGAATAGTCTTCCGATAGATAGATTTCCTTCAACATTTTTTTGTTTTTTATAATTTGGTCTTTTTTCCAACCATTTATAAATGATAGCAGCACAGGTCTATGTTTGCTCCCAACTTTATTTTTCCCTATACGGTATAGTCTGTTTATTTCATTTTCTTCCACGGATAAATTTAAGTCTCGTTTAAATATCTCCTTAACGGTTTGAAATAGCTCCAATGCCGATTTTTCACTCTCTTCTAAACCATAAATGACTATATTGTTACTTCTCTTCTCTTTTTTCAAAATCTCAATCTCGTTCTCCAGGTTACAAATTTTTTGTTTTAATTTTTTATTTTCTTCCATCATAGGAGTTAATTTTTCCTCCATTCGATCCATTATATTCTGTGTCAGAGATTCTTTTAGATCATTTGTCTGTTTCTCCATTTCTATCTTCATTCTATCAAACAATAGTTGAAATTGCTCTTCCATGTTGTCAGATGAAGTTATGTGAAATGGAACGTAAATGCAACTTGGTAGAAAATATTTGTTTAGTATATTTTTGTGATGGCAACTCTCGGGTTAGTTGTCAGCTGACTGTCAGTTCGGGTATTGACTGGTATTGCGGGTATTTGTTTATTTGTTTATTTTCCTGGCTGTCAAATGACTTAGGTTATAAAAATATTTTATTCTAACCTCAATATTGTAGATAACCTCAATTGTTGATATTTGAGCTTCACTTTTAGCAAGTTGTATTTGGGAATATCCAAGGATCGTTCTTTACTACGTCTTCTGATGTTGTTTAGCTGATGTTTGAAGCACTACAGTTCTTAAAGTGTAACTATAACTATTTTAATAAGTGTTTTATTGCCGACAAATATCCACGACTTGTTGACACTTCAACCGTCAAACGACCAATCCAATATAAGTAAATTTATGTATTTCTATTTATTTTAGTCGTACCTACTCATATTTATTAGCTGCACATATTCTGTTATATCTTGTTTCTTGTTAGAAAGTTTCAAAGAATCAAAGAATCAATTTCTTTTATTCAGTTTAGGCACATAGAGAGCAAATTATAATGTCAAATTTAATTATATTTACCAAAATAATATAAAATGATTATTTCGTTGGTTCGGTAGTTGCACCTACTGAGAAGAGACAAGCAATTAGCTCTGGTAGATATAGCTGAAGTATTAAAAATATGTTCGTGCGATTTTTTTTAAAGATCTGCATTAAGAGGACTGTATTCAAAAGTCAACATTAAAAGTTATTAATGGAAATTGCGAATGCATTTCCTCTCAAAGAGATCCCAAATAAATAAAAAATAATACCTGTGCATCCAAAAAGTTTCCTTCCACGATGAGCACCACGATCAGATTGCCGAACGCGACAGTGAGTAGCCACACTGACTGCAGGACTGACTTCATGCTGGCGGGTGCTTGAGTGAAGGAGAACTGAAGCCCGGTGACAGAGAACATCACCTCGCCCATGGTCATGACCACGTACTGCGGGACCAGCCATAGGATGTGGATACTGTTCGGTGGAGTGATGGTCACAGCATTCGCGATCTACGAGTTTCAAGTTTTCAGTTACAATAACGTTGCCAGAAGGTAAATAGACATTACTAAAGATTGTGAAAATTAAATTGCCAAACAAAATACCTACATTTTTTAAACCATCTAAATAAAGCAAACTTATGCTTTCGTAACGAAACCTGTTTGATGAAGGTCTAGCTAGAAGGTCTACCTAGTATTGTAATTTTACTTTAGCTTTAGAATAGCGCAAGAAAGGAACAAGCGTAATTTATTCACAGGGAAATGCAAATTTCTGTCTTTTCAGAATTAAATGAACATTTCCTTTAAGTCAAATTTGTAGAGTACTTTCCCTTAGATTAAAAACCTCCACTTTGAACAGAGCGTAGCTTTTTTAACACTCTTACGTAATGGATTTTTACTGTTCTTTTTAATCATACCATTATTTTCCGACACTTACGTAGCTTCCAGATGTATTCCGAAACACGTTGATTGTGTAAACAGCACCAGATAGAAAATTAAAGTCCTGTAAAACAACTTGTCCATCTATGATGACATCACTTGTTCCTTTTTCTATTGAACTTTGATTGTTATTACTACTAAATATACTTAATTTTGTTTTATTTTTATTCGTATCTACTATATTGATAGGAACTTCTTCGTCAATGTTTGACAAAAATCTGAAAAGAAAATGCACAAATTGTATCGATCCACTCTATTTTCCATCCAATGGTTGTCTGCTATAGTATCTAATCATATCAAGACTAAATTGCTACTTGTACAAGAGCAGTCTGACTCTTGAGTTATTTATTTAATAATGTGTAAGTTTATGGTTAACGAAGCCCGGGTGAAACTTGTGACCATGACTAGTGCAACCTGGCCGAAACGTCAAGCAAATCAAAAGGTAAATTATTGTATTTACCATATGATCGCGTTAATACCTGGGTTTCGTTAACCATATATCATGCAACGCGAAAGTTTAAAACTGAGTATAGTGTAAGTTTGTACCCATTTATAACTACAACGACAGTGACGTCAAGAATTTCCCTGGAGACAAGTCCTTTAAAATCTAATCCAATCCCGTGCAGTAGGTATTCTTTATAGTAGTTTACTTACTACTTCTTGATAAGTACACTAATTTATTACCTATGCTTACAAACATTTCGGTTAATTAAAATATGTAGTTATTTTATAGTTGAAATACTTTATTGGTTCAATTGTTTTCTTATCGAAGTCATAACCTTCGAATTGTATTTCACTCTTTTATTGTTATATGTTAACGTTGGCTTAGTTTATGTTTAGATTGCATTCTCTATGTCATAGTACTCTACCTGTCCACTATTTAAGATCTATATAAAATGGCAAATATTTATTAACTCGTAATTATCTACATTACATATTTGTATTTTTTCTGCTCCATTTATTGAAATGAAAACATTTGCCGGTCAGATGAATTTAATTTACGTCTGATAATACAACCAAAGCCATAACCAACTTGATAGCCATTTCAATATAGTGTTAACGGTTTAAAATGAGTGATGTGTCGAGAAATATATTTATTTTTACTACTATTCATATCGGTGGGAGGCGATAAAATTGTAGTGAAGGTCAAACAGGGAAGAATATCTGGTCAAAGGGAAGGCACGGTGTTCGACAACAGGTTATACTTTGCTTTTTACCGTATTCCATATGCACAAACTCCGATTGGTCGTTTGAGATTTAAAGACCCTCAGCCTGTTAAAAAATGGAAAGGTACTCGCGATGGGACCGCTCCATATTACGGTACTTGTGCTCAGACGCATATTGTCCACAAAGGGGGCTTGTACGGAGTCGAAGATTGTCTGTATTTGAACATTTACACGCCCCAAGTACCTAAAACTGGAGATGCAAATTTGCTACCTGTCATTGTTTACATTCATGGATATGCTTTCGCTTCATGTTTCAGTCATTTATACGGACCAGACTTCCTCGTTAATCAGGATGTCATCCTAGTAACTTTAGCACATCGAATAGGAGTTTTTGGTTTTCTTAAATTTAATGAAACCGATTCTCATGCAAATATGGGGTTAAAAGATATAGCAATGGCTTTAAAATGGATCAGGGTTAATATAAAAGAATTTGGTGGGGATAAAAATAAAATAACTCTATTGGGTAATGGTTCTGGCGCCACCTTCATATCACTCTTAATGACGACAGAAGTAAGGAAAATGTTCTCCAAAGTAATTCTACAAAGTAGTTCAATATTTTCACCATCTATATTTCAAGGAGATTATGTATCCGAGAGAACTAGACTGCACCAAGAACTCAAGCGAAAGCACTTGGAATTATCAAACGCCCCAACTAAAGACATTGTTGCTGCAGCACATAATATTTACATTCGAAATAACAAGGAGATGGAAAACCTTCAGAGACCAATAATACCTTTTACACCTATTATTGAACCCGACGTGAAGACTTCATTACTTGTATGGACTCCGAAAGAATTTTACGATACTTTGAAAAATAAATCTTTATACTTAAACAAGCCAATATTAATAGGATACAATACTCAAGAAAGCATCTCAGAAGTCATGCCCTTCATTCACAATCCATATTATTTAAAAACATTTATAACCTTTTTTAAGTACATGGTTCCTTTCTCAGATGGATGTAGTTACAATAGCTCATCAAAAGTTTACAAAGAAGTGTCAAAGATAATAAAAGACAGATATTTTAAAGAAAGTGACACTGATAATTCTTTAAAAAGTTTATTAAAATATGCATCAGACCTTATCAAGTATCCGATACTCAAATTTGTGAAAACATATTTGAGTTTAAGTAAAAGTAAAGTATTTATGTATAAATTCGATTATAGAGGTAACATGAACGCAGTTAAAGCAACCTCAATTGCTGAACAGAATGTTAAAGTAAGTGGTGTTGCTAGTGGAGATGAACTATGTTATATATTTAAATGTGAACCTCTTTGGGAATCTTACAAAAGATTGGTTAACAATGAAACAAGTAAAGATAGAATTTTCATAAGAGACCTATCATCATTATGGGCCAATTTTGCTAAATTTGGCAATCCCACCCCATTAAGCTACAAACACAATATAACATGGCCACCAGTGAATTCAAATTTTGAAAACGTACTCTTGATAAAGAAATCTTCGAAACTAATAAATTTGAAAGATGATAATGCTATGTTTAAGTTTTGGTATCTTTTGTATGAAACTTATTATAAGAAAGAAAATTGTGACTGGTCACATGATGAATTGTAAAAGTAATGTTGTATGAACTTACCTTACATGAACGCCGTCAATAGCTTTGTCATTATTGTCAATGAAATTAAAAACTTGTTCTTTTTGGATAAAAAATGAATTTGCAGTTTTTTCCTTAAGTAAGAATGTTCCCGCGAACTCCTTGGTAGCGCATGCACTGTTCGCTTGTCCCTGTATGAGGTAGGGTAGATCAACGCGCTCGTTTGCAAAAATATCAAGTTTTTCATAAGCTGAGAGAGCTTCTATCACCACTAGATTAGTTTCATTGGTGTATTTAAGTGTATGTTCATTTGAAATAGCTAATGTGAAGTTGCAATCGAAACCGTTGTATACCCTTAATTGTGCAAGTCCTTCGGATACTGGAGTCCCATAGGTTGGCTGTAATCAAAAAAATATTCATATTGACCCAAAATTGTTGTCGGTATTAGATGAAACCGTAAAAAGTTCAAAGGTCACAGTAAAAAGGTGGCAAATTAGAAGAAAATACTCGTAATCATTTAAAAATGGATGTGTAGAAGACCGATCACTCTAAAAAAAGACACTGACACTAAAGGGTGGTACCTAAGCTAAAGAAACAAAAAAAATGGTCTTGGGTTTGCATATGGTAGGTGAGGAGAGCTAGAAGGCTTTTTTGAAGTTACTCGAGATTATTATAAGGTAAGATACCTTAATATAAATACGTTATTTAGGCGAGTATCTCTCAACTATGTAAATAAATAGAATATTATTTATGGATATCAGTGCACGCATAAAGACGTTGGGTGGTTACTAATTAATAAGAGCCAATTTTACTTATCTTACGATTCGAGCGCAAACTAAGGACGAGAGACGGTAGTGAAGTTACTAAAACCGACGCACGTTTGGGTTTACTTTATTTTATTTTAGGAAATATTAAATAAGTGTACAAGTAAGAGAATAGAAAAAAGGCCAATGTAACATAAACGTTAATTAAAATGTATGCACCTATTATAATGTTATGTAAAATGCTTTCCCTGCTACTGAAAGTGGAAAAATTATAGGACCATTATTCTGCCTATCGTATAGTTTATTAATTCCAGCAGGTTTCCACGACACTCGAGTAACTACAAGTTTAGCATACTTGTCTCCCCTACTATGGGGATTTACCAAGATCTATGGGGCGCAGTTAGTATCATCCATCAGCAATATCATAGTTGTGTCCAAAGTTAGCACTATAGAGCCCGTGGTCCGCATATAGTTTATTATTGATATATTCATTTGCAAATGTGTTAACATATTCTTGTCTGTTATCTTTACTGATCTTTACACCTGTTAGTTACCGATGCACGCTGTCTGCTCGAGGTTGAGAAGTCAGGTGGCAGTCGTTCTGATAAATTTATTTATTTAGTCATAAACAATTTTTATGTTGTGTTCGAACTTCTTTTTTTTTTGCACAAAGGGGACACAAAAGGCATGAAAAACATCACATTCAGTGTCCAAAATTAACCAGATTATGTAAAATAAATGTGGCCCGTATACATTTCTGTCTGAAATCTGGCACTTTCTGTTAGCTTACTATTGTATTTTTGATTCAATAATCAATAACTCGGTTTGATGTAATAATGTACCTAATAAAAACTGCATAATATGCCCAATGAAAAATTCATACCGTACCTATAACCTGTCTTGTCTGGATCCGACTTATTACATACATACATACAAATGCTCACGCCCGTAATCCTCGAAGGGACACCCACATTTCGCCAACTATGATTTTCGGTATCACGTAATAGGGGACAAGCCTATTACCGCCAATCGGGCACTTGGTAAAAAAAATAGGAATGCCAAAAAAAAATTCCTAACCGAAAATGTAACAGCTAGAAGAAGAAGTAGAAAACAACGTATTGACGGGTAATACAATTATTATACGTAGTCAATTATTATACGTAGTCTGTTTAACGAAAACGACAATAAAAAATTGTGCAATGGTTGTACTGATTTAACTTACCAGCAGATTGAGTTCAACAATTCCCGAAATGATGAAAGCAGCGGCGGCAAGCACCCCGCCCCATATCATTTTATGCAAAGGTTTACTAATCAGTTTGCACCAGGTAAGGAACGGGTAAATTGCCTGTGAAAATAAAATTAGTCATGTATGTAAATAGGAAAATCATAATAATGATGGCATTCTTTGAAATTGTGCATCGATTGGTCTAATATTGAAAAGTCGTGAGAACTAAGAATAACTATAAAGTAGACAATATGCTATAGATATACTTCACTTACCACCTCAAACAATGGAATAAATACAAGAATCAGAAGTGGATTAAGCACTTGCATCTGATCTGCTTTAAGAGTAAAGGAGCCAATATCTTGTTCCATCCTGTCCGCTTGGAAGGTCCATCGTGATCCCTGTAAACACCACCCATTATGAAGTTTAATTAAGTTACCAATTAAGTATCGAACTGGGTTACATAAACGCTTAGCTTATCATCTACCATAAAGGCAGCAAAGACGTGCGGAAGAAATGGTGACGGGAGCTGAATATAGTTATACTTATGTACCATGGATAAAATTAACATAGGTACGAGTAGGTACAGTGCGATTCGTATCGATCCATTTCGAACCGTTGTCGCGGCTAAAGGATGACGGCCTAAAAGATTTTCTCGATATATAGCAGGATCAAGAGTCCGATTTGGACAACGAAAAGTTCATACGCACTTGTTGATCGAAGAGTGCCCAGAAGACTGGCAACGGTATGAAGAGCACCAGCACTCTGAGCAGCGACTTCACGTCTTCAATAAGATTTTTGTCGTATTTGTCGTCCGCATGGTCCAGCCAGTGGTCGCGCTTTTGTTTGTTATTCCAGGAATTTGTTATTGCATGCTACATAACAAGAAAATAATACCTGTAGAATATTCCAAACTGTAGACTAAGGGGTCTTCAAACAAAATTATAGTTATCAAGCCAGAGACGGCCTCTTTTTATGTCTTAACTACCGGTCTGTTCTGCAGTAAGATTGTGTGTGACTAATTTTCCTTTTTAGATGCATATTATGCGTTGTAATTCTAATCACTCTTTTAATATTCAGTTCTAAGATAGTAATTGCATCAAAACATCCTTTTGTAATAACATGCAATGTGCAACCATTAATTAACTCAGGTACTTATTTGTTTTATTACATAACAGTGAACATATATTAGCAGTTACACAATATCGCTGCTAAACATGAAGTCTCTACCTAAGCGTGAAGAACTAATAGATTAACATTGCTTGGATCAAAGTACCTACTATTAATGCAGCAATTAACAATTCACCGCGCTAAAGAGGTACACAAAAAGTAATGAGTGCCATTTAAGAGAAAGCGCAGTTAATCTCATACTTACACCGATGCATGTCGACACTTTCCCGAGTATGTTACCGGCGGGCTTCTTAATTATATACAATCGCTTGCCGGCTACGAAGAACACTGAAAGAATAAAAATACGTACCTATCAATAATATTTAGGTATACTGTTGCGACTGAAATGTATAAGGCATCTTGCAAAGTTTAACTAGGTCACAAAGTGGTGGCAGTTTATTTTATTAGTAGCTTGTCCTACCCAGCTTCGAAGTCAGTTGCACTCTTTTACTCGTATATATCTTTAATTTCATCATCATCATCCTTGTGTTTGTCCCGGTCGCATACAAAGCTGTCACCTTGGAGACTAGGGTCCCTTTTCCAGTCTAAGTCGCGGCTGAACTTCGATATTTTCCGTGAAGCGACTGGTCTCCACAACTTATAGGTATAGGCGATGGTTGGACTTATCGTAACGACTGCCATAGATGTTTGTATGACAATGGAGGCCTATAGCTATCCATGCAAACAAATATTCGCACAGAGTGGGATTCGAACCCGAATTTGTTGATGGTTAACATCACTGCTCCACTCCCTTGGGTAGCAGTGTGATGATAAGCGTTGTTGATAAATATTGTTTTCAATAGATTCCAAGTCAGTAAAATTATGCCTCTCTCTGCCACTGTTTACAAGGTACATGCTGCTTACATAGGTACCGACCGATGTACACTGATGGTTAAATATAGAAATTGGATCATCAACTTTTTTATACCATTTAGGTGGCAAATAAATAAGTTCACCTATTAAAATTACTAGACAAGGCTGCTTTGAAATTTTTTCAGGCCTTATTCCTATGGTTCCTGGGCACAATTTTTGTTCAAACAGCCTGCCTCTAGTAGTAAACATAAAAGTCATTTGATAAATTGATTCAATTACAGTCCCTATTATACTTATATGGAGTAAGTTTTACACCGGTAATTGTGTAAAGTTACTAAAGCTAGGCCTTACTAAATATAGACACGTGCTTGCGCACAAAAACTACACTTACCAATAGATACTATCATTAATACCCCCGGTACACCGAACGCCAAAGAGTAACAGTCATTATCACCGAAACAGTGGACATCGGCCCTTAATATGGGCGTCAGGAAAGTGGAGATAAGACTGCCGGCGTTAATAGCGAAGTAGAAGAGAGAGAAGAAGTAGCCCAGATATCTTTCTTGTTCTGGCAACTTGAACTGATCACCGCCGAAAGCCGAGACACAAGGCTTTATGCCTCCCGTTCCGAAAGCTATCAGCAGAAGAGCTACTACAGTGAATTGTCTGGAAAGAAGAATTTGTTCTAAGTATTATACAGGATACATATTGCAAACGTAACCTAGAGTTAAGTACTCTATACTAATTGGCGGTCTAGGTCAAAGACGTGACCGTACTTTGAAATACACATAATATTAAATTAAAAGAAAAGTGAGAGCTTCTATGAAAGAGAAGTTATTAAGTAATTAATTTGACCATGTAGGAAAACTACGAAATAAATAAATGAAATGAAATAAAAGCATAATCTGATAAACACAATTACGAAATACTTACAAGGTGGGTAAATTCAGCTGCGGCATTGCACTAACCGATATCAACGTACTCCCTGCCGCATACACAATGGACAGGTAGAATATTGTTCTGAAACAAAGATAAATGATTACATCAACACAGGTAGGTAACTTAGTACCGTCAAAGGTTACTTGCTAACGTTAAAAAAACACCTTCCACCTGAAGGTAGCACTGATAAATAATTTATAAGTGTTCGCTGTCACGCAAAGCAGTTACACAGACTAGACAAGTGAGTGTCAACCTACAATGTCAACCTAGTACTTCTCTCTTGTTAGTACTCCTTCTGTAGTCGTCTGGTGACAGTTTTTGCTACCCATATAATATAGCCTGGTGGGGTGTTATATGGGTAAAATAGATTATGCGTGACTCGTCACATCTACCGCATGATTTCATCTCAGCTCCTGCCACGGACTTGCCTTATGAGAATATTATAGACTTGCTCCCGTCACCCTAGCGTGCACCCCACACAGCACACATTCGCAATGTCTTCAGTTCTTAATTCTAGAATCAAGCTTTAACGAGATTGAAAAGAATGAACGCGCTATAATTTTTGTTACAATCGGTAACTGTTACTGTCGATCAAAGATAATAACTTGTCTACTGCAATAAATCTACAAATTATATTGTCATTGCGTTCTCATTCGTTCAATTGATTAGTTTCATCATTTAACTGATATCTAAGACTTTTCCTTATAATGCTATTGTTACTGAGAACTGTTATCGTAATCTCAATTGTATAAATCTCTTTGCATAAAATACAAATATCAAGTTCAATAATTACGTCATTTTACGTAACGAATATTTACAAATAAACAAATAATAAAAATCTCGTAAATAACAGGCAACGTAACTTAAAACTTAGGTTCCTATAAGTACTTTATAGAAAGTAACTAGCTTATGACACTGGCTCCGCCTGCGTAGTTGGTGGTTATCGCGAGCAAATGTAACTAGGTGTATGTTAGAGTAATAGAAAAATACTATTTCTGATATTAGTAAATTTACTATTCTCCAAATACTTTAGTACCTACTAATCCAAGTCTTAGAGAAAGTACTTACATACCCCTCATAGATTTAGGTCTTTTTGATTTGGGTCTTTGCTTCATTCTGCCTTAATTCAGTCAGTCTATTAATGTTAATGACCATTTATTATTACCTAAAATGGAGTAAACTAATAGCCTATAATTAAGGTGAGGAAATAGAAGTATATGCACTTATACCTAATGACAGTGAACTAAAGAGTAGGTATAATTTAAAAAATAGCTGTAGTAACTTGATAGTTACTGGCACATTCTGAGTCTCATGTTATCATATTTGAAAATTATGGTTGTTCATGATTTGAGCAAGTACCAATTTTCAGTCAAATTGAACGAGATATTTTTGATTCATTTAGTAAAAAGTGTTACTAATTTTATCGAATTAACGCAAACAGCTATCTGCGGTTTATTTTCAAGATGTCAAACGGATACGTTTATTTTTTTTGCTATTTTTTCTTCTACATTTGGGGGGTATTGAAAAACGTCTATGATTAGGCCCATTTAAAACATAGTAAGTAGGTACTCATACCTATTATTAACTGACATGTCTACCGTTAACCCCTCCAGCTAAGCTAAATTCAGGTTCATGTCGGTAGTGTATTGGCCAGGATTCGAACCCGGGATCTATGACTAGAAAAGTCACTTCTTCAACAACTAAACTACCGACTACTTCCAAACCCCAATACGTGATGCTCTTGTAGTAGCACCTACATTTATAGCTATTGATTGCTTGCATAAGATTATCTAAGAGGATAAGGGATAAGAATTTTAATCTAGGACTTCATAGTCAGTTATAATCGGTTATACAGAATGTTAGTTATTTATATAAATTAGGTACCTGAATCTGCCCAGCCAGTTGTCAGCAATCATGGCACCAATTAAGGGGAAGAAATAAGCGAACATTGTGAATACGTGGTATATGACAGTTGCACCATTGTCACCGTAGCCCAATTTATCTCGCAAATATAGTGACAGCACCGCTGAAAATGAAAGAGAAAGAGATTGTTCAGTAGTCGACTCACTCGACTCATACAATAAGTACATACAATTTCATAACCTGATAAAAATAGATTTGACTTGAAACTTTTTGTGAAATGTGGAGGAAGGAAGGTGGATACTTTTTCTAAAGGATAGAGCTATAATAGATACAGATTTCAGTTGGATTTGAATATCCTTGGAAGTGACAAATCCAAACGAAATTATTCATATTCTCTGTAATTATAAAGTACCTATCCAAAATCGGTTTTTAGAGAGTCATGCCCTAGTTATATTATTGAATGCGTTGAAATGTAATAAATAAACGAAAGGGTCCCACCTTTCAACTTCAAACTTTTAAGTATCGTGAAGAACATTAATTATTGTCAAGAATGACCTCATACTTAACAAAGAATCAAATGATCGCATGTAGGTTCATCGTTGAATTGTGAATAGGTACCTAAGTACAAATACTTTACAGGGAACTTTTTGGAACAAATCGTGTATCTAAATACATGCGGTTTATTTTAGATAATGTAACAATGCCAACATGACATTAAATTAGATACACATGTTTGTATTCAGTATTTACAAAAGAATTTCACCGTTACGCGATATTCTTTCTGCTTCGGACTGTTTAGATACAAGATAATATGCGATGAGCTCGGAATGTGGGACACATAGAGGACCCAGCAGTAACGAATTGTTCGTGGGTCAAACTGTTAAGAAAATTATTACAAAACGGATTCAGAAAATTTGATTAGTTGAGGGTAATAGGGTATCAAAAGTGCAGAAAAAATGTTTGTAGAAATGTGGACTGGTGCTTTTGGTAGGTTTATCTTTACTTCTACCTATTTTGGAATTTACTGTCGTGAGTAAAGAAAGAACAATGGGTAATTTTGTATGGAACCCGTACCCACTTTGTAGCATTTTAGACTAGGTGTAATTTAGAAGAGGCCTAATTGAGTAACTCGGAAATAAGTGAACGAATGAATGAATGAATGAAAGACCGAAGTTATGATAACTTCTTTGTAACATTTTTAATTGCCAATAATCGCACTTTTTCTGCTTTTTGGACTAAATAAATAGGTAACCAGTCATTTTTTCTGTCTTAAGAGACCGATATAGCTTCCTATCGTTGGTTTTTGGTACAGAAAAAATATTAAATAAGAACTATCAATCTTAAATAGCACAGTTTTATTAAATTGTATTGTTACTTTCAATGATTATATCATCCCAGGCACTTGCCGGACCTACGAAGTTATCTAGGTGCCTGCCAACACCTAAGTACCATATTATGCTAATAGTATGGGCACAAGCACCTAGAGTTCTCATACCCGTCATGCAGTAGCAATAATACGCTTCGATGGCTTCTCTGCCCTGGACATTAACCTTGATTAAAATATATGTGTAATATATTTTATTTGACACGTGCCTCGATAATATGCGGCCTCTAATTAACGAGCAGTTTTCGGTTACTAGCCCATGCTGCGACATTCTAGGGCTACGGCTCGAAGATACCTCAATATTATATATACCATCTCCACCTCGCAAATGCTCGGCAAATCAAATCAAATGAATCAAATCTCCATCAATATTATATACCGCGTTCACCTTCCATTTTTTTGAAGCAGATGAGTAATAATAATAATAATCCAATCGTTAAGTAATACACTGAAGTCCGTTGTGAAAGCCGAGGTTGTAAATAAAAGTAAGAATAAAATAAACTAAGATATTATGCGCGAGCGCTCAAAATCAGTTCCTATCAGGTACTAACTACTGACGACACACCGACGCTAGCACAAAATAGTTCGAACTACCCACCTAATAGATAAAATCAAAAAAAAATTGAACGTGCGTGGGTCGATTTCACTAAGGATTTTCGGTATTTTCAACATCAAATATCTTTTTTCCTACATAAGTTACAAAGTTGCTCCAATACAAAAAATATCTACGTTTTCAAAGACCTTTCGAATGGTACCAATTTCAACTTGCTACAAACTGGGTACGTTCTGACCCATGTCCTTTATGAGCTCAAGCTAAAGTCGCCTGTAAGCCGGTCGGCTGATTCTAGCATTGAGGAACAAACGATCGATGATGTTCAAAAGCATAATCGAAGTAGAAGTATAGTAAGCAGACCCTAGACTTCAATTTGTATTTACCGCGGTGCGGTGCAGGCAATACAAACATTTGAGTCGCAACAAAATCGATTGAAGTCGACGGGTCAACACTCGAAGTGGTCTTAGAATTCGTCTACCTTGGACAGGTTGTTCAGCTTGATAGAGACCACTTCGAGAAAGAATTTGCCAGTACTATTCAGCTAGGTTGGACAGTATTTGGCAAGTTACGTCAAGTCTTCTCCTCTTTTCCTACCCCAAAGTTTTAAAACGAAGTTCTTCGAAGAGTGCGTTCTACCAGTTATGACATACGTGGTCAAAACGTGGACACTGACGCCCACCGTCAGTGTTCACGTTGATTACGTGATTTTGTGTACAACAATTAAAATCGCTTGGTGTGTTGGTGTCTCTTTGAAGGATATAATTCGCAATGAGGTTAAAGAACTAGTACTAGAGTAGAGACAGCAAAAAGATAAACGTAAAGGTAAAGTGCCACCCCATACCTAGGGACTTGATGGGGACACCATAGTCCCCACATTATGGGAAGAATGTCATCTCAACAGAGATGTCCCTGGGTCTGCCGCGGTGCGGTATTATCTCACCTCCGGCAATCAAGGACCCATGGACGGCATGTGTTACGGTCGGTTCTAGTCCGACATAATCACCTCCACCGGTTTTGACGGAGGTGGTATCCGTGGGGATTTTGCGCACGACAAAAAAAAGCAAAAGGTAAACGTAAGGTAGGTCGCCCCCCAGTCAAATAGATCGACGATCTAAAAGAGGTTGCTGGGATGGACTGGATGCGGAAGGTTGATAGCCAATCGCAGTAGGTGGAAGTAAAGCAGTGGGTGGAATACCTTATCTCTCCCAATCTTGAGAGGATTTTAGTTAACCCTTGCGTGTCCGGTTGCAGTGGTTTGAAACGTCTAAAGTGCAAGGTTATGAAATTGTTACATTGCGAAAACCTACTGATCGTCATATTCATTAAATAGAGCTAAATTAAAAATGACGAACGAAAGTGCGGAAAAAAAATGTATTTTTGCCATATTATGATTCTTTTAAGCAAAAAAAAAACTGTTACGTATATACCTACCCACTGAATAATAAAAAGAAGTTGTTTAGTTGTTTTGATTATAAATGACATGTAATCAGTCAAAGCAAAATTTTAGTTTGGTGTGCAATAGAAAGATTTTAATAATTGATATTTTAGCTCAACAGATAGACCGATATCAACAGGTATACCTGAATTGTAAGATATTATTATTTAGTGAGTCTTTTTAAGCCATCCCGGTTGTATTATTCTAACCCCATTGTCTTGCAGGAGCAGCTTGCAATCTAGAGCGTACGTCTGCACCTGTTTCATCCGTCAATGAACAAGTACTTTTTACCTAAAAGTTGAGGTAAGAAGTGTAGCCTTAGCATGAAATACTATCGAATTCGTAATGTAAAGGTATAGACAGAACGGAGCATTGCGATTGGCGGGCTACACACGTACACTGGCTCACAAGAGGTATATTGCCAATCACAATGCTCCGTTCTCTCGAAACCTTTACATGACGAATTCGATAGGAGTTCATGCTAATGCTACTGTTGTTTGATATATCTCACTTTTGAACCTTCGTTGTGGCCGTCACATTTTGTAAAAATCGTCAGACTACGTGGGTAACAAATGCCTGGCAATGACGCCCCCGCCGGGTCGCGGCAGGAGGGGTTGGCACAAGAAATCCTGGCTTAACCTCGTGAAGGGTGATATATTTGCCAAGGAACTTAAACCTTAAACGCCCAAGATCTTGAGAAGGAAGGATGAGAAGCTCTAAGTTCACCATAGCCTTGGATGCTATCAGGAAATCACGTTCCTTGATGATGATGATGATATCTCACATTTATTAATTTATTACATACTTTATTGTTCATCAAGTAAAATATATAATTGAAATTGAATTGTCAATAAATATGTATATCTTTTTTCACGTTTAAACGTATATAATTGTTAACAATAATCATATGACTCAGATTACAAAAAATGTTAAAAGTTTATTAACTACACACCGTTTCATTCACTCTACACAATACTCTACACTACACTACTCTACACACTAGTAGAATTGGGTTCCTGATCGCGTTCACGATCGTGGGTGGAATACCTAGGTACCTTGTTTTCGCTTTTTGTAATCATTCGCCTTGTATTAGCTAGAGGGAGGTGTTAGAATAAAAAATAATACCTAGGTACCTTATGTCATTTCGAACAAGTACCTCCATAAGACGTGTTCATCATGCGTTTTAATTATGTTTTTTATTTCCTATACATAAATCCTTATCGGTGAGGACAATAGTCAATTTAGATAAAAAATATGACTAAGATAAATCATAGAATTCAGCATCAACCAAATGGTAGTTCTGGTAATAAACGTGTGTAGTACGTCGGTCCATGTTATCTTTATGACGTGATATTGCAGTGGTGCAGTGGTGGAAACGCGTGACGTTGTATATGCTTATATACATTGTCATCGGTATGGAGAATTAGCAATTGAAAATACAAATTTTTACAGAAGGGTAACGAAATTCTTTTATTAATTTTAAAATAGCGTGCATTATTATACTAACTAATGTTCTTTTTGTTCTGAAATGAATGGAAAAACCAAAGTTTATTCAATAGCGCCATTTTATAAATATGAAAAAGGATTTTATTTATACTGTAAAATATGTATTTAGGTACATACATTCGCAACTTGATGTTTTAATATTAAATGAAGTGTAATATAACATCTATTTATTCTCACTCATATTACTTCGACTTTATACTCATAGGTACCTACTTAGTTGTGTAAAAACTCAACCTTCAAGACCATGTCAATCGCACCATCAAGCTGGACTTACTTTTCGGGGTTGGGAAATCAGACGCTCGCTCCCATACAAGTCACTGAAGTCACATAAAGAACTATAACATGCTAAGAAGATGACGATGGCTACTTATTGGTGCAATTGTTAAATACCTTTGTAGTAATATACTGAATAAACATAAACTCACATAACATAGCTTAAATCTACCAGCCAAAGCTAAATGAAAACAGTCGCACTTACTATCTAAATATTTCCTTCCGAAAAGCGATCTGCGTGAAAGAAATCGATTTGAATAGTTAAATAACTGAATACTTTAAAATTCCATTAAATCGATGCACTTTTTGTTTGTTGTGTAGTTAATCCTAGGACTAGGCTATGGTCTGGAGGCTGAGTACGTTTCCCTTTTTCTATTTGTTACCGATATTTGGTACATTGTTTTATATTGTTACGAAATAATACCGGCAATAAATAAAACGGCTTTTAAAATTATGAAACTAAAAAATGCAAATAAAGTCCCGGGTCCCGGGCATGTACGTTTACAACCAAGCTATCTTCTATCCTTCACCTACTTCTCCTTGTTACTGTCTCTGTCATTCCAGGAGCTCGCCGACTTACTTCAAACGCACGATCCTGTCAATAGTGCGCAAAGAAATGATTGAATTGCGATATTTATTAATAGTGTAATCACGCCGTGTTTTGCAGGTCTGGCAATGAATGGTAGTAGTGGCGTTTTCTTAGCTTAATCATTAGTAAAAACCCAGTGATTAGTAGCCAGAGGACTGACGAGTTGACCATCAGTAGATATAGCAAGGCACAGAGCTACGATTATGTAGATAAACTAACAATGATTGTGAAATGAAACATGGCATAAATACCTGGAGATAACGTATAGGTATGTTTAAAGTAGGCTGAAACACCTTGTTGATGGTTGCATAATCAGTACCTACTAATTACTAATCGATAAACCTCAGTATTAGAGAAGTAATGGAAACCTGTTACCTATAGTAAAAATATGTTAACTTCTGACTTGATTTGATTTTTACTAACGTCAATTTTTTAAATATCAAACATCCTACTATTATGTGTCAATCAATCAATCTATTAGCTTATGACAGTTCACTGCTGCTTTGACTCTCCTAATATTGGGTGGCACTGTTTCCACGATGGCCAGACGGGTTATTACAGGGTTATATTTAAATTTCTCCTTCTCTCGCAGTGATATCGACTGCGTATTTTTCCGTCAGTCGCCTCATACGACACTCTTCGAATGAGATGGAATGATGTTATTCTTTCGTCGCTATGTGCAATAAAACATAATCAGTTTTTAAACATATGCTACTATCCTTCTTGCATATGAAAGTTTGTGAGGATGGATGAATGAATGAATAGAGGATGGATAGAGAGGAGTATCTGTGCTATTACAACCATATAATTTATTAGTACCTGGGTTGAAAATACAGGATAACTAGGCTTAAAGACTCTGATGAGATTTAATAGAATGAAAGGTTAATCCGTATTGAAGAAAAAATGAAAACGAATCTGTATCGAAGCTCTATTAAAACAAAAACAAAAGTCCTTCACTAACAAATGGATGTTGAAATCACATCACCCGATCATTGATAAATCAATAATTTATTTACACATAATATAATGCAATGAACACGGTATAATCCCTAGATTAGATAACAGCAATGATGATATACATTATATACATATATTAAGATTATTTATAATGATTTGATAATGAATAGTTGATATCTAGTCAATAATATTTTAATTTGTTAGTAGGTTATCTTGGAGTTACAATAAATACATTTTAACCTTTATCTAGATACTTGTAACTAGTAACGACGGCACATTGGTCATATTTAACAAAATTGGGGCTCTTTTTTAAAAATGTTTAATTTTTAGGATTCTAAATTATTATTTTTTTATATTTTTTATATTTTTGCCTGTTTGTTCAAGATGTACCCAAAATCACTGTTTCATCAAATAAACTTTTTGTTAGAAAAGTCTTGGTCAGACTCAAAATTCTATTCATTTTTTGGCCGGAACACGACCGGCAGAATAATAAGAATAAAATCAAAAATTAAGTTGATCACATTTTCTATCACTAATCCGATCTAAACTTAACTGCAATAGACAATAATTTTCTTTATAAGTATGAGAACAGCATAAGCGAACTGAGTTTGAGATTCTTTCCTTCATTTCAATCGGTTGCATCATAGCTGGTAACTAGGTACCTATGTTACTACCACATTTACAATATAATAATAGTTGTTAATGTAGTATTATTATTTATTCTGTTCATAACATTCTTCACATTTATAAAATGATATGTGAAATACATAACACAGTTCTATCGTAAGTACTAGTTTTTCGAGATAATTTGGCGAGCTGAAAAATGCATTGCTGTTATGGAGATATATCTTATACATATAAATACAAATTCTGATCCAGGTGTTAAATATAACAATACATTTCGGACTATTTAATTAGGCCCAAGAATTCTAGTCTCACTTAATTCATTATGATTACTTAGTTACAGTTCTACATACGTACGGAGAATGCTCTGAGCAACTTAGTTACTTGGATCAAATCGTATTCGAATATCCAAAACATGTGTCCTGGATATTCAAATCTCAGGCCGATTAAAAAATAAAATAAAAAAGGTATACTAAAAAAAATCGCAATAGAAACAGATTAGAAAATAGCATGAGCTAATTCGCTGTGCATTAGATGTACAATTAACTTAAAGTAAATGTACCTAATAAATCTAAATATAATGTAATGAACATGAAAAATGATAACTTACTTCGCATGCCATAATAGGAAAATCTTTCGCAGAACTCATTCGTTACGATAAATCCAACTGATTTTGGATACGGCAATTTCTGAAAAGATAAAAAAGGAACATTATTTTTTTTATTCATAGACTTGATAACATAGTGTTCACTCAATTATAATTTTCGAACCTTCAATATTTAAGAATAATATGTTGAACCTAAATGTTAAAGGTCCAAGTAAACAGCCGACCACATAAGTACCTACAGCAGCAGCATATAGCATGCAGCAAATCTAGATATGGATCTAGATAGATTAAAACAATACACGATATTTATCAAATTCAAGTCTATTTCACAGTACAATGGTATAGAGTATAGAGAGTATACTGTATCTGCTGCTGTGGTCTGTTACGAACACGTGTACATACATACATACATAAACTCACGCCTATATCCCCGAAGGGGTAGACAAAGGTGCTAGCACCCACATTTCGCCAGTTTACGTTTAGATCCCAATGTAATAGGTGGCGAGCCTATTGCCATTAACCGGGTACTTATAAACCTGCGATAAATACACACATAACTTCGAAAAGCATCGAAAAGTCATTGGTGTGTGCCATGGTAAAACCTGGGATCGAACCCGAGACCTCGTCTCAGCAGTCCATTACCCATACCACTAGGCTACCGCGGCTAGGTTACGAACACGTGTACTTGTATCTAACATGCATGCGTCATGACAAATTTAAGTTACGTCAGTAATATTGAGTGTATAGGCAAAGAGGGCACAGTGGATTTGTATCACTAAATAGGGAAAATTAATTGTACTTATACTTAAGTTATATCTAGTGACACAAATGATTAATGGAAAACTCCCAGGCATTTTAATTTCCTTATTCTTTTCCCTCCGCCTTTAAAATATCGTAACTATGTTTATTATTATAATGTCCCGTGTTTCCCGGCACAGTAGTAGGTATTGGGGGTACCTCATCTTTTTACAAGCGGTGTTGGTCAAGGCTACTAAGGGATAAAGTTGTTTAACATCAGACAGATATATACAGCTCAGACTTAGCTTAGGTTCATCCCCTATTACGTGGGACCGTATACAATGATTGGTGAAATGTGGGTGTTCATTTACCTCGGCCTTAAAAATAAAGGAGTTTTAAGAAATGCTTAGCAAAGTTTTGTTTACGTTGCGTAAGTCAATCTACTGTTTTATATAATTTCGTCAAATGAATACTTCCAGAAGATTTTGCTTTTTCTATACCACTTAGGTGGCAGAAAAGCACACGGTCCACCTGATGAAATGGTCTGTGAAATTTCAAATTTCTTATTTGAAAACTATAATAATCTCAAGTTGAGATATTATGTTATCTGTAATTATATTTATTTATGAGACATACATAGGTTACGTACACTCATCAACAAACACTCGTATAGGTACTTATATATTTCATGGAGGGTGTACGATATACGAGTACGACCATACGACTAATCAATAATTTCGCGCAGAGTACGAATGCGCACCTTATTCAATGTATGTGTATGTGTCCCCAGACTCACTGGCCACCCAAATGAGGCGATTATCTATCTATTTATTCTATTATATAATTGTAACGAGGTCTATACATTGGAGATTTATAAAAAAAAACTGATACGGAACACGAAATTACTTTTTTTAGGTATTAGTAAAACATGTTTAATTTTTGTTACAAATAAATACTGGTTGATTTTATAGTGGTTTCGGAAAAAATGGTTTTGGCCACAATTCGATAGTAAAATCGTAAGGAAGTCCTAATTTGACGAAAAAAAAATTTTTTATTTTTACACTTTCCATACATTTTTCTGTTCACCTGCACATTATTGCCATACATAAAGTGTTTTTTTTTCTTTTTAAAATTGAAACTTCCAATCGATTTTGCTACCGAAACTGTGTGTGAAACAAAATATTCTTGTTCCGAAACCACTATAAAATCACCGTGTATAGTAGCAAATTAATAAGGTCACGTTCAAATATCTACAAAAAGAAATATTAATAGTAAAGAAATGATCGATTCGAAACGTTCGTTATTGCTAATTATTAGTTTAGTTTTTCATTTGTTTTGCTTTAGATGTGTGTGACCATGAATACTTACTATTGTGAATTATACTGTAGCCACCTATTTACTAGACTTGTAAAAAAATAGATTTTAGCATTTTATTTATTATCACATTAATGACGACTGTTCCTATTTCGAACTCAGGTGCAGGACTGTCACCCATATATCTACATTATAAATAAATGCACGACACTAGAAGTGTGATTCGGTATTATTTTTTGAGTTTCAATCTGGGTGGCTATCATCTTGTCCTAGCGCTTGAGAAACTCTGATAATAGGCCATTCCATTAGGCCGTCCGATACCTTAACGCGTGTACACGCATGTGTGCTTCGCACTACTTGCTGCATAGAACACCATACAATATATGTTAAAAGTTAAGACAGCAATCCTTTTTAACCATGTTATTTTGGTCGACTACTTTAAAAAACTTGATACTACAGACTTTATCTAAATTGTTGGTTTGTCACCTCTAAATCAAGTTGAATGTCTTTTCATTCATTGACATTTCGAATATGTGCAACACTGTATTATTTTCAAAGGTAAATGAACTGTTAATGACGTTGTCAGGATAACAATAAGTGCCTACACATTTGCATTTTAAATACCTACTGGCAATGAAAAGTTCTAGCTTAGTGTGAGGACTTTTGCCAGAGGCCGGTAAGTAATGTATTGACTGCTTATAAAAAAATGAAAAAGGCAATAATTTAAAACTGTACCGCACTGGCTAAGGTACGGTTTGTTGGAGAGGTTATGTCGGAATCGAACCGACTAAAACGCTATCTTTGGGTTTTTAGTTGTCGGAGGTGATATAGTAACCAACATATCCCTCGCACCCCAGCAGACCCGGGGCAGTCTCTTTCAAGATGACCTCCGTCGGGTGAGGCTAAGGTACCTACTGAATTTTCAATCGAGAAATTATGACTTGAATTTGAACATTTTACATTTATAAAATTACTTTATTACCATAATAAATCATTTTTAAATCTCTAAATTTAATCTTCAATCGTACCTACTTATTGCAATGTGAGAGTGTCTGACGCAATCGCTGAATGCAATTGAAGCAGAACTTAACATCATAATGGCGTCTATCTAAGAGCGAAAGTTACAACTTCAACATAACTTCAACTTCCTTTTTTACCCAACTGTTAAGGAAGGGTTATGTTGATATTGTCGGGAGTGTACGCGAATATTACTCACTAGGTTTTTAGTCTTCACAATTACTTAACTCATTGCGGCTTTCAACAAAGATATAATCAAATTGCCGTACAACCTGTTTGTGGTGGTCTCTCAATTTTTTAAACAGTCTTTCCTAAATTGCAGTCGGCTTGAAAAAAGTATGTAGCCGGTTGGTACCAGTCTCAGGGACTGCAAGCATCAGGTGTAGAAATCGAGACATCGTTTAACATAAATTAAGCAATATATTTCTTTTTAATGTGATGAATGAGCGAACTTAATCGATTCCTTTTTTATTTAGATCTGTTGAAAAATTAGGCTATCACAATCGAGGTTTAACTGATTTCAATTGATTAACGGATGAGCCTTTTCTGGGTAAGGTGTTAGTTGCTCTCATATAAGTCAAGATTTACCAATTAGAAAGGATGAGCAGTACTCGGATAATGACAGTGATGATGATGATAAAAACAGTTGTATCCAATCATACGCCAAAGAATGGGCCTGACTTCCGTCGGGACAAATATAAAAAAATGTATGACAATGTTTTTATTTGTTTATAATTATGTCTAACTAGCTGATGCCCGTGACTGCACCCGCGTTGATGTCGGTTATCGCGTTGTACGACTCTACTCGATTCTCTACTTGCCTCTCTATAGTAATATATATGCATATGGAAATAGTTAGCAATATTAGCGCCAATGTATAGAAATCTACCGGATCTATTGAGATTTAATGATTATTGCTCCTCTCCTGAAACCATATTGTGCTCAGTTAAGGCCTAGATAACTGTATTGTGCATTGAAAGATTTATGATACAACGTACCCGCCACTTGATGATTTACCAAAGTAATTTCTTTTGTTTTAATAAGAAACATTCACGACATGATAATTTACGAACAGAAAAAATACTACTTCATATTATCGCGAAAAGCAAAGACTAACCACGAGATAAGGCTTATTATTTATTTGACTGTAAGAGACGCGTGTTGATTTGCAACACTGTTAATATTATCCGACGTATGGATATAC
Organism: Pelosia muscerda; assembly: GCA_963691645.1. Taxonomy (NCBI): domain Eukaryota; kingdom Metazoa; phylum Arthropoda; class Insecta; order Lepidoptera; family Erebidae; genus Pelosia; species Pelosia muscerda. The sequence goes on along the minus strand of OY829098.1, from coordinate 14,421,284 downwards.
ATCATACTAATGGTGACAACCTTTTTGAAATCGTTTCAGTAGTTTTTGTGTTTATTATTACATATATTATAAAAATACAAACCTTTCCTCTTATCATATTACGTAGCTCACAAATCTCATTACCATAGCTTATACTAATTATGAAGCTGAACAGTTTGACTGTTTATTTGTTGGTTGAACGCGCTGATCTCAGAAACTACTGGTCCGATTTGAAAAATTCTTCAGGTGTTAGATAGCCCATTTTTTGAGGAGACTATAGTATTTTATAGAAAAGGCAAGAGGCATTAGCCGATTTTTATGCGTTTTACTGGTTCAACGGTTTGATCAGTCTTGAAATCTTACGTTTGTTTGATCACAATAATAAATTTCTGTCTGAACAGTGATAAACTTAACACGAATTTCAAGTCCCTATCAAGGTTTAAATTGTCGTTTAAGGAAGAGGAAGGAAGCGGATTGTACTTGTGCCTTGAACAATTTGCAGTTACGCGCTATGCTTCTTTAAGTAGACGCGGCACGATATTAAAAGGAAAGTGTATTGTAATCTTGCTCGATCGTTATAGAAACCTTATTAAGTAATAGGTGTTGTTCGCTTATGTGAACAATACTCCGTCCCTTAACAAATATAATAACGTTAAGGGACCTTACGGTCGAGACGTCCTGAAGTCTGTTTGTCACATAAACTTACTCCTAACACAAGCAATATAGCCTAACTAGAGGGGTAACGAACGGGGTACTTAATTTTTATCACCGGGTAGCATTTGCCAAAAAATTGATAGGTCCTCTTCATGGACTAGAGTTATTCAGGCCGGTACGACGACTTAGTTTCGAATACTAGTAACTATTCCATATTTATTTTACTTTAAGAATTTTTGCTTCACATGTAAGCCAGGAGAAGCCAAGACACTGCGTACCTACTAATTAACGAATGACCCTGTTGCAGGTATTCCTCTGGTGGTCGGATAGTCGCTTGCATAACAGCGGTATAGGACAAAGCATAAGGAGGAGAAGGAGGAATTCAATCCCGAGTTTCAAGGTGAAAGCCTCTGATGCAACAGGGTACAATGGTAAGATAATGATGGTGCTGGTGTGGTATTTTTTCTTCATTCAATGTTCCTCATAAAAGCAACCTTTCTTTATTTCTCCTTACATCTTTCTGTCATTTTGTCGTTGTGGTGTGGTGTGTGGTGTTTGTACATTTAATGTACACACAAGTGTTAATACGATTAGGTTACGTACATTAAGTATGACATAAGATGTAATATTTGCTGCATAGCTTACTGTTCATTGTTGTAAGAATAATGGCAATGAGTAGTCACACGATTTATGAATTATTCCAATGACAACAAAAATGTGAGAACATGCACCTAAAGTAATATTTTTAATAACAAAATAGATACAACTTGCACAAACAGACATACCTAGAAACTAAATGAACTTGCTTTGCAAATACAAATTAATAAGTATTTTTTGTTTATAGGAATGTTTAATGTTCTGTCTGTAGTTTTTTAGTTTATTCATTATATAAACAATTTTTCAATAGTTATACGAGTAGGAGGTGATACGAAATGTTTCCAATAAGTTACCCAACTTCCAGCCTCAATTGCACATCGTATGCCTATCTCGGTATCTTTCACAAATATCCTCCATAATATTGTGTTGATATATTGATATACAATACATTTGGAAACTTTTATCGATCCATTTTTAGGATTTGCGTAAGTTTGTAGAGTAACAATTTGTCAATAATGAGTGGGTGCAGAATGCTAATTTAAGCCTGTTGAAAGTGTCTCTACTGACTCTAGTTATGTTAATCTATTAAGTTTATTATGGAATGATTTTAAGACGCCGGACTCAGAAGTGTAGGTTTTGGATGAGGGTACCAATCCGGGTATTTTATTTAGTCAATTACCCTTCTGCAGTTCACTACACTGGACTTAAGCCTCACCCAATTTGGGGAGGCTTCGGCCTACTGGGGCAGGTCCAGAGCTTTATTTCGAGTTTTCCTTCCTTCGCAGTGATATCGTGTAGGTATTATTCCGTGTGTCGTCTGTTACGACACCTTCGGGGTGGTGTAATTCTTTCTCCTCAACAACAACATACAAAGAAGAAGGAAGAAAACAGGGTGTATATTTTTTCGATTGTGTTGAGCAGTATATACAGTTCCATATTATGAAAGTGTCACCAAATCTGTCGTGGTATGGATATTCTATGGGAAAAGATTTTAGTAATAATGTAAAAAAGGTCCAAAGTATGAATATTTTTATGTTTATGTATATTCCAAATATGAACGCTTATATCTTCCAAATATTTGAGTGCACCAAATGGCCCCGAATTTTTATTCCAAATACTTCTCTCCATCCCATGGTTGCCTGTAAGAGATTGCCACAGAGCGATAAGGCCGCCCATTGTATGTACCTAATAATCAGCATTTTCATATCATGATGTAATTCTTTGGTGTACAATAAAGACATATATTATTATTATTATATTTTAGGAGCAGAGGTCGATCGAGAGAAACAGATGGATAGGTTGTAAAAGAAGATATGGCAAAGATGAAGGTGACTGAGGAAATTATATCTTGCTGACTTAACTTAATATAATGACTTGCTGTGCCCAACTCAAGGACCTAATAGGGACAAGGCCAGGGAGATGATGATGACCATTACATATTTCCATTGAAATGGGGAGTCACTTTCATATTATGTAGGTAATTAGGAGCAAAGGTGTAGTTAGAACTCTGTGGTACTAAATAATATAAAAATGTTTCTTTGTTTACCATGGGCGTCTCATATCCGTCCTTTTATCATTATTATATAAGTACAATCGCAAAGATTTCTGTGTATAAAAAGTTTGAAGACCTTGGAATGCAATCCGGCAAACTATTAATTAAAGACGAGTAGGTTTTTCCTTTTATACTTACTTTTAAACGAGTTTCCTTAACATCTGGCTATATAGAGGTAATGCGTATTTTTAACAAACAAGGTTTATTAGTTATGTAAGAGTGCAAATAAAAGTGTAATAGTACCTAATTGTAATTATTTTTATCTGATTTTTGAGTTAAAATTCTAATTGACTATATATATAGACTAAATCAATTATGGCTCAATATTAGTTTGTGAAGTATCCTTGACTAAACAGGTTTCTTTTTGTATTCTCGACAAACCCATATATCTGTTTTTTATGAGTACCAAAAATGTATTTGAGTTTAAAAAATAAATGAGAATGTTTTATTTACCAAATTGAAAATCCATCGTATAAACTTTCATTCATTACTTACTAACTATATTACGTAGATTTTTTCAAAGTGTGTACTTACTTCTCTTTTTAGGAGAAAACGTTATTCCCTACTACTTTCTGTGACTTACGCTACGTTAATATTGTCAGAAGTTGTGGTTTATGATTGAAGTAATAGAAAGGAATGATGCAAGTTTTGTGTTCGTTTTGGGACAGCACGTATGACGCAATGATCTACGTGTGATGTGAAAGTGTTATGGATACCAACCATATCTACTCTACTGCGTTAGCATACATCCATACGGTAAACTCGTGTTAGAGCTGCTACCCTATAGTCAACAACGCTTGCTTTAATAGTTTCAGTCTATGGCACAGTTGTTTTACAGGGCGTATTGTGGCCCAGGGCAATCTCACTTGCTGGTTGGTTCACCTGCTAAACAATGTACGAGGTTCAGGCGACGCGTTTTGTGTGAGAGGGGCAGTGACTTCTGGAAGTACTAACATACGAATAAAAAAACCCTCCCAGTGGAGGTGGGGAGTCCGACCGGACCCTGCTTTCTCACTTTCAGCCTTACGGATAGCCCTGTTTTGTACGAGAAGTCCTGCTGTACGCCAGCTTCTCCCCCGCCTTTGAATGTACGATACGCACTTAGAATATTTGAAGAAGGGATACACTAGGTATACCGTGCACCATGTCGAGGTGAGCATGAGACAAATTGATGTGAAGGTGATCTTGTGGCCCGTTTTATTTGCTTATGTTTACTTCAATCAATGTACCTAATGTTAATTATTTGTATCGAAATGGACTCGTTTTACATAATTTATACTAGAAGTTACCTGCGTCATATTCGTTGATATCATCTATTTGCGGGGTAAAAAACTGGCTGAGATATGTTTAAAAACTTTAAAATCCCGAAATAGATATTTTATAATTATTATGATATAGTTTTGGATACCCGAATGAGAAATAGACAACAATACATGGTTTAATTTCATATTTTAATTTATATAATTTGATTCGTGTAGTAACGTTAAATACATTAAAAGTGACTATGACAGTCACGAAGGGAAAGGATAACTATTGAAGGTCATTTTACCATTGCAATTTTATTTCTGACAGATGATTGAAATAAAATATGCTTTCGGCACCGAACTATGTAAAACGCGAAACAGCTCTTAGTGAAATCTTACAAAAGTATGATAACGACCACTAGTAGTGGCTTTTACTTCAAACTCATTAACTTTTGATAGGATCAATACATAAGTGTCTGCACTGCGTATTGAATAATTGTGTTTTCAGACGAGAATTTTACTTTGAATTATATTCAGATAGATTGGTTAAGTTTTCATCTTAAAAATACAATTAACCATTCGGTGTTATTTATCATTAATATTATTCAGGTAACTGAAAATTATGTGAGTAAAGACATATCTAACTACTTTACACTATTATAAACAGGCTCGCAAGAATTCATAACACAATTTTTCATTCATTACTAGCTACCTTTTCATCATAGCATGTTGTTATACATATAAATCTTCCTCATGAAATGCTCCATCTATTAAATCAACGGTATAAATGTTATGGGTTTATTGTTACAAATTAGCACTTATATAGCATTCTGTTTACCTAAATTAACTTAGTACTTACACGGCGTCTTTGGGTCTTTGATCGCTGGAGGTGAGATAATACAAGCCATATCTCTCGCACCCCGGCAAACCCGGGCAAATCTCTACTAGTAATGGACGTCTATTTTATTATTGCATACCCGATATTCGAAGTTGGCATGCAATTCTTAAACAAACGGTGAATTTCATTTCTATAATATACTTATGTACCTACCTAATTATAGCGTATAGTTATGGCTTAATCCGCTAGTTCAAACACTTTCATTACAATATCATTGCCCGTGGTTTTATCTTATCACGTCTTCATATACATTATAAGGAACTGTGAGTTACATACATGAGAGTATTAAAGACTATTCATCAATGTTTTATTCATTCGCACAAGTAATCAGCGACAGATTTATTTTATACTGCGTAGCTGTTGCTCGCAGTTCTGCTTGTCTGGATGTTACTTATCTCGACTTATCATAAGTTTATGTCCTTTCCCAAGGTCTAATCTATTTCTGTACAAAATGTCCATCTCAATCAGTTCAGTAGTTTAGGTCTGAAAGCGTAACAGGTCATCAGACAGACACTTATTTTTGCGTTTATAATAGGTATTATTTATTTATTCATTAGTATGGATTTCTATACCTAAAAGACGACAATGTCACTCTCACGACAGCTCTTAGTGGTCGTTTTATTTAAAACGTTAAGGTGCCACTTAAAGTACCTTGGTTATTTCGTTATTACATGCAACAGTTTATTTGACAAAAAATTACCAAAACCAGTTTACGGGATGGGCGAAGGCATCGATGTTTTTATCAAAAAATCGTTTTATCTGAAGAAAGAGACTAATAAGTACCTTTACTGAGAAAAGGCTGGGTAATTTTGTTGTCTGTCATAACTTGAAACCAAAAATATTGCTCTGAATCTCTGAACAATCATAAAATGTGTCGCCAACTCGGGTTTGGCGATACCAAGAAATATTACAAACTAACTGTTGCAGCCCGCCCGCGTGGTACTTGGATCCCGTTGCCGAAACTCATGGGAACCTATTCCTGAGATACAAAGACGATTGAATTATCTATCTCTGTACCAACAACCTATCCGTTCAGCCGCATGTTAAAGCGTGATTGAATAACAAACATCCAATCTTCATCTGAAGAAGTGTTGATGCTTGTTATTCCAGATAGAAGTTCTTCACACACTTTCCCATTTATAATAGGTATAAGTGGGATGCTCTGATATGTAGGATTATTTGAAAAGCAAGGAATACTTTATTTTTCAGTCTTAAGAATAACATAGTTTACCTATTTGATGGACTTTTAACAGTGAACAGTGAATAGTGGTCATACTTATATGCTTAATATTAGAATTCAACGCATTCCCAATTTTAATTGCCGATAAAAATATATATTGGGGGAGGGAGGGGAACCCACCGCTCACCCACGGTTTAACAATTCCAATGATAAGAATAGCTAATTATTACTAATCCCTCAAAGCAAGTAAAATGCCGGTAAGTAGGGTAGCTAGAGCTCACTATACCCCTCCTTCCCCTCCCCTTCCTAGCCTCCCCACTAAGTTAGCTTCTAATTAATTTAAAATGATTTACATCTAATTAAATGAATGATTTAATTGAATGATAAGAAGAAAAACAATAGATAATGTAGGTACTATCGACATTAATATTCGCCGAAGTTTGGCACTATCATGGCACAATCGTCATTGTCATTCAGATTTCCTAGCCGAAGCTGTATCTTACACTTTGAGGCCCGGAAACAGGTTATAGTTATTTTTATTGTTATATCATTTTTAATTGGAACGAAGTTCGTCAGGTCTCTCACCTCTTGGTATTATACTGGTCCAGTAGTAGTCTTGAATTGGAAGCTAATTGTTTGTGTTGTACAACAGACTACGTCGACTTCACACTTCACACGTTGAAGTCATTGGATTGGATTCAATATGATGCTTAAAGAATGATGGTCAATTGTGAATACCGTACCACAGATTACCTAATAGTCAGTGAACCAAGGACAACGGTATGGTGTATACTCTTAGGTCAATATTAAATATACTGTATGGCATTATGAAGAGAGAGTTGAAGAGAGAGTGAATGTTTGTGTAACTAAACAGTGCCAGGTGCTATACGTTACTAACGATAATGTAAACTGGTAAAGGTATATTGTGCCAATTCAAAGAATATTGAGACATTGGAAATGTTCACTGAACACACATTCATTAGATATCCAAGAGTCGCAAACATGAGTCTTTAATATTAATTATTTCTTAAGAACATCTAGTGATACAACTGTAGCGTTGAGGTATTTCGCAAATCTATACAATTTATTCAGAATCGCTCACTTACTAAGAAAATGTTTTCTTTTACATGCGCCTAATTGTTCGTTTGATTTCAATTCCCGGCACAGCTAATTAGTAATAATAGTATTTCATACGGAAGATCCACTCTCAACAACATTTACACGAAACAGACTTTTCTCACCAGATCATAAAGTGCATTTTAGTGCAAAACTCTACAACAAATTAAATATTAGCCGTGCGTTATCTATCAAGTCCATGTGCATGTACCACATTACTACACTCACGAGATGTTCTTTTGATTTTACCGCTTAAGCCTGAAAGTATAGAAGCGTCACATTCGTGCTACCGACAATATAGAGGGCCCCCCTCCCCTCTATAGAAGGGAAGGGAAGGTAGAAGGTCAAAAGAGTCTTAGTGCTATCAGTGCAGAATACAAACATTTCTCTATCTTCCCACTGACAATACCAAACTATTTCAGTGAGCTCTGTCTAACCTACTTACCGCTGGAAACACCAAATTACATTATTATTAAGTGCGGTATACTGTAGAGCGGAGGTACTTTCCCAGTCGGACTGCTCAGTTAGGACGTGAGATACCGTGACGACCTACCTCCCTCACAAAATGGTCAAGAACGTATCATCGTTGATTTCACGTCCATTGACACCCAGAGGTATTGTATCTACCATGAATTTATAAAGGGTTAAATTTTTGTGAAAATAGTGATATTTAAAACGTAACGTTAAGTTAAAAATTGTGCATTAATTATGTTTTGTTTGTTGTATAATTATCTTCCGTTCGTGCGTTCGGTGAATCACGTGTTGTGCTTGTGGCCTAACGCCTTGACAAACCTGAGTGAATATTCAGTTTGGTCTGAAGTGAGGTAAAATTATTTCCGGTTACAGATTATGACAATATCATTAAAAATTAAACAATGGGTTACATACTTGTATTATCGTGGCATATAGCTGCTCACAACAGTCTCAGCCATAACAGTACAGATGTCAATTTTCTTCGTCATCGTCAACATCAGCATTAATTTTGGTTATAATCGAGGCACTCACCTCGAAGTACAGAGTTCGTGGTTCCGGCGTTCACTCTCCTATATTTTGCTCAGTCTTGTGCATCTATGGTAGCGAGACCATTGATAAATGCATTCATCTTAAAACACAGCAAACTACTTTTAGCAATATTCATAATAATCTCTAATGTATTGCATTGTTGTTTTGATACTTTTGATTTATTATATAATTAATAATGTTTGTCCTTAGATATTAAACGGCGGCGATTGAAAGGACATGTGGAGAATAACAATATTCTAATAAATATTATACGTAATGTTGACAGCAGCTCGTACTTAAAACAGTGCGTTGTTCATCACTGTGATCGTTAATTTAAATCACGTCAGTAGGTATTGTACTATCTATTCTCTGGTAACATTCAAAGATCCATATCTCCTCGTACTATCATGCCTCTGTGCTCTGCCCGTGTGCAAAACTTTTTATAATACCCGCATAGGTACCCTTATTTTCTCTTTCCATAAAAACGTCTTAATAATATTTGAGGAAATTTTACCAGATGACAGTCGCCATGCTATGCTATGAGACAAACAGACTTGAGAAACTCCGATATTGGTGACTATGCTGAGGCTGCTATGTGATCGTTTTTAATAAGAACTAGCAAACCCGGCGAACTCCGTTTCACCATGTGAAAAATGTTTTTCCCGCTTCTCTGTTGAAAATTTTACTGAATTTTCTTTGATATAAACCTCACGGAGCCCGAGACCTTTCCAACGAATGCAAAACCGTGGCGTGGCAATCGGTTCGTGCTTTCTGGAGTTATAGCGTCAGGAAGGAAAACCCGACTTATTTTTATATAGTAGATATTAGAACCTAAAGTAGTGATATCCTCCTTACTTTAAGCTAACATTTTCCATACCACTTCGATGGCAGACAAACACACAGCCCACCTGCTGGAAAGTGATTAACGTGGCTATGGACGTTTGCAACACCAGGGCGTCACTCTAATGCTACCAACCCTAAAGGGAGGGGTAAAGATTAAGAGTTTCTGTGCTGTCAGTGCGGAAGACAAAACAGGGATTCATACCATCACCACACAGTGTCAAACCTTCGGTCTTCTCACTGACAACACAAACCCTCTCCAGTGAGTTCTGGCTACCCTACTCAACGCTAGAAGCACAACATAAAGTTATTATTAGCGGCAGTATTCTGTAGGGCAGAGGTACTTCCTTAGTCGGACTGCTCGATTGGAATGAGAGATACCGTCATGTCCTACCTCTAACATGATCAATGGTTGAAAAATAATTAGGCACAGAGATATATAATTTTAGTTAAAATTCCAAATCTCTAATATTATAATCTACTAGCTGTTGCCCGCGGCTCCTCCCGCGTGGACTTCTGATCCCATTCCCGCTGCTCTTTGTTCACCTTGTCTGGACTTCCACGAACAATTCAAGACCGAAATTAGCCAAATCGGTCAAGCCATTTTCATGTTATGTCGTGACAACGGAAAACGGGTTTCATTTTTATATATATAGATATAATACGCCTGAATGTTTATAGTTGTTACAATATAGAAGTGAAACAATAATCGTTACCCTCATTTTATTCTGTCACTGCTTGTTCTCATCTTATCGTTTTTTTGACCAAAATTGATTTGACCCTAGGTCAATGTCATGTTCAGTATTAAAAAAATATATGCTGCAAGTTGTGATACTGTTTATTGTAGAATAATTATACGTAAGTACAACAGTAAATTTGTCACGGCGCGGCGCAAAGAAGAGTGAGAGTCCAGCTAAGATTAGCTTGTTTTGGTTTTTAAGTGTGTCCTCATCAACTGTATCGTACATCTTACAGATATTTAGATACCTTCTGTAACTTTTGTCTATTTTTATAAGTCATATAAAACCCTTTGCTATAAGGACCACCAGTTGTCGTAGACCCTTAAAGTGCAGTAGCATACGGAGCGGGGCGCAAACAGCAAATAGTTTGTTGGCCCCACCCTCACAAACCTTGGCCGGCGTTCCGCGTATGCAACGGCCTCGTCAGTCTTGTGTAACTGAACTGAACTAAACAAGGTCTCACCTACAACCAAATGATCAGAGTTGTATTTTATTTGCTTTCGGTTATTAGACACAATCATACATTAAATATTTGAAGAAAATAAAATAAATAACTTTACGTGTCGGTGTTTCTTTGTAAAGTTAGTTTGACATGTTCAGTCACTTTTGTTTTTGACTGTACCTACATACAGGAAAAAGTACACAGTGTACAGTGTTTTAAATTTCTCTCATAAAATAAATTTCATACATCCAAGCTGTGTGGAAAAGGGTATTATATAATTATGTACCGTATTATAACCGGTCTTATTATGATTCTGTTCACAACACGTGTGCGGAATAATGAATAATAAGTATCGTTACACATATTTTGTAACTATGAAATTAAAATCAATCGTCTGATCTGTTTCTTCGATTGAGTACCTACTTCTTCTAAATCATGCATCGTATTAATTATTATGATATATCTACAGTTTTCTATAACATTTGAAAGTATTTACGGAATATTTAGTTTATGTACAAATAAATTACCAGAATGAATCATTTTGAATATTGTCGTCGCATTTGATAGTTACTTATCTTAATTATTAGGTATTATTGTAATGTATGATGAACAGAAGACCTTGTTTCAAGATCTGTAGCACATAAGTGCCACTTGTTCTTGCAACAAATTCGATAAAAGATGTACCTATTGTTTGTAGTCCAAGGAGTAAGTTATTACTCCTGTCGATAAGCTTTTATAACAGTTTATGTACACTTCTGTAAAAGTAAAATCTTTACTAAATTGCCTCATTCATCCAACGATAGGTACAGATTGAACATGGTCTAGACGTACCGTGTCAAGGAGAATTAGGTACTTTTTTCAGATATGGAATCCGAAAAAAAGGTACCTAATTCTCCTAGAGCCGGTGAAAGTCATTATGTCGGACTCATATCTATATCACCCCAGCAGTCCTGGGGCCCTCTCTTTGGAGATGGCCACCGTCGGGTGTAGGTACCACGGTGTCACCATCTAGCAGCCGCGGCGGCGAGGCGAGCATTGCGCCACCGCCGCCGTAGACTGCTTTTGCTAGGGTGACAGGCGGCCCGTCACTCTCAGGCCCGCTCTTGAAGAAGGTCATTCTGCGACTTCCAGAATTAGGTACCGTAGGCATTAAGTCAAGCCACCTAATACGAGCATCTGTACAATGATTGAAGCTCCCTTATCGATCTTTCACTACTACTACTCACATTATCTAGTGCCAGGTTATTCACACATCTGTAAACATAATACCTCTGGAACATACATAAATCTTTTCTACTATAATTTTCTCCATTCCATTGTTGCCTGTAAGAGATTGCCTCACGTGCGATAAGGCCTGTGGTAATTGTATGTACCACATTGAACTGTATCTACCGCTGATTTATTGTAATACTTGTCCTATAGTGTGCAATAAAGAGCTTTATTATTATTATAAGAACGACAATCCCGAAAGTAGAATTATAGTATTATATTATTGTTTTAAAAAAAATATCAGGTCAAGGTACCCATAGAAACATTATCGGTCAATAGAGATAGTAAGTAACACTTATAGTTACATATTGTAGGATAATGCAGTATAAATGTAAATAAAACTTATCATTAAGGGCCCAGATTGCCCAGACGCAACATCGATTTCGCGCGACCGCAGCGCTACTGTTTACTGAAACAACCGACCGGGGCGGGTGAATGACCCAGAGAGAGCCACCTTTTTGTATTCTACTTACCTAAAATTCCAACTATGTATTTATTTGTAATTTTACTACCACAGTTTATTCTTATTTCGTAAAATATTCATTCAATAACATAATTGCAAATTCAGTAGCAAGTATGGTCGAAATAACATCGAGCCTTTCCTCGCTACTGTTTATCTATACGCAAGGATATGTGCCTATTGGATAAACTCAAATAATTACTTACTATTTGTTTACGATCACCTTGATATCTTAAAAATCTCCTAGGGTTTTACAAAAAATATCAATAAATGAAACACAAGTATAAAAATGATTCATATAATTTAAAAGTAGGTAAACAATAACAAATATGAGTCGCCAAGCGTGCTAGGGTTGTGCAAAAATTTGTAAAACAAGTTTATAAATTATTAATATACAAATTAAAAGTAAGTAAACAATAACAAAATATGAGTTCAAAATTCTAATGTTTAAAGTTGTTTAAATAAATTACTGAATAAATTCTGATTTCTGCTAATTTGATTATAAAATCAATTGCTATTGCAAAACCTATCAGAATGAAAATGTTACCAGATGCCCGATTCACGTAATAAAAACCGTAGCGTGGTGACTTCAAAATGTCACTTTGTTTTTTTGCAAACAAACCCTTTTAACCGACTTAAAAAAAGAGGAAGATTCTCAATTCGCTGTATTTTTAAACCGATTTTGATGATTCTTTACACCAGGTAACTCTTCAAAATTGTATAAGAATTGTACAGTAATTGATTTATGACAATCCAAGACTAGATAAGTAAGTGCGTTTAAAACAGAAAACCATAAGGCGATTTCTAAGTTAAAACAACTTTTGGATGCACGTGAATCGACCGGCTGGGTAGTTAAGTTACCTCAGTCTATTTCAAAATCCTTAGGCGTCCTTCTCTTTCAAAACACGTAAAGTTCTTTCTTTCCTCTCTTTCGTAGCCTCTATGATGCTGGAACTGGGCGCGTCACGAATTCGCTTCGTGACTGCCGAGGATCAACTAATTCTGGAAGTAGTCAATCGTAATAAAACCAAACTAATTTCATCTCCATTTTCTCCTTCCAAAATTTGACACTGACACTGCTTACTCTGCTTCTTCCTTGACAGCTTCTGCCATGGATTGTGCTGCTGTCTTTTCCCATCAATCGCAAACCGTATTATAAATTTCATTATATAATGAAGGTGACATAATTGGTAGGGCAGTTAATGTTTTTAACTGAAAGTAGCTCCCACCAGATGATATGATACCAGATACAATTTGATGATTCACTTCCATGCTATCTTCTTCCTTTCAACCAAACACACAGTAAATTTCATATTACACATACTAATTACACATACATTTCATGATGAGTTTTGAGTCCCGACCAACTTTTACTTCACCTATTATACTGAGGATACAATCCATTGGACCGCGGTCCCCTATGGCCTGAACAGCTTTAAAAAAAAAAGAAATATCTGCTACTCTACGCCCAACTTCCACTTCAACCACCTTTCCTTCTTGACGGTTTTCAATTACTAGTTCCTGTAAAGAAAGATAATGGCTTGATTGTTTTTTTATAAAAAATAATAAATAAAGAATGGGCCAAATTTCTTCAAACATAGCTAAGAAGTCCCTTAGAATACATCTTTGAAACACATAGGTAGATCAAAAACATAAACGTTTTATATAAAATGTAAAGTCGGTTTAGGATAATAATTTTACGGGATAACATTATAATATTATTCTCCATCGCTTGTTCCATGCTCTTGCTTGACCCTAACGTGACATAATGTGACACTTTTTCGTGCATGTTGCCTTTGTTCATCGATTTATAAGACGTTATCACGTCAAAAAATAAATAAATCGGACTACATATATTATAAATTTCGTTTACGCTATAGGTGTTGGTTTTTTATGACGTCACCTACTCTATGTCACTCGGGCTTAGAAGACAATTCTAATGATTCTAAAATCATCAAAATCGGTTAAATAAATATTATTTATTATACCTACATACATAAAATATGGGATTTTAACGAGAATTTTCTTTTGAGAAAGCAATTGAGAACTATTTAGGTACTAATGTGTTTGTCACCCAATGAAAATAATAAATATTGCAAGAAAAAAATCTATAGGTACTGAGATTTTGTCTTCGCCCATCACTAACTAGGTAGTTCGTTTGTGTCTCCCAATGAAAATAATAAATATTGCAAGAAAAAATCTATAGGTACTGAGATTTTGTCTTCGCCCATCACTAACTAGGTAGTTCGTTTGTGTCTCCCAATGAAAATAATAAATATTGCAAGAAAAAAATCTATAGGTACTGAGATTTTGTCTTCGCCCATCACTAACTAGGTAGTTCGTTTGTGTCTCCCAATGAAAATAATAAATATTGCAAGAAAAAAATCTATAGGTACTGAGATTTTGTCTTCGCCCATCACTAACTAGGTAGTTCGTTTGTGTCTCCCAATGAAAATAATAAATATTGCAAGAAAAAAATCTATAGGTACTGAGATTTTGTCTTCGCCCATCACTAACTAGGTAGTTCGTTTGTCTCCCAATGAAAATAATAAATATTGCAAGAAAAAAATCTATAGGTACTGAGATTTTGTCTTCGCCCATCACTAACTAGGTAGTTCGTTTGTGTCTCCCAATGAAAATAATAAATATTGCAAGAAAAAAATCTATAGGTACTGAGATTTTGTCTTCGCCCATCACTAACTAGGTAGTTCGTTTGTGTCTCCCAATGAAAATAATAAATATTGCAAGAAAAAAATCTATAGGTACTGAGATTTTGTCTTCGCCCATCACTAACTAGGTAGTTCGTTTGTGTCTCCCAATGAAAATAATAAATATTGCAAGAAAAAAATCTATAGGTACTGAGATTTTGTCTTCGCCCATCACTAACTAGGTAGTTCGTTTGTGTCTCCCAATGAAAATAATAAATATTGCAAGAAAAAAATCTATAGGTACTGAGATTTTGTCTTCGCCCATCACTAACTAGGTAGTTCGTTTGTGTCTCCCAATGAAAATAATAAATATTGCAAGAAAAAAATCTATAGGTACTGAGATTTTGTCTTCGCCCATCACTAACTAGGTAGTTCGTTTGTGTCTCCCAATGAAAATAATAAATATTGTAAGAAAAAAATCTATAGGTACTGAGATTTTGTCTTCGCCCATCACTAACTAGGTAGTTCGTTTGTGTCTCCCAATGAAAATAATAAATATTGCAAGAAAAAAATCTATAGGTACTGAGATTTTGTCTTCGCCCATCACTAACTAGGTAGTTCGTTTGTTTATGTAACAAGTCTAATTACGTATAACAACTTACCTCTATACAGCGCGTAGCAGTGTTGCTCGGAGTCTCGGCCTGAAGGTTTTCTTTATTTTCAATACTGGAAATATTAATCATCAATAGTATCCACTTTTATTTATTTTGTAATTTTTGTACAACCCTAAACCAGACTCTAGGCGCGTCGCGCCGCGCGCGTCTTTGACGGCAGCGAAGTATGTACGCCCATGCTATTTCAGATAGGAAACATACCTACTTCCACAATCTGATATTTAGACAATATGATGAACATGAAAACGAATATTTAACTATATTATGTAATAAAATTAATTATTATGAGAATATTCCTATAGAAATCGACTTTATTACTTATAATACAAACCAATATTTACATGCAACAACAACAACAAATGCGAATATATTATTATTAGTACGTAGACATGATAAAGCACTCAAATAAAACTAGAATTTTTGACGTGACAACGTCTTATAAATTGGCTTGCCGGGTGACACTTCAAGAAACTGCGTTACGCTCCGCTCACGTTATGCGCTCACAATGAGAGCGAGTGAGAGGCACGCGTCCCTTCCACTCGGGCATGGTTAGCCCGCCTAAGAGCGAGAGAGACAGACATACCACTCAAAGTCGTTGTCACGTAAAACTTTCGCCCGTATACCGACTTTACAGGCAACCAATTTTTACATGACACTTTCACACAAATCTCGTAATTTTTTTCCTCGGTATTTATACCTACTTTACAAGGTTCATAAAATAACCTCCTCAACAAACTACGTACCTACCTATCTAAATAATTTTGTATTTTTACGATTTATATCTAGTTCCATCATGGTTTTCTTCCAGACATTCATTATATCGGTACTTCCTACTTACTAAAAGTGAATTAGTTATAAAAATGTTATACTTACAGTTTTTCACAAAAAACACAAATTCACAACACGTAATATTGCTGGCGCATCCGACACGCGTGGTGTCACCTTGAACCATAAAAACGTACTGCCGATCAGTAGCGATGCGGGTTACTAAATCATAATATCGGGATGCGCGTGATTTTTCATACATTTTTCTATGGAGAATTTACGTAGAACATATCTAGATTTTAGGGCTTTAAAAGAGGAAGTCTTTGTTTGTAAAGGTACAAAAAAAAGTACATAGGTTTAAGTATTGGTTTCTTCAGTGTTCAAAAAGTGTTTCTTTTTATCAATTTGTGTTGATTTATTGGGTAATATTTGAAGAATACGAAGGCATGTTTTTGCATTTTTGTCAAATTTTGTGCGTTTGTTGACGTTTATTATATAGCAATTATTAGGTTTTAAGGATTTAATATAAGACTAACATATATTTTGGTCTTTGATTGTAATATATACAAATTATCATTGATATCAATCATATCTAAATAAGTTAAATATGAAATATCGTAACACTCTTTTCGGTGATTTTCACGATCTGGGCCCTTAAGAGTTATGGATTGTGTCGATACAATATAATCTTGGAAATCTTTCAATAGTTGAAGTTTGTTCATTAATATCATTCGTATCACACAATAGATGTTTGTTTGCTGTTATTGAAGACTCATTACAGATTATCGAGTTATTGCTAATGTGTGCTATATCAATATTCGTACCTGAGTACTTAGAGCTTGCACTTCTTATGGAGTTTGAAAATGTAATAACTGTATTCGATGTTACAGCTGACTGCAGATAATACGTTAATAGACATTGAACAATGATATTTGAAACGCAATTCTGGTTTTAGGTCTTTTATATTTTATTTAATTAACCAGTAGGTAACATTCGTTCATCTAAAGTGAGTTTTCTCGTGTTATATCCACGTTCCGACTATTATTTTTTTTTTTTTTTTTTTTTTTTCTGTTTAATAATTTGCGATCAGTCACTTGACTATGAGCAAATGTCGTGATATCATGTGGCAGGTCAGGGGCTACCGCCAGCGCAGTAGCTTCCCTTTATTTACTATTTAGCCGGTCGTCTTCCTCGCTTTACTGGTCAAAGATGTCTCGCCGCTTTCTGAGGCGACGAATGTTTTCAGGGACTGTGAGCTGTCCCGCGAGTTTGTTGGGATGCGTTTGAAGTCGCTTTTTGTATTTGTCGCCGTAGGTGCTTATTTCATCTTTGACCATTGGCATGTTCAAATTCTCATGGATCTCCGTTGTTCTGATAAACCATGGTGCGTTAGATATTTGTTTCAAAATGCAATTTTGTACTCTTTGCATAATCATTATGTTGGAGTTACTAGCTGAGCCCCATAACTGAATCCCATATGACCAGATTGGCTTAAGGATTGTTTTGTAGATGAGGATCTTGTTATCGATAGCCAGCTTTGAATTTCTGCCAAGGAGCCAGTAGAGATTTCTATAAGTATAGTTGATCTCGTCCCTTTTCATTTGAATGTGTTTCCTCCAGGTTAGCCTACGATCCAGTTGCATCCCTAGATATTTAACTGTGTCTTGATGTGGGAGCTGAGTGCCGTTTAGAGTGACTGGTGGACAGTCCCCCTTACATAAGGTGAAGGTTACATGAACGGACTTGGATACACTGGCAGCAATTCTCCATTTCGCCAACCATTTTTCAATTTCAGTTAGACTGCCCTGTAGGTTATATGAAGCTAGGGTTGGACTCCTGCTTGAGGATAGCAGTGCTGTATCATCGGCAAAAGTTGCGACAGTAACTTCAGAGTTCTGTGGTAGGTCGGATGTATATAGGGTATACAACACAGGTCCCAGTACTGACCCCTGTGGCACCCCCGCAAAGATATCATAAAAGCCAGATGTGGAACTATTCTCTATTACTTGAAATATCCTGTCGCTTATGTATGATTTAAAGATCATGAACTAAGTATGTGGTAGTAGGGTTTTTATTTTAAATAGCAAGCCTTTATGCCACACTTTGTCGAAGGCCTGTTGTATGTCAAGGAATGCTGATGAACAGTATTCCTTTTTTTCAAAAGTTTTTCTGATAGCCTTACAGACTCTGTGAACTTGTTCTATAGTCGCATGTTCCTTCCTGAAACCAAATTGGTGGTCAGGAACAATATGTCTTTCTTGGAGATCATGGAGTAGTCTCTGCAATAGGCATCTTTCAAAAAGTTTGGAGATAACAGGGAGCAAACTAATAGGTCGATATGAGGTAATTTCCTGAGCAATTTTACCGGGTTTGTGGATCATCACAATTTGTGATACTTTCCATATGTCCGGAAAGTGTCCGACTCTTAGAATGGCGTTAAACAGCATTGTGAGGAACACTATAGCTTTGCGTGGCAGCTCTTGAAGGACCTTCTTGTCTATGAGATCGAATCCTGGAGACTTTTTATTGTCCATAGATTTAATATTTCTATATATTTCTCTGGGTGTTACTAATTTCAGTGGTAAGTCGAGTTGGAAATCCTGCATGAGCACTGAATCAATTTCGGATTCATCTGAATTTAGATCTGGTCTATTTGGTGTGAAGATCCGGCTTAGATAATCTGCAAAGCCCTCAGCTTTATTTTTATCAGTTCTAGCCCATTTACCATCTGGAGTACGAATAGGGGGTTTTGGGCGCAACGGTCGGTCAAAATTTTTGCAAGCTTTCCACAGCGAATAGTTCGTTGCTTTTGTGGCAGAGAGACTCTCTAGATAGGTTTCGATAGCAAGATTATTTGCTTCTGAGATTAAAAGTTTTAATTCTTGGCTTGCTCTGTTGTAGATTTTTTTGTCGCTTGGATGTCTACTGTTATGCCATATCCGCCGAAGTTTTCTTTTTTCCAGTATTTTTAGGCGAATAGCATCTGAGTAGACTTTCCGCTGTGGTGGGCGTACCATTTGTTCCGGAGTAGTCATCCAACAACACTCTTGAACTGTAGTGGTTATTGATTTTGCTGCTTTGTCTATGTCGTTACATGTTTTCAGGGCCACTTTAAGCTCCAGTTTCTCTTGAATAAGTTCTCGGAAAGAGTGCCAGTCAGTCCTTCTATTATATAATGTTTGCTTTTTCTCTACACCAAGAGCTGTACTTCCCACTGATAGTATTACAGGTACATGATTTGAGTCAGCATCCAAGGATGTTTGTATGTTGTAGAAAAATTTTGATAGGCCCTTTATGACGAAGAAATCAATGACATCTGGCAGTCTCTTCGGATCAGTGGGCCAGTTCGTAGGTTCTCCCGTTGACATTGTGTTGATGTGGTTCTTATCTAGGCTCTTCTTGAGCTCTCTCCCTCTAGTGTTAGTGAGTCTGGACGCCCAGTGGACATGCTTTGCGTTCCAATCTCCTCCGACTATGAAGCGAGGACCCAGGGTGTTGAATAGTTCATCATAATGCTCCTCAGTCAATTTATGTTTCGGTGGACAGTATATAGCAGACACATTGAATGTGCCGGTACGGTCTTCAATTGAGATAGTGGTTGCCTGAATATGAGCTTTTCTAAACTGCGGAAGTTCGTAATGTTTTATTGTAGATCTTACAATGACAGCCGCTCCTGCATGTGCAGTTCCATCTGGGTGATTTGTAGCATAGATGTTATACTTAGAAATATTAACATGGCTATTAGCAGTGAAGTGGCTTTCAGACACTAATAATATGTCTATGTTATGAGTGTGTAAGAAGACTTCGACCATATCTTTATTCGGGGCCAGTCCATCCAGGTTCCAGGTTGCTATCTTGAGAGAAGTCATTTTTTAATTGTGGTGACAAGGGTTGTTATGAGGCTTATTAAGTCACTCATTTGTTGTAGGATTAGGTCTATTTTCTGTGCTTGTTTTAATAATATCTGCTCCAATGAATTATTGGGTGGTTGAATAGCATGTGAACCTCCTTCATTGGTTTTGTTGTTAGATTTCAGAATATCGCTATATTTCATTTGTTTGTTCGTTTCAGGATGTGCTTTTTCTCTTCCAGGGGGGCGATTTTGAAGCGCAGCCGAGTCAGTCTTGCGATTTCCCCTAGACTTGAGATGCAGCTCCTTTTTGGTTTTCCTTTCTAGTATTTGCTTGTAGACTTCGCAACCTTTAAAATTTGCTGGGTGGGCACCTAGGCATAAGGCACATTTCGCTGGGGTGTTACGATCTGTCTTTGGACATTCAGCTGTTTTGTGTGATTGTGCACATTTTACACAGCGATAGGGCCTCATGCAGTAATTTTTAGAACGTTCCGACTATTAAAAATATATACCTACTCGTAACAGTGAAAACTTTTGTAGTTATATCTTATTATATGTATGTTTAGTAATTTATTTTTCTTTTGTTTTTTTGTTTCGCAAAATAATTACATTTTACATTGTTTTGTAAAACCATCTATAAATATAATTTGACGACCTCTGTAGCTAGGCGTTAGTGAACGCGGCTGCTACGCAGGAGTCTCGGGTTCGATTACCGCTCTGCACAAATATTTGTGTGCATAAATATGAATATTTGCATTGGTCTGGGTGTTTCTATGTATATACATATGTATGTTTATCCGCATTCTAGAACCCATAACACAAGCCAGTTAAACTATGCTTTCTATGGGTCTAGGGTATAGTACTTACTAGTCTAAGTACTCAGTTGCTCACTGCGTAAGTAAATAGTAGATATTCAGCGTCAAAAGTTGTTTGTAACCTACTTATCATTCATCTGGGTGAAATTACAAATAACTAGTAAAACCCAGTAAAATATTAGTAGCCGCGGTAGCCTAGTGGTATGGGTAATGGACTGTTGAGACGAGGTCTCGAGTTCGATCCCAGGTTACCATGGCACACACCAATGACTTTTCGATGCTTTTCGAAGTTATGTGTGTATTTATCGCAGGTTTATAAGTGCCTCGGAGAGCACGTTAAGCCGTCGGTCCCGGTTGCCATACAAACATCTATGGCAGTCGTTACGGGTAGTTGGAGCCCTCAAAAGTCCAACCAGCCTAACTTGGAACTTCGATATCGCCATTGGTCATTAGACCATTGGTTGTGGAGGTCAGATGGCAGTCGCTTCACGGAAAATATCGAAGTTCAGCCGCATCACAGTTAGACTGGAAAGCCGACCCCAACTGAGTTGGGAAAAAGGTTCAGGGAATGATGATGACCCAGTAAAATATTAATACAATAATACGCCAAAACAATATTACGAAACAAAGTTAATTGAAAAAGTTCAAACGATTGTATGGTTTCGGGAAATGTGCCGTCAGACGCGGAACCGTTGTCGCGTACTTCAATGATCAATGGAATTAAAAAGAAAAAATAATTTCTTAAAAATAGGTCACTAACACTCTTTTACGGCTTTTCATCTGGCAGGTATAAAGTTTTACCTAATGTCTCTTACTTACAGTCGTACACGCGGCAGAGTGAACCCTCGGTGCTACTTTGAAAATTCTTTTAAGGTTTCACAAAGTACCTAATATTCACACAATACATGCTCTAAGCTTTGTTTGTTTTTGGCGCAACCGATCACGATTCATATGGTGATATACATAGATTCTTTATACCATTTAGGCGGCAGACTAGCACACGGCCCACGAGATGGAAAGCGGTCACTGCGGCCTATGGAAGTTTGCAACACCAAGGGCATTACCTCTGCCGCCTCCCCAGTACAAAGCTTCTAATAATGTTCTTGAAGAAACCCATATTGTAGTCGCTTGGAAAAACCACGGCAGGGAGTTAATTCCATAGCTTGAACGTGCCCGGGCTGAAACTTTTGTTAACGTTTTTCGTCAAGATTCTCGATTAAATATAACTCTGTGCATCTATTACATTACCAAGTACGTAATCGTAGATACGTAAAACATACCTAAGACTTTCAGTGTCGATAATAAATTTGTTCTTGCTCAGATCTCTCCTCCGAGGGGTCAGAAGTTCAAAACAATGCTGCGCAACTCGCTAGCAAATTTATTTGAAATTGTTACTGTAGTGTAACTATTAAAAATAAATAAAACGAAAGAAAGACAATATAAATTATTCAGACAAGAAATTATAGTGGGCCGTTGGTGGCTACTTTGATTTTTAAATTTTTACCAGCTTTTCTAATTACTATGTACTTACTGTTCCACTATTGGAAACAGCAATAATCACTTCCACGGCAATGGAAATAACATTACAGACACTCCAAATCCTTATGTCATACCTCTAAGCTATCACATAATAATACATCTACTCTGAGTCAAATTTCATCCAAATTCATTCTGACGTGATCAAGATTCATATCTACCTCTGAATTTAGTATGCATATTGGTTTTGGGCAGTCAGATATAAAAAAATTGCAATAAAAATCAGTATTTTAGGTTTGTATTCCGGCCTGGCGCTGCACACTTTATCTATATGTAGCACTGTGGTTCCGGTTTGTAGATCATCTGTTACGTAAACTTACCTACTTAATACGACATAATGTATAACCATGCTAAACTTAATCATTCTGAATATGAAAATGGTCACGCTCGAGGCGATACACTATTCCGGGCGTCATAGTGACGAAATTACTTAGGCCGTCCGCCACTACATAAGTGTGTACGGACGCGTCCTGTCATGTGCTAATAATATTGTAATACGGTTTGATGCACGCGTAAAGCAGCGGATGAGTTTAAAATGGTGCTCATTTAATTTATATGCGAGCACCCTGTATACTGACTTACACTTTCAAATCGTATCTCACGTTTTAACAGCTCTAGAGTCTAAGTAACTCGTATAGTGGTCAAAGAAAATACCATATAATTTTTTATTAAAGTGGCAGTGTCCAAAACCTAAACCGACTACTATGATAAACTACGAGTATATGCGCCTATTTTGGTATTCCCTATGAGACTATTATCATAGGAAAAACCAATATAGGCACATCTTGTTTATCAATATGCTATATCCGATTTATCAATTAAGAAATCAGGCCACGATGCGAACTTATTAATAATGATTACATTCTCATTTAGGACTAGCTTCACCACGCGGTATCACGTTCGGCTAGATGTCGTATTAATCTAATAATCTAAAGTAATAACATTTTAACAAAAAAGTAAACCGAAAGTAGTTTAGTTACAAATTACTTTCAAATTACAAAAGATAATACTTTTACAGCAAGCTGAAGTGGCAAGGGTGGCCACCTATCGAAGGACCGATGCCAGTTGCAGCATGACGAGTCCTAGAGTGGCGATCGCGAGAAGATCAGTCGAAGATGGGACGCCTCATATAAAATACTTGCACCATTACTTTGAAGGGGATCTAGTAAGCCTTCCCGAAGAGCGAAACCTATGCTCGAGCCCTCGTGGGCCACTACTCGGCGCTGCCGTGAAACAAATAACTACACTACGATGACAACTCAAAACCAATTCTGTCACTCTGATAGGAGTAGATATGTCGTCGACTCGAAAGAAGACGAACCATACTTTTCATAACAAAATATTATAAAATCTTATTTGTCAGTAAAGATTTAAAAGAACAGTAGTTCTCTTATATATTTAGCATTAATTATGACTACAAGTATCTACAACATCAACTTCGTTTTTATTTGGAACCAATGTCTGTAAGATGAACAGACACGTACAATAAATTCGTAAGTCCTTGACACAGAAATTAAGAATTGCTTATTTCTTGGCCGCTATTTATCCCGTTGACAATCAATATTCTGTGAGCCTATTCAATTAATATTCAGTGCAATAGTTGTAGGCACAGTACAGTACCTATACTGTAGAGACAGTAAAATACATGGTGACAGCCTAAATATGACTGCTATGTGCTGCTACGCGGGTGGCGCGCAGAATCTACTCCCGCTCAGTGCAAATATAATTATGTAGGTATCATGAATGATGATGATGATGTTGTTATTTTACATCAAATAGGTAAGCTCAAGTTTATTGTCGTTGACCTGGCACTAATCCATCGACTGTGTGCTAGCGATCGGCTATAGAACCGTTGCATTCCTTATCACTTTGTATGATAGGTACTTACGGGAACAAAAGGAAGGGTTGATATTCGAAATTGAAATCATGAATCTCTCGAGGTCTTTTCGTGGATGATATTACCTGGTTAGAGTGTTTTACTTTCTCTTGGCATTGTTCTGGGTATTTCCGTGTCTAGAACACATAACCAAGCATAACCTGCTGTGTGAGACACGGTAATACCTTGAGCCATCCGTTCTGGTTGCCATACGATATGGCAATCGTAACGGGTAGTTGGAGCAGTTAAAAGTTCAACAACTTGTCAGAAAGTACTTCAATACTACCAATACCGTGGTGGTCAGATGGCAGTCGCTTCACGTTAAATATCGAAGTTTAGACAAACACGTAGTTAGACTGGAAAAAGCGAACTCGGGACTACAAGGTGAGTGAGTATGCGACTGAGCCTAACGCAAGGATGAAGAAAATATGGTCCTACATAATTAACATAACATTTTAAAAAGCCTACATGATTTTAAGTTTTTTATGTGAACTAGATAACATAACATAACGTAACATAGCACGCACATTTCGCCAGTTTATGTTTTAGTCCCAATGAAATCGGTGGCGAGCCTATTGCCACTAACCGGGCACTCATAAACCTGCGAATACACACATAACTTCGAAAAACATCGAAAAGTCATTGGTGTGAGCCATGGTAAAACCTGGGATCGAACCCGAGATCTCGTCTCAGCAGTCCAATACCCATACCACTAGGCTACCGCGTTGAACTCCTCTACACGCATAACGTTCAAACCAACTATATACGAGTAGGTAGGTATCGCGTGTGATAATGTAGTGTTAAACAGACCTAAGCGTATATTATGTATTCTATTAAATTTGTTTTTTTTTATCTGACTTAAATTTTGATTAATACAAAGTTGTTTAATTTGTCGATTTTTGGTATGAAAATTTTTAAATATCGGCCCAGTAGTTATATCAGTGTAATAATCTACGGGGAAGTCGGCGCTTGGTGACGTGTACGTGTGTACCCATAAGCTTAGAAATTCTACCCCATCTTGTACCCATATCTTGCTTCAATATAAAATGCCAGACTTAGAGTAATTTCTCAGTTTACATTGAAAGACAAGCGGCGCGCGGTGCGCGGTCTAAAACCTAAATAATAAGGTGCAATAAGGTAAAGGGCAACCACTAGCACTTGAGCCACAAAATACTTATAGACTAGCTTCATTTGTGCATGCGCACGGCACCGTTAAAGATGGATTTAGTCAGCTGTAGGAAGGTCGTTCTCATTTAAGTTATCATCTGACCAAGTTTTTGCAGTTGCCATTGCATAAATCTTCAAGTACCTATTACTATTAAAAAGCTGAATAGTTTTTTGTTTGTTCGAGGGCGCTAAGCGCAGGAACTACTGGTTCAAACTGAATAAATCTTTTTATATTGAACAGTACGTTTGTCGAGGAAAATTATATCCTATAGGTATATAATCCCGCTGCTGATCAAGAAAGCGGACTAGTAATCATAAATGTTAAAAAGTCCGGTTAATTCCCAAACATTTTTTGGAAACTAAAAAATATCATATGGGCAAATGATACAGATCTCAAATATGCCACGGACGAAGCCGAGGTGCGTTAGTTAGTATTCTATAAGGTAAATACATTATAATTAAGAAGGCTTTGATCATCTTATGATTATATTCTATGACTATTGGTAGGTACCTTCTATCAAGAACAAATATTCTGTTGTTTTCCGGGGGTAACACAGGAAATGTAATTGGACATCTCCGCGCCTTTTTTATACCACTTACGTGGCAGACAACCCACCTGATGGGAAGTGGTCATTTTAGTAGTGGTAAAATGGACATTACCTTTTTGTAATATCTCATTTGTAATAACAGCTGAGTAGAATAAGTAGCGAGTGGTTGATGACTTTTCGCGATACTAAATTTATAGCATTTCATAGTAATGTAAGTATACGAAAGTGGTATAAAATTTGATGATAAAAGATTCATAAACCGGTATCCAGTGACCAAAAGTATGGTGTCACACAATATCTAGTAACAACGAGACAAAGTTTGTACCTGCATATAAGTTCTATGGTACCTATACAAAAATAATTGTATACAATTCTTTGTATAGTATACTCTTTATATAGTAGGTTCCATCTGGTACAACCACGGTAACCTTTCACGTGCCTGTATCTTAGGAGATTATCACTAATTTTCAATATTGAAATTTGAACTTGGAAACCTATGAAAGGAGATTTTTCTGAGATATTAATGGCGATATGTTGTCATTTGACTTGACCTGATTTTAAGTATTCAAATTGTCTCGTTGACGAGTTAAAATCGCTACACCATCCGTTATGATCATGGTTAAGTTATTAAAAAACAACAATAAAATAAATATTAATTAATTCTAGTTTATAATTGAGGAGGTACCATGATAATAATATTATGTTAGGCAAAATAACCAGCAAAAAATGAAAAAAGTAACTTTCACTGAAAATAATTATTGCATTGTATTTAAAATTACTATATATTATTATTATGGTATAGTTTATCGACTGCGAATATCTAAATATAAATACAAATCTGTGTGTACCGTAGAATATCTATAAAAGTTAATTGTGATTATGATCGCAGTTTCTTAGTGTAAAAAATAAATAATTAAAGTGTGGTACACCAACCTGTGGTTTTGCCTCCATTGTAAAAAAATAACTTAAATTTGAACAGCACTCTTAATATTATTTACCCATCAACAAGATAATTGCACTATGTTTTAATCTGTTACAACAATAATAGAATGCGCGTGCGCACAGACGAGCGCGCGAACTGTCAGTGCGCGCACGTCGGGCCACTAACTCGCGTTCTGTCAATCGAAAGTATACTGATGACGATGGTGACAGCTACAATGAGATTTTCATCGAAATGCTGTGGCTATTAAACACCACGCATAGACTCATTATCACTTGTCCAGGTTTTATGTTTGACATAACTGCATAAATGTTTAATAATAATTATGAAGTAGGTATGCGTTATATTTTTATCCGTATCATAGTAAAATATGAATGGTCAAGTAAATTCCATTGACTCTTTCTGTCTTGTCCCAGTTTGCCGATTGCATTATGCAATACTTCAAAAATGTTACCAGTAGGTATGTAATGTAGGTGTTCAACGGAGGTAGGACACGACGGTATCTCCCGTCCGAAATGAGCTGTCCAACTGGGGAAGTACCTCCGCCCTACAGAAGACCGCGGTCATAATAACCATCGTGTTGTGTTCCCGCCGGTAAGTAGGGTAGCCAGAGCTCACTATACCCCTACTTCCCCTCCCCTTCCTAGCCTCCCCACCCCTTCCCAGCTCTCCCCCTTTCCCTTCAGGGTGGGCAGCGCGTGTGTGACACCCTTAGTGTTGCACACGTTCATAGGCCACGGTGGCCGCTTTCCATCAGGTGGGCCGTGTGCTTGTCTGCCACCTACGTAGTATAAAAAAAAAAAAACAAAAAAAAATGTAAGGAAGTTGCGGGCCACAAAATGACCGCGGTCGTCCATGAGCGCAGGCTCGGTATCTATGGGGATTTCCGCACGGGAAAAAAAGTATGAACAAAAGGCCAAATGATCTAACTTAAGCCGAACAGAAAATATCCAGCAAAATTACGACTATATTTACCAATGGTCACTTGAATACTAAATAATCAAGTCAATAAAAGCATCGGTGTAAATTAATTTACTTTGCAACTACCTAACTTTCACAAATGTGTTATAAAAGATTAAATAATGCCGTGAAAACTTAGGCACATTTTGTTTTGACATATCATACTGAATAAGAATTTATTAAAGTTTTTCTTACTAATCGAATTGAAATCACTCGTTTTGAATACATCCTGCAGCCTCAGGTAGGTTTGAAATTTTCATAAATAAAAACAATTAAGTATAGTCATTTGAAAATATATGCGATAACCACTTCATAATAACCCCTTATTGTTGTTAAATTTTACTGCGCACTTACTTTATTTTAATTTATGTACTACGCGCTGTGATCATTTCTGAATTATTACAGATAATAGTACTTAATCAGAAGTAAGTAAATTACAAGAGTCAGAAATATAATCCATGTCCCTCCACAAGACAAGAGACATAGGTAGTAGAAGATATTGGTCTTATGGGAGATGTATTTAATTCCATAACATAATGGCAAAAACGCCTAAATGTTTTTATCCCAGTTTATACAAGATGTACCTATGCAAGTGGGATTAATCCTGTTTTGAGGAACATTTTGACATGGGATATCTAAGATTTCTTAAGTGCATTATACGAAGCTGGTAGTTGATTATAATATGCCACGGATAAATCAAATCATTGATAACGGGTTGTAATTATTACATTGACGTACCATAAATTTTGGTTAGGCCACTTTCAACCACATTTCTCTAAAATCTCTAACAATCAAATTTGAAAATACAGACGACAAGAATCATATTTTGGACACTGAACCACATGTTGTACCTACACTACCTACATGTTTGATTAGATATCTAATTAATATGCAATTAACAAGCGTGGAAACGATCACGATTAAAATTAATCAAAATTGACAATTATCTATACTTTACGATTAATTTACCAAATCATCGACTTTACAATATTAATTTACTTTATTTCGATCAATCAATTAGCTTATCGCAGTGCACTGCTGGACATACTTAACTGTATTAAACATATATTGATGTAGATGCAGTATGCAGTAGACATTTTGTTTACGAGTCTAGTAAATACATAATAGTAGTAGATTTTTGTGTGTTACTCTGTTCTTACTCGTAGTTATTTGTGGTTGCAAGCGACAGTACCGGGTAAAACGGGGATCGAAGGGTGAATAGAAATAAAATGGTTAGCTAAATCTTGTAATTTTTTTTCTTTCAAACGAAAATTTGGACTAGTTCATTGTAATAACAGAATCTTCAAATATCTGGTAATGAGCTTTATTAAAATGTTGTGCAAAATATTATTTAAAATATTCCATTGACCCCTGGATCTCTATTCACCCCGTTTTACGGTATTGAACAGAGGTTGTAAACATTTTTTTTGTAACCTTTTACCAGTAAATCTGCTTTTTATACCACATAGGTGGCAAACAGCCCACCTGAGATGGCAAGTGGTCACCGGCGGGCCTGTGGACGTTTGCAATACCAGGGGCGTTACAGCAATGCTACCTACCCTGTAGAAACCTTCTGATACCCTAATACTTAAAGAACCCATATTGTAGTCCACAGCAGGGAGCTTATTCTATGAGCGAGATGACATTCCTTTCATACCGCATAGGGCAAACCGTTTCCGGTCGTAATGTGTAATTCAACTTTCTGTTCCTGGAGGGAGCTACTGCTTAATAGCAAGACGCTATCAAAAGGGTTTAACTTTCAAATAAATCTGAATTAGGTTTTCTACTACTGCTCCATTCCATTGAAATAATAACAAATGCTAACTCCAAATTTTGGTTATCATCATTTGAATTTTAATACTCTGAAAAAGTACGTTACGGTACGTTTTCTTTATTTTAAAAATTTCATCTGTGAATTTTTTAGTTAGTCATAGTAATCGTTATCGTGATTGCCAAATCATAATCGTCATTCATCACTTCCTTAAAACCAAATTAAGTAAACGAATACGGTAACTCGTGTTCACGCTAGTGTAACTAATAGTTTTTTTCTTGCTTATCACACTGTTCATATTACTACACCATATATCATTTTTCATTATCAGCGTGAGCAGCCGGAGCTTGAGGGAATGCCAGAGGCTACCTCAGTCTCGGCAACTGATAGGCCGAGATGGCCGTGTGGTTTTGGTCGCTTCGTGTCCAATATAACCCATGCCCAATAATAAAATATTTCCGCACGGGAACAAAAACAAGCCAACAGGCATCAATGTGTTAATGAAAATATTGAATATATTGCTAATGACTTTGCGTTAGAAAATTGGAACAGCTATCAGGTAGCTGGTGGCCTATTATACAGATTGCAACCTGTCATGGAAATCATATACTGTTATTTACGGGAGTGCTCCCAGTTATGCGTGTTTACAAAATTCGATCCAAGTGTCCTTCTGATTTAGTGCTTGCACTTATAAGATAAGTAATAAGTCTAAAGAACAATATTATCAGATTAGTTCAATATGGTTACTGTACAATATTATTTATCGATTAATATGGTACTACAAGTATTTATTTTATTAAGGGCAAATCAATGCTACTTTTATCAAGTTGATAGGGATGGGTTCAAGCGGTACGCATTGCTGTACCTACCTACTTCAAATATTTAGGTATATTGGTTCTCCTAAACTCCTGCATTAGGTAAATCCCTGATTTGCTTTGACGTCACAAGCATACAGGCAAAGTGCACCTAAATATAAGTGAGTGACAGATTTTATCATACAACCAGTATGGATCGTCATGTCTGGCCTTAAAAGCATTGGATGAAAGACTATGTAGCGAAGATACGTATATCCTGATGGATGTGTAGTATGACGAGAACGGATAGAATAAAGAATGAGTATATTGGAGAAAGTTTGAAAGTGGCAACAATAAATGAATAATTGAGAAGTAAACGACTGACGTAGTATGGACATAGGTACTAAGAGAAGAGATGATGGTAGTGTTGTAAAAAAGGTCCAAAGTATAAATGTGGTGGGCATTATGAGTAAAGGTCGGCCCAAGAAAAAATGGATAGATTACGTGGAAGAAGATATGGCAAAGAAGGGAGTGACTGAGGAAATGACATCTGACAGGAATGTATGGAGGAAAATGACCCCAATTAATTGGGACAGGGCAGGGAGATGAGGATAATTCATCATTGTTTTATTTCAATCAGAGATAATGATATGAATTTTAAAACATCGGTTGGTTTTTCTTTTTTATTGGACAATTTATCAGAGTTTTCTTAATTTGTTTTACATATACCGAACAGTCAAGAAATAAGAGGTGATACAGATGAATATCGCTCTTCATCATCTCAGCGCAATGCCCGGGTGTAACCTTTGCTAGCACTTAGGGTCCGCGCTGAGTCGGTTATTCTATTTCTCCTTTATATTATAAGTTCAATACCCCAACCGTGAAAGGAAAAGTTGCGCCAGAGAACATGACCCCTCCCACGATTTTACTAATTGTGAACTATTATTAAACTACTGAGAATATAAGAATGCCCTTGATTGTTAGACTATATTTATATAGCTTTAAAGTTCAAAATTAGTCACTGAAGCATGTTAAAGAAGGTTCTAGATAGTTTTTGGATTAACTGCGCTAGTGAGTAAAGCTAGGTACTAATTATTGAACATATAGGTATTATTGAAATCCAAACACTATGTCAGGGAATTACCGCAACCGTCATAGTTTCTAAATTACGTTCGATTGTATTCTGTTATCACAACGTATCGATATTCTAGAATAAACCTTTACAATTGATAATGTTCATGTATAAACTGTGGACACGTAAGTTGGAAACTCAAGGTATGTACCTACTTACCTTGTTTTCGTTTGTATTATTCAATAAATTCCAGCCTTCCACAGCATCATCGGGCTCCATGTTTTTTTTTGGTAAAATATACAACAAAACGACCATCCACACGCACTGAGAATGTAAAGATTAGATAGTATGATATCACTAGCGGTGAATGTAACCTCATAATTACATATTATACTATTACAATTTGCTATTCTGTATCTATCCAAGTAGTTTATATTATACTTTATCGCAAAGCAATACGACTGATGTAACCTGTAATCTATGACGATGGCTTGTAAAGATTATCAGGGGTGCTGTAACTTATAAGTTACTTACTTATATACTTACGTTTTATATTTATGCATCTATATACATTAAGGTTGCAACGAAAGCTCATTACCGCCGCAAATGTGCAATTTAAGCAGGGATTCATGAATCCGCACTCTGTAAGTCGTAAGCTACAGCCCATCACATTCCCTTACTGTAACTCCTGTGTACTAGGATCAACACTTAATGGCCCATGAACACAGCGATGCATTACTTGGAATCGGGACTATTCCAGTGTCATCTGCAAAACTCTCTTAGAACCTGCATTGAAATTATTCAGAAGTACCCAAATTGGCGGAGTTTGTAGTTTACTAAATATTCTGTCTACCTCTAATCCCACAGAATGTGATGTGACACCTACAATCACACCATATACACAATCTAAACATAAAATGGAAAAATATTGTATATAATATATTCACTGAACATGGAATGCCTATCGTAACTGCGACCTGGACCAGTCTGATGTAAGGAGATGAATCAAGGGTAGGAATTCATAGGCTTGGTCACTTTACTGACCTCAAAATTATTCTTCTGTTATTCACTAGATAGCACTGCGAGCGAGTCAGGATTTTTATAATGCGATTTCCCCGTGTGAAGCTAAGACACGGTACAAACTAAGTTTTTTTTATTTTATGGCAAGCGGCTATATTCATAGGAATAGAACACGGCCCTCTACAGTGTATCGCCATAAGGAATAATAGGAATAGGTTAAACTTTCAAGAATTCTAGTAAGTCGATCATGACGTGTAGAATATAAGGTCGTCTATTTAATTTTTTTGGCTTTTATTTCAATTTTTTTTCTTTCTCACTTCTTTAGATAAAGAGGGGCCATAGTGTCTATACAAGTTTTAAATATTTCCTCTTCAAAGTAAAAAGATATATTAGAACTACATACATATAAATTTATTTATTGAAATTCATAAAGGTTTTTGTTTATCAGCGTCTATAAAATCCACTGTCAAATAAAATGATAAGTATCGAAAACTTTGTAATAAAAACAAGTAAAAGTTATCATAAATCTTGTGGCAACTTACAAGTTGCACATAGGTTCCTAATACATTGCCTAAACTTCGGGCCCAGAATATACAAAGCATATTTACGAGGGGCCTGGATCTCCGGGAGCTGTCAGTTGAGCTGAATTGCATAATTCCGTATCAAGTCAGGAACAATAATAACAACACGCTTTTCTGGGCGCTGCGGGCAGGAGTGTCGTGGGGTAAGTCTGCGTGAATGTCGATTTCCTGATAAAAGGATTCAGTGGTTCAGGCACGAGCCTGTGTTTCACTTCCATATTGATCTTCGCAAACTTTTCACCTTTCTCCTCTTCCTTTTTTATCTGTATAAAATATGGTCTGAAGTCGTTGGAATACATTTTAACGTTTTACAATTTTTTTCAGAGGTCTAATATATTTATAAAAAAATTGTAATCGTTACATACAATTTTTCCGAATCCAATTCTTGATGAATGGCTCTGTGAATTTTCCTCTCTGTGAATAAAAGTACTGACAAGGCGTGACAAGGCGACCCATCAATTTTATTTGTCTACATTTCAAAGAGAAGTACAAAGCGGTTAAACATCGTTCGGTTGTCTATGGTTTAAGATGATACCATCTTAGCTATAGATATCAATCATTTCTTGGCATTTATATAGTGATAGTTTTCTTCGTCTTATTGACGTTTTGTAAGTTCCGTTTAGTGGTCTAAACAGAATCAATGATTTTTGGATTTTGAATTCTATACTTTGCAATTTACTACAAACGAATACGCATAATCTTAGTTAGATTGTCTAACTTTGAACAATTTTATATTATTTCCCTTTGTAGAAATACACCTGAAACAGTGGGATCATAGACATTAATATACCTAGCGTAATAACATTATGGGTCGGACCATGTACTGAAAATTGGGTTTCCTCCAATTTCTTCAAACAAAACGGCAATATCATATGTATCGACCTAATATTATGTTCCTACAACTCACAACAGCACAAGTCGTAGTGATGTTTGTTACTGCTATTGTTTGATTATGGTGTAGGACAAATTGAATGTATTGTTTTTGTTATACCTAATATTTTTTTAAACAAATTCGCTGTGGTCCATCTTACTGATTAAATCAATTTATTAACTAAATAAAAGCGTGCAGATAGAAATTATTATTATTATATAGACACTATTTAAATGAAAACCAATTCAATTACGAACACAAATTATATTTTGGCACAATTGCTACAGGTTGGAGCTCTGACATCTTGATTTTGGTCGGCTCTTCTTGTGTTGAATTCTCGCCGGAGTCTCTCCAGCAGTTGATCATAACTTTGCTTTTCTTTCAAGGCCTTATTATTTTTCAATTGATTTAGCACTTTCATTATTTTCGGGGATGGTGTGGTTTCCATCTTCACCGGAGCTTCTTTGTGCAATAGATTGTTGTTATGTGACATTCGTCGCGCCTGCCAGATGTAATATAGATATTACTATCTACCTACTGATTTTGTATAACATCAAAATTGTGTTTATTATATAGTTAATTTTATCACTGGTCCATCTGTCTATTTCCCAAATATATAGAAGTCATCACAGAATTTGCTTTACTAGTCTCACTTTCACTAGTGGACTTTCAGACGTAGAGCTCTGCATCTTTTTAGTAAGAATACATAACTGTTTTACAGTGATTTTTGCCACTTACGTATATCGATTAACACACTCAGCGCCGGTGTATAGAAAACTATACACCATGGTACATTTTTGCCGTAAAAAAAAATTACATGTTTGTGACATTTTACCAAATGACGGTTGGCGCTGAGTGTGTTAAATAAAATTAATAATTGCTTACAAATATTGAAACGACAGTCAATTATTAACATACTCTCTCAAAAATAATAGGTCCCTAGGTATTCGCGAATATATTACGACCAAAATCGAGGCTATAGGACCAAAATCAGTATGCCATAAAATAATCGTGCCATAAAATGTTAAGGCTGTTATCACTGCATATAGATCTAACCATGATTTTAAGTATGCATTATAATCGCAAGAAATTGTAGGTACGCAGCGATAAGCCTTTTAGGAAAATATAGTGTAAATATCTTAGTATGGCGACGAGCTGTTTTTCACACGGTATGCGTATCTCCTTTTAGGTAAAACAATTTTTACAATCTTCTCTCTGGGGTCCTCTTTGGAACGACGAGCAGCGCAAACAGTACACTGGAAAAAATATTCTGCTGCGATTTCAATCATATTGTAATAGGTTTCTAAACTATTTATAATCACACATTTGAATTAAATAGTGGTTTTCTTATAGCTGTCGCCCGCGGCCCCACCATGCAAGTCTTTGTTCTTTCCCAAGCTCTAGTCCATCTCGATAGCTAGTTTCGTCAAAATCAATTTAGTGGTTTAGGTGTGAAAGCGTGACAGACAGACAAAGTTACTTTCTCAATTATAACTATATGGTTTAATTTGGAATTTTCAAATATTTCATGTTACTTTCCTTATACTAAACGATTTGGTAAAAAACTACCAGAGGTTTGTATTGCTGGTGAACAGGCTGGATCGGTTTTCGACAAGGCGCCTGTAGGTATAATAAAAATGCGGCTAGTAGTATTATTTTACTATAGATGGATAGAATATAAATAATATTTATATTTTTATTACTTGAACATGTAGCTACTCCAATTAAGGTAGTAGATTCTTTAAAAATATTAATCCAATTTCTTTATTCGCTAATTAAATAATTGAAAAGCTATACTTACAGCATTGCCGAGACAAATGAAAAAGAAAACCAGAGTTATCAGGTAAACGGGATGTTTCAGAAACAACATGCTTATTGATTGTTTAGTTTAACGATGTAGGTATGTATATTCACTTCAAAGTTCGCAATGTTGAATTAGCTATCAATATTTTAGCAATAAATTTTACTGTTTCATCAAAAATCGTGTATTGTGAAATTTATTACACCTCTCTCTATAAAAGTTATTGGACCTATAATGTTATACCAATAAAAATAATACAGGTATGGCAGTGTATTGGAAAACCGAAACCTTGCGTAGATAACCATGTACCCTTTCTCCTAACCCACTCTTACCTGTTCTTAAATATACATACAAATACAGTTTTGTTTACACGGAATCGGATCGAAATCTCTTAAGAAATTCTCTCCGTTGTACCTACACTTGCAATTGCATTTAAAGATACTATGTTAAAACAGGTTCACAAATGACGCAGATAGCAATGAATTATGAATATATTTTTATTGTGAGATGAACAATGTGATGAATTCTGATCTATTTACATCGAATAGCTTTTTAAATCGACTACTAAAATACAGGTCATTACGATATGCAGCTGAAATAAATAATCAAGTTCAAGTTTAGTGTCACCTATTTTTTCAGACCAAATAAAAACCATTTGTAAACTAAAAATCGTTGTTACCTACTAATATGATAAATAATATCGTAAAAATATCAAACATAGGATATATTGATATTCATTTTAAATATCGGATTTTTACGAAGCCTAAGTCGTGGTTCTTTTGTTGTCGTAACGGGAGTTGTCAAACCATAAAATTTGGTAATATCGTGATAAAACCAGTTGAACGGAGCTATATCTGGGTACAAGTTCACAAAAATTCCAAGAATTTTCTTCGGAGCTTCATTTAAAATGTCCTTCAATGCCATCTAAAAATATAAAAATATAGACAATTTAGAAATATAAAATATACATACTTAGTTTTGTTTTTTTTAACCCCCGACGACAATAAAGGTTAGTTATACAATAAGCTTGTCCTGCTTAGTAGGTATTCGACTACCAAGGAAGACCTCAATTTTGATGTATTTGTAGGTAGGTGCGTTTGTATATCTGTCGGTAGCGGTATCACAGGTTCAATAAACTGAGTAGGTATCATCAATGTATTTCTCCTACAAGGATCTCACCAGATGAGTTACGCATATCATAATAATGTTAAATTTCAAACAACAAATCTATAAAAGTGTTTATTTTTCAATAACGTAATACATACAATAAAGTAATACATGTAGGTATATCCCCGAAGGGGTAGGCAGAGGTGAATTAAAACCCACATTTCGCCAACTATTATTTTCGGTCTCACGTTCCTTGCTATGTGGTGTAAATCGCAAGGAAATGAATTACGTGCTTAGCCGCACAAGCACTATCAATAAACGTCTTGGAGTTTAGCAGACGGTGATCTTGAATAAAGTGTACCACGAAAATGCTATACGATAGTGACCAATGGTCACTGACCATCCATGTCATCCATGTCGTGTGTACAAATGGACACTGCATACCCTACTTATTCAGACAAATTATATAATGTAAGAAAACCTCCTGTATTCACTACAGTACATACATTTTTCTTACATTATATTATAATGAATGTAGGTATACATTATATATTATATATTTTTCTTAAAGTAGGTATATACTGTAATTTATAGGGGTAAAGTCAAAATTAACGTGCCCTGAATTAAAAACTACTAGAAAGACTACAGTACATAGAAATCAGATAAGTCATTTTGTACTTTACTTACATAGTAGGCACTGTATAAAGTACATAGGTATAATTTATCGGACTTGGGAAGGGTAGGTAGGTATTTGATTTAGTAGATAAATATAACTCTTAGACAGGCTACAGGTTAGGCAGCAATAGGTACCTAAATAGGTATTTTAAAGCGCTTATCTAACAATCTTGCATTCCAAAGAGACAAATATACACTCCATATCCTAACCATATCAGACACATTATATGTACTTACTTTACTTAGTAGGTATTTAACTAATGAAATACAATCATACTCAATCATAATATTATAAATTCAGTAGAACGGAATGCACGTCACAACCCACGATACAAGTGTTAATCATTATTATTGTTCTTTCCCCTCCTGATCATATTACCTAAAAATCAAATTAACTACGAAGCAAAATGCCTACATGTCATGTCTTAAAAGCTAAATCCCTATAAATCAAACTACCTAAAAATCTATATGCCGAGGTCGGCCGAGTTGTAAGGGATATGCCCGCGGCAATCTCACGCTCGACAACTGATGCCCCAAGACGGCATGCGGTTTTAGTCGGCTCAAAGCCAACATAACCAGCCCCGCCGGTTCATTGTATCCGAAGAGAATTTCGCACTATAAAAGCTCGGCCCCATCAAGTGTGGGGCCACGGTGTGTCTTTAATACCCGGATAGGGTAGACGCACAAAGCTAATGTGTCAGCCCAGGCTTCCTGGTAGATGGAGATCATTCTGCGGCCTTCGTTTCTCGAGTCGATTCCGCTCGTTGTGGGCTGTTTGGGCCTGGAATCTTCTTTCAGACCTGCTCTGCCACCTCACTCTCGAGAGTTAGTTGCTCTCAGAAGGAGGCGGCTGCAGACAGCGCACCAACGTTGTGAGCAGCTCACTTAGCGACACCCACCCCTAGGGCCACCACGAGGATCCGCCTCGGCATTTGTTCTTTGGCTCGTGTGCAGCCGTGAGTGTTCACTCGCAACACAACGATGGCACTCGGGCGTTGACTCCTTCTAGATCCGACCTAGGTAATCCCCGTGGCACGCGCCCTGGAGATCTCCTGTGTGACCTAGTTTTAGAGGCTCCCGTGAGGATCTGAGGTTAAGAGGCTCCAGAGAATTTGAGGCTGCGACTGCACCTCCTTTTTTTTATCGTGCGAAAAATCCCCACGGATATCCCCGCACCGGAGCCGGTTGGGTAGGTTATGTCGGACTCGAACCGACTAAAACGCACGCCCTCTTTGGGTCTTGAGTTGCCGGAGGTGAGGTAGTAGCCTACATATCCCTCGCACCCCGGCAGACCCGGGCCCTTCTTTTCGAGATGACCCCCGTCGGGTGTAGGGACCACGGTATCCCCATCTAGCTCCCGGGTATGGGCAGGCGCACTTTGCGCCACCGCCGCGGCCTGCTTCTGCTAGAGTGACAGGCAGCTCCACCAGGACGGAGGTCATTCCGCGACCACCGACGTCCGAGTTGCGTCCGCTCATCGCGGGCTGTGCGGGTCCAGAGTCTTCTCCGAACTCGTTCCGCCGTCTCCTTCTCGAGCATTACTTGCTCGCAGAAGGAGGCGCCGGCAGCCCAAGCGTTTGCGCATCGTACCAGCGCCACCATCGTGATGGCACTCGGACGTTGGCTTCTTCCGAATCCGATGCAGGTAATCCCTGAAGCATCCATGCCCGGTGATCACCTGCGTCAGCCGGTACGAGAGGCTACCGTGTGGCCCCTCTAGCCAGTCCCCCATGATGGATCTTACCGCCGTTACTACGGCGTGCCCTGCGCTTGGTCGCATGTAATTTAGGAGGGACGAGTATCACCAACACGTTTTAGGAGAGAGCGATCGTGAACCTGCCTGCTGTGTAGTAATGTTTAGTTATCAGATAAAAGTAATAGGTAATAAATTTTTAAAAGTAAAACTTCTCATTGCTTAGAGTATATATTATTTAATTTGTTAGTACCTATAGTACGAGTATCTTAAGGTAGAGGGCTCGGGGGAGTCGCCCACGGTGATGTCGTTGTCGGCGTTTCCGGTGTAGTGGTAGTGGTAGTGGTAGTAGTGGTGGTTGTAGTTGTGGTGGTGGTAGTAGTGGTAGTAGTGGTAGTCGTCAGCTTGTAAAATAGTGTAATACCATGATAAAACCAGTTAAACGGAGGTAGGTCTGGAAATGCGTCAACAAATTCTCGAAGAATTTGCCTCGGTAATTTCTTTATAACATGCTTCAAGGGCATCTAAAAATATAGACCATTTTATAGTATAAAAATTAATTGTTACGTTCATTAGGCGAACTCCTGTTCGCATAAAAACCGTTGTGGTTTAAGCTTTGAATTTTATATTGTGATATTGTAGTTAATATATTGAACAAATATTACGAGAAGTTAATTTATCGATAATATAATAATTATTTCTTCCTTACTGGCAAACAAAACAAAATATCTAACAAAATGCTAATGCAACTTCGGGCAAGTTGTATTAACATTTTATTAAATATTTTGTTTCTTAAAAAGGGAATTTCTCAACCGATCTTCTAAATAGTACCTACCTACTACTTATCTACCTGTACTAAAAATGTGGCGCTCGCCAAGATCCTTTGAGCTGAAGTCAAACCTAGCAAGTGGTAAGCTGGTATAATTTTTGGCATAAACTTTCTTCTCGCAGGTCAGACAGCAGTCGTCCAGCCAAACCAATCCAAAAATCGGTACCTAAATTTTCGGAAACTTTGCAATTTAGATATAACATAACGAACAAGCTTAATCATGTAGATGAATCCATTCACTGTTACAAAATTCTGAGGTGGAACAAAATTCCACCAAAAATGAACATACCTTTGTTGTAGTTGTCTGTAAGAAGAAAGTTAATAGGTGTAGTTAAAAAAAAATCCTGCAGCCCTGGATCTACAATTATTATAAGGCGGGGCAAAAACTGCGTGCCCAGCGTTCAGTCGCCCAAATCGTTCCTTCCAATCCAACATGATGTCCAAGTTCACGCGCTACCTTTCGCAACCGATATAGCAGCAAAAGGGCATGACTCCAGGTCTCGTGGCGGGGTGTCGGCAATGAGACCAGCTGCCTTGACGGATTCATGTGGAACTTGGGGACTCTGCTGGTTATCATGCGCTATGGAGCACGCAGCACTCGTGGTACGTTAGCCTTTTGGGTTGACCCAAATAGGGCCATCGATAGCACGATGTCCCCGTTCTCTCCTGTAGGAGTCATCCGGCCCCTCATGTTGACCATCACCAGTCGCGCTAGGGCCGCAGCTGTGCTCTTTAATTTGGGGACCAAACAACAGACTGGATACTTGGCGAAATCCTAATGGTCATCGAGCACGAGTTTAGGGCTATATATTTTATTATGCATCACGGTGGCGTGGCGGTAGTGAACACGATTGCTACCAATATGAATTTGGATTACTCGGGTAATAAGCTCCTAGACCCTAGGAAGAACAGGGCCTCATCGGCCATGGAAGAACAAGGCGAGGCAAATGTTGGCGATGTCCGTTAGGGGACACGGCCAAAATCACCTGTCCTGTTTAAGAACATTCTACGCCAGAGTCCTCATGCGCATAATGGTGATGGCAAGGTCCGGTAATACTGGAGAGCTGTTCGAAGAATCGCTTCGCTATAACTTTATTTTCACATCTCGTCCCACACTAATTATAAGCTGGTAGACGGATGGACGGTTTTTTCGTGTCAGGGCCAGATTTGTCTTGCCTTCCACAATTTCGGAAGCTGGCCCCGCTCCTGAGACGAGGGCTCGGCAGCGCACGTTTCGCAGTCGTGCCTCATGTGCACATCTTCGACTAGAGCAAGGACTGCATGGAATGCCACCGTGTCAGGGGCGGTGTTCTTAGCTTCGAGTCTTTGCCATAAACGACTGAGGCGTAGTCACGTGCGATTTTACCATAAGGTAAACGTCACCCCACCGCCAAGATCGAATTTGCCGCGCCCTGAACAAGGTGCCCAAGGGGCCCGGGTCCAGGATTGACCGCCCCTCCCCCTTCTAGATGTGTGTGTATACCATAATTTGTCAACTGAATAAAGTGCGCAGTATACAATGACTGCGCCATCTAGGCGATATATTCTATAACTACTCACTAATTTCGCAAACCACAAATTATATGCATGTAACTCAACGCAGGCCATCTGGCGGACTTTTGCTATACTACACCGTCGATATTTCCTCCTTTCCCTTTACTAGTTCCCGTTTCACGCGTGTCAGCGTTTTTAGACATCTT
Organism: Pelosia muscerda; assembly: GCA_963691645.1. Taxonomy (NCBI): domain Eukaryota; kingdom Metazoa; phylum Arthropoda; class Insecta; order Lepidoptera; family Erebidae; genus Pelosia; species Pelosia muscerda. The sequence goes on along the minus strand of OY829098.1, from coordinate 14,379,615 downwards.
ATGTTTTGTTGGATCTCGGTGAAGTAGATTGGGCCATCCCTTGTTTTCCCGTGGGTATCATAGGTGACAAAGGGATAGGGCGGTTCCTTGTAGTAAACATACTACAGCCCAAGACAAGGTGCCAAAATCGTTTTGCGCCCGTGTACGTGGGACTAACAAATATAATTAATTGGCAAATTACTGTTAATAATACAACTGTGCCTATCTATTCGGGAATTTACAGTCGTGAATATTACATTACGAGAAGAAAAAATGGTCTAAAATTTAAAAAGTAGGTATTTTTGCGTAGGGGTTTCTTAAAATTTTCAATTTAATCTTTATTTTATACTTATAAAATGATCTACCAGTCAAGTTACATTTAATATCCCATGATGATAAAAATTGTGAAAAAAATTGTATTTTGTCGCTTATTTTCATCAAACATAGCTAAGATCACTTTCGCGTAATTCGCGTTTCAAACAAAATACATCAAAATTTGATCATCCGTTGGGAGCTACTATGACACAGATAGACATACACACAGGCGCCTCAAACTTATAACACCTCGTCATTTTTATATTACGTCGGGGGTTAAAATTGTAAGCATTCGAAATCAGTAATGAATAAGGCACATTAAATTTTGCATTGCCTCTTGGGCATTAAATTTAGCATTGCCTCTTTATTTCCAAAGAAAATAATGCCTAAACTGTGCACTGTATGTAGGTGTTACTTACTGTGGTTGTCTGTAAATAATAAAACACATTAGGTATACTCAAATCAAGAGCGGTATAGGGGATATAGACGTTGAGTGTAAGAAAACCTTCAGCAACGGTGGTCACCTTGTGCGTCATAGAATATATTTGCGGAAAATAATTGTACATCCCTATATAAAACGGTGATATTATAGGGGATCTTACGGTAAGCGCACGTCGGGGGTTGAAATTGGAATACTTCGATATCAGTACCTACCTACACAATAATGAATAAGGCATACCTATTAAATTTTGCCATATCCATATTTTTCTATTCATACCTGCCTCTTGGAAATTGAGTGTCAAAGGAAGTAGTGCCCTAATTGTGCACTATATGTAGGTGTTACTTACTGGGGTTGTCTGTAAATAATAAAACACATTATACTTATATCAAGAGTGATAAGGGGATATAGGCATTGAATGTAACAATATTACCTTCGGCACCGGTGGTCATCTTGTCCGTCATAGAATATATTTTAAATAATATATTCACGGAAAATAATTGAACATCCCTATATATTACGGTAATATATGGTTGATCTTATGGTACGCGCACGTCGGGGGTTGAAATTAACCTTCGATATCAGTACCTACACAATAATAAATAAGGCATATAAAATTTTGCCTTACTTATCCATATTTTTCTATTCCTTACTGCCCCTTAGAAATTTAAATGTGCAATGTATGCATATAAGTTACTTACTGTTGGAGTCTGTGAATAATAAAACACATTATACTTAAATGAAGAGCGATACAAGGGATCAAGGGATGTAAAAATATTACCTTCAACACCGGTGGTCACCTTAGCCGTCATGGAATATATATTATAATATTGACATAATTATCTGCGGTAAATATTTGAACACCCCTATATATTACGGTAATATATAGGGGATGTTACAGTAAGCGCACGTTGGGTATTAAAATTGGAAGCCTTCGATATCAGTACCTACACAATAATGAATAAGGCCTATTAAAGAAAAGGTACCTATTAAATGTTGCCTTATCCATATTTTTCTATTCATACCTGCCTCTTGGAAATTTATTGCCAAAGGAAATAATGCCGTAATTGTGCACTATATATATAATAGAAGTTACTTACTGGGGTTGTCTGTAAATAATAATACACATTATACTTAATCAAGGGCGATACAGGGGATCAATGCCTATGCATTGAATATAACAATATCACCTTGAGCACCAGTGGTCGCCTTGGACTTCATAGAATATATTAGCTATACCTAATAGCTATTGCCCGTGGCTCCGCCAGTGTGGATGTCGATTATCACGTTGTACGACTCTACTTGATTTTCTACTTGCCTTTTTATACTACTTCTTCTTGAGGTCATGACAACGGAAATAGCGATATTAGCGCCAATGTATAGAATCTACCGGATCTATTGAGATTTATGATTATTGCTCCGCTCCCTTGGATAGTAGCATAATGATATATAGCCTATGTTACACCTAAATATTGTAGCTTTTTATGTGAAAGAATTATTGTTATCAGTCCTGTAGTACAAACAAATAAACAAAAAACAAATCTTGACTCTTTATAATATTAGTGTAGATAATATTTGCGGAAAATATTGAAGACCCCTATATCTTACCGTAATATATAGGAGTTCTTACCGTAAAAAATCTTACCGTGAGATATAGATGTGTTCAATGAATTTCTGCAAATGTATTTAAGGTCTCGACCTCCAGTGGTGGTCAATGGTGGTTTTGAAAGCTAAACAAGACTAGTTTACGTCTTCTAGAAACCACGAAGTGTAGTTAGTTATATTTAGAAATAGGATATTCGACTACTGACCCATATTCACTGTTATCAGCACGGTCGCAGTCAGTGAGTGTTTACATGCCGAAATTAGATTCTTTATCACACATTTTCTCTAAAGTTTAAAATTCCGTACCAAGTTACTTATTAATTTTATTGCCTTTCTAGCGTTATTAGATACGTACGATATATAGATAGTTAGTGTTAATAAAATAATCTAGTTTCATATCTTTGTTTTTAAATAAGTACCTAAACTCATGCAAGTAGTATCCTAAATCAGCTCAAACCTTGTACCTTTGGACTTTGATTGACGATGACGAAGGACGATCATTTCATACAATGTTTTAGTTTGATATGGTCTACGAACTCTTGGAGCACACAGTAGGTACATACAAAAATGTATACTCACAGGTTCTTCATTGGAATTACATTTGCCGAAATAAAAATAAAGGAAAATGAAAGAATATAATATAAATCTAACCGACCACATTCGGTACAACTGTTAGGTACGTATTCTGCGATAAAGCTTTAATATTCACATATTTGTTATGTAGTAAATATTAGTAGGTACAGTCGACTGCAATAATATGTATACGTTTTAGAACTTCACATTAAACTTGTCGAATTTTACCGTTTCATGTCATAATGTTGACTTGTCATTTTTTATTGTGACATGGCTCCAAAGTGTATACATATTATTGCAGGTACCAACTGTACCAACCTACTAAATAACTAAATTCAATTTTGTATTAGGATACACCCATTAGGAAGATGCATTTATTTGCAGTGCCTACGCAGGTTCGATTCCCGCTTAGTAATACTATATACGACTAGATGAAAAAATACCTTTAACATCCTCAGTAAACAAAGCGTCTATGTTCTTCAAATTGATTCTCACTTCAAATAAAATTTAGATAGGAAAAAGTGAATACATCGACGGGATTCGAAAACGCTATATTTCCCTTACAAGGGGAACGCTCTGATCGCTAAGCCACGAAGCCTCGTCTGAATCATTCGAAATTTTCCTTTGCACGACTTATGTCCAAAAAAAATGTACAATCGCATAATAATACCCAACTAGAGGAATGCCAAATCTGAAATTCCTATACAACCATCTTTGTGGCGATCTTTTTTTTATTCTTACTTATACCTACTATACATTATACGTATACATATTACTTACTATACCTACTTACATATCTCTCTAGTAATTATTATCTGTCCTATAACATAACTGACTTCAATAGAGATATGATGATACTATATCGCGATACTATGAGCAGGTGGAGGTGGTTGTTGAACGAATATAACCAGATGCTAATGCTAGTCCGGTCGCGGAAGGCCTCATCTTTTCAGATGAAAATATACCTACCAACTTTCTGCACGTGAAAACAGCACATGTTACGAGTTTATCACGTTTCTTCTAACCTGTTAATGTCTGTTTAGTGCTCATCTCCCTAATGTATCATCTGCATATTTTCAACCTAGATATTCCTTTCTCACAATCTTTAAGTAGGGAATATCATCATCATCTTGGTTATTCTGAGATAGGTACCTACTCGGTACTCGGAGAATAGCATGTGTGCATAACTTTCGCCTTGATTTTCATTTCCCTGAGATTGTATAAAAAGGTATTCTCGTATTCTCGTACCTAATGTTTTATTATGTAGATGTCTCAGAGTCCGCTGTGATGGGTCGGGAGGACAGAAAACAGTTCTTTGTTGGTAGAGGTAGGCCTGTTAGTGCGGCGCACAGTGAGTCAGGAAGACGATTATATCTTGGGTACATAGAGACCAGATTCCCTAATGAAGAGAGCTATTTTGCGCCCGCTTCTAGAGGACCATAGCCATACTTTTGGAATAGAAGGGATAAAAAGTTTATTGATAGAAGTTAGTATTTACCAACATTATTTTTAGAGGTCTATATTGAAAATTATTGAAAACAGAAGAGGAAGGATGATGGGTCATCTGATGAGACACGACTTGTTTCTAACAAAGATCATAGAAGGGAAAGTAGAAGGAAAGAGAGGAAGAGGCAGGCCAAGAGGAACATTTATGGCACAGATAAAAGAAAGGATACAAGTTGTGTCGTATCAGGAGGTCAAGGAGTTGGCGGGGGACAGAGAGGAGTGGCGATTACTCCACCGACAAGAGCATAGCTCTTAAATTTAGAGAGAGAGAGAGAGAGAGAGAAAATTTAAAGACAATATATATTGAGATTATTATTATATGGATTCAATATATTTATACCTAATAACCTTACTACGAGTAACACAGCTAAGTAAAAAGAAACTGTTACTAACACAATGATGTAGCTTTATTAAAGAATTTATTAATTGTTATTATGTACAGTTAAAGGTATGCAGGTTGTGTATTTCCTCTGTCTATTTAGAGTGTTATTAGGAGGGGTCAAACAAGTGGACATACACTCCTTTAGAGTCTCGAAGTTATTCTGATTACCCCCACATCCCGAATACAGTCGACGTTTGCATGACCTAAAAAACATAAAAAAGTATAATTGCATCTCACGAATAATAAATTGGTATAATACATACATACAGATGCTCAGGCCTATTTCTCCGGAGTAGGCGAAGCCTATTGTAGATTTATTTCCTTAAGCTGGATGTAGGTAGGTACTTTGCGATACTACAACATGATTTTACGATCCGTAACTTACTTATTTGTGTTACTCATGTATGGTGTAAATTAATATCCTCATAACACATTCCTTACTTCTGTGAAAGAACATAATTATCGTGGAAGGCAGAGTCATTTCTCAGTTGACGAAATTGTTCTATAGCCAGAGCCACCCAGATCATAGTGGTGTCGACTCTAAATAAAAAATAAACTTCTGTCTGAGCAGGCTCCAGACTCCACGGTTTCCATTTTAATTTTACCAGATTATTATGTATGTCTCAACATAATAATCTACATACATTGTGAATCAGGTTCCAAAAAGTGCAGTGCGTCTTTGCAATAAGAGCTGAGCCTAGGATTTTACTAAATATGCATGTGTATATTGTGAATGTGTGAAATTACCAACTTTGAAAATGTGTCCCAAGCCCATCGATTGTAATGTCCGAAACATGTCCCAAAGTCGAAAGCGAGACTGCAGAAATGAGGCACACGTGCTGAAAAAAGCGAAATCGTATCATTCACAAAAATCACTCTAACACGTAAGTAGGTACCTACCTACTTATGTATAAGAGTGTGGTATAGGTAAATACATTCAAAATATTTCTTTAAATAGGTACCTAAAATAGGCCTCTACTAGTGCAATCCTCCTAATCCTCCGCCTTCCCAAACCCCAAAATAAATTACGATGGTCGGTATCCAAGTTGGTATCAAATTGCATTCATAGGCACACTCCTTTTGCCCTTCAGGTTAGTCAAAGACCTTATATTTCCTAGCTCTGGTCATTTTTATTTAACTCATTTTGTCACACTCACTTTGTGACAAAATAAGTTGAATAAAAATGACCATAGCGACCATTAAGAACGCTGTTTCTCATTTTTAAATTTACACATTCTTAACCAAATTAGCAAATGTTAAGTAAAGCTGTGATAAAAATGGTAAAGTTACCTTTTTTCGAGGAGATAACTTCACGGATTGAGATGAGTGGCGGTGGATATGTCGGATTCGAACCGACTAAGTATTGCCGCACGCACGCCGCGCGCCGTCTCGGATCTCAATTGACGGGATGTAAGGTTACCTAAGAAGGCTACTCCCAGATCGCATACAATGTGTGACGCGTGTGACAATGGCGGTCATGTGGAAGCCGAACCCCCAATACTTCATAGGAGTATTTATATGTACTGCACTTTTTTACACTGCAGCTTTCATTTGCATGACAAAAAATGTAATAGGAAGTAAAAAGTACTTGCCAGTCAGCGTCGACTCATTAATATGACAATAACCCATGCATGTAGGCATGTCTTCAAACCTATTACCATTTCCTTGACAACCACCCCAAAAGAAACGGTAGCATCTTGCCTTTGAGGCGTCGAAGTAATACTGAATAATATCTGCTCTACACGGTCCTGTATCGGGTCGCAAGAAGCATGATTTGTGCTTAGCTAAAAAGTTATAACTTTTGTAAAAAAATAGGTACATGGGTGATTTAATAGTCTCTGCCTCCTACCTCATTTAATGAGCAGCAGATTTCTCATTTAAGTATCCTATTCCAAAAATCATACAATAGAAATATAATACTACGTAATCCAAATTAACTAAGTAAGTACACTGTAGACTATCAGGCGCGTGTACACGCCGCATACGCTACCTAAATCAGATACATAAATATTGTGTAAGTACTTTTACTACCTTCATACTGCGTATAATACATACAATTTCTGATTTGAGTAGGGTATCTAGTATCTGTTTGTCTCTATGGAAAGCACGCCTCGCTTACTTGACTTTAGCTTACCTAACGTCCAATAGGTACATACTACAAATACAAAAATTTAGACAGATATATGGTATGTATAGGTACGAGTTGTTTGACAAAAAAACACGCTTTTGGGTTTCCTTTTGAGGATAGCACGGGGACGGGGTGCAAGGGTGGCGGACGTGATAGATTATTGCGACTTAGGTCCAAGGTCCGTTCCTGATATTGGACCTACTAAGCAGCCCCGGATTTTGATGAAGCCGGCCCTAGAGCCTCGGTTAGCAGCTTCAGAGGGGCGGCAAATTCGGACTTAGTCGGTTCAAATCCGACATAAACGCCCTCGCCGAGAGGGGAATCACGTACTATACAATGAAAGGAGTCAGCCAATTCTAACTTTGCATTCAAAACGGGAGATGGGGGCGGATATTTTCAGATTTTGCCCCGCCACAAAAAAATTCTAGAACCGGCGCTGCTGCTAACTAAAATACCTATTCAATTTATCAAATGCGCAGATTTATAGGTATTTAAATGTGTTCGTTCGTATCAGACATATAAAGTATTGTTTTCATACATATAAAGTATTGTTATCACACATATAAATATGATTGGGTAAAGATATAGTCTTTACTTGTAATTTATTACCTCTGAGTCTCTCTTTGTCTACCTGTACACAAATTTTAGTCGTGTAAGGTATTGTTCTAGGTTTATGATTACGGCACTGGATTGCAATTATAGCCAATAACACAACTAGTAAATATTCGTAGCGAAATAAATGTTTTCTTTCACTTAAGAATACGTTAAGCGCTTGAGGCATTATGTCAACACATATTATATGAACCGCTTTATTTCTCGTTTCGATGAATAGAATTTTATTGATTTTCACAACTAGGTAATTTCGATATAAACTATATTCCTTTTTATCGTTTTACAAATGCTATAGGTATTGAATTTTTTTATTATTAATAATTTCTCCAAAGAGAAATGTTCAAATCGAATTAATAAACAGCCAAGAGCACTTCTCCAAGTGGGTTCGCGAACGAAATCTTTTCGACTCCACTACGACCAAGACCCCGCGATTCTACAATTGCTAGCCATTGTCAAACCAGACACTTAAATAAATTAAATGAAAAAGAGTTCATTTCATAGTTACATTCACTCTAAACGATACCATTTAATTGGACTTAAACTGCATAGCAGTACAGTCTAAAATTCAATGGCATTTTTTATAATCTGAGGTTTGACAATGGTTGACAATTAGTAGAATCGTTGCCCAGCCTCTAGCACGTAGACATTAACCAGGTGGCAACTATCCACTAGCACCTCACTTTTACTATGTTGATAGGATCGCTTTAGTGGTTCTCCTTTTAACTTGTTGTTTTGAAGCTTCCAGGGAGCAGTACCACAGCGACACCTGTTATATACAGCACTAGGTGCAGCTGATATACACAATCATCTTGTAACCACCCCCAATGGACTGAGCTATTTCATTGTTTTATGTTCCTACATTACAAATACAGACAGAAGTGTAGATCGCTTTCCGTCAACATTTTGACATAATTTATGGAAAATCATACCAATGTTTGTGACGCGACCCTTGAAAAACGCAAAAGTGATAGATAGAACTACCTAAATTTGACCTAATATTTAGAAATAGTTAAGATCCTAATTAGAAATTTTAGAATTTATTGTGAAAAATCGTATCCGAATCTTATTGTTGTGGTCGTAGTTAAAAGAATAAATAAACCAATTTTGTTGTCGGAGACTTTATTAGGTTTCAAATACATCAAACAAAGATTTAAACACTCATAAGTAATAAGTAATACATTTTAGTAGATACCTACTTCGTGAAACCATATTGGATTTATTTTGTTTTAAAAACAAAGTTTAAATTAATACACATAGGTTATAACAGTACTTCGTTTAAATCATATTTGATTATTTTTTCTTTTGAACATAAATTTAATTTAAATTCGATCACAGCAAAAATTATCAGCTTTGTTGAACATAATCAAATTCTGTTCTTCAGTACAAATTATAATAATAAACTAAACAATTTGAGATTAGCCATACCATGATCTACTGAAAATAATGAGATCACATTTATAATTATAGAGGAATGGTGTTGGCAACTTACAATTACCAACATTACAACAATAATGGCTAAACTAAATATTTGTTATTTATATAGACATTTATTTAATACGTATTATATAGTTTTATGATTGACGACATTTATCTTAACCTAAATATATCGATGAGATCGTAAACTTGCGGCGTAGACACCTAATAATATATTTTTGTATTTTTTAAAATTTTATTGATAATACATTTAGTTTATGCATATAAGAACTTTGTCCCATTCTTTGCTTGTCCTCTAAAAACGTTAAACTTACAAAGCTACTACAATTAAGGTTAACCCTCCTAATCATAATAATATTCCAGAATTTAATTCAATGCTTTGCTTTTCTCTCTTGGTAGATGTCGGGCAAGACCGGCCGGCCGAAGAATAGCCACCACTTATCCACCACTTATCCACCATACTATCACTTTAAGTGAGCGTATGAATAAGAGGGTTAAACTGTTACACAACATAACAACATTGTTAACTAAGAACATCTCATAATCTGAAACTGATTAACATCAACATACACAGATTGAAAATGAAATCTTATATTTAAATAACATGGACATCAACATCAGAACAACTGGATATTATAATTATTAAATATCAGTGAGTGTAAACATTCGGCACATGGAATGATCATTATTATCGGAATGCATTTGATGCAGGAAAGATGTGCAGAGTAGAAAGTGATAATTTAAACACAACATTTATTATTGTTATTATTAATAATATAGCACATATTCAAAATACAACACTGAACTTCGGAATGTAGGTATATACGACTACACATACAAATTGAACTACTGTGCCTAATACACATAATTTCAATATAAAGATCAGGTTCATAATGTGAAAATGTAGGTTGTCTTAGAAAATTGAAATACAAAGGTTCATCTTCTACAAAGTTCAGTATTTTTTTATCATTATAAGGACCTAGACTAAAATTCATGGAGATACAAAACCACATTTAAAATTTGTCAGACCACGGCCAATAAACAGTAGATTATATCTTCCCCGGGGGGAATTGGACCCGTGACTCTAATATGAGAATACGTTCCATTTCCTTATATTGGTCATATAGTTATAAGAATCTACCGCGGTAACAAACACAGTTGCCGCCAGGATTTCAATCACATTAAGGACCCTGCAAGGAGTTAAGATTTGAGGTTCAGTCACCTATGATGTTTACAGACTGATATTCAAGGGAAATACAGTACCCTGTAGGTAATCATAGGAAGTGAGAGAGTAAATAGGTATCAAAAAACTGCTACTAACATTTCTAACAAATATGGCGGTATTCAATAGTATAAATCTATAACTAACTACACATTGAATGAATGATTAATTGAATGAATGAGAATTAATGTGGATGATTTTTTTTTGGATTTATGTAGGACTTTTTGACTAATACACTGATGATGACGCATGTAGAACGGTTTCGATGGACGAAATAGTACGCCGGTCAGTTTAGTTGACTACCGAGCTACTAGTAGTAGTAGGGGGGGTCGGCAGGGGCTGTCGCAGGCACTGGCCGGGCGACGACACGGTCAGCGAGACGCGCGCCACCGCCTCCAGAGTGCGAGCGATGGCCATCATGCGCTTTATCAGACAGTTGGTAGAGAGAATCAATACCTGGAAAAATTATAATGCTAGTCTCAAGTTTGGCCAATGCGATTATCTGTTGCATCATTAGTATCGGACAATAATTAGACGTTTCTTCGTTTAGCGGTTGCGAGCATTTGCAGTCTGAGCTATTCTAGTCCGGTTATTCTTTTTGTTTGATACATCGACTGTTAGCCTCGTTGATTGGTTACAAGGTGTACCGCTATCAGGTTAACGAGGATAATTGTTGCCCCAAAGATATAATCCTCCGAGAACAAAAAGTTGAATTCCGAAAATGTTAATGATGTTGATGACATCACAATTTATATAAAAAAATATTTTGTTATGTAAAAGCAAAATGTGTGACATCAGCGATATTTTTTATCTATTACATTTTATTTGTTATAACAAGACTAGCATAGCTAATTCTTGTTTTCACATATCTACATACAATTGCTGTACAAATTCTAGCAATTACCTTTGTTAGTGTACCTTTGCCGCTGACTGAGTTCATATAATTTGAACTGCCTGAGGAAGTATCGATCATATTACACTAGTTTTATTATAATCGTTACGATGGCAGTGAGTATTGCTGTAGGTATATCACAAATGCAAAAGTTTACATGTTATTACTGTATACAACTTCATTCGTTATATGGTTCCAGGCAACACATGACAATATCAATTGTCCTAATTGAGCAGTTTGGCTGGGGAAGTACCTCCGCCTTACAGAATACCGCGGCTAATAATAACCTTTTTTGTGTTTCGGGCGGTGATTATGGTAGCCAGAACTCACTGGAGTGCGTTTTGTGTTGTCAGTGGGAAAACCGAGGGCTAAGTTGATACTGTTTTGTGGTGGTATGAAACCCTGCTTTAACTTCTGCACTGACGTACAGAAACTCTCTTAACCTTCAACTCTTTCCCCTCCTCCCGTCCACCTCTACAGCATAGGCAGCAGGAGTGTGATACTCCTGGTGTTGCAAACGTCCATAGGTCACAATAACCACTTTCCATCAGGTGGGTCGTGTGCTTGACTACTGCCTAAGTGCTATAAAAAGTAGACTTTAAACATAAGCTTATACATACCTTTATTTCAGTTCGTAGAGGCAATACAGCCACGAGCCACCAAAGCCAGGATGGTCCGTCGGCGGAGTCCCACCAATCATCGTTGTTATCATCATCAGGCGTCGTCGGAAGGCAGCCAAATGCGTTCTCAATGTCAGATATAACAGAGGAGCTCAGCTGACTCAGCCAAAATATAGCTTTCAGCAATATTTGAGAGGCGTAGATCTTCAGGTCAGCTGTCGCCACACCTTGGTCTGGGGGAATGTCCTTGATTGGTTGGATGCGCGCGACTTCGCAACTGCAATATAAAAATAATATTTTGAACGCATCTTTTTATATTACTTTAGCCAGCGGCTTCGGACTCGTGGAAATTTGATAACGTGCCCGCAAATCATGGCAGGCATTTCCCTGGATAAAAACTTGTCTCTGTCTGATTCCAGGCTCTAATCTTTCAGTGTACAGCTATATCTGTTCAGCCTTTTTTTTTATGTGATATACAAACATCCAAATATCGACACAAACTTCCAGATTTGTAATATTAAATTGGATTCGTAGTAAATAGAATCACTCTGAAGGTTTTCCTACCGGTAAGCGATTGCCGACACTTACTATAGATGTTAATTGCTATGCTTATCCCACTTATAAAATAACTTTGACTACACAACTGATACAAATGGGCGTAACCCTGGTTCAAATAGTAACGTCCCATGCCTAACTCTAGTTGTTCCATGAAGAAGGAACTTGATCGAGTAGTTCATCTAAACATTTGGTTGACAAAGAATAAAAATATTCGAAGAGTTTGATTGCTGCATTGAACACACGGCTAAAGAGATTGTTGCGCAGTTGCGCATTTGCGCAGGTTTGGCGACGTTAGCGCTGTCCATTGCTATGTCGTATTTACACTGTACTAATAGAAATTAAATATTATGCTTACCCGTCACGGAAACATCTTTCGATCACTTTGAAACGTGTTAGGCCGATAGTAGAAAGAATGGACCTGCCATCTTCTAAGTGCACGCAATCACGCACTTCCAGTACCTGTAAATATCACAAGCATTATTACTTACACTACCGGGCCTATGTGACTAAGATCCGCTTACTTTTATTTTATAAAGCATTCAATCCGATATTAAGGCGGTTGGTACATTGCCTTGCTTCCCGCAGCGAATGGCCGGGAATACATCTTCTGTGTGTTGCACTACGTGTGTTCTCAGTATAAAAAAGTTACTTAGATTGGGCAAGTATTTTTCAATCTCCTGCCTTCAACCCCTATTATTATATGGCAGGATAAAGTTTTCCGGATCAGCTAATATAAACATACTAGCGGCCCGGTACGTGCTTCGCTACGCATAAAGTGATATAATAAAAAAATATAGTAAAGTAAATGTATGTATGTATGACATTTGTTCTCTATTACCTATAATGAATACAGTGTATTTATACTTACCGTGCCGAAGTCGGCGTACTTCCTGTCTCGATCCAAAGCCACCATGCCGAAGCGACGTGAGCCTGACTCCAGCACTCGGCGTATCATCAACCAATATCGAGGATCGAATATGAACAGGGGGCATGGGACACTAGAAGTAACACAACAAGATATGAATCAAGCTAGACCCTCAGTGGCGTAGTGGTAGTGCGCTCGACTGCTGGACCAGAGGTTGCAGGTTTATAATTCCCTGTTATTGCAAATATTAATATGTATGACTAGGTATATTTGAATTGGTTGGCTGGGACGTTTCTATATACAATATGTATGTGTATATTAACAAAACTAATAATTAAATTATTAATTCAGGACAATCTACACAATGCCACCTAGACCCATGATAAGCATAACTTAACTTGCTAGTGTTATGGGTTCTAGAATGGGGATAAACATACTAAGATTTTTTTATAAATACATACATATAACACATAGAAACATCTAGACCAATGCAGATATTCACGTTCATAAAAAAATTGCACTAAGTGGGAATTGATCCTGCGCCTCCCGAGTAGCAGTCGCGTTCACTACCGTGACGCCACGGACATCGCCGCCTCTAAGTATGTTTATCAGCATTTTAAAAACCAAAAACCAAATTTAGGTAAGCGATCCTTACTTTGGGTGCTTTCGGTCTAGATAGCGCGGTGTAGTATGACCTGAAATATATACACTGACGGACTCATAAACTGCATCAAAGTAATAGACGACTTTGAAATAAATATTTTAACCAAGTATGCATACTTTCTATACAGATTTAAATTGAAACCTCTAGATTGGTTCGTGAACTTTAAAACAGCGTAGGGTCATATCTTTAAGTTTAAGTTTATGTACTGGAAAGGACCTTAAGACTTTTTTTGAAGAAAAAACAGAAATTTAAGAAAAATTGGTTTAATTAAAAAATTGGTTTTAACAATAGACACAAACTTTATGCAAGGGTTTATTTGTGTTTTAATAAGGTGTATTACCCCCACGTACCCTTATTACGAATTCTAATCGGTTCCGCATAGATTTTATAAGGGTTTTTAAAAGATCTTGCGGAATATTGTCCCATTCTTCTGAAAGTGCTGTTCTTAGTGCTGCCACTGTCGTGGGCGAAGGGTTTCTCGCATATACAGCTCTTTTTAAATTGTCCCAAACATGCTCGATGGGATTAAGATCCGGGCTGCGTGCTGGCCAATTCATTGTACGTATCCCAACCTCTTCGCAATAATGTTGAACTTGTGCAGCTGCATGCGGCCGGGCATTATCCTGCATCAAAGTAAAATTTTCGCCTATGAATCCCATGTAAGGCACCACGTGATCTTCTAATATCTCTGTTATGTAGCGATGTGCTGTCAAACCCCCTCTATTACCGTTTTGACGGACCATGTCTATGAACACAAGTTCTGTTCGCCCGTTCATCGATATGCCACCCCAGACCATACATGAACCGCCTCCAAAAGGAACACGCTCCTCAATGCAACTTTGAGCATATCGCTCCCCACGTCGACGATAGACTCTTCTGCGACCATCTGCACCATATAAACATGTCCTACACTCGTCCGTGAACAATACAGAGGCCCACTGCTCTTCTGTCCAATTCAGGTGATGACGCGCAAATCTTAAGCGAGCTTGTCTGTGAGCTGTAGACAACTTTGGACCATTTGCTGGTCTAAAAGGGGTGATATCCGCTTCCTTTAACGTTCTTCTTATTGTTCGTGCACACACGTTTACTCCACGCACTTCATTAAGCTCGGTTTTGATGTTAACTGACGTGAGGAAACGATTTCGCAGGGAAGTTATAACAATAAATCGGTCATCACGACCTGTGGTTGCTCGAGTTCTGCCTGTACCACGTCTCCTCCTGTAAGAACCTGTCTCTACAAACCTTCTGTATATTCTAGAAACCGTAGACTGGTTTAAATTTAAATTTCTATCAATCGTTCGTTGATCCAAGCCCTCCCGCACCAATGCTACAATTTGTGCCGCTTGTTCGGACGAAGTATCCATATTATGGTTCAAAAACTCTCGATGTGTTAAAAAACTAACCCAACAATTATGCTGGTAACAATAATTCAATTGACAAAACAAAAAAAATCAATGAGAGTCAATTTAAAACTTTGCTATAAATAACACGCAAATCTGATACTACAAGTAAATTTTCTTTTCCCGGCTATATTCATTTGTTTTACTGCAGTTCTATTTTTAAATTTAATTTTTTTTTAAGATTAAGAGCCAGTCTTTCCATATTTATATAATTTAATCTAAAAAGTTTGCATACTTATTATAAAAAATCCTTTTAGAGTAAACCTGAACTTTGATGCAGTTTATGAGTCCGTCAGTGTATTTATTTATAATATTACTTACGATGGATAGGCGACGGTGCACACAAATATCGGCACGAGGTCGTCCTCTTCCATTGGTTTGGGAATATGTAGAGCGTTGACTGCAGCGAGCGCACCTTTCACGAACGAGGTGTCTTTTGTCTGAGAAATGAATTTTCTCTTGTAATTTCTACTATTTTCAATTCTGTGATCATCTTATCGTTGTTCTCGGTTACATTCGAGCTCGTAAGTACATTCTTGATTCCGCTTTTATGACTTGATATCTGATGTCCAAAGCCGCGGTAGCCTAGTGGTATGGGTAATGGACTGCTGAGACGAGGTCTCGAGTTCGATCCCAGGTTTACCATGGCACACACCAATGACTTTTCGATGCTTTTCGAAGTTATGTGTGTATTTATCGCAGGTTTATAAGTGCCTCGGAGAGCACGTTAAGCCGTCGGTCCCGGTTGCCATACAAACATCTATGGCAGTCGTTACGGGTAGTTGGAGCCCTCAAAAGTTCAACCAGCCTAACTTGGAACTTCGATATCGCCATTGGTCATTAGACCATTGGTTGTGGAGGTCAGATGGCAGTCGCTTCACGTAAAATATCGAAGTTCAGCCGCATCACAGTTAGACTGGAAAGCCGACCCCAACTGAGTTGGGAAAAAGGTTCAGGGAATGATGATCTGATGTCCAAACCCTCATAGGAAAGCTGACGCCAGAACCTCGTCCGGCAATCAGTATAAAAATTTCAGGATAGTACCTATTTACTTATCGCAAAGTCGCTTCGAGCAGTTCATGTAATAAATTGTTATGTGTGACTTTTCACATCGTCGACATATATTTAGAAACATGAGTAAAACGGTTCAAGTATTACAATACTAATTGCGGGTGTTGAAACACGCTCCTCTCTTTTATTAAATTTACAGTAACAACAAACTGCAACATAGATGTTCTAACATAGTACCTAAGGTAGGTGAATTAATCCTACTAATGTCTATGTTTGTATGTTACTCAATTCCGTTCATACGGCATGACGTATCTGGCTTCTTTTCCGTGCGCGAAATTCCCACGGATTGCAATCCCACCGGAGCCGATGAGAGAGGTTATGTCGGACTCGAACCGACCAAAACGCACGCCGTGTTTGGGTCTTTAGTTGCCGGAGGTGAGATAGCAGCGAACATATCCCTCGCACCCCGGCAGATAACGTATCTGGCTGAAATTTGAAAGGCATAGGGTCCTATGGGTTGTGGAAACAGATCAGAATTGCACGCAAGCGGAACCGCGGGGCAAATCTAGTTTACAGTAAATAATAAAAAAAATGTTTTTAGTTACCTCGGTTAAGTTGAAGTCACTCAAACCACGGAGACATAACGGGCACCGTTTTCTGTAGTCAAGAGTTTTTTCGATGCAAGTGCGACAAAACATGTGTCCGCAGGGCGTGGTCACCGGAGCGGTGAACACATCGCAGCACAGGATACACTCCATGTCAGCGGACTTGATCCAGGAAATTGATGTGAGTTGAGACACAAAGTGGTTCAACTCGCGTGTCAGTACCCTCGGGTCACGGTTCTCACTCAGTACCATGATTACCTAGGGACGAGGAGAGAGAGTTTAGTTTTATACAAAATCTTTCTTTTTTATAAAAGTTAGATAAATGGAAGGAATATAAAAGCAGTAAATATATTATAATTTTGTTAGGTTTTTTTAAAGCATGACACAAAGTTTAAAGAAGCTAATTTGCTAGTCTTTGAATATGAATATTAAACGTATTTTTTTATCTTAAAATTCGTTTTACGTTACACAAAACACGTTGTTTTGTGTAACGTAAAACGAATTTTAACCTGTGAATCGTATTTACAGCAGAGATATTTTAGAGTATACAGTCAGACGAAGGAAACGCATCTGTAAGTCTCACTGGCACGCTGTGCACTAATAATAAATACTCGTTTAATAAAAAATAATACGCATAACGTCATGCATACAAATATCAATATCTCGCGTGGCGGTAGTGAACGGGACCGCTAACCAGGAGCAGCGAGTTTGATCCCCACTAGTGCAAATATTTGTATACATGAACATGACTATTTGCATTAATCTGGTCGTGGCTCGAAGAGCACGTTGAGCCGTCGGTGCCGGTCCGATTGTCATGTGAACATCTATGGCAGTCGTTACGGGTAGTTGGAGCCCTAAGAAGTTTAACAACTGGTCTAACTACACTGACGGACTCATAAACTGCATCAAAGTAATAGACGACTTTGAAATAAATATTTTAACCAAGTATGCATACTTTCTATACAGATTTAAATTGAAACCTCTAGATTGGTTCGTGAACTTTAAAACAGCGTAGGGTCATATCTTTAAGTTTAAGTTTATGTACTGGAAAGGACCTTAAGACTTTTTTTGAAGAAAAAACAGAAATTTAAGAAAAATTGGTTTAATTAAAAAATTGGTTTTAACAATAGACACAAACTTTATGCAAGGGTTTATTTGTGTTTTAATAAGGTGTATTACCCCCACGTGCCCTTATTACGGATTCTAATCGGTTCCGCATAGATTTTATAAGGGTTTTTAAAAGATCTTGCGGAATATTGTCCCATTCTTCTGAAAGTGCTGTTCTTAGTGCTGCCACTGTCGTGGGCGAAGGGTTTCTCGCATATACAGCTCTTTTTAAATTGTCCCAAACATGCTCGATGGGATTAAGATCCGGGCTGCGTGCTGGCCAATTCATTGTACGTATCCCAACCTCTTCGCAATAATGTTGAACTTGGGCAGCTGCATGCGGCCGGGCATTATCCTGCATTAAAGTAAAATTTTCGCCTATGAATCCCATGTAAGGCACCACGTGATCTTCTAATATCTCTGTTATGTAGCGATGTGCTGTCAAACCCCCTCTATTACCGTTTTGACGGACCATGTCTATGAACACAAGTTCTGTTCGCCCGTTCATCGATATGCCACCCCAGACCATACATGAACCGCCTCCAAAAGGAACACGCTCCTCAATGCAACTTTGAGCATATCGCTCCCCACGTCGACGATAGACTCTTCTGCGACCATCTGCACCATATAAACATGTCCTACACTCGTCCGTGAACAATACAGAGGCCCACTGCTCTTCTGTCCAATTCAGGTGATGACGCGCAAATCTTAAGCGAGCTTGTCTGTGAGCTGTAGACAACTTTGGACCATTTGCTGGTCTAAAAGGGGTGATATCCGCTTCCTTTAACCTTCTTCTTATTGTTCGTGCACACACGTTTACTCCACGCACTTCATTAAGCTCGGTTTTGATGTTAACTGACGTGAGGAAACGATTTCGCAGGGAAGTTATAACAATAAATCGGTCATCACGACCTGTGGTTGCTCGAGTTCTGCCTGTACCACGTCTCCTCCTGTAAGAACCTGTCTCTACAAACCTTCTGTATATTCTAGAAACCGTAGACTGGTTTAAATTTAAATTTCTACCAATCGTTCGTTGATCCAAGCCCTCCCGCACCAATGCTACAATTTGTGCCGCTTGTTCGGACGAAGTATCCATATTATGGTTCAAAAACTCTCGATGTGTTAAAAAACTAACCCAACAATTATGCTGGTAACAATAATTCAATTGACAAAACAAAAAAAATCAATGAGAATCAATTTAAAACTTTGCTGTAAATAACACGCAAATCTGATACTACAAGTAAATTTTCTTTTCCCGGCTATATTCATTTGTTTTACTGCAGTTCTATTTTTAAATTTAATTTTTTTTTAAGATTAAGAGCCAGTCTTTCCATATTTATATAATTTAATCTAAAAAGTTTGCATACTTATTATAAAAAATCCTTTTAGAGTAAACCTGAACTTTGATGCAGTTTATGAGTCCGTCAGTGTACAATGCTTCGATATCACCAATTGTTTGTAGAGGTCAGATGGGAGCCTCTTCACGAAGAATATCGAAATTCAGCCAAAACCGCAGTTAGACTGAAAGTGGTCCGAGGTTAAAGCTTCGGATACAACTGGGATTAATACTATAGTGAAGAAAAATACGTATTGATAATATAGATTTCACCATCAATGTCTAAAGAATCGTTACCCATCTTAAGACCGATTGTCCTTACCTACTATCTACTACTATACCAACATAAAGCACCTAAACATATCAAAATTCTGAACATCTTGGTTCTAGAACTTTCAGCAAGGCCAACAGCAACAACAAAATATATGACCAAAATAACTATGAACACTACAAAATTTAAATATTTTTATATTTCAGATAACCTTGTTATCTAGAGATTTTTAAGTGACTTGAAAAAAGAGGTTGAGATTTTGTATTCAACCCATAAGATATGTTTGTTTGTGGAAAAATACGGATAAATCAATGTTGTATTTGAATTTCAAATATTTAACATTGAAAGATTGTTTTGAAAACACATTTAAAATTGAAACTAGAAGTCAAATTATTCAAGGACAGACCTTAAACATGTGTATTTCTATTGTAGCAATAAATCTGTTAGTGCGAGTTTACATATCTATGTACATTTAAATGTTTAGGTAAAGAATGCTGAAACATAAAAAGTGAACTGATATTCGTGTTTAAAATTGACGCTTTCTACTAACCTGGGCTAACAACGAGCGGGCCAAACGCAAGTCTGAGTCACTGGAAGCAGCTGCCAGGGCAAACTGTGGAGCCGCATCCATGTGCCGGCCGGACTGCAGCAGCTCCATGGCATACGCGAACCGCGCCTACATGACAAACAAAACAATAAAAACATATTTCATAAATTAACTTAAGAGTATATAATACAGCTATAAGTTTATGGTTTCATACCAACAAAACGGTATTTCATTTTTACCGAACCATCGCTAAGCAGTGGGAGATAAAAAAGGATGATGTCATTTTAAACAACAACATATTATTTACTTAAAGATATGTAAAAAATATTGCGAGTTCAGTGCACCCAGCCTACGAACGTTCTTTTTTAAACTTCTCATTATGATCTCTTTAACATTATGACATTGACGGATACGTGGTGCGTTGAGAATAACTTATCACTGTGAGTAACTGCATGTATCAGTAAACATGTTATATAAAGTGTTGTGGTTCAATAATACACAATGTTTACCCGAGCAGACATGGGATTGTACTGCTGATATGGTCCGGAGGGAGCAAAGAAGTGCCGCGTGTTACGCTTGGGCCGTATAGGGCCCGAGCACGCTGCACGCGCGCCGGTCACTGTGGACAACAGATAATAATTTGTTGACAAACATGGTTTATAAACATTTAGAACAACTACCTACATGTACTGAGACTTTTGTCGAAATAATATATCGCAATTTTATGGTTAGATACCTAAGTACCACAAAAATAATATCCAAATTTACCAAACATTTCGAAAGAACGCTTACGTTCCCGTTATGCGACAGAAGTTAACAAAGAAGCCCCATACCTCTTGTGACATTTCGTCCACGATGCTACATAATACGACGTTATATAACTAGCAATGGAGTCAGAGTTTGTGTTTCGTTGCGTAATATTGGTGTGAGTTACGAGCGCGCAGCGTGTTACTACTGAATCCAGATTCAAATCGAGTCAAGGTTGCGATCGGTGCAATAATTGTAGGTACACTTACGAATGTATGAAATCGCTCGCCACATTCTATTGCTTAACCGTTAACGCATTGCTCACTTAAATACGAGTTTGCCTATAGTCTGACATACCAAAAGTAAAAAAAATATTTTTGATTTCATGGCATATAATCGTGACTTTGGATATGTCACGATTGCGACAATGGTATTTCCTAATGTACCTAACTATAGAACATAAATGTGTTTGTTATGTAAGTCGCTTACGGCTCGTGCATTGCACAAAACTTCGTCTTAACAATGGTATCATTCAAGTTCGCCGTCGACAGAGTTGACAACGACCTAAGCCTTCATGATCAATCCTATTTATGCAGATTATGTTGTTTATTTTATTTAAACAATTAATGTAGGTAGGACCCTACCTACCCAATACGAATTATTAGAAACTGTCAGAAGAAGAGTAGAGAGCAGGCTCAGTGTAGAGAAATGCAGTTACCGCGTTAAATAACGTATTATGTAGGTACCTAATTAGATTTTTTATTTGATTTGTTGATGTCAATAATTAGTAGGTAGGCACCTAGGTACTGTATAGTAATGTTATTAAACATCGCACTGTGATTTGAGATGTGAGGGCACTGCCAGCTACGTAATGTAAAACTCACATATGCACTTACGTTATCAAATAGCGATAATGCAACAAAACTGAACCTGATTCCGTTGACAGGTACTGTACCTGGGTTATATAAACACTAAATCGCTGTTACCGTGAGATTTGTAAATTTTCTACCTTGATTTGTTATTGTCTCAACACATATATTCTACAATTTTTTTTTAATCTTAGTGTGTATAATTTTCAATGTGCTTCTCCACTTTGATAAGTAGTTGTGTATGTACCTATCACAAATCATATTATGTAAGTCCACATAACTGGTTTTGAAGTTAAAGATGTAATGAACTAAGGGATAAGAGTGTCGTCACCGTCATTTCGGTATTGGTATCTGTCTTTAATGTACAATAAAGTCGCAAAATTCACATATAATAAAAGTATATATAAATGATATAAATGGAGTTAAATTACATAACAACAAATTTTACAGAAAACAATATTTTCGATAGTAGAACTTTTGACACTTTGAGGTTGAAGTGGATACAGATATCCCATTGAACGAATAGAACTTCTTTTAAGAACCCAAGTAATCTTATCGACGTCACATATTATTCTTAGTTATATTTAATAGACACGTTAATTATGCAATTATATATTAAACTTAACAGCATGAATATGTAACTAATTAGTTACCAATATAATACTCTGTTACGAAACGGCAGTAATATTTGTAAATAGGCTGTATAATGTTGATTATATCACATCTATTAGGTACCATTGTTGGCATTAATCGATTAATTTTTTAATCAATTAATTAATTTGATTAATTTTAATCAGATTAAATTAATCATGATTAATTAATCATGATTGAAAAAAATATTCTTAATCATGATTATTGACTTTAATTATTAATCATTAATCATCAATTGATTAACTTGATTAATGTTAACAATTTAGCGTAACAAAAATGATGTTGAATAAATATACAGACTTCAAAATATTTTTATTAATCATTTAAAGAACAAAAAACAATTTCTTCCATTCAAATATACTGAATTCTAATTTAGAATAGTATTTTCAATATTTTCAATTTAGCTGCTTTATTTATTTTTTATAAATATTTTATATTTTTTTTATACAACTTAGGTCGCAGACAAGCACGCGGCCCACCTGATGGTAAGAGGTTACCGTGGCCTATGGGCGAGTGTAACACCATAGGAATAACACTCGTGCCGCAACCCCTGTAAGAACAGAGACATTCTGTGTCGTCAGCGCAAAAGATGTAGGATAAGCCTTTGGTTTTCCCACGGACAACACAAAACCTCTCTAGTGAGCTCTGGCTACCCTACTCACCACCGAAAACACAACACAAGGTTATTAAACGGCGATATTCTGTAGGGTGGAGAAACTTCACCAGTCGGACTGCTCGATTGGGACGGGACGGGATACACATATATATATATATATATATATATATATATATATATATATATATACAAAAAAAATAAAGCAGCTATATTGAAAATACTATATATATATATATAATACATACTTTACATATATATATATATACATATACATATATATACATATATATAACATATATATACATTATATATTATAATTTAGATGCTGATACGCGTTACGTGCATATGTTAGGTTGACGCCTGTTTGACAGCGAGGCGAAAGGTGATACGGGTACGATTCCTTTCCGATCCTATATGTATGTTGAGACCCTTAAGTCACGTTAATAATATCTACCTATATACACATATTACCGTGGTAAGGCAACGTAAAATGCAGAGACTTTGTTGGTAGGTACTGGGTACCAAGTACCATCCGTATCTTGTAGGCGAGATAGTGAGATAGAGATAAAACGAAATAGCCATTAAATAGTTAATCAAATAATCAAATTAACGATTAATGATTATGATTAATTAATCTTAATCATATTTTTTGATTATGATTGATTAATCTTAATCATTTTTTTTGATTATGATTATTAATCATTAATTTTTAATCGTTAATCAGATTAACTTTCGGCCAACACTGTTAGGTACCCATATCGTTCTTCTTTGTAAATCATTGTAGGTACAGTCGACAAGTTGCACCTCCACATGCAACTTTATATGAAATAGTGTTTACACTACATCTCATCTACTCGGAATTTAATCTATTACTCTTTCAAAAATAAGATAGAAATTACGTCTTTATTTCTCTATAATATGTGGGAGAGAAAAATTCATAAAAATTTAATACTATCGTGTTAAATGGGGAAAAAATTTAATGTTTCATCTCGGAAAGAGTAATAATATGATATTTTTATTCTTCTATTCGTTAGAGAATAAAGTACATAAATTGAAGTTAGAACACCATGTGCATGACTTTGCGAATTGAAAACATCATTATACCTATTTACTTATTTATTTTTTTATTTACTTACTTTATTTTTTATTTCCATGTTTAATTTGTCATTTGTTAATAGCTCAGACTCGAAACCTTCTTGGTGTACATTTTTTAATTTACTTTGCGCGAGCCATTTTCTTTGTTAATTAATTTAAAAAAGAGACGCCCACTCGTCATTGGCCAGGTATACGTAACATTGTTAGGAAATGTCAAGTCTTATGCCTGCCAGACACTACAATCAATCGATTTTTCAAGTGTTTCAAACAGCCTATGTAAAGTTGTGTACTACCTAATAAAATTCGCAGTAAGTATCCCAAGAGAAATAACGACTTGTCTTCAACTTCCAGAACCCTTTAGGCCCGGCCGGACACGGGACACTTTAGGCTGATTCAGGAGCTGATCTACTGTCCCTGAAGCGCCATGGAGGCTGGCATAAATCTAAAATATGTAAAGGCATCGTAGGAGCCACTGCACTGATCAGTCAGATCCTTGGACTGGCCCTTCTGCGCCAAAGATCAGCCGTTCTGTTCTATCTAACCATCGCCTTTTCTCGCCAACATATACGCTTAAGGAATCTGGTACAACTCTTAAGTATGATTGATAGTTTACCAAAAAACAGTACACAGGTCACCAACACCAATTACAGTATCTAACAAAAATATTACACTCGATTTAAGCACCTGTGTAGGTACGTTACTTGATTTTTTTTCTAAATTAGGTATATTTAATTAAGTAATTACCTCTTAGTTACACACGAGTGCAAAGATTTTTCTGGGCAAAGAAAACCCTATTTTTACATGATTCTATCGCGCTGTATTTAGTTACCCATTTCAATTTGTGATATTTAAGGAAACTTCCTACATCAAGCTAATTGATGTTCAATATAACCAATCTACTGAGACATAATTGACGTAGGAAAGTAAGTAGGACAGTCTATTGTTATCGATAGATGTGTACGTACTATACGGTTATTTCTTAAGGCTTATTCCTGTATAAAGTGAAGGTTCAACCCTCACAAAACACCTACTCAGAAGTGTACTTTTGTAACGTTTTTGTATTTCTGCCTAGACGATTACCTACTCTTCTAATATTGTTATATATTTTGTGGCGTAGGTACTGAACATAGGTATCTAAAAGGGTATTTTACGAAAATGTATTTTGAGTAGAAATTTTGAGAGACTTGTGTAACTGAAAGTTGAATAAACGGTCTGTAATATTTAACTGCAGAATCTTTGAGAGTAATTCGTAATTAAAGTAGATTAGTGTGATTATGCGAATACCTACCTATAAGTGTACGGGAGAGAATTGAATTAGATTGTTCTCTTACGTAATAACAAAGCTACTTAGTATTTACTAAGAGTTTGTGTTATCAGTGTATTAACCGCGAGTACCGGTGCCCCGTGTAAGACTGAAGGTCGATGCGTACTCTGAAACGACTTAGAAGACCTACGTTGTTACGCCTAGATCAAAAGATTATTTTTATTTTTTCTTTGTAATTTCAAGTTCAACGATTATCGTAGTACACTGTTCTTAACCTTCGAATACCTGTGTCAAATAGTAGGTAAACGGTCAGTGAGACCTAATGTGGAGATGGCCATTAATTTGAGCGGCCCCGCCCGGTACCTATACTGGGGTACAAATACCACCGACTTGTACGCACTCCTAATAGCAATTTATCCGCAAGGGTTAATGAGAATATCTAACTGGTATATTTCAAATAGATACAACTTAACCATAAGCTTCAACATAATCTCAATTTCCCATTTGTAAAGTTTAAATTTATAACTGACAAAAACACCTCTCTTTTTGTTTTGATTGTTTGGTACTTAGGTATAATATATCCCTATACTACCCGTATGTGTCAATCCTGTTTGCATGCAAAATTTGCATGTTGGAGCTCGAGTCCGCGCCATTTTGAGTTCCATAATTTGATTTATTTTAGATTTCCATACAAGCGACTGACGTCTAATCTGTTATCTCCGAGAGAAAAGCCTGAAGTATAACCGCGTTCGTCAATTAGTGGTTTACCGACGAGTGAGGCAAGTTTGGACCCGGAAGAACTTGGTAGGGCCTCATACGTATAATAAACTTCTTTCAATTCAATTTCTATATTTTTGAAGTGGTTGAAAATATATTATTTACAAAACACTAAGTATGTTCTGCCGTTTGGCGTAGGTACAGAATAAGAATAGGAATCATAAAATAAGTCATGCGTCGAACAAAAATACATAAACTACATGACATGCGAATACAAATGTGCTAGCAAAAACATAACAAGCTTGTTTAATCGGTCGAATAACTTTAGAGCGCAGCAGTAACAATAAGCGACTAACGGTCCGTGTCTGTCGGTAAGCAATCGTACTGAGCCGTGAGTAATCGGGGTTGTCTATCGAATAGGGACCTATATAGCGGTGTAACGTAACCTGCGACCTGGCGGCGTTCTCCATTGCATTGCCGACAATGTTTGTTACATAACACCAATGTAACGAACAAACGGCTGATTTACATAATAGCCTTGTCGGTGTGAGATTATCGTCGCCACCGCCCACGTGGCCTGACGTGGCGCCGTGTGGCTGTTATTCTTCTTCGATGGATTTCATTATATGTCATGAAATCAAATCGATACGTTGTTTATTTCAGTTTTAGTGTACACTAATCAGTACATAGCTTAGTGTTATTTCTGGTGAAGATTAGGGTCTCAAGAGCTCTAGGTACGTTGTTACTTTCAGCTTTAGAGTACACTAATAATTTAGTGTCGTTTCTGGTGAAGAGTAGGGTCTCAAAGGCACGTTGGCAGAGAAATTAATGTGTGACTTAGTTGTTCTAAATAGAGCAGCGGTGGTGCCTTCTGTTTACCTACAGTCATATCGACTACTCTACTGCGTTAGAGAATACGGGTTCGAATTAGCACAGGAATCCGTTTATTCATTCTAACACTTTTGTCCCAACCATCCCTACCATCCCAGAATAATTTACGTGGTCTGAAAAACCTAACTATAGATATAATAGCTACATATAAGTAGTGATTGCATTTAACTGTTAACAAATCATATTTACTCATCGTTTCATTTCCATAGATGTCTAAATATCAATGAGCAGTTAAATATGAAATCTCCAAACTCCATATACGTAGATACCTACGTATACTATAGTAGTTGCCTGGGCCATAGAAAGAACCTACTGTCATTATTTTGTAGTTCTGGCTACGGAAGTTTAGCCGTGTTGTTAAATAATTGACCATAACTTTAACTTTTTTTTAACTTTAATACATATTGGGATCGGGATTTTAAACAAAGACGAAATTGGAGGCAATAATAACTCGTATTCAAATACAAGTTTTAGTCTTTCAATTACCTCACGACTTATTACCAGAAACGGTAGAAATTTAAATATAGGTTGCAGAAACTTTGCCAAGTTTGAAAACAAAACTGCGAAACGAATTCTAAATTAGCGTTTTCTTGTAGAGCTGTTTCGAAATTAATGTTACATAGCACTTGTGTAAGTTGTTATTTTGCCGACTACGAAACACAATCATCAAATATATTTACAAGGTTATACATAAAATTTGTTAAGATTATATAACAGTTACCTATAGTGGTGCCATGAAACGCTACGTAATAGGGCTAGCAGCTATTTAAATACGATGTTACATGTTCCTATTATATTTGTCAAAACAACGTTACGCTTAATTATGTGGTAATGGCAATCCGTAATCATTTTTATTGCAACACTAGTTGCGGCCCGTAGTTCTACGCGCGTGGAAAACTGAAATAAATATCTAGCCGTAAAGTTTTCTGAAATTTTCTTCACGAAAATTGTGCAGGAAATTTCAGTCACAAAACTGAATGGTTTTCCGTGAGAACCTTACCCCATTAGAAAACTTTAGGTATATGCGTCCCCGCGGGAAATAGGGATTCATTTTTATATGTAAATTGAATTCCTGATGATCTGTGCTATGCATAGCGAAATATTCGACTACCAAGTATGAGATCACGAGTTAAATTGCCGTTTATTGCAAATGTTGCATACCTACATGCAATATTATATCTGCATCAGTGTGTGGGTGTTTCAACACAAAAACATATAAGTATGTTTATACACACTCTAGAACCCATATTACAAGCAAGCATAACATTATGCTTACTTTGGATCTAGATAGCGCTGTGTAGTGTCATAGAATATTATTACCGTTATGATAATGCAGTAAATAAAAAAATTATAAAGAGGAAGACAATGAGGTACACGTAATTTGTTTGATAATAATAAGATAACTCGTACAAAAGCTTGAAGCAAAACTAAAGACAAACTCAAAAATATCACAACATTGCAAAGCAAACAAAAAATAACTAGATAATGAGAATACATAAGACAGGTTGGTAAGCTTTACAGAATTTGTAATGTAAAAACAAGAATTCGCAAAAGCCTTATATAGCAGAACGATCATCCAAACAATGACATAAGATTTTTAAATAAAATACATGATTAATATAAAAATAGGCAAAACAAATTCGCAGGCATGGGTACAGGACATAATATTATATATAAATATTATGTTTTACCTAAAATAAGAAATAAAAGTATATAACTTACGTAGGTTATTAGCAGGTACGGCTCGTTTCTTGGTAGCCGTTGACACTCCCTTCCAATTCCTAGGAACGAAAGATATTATTCGTTACTTACTAAAAATATTGTTCAGCACACTGTCACAGGCGTCGTGACATAAATCGTTTAAATATACAATACCTATTAGTGCGATCGCCAGCTGTCTTGACAAGAAGATCTCGAATCAAAATATTGATGGATAACGGCTCAGGTGATTCGTTTCCGCAAGGGCAATTTGTCATTATTTCAATGCATCTGAAATAAAAAAAGAAACTCTGTAGAAGTAATACAGCAACCTACCTACTTCATTTACTAATATTGTGACCAGTACTAGTAGTGGTCAGTAATTTTTTGTAACGTTACATACTTAGTGCATCGTGTATGACCACATTGTCCAGTCACAGGACAAATTGGAATTAAGCCGCAGGTTAGACAACACATGTCTTCTTCATACATATTTCTGGCATAGCGTGCGTGTTTGATGACTCTGTTTGCGACTTGCTTAGCGAGCAGACTTGGCTGGGGCATACTTTGTATAGCACAAAGACGCCGTCTAGGTCGTGCGATCTCAGGTGGCTCAGAATTTCCTTTATGCAAAGAAGTTTTATACTTAAACATAAATGAATTGGAATCGGATCTGGTAATCCTGAGTGGTTCTGTTTCTATCTCTTCAGATGAAGCGCCGTCATCATCGGTGTCTACTTGACTGTCATCCTCATTTTCGCTCTCCGAAGACCTATGCCCGTAAGTGAGTGGGTTAGGGCGAATAAGACGTCGACGCGGCCATATCCTTGCAGTAGATGGGGGTCTTCGAACTGCGGCGGCAAGTTCTTCCTGAGTATGCATTGATAAAACCTGCTAACAAAAATTTCGTCTAGGTAACTTGTTAAGGCATCTTGAATTTAGTTTACTAGTACATTCAAGCGGTAGCTACGTAAGTGTGCAGAATGAAACATTCTATATGTTCAATGTGCTCACCTTTACCTAGCACATAAATTACAAATATTATTTCTCTTTATTCATCAATATACTTATAAATTACATTTTTTTTTTAATACAAAAATAGTAGCCCACCGGTATCGGGTACAGGCACTAAGCTTTATTATTATTATTACTTTATATTTCGATAGTGTAAATATGAGAATATTAGAGAAAGCATTGTATAAAATGGTATAAATATGAGATATTAAGGTTTGAACTATATAGAAGCATAGTGTAGTATACTCGGGTGCAACCCAGAAGTAATATGTGTGTAATGAGCTAATACGCGTAAATAACATTTTGTTTCAATAAAATTGTAATGCGTACAAGTGGGGCGACGTAAAATGTTGAACTTGGCCCAGAACAGCAGAACCGGTTACGCGGCGGCGGCGGGCGACTGCCAACGGAGCTGTGGGAGCTCATTGCATTTAATACATTTATTTATGCAATAATGGAAGCGACCGCAGTTTGCAACATTGATTGTCAAACTGCGCTAAGCATGTGTGTATTTGTTCTGTTTAGTACTTAATTAGGTAGGACATAGTTACAGTAAGTACAATTAGCATACTCTCGTATTCTACTGCGCTAGTATGAAACAAGAACCCGAATATAAAACGTACACGTAGGTAGGTGTATGTTATCGAGTATACAGGAAGTTGTCACAACAATTTTTAAAGATTAGTATTACTAAAAACTAGATGTCACACAATTCAGGCGAAGATTGGATTAGATTTTTGTACGTTAAACGATATTTTACATGATGACCCCGTCGTCATGGTATTGATACAATCAAGGTGATCAGGGACCGCACGATATCATTTGATGGAGCGAATCTCCTCGCCGCCGCCCGGTCGATCTCATGGAACATGGAAAGCGGGCGCGGAAGCGGGAAAGTCCCAGCTCCATAGGGACATGGTAGCTGAAATGGAGCGACGACTTGGGCGACGACGTGCATGGCACATCGCGTCGTAGTAGCAGCGGTAATATTCAACATGAGAGACTGGCTAGAGAGGACACACGGCAGCCTCTCGTACCGGATGACGCAAGTATTACATACTGTTTTCACTTCTCTTATTTGACTAGCTTTATTATCATAAAGTTTGTTAAATAAGAGAAAAATAATATAGATATGAAATAAAATTAATGTCTGAAGGATTCCACCCGGTCGTATTAAAAAAACATCGCACTGCAGGTATGCACTCTGCATTTGCTCGAAACAGTAGGTATGCACTGTGTAGTGCATATTGTTTCGTGCAGGAGGGGATGAGTTAGAGGTAATATTAGTAATTACGGTTGCTAATATTTTCATTAAATAAATATTATGAATACTTAAAATATATCAAATTACTTGCAATACTAAAACGACGATCAAAAATGACCTACAATGGCTACAATACAATACAATAGAAATAGGTAAGATGGCGGAACAAACTTGATCCCTACAAAGGAACTATTGTCCAAATATAGCTCAAGATAAGGAGGCGTTGGAGTGTTAAAGAGCTTCGGAAACAGTTGGATGTAGACGACAGGCAACATTCTTATCACTATGGTAGATCGGTGGTGGGACAGCCCTTTATGGCGGGACATTGACTACGGCTACATAAACACGTGGCGCCGTGGCCTTCTTCGTTTAAATTTATAAAAACTATAATAGCATTTATGTTCACTAACAACAAGGACCATTGTTTGAATAAATAAATATTATCATCATTATTATATTTTAGTATATATATAAAAAATAATTTATTTCTGTGTACTACCTTTTTATTCAAAAGCCTGGCCCTATCCCGAAGAAAATTGATAACTTAGTCTGGGACCCAGACGAAAATACATTAGTATGTAAACTACATACATCCACGCGAACATGGTCGCAGGCAAAAGCTATCTAGCGTAGATGTGTACAGTCACTAGTCTCACGACACAAATAATCAGCTATTAAATTAATAATGATTTTTATACATACGTACGTGTGAAAAGTGACTATACCTATTTTACAGCAAGTAAACTTGATTCAGTTATTTAACGTGTTTGGGTCTGGTGTGTAATATATGACATAATCACATATAGTAACACTTCACATAACGCGCGTATGTATGTAGAATATTTATTAAATCTCTTGACAGACGTGATAACAAAGGAAGAACCAAAAAAGCGTTCCGCCGCCTTTTGAGTCGTGTCGTGTAGGTACCGACCTCGGAATTTCGGAACCTTAACAACTTGTGTCATCATGAAACTAATCTACTGACGTGGTGCCTGTACCTGCATAAGTGACGGTAAACATCTTGAAAAAAAATCAGTGAGCCAATAGACAGAGTAATCGATGTGTCGGCCCAAAAGCATGTAAAGATAGTCGCGTCACGCACAGTCACCAAAGAGACCTAAAAACATTTTCTGCGTATCTAGAGTACATTGACAAGTTGTTTGCCGGTCCTAGGAATAAAGCAAAATGTGATGCCACGGGCTGTTCAGTTTTGAAAGAAGCACTAAGCATTTACCCAACATGAGTTTATCTTTATTTATACCTTGATGCAATGGTAAGGTTAATAATACCAGGAGAAGTCAATACCAGTAATCAGGGCAGTGTTAGAGTTCAACTAAGATAGGTTTAAGGTTTGCTTTTGTTTCATAGAGCGTTCTTGATACTACGCGTTTTATTTAAACAGTAATTAACTGTAATGTGTTTTACATAAAATATGAAAATGATATATTTGAGTTTATTCTGTTGTTCACTCCAATAATATATCAACCTGTTTGTATGTAGAACGCTTTGACTGAATGTACATATTGGTAAATCTTTGGGGTCCAGTAAATGAACCTTAACTTACTATAATCTGAACAAATTGTCTAGAGAGAACTCTAGACACACGACATAAGGTGTATCAGAAATGTAATAAAAGAAATAATTGGTGTACAGTTAAAATCTACTTCAGCTTCCCCTTCTCAAGAAAACAAGAAAAATGTGACAAAAACTAGTAAGAGTTCGTAAAACATTAAGAGGTCATTAAGTGCTAATGATGTAACATATGTACCATGATCGGAAATTAGTTAAATAATTAGTTGATTTGAATGTATTAATACAACTTGAAATGTTGGCATAATCAATCATACATGTTCATAATAAATAAACTTTTCTAGTCGTATCTTAATGCCACTTTTCAATAATGAAGGACATCAGACTATATATTATTATAAATATGTCACATGCATCGATATATAACTAGAAATATATAATGGCGTCCGAAGGTGCGACAACATACTCTATGTTGTTTGTTTCAAAATTCATCCTAAGAGTAGGATGCTCAGAATGCCATGTTTTAAAACTAGCTATTAACGCACATTCGTACATTTGTAAAATACATAACATTAATAATATGCCTAGGTTAAACCCTTTATTCATAAACTTTTACTAGCAGTATTTTAGTCTATCATTATTTTAGTCAATAAGACATAGACAAAGTGTTAAATACGTACCTAGCTGATGAATTTTCAATTGACTTGTTTTATGAATAAGGGGGCAACGATATTTAAAAAGTTTTGAAATATTGAACTTACTTCGCATAAAACCTGAACATGCCTTGTACGATATGATTGTTCCCCAACAAACACCAGGCACTCCGAGCGCTGAGAAAAATTGATTGAACTAAGCATTAAGCGTTGTTATGAATAAATTGTTAATATTAGACCCGAAGCCATAGATGAAAAGCAACATTATTACAGAGATGGTGCAAATAGAGATGTAATGACCTGAATCTGCAATGTACCCCGCGTGTGCCAGGACAAAGCAGTTAGCAAAATAAATAAAGATAAGAAGCCATGCTGCTTCCCTCCTCTCACCTCAGAACATTCGCATCTTAACTGACGTACTGCTGTTGTTCTCTGGACTGCAGCCTAGAAGTTTTGATTTCACATACAATGCGAGACTTTTGTTCTAACTTTTAGATCGTACCAGCGATTGCATAAGATGTTGTTGTACACTGAGTACAGTACAGTACTTACAAATTAAGAAAAGTTCGAAACTTTAGTTTCTTAGATATCATCAAAATAAATCATTATAAACAACAGACGTCTGTTTTAAACACGGTGCGGTAAACACGGTTATGTTAAATTTATACCTGAGCCAAATACGAGCTAAACACAACTCACGCCAGCTACCGAACTCCTGCACACCAAATCAGAACTAGTGACCCACGAAAACACCGAGTAATGAAACTCGGGAGGTGCCAGGCTGAATTAAATCGTCTTGGGACCGGCATTGAAACTAATTAGAAGTAAATAGGTGGATTTGAAAATATATTAAATTCTGTGACTGTGAAAAAGTCCAAGCACATTTTTAAAGTTACACAATTTTACATTTTTTACATATGATAGCAGTACCATTTTTCTAGTAATTTAACCGAGGGCAGGAAATCAGTCGGCTAAAGCTTATTATTAAAAGCCTGCGTGAAAGAATAGACTAATAACACGTATAGTTTTAAGAACTGCGGATAACCGCGTGAATGGGATGTTATAAATTCCAACAGTCTTTTTAAGTATATCTGTGCTCGATGCGATACTTTTTATTCTGATACCTAATACGAAAACGGTTTATAATACTACCTTACGCGCTTTCTAGCTTTAGTATTCAAGCGCGAACGATGTCGCAAATATAAAAAAAATTGTCATCCCCACATAAAAAACATTTATCTTCTAAATGAACACCACACGGCAGCAAATGTATAAATATAAAAAATCATAAAAAGCTATTTGATAAAAAAAGCAAATTGGAGTACGCACTGTTAACACAAACTGAGTGACGTGAAATACTAAACGGGCGACATTTTTGTCACATTTTTAATTTAGAACAAGTGATCTTTAAAATTAATCGACCAGTTAGTACTTCTTTGAATATTATCAGGGCAATTTTTTGATGGGAATACTTTATATGTATATTGTTTTACATTATAAATAAAACTTACGTATGAATCCAGTGATTTCAATAGCAGCAGATCGACGGAAGTGCAGCCCGATGGTGGTGACAAAGACATGGGCGGTACTAAATCATCGTCCGAGTCTGACATTGTGTCCTAGAATAAAAATAAAAACAATACATACAGAAGTATGAAACACTACTAATATTAATCAAATGGTGTTTATTAGACACAACAAATTGAACTGACTTTTTGTTTACTATCTAGATAGTTGCCGCTCAATATGGGCTGAGTTTTAAAACCAACCACTCATAATTCCCGTGATCTATTGCTGGTGACCTTAAACATTTTTGTGATAACTTGATTAAAAACTACAATCCTTCTTCAGCTTTATTCATTTTCACTGCCTTCCCACCATTATTATCTTTCACATAGTCCATATCGACAGATCATATGTCCGAACAGGACATGCGATTTACTCGTAACCGCTCTGTAATAGCCCTATTTTTAAATATCTTCTAAAATGCTAATCTAATCTTATCTTGTAAGCTATTTTAACTCAACTTCTTGAAGATTAAAGTCATCCACTAACATTTTATTTCCATATTTCTATAGTTATTCATCTAGTCCAACAGTTTACCCATTCTCCATACTTCTTTATCGCTTGTCTTACTTCATTTACATAAATTTCGTAATTTAATCAATAAATGCCTATCCACCTTCCAACATTTCATTCCACACATTCGCTTCATTCATTTAGTTTTTCTAA
This sequence comes from Pelosia muscerda, assembly GCA_963691645.1. Classification (NCBI taxonomy): domain Eukaryota; kingdom Metazoa; phylum Arthropoda; class Insecta; order Lepidoptera; family Erebidae; genus Pelosia; species Pelosia muscerda. The sequence goes on along the minus strand of OY829098.1, from coordinate 14,344,303 downwards.
ACACATTCTTAATCGTTCTATACTGCAGTATTGTAACGCTACTCTATCTTGCCGAGTAGTATTTTCACAAGGGTAATGGAACTAACAAGTATGCCGTAGTATAACTAGATGGGTCCAAGTAAACCAAATTATTTGTGTTAGGCGTGGGTCCCATAACAAATAAATCATCTTAGGATAGGACAAAACAAAGACTTTCGCACATTCGAAATAATTAGGTCATAGCCGCGATGCGATAACGTGGGCAGTCTGCGCAGGAAGGGCTCAGCGGGGCGGAGGGAGGGATACAGTATTGACTATTGACTATTCGAGGTGGGCGACCTGGACGGCCATATTTGTGGCTAGACATTGATGCCGATCGTGATTTTATTGCGAAACCTAAAGTCATCTAATTGGTGCCATTAGATACAAGCAAAATCTTACTAAATACATAAACTAAATCACAAAATAATGTGGTTGAAAGTGTTACAGGAACTCTTACAGGACCATCGGGACGGAAGGTGAATCAATCAAATTGACCACATTACCTCACGGTTCCCACCAAATTACCTATCCATTCTAACGATTGAAGTTTTCATACCAAATACTATAAAAAATATTTAATTTTTATACCATTTGTAAACAAACCCTTGACCAAAATCATAACAAGATATGCTTAACCATAAGGAAAAAGAAAGCAAGGAGGGTTAAACATACATACATACATATACAATATACACTAATTTCGTTATTTACCTCATTATCTGTGATCAACTGTCTAATTAGTACGGTTCATGATACATAAATAGTCTAGGGACAGACAGCACCTATGTATTCTGTGCAGACACGGACGGAGAGTGGAGTCTTAAGTTTTTACCCTTTGCGTATAACGTCACACGATATTATCGTCAGCAACAAGTAAACAGCAGTGCCTAGATCCAATACCATGAAACGTTGTTACATATTCGACAAAAAAAATGCAAAAAAATGCTTGTACAATTTTCATCACGTGGTGCCATTTCATAATAACAATGCGCGTGCGATTAACGGTAAAAATCATACATACTAAGTACAAAACAAAGGAACTGCTTGGTCATTTGTGTTGTATGTACTCAGTAATGAGAAATATTAACTATACAGGTCGGGAAATAATGGTCATTATGGTGCAATACCTATGATGTTGTACATACTTCGATATGTGTACGGCAACTGTAATTTTGATAATAATTGATGCATTTGCCTATGTGAATTGTAAACCGCGTACGAGTTAAAATGCCTAGTGTTTTTACAGTAACTGTCCCTTTTGGCTTTATAGTATTATACATACATATTATCTGCAGGCGTTTGCTCTGTTACATTTATCACCTTGCATTAAACAGCTCAAATGAAAACTCGAATTTCACGTCTCAGCAACCAGTCAGCAGCACTTAAAGCGCATCAGCAAATTACGGAAATTGGTGAAATTGGTAGTTGAGACTCCAGTTCCCTTTCAAATGCCTAATGTTAGAAGGGCCTTATAAATGTATTATTAACATTGAACTTGCCACAAAACTATTCTTTTTATAATCACGAGTAGGTACAAATAAACAAACCTAGGAGCAACCTGAGCAACCATTGCAGTTTTTTTGGCATACGCAAGGTGGGCCCTCATTCCTGAGACTGAGGTGAAGTCGTAGAAGCAAAATCCCATAATGATACGGTACGATAAAACAGTTGTACAGTGTAGTCTTGCACATGTTATGACCTCTACAGGACGGCCGCAACAAGTGATAATAACTTATATTGGCAGTTGTACTTAGAAGTCGCATTTCGATAAGCTACATAAACCAACAAAAGATAACTTTATTGTTCAGTGCATAATAAAAAAACCCAAAATTAAAAATAAGCAAGTTTTCTCCTAATGTTTATCAAGTTGGCATAACATTTAATGAACTGTCACCTCGAGCCAGTCATAGCGGCGATATTGCGGCCTCCGTATGCCTCTCTGGTGTACAGCTGCTCCCCTCCTCCATACGGCCGGGCGCACCAGCAAAGGCGACCGGGACCGACTGGAGAGTGGTATGCGCACATTTACGCCACGGTTAAACGGACTGCGGCGTAGGGCACATTGACTTTCGATTTCATCGGTTGTTTCTATTCCACAAATTGTAAAACGTCGTGGAGGTCGTAGTGTGTTCGTGGGGGTAGGAGGAGGCTAAAAAGAAAAATATGGCGTTCTTCAAATAGAAAGAATAAAATCTGATAGAAAATATATAACACATAGCAAACATACAAGTCCCGCTGATGATAAGCGGTCACCAGTGTCTATAAACGCTTGCAACATCAGCGGTGTCATTCACGTGTTGCCGATGTATTTATTTTTATTTATCTACGTACTCTAAGCATCACTTGAGAAAAGCTGGACTGGAGTTTTGGTAACGTATGATTTTTTTGTTGCTTTTAGATTTAAAGTTACCTCAATACTATTGAATTAAATCTCATCAACTGTTCTAAGAATGTGGAAAATATCCTAAAATACTATCTTATGTTACCTAGGTACTTCGATTTTTACCTAGTATTTTTCATACTTATAATTCCGTTGTGGAATAATATTCACAAAGGAATAGGGGATATAGTAAGGAATATATTAAATTGGGATACTCACTCAGAAGTTAACTGAAAGAGATGAAATGCATTTCAAATGCGATCATCGCTTTCTATAATTAACGTAGGTGTTTCCCGATTCATTGGACTAAATAACAAAAGTGGACTAAATACCAAAAGTGGACTAAATACCAGTGGATCAAATACTGAAAGCACGTCTGGAGTAAAACTGAGTAACGCAATTTTTAACGAGGCATTGAAACTCGAAACAATATATCTCGTAATTGCGATGCATTATTAGAATCAGTTTGAAAAAACATTGGCTGTTGAACAGCAGTTTAATTTGAAAATGAATGTAATGAAACTTATATAATTAAATTTTCTTTTGGTTTGGAATAATTATTATTGTTGTGAATGTGATGATTGATTTTTAACGGATGTACGATGAAGCGTTAAAAGGGCTTACGAGGTATTACACCAAACCATAAATAAATAAATGACCGAAGCAAATGTGTCACTTTAACATCGACATTCAACGTCTACCTGGTAATAACCACAAAATCATCTCGGTATTTAATGATAACAATAATGATATTTTAGATTTACATTATATGCATAATATTAAAACACCGGCCTATATCCGGTTACGTTCTCAGACTAAATTATACTTGAAAGACGAACATTCATTGTGTAATGCAGTGATCAGTACAGAAATTGTCTTGTTTTGTTCTGTGTGGTAATAAAAAAGTAAGTAAATAGGTACATAGGTAACAATATTAGTTAACAGCTATAATCTCTGTGGTTGCGGGTACCATCAATTTCAGAAACTAGTGGACAAAAAACTATCATTTTGTGGGGGTGGTCATCTTGAGTTAAGCACTCTGGGATTAAAACTATGTATCTAATCCACCAATGTGTAACTGCGACCAGTTATGTAAGAAAACAATGATGTTTTAATTACCGATTATAATACAAACAGTTGCCAAATCAATTGGTGAACAAGAAATGTGGAAAAGATCTGTTACTAGAAAAACCCACCCAAGATAAACAAAGCAATCTATAGAATACTGTTTAAAAATAGACTCAGGACTTATGAGACCGGTGCCGGTGCGCGCGCCGACAAGGCGATCTTGTTTAATCAATAGCCTCTGAGAAGAAACTATCTCAGTATAAAACCGTAGTCCCGGGTCATATCTAAATGTCACGGCAAATGCTTTGTTTTCAGTTGATTTGATTCTGAGTTTTCTTGTGTTTTTTCGGCGCTATACAGGGAGGGGGGGGGGTTTACCCATTTCCGTACTTAAGAAAAAGTGGTGACCAACCAGGTCGTATTATATCCTTGATGTTGCAAGCCTCCGTTAAACATGGGTACTTATCAGCAGGGTGGATAAAATGTAAACTTTTACGAGCAGAATTCAGATTTAATTATGAGTTTGTTAAGTCGGACTCGAACCGATTACAACCGCTGTGTTGTAATCAGTAAACGTCTGACTGTTTTGCCCATCGCAGATCGCATTTCGTAGTCTGCATTAGCTTGTCTTCAACTTCGAATTAATGATTAACCACAATGTAAACTCGAACATCGAAAAAGATGAATAAGTACTTACGGTTTCTCGCTCATGGAAATCAACAAGTGGGGACGGTGGTGGCGAAATCGAGAAATTCGACACGGCAGCGTCCTGTGAAAGAAAAATAACATCAGTTTTATGGCAACTATAAATTAATAGACTAATTGCTACACAGTGTGACAGCGATGAATTGTAATTGCCAAAACTTATCAATCAATCATTGTTAATATGTAGCTGTAGACACAGCAGGCAATCGCTTAGTAGCTAATTGTTAATATCTACAAAATAACGTCGTTTTATTGATGATGCAATAAAATTATAGTGAAATTGAAAATTCATGATTGAAATCCAGACTCGCCGACAACCTGCAACCATGGCCACGTCAATTAAAATAGGTGAAGGCGTTTTTCAATTTTCAGTCACCTTCATCTCATGGTTATAGTCTTGTTTATTTAGTATATAAGCATAGAAAATTCTATGCTTCTATGGGTTTTTTTTTCTAGAAGTTATACTGATATTATGACCTTTTTAGGCGTTCGCGTTCTGAGTTGGTGAGTAGGTAAATCAACAGATTCGAAAATAATGCTAGTGGTGGGTGATAAGCTTAAAACTATATAGGTGTGTACCTCATAGTACGTGTGCCCATGCGGTCTTCTGTATTGTGTGAATAATACCGAGTTAATTGCGAACGGATAATTGGACAAAAACGTCCCTAAAAATGTTATGATTACCACGATGTGGAGCTTTTACGTGACACGCATGTGACAACTAAAGCAAAAAAGCGCATGCACACACGCTCACAAAGAAATATTTCAAAATGGTACCAAAATAAATAGTGATGTGATTGTGATCAAACACGAATGTATCTGATGTAAAAAGAAGAATGCAAATAAAGAGGTTTTCAAGGTGATGGACAAAGTAGGTAGGTAATACAAACTGACTCTGCCACATCAATTGATTGCATCGGAGCACAGTATGATTATTTTACATGTATAAAGAAATATTGAATCTAGATGTATGATAATAATCGATGTCAATAAGGTAACACGGTATACGGTAAATCTAAATAACTACCAGAATAAAACTGTTACCTATTGTATTAAATTTCCACTTTGAATAATTTTACGTTCGCGTTCATGAATATGCATTAAAACCACTGATCATGATCTTCACAATAATAATGCTTATATCGTGCATTATTATTCTTGCATCATGTTGCTTATTTTATATGCACCTATGCACAGAAAAATAAATAAAACAACGTTATTCACCTCCGACTTTTGCTTCCTGCCATTCCACTTGGTAACTACATATATTGCATATTGACAATCAGGTAGAAATAGATGCGGACCAACTTGATATTTGATAAGGAATTATGTTAGTTAAAATTAATAGTACCTAGATAATTATTTAAAAATTATATCTTAAATGCAAAGTGTGAAAATCACATATGGAACCAGTATATTATTTGACGGTTACATTAAAACATAGATATCGAAACATTTTTTGTAGTTCTGATAAGCTTGCTCAAATCACTACATAGTATAAAACAAAGTCGCGTTCTCTGTCGCTATATCCCTTTGTATGCTTAAATCTTTTCAACCACGCAACGAATTTTGATGAGATTTTTTTAATAGATAGAATGTTTAAAGAGGAAGGTTTATATGTTATAACATCATGCTACGACCAACAGGTGCGGAGCAGGAATAAAAATGTTGCAAAAACGTGGTGACGCAGACGTAGTTGCGCGGGTCAACTAGTATATTATAATTATCAAAATTACTTAGTAGCCGTTGTCTCACAGAATAAAGTTCGTTGACTGATAATGATCACATCATGTCTAAATTAATAATTAAGTACAATGATTACAATGTCAACAGTGAATCTAATTATGTTTAATTATGTATTACAATTTAAGATCATTTATGAAGTCTGTGATCTAAGCTATAAATTAACGAATAATATAGAAATTACTCGTTAGAATAAATACGTTAATCACTGTCTACATTGTGGTATTGCCTACAACGGTTCTTGCGCAAAATGAAGTAAGCGGTAGGCTTATATAACGTGACCTCGTGGCACACTGACTCTGTGCTGCAGCTCATGCCTCGCTTGCACCGACTAGGTACCGCCTACTTACATTATCTTGCTACTTTATCGCAACTTCGGTATTGCAAACTAGCTATTGTGATAACTCTCTAGTATCGGTACTTAATGCACAGAAGAAAAGAATTGTGTGTGTGGACTTATTCCCCAAAGATGTTAGACATTGGCCTTGTGATTCAGAGGTAGCGGGTTCAAACTCTCAATTAATATCTACGCGAACCCTCTCTTAATGAAAACAATTTAGTTCTACTTTAAATATACACGAAGTATACAAAGAACCGTGATAACTAGACAGTTGAAATTTACATGTATTTCAAATAACAAATAATACAAGTAAAATTAATATTTAAAGGGGGCTCCCACACAACAAACATGATATTGTTTGTCATTTTTTCGATATTTAATAACGGCAACAGATAGAAGCTTTAAATATTGTAGAAATAGAACGAAACGCTACATGCGTGATTATATATAGGCTAAGGTATTTTTCCCCCAACAAAACTGTGGAACTAATATTTTGTATAAGGTAGATTTGACTGTGTTAATATCAATACCTTTTAATGAAGTAAATAACTATCAATAACCCTCTGCAATAGAGTTACAGGCTTCTCGATGGGAATAGTCTTTCATTGAAGATACCAATGTCCAGCACTAGACATTCTATGACTGGGCCAAGTGTAAAAGGTTAAGACTTGATTCAAACTCTGTGGTACGCTGGTGAGGCGATTGACTGCTAACTGGCAGCAGGAAAGCAAAGGACGCGGTTGTGATTACGATGATATGGTCGTCATTATGTAATAATAACGTAATTATGCAGAAGGAAGGCCCAGCAGCGGGCAACAACAGTCTGTTTGATTGCTTGGTAAGCGACACTTTCTGTAAAATGTTGAAATCTTCTCTTTTCTCTTACCCGTTCAAGGCCCATAGCTGATATTAATATAAACACGTTAAAATAGTTGCCAGTGAGCAGAGCAGACAACATCCAACTTTATTCTACAATAATGGGAAGTCTATACCATGGCTATTGATTTTTTTATAGGAATCTCAAAGGAAAACCTACTAGGTAGTATGTTAGGCGTGAATAATACAAAAATCATAAAGAATAATCGAAGAAAATCGTGCTGGCGTAAGACAAGGTTACGAACGCGTGTGTGGGCTTTGCTTAATTATGGATGCTGTCGGTCTAAATTGCTCTGTAGGGTGTGAAAGGGCAACCCACGCAACATGTGCCTCCCTAGATTGATAATTACGGTTTTATTTGATAAAAGCATGTATGATAATGTTTTAAGAGTCGTCTTTTCTTAAAGCGAGATTACACAACTCCTATGTTTTACGTTTCATAATCACCATCGAAACCCAAAAAGTTTCAACTTTTGCTAGCTCGAAGGTACAGTACAGTAAGTCGCGTAATTGTGTAGCAACTCGTAACAAGTAATTACATCACTTTCGTTATTTGTCCTCGAAACTTTCGGGTTCTTGCCTTATTTCATCTGGAAGCCCATATAATTATTTTTATGAACATTTTAATTCTTGTGCAATGAGTTTTATAACTCAGGCCGTTTAATCAAATACTACAGATTGAGTCCATGGAAAAATAAATATCGACTACTCTCTCATATTATTGAAGAGTTAATGATAAATTTTCGCGATTTTGCCATTTGCTTTTATTAGAACATTCGTTGCTCATAGGTCTGATGGTCCGTAGTTACTCAAGTACTTAATGTAAAGTATTTACTGTTTTCACAATAGCAGTTTAACGTCACACAATACCAAACTTCATCATTTCAAAATAGATGTCTAATTAGACTGCTTATTATTGGATGTTTCTTTCGTAAGCATGTTCCAAAGGTTTTACAAAATAAAAGGTTAGTTCACTGGAACGGAATTACACGCGGGCAAAGTAGCAAGTATCACTTAACAAACCAATAAAAGGTCAAACTCTATTTTTAAAAGCAGTAACATAATTTGCTGTTATTAAAAATATGGACTGGGTTTACGATGATGGTCAAAGAAAAAAACCTTTGAAATAAGATGCAAGATTTGACCCGTTAAATAAAAGCTTAAGCTATAATACATATATGAAAGTTAGCACCTACGCGATAGATGTTTATCAATAAGACCAATTGCGGAATTGTTTTGTTTCATTGAATTTTGTAACGATGAAGATTAACAAACCGAGGGTGCATATTACAATGGAAATCTTAGCAGTTATAAAACTTACTAGATGAATTAGCTATCTGTCAGTATATTCGTCTATCTTTTTCATTTCGCATTTATATATCTTCGGCATTTAATAAAACAAAATTAAGAAGGTACTAAAGTGTTTTCTATAAAAACGCCATAATGAAATGGCGGAACGATGTTACAAAGTTTTGCAGCGCCACAGTTCCAGAACACACTACTCATTATCTCCTCTAGCATCAAGATTCTTGGTGTCTACATTTCCAGCGATGTCTAGTACCGCAGTTACTTCACTACATAGTATAAAATAAAGTCGCGTTCTCTGTCCCTATTTTTCTTGTCCCTTTGTATGCTTAAATCTTCAGAACTATGCAACGGATTTTGATGGGGTTTGTTTTAATAGATAGAATGGTTAAAGAGGAAGGTTTATATGTATATAACATCATGCTACAACATACAGGTGCGGAGCAGGAATGAAAAATGTTGCAAAAACGGGGTGACGCAGACGAAGTTGCGCGGTTCATCTAGTAGAAGATAAAGTCGAGTTGGCATCTAAAAAACTTGCGAGTGCCCAGCAGGGCGAAGCAATACTTCACTGCAGAACTAAGACTTCTTTATAAGTCGCAAGGCTAATCTCACATGGAGTACTGCTATCAGCTTTTTGCCGGGGCACCGGTTTACCAGCTTGACCCCTTCGCTCGGTGCAAAGGCGGACACTGAGAATCGTCGACAACCCCATACTCACAAGCAATTAAAGGCGCTGAACCTCCAGAGAGACTGCCTCACTGTGCGTTTTCTATCGCCTGTACAATGGTGTGTGATCACAGGAACTGTTCGAATTGATGTCCATGGTGCCCATGGTGCCAATGATGCCAATGATACATTCTATGACCGCATCGCTACCAACCGGCAGGGAATTAAAACTCGCATGTTTCGACCGCAAACTTTAAGCCAGTGAGGTATGAAAGCAACTAAATCCCATGCATGTATAACCTATGGAATGAACTCCCTGCTGTGGTTACCCCAAGGGACTACAATATGGGGTTCTTCAAGAACCAAAATGTCTTACAGGGTTTTTGGTGTGACGCCTCTGGTGTCCATAGGCCATGGTAACCACTTTCTATCAGGTGGACTGAAGCTTGTCAGTCATATTAGTGGTTTTAAAAAAGGAAAAAACAACACAATTTTGTACCATGCATTTATTTAGTCGTCTTTGTAAATCTGAACATCAATGCTTCAGAAATTTATTACCTCTGTGATACATTGAGTGGAACATCTAGTGTTCAAACCATACAAAGTCACTGAACAGTGATGAAGTAGGTATATAAGTAAAATCAAATTCTTGTGCTGTATAACAGCAGCATCATATGTATTGCAGAAAGGTTATTAAAAAATAATACCAACTACACACACACAATACAGTATATGGAAAATGCAGGGGATGCAGTCTATCTCAGATTTATGCTTTATGCGATGAGATGAGATCCTACCCTCCTTAACACCTCCCTAAGTGTTTTAGAAGTGTGTTTCCACAAGGGGCAGTGCAATTCTCCACCACTTAATTGAGCTTTGGCTGTAGGCTAGGGCCATATGGACACCTGGGATGCACATAAAGTAGTATAATGAGGTACCACCTTCTTTTCTGAGTGTGGTAATCAATGACTAGATGGTAGCACAAATCCCTAAACCAGAATGTATAAATTTGGAATGGTTTGTAGACATTGCTGTTTGATCTGCCATATGGCATTGACATTCTCATTGGAAAATGATAGACATGGATTTATTAAATTTGATTTCAACTCAACATTTTCTCTGGCCATGAATTTGTTTACTGCTGCATCAAGAATGTTTGAGTAGACTAACAATGTAATATTATTACTATCACTTGTATGTATTCATGGACTGTTGTGAGACAGTGCAAATAATTAAAAATAAATAGATATCTACATTTTCATCATAGCCAGTGATAAGTTCAATTCTCTAAGACTAGCTCTCAAGTGTCAAATACCTAAAGTTATTTTTTGTTGTCTCACAGACATTTAAAGATTGCCGAGTACCTACCATAATCACGTACCATATGATGGAATAGCGCGCCCCAAGTCCAAACGCCCACTTTGAGAAACCCTGGTTTAAATCAGATTGATGATCTAGACAAAAATATTTACGACGCTAACCAATTCGGGCACGTATCGGGTGTAACTTACGAGAGAAATCCCCGAGAGATGAGATTAAAATGATTACACCTAAGTATGAAAGAACCAACCTTGTAGACCACCTACATATTTTATGGCTTAGATAAGTAAAATCCGGTAGGTACTCTTTTATATCAAGGTCTAAATGGCAATAATTGAGAACATCTAATAATTTATATAACTTTATTACGTAAAATTATAAGTTATGTAAAACAAAATGGCATGTGTCAATCCAAACCTTCAAACTATAACAAAAGGCGGTGGCAATTCTCGTTAAACTCATTACTTATTAGAAATTTTGCTCTTGACAAATGGCACCGAAAACCGACCAAATTATGTAATATTAAATTATACAATTTGTATTTTTGTGTGAACAAAGGTTAATGGATGGTATCGTGCCTGCCTTCGTCCACGGCACTCCGTGCCTACCGGGGCGCTACAGTGTTTATGTTTATCTTGTTTACAACGCCCCGACGTTTCTGCGCTGCGCGCTGCTTGCTTACATTTCTCCATTTTGTCAGTGTTTTTTCATAATCATCCCTTTGATTTTCCAACCTTATGTAATTTCCTTACGTAACAACCTCGTGGCAAGGATAATACCTGTCTCCCTCGCTCCGATGTGAACCTTCCTCCGTATAATTACGTAACCATAAATATAATTTAATAAAAATTGTGACACAAAGGGAAAATTAAAAAACATGTCTAACAATCAAAGCAAATAAATTTAAAAATATATTAACTCAATCATTACCTCTTCAGCAGAATTCTGTGGTGGCGACTCAACATTTTCGTGTAAATGTTGATAAGGCCACATAATTTATATGTGCCTGACCGTAGATTTCAATCGATATTGTATTCAATCCAAATTTTTTACATAAAACGACAAGACTGGCGACAACCACCACCCGCACTCTCACTATACTGACTGAATTTTTGATTGAATTGATTGAACATAAATTGTGTCGGTCGATGTTATCACTAAACTTTTAAAACAGGACTGGCACAGATATCATATAGTGAGCCACTAATGAATATCTGTCACAAGGGTTCTAATGTTGCGTACAAGATGTCGCTATTATCAATAAAAGAGAAAAATCAATACTTTAGGTGATTTTCTAGCAGGCAACATTTTGCTAGTGAGGTTCAGTTGGTTAATATTTTTATAGATGTAATACCTATTAGAATTCTTTGGCTGGCTTGAGAGTACTTAGTATAATTATAAAAATAGAGAGTACTTCTTTTGACATTATTTTGACTTATCTCGTAGGGTTCAGCTAGCGTTTGCAATGATTACGATGATTCTCTTATTTTAAAATCCCTGTATTTAAAAAAATATTTTAAAATTCGTCCCATACCTGCTATTAAACATCTAAGCATACATAGGAATAAAAATGGACAGAACGATTTGGTTTTTACTAGCATTAATAATACCTACATAAATAAGGTTTATTCATCGGCATAAAGAAAAATGAATAATTGATTAATTGTGCAGTGTTTAGTTAGTTTAACTGTCTTTTTACGTTATTCTTAAGTTTTCTACGTTTAGAAATGGAATTAACTGTATTTCTTGTTTTCATTACGTACTTTAAATTATTGTTATTATCTAAAAAATCAATGTCAAAGTGAAAAATAAAATCATAAATGTTCGGTCCCTATGCCTTTGGTACCTACGTTAATAACTGGTACATTTATCAAACACTTTTTAGCATTCAAGGGCTAAACATTAGTTGAGGTTAGTACCTCTATAACGAACTAACTGTGGTTCAATGCTCTAACTCCGTGAGAACCCGATCCGCTGCTGACCCTCTTGGATAGTGTAATGACATATAATTATATATAGCCTAGAATATTCACAAATAATGTGACTTTTTATTGGTAAAATAAGTTTTGAAATCGGTTCAGTATTACACATTCTGTGGATTAGAAAATGCCAAGCTTTACCTCTTTATAATAATAGTATTACTTGACTATTGAACCAGAAAACGTTGTTTACAATACCAAACATTTTTAATAAAACACTAGCTAGCCAGTATACCTAATCAAAATGGTACCCGCGAATAAATTTCTACACCATCCATTTTAGTGAAAAAGTTGGCAACATTGTACTTGTACATATCTATCAAATATCTATCCGAACCAGGTCCAAATACGAGTACTTTTATCTGTTATTAACAGTGATATTTATTTCCTTAGTATTAGTACAATATCCGTAGTACCAAGGCTAGAGTAGGGATGTCGGAAATGCAAAAAAGTATCGATATACATTGCATCGATATTAAAAAAATATATCAATATCGATATTGATATTTTTATAAAAAAATATCGATATATCGATATATCGCTATGATTTTCCAGAGAATAGTGGCACTCTGAATACTAATTTTATTTTTATATACATAAATATTACCGGCAATGTGTATAAACCGGTTTTCTATAAATGTCTGAGCCTGCCTGCGCTAATTGCGCAGCCAGTAATTGAAATATGAAATGTTATCAAGAAACATAATTGAAAATTGAAAATTCAAAAAACTTTTATTCTGTATAGACCATTAAACGGCCTTACAAAATTTGTCAATATTAACAATATTTTATAAATCAGTGAGCAAATGGACCATCTGTTCAAATCGCGGCCCCCCGGCCTGAGAAAACCCCGGGAAGACACTCGGAGGGCTTTAATATAAATAAATGGTGGTTACAAAAAAAAAACAACCACGAAGGCACGAAGTAACGCAGGAGCTTCGTTTCCACCTTCACCTTCTAAACTATATTATGTATCCAAATTGAGGCGCAGTGTCCACATAGCGTAATTTGGCTTGGATAGATTAGGTTAGTAGTAAGCTCAAGGTAATGTTTTTATAACGATTTAGAAATAGAATTTCCGCAGAGCTTTTTGCAAATACAGACGTAAATGTATTTATTTCAAACATTGCCGTTGCAACAGCAGGCATTCTATATAAGAACATACGTTGCCTAAAAGTTTTAGTTGAAAAGCTTTCCTTTCAGGACTTTTATATCATAATAAATATCGTTTTTTATACCTTTTCGATACCTGGAATTTAATATCGATACATCGATGTATCGAAGAATTAAATATCGCTTAAAAATATCGATGTATAGAAAAAATAATATCGATATATCGATGTATCGATATTTTTTCAACAAGCCTAGGCTAGAGTAGCTGTGTACCTTTTATTTTATCTCTAATCCCGATATGGTAGAATCAGTAGAATTGATTTGATTATGATTGAACTAAAATCATATACAGCCTATTACTGTTTTGTTAGTTATTTGTTCCTAATATAATTATGTAAGTTAAGTAATCTATAATAAATAGCATTGATATAATGTCTGTAATGTGATGACAACGAAGTGTATGGAATAAGATATATAAAAAAACAATTTAACTAATTTGACAATTGTGGTGCGTTCCGTACGGAGTGTTCATTCATAAACCATTTTCCAATTATTCGCACAAACGCATTGCGTAGTTCCACGCCGAAGACTTTATCATTTGCTGGAATACTCGCAATCGAATCACATCACTGCTATTGATCTGCAGTTGTACTTTGAGCGCAGGCACGCAGCAATCCCGCGCACTGTTTGGAGACTTGTTATTCCACCATCACATCCACTACTGTGAGGTCGTGAATTCGGTCAGAATTCCGTCATTGCATTGTAATGTGTGATATTTGAAGACAACAAACTGCAGTCGCCAAGTGTTAGCACCATGGACGACGATGGGGATGATAAAGATGACTCAAAAAGGTGAGTACAATAAAAATACAAGGTTCCTTTTCTGTAATCTAATGACAATAAGAAATTCTTGGATTGTTTTTAAGATAGGATTTCCATAGATATTATTATGTTTTATGGAGTGGTATAGTTCTAATCATTCCAGTGCATAAAGAGCAGTTGCTATCAGTTATTGGTTTTAGTTTTATACATAGTAAAAGCTTCTATATTAATTCAAGTCATTGCTTTGTAGAAGGACTCGGAATCTAAGTGAAAAGAAACGGCGCGATCAGTTTAACTTGCTCGTTAACGAGCTTAACTCGATGGTGTCCTCTAACAATCGTAAGATGGACAAGTCGACCGTTCTCAGATCAACAATATCTTTTCTGAAGAACCACAATGGTAAGTTTTAAATGAAGTTAGTATTATTAAGATGGTAATATTTTTTTAGTTTTCTGGTCATGCAGTCAATAAATTATTACAGTAGAACTTCAAAAATACAAAACTCATTGTGAGTATGAAATATATGAAACAGTATATATATATAATCTAACAAAATATGTAGATATATATGTAACTAAATATATGGGGTCTACCCACATGGTGAAATATACCAATTGTTTTAGTTAAAAACATAAGATAAACTACATGTATTCACAGAACCTGCTATTCTTCATATATCAGAATTTTCTACTATATATAGTAATTATCATTATGATGTACACATTCACATAATTTTTTTTTTTTGTTGAATTGACAGCATTCTTGAGTTGCGATCATGATGTAGTAATTTGTTTCACAGCAGAGCCTCTACTCATAGAGAGGAGAAGGCTTACTATGTCCCCTCCAATATTTTCTTAGATTATATACATACTGTTTATTATGGTTAGTTGCAATTGGAAGTCTAGATAAATGCAAATCTGTATTGTATTGTAATCAAAATGAAATTAATTTTTGATAAATAGTAATAGTCAACATGTGCTTTATCATATTAGTCAAAATGTTTTCTCAGGCTTCAGTAATTATGATTCATTTGATTCAGAAGAGCAAGTAGATGATTCTTTTTAATAGATTTATGTACTGCGAAAGAGTGAATGAATCAAATTGAATGACACCTTAATCTTAACTTACTGAGACTGGACTAAAGGTTGATCTAAAAACCACCTGTTGACTTGACTATGTTGATTATTTTTATTATCAGGTGAACTTTCACTTGCACACTTTGTTTTAGAAATAACAGTTAGGTCTCGTGCACATGACGTTCAAGAAGACTGGAAACCTGCTTTCCTGTCAAATGAAGAGTTTACATATTTGGTATTGGAGGCATTAGAAGGATTTGTGATTGTATTCTCAGCTACAGGTCAAATATATTATGTGTCAGAAAGCGTCACTTCACTTTTAGGTCACAATCCAGTAAGTATATTTTTTATGAGATACTATTAAATTGTTTTTTAGTTCTCATCAATATATAGTAAGTAATAGCTAGGGAACTCTTAGAATGACTGAGGAACCCGTCTTAAACAAAATTCATAGTTTCCAATATATTATAGAATTGTCGGTAGATGGCTTCAATGTCACCCCCAAAGGCCTGAAGGAGAATTTTGAATGGTCAGATACATGGTTAAGAGACAGGTCATGGGTTTAAGTTCCATCTAGACAGTTTATCTAATTTCTTTACTTCATTTAATTAGATCATTGTACACCTACAGAACAAGATAGAAATTGGATTTATTTTTGTACTTATTCTGCTTATTTTTTTTAGGCTGATGTAGTAAACAAAAGTATATTTGATTTAGCATTTGAGGATGACAGACCAAACTTGTACAACCTACTACAGAATCCAAGTGCAGCAACAAGTCCCATGCAATCAAGACGTAAAGGTATGTACCAGTTATTTATGGTACATAGGATTTAGATGCAGTGTCTGCAAGAGTTGATTTATTTGAAATGTCAGTAGTGAAATTATGTTGAAAAATTTTAAGGCCTTAACTGTACCTCTTTATTTTTGACTCTGTACTGATTGGGTAGTCCTATTGGGATATTATAAATGTTTTACTCAATCAATTAGCCTATCACAGTCGACTGCTGAACATAGGCTTCTCCCCTTGTTGGGAGTCTTTGGCATACTGTTTCTATGCTAGCTAAACGGGTTGGTACGAGGTTCTATTTGAAGATTTTGGTCTCGTGAATGTTTCGCTATCACTGAATTATAATAAGCTACTTGCGAAATTGCACTTATATACCATGATTTTTATTAGCGAAATGTAAATGTAAATGCTGAAGCTAATCTAAACATATTCTACCATAAGCCATGCGATGCATAGGAATGCAACTCTTTTATGTGCTGATGTTTTTCATGATTAAGTTCATTGGGCAGATTAGTAAATATTTTATCAGTTATGATCAAATAAATACATGTCTAGCAAAAAACAACACTTTTGAATTCTATAAAGACTAGTTTTGAATGATGAATGAATGAATTGAAATAAATAGGTACTAGTTAGAGAATCAGTCTGACGATCGGAAGCCATTACACTTTCGGTGTGAGTGACTGCTAATAAAAGCAATTTAGTTTGACTGGAGGGGTCATTGTGAGTACTAGTAGGTAATTCGGATACTAGTAATCTTTAAAAAGAGTGAATGTTCAGTAATGTGAAAGATATTCAATGAGATTGTTATTGTCATTCTGTCTTTAATGCCTTGTTGCTTGTTGTTAATATATTGTTAATTTTATTGTATGTTTATTTATTAATTTTAGAAATAAAGCTTCTATTTAAAAAAAACTTCCAATATAATTATACATATACTTAGTGTTATAAGTTTTATCAAATCTATTATGCATAGATTTGATAATTCAAATGAAACCATGCATGCGTACTGAAAACACATTAGGTCAAAAAAAAAAAATGAACATAATAATATGACGAATGGATTATTGAAACTCACCTTAGATATTTGATACTTTTAAACTCAAGGAGAGTTAGTTTTAATCTCGTCACTTAGTGAATGAATTTCAAGAATCGCCTTTTTACAGCCTGACTTAAGAAAAATACTCACTCACTACTTCGTGTTTCACTATACTTTACAGAAATAATAAACTGTTTTCTTTTACGTAATAGCCTGTATTACTATGTGCTGTAAAGAAAACGAGAATAAAAATATATGGTTATAATGTATTGAACATATTTTTAAATATTGCTTGCGAAACTTGATTGTGCTGATGGTGCTAATCTGACAAGAGATTTGCAATTTGCTGTGCGCATTTCTTTTAATACTTAAGCAATTTGTCCAGCGAAGTGACCATCCTACATTTCATATATCATGGCAAAATTGTAACAAAAGCGAAAAGCGTAATCGAAAAATATTTGCTTGCGTGATATTTAGTTCATTTTAAGTTATAATTTTGGTATTATACAATAAATTACATCCTAAGTTAGAAAATCATAACGAAATATAATCACAGATGAATCCTTATTTTCATAGATTCGTCTTAGTTTGTTATTGACACATGGCATACTTTACGAAGGTTACGACCCAAAGATAATTAGCAGTAATTATAAATTACGTTTACGTTCCCCACCGTTGTTCAACCAGGAATTCTTAGAGGAAGTCAAAACGGTCAAGCCTGTATGGCCGCCCTTTACAGGATTCCGTGCTTAATGCGTAAATTATAAGTTCCTTCGATTTTTTTTTATTGCTTATAAGCGATTTTAAGATTGAATTTGCACCTATTATGATAAGTAACAATAAAATTATAAAATTTCTAGAACTAAATCTAAGCGACGTTTCCCCCGTTTCGACGATGAAACTTATGCTTTGAAGAACTGGCGTAGTATTTGTTCATATTTCATAATTCAAAGTTTTCATAGGGAAGTTTGGCGAACGAACCATTTCCCAACCCGGAACGACTAGTGTCCAAGCCAGCCGTACGTGATTGTGCAAACTCCGCTATGTTGAAAACTTTCCCGAAATTTTCCTGTATTGTAATGATCAAGTGTTGCAATCAAAATTTTCTTGTTGTAGAGAATGAAATCAGATTCCAGTGTCATCTAAAGCGTGGAATTTTGGACTTCAAAGATGAAACCACTTATGACCTTATACAGTTCAATGGACATTTTCGTAAGTACTATTGTGAGGATACATAAATATGATACCCAATACATAAAGATTACGAAACATTTAATTACGAAGTTAAAGTGAAAGATAAATTTCCGTAAGTATTATCGTGAGTACTATCCCCAAAACGAAAAGACACAACAGCGTGATGTCTAGCAGCAAACGAATACTTTTTTAAAGACACATTTAATTTCGAAGTTAAAGTTAATAGAACTGACATAACCGGAGTGAACCATTCATATATATAACTACTAGGCGCATAAAAGCTATTTCATTTTTTTCAGGAACAAATGTTGATCACGTTGATTGCGAAGGTATTTCAAGCTATCAACAAGAACAGGCTACGTAAGTAAATGACAGTCGAATTTCACAATACTTCGTTAGATGCACGTTTTAGATTAGATGTCGTGTGTGTCATAAATATGTAAAAATGTATTTTATGAATAGGCTTAGTTCAAATGAAGTTGTTTAGTTATAGTTTTCCTTGACTTCATGACCTCTCTTGTTCCAGGCTCTTATTTGTTTGCACGGGCCGTCTGTACACACCTCAGCTTATCCGTGACGTTTCATTGGTAGATTCCAACAGAAATGAATTTACCTCGCGACATAGTCTGGAGTGGAAATTTTTATTTTTGGATCATCGTGCTCCTCCTATTATCGGCTATTTGCCATTCGAAGTCCTGGGCACATCAGGATATGATTATTACCACTTTGATGATTTGGAGAAGGTGGTCGCATGCCATGAAGCTTGTGAGTATAATACACAAGAGCAAATATATGTACTACCTACCTTTATGTCTAATAAAAAAAAAAATTATATGGGCGGCTTCTGAATTGAGAAATTTAAATTGAGTCTCGGCAACGGCTACTTATGCACAATTAGGTACATACTGCTCATTGTACGTAAATAGACATTGTCGAGATTCAAGCGACTTCTCAATGTTATTCACAATGCTCTTAAGTCTGTTGTATGCCGTTTTATAAAACTACAGATATACCTATCCTAACCTAATTGAAAACTGGACTAGATGGACATTGAACATGCCAAGTCTATTCGATAATACTGGATACACATATTTATTAATCTGCAAATTTTGTGCTTATTAGTTTTCGAATAGAGTATTACAGCTAGTTCTATTTCGTGACAGTGATGCAAAAAGGTGAATTAACATCGTGCTACTACCGCTTTCTCACCAAAGGGCAGCAATGGATCTGGCTGCAGACTCGTTACTACATCACCTATCATCAATGGAACTCGAAGCCTGAGTTTGTGGTCTGCACGCATCGAGTCGTGAGGTAAGTAATTATTAATCTACCGTTACAGAGCATACACTAAAACTAAGTTAGTAGAATGCATACATGATAATACATACGTATACAGTGTCCCAAAACTCAACTAAAGAGACCCAAGTTGTACTAGTTCTGAAAAATGAGAAGAAAAGTCCATTCGTCGTCAGTCGTTATCCGAAGTGTGTGTGTAAGAGTGGACAAATAGAAAAATACACTATGAAATACATAGATCACTGCGCCTCCTTCTGCGAGCAAGTAATGCTCGGTAAAGAGGTGGCGGTGCGGGATTCGATTCGACGGAAGAAGGCTCTGTGCCCGCAATGCCCGCGATGAGCGGAGGCGACTCGGACGTCGGAGGTAGTAGAATGACCTCCGTCCTTGATGAGCGCATGAGCGCGGACCTGGGGGTGACTGGTGGGGCTGCCTGTCACCCTAGCAGAAGCTGGCCGCGGTGGCAGCGCAAAGTGACTAAGACTGCGTGTGTTTTAGTCGGTTCGAGTACGACATAATCACCTCCACTGTCGGCAGAAGGTATCACCTTGGGGGGATTTTGCGCACGCTAAAAGAAGTAGTGGACGGCGATAGACTAATTGAATGGTTAAACACAAATAATATAATTTTGCAGTAGCTTTTTAACGATATCTTCTAAAATAAGTTGCTCTTAATCGAACTCATAAATGAGTCAACAACCATTGGTAAGGATTCCGAGCAGTACTGTAATGATTCTGAACATTCAATGACCGTGAAGCTGGTGGTCCGGGTGGCATTCCAGTAGTGTTTCTACAAAAGTGTGCAGCGGACTTGTCTCTAATACTCACGCGGCTGTATAGACTCCTACATTTCGGGTACAGTGCTATCGGCTTGGAAAGAGGCGAATGTCGACCCAGCCAACTATCGGTAGCTAGCTAGCAGTACTGATATTACGGCATAGCATAGCCGTCACTTTCGCCTTTGGAGATGCGTAGAAATGTGGCATCTTCAGCTGTATTTTACCGTCTTTCCCATGATAAATGGTCTGATGAGCTATTCCAACAAGTTCCACCCTCTCCTTTCCTATACAGGACAACACGTGCTGGGCTTGGATGTCACCCGCATACTGTGCAGAATACTTCAACAAGAACCGAGCTGTGCAGCGAGTCTTTCTTTGCCGCACCATTAAATGTTGGAATTCTTTACCAGCTTATGTGTTTCCTTCTACAGTTCCGGATTCTTTAAGCGAGGCGTGTTAAAGCATTTGATGAGGCCGTCAATCTAAGCGCCACCATTGTAACACTGGACGTGTTTGTAATGGTGACCCCTCTTGACTTTAGCTTACCATCAGGTCAGGTGAAGTCAAATTGACGTCTCCCATATATGATTATTAAAAAAGAACACTTTCATTGAGTCGTGGCTTACAAAATAATGTCAGTGAACATTGATACTTAAATTTTCTAATAAAATACGGCTATAATTTAAAGATTTCAAAGTTTCAAATTATTAAACATAGTGGAATGTAATAAAATAAATAATAAAAGAATATTTATTTTATTTCATTATTAATTTAAGTTGTTTATTTACTTATTCAGATCTTCATAATCATATAAGTGCTCAACACAACTTTATAACGCAAGCACACAGTTAGCCAATTTTTTTAGCTTTAGTTCAATAGTATAAAAAAATCATGCAATTATGTTAAAATAAATAGACTAAACTTGTTGTGTAAAATAAATAGTGACAAAATAGTTACGAGTATTTATGATACAAGTGTGGTATATTGGTCATTACACTCGAGGTGATATTGCACATATACCACATATACAAGGATACCGAGAGTGTAATGACCAAACCTCACGTGTGTCATACGACGTTTTTGAACACACTTACGAGTAAACTTGTTGTTTCGTACTGAAATAAAAAATGCTCACAGAATAGACGAAAAAGGTTGTTAAAAATGGCGGGCTCCGCGCCGATACATTTTTTTTCTGCGCACGCCGCGTTTATTATGCGCCCGTAGATTGAAGCGTATTGATAGGCACGTACAATCACGCTAAGCAGCCAATACGGAAAATGTAAAAAATATATTTTTTATGTATTCATAAATTAGTTTCACGTTTAATTATTGATTAAAGTAAATGAGTCGGTAAAAATTTATCATAGTGCACTTCTTTTGTTTTACAAAAATAGTATTACCTATATGTAGTCTTATGTTGAAACGAAACGTATCTACGAGTATGTCAAAACTTTTTCCGAGATTTAAAAATAAAACTATAACCCTGTTGTTAAGTTAAGAGTGAATAGAATGCATAAATAATATCTTACAGCGAGGTACAAACTTAATTTGATGGAATATAATATAAAACACTAATGCGATCATGAAAAACAAGCACATGTGCTTAAAACCATGGTTTATGAGTTTAAAAGCCATGTGGTACAAACCAATTTATGTACAAGGGTGTTGAAAAATAATTTTCTTAAATGACGTAAAATTATTTTTTTCTAATACTAGTGTAACTTGGTCTCTTGCCCGATACTTATCACTGTCGTTAAGTTTTAGGTCATCCTCTATGTGTATGTAATATGTATCGGAATTGTACTGAAGTTTCCCTCATAAATGATAAAACGCAATGGAAGACGGACGTCGTAATACATTATGAATTTTGATGAATAATTGAGGTCACTACTGTATAATTTTAATAGATTTCTCTAGAGACTAGGAAGAAACAATGTGGTGTTGCGTTGTACTATATTCAAGCGATTAATCACACATAATTTTGAACTAGCTGATGCCCGTGGCTTCATTCGCGTGGATGTCGTTTATCGCTACTTTTGTTCATATCTCCTATACCTACTACTAAACAGATTGTGATCGAACAAACATATATAGTTTTAAGTCTCACCAAGACCTTTTTTCTCTTTATTTTTAAGAAAAGTGTATGAAAGGTCTTGGTACTCGACCACGATTTTTTAACCAAAAAAGACTGCATTATAATTCGTTAACAAACTAATCCTTGTTGATCTACACACATCTCAGACTACGATGTAATAGTACCATCTTCTTAAAAATTGTGGAACATTGATTGAATTGCCATAATCGCAACAATGTTACTAGTGCCAGTCCTGTTATCGATGTTGATGACTCCAATTTAAATATACCTACTGTTCTACTGATAGTATATCAAGGTTTCAAAATATTTTTTTAGAAACATTATTAATTCTTGTATAGGTATACCTTGTGTGAAGCGGACTCTCGGTCTCCGAGGTCCAGGCCTCGTATGCGTCAGGACAAACGCAAGAACGATGATGACCTCTTGTTGAGTACAAGAAGTAGTAAAAGCAGCCTCGGCTTCTACGTAATAAAGTGTAACCAATAAAAAACAACAACAAATTTCAAATAAGTTTTTCAACGCAGAATTTTATTTAAAATCTGTGTAAAACATCGTGTACTTTTGACGGTGACTGTACGTTAACAAATGCGCCATAATAGTATTCCTGTACCAATTACCATTCCAAATTCACGTATCCTCCGAGTAAGATGTTTGTTGCTGTATAATAGTTTCGTTTTGCTTTTAAGTTTTAAATTGACTGTTGTACTTGTAGCTACCTAGACGTCGCCAAAAGCATGAAGTGCGAAGGTGCTGAACGTGATACCACGAGCGACGTTGATGTCAATTCGGTGACCAGGCAGGTGGTCAAGGAAGGCGCTTCTGATGACACCATGGTTTCAATGTCTCCTACATATAATATGTCTGACACCGGGGATGCTTTCGGCAGTTCATCATTCCAGCCTCTATCGCAGGTATACATCATTAGAGACTGTTCATATTAAATAAGGGCACAAACACTTACATCTTCATTTATTTAATGATATGGTTGGACTGTAAGATTATACTCATACCCTTTATACCTACGTAATTTTAAAGATTGAAAAATTTGTAACTTTGTTAAATGATTCTTGTTAAAAATGTATCTACTTATTAGAAACAGCTTGTCTCAACATGGTTTACAAATAATTGCACCTGCCACCAAGATAACGCAGGTAATGGTAGGTTTTTGAACAACTACAGACATGCATGACAAACTTTGATACTATGTATCGTGTGACTGTGATGTTTGTTTGGTTTTAATTCTGATTAACTTCTACAATAACAGGACGCGTAATCAATAAAATGAGACGGCGAGTGTCAAATTGTAAGTTATGGTAGCCATACACGATCTGGTATACCGTGGGGATATTACGCACGATTAAAATCATTATCTTCTATTGATAGGTTAAAGATAGCTTGAATGATCTATTGAACTAGTAGAATCAGGCGGTTAATGGTAAACGTTTTATACCTTTTTTCCGTGTGGAAATCCTGACGATATCACCCTCTTTGACCATTAGGGATGCCACGGGTCTCAATTACCAGGGTCTAAGCTTACAAAATAAAGCATTTCTTTTGCAACCCGGTTTACCTTCGATCATCCATGGTTTCAAAATGTGTGTAGGAAGTATGATGTACCCATCGAACCGCAGAAGGCGAGAGGGACACGTTGAAAGCTTCCAAACAGCCGTCCACTTTGGAGTCCGAATACCGATTGTCCCCGGTACCGGTTGTCCGATTGCGTCAACTTGGAGAGAAAAGAAAATAAGAAGAACCAAAGCCTCTTCTATTGTTTAGCTAGTGTACCAACTTGGAGGTGAAGTTGACTTGGGCACAAGGAGGCTCAATGATGTTGCCAGCCACCTGTATTTTAAATTTTTTTATCACAAATATTTTATGTCGTATGCAGCCTGCTTCAGTGAAGTCGGCTGGAAGCACCACGGGGACTGTGGCTACAACTGGTACTGTTGCTACGGCTGGTGCCTCGACTTGGAATCGTAATTCTCAGGTTCGTTACACGGGCTCGGACACTGGCTCGGTCTCGGGTGATTCTCGATCTTCGCAAAGGGTTGCCATACGTGAGGTGAGTACCTGATCACACTACATCAAGCAAAATAAAATACGCACTATACAAGGAATACATTATTGTATTATATTAAGATTGATAAATTACACAAAATAATATTATCTTGTTATTCGTTCCTAATTCTATTTATATATTCAATAAAATACACAATACATTTCAGTATATTGATAACGGCCCATCCCACAAACAAGTTTTTTTCCATAGCACATTTTCAACATGATATTATTATGATTCATCATTATGTCGGTAGTTTCGGAGAAAAATATAGGTGTACGGACGCAGAACGATGTTATGTATACCTAGTGCTATATCTATTACTTGGTCCATAACATATACACATGTTTACACATTATTACAAATGTAAAAGGAACTTTCAAGCTGATTTTAAACAAATGTCCTACTATTTTTACTTTAGTCTTCTTTGTTGCAACTTGCAATCTCTAAAGAGAGTAATGTCATTGCACTCGTTCGAGGCGGATCGCTAGTCAACTATATTCATACAATACAGAGGTCAAAATCTACATTGAACATACTTGTAATTCATGTTTTGTCAGTCGATGGTACTTGGTGTTACTTTCCAGTTGTTGTTGAAACTAATTTCAAATTTTGTTCCAAATGATGGCCATTGCTCTCAATAGGTACATATCTGGATTCTGCGTTTCAAGGATTATACTCTATTTAGCATTGCGTACCTACAATATGGTTGGAAGTGAGTTTTATTCATACCGTTTTGAAACTAACGTGTCTTAATAGAAAGTGTCGTCATTGTGATATGATAGGTATGTGTGGGAGGTCCACACCAAGACTTTATGACTTATTGTATGATGTACTAGCCGGTGTGCCTATTGATGAACTGAACAGACTCGACGCAGACTTTCTTCTCGGATTTGGGAGGTCAAATGCCAGTCGCTCTAAGACTAAAACAGCCAAAGTATATTTAACGGGCATTTAAAACAACAATGCACCGGAATGTAAAAAATAAGTTTATATAGAGATACCTCATAAGATGAAAATGCGCGCAATACTTGAAGTCGGCGCTGAGTCAAACTGTGTCCCGAATTTTTGCTGTATTTTGTAGTTTCTTAGGTTTAATCATATGAATAGCTGGGTCCCGAGTTTTACGACGCAGTTTTGCATGAAAAGAATAAAAATAGCGACACAATGATCTCACGCAGTGAGCTCATTCTGCGTAAATAGTAACACCAATATTTCACCATATTTCAAGTTGTTATTCATACTTATTCATATTTATTCACCCCGCGATCATGACGACTGATAAGCAACCGAAACATCGGGCTGAAAGTACCAAAATAATACCAAATAAGTCGCAATAGAATCCGTTCAAAAGTGATTTCATTATAATGCAATTGAATTAATGTAAAATAGTACATTATATAACAAGGAAGCAAAGTAGTATTTTTACTTTGAGACACGGGCAAAGCGAAGGTTTACGAGTAGAATAGAATCCCGAGTGTATCGTGGAATTCTAACGTAGAATCCTGAGCGCAGTGAAGGACTTAATGCTAATAAAAATTAAAAAGATTTTTATCGCCTTTCGATGACAAAATATTTATCCCGGGACTTCGTGGGTAATAACTTATTACTAATAAGTCTTGTACGACCTTGTTAGCTTCTATAGCTATTGTTTCCTTTCATAATTTGACGTAGGTCTCATTATTTTTGCATTAAATATGTATTGTATTAAAATATGTATTAAATATATATTATGTACTGATTACAAGAACAGACAGGACTGCGTTAGTTTCTTTTTTAATTAGCACAGGCCATCACTTAGGTACCAGCCAGTAATCCATACATTTTGAGTTCGATTTCTCTGAATGTTATATAGTCCAAATTCAAATAACTTTTCCGCCCGCTAAAAACCTTTTTACAGTGAAGAGTTATTTTGCTCCTGTTCACAGAAGAACAAAGCGATACTTTTCCAATAGAAAGGATGAAAAAGAATGTTGAAAGTTTTGAACTTTACCTTGTTGCAATGCTCCACTTTATAACGGCAATTTCTTACTTCTAGATGGGGCAAGCACAGAAGATTAGCGATGCGGCTCCTGCGCCTCAGCATGGTATGGGGGCTCAGTACTTGGACCCCGCCCCGTATGTCAGCGCCGTCGGACTACCGGGGGTCTTGCCACTGTCTATACCATCGCTGCCGATTGTTGTTTCCACCGATCAAGCACAGATTCAGGTTAATTCCGCGAGAATCATATTTAAATTCACTTAGTGAATTGTACTTAACTACCTTGTTGAAGCACACTTCCGTTGCTTGTTACTGTTGTTACTCAGGTCCCGGGCTCTACTACCGAACATTACATCACTTGTATGAATAATAATCCGCGGATTGAGGCAATAAATTCACCCTTATGAGAGGATGAATGAGATCGAATACATAAATATTGGGCACTCTAGGTTTTAAGAGAATAATTGTTATTACTCTCATTATATTTCCTTGTCACGGATAGCACTTTAAGCCCTTGCTCTCGGTTAGCATACGAACATAAGTAGTTATAGGTACGTGGAGGCCTAAAAAGTCCGACTAGTCGAACTACTTAACTTCGATTTATCCAATTGATTATGGAGGTCTGGTGGCAGTCGCTTCACGGAAAATATCGAAGTGCAGCTGCATCACTGTTAGACAGGGAAGCCGACCCTAAAAGAGTTTGTAAAAGGCTCAGAGGATGACAGTGTTACGCTTGATTGGATCGCATTGCATGATTCAAATTAGTGGCTGTGGCAGGAGCAGTTGCAACGGAAACACGAGGAACTGCAGCAAATGATAGTAAGGCAGCAGGAAGAGTTGCGGCAGGTAAAGGAACAACTACTGCTAGCAAGGCTTGGTATCCTACAGCCTCTTATCAATGTGAGTATGCGCGGATTATGTTATAGTTAGTCCCTAATGCTTAACTCTCAATTTTAACTCTCCAACTGGCGACCTTGCTTACGTGTTCTCATATCTTTAACATCTGACCTCCTCCGATGGCGTGGTGATATGACCCTCACA
This sequence comes from Pelosia muscerda, assembly GCA_963691645.1. Classification (NCBI taxonomy): domain Eukaryota; kingdom Metazoa; phylum Arthropoda; class Insecta; order Lepidoptera; family Erebidae; genus Pelosia; species Pelosia muscerda. The sequence continues at coordinate 14,316,614 of OY829098.1, read as the reverse complement.
GATAATGTCACTTTCTATCGGTGGAAGAATTTTCAAAATTCGTATAGTAGTTCCAGAGATTACCCACCTTAAAATCTTGCAATTAACAAACTTTACCTGTGTAAACTACGAGAAAAGGTTTAGGTATGTATTTCACATGACATGTATGTGAGCGATATTCTTTATTATCTAATATTCTTTCCCATAGCTAGTTGAATTTGTATAATAAAATAAATAATTACAGTAAAAACCCCATAGCTTGAAAAAATGTGTGTGCGTAGGAACGGTACAATTAGCTGAGTAAAAGTTGATAGAATTGACACACCAACGTACACGAATACCTGCTACAAAGTAAAGGCCCGCGCGCACTCGTGAGTTACAAGAACTATAGAAGTATCACATAATATCTCAATTGCAAGTTTCACACTTTAGTCACACATTAGTTTGCTACTTCAACTCAAATACTGACTATCGTTTTGTAATACACACGCGCATTATTTTATAGCAAGGTTGCCAAAAATATATTTTATCTGATTTTGTCTTTCTTTGCCGCCAATGTCTCGCGAATGGTTGTTGTACATTGTTTTTAATATACCATTACTATTATGTCCCCTCTTTTACCATTTCTACTATAGATAATTTTCACAAAATTCAAAAGCAATATTTTTAATATAAATTGGTCCATAGATGTCCTAATTTAAATTTATCGAAAATAACAAGTAAACGATTCAAATGAACATTTTTACTCTTTTTAACTGCTTACTACTTTTATACTGCTACGTTTTGGCTGTATATTTGCTTATTGTAGTTGCGGCACGCTATGATGGCTGACACGGCTGGTTTTGCTCGTTTTCTTAATTTTCTTCTGTACCAGTCTCGCCATATTTTTCTTAAGTTATTCGTCTAATAGTTCGTAACCAAAAAAGAAAAAACGAGTAAAACCGGTCGTGTCCAAGCGGTCATTATAACGTGCTGCTATAGCTAGTTTAGTGCACATATTTGCAATTTCTTAATTAGTTGAAAAAAAAATAGAATCTAAAAGCGATCCCCGAACATCGTCATCCTTCTAGTAAATGTTTTTGGTCAATCCATAATGTGTACCTATTTACTAACAATATAGACCACAAGGTGAAATCACAAATTTCCATGTCATTTCTTACAGTACAACGACTCTTCTGAGGTCTAATTACCTAATGGCGAAAATGAAATTGATGATCACAGCGGCGCTGGCAGAGGTGGCCCAACCCCGTGGGTTTTAATCGAAGATGTCTGATAATTTATGGAAATTGAACCATTTGTTCCACATAAATTCTTTTATTTTTGCTGTCATGAGTTTGATTTTCGCCATTACATAATTAGACACCTGTAGCGTCGCCATACTGTAACAATTGACCTTTAAATAAGTGTTGTCATTCTGCCGTTTAATAGGCTGGGATCGTTTTTATTACTAACACATGTCGATCATAAGACCCGTAGTACGGTTAAGTTATCCGGTCAAACGGACTACGGAAAATATTATCCGGTCCGGTCAACTGGACTACGGAACATAATAAATTTGTTATAAGCCGGCTATCTGTCCATTTACCAGGATATCGGGTAGTGATATACTACGGCTAATAGATCGATCATAATTTCCGCCTGAAATAATATTGCTATTATTACTTTATAAGCTTCATGTACCTTTTTACGCATTTCTTTACTTCGTTAGGGGGCTTAATAATATCGCCTGACCAATATTCTATATCCATTAAAAAAATGGCTCAATATCTTGAGCTCATACCTAACCTGTCTCATAATTTGAAGGTTCAAGGACATTATGTGAATCCTGAAGAGATACAGCATAACCAACGCATGACGCCGCAAATAATTTATGAGGGAAACGCATCCAGGCCGACCGTCGTTGGGTATCCACCTCAGCATCCACAACATCCGACCAACCATCCACATAACAACAACAACGCCAATAATAATAACAACAATATGCCTCAGTAATCGGAAAAAGCTGGTGCTGTGTTGGATAACCCCAACTGACCATTAATTAATAGAATATTTATATTATTACGTATAATATTGAGATAAAATAATAAGTTATTTTTACTTTAGTTCCAACGTGTGAATATGTGTCCATTGCACTTGTCAATTGGTTTTTCAACCTGAAAGAGACGTGTCAGCTTCTATACCATATATTTATATGCAGGCATAAACTTGGTAGGTATTATGCGACAAAACCAGGCAAGCAATCAGACATGATATTTTATGCTACAGTTAGTACATACATAGTGTTGTAATGTATCCTAAATTTATATGTACAGTAACTTTGCAATTCTGTGTAACAATTGTTACGTTATTAATATATTATAACAATTATGAAAACAAGGTGGAATTGAGCTATTATATTTAAGCTAGGTATATATTATCTTGTGTTGAAAGGCTGTGCAACTTCTAACAAATTATTTTATTTAATAGATAATTATATGTTAAAGAAGCAAAAATAAATTTCTGTTAATTTATATTTTTATGTTAGAATTTATTATAGTATTTACTATTGGAACTTTTCTATATTGTAATTTGGTTATTGTATGAATTAAGGAACCAAAGTAGGTTTCGATGTTTTTATACATCAGAAATAAATGATTTGATTCGCAATTTAAGATGTGCCATTTGTAAGTATTTGTAGGTATACTTACGCTGAACCCATTGGGTATGTTGTTCACATATTGCCAGCCAAATTATCTACAAGCCATGGGGCGCGCCTAATTCTGTGTCATACCCACATGTTACGTAGGTGAATTCGTAAAATTAAGTACCACTATTTTTTGATCTCGTGACCGAGTTATCAGGGTTGTTGCAGTAAACAATTCGAATGGTCTAGGTTTGGACTTTTTTACTACAACGTCACTTGCAAAATGTCTGTTGTTATATTTTTCTATTTAAAAAAAATCAAAATAAAGTTTATATGGACGTTACAATGTGTAAATATAGCTGTTAATTTGTTATAGATAAATTATTCTAATTGGGTTTTACTTTACTAAAATAATATAAGTTTGTTGTATATTTTTTTTGAATGTTTTCTTTCTGTACAATCATGCGTCATATTTATCATGCTGTTATTTTTTTAAATCGTTAATTTAGTAATTCATATTTTATTTGAACTGTTATCATTTATTTTACAATAAATATACTACGGTAGCCATCTTAGTATCGAGTGTTTTATATTTCACTATGTCCAGCCGTCATTCTTCAAGGACTATACTGCTGTAAAATATAAAAAAGACATGTCTAGATAACATTTTTTTTTCATAGAATCCGTATATTGATGGGATGTAAAGCTCCTCACGCCGAATGCGGTGCGGTGTCACTTCTATGTAGTTGTCAATTGGTAATAGAATAGTATGAAATGGACGTTGAATGTATTCACCTGTAGTACATTCAATTATTAAGTGAAATCATTCATTTTTAAAACTGTATGTGTATTTTATGTCGAATTATTGTTTACATTGTAGCTTTTGTACATTTTAAGCAGCGCACAGTTATTCGGTTTGTGGATCTCGTTATAGCATACTAATAATTAATGTTTCCGTCTTTAAGTTGATGTACAGATTTCTAGCTATAGGTGAACTTTTTAAATATGATTGTGTATAAGTAGTGAATCTAAATGTAAGATGTTAAATAGACGACGGGCTGTGAAAAGCTCAGAAGCAACAAATCTAGACGAATGACACTTTGTTGATGTTCACTTTCGATACTTTAACTGAGTTGGTGAATAAGAACCTTGAGATAAACATTTAATTGATTCTAATTGGAAAACGTGAATGCCCAGATAGGACTTGAACCTGCGACCTGTAAGAGACTCATGTACCTAATTTATTATTTCCAATTTTAATCAATTTAAAAAAGTTAGAATATTAATGCCTCAGCATTTATAAAAAAAAACATTTAAATTCTCCTGCGATTTACTGGCTACTCGCCAATTGTACTACACCTCCAGTCCACCTAATGCATATTACAATGGTCCGTCGGTTAAGATGAATGCAAGCATACGCGTATATCACACAGCCACCCTGTTACATTTTGATTTTCATTATATTTAATGCCAAGAAAATGAGATACCTTCAAGGCCGCTGTCGAAATGTTCAACAATCGCCGATCATATCGGATTTATTCATTTTATCGAATTATTATGTACCAATGATGTTTCTATACAATCATTATATCGTATAAGATCATGAATCCTGAATATCCATAAAAGTATAGACCACTAAGAATATTTAAAGTCGATTTCACCAGTGAAAATCAGTTCTACTAAACTGGGTTCTCACGTATTGCTCAATTACATTCGATGTGTCAAATTTTTTGATATAGTTTCTGTTATAAGTAAAATTTGCTCCAAGAAAGTATCTTTATACTTTATCCGACATCTTCAGCTATCGTAATCGTATACAATATGTATTATGATGAGGGTGACATCTTTACTAACCGCCCAATTCGTAATGGTTCAGAATCGCAGTGTAAATAAGTTAAAATGTCAAAAAGAATTTCAAAGGGATATATGAAATCGTAAATATATGTATATATGCCTATTGATGTTATTGCTACGTATAAGTTTTATATAAATAAATGTATATAAATGTATAGGTAGCTAGTATATATGGCTGTAGTATTTCAATATCTATCTAAAGTTATGTACCTCGTGCCAGTGGCCAATCAATGTTGAGTCAGTAATATATCTATCTATCTATAATGGTGATGTTTAACGGTTGTGAATCGTCAGGCGCTATGTTGTGACTTTCAGATAAAGATAAATCGTGGCCGATAGTTATAATTGAGTAAAACATTTACGAAAGAAGAGAGTAGGCAGTTCATAAGACAGATACACCAAATAAATAGGTTAGAAAGTCAATTACAACTAGATATGATGAGAGAAAAAGTGTATAAAACTATCAGCTGGCGATTGCCAGGCCACTGAGCTCGTGTTGATTTTATCTGAATAATCTAAAATTATAATTTTTATTCTTGTAGGATTTTGTATAAGGTTTTTTTATATAATTATAGTGATGTCAAGGTCATCCGATTCTTCCTAATAATGTTTAATATCTAAATTTTACTGCAAAATATGCATTGCAAAATAATTTAGTGCATAACTAAACTGAAACTATAAACACAATCAAATAAATATTATTGATTACACACTTGTACTTCTCCACTGTATTTATTATTGTACCTAACCGGTTTCGCTTTGCGGCATTCTCAAAGGTTTACCTTGACAGAGAATGCCGCAAGGCGAAACCGGTTAGGTACAATAATAAATATAGTGGAGAAGTACAAGTGTGTTATCAATAATGTATAGGAATAAGTTCCACCAAGTGCCATCAATCAACAGTATAAATAACAATCAAGTAAAGCCTAAATTCATAAGTTATTAAATACCTTATTAAATTTTAAAATAACTTTTATTACGAATTATACACGTGTAAGCGCATCGCAGTCAGAGATAAATGCGACTTTCTCCTGCGCCCTATACATTTTTTACTCTATTACGTAACGTTATCCACGTGTACCGATTTGTATAGAACATTTTCCGAGCGACTCGAGAAGTTTAGTTTTCAAAATCAGATATGTTGAAACTAACTCTTTGCCGTAGAAATATTTCACTTTAGCCGTTCATTATATTGTTGAAATAGTCAAATACCCCTATTGTTCAGATGACTAGGATCACTGATGTTTGCTTAACCTGAACTTATAGTGAAGATAATATTTTATACACTCTGGGCATCCACGAATTAAGTCCCATGATAATTGAGGGAGATCAAGTACAATGTGACAATACCTTACAAATAATAGAACCTGTCTCGTGATATCACAATACATGTTTTAAAGGTAAAGTTCAATTGTAAAACAAATGTTTGAAAATGGAATTCATGTTTTACAAAATATATGACTGAACATACAACTAGTATAGGACTATTTGGTCTTACAGGATATGACCGCCTACTATTAGGGGGTTTAAAATATGGAATTCGTATCGTAATTGGAGGAAGGCCCTTGAATTTATATACGGTTATTTTTGAATATTAAATGTAATTAGCATAGGTAGATATTTTAAAAGTTTACACTTATATCGACGGACATGGCAGCTAAACATGGTGTTGTGGTGGCGTAGAAATTTAACAGTATACTTAGTGTGATGAGTGAAGGAATGCCTGTTAACAACAGTACCAATACTTAAAAATAAATAAATAATATTAAAAGTAATAAATAAATAAATAATAATAACACAGGAAAAATAACAAGATATATTAGTATAATAGTGTCCGCATTAGCTTAGAACTATGTGACAACGCAGTTTAGTTACTTGATTACGATTCCTTTCATTCGTAAAATCCGCTCAATATCTGTTAGCATCAGTTTTGCAAAGTGTTTTATCTATAGCACAGCGCAGGACTAGTCTTTGATATATTTGTAATTTATAGTTAAGCCGACTATAAAAATTACATGTAGCTATGGTTTTAACTTTTTTATAAATGAAATGGTTTTCCCTACTCTAATATGATATCAAACTATAGAGATGCGCTGTGGCTGTGCGGAGTCGTGTACGGTCTTTCTGAAGGCTAGAAATCTGTATAATGATGAGTCAAAGTATTTTAAGTACAATAACCATAATCTGTCAGGCATCAGCGCAGTACAATAAATAACAAGGAATTGGTTGCTATAAGCTACAAATTATGATATGATTTCGATTATTTCTTGTAAAAAAATACTGATGATTTCGGTGAGCAAAAGTACCTGCCAAGTGAAAGGTGCACAGTATTAGAGCTGGTGACGTGCTGCGCTGATGCTGGTCAGGGCATGATGGTTATCGTTCTTAGCGTGCTTATCATTAAACGAATTTCTAGCTTTTCCTCTAGGATCTATTTCCAACCCCTAGGGGCTTAGAAATCACTTACAATAAGTACGAATATTTCCACTTGGATCCTCTTTTAGTTAAATGATTACCATAAATAGGCTTTGTCGTCATCACTAAATAATAATACTACATAATATTTTATTTTAGACCGTTCTGTTCGTACTCTTTAACTAAGCTTTTTATAATCGTATCCATTTTCTAGACTCTAAAGAATACCTGGGATGCTCTTGAGTTTTTAAGGCATCCCACGCATTTTTCGCTGTTTCTGCAGATATTATGAACAATGAGTGGATTAAAATTCCCAGAGGGATAGGTAGTAGATACTTTTTGATCGTCTGCGGGATTGAAATAGGGGATCCTGGTAGAACATCCCCGTCACACGCATATGTACGTTCCCACCGTCTTCAATTTTACATTCTCATGTCAGCTCGATCGATTTAAAGTATGTTTTAAATTTCTAGCATAGCAGTAATCTTTATTCTTAATAAACCATATCCTAACCATTTTCGGTATCATTTTTATATTATTATACCTACTTACATTCTGTTAAAACTACGAAACCACAACACCTTCACTTTTTATAAACGTTGTAGGTAGTCGGATGTTAAATTTGTAAAAATACATTAGGAATACCTACCTATACAGCATAATTACCAAATGGCACCTAACGTTGGCCAAAAATGTTATTGTGAGATAGATTAGTACCGTACAGAGACATTTTGGAAACATTAGAAATAAATCAATATTAGTATCTTGCGAAAGCCTTTTATTTTATTTTTAATATGCAACATCCAACATTTCCTTTAAAATACCGCCTACCCAGCTTCATACGTATCATGCATGCCCGCCTGTACGTCATGTAAATCATGTTATAGACTTCGTTTGCACAATTTCAATTAATAGTCTGTGCGACATTAACTCACTTTTATTGGTACGAAACAAGCGCACAAATGCGTGCTCACGAATGAAACTGAGCAGGCCCTTGATAATTAGTTATAACAATTATATACTTATATTAACATACATCTTAAGAACAACACATCTAGTAGAACATAGTTTTATAACATAATAAAAACATTGTTGGTGTCTATTTCATTACTTTCTAAGGAATAAAGTACTTATAATACTTATAAGGCACTTCAGGCCTACCTGTAGTCATATAAGTGCCAACTTCGCCATTAAAGCGACTGATTTAAGCAAGATTGAGCAACTCCTTTCTTCGTATTTCTGTTGTTACTATACAGAGTGTTAAGGAAACGGTCCTGAAACGTTAACTTTATAAAAAAACATCACGACAAAAATAAGCCAGTGCGCGATGACATCATCCTTTCATTTAGCTTTACTAACACAATGAAGAGTGAATAATGCTAGTTAAACGTTATAAAAAATGTTTCGTATTTTTATGCTAATATACGACTTGGACAGAATGCGATTTGGACTAACCACGACTTGGGCAGAATGCGATTTGGACATATTAAAATGGTTTTTCGATGTTGGACAAAATGCGACTTGGACGAATCGCTACGAAACCAGTAATACCAGGTGCCTTCAAATTCAGGAGCGTTTGCCTAACACCATATTTAGTAACAAAAATGATTCATTAGGTATAATGTACAATTGTACATGTATATAAGTATAATGTACCTCTGTGTGCACTATAAGTAGCCCTTGTATGCCTCAAGAGTGGGCACTAAGAAGAGGGTCGAGTAAACCATTGTTATTCCATCAATTCAACAGATTGTCTAATTTGATCGTTGAGTTCTAGACCTTTTTTATTTGGACTTTGGCAATATGGAATTTAATAAATAGTACCTATTTTCCAGGTCCAATATTTCAAGACTCCTACTAAGGAGGAGGCTACAATAAGTAAGTTAAATAAAAAATTATACATATACAATAGGTAAGTTAAATTTAAAATTTTCTCTTTGAAGCCTCAGAGGAAAAATATAAAAGAAGCTACAAGTACTTAGGTATTTATGTTAAAGTAGGTAACTTACTTCTGTGCATCTGACTATTATAGTCAAAGGTCTGCCTATACGTACTTTGTATCTATTTAATAATATTTAACTCAAACTTTCAGCGTTTAAAATTGTTGGCAGTAAAATATTATCTAGTAGGTGTCTAAGAAGTAAACCTAATACCAAGACTTATTATAATAAATTTAATAATTTCCGGAGCCTCCACGCGCAATCGAGACGTGACGACATTCCTCCGCAGGACGGACACAGGTAGGGGAAAGTGGGGGGGATTCGTACACCGGGAGCATTCATACAACGGCCATAGTTGGAATACGCATCATGGTGGCGGTCTTCATAGCTTGGCCACGGTTCTTTCTATGAACAAGTCGTCTTATGGAACATTGTAGACAAATATATAAGCAATTTAGCAATGCTCAAATTGTTATCAAATAGCGTTTAGTTCTTCTGCTATAGAGCTCGAAGTGAAAAGTGTACGAATCCACCCCACTTTCCCCTACCAACGATATATTCCGGCCGAAGCATGAGTCGCCCTGCAGAGGTTGTTCGCTCGCTTCTGCCGGGGTTTGATGGGGACATCATGCTTCCCACATATGAGGTCAACTTAATACAGACACCCAGGTACAGCAGAGGTGCGAGGTAATTGTACACCCCAGTACTTGAGTTCGATATAACAACCTTAGTAGACTAAACAACTAACACGAACAGGAAGTATTAAGTATACCTACACGATTTGGATCAACACTTTATCCTTGTTAACCGACATAAAAACCGACATAATATTTATGCCACGTTCTGACTTCTGCACATACGATGATACAGCCCCTCCATCTGCATGAGGTCATCATGGTTGCCACGTTCTACAATTTTACCTTTGGAATGAAAAAATATTTATTATAATCAGGTCTTTTTCATTTCGTAGTTGGCGCTCCCTGTCGAGTTTCATATATTGTCCTAACTAATGTGTTTATTTTTACCGCTTCCTATATGAGAATTCGGTTATTATTCGGGAAGGTAGCTCGATGATTGGTGAAGCAACAAGCCGCACTGCGCAAATCGACCTAAGTAAGCCCTGATACGCCTCGTGCGCTTTGATGTTGTTTCTCTGCGGACCCCAGGAGATACCTTAGTGGAAACCTGAATAATAACCCCCCTGAATTTGCCCCTGATCTAGGTCTAACACCTAGGTCATGGATGTATAAAGGGGGCTTGTATAACTCTGAAATAAGGTAGACTGCTTTTGGTATTGCGACGAAGTAGCCTACCTGTTATTTACTTATCTTGTTACTTAGTAGCAGCAAGGTGTCCTGTCGGGGACAGTGATGGGAATTGCCTTATCTTCAATTAAGTATGTGCGACTGAAAATTTGGATGATAAATAGGTAGGCACACCTCAACAGGCCATTTTAACTGACATGCAAGTAGGCCATGAGGAAACACCTTGTGTGTCTGCACAACAAGTTAACTCTCCTGGTGGTTCTTTAGTCAAACTCCTCTATCTTTAGCGAGGACGCTGTTCAGAACTATTCCGGTGATTTGGTATTAGGTAGTTAATATTTATACCCACCTGTGCAAATTTAAATCTATCTTAATTTTATATTGATTGACAAGTCAATGGTACCTTTATCCATAACACAGATGAGGTCCGACTTTTCGATGGTTGATAAACGATGAGCAATGGTGATACAGGTACGGCCTTTTGCTGCTTTATCTAAAGCTTCCGATACAACCTATTAAAAAATAAGTAGGTATGTAGTTATTAGTATGAAATTGTTTAGCCAATACAAAAACCGAAAGTTGCTATTTTTACCCGACTGCGCGACGCAAAGGAGGGTATTGTGTTTATCAGTCTATGTATGTATGTATGTATGTATGTTTGTTTCTATGTGGCGTTCTAGAGGCTAAACGCATAGTCCGATTTTGATGATTCTTACGTCAATCGATTCGTCTTAACCTTGCGAGTGTCACTAAAGACATGACAGTAATCAAAATTCACCACAACAACAACCAGGCGCCATATTGTCAAAATTAAAAAAAATAAAAGTCGATGAACTATGTCAAGTGGGGTATCATTGAATAGGTATTTTAAAATCATATTTAGGTTCCTTTTACCATTTTTCATTTTAAATAATAGTTTAGAATATATAACGATTTAAAGTTGTTTCACGAAGCATTCATTCTCGCTAATTTTCTTACTTATTGATTTAAGTTAATATTTCAAGTATAAACGATATACAAACAAAAATTATTTGGTAAAAAAATAACTTTTGAATGAATTTTCTTTCTTTTTAGTTTTTACGCAGTCGGGTTTTTTGTTTTTCTTTAAATTATTTTTTTTTATAAGGTACCTAATGCTAAAATAATGCTATATGCTAAAATAAGAAGATAGTAATGTTTATAATTTTCGTTTTATATTGGCTATTACACGCTATTGGTTATTCGCTTCACTTGATGGTAAGCTTAAGGTAAACATTAAGCGTATTTACGGTAACTTACTTGTTCACTACTAGTATCCAAGGCCGAGGTGGCCTCGTCGAGTAGAAGCAATCGTGGCGACCTGACCAGCGCGCGGGCGATGCACACTCGCTGTTTCTGACCTCCTGATAGCTGAGCGCCACTAGAGCCAAGATTAGTTTCGTATCCCTAGAAATTCATAAGCTTGTTAAAAATCTATGTGAGAACTATTTTACATTCAAATTCAAATTTATAATCTGTCGAGTTCGAAATGAGGCTATTTATCCTGCGGAAATGGGTTGGTACAATAGGTGTTAGTAACTATATTTATAAATAAGCAGCCAGATTCTGCCCCAAGGCGTGCAAATACAAGCAGTTAATTAGTAAATACATTTAATTCATTCATAAAAATGGATAGTATTTAGGATTTATTTAACAAGCAGTCAATAAAAACTAAATTTTATACAGAGTTGTAAAATGTTGAAATCGAATTTCAAACTAAATATAAATAATGAAAATGGCTATTATAATTTTTTTTACATTGTAAAATTCTTCTCAAATTCTTTATTAAATAATATATTTAATTATGTCGATCAGGTACCTATAAATAGTAGTAAATGGATATTAAACAAAGTTGCAATTTATATTTATATCATAAGCAAATCAATAAACAATATAATGTCACAGTGAAAACGATAGAGACAGGTAGGTACTTATACCTACAATGATAAATTTAAGAGGAATTACATACACTTATCATCTAGATATTCTTGTATAGGAACTTACTATAATATACTTTTTTACTTAAAAAAATTTTTTAATTTGAGTTCAAATTCTTTGAGATTTTCAATTGGCAGTTAGTTGTAAATCTTACATGTCAGGCACAAAATGCTTTTGTTCATTAGAGCAGTTTTATTTGTTCTGTTTTTATTTTATGTTGATGTCGAGTAACACAGATGTTCAAATAACTCCATGTTTCTCTAGATAGGCATGGGAATCAATAGATATCTTTAAAATAATGAAGTGAGGTTTGCAGCTATCATTTTTGTTTCAGATTGATCTGATGCATCGTTTTTTGGACCTTATATTACCATACCCCAATCCGTTGTGTTCGTGTAAGTAGGTATGCATAACAAAATATCATAATAAGTGGAGTTATTCTACCACGGAATACTTTTCGTCAACTGTAACTCGTATAGTCGTATTTCATAAGGTAATTTTCTTAGGGCACCTATAACGATACTTACCGATAGCAGATTCCGATAGTGGACTAAAGTAGGTAGGTACATACCGTGTACACACCTTTCTTTTTTAACTGACAGTTTTGTATGACTCAACGCTATAAACTAAAAAAGGAAAAAAACATTTAACAACCACTTCGGATTTCAAGCTTACCTTTGGCAGAGAAGCGATAAATGTGTGTATATTGGCGGCTTTACACGCTTCTATAATTTCATGCATTGGAACTTTTCTGTTGTTGTCCCCGTAGGCGATGTTTTCAGCCAGAGTTCGGTCGAAGAGTATGGGTTCTTGTTGCACAACCCCTAGCTGTTGCCGAAGTTGTGGCAGAGTGAGGGCCTTCTTGATGTTTACTTCATCCAGTTCCTATTGAAAATCTCAGTTTATTAGACGTACCTACTAGCTGATGCCCGAATTTTTCGCGTATTTTCACCACGTTCCCGCGGCATATGAGTAGCCGGTGGGTTATTAGGCTATAATCTATCCCTGTCCCAAATTTCAACTAGATTCGTAGAGCGTATAACAAATATACAAACATCTAAGTGACATCGACTACCAACCTTTGTACCTTTCTGCCCCGTGGTACACCTAGGTGTTCCACGGTTAACTTTTGTACCTTTAAATATAAAAAGCTGGACCAAAAGGATTACTCATAGCCCTAGCTACTAGTACAATTTACGTTCGTATATATTATGTTTCGTTAATAACATCCTCTTTCAATAAATGATGGCCACTTAGAATAATTTTTTTGTGTATTTAGATAACAACACCGTAGGTACCAATAATGTCCCTGAAGGATTCTATTACAAATTAAACCGAGCTTAATAAAAATACGGTGACGTTATTAAGACTAGGTATTCATTTTTTTTAGAAAACTGTATTTCTCTTTCACAAGCCTATAAAATTCCTAGTAAAAGACAGAAATATAGGTTCACCGAAAATGATAAATATATCCTTAATATACAAATGCAAATTAAGAAATCACTTTTGAAAATGCATTCGAAAAGCTACGTACATACCTACTTAAAACCTACGAAAAGAACTCAAAAAAATAACTGCGAAAGAACACATTTTGGGTTCCAAAGCGTGCCTATACCTACAATTATATAATGGAAATAAAATACTAAATTCAATACATAGATCACGGTAGGTATATTCATAACATATAAAATGTCATACGACATAAATATTCCATAATTCTTCTATTCACATTTCACGGGTTCTGGCTGTTTTTCTGCTTTGGGTGGCTTGACCCTCAATTCTCTTTCCCTTAGTCGCCTTTCTCTTTCGAACTCTTTCATTCTGAGGACATAATCATCTTTTTCGCAAATAAGGTAGGCGTGTTTCTCATGTGCACATCGATACACCAGTGGCATATTTTTATAACGACAAATTTGATACTGAAGTAAGCACCCGGCACAATAATCTCTATATTTTATCGGTATTTTGGCGGACTTAAGATGTTCTTCAGGGGTTGTCATCGTGCGTTGGGCACGTTTGTATGTGAAGCCTGCTTCTGGTTTAAACGTGGGGTTATCATTCATTTTTAAATCAAGATGTCTAGTTGCACCCGTACCAATAACCTGACCCATTTTTGTATGCGATTTAGGCTTTCCAAATTTAGATACCTACACAAAGAAATGAATAATATTTTAATAATTAATTGATATTATTCCGAACATTAACTTGAAACGAAAACTATAATGACAATTGGAATGTCATAACGTTACTGTAGGTAAAAAGAGGTTTAAATTATTATTCGATAAATGTTTCATCGTATAAAAGTAAATATTCATTTTCTGATTACTGTTCGATCCCTTATTGTGGCCGTTGAACCTGCTGCATATATTTCCTTCACTATCATCTGGTTCATGACCTAATCACATGAAAAAAGAATCACTCTGGCAACCTCAAACAAATTAAGTGTCGATAGTTTATTTATCGATCTTACGATTACACTACCTACTGTTGAACCCACTATTGACACAAGCCATTGAGCTTAACTGGAGGGATTAGAGAGAATATTAGTAAGTCCGGTAACTAATAAGTACCTACTCTTAAAAAAGTGGACTTTATCCTACAAGTGACAGCGCTGCACATGATTTTATAATGTCCTTAATATTGCCCTCTACATCTTCCAAATAAGGCTCCATGAAGCTTCATGGCAAATTATAGTGCTCTCTTTATTCGCTCCGCTCTTTTAATTTTCGAAGTAGATACATATGTATGTTACATACACCGACCTTTTTGAAGTGAAAACTTCTTTGGGCGCGCTGCTGTTATGAATATGATAGAACAATTAGGAACTTTATGTAGGTATGCTGGTATATTTACTCCGACGTTTCGGACGTTACGTTATGTCCATTGCATTGTCTTTAGAGGATTAAAGAGGAGGAAACATTAGCATATTCGAGTCGCGCCGTCGCGTCGTCGCCCTTGGTCTTCGTTTTTAGTTCTCTCACTAGGATGATCATCATTTGACTGACATCCAACACTCGATACACGAATTATGTCTGAAAATCGTGTAAGTTTAATTTAATATAGCGCTGTGCAGCTTTCACAGGAAATTTTGTTCGTAGAAAATTTTGAATGAGGAAAAGATTTTGAATTCGCCTTGTTACCGAAAATGTCTATCGGACATTCACGATATCTCACATTCACATGTATCCTCTTTGTATTGAAAACTTGTGAAGTAAATACTATTTATATTATTTTCACTTCAGGTTGGCACTGCAGCAGTACTTACCACATTTTTTTTCTGATTTTCTAATAGCAATTAAAACAGTACCTAATATTGATGATGATGATGATTTCTAGATTGGTTATACTGAAATTATGTAGGAGTATAATACTTACAATGCTTCCACTGTCAGGGTCATAAAATCTCTGCATTAGCTGCAAAATGGTCGACTTGCCGCACCCAGATGAGCCTACTAGCGCTACGGTTTTTCCAGGTTCCACCTTGAGATCGATTCCTTTAAGGACCTTCTGCTTTTTACGTGTTGGGTAGCTGAATTCCACTTCCTTTAAGCCGAAATTTCCAGTCGCAGACTATAAAAATACAAAAACAAGATCATACTTTGTCTGCAAAAGAAATAGTAGGTTTTTGAAATCATGATAATATGGCCAACAGCTACGTACCCAATGTTTTCTTTCTTTGGCACTGGTTTCTGTCTTAACTACAGGTTCCCTGTTGATCACGGACAATATTCTCGCAGCAGACGTTCTGGCATTATTAAAACTAGGTGCATATACTAGTGTCTGACCTAGCATGTAGGCTCCAAACATGACGGATTCGGTCACTCTAAAAAACAATTCTTTATTATATATTGCAGACGTCCTTCACTAAGGGTTACACAAATGGTAAATACTCGAATAAACTATTATTTTGAATTTTTTCGGCATTTCTGATACCTACGTTACGTACCTATATTTATTCGGCAGTTATAGTTGCGACACGCTATGATGGCCGTTTTGACACGACTGGTTTTCTCTTTTTTGTGTGTGAAGTTTATTTACTTGTGTGCCAGTCTCGCCATATTTTTCTTTAGTTATTCGTCTAACAGTAATTTGTTTAAAATTAAGCGCACCAAAAAAGAGAAAACGTGCAAAACCAGTCGTGTCAAAACGGCCATCACAATGTGCCGCAACTATAATCACAAATATAAAACGTCTTAATTACTTACAAAAGTACAACTTTGTACTCCAGCGATCCATCGGCCACCAAAGTGGTTCCATACACATTTGCGCAACAATAGGATAAGAATGGCACATAGATACCCATGCCCAGCACCAGACCTCGCCATCGCGATTTTTTTGCTATTGCAACACAACTTTCCTGTAAAGAATTGTGAAATTTCTCCAGGAAAACTGTTTCTACACCTGGAACAAATTGTACTCTAATGTATTTTCACAGTCAAGTCATCATTAACTCGATAAAATCTAAAATAATATTCTGTAATATGACCGTTGATCAAGTCATTCAGAGGAAGACGAGGCGAGTGACGGGCGAAGGTGGCTATCCTATGGCTTAATAAGCATAGGTAAAGCTAGCGATAGGAGGACTATAAAGTCATGTTCACGAGTAGGATACTATAGAAGCGTACTGTGATCCTCATGGAAACACCTAAGAGCTTTGGTAAACTGCATTTTACCTTTTAGGTACTTGTGTGATCATAATCATGGATAGACACTTTAACACTTGAGGAAACAATCGAAAGTGGGTGGTAAGAGGGTAAGTAACAAAATGGGTACAAAGTAAAAAAGTTAGCAAAACAGTAAGTTTACCTAAACTTTGCACCGTCTTTATGCTAAGGACCGCCTCTGTCGCGACGCTGGTGGCATTCTCCATGGCTTTTTGCTCGTTGGATTGCGACTTCTGCGACATACGACCTTCCCACCAGATGCTGCCCACCATCTATAGTCAAACTTCAATGCTATATTATTGTCTTTAGGGATAAAAAGTACCTAATAGTATGACAGCCTCTGTGGTGTGGCGGTAGTGAACGCGACTGCCACACAGGAGGGCCGGGTTCGATTTCCACTCAGTGTAAATATTTGTATGCATGAATATGGATTTTTGCACGATGGTCGTGCCTCTTGCAGCGCGTTATGCCGACGGTCCCGACTGTCATACGAACATTTATGGCAATTGTTACGGGTAGTTGGAGCCCTAAAAAGTTTAACAACTCGTCTAACTCCAATACACCGATATCACTAATAGAATATGAAGGTCCGATTCATGCATAGTCGCGTCACGGAAAATATCGAAGTTTAGCCACATCGCAGTCAGACTGGAAGAGGTCGACCCCGGTATTCGAGGTATCGGATTCGACCACGTTCGGGAATAATGCATGGATGATCTTCCTCATCTTAGCGTTATTTCTGGTTGCAACCGAGGCTTTCGCGTTGGAGCTCGGGACTCTATTCGACATCACCGGCAAACCAATAAACCTACTGAGTAGCGGATGAAACTGTCTTTGGCTTCCCTCCTGGTACTCAGTTCCCGTAGAAATCAAGACAAGCCAAATAATTAGAAGGAAAGACGAGGCGCTTAGATAATGTTAATCATCAGAAGATAGCTAACATGACCATTGCTAATAGGTTTCATATTAATTCGTTTAAAAAATTACTTACAATTGGTAAGAATGCCGATGAGACCAGCGTTAATCGCCAATCATAAGCGAATCCCATCAAAATACCAATCAATACGGAACTAACTCCTTGCAATATGATACCAATCCTCAGTCCAGTAGCGCCTTGCACTTCTGCAGTATCACCGCTAAGTCGCGCGCAAATAGCTCCCACTGTATTACTCTGGTTGTCATAAAAACCCATTTCCTGTAAAAAAATTACAAAACCATTATTAAATTAATGATTAGGCCATTAATCATTCTTTAAGCTTTTACCCAACTATGTTGGGATGGGGTTTTTAGTATGATTTATGTATTAATATTTAACAATGAATCAACCGATATTTTTTTATACAACATAACACAGCAGCATACAGCACACGGCCTGAAAGAGATTCAGAGTCTAAGTTTTTAACAAATAATAAATGTGTTGTTGTGTTGTTGTAAAACAAATAATAAACACGATGTTCTAAATTCATTTTATTAACCCTCTAGGGGTGACTTTTGCACTCAGATATCGTAGAGCAAAACTACTCGTTCTGAGATGAGAGAGTGAAAATTAATATTTCGATTTAGGTAGGTACTCTAGTTAGAGGCTAGGTTAATCTAATGAAATGGGTTTGTGACCTGTAATCATAATCCAATAAAAAATATTTACCTGTCTTAGTAACGCTGTAAAATACTGTATTCGTAACCTCGTAGTCATTTTTAGGCCTGCTGTAGTGAAAGTGAAACTTTGTAAGCACATTCCTACTCCTGCCACGGTCGCTACTGCGAGGAACAGGCCTGCGTATAAGTCCGCTAAATATAATAGTAGATCTAGGTCTTTTAGGATGAATATCTATAAACCAAAACAAAAATTATTAAGCAGGTAGATTTGTTAAACTCACGCCTATATCCCCGAAGAGGTAGGCAGAGGTGCTCCGTGCTAGCACCCACATTTCACCAGTTTATGTTTAGGTCCCAATGAGGTGGCGAGCCTATTGCAATTAACCGGGTACTAATAAACTTGCGATAAATACACACAACTTCGAAAAGCATCAAGCCATTAGTGTGTGCCATGGTAAAACCTGGGATCGAACCTGAGACCTCGTCTCAGCAGTCCATTACCCATACCACTAGGCTACCGCGGACTGGCATTGTATTAATAAAAACTTTTTAGGAATTTACGGATATTCACCATGTTTGTTTGCATAAGTGTTTACCTGATCTGTGATCAGGGTGCTTGAAACAGCAACGAAATATCGGATAAATTCATACGTAAACAAACATACAGGTAAATATCTCGTTGATTTCTATGAAGCTTAAGGTATGTTAGCAGCTGTTGACTATTTCTGTAGTTGTTCCAAAATGTATTTCATAATATAGAAACCATAATTTATTCTGGTAATATTATGGAGAGAAGGAGTAAATAATACATTTAAATCATCATCAGTTTTAGATGTATATGTGTACTTACATAGTAAATGCTCACTCATATGTAGGCAGAGACAACAACTTCAATTTTATTGCTTATAAATAATTTATTATCAAAAAATATCTTACCGCACTCGTATATCCAAATAGTAGTGAAAACACCGGGAAGCAACCCCCTTGAGCAAATGCTGCTATACAGCCTATTGTAATGTAAAGCCACTCTGGGGCGTTCAGTTTTAATATCTGGTATCCAGTGATATTGGTGGGTACCTATAAAACAAGAAATATAGATATAACTTCATAAGTATCTATATTATTTTGTCCCCTACAGGTAAGATTTTTATAGTACCTATTTAATCACTATCACTACATAGTATAAAATAAAGTCGCGTTCTCTGTCCCTATTTTTCTTGTCCCTTTGTATGCTTAAATCTTTAAAACTACGCAACGGATTTTGATGCGGTTTATTTTAATAGATAGAATGGCTAAAGAGGAAGGTTTATATGTATATAACATTACGACCAACAGGTACGGTGCAGCCATGAAAAATGTTGCAAAAACGGGGTGACGCAGACGAAGTTGCGCGGGTCAGCTAGTTATAAATATTCATCGATATACTTTTATGATAAATGTATGTTTACGTTTATTTTATGTAGGTACATTAAAGAATTAATACTTCTTTTACCACTGATCCTGAATACTTAGATATACCTAGTTGTATTGTGATTGAATTTTATATATTTTTATCGCTAGCCTCGCGTTTGACCACTATCGCATCTGGTGGTAAGTGATGATGTGGTCGACGGTGGAGGATGCTTGCCTAGAAGTAACCTATTCACTCTAGTGTTGAAAACTTTCTAGTTTTAGCTATCCGGTATCTCAGATCTCGGTAAAGCGTTCCACTCTTTGGCTGTAAATGAACGTATCATTTTAGGTAGTAGGTGATAACTACCTATGTGATTTATTTGTTACCTACTGCAGTACTTGCGATTTTGATTCAGTAGACGTATAGTAGTTTCCGTTGAATAATGTATTAGAATTTTTTTGAAAGCGATAACTTACTTCGATACCTCCTACGTAAGTTGTTGTATCCCCAAAACTGCAATTTTACAGGAGAGCGTGTTAAAGATTCAAGTTGGCCTAAAAACTGCATTTATTGATGTATCTTTGTAAAACTTGGTTTATGAATGTAATGTTTGGTATTCTTGACTATGTTGAAAGATAATTAAGGAAATATTATGAACTTTCGGAGATTAGGCGCTTACAACACTTTTCTGCGGAATACAGACTGTGCCAGCTGTGGTATCTCATAATTACAACATTATACTGCGCAGTCTAGATTTCTTCAGTTGTTGTATCTCATACTTACAATATTATACTGCGGAGTTTACATTACGTTCGTTGTTGTAAATGATAGTTTCAACGATATACACTGGATTTTTTATTTTAGTCTACTTGTATGTGATAGTAACAATATAAATTGAACAAAATTTTGAGTCAGTAAGTATTATCAAAGCCAATGATCTTTTTTTAAAGGAAACAACATAATACTGGATAAAGGTTTTATATGAACTTTTGCACAAAAACTACGTTTTAACATGTTTACCTCTAAAGCAAGTTCGTAATGTATTCAACAAGTAGGTAATAACAGGTAGGTAGGTGTTTAATATATTTTTTTTGAAAAATAATGATAATAACTCACTACGATATTTCAGTAGGTAATTTGATTTTCTTATTATTTTTTTATGATTTCCACAAAATATTCACAAGGCAATCATAACTCAAGTAACAAAACATATATAAATCATTTCCATTAGACTAATCTTTGCGTTTACTAAATTATTTTCAAAATTATAAAAATACACTTAGTTTTGCTCTGCACTGCATTTTTCATCAATAATAAAAACGAAACGTCGGTTGAAGACGAATAAGTACTTCAAATAATTAGAAACATTAATTTAAACTTACTATTCTGAATCCGATACTTCAAAATTATTATCAGAGCCAGCAACGTAAGATAGACTTCTGAAAAAATCGTGATAAATGACTGGAATAATTTCACTCCGACAGAGGCCCATTAGGTCATCATATTTTGCCTTTGTTAAAGGAAGATTGTTAAGATAGAGACGGCTTATATCTGCAGTAATACCTTTTTGTCGTCTTCAGGTATTGGTAGTAATGGCAATAGTCATAGCACGACTGTTTACTAAATCGTACCGATATTCAATTATGAAAGGATCTTCTGCACATACCCACACTTCTTTTATTTTGTTCCACTTAACTAATTTCTCCACTTGTATTTTTTGACCATTTACGCTCATCCAAAAGTTCTTTTGAGTTATAAAAATCGGTATGCTTCGTCTCTATACGTTGTATGGCTTTCCGGATGGAAAGCCATACCCACCTTACCGAGCTAACCCATTCCAAAAGTGTATAAATGAGTTTATTTTTAGATGAACGTTCTATCAACGCGTGAACACTGTCCCCTTCTGCTTGGGTATGTCCTTTTTCAAGAAATCATCATTTCAGCCACAAGACGTCCACTGCTGAACATAGGCCTCCCCCATCGACCTCCAATCCGACCGGTTGGAGGCGGTCTGCATCCAATGGGTACCCGCGACTTTGACTATGTCGTCCGCCCATCTCGCAGGAGGCCGTCCCACGCTTCGTCTACCGGTACGCGGTCTCCATTCAAGAACCTTTTGGCTCCAACGGCCATCTGTTCTTCTTGCTACGTGCCCCGCCCATTGCCACTTCAGCTTGCTAACCCTGTAGGCTATGTCGACCACTTTCGTTCGTCTGCGGATCTCCTCAATTCTGATTCGATCTAGCAGAGAGATTCCGAGCATAGCCCTTTCCATAGCTCGCTGTGCGACCTTGAGCTTTCTTATGAGGCCCATAGTGAGGGTCCACGTCTCGGCGCCATAGGTCATCACTGGCAACACGCACTGATTAAAGACTTTTGTCTTTAAGCACTGAGGTATTTTGGACGAGAAGACGCTGTGTAACTTCCCGAACGCTGCCCAGCCGAGTTGGATTCGACGATTGACCTCCGCCTCGAAGTTTGATCCGTCTAATCGGACCATCTGTCCAAGGTAGACGTACTTGTCTACAACTTCGAGGGTCGAGCCTTCAACTGACACTGGGGAGGGCCTTAGAATATGAGCATTCGCCATAACCTGGGTCTTGTCCATATTCATCTTGAGGCCCACCTGTTGAGAGACTCGGTTGAGGTCGTCGAGCATTGTGTTTAGATCCTCCAGCGATTCTGCCATGAGCACGATATCGTCGGCAAAACGAAGGTGAGTGATGTATTCGCCATTAACATTAATGCCGAGACCTTTCCATTCCAGTAGCTTAAAGGCATCCTCCATTGCATTGGTGAAGAGCTTCGGAGATATTACATCTCCTTGTCTCACTCCCCTCTGCAACAGTATCGCCGCTGTGCTCTGATCTTGTACTCGGACTGACATGGTGGCGTTTTTATACAAACACTTCAGCACTTCGATGTACCGGTAGTCTATATGACACCGCTGGAGAGATTGTAGCACTGCCCATGTCTCGATCGAATCAAAGGCTTTCTCGTAGTCCACAAACGCTAAACATAGTGGCAAGTTATACTCCTGAGTCTTCTGTATGACTTGCCGCAGCGTATGAATGTGGTCTACGGTACTATAACCTTTTCGGAAACCGGCTTGTTCGGGCGGCTGGAAGTCATCAAACCTGCGTTCGAGACGATTCGTGATAACCCTCGAAAACAGCTTATAAACATGGCTCAGAAGCGAGATGGGTCTGTAGTTCTTAAGAGAGGCTTTGTCACCTTTCTTGAAGAACAAGACCACCACGCTTCTGTTCCATGCTTCCGGCGTAGTACCTTCGAATAGGACGGAGTTGAAGAGCTTCTGAAGGACTTTAAGTATCGGTGTTCCACCCGCTTTCAGAAGTTCCGAAGTGATTCCGTCTTCTCCTGGTGCCTTGTTATTTTTAAGCTGCTTGAGGGCCACCCTAATCTCGTACAGGCTGATGTCCGGGATATCCTCGGTGTAGTGTCGGGGTAGCTTGGCTCTTGGATCTTTAACCGTATCAGTAGCAGGCTTAGTGACTGAGGTATAAAGCTGTCCATAAAACCCCTCGATCTCCCCCAAAACATCTGCCTTAGTCGACGCGACGCTGCCGTCCTTCCTCTTCAGCTTTGTCAACTGGCTCTGCCCAATAGACAAGTCTCTTGCGAACACTTTGGAGCCTTTATTTCGCTCAATCGTTTCTTTAATACATTGAGTATTAAAGGCACGGATGTCGTGTCGCAAAGACTGCTGGATACGTCTATTGAGCTGCCGATGTGCTTCAGCGTCATTGGTAGACTGCAGCCTCATAGAGCGTCGTTCGGCCATGAGTTTGAGGGTGTGATCGGTGAGCTTCTGTGGTCTATCTCTTCGACGGGGCCTGAAGAATTTGGAACCCACTGAATGAACAGCTTCAACCAACCTGTTATTTATCTCGTCCACTGTACTGCATTCTTCTAGGCAAGAGAAGCGATTCGAAAGTTCGAGTTGAAAGCTCTCGGGGTACTGTATATGGGAAGCTCTAGGTCGGAGCGTAGACCTCATCAGACGGGATCTCTCCAGCTTAACATTAATATTCAATGTGCCTCTAACCATTCGGTGATCACTTCCGGTTTTCACCCTATGGATCACTGAGACATCATTGAATATCCGTCTATGCGTCGTCATGATGAAGTCGATCTCATTTTTGGTACGACCACCGGGGCCCATCCAGGTCCATTTCCTGTGGGGCGGCTTCTTGAAGAAAGAGTTCATCATAAAGAGTCGCTCTTTCTCAAGAAAGTCGGCCAGCCTCCAACCCCTTCGGTTACGCCTCCCATACCCATATTGCCCCACTCTCAACTCGTTATCACCTCTCGTACCCAGTTTTGCGTTGAAGTCCCCCATAACAATAGTGAAGTGTGATTTAGAGGCATGTATGGCTCTACTAATGTCCTCATACATAGCCTCCACTTCATCATCTGGTCGTGTCGAGGTCGGTGCGTAAACCTGTATGACCTTCAGCAAGTATCTCTTGGACACTCTGAGTACCAGGTACGCGACCCTGTTCGACACACTCGTGATGGATATGATGTTGTTTATGAGGGACCTATGGACGATGAACCCGACACCACCTTGCGACTTCTCGTCGCCCTCCCGGTAGTAGAGCAGGTTGCCAGACTTCAGGGTTATTGTGTCCTCTCCCTCTCTTCGGACTTCGCATAACCCAACGATGTCCCAGCGCAACCTGCTCAATTCTTCTTCCAGCTCTGCTAGCTTCTCGTCTGTCCTCATAGTGCAGATGTTGTGTGTCACCAGTGACAACCTACGTTTGCATCGGTTGTCCATTGTGCATGCTTTGGTCGTCTGACGGAGGGATCCCGCCCGGTGATTCTTAGCACCCCTGGCCCCAGCGCTCGACTGACGCCCGTCAGGCGCGTCAGTGTTGCGACTGGAGCCCCCGGGCACTTGGGGCCGTTTGGTGCACACCAACATCTTGGGGGGTTTTCGGACCGTATACCCGCCACGCTGGTCCAGTGCGGGTTGGCGGGTAGCCAGAGCCTCGTTCGTTGGTCGGCAGAGGGCACCACGGGCAGGTGAGGTTGGCTTGGGTCCCCAAGGTGGTGGAAGGGACCCCTTACCCTCCCATATTTCAAGAAATATGTGTTTGATATTAATGTTAAGCTTCTGAACAATAATCACATAAAATGCAAACACTATACGATTGCGATTCTGGCCCGCACAATTGTTCAACCAGAACCTAAAATCCCTAGCACCTCGATCATGCATTTTTTGTATAAAATGTGAAAGAGATCTTGATACTTCATTAGAAACCCGCTTGGCTTCACAATGGCCTTCTTTGTTTGCCATATCAAATAACGTAAAATTAAAAACTGATAACTTTAGCTTGTAATACAAAATACTTAATTGGCCATGCGGTGCATTAAGAATCTTTTGAAAATCAAATGTGCCGGTAACAATTTTTCCTTGGGTAGTTATGCTTTCATTTCCACTCGGTTGTATTGAACCTTTCCTTGACACATATTCTTTTCCCAAATTACGCAAGAACTTACTTTTGGTATCGATACATTCATTAAAATGTCTTTTCTTACATTACCTTTATCTTTCCTTAAATGACAACGGCGGTTGGCGGTTGACCTGCTTGGACTATTTGAAATATTTTAGTGAACGATTGTTCACTGTTGTATACGTTGATACGTTGAGCAGCTAGAAAGCACTGGTGAGGGTTCAGATGAAATGTCAAACGCCGATATATTTTCCTTTTGTATAGAATATGGGCGAAAATCATTACCATACTCGTAATGCAAATGACTACAAGAAGGAGAAGGATGCGGTGTCTTATAATTTTTTGTATTAGACTCTGTTTCTTCTTCTGTTATATTATCAAGGATGTCACTATCTATCATATTTGCTAACGTATTCATTTCCGATTCATTAAAACTTATTGGAAGTGGAGACTCTAAACAAAAAATAAATTTTACTGTTAGTAAACAAGCAAGCATTTCTAGTTAGTAAGCGAGCAAAGTATAGTGCTCCGTTTAAGGCTCTATGTAAGTCAGATAGGTACAAAAGAGCCCTTTAAATAGTTTCACATAGTATGTGACAACATTAAAAAAAGCTTTATGTTGAGCGCATTGAGCTAAAAGTAAATGGTAAAATGTTATTTTTACTACATGCCACATTTATTTTTGATTTTATTCCAACGTAAAATATTGTATGTATTATATACAAAATTTTATAATGCACGCTCAACAACGTAAAATATTGTAAGTACGAAATATAACATTTGGTAATACACGTTGAACTACGTAAAATGTTTTATGTATTACATACAACTTTTTTGAATGTAAAATTAACAGCGTATACTGTTGTTACTAATCTTTACAACATTTTAGGTTGATGTCAGCAAAAATAAGATATTATACTCATTACTGTTTATGAAATAATGTAAAAAGAAACATACCAGTGATATTTCGAAGGCGTGCGTCCGTCTCAATGTCCAGCGTAGTCTGTTGTGTGTAACCGATACAACTCGCGAGCGCGTGATACTCCCCGACCCGCCCGCCGCGTAAACCATTGCCAAGAACTATACAACGTTTTAGTCCGTTCTCGTTCAAAAGTTACAACGATTTACGTCTAAGAAATGCTTGATAAAATTAATTTTTTGTTATTTTTTCACTTTGAATACGTAAATTACAACAAAATAAAGCTCTTTTTTAGAAAAAACGAAAAATGACATTTTGTGGGTTACAACAACTTACGTAGGAGGTATCGACTTCATCATCGTCCTTTTCGGTGTCTGCATTTAACATGAAGCTTTGATATCCGACTGATACAACTGAAGATATAGAACCGCGAGGTGTCTTCCAATCTTGAATATCTGTGAAAATTCCCTAGGATTCAATTTCACCGTAATCAAATTCAATTTTACACCGATCAAAAGTTTATTATGAAACATGTTGCTTGTATCCAGTTTGTTTATATCTATAGAGTCATGCTATTTGAACTCACCCTTTACTGAGTTTTGTTTCTGTAATCGCCTGCGAAGTTCTTGTTTTTGTGATATATTTTGGGCGTCTGATTTGTTAACTTCAGTCGTTATATCAGCACTCTCTGCTTCCGTTTCCTCCTCCTCTGGCAATGGCGCAATTTCATCCAGTGCTTTTATATTTTGTTTCTTAGGATTATTCACAGTCACAAGTTCATAATAGACACCTGCAGAATTAATTAAACTTCATTTCTGTACTTCTGGCACTGATGTATGAAATAACTGAATCATGAATCAATTATAATATTACTACTTATTAAATTCTTCAAAACTCTTACCTTTTTTGTTCATTAGTTCTTCGTGTGTGCCCTGTTCTACAATAACACCTTTGTCCATGCAAATAATACGCTTCGCGTTTACAATAGTAGCCAACCTAGTATTGAAAAAAGCGATATTATAATTTAAATCTATTTTAGTTTTCGGTCAGTCTAATACTAGTAGGTACATTGTTGTTACTTGTTACTAACCTGTGCGATACCATGATGGTGGTTCGGCCAACGCTGGCACGGTCAAGTGCGGCTTGCACTTGGCGCTCAGAGTGCGGGTCGAGTGCAGATGTGGCTTCGTCCAACAACAAGACTGCTGGATCACGCAGTAATGACCGCGCTATAGCAATTCGCTGTTTCTGTCCTCCAGACAACGAGGCACCGCGTTCTCCAATAACTGTGTCGTAACCCTACAGATAAATTAATTGATGTTATTTTTATATGTACTACCGTTTCTTCGATTGTTCTAACATCTATCACTACAGGCTGTGAGAGAGTATACTGATACAGACAGAGAGTACTCTGGTAAAGACGTTTAATAAACTAAAAAAAATAGTTGTGTATCACTGAGGTTTGGAAGAATACTTTGCTTTAGATATTTAACATTGCGTCTGTTATTAAAACAAAATCTGTACACACCTTTGGCAGGCACGTAATAAATTCGTGAGCATATGCCATAGCTGCAACTCTCTGTACTTCTTCTAGAGTAGCTTCTTGACACCCGATTGCAATATTTTCAAAGATTGTACCCTTAAATAATACAGGTTCTTGACCGACCACACCTAAAAATGCACAAAAATATATATAGATAACAGTTTCAATCAATTGCTAAATATAAATTTTCTATTAGTTACTCACCTAATGATGATCGAAGCCATCTTAAATTAAGGTTTTTCAGATCTCGATTGTCTAATTTAACTGACCCTTGCAGAGGATCATAGAGTCTTTGTAATAACTGAATTATAGTAGATTTTCCGCAACCAGACGAACCAACAAGTGCAACACATTCTCCAGGTTTGATGTGTATTGAAAAGTCATTCAAGATCTGTAATAGATTTTTATTTATAGCTATATCATACATGCTCCTTCAGCTGTGTTGTATACATAATGTGTATTAATCGGAGCCTATTATAGTAGATAAATCTGTGACCCACAATATTGATCGAAACATAATTATTTTGTAGGGTAAGCGGAAAAATACAGCTAGAAATAAAATATACAAACCAATGTTTTTCTTTCAAATTTTCTAATTATTTATCCTTATATTAATTTCATCAAACGCATTAATAGGTATGTTTTATAACTTCATCGCTTGGCTGAAATACATATGCCTAATGTCTGTTTTCCTCCTCTACCTAGCTATACTTCCGCTCAACTTTGGAATATCGAATTTAATGCCCAAATCTGTATATCAAATTTGGACATTAAGTTTACGGCTAAATACCCACTTACGTGTCAATTTTAGTATTAAATGTGTACGTTTTATTTATTGATGTGAACGAAGTAATGAGATTTACATTAGGTCTCTCTACTTTTCATAGAGGAACGTTGCTTAAATTTATGAAGAATCAATCAAAGAATTTCGTTTATTCAGTTAAGGCACATTAAGAGCACTTATGAATGTCATAGTTTTACAATTACAATTGTCAAAAATATTAATGATTTAATTTCAAATGATTTATTTACTATTGAAACTGGTTCCCTTGCTTAAAAGGTTTAATAACAGTAGAAGACCTGTGTTGCTCGTATTACGCGGTTACCACTAGTAGTGCCATCGATAATTGAATCGATCTTCTTACTACTGAAGTTGAAAGTTAGTACAACAAGGAAGCTCGTGAAGTCTATAAATATCAGTGTTATCTCTTCTTACCTCGGCTTACCAGGCGACTGTGGCTTCATGTAGGTATTTATGAGTATTGCTTAACATTATTGTTTATAACTATTATGCGAAGTTGATATGAATAACGATTTTTGTAAGGACAAAATGATTTGTGATTGTACATGAATTTGGCCTTGCCGTATTTTAAAATAGAACAAGATAGATCTGAATTGATAGGGGTCATCGTCACCGATGTTTTTACGACTTGTGGTGTTGAAAAGAATCTTCCCAAGATCACTAAGCGTGAACATGAACTTATAAACAGGGGTGGACCTGATTGCACACTTGAGTATCAAGATTAAAGTTAATGTGTACGTTTGCCACAGTTTCTGCGGGAATTTGTGTTGGTACGGCACTATATTATTCTTATTGTTCGTTTTGTTTTGTCTTGGTTTGAACTTTACAGTCTAGAGCTCACTGTTGCGTACCTAGTTACATCTGACTGAAGTAATCAAGAAATTATAAGGTTGTGCGTATTGGGTCTAACCTTAGTATCTGGACGTGATGGATAACTGAAGTGAACGTTTTCTAAAGAGATTTCACCCATCACTCTTCGTGGCGATATGCCTTTGTTAGCGAAACTGTCTATTTTTGGTATTCTGTCTAGTAATTGAAATATACTCGATGCCGCCCCGCGAGCTGCTGCAAATACTTCTATATGTGGTATACACATTGTTAGGGATTGTGTCGCCATGAATACATTGAAAAGCACCTGAAACAAGGACCATAGTCAGTCATATTAGCTAGATGTCTACTCAGAGAACATATTCTATCTACTTTATCAATACTTTTTTTTAAATTTTAATAATATTCTATTATTTCTGGTCTATTATTTTAAGCGCCACTATCACAATTATTTGATAACACAAATGATGTTGCAAGCGTCATGCATTGGTTCTGAATTTTTATTTATTCCGTTTAGTGTCTAATGTAATATATAAATTAATATGCTTGATAATTTGAAAGACATTAGCTGAAATAGTAACTATGGTAAACTACTTTTCCACATATTTAAGAGGACATAATAAGTCAGTACTTACACTGAATACGATTCCAACGACATATCTCTGTTCATCTGCTGGCTTGTACATATCGCGAAGGACAAGTCGAGCGCCGAATGTAAGGCCTATAGCATTGAGACAGTAAGTCAGGATCCAGTTAAATCCGTTACCAAGTCCACTGAAAAGGCCTCGCTTGCGGCCATATTGTTCTGCGGGTTGTAATAGACGACTATACCTACAAAAAAAATATCGACTGAGTATGTACTTAGTGACTAGTTCGTGTATTTTGTTCTATTAAAGAGCTTCAAGTTTCACCTTTGCAATCCTAGGTCCTTACGTAATTGATTGATTTAAGTAGGTAGGTGTTATGCCCGTATTGTCTTAATGTATTTCATAAAAGTCCTAAGTTAGACTCTGTTTATAGGTACGACAGTCAATTTTAAAAAAAACATAGACGATTTCTTCGCATAACCATAGGTGGTTGGGGTTCATAATTTATTTACGAGATATAATAATTACACATGTAGGTACATAATAGTGACAATAGAACGTAAAATAATATAAAATTGCAGTGACAAGTAAATAAATAATAGCCCGAGAGCCCACGACCAAAACCATGTCTCATAGCAATACGGCAAAAACCCTATAAAATCGTTAGATTGTATGATTCTGAACCCGACTAGGTGTGTAGTAACGGTCGAAAGTGTAGCAACTGCGTGGGAGGCCATTTCTGCTGTGTCAAAAAAAAAAGACAGTCGGTATTATAGCAATACGTCTGGTAGTGAAAATGTACATAGATTTTATAATTGTATTACGAAAAAGTTTGTTTTCAGACATTTTGCGCGTAGCATATAGCCTGAGCGCATTTTTGAAAATGTCAACAAATTTAGCCGACTTGTATCATAGCAATACGGATAATTTTTTTTTTCAACTTTTCGTATTGCTGCCATGATTACCAAAAACCTGTTTTCAGACACTTTAAGTGTAGCATATACTCCCAAAAACGAAAATAACGTTTAACGTTTCGACGACGATTCCGAATCCGACAGCGATTGAATACGAGAATATTTTGTAACTTTGAATAAACCGTTTTTTTTTCAACTTCATCCCAGTTTTCTTTTGTGCGATTTATTTCAGTTCTTCAAGTTCAATGTTACGGTTTCGGGTAAATTCTTTGTTAATTATCATCTAATAAATTCAGGGTCGCAACGTATTCATTGGTTTGTAACAGAAAATTCAAGATGCCTCAATACGATTTTTAAATGATATCTGAGTATCGCAAAGTTGTCTGATAGAGAAGGTGCTACACTTAATTTGTCTGATATAAATTTTTTGCACATGTGGACAACTTATTTTATCATGTCCAACAATTTTCAGACATATTGCTATGATACCGATCGGTAAAATTTGTTAACATATTCAAAACGGTCTACAAATTTATTGCGTTCACATTTCCGTCTGAAAATTGTTTTGTTCGCATCAAATAAACAAAATTTACTAATAAAAAAGATTTTCAGACGTATTGCTATGAGACATTTTTTTTGTCTCATTTTTAATTTTATTAAGTGATTTTACGGGTTTGCGCTACACCACTAACGTCTGAAAAATATGTTTCCGGTATCTCAGAACTATTATTCAACTACAGTCTGCAAATCAGACATATTGCTATGATGCAGTTCGGTAAAATTCTTTGACATTTTTGAAAATTCGGTTAGATCAAACGCTACGCGGAAAATGTCTGATATTGGTATTTTCGAGTTCAGAATAATCGTATCTATCGATTTGATGCGGTTTTGGCCGTATTGCTATGAGACAAAAATTTTGGTCGTGGGCTCTCGTACTGTTGTTCATCCTTATCGAGGTGGTTGATCCTAACATATTATGCACATGACTATATTACTAACTCCAAATCATAATACAAACCTAATAATCATACATCTTTTATTTGATTCACCAATTGTCTTTGATTCACCAATTGTCTAGCAGACGTTAGTGGCACCTGCTGTATGACTGAAGATATTTAATGTAGATACGAGGATATTTCGTCTAAGGATATTTGTGCGAGAAATTTACCTGTTCACCTCTTTGGCTTCACCACCGAATGCTACTACAGTCCTCACTGATTTCATGATTTCCTCTGCGTGTTTACCTGCCTGACTGTAAGACTCCATCTCACGTGTAGCTGATTTAGTTTGATACTAGAAGAAAATATATTCATGAAATAAACCTAATAAACTTTCCACATTTATTTTACATCTAAATACTTATACATTTGCAGTGAAACGTGGTTAAGTAGGACGCGGATTATAAGAAACCTCTTTAGCTGGATCTCAGCATGAGTTCCAGTTCCAACACTTTGACACTGAATTACCTCTATTAATGGGACTAAGCAAACCGCTATCAGCGATTCGTTTGTTCGATTTTATTGTTGTAGTTACCTCTATAACTGAGACACTATGCATTAACCTCTGTAACTGAGATAACATCTTTTAAATAATCTTTTTTTCATCTTTTTCAATAATCGCACATCAGAATACAGAACCTGTACCTATTCTGACCTTTATTATTGGAAACAATCATTTAAAGAGGGTAAATGAGACAAATATTTATCTATACCTAGATATAAGGGAAACTGGGGACACTTGATCCCTATGAGAGACAAGGTACACCAATATTTTTAGAATTACTAAGCGTATTAGACTATTTTTTAGTGTGGTAACACTAAGTAAACATTATTACCCTAAGTGATACCACATTAAAAATAGTCTAATACGCTTAGTAATTCCAAAAATATTGGGGTACCTTGTCTCCCATAGGGATCAAGTGTCCCCAGTTTCCCCTACATATACACTGGGTTAGTGGAATACTTCTATAAGGACATAAATTTACAGGTCCTTTGAAGTCTACCTTAACCAGATTTCACTGTACATAATAAAACTGAAGAGATTGTTTGTTTGAATACGCTAATGTGTAAAACTACTATGCGTTACCAATAACTGTCATAAATTTATTAATAAAGAAATCTATTAATATAGTAACTAAAAATATGTTATGTACTTCGAGAAAAAAAAACAATAAATCGTTGTATCTCGTTGTTACTTGGTATAGTATAGGATAGTAGGTAGGTATAGGATAATACCATCACACTACAACCCTAGGTAGAGGAAAATATGACAAACACGCTGCCATGACGTAGAATCTATCACTACAATGGGTACTTATTTATCTTCTAGATATACGAGTATGCTCACGTGTGGCGCGTGTATTTCTGTGATTATAAGATTTTTTTATTATTGTCACGTTAACAACTTAATGATGAACCGATAAGATAATGCGCTGTATTAATGATCTTTTAAAAGAGTACCTTGTCAATTGTTTGTCTTTATTATACGTAGGTACAGATAACTAACTAGTAGGTAATGATTACATACTTAAGAGAAAAACGTGGTATGAAAGAAAATACAATCATGTAGCGGGAAGTGAAATCTCATACATGTACAATAGTGAATATGCCTGTTTTTATTATATTTTTAAATGATGATTTACATCGTTATATACATATTAAAAAAGAAACATTGGTAAATCAAGAACATATGTTCTTCTTCTTCTTTTCTTAAAATGGCTTCTGCAGCAGAATAGCCGCAGTTTTGCCAGTCTCTAGTAAATGTAAACGTCGTATAAAATTAATGGCGAGACGCCAATGTCAAGTTTCAAGTTTTAAAAAAGTCTTCCAGAGCCACGTTAGCCACGCTAGTAAATTCGTTTCCGTGTGTCCGCCCCCCACGAGATCAGATAGACGATCAGGACGTGTGGGTGGATTTTAGGGGGCAACAACATTTGTTATTTTAGGGTTTAAATAGTAGATCAGCATTTCAAGCGATCACAATTTTGACGCGTTTATCGTGACGTCGACGTACATAACAACAAGTAACTACTTACATCATGTCGTGGATAACTCCAGAAGTGTTTAAGGCGTTATAAATGTTGCATGTTATAAATGTTGTTATAAATAGCAACATTTAGTTATAAATGTTATGTGTTTTATTTCAATTACATAACTATGCACTAGCCGACACGCGCTAACATTCATAACTACACTGACGGACTCATAAACTGCATCAAAGTTCAGTTTTACTCTAAAAGGATTTTTTATAATAAGTATGCAAACTTTTTAGATTAAATTATATAAATATGGAAAGACTGGCTCTTACTCTTAAAAAAAAATTAAATTTAAAAATAGAACTTCAGTAAAACAAATGAATATAGCCGGGAAAAGAAAATTTACTTGTAGTATCAGATTTGCGTGTTATTTATAGCAAAGTTTTAAATTGATTCTCATTGATTTTTTTTGTTTTGTCAATTGAATTATTGTTACCAGCATAATTGTTGGGTTAGTTTTTTAACACATCGAGAGTTTTTGAACCATAATATGGATACTTCGTCCGAACAAGCGGCACAAATTGTAGCATTGGTGCGGGAGGGCTTGGATCAACGAACGATTGGTAGAAATTTAAATTTAAACCAGTCTACGGTTTCTAGAATATACAGAAGGTTTGTAGAGACAGGTTCTTACAGGAGGAGACGTGGTACAGGCAGAACTCGAGCAACCACAGGTCGTGATGACCGATTTATTGTTATAACTTCCCTGCGAAATCGTTTCCTCACGTCAGTTAACATCAAAACCGAGCTTAATGAAGTGCGTGGAGTAAACGTGTGTGCACGAACAATAAGAAGAAGGTTAAAGGAAGCGGATATCACCCCTTTTAGACCAGCAAATGGTCCAAAGTTGTCTACAGCTCACAGACAAGCTCGCTTAAGATTTGCGCGTCATCACCTGAATTGGACAGAAGAGCAGTGGGCCTCTGTATTGTTCACGGACGAGTGTAGGACATGTTTATATGGTGCAGATGGTCGCAGAAGAGTCTATCGTCGACGTGGGGAGCGATATGCTCAAAGTTGCATTGAGGAGCGTGTTCCTTTTGGAGGCGGTTCATGTATGGTCTGGGGTGGCATATCGATGAACGGGCGAACAGAACTTGTGTTCATAGACATGGTCCGTCAAAACGGTAATAGAGGGGGTTTGACAGCACATCGCTACATAACAGAGATATTAGAAGATCACGTGGTGCCTTACATGGGATTCATAGGCGAAATTTTACTTTAATGCAGGATAATGCCCGGCCGCATGCAGCTGCACAAGTTCAACATTATTGCGAAGAGGTTGGGATACGTACAATGAATTGGCCAGCACGCAGCCCGGATCTTAATCCCATCGAGCATGTTTGGGACAATTTAAAAAGAGCTGTATATGCGAGAAACCCTTCGCCCACGACAGTGGCAGCACTAAGAACAGCACTTTCAGAAGAATGGGACAATATTCCGCAAGATCTTTTAAAAACCCTTATAAAATCTATGCGGAACCGATTAGAATCCGTAATAAGGGCACGTGGGGGTAATACACCTTATTAAAACACAAATAAACCCTTGCATAAAGTTTGTGTCTATTGTTAAAACCAATTTTTTAATTAAACCAATTTTTCTTAAATTTCTGTTTTTTCTTCAAAAAAAGTCTTAAGGTCCTTTCCAGTACATAAACTTAAACTTAAAGATATGACCCTACGCTGTTTTGAAGTTCACGAACCAATCTAGAGGTTTCAATTTAAATCTGTATAGAAAGTATGCATACTTGGTTAAAATATTTATTTCAAAGTCGTCTATTACTTTGATGCAGTTTATGAGTCCGTCAGTGTATGTAGGTACTATTACGTTAGAGTTCATTCCGAGTCGGAACGGAACTTCAGACCAATAGCGTTACGTTACGTACATACGCACTTTTCTTGATTTGAAAATTGGAGAATACATCTATTGATCTTAAACACAATGTTTTATAACTAGTGCAGGTAAGATAAGTAGAAATACTTTTTGTGAACGTGAGTATTTACGA
The DNA here is from genome assembly GCA_963691645.1 of Pelosia muscerda. NCBI lineage: Eukaryota > Metazoa > Arthropoda > Insecta > Lepidoptera > Erebidae > Pelosia > Pelosia muscerda. The sequence goes on along the minus strand of OY829098.1, from coordinate 14,280,814 downwards.
TAAAACAACGTATTATACTCAGCATGTCTGTAATACCTAATACGGAATGAGTTCCTAACAGCTTTACCATTAATAATATTTCTTAATTTTATACTATCCGTAGTCTCATATCTAAATATAAAATTAGTGGGACCGGATTGTAAAAATGTGAAGATACACGCTAAACCGTGCCGTGTTATAGCCGAGCGTCGCCCAACGCACGATGAATTAATTATTACAGATTATTGAATATTAACACACTCGATCACGCTATATTGAGATGCAACCGAGTGCATGACCGACGCTCGGCTCAGACCTGACACCACAGAATACTTTACGGACTCGACACGGTGTAGCGTGAATAAGCCTTAATACTTACATTTGACAACGCTACAGCGGCTGCTACGGAGAAAGGCATTATGGTCGCACAAGCTAGTGCTAGCTCCCAGCCCAAAGGTATTGCAATACAAAAACAAAGTATAGCCGTGCCCAGTGAGTTGGATACTACGCCAAGTTTCTCACCAATCCCCTCTTTTAACTTTGCTAAGTTCCTGTAAAAAATACGATATGATATAACCACTGTAGTGGTAAATTTTATCAGAAAGTGAACCAAATATCATTATTTATTGTCATAAAACTGTCTGATAATGGAAACAGAATACACTTACATAAACATATTTTTCTATACACCCATTTATGTACACCCAGACTAATTTTGCATTCATGGATAAAAATATTTATCTTTTTTTTTGGCTCCCGCTTAGAGCTAAAAGCGGGAATCAAATCTACGAAGCATGGTGATTACGTAGGCCGAGCATTACCTCAGCTCTATCACTACGATATGCAGGTCATCTCCTCGGTGGCCGAATTGCTACGGATCTTTGCGCATGACTAGGTATTTGAATGATTAGCTGTTTTTGTTACATTCGTAACAATCAGTTTCGAAGGTTTTGGAAAAGTGGCTGTTCGAAAACTCCCCTTACTTAAATTATAAATGTTAAAATTTGTGAAATGTTGTGATGTTTGTTTTTCAATTACGTATCAGTACAGGTACATATTATAGCCTGTAATAGCACATATACTACCCACTAACTTTTCATCCCGGGAATAAGTAACTACCCATACGTTGCGAAAATGGTTTCATAACTCCATGAAAATTTAGAACAATAGAAACAGCTCGTATCAAAAGATTACTTACTCTGACATCTTCGAAGCTAAATTAAATTCCGTGTCCGTATCGAACCAGGCCATATCTTGGCGCAGAACAGCTCTTAAGAATAGCATTCTTATAGTTGTAATCTATAAAAAAAAACTGGTCAATTCTTGTTAATCATAGACTTCACGAAGTTCAAATAGAAATGATGAATATTTTTTGTATTATCGAAAAATGACTTTTTAATTTTTTTATTTCGGTCTACCTACAATTGTTAACAAAAAATACTTACACCAAAAACATTAAAAAAGAAACAAGTAATAATGTTACAATTAATTATAGGTAAACACCGGTAATACAAGATCATAAAATAAACTTTTAAAGTGAAATTTTCTTACAACATTTTTACAACGGTTTACATTCCATTCGATTTTGAAAATTACTCTTTTTGAGGCGCCCAAAAGCGCTCCATCAACCATGTTGCTGGGCTGCAGTCGAATGCATTACCGCCACATCACGGAGGCTGTCATAATAGACCGACCTAAGATATATTAGACATATTAAATGTGTTGTTTAGTGAGAGACTGACCTGCCTAAGCGCACTCCAGTTGATGAGTGCGACGCCGAGGGTCGTGAACAGCATAGAAACGCCTACAGACACAAACGTGCATATGGCTACGGCTATTGCGTCTTCTACTAAAGCTTCCATGTTAGCTTCGTGTGTAGCATTGAAACTGAGTAAAATAATATACATATATTTAGAGGGATCTCCATGATACTGGGAAGAATAGGTTTACAATAGGAGGTAACAGGGTAAAAGCTTATCTGTATGCGACATGAAAATGTAAAAGAGGCTTTTTATACAGTTTATTCATAAAAGGCCTCTTTTACATCCCAAGTCGTCTAAATTATTGTACGGAAAGGTACTTAATGTACAATGTACTTAGTCTGTGTAGTATATTGTGTTTTGGTTGTCTGTTTTTGTCCCTCGTATTAAATTTTTGCGTGTTATATTATATATCTACACAATGTAAAAATCGTTTGCGATGAATAAATAAAAAATTATACTGTTATTTGAGACTGGAATGACACGACGAAGTTAGAAAGGTTCATGGCGCTTGCAACAGTGCCGAAATATCGGTTATTCAACAAAATAAACAAACATGGTAAATATCCCGATGAATTTAACAGAATATGTGTAAATGACCATGTCAATCTAAAATCATACGTTAGAAAAAGCTGATTCGTGGCTCTATCACAGAATAGAGTGTCACCGACCTGACCTCCATCCAACTGCGTATAGCAACGTGTTATGCAACAGCCTCACGAAACGCCCAAGTCATATCTATTTTTGAGTAATATGTAAGGGTTTTTGAGTTACAGCTTTTACAGTTAGGAGCCATTATTGACATCTACCCATCTGGGGCTGATAACTTTCTAACTGGCTTATAACTCTTTATTTCACTTCAGACATTCAAGGAAATATATTTGTGTAAATAAAAATGTATCGCAAAATATACTGGATCAATTCGAATAATTCTTTTTTTATTTGTTCCTTGAATTCTACGAAAGCTTTTTATGGAGCAGCAGGAACCGGATCAGAAGTCCACGCGGGCGGCGCCACGGACTTTAGCTAGTAAGGATATAAAAGTCAAGAGCATACTTACAGCCTTCTGCCACCACCAAATGTTGACAATACTGGTAAGTAAGTGCTATATCGGTCAGTTGGTGGATGGGTCCGCTCTACAAATGCAGTGCTGAGCTCCCCCAACTGTATCAAGTTGACAGTGATTCCACCTCCACTGAGAATACCCAAGAATACTCCAAGACATGTTGCTACTATTTCTAGAGACGTCCCGTATCGAAACTGAAATGAAATTCTTGTATTAAATTTGAAGGCTATGCCAATTAAAAACATTACTTGATGCAATGCAAAAATCCAAAATGGAAGATATTAAAATGCCATCAGGGATTACATACATAACTCACTCTTTCCCAATCGCTAAATTACGCAAGAATATCACCACCTCATCATATCCCAATGGCGACAAACGGAAAAATACGCAGACGATATCACTGCGAGAGAAGAAAACTCTTATATTTCGAGTTTTTCTATACCCACCAGTCTGGCCAGCGTGGAAACAGTAGGTCAAAGCTGCCCGTCATTGGGAAAGCCCCTATATCTAGCAGAGGACTGCAATAAGCTAATTGATTAACTACATTCTTACCTATTATAAAATAGAGTTAAAACAGATATAATGAGGATTGAAATAAAATTATACAATTTCAAAAGAATGTAGAAACATGTTCTTTTCTTGAAACAAGCGTAATATGTTATTTCAAAAAATTAAAACAATAAACATTGTAATGTTGTCTTCGAATAATGGCCACTCACCATTAGGAATATGAAAACCATCCGGGTTTTCCCCCGGATGCCATTAGGTGCCAAAGAATTCTTTGGAATTTTAATTTCAAGTTCATATAGGTCTAACTACCCAATTAAATCCAAGTGTGCTGGAGGTGCTGTTTTATTTAAAGTACTTTATACCCACTTAGATATTATATCGTTATATATTATATCATTGGTTTAGTGTGTCTAAGTTTAACTGAATAATAAGGTTAGATTATTTTAAGAGATATTACATAATCTAAGTCATTAAATGACAATAGGTAACATTTAATAGACCTAAACAGGCTTAATTTATTTAGTGTACCTAGGTAATATAATATGTGGCTTTTAACGCAGCGTTATCTAACACTCCAACAATATATAATTAGAGTTCCTGCCATTTGCAGATGTTCTAAGCGTTCATTAACCTCATTTGGTTGTATATTAAATATATGCGAGTATTTATGAACTACACGCACGTGTAATAAATAACAGTGGGTCTACTTGGCTCTTTTGTGGAGCAACGATAGGGTTCAATGGTGGCTAAAGTTCGATATTTTCCTTGCAGTGACTAGCGCATTGTTTGAACTTTAGAAGGATAATAATATTTTCTACAACTTTCTACACTCCGCTATCTAGACTCAAATTATATATAACTAGCTTGTGTTATGTGTACTAGGGTACAGATAAACATATTTAGATTTGTATTGTAAATCTATACATAAAATTATACATCGGAACATCCAGCTAACCTGTGCACATATAGATATTCATGCTTACATTACACTTAGAGCGAATCGATCCCACGCCCGCGGACGTAGTAGTCGAACGCGTAACCACTGTGCCACAAATGTTACGTCGATGCAATCAACAACTTCCGTAGCAGTGGCAAGGTAAGGTTGCCACGTTGTACAACCGGTCAAATTAATGGCCCGCTACCCAACCCTCAAGTGTGGAACGATAAGATAATAAGATTCGGCAAATTAATAACCCTCGACCTCCCTAGTCGGGATTTATAAATTGGTCAATCCGGGTCAAAGTTATTTAGATAGTGGCAAATGCTTTAAAATGTCTAAATTGATGCTTTAGGTAGGTCACATTTCAACTAAGTATAGGCGTGATTGCGTGTGAACTTCAAGCCGCGTAGATCCTTTCTCTTCGAATTAGATTACATTATCCAGATGTTTGTTGGTTGCTCTTTTAATTAGGTTGTTGATTTTGACTGTTACAATTATGAAGCCAAGTAGATCCCACTTTAACAGTTGGAGGCTTCTCTTGGAATACGCGACGATCTAGATTCTAGGCAACGGCTCATTACCAAGCGACTTAAATCGAAATAGGGAGAAATTTTACACTTGCGGTAGGTATATAGCTACTATAACGGCGGCAGGTCAAAGACACAATATGTGATATCCAATTTCCCCTTAAACTCAATGGGAAAATATATAAATTCACGATCAAACCTGCCGTATTGTATGGATCGTTATATTAGGTTTTAACAGCGATGGATGAAGGAAAACTACACATAGCCGAAAAGTGGATGTTAGGATGGATGTGTGGTGTGACGAGTATGGATAGAATAAAAAATGAGTATATTTTTTGAGAAAGTTTGAAAAATTGAGAAGTGGACGACTGTTGTGGTATGGACATACCATGGCAAGAGATGATAGTAATGCTGTAAAAAAAGTCGAAAGTATGAATCTTGAAGGCTTTATAAACCAATGTTGGCTTAAAAAAAAGGATAGATTATATGAAGATAATAGGAGTGACTGAGGAAATGACATCTGTAAGGAATGTGGGCAGGAGAATGACATGTTGCGCCGACACCGATTAATTGGTACACAGGCAGGTAGATGATGATTAAAATTATACTTACAATTTGAAAATACGACACTTTGAGTTTCTTTTCTTCAGGTTGACTGTAAAAAAAATCAAAAAATAACTGATTAACATTTAGGGACACATAAATTGAAATTTTTAAGATGATGTGAAGTGCGCTTTAAAACTTGTAGATACTCCGTAAGAAACATACTTATACTGTAAGTATACTGTACTGTAATTACCTATAACCGTTAAAGGTGTTTATCATAGTTTTTATTCACATGTTAGATACTAGGACATGTCATACACCACAAAATAGGCATATTGTTACTCTTATGAAAGAAAAATACATTTAAACAATTTCTATGATGACAGAAACTAAATTACAATAACGTACACACAAAGTAAGTATCTAAATAAATGTTATTCAATCAAAGCTGAGATTAGAATGAATCATCAAAAACAGCGACGCTCATAATATTTCCTGCCTAGAATTATCGTTGTCAAACCGCATGTGATTCTAAAAAATATTTAAAAAAGGGCAGAGACTCATAGAGACCACTGGTGACTCCCGCTCCGGATCGTTCCTGGTCAGAGGCTGGCCATCGCAATCTACCGTTAAAACGCGGCAAGTGTGATGGGCACATTTGCACCGGGGGCGATCAGGGGTGGGTTATTCGATTAGTTTTAAATTTGTAATAAATTGTGAATTGGAATGATGTTAATTATTGAAAACTACGATTTCAAATTCATATTTTGTAGGTGCTAAGGTAAGGTAAATCCATAAGTACCTATTCGTGTGGGCGTGAAAGTTTTATATAGACTCATCATTCTCTGAGTCTATTCACAACACAGTGTGGGCTTTCTAGTCTAACTAAGATGGGGCGGAATTTCGATATTTTCCGTGAAGTGACTGCCATCGGACCTCCACAACCAAATTGGCAAGTTCGAACTTCTGCAATTAGGCTAGTCGGACTTTTGAGGGCTCCAAGTACCCGCAACGACTGCTATAGATGTTCGTAGTGCAACCGGGACCGACAACGGTTTAACGAGCTCTCTATTTATATAGACTACTAGCTGTTGCCCGCGGCTCCGCCCGCGTAGACTTTTGATCCCGTTCCCGCTGCTCCATTCCGAGCATTTTCATATTTGTTCACCTTTTAAACCTTGTCTAGACTTCCACGACCAAATGATGAAATTCATGACCAATATATATATAGGGGAGAGTAACCTATGTTGAAACATTTTGTCACTTAACACCAAATTCTTTGAAGCTATCAAAATGTAACATGACTCAAAATTCAGCTTCTTTCAACACCTTAGTAATATCTATCGATTAATATTGTAGCATATTTGCAACTAGTAAAACATATTCATTAAAGTTTGTGGTTTGGTCCAATAAACGCAACCAGTATCTTAAATTGAACCATGAAAACCCTAAATTGTACCAAACCTAAAAAAAATACTCAAAAAATATACACGGTTTAGAATCAGAATTATTTATATTTACTCTTTATACGCAATCAGTATTTCACATGGGCACCATTTTTACTGTGATAATCTTAATTGATTAGATAATTGTTGTGTTCTGCAATTTGGTAATCTAAACGCCCCACATCGTTCATTGTCAACCCAAACCTGTGGTTTTCCAGGAGCAAAAGATGATCCTCGTGCTCCTTTTCCTGTTCAATTGAGAATATTGTCGGTCTTCCTTTATGTGTAATTTCATTTTTAGCATATTTATTAATCAATTTACTGTGATGCAAAATGGTTCCTTTTGGCACTTGATACTGTCTGGAAATGGCGTTGATACCCATTTCTTTCTTTCTATACGCTAATAGTGCACTTTCTAGATCTTCTTTGCTCCATTTGCAATATTTTTTTTTACTCCCGCCATCAGCAGACGCCATCTGAAATATAAAACTAAACAGTTGCTTAAATTGGACCGGTGCAATTTAGGAACCCGAGAGTGGTTCAATATGAGGAACACAGTAGATTTCATAATCATCATAAAAAATAAAAACATAACCTCTACAGCCGCGTCTTTCTTTACCGGTACATAAATGAGTATAAAACATGCTTTTATTACGAGTATATTATAAAATTATGACTTACCATTACAAAGAATAACCTCCTTATACAACACAAGACAAATTAACATCAACACAGCCAAAAACTCATTTTTTTTCTGTCACAATCGTATTACCAGTTCAACGTCGATGCAAAATTGTGGAGTGTTAGTGGCGCTGTAGTCGCCTCTTTTTATGTTGCAAGAGAAAAAACCAAAAAGATATTTGGTAGAAATAAAGTAGTGGTACATTTTAAGCACCGGTTCAATATAGGGTACTCTCCCCTAAATATATACATATATATATATATATATAGAATTTTGTAATGCCACCAGAAGGGGAAGTACTCTTAATACTGTAGATAGAAAATTTTACTCAAAGGAAACATTCCTTTATTTTTGAAAAGAAACAAAACTGCATTCAATGATTTTTAAAAATTCGCTTGCCGCACCCGATAATCGAACCGACTAAAATCTGTAAAAGTTGCACCCTGTACTTTTATTGCATAGAAAAATATAAATTATTTTAAAAAACTGGTAAACTAACTAATTAAATGCTCGATACAAACATTTAGATCAAAATCGAAGTTGTTCTGCTGAAGAGTTTGCCGTCGCTTTTTGAAACTAATCGTATTCTTGAAATTTTTCTACTATTATTTTTAGTACAAACCGAGTTGGTGCCTGTCGGTCTCGATATCTCTCTCAATGCCACCAATAGTAATTCGTCATTTTAATTGATAAAATACGTCAGTGATAATAATTATCTATTAATAACATAAGTAAATAGATGGATCTTTGAGTAAAAGTAAAAGTGCTTTAACTTGACCCATGTAACAATTAATTTAAGATTTCATTGTTTTCCTTTCATTTAATTTATGAAGTTTGTTAGAGAGATTTCATCCTTATAATTGACCCTAACGATCGATGCAATAAAAGTACAGGGTGCAACTTTTACAGATTTAAGTCGTTTCGATTATCGGGTGCGGCAAGCGAATTTTTAAAAATCATTGAATGCAGTTTTGTTTCTTGTCAAAAATAAAAGAATGTTTCCTTTGAGTAAAATTTTCTATCTACAGTGTTAAGAGTACTTCCCCTTCAGGTGGCATTACAAAATTCCACCCTGTATATATTATATAATATATATGTATATATATTATATAATATAACTAAATAATATAACATAAAGATTATTATATAACTATTTAATGTTTACCTTCTGTGTGTACGAGTGTGCTTAAAATATTGTTAAAATTATGAAAAGAATCACCTCAACACACATAAAGTTTTCTTCCAGTATGTACTTAATAAAAATAATAAATTCGCTGTGCTAAAACTTGTCAAAATGTAGATAAATCTAAAGGTTCTCTACGGATACTGTAATAAAATATATTGTGGAATGCAATATGTTGATAGTAACCTCCTTAACAACAAGGCCGCGTCTTTTATAAGCACTCATTGAAATAGATTAAAACCACACACATCTTAATTCTTCGCTCTTCAAATGTGTCGTTTATTATATATACCTACTAACTCTTATTCCTTATTGCCATCGCGACGTTGAGTGAATTTCAGTTGATATAGATAATCGCTGTTATTCTTCCATAATCAGATCAAATATTCGAAAGATTGAGAAATCTATTCTGGATAAATCATCATCAACTCAAATAGTAATTAATACTTTCTTATGGAGAGAAAAATACGGTATTGTGATCCCAAAAACACACCACGGGTCACCAAGGCCGGTAATCTCAGAGATATGGGGATTCTATTGCGATTTATTTGGTATGACTCGTAGTTAGAATTAGCCCGACATTTCGGCCACTTTTCAGCAGTGATGCCATTATTAACAAGTGGGTTCATTTTAATGAGTGGTTTGCGTAAACTTCCGACAGTATTTCAGGGATACCTATGGATATCATCATCATCATCCTAACGTTAATCCAGGTCACATCCGAAGCCTTCGCCTCGGAGTCCGGGGTCCGGATATCTATGGATATATCGGTTTGGGTGTTAACACCCTAATGAACCAATCCGTTGTCATTAATGACAGGATTCACTAAAGAAAACACATGCCAAATATACCGTCCTGAATGATTACATTATGCGATAACCATGATAGTTTTCGAAGGAAACAACAAAATTTTTGTATGTAATTTAGAACTAGCCTTCCACCCGCGTTTTATTGCGATTTTTGGTGATTTTTCCGTCAAAATCCATTTACAATAATGACCACTTTACAATTATAATATAATGCTTGGCAAAGATGAGGAAAAGCATCAATGCCCATTTATGGTAGGTAAGAAAAAACACAAGACCAAGAATATGAGATAAATATAACGCAAGCTAATTACAATCATAGCATACCTCTGAAAAATAAGAAGTATCTACCAAACATTCAGAATGGCTATGAACTTATTGTCTTTTCAAGTTTTATGGAAACTAATAAATAGTCTAATATACATATATATATTGTTGTGTTTGAGCAGAGCCGCGGACTCTGCTCCCGCGCCAGCTGCCCTCTGGGTTGCTGCGAGGTGGCACGGCGCGAAGGTACAGACGCACATGGCGTCCTAAATTAGGGAGCGCCCTCTCCTTCAGGGGATCAGGGTTATTATTTATTATCTACATAACATACACTCACGCCTATATCTCCGAAGGGGTAGGCAGAGGTACCAGCTAGCACCCACTATTTGCCAGTTTATGTTTAGGTCCTCATGTAATAGGTAGCGAGCCTATTGACATTAACCCTAGAACCGTACCCATCATAGAGTTCAAATAACAGTACCCAGGGGTACTAGTGTACCCCGTTAAAAAAACCTTTTTTTCATAAGAATAGACATTTATTAATAAAATCAACATATAGACTATTATGGCACTTATTTCAGTCTCACAAACAAAAACAAAACATTAACAAAATTATATTAACAGTTTTGGCAAATCTTCTTTAGGTGCTCTAAACATATAAAAATTTTACATTGTTCACATCGAGTGCGTGATTTACGGTCTTTTGACCTGGGACAAAAGGAACATCTACCAGAATTTGAATCCGAAGAGGATGGAGCACAAGAAGGTCGTGCTTTTTTTTTTAAACAACACAATAGTATAGAATTCCAATAAAAAACATCCACTAATTAGTAACTAACTTAACTGTACCCAGGGGTGCTGTAGTACCCCACACAGGCGTTGCCACGACCCCACGCTCATAGGACTCGCGCCCGATTGATGATTCGACACGATAGGCGTAGTCGACAAATACGCGAAGGTGCGAAAAGATTCGTATTAAAACAAAAAAGTTATAGCCAATTTTATATATTTTTTTTCAATTGTGCCCCAGGGTACTTTTCTAGGGTTAACCGGGCACTTATAAACCTGCGATAAATACACACATAACTTCGAAAAGCATCGAAAGGTCATTGGTGTGTGCCATGGTAAAACCTGGGATCGAACCCGACAGACCTCGTCTCATCAACCCATTCCACTAGGCTACCGCGGCTTAATTAATAATTATTATCTAATTATCTAATATTATATTTATTAAGTATATAGTTCCCGCTAAGCTATTTATATTCTCGATACTATATTAATTAGGTATGGAGCTATCTTCTGAAAAAAACCCAAGCTCAGTTCAGCTCAGCTCCAACTTTCAAAAATGTTGGAGATCTTATAGGTACTCAATTAACTACTTTTCGATTATTTCGATTACGATTATAATTTATCTGAAGGAACATCCCCCCAACTTTCGTAAATTTTCTATGAGTAGCTAGTGCTTGGCTAGAAGAATTGACAAACTGAAAAAGGTGGCTGAGATAGACTGGATGCGAAATTACGAGGATCGCATTGGAAGAGGCAAATGTCCAGCAGTAGACTGTATAAGGCTAATTGATTGATTGAAGAAGTGCCTAAATGTTGTCGTCGAAGACCAAAACTCGCCAATGAATAACACAATATTGATCTCTTATTTTATTGATAATAACACTTTCGCACAGCATGTTTAGTTATAAATATGACTTACTCTAGTTGTTTGTTCTTCGCTTCAGTCCCAGTCATTTTGCTCTGATTGTTTGAACTTCTCTGTCATAGAGTGATTTAATTGTGAGCACATTGATGTTTATCGTACAAGTTCTAAGACAATACTGACACTGTTGTCGCATCCTCTCACCTACATTTATATAGATAGGTACATTTAATATTATGTTGGTTTAATTTTATTACTCCTAGTTACACTAGTTACGAACAAAGGAACTTATTAGCACTTGTTACAACTAAATACGAATATAAATACGAGTGTAAGTTGGACGGATTATTAAACGGATATCGGCAAGGTCGCCAAAAATTGTATATGTATTTGAATGAAATTGTTTTGTCCTTCCTTAATTTTACATTATATAATTGTATATTTCTTTCATTGAAATTTTATTTTTAGATATTCTTGTGCGCATCATGACAGCGAGTGGCGAGCTTGCATGATAGGTTATGACAGTAAAAGAAGCTCATGAAGTGCAGTGGGCTCCAAAAGTTCTTGGACACCTTAAGATCTATAACTCTTTGACAGCCTAAGTCTAATTTATTCAAATTGTGTGATGTGAAAGTGTGATGGGCACATTTGCACCGTGGGCCATCAGGGGTGGGTTATTCGATTAGTTTTAAATTTGTAATATATGTATTGTGTATTCTAATGATGTGAATTATAGAAAATAAAGATATTAATAATTTAATTATTAAATAATTTATTAAAAGTAACATAGATAGCGAAAATAAATTGTATCGATGTCTTGTTTCTTTATAAAAAAATAAGTAAACTCATGCAAGTAGTATCCTAAAATTGATAAGTAGATCTATTGTCCAGTAGCTTCTAAGACTAGTGGTTGTGTACTGGTAATCACTTCATGTAATTAAGTTTCGAATTGTCCAGAAACTTTTGGAGCCCACTGCACATCTTTACCTTTTAAAATTCTAAATATAACAGCTAGTATTTTTATAGCATCAAGCGACAGGTCCAAACTCATGCATCAAATCTTTCTAATAAACAAGTAAATGAAACTAAAAGCAGTGTGGGTATAATATAGGATCACAGTAGACAGTTCAGTGTTATTAGAATAAAAAAATACTGGCAGTTTTTGCTTATGTCGTGCAGTTCAGAAGGGCGATCAATATAATAATATAGCAAAAATTAAAAGTAGCTGGAGCTGGAGAAATTTTGTGTTGTCAGTGGGAAGGCCGAGAAACCCTTCTTTGTCTTCTGCACGAATGTGACGACCCTGGTGTGGCGAATGTCTATGGGCCACGGTAATCACTTTCCATCAGGTGGGCTGCGTACTTGTCTACCACCTAAGCGGTATAAAAGAAATATTGCTTGCACTGATTAGTGCACATTAATAAATCTATTGTGTAAACTTTTCTAAAGTTTTATTTCAAAGGTGAAAAGGATTAACATATTTCAGTGTACCTACAAACTTATGCCTGATGAATAAAATGTGTCAATATTAATATAAGTAATGTAATATTAGGTATGGTTCAGTTATCTCTGACGTGATGATGATACATATTATATCATGATAATGTTGCCACGAGTTGAGCAATAGTGGGGTTAAGTTAATTTCTTTGCTCTCTCTGTGAGGTATCGAGGATCTTCAAGTCAAGGAAGTATTATAAAGTCTTAGACTAAAGGAATAACATAGATGGAATGTATAGAACTAGCGAGTGAAGCCGCAAAAGTAATACTAAAGTAGTACTATTTCGTTCGTACTCGGCTACTTTCAAGGTATTCCACGGTCAAAGCCAGTGCTTGTCGGCTAGTTGATCGTAACATGTAATAAACAGCAATGTCTCACTGTGACTATTGTAGCTGTTAAATCAATTTAAACCAATTAATTCAAATTGAATAGCTGTTGGTATTTGGTCTGTGAGCAAAACCCAAATAAATTATTGCTCTTCTATGCGATAATAATCAAATTATGCCTAAGAAATAGAAGTAGGTACATATAAGTAGTCATTTAGGTCATAAGAGATGGACATACAGATTTACCTCGCTATAGCGATAATCAACGTCCCGTTTAATGAGAGTTATTATTAGAGCCTATAAAATGCTGGTATGCGCTCGCTGCCGCAACTCCAGTCAGGAGCTGTGGGAACTACCTAGTAACCCTGGCAACCCTACTTCACTTTACTTTACGACTTTCAAATTTTTATTCAATTACCTACAATATGCGAAAAAAATCTTAAGAATGACTTGGCCAAATTGGAAAAAAATTAAGCTGTTTTTTAATCTCAGGACAATGTTTTTATAAAGAACAAAAGTGAGGTCCACACGGGCGAAGATGCAGACAACAGAAGATATTCCTTACTGGCAGTAATGATAAAGCACTAAACGTAATTTATTCTCATAAGCACAGGACAGGCGACGTCGGTTACTTACAACAAAATAATAAAAAAATATATCACGAACCGAACGCAAACGTTAGAATTTCAAGTAAGTGGTCTACTAGGAAAACGTCTCATAAATAATAATACCTTAGTATTGTTTGGATATATGTAGTTCATAATATACAATTTCTTTGAACCGTATCGGACATTGGTACATACTACGAGTACATAACGTACCTTCACCTAGGTACTTTGTGACAGTAATGTAATACAGTGATTCTTCTATTATTAAATTGTACATTAGTTGTGTCTGTTTATTTTTAATAGGTATATATAATTTTTTTTTTTGTTTAGATTCGTTAATGAACATTCTGTTCATATGTTTGTTCGCATTGGACGCTAGAACTATAACGGATTTTTAGGCGTTTTATTAATCAGACTTGGTCAGGGTCAGACTAAAAACTGCCTAATTGTAATGTCTAATTGCAATTTGGTTGGGTAGAACCGGTAACGAGCGAAAGTCGCGGTAACCGGCAGTCAAGGCATCAGCCTAAATAAATAATTTAGCCTGCAATTTTATAAGAGAAATAATAATTATAGAAATCTTGAGGTCCGATCATTAGTAAACGAACTTATATAATATTTTTTAATGACGAATCCAGCTGGCAGTACTAGACATGAATGCTAAGAACCCGAAGGTCATAAGTATTAGAAGACAGTAAAGAATTAAGACTGGAATTTGTAGATTGTGATAATATTGTATGGCCGTGAAATCACGAGTAGAGTAGATTATAACTCTTGAGATAATAACACTGCCGCCTAGTATAATGGCAATATTATTATCTCAAGGACATACTAGTAGTCTATAAAAAACCTATTTGAGGAAATGACATGCGAGATTTGAAATTAGATAGGAAAAAACCGACTGGCTTGATTAAGAGAGATGCCTTTCTAGATCTTAACCCTGTGTACACCTTGCTGTTTGAATTTCAGCTGTGGTCCTGTAGCCAGTGGCGTGCATTCCATAGCGACCAATACCGCATACTATTCCTAAATTAGACAAGGTATAGGCTTTGAAATATCTACTTATTATTACCTATCCTGTCTAAAACCGACGCCACTTTCTGTAACAATACCAGCCGACTGTTGTTGGAATTCAATACTCATTTAATGTGTTAAGAATTTTAATAAAATATAATTATTCATATTTTTAGAAGGGTTACTACCATATTGTATCATGTTGTTATACATACCTGTGTACAAGATTAGAGTTCTGATTCTCCAAGTTTAATGTATCAACTTCAATCGCTGGTTCTAGATGACTGGATCTGAAAATAGAGACATACATCGATGTTGTGATCCAATCCAAAAGTGCTTAATATGCAATAATGTTAATGTGTAGGTACCTTTTTTGTGGAAATCCCCACAGATAGGTACCAAACCCGACGGTCATAGGGCGCCTTATGCTTTAGGTTAAGATAAATTGTAAGAAATATCTGATCATAAGAGCTGCTGTAGTGAAATTTTAATTTTCCGATTTTATTTTATATTTTCTCTCTATTAAGTACTTCTATGTAGCTCTCTCCTACTCTCTACATTTAGTTTACAGAAACACGCGGGTCAGAGTTATCCTGATTGAACAACCAAGAGGGTCTACGCTCTGGTACATGTATCGGTTAGTAGCTACCTAAGTTATTTTATCGTTTTACATTATCAAGAAGAGTTTTATGTAGTATACTACACTTACTTACTGATACTCTTACCTATTTATTACATAGAGACACTATAGTCTGTGACTGTGATATGTGAATTTTAAAAATAATATTATAATCCCGATTGAATGACGTACATACTGTTTATTGTTAAGTACCTAAATCACACTTTTATAACCCCAAATAATTGAAGTTTGATTCTTTGAAATTGCATACTCATCTCATATATTCGAAAAATGATAAAGCATTGGATGCGCCGAAGCTTTCACCTCAGAGTCCAAGGCCCGTATTTTTCAGGCTAACTGAACTTTGATATTTTTCGAGAAGTCATTTGCGCATATAATAACGCAATATCATTCCTGCTTAGGCTAATACATAGATCAATTTACGGATCTATTTATAAACCGAGGTCACAAAGCACCCCTGTTGAACAGTAAGTCAGCCAGAAAGAGGGTGACATGAAATTATGTTTGCCTTCGCTACACATTAAGAACGCTTGAACGATTGCTTCTATTTAATCTTTGATGTATGCAAATTTCCAAAATGTCTATAACGGTGCATAAATTTAGCATCTTTTCGGGCGTTATTGGTTAAGAAGTTTATTACTTGATAAATAGATAACTTTGATTTTATACAATAAGACAAAAATGTACAATATGGACAATATTTTTAGGGTAACGACTGATATAGATGTTCGGACGGATATCGGGATTACGGGTTAATATGATCTCCTAGGCACAACCACTTAGCCATATTCGTGCATATAAATATTCACACTATCAATATTAACAGGAATCAAACCCGCGCTACCGCTCCGCCACAGAAGTGCTGTCACACAGAAACATTGGATATCACGGAGTATTATCAAACTATTACTTGTTATACCTACTTGGTCACGTCATCTTGAAAATTATATTTTAAGAATGTCCCTATGGACGAATATTGTTTCTAATTGCATTCATCATTCCCTGAACCTTTTTCCCAACTCAGTTGGGGTCGGCTTTCTAGTCTAACTGTGATGCGGCTGAACTTCGATATTTTCCGTGAAGCGACTGCCATCTGACCTCCACAACCAATGGTCTAATGACCAATGGCGATATCGAAGTTCCAAGTTAGGCTGGTTGGACTTGTTGGTTGATTGTTTCTAATTGCATTGTGCCTGAATAAGTCATTCTCATCTACTACGGATTCCTAAAAATTCACAAATGAGATTTATACGTAGGTATAGTGTAAATATTTTTACATCTTTGTTCCGACCAATATCCAAAGGAATTAAGGCAGGAGGGAAGGAGCAGGCGTTTACCTATTACGCGTATTTCACCCATGTTTCACTAACTTTGTGTGGACTCTCGACGATCTGTGGCGTAGCGGTAAAGCATTCGACTGCTACGCAGGGATCCTGCAACGGATTCGATTCGACTGATTCGAATAGGTATGTATTCTTGCGTTGGTGGTAATGTATGTATGTAAAGTAATGTATTTATAAAAAAGAAATATCTGAATAATATCTGATAAATTATTCGCAATCTAGATCCTATAACATAAGCTAGTTATAAACTATCACTACTTTGAGTCTAGATAGCATTGTGTAGTATATATCAGAATATTTATTTACTCGTATTAGTTATAAAGACATGGCCTATAACTTTCTCCAATAAACGGACTATTCAAAACAAAGTGGATTTTTCAATTCGAACCTAATTCAATTTCTTCAAGAAAATTCGAACGTAACATAAGGCTGTAGTTCGACAAACTGATTGGGTGGCGTAACGTGATGTCACATGCATCTAGAATGAGCCACTGACCGCGCGCCTAGTTTTAAATTCCATATCCTTTAAACTAATTTATCCATCGAAATAATTCTTCCACGAGTAATTTTTATTTTCAATACTGGATATAATAAGCTAAAATTCAAAAGAGATTAGTTTATTTCCTGAATTTGGCCCAAAAACAGACTAAAATACACATCACCATCAATCGGACCATTGGTTGTGAAGGTCAGATGGCAGTCGCATCACGGAATATATCAAAGTTCAGCCGCATCACAGTTAGTCTGGAAAGCCGACTCCAATTGAGTTCGGAAAAGGTTCAGAGAATGATGATGATGTGTCTAATACGACGTTTTTTTGTTTACTTGACTATACCTATCATCAAATGGAGCACGGGACCCTATTAGAATCCATGTTTCATCCAAGTAGAGAGCCTAGGTAAAGCATGGTTTCGAACCCCTTTGTATCAATATTGTGCCTAAAATACGTTTGAATGACGCTTTTGTATCACCCATCCAAAGTCAACCTGCCCATCTGGACAAATGCCAATATGTTTGTAGAATAGAAGCACGGTAAGTCATCCATATGTTTCCTAAAAAAGGCTAGCATTGATTTTAGATAACATATGGATGATGATGGTGATGTCCCTATACATTCAATGGTGCGTAGAAACTAAATTCTGGTGTTAATAAAAGAAATAATTTATAATTGGCAAAATAGTAGGCACTTTAAAAGCACAGTTTATTACCAATATTATGTTGTCGACCTAGTTACCGCATACAATATTTTAATTTTAGGCGCATAGTTTGGCCAAAACAAAATACTAAACGTCGAGTACCGGTCCTATCCATGGATGTTTTACTTCACCACTTAAAGCCCTTAATCTAAAAAAGAGTCTATAAAACTACTGTACATATTATTGAATCATAATTTGCAATCATTGGAAACTCGAAAAGAAAGCATTACATTTCCTTACAAAAATCAACTGATATTTTATAAAAATGAACGCATACCCGGCTATGATATTTTCTGCTGCCCGTCGCCATAGTCTTCGTGTAGACATGATGGAAACCAGGCTCCGTTTTATAGATGGAAGGGTTCGTGACCTAAAGAAATAATCGCGTCCACCGCCGTAAATGCAAACAGGTGGAAGTACGAAGAGATTAGTACGCAACCACTACGCGCAGCATTGTGGCACCCACTAACTACGACAGTGTAAGCCACGTCTAATATTTTCTTTGTAGGTTGTCATGGGGATGTAACACCCCGTGGATAGGGGAAGTTAAATTGAGGTTACAGTGTTATTGACCTGTCAGTTTAATCTACAGTGGACATGTTACGGTAAACAGAAATATTAGTATTAAGTATGTTGTTTGTTTTAATATTACTGAAATACGATTTATTTAGACACATTATTAACCCCCGACGTAAAAACGATGGGGTGTTATAGGTTTCACGAGTCTGTGTGTGTGTGTGTCTGTGGCATCGTAGCTCTCGAACGGATGAACAGATTTTAATGTAGTTTTTTTTGTTTGAAAGCTTAATTAGTCGGGAGTGATCTTAGCTAGGTTTGATGAAAATGGAGCCAAGATAGCTGCCGGCACAAAATGGCGGGCTACATAATATTTTCCCACAAGTCGCTCAATATGGATATCAAATGAAAAGGCTTGACTAGTAGAATACGATACACTATGATAATTTCAAATCCACCACCGAATAGCGAATTATCTTCTAAATTTACTAGTCCATCTATATGGGTATCAAATGCAAGGATATCAATTTATGTATAAAATAAAAATTAAATTGATCGATGGATGCAAAAACTACTGAAAGGATTTCGATGTGGTTTTTTGTTTGAAGGGGTTTGGTCCAACTTAAATCTTACGTTTATTTGATTGCAATAGGATAAGTAGAACCAGAGTTATGATTAGTAATATAGAATTTAAGTTGCACAGGTTGCTTAGGTCGCGATAACCGACAGCCGCGCAGGCGGAGGGGCAGGTATAGGCTAGTAATAAATACATCTTTCTTTTGTCCACCTCTTCTCCATTTATAATAAAAAAGTGCATGAAATTTTATTATATTTTATTATTGTAATAATTAAGTATTTACGATGCAGTTATTTTGTGATCTGACTTACATGACTTCATTGTTATATCTGTGAAAAGATTCTTCACAATTGAAACCTGTACAAACCCTATTAATATCATCAAAATTATTAATAATTTAGACCAGATTGATACTCTATTACGCATCTCTTCCATTAAGTGCTTGTCTCTGGCTCCTCGTTCTGATTGAAGATACTGCATCTCTTGCGCAGTGTCTATATTGTTTTGAATGCGGGCAATCGATTCACATATATCATGAAGCCGCATCATATAGGTATGTTCTCCCTCACCAAGCTTCACCACTTCAGTATCATCATCATGATTATTTTTCTGTTGTTCCATAGGTTTTATTCGTATTTCAAAGGAAACGGTTTTTTCGTTGTGGTTAGTGAGGGTATTATCAAAACAAAAACGGTAGATTCCTTCATCTATCACAGTATACGTGTGCTCATTCTCTGATCTCATAAAATCAGCTACAATCATTTCACCTTCAGGGTCAGCGAGGTGAAAGTTGAGATATAAATCACCAAGTGTTGAATCTATCACATTGTACTCCACGAATATAACTTCATGATACAATACTTTATGATAAAAACAACCCGCCTGTCCAGGATCAATTCTAATTGTCAAATTCGTATGGTATGCAAAAATTACGTTAAACATACAGGTAAAAACTAAATAATTCATTTTAATTATAAGAAACCTATTTCAATACAGAAATTATATAGTCAATGCAACAAGCCATGTAAAGGGAATCGTTATTTATAGTCGCTACAAGAACGTTATGTTTACATAAACAATGACAGAAAACGATCCAATCAAGTATATTGCAAAACAAATATTGAAACCAACAACAACAGCGAAATGAATCGGAACTGGAAGTGACTCAGTTAAAAATTCAGTGACGGAAATAACATGGAGTTATTGCAACACATGAATTATAAAGTGATTCTTGTAAGTTTTAATCTATAATTAATATTTGAATACGCAGAGCTCGCAAGAAAATATGCCATTTGGAACTACCTGAACCAACTGCTACTTTTTCACTGACCAGTGTCTTCTTCTTTAGTAAACGAGACTAGAGTATGGTGCTATTCAGGTCTAATTACTAAGACAATCAGAACTAATTTAGAACTGGAATATGGATCCTTCTTCCGACGACGGTTGTGTACAAGCAGTACAACATCCAAGCATCCAACGTTAGAAATAGTCAAGCTGCCCAAATATGCTGACTAGAGAATCTTTATCCCACGCAGGTAATAAAAGTCAAGACGTCAGGGAATGGTGAACGAATAACTTAACAGGAAAGGAAAACCGTTGATCCGATGACAGTACCACAAAGTAAATACATACATACAATACAAAATATTCAACTTACTATGTTTGAAAAATTTGCAGGCTGACCTTAGGCCGACTGAACGACTGAAGATAATTGGAGTTGACCAGGTTTAGAGTTAAGTCATCGCGCTAGTTAAAAGGTCATAAAATATAGTGGGCTCACATACCTTCTGATTTGTGTAAACTATACGTATGTCTTATAGTTTTGTAAATGAAATCACTTCTTGCGTTTTCTATCGCCTTATATATTTTGATATTATTCCTTTTAGCCCGATGTTTCGGTTACCTTTGCTGAACTGACCTTTCATGGGTTTCATTTAAATGTGGTACATTCGCATAAACTTCGATAAGTATCACCTGCTAGTTTTCCTTTGGTACTATATTATTAATCGTAACAGTTTATTTCAATGTATCTAGTATAATTATAGTGATACTCCTGATGTTATTCTTATTTTAATGTTCTTAGTAATTGATGATTAAGGCTATTGTACATTGCTCAGGCGTTTGTACAAAAAGAATACGTAGTAATACGTTATTCTGTGTTCAGTAAGGTTTCAGAAAGTTTAAACATAAAACAATGTGATAATAATAGTCATTTGACCTAACAGAATCGGTAGCTTGGACTCAAAATAATTATTGTAATCGTTAATATCGGCTAAGGTTTAACTTTTGTATACTAATAAAATGAACGCATAGTAAAGTATGCTTGTAATTCTTACGAGTTCTGAACAATTGTATATTACCTGACGCAGTTACACTACAGGCCTCCGATTGTATTGATTGTTAACAATTGTCAAATCACTGACCTTGCAAAGAAAGCCATGAGTATTGGCTTTCTTTTTTTCACTGGTCATCCTAATCGCTTGCTCTTGCAACTATTTATTATAAATCAACAAAACTTTATATTCAAAAAGAAAAGAAAGGCCGAAGATAATCTACCTGAGTTTCCTGCTGGTTTCTTCTCAGTAGATCTAACATTTTAACTACCAAACCAGCAAAAGAATCATTTTAAAATGATTCAATTACTTTTTTATTTTCTATAACTTATAATATTTTTGACGAATATAATTGTAAAACTTTGACATTTATCTATCCTCTTTATGTGTCTAAACGGAATAAACGAAAATGATTATTTATTGATTCTTTGATTGGGGCATTGCTGCTGTGCTGTAAAGCCTAAAATTAAATAAAATACGTCGAAACGAGTATGAACACTTTTTCATTTATTGATCTTTAAATTTTAAATTGAAAATTTAATGGCACTTTTTGTAATCACAGTGGTTTGACAATGGTTAATAATTAATAGGATCGAGGTCCAGTTCTTATACCAGGGAGATTACTACTAGGATAGGATTAGGTACTACTAGGATAACAAAGTTAAACAAATGCAATTTGTATGAAATTTGTATTTTTATTTAATAACATGTTTTACATAACAACAGGAAATTTCCATTGTAGGTAACGAAGAGTGAGAACATTAAACATAGAAAATGTATAATATTTTTGTGAATTTATTTAAGTAGGTGTAGTTATTTTCCAAATTAAACCATGGACATAGTTTTATATAATACTTTAGGGAATGTAATTGTTACTGAATCTATAATTCACTTCATCCCATACATTTGAAATAGTGTACTTGGTTGATTCTAAGCGCTATTTATATATAACTAACTAAGGGACTACTTAATTTTAAATAAAATTAAATATAGGTAGGGTAGTATATTTTACCTAATCAATGGCACAGTAAGTATTTGGTAATATATGATTGCTTAGCCCCACAGGACAGTGAAGTATTTAAAAGTAATATTTATTCCGTGGCTTAGCCTTACGAAATACAACAGAACAGATAAAATACCTTCTTATTTATACGTAGGTAGGTATCTTCTATTTATATATAATCTAAATGTTTTCTTACCAACCACTTAGGTAGGCTTAGTGTCAAAGTAACAATGCACTTTGATGGTAGTCCTTGTTTACATGCAAAGTGCATATTATAAGTTGTATGCTATATCAACAATTTTGAGAGTATTATATAGTACTCAAATATTATTACTTTTCCTTTATATCATTGCAAAATTTGAGATTATACAATAATTACAATAGCTCCATAGTGTTCCAGTACTTAAATTTTATAAATGGAATTCATTTTGTGAATATATTTGATAATATTTTTATATAATTAACGTATTTACACTACACACTATATCTTACAGCTAGGTTTACAAACTAATTCATAATAAAAATTTATAAAACTTACTTCTTATATGCTTAAAAATATTCAAAGATATACTAGTCTAAAATATATTTTGGTTTGTTTAGTTACTGTACGATTGAATCAAATAACTGGAAATGTGTTAATTTAGCTGAGATAGGGGATTTAGTTTTCTAGAGGTAGGTTGCTGGTCACAAGTGCTTCATGCCACGTTCTGGCCTTTGCTCATTCGCCAGTACTGACCACGTTGGCTTATCAATTCAGTGTGAGTACCCTTTTCTGAGATTTTACCTGAAATGAAAAATATTTGTATTTAAATACATTCATCTGCCCTGTTCTTTTTCTAAGCAGAAAGATTTTCTCATGGTATCTTCTGTTAGATGTTCCATGTTAGTTGTTAAATGTATTTAATACTCCAAATGAAATGTATTATAAAAAGGGCAGGTTTTCTAAAGCAAAATATACTATTTAGCAGGCGAGTACTACAATTGTATCCATTGCCTTGCTTAGTAGTATATTAGTTAAGAATAGGTTCATAATTATTTCTTGAAACCCATTAGTCATTGCAACACACGCTGTGATACATATACATCAATGCAGAATAATACTTTCTGAAAAAAAAAAACCAAACGGGTTCTTTGGAAATTCATACATGCACATTTATATATGCTCACGCTCGTAATTCCCGAGGGGGTTGGCAAGGTGTATTTAACACTCACATTTCGCTAATTATGATTTTCAGTACCACGTAATAGGGGGCAATCCCATTGCCACCAATCGGGCATTTTATAAACGAAAGGGTATGCCGAAAATAAACTTCTAACCGAAAATAAATTTAGGAAAAAGTTTTTTTGACCTGATCCCGTGCTATGCGGTGTAAATCGCAGGGAAATTAATTACGTGCTTTGCCGCACAAGCACTACTAATTAACGTCTTGGAGAGTATCAGTAACAAATTCAACATTATTAAAAAATGCACTTAGTCAGTATATTATGAACACACAACGGCGGCCCTAGGGGGTGGCGAACGGGGCAATCGCCCGGGGCCTCGCTCTTGCAAGGGCGTCGCGTCCAGCAATTTAAAAAAAAGTACAGATATTTTAACATGTTTTTTTATAAGTATAAAGCCGTTGATTTTGATTCTTAATTACTTATCAAGGTTTTAAAATAACGGTTAATTTAAAATAAAGTTATTAACTAATTCATTCATTCAAATCATAATTTAATTTCTCGTCAAACATAACGAATACCTACTCCACAAACAGAACTAATTTCGCATCACATAGCAAGTACTACTCTGTAATACAAAAGGCCTCACAATGGGTAAGGCCGCCGCCGCTGCTAACACATAATGCTAAATATCATTAATGGAACTTTACCTTTATCTACAACACAAATGAGGTCAGCATCCTTAATGGTTGATAGACGATGAGCAATTGTAATACAAGTGCGACCTTTAGCAGCTTTTTCCAAAGCCTCTGACACAGCCTGTAAATAATTGTCACATTTTAAAACAAAACTTGCTACTAGGTACATAGTTATATGGCAAATGCAACCGATGATTTCTGCTTGAAAGAGCCATGACGGGCCATGTGCTTAATATGCTATACTAATGACGTAAAAAATAAAGTGTGATAGGTATGTTATTCTCTGATCATAATTATTGCACCTGTACCATGACTTTAATAAACCAGATTTAATGTGAAAATTGTGTTTGTATACCTAAGTAATATTTGTAATTTGTTTCGACAGCCTTTGTGGCGGGGTGGTAGTGAATGCGACTGCTAGTCTCAGCATGAATATGATTATTTGTACATAAAACCACGCACGTTAAGCCTTTTGGAGCACGTTAAGCCCTCAGTCCTGGTTGTCAAACAAACTTCAATAGCCGTCGTTACGGGTAGTTGGAGCTCTCAAAAGTTCAACAACTGGTCTAGCTGCAATTATTAAATATCCCCTATACCTTTAAGTTGCGGGAACCAGATTCTTGCGGCAATCAGATCACTTCTCGGAAAAATCGAGGTTCAGCAACGCAGTTGGAAAAAATGTGAACCCCGGACTCCGAGGAGACTTCGGATGCGACCGGGATTAACGCACAGATGATGATGATGAATCATAATTTGCATCACAAAAACATAATAAAGTATTCATACCCGCTCGCTGTTTGCGTCTAACGCCGAAGTGGCTTCGTCGAGTAATAACAAACGAGGCGATCTGATTAGTGCTCGGGCGATGCATACTCGCTGTTTCTGACCTCCTGATAGCTGAGCACCGCTAGCGCCTAAGTTTGTATTGTAGCCCTGAAATATTATTTAAAACGAATATATACCAGTATACATATAATATGTTGCTCGTCTAATAAAATAAATGAACAATGACTTATGATATTGTTCTCATGGTCAAGATATTTACAGGGTACAGAAGGACGTCTACTTACTTCAGGCAAGGAGACAATAAAGCTGTGGATGTTTGCGGCTTTGGCAGCAGCAGTGATCTCGACCATTGTAACCTTTCTATTGTTGTCACCGTATGCGATGTTTTCTGCCAAAGTTCGGTCGAACAGCACCGGCTCCTGTTGCACCACACCGAGTTGTCTTCGAAGCCGTGGTAGGATTAGCGAATTTCTTATGTCGCGGCCATCTAATTCCTGTATTATGCAAAACAAATAATTTAATAGGTAATAGTGACTTAGTGAGCAAGCTGTAGTAAAATAATTTAATAAGTCAAATTTACTTTAACGCAATAACAGCAAATATGATAGGTATTGCTCATATTTACGTCTATTTTCAAGGTATTTAGTATCATATTATATAAAATGTTGCTAAATAAATTTCAAATACATACAATATTGCCAGTTTCAGGATCGTAGAATCTCTGCATTAGCTGAAGTACTGTAGATTTTCCACAGCCTGAAGAACCAACCAAAGCGACCGTCTTCCCAGCTTCTACTTTCAAATCAATTCCCCTGAGAACTCTTTGGTGTGGGCGGGTTGGATAGCAGAATTCAACCTCTTTAATTGCGAAGTTACCGGAAGCTGTCTAAATTGTAAAGAAAAATCTATCTTGTTATCTCGGTTCACTGTAATTTTATTTATTCATGATTTTGTCATTATATTTTGCATAATATTGTCATAATATGATATACATTTGTAATAACTCATAGGCTTTTATGCTTTAACCTTTCTGCCTTCTGTTTAGGTAAAGAGAACCGCCCGTCATTAAGAATACCACACTACCGTACTTTTGGAACACATCTAACTAGGCGAACAAATATGCGCATTCTATTTGGACATTGAATCTCTACTTATTTCGCATTTTATACCTATTTATGGACAATAATATTTTAAGGCCGCAACATCTACTGGGCCAATTTACAGTCTCCTATCTGCAACTGCAATAATACTTTGTCTGAACCGTAAATCTAAACGAGCATTAACAACACAACGGGACCCACAAAATGACGTTTATGCCAAAGATTGAGAGATTGATTGGAATTGCCAATAACTATATATAAAATGACAAAGATCTTACCCAATCCTTTTTGTCCCTGACGCCATCTTCAGTTCTCACTTTAGGCGTCCGTTTAATAACTGATACAATTCTCGATGCGGCTGTTTTAGCAGAGTTGAAACCAGGAGCATACAGTAATGACTGCCCTAACATGTAAGCACCGTACATGAGAGCTTCATTTACGCTACAATCAAACAAATAATATTAATGGTGGTTATGATAATTATTATTCAAGGAAACATCCGAATCTCCAAACAATACGTGGCATATAGCAACGATATATTATTTACAAAATGCCAACTAAATAAAGATAGTACTTTCCTACACTTAACATAATATACACAAGACCGACTTAACTTGAATTAAATGGTATATATGTATGAATAATGTATAGCGCATGATTTTCGAATGGGTGATGAAAACTTCGTACTGACAATGGTATGTTGGTTAGGTCTTGGTGGTTTAAACATACTACTATAAGGTGGAAGGAACTCCGTCTAGATCTAGTGTACTTAGTACTTACATAAGCACCACATTGTATTCAATTTCTCCGTAAGCCACCAACACAGCACCATAAACCGTCGCACTGAGGTATGCCATAAATGGCACGTAGACTCC
Source organism: Pelosia muscerda (assembly GCA_963691645.1). Classification (NCBI taxonomy): domain Eukaryota; kingdom Metazoa; phylum Arthropoda; class Insecta; order Lepidoptera; family Erebidae; genus Pelosia; species Pelosia muscerda. Next base: position 14,253,775 of record OY829098.1, on the reverse strand, counting down.
TAAACCTAGCACTAAGCCTCGCCAACGTGTTTTTTTAATAACAGCACTGCAAGCAACTTTCAGAGAATCTTCAAATTTCTTTAGGAATATTGTTTCCACCCCTGAAAAAATAAATATTTCAGTTTGCATTGATTTCCATCTGATTTTTGACATTGATTCTTGACTGTGCAGAACAGTCAAGAATCTTTGATTAACTCATTGATCGAAGTCAAGAATGCACATGCTGCATAGAATCAAATTATTCACGCTGCATGATATGAAACATTTTACATTAATTTAAATGCTAAACTAAAACCCGATATTTAGGAGGTAATTCATCTACCACGGGAATCTTAACCCGTTTCCTTACCTATTATTTTTGCATGTGGCAATACACAGTTACTACCGTAAAAAGTTATTAAAAAAATATACCTAAGCTTTGCACGGTTCTTATGCTAACAACAGCTTCAGTTGCAATAGCAGTTGCCGACTCCATAGCTGCACGTTCATCAGCTTGAGATTTCTGAGAGACTATTCCTTCTAGCCAAATACTACCCACCATCTAGAATTATACAAATTATGATTTTTACACATATTATGTAGATACTATAGTAGCAAAATTACAATAATAAAGGGTGTAGGTACGAACCAGAGGTACGAATACAGTTCCAACTAAAGTCAGTTTCCAGTAATAGCACATTGCCATTATAAAGCCGACTGTCATTGAACTCATACCCTGTAGTATCAGCCCTATTCTTAAACCTGTTGCTCCTTGAACTTCAGCTGTATCTCCACTTAACCTTGCACACATAGCTCCAACTGTATTAGACTCTTTATCAAAGTAGCCAATTTCCTAAAAACAAAACATACTTACTTAGTTTAAAGTTATGCTTGAACACCGTACTAAGTTTAATATTGAAAACATGATAACTTTGGATTGCATCTCTGGGTACTACATTCAAGCATTCTAACTAGAGTATCTCTAAACATACATCAATAAGTAAATGAGCCTGAACTTTCCAAAGGATTTCTGAAAACATCATGTTTTCTGTAAAATTATTTCATTTCTCGACAAACTTTTAAACATGTAAAATAATGGAACAATATACCTGTGATAATAGTGCCGTAAAGTATTGTTTCCGTAAGCGTGTAGTCATTCTCAACCCAGCGGTCGTAAAAGTGGTGCTTTGCAGGCACATGGAAATGCCAGCGACAGCCGCCACAACGACAAACATGCCCGAGTAAAGGTCAGCCAAGTACACAATTTGGCTTCGATCTGGTAAAACAAAAACCTGTAAAGCAAAGGTACCGTCGAGTCATCTGATTTCGAAGACAAAATTGAAATATTAGTAATTAAATACGATTAGTAATATTACCGCAGTAGCAAGACCGTAGAGTAGAGCAAATACAGGGAAACAAGCTCCCTGAAGAAATGCTGCAATGGATCCAATTGTAATTAGAGGCCATTCAGGTCCATTTAGTTTCAAAATATCCCAATCACTGAGTGCCGTTATTTGCTGTTGACAAATTATAATAAATTATTTTACTGACTTACGAAAGTGCTTTATCCTAATTGTTTTACATTGCATAACTTACTTCATCTTCCTCCTTTTCTTCTTCTGATTCATATTCAGCGTTGTACACAAAGTTTTGCAATCCAGTTGATATAACAGAAGCGATTGATCCCCGGGGGGTCATCCAGTCGTGAGATTCTGCACATAGTTAAATGTGTGAGTTATATATTGTGGTATAATTTTAATGAACCAAAAGAATTTTAGTCAGAGGCAGTGCTGTAACCCAAAAAGAAAGACAATCCCAAGTGATAGCGAGTAAGGGGCTATGTATTTGACCATAACGTCAGCAGATAGTAAAGTCTTCGCTACTGTCCAAGCAGATACCCAGACGCTACATTATAGGCATCTGTGTTCTTTCCATAAGTACTTACCTATTATCATTGTCTCCCATCTCAACTATTTTTGACCGACTTCAAATACCAGCACAATTGTATAAGGTATTTTAGTGACATATAAGTGCATATAAGACCTTCGGGCTTTGGGGGTGGTGATGGCCTCAGCCACGGTAGAGATTTAGATGTTTTTATTAGATATTAAGAGATAACTATATTGTGCCTCGGATGCCATTGGAACCCAATATCATACACTCATGTTATCATCATCATCATTACTATCGTTAAAGATGGTGATGACTTCTCTGTGTCTATAGGACCCCCTAACACCGTATAATATGAATAATAGTAAAAAATCTACCTCTTTTAGTCGAGTGACGCCTTTGTAATCGTCTGGTAGATTTTCTCTTGACATCAGTTCGTGGAGCTATGGTTCTTTCTTCTGTATTATCTTCGCCATCGCCTTCCTCGGGTAATGAATCAATCTTTTCTACGTCATCATTCTCCTTACCCGTTGTTACTAGCTTATGATAAAATCCTGAAAATTTACAAAAATTTGCCGTTTGAAATAAACATTTTTGAAAGTGGTACTTATTCAATTTCATGATAACCTTTGCACTAAAAGTTTATAAGCAAATATATAAGAATGCGAGGCTGTCACGGTACGGTAGGTAACACTATAATTTACCTTCTTTTTGCATAAGCTCATCATGTGTACCTTCCTCTACAATTGCACCTTGATCCATACAAATTATCCTATCAGCGTTGACGATAGTGGATAACCTGCGAATGTAAATAATGTTAGTTTGCAGTAAAGAAGTCACACATAACCTGAATATTCACATGAAAAAAAAATGTCGTAACTGACCGATGCGACACCATAATGGTTGTGCGACCGACGCTAGCGCGATCTAAAGCAGCTTGTACTTGTCGTTCAGAATGCGGATCGAGAGCGGACGTGGCCTCATCCAGAAGCAAGACCGCTGGCTCACGTAAGAGCGAGCGAGCAATTGCAATGCGCTGCTTTTGACCACCAGATAACGATGCACCGCGTTCACCAATAAGTGTATCGTAACCCTAAAAGAAAATAAAATCAATAATATAATCTACAGTTCATGTTTATCTTTAAGTATTTTATTAACATAAAGTCTACTTACATTGGGTAATTTTGTAATAAAATCATGGGCATATGCCATTTCAGCTACGGCTTGAACTTCTTCATAAGTAGCTTCTGGGAAACCTATAGCTATATTTTCAAATATTGTGCCACGGAATAACACTGGTTCTTGTCCGACAACCCCTGAAATTTTACGTAAGTACTGTTTAGTATTTTTATTTTGCTTCATTTTACCTTAGATTAGGTATAACTATTCATACTGATTCAAAAAATTTCATAACAAGTGCTCACTTAATGTCGAAATTCAGTGTCAGTATTCTATTAAAAATTATAGATATCTGTTATCAAACAACGAACCGTACCTAAACTTGAACGCAACCATCCCAAATTAAGATTCTTGACATCCTTTCCGTCCAATTTTACTGCTCCCGATTGTGGATCATATAGTCTCTGGAGTAGTTGGAGTATCGTTGACTTGCCACAACCAGAAGAACCAACTAACGCCACGCATTCTCCAGGTTTCACACGGAGACAAAACCCATTGAGAACCTGCACGAGGAGAACATTTTACACAGGCAATTTTCAGCAGGAAAATAATATTTTTTGTTAATGTTTTCCTCACCTTCACATCAGGCCTGGACGGATAATTAAAATATATGTCTTCTAAGCATATATCTCCTATGACTCTTCTAGGTGCTAGTCCTCCAGTTTGAAGGCTGTCGATTATTGGTGTTCTATCTAATAATTGGAATATACTAGCTGCTGCACCTCGAGCTGCGGCAAATACTTCTGCATGGGGTACACAAAACGTAATGGATTGAGTAGCCATGTACGCGTTAAATATAATCTGCAAAATAAAGTCCCTCAAGTTATTATGCAGTTTAACTTAGATATACTCACAAATTATACATACAAAATTTTGACGCGGCAATGAATACTTACACTGAAAACGATTCCAACTAAATATTTTCGGTCATCAGCATCTTTGTCGAAGTCTAAGAGTACCAGCCGGGTGCCATAAGTTAATCCTATGGCGTTAAGGGAGTAGGTGAGGATCCAGTTGAAACCGTTACCTAAACCAGAGTAAAGGCCGCGTTTGCGACCTTGTTTTTCTGCTGGTTCTAGAAGACGGCCGTATCTGTAATGAATATTAGACGAAATGTTATTATATCAAATGTTTATTTCGTTTGCTTTGAGTTTTTAATACGGAAAGTGGAGAATCGGGTGCTATACACGGTGATTTTATAGTGGTTTCTGAGAAAGAATATTTTGTTTCACACACAGTTTCGGAAGCAAAATCGACTGGAAGTTTTAATTATGAAAAAAAAATATTACTTTATGTATGGCAATAATGTGCAAGGTGAACAGAAAAACGTATGGGACGTGTAAAAAAAAAAAATTTCGCCAAATTCGTACTTCCTTACGATTTTACTATCGAAATTGTGGCCAAAATCTTTTTTTTCGAAACCACTATAAAATCAACCAGTATAGTCACTTTAGCTCCAGATTTTACGATTTTCGCACTGCCAGACAAATCAAAGTGCACTTTAGTATAGTATACACATTCATGTAGCAGCATACTGCATAAAAAGAAAAAGAAGTTATAGGATTAATTAATAGAAGAAACTTTTAATAAATCTAAGCATTATAAAATATAAGATAATGGGAACTTACTTATCAACTTCTTTATTCTCTCCATTAAACGCTACAATTGTTCGAATCGATTTCAAAACTTCTTCCGCTTGTTTGCCGGCTTGACTGTATGATTCCATTTCCAACATTGTTGATTTTGTTTGATACTGAAACATTTAAGATACAGCTCTGAATATTTTTAGAATTCTTATACGGGAGAGACAATTTCTACAGATAGGAAAAATACGATAATATGATCTGAGTAATAAATAAATTATTAAATAAATATATTACTTATGAAAAAATAAATAGATTTTGAAAAAGAAAAGCTAGAAAACATGATCTGTGAAAGTGATTTGGCATTTCTGTAAATTCGCTAGTTCAGCTTGTACTCACATTAGATAAAATAATCGAAGCCGCTAAAGATAATGGCATAATCGCTATACAAGCAAGGCTGAGCTCCCAGCCCATTGGTATAGCCGTGGCTAAGCAGATGATACAGGTTCCGACCAGATTTGCCACTATGGCAAGCTTTTCTCCCATGCCTTCTTTTAGACTCATTAAATTTCTGAAATTCATTAAATAATTACTGTTTACATCTATTCTAAATTCAAAAGCTACTAAAAATATGCATGAATAAAAAACATAGTATGCCGTTGACTACGTTGAATACGTTCACTGCAGTTTCAATGTAGACACTAGTACACCAGAGCCGGTATAATAAAGCATCCGTTCTTTACAGCAGCTGCCACTTACCATCATCCCATTACTTAACTTATCACCAATACTTTACTTTACTTAGGTACTTATATATCTCAGTTTACACCGTATATATATTTTTTGAGAAAAAAACATAAAGGTATCTTTCCTAGAAGAGTATGTTTCCACCTTCGTTTACACCCGCCCGCTCATATGAATGAGATCCCAGCCTCTAAATGTTAATTGCTTGTCAAAAACTGAATGGTGTAAAACTCACTCTGACATTTTGGAAGCCAAATTGAACTCTGAGTCGGTGTCAAACCATGACATGTCTTGTCGCAGTACATTCTGTAGGAAAAGCAGCCGAATCCGTGTTATCTGGCGAAATAAGAGGATTACTTAGTTTATACTACGTCTTCAAATGTCGTAATACATTCAAGTCATATTTAATTATTGAGCATGTTAAATTGATAACATTTATTTTTTTCTTTTTAACAACATTGGTGAAAATGGATAGCAGTAATCATATTTATTTGTTTTAGGGAAAAACCTGTTAAGAGATATGAATGAAGATGATACATGACAAAGAAATACATGATGAAGAAAAAAAACTTCTACTCTTAGGTTCAAACAACATCCTTTGGTGGTTGACTTTCAAATGATTGATGATTGGTTGATTGATTTCGTATCTACCAGAATATTGGTAACAAAGTTAAAGACAAACGCTTCAAAAGTGATATCTACACACCTAGAGTGAGATTGGCCGAAAGAGCCATTGAATCAATTATATAATTAAATACTAAACAGCTGAAAAAAATGGCTGCAAAGTTTGTGTGCACATTATTAACGTAAAATTGAACACGCAAACGTATTGATACAAGGTCATATTCATTTTATATCAGTATATAAGCGTTATTTTGTTTGTGCTCACAACGCAAAGCTCAGTGGGTCAATAAGCAGTAAGGTCTTCAATTTAAAATAATTGATTTCGTTTAAGGTTGAGTTTTAGTTTATGTAATATTAAAATATGAACTCAAACATTCATCCTATAACTCGATTGCACCCTGTTCTTGTCATATTGTGCAAACAAGACCGGTGGGATTCTTTACCAGCACATTAGTTTTCTTCTCCGTTCCGGGTTCAGACCCGGGCGGGCGGGAAAAAGCATCAGATGAGACTGTCAAGCTAAAGGCTACCCGTTGTAACAATGATAGTGACTGTAACGGTGACCCTCTTTCTTGAACGTTTAGCTTACTATCAGATATTGCAATATAATACGACAATGCTGTCAAAGTTCTTTTGTTTCGATCGTCATTATTATGTAAGAACTTCGAAGTAAGTAGATACTATTTGGTTCAATATACCTAAACCATCTATTTAATTTATATTATACTGTTATGTCATTTAACTCAGTCAATCATACGACTATAAACAGTGGTGTATGAGTGATTGAGTCGATGATCTGAGCAATTATTGAGTCAACATGTTGCTACTAAGAAACATTCAATCTAATAATATACTTAGCTGACTATCATTTGCAAACAGTGTATCCTTATATTGTTTACTACAATAGGTAGATATGTAGATATTGATTGAGCTTTATCTAATGATCAGTAATCAAGTAAAAGTCTTTTAGAAAAGGAGGAAAATGTGGTACCTGTCGCAGCGCACTCCAACTGACTAGTGCAACTGAAATAACGCAGAGGATTATCGAGATGCCAATACTCATGAACAGACCGATAGCCATCGCTTTTGCATCTCCTACCAGAGCGTCCATGTTTTCTGCATATGATGCGTTCTGACTAAACAATGAGAAAATTGTTATATTAAAATAGCTGTACGAACAATTTATTAACGTGATTATATCTAATGTAAATTCACACACATCCATAACGTTTAGTATTTATTATTTTTATTTGCTTTAGGAATTTGTTCTTGTTCATCCGAACGCCAATCCGGAAGTTTGCAACATACCCGGTTTTCGATCTCTCGTTGCTCTTTTTCATTATAGTTAAATAGAGAAGTGTACCAGCTTGCATATGTGGTTGGCTTCTTGGTCATCGAAACTTTAGCAACTAATTTGAAATTTATATTACGAGTATATCATCCTGAACGAAAAGGATATATAATTTGCAGGTGCTGAATGTAACATGCTGCCCCGCGTTCATTGGTTGCTGTATAACTTTTTAGCGTTCCTATCCAAATATTGTTGAATTTTTAGCTTATATCTATTGAGTTGTTATTCTTCCGTAAATACCCTTAATGTTCAATTACCAAATGGCCACATGTTTTTACTTACAGCCTTTTACCTCCTCCAAAGGTTTGTGTGATTGGCAGGTAACTGCTTTCCCGCTCAGGGTGTGTGGTTCTTTCCACGAAGGCCGTGCTTAACTCTCCAATCTGGACTATATTGAAACAGACGCCACCGCCGCTTAGCATTCCAATCAGCACTCCAAGAATAGTTGCCATGAGTTCCAGACATGTTGCGTAACGAAACTGTAAAATATCGTATAGTTTTTGGTGTTTTTACATAAATAAATATTAGAATAAAATGTTACGTGTTTCATTAGAATAACCCTTAGGCTATATTTTATACAAAAGTTTGGTAACTTTTTCTGTAAATGATTCAATTTGGTCAAAATCTGAATCGAAAAATATGTAGAACCATTTGGAAGAACAAAGGCCGGGTCGGAAAAACCTCCACGGCGGACCGTAACTTTGGCAGGAGTGACTGAACATGCCGGGTTCGTTCCCAGTTAAGTGGCTAGACACTCCCACGGCAGCAGATCTAAGTAGTGAAGGACTTGTTACTGCGACGTACCCTGAGAACTGAACCAGGGAATAAACGTGTATGTAGAACGAAAATGTAAACGAAAAGTTGTATTAACTTTTACCCCTTCCTTGGTTCCTATGACTCTCCAGGGAAACTACTAGTGACGATGTTTACACCGGTGCCAGCACATTACATACTACGTTATATTGCAGTTAGTTGATAACTCTAGAAAACATTTAAACTAGATTTCATAATTTGAACTGATTAGTATATAAGAACTATTAATGTCTGCCCATGAACCTATGCATTCCTTTTTATGTTAGTTTTTATAGTTTAAATGTGTGTATATAATTAACATGCGGCTACTTACGATTTGAAAGTAGGATATATTTACTTCAGTGTTCTTTTTTCTGAAACAAATGATTACCATTAATTAGTTGGCTTATTACTACGAAATGGAAACTAATACTAAATATTACATAAATGGGACTCTTCTTATTTTAAAATCATTTTCAATATAATGTACTCCTTTTGTTCGCAAAAGGTTCGCAAAGTGCTTGTTATAGAAGGCATTCAGTTGGCACGGCACGCATAGTGAGGAAATTCCTCTCCCTGGAGCCCTAACCACCGGTAGCTTGGTCCATTACCCGATAATGGTGAGCTTATTTTGTCCAATGCATATTCTGCGCCCATTATCAATTTAATATCGCGCCCAACATTATCATAAATACTAGACATCATAAATATATATAGATAATAGACTCCAAGTAGATATAGTGTCATATTCATGCTTACAAACATATTTTAATAATAATAATAGACTACAAAAAGGCCTTTGACTCTGTGTCACATTCCTACATGGCTCTTGAGGGTGCTAGAGTTGTATAAAATTGGTAGACCTGTATGTAACTTCATGAGAACATGTATGGGGCAATGGACTACGGTATAGTAGCGTAGAGTAGCGGGCGAATAAAGATTCAGCGGTGGTATATTCCAGGGTGATAAAGTCCTAAGTCCATTATGGTTTCACCTGGCACTGAACCCTCTCAGTACTATACTAGAGGTTTCTGGGTTAGGCTGCCGTCAGTGGATCCAGGTTATATCTCACCTCCTTTACATGAATGATCTCAAACTTTTTGCCCCCAAGATTCGTCAGATTGTGGAATCTGAAGGAGTAGAGCTCCCACAAAACTGAGGGCACTCTCTGCAGTCGATACCTATAAATACCTGTGTATGTCGCAGGCGTTAGGCATTTCGGAAGATGGTATAAGAAACGATCATTCCAGGAGTATTTTTTTGGCCGCTTGACAAAAGTCCTTAAAAGTCTTTCATCAAGAGGTAATAAGGTCCGCGCCTGTAATGGTTGGATCATGCCGGCTTACTCAGGTGGACTTAGACAGAACTTGATATGTAGTTCCGTACGCTTCTCACTACATACCGAATGCATCATCTGCGTTTATCTGTGATGAGGTTCATATGGCGGAAATGTGTTTGTCGTGGTTTTTTAAATGCCAAGACCCTCTATAACCGTTAGGTATGCAACCTCAGGGAATATTTTAAGCATAATGGCGCGGGTACGCATACGATGGTGGATGACGGACTCACCCAGCTTGGACTGGCTAAAGAGAACTGGCGCAAACCTGTGGTATAAAGTATTAAATACCGTAGGGATGCATTCTATCGGGTTCTACATGGACCTGATATAGATATACTAGCATCTTTATCTTGGATTCGTCACGACCTCTCGTTAGAAAGCTGGCACAAGGGCTTGTTATAGCAGGGAGTTTTGCTAGGCACAGCACGAATAGTTAGGAACTGGTAGCTTGGTCCCTGTGCCCGCTGGGCTACTATTTATTATATTTCTAAATTAATGTTTTATATATATACATATAGCCATACGCCACCTAGACTCATGGTAAGCACAGTTTAACTAGTTTGTGTTATGGGTTCTAGAATGCGGATAAACATACTTACATTGTTTTTTGTAAATAAATACATATTATAAATAAAAACACCCAAACCAAGGCAAATATTCATATATAAGCGGGAATCGAACCCGTCCACTACCGTCTACTATCAGTCGCGTCCACTACCGCCACGCTACAGAGACCGTAATATAATTGAACAGAGAAAGAACTCGAAGACGATCACTATACTGCTATGTCACAAAAGTTGTCAAGCATTAAATATAAGAGCATCGAAATATATCGCAGTTCTTATTAATTTGTGTCTATTCACATATGTATTTCAAACACATGTCCAAATTTATTGATAGTTATGTATAATCTTAAGAGCTAATAAACGATTGGCGGGCTCTAGTACAATAAACAGAGCTTTCTGATAAATACGAGTACTTATTACTGTCACTAATCAAAGCGTGTACTGAAATTTATTACTTTAGAGTTCAAACTTCATAATAAATGATGTAAGATACTCTTATAATACAAACAGTTATACCTATCATAGCACGTGAACACATTATAGTTATTATAGGTAATTATCGTAATAAACAGTAGGGGCAGCGTTGGAGCTGTTGATAAGTGGCGTCACCACGTACTCTGATTCTCCGGAGGGCTCGGTTCTTAATTTTATTCTAGTGGAATTATGTCCAGGAACTATATTCGCGGAATGATCCAGTTCCACAGATGTACTTGCTTTCTACGCTCATGCAATCCAATCCAGGCCGAAAACCTGTGCGGGCAAACACTATACTCATGAAATGTATATTATATTCATGATCAGCGTCATCTATAGCGAAATAAAAGTCACTTAGGAAATCATTAGTCTATCATCGAGTAGTCTCTGTATGAAGATAAAGCCGAGATATTACCCGGCAAAAAAGATAGTCGTCCGTTAGTCTCACCCCCTGTCCATTTACCCGTATACAGTAAGCCAGATATCGGACTATGGTCCCATAACCTAGTTTGTATCGCAGCCGCAGCACTGCACTGCAATAGTTTCTGCACCAGGCGGTGACTGTTTGTCAGTGTATCATATTGTACACTTTGGGATGGTATCCGACATGTGTGTGTATTCCTAACATATGTATTAATTCTCTTAAAAGGGACTCAACATCTTTCCATTAAAAGCACGCCTTCCAAAATCTCAGAAGTCCATAGTCCCGAGAGTTATGGAAAGAGATACATTATAATATCTAATAATATGCAATCATACATTTTGTGAGCTGTAGCTACTTATTTCGATTTGAGTCTCAAGTCAGCAAGCAGCAGCGAGTATCAAGTAAGCAAGAACTCAAGTCTTGCAATTGAATAGCAAGACGTGAGCTCTCAATTTCTTTAAATTTATCAGGTCCAAATCAAGGTGAATCAAAATTATAAGAAATACAGTGTGCAAAATTGCACACTACCAACAAATTTGCTCCGGAATCCAAATTAGTGAGTGTCACAGTATCAGAACTTTTGATGCGGCCTAATGTTTTTTTTTACAAAAATACTAAGTACGAGTATAATATAAGTCCGTGATATAACCTACAATGTAATAAATAATAAACATTCGAAACGGTTGACTTTATCTGGTATACAGTCCACCGTCAACATTATAGTATTTGATAACATTCAGGAGGGTTTTGGATGCATGAGTGCTGCAGTAATCTCTGACAAATCGTTTTAATTTTATGCAATGCATTCCTAATTGAGATTAGTACCTAACTGTAATTATTGGCTTTAATTATAATACAGTATTACTTATAATACGACTACTAATAGTACGTCCTATTTCACATACCTAACGCGATATTACTACATGTAACTGTGGTGTGGTGTAATGACGTAGCTATTCGAAAGAAATCTGATTAGTTTTGAAAATCGAATTATTTAGTTTTAAAAATAGTTTAGAAATATTTGAAAAATACTAAATCTTTTTTTTGACAAAAAACTAATTCTTATAAGCAAAAATATTATGTTACCGTAATTTAAATTGGCAAAGTGATGTTTCCGTCTTACAGGCGTGGCCAATTTTTTTCTCTCTCTCTTTCTTCTACACAGTTTCTTCAAAATAAAATATATCATTCATGTACAGAATTTTTGAGCTATTTTTCTTTTACGAAAGGTTGTAGATATTTTTTAATACTTTTCACATTACGATGTTTCGAAGTTGAGCATGTAAAAGTACATGGTACGGGATCGGAGATGCGATGAGTTACGTAAGCTGTGAGTTGTTTGAGTATGATTATATAAGGATGGCAAAGTATTACTGGACAGGAATAAGGTAAAATTATAATAAAATCCTCAATATTAGTACACGGTATCTATAGAGTTCAAATAATTGTTATTGTTAATAACACGATTATTCCTAGTGACCGACTACTTCGTAACTACGCGCGTTCGTATAAGCCTACACCTTTTCTTTTCTATGTTAACCAATTGTAAGCCACTGTTTGTAACTCGATGTCACTCAGAATAAGCGGCCTGTATCGATAGAACATAGAGGGATGTGTCATACGGGACGGTTGCTATCATTATTAGCTAAGGACGCGCATAGATTTTTTTATTAGGGTTTGAGGTCCCGCTGAAACTAAATATTATTAATCTAACAAATAAAATTGTGAGTATGCATACTTAAACAGTTTTCATTGAATGTAAACAAACTGAACGCTTGTGTAGCACTCCTTACAAACTTTAGTGGTATGTGTATACGGACCTGTATATCATTGGTTGTCTTTACGTGACAAGAAATGAAAAGAAAATGTACCTATATTTTAGTAATAAATAAAAAATGGGCCCTTTGCGGTACCTGTGGCCTGTTATTCCATAAAGTCTTTCTGTATCTTTACGATGTAATATAATGATATTAGGCCAGTTCACTTTTCAAGAATTGTAAAAAATATAAGATGGTCTAATTGAAAACGGTACTATTTTTTGATAACCTGTTATTTTCACACATAGTTAGGTATACTTGTTATCCCATAAGGTGAATAAAAAATGTTAAATACCCATATTTCACCGAACTCTGTAAATTTTACTCGTAGGTATTCTTTTCGAAAAAAGAATCTACATTTTGTTGTTCACGTATCTTGCTTAACAATTTTTTTTCTTCTTGTCTAATACATACACTGTTTCCTCCTGTCCAATACACTGAACCAACAACTAATTTGTAATAAATGTGTTACACTTGAAAAATTAAATAATAAATATCATAAAGATATTATAACTAAGTTAACCATGGTACCTATATTTCAGGTAAATAGTATGCTTTATGCTTTCTACATAGGTTTACTTTAAAGGTACCTAAGGGGTACCGGTTATGATATCATTATTCATTTTCAATTTCATTAACGTCAATAATATTATTGTAAATCGCAATCTTATTTAAATCAGTGGAATAAACACTAAAACGTGTTTAACAAATTTATCACAACAGCAATATTAATTAAACTCAGTCAAAAACTTTTACCATAGCTTCGCACAGCCGAACAATGTTCAATACAAATTTTGAATCGCAATGTAAAAATAAAATGAAACTTACTCTTCCTTTTTCTTCTTAGATCCCATTTTCAGTAACTATTTTTCGTGCTAGTCAGATACGGAGGAGGCGTCCGTCCTACAAGGAGGCAAGGCACTTATTAAAACCTATATACAATGTTACAGAGATGTGTACCAGTGTCGTTTGTTCTAAATGCTCTTTAATAACTCCTATTAAGTAATAGCTATCATTTAAAAAACGAAACCACATGGGCAAATTGTGTACATTAAGATTAAAAGAGCTAATTTAGTACATATCCGTCATGCTATTAATGATTGCTAATTTATCGTATGGAGTTTAGCACCGTATTATTGGTTAATATTTAATTACTATTAAAAAAGTCAACGAGATATTCAAGTTATAGGTTGTGAGTTGAACCGATATTTCGGCTCATGATCACGGTATATTGGTCAGTACACCTTGAATGTATTCATAACAGTGTAAAATCATAAATAATACCCAATTATCGTGTACCGAATATTTTTATAGAATAGGATTTTTAGTCTCAGATTTTTAAATTGCTAATTTTGTTATAATTTAAGTATTAATATGAAAATCAACTCATAACCTCGATGTCGCCAGTACCTACGTTGTGGAGGTCGGATGACAGTTACTTCGAAAAAAAATTTCGTACTTTGATTGAAAGCCGATCACAACTGTGTTGAGAACTACTTGAAGAGTGAAGATAATAAGACTTAGTATCACAGTTGCGACAAATAAATAGATACCTACATTATAAATGTCGTATTCATAAGCGTGATAGTACAAAATGTGGTTGAATCCATTTATATGCATTTATAGTCTATTATTTCAGATAAACTGAATTTTGGTGACCACCTGTTTCTACATAAAAACATCCCGACCAATGCAAATACGCATTCGATTCAGCAGACAAACGTTTTACTGCCACAGGTCACCACGGACGGAAATGACAGTGTTATTTGATGCAATGAAGATGTAAATATTAATTGAAATTTTCAACGTCACAATTCCATATTAAAATACGATTTCATAGTGAAAACTTTGCGGTATTATTTAAGAACGTGATGAAAATTTGGCTTACATTTTTACCAAAAATTGTAAAATAATACATACCCATAATGTACCTAATTTAAAAATTACTGTTGAGATATTTTTACATTACTGACATCTGTAGGTCACCAATAAAACTAATATGTATTTATATTTCACTCATTTTTATTTCGCACTTAGTGTATGGTTTTGAAATAGATTTTTGACATTAGTTGTATGTGGTTTTGAGAGACCTAACGGCTCATTTTTACTGATTTCCGACATTAAAACAGTAACACAGTTGAACAGGAACTCGAATCGACTATTACATCGCATCTTCCAAGTCTCAGAGTTTGGCAGAATGCCCAAATCTTGGCAGCAAGGTTACTGGGACAGAATTCGATGTCATGAACATTGATACGGAACAGCTTGATGCCATATAGTCCTGCAGTCCAACATAATATATACAAGTAGGTACTGACGCCTATTCCCTCTTGGGTAAACAGAGACAACAGTCCATCATCTGCTTCAGTCCTTACATACGTCACGAGCTAAGCTGCTCTCATTAAACTCACCATGCAAAACCGCCAACTTTAAGTCCACCTGTCCTTTTTCAAGACGTCTGCCTTCGTTCCTGCTTCTGCTGGGGTCATCCCCAATTTGAGCTCTGTGAACCCGCACCTTAGCCTGTTCTACATCGCGCCATCTGCTGAAAGCTTCCGAATAACCTTCAAATTAGCCGCCCCATTACGGTAGAAGTTGGTCAGTCAACTATCCCAACCCCGACCTACCTACTCACTAACATACTATCATAATAACATTATGTAACAACCAAGTAGAATTTTAATAAAAGTAAGTATGATGTAAAGGATTGAGTGGTTTTTTTATACTCGCCTATTCTAGACACGTGACGTCACAGAACTGAGGTGTCATTTTTCTACTTCATTTCTTTCTTTACCGTATGATACCTAAAGGTTTAGATTTTTTTACCAACACAAGTGTTCCCAGCTTCCTATTATCTAGAGCAGGTACCTCACTGCCTGAGTCTGGGTTTTCGAAAAGCTTTCACGTCACTTACCACCAGCTGATATTGCTTATCAAAAATAAAAGGAAGAGGAAGAAAAAATGTCCTTGAAAAGAGATGTGACAAGACTTCTATCGAGGTCGTCAATTAGTGTCATTTAAAAATACCTTCCTCATGGTCTCCGGTCAATGGTCTCATAGTCTGGTCAAATGAAAGAAAAAATCAGAAAATATGGAACAGCTAGCTAGCGCCTACCGTTAGAGCTTTCTTTGTAATATGGCTACTTCTGCGAGTGTTCTTGACTTTTTGCTTTTCTTTTTTCTACATACCTCGTAGTACATATTATGCATATAATATCCGCAACAAGAAAATACTTTACTAATTTCGAATATTTTTCCAAAGACTTGTTTTGGCCAGAAATGTCCTATTGTTTGTTTTATCTGTTAGGGTCGGTATTCGAGCATCTTGCGTAAAGAATGGCAGCCGAATCAAAGTAGAAAAGAAAAAATATAAGTTACTCCTTTCAACCTCACGATGTATTTGTGTAACAGGTACCTAATTTTCCTTCAAACTTTTAATATAAAGTATGATTGTGGTATGAAGCAATGAGTTTTGTCATGGAATCAGTAGACTGGGGTGCAGTAATACTTCATGACTGTCCAGAACGTACTTATCTAAAGAGCCAGGATGGACTGTACTTAAGTACTTAGAGACGGGCTCGTCGGTATACTAAAACGATCTTGAGGTGATTAGCACACCGGCAGGGATTGTATTGGACAACAGGAATTTAAAAAATTGCTACGAAGACAACGTGACGGTGATAAGTCAGCTTAACTTAAGAATTTAAAACGTGAACTGACTGAATATTTGAAGCGGTTAAGTATTTTAGGTCAAATGGTGAATTCGAGTTTTTTATAACTCTGTATATTATCAAATGGAAAATGGCTCTTTCGCCCAAATAAAACCTGTGTTAAGTCATAACTAGATTATCTTAGATTCACGCCACTAAAATTTATAGACACGGAATATTAGCGAACATTCTTGAAACGTAATTATGATGATTGTTTACTTCGTGATAACAATGACTAAACAATTGAAAATCATTCAGCAGGTTGAAAAAAATACAATGTCCGGTACGTACTATGAAGGGCAGTCGCCGCCTCCTTTCGCGAGCAAGTAATGCTCGCTAAAAAGAGGCGGCGGAGCGAGTCCGGGGAGACTCCGGGCGCGAAGAAAGGAGGCGACTCGGACGTCGGAGCTCGCAGAATGATCTCCGCCCTCTATGATGACTATATGACTCTATGATCTATGAGCGCGGGCCTTAGTGTGATGGGTGGAGCTGCCTGTCTCCCTAGCAGAAGCAGGTCGCGACTGCAGCGCAAATTGCGTCTCCCCCTAGGCTTGTAGGAGACACCGTGGTGCCCACATTAGGTGAAGGGGGTCATCTGAAAAGATTCCGGGTCTGCCGGGGTCCGAGAGATATGTCTTGTATAACCTCACTTCTGGCAATCAAGGCCCTAAATAAGCGGCGAGCGTTTTAGTCGGTTCAAGTCTGACAATATCATCTCCATCAATTTTGGCAGAGCTGATATCCGTGGGGATTTTGCTTTGGATAATAAAGTACGTACTCGGTACGATTAAACTATGTGTTTAAAATAGAACGCCTAAGAATAAGACTGATATTGCTACACCTACCTAAATGATTAGGCGTAACATGATAGCACAATAGTGAATATTAACATATTTCTTTCTTCTAATGGGAGCTATTTATTATCCTGGCTATTAAGCCAGCCGAGCCGCGGACGCTGCCTCAGTAGTTGTTAACTACCCTGAAACATGCTTCTTCCTGCTTCAACGGGCATCCTTCCCGCAACCCATCAGGCCGATAGTTTTAGACTGTACTGTTTGATTTCTATTTAAAGTGATGTACGATACTAAAACAAAAAAAGCTCTCCGTGGGGTGTTTGCTGGGTCACATTTCGCTTTTACAAGTCTCCGCTTTTTGACTGCTTAGCTGAACTTCAATGACAACCGAGACCGATGGCTTAACGGCTCTCCGAGGCACAACGAGACTAATGCAAATAACCATTTCACGTATACTTATTTTACACTCAGCGGAAATCGAACGCAGTTGCGTTCACGACCGCCAAGCCATAGAGGTTGTCCAGCTTTGCATAATTGTGTGGACATCAAATCATAGAAAGTAGTTCTATTGTTTGACCACAATGGTCTCATCTGTTGTTATCATGAAATTGCGGAAGAAATAGTATTTACATACTTAGCTTGCATAAGATCTTAAAATCTTGATAATAAAGTACTTTTTATAGACGTATGGATATACGAGATGGATTACGATTAGCGGCTTATTATCATAATCCGCTCGTTGAGTTAAAATAGTTGTTAAACCTGCCGACTACAGGAATTTTGTGGCGATCTTGCCTGACCGAGACCAATCAGCTACAGATTACTAGTATATTTAAAGGACCTGATTTGCTTGGTTGGTTGTATAGCGTGATGAAGCTCTGATTGACTGCTATTTGGCATCGGGGCAGCTACGAAGCTAGTTAACTGGTTATTGTACGACAAAACAAATCTGAATCTAAATGCTATTCTGACGTCAACTCATAATATATTGACATAATTTGAGAGGCGGAAATACATTCCTGTATATTTATTAATAGGTCAAGGCCTATATTCTGCAGTAGATGGTTTAGATCTCAATCATGAAGACGTGACCCGTTACATGTCTTGTTATGTGGCGAGTCAGGCGGTGCTACTTTCGATTCGTTCATCGACAACTTATTATATCAAGATTGACAGTCATTACAAAGCAGAAACACGTGAAACATTGCTTCATTGTCACCCTATTAACGATTTTCCAGTTTCATCCAAATCTAACCTACTTTGGAACCCGAGGTCTGCTTACTGCCATATGACTTCCCTACCTTGACTAGCAGGTGATCTTGATTCGGGCAACACACACGTCTACGGCTACTAAGTAATAGTTATTATTTTTTACTTATATAACTTTCAGTATTGGCACCAACTGGAGTGTACTCGTTACCGTGTAATTTTGAACCAGAGTTGCATATAAGAAGTTTTACCCAGCCCACAAGCAGAAACCCGATTCCACTAGTTGTCAGCTATTCTGAAACTACGTGATTAGAAAAACTGCTATTGAATTTTCGGCTTTATCACCTTAGAAGTAAATGAAAAAGAGTTGGTAACATCATTTCATTTATTTAACATTTCAATTTTAGACTTTAACAGCATTGCAGTAAGGTCTAAAATTCAATGGCATTTTTTGTGATCTCAATAGTTTGGCAATGGTTAACTATTTGTAGAATGGGGACCTGAACATTGGTTTGATCCTTAATATTTAACACAGGAGAGTCCTAAGGAGACCCACTCATCAAGGTACCTACGTGACAATTTGCTCGAGTCGTTCTTCATGAAAATTTTAGCTTTCACTATAGGTACTCAATCGCCAGATATTCGAATACAAAATGATATCTTAGTGACCTAAGCGACTTTCCTAGGTAGTAGATAATTATATATACAATAGCTATGTATGGACGAAATCTGCCACCATTTAAAGATCACAATGCTAATCAATATAATATGAGACATTGAACACAATTGCTTTTGCAATCTTATTTCGACTGGTTTACAATCAATTGAATGGCGACAAACTCACGCCTATTTCAATTAAGTGTATTACGAATATGACCAGAATGAGTACTGTGTTTCTGTGTAGGTTAAATTGCAATGTGGTCAACATTACAATTGCTATACTAACAATATTCTCGTCATACATGTATGATCCTTTTCAATTAAAATATCGATATGGTCACGTTTTAAATTCACGTTCCTGAAAAGCGTATTAGGCGGCTAAATAGACGATTACTGTTCAAAAGGAACACTTGTATAGCTTACTATGTATAGGTAGATAAAAGTGTGTTCTAAAATTGGAAACTGGATAAACTGAAAATGCAGCGGTAACCAGTATGACTGTATGCAACTATACTGCGACGTCTGTATGAGGTTTTGGTTCGATTTCCGGCTTGGACAAACAGAGATCATTATATTTTCTGTCAATTTCACGGTAATACTCGGAGGTAGGACACGACGGTATCTCCCGTCCGAAATGAGCTGTCCAACTGGAGAAGTACCTCCGCCCTACAGAAGACCGCGGTCATAATAACCATCGTATTGTGTTCCCGCCGGTAAGTAGGGTAGCCAGAGCTCACTATACCCCTCCTTCCCCTCCCCTTCCTAGCCTCCCCACCCCTTCCCAGCTCTCCCCCTTTCCCTTCAGGGTAGGCAGCGCGTGTGTGACACCCTTAGTATTGCACACGTATATAGGCCACGGTGACCGCTTTCCATCAGGTGGGCCGTGTGCTTGTCTGCCACCTACGTGGTATAAAAAAAAAAAGTTAAGTAGATAATCAGAGCAATAAATAGTTACCAGAGGTTTCACAAAAAGAAATATTGATACCCAGGCAGTGTAAGCGAAAGTGAGAGTGATAAATGAGTCCTCTAACAGTACAGTGATTTCATCAAATAGTATTATCATTATTGCAATCTATATGTTTATAGACCCCTCAAACGCAGTGTTAGATGGGTACCGCGTCGAGCTAAATCGATGGGCAGAAATTACCTTCATAACTACGTGGTGTGAACGTATACGTTATATGACAGATTTTGAGTTGTTAAAATTCGCCTTCTTCGCCCGTTGTGTGACATTCAATAAGTGTGCCAACTTTACCCTAGGGATGGGTCGCACAACTAAAAAAATTAAGGTTGTAATAGGCTAGCAGTACCGGTTGAAGATCATCAGTTTGATGAATTATCGTAAACCTGATCTTGATGACAAATTCTATCTGACAAATTTCTCATTCAGGTATTAACTTTAGATTGCACACTGAAAAAGATGGTCGGATTTCTCTCGATACCACGTTTTTTTACTCACTCACTCATCATAATATGAATACAGGTCTGATAGAAACTGTAAGTTCTGTACTTCTGTTCATTTAAAATCATAACTCAGGAGCAAAAGGCGTCCACTCTCGATCATTTCTTTATAAGGAAAAAAGGATATATTCTAATTAAGATGTAGCTCAATAATATTAGATTGTATCGTTAGCAGGAGACCAAGTCAACCACATTGAACACCCAGTCTGCTCGTTTATTTTTAGGGTTCCTACCTCAAGAGGAAAAATACGGAACCTTTTTAGGGACACTTCGTTCTCCGTCTGTCTGTCAAGACCTTTTTCTCGGCAATGCGTAGGTACAGTTGAAACTCATATAGAAAACTCAGGTCATCACCTTGAAGGTGTTAAAAAATCAAAATTCTACTTCAATTTAATCAAAAACTGCATACGTTTATTTAGCAAATTAATGCAACGTGCTCCATTTTTCTTCTTAAGGCGTATTTGAAAATTTAAAAATGTATGAAACCTAACCTAACCTACTTAGGTACCTTTCGGCAAGCGCTATGTACCTATAGTTGCCGTGTTTATTCTAAGTAATGAATACCGCTTATTAAGCAAATTATTGACGATCAAGTTTCCATACATTCGTTTTCCAGCCATCATTTACAAATCTGGATCAAAATTAAAATTTAATTAAGTAACTCGCTAATTTTTGTTTCCATTTATTATATAAACGTAATTGTACGTTTTCAGGATTAATATTGAGGACTTGCCTTACTAACTAAACCAACCAACCGGCAATATAGTAAAACAACTCTGAAGCATTTTCCCTTCGGAGTAGACAGAGGTTTTAACCCTCCTTTATATAAGCCTTTAAGAATATTGCTTAAAAAACCGGCCTAATTTGGAGTCCTAAGACAATAATTAATAATTTCAAGTCTATACGGAACCCTCGGTGCGCGGGTTTGACTCGTACTTGGCCAGTTTTTAGGACGTCATCACGTTATGTTGTTAATAATTGCCAATAGACTTAAATAACAATAGCATCTATCGCGTAACGATTGTGACATTGATTTTTATTGCACAACTAGTCTTAAATGTTGGAAGATATACCTAGTCTAAATTATCGACCTATTTGTATTCATTAGTGCTTTTTTTCAAGTGTTTTTGAGTTCACTAGCATATTGAGAATAATTAGATTTGTTTAAATTACTAAAATTAATTTATTTAACTAAAACTATGATACCGTAGCCGACAACTGCAGACGCATGCAACAGACGAAGTGTCGTTGCCTCGTATCGATACAAATAACAACATACGACATCTGTAGCCTTAGCACAAAATACATACATGACATTACGAATTCGATAGGAGTTCATGCTAGTGCTACTGCAGACGATGTAGATGTGCCGTTGTGTCGAATCGACACATTGTCTGCTGCACGCATTTTGCACTTGTACCATAGCTTTAGGAATGTATTAATTTTAGTCATGCACTTACAGATATGCGGCCAGTGTTCTGGGGTCGTATGCACCAGACAAAATGTGTAGTGGGTTGCATGGCTGCAAAAAAAAATAGTTTTGGTCATTTGAACAAATATCATTATTTTCAATATGCAAGTGAACTAAAAAGACAAGAAAAAAAGCACCGAACTAAATTGATTTTGGTAAGGCTCGCGGGATGATGTTGACGTTATTGAAAAAAGAATTACTTCTTAACGGATCCTATCGTTATTTTAGTATAAGACCATAGTAAGAAGTAGCCGAAATGTCGGGCTAAATGTAAATATGTAATATCAAATAAATTGCCATAGAATCAGATAACAATTAATTTGTGTTCATCAACAGATGGACTAATATTGGGGTTGAATATTGAATGATCTGGTAAATGGGTTATGAGTAGAGATTAACGGACGCGTACCGTAACAATAAGTCTCAAAATTGTTCAAAAGGCATGCCAACTCATTGCATGGGTCTCATTCAAATAGCTATGACAATGGCCATGTAGCAACATCCTTTATGAGCGGCTATGGTTGTCAAGAGGCGAGACTGCAGGGCGCAAGATTACGGCATGCGGGTCAGTAGCCCCACACTATTTTTCCTGAAATTACGCACACAACAAAAGTACGACATAACAATGACTTTATTGTTCTATATTTATAATATAATTGCGGCTTAAACAGAAAGAACTCAGTATTATATATATGATCCTACTTTTTGGAAAGCGCCTGATTTGCGATACATTGTATTGTCATCGTTATTTGAACAGGCGCTATAGAAATTCCTTAGGAAATTGAAAGACAGTCAGTAAATTTATATATATTTACGGTAAATTAATTTATTTCGACATGATCATTAGTTCAGTAGTCTAGATAACCAAAGAGGGGAACAATTATTGTTAATTTTTCAATAGTTAGTTACAGCGCAGTCTGCCGGTGTGTCCCAGAACTATAAAATTTGAGTTAGTTCTTGGCATGATTGTAGATGTCTCCGAGTGTTCTAATATTGACGATTTTAGTCGCTTCTCATAAAACTGCCTGAAATATAAATTATGAGGAAACATTAATTTAATAGAGAAATAACTGGTTAACTGTAGGTACCTATTCCATTTATTTATTTCTGTAGTTACGTTAAGACTTAGGTATCTACAGCTAGTAATTACCTTGCCTGACGATAAACTAACGTGAATGCTCACAATATTATAGATATCAATAATTCAGTTTGTAATCAGTTGAATAAAAGGAAAGTCTCCTCTCCGCCTGAAAACCTCAGTTAATTGCCAGAGACAGATGACCAAGTAGACGTAGCTATTTCTGAGATTAGCCAGAACAAACCATCTACCTACTACTGTTTATTCTGGCAACATTGACAGACAGACCAATAAAAATGTTATAATTACTATTTTAGTCAGAAACCTACATGTAGGTCAATCCTAAATATACTCAGGATTATTACGAAAGCACAAGCAGACCTTAGGTATATTTTATTTTCTTCAATCGAAAATTATTCTGGAGCTATTGTTTCTACGATACATTTTGGACACGTTTTCATACATACCTACCATATCCACAATTATGACACAATATCACATATCACAATTATGACGATATACGCAGAGTGGCTGGTGGGGAGCTGGGGGAAGACTGCCGAAGACAGGTCTAAGTGGCGTGTCATGGGAGAGACTTATATCCAGTAGTGGACTGCCGCGGGCTGATGATGAATGAATGTTATAAATGCGATGATATACAAAATATTTTACAAATTTGTTATATTACCTAATTTGTAAAGTTTTTGGAATAATTATGTTACGAGTACCTATAAAACTAAGCATCCAGGTATGAAAAACGCAGTACGCTCAGTACCTACACCAATGATTGGCTGTTGATACCAAAAATATTGACAACCATTTATTACCTAACCTGACCACTAACTTTTTGTAGCATTAGATACTTTCGATATTTACATTAAAGTAACTTCATAAATATTCAGAAGCTATGGTTTGTTTACGATCGACAAAGATATAAAATGCATTTAAGTATTTTTCAGCACTATGATGGCACGATGGAATTTCTCAATGAAGGTTAATAATTATTGCAGCTTACCAAAGGTTTTTACAAGTTAATTCCCAGAGGTCCACGTCTCTATTATTCTTTCCCATTGCCCATATTAAATTAGTTCCCATTAGGTCCACGAAATATGTCAAAGTATAGCTCTCACATAAAAATGAAACTAAAATTATGTAGGTAAATTAGATCTGCCAATCATATCAATTTTAAATAGGAAAAAGTATAGGTTAAGAGCACGGTAAAGAAAAATAAAAGTATCCGGGACTGTAGGAGGAGGTAACACTCGTTCTGGTAAAGAGTTCTAAGACTTTATTTATGGTGCGATGTTGTTAAAATTTCTTTCCGTACAGTTTGTGCCTAATGGAATTTTTTGCACAATATACACGCGACATCTAAGCCTTGCACCTTTTGTCCTAAGTAGAAATGGACAGGGTGGGACTAGGAGAACATCATCATCGAAACATTCAGCATGATATAGATAGGCGGTAGAAAATAGCCAAGAACGTTGCTTTGCATGATACGAATATCAGGCATCAGGCAATACTCATTCTTATCTGATACTAACTTCTCTTCATCATTCCCTGAACCGTTTTCCCAACTCAGTTGGGGTCGGCTTTCCAGTCTAACTGTGATGCGGCTGAACTTCGATATTTTCCGTGAAGCGACTGCCATCTGACCTCCACAACCAATGGTCTAATGACCAATGGCGATATCGAAGTTCCAAGTTAGGCTGGTTGGACTTTTGAGGGCTCCAACTACCCGTAACGACTGCCATAGATGTTTGTATGGCAACCGGGACCGACGGCTTAACGTGCTCTCCGAGGCACTTATAAACCTGCGATAAATACACACATAACTTCGAAAAGCATCGAAAAGTCATTGGTGTGTGCCATGGTAAACCTGGGAGCGATTGTAGGTACTATGCGACTATGCGACGATGATACTAACTTCTCTTACTAGGTATATTAAAAAGATACTAATTCAGTTTCAAAAACCTCCATGGACCGGTGAGAATCAAAAATATATTTACCCTCCATCCTACACTTTTTGAAAACAATAGAATTTTAGGAAATAACCCATCGAGATTTACTAATCGTTTGGCATATAAAATATGACACTCAATATCCATTAAAAAGAAAATGTTTCCAAGAAGAGACTAATAGTCTTAAGTGATTTCAAGTTTCCCTCAAAAAGCAATTATTCTAATAGTGGTGGAAAAGCTTCTAACTTAGAACGTTTTTATATAAAGCTTAGAATTTAGTTTCTCTAGTAAGTCACCGGCATTAATATCAAAGAGAAGGATTTAGCAAATACTGTTTCTGAATCTCAACTAGCAAAGACAACTCAACAAAGAAACTATCTAAGGTCCCCCGACAAGACAACGCTTGGATTAGATATTTGATTTTTTTACTAAAGCTTAGCATATAGCCGAATATATAAATATATATATAAATAATATATATATTCCGGCTCAGTGCAATTATTAATATATATGTATATGTGTGTATAGGTATATATAAGTAATCGAGCTCAACAATAACAAAAGACAACTCTACGCTACTGAGGTCGTCGGCAAATGTTATAATGCGTGCGATTTGTTTGATGTTTCAGAATGATTTACACACTGATTTCGACGTTTCGATATTTTTTTGGCAGCTATGGTTTTATTTGTATCATTGATGGTGCTAGCCAATGCTGCAAATGAAACCACACCTATTATGTCATAGTTATCTCTTAAAAAAAAAAAAATTATTTCGATGTATTCGCGTAACATTCGCTTCTACTTCCGATAATATTATGTGTTAGTGTGGTTAATATTTTATAACAGTAAAACATTCAGAACTGTCCCGTTTCATAATAAATAAGCGTAATATTACTAATATAACGTACACTATTATTAATACCATCTGGATTGGTTTTTATAGGTGCTACTATTGCTTATCAGAAAAAGCGCATGTATCGTAGTGAAAGCAGCCGAGAGACAGGCGAGCCCTACGTGCGTACGCGCATACAACGGACCTGTTCCACCGAACGCCTCGTGATAACCAGAGATAGTTCCAACTCGAAAGTGATTTAGATATTGTCTTCGAGATATAAGTAACTGTTTGTTCAAATCTATGCCGTGTCGTAGCAAAGGGCTGCGACTGTACACTTGTAATAATGCGTCCAAAATAGTCTAAATACAATGTATGATAAGTATTCTATCTATCTAGCTATGTATTGATCTCTATCGTACGTTTATAAAAAAGATATGTAGTTACTTTTAATGTAATATTTGAAGAGTATAATGAAAATGATATAAATTTATTTATCGAATCTAAGTCAATATGGCTGACAACGGCCTGAAAGCCTTCAAACAAATATAACTCATAGGAAAAGCTTATGTAGTGATTATTGTTTTATTAAAATAAATACACTAATTTATTGTATTAAAACACAATAATTCTGAAAGTTGAAGAAACGTAAGGTATATAATTATATATCAGAATCGCAGCAAGTGGAAAGACTTCTTTGCCTACCCCAATCGGCATTATTGTATACATGTACCTAAATACACTAAGAATGGTAGCAATTGACAATTGACTAATACTATGAGCTCTAAAATATAGAGAAACAACGGTAATCGTTCAAATATGTTATATGTTTCTCGAGTGAAGCAATGGTCTTGAGGGCGACCTGACGTGTTAGTTCCGCAGTACGTAATTTATACAAAAAATATGACTGTATGTGTGTCAAGCTCCCCCGATTGATAAGTTTGCGGACACTAATATAAGCGGTCAGTAGTTGCACACAGCACTAAACAAAAAAAGATCGTTGTTTAGTTTATTTAAACTAAAAAACAAATTGTTCCGATCGGAACTCATTTTGTTTGACCTATTGGTCAGAGTGGAAAAACAGCGGATTTAAATAGACAAAAATATTTACTACATTTTCTGAATTATATTAGTCTATTCTTTATTGGTGTTTTGTAGGTTCCGTTGTAATGGTCAAAGAATAAAATATATTGTTTCTTTTCCGTTACTACTAAGAAATAATCGATTTCAAATATAAGTATATTTCGTAAGTCACAGGGTCATACAGAGATATCAACAGACAGTACAGTTATAAACATACATACAAAGAAGAGAAGATGAGCGATGATATGATATGATACCTTCAACTGGGTACTTTTTCATCGCCTGTACCTATAAAGAGGTACCTATATTATATCGAATGAAGAATAGCTCCATTCCTCGATTTGTTTGAAGGACAATACTGAGAACCAAAATCAAAATAAATTTTAAAATATTTTTGTAATACATACCTAAAGTTTTCACATTAGGTATTCCATTATTCTAATCTTTCATTAACCAAACAGATCATTGGTGCGATACTTTGCAAGTCATCGATATTTAGATTACAATCACTCAGTGACATTCTTACACGGCAGACTGACCTTTTGTGTCTCAAATATCGATCTTATATTAAACACAAAGCTACGGTCTCACTCGTCTACAGTAATACACACTATCATATGGCTAGTAAAGATAACACCGCATTGATTCCATCGATAGAGTCCTATCCTGAATAATGTATATAAGGGACGGAAACTAGCCCTCGTTATCAGTAGCGCAAGAACCTAATCACTTTCATTGCAACCCCGCGAAGGAGGTCGCGAGGCGAGCGCTATCACATACGCAGTCCGTCCCGCGCAGTGGGTGCGCGCAGGCGTGCGCGATGACAGCGTTCCCGCGCCGGCACCGAGACGATTCCGCGACGTTGTGAGCGACGCTAGCCGACACCGCGCGACGCCCGGCCGCAGCCGGGAATGGAGGCCTGTTGCGCGATCACAGCTGCCGAGGACCTTGTGGGCGACCAGGTACTCCAGCCTACCCAGTGACGCGCTGCCAGTGACATACGTTCAGTGCATACTGTCTCTCACCAGTACCCCAGTACCCAGTGACCCTTTGATATGCCGTGTTCACTTGTGTAGTTTGATCCCGAATTCCACGCCGTATGCGATCTGATTTGGTTTGTAGACTAGATATAACATGTACCTACGACCATCATATTCTATACTACACACATACTTATCTATGCCTAAGCTTTTAAAAGCTTTTTACTTCAAAAGTCTATACATACATCAATTTGTACACAATTTTTTTGTACATAAAATTATTTCCGGTCATAAATACATACATGTATAAATAATATAATCAATATATTCATTTTAAATTGAAAGCTGTAGTCGTTACGCTACGAAAATTTTACTAGTCGGCGTTGTTATACATAATCTATGTATCTAACTGTACCGAATTTATACACAAATTGTAAGTTATTTTTAATCTATACGAAAGATATTTCCTTGTACTAAACTGTGCTAGTTTTCGATATTTCACATCCATAGAAGTGGTATCAGCATTAGAAAAAAATATTGCTCATATTATTTGAGAAAGTAGTGGACATTCACCATACCTACCTCTCAGTAAGTATCTAACAGGTATATGGTCGACTAGTTACCTTCAGTTTAGGGCTAGCCCTCTTTTACCTATATTAATTATTATACATGTTAAATATCAAAACCATTGGAAATTCGTTTTATTTTCTTGGTAGGTACAATCGGGTATTTATTGGGCACGCATATTTAATTTATCAATATAAAATAGAGTATCCTTATCTAAATTTCCACTTGTATTTTATTATTAAAATCAACTGATATTAATAGACATAAATACGCAATCTATCTGTATGTGTTGTATCAATACATAAGGATACGGCTATAGTTAGGCGGTTGCTTACAAAAGACATCAACGGGACCGACGGCAATTTGCTTTTTCTACAATATATTACTATTTTCTTCAACACCATGTCGTACAACAAGATTTTTGTACTTTATTAATAAACATCAATGTATTTATACATTTTAAAGAATAGATCAGTAGATTTTTCTTTTTTTATTAAAATGGGTAATCGCTATAAAGGTATATGAGAATCATATTATTTAATCATAATTATATTTATTTATAAATATTTTAAGAGATTGCTTGTATTATTTATATAGTATAACTGGAGTAATTATAAGTTTTGCATAAATAAATAATATAATATGACAGTCATTATTACAAGCATCTAAGTAAATATTTCACGTCACATCTTATCTATTAAAAACAAAACGTTTCTTTTCAATTATCGATGATTTAATAGATAATTTATATTAACGAACATATATACTACGTAACCGATGGACTTTGTGTGTTGACTTACAACTTACACTGGATTTCTTGTGATGATTTTACAACTGGACTGAATTTGGTGTGATGGTGATGATTTTAAAATTTATTCAGACTAAATTTCTAACAACTTAAACTGAATTTTACAACTACTTAATTTAACAACGCATTTCACGTTATACTCAATGGGTAAAATTTTTCGCTGTGTTTGAATTTTATGTTTCCTATAGCTAGCCTTATACACGTATTCGTAGACTAGATGCTACATTTTTTTTAAATTGCTAATATATTTCCTAACCCGTCCATAAGCGCTGTGTGATATGGGTTCTAGAATGCTGATATATATATTTCAATATATTTTTTACATAGAAGCGTCTAAATCTAAGTGCAAATAGAAATTATTCATGTATACAAATTTGTGCACTGAGCGGGTATCAAACCGGCGATGCCCTACCGATTCGCAATAGGGGTAGATAACATGTCTTGTGGCATTTAGGTTCAAGTAGCCAGCTTCATTTTAATGTGTGTTATCAGCGTTAACCCCTAACTAAGCTGAAAAAGTAATTGTACCTACTCAGTCGGGTCATCATAGTGCGCGTATCCAAATTCCATTTAAAGCTTTCTCTGAGCCTGGTGTTCAGTTTCCCTCTACTCTTCAGACAATCTTTAATATCCCCAAACATCGTTATCAAACCAGTATTTCCTTCTACCTACCTTATTGTTTATAAGAGCGCTTCGGAAGGGGCGCTTTGTCATCCACGTACGCCGGTGATGCAAAACGTAGTCGTACCAGCCAAAACGATTCTCCTACTGTTTGCCTGCGTACTATAATATATATAGTATTATTTGTAAGTAAAAATTTCTAGTTTTCTCTTAAACCTGTAGTTTTTGACCTCAGTAATTGTTTAACAGACACTACTTTTTCTTTCCTACACACACACACTAAACATCTGCAGGTCTCTTAAATGTCATCGCATACGGTGCAATAAATTCCAACGAAAACTAAATGATTCGGCGAGGCTTTTCTATGCCGCACCATAAAGTCTTAGAACGCTTTACCAGCATACATATTTCATTCCTCCTACAGTCCCGGTTCCTTTAAGCGATCCGTGAAATAACATCTGTCGAGACCATCAAATAGAGACCGCCTTTTTCGGGAAAACATCTACTATACCAAATGATGGTAAGCTTGGGTGTACCCAAGCTTACCATCATTTGGAGTGAGGCCATTTAACGGCTCAATTATAAAAAATAGCCTTAAAATAAAATAAAAAATTACTTCAAAACTATATTCCGTGCGTGGTGTAACCAGCCTGCAAATAGTTTTCTTCATGTAATTAGTATTAATAAATGTAAGTACGTTTTTGACGTTCTACATATACACGCATGTGGCGTGGCGGTAGACCGTTTGAATACTAAATCAGTCGCATGTTTGATTCTCACTTAGTGTAAAAAATATTTGTCTGCATAATAAATCTGTCTGCCCATACTAATACACACCGATATGACGGTAACTCGCATTCTATTCATAACAAGGTCCTGTTACGTCCTTTTAGATCTTCATAGTGCATTTATACTTGAACATATGCATACGAATAATACAGTATTTTAATGATAGGACGAACAACAAGCGGAAGTTACCACACTATTTCAGCATCCACCCGACATTTGAAGAGGTGGAGTATTTAATTTGAACGGGAAATCCCGTTTTAATCAATATTGAGATGTTAAACTGGCGATATGCTTTTACAGTAAAGATATTATTTGAAAATAAACTGAATGAAAATTAATAATCGTTTCAGCGTCAGTCGGGTATTTTTGTGTTTTGTTTTCTCTTTCATCCTAAAGTTAATCCCAGTCACATCTAAAGCTTTCACTTCAGAGTCTAGGGTGTGTTTTATTAATTTATTTCATTTACTCAAAAGTTGAGGCAACTGTAAACCGGGCTAAAGAACCAAACCATATGACTAGGTATGTGAATTTACACCCCAGCACATTCTTCTATCTTAACTAATCGATATATCGGCAACTCAAGTTACAAGTGTGATTCAAAGTCGTTTCCAAATAGTAAAATGCTTGTACACCGTTTGGTGAACCGAGCGTCAATTCCAATGGTATGAACCTTGGTGCCCGAGGTCTACTCTACTCTACCTCCTTACTTTGCTTCACTGTACTGCCACTTCCCACGCCTTTAGATTAATCTAGAATCGCAAGATGACCAAAATCGACAATAGCTTATATAAGGCTCATACGGGCTGGAGACACTTATCAATATTAAGGTATTCTCTCTAATAATTATCTGCCTAGAGACAAGTATAATGTAAGTCGTTTTGAAAGATTCTAAGTTCTGACTCTGTGGTGAAAGCTAACAGTTTATCATTAAATTCTAATAGCTAATTTCCGGTTATAATTCATATAACGCCGCAAACAAATAATTCAATATTAATAACACTGTCGTAATTAATCTTTTTATACTACTACAGTACAGTACAGTAAGGCTCTTCTTACATTAGGTAACTCAAATGAAAAGCGAGTTGGCAACGAACGATTGAAATCTAGAGTTCCAGTACATTTGTATTGCGAGTTGTACACTAGTCAACCATAGTCACAAGTTTCTGTGACTATTTTGAAACCGAAAAGTGAAACCCGATATGCGAAAATGGAGTTGCCAACAACTCGAGTTCCAACCGATCAGCAGTTTTAAAAAGTATCGGCAAGTTAGCGAATGCCGCGGATTTGTCAAAATTCAAATTGTACAAGAAATTGACAATTTCCAGTCGCATAATGTATGAGCCTCGGCAGCATCAATTGCCTAATATTAGAAGGGCCTTATAGTACAGTATAGTTACAGTTGACACAGTTGACATAGAAATATAATAAATATAGTTAACGTTCATAATTTTTCCCTCTTGCACCCCAGTTTATGTCGCGCTGCAAAATATATACTTAAATAGTGCAATGCACATACAGCAAGAGCATGAAGGTATTAATTCCTAGCAGATCGCATACAGCAGTATGTAAGGTATGCGAATCATAATTGTGTGCAGGTCAGTTACAAACTCATATCGTTATAGTGAAATAGTTAAGTGACATAGAATCGTTAAAGTAAGATTCTGTTTGAGAACAATTCTGTTTGCATTCACTATTTGCACTTTAGAGCCCAGGTTCTGGTCTCCTACTTTTCCATTATCATCTTGATTGCCCCAACCTAAAAAACCCCAATATAAATAAGACGCCCATATTACCTGGTCTTAGTTGCGGAGGGTATTGGTACCTTTCCGACCTTAGTATTGTACCCTGAATAGGTAAAAAATTCAAGTAGAAAACTATAGAAAAAAGAAATTAAATATACCTACCTAGTACCTACCAATAATCACTATATTGAACACAGGACGTGTATGGTCGGTATCTACCACATGCAGACAGACCGCGCAAGATCCACCGATCTCGATCGGGTGATGAGTAAAATTTAAATGAAGTATTCCGCAGTCACTTTGCACACACATCGACAATACAGGGTGTTTGATGTGTTTAGTAGTGTGAGTACACGCATACGGGTTATGTATGTTGTGATTACGATGCGATTATTTCATACATTTTATCGAGAGCGTACGGGGTGTGGTTATACGTTCACAGCGCCGAAGGTGTCATTCGCGTTTTGTCATGGTCCTCTCTCACATGTAACGACTCCATGCTATGGAAGTGTGCAAGTAATATTTGATTGCGGTTGTCTGAAGAGTTGAGGCAGTTCTTGCCGGGAATGTAATGTTATGCCGCAACACATAAAATCCTTATTTAATTTTCAGTTCGGCTTAGTTAGTTTTGTGATTATTACTACAGATAAAATAATTAAATAGGTACATTTTGGAGCAAAGAATGTTACTTTCCACGATGTAAAGGAAACGTATTACAATCGTAATTTTAGTTAAAACTTTTCTAAAATAATGTTTAGTACAGAGTTGAACAAATGAGCCACAAGCATATTCCTCCTACATTCACTCGCAAGTAAGCCTGTAGGCTTACAGATCAGGTTATCTTCAGCTCATGGACCTTGGTAGTGTCCCATACTCCCTTTGGAAGCTATTGTTATCCATAATCCTTGGTGATTGATTCCGCTGTCCATCATACGTCTTTGTTGGTTCACTCCTTTGTCCATATTTTAACGCGCTTTTATTAGGATCTTCGGTATTTACCTTTATTGTATGTAAGTAAGGGCAAGGTTCACCTGAAAACGTGGGATTAATTTGAGATTTTGCACATTCATAAAAATTTTCATATTTAAATTTTTCAAACTACCTTCAGTAATAAAATATATACACCTAAAAACATATTTGTCTAAATGAACGTAAAATAAAATTGAATAACCATAAAACAAATATTCCAAAAAGAACCTCTCCGGCGGGGAATCGAACCCTGGTCTCCCGCCTAACAGACGGGGATACTGACCACTATACTAACGAAGACACATTTTCAGTTGTAATTATTTGCGATTTCAAACAGTCTAGTTTTTACTTTCATTTTTATATTTTACTAACTGTTGCCCGCGGCCCCACTCATGTGGGTTTCTGATCCCGTTCCCGCTGCTTGGACTTCTGATCCCATTCCCGCTGCCCCACAAATACCTTCCGTAGAGAACAAACAAAAAAAAAATGGTCCAGCCGTCTTCGAGTTATGCGCTTATCAACATATTTGGCGATTTATTTTATACGAGTAGTAGCTGCTCCCAGCGGCTCCGCCCGCGTGAACTTCTGATCCTGTTCCCGCTGCTCGGACTCTTAAGCGTTCCGGCTGCTCCATAAAAACCTTCCGTAGTATTCAAGGAACAAATAAAAAAAATAATTACTCGAATTGGTCCAGCCGTCTTCGAGTTATG
Source organism: Pelosia muscerda (assembly GCA_963691645.1). Lineage (NCBI taxonomy): Eukaryota > Metazoa > Arthropoda > Insecta > Lepidoptera > Erebidae > Pelosia > Pelosia muscerda. The sequence continues at coordinate 14,219,571 of OY829098.1, read as the reverse complement.
CGCTTACCAACATTTTTCGCGATTCATTTTATACGAATATAATAATATTTATGGACTATGTATGTTTCATATCTACAATTTTATTCAATGATCAAATACAAATTATATTTTATGTAGCTCTAAAACAATAATTAAAAATAAACCAATAGATTTACAGGAATATAACAGTAATAAAAAAGCATAAATTAAAGATGTCGGTACATATTATTTACATCTGATTTAATTTGATGGATTCATCATGCGTCATAGACCAAATAGTCGTGTGCTATTTTTATGTTTTTGATAAATTTTAATACCGATCTGTCGGTTCAATTCGAAAGTATTCTCTTATCAATACTCCTTCTGATTGACGGACAGAGGCTTTCCTCTCGGTATCAGGGAGTCAGAAGGCAGTCGCTCCCGTATAAGTAAAGAAAATATGTCGAATAGGACCTCTTCTTTTTGAGATTCGAAGTGCAAGTCTTCTTTGGTTAGCGCTTGAATATTAAAAATGGGATTCATTTTTTCTTCTTCTTTTCTTTCTTCCTTTTATTATAAATATGTTTTAATTGTGTAAATGTATTTCAGATTGTCCCGGGCGGCGGTCGTTGGGGTGCTCCACACGCCGCAGGGCTCCTCGACTCTTGGTTTCAGATGCAGGTTGGTAATTAGACAATATAAGAAAAAGAGAGAAGATCGTATGTTTACAAGTGTAACCATTTGGTAGGTATACCTATCTAGTAGTAGTAGGTAGGTATACCGTGGACGGATCATGCGTCATATTTAATAATTCACTAATGTACACAGAACGCTCAAGAAATCTGAATTATATAGAAAAGGCAGGATGCACATGGCGAGCTTAAGGTGCGTACGCTTTCATTCGAAATATATCAAAGCGATAAGTACAGAAACGATATGGTACCAATATGGTAAGAATTAGGCGCGGACGCAAACTAAAATTGTAGGGTATCGTACATAGCATGTCAATGACGTTATGATGCAAGACTCGTCAGTCGTAACTTATCTAAATGGGATTTATTAAAAACAAATTCATGCAGTTATTTTTACAATAATTCTACTAGGTATAGAAATGTATGCCTATGAAATTGGAACGTAAATAACGAACTCACTAACTTTACGGTAAAAATAAACGATCATTTATGATTGAATATGGATCTTACGGTAAAATTCTAAGGTTAATTTTAGAATAACAATATAACACCAGTAAGTAAAGAGTTATTTGTATTCTGGATGCAGCGGTAACATTGTCACGTACCTACAAACGACATGTATGTCCATCTATTTACGCAGATCTAATGATAATAATTGAGTTTGTATCACAGGAATGCGTCACTGTTCATGTAGCATGCACAAGAGATTTAACTTGCCAGCAAACTCTTTTTCTTGAGCGCCAATCCTAGTTGTATAGAAAGCTTGCCCTTTGGAGACGGGGTTCACTTTTGACTCCATTATTTGGTTGCAACTGCCGTTCGAGCTCTTTTTCCCAGGTAATTTTTCCATTAGTAAATTTAATAAAATATAAATATTAAACAATATTAAAATTAACCGGCAAAGTAACGGTTCGGTCGTTTACAGTACTATCACAGTTGCTGATGACAATCAAAAGGGGCTATTTAAAATCACAAAGTTATTAATTTCGCTCATACAAAAGGAAAAGTTACTTTTAACCAAAATCTTGAATCTCTAATGCTCAGGCCTTGTTGGGAAACTGAGTTACACAGTTGAGTGGGCACAAAAAATATGAAAGGCCGACTAACTGACAGATTACACCAATTTACACGGTACATAACGTGAGGAGACACCATTGTCAGGGAGCAACCACCGTGGCACGTATGGGAATCGGTATTGTGTAACGCAGGGGCTAATAGAGCGAAGCAATTTTGGTTTATACGCTTCAAACCAATGCTTTTTGATAATTTTTTCGGTAGTTTGATTGCTAGTCAAATATTAAATATTTAAATAATTTTTGAATATTTAAATATAAAGTTGGTAGCTTTGTGAAACACGGATATTTGAACATTTTTTAAAAATTGTTTAAGTTTATGTCTATCCTTTTTTGTAACTTTTTAGAAAGAACATCGAAGCGATTATAGTCAAAGTTGAGTCACCTACTCGTAAATCACCTATCCGGACGATTGCTTCTCTTAGTCTGGTAGGTAGATAAGATGAATAGAAGCAATGAAAGAGTCCTTGAATGTACCGAGTTGCTCGAAGAGCAAGTATGTATGGGGCTATGAAAAGTACAACATTTGGTCATAGTTGAATGGATCAGAATAAAGAGCAAATTTTCAGTGCATTGTCAGTCTAGCTTTTGCTCGTGAAATAAATAAATGACTAATTACGCAATTTGAATAAATTATACAATACTATGCAGCAAATTTGCAAAGTATGCATGGTAGATCTAGCAAAATTCGCAGTTTAAAATATTCATAATATGTCTGGCACTAGGATTATGTATGCAGTTACGAGGTGGTAATTAAGTAGTGAGTTACAATCATTAGCTATAGGTACCTAGTCTATGATAAGCAATCTATGATGATGCAAAAGCGATGCGTCGATCATTGCACTACAATTGAGTAATTAATGTTGATTTGCTTGCTTCACCATACGGATTAAAAGACCGGCATTCGCACTAAGCAAGTTCACTTTATTGCAACAAAGGGCAAATATTGTTTGTAATCTAGTACTTAAATATAGTTATCGGAAGTTTATTTACTAAGTTTCATGTGCGTAAAACAATTTTTTTTAAACTTTCCATCGTGATTTATTCAGCGTTATTTTAATATTTGCACGGAATCAGTAGGTTTTGAGCAGGGAAAGTCTCCCCGAGGCTTTGACTACTCGATATATAAAATTGATTGTAAGTAAATATCTAAACATTATGATATCATTGACAATATATGGTAATGAATGTGTAGCAATGGCTGCTTAAGTACCTAGTGCAATCTTCATAGATACTTTCCATTCGACATTTGGGTCTGTAGGTAGATATATAGCCATGTTTGAACAGGAGAGGAAACAATCGCTTACACTGTGTAGATAAGATTAGATACGTTCTGGTTTTATAATATTTTGCTTATGCATGCCCATTAGTTCGGTTATTAGTCAATATTTAATGAAATTTAAAATTATGTACTTATTAACGAAAAACACCAGAAGTGAGGAACTCCAATAAATTTATTTTATTATTTATGCCTTATATCTGGTGCCGCGGTTCGAATCGAAGTACTGCAGTTGGACCAGAGGTTGAACTTTTAGGGCTCCAACTACGAATAACCGGGACCGCCGGCTTAACTTACTCTCATAGGCACGACCAGTAGTCCGATGCAAATAGTCGTATTCATGCATACAAATATTTGCACTAAGTGACGATCAAACCCCGGCCCCCTGTGTAGCAACTGCTAGTACATATTTATAGATATAATAATAACGCAACTAAAAAAAAAACTATTGTTACAAAAGTTTAGCAACTGCCACCCTGTAGTTCACGTCACTAAGAAGTCCTATTATAAGTAACGTAGTAGGTATTATTATTTATTCTGTGCTAATGTACTTTCTTGTATTATCCATTTGAAATACTCGTATAATATTTTACGATCGCCAGGTAAGTATTTATATTTCTTCATTATATCTACTATAACTTCAAATTTTAATCGAAAAACATTTATTAGACGGTTTAGTACTGTTAATTAAATAACGAAATTTATTATTAGGCTACTCCGGTTGACTCACAGAAACACACCTTCACACCTTGTGTCAGGTTAGAAGTCAGTCCGTCAGTGGGAGAAAGAAAAGGTTTAGGTTCGTCCCCTTAAAATCTGGTCATTCTCTATGCTTCATATTCTTATTTTTCTTCTACATATATAAAAACATTAACACTGATGAATAGTGCAATTTAACAGAACATATTAGATCGTTACATAATGAAATTGCCGTTTTGTTTGAAGAAATTGGAGGAAATCCAAATTTTTTAGGTATAACAAATCCAAATTGTATGACTTATTTATGTATGGATGAGACAACATTAAGTAAAACAGCAACTTTTATAAAAATTTTGAAAAGTGACAACTGTAAAAAAGTAATACATTTATCATCAAAATGGATAGCGTTTAGGAAGTACTGTTTTTGAAGATCGAATTTAATTTATCAAGCGGCGGTAATATTATCTTGAAATTAACTTTCAAACAAAATATAAATAATGGAAATAGCTATAAAACAGGAATAACGAACTCCGTAAGAAAATTTCGGCAATTTTATATGTAAAGACCTATTATTTGATAGCAATTCTTACCAAGTTGTTAATTATATAATTGGGTCATTAAAAGTTCACATTTATTTTTTCATGTTGAGATAAAACAAGATTATTGGTCACTGGCATATACAGACTATTTTAACCTTTGTTATCATATTAATTAACTAAGATTTTATACTCGTTTACTTAGTGTTTTGTTAGTGGTACATTATGAGTTTATGAAAAAAATAATTCGAAAACGACGTAGGTTTTAGTTCACAACCGTACTCGTATATGGCGCATGGGGAAGAGTGTTCGTTCAGTGCCCTTAGCACGAAAAACTATCGTAGGTATTCGTAATGTAAAGGTATCGAGCGAGCGGCGCATAAGGTAGCAATCACATTGCTTTCTCCATAACTTTAGGTACATTACGAATTCGATAGATTTTCGTGCTACGGGTACATATTTATTTATAATTTCGTAAAGGGATATCTCTATAGCTCAGCAAAAGCAGAACTAATTCGCTACGCGTTATCTTTTTAGAGCAGGTAAGGTACATACAATCAAAGCTCTTATACTTGATAAATGCAATTTTAACTATTCGATGAAGCTATCAAAATGTCAGTCCGATGTACTTACTTAGTATTTACTAATAATATGTACAACAGTAGACTCCAAAAGATCTATAAAAATTTAACAGCCTAAGTCTAATTGAACCAAAAGTAACATAGATTGTGTAAATAAAATAAACTGGATTGATGTCTTGTTTGTTTATAAAAAAATTAATAAATCCATGCAAATTCCTAAACTTTAGTACATTAATAAGTAGATATATTATCCAGTAGCTTCTAAGACTAGTACTTAGTTGTGTAGTGGCATCACTTCACACAATTTTAGTTTCGATTTGTACAGGAACTTTTGAGGTCCTCTGTATATTGTGCAGATGATCAGTCAGAATCAAGTCGGCATTTAAGTACCTACATGATTTGGCGTTACGACGCAATAGATCCGCTACAGTATTTTTATCAAATATGGCAAGCGCTATGTTTTGATGATATTACTCAATGAAATACACCCAGTTATATATAATAGCGTGGTTTACTTCAACGGCTCCTATCATAGGTGAAATCCGCTCTTAACATACTAGGAAGCAACACGGCATATTATGTACGGATATTAATGCTGTTATCAATACGCAGTAATTACCGATAGCAGTGCAATTTTTTAGTTACTGGTAACAAGAAAAAGGAAAGTTAGTTTTTCGCTATACTAACGTAATGCTGTTATGAATTAAATGGGTGAGGTTTGCATTTTTTTTACTGATAACAACTTACTTGTTTGTTCAACTATCTAGTTTCTATCATTGATATAATACGCTCGCGTTTGTAGGTACACTACCATGCCTGTTCGCAAGGGATACATAAATGGTGAACGCATTGATTCTTCATCGTCTTGACTTCTACTCTCTTGACTGTCGTCTCGGAACGCGGGGGTCCTCGGTTTAATTTTTCTCGTCCTTTTAATTTGGTTTACGTTAACTTTCATGGTCACGCCATTGTGGTCCAGCCTCCCAACCTCAGAGTAAAAGGGAGACTTCTATTATGAGACTCTTTACTATTAAGAACACACTTAACTACTATTCCCATCGACTAACGTCTAACTGTAGCCGTTACAAATGATACTACCAAAACGTAAGTTATTTTCATACAGATTGAAGCTAAAATTTATTAACCCACTCACACTTGTATGGATTTACAATGTACGTATACAAATGTATAATTAAATATTGTTTTAGATCTAATCATATTACTTTCACTATAATTAGGTAAAGTATTATTTGGTAAAACACATATAGTTAATAAATGAATAGTCTAAATCTACGGCTATAGTCTAAATCTACGGAAAAGGCATTTCTTTTCCAAACAGCTTGCCTAATAGTAAGTATGTAGTTTAGATATACATACGTAGAAGTCATTGACCAATTGAGGAAACGTCACTTTGACCCGATCGGTATTCAGTTATTAAACTGTAGCTGATGAATTAATTGTAAACACACAACAGACAAACGTATTACCAGTTGAAAAGTACATCGCGCTACAAACATTAATCTTCTGTACGGTGTACTTTACGGCAACCTGCAGAGACGACATTGTACAGCCACAAACACTTTCTTTTGTAAATAGTGTCTGCCGATCAGCAATGACAGTTGACTGCCAACTTGGTAGCGAGTCCAATCTCGGCCGGGTCAAACGGCTGCTGAACCCACTCCTGTTACGAACGTGCATGCGAGTAATTCAGTTTGAATGGCCGGAATGTCTACTTACATTATATTTCTAGCTGTAGAGAGAACTACAGTAAAAAGCGTGTTGAACTCGTAACACCATTGCTTTTACATATTTTAGGCTCTCACATGTTTATAGTCTTCCGTCGTATATACAGGCCAAGTGTCATTTTGTTTTCATTGTAAGTAGATATGTACACTTTAATGTTTAACTTATAGGATTACAGCAGCCTTTTTACATCAGTGCTCTAATTTCATTCCATGATCATCATTTCCCGGTCTTAGCCTAAATATTTGGGGTCTCCCATACATTCCTGTCAGTTGTCATTTCCCCGCTGACTCACATCTTTGATATAATTACATTAAGTAACCTAACATAAACAAACATTGAACCGATAGTATAAAGTATGCCAAAAACTAGAATTACTTCTACGATTACTTTTAGTGTCTACACTTCGTTATCAACCATATTGTGTTTATTATATAGTTATAACTATTTTAGATAGTCGCAAGCCCAACACTATCCACTGAATTTCAAATATCAGTGATATTTGATGTTCAGTACGACCGGTACCTACTATCTTTTGATCAATTGACTTTGAACAAATAAGCTTTCCTACGTCTTTTTATGATCACTCAAAATAAATAACCCTATTCAATAATACCTTGATTTTCCGATTCAAGTCAAGGGCAATCTTTTATTATTATTATTGTATTCAGGCAGGCAGTTGGTACATCTGATAGTTGCCTGTATCCTATTTCTAATTCTTTATTAAGAATGTATTCATATCTTCTACTTCATTTCTAAATAAGATGACGATAAAAAATACTTAAACTCCACTTCAGTGCACGTGAAAACAATTAAGTGTAGGTACACAGATACAGTAACAGTGGTCATGGAGTTCTAGAAATGAAATAGTTTTATAAATACCATGTGATGGGTATCGTTGTCCATTGGAGTGTATAGAGGAAGTCCCAAGTTTTGTCATCGGTAGTCCGCGACCACTCATGCATACTGCGTCGATTACATGAACATATGAATAAGTATTAACCCTCCTATCAATTTTTTTATAAAGTTTTAATTTTTTTTAATAATGAAATACCGCTTTCGGATTTTTTTGATGTTTCAAATGATATACAAGCTTTATTCCAAAACCGAATTCAAATAAAAGACCAAAACCGACTCAGGACAATATTCGTCTTTGTCAGGAAAGAATTTCGTCCTAACAGTACGGTCAGCAAATTATTTAAAGCTGGTTCAAGAATTTATTAATCAATCAATATATTTTAGGTAGGTATAGACCTTTCAAACGATTGCCAAAAGTGTGACATTACATAATAAAACTTATTTTACTATCAATACGACCAGTTTCTTGAACGATTAAATGAAAGCGATACGTGCTCTCTGACCACAAATGATTTTTCGATTCTCACTTGCTGTCTGCGTCGTTAAGGTTGACTGATTTTGCATTGAATGAAGTATGATTATCTCGTGAAGAAGCTCATGAAGTATGATTATCTTGCCATACTTCCCGAGCTTATGTCACTCTACTTTCCTAAATCTGGCCTGTCCTTATTTTCTTCAAATATCTTCAAAATTAATTCATAGTTAGGTACATATCATAGCAGTACAATACCTGAATGCTGCTCAGTTTGAAAGTAACTCATATATTTTTAAATATCTCTTGTGCTTATAAGTACAGCCAATCCGAGAATTTTTGAAAGTTTGTTTTTTAAATTTCAAAAACTCAAAAACAGCAATAAATTTCGCGGTACGGCGCGCTGGCGGTACTGTGTGAAATAATATTAAACGCACCATTAGACCGCTGCGCACTGTGACATCGCCCATTGTTCCGTGCGCGAGCGCTGTCTATCTATAAGCCTACTTACCTACTATTCAATATGTAATCATCGCCAACCCAGTACTTTCGTTTTTTGAAGTGAAAAGTTCTTTAGGCACGTTGCGCAGTTAGCATAGACCAGTTCGTAGAAAATTTTAGAACCCCAGAAGTCGCACGGCACATGTAGGGCTGTCTTTACCTATGCCGGGGGCCCTGGGGACTCAAGAGTTTGGGGTTACCTTTTGGATTGTTTTACACCGCTTAGTTGGTAGACAAGATTACGGCCCACTTGAGAAACCTTGCAATGTCCTTCCTGAAGAGGTAGCGGGTGGATGGGGGGAGGGGGGGGGAGCCGCTGTGGCCGGGTGAGTAGGGACTCATCGACCCGGAAGGGAGATAAGGCCATAAGGATTACACGATTAAAGGATTGACTCGTTTCGTAGTAGGTACCTACCTCTCCAGTAATATCCATATTTACTAAGGGTATCATTTTCAATCCATTTCATTACATACCTATATCCTATATTAATTACATTTATGCATGTTTGACATCAAATCAAGTCAATTATCGCGGTCCACTGCTGGAGATATGCGTCATGTGCCCGCCCTTCGCTATCCGCATCGAGTCTACCTCCTAGCCTCCTTTTTCAGATCTTTTCTCCATCTGGCTAGGGATGTACCACCTCCCGCCTATCTCTAACGGCCATCGGTCCATCGACAGTGTGAAAGGAACTTCACTTCATCCCACGCACGCTCTAACTGTGGAATGAACTCCCTTCTGTGGTTTTTTCAAGCGACTACAATGGGGTTCTTCAAGAAGGGTATTTGAAGGTTTCTACAGGTTGGCAGCGCGAGTGTCACTCTTTTGGTGTTGCAAACGTCCATAGACCACGGTGCCCACTTTCCATCAGATGGGCCTATGTGCTTGTCTGCCACCTAAGTGGTATAAAAAAGAGTCTCTCTAATAGTATAAAAAATAGTCATTTCTATTCATGTTTTTATGTCGTATGACATGCATATTTCGTTCACCACGTATCCGCAGTTTTTTGTGTGATCGTTAATTTGAACTGAAACTTTTTTTATTAGAAAAGTGCAACCAATTTTTTTCTTAAGTAGATTTGTCATAATTAGCGCTCGTTCGGTGGACACCCCTGAGGCGGTGGGGCACGGGCGCGTGTCCCGAGTGCCCCTATGGTAAAGACGGCTGTGGGCACATGCACGGCACGATGAAAAGATATAGACATTAAATTCTAAACGGCCAGTAGGTACGTTATGATATTTATGAATTATTATAATTATGTTAATTGACGTGTGACAACTTGTAGTAACAACTTTTTTTTATCTCGTAGAAAACTTTTTTGCGAACTAAATACTGTTTATTTTATGTTGTTTTCACTTCATCAGCACAATTGGAGTGCCAAAATTATTTTTATTGTATACTAGCTTGCATATTTATATATATTGAAAATCGCGTTAGTTTTTCCGAATTTTGGAATTTCTTGTGCACAATTTTTCTTCTCTTTAGAACCTACAAAGTACCTAGTAAAAAAAAATTGATTGAATGTTATTGGTAATGAAGTTCTCAAGTAATGGCTTGACCAAAATGGCATATCAGACCTTTTACATTAGCACCGAATAAGCAATGTTAAACAACTAATTAAGCTTAAACCAGTTTTTTTACGCCGACTTTGGTCTGCGGCTAGTGCGATGCCATTTCAGAACTTTACAAATAGGTGAATCGGCCATGTTGGTTATTTTTTCTTCAATGAATATACATTTTAAAAGTACACATAATATTCACTATACTCGTATTATTAATTTTCTTTCCGTGTGGGACAATCTTCGGTTCACAAGACCTGCGAGTTGGTACACCTGCTACTTCACGAACGTTACTTGGTTGATTGACGGAAGAGGCACGGCCATAAGCTTTATTCTGGTGGTTGTGGCTGCTGCAAAAGTCAAGTGGAAAAGCATATCAGAACAAACTCCTGGCCTCAAATGGCAGGCTACGTGTACAGCCTGGATAGGCGCTCGAAATAAGACTCTTTCTTTGAAAAACAGCAAATAAGTAGAGTAAGAATTCACTGATGAAAAGGACAATGAAAAATTAGGGATACACCACCACCACCACCAAATTATTACTTACTTACATTATCAATTACTTATGATAGTTATTTCAACTGTTTCTTTTTTAATTTCAAGCGATTATGTAAAAAATTTCTATTTAATATTTCACAAACGAGTACCTACCTACATTAGCACCAGTTATTATAACTATTGATTACTGCGATAGGTATCTAATAATCTACATTATAATTTTCATAAGCAGATATTAGTAATTACAACTGACTGAAAAATGTGTTGAGTAATAAAACTTGATTGGTGCTTTGAGAACTTTTAATTAAAAAAAATTTAAATTTTATAACTTTTCTTCTGCTGTCTAGTAGATAACATACCTAATTCTATGAACTCAAATTATCTTTTACATTTTTATAACATTTCACACTTGAACGATTTTACTCAGTTGCGTAAGCACAACGTAAATGAGATTCATATGAGGGGCATGAGGGACGAGGGGTCGTGGAGGGGAGAGGGGGGATGTAGTGACAGGATTCACGGTCCAACTGAGGAACACAATGATCGCGCTCAATACTTGATCGATTATGCCATTATGTGTATACGTAAATGGTACATACATGTACACATACATAGTACCGCTATTGTAGACCGGGTATGTACTGATGTGATGTGAGTGGCCCGCTAGACGAATTACTAGTGATCGCCAGACATCGCTTGTCTTGAAATTTGTTCATGATCATCTCTTCATGATTCGTATTCGATTTTCAAATTCGTCTGAATTGGTTACGAAGCAATATAGGTACGTTTCGTAACCAATTCTGGCGAGTCTCTACTTACTGGAAACTTTTATGTAGAGCTCTAAAGGGATATGAAACGTAACTCTCGTAATAAACTGTATACCTCAATAAATTGACAAAAGCTGACAAACCACACTACATTTTACAGGAAACTCAGTTACCCTATAAATAAAAAACGGTATATATAAGCACAGGAACAAAATCGGTAGAAGAAGTACACTTTCTTGTTTAATGTTATCGTGACTTGACCTCGATTGGATCTATATATTTCGCAAAATAATTATTTTAGTGCCCTAGTCTTAGTCTTAGTTACTTAGTCGCATTTTCGTATGCAAGCTGGTAAATCTAGGAATAATATTCAGTATTGTAGTCGCCATAACCCACGACTTATTTGCATTCTATATCCTTCACATTTTGAATATCTTGAAAACATTTGTGCTTCTACTGAGGCTTAATAGATATAAATACCAATACCAATACCCATACCAATATTATTAAAGATTATTAATTTATGCCGTTTGAAGTCAAAACGTTGGGGTCATCCGAGCGCCCACAATCTCTTCAGAGAGATTGCGAAGCATAATGTGAACGCTTCTGGTGACCAGAAGGCTGGCTTGTTTTTAAGACAAAAAATATGCATTGCCATTCAACGTCACTATGCCTCCAGTGTCCTGAGAATGCAAACATAAGAAGCATGCGATGTGATATTTAATAGTAATAGAAAAACAAAACATCGAATATATTACATAATTATGTACAAAACCTATAGTTTTTCCTCTTGACTTACTTGTTGTCTTACTATATAAATACCGACAAGTATAAATCCATTGATAAGTAGATAAAATCCGCGAAAACATGGCATAGCATACACCATGCCAGCGATATGAACGTATAACAGATATGCTGTATCAAAAAGTAAACTCAAGTTAGCCTCGGTTACTTAGAATATTTATCGGTGTAAATACACGTAGTTGCTCCAACTTAAGTGTGGCTTGTTTGTCGTTTGATTCATGCCTCAAAGAATGCCATTGGTCAACTTCAAAAGAAACTGTACAAATATGTTAAAAACTATTTTGGTGTTGCGCTTTTCACTTTGCCATGTGCGTGGGCAATGCCTCTGCCCCGTATAGAACAATGTGCTAAGTTGCTCAACATTGTCTTTCTTACTTTAATCTAATATTTCCACTTGATATAAATCTGCCAGCGGAACTCAGAATGATTCGCTTCTAACTCGTTGGTGTCAAAACACAAAAGCTTCAAGTACCGTAAACGGAATTTATGACAGATTTTAAAAGAGACAACGCCATTATAATATTTTGCTTAAACAAAACATAAACTAAGCTCGATAACCTGTAATTATTTATCGGGGAAACCGTAAAACAAGACGAATGGGACAATAAGCAATGCATAATATTTAAAGAATATTCGAATATATTGAGTAAAAGTTGTACGAGCAGCTTTCACAAAGTAGAACCAATATATTACTTAATTGCTGAATATGTTCAGTGAGTCATTAGAAAAAGTATATTTTGTGTTTAACTGTCCACTAACGAGTCGGAACGTCTCGTTACTACAAATGTCATATTATGTAGGTACTCTTTAGGTACTTCTTCATAAACTTACATCATCTGTGTCCGAGTGACTCATTAGAAATCCGTTATTCTTTATGTATATTATATACCTAACCTTTATTTTGTCAAAACAGTAATCTATGCTAATATAGCAAAGCTGAAAATTGTGTTAGAATGATTGTTTGGTTGATGTCAAAATGATTTCCTACATTATTTGAAAATACACTACATTATTTGAAGTATGCTACTTGCGAAACCAGGGTGGGTCGTCATATTATGCACAACGAAGCTGTTTCCAGGAAATGAGTATTTTCCAGTAAAAATAACGTTTTCGGATATCATTAAATAAAACTTAAATTAAATATGAATATCCAAATAACGGTTTCCAATTTCATAATAAATTTAAAATATTGATTTTTAAATGTGTGCTTCTATCATCACCACCAGGATTTACTTAACATAACTACCTACTTTATAGTCACTAATATAATTTTCTGGCACTCAAATTCAACATCAATTGGCTCTAAACGCTTAGATTTCATTAATTACCTACTTCTCGATATAAATGTCCACACAAATATGTATATTTATAGAAAGATTGATCCAAGTTAAACGTGAAATAACATAATGTGGGAAATCCTCCAATTAATGATTTTATTAAATCTTAAACCTTTGAGAAATGGTTTTATCAATAGAGTATTTTTATGATAACTAGGTAACTAGTACGGTGCGTGGTGTTCCAAATTTAAAAGCAATATGATTTAGGTATATGTACAAATAATAATCTTACTAGAAAAACTATGTTGCGTTTCGGGGAAGAGGTAGCAATAGGACAGAGACCCTGTAAAGACTCAGGTTATATTTAGACGACTATCTGCATAGATATTGCTATCTGAGATTCTAGTCAACTGATTATAATTAAAGTTAGGTATGTAAGATTTTAAGTCAGTACAAGGCATTTGTAACAGAAAAGCTGCATCATAATCCGTTCAGCAGTTTTTGTGTATACAGCGAACACACAGTGAAGATTTAAAAAGAACGACTTCAGTTTCTTTAATATTGCATAACCTAAGTTTTTCAATATCTTCAATCTTCAGAAGTGGATTTTTTTTGTGTCCTCTGTAGAGGACAACTTCAAAAAGTTCCACGCTAGTTGATATTTATGGTAAAACATTTTTTTCATTCCATACCTACAGCTAATCTAGTTGTATAATACAAGTATACATTTAAAATGACAGAATGAGATAACGCGTATCTTTGGAGCGATCTTAAGTTATGTGATCTACTCGTATTTATGAAATGTAACACTAACAAGCATAATATTATGCAAGTAGAAGTATGGGATCATAACGCTTAGTTAAATATGTATAGCGTGTTTTAGAATTTGTGATTTGGGGGTATATCTTTTTAATACCGCTTAGGTGGCATACAAGCACACGGTTTATGGAAAGCGGTTACCGTGGCCAATGGACATGTGCAATTGTCAGCACCGGGGGCGTCATACTCGTGTCGTTGACGTTGTAGAAACCTATTACTCTTCTCTGTCTGCCTGTCTGAATGTCTGATATATAAATAACCAAATATAATCTTAGAAACTATAATCTTAAAGTTAGTATGAGATAAACGTATTACGACAACCTCTGTGGCGTGGCGGTAGCGATCGCGACTGCCACACAGGAGGCGCAAATAAACGGTGCAAATTCGTTTGTGTACATAACTTCTGAGGGCGACAGTACATCATCAATTAGTTTCTTATTTGTTTGTATTAGGCACTGTTTACAGTAAATATATAATTAAATTAAACACCGAAGTATATATTCGGTATTTAATTATAAATTTACTGTAAACAGTATTATTACTAGTCGACTATACAATAGATGGCAATTCAATAAAACATTTAATGTTGGACTAAGGTGTGTATGGAATCATCACTGACCTTACTATAAGGGCCTCTAGACTAAATGACACTCTATTGATGGAATAACGTCGATGGGAACTCGAGGTCAATGTATTACTGGATACTGCGACGATTTTAATAATAAAGATATGTGAAATAAGAAAAATATTTTGAGTCCCAAAGATTCAAATGTCGTTAAATTTTGTAATCATTTAATTCATTTAATCATTAAATATTTAAGTCAATCTCATACATTAATAAACGATTCCATTGGCGTTTTTGCCAATAGAAAGTCATATTGTGTAGACCCCCCTGGACCCCGAATCTGCTGTTTAGTCATAGGCTAAAAGTTCAAAATTAAATGATTAAGAGTCCATTACATCATTTCCTTCACTCTACACGATGCCATTTAATTTTACACATTAACTGCATAGCAGTTACGTTTAAAATTCTATGCTCTACTATTTGCAATTTCAGTGATTTGATTTGGTTGCCAATTAGTAGAAAAGGGTCACTGTTCGTCACTTATGCCGAAATTTTCTTTTACATAAACCATTTCGGTGGAAGCTTTCTCAAGGCTTTTTACTGTAACAATATTATCAATTCATACTGAATTCAAAACTGTAAGCAGGAATGTAACTATTGTAACTAGGTCATCGTTACCTATTGATTGATACAGTGGTATCTGTTGTAACAAACAAAATTACCTACTTAAAGTATTAGTGAAATTTCGTAAGTATTTACTGAAGCTGTCGGAGGGCGTTGAGTTTGTCGGAACACTTGAATGATTACAAAGCGGCTGTGTCCGCGCTGCTTGTCCCCGTTCCGATAGGGCCCGCACAGGTGCACCGCCTTATTAGGTCTCCCATCTCTTAGTACCAGCCATCTCGACACATTGTTACACCGTGTATTAGTAGATATATTTTAAATAATAATCCTTATGCATATACCTAAGATAAAAGAAAAAATCTCTAATTTAAAATTGTCATTTGATAAGTTTGTAATTTATTAATAGGTATATGAATAGAGGTAAAGACTAAACTAACTACTAACTAGTGAGTAACTGTTAGATGTAGGAGTAACTTACTTCATTTATAGAGTATCTGCAATGTGAAAATCTAATACATCGTATTTTATTGCTAAATAAAGTATACAACAATACCTATATATAACACACAATACCTGTGAGTATGAACTCGTATTGTTTATGAGGTAGTATCTGCTCTAATTATATTATTCATCGCCTAAATAGGGTTACAGCAATTAAGGAATATAGACATGGAATCAAGTCAGGTTGTGTTACAAAGTCTACTGAGCGCAGACAATCTGGGTTAGGGCGACGCGACCCCAAATCGATCTTGCAATCTGAGGCGAGGCTCGTGGGAGTGAGCGAGACAGCACCACGTGACCTAGAGTAGCAGGTTGGGAATCCGGAAGGTATGAACAAACCGGCTTTACGTTGCATTTTTCCATTCAATGGAAAGCTCTTCGTATACCTCAAGAACGACAGATTTTTTTGGGATTTATGCTTTTCTTTAAGTACCAACGGAAATTGAGGTTATAGTGCCTACGGCTAAATAAAATTATAAGTAAGCAAATTGAATACCTACCTGTTTGGACAGGTGGAATAATGGCAGAACGGCACAAATCGGAATGAAAATTAGCACAGAGGTAGTTTAGAATTGTAGTTCGAAATAACATATAGGCTTTTAATCTGGATATACATTCCAGATATACAGACGGATGGAGAAGGAGAAAGAATATCACCACCCTATCTCATCCGAACGAATCGATTATAGTTCTCTTTCTTCTGTGTACACCTCCGCGTGAAGTTTGATAAGTCCAAGTGTCTAATCAAAATAATTGTACTCAAATACTTTTAGGTAATAGGTATAGACAATTTTGTTTGTGTTATCAGCTTAAAATGTATGTATATCACCGGATGCTTAGTAGCCGTTAGGGATCTTGAACACTATTTGATAATTGTTATTTAATTTTATTGTAATGCCAATAACATTATATCTCTCTGATATCTTTTCCTATCGCTATTATTTTGATTAATACATTATTTAACTATAGATATGCCATATGAGTACAATAACTGTTACGTAATACAAACAGACAAAAAAACAACATTCGTGATCGGCTACTGTACTTAACTGAATAATTATACGTATACTAGAGCAACTTATACTTAAATCGACAATAGACAATGACCTTCAACGGTTGACTGCGTTTGTGACATCGTATAACAAAGCATTATTATTAATTTAGATTATAATATTAGTGTGATTAAAAATAAAATTATAATGTTCCAAATCTGGTAAAGCGCTCTTCTTGTAGTAAACCTGAGTGTGTCTGTATCTGCTGGGTCTGAAAAAGTGAATTATTGATGCAACGTAATAAAGCCCCTAGGAGACTTGAATCGTTAACTAAGTTTCAAATTACAATGAAAAATTTAACTGCCATACGACAATTGACCATCTATGTTTGCCAATTCGTATGAATTTACTTGAAAATATTGCTTACCCTCCCCCCTCATTAGGCAATAAAGGTACTGAATCGATACATCGGCGCAACATTACAAAAGTTATACGGGGTTACCTACATTAGCCAGTCCTGTTTTCAATTAATTGGAAATAGAAATAAGTAGGTACAGTTAAAAAGTCAAAACCCTATATTTTACAAAAAGTTAAAATAAACCAAATAAGCTCTAATTTGATATACTTACTGTTGGAGAATTCCAATATCTATATGCCCATTTTTTTATTTAGTGGTGTAGTTAGTTCAGGTATTTTCCGCTGGTTGATACATCCATCCCAATTATAACAAAAGTGGGTACAGCGCTCTGAGGTGCAAGTATTGAGAGCAATTGGACAAACGATGTGGTTTGTGATGATGATTCTGACAACCATAATAAATTAAATGAAAGCTGATAGAGAAAAAACACTTTTTAGAATTAGTACATTATGCTTTTTTAAAGATAATCCGTCCCCAATCTGCGCATTACTAATTATGTTAACTTGTTGAAAATGCAGAGAAATTATTACCGACTTTGTAGTAAGTAAACAAAATTATGCATCCTGTTCATATAGTAGAAATGTACGAGTCTGCGATGGCACAGTTATAGCACAGGTTATAGTATGACGAACAGTTTAGCGTTGATAAGGGCCGGGGTCCCATTCGGCGAGCGCTTTCTACCCTGAGGCGGTACTTGTCGCATTCCACGCCTAAGGCCCATGTACACTTAACGCAGTGGACCGACACGCTGTGAACTGTGTCTGATGAATTCGGAGTTGGTGATCGCAGCTTCCATTTGAATTTACATCTCTCTTGATTGCAGTAGTAATGTTATGGCTAGTTACATTGTCAAACCAGCGCCAATTGACTTGAATTTGACAACAAGAGGCTTTGTCTATAAGTGGTTTTAATGAAATTCTTTGGATTAATTGGATTAGATGGAATTATTTTGTAACTTATTAATAAGTCTTAATACCTGGGACAAAATACCAAGTATTAAATGTACATTTAACAAAAAAATACCTAATATTTATTAGATATAGAATGTTTATTTATAATTCATTCTCGCTTCTTCATTTTAGCGCCAATCCCAGTCACATTCAAAGCGTTTGCTTTGGAACTTGGGGTTATTCTACGTCTTCTTGTGTATTATTTAGCTTATTTTGAATTTTGCGCGAGCGACTACTGACCGACTGATGAAAGCCTCTACAAGAGCCTCATCTGTTAATTAGTAGGTATACTTTACAGGCTTGTAGATAACTTGATTTGGTCTCCAGCGACCTGCGTATTGTCCCATTCCCATAAACACTGACATTTTAGAAATCACTGTTAAATATTTTAAAACTACTAATAAAATATAAAGCACACTATGCGAACCCATCGTAAAAAGTGTAATCATGACTAAAGATTTGGTAAAAGCACGAAACTTTGTGATGAGAATATCTCTTAAGTAAATACAACATTACTTAAACAAACTGAATTTAAATGGAGATGATTATTTACATATTTTATCACTATCTTCGTTAGCTCCAATCTTTCAAGATTAACATTCCTTCTATTTGCCCACTAATGTATTTCTATAATGAATTAAACAAAAATTAGGTACCATTATTATCTATCTTCGTGGTAGTTCAAGGGTTGCATCCGAAGTCCTCATCTCGGAGTTAAGGGTCTACGTTCCAGCTTGTAGGTTTTTCTAAATCTCCAGCATTTACTATGATTCAACTTAAGAGGAAACACTAAGGGCGAGAGAATTGAAAAATAGGTATTTGTAAAATCTATTGCTGTCGCGCAGTGCCCGAACAACCGAGCTATCAATGTGTGAGTGGGACTGTCAATGTGTGCGTGGTACGCCGCACCCACGTCCCGCGCCCTCCTGTGCCTATGCGCACTGCGCTCGCCACCAAGTCTTTCTTTCACCGTCCGGACGAATGCTCTAATCACTCAGCCAAGGAATCGTTACAAGAAGCGTCGAATTTATCCAATACCTACCTCTTACGCGCTGTATAGCTAATGTGAAGACATTACCACCCTCACACGCAATGCAATGTCTTCCCAGATCTTTGACAATCGATGAAGATGAAATAATTGCTATTTATCCTATTACTTTTACTTTTTTGCATTCACAATTTATTTGAACAGTGAACAAAAGTAAACGATCGTGGTTTCGAATTCCATCAGAGCTAGGTGTGAGACAGGTCGTTTTTTTATCAATACTTAAATTTCAATGATAAAAATTGCATTGTGAAATTTATTCACTCTTTACGTCCATTTTGCATAATAATAAGTAGTCTAGCTATTATAGTCTCACTAGTATCTAAGTGTGCTAAGCCCAGTGTTTTTAATAAAATAATAAATAAATTTATTATTTCTACAGTGATGAAAACAAAGATAATTCAAGTATTTTATCGCAAATGCGTGAAGTGCTAATGGAGGTAGGACATGACGGTATCTCCCGCCCTAATTGAGCAGTCCGACTGGGGAAGTACCTCCGCCCTGCAGAAAACTGCGGCTAATAATAACTTTGTGTTGTGTTTCCGGCGGTAAGTAGGGTAGCCAGAGCTCACTGGGGAGGTTTTGTGTTGTCAGCGGGAAGACCAAAGGCTGACTTGTGCGGGCGTGAAATGTTGACGTGGTGGTCAGGGAGACCCGGTGAAACGGTTAACCGCTGGCCGCCCTCGGTCTGTACGGTTCCCGAACCTGGGGATTACTTAATCTCCGCCCCAGGAGGCTGAACCAGCAGCCTGTGTAAAGTTCCCGGTGCTGTAGTCGTGCCGGAGAAGGAGACCGGAGTGGACCCGGCTGCAGTACCCGGGAGGGGACCGGGGGCCCTTCCGCCCGCCGCGCCAGCCAGTCACATAACCCTAATATGTCAGCGGTGGCGCGAAGCCTTGCCTTTGTCTCCTGCGCTGCCAGCACAGAGCTCCCTTAACCTTCACCCCCCCCCCACTCCCACTCCTTCACAAAAATGGTGAAATCAATAAAGAGAAACGTTCCTCCAGCTATTAACTCCACTATGCAAGTGGACTTTTGCAACATCAGGGGTCTACACTCTAACCTACACGAGGTCCACCACCATCTAGAAGCCGCGAAACCGACGTTGCTCTTTCTGACGGAGACTCAAATATCATGCCCTGCCGATACGGGATATCTAATGTACCCTGGCTACAAACTCGAGCACAATTTCTTGAGTAAAGCCGGGGCGTGCAAACATCCCTCGCTCTGAGTTAGGTCGCGAACAACTTGTGTCTGAAATCGAGACTACTCTCACCAGAGTATCCGACTGGGGACGACTAAGCCTGGTCCAATTCAACCCCACTAAGACACAAGTATGTGCATTCACCGCTAAGAAAACCCCATTTATTGTGGCGCCCCAATTCCTGAACACACCGCTCACCATCTCCTCGAGTATCGGGATCCTTGGTGTCGATATCTCCAGCGATGTACAGTTCCGCAGTCACTTGGAGGACAAGGTTAGGCTGGCATCAAAGAAACTAGGAGTACCTACTTCACTGCGGAGCAAAGACTCCTTCTTTATAAGGCACAGATTCGGCCCCACATGGAGTACTGCTGTCACCTCTTTGCCGGGGCGCCTGCATGCCAGCTTGACCCATTTGACTCGGTACAACGGCGGGCGCTGAGGATCGTCGACAATCCCATACTCTCAGGTGGTGTGGAACCTTTGAACATCAGAAGGGACTTCGCCTCACTGTGTGTGTTCTACCGCCTGTATAATGGCCTGTGTTCAGAAGAATTGTTTGACATGATGCCCACACCAACTTTTTATCATCGCACCGCTCGTCATAGAGAGGGAGTTCATCCTCACACACTACAACCGGAAACGGTGCGCACTGTGCGGTATGAAAGGAGTTTCATCCCGCGCACGCTCAAGCTGTGGAATGAGCTCCCTGCCGTGGTTTTCCCAAGCGACTACAATATGGGGTTCTTCAAGAAGGGCATTAGACGCTTTCTTCAGGGTAGGCAGCACGTGTGTGACGCCTCTGGTGTTGCAAACGTCCATAGGCCATGGTGACCTCTTCCCATCAGGTGGGCCGTGTGCTTGCCTGCCACCTAAGTGGTATAAAAAAAAGCTTCCAAGAAAAATCGAGAATTATTTGAAGAAAATGCAAGCACATCTTCAGAGTCTGATTTTGATCTTTTTTTTTTTTATTTATTTATTTACTAGCTGACCCGCGCAACTTCGTCTGCGTCACCCCGTTTTTGCAACATTTTTCATTCCTGCTCCGCACCTGTTGGTCGTTAAAAAATTATCTAGAAAAAGTTCATCAGTTACTTATTACATTTCAACAATAGAACAGCACAATAATCTGATAAATGCACTTCACGCAAAATATCGATATCGATGAACAACACTAAGATATCGATAAAATTATCGACTAAGCTTCACGTCACAAGAGTGTTTGTATATGTATTAGTCCGCGCGTCCCCAACCTCAACCCTTCCTCCGTAGAGTGCGATAGAGACAACTGCAGCTTGGACCGAAAATACCTATTAAAAGTGCGTGAAATCAACGTTTCGTACTCCCCTGATTTCTTCTCCAAAACTTAACCGATTCAGCTACTTCTATCATTAAAAATTAAAGAAAGGCTTTGGGCGTGTTCCTATGTTTTCCTTTTTTTATAAAATCTATTTGAATTTTTTTAATGAATGTTTGAACACAGCGGAAAATCTGGCCAATTTTTTAGGTATTTGAAGGTTCATAACTCTTTTAATAAATAATTTATGAAAAAAATGAAAACATAGGAACTTGATAATAGTGGCCATAGATTTTTATAAAAAAAAATATTGCTCTACTAGTATTATCCAGGGAGAAAACAGGGGACTACGTTTGTATGGGAAATCAGCCCTAGTGTTTCCTCTTAAGTACAAGAGGCTACTGCCTTGTCTTCTAGTCTGAGAGGAAAGCTTTGGTACATCAGAGTTAAACGTACGAAGGCAAATCGGGGGAAGGGAGAAAGCGGTACAACCGGGATAACGATGTGTGGGCAACATTGTCCATCTTGTGCTATTTACAAGTTCGTTCCTAAAAAGTTTAAGACAAGTTTGTCTTACAATACACGTCACGGTGTCGGTCGTCCCTTTACGTTCCTCGTTACAGTTACGACATGCGACAATGTCATCGACTTGGTGCCTTTACTCTATTATTTGCGTTAGTTATCTCTTATTGACATATTCAAACGACTTATCGGTCGAGTCAAGTCTCGAAAATGTTGTTTCACAAGCATCGTGTCTTCTTTCGCACACCGTCATTGATTTTATTTCCGTCATATTTAAATAAATATATTGGTATAATACTTCGTCCCAATATTCATGAACATAAATTTGCTCATATTATGTTTGCGTTTTGGTTTATGTATAAGTAGGATTATTTGTATTCTATATTCACAAATTTATGCTATATAAACAACTCAATTCAAAAAGCAAATTATACTGTCATTGGAACTTTAAACGAGGTATCAAACAGTGATATCCGATCGTAGATAAAAAGTATGTTCATGTAATTAGAAGGCGGACACGTGATTGGCAATTAAACTTCCGTTGTTTAAGCTAACATTAAGTGCGCTTGCGCCGAGCGGACATGCTTGAGTTTATTCGAACAAAACGCACCGTTAAACAGCATGGTCTGCGCTGCCGCTGCGCTGCGCGGTGGAATTGCGGCACGGTACTGCGCAGCGTGGCACGTGTGCGGTGCGCGGGCGGCGCGGCAACCTGTGCGCGCTCCGTCGAAAGTGATCCTGCAACGAGTGTTATAGATTAAGAATTTACTGTCAGATATGCCGCCCTTTTATCATATGTGGGTACTTAATGTGAACTAGATGTACTGCATAATAATTGTTTTAAGATTATTAAATATCATTCAGGACCCAATTTGACTAATATAAATTCTAGTGAAAAAGCAGTTGTAATGAGCGATCCTATCAACGAAGCACTGAATAAGATTATTATTTCACATTACGTGGATTTCACTTTATAGAGCAAAACTGTTACTCTAACTGAAATATAAAACAATGCATGAATATTGTTTTATGTCCATGGATGGCTATACAGATACGCCAGAATGTCAATATACTTAGGTACCCGTTGCCATTATTATTAATGCATTGCATACAAATAATAGCATGCATACAAATAATAGCATACCTATATACCATTATATATAGGTAGGTATATATAATGGTATATAGGTATGCTATTCTCTGTCAATTTAGTAGAAAATCATGAACTCATTGTTTGAACAGCTTAGCTTGTAAGTATTAAATTTGCAAAACGATTGATTTGTTTATATTTGTCACACGTGTGGAGTGACGAGTCTGCGGTTCGGCTGGCGCCTAGCCTCGTCAATTGAATGTTGGTCAGGCGGACCGCACACGGCAGGTTAACGTGACTGATAAACAGAAACACCGTCGTTGTAATGCCATTCAAGACTGCAACCAATAACTTAAACGCCCGATACGGTGTCTTTTTCGAAAAGCACCTAAGCAATGTTGTGCAATTGCGGTTCTGTTAAGTGTAGGTGTCAGTCTCCAGATAGCAACAGACGTAAGCTGATGGTATTTTAGAATTTCACTCGGAACGTATTTACCGATTACGAAATTTATTATCACATTTTTTAGAATTATAGAGGATCTTAACTTGTAAAGTTTTAAACTGTATTTTCTTAACGTAAACTCGTTTATCCAAGTAGGCAACAGTTAATATGGTATTAGAGTTTAGTGTCAGTTATAACTTAACCAGTTTCAACTCCATGAGTAATTCAAACTTTCAAAGCCTTCAAAAGTTGACACAGTGGAATTGTTAGCAAATGTCAGTCAGGTAATACAATTTATTATGTAGTATGTATTGTGACGGTAATTATATCTATCAATCAATATGCGTACTGTGTGCTGCTTTTTTCATACTTTAGTAATTGACTAAATAGTCTCGATCACGATATTGATGTCATAATTATGTACCTTGTTTAAAATTTGAAAAATGGAATTCAACAACAGAATAACCACAGCGTTGAAAAAGGAACAAAACTGTGGAATGATTCCTGTCGTGATCTTCCCAAGTGACAATATGGGGTTCTTCAAAATAGTGCCCCTCTTTAGGTGGGTCCTCCGAAATCGGCAACGCGAGTGTAACTCGGTGATGCACACGTCCATAGGCCACGGTAACACTTTCCAGCAGGTAGATCAATTGGTTGTCTGCGACCTAAGTGGCATAAAGAACAGAATTGCGTTACCACAATTTACTCAGCTCATACTCATTTTATATGATCGATTTATTAATTAGATTGATTAAGTTGAACGGTTTTTCACTAGTCAAATCCAAGTTCAGTTGTGTTATAAAACTGAAATAACAATTAGAAATAATATGAATTGAAGAACGAAACCGAAATGTCGCTGTTACACAACGTTAGACATAGTGACAATCAAGCAGTAGCTACTGTGGCTTTTGTGTTTAATGTATTGGGTAGCTGAGACCGAGCTGTGAGTAGATAGGTGTAATATCGTGACAATGGTCGGAATTTGCGCGACTCGTCTGAGGTCCGCAGCAGCACTGGTCGGTCTTGACGTCGGGTCAAACATTCTAAATGTTCCATTTGAATGACGCAATGTGCCTCGGACTAGATTTGCACTCGTCTTACCAACACTCGTACCTAATACTCTATACATGTATAAATAAGGCGCGATTAAACACTTCTAAAGTTGTCGTTTTAAGTAGGTACCTTTAGTTAGCAAACAGTTCATCACAAAATGTCTGCTAACAGCAATACCCTCGCTTAATTTAGCTCTGTTTACTCCTTTGGGAACATAATATAGTTGAATGTTTATAAGCTCTTTTACATACTGTAATAATATGACAAACCTTATTTAAAATAGATACAATTATTATAATATATCAAAACTATTTTGGGAAGAATCGGCATAAAGCAATAATAATTAGAATCAGATGTGTAGAGCCATTTTTTTTAACAACAGGTATTGACACTCGCAACGGTTTGATTGAGGATAGTGATGATAAGCTATTCAACGTTCTTTTGTCGTTATAAGTTCATTAATAAATTGTGTAAGTAACATACAAGAGTGTTCTTAAAATCAGCAAATTAATGTTTGGATATTATAGACGACGCATATGTGTACCTGACAACGAATAAATGTCGAGGGCAGGCAATGACAAGACAATTGGAACTGACGACACGTCCGTTTCAAATCGTGTAGTGTGCTACTAAATACCAATTAAATTATAACAAATATTCTAAGACATTCTACACAACGCTGATTAAACATAACTTGACTAGTTATTTAGCCTGTATTTAAATAATTTGGGTACTGCCTGTGTTAAGGGTTCCTTACTGAATTTTGATGTTAGGCGTACCTAAAGTATTGAAAATTTTCAATTTTCCATTTCAACTTTCAACTCCGCCTTCATCCAATGGTTTTCCACATGTGGCTTCTCTTCTGTTCCTCTCCTCTCTTTAAATTTTCACTAGGTTATGTAAATAGGCAAATAGTAATAATAGTAAAACAAAATTCACAGGGACCTTTATCTTTGTAACCCTCTGAGCTCGCAAACGATTTGTTGCATCCAGTCTTTACAAGTTATCTGCCTTGTTACGCGATGACAGTAACAAGTTATTTACTATCCCGAAGTACACGCTCCCGTTAGCTTCATAGGCACCTACATCTTGTATCGATTAATGCAGGCGCCTATGAAACTGTATGCTGCAGATGGTATGATCCAGAAACAGGTTCATCCGCTCAAAATCTGTATCTCTAGTGCCTTGTGAGATAATATTTTAAGATGTTATTATTGAATGTATGGGTTCTCAAGTGGACTAAGAATAAATTTAATAGTAATATTATATGATATTACTGGTGACAGGCCCCTTTGGCGAGGCTGGATATATGAGTAAGGCTATTTACACTGGTCTGGTAATGCCTTGGAGAATACGTTAATCTATCAATCCTGGTAGTCATACGAACAGCTATGGCAGTCGTTACGGGTAGTTGCAACCCTAAAAGTCCAAACACGGAGAACTGCAGAAAGTACTTCGATATCGCCAATAAGTTGTGGAGGCCAGATGGCAAAAAATTTAATTCGTCTCATATTTTTGAGATTTCAAAAAAAACCAAGGGCAAAAAGGAGCAAATCTAAAGTTATTTCCTTCGAAAATACAGTAATTAATAGTAATCAAGTATTAGCTGTAATGAGATAAATAACAATACGGTAGCAAATACTGATAAACTTCAAATGTATATTTGAAAATCGATAACAATATATAAACAGAGAGGAATCCTCATACAGGAGACCATAGTGCGTTATGCGCACTATGGTCTCCTTTCTATACACTCATTTCAGAAGTGGTTTTAACTGGTAGATGATCGACAACATAATATGAAACTTGGTCTGGTTTTTATTATTGAAAAAGTATCAGGGCAGAAAATCAGTAGGTCTTACAATGAGGTTGGTCTCGAGGATCTTGATTTAAATCAGAGGTGAGTATATGCTTTCGCCCCATACACCTCTAATTTAACAATAATTTTCATATTAAAGAAGTTGTGATTTTATTTTGCATGGACAGAACCAAACCTTAGAGTCAAATAGAAAAAAATCAAGATGTGACTTTCAGTGTAGTAAATATTTATTAATCTGTGCTTTCGGTGAGACCATGCACCTGTTCATTTGTTACTTAAAATACCTTCGTGATGCCTATCTTAATTACTTCCAGGTTCTTGTTTTGAACTGATTTAAAAAAAAAATACCCCTTCGTTCATGCAGGGAACTATATCTAAAGTTAGGATTATCTGTAAAAATCTGTGTATCTTAACACAGTTATCACGTATGATTTTGGAGCTGCGCGTTATTCATGCCATCGTGACACAATCAGTATAGTTTCATTCGTTTAGAAGTGTCACGTTAACTACCACTTAACTCTAGACCTGTGCGATATATCCGTCAGTCAAATATCAATACGGATTGTCATCTTATGTCCGAATAGATTGCTTGCCTTACACTAATCGACAATAAGACACGCCGTATCTAAAAGCTATTGGACATGTAACATTGTCAAGTAGTCGTGCCCGCGTTCACGATTGCAACACTCCACTGGTAGCAGACAGCTTGGCGCGCCACTTTTTTTTAAATAATATCTTTTTTCTTACAAAAGTCGGACATGAGAGTGGGCGGGGGGGCTGGAGAGGAAACCGTTGACTTTCTTTTTTATGGCCTCTGAGAATGTAATAAATTGGAAGACGGTTAGAGGTGTAAAAGGTTTAGAATTACACCAGTGTCTATATATGTATGTGTCGTTATATATTTGTAAAAACATAATGGCGACAACGGCTTTTTAACCGACTTCAAAGGAGGTTTAAAGGCTATTTTCTCTGTCGTTTGAGTCGATTTATTTTGTCTGTCGAGTCTTATTAGTAATTACCGAATTACGGCCGGAAATAGTACTATACGATACTATACGATATGAAAAGATATTCATCTCGCGCACGCTCATGCTGTGGAATGAACTCCCTGCTGTGGTTTTTCCAATCGACTATAATATAGGGTTCTTCAAGATAGTATTAAAAGGTTAGGCAGCACGTGTGTGATAAATTACATCAATAGGTACATACTACATCAACACTAGTTGTGCCGCCTATATACGGGTTCGCAAGAATAGTAGCATAATAGTAAATAGCCTATTACCTTTATATAAAAAATAAACAAAATATATATAATATACATATATACAAAGCTTCCGATCATCAGTCAGCATTGGCTATAGCCTCGTGCAGACCATGTAACGTGTATGCTACCTCACTAGGTATCATCATCATTTGAGCCATAGAACGTCCACTACTAAACACAAACCTCCCCCATCGAGCAACAGTCCGACCGGATGGATACGTTTTGCACCCAACGGGTAGCCGCGATTCGGCCTATGACGTCCGTTCATCTTGTAGCAGTGGGCAAGGCACATAGCAAGAAGAACAGATCTCTGTTGGAGTCTAAAAAAGACCACGTACCGGTAGACAAGGCTTAGGACGGACCCCCGTGAAATCAGTTTTTCAGTCTCCCACATCCCACATTATAAAAATTAACACCGAAAGACTTACAGTATGAGTCACTGTTATTGTATAAGTCTAAGGAATAAATTAATTATACATACCTGTTATAGTAATAATTTATTTTATACTATTTGGTACACGTATTTAAATATTTTAGGCGGTGACTCATTCATATCTAGCGTATTACGCAATAGCCAATACTTGTTCTATAATAATAACCATAGATTATAATATACAATGACTCAATGAAGCACAAAAAGTATCTCGTCTTGTTATATCTTGCCTTGAATTATATTTTTTTTCAGAATACGTCTAAACATGCAAAGACTTTTGTCATGAAATACATGCTTTAATTGAAGATAATTTATCAATAAATAATCTTAGGCTCGAATGTTGCACCTTCTCTGCCGCATAAGTATCCCCGCTTGAAGATGATACTGGCGGTAAATATATTCTTTGGTCATCGCATGGGTAGTAAACATGGCTCTGCTGCGTTTAAGGATATCACACTTCGGTCCCCAAGTAGGATCTAAACCAATTTCCTCGTGCAATTTCTTTTTATACATAGCTCTTAATATTTTAATTACTGCAACCAATATCGTCATTACTACAATCGTAATAAAAAGCCACCATCCAACTTCACTACCCAAAGAGTTTCGCTTACTAGCGTATACGGCATAAAGTTCTGCACAAAATACGTATGTTAGTACAAAAATGGACACAACCCAAAACAATTTCACAAATCCTTGCGGTTTAACACCTAGCATAAAATGTACATCTTCACAAAATCTTCCCAAACCATAACATAATAAAAATACTACACATTCTATCATAACGGCAAACATTAGAAGGAAGTTAATTCCACGCTGTACATCCACCATGAAATAGAAACTCCTGTTACCTAGTAAGGGAATTGTAAAAATGTACAGGCACGCAACAATACTAAGAGTCAGTAACACAGGGTATTTAGCTAATTTAGTATATTTCTCTACCATGACCTCTATTAGGCTTGAAATTATTATAGTATTCATACTCAAAAAAGATATCGTTATTAAACTATAACTCAATATCAGCCAAAATGATTTAGATTCATAAACATCTAATAGGCGTGGTATGATCTCATAAGCGATAAACATGGGGTACTTTACAACATCCAAAGGATGAACGCCGTGCTTGAAACAATACGGGCAGAGCATTAACGCATTACTGCATATTCCAAGTGCAGTCATAGCGGCACTGATTACCACCACTATCACGGTGTTGGAATAGCATGGTGTTCTGAATGAACTCTTCGACGCTAAGGTGAAACCGATTCCTGAACCCGCATTCAAGCTAAAGAGCACCTCTACCGTACAAGCCGGAAACTCAAGAAATTCTAAGAACAATGAAAAATCGGTATCTAGAGCATCTTGAAATTTTACAACAACCCCTTTCTGTAACATGGATCCCACAAGGAACAAAAAACGTGCGCATAGAAGAAATGCGGCAAAAAACCCTATCATCCATTTGTAGGCCTGTGTTGCACTGAAGCAACTGATAAATAAAAATACAGAAATTAGTCCAGAAGCTAAAGTAACACGCCAGGCCAAGTAAAATTCTTCCTTTTCTATCCCTAATATATAATATCTCCAATACTGGTACTCGGGGAATGTGTGAGTAAGATTGACGCAATATGGCATTCGGGATTTCGTGGACAAGCAATCTTGATGAATAGTGTAGTTGTAGTAAAGCATATTGCAATACTTATTGCTCCAAGGTCCACAAGTGTGATATGGGATGGGGTCTTCGAAGCTTATCAAAAAGTAATGCAACACGAAAGAGCAAAATAAATGACCTATGATAACGTTCATGATTTGCCAAAATATTTGGATGTAGGCGACGTGAGATAAACATTGTCTAGCTTTCCAAACCTCAAGGCAGTTACGACCTGTGAACTGCCCCGTAACGTATTCCATATACAGTAAAGGTATACCAATAAAAATATAAATCACACTGTACAACAATATATGTCCCATAGCTCCAAATACGACGCCTTGATGTGGCAGAAAGACCATTGTGTTTATGCCCAATGTTTGAGAGAGCATCGCTGCCAAGAACATTTTTCTAGAACCCCAGAAATCTTGGATATCTTCGTCCATATTATACATCCTCTTTAATGTTTTTGATAAATATCTTGCACAGTAAACTTTTTATAATCCTATAAAATTGGCAAATGTGTCACATAACGTAACCAACGAGATTCTTCAAAATGTAACAATAAGTAACCTCTTTAATATAAATCATCATTCTTATTCATACATAAAAATATCAAGCATATTAATTATTTTAGAGTACTACTATCAGCATCAAGTATTTTAAATTATTACTATGATTTCTCGACCATATTAATTAGTGATGTTTCTAGTTCAAAAATCACTTCACTTACCTAGATTAATCTAAATTTGAAATATCTGATGTTACCGGGAGTGACGCTCAGATGATGATGGGACTAATATTTAATGGTTAACAAAACCAGTACCTAAGTTCCTCTAAAATGTATGTTAGTAAATTGTATTTCATTTAAATTAATTCACAACCAATCCTTGTTCATTGAAGTTTGAAGACTAGATTGTTACTATACTATACTATATTTGAAACATTTTCTAATAGGCATTATTAGAAAACGTTTCAAATATAATAGTTATGTTCTTCCTCGTACGCAGAATAGTTCCCGGGCAGGTGTCTGGTAGATAATGAAATTGCAATTGATAAACTCGCCGTAGTTTCACTTTATATGCTGTGATACGAGGCTAGGACCCGTTCCACTAGCGACTAATGTCTAGAAGGCTTTCTTGTTTCACACCAGTTTGGTGCGATCGTAACACTACAAACACACGTCTCATTTTATATTTTAACGATCAATCGTTAAATGATTCTATTACATATTGCTTTACATCACTTATATGTTAGTTAATATGCAATAAAACTGTCAATAACAATGCATTCCATGTAAACTACAGCAAATTATTTATGGATCTGGCGCTTTTGTAAGAGAACTATGTATAGGTACGTTGACACTGATTCTTTTCATTATTAACATCATGCTTGATATGAATGCCAACAAATCATTCATTTTGAATCAGGATTATTCAAATAAAATCAAGAAATTATCGCAGCCATACACGTCGTGCAATGACATGACAGTAGTAGAATGTTGCTAGCGTAACAAAATTAAGAACAGTTTTCCAATAGATATATAATCAGTTGGTTTTTAAATACTTCAGGAGATGGCGCTAGCATAGCTTTTGGTACTTTTTAATAGGCATTGTAGAGGCCAATTTAGTCTGTGGCAAGAAAGAACCGACCCGATGTCTTACTTTGATTGATTGGTGTTTCTGAAGCGCTGAAATTTGTTTGTATGTAACATTGTAACCTCAAAAAGTTGAAATCTACATAATTTTAGTTAATACCTAATACATTGTAGTTAATACAATAATCTTTAATTAAAAGTAGGTATCAATACTTTTGATATTGAATATTGTGCGTTAATAACAAAAGCTGTAGGTACCTATGTTGATTGTTTACATTGATATATCTTTACTATTGACATTGTGAAAGCTACATTTGAAATTTATTTGGTTATTCATAATTGGTACCTACGTATTTTTTTAATGACCTAATCATAATTGCATTAATCTCGATTGCATCCGAAGTATATGCATAAGTGTACAAACATATATAATTTTTAATGTATATAGGAGGAGGTGGTAATTTGGAACCCCACTTTGTTTTTTGAGTATTATAAGAAAACTATTTGACTAATCATCACAAAACTGTCTTTTTATATTAAATAACTTATCCACTTTTATTTTAGAAGTTAATTTATAGAATAAAATCACCCAATATAGGAAATAATTTACTTTATTTGAAAAATTAAAAAAAAGTGTTCGGAAGTTTGGTGCTGGTATTATGGAACCCGGGTACCGAATTACATGTATGGAATGAATTTAATTACAAAAATCACATATATGTATAATATTCCGCGTCGCATCCTGAACATTCAATATGTGCCCAAATCCTACACGATTGGCACTGAATCCAAGTTTCACCCTGCTGATCATTGGAGTAATTTTCCGAGCAAAAAATGCAACAAGCGTCATCTTGGTTTGTAGGCTGGATATGCGCGGTATCATTTTCCGACATGACCGTGTCACCTGATGTAACAGAAGACTCAGAATCCGAAGAGGAAGAGGAAGAATCCTGGCTGTTAGGAAGAGTTCTAGAAGACTGTCCACCTGAGGCTGGTCGCTGTGCACAAACCTTTGCAAAGTAGTTTTTGGAACACTATACAGTTTAACTGCTTTTTTCAGACCCATTTTCTTTTCTCTTACTGCTTTTACAGCCTCAATCATGTTAGCCTTGACTCAACTCTTTCTTTTCGACTTCGGCCTTGGTGACAATTGACTTCGAGGCATGACTGAAACCAAGAAAAAACAATGATAAATTGTTTTATTGTTGTATTGTTGCATTGTGGGTAATTTGGAACCCGGTTCCAAATTACCTGCACCTATAGGATTCCAAAATCAAAACCTTACTTTGTTATCAAATAGTCAAGAAAACAAAAACTAGTTCAACTAAATAATAAAACTTACCTCTGACAATGTGAACTGTGGCGTATATACTTCGTGTAACACCTACTGTAGTTACTTTTAGACAGAAATAAAAGTTTCAGCAGTAATAGGAAATAAAAGTAAAAAACATTTGGCGGTAACACAAAATTTCATCTTCGTATGACAGGTCCAATCTCGATGCAAAAATGGCGCTAGTGGCAGTAATACGTTAAATGACATGAGTTCAACGTAATTTCATAGGTTTTTAACAGATGTCGTTGTCTGTTTCTGAGATATCAAGGGGTTCCAAATTATCAGCAGGTTCCAAATTACCACCCTTTCCCTATATTTATATTTTACAGTTAAGTTTTGCATCAAAAATTATTACTATATTTTTCTAATTATTTATGTCTTTGTCACTTCTACTTATAATCCTTTAACAGCAACCTCGAGTATCTACATTGACTATGACAAATATGGTGGTAACTCTTCCACAAGAGCAATAAATTTAAAATGAAATGGATTGTGCGTATTCAAATCCACAAAAACACACTACTGCACTGTACTGACTTACTGTATGCTTAAAATGCCACCCATGTTTAGTAGGTAAGCATAGTACCTACCCGACTTTAACTTGGGTAGGACTCAGAACAGTTAAAACGGCTTCTGTTAGTACACAATTAAAACCATAATTTCAGCTGTAATAAAATATAAGTATCAGAGACCGCTTTAGAAAGCCGAGACAATATATTGATGAATAATATTATTCATTTTAAAAACTTTTACTAGAAGTACTTTTCCATCGAAGTTCTCGGAGTCCAATGTAAAATCTGCTACAGTACAAATACGTAAATAAATAAATTAATATACATATTACACGGCTTTGGTAGCAGTCTCTTTGTCCAAGGATCGAAGGCAGGCAACAGACGCCATTATAGAGTAAAATGTGCGACATAAAATTGCAATAAAAGTATGCTATGTAAGTACTAGGAAATGCAAAAATCATACGACGAGTGGCTTAAAGACGATATCAGGGAAAAATATGCATCTTTTATTTACACAAACATTTATATCTGTCAACATTATCTTATCAATATTTCTGCAACGTATCGAGTTAGATAAAAACGAAACTATTTTGCGGACTCCACCTTTATTTGTTGACCCACATTTTGTCCAGTTAATTACCTATTTTTAACTTAACGTTTACGAGGCCAAGTTTTGGCGGTAGTGATAGCACGTGAAGATACGTGATAATGTTCAGGTATAAGACCTGTTTAATTTTTAATTGTGAATAATTAATGTTTAATTTTTATTATAGAAATAAAGTTTTTTACATTATTATTAATGATAGCCTTACCGTTGTTCTCAGTTACATTTGAGGGTTCAATTTCGGAGATCGGGAACCGCTATTCTATTTCCATATTTTGCTTTAGCAACACGACTTTTGCGCAGACTGACTCCAGAATGGTCGAACAACCGAGAGAAACCTGCTTCACAGTCTTAAGTATCTACTCTTATTGTAGAATTGTGTTCAGGAACTGAACTCTTTTGATGAATTCTTGCTTTTTAATATCAGATTCCAATACCTGTCATTTCCGAGTGCTGCAAAAAACATGACACAATTAGAACGCTCGTGTTTCGGTAGCTACTACTACTTATGGTGTCAGTCTGGATTAATCTTATCAATGAAGTTGAACACCTTACTTAAATGATGTGATTTCGATCTAATAATAACTGTAATATAGAAATCATTTTAATAGTATGTAGTCGCAGTAGTTACTTCAACGCAACAGAACTTCGATATCGCCAATTTGGTTGTGGCGGTCTCATAGCAGTCACTTCATGGAAAATATCGAAGTTCAGCCGCATCTTAGTTAGACTAGAAAGCCGACCCCAACAGAGGTGGCAATGAAGTAGTCGCAGTAGTTAGTAGGTATTATGTTTGTCCAGAAAGAAAACATGAGAAAAGCAACTTTTTTAATAAGAAACTACCTTTCGTAAAGGTAGATGTTATATAGGTATGGCATTCATATAACTTTTCATGACATAGGCACTTACTTAGATATAGCATCAGCACTCATAGACTCGTAGCTCGTAGTGATAGTTGACATATTAATTAATTGCGTACTCGACTGTCTAGACAAATTTTTACGTCAGAATGGTGAGTTCTATGAACATGTCAGGAATGAAATAACAAAGTATGAGGACACACTATTTATTGGAAACATCATTCATTAGTAACATATGCTTGGGCGACGATTTAAAATAAACAAAAGCAATAAATAAAATTAGGAAGAACGTGATTTATATTGATCATTTACTATTTTTTAATTAATAAGCTCTATTTATTTTAATCATAGGATACCATAGGGTTATTATGTCGTACGTGCCTTTTGAACCAATTTGTTCATGCTGGTTAAGTTATTGGCACAGCTTTGGGTTTACATGGCGCTCCATAGACTGCCCGTGTTACAAAAAGGGCCAAGTATGAAGGTCTAAGAAAAGATGGATGGATTGTTTAAAAGAAGATATGGCTAAAAAGGGATTAACTGAAGAAAGGATATCTGACAGGAATGTGTGGAGAGGAGTGACCGACCCCGATTAATTGGGACCAGGGCAGGGAGATATTGATGACGATGAATGAGGAGATACCAAAATAATTACTCAATACTGGACTACGCTCAAAAATTGTGAATAATTTAGGCCTGAAGTAGGTTAAAATTATAAGTTTATATTTCATATCATATCTTTAAAGGCGTTTACTCAGATCGCTTGCATACATATCTGTAAAGATCTATTTGTCAGTTAAAAATATGTATATTGCGATTAAACATATCAGTCAAAATCAATAACGTTCAGTCAGTGTAACTAGTATGTTTGGTTATGATACATTGCCGATAAGACGTGTACACTTGCAAGTAGGATTTGCATCCGTTGAACATAAATTTCGTTTTATTTGAAAACAGAACTTCTAGTCGTTTGATGTTGCATTTATTTACCTATATCAAGTTTGAATAAATAAAAAAAAAGATCAAGTGCAAATCGGAGTCGCGGATAGAGGGTTCCGTAGCAGGAAACTAGATTGTACTCAAACATGATTAGGTTTTGATCCCTTTGCAAACATCAAAGTAGCCTACTCTGTTGCCGTTGCCGTTATATAGCCGTTTATGCAGCATAGGTATGCTGCATAAACCGCTATATCTTTTAATTGCATTATAATAGACAGATAGATAGATAGATAGTTACAATTTATTTGTACATACATCATTTACAGTTGACATTGTTTGATAGCTAGCTAGATAGCTTATAAGTTTAAAAAATCTAACAGTTCTAAGGGCCTTCTTTGTGTATTGGACTAAATTTGACTTTATAACTACACGTGTCTTCAGTAAAAGATTCATACGAATCACAAAGTAAAAGCTTCTCTTTTTCCTTATAAGGTACGTAACTAAAAAATGGGAATTGAAGTTAAGTTAAATTTTATAGCTCCATTTACATTTCGATCCATGATTGTATCGGGTTACGTTTTGCTTCTTATAATATTTTCTTGTGTCATCGTAAAAAGGTAACAAAAATCCAAATGGAATACGTTCCTACAAAAGACATCACTGTTCAATGTTGGTTAATGATGAATGATAGGAATATATTAGATGGGAGTTTTAGCTAAACACACCACACCCTGTTCTGTGATTGCATCCGAAGCCTTCACCTAGGAGCTTAGGGTTCGCTTTCGGTTTTTACTCTTCCTGTTCGCACGATCTCGGACATCCATGGTAGTAATACCATTTACACCCATATTCTCACCCTGTAATGTCAAGTGAACACTTCTTCGGTCTACTGCTCCAACCGGTACCGACACCGGGATATTAACGGACATTTATTACCAAAAAATGCCACATAATTTTGATTATTATCATCGTTATTTTAGCGGAGCGTTCTCCAATACACAATCTTGTTCATTCATAATAGTGAAACCATTGCTGTTTACGCATATCATATTCTACGATATCAAGCCCATGTTGGGTCCTGTTTAGCCTTCCTATTGGGGCCCACCAGAGATGCATACATTGGCAACAATCGCAGTGATCGGCAGAGGAGCCGTCGAATAACGAATTGTTCGGTTTTGTGGAGCATAACAGTCAACTCACGTTCTGATCCCTTCATAATTAAAAAAAACTTGATGATTCATTTATAATAAAGTTTCAGTACAATAAAATGGCAAACTGAATTTATTATCAATACATGTTTTTATATCTTACGATGTAGATAGGTGTTATGTATTTATAGAATTGTATTTATAATGGTGGCACTCCGATATTATGTAGGTACGTGGGGCACGTGTTAGATAATAATGATAACAATTCATTTATGAATAAAGACAGTCATTCATTAAGAAGATAATAGATATTTTGTAAAGATAGGTAATACGTAAATCTTGATATTGTTACACTCTTTCACGCTAACATAGGATGCTACATACCTACGTAATGTTGTACTTTATAAGTTATTTTTTTCAAAATAGTAATACACGTATTCATTTTGTCTAAAATAAATATCGAACACAATGTCCTGGTTACCCTTATCTTCATAGGAGTTCCTTCAGTTGTTTTCTTACCTCCGGGAATAATTCAGTCACGGGGCTCATTTGAACCAAGCTAGGTCAACTAACTTAGATTGTTTCTTTTTTCATTTTCTATTGAAGACTGTTCTTTATCCGATTCTAGGTTATGAGCTCATACTCATTCACAGATCTGTGACCAAGAAGGGCGTTAGAAGGTTTCTACAGGATAGGCTGCACGTGTGTGACGCCCCTGGTGTTCAGTTGCAAACGTCCATAGGCCACGGTGACCACTTCCCATCAAGTGAGCCGTGTGCTTGTCTGCCACCTAAGTGGTATAAAAAAAACATGCTTACACTTTTCTTTGGAGCTGAACCATCAAAAATATTTTTTTTTTGCCTACTTTAGTCAAGTAAATTAAGTTCTATTACATAACTTCCTTCCCTTAAAATTGCAAACAATTTGGTTTGTGCAACAAGAAGCGAATCAACCCAATGAACTCAGTGACGAAAATTAACTAGAGTCTTCATATAAGTTTGTGGTCTTACTTTACTCATAAATCACAACAGTTAGTCAACCAGCTGTGCAAATGGTCTATGAAACTATTTCATTATCATTATAATACGTTGTAGAAGTATAAACACACGCACACGCGCGCTGTAGTGAAATACCGATTGCCTCTGAAGAATATTGAAATCGTGACTACCGAATAGCCGTTCCCTACAAAACCCTAACAGAACTGAATAAAGTTTAAATTTCATTGCATGATTTTCATTTTAACATTTCACTATCGATAATGCTGTCCCGCTCAGACGTTGGAGGCGTGATTCGCTATTTCAAGCGAAATAACGCAGTGCAACTGAGGAATCAATACCTGTCCTTGTTTAGCATAGTGGCGACCTATGACCTAATGTATCGATTGTGGTGAATGTGGCCACCACGGTAAATCGATTAATTATCCAAAGTAGTCAGACCGATTAGCTAATCTCGGTACGCCGATTCATATAGTATAGAAAGATTACCTATACTATTTTTACCGATAATTGATTTTATGAAATGGAGTCAGGTATCTAGTATAGTACCTATTGTCTGTTTTAACACAACTTACTGAGAGCTCAAGTTTAAGTGATTTTATATAAGAATTGGGAAGGTATATATAGTATTATAAATTTGGAATATTTGTTATAATAATAAATATCTATAAATAATAAAAGATACTAGTGAAGACAAGCTCTAACAGAATATTCCATTTTCTTCTTTGGCCAGCAGTTTCAACTTTAGTACAAAAATGTAGGAAGCGTGGATGTCCTTTCTCTCTTTGTTAATTTAATATTTTTTGTAAGGTGACCACCGATTCTTAGTTACATTCGTAAATGTACTGGGGATAGTGTGTAAAAAACATGTATCGTTTATCGTAAGATATTCCATTCACGTGTTATCACTGGTAGAATTAACACATGCATTCCGTTCAAAATTAATTATTTACTGTGTTTATCAAATTAAATACTATTTCTAGATAATAAAACAACATCTACAATGTGTGCGATACCTTGAAACGAAAGATTAAGATCGGTTATTAATTTCAATTGTTATTATTTTCAATCAAATTTGCAGTACATTTATAATAAAAGCTTTATATAATTTAGGTCCTGTATAAACGTGTCGTGTACTCGTACTGACAAAGGAGGTCTGAACGACATAGTTACGACTCCCTCTGTTCTATCCAGTTATCTCCACGAAAGTGGAAGCTGTTGGAATATTTGAATAGTAGTTGTAAATAGACTGGGGTAGGTGCTCGTTATATATTCGAAAGTAAGATTTATAAAGTACGGAACCACGCTGCGTTAGATATTCGCTATCAAACTCACCGTGTAAACGATCTAAATTAACACATAAATATACAAGGTGTGAAAGTTAGGCAGATATTAAACATGGGCTTGCATAGTTATTAACTAATTAATCTGAGGCTTAGACTTGAGCTGATTACAAGTCTTGGGCCAAATATTGCATTTTCAAATAGCATTTAGCATTAACATTATCATTGCAGATTTTTATATTAACGATAGTTCAGTTAAATCGTCTTTCCATAATTATAGCCTTTAAATAAAAGTCTTTAAAAAAATTTTTTAAAGGAAAAATAAGAAAGTAATTTTAAAAGTTTGCTCAATATATCCGAAAGTTCCTTACATTTTGTACAATTTTGCTGCCAAGTAGGAACTTTTACGGACAAATTCTAGTATTACTTTCCTGTGAGGGAAGCCTTCCTCTCAAGGTTGGCAGGAAAAACGGTAGCTACTCCCATAAAACTCTATTGACGTAATTAATGAGGAGAAAACCACAAAGCGAACCAAGGGTTCGGCCAGGAATAACGCTAAGATTAATCACCCTAACAGATGACAACCTGCCTGATGACTAGCGTTTACTGGCGTCCATCTCTCGAGACAAGCACTCGAGACTTCATGGGAAGTGGACGTGGTGTTGAACACGTCCATAGGCCACGGTAACGATTGCTTATATATCTCATCACTCTATAATTAAAAATTGTTTCGTTAACAGTATACCAGTTAACTGCTGCAATATCCAGAAATATTCTAACAGTTAACCTACAAACAAATCTAAAAGAACTTATCAAAAAATTAATTCAATCATCATTATCTTCTATTGTCACCGCTGAATCATCACAATTCAAAGTGCGAAAAAAGTACATTTTACGGCTCTGAATAAATGGTTCTTGTTCTGTATGCGACAATAAACTGTTGATTTTATGGCCACCTTTAAACCCCGGTAGCCCGATGCTTTTATGCCCCATAACAGTGACATACGACTATTGTGCAATAGGTATCGGATGATTGAAACCGATCAACATTCATACCTTAGCAGTGAAACATTTGCATTATATTTCAAGAACTTCTTCCGATTAAAAAACAAAAGGCACAGAAAATGTAAAAATATCCGTTGATATAATAATGTAATAATAATAATATTTATTTCAAACCTTGATCCATAATAATGTTAGTAGTAGACACCACTTAAAGCTATGTTAGTGTTATATGACACAAAAGTAACAACAAAAATAACACAAAAATACAAACAACAAAATCAGTTCATGTATCGGCCGCACCCCCTGGCGCATCGGGCACATGCATTATGTACATACTATGCACCTAATGCGCCATGATGGCCCAGCAAATATGATAAAATATAACTTTTTTTTTTTTTTTTATCTATGGCACGTCAATTTGACTTTACCTCGCCTGATGTTAAGCTGAAGGCAAAGTCCCATGAAAGAGGGTCACCATTGCAAACACGTTCAGTGCTACAATGGTGGCGCTCAGCTTGACGGCCTCATCAGATGCTTTTTCACTCCCCGCTTAAAGGACCCGGGACTGTAGGAAGAAGGAAACACGTGCGCCGGCAAGGAATTCCAGGACTTAATGGTACGGCAGAGAAAAGACTCACCGAACCGCTTGGTTCTTGATGGAATATTCTGTACCGTATGCGAGTGACACCTAAGCCCTGCACGCGTTGTCCTGTGTAGGAAAGGGGAGGGTGGGATTAGTTGGAAGAGCTCATCAGAACATTCACCATGGTAGAGACGGTAAAATACTGCCAAGGACGCAACATCTCTACGCATCTGCAAAGGCTCGAGGGACTACTTAAAATATGATGATATGACAGATAACAACCAAATAGAGAACATTCGAATTGAGAATCTCCTT
Organism: Pelosia muscerda; assembly: GCA_963691645.1. NCBI lineage: Eukaryota > Metazoa > Arthropoda > Insecta > Lepidoptera > Erebidae > Pelosia > Pelosia muscerda. Next base: position 14,178,422 of record OY829098.1, on the reverse strand, counting down.
CTTTTTATAACTCGCTTAAAAATTATAAGATTTTTATAACATTGTATTCCGATATTACTTAAACTATATGTATTTCACTTATCTTATCTATCTTAAATCCGTTAAAAGATTTGTGCACATAATACAAACAACAACAAGAAAATATGACCCATTGTCGATTCAACGAACATTGACTATTATCTTTTCAATGACAAATGAGTTCAAAACTTTGCGTATCATTGAGCGTCAGACACTCGGCGAGGCTTCATATAACTGGTTTGTTCATTGCCGCATATGGTTTCATCGATGTAAAGAGTAACGGATAGAAAACGACGATGTAATTTGTTGAATTTGAATCGTTGCGTCGATTGTCCAAGTGAAGGGTAAAGCCGATTTAGATCGGAGCGGACAGATAGACGGACACGCGTGATGCTAATTCAAAATTTAAATTTGTGCTCTCACGCATACAATTCGAATACCAAAAGGACGACAATTCTTAAGTTGACTGATGTCTTGTCACACTGACAAGAAACGGTCAATCGACTGAAAAGTAATAATGCCACCGGGCCACCGGTTACTGCTATTCGTATTTATACCTATTCGTATATTGTGTATAGGGTCCTAACAAACTCCTTCGGAGCCCAAAGCAACTCGCCTGCTAGTCACTGCACCTGGTAAACAACAGACGAGACTCCGGTAGATTCTCGGGGTTGGGAGGATAGGCGAAAGTCGCTCCCAGAAAAACCTACATAACAATGAATAATAATCAGTTTCTGAGTGTAATATTTTAACGAACTTAAGAATTTGCTAGGAGAATAATTATTATTTATATATAACATGCAAATTATACGTAGGTATATTGTCCTGTCGTAGTAACTTCATTTTATAATCTAAAATTACGTCAATAGTGTTTTAATAGTCTTTTAACGGTTTTAACTGCTCTATAAAAACATAATATGGTACTTTGAATATTTTATTTCATTCATGAACGATATATGAATATCAACTCCGAAGGCAAACCAAATTAACTAAGTATAAATATCATCATATTTACATTCTAATATTGGCAGCCTGCGAACTTTTTGGATATAAATAAATAATTATTATTTAAATTAATGTATGTTATGTTTTTAAAACTAGGATTTCCACGTGTCCATTTTTATTCTCGAGATCATTTGAGTAGTCGGCCATTCTTGCTCTCAAGCTATTCTACGATTATGTACCACTACCTGAAAATATATTTTCAATTTTCAAACCAGAAATAGTACCGGATTTGAGCAAGGAAAAATAATTAGATTCTTTAATACATAAATCTGTGTTTGTTTGGTTTTCGCGTTTTATGCAACGCCGTAGCACTTAGCAGCACTGCCGAACGCCCGTAGCATTCATAAGATCGTGATAAAACTTTGTCGGCTTTATACATGCGCGAAGGTTGCAATAGGTATAGTATTAGTATTATACTCATTAGGTGGCACATAATCGGCTATCGGTAATCAGCTATTAATATTATAAATAGTGTTTGGATATTTGTTTATACAACCACGGTAGGTACCGTGTAATCAATCAATACTGATCAGTATACCTATACACAATTAGACACCTACTTCAGATGTACCTAATCGGTTCAATCTGCAAAGTTTTCACTATAATTACGCTGTGCATAACGTTTGCTGAATCGGTGAGAGGCCACACACGTATTCCATTCCTCTGTCTACTTCAACAATAAATAATCCACCGTAGATCATCACCAAGAGCCGTCCTCCTTTAATTATAACCGTAGCTCAAAATAATAGCCCCTGGTCTCGTAAATTGACGATCGATAAGTCCCCTGGTGGCCACAGTCCAGAGAGAATTTTTCGAGAAAGTTTAGATATCTTCGTTGAAGTGGTGGTTGTCTAGACTTAAAAGGCATATTATTATAAAATCTTTTACAACTTTCGGGAAAATGTTAGACTCCGCAATATATATGAAGTTATTTTTTATAAATTTATTTTCTTTGTAGGCTTTTTTAGTCTCTTTTTTACTCCTTTGTCGCTTTGTGACCACATCACCCCAAGTTGTGGGTTTTGGATGAATAACAGGAGTTTACAAAGCAGCTTATCACCGGTCTATGTGTTTTTATAAATGAGTTTCAGTAGCCGCAGTTTGAAAGGTATAATCACTTGAAGTGAATCTTTTCGAATGAAAAAAAATGTTAGAAAAAGAAAACGCCCATTTTCATTTACGAGTTAAACTAAAACACTCATTAAGAGAGGGCACGAGAAGCAAAGAGGTAATAATTAGTGAAATGAAACGGTATGAGGTAATCTAAAATCGATTGCATTCGTAGAAAGTGGTGACCGTGGCCTCACGTGTCCAGCTTAGCTGCTACTGTTAAAAGATATTATAGAACAACATGTTCTTAATCTGAAATGGTGGATAAACTACATATTGTTCCGATTACTGAGTTGAAATAGAGTAGGTAAGTTAAGTGATGTAGAGTAAGTCTGTGAGTAGTCGTCTACCTTAACCGTCAAGCAGCTAAAATGAATTAATGTTTCCATGCATACTGTAAGTTTTCTCCAAAAGTCTAAACCTGTAGCGTTAAAACTTTTTTCACATTAATATAACTTGAAGAAGCTTTTAATTTTATTGCGTCAGCATAGTTTTTATTAGAATTCACTTGGGGCCTAAAGGCAAAGATTATGCTGCACAAATAAAAACTATTCTAACGTTATAGTTGTCATACAATATGGCTTTAAAACTTACAGTAGTAATGGAACCATGATAATTTATAGGTTAAGTTTAAGTTAATGTTAAGTTAAATAGATGGGAAGGTACTTCTGGCTCCCTCTGTATTACTAAACTATTTCACATAAACTATTAAACGGAACAGTTCGTAGTTTATTCTCAATTCCACATCAAGAAATCGTTAGTCTCGTCTTTACACTTTCAATCATGTTTCTGTCCAGTAGCCTAGTTTAAAGCAATTTTTAACTTAACTGTGCAGAAGTTAACTTTAAATACCTACCTCTTTAAATAAAATTAAGTTTACGATCCGAATAATTTCAAATATTTTGCAATAATAGGTATTTATTAATATAGCCTGACGTATATCGACCAATAAAATAAATAAAAAATTACAGCGATATTTAAAGTGATAACCTTTGCACCACTTTGTATAAACCTAAACATTAAGAATCTTTGAGTTTGTTAGAATCATATTCCTAATACTGAATTATGGCTACTGATTTGAATTATGAATACGTTCATATGGAATGAATTGTATTTTTTTTCGTCATCTGAACTATAAAATGTCACTTAACAAAGTCTCTTGCAAAGAATTCAGCGACGATTTTTATCATCATTAGCAATAAAATGTATATAAATAAATTTAAAAATCAGATTATTTTAGTTAGGTACATATAAACAAAGCTTAATAAAAGTTATAGGCATTCTTAGGATCATAGTACAACCAGATTCGGATTCGTCATTCACTTCATTTGGGCACAATAACTATTTAAAAAAGTAAACCAGACCGCTCATCGGAATAACTGCGTTATCTCTCGATCAATCTCGCCACCTGCCCGCTCCAGTAGTAAATCTTCATTATTGTATGTTTTTTTTTACCAATTTACTGTTATACGGGCTGAGTAGCTCCGAGCTTGAAATCGATCTTCTAGTAGAAACGATTACAAACCAATGTAATTATGATGTATCGATGTTCCCTAGGCGCGCGCCGCTCCACTGTTATTTAGTTATAAGCACTTTTACTATAAAATATTAGGTGTGTATTCGTAATTTAAAATTAATATATTCAATATTAGACTGCTTGTGACGCGTTTGTGTCAAAGACTAAATTTCATTGTATCAAGTTGTTTAATAATATTCTCTCATTCACATAAGCGAAAGAGCTAATATTTACATTGTAAGAATACCTTCATCTAATAGTAAGCAAAGTTACCTCGGCCCGTAGTGCCACTCCAAAAAGTTAAGAAGCAGTCATAAGTACCTTCGTAAAGATCGACAATGAGCAAATACGATTTACAATAGCACCGCATCTAAAACAATAAAAAACAGTACTCTGAGACAGAATACTAACACGAGTAGGAACTTTTACCGCTCCACTAAAGGCTTCCTTATTAAGAGTCGGCTAAATCCTTTTCGGTCACATTTAATGACGTCCCAGTCAGTCTCACCGCAACCAACTTGTTTGATGGATAGCAACTCTATGTTTTGCACAGCCGCTATCTAGCGAACTAATCACTTAAACGAGAAAACTGTAAATCTACGTATTACTCAATCGGTTTATATTGACTTGCAACATTATTATTAGCAACAGCGAAGACACTATTTTTATTAGATTGTCGAGTGTCAGGCGCAGAGCAGGCTACACTTTTTTCAGATTCAATTAGTACCTACAGAGTAAGTAATCAAATTAAACAATTTTAAAATACAGATAGAGAAGCCTAAAAATTTTACAAAGAGCAATGGAGACTCGATTGGTCTTTGTAAAATTTTCATACACTTATTTTCATATCCTCATTTATCGCGGTCACCGTAGAGCAAATAGACATAAACTGAAATGACATTGGTCGAGTAACACACAACTCATTTGGTTACAGAAAAGAAGTGGAAGCCTGAATCTTACTAAGGCTGTCCATTAATGATTGTGTTCCGAGATGAAATACCGCCAGAGTGCGATGAGAAGAGCGAAGTGTATCTCTAATGTTTTATACACCAGAAAGAAGACATGGTAGAACCCTACGTTGGAATAAGTGGTTCACCGAAAAACTGTATATACAATCATTTGTTCGAGAAAACATAAGCAGTTGTTGTGTTTTTAATTTGCCGATGATTTAGAATCATAACATTCCGCCATTAGTGAATATTAAATCAACTATATCGGAAACATCCGCCTACAAAGATCATCAACAAAGTAATCAATCGTGATCCTTATTTATCCTTCAAAGTATTTGTTAACAAATTCCCTTTTAAAGTCATTATCAATTATTTCTTACTTTCAACTAACACAATCTGTGTAAGTAATTTGATTCAACCAATTTTACCATTTGGCTAATCATAAAATAAATACAAAATGAAAAGATATAAACAGGAAACTAGCATTTTAATTTGCGCTTATACCCCAGATGATGTCATGTACCGTCGCACACAAAACCTCTCTACAGTGTAAATGAATTTAAAAGTATGTACATCTAAAAAGATAGAGCTGCATATAGATTTTTAAATAAAAATTCACATTCACATTAAACTATTACAACATGTATATATGCAGGTATATTAAGCAGTTGATACTCTGTTGCAATGTTGTGAATATTTTAACTAGGTATGTACGCTACTTAATATCGTTACAAGGTAAAACTAGTTTGTTATCGCCATTTATTTAGTATTATTATAATAGTTTACACGGAGCTTCACGATCCGGTTCCTTTTTTTCAGCAGTCATAGCCACGGGGTGATTGATAGTTGTCCTATAGTTTGCATAAAGTACGCAATCTGTTAAGCTGTTAATTATAAAATCAGCGAAAGGAAACCTATAAAGCCACTGAAATCTCGGTATTGGTGTAAATAGTGATACAATTTCTAGTAACGAATCGATTAAATATAGTTGAATTTTAATAGTTCCTCTATTGTAGAATATAAATGTCTAGCGTATGACTATTGTCAGCGACTGTCCTACACACCGGTCGTTTTAGCGTGGGCGGCCGCTTCGTTTCCCATGTCCCGCGATACGGACAGTTATATCAACAGACCGATGGCTTACATATCGACGCTACTTACAATGCTACTCACAGGTATCACCAAAATAAATATAAATAATTTTACTGAACACCGTTGGCGTGCCCCTAATACTTAAATATATGAGATGGAGTTTGCATATACGAATATGAAGCATGAGTTTGCGGCGATTTTACGTTTCTACGAGAGATTTGTTTGATGAACTAAGTTGCTGACCTTAGATTCAATATATCTATTCTGTTCAATAGAAACGCGATGATTAGAAAAATTATCAAATCATTCGATTAATACAGGAAGCCTTCTAGTCAAACTACATAGATAAAATTTGGGTATACTTGGTTCTCTTATTAAATACTTATTGGTGTCCATACAGTATATAGTCAAAGGGTAGATAGCTAAACCTAAGACCTCCTCATAAAATCGACGCACATAAAGTCTGTCTCGTATCGTTATTAGTTCGCATGAATAATTCAACTGACTGTACAATCGTTTAACTGAATATTATAAACACTTTCACACACACAGCTCTTATTGTAGCATAGCTGTAAGCATTTATGCAAATTATTATGTATATAAAACATTGTATTCAACATCGAAGCAAGGTAAAAAGCCATGTTTATTTGTTACATTTATCTACAAACAAATAGCTTTGCAATGCAAAACTTTGTAAAGCACTAAGTATAAGTATAGGCTGCCAAATTTAATGTTACATTATTGAATGAGAGGCATTAAGTTCTTACATATACAGGTTATATGCAACATAACCGAAGCGAAGCATAGCCTGCAAAGCGAAGAAACATACTTACAAACTCACTTTTTATTAGTAAATACACACATAGAAACAGACTAATGCAAATAGACAAATTCATGCATACAAATATTTGTACTTAGCCGAAAAAGAACCCGCGCTCCCAGACATAAGCTGAATGCTAATCGCATTCAGTTTATGTCTGGGAGCGCCGCCATACTATGAAACACAAAAAAAATTAGGTACAAACCGTGATCAAAATTCAACAGTTACATTTATAAATTCGGTCACTGAAAAAGGTCACCGCTAGTGGGTGCGCTTGTATATATTTTTTTTATGAAAAAGATTCGCATGACCTTCCTTGCATAAACAGATCCAGTCTGTTCGATAACTCAAATAGTCGCGAGTTATACAGAAAACGATGTATTTATACCATGTTGCACTTAATAGCAGTTGATGTTATTATAACTATTTTATAGTCAAATATTTGAGTTATAATTGAACAGCACTTAAGCTCCTTCTATCTAGTGGAAAATTGAACACATCCACATCGCTGGCGTGTTGCAATCTGACTCATTATATACGGGTCAATCTCTAGAATTATACTCTTTAAATAATATAGTACAAGTAGGTACTATAATCTATTTAACATATAAAGATATGCTATTTTCGTGGTATACAACAACTCAAAGAGTGACTATTACTTGCCCCAAGAAACTATTTATTTACTACTCTTTACCAGCACATGTGGTACTTTCTTTTTACCTGACGACGTGAAAAACAATCTACATACAATTATTTTCACAGAAAATGAATGATACCCGAAAAATTATGAGAATATGAGGACATTAGAAGAATTAGAAGTAGAGAATTACACCGAAATTATAAATTCTTCTTTCATTTCCTTTTAAAAAGAGTTAGTATTGTACAATAATATATAGTATTTTCATTTGTACGCCACTGTACATCCACATTTAGGAAAATTTAATTAGGTACTTGACGGATTCATGATACAATTAAATGTCAACTCTTAACCATACCTACTGCAGTTGGTGCATATTATTTGCAATGAATTCCTTGCACCGTACCATGATGTAAGCTCATAATCAAGTCATGTAAAGGTAATTTAATCCTGCCTTTACAATTCAATGATTTAATTGTGCATCTTTTCCCTGCCTATTTCGTGTCGTGACCTGTCCAAATAGTTAGAATTGTCCAGTACACTTGTCCTTTACAACTGCAATGTTCGTGAGAAACGTTGTTTGTCTGTGTAGGTTGGTTTGCTTTGATGATAAATTAAACGAAATTATTGCACCTATTAGCTGTTACTGAGTATTCTTGGTGTAATTTGTGTCTCCAGCGTTAATTATTCTTACATAAAATATCAATTCAATAGTATATGTCAATAAATACACCGGGTTTTATATTAATATCAATCTGAAAAAATTAGGCCTCATGCGTTTGTCACGGAAGAAAAAGGTAAAGAACTGTTATATACCGTAGGTGTCATTTGTCACAACAAAATTTACTTATGTATTCGTGAGGTTATAATTATATGACTAAACCATCATAGTATATTTCGTTTTCTGATAGATTTAGAAATTTTAATTTTGTATGTTTGGGAATCACATGTTTTATTAGGTAAACATAATTTTACGGAATTAGATAACTGCGCATGAGCAAGCTCAGAGCGGATGTTTCCTGACTTATTACAGACACATCTCTTCAGTTATCCAAATTTGGAAGCGCTACGCCCGTTCATCACCGTTTATCATACGGAATAGTAGCATTTTTAACCAGCGCTAAATGAGCGGAAGTGATGGAAGAGTCGGAAGTCGCAGAATGACCTCCGTTCTCCATGAGCACGGGTTGGGCGTGACGGGTGGATTGGCCTGTCACCCTAGAAGAAGCAGGCTGCGACGATGGCGGCCCAAAATGCGCATATACATTCCAGGCGCTAGAAGGGGTCACCGTGGTCCCCATCCGAAGGGGTCATCTCGAAAGAGAGGGGCCCAGGGTGCGAGGGCCTTGGCCCATATCTCACCTCTGGCAACCAAAGACCCAAAGACGGCGTGCGTTTTAGTCGGTTCGAGTCCGACATAATCTCCCCAACCGGCTATACGAAATATATACGAGGTGATTTTACGCATGATAAAAAGAGTGTAAAATTAGGGTCAGTGCTCCTAAACTCATAAACAGTAACAAGGACCAAAATATTATGAAAAAAATATAGTTATCTCCTCAAGAAGTACTACGCTTTGAAGTACAGCAATTGTCAGTTTTAAGCTTAAATTGGTATTAAGTTTTGAAATAGTCACTACACCTAGTCACGTCTATAAATAAGTAAGGTAAATAATATTTAAAATCACTGTGATTGATATGACATGACTATATGCCGTGTACTAATTATAAAAACATTAATTGAGAGCAATCGTAATCCGACTTGATTTACAAAATAAATAGTCACCGAAAAAGCTCGAAAACCGATTTTGGCATGCAATATAAACAGTAAAACAGGTATTCAAATATGTCTTCTATTTTATGATCTCTAGTGCAACGCATCAACGAGCAGAACTATCACGAACTCTTCCAGAACCCAATTCTACTAATTTTTACCCATAATCAGACGACTGAGATTACAAGAACTGCCATGGAATGGAATTGGAATTTACGGCGTTATGAACAAAGACTTAAAGTTCAAAATTAAATGAAACAGAGTTTTTTACATCGTTACATTCACTCTACACAATGCCATTTAATTTTGAACTTCAACTTTGTAAAAGTACCGTCTAATATTAAACGGCACTTTTTGTAATCTAGTGCCTTGACTATGGTTGACAATTAGTAGAATCAAAGCCCTGCTCAGCAGTCGGCAGAATATTTATGCAGAAAATAGATTTTTAGTATACCTCTTGAAGTACATCAGATCATAATACTGTAACCAAACTACGACTACGATTCCTCTCCGGGAGATTGTCATCGTATATGGTGTGATATTCATGTAATGACCGAGAAAAAATACTTACCACTCCGAAGAGTGCCGAAAGAGGCGACTAAGGGTGTAACCACATTAATCGACGCGGAATCGGCTGAAGCCGGTTAAAAAAGTCTTTATGCCGACGGAATAAGAGTGTTACTAATGGCTTTCGCATCGGCTCGGCTCGGCCAACGCGACGCGGCATCGGCCGACGGCGAATCGAACAGTTTGTCGATTAGCTGATCGCATCCGTACGGCGCTGAATCCAGCGGAACGTTTCCGACTGCTGCCGAACAGCGCTGGAGACGGTCGAACGGCGTTGAACGGCAGTTGAATCAACCGTTCGCATGCCTTCATCTACGACGGTGGCCGAATGGCGCCGAAGACGGCCGATCGGCGTTGGGTAGCAGTCGAATGAATCCGCTCGCGTGCCTTTATCTCCAAATGAAAGGCCAGAACGTCCGTACAGCTCAGAGTTAAACTTAAATATGCGATGAAAGCATTTGTTGATATTTTCGGGGTCTCACACGATCACGACTGTCGACTGCCGAACGCTTGCGAACATTCGTCGCGACGGCTGTTTGGAGGTGTCGACTGCCGAACGTAATTGAACAGAGGCCGTGACAGCCATTCGGAGGAGTCGACTGCCGAACGTAAGTGAACAGCCGTCGTGACGGCCGTTCGGAGAAATCGACTGCCGATCGCATGTCAACAGCCGTCGCAACAACTAATCGGCGATAAGCCGAGTAGTGTGGTGATACGCACTCGGCTTAAGCCGATTCCGCGTCGATTAATGTGGTTACACCCTAACGGAAAACGCAGACAATATCACTGCGTGGAAGGAAAACTCGAAATAACCCCTATACCAACCGAACTGACCCCTACCCCTTAACCCCTGAAGGTGTAAGGTGTAAGGAAGGTGTGCCCGGGGTTTGCTAATTTACTTTTTTACAACTGAAGCAAACCGATCTTAGTTGAAATCTTTTTCCTGATGTACCAAACAAAATCTGGGTACTATTCGTTACCTTCAATATTCTAACATTTTGACAACACAAAGCTAAACTTAATATCTAACTTCAATCGACAACTACTACACGTCCTCTATAGAGTCCTATTCTGCTGTCTAAATTATTATACTATTAAGGGATTAATTACGAAGATGTCTAAATAACTAATTAAGTTAATAATAGTTAACAACTAATTCAATGGCAATTATTTCTAGTGAGAGGATACTTCCTCGATAATATTTATACGCTTGTATTATATGGATTGTATTACCGATTATCGATTCGTATATTAATTATAGGTCTGTAAATTCCAAAGACTGTGTGTTTGTGTGTTTCTGTGTTTGTTGTTTGTTTGATAGGTACCAGGATTTTGATTGTATCTAGACTTTGCTCATTGGAGCTCTAGGTTTATTCTCATACTATTTTTCTAGTGTTTAACTTTATTCTGTAAACTTTTTTAGAAATGACTTACTCGTAAGTCTGACTCCCTTAGGACTACAAAAGGAAAGTCAACCGCCTCGAAAATGTAGGTATATGGAAGGTCAGATTTTGTAAGCCATTAAAAATTAAAACACTAAGTAAATTGTAAGTTCCGAGAAAGTGGATATTTGAATTTTTGGGAATAAGGGCAAAGTATAGGTCGCATTTACATGTGATTTTATGAAACTTGGTAAAGAAATGCGTCTAAGCCAGAACTGACAAATCCACAAACTTGCATGCGGATAAATACAAAATCGGCCCGGCCATCTAGTTAAAACGGAGACTCTCGCATAATTCTCTCGCTCGGTCGATTACCGAACAAATTAAATTTAATTATTACGAAACAGATAAAACAAGTGAATCGCACGTAGCACCAGTAGACGAGCTACGTGACGTAGCTGATCCTTATTTCTATTTTTTCCAAGCCATTCGTAGCTCTTGTCTTCTATATTTATTGAATTCTATAAGACACAGATGGCAGCTTAACTCCTAATTACTTCACTGTGGATTCTAAACTATATAAATACCTACAGTGACCTTCACATAACCATCTGAATAAGATATATATAGCTTTAGTAGTTCTAAGTTCGTGTAGCATGGACATACTACAAAGCTATTTTGCAACAATCCCAAGAATGCACCAACACTAAATCCCTTGACATCGAGGGAAACCAAATGATGTACGAACAACTCGTATCGACATGCATTTCCCGAGAGACTTGAGCACCGCAGTGGTAAAGACTTAATTAGTTTTGTTGTATTGACTGTTCACTGTTCTAATTAAACTGTTTGTAAACACAGGTATGTCTGTCGGTAGATAATTTTTATTCACTTATTTTGCTACATTTCTTTCAAAAAGAAAAAAGGTTTTAGCACTTTGTACAGTACTTGGATTACAGTAAAACGCCCACATCAAGTCTTTTTAAGAAACGTTAGAAAACTAAACAGCTGACTGAAGTGAAAACGGCAGGTATTCTTTGTTACTTTCTGTTTAGTTCGATGAGATAGATAGCTAATGTAAACTATTCGAACCTTCAAGGTGGGAATATTTGTTAGTTATAGTCAATATTATATTTCCCTTAGAGGATAGATATATACATTCAACCATGCCTCTTTCCCGATGGAGTAGGCATGGAGGCCAAGGTTTGAGATCCTTTTCTGAAATAATACCTTCTAATGTCATTCAAGATGGGTCATTTCAGGTTTATTTGTTCTAGGGTTGTGTAAAATAATTGAACTCAATTACGACAGACGATTTTCAGTTATCAGGTTACATATATACCTACGGGGTCCATACTAAGATCACCAACTAGTCAGTGAACTTATAAAACAATAGACGATCGAGGCTCTGAAACAAACTTACCATTCGGGGTTTGAAGGTAAAAGAACGCTCAGAAAAGTCGAGACATTTGCCAAAAAAAACATGAAAGCGCGAATAAAGTAAAACGCGGGTGCAGGTCATCATTTTGCTGCCTATCGCAGTTTACAGAATTAAGTAAAAAAATGCTGTATTAAGAAAAAATCACCAGCCAGGGGTTAAAGGGAATATTAGTAATTTCGGTTGCTAATATACTTTAAAAATAAAAAACAAAAAAAAATAAAATAAAAAAAAACACTGTATGTGAATCGTGCTTTAGCAATCGCTCGCGAACACAAAAGCGGAAAATAAAGACGCAATTATGAGATCGCTATGAGAATAATGTTAATGAATTTAATAATTAAGATAGTTTAGTCAGAACATCTGACAAGAGATATTTTCTATATTCTTAACACGTTTAGGTAGATATTAGATAGGTTTATACTAAGCGTCGCGGCGCGGTCCGTTAGTTGTGACATCATCGGCCAGTCATGTTAATGTTAAACTCAACAATAGGTACCTGCGTACGGTGCGTTAGTGTCCATCAAAACTTCCAATGGCATAAATAATAAGCCGGAAAACACACATGTTGGTACAGAGACTCGTCAAAATGGGGTAAGTAAATAGGATCGTTTCCGGCTACGCTGAAAGTACCTACCTTTCATACGACAATAACCGCGACACACAATACGAAAATTATTCCTAGTCGTATTTGGTATTTCTTCAACATCCACAATGGCAAAGGAGGTAAAAAAGAAAATATGGTATCAAAATATTGAAAAACAGTACTACGGTCATACTTTGACATTTTACGTTGGCAAAACCTAAAATGTCAAATATTTATGCCCATTTTAGGTTCGGCGGTCCAATGTAGAATGAATTTCCAAACAAAAAAATCAGTGCTATAAGTAGATTGGCCTTTTAATTCTGTATGTGTGTGAGCTAAAAACTTATTTAAAAACTTACAACGAAAGACGCATATTGTATGAGTCAAGCGCAAGGTAAATTGAATACTCGTACTGGGAGACTGCTCAGTTTTAACACTCATTTCTTCCACCTATATTGCAAAAAGAACAAAATGTAAAACACACACATACGTACATCCAAATATGCTCACGCCTATTTTCCTCCAGGAAAAGCAAAGAAACGACATTTACTAACCTTACGTACCTACTTCACGGTTTACTTTATTGTCATTAAATGTCATTCACAAAGGGTCATTTGAAAGCCTAATTTTATTCTGGTGTTTGTCACTTCCAATACTATAAATAAGATATAAATTTAAACGACCGGGAGGGGCAAACAGAGGTGGAAAAGGTCGGGAGTAACTTAGAATATGCCTATATATATGTAATTGAATTGAATCCTTACCTAAGATCCAAACCTAAGTTGCATAACACTAAATATACCTAGTCTACCTACAATCATTTTCACATTTACAATTTATAGACAGTTCGTTTAACAGTTTCCCATAAGTTATCTTCTAAATCCTCCATAAACTATGGAAACCGTCTCTGAATTTTGATATCAGGTGTTTTATGATCGCATGTTAATGAGCCTATCAATAGGAAAATGCCGTTATGTTCATTCATAAAAATTTCGCGGTCACGTCATCCAATGTCGGCACACAAAGAAAGCATTCCCTAAATTGTATTTATAATTTCACGTAGAGATTTTATCATGTAATAAATAAATAAATTTATGACAAACGTTGAATATTTTGAAGTGTTTATACCATGTTAAGACTGACACTATTCTAACAAATTATTATTGTAAGACATTCTACATAGCTGCTATCTAGACCCATAGTAAGCTTAGTTAACTACTTAGTTCGTATTGCTGGTTCTAGGACGCGAATAAGCCCCCGCTTGCCAATAGGCGAAGTGCAGTCAGTTTGTCGACCTAAATATGTAAAGTAAAACCTTTGTAAATACACATTATACCTAGACCAATGCAAATAGGTTCATGCATTAGTGCACTTTATGGCTAGGCCTCAGAGGTCTTCAATATCTTTCTTTTAATTTGATATACCTAGGCTATCAATATGAAATCCACTATTGTGTGGCCGCTAATCACTACCGCCATACCATAGATGTACGAGTGCCTAAGTTAATTACAAATGAACAAAGTTCGATATTACTAAACGAGTCGTTCGTTGCCTGCGGTGCCATCAGGTGCGTTCCGCGCGCGGCCGTTTCTCCTTCCATGTGTCATCAACTCAAACGAGACACAATTTTTATAACCAGTTATATTTGATGGCTCCGTAAACTTGTCCAATTTTATCATGAGTTCATGACACAAATTGGACAAATTTGACAGTAAAACTGCTAATCTGGCTAGCTGATTAGAACTACGAATGCTCGGCAATTTGTACAATTCCTATTTGGTACAATTTTTACAACATTATTTGTAAACATTCGCCCTTCATTTTTAATAAAATATTCGGAAGTTTTTTGAAAAGTCTGTATATATTATGAGTACGTAAATACTTCAGTAGTATCAAATTAAATAATTGAATATATTTGATGTAGATATGAGAATTCGAAATCGTGATTGAGCGATCAGTGTTTCGTGACGAACAGAGATACAGGCAGACTGACATGCTGTCCGGGTTGTCACAGCGCACCCATTGTCTCTGGCAACAAAAATTTGTTAGTATCACTTAATTTACGTATGTTAAATAACTTATGTAGGTATAGAATATATCATAGATCAATCGATCACAATGTAAATTAATTAGTGTATGTAAATTATTTATTTACTCACTGTTACTGCAACAGTGAAAAAATCCGCTTTCGCGATCCACAGGAATCAAAAGTAGAAATGAAAAATAGGCTATAATCTATTCTATCTCTGTGTTCACCCGTTTTATGGCGAATAGTAACAAGCATTTATCTTAACTTTACATCGTTCACATTTATGATGTTTGTAGGATTTTAATACATATTACACGTTTGCGATAATATAAAACTAAGTATCATGTATGCCATCAGTCCCAGTAATTAGTAAAAGCATGAACATTGTGTTGGTAATTGTAAAGTCTCAGCCACACGGGGTGTGACTCCCTAGCGTAAGAGTTGTATTTTATATAAAAAAGTTGCTCAGTCAATAAAATTTTAGAGGGATATATAAGTTGTCATTCAAAGCACCTACTATATTCACGGATCAGTGAGAACGAGAAAAAAACTCGAATGGAACTCATTTAGAGGTCAAAGACCTGTTTAAAAACTTTTTGACCTTATCAAATCTCAACTTCCTTTCTTAAAAAGCAAAAATGCATAATTCCTACTAATGACGAAATCGTGCGGAGCATACTAAGTAAATTAAAAGTGCGATAGAATCTTTACGATATTTCCGGCGGTGCGTGGGCGTCATGTCCATTCCCGGGCCCAAAACTCTTTGAAAAAAATAACTTCGCACACTTACCTACACTTTACTTCCTCTCGACATGGGATCATATGCTTAAAAAGCACATAACATGAAGCCTTTAGGATTATATCATTCAATCAACTATAGACTCTGCGGTATACAGAGTTAAAGCTCATAATAATTTGATACGCGACGAATGCTTAAGGCTTTTCGGGTGTTGTTAAGAAAAACACCATTCATTGAGACAAGTAACGGGCTAATAGTAATCTCGCTTCTTGGCAACGCCATTCAAGAGATCGCGTACCGTCGAGGTGAAAATCGCATCAAAATTAAGGAGTTGAATGCGTATTACTCAACTTAACATAGTAATTATTAAATATGATTAAGAAATATATTATAGGTAACATGTTATTTCATGAGTCCCACTAAGTCAAACGTATGCAGGTATAACATAATAAAGATTATTAACATGGCCCCGTGTCATAAACTCTAAATTAGTTATTATTTATTAATTAAATATAAGCCTAGATACACCAGTCAAAATAAATCAAAATAAATTACCATAATTTGAATAAAATAACAATACACCTACTTAAAAAGTATTTCGTCGGCGACTATACTTGCCAATGTGTGTGTGTATGGGGACATTGTCGCCATGGGCGTGTGTGTATTAAATCTTGTTTTATGCTTAGTTTGTGTATGTAAATATGGCGCATCTGTATGTGTGTGAGAGAGACGCGTGCGCCACATTCCTCCGCGTAGTCATTCATACATACTCAAAGAGTTTAAGTTGTATATTGATGTACCTGTATCTTTTTGTTAAGTTAACTATTAAGGTTTATGAGGTTATGGATGGAGTAATTGCAATTGTATCTGTAGAACTTATGTACAGGAAATACACCATACATCTATAAAACTCAAATTAGTTTCGTATTTAGTAATTATTTGTAACACGTGTTAGTAAGGAAAACCCACACACTGTCTAGTGCTGTTTGTATTTTCCATTAGCATTCACTTAGGCTATTTTGTAAATATTTACCTAAGACGGGCAACGAGTAGCGCGAATAACACTACATGACTGTCGAATCTGAGGCGGCCTATCTGACATACGACAATTAATTTTATAACAGGTTTTTATCAACGATAACTCCTGTCCTAAGCTTATTGCAAACTAGAACGATCCTGGACATACAAAACGTGTGGGTGTCGCATGACCTTTTACTTACAATATGTTTTATCATTATATTATTCTCGTATCATTGAATGACGCAACTGATACTAATATTAGATATTATAATGGGCACGGTATAAAATAAATAAAATCTAGAAACCTTCTCATTTCTCACAGGATACTTATTGCCATTCATATCTGGCTATAAATATATTGTAGAAGCATTACATTATATTACATTAAAATCTAACTAACCTCACCTGTGGGCCGGTAGGTACATCTGTTCATTAACGGACGTAGCTTCGCCGCAGGCTTTCTTCTCGAGGTTATGGGGTCATACAGCAGTCACTTCTTCATGTCAAGACATGCCTCATCAACTGCAGATTGCTTAGTAGACTGGACTCGTGCTATGATGATGATGATGACGCAATACCGGGCTTGCAGATTCTTATCGCGCGTAGTGAAATTACGGCTATGGTAATGTCTACAGCGGATTGATGAACTCTGATGTCAGGTTTAAATTTAAAATTCAATTATAATTCTAAATACATCTTGTCAAATATTTGTAAAATAATTATGTACTGTATCACATTTAATGTGTTATCAAAACTTATATATCTAAACGGTCACGCAAACAGCCAAAGTAATATTAGCTAAAACATAAAAGAAATTATAATAAGGAAAATGCTTTACAAATCTCCATTTATTCTACTATCGAAATTAGTAACACTTTCACCGGCGAAAATCCTTGCTCATAAAACTTCGAATACGTAAGTTGTGATGAAAATACGAATTTTGGTTTTATGGCCCAAATGGACTGTTGGTACCTAGAGATTGGAGAAATATCTTGTGTTTACTTGTACATATTCATATTTGCAATCTATCTAATTAAACCAATTCCTAAACTTGCACATGTTTTTCAGGTTTTTTATATATTTAAGTCACCCCACCTGATGGAAAGTGGTTTGAAATAAAAGAAACTTCACGCAGTTGCTGCCAGTGCAGAAGAGTAGAGTTTCTCGCTCATCCCACGGACAACACAAAACTTCTTCAGTGAACTCTGGCTACCATCAAATAATGCATTTGACCATGATTGACCATTTGTAGAATTGGAGTCCTGGTTGGGTCTCCGCTCTTATACACTAGTAACAGTAGGTAGGTAAAACTCTGCTGTTAGGTTCATACATGTGAAAACTCACATCCTTCAATTTCATAAACTATATTTAACGTTCCGTAACGTAATGAACAGGTGCCGAAATCATAACTACTCAAAAGCAATATTCCGAGTACTCAACATGGTAAATATCCCGTTGACTCTTTTCAATTGCTGCTTAAATGACCATCTGAAACGAAAAGCATACTTAGCAGATAGGCGGAGACGTAGTAAGCCTTCCTGAAGAGCGATACCTATGCTCGGGCCCTCCCAGTGAGTAGCGGCGCTGCCGTGAAATAAATTTTACACCACGATGGCAATTCCAAAACGCCATCGATTCGACAGAAGAAGAACAGATATATCATATTAGCAACAAAAATAAATTATAATAATATCATTACAGCAAGTAAACCATACAAATTTCTAACAGAATTTGTAAAAAAATAGCATATGTATTATTATATATATATAGATAGTGAAAGGTTAACAGCCCTCACAATGCCTACTACCTACTATCAATTTTTGTACCGTCATAAAATGTGTTGCTTTGATTTACCCTTTTTACTAAAACATCACTAATTTGATAGTTAAGTATATATTATTATGCTTTTGAGGTCGACACCGGCTGACTTGCCCGCCATATGTCATGTCCTTCATTTGTCACTCCTTTAATACAATGAATACTCATTTGTTGTTAACGTATTCAAACTATTTTAGCGTTACGTTTTGGAACTCGTCACTTAAGGTACTTTCTTAGAGTAATATGCATAAAATAGCAAAAAAAACTGTAAAGCTTAAGTATTTCCATAAGGTGTCGTAATTAACTTTTACAAACGTCTTCGCCTGCTTGGGATTCCTGTCAGCTATCCAAACGTGCGCAGGGACAAAATGTGGCTTAAGATTATTCCAGATCATAATCATTTAAATACCAAATATTTAACTAGATTCGTTCAACCGTTTGAACATGATTGAGCAAGAAACAACCAAACATATTCACTAACTTATTATAATCATCATCATGTCAGCCATAGGACGTCCATGAACATAGGCCTCCTCCATCGACCTCCAATTCGAGGTTAGAGGTTCGGTTACCCGCGTCGTTGACTAGAACCTTTCGGCTCCAGTTGTCCTTTTTTAATGATGCACATTTGCCATTTTCTATTAAGTCTCACGCCGCTCGCACTCTCCTTACCTACATTCCACTTTTATAAATGCCTAAACCTAAAAGAACTTAAGTCAAATATAAAATCAAAGCAACCCTTATTCTAAATATATAAATTATATATTATGTCGTCGTGGAACGTTACATAATGTATTCGTAATTATTCACCGGCAGTAAGTAGGTACAATTCCTTTTCCGCCCAATCACGGCTCAGGGCGGGCGGCAAGGGCGGGGGTGAATGCAATGACACGTCGATAGGCGCGCGCATACTGACTTATTTACATATAAATAGCATTCTCGTCCTAACTCTGAGTTTAGGCCTCTGTGAAATTCTCGTAGATTTTTTATTTACCGAACATCCTCACTAAATCGAGCAATTACGATGATTTAATGTTTTATGAAAATCAGTTAGTCATCATTCGAGCCTCATCTGAGAACCCCGGGTCCGCAATTCGGAAGGTAAACGACAATCTCTCCCATAAAAGTTAAAACAAATCAAAACAGAAAGAGCAAAAGTGTGACACCAAAGTGAGAAGATTTAAAATGACTGTGATTGACGTTCGAATGAAGAAATGGTAAAAGTCCCCTTTAACTAGCTGTTGTCAGCGGTTCCACTCGCATTGATTGATCCCATTTCCATAAGTCAAATGAAAAAGTATATGTATTATTTGACACTAAAATCTATTTCTGTTATAAATTTCAACCAAGCCCATTCTATCGTTGGGGCGTGATTGAATAACAAAACGTCCGAATATTTTTACAAACTTTAACATTTATTCATTTATTTGGACATGGAAAACTTACAGCTATTTCAATCGGATATATAACAGATAAAGAGAAAATTAAAAAAATTCACACCTAGTTTTGAAATAGTAACTTATTTGTAAGCATAAAGGTATGTTAGAAAATAGCGTAGGTATAAGAAAAACAAAACATACACTATAATACGGTGCCGAAAATTACTAAGATTGAATTTTAACCAATACTGCACTATACACATTTAAAGAAATTAAGACCTAAAAGTCTTCTTGCTGACTGTCCAAAAAGGTATCAATGTACCTACTGTTAACATACTACATAACTTAACAATTAAGCTATTGTTAGGATGAAGGCTTTTGGTAAAGATTCATTCAATAGCCTAAGGATCTATAGGTACAAGCTCAGAGGTGAGTGACACGTGAGTTTGCGCCCATTGCAATTTTTATAATATACTTGTTATTTAAAATTATGTTAAGTTAAATTTTGGCTCTTGGGTTGTATCAGCCACGTGATATGTAAAATGGTTCAATAAATTTATTCGAAGTCTGTCATCGTAGCGAAATAAATGTCTTTGTCAGTCTACAAGTCTAGACAAATATTTTATTAATATCTTACTTTCAACTGGCAATAATAATATAAAAGAATCGTTTATAGAGTTAAAGAGGTTAACTTAAATCGAGAAGTCGCTTTTGTAGTTTTTAGAACTTGAACAGACAGATATACAAATACTAACAATGTTATATACCTACTAATAGGTATATCGATAGATGTACATATTGTAGTTACAACTTTCTTAAGATGTCTAGATTCCAACATAATGTTATACAACATGTGCCGTGTCGCGGACAAAAAAGATGAACGTATTTATGACTCATGTCTATATATTATAATCTGATAGTGATCATAGTCTTACTACGATATTCTATATATGATATTAATTCAACGACATAGAGACGCAATGTCTGAGCGAGCATGACTCACTGATCACGTCACCATGTCCAGTATCTTAATTTATATTTTAACTAATAATAACATACATATTATATATCTCCACATTTCAACTTTATACAACATGTTACTGTGAATGTCTGTCACTGATGCCTAGTAACGTCCGTCAAGATATTTGCGAATTTTCATGATGATTTCGGTGCACCCGTGACTGTATATAACCCTCTAACAAACCTTTCAATAATGCAGTGTAACTAATATACTAGCCATAACCTCTGGCTCCGCTCGCTTGAATCTCGGTAATCGCGAGCAAACATATTTATTTCCCAAGCTCTAGTCTATTTCTTTATCAGAATCGGTTTAGTATCTCAGGAGTGAAAGCGTAACTGAGTTACCTTCGTATGTATAAATATGTAATAGTTAAATACATTACCCTCGCTGACGCAGTCGCGTAAAAACAAGACACATCTACTACTCTTACATATAATAAAGGTAAATCATTGCTGCGAAGAAGGTAAATGCGCTATTGAACCTAGCTCACACTTACATTATTATCGATATCTGATATCTCTGTATAACTACTATTCAACGTTGTACCTTGTACGACTAACCGTTCAACTTCCACAATACATACTATATTACAATTTCTACTACCCCATACTGCTTCGACTATCCAAGCTTTGCTTGTGTTAAACGAACAGTGGCATTAAGATCAATTTACAATATCGACATCAACATTTCTCACCTACGTAGTCTATTCAATTTGCGTCAGTGCACAAGTTACACTTTTTTTATTGCAGTTTATCATATAAGTGTCGCATTGATCATTTATAAGTATTGTTTTAGAATAATTGTAGCATATTAAATGCACTTACTTTCTCATGATGAACCCCTTAGAATATTTACAATCTCCCTTTACCCGGTAGAGACGTGAACAGAGCGTGAGTTGAAAATGGGAAGATAAATGCTATACAGATGTTGTGCTGGAGTAAGATGCTCGGTATATCTTGAACAGAGTTCTGCACTTACGCGTCCATACTCCAGGAACTTGGCATCACGGAGTGCCTATCAATAGTACATACGCGCGTCCCGAAGTACTTTGGCCACCTTTTTAGACGTGGTAACAACTCCATAGATTAGTCGTACAAGGAAAAGTAGAGGGAGCCCAATCATGCGGCAGATCACCTATGCCCTGAACTGATCAATCTAATTCCGCAGTAGCCATCTGCGTGTCAGACTGCGCCAGACAGTCTCTGAATAGACATATTATGCATACATATATTTGCAGCGAACCGACGCACGACCACCCTTATTTTCGTCTTATAGAGGCTTATAGGTTCTTGTCCCCAAAACGTGAAAGTACTTCTTCACTAAATAGATCTTGAAGCTTCACTCAGGTTTTCCAAGATATATTCCCAATGGAACCCATGTTAAAAATAAAATCTTAGTTTTTATTGTTTATATTTATGAAAGAACGAGACTAGATCATAGACATTTCGGACGTAACATTACGTCCATGGGCTCGAGAAGACTCCTCTCAAGTCCCGTTCTACTCGTACCATTATTATGTGTGCAAATCGCATAGGTTCAAATCAAAACTTTTATTGCTATTTACTTTACCTAGAACTGTATAACCATATTATACTAACTACCTTTAATTTTATACCTTCCATCTATAATATATTCCAAATCTTATAACCCTAAAAAGTGTTAGGGGAAACGAAATCGGAGATGTGACCGAAGCTGAGCGTGCCACAATCCATTACGGTAGTCGCGGTGTAAGCGCCCGGGGCAAGCAGGGGGGATGTATCCATTAGCTAATTAGCCGACCACCGACCCCTTCTCACCGTCTCAACCTACCAGATTGTAGCCTCTTCGCCCCCTAATTGACTTTTATAATGAACCTTCATGAAATTCAAATATCAGATTTCACTAATCAAAAAATTAAGGTAAAGTTTTGTAAAAAAATGTTTTATACTCTTATATTTATTACTTTTTACTACTTTTTTCTTGCGTTACCTACTTCATAGACCAACATGTGCACAATATTTTTCCCAGGGTTAATGGTAATTGGAGGAGATTTTAGATGCATAACGTATTCACAAAAATATTTAAACAAACATTGAGTACCTACCCAACAAAATTATTATTAAAGCACGCATGAAACCGAAAATGGCGATATACTTAAACTTTATTTAATTGCTTAAAGCTGTACAATTTATATCTTCTTTAATTTTCATGTGAATAATATACCACACTTTCACAACACTTAAATATCTACGAAACGTAAATTCCACGGAGACAGTCACACTGTCTAGAAACCTTGCAAACAGAGGTACTGGTTCTCACTTAATCATTTCTATGCACACTCGCTGCCTACAATAAATAAACCTATAGTCACAAAGTCGTAAAATCACACCTTTTCACAATACGAAAGTATTTAACTGCAACCACAATACATTAAATTAAAAGTCAAACAGCCCCTCGGAACATCACGGCTATCTTTTAATGAGGTAATGGCGATCCGACGAGAAGGGCGAGTGACGCGTGTTGCGCACGCGAACACCCCTCGTCTCTAATAATTTCATTATAATAATAAAACGGAGTCAAACGTGTAAACGAGGGCACGTGATAATTGTGGCCCTCTAACCAATGTGACAGCTTGACCTTTTGACTTTGTGGCTCGTGGCGTTTGCGGTGGAAAACTTAACATCTATTCATCCATAGAACTTCAACGATCATATGATGAACAATAACTAAATATTGCTAAGATGTTAGCGTATCGTACGCAAATTATAAAGCGGCATAGATACAAATCTAAAACGAAGCAAGCTATCATTCAATTTAAAAAAACATTGGTTGGTTGCGTATGAGTGCCAGCACGATACGACCGATAGTCATGACAGTTAATTTATAAAATGATGAGTTACAAGCATCGCCGAACTGCTCAGCGGGCACAATAAACATTATGGGCACATTCATTAATAGCTGACCGCTGACAAACGGTGCCTTCCCCTCTGCGGCCGCTCTTTACCCCATCATCCCCATAAACCCCTGTCTACCCTCCCGCATGCCTCCTTCCATCTCCCCGTCTCCCTATTCGACCAGGTGTAAAACTGCCCGGTCACGGAAAGACAGACATGCGATGCGGCTAATATGTTTTTATTATTAAAGCTATATACGTATTGCTCATCCCTCCGGCCCTCGCGAGGGGATGAGCCATGAATATTTATACGGTGATTTGTTAATAGCACTAGTAGTACTTGGTGTGTGACTTACAAAAAAATGTCGAGTAAATCACGTTACTTGCCAAACACGCAAGTATTTCACACATTTAACTCACAAACCATGCCAGCCAGTGTCGATAAACCAAGCAAATGGATTTCGAATAATTTAGTAGATATCTAATCGCTTTAGTTAGTGGTACCTACTTAAAAGAAAACTTTAAAGCTCTAAGCAGACACCGGCATTATCGTGCTGTTGTTTCTTATGCCAACAAGTACATACTTACAAGAACCTATATGAAAGTCAGCGACATACATATTGTCCGCAACTTAATGTAGTGTTATCGACTTGCATCATTTTGTTTAAGTGCATAGATATCATTTCATTTCTAAATTGAATACTGTAGGTACAACTAGAGTTCCCGTACTCGTGACACTCTATGACACCTCAGTTGTTTTAGGGATTTCCAAAAATGGCACCGTCCCGTCTCGACCGTTTTATGTTCGCAACTTTGGCCGCACATAAATTTAGTTACATAATCTGCCTACCCTTCACGTTACGACACTTAAGTAATTCAAGCTCTTTCTCAGCGAATTCACTTTAGTAATAACTTGACAGGTAACTGGCGTGAGTAATGCTAATGCAGGAAAACGTATAACGAGTGATGTCAACTTGTGTGCCGATTTAATGTGTGGAGGGTATCTTCACAGTGGTATCTATGTGACAACTCCCACTTACTCCTACCGCAAAATCTGATTTCTGATTGTATGAAAGATAGTATGCTGCGTAGCCACGTAATCAGGTATATAGGTACCCAACGTGTGCAACAATAACTCATGTCACTCGGTGGCGTGTAACCGTGGGAAAAGAAATTTTCATTTACCTACCCGACAAATTTACGAGTGACATGGTCACCGCTTTTTCCTCATTGTTGTGATTATTCAAGTGTTATAAACTTTATGTACAAGGATATCCAAGCTTCAGGAAATGGAATATCTTTCAAGCACCTATAGTATATTTATACCTTAATGATATATATTGTTGTATAGTCAAAACTACATAAATACCTACATGCACTTATTCGTATACTGAAGATCTAGTTGGTACATTAACACTCATATTTATTTTGAAATATTTTTCAGTTCTACTTATTAGACACTTTAATTGCATTACAACTAAATTTGCAAGTGTATTGCCTGCTATGCCTCTTTTTCCGCTTAACTTATTGGGTCGTCGTTATAAAAATATAATCCTGAGGCACTCTATCAGACGGAGACGAACTCTATCATGGAGAAAAGTCTCATTCTTTCAATGTGCGTTCACTGTATAAAACATACACGTGATTCCTCTTACAATAATCCTGAGCTATTTAATCAGGACATGGAAAGGTATTTAACGGGCGTTAAACTACATCGTGAAAAATTTAGGCCGAACTTGTTCCCTTTTAAGACCCGTGGGCCGTATTATATTCGCCTGGCAGTAGTGGATATTGTTTATCAGATACCATAAAGATAAAAAAAATATAGAATGTTTATTGCTTTTAATTCATTAATCCTTTACAAGTTTATCAATATTACATAAGGGTTATTTAAGCTACTCGTAACTCGGAAATCATTTGTCAAATATTCGATTAAAGGTTTCTAAATATGGGGACAAAACAGTAGGCGCGCTGACAGAAGTTAAAGCTTGGCCAATATTATGTGTTTAAGAATGTATCAAACAAATTGTTGTAATAGTTTAAGGTCAAGCTCGGTAGATGGCGTTGTACCGTCTATCTGAATCGCGATATGGTTACGTTACCGTGCATAGTATAAATAGTACCTAAGTTGTCTATAATAAACGAGACAGAGCAACATTTGCTACTAGATCAGGACACAGTGGTTTTTATTACATTCCCTAGTGTTCACAACCAGTACCGAGTACAGTGCAAAACAGCTCAAAGCTCCTAATTACCAGCTTGGTGATTAACATTGGTCCTTCGAGCCGGATTTGGACACCGATTGTTCATGTTTTTGGAGGCGGTTCCTAACTATTGAACTGCGCTCCCCCCCCCCCCCCCCCCCCTCACGTATTCGCAGTGGATCGCTGCAAGAAACGGAACACGTGATATTTTGTGAAGACGGACGTACCTACGCGCTGCAGACATCGAACTTCGCGGCAAAGGATCGTCTCGACGAGATCATTAGTTCAAGGTGACGCCGCAAGAGGGCACCTCTTTCATTTCAAGCTATCGATCGATTGTAAACAAGTGACATTGTGCAAGATTTCTGTGAGTACATTTTTGCGTTTTATTAGTGCCAAAGTAGATAGACTGCTGAGCCAAGTGATTTTGAGCTTTATTCTCAAGAAGATTTCAACTTCAATAATCGACGAAGAATTGGAACATTGTATCTTGTAGTATGCTTTAATGCCTTTAAACTTAGATAACTTTGAATTTTGCTTTGTTAGTAATTTGTGATTATTTGTGCATGTTAGAATTTAGAACTTAGAAAATTAATGTGTGCATGTTAGAACTTAGAATAGTTTATAAAAAACGAAGGAACGAGGACTCTATGCCCGATTTCCCCTAGATTTAGTGTTGTTGTAAAACACTTGTAAAATTTATCGATTTGAACCTTGGGAAACATTGATAGTTAAACTTAGTACAGTAATGTTAGCTTAGATAGATAGTAGTTTGTCCTCTAAGTAGTGAGTTCAGAGTTGAGTTTGGAATTTTGTAGTAGGTGTTTTAGTTAAATTATTTTTCTTTAAGTATACAGTAAAAAAAAGTAAAAAGTAAAAAATAAGTAAAAGGTAAAATATAAAAATGGAAGGAGTAATAAATGTTCTGGAAGATTTCAAAAATGTAATTACAAAGGGATTGGCAAATTATAAGAAAAGTCCAAAAGGAAGATTAACTTTAGAATATGTTGAAACTAAACTAGAATTATTAGAGACTGATTGGGCTTCCTTTAGAACTGCTAATACCAAATTACACGAGAATTATGAATTAGGAGACCATGAGGCCAAGGTAGCTAATATATATGATACAACTGAAGACACGTATATAACTTATAAGAGTTTGATAAAAAGTACATTAAGAACCTTTCCAGTTGTTCATGAAATACCTCAACCAACTGTATCTAGTAACAAATCAAATAGTTTTGTTAAATTGCCGAGGATTTCGATCCCCGCCTTTTCAGGTAAATATAATGAATGGACAACATTCCATGATTTATTTGTTTCACTTGTACATAAAAACAATGCATTAGATAATGTACAAAGATTACATTATCTGAAAAGTCATCTCACTGGTGAGGCCGAGCAACTCATCAGACACACCCCCATAACTGACGCAAATTATAATCAGTGTTGGGATCTTTTAGTCAAGCGTTATAATAATAAAAAATATTTGGCCAATTGTATTTTAAACCGTTTATTTGCGCAAAAACGTATGCATAGTGAATCTGCTGAATTATTAAAAGGGATGTTGGATGCTACAACTGAATGTCTAAACGCGCTTTCAAATTTACAAATAGATGTATCCACTTGGGATATTATTATCATCCATATCATAACGTTTAAATTAGATCCAGAAACCCGCAAACAGTGGGAGTTTAGTAACACCAGCGAGTCCAATAGCGAGTTACCTACCTTCGATCAATTCAAAACCTTCATTGAGAATCGCTTCCGAGCATTAGAATGCATTCAGCCTACAAGAATTCCCCATCAGAACAGTAAAGGTTCACACTCCCCACATGCGAAAGCATTGGTCGCCACGAGCTCGTCTGATGCTATGCGGTGCGAGTATTGTTCAGAACAACACAAACTCTGCTTCTGTAAAACGTTCGCAAAACAGCCTCTTCAGAACAGACGTGATTTTGTTGCTAAAAATAAAATATGCTTTAATTGTCTGGGCAGCAACCACACAGTCTATGACTGTAAAAAGCATACTACTTGTAAAGTTTGTCATAAGCGACACCACTCACTACTGCATCCTAGTGAAGAGCCAGAATGTAAAGTCGAAGCTACTTCCGCAATATTGACAGCTGCTGATACCTCTAGTCCCTCGACTAGTGCAGGTCAGATAGTGTCATGTTTGTCAACCGGCAGGGTATCCAAGCCTGAACAGGTTTTATTAGCAACAGCGCTAGTAAAGGCCGAGTCCAGAGCTGGAGAGTATCAAATAGTTCGAGCTTTACTTGACCAAGGCTCCCAGGCATGCTTCATCACCGAGGCTACAGTGCAACTGCTTAATTTGAAGCGAATTCCGATCCGTGGACTTGTTTCAGGTTTAGGTGAAAATAAATCAACCCCTACCAAGCACATGGTTCGTTTAGGAATAGGATCGCGAGGTAATCCAGATTTTAAAATATATATAAATGCCTATGTTTTGAAAAAAATTACCTCTTATTTACCCGAGCACAATGTAAACATGGATAACTTCGAATGGGTAGATATAAGCAATTTACAGTTAGCGGATCCAAACTTCTACTTGCCGAATAGAATAGACCTTTTGTTAGGCGCAGACGCTTACAGCAGCATCATCCAGGAAGGCATAGTAAGGAGTCCGTTCGGTAGTCTTATCGCTCAGAACACTGCTTTGGGGTGGATTTTATCTGGTGCAGTTGCTAGTTCCAACTGTACCGGTACCCACGAAAATAAAAACTACAAATTAAAATTAAATGTAATGCATGCACATGTAGAAGAAGATAATTTAAAGAAATTCTGGGAAATAGAAGAAACCCTATGCACTAAGAAATTATTTACACCGGAGGAAATCAAATGTGAAGAATTGTACAGCAGGACTACTAAGAGAAGTACTAATGGCCGGTACATTGTACAGTTACCTTTCAGAGATGAACCTCCCTATTGTACTCCAGGTGATTCGCGCACTATAGCAGAGAAGAGATTTAAATCGCTGGAAAAAAGATTAGACCGAAACACAGAATTAAAAGATAAATACACAGAAATAATAAAAGAATATTTAGAATTAGGACACATGCGGATGGTGAAGGAACAGGATGATAAACGAGAACGGGCTGTATATCTCCCTCATCACGCAGTAATACGAGAGGATAAATCAACGACAAAGGTTCGAATTGTGTTTAACGCTTCCGAGAAAAACAGTAACGGAGTTTCACTTAATGACACCTTGATGATTGGACCGACTTTACAGGCTGATCTGAGGCATATTGTAATGAAATGGAGAGTTCATTCTATTGCAATTGTCGCGGACATAGTTAAAATGTACCGTCAGGTTAGAGTTAGAGAAGAAGATGCAGTGTACCAGCGGATTCTTTGGCGGGATAATCATCAAGAACAAATCCGAGATTATGAACTGGTTACGGTCACCTTTGGAACTGCCTCGGCTCCCTATCAGGCAGTTCGAACTCTGCATCAGATTGCATACGATGAAGGTGACAAATACCCAATAGCCGCAGAAAGAGTCCTAAATTGTTTCTACATGGACGATTTAATGACTGGCTGCAGTAGCGTCAAAGAAGGAATAGAAATATATAAACAAACAAAAAACTTGTTAGAAAAAGGTGGGTTTACATTACAAAAATGGAATACAAACAATAAAGAAATATTGCAAAGCATACATTTATTGGAAGCAAACAACAACAAAGATGAAAACATAGAAGAACAAAATAGGACAAAAAACATAGTACAACATAAGAATAAGGAATTGGAAATTAAGATCGACAGTACAATAAAAATTTTGGGTCTTACCTGGAACCGCAACCAGGACACCTTCCAGTACTCTGTAAATCTCCCTACAACATTGACCACGGCCGTAACCAAAAGATTAATAATCTCGGATATAGCCCGACTATTTGACCCATTAGGATGGTTGGCACCTAGTGTGGTTTTGGCTAAAATATTCATACAAAGATTATGGCTTGCCGGCGTTGGTTGGGATGATGAATTGTCGGCTGAGCTAATCAGAGAGTGGAGTATTTATCGTAAAGAGCTAGGTCTACTTACCTCAGTTAGAATCCCACGTTGGCTCGGTACCAATTTAGGGGATGTATTGGAGTTACACGGGTTTTGTGATGCCTCCAAGGCTGCTTATTCAGCAGTGGTTTACTTGCGCATAATCGATATAAGAGGTGAGGTACATATTTCGTTATTGGTTGCAAAAACGAGAGTTGCCCCAATTAAGCAAATCAGCATTCCTCGGTTAGAATTATGTGGAGCCGTATTACTGTCAAAGCTTCTGACGGAAACAGCACAAGTCTTGAATATCCAGGACGATAAAATCACGGCATGGACTGACTCTACTGTCGTACTTGCTTGGCTTAACAGTCACCCGAGCCGATGGAAGACGTTTGTAGCAAATCGTACAGCAGAAATACTGACCACAATGAAGTCTTCTCAGTGGTTTCACGTGTCGACGAACGAGAATCCCGCAGACTGTGCGTCGAGAGGTTTATTGCCTAGTCTACTTTTAAATCACTCGTTATGGTTTTCAGGACCTAAATTAATTCAAAAAAAGGAAATAGTGTGTAAGAGATCAATTGATTTGAGTACCGATTTAGAACAGTCCGTGAAGACTCATATAGCAATAACCCCACAACAGCATCTTTTCGATAGGTTTTCTCGTCTGCAAGGATTGTTAAGAGTAATTGCATATTGTCGGCGGTTTATCTTAAGAAAAAATAAAGGTTATTTACAAAAACTAGAAATAGAAGAAGCACTAAACACTTGTATAAAGATAACTCAAAGAGAAATATTTACAATCGAATATACAGAACTTAAGGACACAGGATATATACAAACAAAAAATAGTAAATTAAAATCTCTTTGCCCGTATCTTGACGACAAAGGAATCATCAGAGTACGAGGAAGACTCGAATGGGCACAAATTAGTGATAATGCTAAACACCCTATCATTCTTCCCCATTCTAGTCACTTTACCAGCCTAATTGTAGCAGATGGTCACCTGAGGACGCTGCACGGTGGCCCTCAACTGATGGCCAATTATTTAAGATCAGCGTACTGGATAATAGGTGCTAGAAGTTTGGTACAGAAATATTGTCGTCAGTGCGTCATATGTGCTAAACAAAGGGCTCTCACTAGAAACCAACTTATGGGATCACTGCCGTCGGAGCGATGCACTCCGGCCAGACCTTTTTTACACAGTGGTGTTGACTACGCGGGGCCTATAAATATTAGGACAACCAAAGGTCGTGGTCACCGTTCTTACAAGGGCTACATATGCTTGTTCGTATGTATGGCCACCCGTGCTCTTCACTTGGAAGTGGTGAGCGACATGAGTGCCCAAGCATTCTTAGCGGCATTCCGACGATTTGTGTCAAGACGCGGTCACTGTGCCAAAATATGGAGTGACAATGGCACAACATTTGTAGGAGCGTCTAGGGAGTTACAACAGTTGTCCGCGATTCAACCTTCAATAGCAGAGCAGTTAGCGGCACAGGGTACAGAGTGGCATTTCATCCCTCCTCACAGTCCCAATTTTGGCGGTCTCTGGGAAGCAGGAGTGAAATCTACTAAGTTTCACCTAAGGCGAGTAATAGGCAATATGACCCTTACGTTTGAAGAACTGAGTACTCTGCTCAATCAGATTGAGGCTTGCTTAAACTCGCGGCCCATGAGTATCATTAACGGAACCGACCCTAGTGAACCAATTCCGTTAACACCGGGACATTTCCTAATAGGCGAACCCATAGTAAGTGTACCTGACACTAATTATGAGAATATAAACATTAATTATTTATCCCGTTGGCAATTGCTTCAACGGATGTTGCAGATGTTTTGGAATCGTTGGTCCCAAGAATACTTGTCTAACCTTATGAACCGTTATAAATGGTCTTTTCAAGTTCCAGAGCCAAAGGTTGGGGACATAGTTCTTATAAAGGAAGACGATTTACCGCCTTGTCGATGGTTGTTGGGCCGCATAATTGAAAAGCACCCTGGGGATGATAATATTACCCGAGTGGTTACAGTACGTACGAAATCCTCTGTTATTAAGCGTCCAACATCCAAATTATGTATTTTACCAATCACAGATTAACTATACCTTGTTTTATTATACACCAAGAGTGATTAAATTATATACACATTTTATTATATACATAAGCCTAGTTATATATTGAGGTATTTGGTAATTTATTTTTCTTTTGTATTGAGAAACTGTTGTGTAATACATCATTAATAGTTGTAAGGTCAAACATTTAGATTAAGTACGTCTGAGAACTCATTGTTGTTTTGTTGACCATATTTGAAGGACATTCTTTCACTAAATGTCCTTGGTGGGCGGTATGTTTAAGAATGTATCAAACAAATTGTTGTAATAGTTTAAGGTCAAGCTCGGTAGATGGCGTTGTACCGTCTATCTGAATCGCGATATGGTTACGTTACCGTGCATAGTATAAATAGTACCTAAGTTGTCTATAATAAACGAGACAGAGCAACATTTGCTACTAGATCAGGACACAGTGGTTTTTATTACATTCCCTAGTGTTCACAACCAGTACCGAGTACAGTGCAAAACAGCTCAAAGCTCCTAATTACCAGCTTGGTGATTAACATTATGTAAATATTTATATATAGACTTTTCACAAGAGGTGGCGGTAATGGTGTAAGGAGTTTAATGGTTTATACCACCTCAAAGAAATTTTATAAGAAAATGCCGAAGTCAAATTCTGAAAGTCAAAGTCAAATGACTTCACGAAATAGCGGCATATTTAATACAATTAGGAGTCAAAATTCATTAACACTTTAAAGCAAATCTCTGCGTCTCATTCCAATTTAAAAATCATTCCCACGTCATCCAGGATCACAGAAAACATAAAGAAGTCCATGGATCCGATAGCTACTCGTACTTCTCTTGAACAGTAAATAATTTTAAAGTCACTCTCCTCAACTAGTTATATTATACAGCCAGTAAGTAACTGTTTAAAATCATAAAAATCCCATTATATTGTACTACCTAGGTCAGACAGAATTCTACAAACAACTTGTTTAGATTGTTATCGACCCTAATAGTATCTACCCACGCAGTTGGCGGGAATGAATATCTTCAACAGTAATACGTAGACATACATATAATATGTCACACAATATCATACCACGTACGGTACGTTGGTACCGGGAACAGGTATGAATCGTATGAGAGTTCAGTCAGATCGGCTGGCTGTAGTTATGTACTATTATGATTTAGTTGATTGTATTGAAAACACCTGTTATCGAACGGGAAAGCGATAGACTGTAGAAATTATCGCGAAATGATAAGGTGAGGAAATGATGAGGTCATTTCTAGCTCGTGTAGGTACAGTCGCCGTCATTATTAACTAAACATTGTACTCGCTTGAGCAAGCTTAATATTGGACAACGAACTGTTAGACGGATAACCGAAAAAAATTAGAACGAGACTGGCATAGCAGAAAATAAAATTCACACACCAAAAAAGAGAAAACGAGCAAAACCAGTCGTGTCAAAACGGCCATCATAGCGTGATATTTATTTGGCAATTTCATTCGCTATTTCTATAGGATCCGTCTATATTATACTTTTAGTCTTAGATTCCTAGTTAAACCGACCACTTAACCTTTACAAAAATACAAAATTATGAGGAGAATAGAGACTTGTCAGAGTATCATGACACAAATAGATAAATTCGCCATTACATCCTTCAAACATATTATTGTATAATCACTCCCTTTATTTCTCAGAACGAGTAGTAAGTGGGTAGTGGTTTAATTCACTCACATTTCGCCACATAAGCTCATACCTATAACTTTCATCGATAAGTTTATAACAAAATAAATAATAAAACATTTTAGTATAAAATCAACATAATCTACGAACGTACGTGTATAGTAACTCCCCCACGCACCCCGACATTTAGCTAAAATTATGGGAAATGTAAACATTACTCAAATTACATTTTTTATTCTGCTATTAAACAGTACGGTGAGCGCGGTGAGACCGGGCTACGTACACACAAATTACCTGAGTAAACTCCCCTTTATGTTTTTGGTAAATATTTCGGGGTGGAACACCATCCATCTTTACATGAAAAATCCTTAATCTTTTGACGGAAAGTGGTATAAGACGAGCAGACGCACCACCTTATGTTAGGTTGTGAATAAAACCTAGAAAAACGTATATTCAGCCATGGTCGTTTTACGGTGGAGATGAAGTTAACTACATTAGTTAAATTATTATTTGTATTATATACAATAAACATAACATAAAGCGGCAGTATTACACCGAAAAATATTCAGGAGAGCAGAGCATTTATAGGACATCAAACTTGTAGCGATTTCACGCGGTTTTGCGCCTAAAGATTACACTTTGGAGTCTGATGTCCGGTTATGGTTTCGGATTGTTTTGGCAGTTTTTCCAAGTGCCTGCTATCTAACCTCCGAATCGTGGAAGCAAATCCTGAGAGAGAGAGCATAGAGTCTCGCCCGTTGTTTAGGAAATAGGTTGGGTCTCAAAAAAGAGCCAGATAAACTCTTTATATACGAGTACGTTATACGTTTCTTAAATTCATAATACATAAGTCTTCGATAGGTTCAACCGTTTTCGATGAGGTACTCGACTAATATCTGTATAATTACGTATTGCTCTGACTGAAATGACATTAAAATGCTAAAGAAAAGTAGTGTTTAATATTAAAATGTATTCAGCATACCCCTGCGCGCGGTGGGCGGCGTTCACTTATCGATCCGCCTGACGCCGCCCGCCCATTCCGCCCAGCCGATAAATACTCCCAGCTCCGTGCCAATGTGAGCCCACTGCCTATAAAATGTTATTACTATTAGTTATTGTCGTCATAAGTTTTAGGGGTATCTACTGGGATGGTGAAAATTGTTACTTTGTATGTTACAACTAAAAGCAATGGGTATTTGGAAAATTTTATGTTTAGCTTTTCCGGAAATGTGTGTTTGTATTGTTTGAGCGTAACGTACATACTGAGTACACTTGTTATTTGAATATCATGTTCTGACGAAATACAGAAGTTGTAAATAAATATAAATAAGTACCGACAATTCTTATAGTTGTGCGTACATTACTTTAAATTGTAGAAACCGATATAAGTAGGTACCTATTGGTATTTATGGTTCTGAAAAATGAATTCGCAATCATTACCGGCAGTATTACCGAAGGCCTATAGCAAACCTACCACTATAAACAATTAGCACATTATTATAGAAAGCTTATAAAAATGAATATATGTATGATAATCGGTATACTAAGTTTTATGGCAACTACTTACTCTTATTTACATTTACAGTTAGTAAAACGTCTATATTTGCAATATGAACTTTACGACTTCACGTTAAGATGGGCATGTGTTTATTTTAATTGTTATACAAAGAGTTGTGTGCGTATTGAAGGATGAAGCGTGGCTGCGTGGGCGTCAGTTGAATTATGGAAATAGAGCGCCGACAAGAGACTTTGTTCAAACAATGCCATAACGGTATGAGACGGCAATTTTAATTCTTCTGAGGATACATTATTGAAAAGGTCACGTCTATTGGGGTTTGTAAAGGCGATGCTTCGCGGTAATTTCGGTTATGAACATGTCAATCGCTTGCAGTCTTGTTAAATTAACATCAACACAATTTCATTACCCAGCTGTGTATGCTCTACATATCAGAATATTGACTAAAAATGAGGTTTATTATCTAGAAATTTACCCTACCTGACGCTGTGATAAATTGTCTCCTAAATTAGATTTTAACTAAAATAACATATTAGGTACCTAGAGGAAATAGTTGCATAAAATACCACGAGCCAACCAGGTGTACTCTGTGCAGGTGGATGGTAGAGTGGTAGCCAACACTACCAACGTTTATTGTATTTTATTTATATGGAATATGAAGTGGATTATGAGACCGCTCCCTAGGTTCTACCGTGCACTGAGTTACCGGGATCGGCACTTGCAAATAA
The DNA here is from genome assembly GCA_963691645.1 of Pelosia muscerda. Classification (NCBI taxonomy): domain Eukaryota; kingdom Metazoa; phylum Arthropoda; class Insecta; order Lepidoptera; family Erebidae; genus Pelosia; species Pelosia muscerda. The sequence goes on along the minus strand of OY829098.1, from coordinate 14,142,438 downwards.
GATTTCCTGTTACTGGTAACAGAATGAAACAGATTTTCTAGTAGTTTTAGAAGGTATCTTTATTTGATACCTTGCACATTACGTAGCAGCAGAATTGATGGTTTAGCTTTAATTTAGATGTAATGGATTAGTTTGTCGAAGCTCAGTAACACTTCCGAATATTTAAAAAAATATCTTTAGAATCTTTTAGCATGCGATCAGTTTGATAAACTTACCCTTAATACCTAATTAGCACACAGTCCGGAGGGACGGCTGTACGATATACGTGACCTCTTTTAGTCTCTTTCATTTCCTGATGTTTATACCGCAATGACTTAGTTATTCAAGTTTTCGTGACATTTCGTGATAATAATATAGCGATTATATTACTTTGGATAGATATGTGCTGTACGGATAACTTAATCATTTATTAATAAGCCTACTGTGTAGTGGACATTTTTGTATGTGCCTGGTAACCTGTCATCATCATCATTCATCATTTCAGCCACAAGACGTCCACTGCTGAACATAGGCCTCCCCCATCGACCTCCAATCCGTCCGGTTGGAGGCGGTCTGCATCCAATGGGTACCCGCGACTTTGACTATGTCGTCCGCCCATCTCGCAGGAGGCCGTCCCACGCTTCGTCTACCGGTACGCGGTCTCCATTCAAGAACCTTTTGGCTCCAACGGCCATCTGTTCTTCTTGCTACGTACCCCGCCCACTGCCACTTCAGCTTGCTAACCCTGTAGGCTATGTCGACCACTTTCGTTCGTCTGCGGATCTCCTCATTTCTGATTCGATCTAGCAGAGAGATTCCGAGCATAGCCCTTTCCATAGCTCGCTGTGCGACCTTGAGCTTTCTTATGAGGCCCATAGTGAGGGTCCACGTCTCGGCGCCATAGGTCATCACTGGCAACACGCACTGATTAAAGACTTTTGTCTTTAAGCACTGAGGTATTTTGGAAGAGAAGACGCTGTGTAACTTCCCGAACGCTGCCCAGCCGAGTTGGATTCGACGATTGACCTCCGCCTCGAAGTTTGATCCGTCTAATCGGACCATCTGTCCAAGGTAGACGTACTTGTCTACAACTTCGAGGGTCGAGCCTTCAACTGACACTGGGGAGGGCCTTAGAATATGAGCATTCGCCATAACCTGGGTCTTGTCCATATTCATCTTGAGGCCCACCTGTTGAGAGACTCGGTTGAGGTCGTCGAGCATTGTGTTTAGATCCTCCAGCGATTCTGCCATGAGCACGATATCGTCGGCAAAACGAAGGTGAGTGATGTATTCGCCATTAACATTAATGCCAAGACCTTTCCATTCCAGTAGCTTAAAGGCATCCTCCATTGCATTGGTGAAGAGCTTCGGAGATATTACATCTCCTTGTCTCACTCCCCTCTGCAACAGTATCGCCGCTGTGCTCTGATCTTGTACTCGGACTGACATGGCGGCGTTTTTATACAAACACTTCAGCACTTCGATGTATCGGTAGTCTATATGACACCGCTGGAGAGATTGTAGCACTGCCCATGTCTCGATCGAATCAAAGGCTTTCTCGTAGTCCACAAACGCTAAACATAGTGGCAAGTTATACTCCTGAGTCTTCTGTATGACTTGCCGCAGCGTATGAATGTGGTCTACGGTACTATAACCTTTTCGGAAACCGGCTTGTTCGGGCGGCTGGAAGTCATCAAACCTGCGTTCGACACGATTCGTGATAACCCTCGAAAATAGCTTATAAACATGGCTCAGAAGCGAGATGGGTCTGTAGTTCTTAAGAGAGGCTTTGTCACCTTTCTTGAAGAACAAGACCACCACGCTTCTGTTCCATGCTTCCGGCGTAGTACCTTCGAATAAGACGGAGTTGAAGAGCTTCTGAAGGACTTTAAGTATCGGTGTTCCACCCGCTTTCAGAAGTTCCGAAGTGATTCCGTCTTCTCCTGGTGCTTTGTTATTTTTAAGCTGCTTGAGGGCCACCCTAATCTCGTACAGGCTGATGTCCGGGATATCCTCGGTGTAGTGTCGGGTTAGCTTGGCTCTTGGATCTTTCACCGTATCAGTAGCAGGCTTAGTGACTGAGGTATAAAGCTGTCCATAAAACCCCTCGATCTCCCTCAAAACATCTGCCTTAGTCGACGCGACACTGCCGTCCTTCCTCTTCAGCTTTGTCAACTGGCTCTGCCCAATAGACAAGTCTCGTGCGAACACTTCGGAGCCTTTATTTCGCTCAATCGTTTCTTTAATACATTGAGTATTAAAGGCACGGATGTCGTGTCGCAAAGACTGCTGGATACGTCTATTGAGCTGCCGATGTGCTTCAGCGTCATTGGTAGACTGCAGCCTCATAGAGCGTCGTTCGGCCATGAGTTTGAGGGTGTGATCGGTGAGCTTCTGTGGTCTATCTCTTCGACGGGGCCTGAAGAATTTGGAACCCACTGAATGGACAGCTTCAACCAACCTGTTATTTATCTCGTCCACTGTACTGCATTCTTCTAGGCAAGAGAAGCGATTCGAAAGTTCGAGTTGAAAGCTCTCGGGGTACTGTATATGGGAAGCTCTAGGTCGGAGCGTAGACCTCATCAGACGGGATCTCTCCAGCTTAACATTAATATTCAATGTGCCTCTAACCATTCGGTGATCACTTCCGGTTTTCACCCCATGGATCACTGAGACATCATTGAATATCCGTCTATGCGTCGTCATGATGAAGTCGATCTCATTTTTGGTACGACCACCGGGTCCCATCCAGGTCCATTTCCTGTGGGGCGGCTTCTTGAAGAAAGAGTTCATCATAAAGAGTCGCTCTTTCTCAAGAAAGTCGGCCAGCCTCCAACCCCTTCGGTTACGCCTCCCATACCCATATTGCCCCACTCTCAACTCGTTATCACCTCTCGTACCCAGTTTTGCGTTGAAGTCCCCCATAACAATAGTGAAGTGTGATTTAGAGGCATGTATGGCTCTACTAATGTCCTCATACATAGCCTCCACTTCATCATCTGGTCGTGTCGAGGTCGGTGCGTAAACCTGTATGACCTTCAGCAAGTATCTCTTGGACACTCTGAGTACCAGGTACGCGACCCTGTTCGACACACTCGTGATGGATATGATGTTGTTTATGAGGGACCTATGGACGATGAACCCGACACCACCTTGCGACTTCTCGTCGCCCTCCCGGTAGTAGAGCAGGTTGCCAGACTTCAGGGTTATTGTGTCCTCTCCCTCTCTTCGGACTTCGGATAACCCTACGATGTCCCAGCGCAACCTGCTCAATTCTTCTTCCAGCTCTGCTAGCTTCTCGTCTGTCCTCATTGTGCAGAAGTTGTGTGTCACCAGTGACAACCTACGTTTGCATCGGTTGTCCGTTGTGCATGCTTTGGTCGTCTGACGGAGGGATCCCGCCCGGTGATTCTTAGCACCCCTGGCCCCAGCGCTCGACTGACGCCCGTCAGGCGCGTCAGTGTTGCGACTGGAGCCCCCGGGCACTTGGGGCCGTTTAGTGCACACCAACATCTTGGGGGGTTTTTCGGACCGTATACCCGCCACGCTGGTCCAGTGCGGGTTGGCGGGTAGCCAGAGCCTCGTTCGTTGGTCGGCAGAGGGCACCACGGGCAGGTGAGGTTGGCTTGGGTCCCCAAGGTGGTGGAAGGGACCCCTTACCCCCCCTGGTGTGTATGGTGTGTGTGATGGTAACCTGTACCTACTTTGAATACATACCATGTAGTATGTACCTACATTTTACCAACTATTGTATTCGGTCCCGCGTAATAGGGGGTGAAACTATTGCCGTATTCCAGGCACTATTGTTGACTCGAGCCAGGCATCTGAGGCTAATTCACGGCTGTATATATCTGCCTGATGATGAACAGCTTGATCCCTTAGTCCTTAAAGAGCCCTTAAAGAGATGAGGTGGCCTAAATTTTTCGCTGCCGGGAACGATGTGGCCATTATTATTGAATATAGGTATAGGTAGACTAACAATACTAATTGTAATATGACCAGTAGGTATAAACTACCAGTATCAAAGTTATTCCCGCGTTTCGCCCGCATGGATGTCGGTTTAGTCAATAATAATAATAAAAGAACGGTAAAATTTACGATGGTTCAAATAAATGTACATTATTTGACAATCATTCGAAACGTCAAGCTGAGCGCCACCATTCTAATACTGTACGTATTTGACTTTGCCAGCTTAGCTTTTACAGCTACAGCTTTAGCTTACCATCAGGTGAGGTGAAATCAAATTAACGTGTACTAGGTAACAAAAAATGAGTTTCCATTGAAATTATATGTTTTGACTTTAATATTTTTATCGAATATCTAAACAAAGTCACAGCGCTACAAGTGTAGCGTATTACGTAGTTGAGAGGTACCTACCAGTTTAATAAAGTTTCTCATAAAAACTAGAATACAAAACTTATGATACGTCATAAAACTTTTACGGTTTGTCATTATTTTAACATTTTTAAAGTTCGATTAGTTTCCGTACCTAGTTATAAATTCAATTATACCTAATGATATTTATATGATATTATTTTCACAACGAGTTTAGAGTACTAGAGATTTAGGGCTTCGTATAAAATTTACTTATTTATTATTCCTAGTAGCTAATTATCAAAACCTGCAAGACCTTTTCATTTATGTAATGATGTCTCATCTCCAATATACAGAACTTCCGAACGACTACACCAAATTCATAGTCACGGTTCATAAGTATGCAAGAAAATCTGTGTGAGTGTTAGAATTGCATCGGGCATAACCAAGGCTAATTTACTAATTTAACTTTTTGAAGAGGAAATGTCTTTATCCGCATTTTGCAGTTTTCGTAGACAATTTAGTTCGTGAAAAATTTGGGGTAAGGAAAAAAATACGAACTTGCATTGTTACCTAACCATTCTGACGTCTATCGACGATAAAAAAATACAGTATTTTTATTAGAATAAATTGTTATACCTAATTCACATTTTTGAAGAGAAAAGTTTTTATAATCTCGTTGAACACTTTTTGGTGAAGTAAATACCTACTTATTCTTTTTATACAGACTGTTTTCAGTCTTCCAGTCGATATTACGGCTGTGCCAGAATTATTTCAATGCTTTACTTATGATTTTCATGAACAAATTTGCCCTAAAGTAACGTAAATGTGATATAATATACCTAAGTACCTACTACAACAAACGTACAAGAGATAACAACTACAAACTACCTACAATATAGCATGTACAGTACAGAACACAATGGCGACCAATTTTCTAAACATACGTTAGTAGTCGCCACCATTGGTCAGCTGCACACGACGCACGTGGCAAGCGTCGCGGCGACGACGCAGCCATTCTATTTTACAAATGCGTTCACTTGACGTTGCGACCACGTCACTATTTGAAAACGACCAATCAGAACACTTTTTTTTTCTTTTATATCGTTTCAAATGGCTGTAGATACCTTTCGCATCTTCACACAGGTGTCGTCTTCCCATTTTCTATCGCATCATTCGTCAGAGATAAAACAACAAGATAAGTGTTTTATGTCTAATTTAATTGATGACTGGAAACACGCAAATCTTGTATCATTTCCATGTTTTCGCGATCGGTATCTTGTAATAGGGATTTAGTAGACATTTATTTGATTTAGAATACGCCGATTATGAATTTATTATACCTACCTACCTGTTACATTTTGGTCGAATCACTTTGTCAGTAGATATTTTTGATAGTAGGTAAATCCCTTAGTGTCTACTTTGATAAGGCAGTTTCACAAACAATACAGTAATAGATTGATTTTAACTAGGTACTACTTACAAGTATTAAAACTGTAGAAGTATGAGTATGTCATAAGGTTCAAGATTACCGACATACTTAGATAAGTTTTATAAAAACATTGGTACTCTTTCTCCTTGACTGTATACCCAGTATTTCCAATGTTATCAACATGACAATTTATAAGTAGTCATTAGGTATAATGCTTCAAGGAAAGGTTTACCCAATGACAGGGCGACAAAAACACAAATCCAATTTATAGACCCACAATCTCAATCGCCTCGCTACTATCAACTTTAAAACCTGTAAGTAGGCAGGCACTTGCCCCATTCAACTATCAAATAAAGAACAATAATCTATTAGATTTGAGATACAATCTGGTGCAAGTGCGTGTTTCATCACTGGCCGGTGCAAATCCGCAGGAGGTTCTATCATTTCACAATTGCTGTCTGTTCACTATAAGCCGACTGATTTAGTTGGCTTCGTAAATGAGCTAAACCGACGCGAATACGGTACCTAGTGTACCGCCCAACATATAGATTAAAATGTTATCCTCGCAGATATGCCACTGAATTAGAAATATAGAAAAGTTTAAAAAGTTTAGATTTAACGGAGGTAGGACCTGACGGTATCTCCTGTCCTAATTGGGCAGTCCAACTGGGGAAGTACTGGTCGGCAGCACGAATATGACGCCTCTGGTGTTGCAAACGTCCATAGGCGACGGAAACCACTTTCCATCAGGTGGGCCGCGTGCCGCCTGGGTGGTATAAAAATAGTTCAATTTAGCTACACAATTAAATTCACAATAGAGTTTAGTTAGCTTAAATTGTTAACTAAAAGTACATCAGCACAACTAGGTATTAGATAATGCACCATTGAACGCTTGGCGAAAATTCTACTTGAGCTTTCATTTTATACACGTAACTATCCTGACTCTTTTACTGTGTGACTTCAAACATTACAAGAGTATACAAATAGATTACCTTAAAGGTAGTTTACTAATAATATATGCCTACGCTGTTGATATTAAACAGTTCTAGGCATGTCTTACTCTATGTGGTTGTTGCCTAAGCATGTCTAGTCGCGGTGGAGGAGCCGCTGCGCAATCGTTCGATCCGCAAAGGTCATGGAAGGAATTTGCGCGGTCCGGCGCTCTTGCGACACCCTCTCTGTTCCAAAGAGTTTCCGATTGGTGTAGTATATGATAACTAATTTTATTCTTTATTATCACCACGTTTGCAAACCGCACGGTTATGAAGCCACCTGAATGTTTATACACATTACGTGAACAATTTGTGGCTCGTGATTAATAGTAGAATGGTTGTAACATCTTTTGGACCGCAACCGTTAAAGCTTTATTAGTTCAACCCCATAAACCACAAAATGGATTTATAAATTTATATGTGGAATCTCAAAATTGTTACGAACAAGGCTATAATAATTTAATGTAATAAGGGACCGCAGAAAAATATAGAGATAAGCAAGGAACTTGACGAAGTGTATCAATAGAAAAGTAAATAAGTAGATACATTTTGACCATAAAACTTATCAATGTTTACATTTTATATCGTAGTACCTTAATCGATATTTACTTTACGCTTACGTCAGTGCCTGCGTTTACAACGTTTGATTAAGTTAATTTTCCATTTTATATTAAACGTCATAGGAATCTTTTTAGTAGGAACGTTTCCCTTAATGCGTTTATTTAGGGGCGAAATTACCGGCAATCATTAAGAAATTAATGCTCAAAGCATTCGAGTAAAAGACATCTACTGCTACGATTTCGAGATCGAGAGAGATTGCATCGAAGAATTAGTCTTACTTAGTAGTTTTAACTAGCACTGTGCTTAGCGACCGTCGATGCACGTCCTTTGACTCAAGTATACAGTAAATAAATATCAAAATCCAACATCTCCAACGTTAACATAAGGACCGATCGCGTATTCGCGTCCATAATTTCAATAAAATATAATATATTGACCGGATCACGATACATCTATAGGTGTAGACTGTACAGTGAATAATCCGTGCCTAACTTACGGTGCATCTCTGGTGAAGCTGACGAATACGTCAGGTACCAATATCCAATTACCAGCAGTCGAGGCTATTCCATTTATCCACAACTGCATAGTTTCTAAATGACTAACTTATGTCATGAACTGTCCACTAAACGACATTCCTGAGGGTTTCAAATACATGGATATGAACCTAACAAAACATTAGAACAATTTAATTTAGGGTAAAACCGGGATATATGACTCTGTTGTGACGCTAACACTTTACTATAATGGTATGAGCTCCTCATCTAGACCTCACTGTAGATGTTGCCACTACCTACTTGAGAGATCAGTGAAATATTCGTTTCTTTGTATGCATCAAAATTTCTACTACACTCTATACATTATGTTTTATTCTCAAATAGCTGTTCTTATTTTGCAAATAAAAAGTGCAACTATCCCTGTTCACTGAAAACGTAAGCAATCATAATGTAATATAATTGGTGAGATTATTGTGTATACAAAATGAAGAACGTCTATCCCGCACTGTAAAAAAATACTTTTAGAATTAGGAGGTCATTTCAAAAAGTGAGGCATCTATTCCGATTTTACTCTTCCTAGACTAGACTTCTAACATTATTTATGTCCGCACTAAGCATAGACAATCGCGATTGAACATTTTATTATCCATCGTAAACATTTTACTGTAATTTGAGTTATAGGTATCATCTAAAGATATTAAATGTTGGCTTTCTAATTCTACACTGACCATTTTACAACACTAATTTGTAATTTCGACTTTTACAGTGTCATCAGTAAATTTCCTTGTTTCAATGTGAATATTACTCAGTCAGTTCATGTGTTAGAATTAAAACAAATTCCAAAGCTATACAAACGTCATCCTCGAAAACGTGTGTATGAAATGATCCGATATGAAAGCAAAGCTCGTCATGTCACCTGCAAACGTAGCTGCGTGGGCCCCAGCCATTGTATGCAAATATAGCATGGCGCAGTATGCCCACCTAGCAAGAGAAATTGTTGGAAATTGTGTAAATTCATAACATTAATCGCAGATTAAATCCCCTTAAGTATGATCGATGTACTCAATCAATTTTCAACTTTAAGCATACCGTGACATTGAATAAGACACGCTACTATCCCGGACGTAAGTCGAAGTGCTTTTAAAGATGCAAAGGGTTTCAGTAGCAAGTTTTCTCACAAAAAAGATCTCACACTAGTAGCCTTATAGAAACCTTCCTTGACCTGTTTATTGTTTTTTTTTATAATTCTTTAGAGATGATTTTCTCATATTTGACTTCTTAAATCTCTAATGTATGCCTGCCTGAGGAAAACCGGGTTCAATACTTGTGTCAATTAGGATTATATGTATCACAGTCTGAAAATTCTCAGTAAGCAGTGAACTCGTTTGAGGCTCGCCTACCCCATTTATACATATACCCTAATTCCCTAAATAGTTTTAACATGCCTTTCCATCTAAAGCTACTAAGAATTCTTTGGCCGCAAAAGTTTTATTCATTGTATTACTCTCTAATGATAAATCTTCATTTGAATAGGATTTTCATAATGCTAACACGATAATAATCTGCAAATCACCGTATTATGTACCTATGTTTCCTTCTAGACGTCTGAGCTGGAGTCGCTGCTGTGTAAGCAGGAGGGCGCCTCACTCGCGCCCGCCCACATGGACCTTTTCGATGGCGGGACTTCATCACGTGACGATGCCTTCCTCCGACCCGCACTCTGGGAGGACATCGCTTCCTCCATCAGGAACATTGACCCTGAGAACGCGAACATGCTCGCGCCACTCGGGTCTACGCACGTCAAGCTCGAAGCTGATGAGGCACTTCTCGAAGAATGCGCTACACCGTTACTCAGTCCTCTCGAAATCAAGACGGAGAGATTGTGTGTTCCGCCTACATACGCACACCCGCAGCCGCCGCCACAAATGCAGCACCAGCCGGCCACGTCGTTTGCCAAGTATCCGCCTTCAAGGCTCGTATATATGTCACCGTTGACTCCGCCCAGCTCGGAGCAGGGTAGTCCCGGGAACACCATGCAGGTAAACTTTACTAACACACCTCAATCAGCTTGCGCTGCTGGCTAAATCGCGTCAGGTGGTACCATCTTCTGCAAAGCGAAGTACTTATTACTGTTGTATTTTTAAAATGACGTCAAGTCAATAACATAATATTATCGTGATTGCAAGACGGTGGTAAAATGATTGACTTTAAGTATACAGAAATTGTCAATGTAATTGACATTGAGGTAATGTAGTGCAGCAACCATGTATGTATATCCACAGGGTGGGCCGCGGAGGACGCCGCCGCCCCCGTATCACCCACCGCCGCTCCTCAGGGCGCCTCACGGACACCCACACACGCAGCAGCATCCACATCACCATCCTCAGGTAACATAACACTTTGGATTTCTACTTTCTATAGTCATCATCATTCTCTGAGCATATTCCTACCTCAGTCAGTCAGGGTCGGCTTTCTAGTCTAACTAAGATGCGGCTGAACTTTCGATATTTACCGTGAAGTGACTACCATCGGACCTCCACATCCAAATTGGCGATATCGAAGTTCTGTAGTTAAGCTAGTCGGACTTTTGAGGGCTCCAACTACCCGTAACGGTTTAACGTGCTTTCCGAGGCACGACCAGACCAGTGCAAATAGCCATATTCATGCATGCACTTTTCTACTCCAGCGCTGGTTGTCATACGAACAACCATGACAGTCGTTGGTAGTTGGAGCCCCAAAAAGTTCCACAACTGGTCTAGCTGCAACTCTTCGATATCACCTGTACCTACCTATCACGGAAAATATCGAAGTTCAGCTACTAGCAGTTATCCTGAAAAAAAAACGGACTACGGACTCCTAGCTTCGGATCCGACTATCTAGACTATCTAACTTCCTAACAATATCGTTACATTCTAAAATTATTTTCAAATGTGTGTTGATATACATAATCTATGTGTCCTTATACGTACCTGTATCTTTACTTACAAAGTGTGAAACATTACTCAATATGTCTCACTTGTGTGTAGGCAATGTCGCAATCGCTTCAGCTTCAACAAGCTGCACCTGTGCCGCCACCGCCACAGCAAGTGCATCATGTACCACTGCAGCACTCCCGACTGGCGCCCCCTCCATCTATTAAGTACAACCGGCGTAATAATCCTGAGCTGGAGAAGAGGAGAGTTCACCATTGTGATTTTATTGGTAAACAAAACATTAATCATCTTCTTTATCTGAATAACAATCTTCATACAAAACATCCACTTTGGAACCCGTTATCCAATCTCATATAGTTCTATAATCTAATTTGTTTTGGCTGCCGAGAGACTGTCGCCTGAACTACAACCCCAAATGATAAGCTTGTTATTGTTCTCAGTTCTACAAAATTCTAAATACCAACTTGTGCAACCTAATTCGCTCGGTAACAATAAGAGTAAAGAGGGCAAAACAAACTCACTTCTATTTTCTTTTTCAACTATTAATAAATATAGCGATGATGCTAACAAATTGTATCAGCAAGTAGGATGTTACGGTTAATACACCACCCATGATGGAATGACATCAACTCAAGTAGTGTTTTATTATACGAGTATAGGTGTATGTATAATAGATAGGTACTATACTATTTATTCTCTGCTGTTAGTGGAGTATAAGCCATCCATACACTTAATGAAAAAAAGACAAAGATTAAAGGCATAGACATTATACATCGTTCAATTTATAGACCAAAAGGAAATTACTTAGTGCATGGTATTCTGCTACCGTTTCAGTCGACCGTGTATCTCATGTTATCTCAGTAATGGTATTTAACAAACATCATTATAATAATCCTACTAACATAATATAGACTCGAATAGAGTACGTTACATATAATACAGTCTAAATTCCTAATTATAAAATTAATTTATTACAGGATGTACTAAAGTGTACACGAAGAGCTCACACCTCAAGGCGCATCAGCGAATACATACAGGTATTATTACCTCCTTTATAATCATCAATTATATTGCTACTGCGATTGTATAATGGACACAATATTCTATGGCGTTTGCGAATACACATATATATTTTTAAATCATATTACCTAAGACAAAAATGTGATGAACAACCCTCCACTATTTTGAACGATAGTGTCCTAATACGAGTCATTTAGCAGCCCAGCGAAAGTAACTAATATACCTAATAGCAACATTATACCAAGTACTGTGTACCAGTATCGTTTAAATTTCACCGTACTTTATTGTCACTTGTCCAATTTATTTAACATGGATTTCTTGCTTCGTAACCAGCTTTCTAAAAACTTCAATTTTACATTAACCGACTATTGCTCTAATGCTCTCATTTTAAACACATGCACATAGTTCATTGACTCTAATATAGAAAATATCAATTATTAAAGCTGTAATTGATGGAAACTTTCAAGGTACTTAACCGAAATGAAATACTTATGCTATAACACCTGTTTCCCTAGACTCATAGCAAGTGTTTAGACAAGACAAGTATTACGGTAGTTATAAAATAATATTTGAGAGTATTAATGCCTTGAACCCTAAACCTCAACCAAGACAGTAAGCGATTAGTTATGAATAAACCCACATTTAAAAATTTTAGGTGAAAAACCGTATACATGCCAGTGGCCGGAGTGCGAGTGGCGATTCGCCCGATCAGATGAACTGACCCGCCACTATCGTAAACACACTGGAGCCAAGCCATTCAAATGCGCTGTTTGTGAGAGGTCGTTCGCGAGATCGGATCATCTTGCGCTACATATGAAGCGACACCTGCCTAAGACGTCCAAATGACACGCAAGGAGGGGCGGTGAGCAACCGCCCACTCCTCAGACCACTCAGGTAATTACTTAGTTGACAGGATTTTATAACATTTTTATGACAACACGTCAAGTCTGAAGTCACTAGATAGATACTGTTTTAAACACGCTTTTATAAGCTGCTACTGAAGCAAATTCTATAATGTAGGTATGTAACCTTCAGATAATTGTATAGAGCTGGCGCTTTATAGAGCTGAATTGATGCCTTTATCAGCCGTTGGCATAACATACATGTTGACACCTATAGCCAAGAGTCAAGATGCGTATACTACGGCTACTACCTTTGAAAACAATTCTACATACACTTTGACTTCTCTTTCCAGGAGGAATGCAGCGAGAGCATTTTTCTCGAGTGCGACCTGGACACAACACTGATGGACACGTTCTATGGCGTACTGTGACGGAGTAACGGACCAGTGCGGCCAGTGCTCACCATCTTTGAATATGCTGACAAGGATGCACGTATATTTTGTAAATCAACCATAGTAAGAGTGTTATTGACTTTAGGCAATGAAGTTATGGCGAACTTTGAATGAAAATCTCTAAAACATTAACGTAAGTGGTATTCTCTGATCAGTTAACCGTGAACCTTATCATTTGGATCATAAAGACTCAATTACGATAGCATTACCAAGGAAATTGCTTTACATAAAATATACCTTTTTACCGTGATTAATACATAAACCCAAAACACCCCTAATTCATAGGTAACGTTATGATGTAAATTTAAATTATAAATATGTTAATGAAGAGGAATTGGCGACACCGTTGCTATATGACCAAAATGAGAAGAATGTATTATTTTCATATGGTTCAACCGAATCAGGCTGTAAATTTAAAATGGTGGTGAATACGCTATGTGCTCATCAATTTCAATTTACTCAAGCTTGCTCATCATCACATGATGTTTCAATATTCAACAGGCCCTCGTACCCTTTTTCACTTTGATTTGATTTTCAGAACGAGTCATTAAACATTAAATTAAGTGTTCGGGTTAAACAAGAGTAAAATTAAATATAACCAGCTGAATTAAATAATAATTGCTCACTACAACAGCAACGGCGTTGATATAAACCTCGTTAATTAAAAGCTCTAAGTATTCATTAGATATGATTAGTTAATTTATGGTAAGCTATCATTAAGAGAGCAAGGAATATCCAAGATATTATCTTTTAATATTATTATTGCATAAATATCTGTAAGTAGATATATGTTAGTCTTAAAATGCAGTATGTTTCAATGGTATGTCCTAAGCATTGAGAGAAAGTAAACGAGATTTAGGTATAGTCATTTCTACCATACGGTTATTTTGAAATATACTATAAAGTTACTACATTGATACAACTTTCGTTTAGATTACTTGTTACTACAAAATATTGATAGTTATTGAAGCTACAAGGTTTAACAGCCCGTTTAGAAAACTTTTAGTAAAGAAACAATAAAGATCTGAACAGGGCAAACTATTTGGTTCCTACCACTCTTTCTAACTTCATCAGTATCGCTGTAACATCTCTCTTTTATCACCAAAACTATTACATATTGATAATAGGCATGATGATGACACAGTGACCTAGAATACTTGAAGTGAAATTCAATTATTATACAACTGAGAATTTTAATATATAATAAATTTTTTTAAATCCGCGACGATTTGATAAGCCCTAAGAACAGCAAGACAAATTGAGAAAAAAGAAATATCGAACATTTTGGGAATTCATCCTGTTCTATAACATTGCCATCATCATAGTAGTTATAATCTTCACTCGACATCTTCTTCGTATAAACACGGTAATTAAAAAAAAACAATTTTCAAAAAACTCACTGCCTCAAGTTTCCTATCTCCAATCAAAATCTAGGTCGTATCATTGAAATGTTCAAATTTTACACTTTCTAGTCTCGATTTTTTAAAGCTTTTTCATATTGTATCACCAACAGATTGCCTACTTACAAGAGCCAATTGTCCGGCAAATTAATAAACATGTAATTCATCGTTCATATTCTGTATATATGATATGTTTATTGCACTTTCCATTATAATAACCGTTATAATATTATAGGAAATTAACAATTAACTTTAACTTACCTTACGAAAAGCTTAAGCTTAGTGAGGAATATGTTCAACCAACCTTATTGCCTCCGTCCATTACTTCGCATGAGTCGGTCTTGCCTCGTGTTTTGCCACGTATATTCACTATTTTATATATGTAATTTGAGCTAATATTTGCAATAATGCAATTGCCATCTTAAATAGTCACTAGTATTTCGTGCTATTGGGATTATGCTTAATTATATTTTCAAGTAGTCGTTTATAATAGAGCCTTGCATTTTCATAATGTCCAAATACTTTAATTTCTGTATTGCTTCTTGCCCTCATTCTATTAGTAGTCCAATATGGAGTCCTTGTAAATATGTATTAACTTTTAAAGGGAATTAAAATCCAGTTAAACGAATTATTAGAAAACTTATTTTCTAGACCACATCTGAAGTGGAATTATGCCAAATACTGATTTGCAGAAATATGTGCTAAGAAACATGATACAATAAGTCAGGCAATATGTTTCGAACTGCATTGAAAATTACAGCATTATGCAATATATATCAGCCTACAATATGTATCAGCCTTAATTATTTTCTCAAATAAATATTATAGAAATGTAAACAATGATATGAGAAAAAGGTAAGAATTCTAAAGTAAAACTTAGTTTACTTAAAACGCAGAAAATGCATTCTAGCGTGGATATACCAACTCACTATTATTCAATTGAAGATTCATATTGACTCACATATTTCTGTAAAAATAATTCTGCTAAACAGTTAAAGTGGTAATTGTAGCCGTATCTTTGGATGAATTCAAATTATTGTTCAAAGTCAGCTTGAAATATGTCAAAATGAATTACTTATCTTATTTTATTTTATGTTAACTGAGTTTTCTTTTTGAATTTTTTACCTATATTATAAAATGAAGTAAAACTTAAGTAGGGTCTCGATTCTGTAATATGTATTCATAAACTGGTTGTATACGAATGCACTCTTGGATTATATCTATATAATATCAGTGACAACCACATACAACAACTGAACTGCGCTCTCACGTTTTACTCAATCAAATTCTTGAAGTAGAACATGGTTATCAGTTTATTAGAAATAATCCTGGCAAAGCAACGATTTATTACAACCGGGTGAGAAGAGAGTACAATGAATAATAGTGTCTTCAAATTAAGGGATTACGAATACTTTAAAATACATAACAGTTGGACTATAAATGTGCATTAGATGACTCGGTTATTTCCAAATATGAAGTTTATTTAAGTTTACCATAACAGAATCGATACCAATGTACATAATAAATACCCATCATTGTAATTTAGAAGCACTTTTATCTTGCCACTGTATCTTGCATTTAATTTTATGATTATATATTTTTAAATACGATAATTTTATTATGCTATTTATATTTACATACGAAAATGAAACCAAACCATTACTTGTGCTATATTGTTCTTTTTGAGAACATGATTAACTAATGTACTTAATTAGAAAACAGTCTCAGTGTCATATAAGAATTCCACTAGTCTGAAATGTAGATGTTTCTAAAAAATATTTTAATATATGTATTTGCACTGAACAGACTGCATAAATAATTGTTAAATTGTAATGTTACAAATTTAAATGAGGCCTTAACTTACCATACGAAATAGGATATGAATATTATTGTTAAAAAAGGGAAACAATTAAAATTGTTATGGGACATCAAGAATCATATTAATTGGCGACGATTTAGCGCGAATAATTTTTCGAACTTATTTTCGGCTCGTTTCATTTCATCTATGTTTCCAATTTATCCTAAATATTGATTTAGGATAAATTGGAAACATAAGATATATTAACATAAGATATATTAATATGAAATATACCTTTCTTACAATTAGGGTTTTAGATGTCAAGTCTGTTAGTTATGAAATGATGAAACAAATACTTCACCAAACATGACATAAAACAATCTTTAAAGTCTGTTTTAATTTTCTAATAGGTATCAAAACTAGAAGTAGAAACTTATAAATCATAATTATCTTCAATCTAGTTTTCATAATTATGTAATTGCACAACTATTCCAGAAGGATACAGAATAAACATCTTAGCTACCTATCGTAATTTATGTAAGGAAAACTTCTTGAAATTGCTAGAAAGTTGATCCGAAGACCTAAAAAAAGATTGAGAGAACAGAACTATTTCAAAAAAGAAAAAAGTTGGAGGGTTACTTTATAAGCATAATTAAATACCAGAATATCACAGGTACGCGATTGGCAACCTTATTGTTAGGCTCAATAGGTACACTATAAAAATACAAGACCACTGAGTAGTTATTGACAAGCAGATAAAGATAGTAATGAATATCCATATAATAACTGATCTGTTGTTTAAATTTTTGGCCAAAGTGTAACAACTGTAATAATGTTTGTATTTTGATAACAAAGCTATGATAATATGCTATATTATAATTGTTTAGGCTGCCCGCCCACGTCAGAGCTTTTGGAACGAATTCAATGAAACGATTCCATTTTTCCTCCGATTCTTATGACCGACTCAACGCACACGTCCGCAACTTTGTATGTGACTATCGAGGGTCCTTGTCCTTCCCTTGCATGCGACCGACTGTTGGTGAGTAATGGGCGTTTACGTATACACGCCCGAACGTTCCATTTTTCACTGATAATCGGATCGGTCGGGATGAACCGAGTTTATTTCTTACCGACTTTTTGTAGGACGTGGTCACTCCACTGTTGCGAGCAGTACGTTCTATTTTTCTCCTACAAAAAGTCGGTCATCGATTATCGGACGTGGGCGAGCAGCCTTATCACTATCAGAAATCGTCGCCAATTTAGTAACGTAAGTTTGTCTAGTGTACCGAGTTACTTGAACCGAATAATTGCCATAAAGATATCGGTAGATGCCATATTTAAATTAAAAATAATTTTAGTTTATATATGAAAAGTGTAGTCCTAAGTTCTTTGTATGTATACATATTCGTACCTCACTACGTTCTATTCTTGCTTATATCTTGTAAGTGGTACTTATGGTTTCAATAGATAAGTTATAAGTTTACGTTTGCATCTTCTTTTCACGTGTAATGTTACTTTTAAGTGCATAGTTAAGTATGTTGACTAAGTCACGAAATAATTTATTACCAATGACATGTTTTTAAATTCTTTTTTATATACCTATTTTTTTATAGTTGAGTGTAAAAAGTTGAGATATATTATATTGAGAAAATAGATATGGATTTAATGTGTTTAAATATATAGTTTGTAGATTTTGCCAGATGTGTGATTTACTAACATTTTGTTATTTGCCACTTATATCGTCTTAGTTAATTTGTTCACCGTTATGTTGTATTAGGCGATATTCATCACCCTCTGGATTATCAAAATGCTATTAGGTATTGTTCAATAAAAATGCAGATCAAGTACGTGTCGAATTCATGCACTGAGGATTATGTATAAAATTAGATTCAGGATCGAACATACCTATAGGTACTACAGATACCTTCATAAACCATAACCACAACATATTTTGATTGTGTTGACTTAGGAACAGTTTTTTTTAAATTCTAGGCATTGCAAACCTGATTACCTATATGATATGAATTTCAAGTTGACGCTTCCACGCATTATTGAAAAAAGGCATGATAGACGGACAAAGATGTAGGCTAAAAACCAAGGATTCTAAATCAACCGTGTTTGGTAAGACATCATCAGTATCACCTTTATTTTCAAGTATGATACATGCCATTATACAATCTATTCACTTCTCAATCAACGAATCGAGAAGTGCACTATAAGAGACACCCGGCTCAATTGATCAACCCCCGATACCTTCTTCTCCATTTATTCATGAAACATTATTGCAATTTTATTGCAACCGCAGATCCTACATTGAGTACTACATTGAGTACCTCCTACATTAGTCCATATTAGTCGTATATTAGTAGTTGGTAAAACTTTATCGATTTAAATACTTTGAAGTTAACAAAAAATCAAATACCCCGCGATACAAGAAATAACTTCAAAAAGTAAAAAATAAATAATTTATGCGTTCTAACTGGTGATGCACTCCTACATATTTTTGAAACGATTCTATTCCATTTGATGATAGACTACACGTAATACATAATACTATCAAAGTTGATGAGGTCACACAACCAAATTTATAAGGAGACTGTTTAGTCTAAAACATTATTATTAAATAATTACTAATCGAAAAATTTTAAATTCGTTCTAAAGTTTTTCAAATCTTACTGTGGTTTATTGTTTAACAACCTAAGGGTGATGAATTATTGTTAAAAATATTCTGTCCTTATTTTGTTCCGTTTTCTGTCCCTATTGCTTTAGTGCCATTGTGTGCCATAAGTAATTAGCATTGTATAAAACGATTGATATGTACCTAATATTATTTGGTGGTTTTATACTATGTGATATTAGCTGTTCTCATGTAACAGATAATAGAAAGAATATTGTAAGTAGGTCGATGAATAAAAAAAGTATTAAACCACATCGACGTTGAGAAGACAAAGTTCTTACGCATCATCATTACGCTCTAACTAACAAGAGAGTGATTCAGTGCACTGCTATACATAGGCCTAGAAAGAGATAGATTACTAAACAATTATTGTGCGAATCAGTACCTAATATTGATGGCACTTTATCTGAGAACTTCTATGTCTTATACTTAGTACCTACCTTGTATACAACCCTCGTCCTTCACGAATAGTGATCACGATTTACGTTACTGCAACCCACACATTTCAGAACAAATTAAATTTAGTCACATTTATTGATGTTTATTATTCTCACCGCCTACTTGTATACCTCATTATCGTCGTCCGAGCGACGATCCCGGCTTCGCATGCAATCGGGATTGGCGAGATTGTCGAAATTGCACGTAGGTACTAGCTGTGGTACTACTCCTTTCCATTATTTGCAAAAGTGGCTACCGTCTGATCCACCTCGATCTCATAAAATTATATTTAGATTTGGACAAAGGTAATATTATCGGAGGAGAATCCGTGGTAAAAAAATACACAAAATATGACAGAAAATGAAGGTAGGTACTTACTTCACTCATTTTTAAAGAAAGTGTTGTATGCAAAGAATATATGAGACGGAGCGTTCAGATACCTGTCAGTGTACGACCGTTTCCTGAAGACAGCTTGAGTTAGAGGTCCTCTTGAAACCATGGTACGTCCATCGGCATCGGCTTCATGTCCAAAATGTTATATAGTTCACGAGAAAATATACCAACATTTACTTAACTGCCGCGTGGTCAGTGAATCTCAATCAGTTCATCAGATCTGCAGCATATTGCTGAAAACTAGATGTCAATGACTACTAAAATTAAATAGTTCCTGATAACTTTTAATCAAAATGGGTCATAAGATTAACGAACCACCACAGGTGAAAGTAAAAAAATGTGTACCTAGATACTTATGTACATAAGAAGTTATATCTTCATTGGCGTAAAATCGACACTAAAGCGCGATTCATACATAGCGCGGGTACAGGTCGGGTGAGGGTCGGTTTGCCATCCATCGCAATTTACAGAAAAGAAATAAAAAATACCTTATTAAGAAAGCGGCGATGGATGGCAAAAACACTCGCGTCCAAACCGCACCCGCGTTATGTGTGAATCGCGCTTAAAGGAATAACGGGTATAATAAAATACGGGTTAACAATGTGCGCGCAACTTTTAAGTTGGGAAAAGTTAAAGTAATTTCAAAAAATTACTTTCATAATTTTTACCAATTTTGTACCAAGGTTTTTACCTAACGTGCCAAAATAAGATAACTTTTAAAAGTTTGTAGGACAGATCTAAGTAAATTTAACCCTTTGTAAATGCTTGCACCTAGTTCCAGTTGGTTAAAGCTAAAATGCAAGCGCACTGATCTATGTTGTAGTACTATGTACGGTATAGTAAGTATACATCATGTCATCAAGGTTTTCAAACTGAACATATTTATGACAACAAATTACATGTAGGCAGGTAAGTATGTAGGTCGTCGATGAGTTACCATGAGACACCGACAAACGAAAGTGCGAATGGGTAGAATGCGGCAGAACGGAAATGCTGGAATGAGTGAGGTAATTACGTTGTCGACGAGTTTGCATTCACTATGGGTACGACTCATTCACTTTGTCGTTTGTCGGCTGTGTCAAGGAACATCATTTTACACAGCAATCTGAATAATAATTAAGGTGCTCATGTAGTCATGAACATAATTATGTCGTCTCTAACGCATAAACAATTCTAAATCTTGGATGAAATGCATTGCTTTAAAGTTGTTGTCATTGTTTCAACTTCAACCGCTTCGGCTATGGTAATGCAGAGGCAGACTCAATATTTTGCACTTTTGAATTATAGAAGGAAGGAAAATAATCAAGTCTGCAACATCACACGCGGCAGGTATCTAACTACTTACTTGATTACCTGATAACTACTTGAGTAAATGATAGTGATCACGCAACTACCATCAGGAGGCGCGGGTTCGATTCCCGCTTAGTGCTGACATTTGTATGGACGTATATGGATATTTACATTGGTCTAGTCTGCCGTCAGTCCCGGTTGCTATATGAACATCTATGGTCGTCTAATTGGAGCCCTATAAAATTCAAAAACTGGTCTAACTGCAGTCATTTTCGCCAATGAGTTGTGGAGGTCTGGCAGTCACTTCAAGGAAAATATCGAAGTTGAGCCAAGGCGCAGTTAGGCTCGCAAAAGTGAACCCCGGCCTCCGGCAGCCCAAGTGCATGTGCGCATATCACGTCGAGTAGGTATATTTTTTCTTGTTTAATGGTTTGTAGCAGTATGGTATTAGGTTTGTGGAAAGTATATTAAGCTCAAGCACATCATTTTCCTCTTCGTTATAGTATAATTAGACCTGTATAATCGTCATCCTATCTGAAAATTTGTATCAATATCTTGCTGTCTATAAGCGGTCTTGTTTCGGAAAAAAAAGGCGTAGAGTTTACGAAATAGGATGCTTAGTTTCATTACTCACCACACCACAAAAGTCGATATCCGTTTGCACGTCTTGTGTACGTGTGATTGGGAAACTACGAAATCCCCTAACATCGAAACACACGTCCTGATCGACTGCCTGATCTCGTGGGTAGACTTTCTTGTAATATTTTATATTGGCGTATCGCCATTACTTTTATATTACACATATATTTACCATATTTACTGGAGACAGGTAAACTGCGGCGAATCAGCTGTAGAAGCCATTTTAAGAAGAAAGAAATGAAGAAAAAGACAGTTTCATACAGCCTATTACTCATTGTTCAACTAAATAGACTAGGTCATGACACACTAACATGGATTACATATGTTTTATGAAATCTTCATCCATAACAGAAAGCATTCTAACACTTCGATCTTCAGTAGACGCTAAGTGACAAACGGTAACGCCCTTAACCACTAGCACAAACATACAACCGTTATCACTTAGTTTATTTATACATGATTGACATGCCTTCTTGCATTTCGTGACACTCAGTATTGAAATCAGGACGTCGTAGTACTGACGAATTAACAACGAACCCTGAATTGAAAAGGGATTGAACATAGTGATTATCATGGCTTTAAGACAGTGGTGGATAATAATTTCGATGATTGTAACTATAACATCTGCAGCCACAACTCTAGGAAGCTTGGAGGATGCTGAAGAACCAATCACTGTTCGTCAATTTAAAAATGACATTTACAGTAATTCGAGCAGAGTTCAAGAAAGAGAAGGGAAAATATGTGAGTATAAAATATTACACAAGCTGAGCGATACATTTATGCTTCTATGACTGTACTGTTAATCAAAGTTATTTAAAACTTTGATAGCTAATATATATATATATATATATGAGAATTTAGTCATAATATCGATCCCTGTGAAAACATTCTCATATATATATTATAATATATTAACACTAGCTATACCCGC
The DNA here is from genome assembly GCA_963691645.1 of Pelosia muscerda. Taxonomy (NCBI): domain Eukaryota; kingdom Metazoa; phylum Arthropoda; class Insecta; order Lepidoptera; family Erebidae; genus Pelosia; species Pelosia muscerda. Next base: position 14,119,853 of record OY829098.1, on the reverse strand, counting down.
CAACGTCCTCGTAAATATTTTTGCGCGGAACCAGTTATTTTAAATAAAACTAGTCTTATTTTCAGTTATAATTTGATCTCCTTTTTCGGTATATTTATCTGGTAGGAATCACTGCGAAATCAACTCAGCTATTTCGGATACTAGATGGAACAAACAGACAATTTTTTTATAAATTGTGTTTCAGTTACATTTAAAGTCTACCATTTCTACACTTTCACATTTCACTTCTTCACCATTTAATTTTCCGTCAAATGCACCTTGGTACTTGATGACTGTTATCCTTCGATATCTACTATTTTGAATTTATTATGTTATCGAAGTAACAAGTAGGTAGTAGGTAAGTACACAGTTGATAGATAAAACCTGAAGAGTGGATTGTTTTCAGACAGGCTTCAGGACTAGGTATAGGTAAGTATTTACTTAATAGACTATAGTACCTAATAGTTGCTTGAGTTGGACGTTTTTACTTTTTAGGCAAGCAGGATATTTTTAGTGACGGAGGTAAGACATGATGACATAGGTAAGACATTAGGTCATGAAATCCGTCCTAATTGAGCAGTCCGGCTGGTAAATTTGGTCTTATTTATTAATAAAGAAAACTATTATTATAATTAACTAAAAATATGTTATGTACTGCATGAAAAGAAAATCTCTCTTCTCATTTGAAACGCATAGTAGGTATCTTCATAATAAGTAGTTATTTAATCAACTTCGCGATTGTCCCTATGACTCGCTATAACAATTAGTTCAGTCCGGTCCAGTTTCAATCGCAGTGGAAGTGTGCACACACACAGATACACAACCCATGACCTCCGACATGTTACACGCACAAGATACCAAAGATATCCATTATGATTTTGCATTATTTTTCAGTGTTCCCATTTGTCAGTATCGTCCGGTTCGCGAACACAGAATGCGCGACTCAGAACGTGATGACGGGCACGTGCCTGGCGCGCAGGGAATGCCACGATCTTAACGGGACCATAACTGGTAATTGCGCCTCTAGGAGAGGGAGGTGTTGCGTTGGTGAGTGCCAGAATATAAATACCGATGTTACGCTAGCGAATCTATTTTGGAATGCATCTGAATGGTCGTTATGCCCTTCTAGTTAAAAGTTGATTGATTTTTGTTTTTTTTTGGTCTTTGTTGTAAACTCTATAGACATATTGTTATCACTAAGTACTTATAGTCATTTAAATTCTTACACAACGTAAGTGAATAAATATAGTAAGTTTTCAGGGAGTGATGAAACCGCGTAATTTCACATAGAAAGTACTAAATTTTTAATTTGACTACCTTATATTTGTATAGATTTATTTTATAGAATACGTAGATATAGAAGATAAGTTCAACAGTCACGTTTTTTTTTGATATTCTAGCGAATGTCATCAAAATCTTAATATTATCAAAAAGTGACTTACACCATGTCAGAACTTAAACGACGTAATTGTTATTTACCTAAACAACCTTGGTGGGGTGTCTCTTCTTATCATCATGCGTGGTTCAGTCAAGTGTGTTTGTCAAAAAAGGTAAGTTAGCGTGACGTCTAAAAAGTAACACCATTGATTCTGAAATTGTGGTGGTGTTCTTAGTTTAAAGAATGACATAACAGGTACTTACATCTCTTGTAGTGTCCCGTTCGTGTGGCGTTTCAACAAATGTGAACAATACCTACTTTTCAAGCCCCGGTTATCCAGCTGCGTACGCTGGGGGACAGTCCTGTAACCTCATCGTGAATCGATGCAATAACAACATCTGTCAGGTAAGTTTCTCCAACTGTTATAGTTTAAGTTATTAGGACCTAATGCCTACTGGGAACATTTTACAGCGTGTTACAGAAAGGTGTGGTCATATTTTAAGGGTCGTCACACGTAGGTACCTAATATCGAGCGCATATGCACTGACCAAAGTACAAACAGAAAATATGCTAAATTACCTACATACATACGCTCACGCCCGCAATCCCCGAAGTAGTAGGCATAGGTGTAATAAATACCCACATTTAGCCAACTATGATTTTCGGTCCCATGTATTAGGGGCAAGCCTATGCCCTTTCGTGATAAGTTCAATTGAGTCAAATAGCCTCTGCAACTATAGGATGCACGAGTTATTACTTCACATTCACGAGTTTCTACAATCACCTAAGTAGGTAACAAAAAATAACAATATCATAACATAACATAACAAACTCACGCCTATATTCCCGAAGGGGTAGGCAGAGGTGCTAGCACCCACATTTCGCAGTTTACGTTTAGGGGCTCTAGACAAAATGCATAAGTTCCGAATCTACATTCGTCATCACTCTTCTTCTTCTTCTTTTCTTGAAATGGCTTCTGCAGCAGGATAGCCGCAATTTTGCCAGTCTCTAGTAAAAGTAAACGTCTTATAAAATTAATGGCGAGACGCCAATGTCAAGTTTCAAGTTTAAAAAAGTCTTCCAGAGCCACGTTAGCCACGCAAGTAAATTCGTTTCCGTGTGTCCGCCCCCCACGAGATCAGATAGACGATCAGGACGTGTGGTTGGATTTTAGGGGGCCGTCATCACTGTGAAAATGTATGGGAGTGACATTTGTTGTCGAATGTCATGTGATCCGATCCCGACAACAAATGTCACTCGATTTTCAGAGCGATGACGAATGTAGATTCGGAACGAATGCATTTTGGCTAGAGCCCTAGGTCCCAATGTAATAGGTAGCAAACCTATTGCCATTAACCGGGCACTTATACACCTGCGATAAATACACACATAACTTCGAAAAGCATCGAAAAGTCATTGGTGTGTGCCATGGTAAAACCTGGGATTGAACCCGAGACCTCGTTAAAATAGTCCATTACCCATACCACTAGGCTACCGTGGTGATCGATCACAATATCAAATGATTAGAATTTTGGGAAGTCCGTCGATACCTAATAACAGCAATTTTTTATACAGCTTCGCATCGACTTCATAGATCTCGTCCTAGCCCAACCGAATGGTGATGGTGTTTGCAACACAGACTCTATCTCGATAACTGGTGGTAACACAGTAGTTCCACTGCTTTGCGGCGACCTCACTGGGCAAACTATCTACGTCAGTTTCAATGGGAACGCGGCGATAACCATTACAGTGACTGCCACACTGGCTACCACATTCGCCAGACGATGGAATATTAAGCTCATCCAGTTATCCTGCGACTGTCCTGGTTTAGGTAAGTTGGTTTATTTATAACTAGCTTTGTACCCATTGTATATTATACGCCCCACAGAAGGCTGTTCCCAGTTTAAAAATAGTCTCCTGACTACCTGAGTAGATGGCTAGATCATTCACATTCTCTGAGCCTACTTACTTCAAACTCAGTTGGGGTCGACTTTCTAGTCTAGCTAAGATAGGGCTGAACTTCGATATTTTTCGGAAAGCGACTGCCATCAGACCTCCACAGTCAAATTGGCGATAACGAAGTTCTGTAGTTACTTTTGAAGACTCTCCAACTACCCGCAACGACTGCCATAGATGTTTGTATGGCAACCGAGACCCGAGATATTTGCACTGAGCGAGGATCGAACCTCGCCTTTTGCGTATACCTTATCCTTTCTAATAAACTCTCACATAACTCATCTGCAATCAATCAATCAACTAGCTTTTTTAATTAAACACAGCGCCGTGTTTTATTGTAACCTGGGATTAGCAATGGCAGGCGGAACCGGCCCTTTTACGCATGCCACAGATTACATAATCCACAGATCTATAACGTTCCCACTATTCATACATTTGACAAATACAGACTTAGGCACCGTTAAAAACCATCTTATCGAACGTAGTTATTGGAGATTAGTAGGTAGGGCTGAAAACAATATAAACTAAGTTGTTGCAGGCGCGAACACAGACTGAAATATTGAAATGAGTAATTTAGAAGAGATACAAAATGAACTGTCATCATATATCTGATTTTCGGGTGATTTGGACGCCTGAGTTTCTCAACTTCCATAAAAAAACATACGTTTTTTCTTTTCATTTCAGCTCCTAACGGATGTCTCCAGTACTATAGGGGTATAACTGGGAACATTCGTGGCTTCAACTACGGCTCCGGGGCCAATACAGTTTTAAGTGGGTCGCTTGTCACCGGTACGCGCCAGATAGTCAATTTAAACTACGGAATATGCATTAGAATGGAAGCTGGATACTGTGCTATACAATACGCTCAGGTGAGTAAGAAATTGTGCGTAGGTACCTAAGTAGATAGTCGTCCCGATCCACCCCTCTTCTCCCCCTCCGAAATTTCGCCTGACACCAGCCTGTTGTTACGGGAACGACATCCGGCTAACCCCCTTACTCTGAGAAGAAAAGCTGTGCCAGAGAATCGTTCCTTGATTAGCAGGTGTCGTGCAGTTGAGGTTGATGTCAATAGGACCTCACAAACCAAACGAACTTTATAAAAGTGATAAAATGTTTCATCCCATCTATTCAATGAAATGAATTTCAGACTGGCGGCAACGTATTTTCATTCACGATGTCTGGTGACGTAGAGGGTGCGGACAACACAGTATTGGGTACACCAATAGGTGCTGTTAACGGTGCTCAGTGTGTGACGGACTTCGTGGTAATCCCCAACCCAACAGTTGTAGGCACTGGTGTCGCTGTTGGCAACGACCGCTTCTGCGGACTTGGCTTTGTTCCGGTTCAATGTAAGTATTATAGAAAATTACAATTAAATAAGAAAACACTTGCATACTTCAAGCAAGTATTTCATAGCACTATATTGTCTAGCTGATCATAAATATTAGACTATACTACGTAGGTACCTACTGTCTCTTCTACAACACAGCACCATTCCCAGTTACATCGAAAACTTTTACTTTGGAGCCCGTGGTCAGTTTCTTACAATTGCCATTATGTAGATATCCTATTTTAACTGTTGTGGAAAGATTTTAATTGTTTGTAATCGCAATACATATACTTACCTACCTCTTGAGTTGTCGACATTCCTTGTCAAGTAACATTTACGCCTCAAGTGCTTCCTATATTCCTTCCTTCAGAGGTAGTCAATTGAAAGAGTTAAGTACCCCTTCAAGTAGCTATCAAAATAAAGTTATTACCGAGCTCCCTGGGTTTCAAGGGAATACTTGATCAAAAGGTAACAGGGTTAAAGGGTAAAAGGGTTACCCTATTAAACACTTAACTCATTGCGGGGTTGTCTGGTCCCAGTAGTTGCTGCATAGATAGGTACTTATCTACTGTGTGGCCCCTATAGCTAGATCAAAATATTGGCCAAAAATTAAGAAAACATTATTTCTAATTATAAACACATTTTTACAGCAACATCGAAACCGTTCGTGTTGTACGTTGTGACGGATGCGAATGAAGGACCAACGGCCGCAACTCCACCAGACGTCGCCAACAGAGGCTTCTCGCTGACTTACACTCAGGTCGCTTGCTAGAGCGCAGATACTTGTGTGCCCACCTAAGCTTAACAAATACTGACTTTATGCTATTACAATAAAAGTTTGTAATGAATTCCAAATATGTATCTTTTTTTCGGTGTGCAAAGTACAAACTCAGTCGGAACCGGTGAGAATGGTTATTTCGGACTCGTACCGACTAAAACGGAGGCTGTCTTTGGTTGCCAGAGATGAGATAATACAAGACATATCTGTCGCACCCCAGCAGACCTGGGGTCATCTCTTTCCCGATGACCATCGGGGAACGGAGCCCTAAATCCTCACCAAAAACCGCCAGAGCCGGTTGGGGAGGTTATGTCGGACTTGAACCGACTAAAACGCACGACGTCTTTGGGTCCTTAGTTGCCGGAGAGTAGGAAGATATGCTTGAAATATGACTTACTTTTGATACTGTTGTGTGTAAAAGATAGTAGATAAGTCAGTGCGAGTTCATAAATGTTCTGCAACTCACACAAATCTCTACCTAATTAAAGTGTTAACCGGGATTAATATGTAGATTTAAACAAAAGCATTTTAATAGTCAAGAATTTAATAACAATTTAAATAACACATAGGTGATGCCAAACAATTCTAGACTTTATTGCCATATATGGCACAAGTCGCCTACTTCCCTAATCTCTTTTCATTATCTAGATCTAAGTCGATAATTACTTAAAATTTAACAATTTCTAATATATCATTTAGTTCTTAGATGACATGATACATTAAAAGAGGTCATACATACGTACATTTATCTCACAAATTATTTATTTATTAATACAGAATGGCGTAATTAATAACTTTATTCACAAGATGTTACCTATGTTTGATACTTTGATCTAATGAACAGAAAAATTTAGAAGGTTCCTATAGGTTCGGTAGCACCAGTAAAGGTGGGAACAAATTATCGGACGCGTCCGTAAGCCGCGGCTGGCGGACGCGGCTTAATAATGTGTACGATTGTCTTCGTATGTCTCTGTCAAGCAGTGACAGAGACAACACACAGACGCTCCCCGTTCACACCGTCCGCCGCGGAAGCAAAAATATCCAGCCGGAGCCGGCCAGATTATATTCGGACGTCCGTGCGCTCAAGGACGGCTCAAGGTCACGTCCACTACTTATGACCGATACTTTGCACAGTTTCGTTTATTTGTACTACTCAGATACAAGCAGCTTGCTTGTATCAGCCGCGGCTTACGGACGCGTCCGATAATTTGTTTCCACCTTAACGCACCTGGTGTAGCACGGCCCTGACCTATGGACGTGTGCTACGCCAGGTGCCAGGTGGTGGTTTACCGTGGTAAACATTTACTCTCAAGTGCCATCCATGCAAAAAAATTACAAGTCTTGAAATGCAACAAACATGGTAAATAACCCGTCGAGTCTAATAGTGAATATAAGATTTGAATAGGAATCACACAAACATACGAAATTTCTTTTAGTTAAATTTACATGTGTCAAGTTTTAGAAAAAGTGACTAATTTGTAGGTACAATGTCTCCCCACTACGTAATAACACAGATTAATGAATGTAATAACTACAACACTAGTAGGTACCTAAATATGCTGAAATAGTTATGTATGCTGATGTACAGAAATTTCATACCGATAATATCGCAATGGCCTTAAAGAATATATCTAATTAGTAAAAAACCAAATCATATCAATAAATTAGAGAGAAATAAATTATTTAAAGTCCAATATGTTGTTATTTCCCACTAGAGTACCATTTGACCTAAGCGCAGCACAAGTTAGTTGATCCTACTAATATTATAAATGTGAAGGTTTATGGAGATGTTTGTTACTCAATCACGCTATAACTGCTAAACGAAACTGGCTGAAATTTAGTGCAGGGATAAATTATAGTCTGGACTCTGGAATAACACATTTTATCCAAGGGAATAGGTTATCATGGGTAGCGGGAACAGGAAACAAATTTCACACAGTTTCAATGTTGCACTTGAGCTCTAACTGTAATGGTGACTATTTTACGTACACCTTGATGGTACTTCCATTTTATTTTCCATCCCACCATAATGTATTAAACCTCCATAAAGTTGCAAGTGATTTTTTAAGTGGGCGTTGATGGCCATACCCGTAACCATGGGAAATAGCGAAAAGTTCGTATCAAATTCAATTCAATTCAAATCAACACTCTTAGTCAATGTGTTCAATGTCTCATATTGAAAAGTACTCAATAGAACCCGTATGTCATTCATTACTTCTCCGAATTGGTTTCTATGTTACTATTGTTTTTCAAAATCAATGGTTCGATTCTAGCTAACAATATTGACACCTACATATTTAAGTTTCGGCAATTGGCCATCCACACCCACTTGAAAAAGTTTAGCAGCGTTTTTTTAGTCTCAAACACAAGCGAATAACTGCACAGCCATAAATTGATGAGTACTATGGGGACATGAGTGTCATTTGGGGCGAGTAACGTCATTGAAGTGCCTTGTGAAAGGGTATAATACTTATAAACACAAGTTTTGCATTATTATCAGATATTTAAATTTCCTTTTGTAAGTGACAAAAAATTTACCATTAATACTAATTCATTACTCTGCTCTATCTAAGTTACTGTACCTAAATATATATTGAAGTTAATATTTTAGTTCGTAGAGTCAAATCTGAAATGTCCAATCAACTTTAAGAATTCAACAGATTATCACTTGTAAAGAGAAAAATGCATTTAAACATCTATAAACGGCTAATAAACATCAATAATTAAATTATCAACTCTATGTCAAACAAAACTATCGGTTTGTTTTCGCTATGTAGAAATATAAGTGCAATGGATATTGTTTATCTACAAATATTTAAAACAGGTAAAAATAGAAGACTAATAAATACCAAGCCTGGAAAAAGGACTAATTTGACTGTCAGTCTTCTAGTATCATATTGCAACTAACAAGGTAAGTTTTTGTACTAAATAAAGCACAACCGATCTCTTTAGGCAAGTAATACTAAAAATATCAACAAGTTTAACCTACATAAATCTCTTCAATGGTTGCTATAAGTTCATAAATAAGAATATACAATCAAAGAAAGGCAACTTTATAACAAGCATTGGTGGTCAGGACACTTTATGCCTGAGCATAAACTTCAACAACTTTCCGCTGAATAGTATTCTTTATATTATTGTACCATTTATTTATTTCTGTATTATCTTGCAAATCTTGGAAAGCTGTACAGCCCTCAATACTGCTAAGGACACCAAATACGCTTATGTCGGCTAGATTTGGATACTCCCCTCCAAGGAATGGTGTGCCTTTCCGTTTTATTGCCGACATCCAATCATTGACAGCATCGTAAAGAGACTCACGGGCGTCTTCCTTAATATTGTGCCTGTGGGTAGATAAAAAAAAACAAATATTGGTTTAAGCAGTATTAAACATAGTCAAAAGTAAGGCAATGACGTAATTATGAATATAGAAAAATAAGAGTGTATGTAAGGACTTGAGATTATAATAAATGGAAATTTATGCTGTGACTATACCTATTGAAGAACATACCTTTTCTTTAATCTCTTGGATATCAGATACATGGCAGCGGCACCTACATAGACCATTAGGGCACATTCCCAGGCTGGGTAAAACTGCTTCCAAGAGCCTGCTTCCTCAAACCACTGGAAGGTCTCTAGCGCCTCACCAGCTGTTCTATATACATTTGGTGACAATGTAGTTACTAATACTCGATCCGCCCATTGACGCCATTCACGTTCTTCTCTGTTAGATGAGAATTAAAGTATAAAATAAAAAACTAATATAAAAAGTATCATAATGTAAGAGTGATAATCAGTTTTATGTTCAGTTTGCCAACCTCTATAACTGTATCTTCATAAACAGATCACCTTGGAAGAAAATCATTTCAATCAAAGGCGATTTTAAGGACACTGTAAAGATACTTACAATTCAGCGGCTTTTTCCTTTGCATCAGGTACAAATGAACTATTCATGACAAAATACTTATTAGTGATTTCTGTGACCTCCTTCCCCGAATCGTTTAGATACTTTGTGACAGGGAAGAACTTAACAATATTTGTTAACGGTACAGTTTTGTCTTTCATGTATGTTTCAAGAATGGAAATGATGGCTGTGCTGTCCAACAATTGCTGAAACAAAATAAATTGCTGTTTCTTAAGATAAAACTAGAGTACATAAGAGTCTAGGAGTCAAGGAACAGTTCATGTTCAATGCCAAATGTGGCAGAACGGCATTTATTTGGAGATACTACAGCATTTGCTACAACTTGCAATAGAAAATTAATTAGTCTATTACAAACCTGGTATCCTCCATCAACCTTAGCTAGTAGAATAGGCACTTTCTTGTATCCTGACCACTTGATAGCCTGGCGAAGCACAGCATCTACTTCAACTACCTCATAACTGATGCCTCTGGCGTCCAGGTATGCTCGGACTTTACAGCAGAAAGGACAAGTCTGGTATTGAAACAATGTAAGTTGGAGGTTGCTTGAATCTCCATCATTTACTACCTAAAAATCCAAAAATGGTGGTCAAATTAATAGTAATAGGCATTAAATTCAAATTTAATTTTTGATGTAAGTTTTGGTCATGTTTGGGTAGCGCAGCTTGCAGCTTGTGATTAAATACATGTACCTATGTAGATGTCACCATAAACTATTAACACAGAATGTCAACAAAAATATCGACATATATTATAGCTACCCATGGAGGTATGAAGTGAGGGAGTTGTTGCAAGGGCAATTCAGTCTTGAGCCTTCAACTGTGTCTAACGATCGGTTGACGTCAGAAAGGGGTGGAATCTAGGGTCTGACATCACTCATCAGTTATATTGTCACATCATTGGGCTGAGATGTGTTTTTACATGAAAATTGGATTTACTATCTTCCACTATCGTAAAACCAATTTTCCGTGTATGCCGATAGGTTGCAAAAATTGTTCAGGAAAACAATCAAAAACATTACAACATACACAAGGTGTATCATTTCATCTGTAAGTCTGCTATATTTTTATTTTCATTCTAAGAAAAAAATTGTCTCAACAGAATCATCTAGCAGACAGTAGATGTAAGTAATCTGATTTCACATGTATCTTAGTTGTTAATAACTGTGAAAATGTCAAACTATCATTTAGCCTGAGTACATTAGTGAATGCCAAAAATAATTAAATTTGTTTTTAAATAGTATATATGACTGAAATTTTAAATTATAAATAAATTAAATTGGGTCATCTATCCATTAACAGCCAAATCATTTAGGAGACCTAATTGATTTATGTCTCATACCAATAAATTTATCAATTTTAAGAAAAATATTCCTTGCATTCATTATACACGCAGTTTATTCTAGACTTCCTTGTAATGCTTAGTGGCGACTGGCAAGTTAAGTAGTCAACCTACTATGAAAATTGCATGTACAGGTTTATGTCCAGTTTCACTATGTTCTGCAAGATGAATTTTTAAAAGAGGGAAGTATTTAGACTCTGTGTACAGAGACAGACGCGCGGGGCACGAAAAATTATTTGATGACCCAAACGCGTCTTCTTCTCACCCGCAACAGACTACGCGTTTTCGTAAAAAGTAATCCTTTTACCAGTTAAGATAAGTAATTAAATGACTAACACTGGCGATCGGTTACATAATTACAAACAAAACATGCAAAAACTGTACTATAAATTGATGACTTAAAAGGAGAGTGATATGAGCAAAACTAAAGGACCAAGATTATTCTAGTGATGATGATGTAAATGTTAGCGTTATACTAATATTGAAACTCTTGCTAATTTTACAATCTAGTCACACATAATAACAAAATTTAGTAGCCATGTGCTGAGTGGTATTTATTAACATGTCAATACATATTTTAAAAACATCTTACTCGATAATGGGACCGATATTCAGGTGCCTCTTTCAAAAAAGCATACTCGTCTTCTTCAACCGCTGCGGAACCTTGCTTGATATTGACCTTATAGTGCGTGTAACCTCCATAGGCTGCACCAACTAAGACGCCGATACTAGCACTAACAAGAGTTAACTTTGCGGTTGATTTTGGTAGTCGGCTTTTTGTAGAAAACCTCAATTTTGGTAAATTTACATTTTCTCTGAGGGAAGATACGAAACCTTTACGGAGTATAGTAAACGTCGGTCTCCACATTTTATTTACCTCACATTCAAATACGTAGCGACATGAAATCACACTTTTTTACGTGAATAGACGGGCAATAAGTAGGTATGCCTCTACTTTTATATTGTAGTAATTTAGATAATCCCGATAATAGAGCGTATTTTCTGATTTTCTGTCTACACTCCCCACACCACACGATGCAAAACATAAAAAATTGATTATGGACTTTATGGAGATTTTAGGAAGGAATATATAATTATTATTTTGCTTTGCATTATCTGTCGACACACAGATAATACAAGACATGGGGATGTAACTCCCATAGATTGGCTCTAAATTTTTTTATCACACGCCATATTGGATTCTATCGTCTATGGCCACACGCTCCCGAACGCCATCTATTGATTGGGCCTTCCTTTACTTAGCAAAATTAAATTAGGTGTTGTCATTGTACAAAAGAAAAAAGTTCGGTAATGAGGTTAGTACCATGTTATATATTATAATATTATTTTTTTAGATATCTAATTCGTAATAATATTATTTATATATTTCGAATGCATTTTTTAAAATGGTGGTATAATTTATACTCTTAAACTGATACTGTTTGATGCGACCGTTATGAACATATGAAGCTGACCTGACGAATGACGCTACTGTTGCCAGATGGGGGGATTCCTCTACAAATTTGGGGGATTTTCGTAGACAATATAATGGGTTTGGAGGAAATTGGGTGATTTTATCCATCAAACCCACAGACTTAGAATAAAAGCAGATCAAACGATTTGCAATCTATGATATTTAAAATTATAATTATAACAATGAATCTGATTTGTATTTCATTCTTTTAAAGCAAGAGGCGAATACACACGTCGCGTTGTTTAAAAAAACTAGGTGTTCTGGAAACCCTGCAAAATATATTTTTTCTTGTCTGTAAAGTAAAGTTTGTGAAAATGTTTGAACGATTGTTCCTCAGTGCCACATTAACAAAATTGAACTGATCAAATTAAAATCTGTTGATAAATAGACCATTGTCTACCTACATTAAAACATGGAATATTTTCTATCCTGTGGGAATCTGGAGCAATAAAACAGTGGCACCGCGGGTATCATCTTGTTAATATCTAAATAATTGTTTTATAAATTGTGTGGGGTTTTTTTAAGAAAATCCTAAGTTATGGGGAATACTTTTGGGGAGAATTCTAAACAGTCATATGGCAACGCTGAGTGACGCCATTGGACGCCATTATTTAATTGAATTTATTTTATTTGACATAAGTAACGTTTCCCAGTACATTTGAATGTTTTTGAATGTATTGGTACTTTTCTTACTTCTTATTTAGATTGTTCTAATATTTACGTTGAGTTCAGCTATCTACGCCGTGTCCTAGACCAATCAAAAAAATAAACAAAATGCCTAAATTAGCGTGTTGTGTTCCCGGCTGCTCAGTCACGAAACATGATGGTAAGTTTTTAATATACCTAATATTAAAACAAAGAAGTAGTCTGGTCTCATATCTTTAATGGGTATCTAGTCTATTAATGTTTTTAAGAGCATTGGAAACCTACATCTATTATCCGCAACTTGCACCAAGAAATACTACAAGTTATCAATAATCTTGATAATCCTAGTAATCGAAGTAAGTCAACAAATTTATGTATACTTACTTAAGTCTATGTGTATACTGATGCCCATAACTGCGCCCGAGTTGATATCGGTTATCGCGACCGAAATTAACCCTACGCTTCGCTAGTCCTAGACCTTCCATTATAGGTATTTGATACATAAAACATTTTATAACAATCAATGTAGCTGTTTCCGAGACATTCGAAATATTGTAACATGAAACTTTATTACATTATTTAATATATCTATACATCTCTTAGGGGATTAACATACGTGAATATATATTTAGTTATGTATGATGTATGTAATAGTTCTACTGATATTCTTAGTCTTACCTACTTGCCTTGTGTAGGTACTTGATAGTTCATTCCTTTTATTATAATGCTAACCATGGCCCTATGCTGCGATCTCAATTTATGCTTATTTCTTATATTTAACTATACTTTTTTACACACATATAAGCTCAATTAATAAACTGTGGGTGTTAATACACCTTTAAATTTGATTTTAAATAGGCCCTATATGGAGATTCACAGGTGTTAGTATGAGTATGTATGTAAGCAAGCTTAATTTATTTCTTGTAATATAATATCAACTCTCTGTCAGTGAACTTCTCATTAAAATCATCCTGCCAATCCAGAATTTAGTCAGAACAATACATACTTAGCAACAGACATAATTTAAAAAAACTGTTTTGCTAGTTATCTATGAATGTTGATATGAAGGAAATGTTGCTGTTTAGGTATATTGATATTTTCTTAACATGATGAGATGCACCAGACCATCTATATATTGTGTTGCCTTCGCTAAGATTTGACTAGTTTGGAAAAAGTGAAATATTAATGTTCTTATAAGGCTCTTGTGTATGTTCACTGTTAAATTTATCGGGAAATTTACCATGTTTGCTTATTTTGTTGAATAACCGATATGACCATGTCGATCTAAAATCATATTATCTTGTGTATGTGCTATGACAGTAGTGAAGACTGCAATGCTGAAGGAGTGGGTTCGATTCCTACATGCAAGTATATATTTGTTTGCATGAATATTTTTGTAGTTGGGAGACTACATTAAACCATTGAGGACAGTTGCGAAATCTAAGCGCAGTACTTTGATATTGTCAATTGGTCGTGGAGGTAATTAAGGAAGCTCAGAGCATAAAAGTTAGGTTAGTAAAATTATCATATATTATTTAGATTAAGTAATATTTGTGGTATTTTTATTGTGATTATTACAAGTATATGGAACTTTCAAACAATATTACTACACCTTGCCTGATGGTAAACTAAAGGCGTCAGGAAAGTGGGTCAGTGACCATTACAGATGCCTTTAATTTGACTATGGTGGCCTTCACCTTGAGCACCATCAGAAGCTTTTTACCTTTTCACACCCGACTTAAAGGACCTGAGACTGTGGAACAATGGAAATGTGTGGAAATTTAATCACAATTATTTTATAATGCTAATCAAATGAACTTGACCTAAACTGGATTCAAAAGATACAGATGAAGAGCTTGGGACAAGCTTCTTCCAACAAGAGGTTCCCACTGTATGGATCAGATTTCAACTCCTTTTTAATATATAGGTACTGAATACCTCAAATTATTGAGAGTGTATTGAAATCAATCTGATTTGATTCTTCCCCCTGAAAAAAGGAAGTGAGTTGTTGGGCTTGAAAGTGGCACCCCCCAGTGCATACTGCAAGGAGATATTACTAACTCGGCATGCGGAATGACACTAGGCTTCTAACATAAATATATTATAAATATCTTTTTATGTTGCTTCATTTTGCACGCATATAAATCCCTTCATGTTTACTTGCGACGGCTTTCATGCAAGCTATATTTCTACATAAAACATACCAATTTTTTTTTCTTTTATAGGTGTGCCTCGCCACCGTTTTCCTAGTTTCGTACTGACTCCTGAACTGTTCATGACTTGGATTTTCCGTATTGGTCGTAGTATATGTGAACTGGATAAAACATAATGTTTACAACCATCTTCGAAAATGCCGCAAGCATTTCAGGGTAGTTTATCTATACCCAAACAGTCGCCTTTGTGAATTAGCTGTACCAGAACTGCTAATGCCAGGTAAGTAACTAATATCACCCACAACCCTACCAGCTAAACTAACTACCTAGACTAATATTATCTAGAAATTCTAAGTACCTACTTATACTCATTTTACCTGACTGCGGCAGCGAGGGTAATTTTTATGTTCGTATGTATGTAGTTTTCTTTCAGGAACACATTTTTTTTTATTTATGTCATTTCAATTTGACTTCACCTCGCCTGATGTTAAGCTAAAAGCAAAGTCTCATGAAAGAGGGTCACCATTGCGAACACGTACAGTGCTACAATGGTGGCGCTCAGCTTAACGGCCTCATCAGATGCTTTTTCACGCCCCGCTTAAAGGTCCCGGGACTGTAGGAAGAAGGAAACACGTGCGCCGGTAAAGAATTCTAGGACTTAATGATGCGGCAGAGGAAAGACTCACCGAACCGCTTGGTTCTTGATGGAATATTGTGCTGATGATGATGATGATGATGATGGAAGATCCAACAGATGGACGGGCCTCGATGAATGAGGTCACAAATAAAAGGTGTTCACCTCCATGTGCGTACGTGCGTGGTGCGTGCGTGCGTGGGTGTGTGCGCGTGTGTGTATATGTGTATGAACTGTTTTGGTTTGAAAGGTGTATTAGTCGGGAGTGTTCTTAGCTGTGTTTGTTAAAAATCGAACCAAGATGGCCGCCACCACGAAATGGTGGACGACATTTTTTTGTACAAGTCCCTCAATATGAATGTCAAATGAAAGGGCTTGACTAGTAGAATACGATACACTATGACAAATTTCAAATCCAAGATGACCGCCACCACCAAATAGCAAATAACCTCTTAAACTTACTCTTTCGTCAATATGGATATTAAATGAAATGGCTTGACAAGAAAATCAAGGTATAAAGTAAAATTTAACAACCCCCGACAAAAAATACGTCCAAAAAGTAAAAAAATAAATAATTTATACGTTGTCGTGTCGGGGGACCTTGGATCGTTTCGAAAACATTAGGAATGGTTCACCTGTTAGGGGTCCTCCGACACGACGACGCATGAATTATTATTTATTTATTTTTGGAGGTTTTTTTGTGTCGGAGGTTATCACAATTTTCAATATATTTTTTTATGAAATTTTCGTTTCATTTAGCTTTACTGATTAATATGATGGAGAGTAAATAATGCGAAAAAATACTTAAAAAAAAATTTAATTAGAAAACTTGCCTTGCCGTAATTTATTTTAATGCCAATATGTTGTGTATCAGGAGTACCACACAACAACCTGGCTGGACCTTCGGCTTCGGGAGTGTTTACACCCTGTATACGTATGGGCGACAGACAATACAGCCCATCTGATGGTAAATGTTTACTGTGGCCCATAAATGTGTACAACATCAAGAGATTTAAACGTATTTTGACTACAACAACAACAACTTAAAGGAAGTTTATAACTTGAGATTTTTGTTATCCTCAGCGAGAAATAGAAGCAAATGTGCCTCCTCCTCCGTTTACTTCTACACCACTCGCTGAGATTGTCCTACCTTCGACATCTCTAGTATCGCATCATTCGGAATGCCCAGTTGCAGGAGCCGGAGTTAAGGAGAATTCAGTTAGACCATAAATTATTCAGGTAAGTTCCTTCCAGTTTACAATTATTCGATACGAAAGTATCGAGTTATGATTTAGGTTAATCATTAATTGATTTTTGGTAAAGTTCTTATCAGAATATCATCAGATATCTATGTTACTTTGTTTTTATAAACTCACGCCTATATCCCTGAAGGGATGGGCAGAGGTGCTAGCACCCACATTTCACCAATTTATGTTTAGGTCCCAATGTAATAGGTGGCGAGCCTATTGCCATTAACCGGGCACTTATAAACCTACAATAAATACGCACATAACTTCGAAAAACATCGAAAATTCATTGGTGTGTACCATTGTATAACCTGAAATCGAACCCGAGACCTCGTCTCAGCAGTCCATTACCCATACCACTATGCTACCGCGGACGCGGCTACTTATGTTAAACGTATTTAAAAATATGTCAGGGCATTGACTTCACCTTGTCGTACCTCGCCTAATGGTAAGCTGAAGGTACGGTATCAAGAAAGAGGACACTAATAATGCTACAACGGTGACCCACAGGTTGACAGCCCAACCCTCAGCAGAGCTCAGAAAAGTTGACGAATTGTGTGTAGATATACACATTTTGTCAATTTTTCTAACAACCACCAGAACAGAATGTGGTACAGAGACTAGTCAGGGTAACTTAAATTGATTTTTTTTGCAATTCAATTGGCCAATCACACATCATACCCTAAATATGAAAGTTGTAGAAGGTCCATCTCCAGGGCAGTGTTGGTATTAATCGGTCATTTGAAGATGTTAAGATGTTTTTCATATTTGGATATTTATAACTCATCACGCTCTAACTCTAACAGCTAACAGATTTGGCTAAAACTTGGTACATGAATAGATTAAGGCGTGAAAAATATCTAGGCTACTTTTTATTCCGGGAAAAGGTAATAATGGGTTGCGGGGACGGGCAGGATCCAAATTCTACGCAGGTGAAGTCGCTAATGACACCTAGTTAATGATATGTTTTTCATGTTTTTATACCAGTTTCGAGGTAAACAACATACAACGTGTCCCAAAATTCAACGATAAGCGGGCGGCAAAAGGTAGACCTGCTCATGAGCACTCGAGAAAAAATAATAAAAAAAATATGCCTATTTTTTTTTGTGGTTACAAAATTTTTTTTGAAATTCTTTGAAAATTTACATCTTTTATGATATTTTGAGCTACCACGACCACAATTTCTCAAATATGCTTAAGATTTTTTTTGTATCCGATACCTACGTAGTACTACTATTCACCACAACTCTTAAAAATACTAAAATGCCCGCAGTTTTCACACAAAAAATTATCAAAATAATATTTTTCCCTTAAATTTAAACGAAAAATTAGATTCACTCTACTTTGAATAATGGTCTTGTAAAAAAAAAGTATGGACACCACTACGGCAAGTTATTTTAAAAATTGACGCAACTAATTAAGATTCCAAAATGGTACAATACTCTAAGATAACTAGTAACAAAAAATAATATGCCCACCATTTGTAAACAAGAACCAAAATTCTTAATTTTTCTTGTTTTTAGTAATAAATGTTACTATGTTCCAAAAATTGTTTTGTTATTTAAAAAAATGAGAAATAAAACAATGGTAACTATTTGTGTAATAAATTTATTAAATAATTAACATTACAGTAAATGTTCAAATTGTTTTCCACCGGCATTAATACATGCACGATATCGCTTTAAAAAGGATCGTTTTATTTTTCGTGCATATCTTCTAGCGTTGATATGTGCTGCAGCCTGAGTAATTTTTTGCCGAAGCTCGTCCAATGTCCTAATAGGTTTTGCGTAAATCCTGTCTTTCATACAACCCCAATAAAAAATGTCCAGGGGGTTTAGGTCGGGTGATCGGGGTGGCCATAAAATAGGACCAAGTCGCCCGATCCAACGCCCCGGATACTCTTGGTCTAGTTATTGTCTAACAGGACGAGCGTAGTGAGCTGGGCAACCATCATTTTGATACCACATATTTTGTAGATCTCTTAAGGGAACGTCTTCTAATAATTCTGGCAAATCATTTTATAAAAAGTTCAAATAACTGTCCCCATTCAAGTTTCCTGGTAATTCAAAAGGCCCAATCACTTTTCCATTTAATATGCCCGTCCATAAGTTGACCTTAAATTGATATTGGGATGTGTCTTGTCTCATCAGGTGCGGATTCTCAGTGCTCCAGCTGTGTAGGTTGTGAAGATTTAGATAGCCATCTTTCTTGCAGGTTGATTCGTCTGACCATAGTACTTTGTCCTTTATTTATATCACCCGACCTAAACCCCCTGGACTTTTTTTATTGGGGTTGTATGAAAGACAGGATTTACGCAAAACCTATTAGGAAATTGGACGAGCTTCGGCCTAAAATTACTCAGGCTGCAGCACATATCAACGCTAGAAGATATGCACGAAAAATAAAACGATCCTTTTTAAAGCGATATCGTGCATGTATTAATGCCGGTGGAAAAAAATTTAAACATTTACTGTAATGTTAATTATTTAATAAATTTATTACACAAATAGTTACCATTGTTTTATTTCTCATTTTTTTAAATAACAAAACAATTTTTGGAACATAGTAGCATTTATTACTAAAAACAAGAAAAATTAAGAATTTTGGTTCTTGTTTACAAATGGTGGGCATATTATTTTTTGTGACTAGTTATCTTAGAGTATTGTACCATTTTGGAATCTTAATTAGTTGCGTCAATTTTTAAAATAACTTGCCGTAGTGGTGTCCATACTTTTTTTTTACAAGACCATTATTCAAAGTAGAGTGAATCTAATTTTTTGTTTAAATTTAAGGGAAAAATATTATTTTGATAATTTTTTGTGTAAAAACTGCGGGCATTTTAGTATTTTTAAGAGTTGTGGTGAATAGTAGTACTACTTAGGTATCGGATACAAAAAAATCTTGAGCATATTTGAGAAATTGTGGTCGTGGTAGCTCAAAATATCATAAAAGATGTGAATTTTCAAAGAATTTAAAAAAAAAATTTGAAACCAAAAAAAAAAATTAGGTATATTTTTTTTATTATTTTTCCTCGAGTGCTCATGAGCAGGTCTACCTTTTGGCGCCCGCTTATCGTTGAATTTTGGGACACGTTGTATATAGTTACCGTGGCCTATAGACGTGCGCAACACTAATGCGACTTTATGTTTTTTCATGAAATTTTTGTTTCATTAGGCTTTACTAACACGATGGAAAGTGAATAACGCTAGTTAAAAGGTATACGTAATTTTTTTATTTCAATATATTGTGAACCAAGAGTACTACCAGGGGCGTATGGGCCCCATAGTTTTTTTTTTTTTTTTTTTTTTTTAATACTAACTCCTTCCACTGCGTGCTGTGCACATCGAGGAAGCCATTTTTAATCTACTTTAATAATAAAAATAATAATAAAACAGTTTAATTTCTAAAAATAACCCTCTAGGCTGTTTCTTCTTCTAAGCTAGGTGCTTCTTTCATTCTATCACTTTCATTTCCTTCCTTGCTTCCATCCCATTACTCTCTTACCAACTCTTTTAAAAAAACCCTCTCATACTAATCATACATCCCGTGGGGCGTGGGGCATCCGGGTGATCAGCAAACTTCCTTCAGAACCACAGACAGCACTTCCCAGTCCATTTTCCCACTCTTGTATCGGCCTCTCTCAGCTATTTCTAAAAATAGCTGTATGAGGCCGATCACGTCTTGTTCCTTCTAAGAACAACCCTTAATACCCTTTCCCAATACTCTAGGAAGTGCTGCCTGTAGTTCCTTGTCACCAGGACTGGAAAGTTTGCTACACAAACCTCCAGTTGGATCCGACACTCCAACTCGTACCTATCCCTAGCGAAGATGGGACAGTCCGCGACCAGGTGCGCAACCGATTCCACGACCCCTGGCTCGCAGGCGCATGATGGGTCCTCCTTACACTTGAAGCGACTCAAGTATTCAGAGAACCCACCATGCCCCGTTAATAGCTGGGTCGTGGTGCCGGCTATCTCCATCTTACGGACGGTTCTGTACGCATCCACAGCGCACGGAAAGAAAAGCTTGGTACCAGAAGCAGTCGTACCCGTTTTATAGCGTCCGTTCCACTTGTCAAGCGTGATCTGACGCAGACCACGCTTGACAAATGAGACGGGACACAGGTCATAGTTCGGCCTCGTCTTCGACCTCAAAGCCGCCTCCTTAGCGAGCTGGTCCGCTCGCTCGTTGCCCTCCAACCCTACGTGGGCCTTGATCCAGAACAAGGATATTTCCTTGTTCTGGACCAAGCCCCGCTTGATGTTATCTCTGGCCTCAACGGCCAGAGGGTGGAGGGCGCGGGGGTTGATGACCGTTTGGAGAGCGGCTTTGCTGTCGCTGAGGATGCCGAACGTCGTGGCCGCGCCGCGCCTAAGGACCTCACTGGTCGCTTTGCATAAAGCCAGGAGTTCGGCCTGGTAGACGGTACAATGTGGGGCGAGAGCAAGTTTGAGGGTCTTTGTTTCGGCGTCGCTATTCCAAATGGATAGCGCAGCGCCGACACGACCCTCAATCTTGCTCCCGTCCGTGAAGATGCGCACCTGGATGGTGTTGGTGCGCTGGTAATCTTCCTCGTCTACCAGGCTGGTGAAGTCCAGACTTATATGCTCCGCGGGGTGAGGTACCTCCATTGCTGAAGCCATCCGTTCGACCTCTCTGTCTCCCAACCATGACTGGGACACTCCTCTCTTGGCCTCATAAAGTGAGGCCACCTCGCGAACTCTGAGGTCCAGAGGGAGCATTCCAGCCAAGATTAGACTTGAGTGCAGAGAGACCGTCCGGTAGCCCTTGCAAAGTTTTTGCGCGAACCCGCGCTGCACCACGGCTAACTGCTTCTGGATACCGAGCTTCTCCACCGCTGGACACCAGCTGCTGGCTGCGTACAGCACCGTCGGTTCCACGGCTGCGGTGTAGATGGTCCGGATCACCTCGGGATGTAATCCCCAACCGATCCGGGCCATCCGCGCCAGCTTGTGGTAGATGGCGATAGCCTTTTTGCACTGGTTGGTGACGTGGGTGTTGAAGGTTAGCTTGTGGTCGATGGTGAGCCCCAGGATCTTGATTTCCTTGGACATGCCAATGTCTATCCCGCCCATGCTGAGGCGTGGGACATCGTACTTAAGCCTCCGCGTGATTACCATCGCACAAGTTTTGTGCGGTGCGAATTTCAGCTTCATTCCGATGCCCCACTCCCGCACATGCTCGAGAGAGGCATTGGCCTGTCTCTCAATCTCCAAGGCGCTGTCACCATCGAACACAAGCACCACGTCGTCCGCAAATGCCTGGACGCGAGCTGCCCCATCCTCCAACCGTCGCAGTAAGGGATCCAACAAGAGGTTCCACAGTAAGGGTCCGCCAATGGAACCCTGAACGCAACCCTTCCCCGTAGGGCGTTCGCACTCCTCGCCCGCATACCTTACCCTCACTCTCCTGTCGCTAAGGTAGCTGTTGATAACTCGTCTCAAGTTTGCCGGACACCTTTCCTCAGCCAGTCGTACTTTTATAGCTGGCCACCAGGCGCTATCGAAGGCGCCCTCTATGTCCAAGGACACCATAAGGACTATCCTCTTCTCATCAAGTCTAGCCCTTATGTGGCCCATGAGGTCATAGAGGGCGTCTTCGGTACTTTTCTGGGGCATAAAGCCGTACTGGCGAGTACTAATCCTCGGCATTAAGTAGAAATTGAGACGAGTTACCAACATCCTCTCGTACACCTTCCCCAGAACCGGTAACAGACCAATAGGTCTGTACGATTTGGAGACGGCGTACGAGTCCTTGCCGGGCTTCCTCAATGCCACCACCACGGCTTCCTTCCATATTTTAGGAAAGTAGCCGCGGCGAAGGCACCGATTCAGCAGCTCCAAGAAGAATCAGGGGTCGGCCCTAATGGCGTGGGTGCAAATGTCGGCTGTGAAGCCATCCGCCCCCGGGGCTTTCTTCGGATTGAACTTCCGAAGAGCACCGAAGAGCTCACCCACTGTAAAAGGTGGGTCATCCTCATGATGACCCTCATCCCGCTCCAACCCCTTAGCCTTTTCCCTGACTCTTCGGTGCCCTTCGTTGTCCTCCTCCTCCCGGTCCTCCGGGTAGAAGGTCCGAGCTAAAAGCTCGGCCGAACCTTTTGCGTCCAGGTAAGATCCATTGGCGGAAAGCAGAGTATCCTCTTCCCTTACCGTGGCCCTACCTATCACCCGGTAGATGCCTTCCCATAGTCCCTCCATGTCCTGCCTTCCGCAGAAGTTCTTCCAACTCTCGACTTGTGCCTTTTTTACTTCACTTTCATACATCTCCTTTCGTTCCAGGTACTGAGCTATAACGGGTGATGGTACGATGCGCGAGTGCTTGGGCAGCCGCCGCCTCCTTCTGCGAGCAAGTAATGCTCGAAAAGGAGGAGGCGGAGCGGGTCCGGAGAAGACTCCGGGCCCGCACTGCCCGCGATGAGCGGAGGCGACGCGGACGTCGGAGGTCGCAAAATGACCTCCGTCCCCCATGAGCGCGGGCCTGGGGGTGACGGGTGGAGCCGCCGGTCACCCTAGCAGAAGCAGGCCACGGCGAGTGCGCAAAATGCCACCCCATACCCAGGGGCTAGATGGAGACACCATGGTCCCCGCATTGGGGGAGGAGGGTCATCTCAACAGAGATGTCCCCGGGTCTGCCGGGGTGCGAGAGATATGTCTTGTATAATCTCACCTCCGGCAATCAAGGACCCATGATCGGCGTGCGTTTTGGTCGGTTCGAGTCCGACATAATCACCTCCATCGGTTTTGGTGGAGGTGGTATCCGTGGGGATTTTGCGCACGATAAAAAAAAAAAAAAAAAAAAAAAAAAGGTACTGAGCTATAACGAACGACCTGCGGACCGGTGCGGCGTACCTGATTCGACGCTTGAAGGTGACCATTACCTTTTTAAGGCCAGCGAGTCTTTCCGACCACCACGGTGCAGTGGTCAACCCCACTGGTTTTTTCACTGGGATGCTTTCGCGGCACGCGCTCCCAACAGCCTCCGTATATGCTTCGGCCAAGGCATCCAATTCGTTGGTATGCCTTGTTTCGCCTATCGCAATATCCGGAAGCTGCCGGGCCATGCTAGCCCCGAAAGCCTCCCAGTTGGCCTTTCTGGTGTTATAGGCCCGAGTGGTCCTTTTTATTTGTGTACCACTCGCTTTTATTAAATTGAGGTTGAACACCACACCGTTGTGGTCTGAGCTCGGGCATAGGCTTGGGTCCACCCTCCAAGCGTCGATCCAGGGAAACGCGTTGTCCGTGCAGGTCGTCACGTCTACATAGCTGCAGTACCTATGTCCACCCCTCACACAGTCGAAAGTTGGAATATCCCCACTGTTCAGGACATGGAGGTCCATTTCAGCGAGTACCCCACTCAATAACTCGCCTCTGTCGTCTTCGGTTGGGTGCCCCCACCAGGTGCTATGCGCATTTGCGTCCCCACCCAGAACAGTAAGCCGGGAACCTAGGCTTCGTCTCACCTCCTTGAGCCGCTCCAAGTAAGGAGCCAACGGCGTTGGCCTCGGTTCGAAATAAAAGGATACCAGCGTGATCTCCCAGGCACTGGTCCGGATCCCCACCACCGCGATGTTGTCGGTGGTGAGTTGCGGGTACTGTATGACGTCCACGTTTGGGTCAAAGACGGCAATGGACGCCTTTACAGTCCCTCCTCCTTGTCCAGTGTTCTGGAAGACCCTTACGCCCTGGTATCCCTTCATTCTCCCGGTATTGCCGGTATAGGGCTCCTGAATTAGAGCGGCTGTGGCCTTGCGCCTCGAGGCTTCGAGAACGAAGGTTTCGGTTGCCAGCTTACCCCTCTGGAGGTTAGCCTGCAGCATCCTGTGTGGGGTCACATTCCTCGGATCAACTTCAGCACTGGTATTGAGTGGTGGTCCTCGCTATCACGTCCCATCTCTGTCGCACTGGGCACAGATGGCTGAACACACTGTGACATGTGCTGCTGAGCCTCTCCCTCCGGCAATTGGTGCAGGTAGGCTCTGCACCGGCACTGTAGCTCGGGCATGCGGCTTTTAAATGCCCTTCACCGCAGTGGCTACACTTAGGCTCAGTGCCGGTGCAGAATTTCCTGGTATGCCCGTAACCCAGGCACAGGGAGCATTGCACCAACGGTGACTGATCTGCAACCCTAATGGGCTGCAGATCGACGTGGAGCTTCCCTATGCCTAGGGCACGGGCCCATATCGCCGGGGAGACCCTCAGCACCACATGGCACGTGTGGGGGTTCCTCGCCGTCCGCCGGTACAGTACGGCCATCCTCACCTGCTCCGGTGCCAAGTTCCGGAACACATCAGTGTTCCGGGCCTTTACGGCTCTGAGCAGGTCCTCATCCTTGAGGCTTCTGAGGACGCCGTACAGTATGAGGAGTGGGTCTTTATTTTTGACCTCCTCGACGGCGAGGTTTGACTCCCTCTCCAGCAGCGGGCCCCATAGTTAGAGTATGGCCCTTTGGGGTTTATGGGGCACAATGGGTGCATGGTGCCCAATGCAGTGTTTAACTTTGAATAGGGGTTTGGGAATTGATGTTTTTGTTGTATATAAATTAGGAGAGAAAAGCGAGAATCCATATTTAACCTTCCAAATCATGTCCTAGAGTCACATCCGTCAATCATTATGTGTGTGTGTGTGTGTGTGTGTGTGTGTGTGTGTGTGTGATAACACACACACACATTGTTGTTGTAGATTGTTGGTTTGTATGAGTCTCTTACAATAACAACTCGTAAGAAAGAAAGAAAGAATTTATTTGCTCATAGAAATGGTACAATAGATAGATCTTAAAATTATATTACAGCACAACATGTTTAGCAATTCAAAATATATTTTCAGTCTTAAAAATATATTTTCTTCTATTTTCAGAGGAAAGATACCAAACAAAAAGGAATACCAGAGGAGGAGGAGAATGAAGTTCCAGAGTAATGTTGTGATAGAGCTGATGTTTTATTATAGTTTGATTTTTGACCCTCTCGAGTCATAAAACACTAAATGTGCAAATAAAAAACACACAAAAAAAGTTGTGTCGAAGTAAGAAAATAGAGAGGTAAGTTATTTTACCAAACTACCTAATTAATAACTCAACTTAACTTTATTGAGCAATAAACAACATTTGTATTTCACGGTTAAGTAACTAACAACAGCCTACGTGGCGTGGCGGTAGTGCACGCGACTGCTACGTACGGGCCAAGGGTTCGATCCCCGCTCAGTGCAAAAAGTTATACGCATGAATATGGCTGTTTTTTTTTATACTACGTAGGTGGCAGACAAGCACACGTCCCACCTGATGGAAAGCGGCCACCGTGGCCTATGAACGTGTGCAACACTAAGGGTGTCACACACGCGCTGCCCACCCTGAAAGGGGGAGCTGGGAAGGGGTGGGGAGGCTAGGAAGGGGAGGGGAAGGAGGGGTATAGTGAGCTCTGGCTACCCTACTTACCGGCGGGAACACAACACGATGGTTATTATGACCGCGGTCTTCTGTAGGGGGGAGGTACTTCCCCAGTTGGACAGCTCATTTCGGACGGGAGATACCGTCGTGTCCTACCTCCGTCAACTGTTTGCACTGGTCTGGTCGTGCCTCGGAAAGCATGTTAAGTTGTCGGTCCCGGTTGCCATACAAACATCTATCGCAGTCGTTACAGGTAGTTGGAGCTCTCAAAAGTCCAACCAGCCTAACTTGGTACTTCGATATCGCTATTGGTCATTGGACCATTGGTTGTGGAGGTCAGATGGCAGTCGCTTCACGGAAACTATCGAAGTTCAGCTGCATCACAGTTAGACTGGAAAGGCGACCCCAACTGAGTTGGGAAAAGGTTCAGAGAATAAAAAAAAGTAACTAAAATCAATTCAAGATACAGGTATTTATATATTTATAGATGTCGAGTTATTAGTCGGATCCAGGACCATACTCCTGCCTCGTGCCAGGAACTAACCTGTGTTACGGTAGCAGGAGGACGGTCACAGGTGACACGGGGCTCCGTAGTATGTGACGGGCGAAGCCGTGGCTGGTCAACTAATGGTCTATAAAACTGAAAATGTTGATGCCCATTTCCATTAAATCCGCGCATTACTTGTTGTTGCAATGCAAGTCACTCTATAGTATAATGTTTAATTTCTTTTTTCGTTTTCCAGAAAAGCAACTAGTTCCAGAGGAATGTTGATATGATTGTTGACGCCTTCGTCAATATTCGGGCGCGCTCAGGCACCATCGCGTCGCGAGCGCGGAGCTGCAGGCGGAGCGGAGAGCGGCGCGACCGTCTACGCAACAAGCATTCGCGCGAGCGAGATTCGGACGGGTGGGCTGTGCCACCTCCCGGGCATCTTCCAACAAATGTTCACCCTAACACCCTACTGCGCGTGAACAGTGATATTTCATTATTGTTTGATCAAGTTCATTTACACATACCTAAATTGATGGCAAGTCAACTAAACACATTTTATCCCATGATATACCAAAAGCTGGAGTGTTTATTTGATTCTGAAACGGTTTACCAACAGTCGGTTGGTCCATAAATCGTTGGTCAACATTATCATTAAACCATAAACTATTCGTCCAATGGACTTTTCATCCACGAACGTTTCGCCAGCATTACTCTACTTCAGTGAATGCTTAACCAACTGAATGTTGTGACCTATAACTTTTCACCCAAAGAACAACTGACCCATGGACCATGCACCAAGAGAACGGTACGTCAGTGAGCGTTAAGTAATCTCTACAAGCAATAATAGCCTAGGTATATGACCGTTGGACTACCAAGTCACAGGTCGTAAGTTCGAACCCCAATGCTCCAATGCAATGTGCAATGCAATGCAACCATAAATATTAAATAAGTTGATGAAGTGTGCAGGTACTGTCTAAAATTAAAACCACAATGTATAAATAAACTTATATTCATTTTACAAAAGAGAATCATACTGCAACTGCAATCATAATCATCGTACCATCCTCTAGGGGAGCAGTCCATGGGCCAATTGTTCTTTAGGTGAAAAGTTATTAGTTGGAACATTCTGTTGGTTAAGCATTCACTGCCGTAGAGTAATGCTGGCGAAACTTTCGTGGATGAAAAGTCCATTGGACGAAAAGTTTATGGTTTAAAGATGATGTTGACCAACGGTTCGTGGACCAATGGACTGATGGTAAACCGTTTCAGAATATGTTTATCATACATAACATAACTCATGTTATGTATGATAACCAGATTCTGAAACGGTGTTCATCCCAACATCAATTAACCAAACGATTGTTTTGATTACAAGTTTTTTTTAAGATATTAGGACATGGTAACTAAGAACTTTAGGCCAAGTCCTATTTTGTAAACACTTGATTCACTTTAATGAATAATCTAGTTGGAATGATTGTTGATGATGATAATGACGGATGATAGTTGCCTCTACTTGTTCTAAATATAATATTCTGCTGACTTATTCTAACAAATTTTGCTTATTTTTATTCATATATGAATTTTATAAGATGTTTATATATTAGATAAATTAATAATAGTGCATGTTAATGATATGTATTGTATATATTATTAATGTGTAGGTATTATAAAATAGTGCTGTAAATGTAGATGCAGTAGAGTTAATTTATTTTGGACGTTGTGTCTCACTTTGTCTTATATGAACTAAGAATTACACATATACGTATAATATATAGTACCAACAATTACAATGAATGTTTTTTTAAATTATCTAACTTGATTAATTATGATGAATTTATAAAATTATATTTAAGTAGGTACTCAATGTTTAGTTAAGATCTTTTTTCTATATTTAGTTTAATTAGGGTATCACAAGTGGAGCTCATTTATATAATTATGTAAAAACACACGGTTAGATGTTTGTATAAGATTAATTATTAAATAGGGTATTGCAATCGAAAAATATAATTATGTTTTGAAGTTCTTAATTAAATAAGTAAATAATTTCTTTTTATTTTTACTAATTCAAGTGGAACACGATTATAAGCAAATTAAGTATATCATATACGATTAATTATTAAATAGTGCATTAATGCTATCAAAAATATAATTGTTTTATAGTTCTTGATAGAATAAGTAAATAAGTTATTTTTATTTTTACTAATTCAAGTGAAACACAATTATAAGCAAATTAAGTATGTTGTATAAGATTAATTATTAAACAGTGCATTGCTATCGGAAAATATAATTATGTTTTGTAGTTCTTGATAAAATAAGTGAATATGTTCTTTCTATTTTTACTAATTCAAATGGAAGACGATTATAATCAAATTAAGTATGTCGTAAACGATTAATTATTTAATAGTGCATTATTGCAAGCAAAAACTATAATTGTTTTATAGTTCTTGATAAAATAATTTATTTTTATTTTTACTAATTCAAGTGGAACACGATTATAAGCTAATTAAGTATGTTGTATAAGATTAATTATTAAAAAGTGCATTGCTATCGAAAAATATAATTATGTTTTGAAGTTCTTGATAAAATAAGTAAATAAGTTCTTTTTATTTTTACTAATTCTAATAGAACACGATTATAATCAAATTAAGTATGTCGTATACGATTAATTATTAAATATTGCAATATTGCTATCAAAAATATAATTGTTTTATAGTTCTTGATAAAATAAGTAAATAAGTTATTTTTATTTTTAACTATTCAAGTGGAACACGATTATAAGCAAATTAAGTATGTTGTATAAGATTAATTATTAAATAGTGCATTGCTATCGGAAAATATAATTATGTTTTGAAGTTCTTAATTAAATAAGTAAATAAGTTATTTTTATTTTTACTAATTCAAATGGAACACGATTATAAGCAAATTAGTTATTAATGAATAATATAGATTTAATTATAAATGTTAAAATACACATATTTTGATAATAACGGTGGTATTTTTAAAATCCTTCATCCATCACACATCTTAGAAGGCAGATGCACGATTGCTATTTTGTAACTTTTCAGGATATGTTTAAAGATTATTTTTAAAGAAAAACCTAACTGTTTTCCTGATAACTAATATTGTGTAGAAATTAAATATTAAATGATATTTTTCTTCCTAATATATAGCCTGCAGTTATCAAAGTAGTGATTGATATCCATGTGCCTAGTAATAATTAAATAAAAATAAATTTCAAAACCAGTAATAAAAAAATATTAAATACAAAAAAAATGTTTTGAACGGGAATCGATCCCGAGCCTCCAGAGTAGCAGTCCAACGCACTACCACCACGCCACGGAGGAGGAACAGCGTGCCATCTATATACTTGGCATAACACCAACTGCTTTTAAGCAAATCAAATGACAGTACATGTCAAAATCAAATGACAGTCAAGTCAAATTCGAAAAAAAAACAACACTTGCGCATCTAATACAAGAATTATGAGTTTTAATTTTGTCGTTGGTTTTAAGAAGAGCCATACTATAATAAATCGAATTACTCAATCGAATAATTTCGAATATGATGATGTAATACCTCATTACCTTGTAGGTACAGGCGATCTTGCAAAAGTGGGATCAATTATAATATTATGTATGCATGACTGCCTCATCTCATTTTGTTTATATTATACTTTGACGAAAGTCAATTCTCGTCATAAAAATCAGTTCAATATTCAATATACCTACTTATGAGAATTGGGAAGTTCATATCTATTATTGGTACTGAAATTGGAACATCTTTTTGCTAGCATAATAGAGTTTTAAAGGACTATTGACATCATGATATAAATATAAACAGTGTCAAATAAAAAATATCTAAGTACTTAGTTAAAAAAATGTTTTAAAATAGCAGGGTGATATCAACTTTCAGCTTGAAGTACATAGGACAACAAACGACTATAAGATGTCGTGGATAGTGGAAAAGTGTTTCGAGCTGTAATCTGTTGAAATTTTGTGTTTTGTTTTGATTACTTGTTCTCGAGAGACATCACAAACCGTCTCGCGGGAAAGCTCGATGAGTTCCAACCACATACCATTTGGCAGAACAATAAATCTACCTGGGGTAAATCAGACAACTTGGTAGAAACCACTTCGAGAAAGAACTAGGCAAAAGGATCCAATTGGGCTGGGCAGCGTTTAGCAAATTGCGTCGGGTCTCCCCCCCCCCCCCCCTACCACAATACCTGAAAACAAAGTGCAGTGCATCCTACCTGTTATGACTTACGGTGCCGATACGTGAGCAATGACGGTGCGGTTACTCCACAAATTGAAAGTCGCTCAACGGGCCATCAGAGTCTCTTTAAAGGACTAAAATCGCAATGAGATCATCCCACAAAGAACTAAAGTTACAGATATAGCTCGCAGAATAACCAGGCTGAAGTGGCAGTGGGCTGGCCACATTTGCCGGAAGATCGATGG
Organism: Pelosia muscerda; assembly: GCA_963691645.1. Classification (NCBI taxonomy): domain Eukaryota; kingdom Metazoa; phylum Arthropoda; class Insecta; order Lepidoptera; family Erebidae; genus Pelosia; species Pelosia muscerda. The sequence continues at coordinate 14,088,661 of OY829098.1, read as the reverse complement.
TCGCTGTAGCAAACGAGTCCTCGAAGTCAAACGGAAGGTAGGACGCCCCCTAGCCAGATGGACTGATGACCTGGTAAGGGTGGCTGGGACAGACTGGATGAAAGAAAAGACTACAATAACAAAATTGAGCAATATTTGAATCATAATATTCATATTAAATAAAAAAGATGGGTAGTCTAGGAGTGCCAACATAAGTCAAAATAGTTTGTGTGATAGTGCGAAGTAAAGAGTTCTTACTTCACAGAAAAGCTGGCCGCATAGAATTTAAAACGCAATTTAACTCAATTCATATTGTAATCTTGAGTAGGTATTTTACTCAATCAAACCTTGCAAATTGTTGACCGTCAAAATTTTATGAATAACAAGTTTCAATAACAATCGAATAGTACTGATTCGATTAATCATAGACAATCTTGTATTCACAACAAATTTAGTTGAGTTGCCTCAACTCAATTTGTTCTCACTCCTCTCTTCGTCTGAAACGTCTTATAATCTAACTACCAACTACAATACCGAAATAAAATATTGTAGTATTTTGTGAAATTACGGGATGTCTTTCTCTTTTGTTCTCTTTTTTCTTTTCTAAAATGTGCAACAATGTAACGATGTGCTAAATACGGTAATCATAATACCGCGCCATAAGTAAGGTAATTGTCGATTCACATCTTGTTATACATATTGGCGCGGCAGTGGTTCTAATATAATATATTTTTAAGTGATACGTTCGACTCGGTATTAGTTAATGTTATTTCGTAGGTAGTTAGGTGGTTATGCCAAAAGCATGCCATCAACGTCGCGGTCGAGGGGCTCCGGGCGCGGGCCGGACGGTGCGCCACGGGCCCAAGTCATAGCGCCCATGTCGGAGCGGCAACAGCTGGCACTAGTGATGCAGATCTCTTCACAGGATGCTCCTCCAGGTAAGTTGTGTAAAACATTAGGTTTCACTATTTGAAACAGTTATTGCGACTTCCCGCCATTCCATATTCAGCCGCTCCGACCCCTGCTGAAGAAAGAAAACGCACGAGACAACAACGCAACGAGCGCGGTGAGACACCCCTTCATGTGGCAGCTATCCGTGGAGATCATGATCAGGTGAAAAAACTCCTTGATCAAGGCCAGGACCCCGACGTTCCTGACTTTGCTGGTAGTACATTATTATATCATGCTATGTTCATGTTTAAATGTTATTCTATGTCAATTTATACACTATCTTTATGCTTTTAATTACCAACCTGTATACCATGTGCTTACCATTCATTAAATAATTTAAAAAATCTTGTTGGAGACTGTTTATGTTCTAAAGCTGTTGTTGTTGTATTTATTGTCTTGATGTTTAGATAATCGTTTTCATTCACATAAAGTAAACATTGTAGAATCATAATTAAGTTCAAGCTGAGCATATCAAACAGTTCTTCGAAACCATTTTTTGTACTGTGAGCTTGAATTTAACTAAGTAAGAAACCCTCCCACAGCACAAGCATGATTAGTTTGGTTGGCGAGGTTAACAGCAAAATATCAAACTTATACTTAACAACTACTACATATTCATATTGAAATATGTAACATACAATCGAGTTTAATACAAACTATTTACTTGTTTTCCTTCACATATGTTTTTGTTGTTATACACATAAATATGATAATCATATCACAGTTTAGTTTAAATTTTATGTAATATATTTATGCATACATATATATATATATATTATTATAGTATATTATATATATATGGGTCAAATTGTTCACCTATTAATATTTCTTTTTCTAATAATAAATCTACATCAAATATCACAGGCAGCATAACATAAGCAAGGTCTACAACTCACCAAGGATATTTGGTTGGGAACAATAACTGAATATACTAAATAAAATTTTAAATCAATAGGGTGGACACCGCTTCATGAAGCATGCAGTTATGGGTGGTACCAAGTTGTAGTGGTACTTGTAAATGGGGGTGCAAATGTCAATGCAAAGGGTTTAGACGATGATACTCCTTTACATGATGCCACAACTTCTGGCAATCTCAAAATGGTCAAATTCCTTGTTGAACATGGGGCGGATCCTTTTGTCAAGAACACTAAGGGGAAAATGCCATCAGATTATGCAGCACCGCACATCTTTGAGTACCTGCAGTCCCTAAAAGGTATGTGTAGCAGAATCCACTGCAATTTTTGTGATTGTCTAGTATAAATTATGAAACTCAACCAAAGTTGTGCAATTCATTGTGGTATTATTCGTGCCAGTTTTTTGTTATCCTAATGTACTGTAAAGCTGCCGAGGTTCAACAATTAGTACTAGACAATCATTATTTTACTAGGCTCAACTTACAAGGGAATATGAATGCACTAACTCTTACCACAGCAAAATTATTGCCATGTGGATGGAAAAATATATAGTTTTATATTTGTTTTGTTAAGATATTAATATGATACATAATTCTGATGAGTTGTCAATCGGAATAGTCATGCTTGTTCCAAACACTGAATGTTCGCTTTACATGCAAGTAGAAGCTTTATATGTCCCTATTGTGCCAGCTATTTTTCTTATGTGTTGTATGTACTGTTTTTACCTGGACAATAGCATGTTGGTCTAGTTGTTATGCTAACTCATAGTATCTTATCCGTATCTATCTTCTTAGTAAATCTAATTTGTTAACTGTACTGGGTATATTTGAATTATTCATGCATGTTGATGTTGATTGGCAGCCACTAGTGATATGTAAAATATCTGATGTAACAATAATGTGATTATTGTGCAGCAAAGGTATGTTATTTAAACATGAATTTAATAATGAAATTTTATTATATAACTAGTTGGAAAATGTATGTAGATATGTTCCAAAATTTTAAGAGAAAAACTTGGTTTATGGTATGTCTCTGTATATCTGTTTATGTTTCTATAGGTGTGTTAAGTATATGATAACTTTCATAAGGAGTGTGTTTTTGTTATTAAGTATGTCCATGGTGTTCAAATAACTGTAGGCGGGCTAATATTATTAATTTTTTTTAATAATGTAACAGGCAAATTAACAAATAAAGTACATTGGTGGCGCGTAGTTGTAAATTATATTGTGAATATTACTTAAATTGCGTAGTTAGATAACAAACTGCCTACTACCTACTTATTAAATGAATAGAATACGTAGGCATGTACGCAAGGTACCTATCTCGACTAATTCGACCTCGATCCATTTATGCGTCGTATCTTTTGGACAGTAGTTATTGTAGTTAACGGGAGCGTCAATGCAAAAATATATATATAATTTTTACATAGTCATGTCTTCTAATCTAATTTACAGCGTTTTAAACTCTGTACTTAAAATTTGTTAATTTATTTTTTCCGTGTTATTCATAAAACATCTACTGTTAAAATATTTTAATGGAACGGAACGGAGTGATTACGTACAGAGTTTGACATATCATAGTGAAGTGAAGTTCGTCCGAAACATGGTTTCACTGCATTCCTTTTTTCGCGCAGTCTATGTATTCAGCTATTTTTTTTTTTAATTATTTTCTATTTTCTTATAGCATATAAATACGTTAACCTTCTAAATAAAGGTTTGAAAAAATTCTTATACCTTGTACAAATTTACTCAAAAATAAATTTTATTTGTTACCGATCTCAGAATATGTTATGCGTAACGGAACGTTATGGGGCGTGTTGCTTGGGCTGTCGAATGATGGCCGATTCTTGACGCCAACTTCGTGGCGGTCTTGCAGACCGATTTAGCATAAGTTTTTATTGTGGAAAATTACAGTGTACAAACAAGTATAAATTCTTCAAACTGTCGTCCAACGTGAAATGCAAAGGAGGGCGCTCTCGCACAACAAAGGCGAGTTTAGGTTTTGTCATTATTAGCCATTGAGTATGTGTAAATTCGTGATGCACGCCGCACACCAAGTACGATCGTGCTGTGACCCCTGTGTTAACTCGTACAGTGACCAGACTGACGTGACAACATGATTATTACAGACTTCAAACTGCATTTGTAGATTGGAGATGTATACTCATTTAGAAACTACATACAAAGTTGTAGGGTTGCTAAATTAATTACGTAGTGAATCCTTGTTACGGAGAGATTTATTATACCTAGTGTTCGTTATACCTACGTAAGTACGTTATTCTTTGTACAGCTGTAGAAACCGCGGTAATTTATGACTTTTTAAAAGTGTGGACTGTTTTATAAAACTTGTGACTTGCCGTAATTTGCTTCATATCAGCATATCAAATTCAAACTTTGTGACATTGTGTCGAAAACGTAGTGGTAAATAGGTCTTTATTTCATAAAAATGTATAAATATTTTAAATAATTGAAAAATCATTATAGTTTGTATTGTGAAGATTTGCATAGAATTATTAAACAGATATGCAGTCCCACACAAACAAGCAAGATCACTAACCTCTAAGCCTCAACTAAACTGCAATGAATTATTTATTTTCTTGTGTATCATCAGATAATATGTTTAAGCAATGATGATTGGGTGTGTGCTTATGTATGTGATTAAATTTGTTGCTGCCTATCTCGTTTTAAAACATGTGCTGTTGTTTTAAATAGACCAAGAAGTAACCCTAAAGAAAACAATTCTGAATAGTTACTTACCTGTTATCTACTCTTAATTTGTACTGGCCTAATTATAGCAGTTTAGTCAATATTAGTTTTGTTTTGTCTTCAGCATGCAATACAATACCTATATACATAGAATATGCTGAGACATGTCAATTGTGTGATAGATAAATTGATTTTTAATTACTATAAACTCATTAACACATAGATTCCTTAAATTTTAGAAGCATGGAATGAAATTGTAATTTTAGAGTGATTATGTTCTATATACCTAATTAGTTAACAAATGAATAATATCTTTGTGATGAAATTTACTGTCAAGAATCACTTTAGTTCAGTTTGTAGGTTACTGTGATTAGATATGACACCTTGATTCTAAGTTGAACAATAATCATAAAAGCAGTCAATATAGGTAATTTTTTGCATTTTATGTTAGCATAAAAGGAAAAAAAAATGCTTCAGGTATGTACATATTAACACACTGTGTGTGTTAATATTACACACACTCATTGTGTCCCCCATAATGATGGCTTAATCGTGGACTGCGATCAGACTTACCATAAAAGTCTAGTAGACCCACCATCACACACACACACAGTCTGCTCAACTGTACCTGGATGAGTGTCTGTGGGTTCGATTCCTAAGTCACTAGGATTTTTCTTGTAAGATAGCTGCAGTATGGCTCTTTAGATTCAAATTAGAAAATGGCTAGGCAAAATGTCAAAGGCAAATCTTTTCCAATATTTATTCCTGATACCCTCTAATATTATGTAGGTGTGAGTGTAATGTAAATAAATGTAGGCGTTTTTGAGAAAGATTTATGACAAGTGTCAAGAGAAGCCGCTGATGCCTACACCTGCTGATTGCAAAAAGGCGCACTAGCGCAGGCTATGTCCTAACCTCCACACAGGCATCACCCAACCTCGAGGTTGTCAGACACCAGTCACACCTTTTGTATGTTATGGCAGGCTGATTTCCGCGTGAATTTTCACGGCGTGGTTTTTGCGTAACACGTCACTCCCATATAAGTCAATCCAAAAGTGAACCCTGATAACAGAGAGCTAGAGATTCATGTAGGTACAACACTAAAATGATGTTGAAAATTTTAGTAGATCAGTGTTGACTTTCTGTATCACAATGTTCTGTACATCTGATCATATTATACATAGAACAAATTTAATGCCTTTATAGTTATGCAGGTGTGATGAAATTGCTAAATAGCCATATCATGCTGTGTACATTGTGTATTTTCTCTACATCATAAAAAACATACTTACATTGTTCATGTGATTTTGTAACTCGAAAAAAAATTGTTTAGCAAGATGATTACCTATATAACACGACATTAAATGGCGCTGTAATTGGTTTATATATGTATACTTAGTCATTTCCACAGTTATATTCTGCGTGAAGTGTGGTTTCTTTTTTTAAATAGATATACGTGTACACCAAATGTCAATGCATTACATGGCTCTGTAATTGGTTTATATGTATATAGTCGTTTACACAATTTTATTCGCCGTGAAGTGCGATTTCTCTTTTTTTTTTAATAGCTATACATGTATGTACACCAAATGTCAATAAATTTAACTATTTCGTGAACTGAACTAGCTTGACCCTCTAAACGTAATTGGTGTCTGCAACGTCGTTAGAATCTATCTAATATTCTATTCATTACTACTAATATCATATATCTAATACTCTAGGCATTCAGCCCTTAAGACTTGATGATGAACATCATGGTCATGATCATGAACTATTTTACACTAGCTAACCCGACAGATGTTGTCCTGCCTACCTACCACCTACTTACTACCTACCTACTTCCACATACTACCTAGCTATTACTACCCGCCTATAAAAAGTATGTCTGTCTCCTGTTTCTAAGCTACCTCTCCACCAATTTTCAGCCAAATCGGTACCGTTCTTTGAGTTATAAATAGTGTAACTAACACGACTTTCTTTCATATGTATAGATATAATTTCGAACTTCAAGGCGATATAAAAATAAAGTTTAAAATTCATTGTCATTTTTTATAATCTCTGTGGTTTGACATTGGTTAATAGTTAGTAGAATCAGGGTCCAGATGTGTGAAACATTATAAGAGTATGCATTTCGCAGAAAGTCAGCATTTAGAAACTAATTAAGGTGAAATAATTTGTAAACCAATACTAATTTTTAAGTGGTCAATTTGTGGAATATCTATTTCATGCTAACAGATAATAACGCGAGAGCAGCACATGTCAGTCGTGCAAGGGATGACAGCAGCAAGAAGGGTTGCAATGCCAGTGGGAACAGCGATAGCAGTAAGCGGAACAACATGGAAACCCTAGCGCAGGGGGAACATTTCGATGGCAAGGATATCTCCACACAGGAAAAAGGTGGCGCTAAAGACACCAGAGATGGTATATTGTGTTAACACCACAAAACATTGCCTTTTATGCTATTTATTATATTTACCTGGTAATGTGAATAAAGGCTTAAATTTACCGCTTGGATGATGCAGTGGTTAAGTGCTGATACTCATAGCATAGTGGTTTGAGTGTTGTGGGTTTCCACATGTGACGATATTGGTTCAGTATTCTGACTGTGGAGTATACATACTTTATATCCATTGATTATTATGGTTGTGATGTCTTCATGACGAATAAATACGAAGTGCAGCAGCTGTCTATTCAAAACATAAAATACCTACATTGTTTGAAATTATAGGTTTAGGTACTGATAGAAACTCCAGTAAATAACATAATATTGCTCTTTAAATAAATCATACAAAGTAAAGATAACTGGTAAAAGGTAGTAGAGAACTCTCAACTTTCGTCCAGCGTATTTCTTTATTTTTTCATACCCTAAATTGGGTACCTACTGTGGACGTTACACGATTGTATTGATTTTTTTTGTAGATACAACAAATCCGTTATAAAAACTGTCAAAATTATAATAATTACAGCTATTGTACTATAACATGCAATCGTATTTTATTGTAGATATATGTAATTCATGCAAATCAAAAGTACTTAAGGTTATTAGGTATGTTATACTTGGTGTAAAATTTTGTATTATAGTAGCGACTACCATTACAGGAGTTAACATTGCGCATATTTTCCTATATATAATTGTAGCATAGAAATATATAGTAGATAAAGTACGTAGCTACCAATTGAATATAGTGACCGAAGGAATGTACTTAAAACCTACTAAAACATTTTAACGCTTATTAATTTAACCCTACCTACCTCATTAGGGAAAAGGCGTGACTGTATCTATGTATTAATAATTTATAAACTAACATGACTTCAAATAAAACGGTGCTTAAACCGAAACAAGCTGCGCGTAGTGCGACCCTGGACAACATATAGTATGTTATTGAAAAAATGTAAACCTTTTTAGCGTTCATTTTTCTTAAATGCCAAGATAAAATTATCGGATACGGGTTTCGTGGCACTATAAACTGACGTCATCATTATTGTAAGGTTTTTGAACTATAAACAGTGAGTGAACATATAGTACAATTTGGCCGTTTTTCTATGTATCAGAAAAAATAACGTATAATGTTTTGCATATAATGTTTTTTCCTATAATAAAACCAGTGTTACCTGTTGCGGCTGTAGAACGTAGTCCGGGTAATTTGAAATAGACACTTCAAACTATAAGACACCATCTTAAAGCTGCTAAACCTAACCCAAACGTCAGGTTCAGTGTCAATATTAAAATAACAACAAATAAATCCCGAGGGAATTCTTTAAAATAATTTTATTTCAATAAATCGCGTTTATTTTTGGAGCTTTCATGAAATGTGTTCTTCTTTCGTCCAACTGAATCGTTATCACCAAAAGTTTCCTGATCCGATATACTATTTACACTGATCAACAAATATTCATAGGCTACCGGTGTACAAAATAACTTGATTTTGTACCAATAAAGTATTGTTAACGCTCGAATGACGGTGCCCTCTTTTTCTCGCCTCTTATTTGCAGACAAGGCTCGCATACCTATAGCATACTATGTCTCACGTTTTAACTATAGGTATGTTACTTCATTAACTGTGTAAAAACTATTTTATTCCCAAATTTAGGGTCTCCAAATTGAAATGGGCATTCGAAATTCTATTATACCTTACCCACTCCGTATTTATTTGTAAACCGTATACTCTGTTAATAATTCCAAGAGAAGTTAGAGAACGATGTACCTACGTTTGGTACCTTGTTCTAGTCCCAAGTACTATTAGAATAATAATCAAAATACCAAAATAAATAATATAATAAATTGTTTTGAATGGAGGTACAGTCAGAGCTCATAAGTGCATTAGCATATCAAGGCTCAAAATGGTTTAGCGTGCGGCCGGCGCGCTTATATGTGTGTGTAATGTTACTATGCAATACGAGGCGACGCTGGCTTGTCTTAAAAGAAAAAGGTCACAAGTAGCGTTAGAATGTTGACGCTATAGTTGCGTAGGATTGCTACTGCACTTTTGAGTTCTACTGTACATTATGTTGTACAGCAGTCGTAAAGTCGTGATTTTACCGCCGGCATCGGCGTCATAAGGCCGGTGATTCGAGTTCGATCCCGATCACGCACCTTTGACTATCCTAATTTTATCTATATATGCATTAGAAATTACATGATGGTGAAGGGAAACATTACGAACCTGCATGCCTGATAGCTCTCCATTATGTTTTGTAGGTTTCTAACTTTACAATTGATTTGAAAATTTGAAATCACCTAATTTTTATATTCTTATCTAATCTGATTACAGATTGCACACAGCTAAGTGTTGTATCGTCGACTCAAGACGAATGTAATAAACGCTCGTACGATGTAAGTCACGACAATGACGCGGCTGATGATGAAGTGTCCAAGAGAAAGAAAAGAAAAGAAAATGAAGATAAGGAACTCATGGGCAAGCCAGCGCCTGTGCCTCGTAGCGGGCTGGGACGGTAATACATTATTGTCGTATAAATTAATTGTTGTTAACTTTTTTAATCCTACTAACTTGACAAATGACAAGTATATCCTTATTTATGTATCCTACTTGTTTTTCAGTATTCTAACTGGCAGTAAACCACCAGGACCGGCTAGTAAAACTGGAGCTATACCATTGGGCAAAAGCGGTGCTCATTACACTGGCAAGAGTGGGGCGGGATCGTCGGGGAAGGGCAATCTACAGTCGCAGGGGAAGGGCGGAAGTTCAAAGACTTCGCATGGATCACATTCGGTAAGCATTGGGATTTGGCTTAAATCGCAAATTATAATAGAACATAATTATTCAGCTTCCTAATCTTGCACTCTACTCTACATGTTAATTAGCACCCATTGTATTAAAGTACTTTATACACTTACGAACTCATTATTATTCTTGACTATACCCGCCCCGTTTTCGCCCGTGGATTAATTCCAAACCCCGTAACCTGCCCTGCCTGCCTGCAATTTACTACTGAGATTAGCGCATTTATCAAACAAACAAACTCTTCAGCTTTATAATATTAGTATAGATAAACGTGTCTTGAGAATAATATTAATATATTAACTACTTGTTGTACAGAGCAAATCATCTGGGGGAAAGGGCAGTCTGCAAGGTGGTAAACAGGACAGAAAAAGTCCTGTAGCCAGCCCTAAACCAAACCAAGGAAAAGATAATAATGATGACGACGATCAGAAGACTGAGTCTGTCGCACCTAAAGTACCGCCGTTAAAGATCGTAATACCGGGCGGAGCTGGCGGCTCGGGGAATAGAAACGAACAAGAAGAAGGTAAGACTCATCCAAACATACGTGTTTGCGTAATAACTGCCATCTCCTAAGTACATAACCAATATTTTATCTGTGGTTCGACAGGCCAAAGAGGCAGTGGCAAGGGTCGTGGTAACGCATCCACCTTGCCCTATGTCATCCCTTGTACAAGCACTGACACTGGGCAAACATCTGATAGCTCAGATGGTAATTGTGATGACAAGAGGGGCGATACTGGAAAGGTAAGGAGGAAGGTATTGGCACTTGGATATTACTATTTTTTACTAAATGTTTACATGTTTAGGTTAATTTATAGAATACAGTTTCACATTTTATTTTGTCGTGAATATTGATACCTTAACTAACATGCTTATAAACCTACTTTTCGTCCCAAGGCTGGACAGAGAGTCCTCCGTTCTCATAGGACGAATGACGGGGAGAAAGATAAGGAGAGGACGTCGCCTCAGACAGGGCATGACAGCCGCTCCGGGGCTCAGGCTAACTTGAATTCCACTAAAAGTCCTACACCTTCAGGCTCTGTAAGTACATGAGTAGATAAAATTTTTAACCTAAAATTAATCATTTGACTCATCAATCCACATTCAATATTTTGATTACTGCAGTACCGGATCTAGCTCAAGGTGTATTAGATTTTTTATTTTGAAATATTTGGGATCCATCCGAGCCAGATTGCACAGTAAAGAATAAAACGACTTGGCACGGTACACATAATAATCCAACTGAAACACCCGGCGACAGTATGTCGTAGTTAATTAAATGAGCCTGTCTACATTACTATCTAGGATACAATACTCTATAGCCATTATTTTCTAAGAATAAACCTATCGCCACTTAATATATAAACATATACACACATTACCACTTCATGTTTAATTTGTTTACATTATGGCAGAGGTCTAACTTATTAAGAACAACAACATGTTTACAGTATAGATTAATTCTAGATGACGCAGTATATAATTATATATATCACCCAAGACTGGTGCACATACGCAATCACGCCTTACACACGTACTTACACCATGCTGGGTCATGTAACATTGCACTGTCGATCGCTGGGCAAGTGGGCATACGTCCGTTGCTGGCGAACGTCGTTTTCTCAGTAAATATAGGTATTTGTTGCACATTTACAATACATTCGTCAGCTAGAAGTAGATTAAGGAAAAAATAAAAGGAATTGGCCTGTTTGAATGATAAGTCTACTTAATAGTACCTCTGCCTGCATATTATTTACATATAAACAGTCTAGATATACACACACATCAAAATACTAAACCTGCTTCCACCTCCATTCCTTTTTTCATAATATGCGTTGTGGGAAAATTTATAGACTCCCAGAATGACATAGATCACTGCAATAACAATAAGATTGCTCTGACTCTGCTTCAGCCCCACTCGGGCTGCCTTATTCTATCATATCAGCATATCAATATCATCATCATTCAGAATATGTACTAAAACATTTGTCCCAGCCATTGATATTCGCACTAATGAGTGAACCTATTGATACCAGCAAGTCATTCACTTTGTAGCTAAAGCTGGTACATATGTGCACTCCTTTGTGTAATAATATTTTAATTTCTCCAACATTAACCATTGTTGCACATGGAAAGGATCGATCCTCCCTCTGTCCGTGTCTAGATCCGGGTCTGCTGCCAGTTTAATTTGTATTTCAAGTATACTTTATAACACAATTGTATTTCAGGGTCATGATGATCATGCGACCACATCTTCAGGAAGAGGTGAGTGTATACTTTAATAAATCTTTTAGCTAACTATTGACAGTCTGAAAATATCGAAGTTCAGCCGCATCACAATTAGACAGGAAAGCCGACCCCAACTGAGTTGGGAAAAGGTTCAGAGAATTAACTATCTGAAACTTTCTCATTATATTTACTTGCAGGTGGACAAGTGGACTTACATCCTAGAAAAAGAAAGATCAAAGCTTCAAAAGACGGTCACTCCCGTGAATCAAAGTCAGACCATGTCCATGAAAGCAGTTCTGCCAGCCACAACATTACACATTCCAATCCCTACCAAATGTATATCCATATTCGAAAACAGGTGTGTTATTGCTTTGACTTATGTGTGATGTCAAAATGTTACTTGATAATGTTCAATAGCTATAAATTGTTGTATTTCAGATTGATCGCCGCCAAAAAGGTTTGTTCCCGGTGAAACCAAAACCTCCAAAAGATTTTAACAAATATTTGATGAATAGATGCACATACACTCTGCAGGCAAATATAAACCCAGACGCCCAAGTGGAAATACCTTACAACTTACCCACACAGATGATCAACGAATTCAAGGATCAAGAAAAGGAAAGGCATGTTATTTTTTTATTATACAATTTAAATAAGGCATGTAGGTATAGCTTTTATATAAAAAAACTACAAATACATTTGTATTGTAGTCCATTGTGTAAAACTCTTTTTACCTTAATTTTTCTACGTTATTGTACATATTATTGAATCAAATTACACAATTTCTTGCAGAACTCGATTGCGTATTCAACATCTAGTTGAAAAAGAAAAGCTTGTGTTGGCTGTCGAACAAGAGATCCTACGCGTTCACGGGCGCGCCGAGCGGGCAGTCGCAAACCAGGTGAGCTCCACTCACTGCATTGAAACTGTTTATTCTCTACGATAAAAACACTAAAGTGAAAGATGCACAGTGGAAAGAGTTTGCTTTACTGTTAGTTTCATGCGTGATCTTCATTTAAACCTCCTGGAGCCTCCTGCTTCTCATTATACTGACCTCCCAACCCCCACAGGAAAACCTACACCATGACCTCAATCAGAGGTGGTTATCTTGGTGTGGCCCTATTACTGCCAGTTGCATGGCGATTCTAAAGAAAATCCCTATAAAACATTAATATTATGGCCAATTAGTTTTAATTTTTGTTTTATAATAATTGCTTCTTTAGTTTAGGCGACATTATCGCCTAGTCAATCTTTCAATAAAGAAAAATCAAAGCATTTTAATGAATATCTATGTCTATATTTCAGTCTCTTCCTTTCTCTGTGTGCACAATACTACGCGACCGAGAGGTGTACAATGTATTAGCGCCAGAGCAGGAAGAAAAGCGCAACGCGCAGCGCTCCCGCTGCAACGGCAGGCAAATAAACTCGTGGCTGCAAGAAGTAGACGACAAATGGGAAAAGATTAAGGTAATGATTATGCAAAATTTGATACACAAACGTCAAAACGTCCGATCAGTCGGTCCATGCGGTCACAGCTATAAATGTGCTGTACCAAAATCCACACATTATACTCACGCCTTTCGCTTCTATTTCTATCAGGCAAGAACTGGCCATCTGATTCTACCTTTACACTTTACGTAACCTTTTTTTTAAGCTGACCGTATTCAGTGCAATTGGCACATCTAATATTTACCAGCTGAGTAAACTGAACTCCCTGGGAATTAAAAAGTACCATAATAATATCCACTAACTTTTAGCTTTAAAGAGAAGTCTTAGTCAATAAATGCATATTTTATTTCCCTCTACAGGAAGGAATGCTTCGACGTCAGCACACCGAAGCTCAAACGTTACACGCAGTACAGTCCATGGGGTGGGAGTGGAAGCTCAAAGAGTGCGGCATCTGTGATCATAAAACGTCACCTAAAATAGATGCGAAGCATGTACCACAAATTCATGTGTCAAATTTTGACTTGCCCGCTTGAATTTTCAGTTGATATTGCCTAAGTTTATGTCACGTCTTCACGGTTAATAAATCGTGTTGGCATAAAAAAATTTTTGTTATGTATTTTTTTAACATCTAAAAAATCATTCTAACATCAATTGGTAATAAGAATCAAGCGGAGCTACTAAATTGCATTTTATAGATCTCAATTACTCGACAGTCGTTGAGCCTCTTCTCAGATTCTCTGCGTCTAGTTTTCCGGTAGATTGTTATTCTCTACTAATTCGGTACCTATGTAATCACCACAAACCTAGAATAACTTTATACCGTGAATTGACGGAATCAATAGCTTTGTTGTTTAGCTATCCAATCTCAAGGACGTAAATTGATGTACTGTTTTTTTATTTTAAACGTCTTTATCTTAAATATGGACATTATGTAAGTGTTGATTTGTATAAATACATATGTATATAATTTAATTTTATGGTTTCATGCTATATACACGTGACATTTCTTTTAGAAGTAATACATTTTAGTAACTGTAACAACTGTTATGATTTTGTATACAATTTTAATTTAATTTTAAACAAAAAGTGACATAGATGTTTTAAGTTAATAGTGTATTTATATTTGTGAGTTGTATATTAGTATATAGATTTATAACTCCTTTCCGTTTTACATAAGCTTCTATGTCGTGTTAGATTTCATGGCGTTCATCACTTTATTTGCTGTTTTGAAAATTCATTAGTTAATAATTAGGGATTGCCATTTCATTGTCAGTTCGTCTCAATAATTTTAAGCATTTCTGTAGAATGACATAGATAACACTATACGAGTATATGTCTATTTTAATGTATTTTATTTAAGTATTACACGAATAACAAAATATTTCATTTTATTTTAATCAAAGTTGACATTTTTCGTGTTTTAATGTAACTGGTGTTATTATTTATAGTCAATTGCTAAACTTTCTAGATTTAACGTTTTAATAGAACCAATTTTAGTAACTTATATACCTACGTGAAATTATTATCCTCTCGCGTTGAATGTTGTATTGAATAACTAGATGAAATGTTATATTTTGCCATAAAGCCAGTAAAATTTCTATCTAACTGTTATATATAATATTACTAAGAAATATCAACTCTAGATCAATATAACTTTTATTTTGAAAGCCAAAACGCGCGCGTATCTGATACGACACTTCATATAGCTCTAGGAATCTTAAAGTTTGTATATCTTGCGTACTGAAATGAGCCACTTAGCAATGAATGCACATTTTTCAACATAATATGTACTGCAGGAAAGTAAGTTAATGCTGAATGACTCTTCAAGTAACCAAGAATATATTTGACTTGAACTATTTCGGAACTTATTTTGTTTAATTGACATCTAAACTATAATAAAATTATACGTGTCACAATTAGATCTCAATGAAAATCTTGTTTTAATTGCGTCTATCCCTACCACCTCATGAAAAAATTTAGGCTCTGATTTTGTGAGTGTTCTTCCCGCTCCAACAGGGGCGTGATTCACATTCACAAATTGGAATGTCCTAATATAATATATGATACTCGTCTTCAACTACAGCGACAAACTCATGTTTTCCACACGTCACAATTTGTATACAAGGCTGTCGATATCTTTAAACGCCAATATGTATGGGTTGAACCCATCGTATGGAGCAGATGCTCACATATACGACTATGTGAGCATCTGCTGTACGACTTCAGAGCATAGATGATGTACTAACTAGCTAACCCACGCAACTTCGTGTGCGTCACAAAAAAGACTCCTCGATTTTGTAACTTTTGGTCATATACTATAATATCTATATCTATGATAAATTATAGAAAACCATCCGCTTGAATCACTCGTTAAGAAAATGCACAGAAATCCACTGCAAAATTCTAAAGATTTAAGACAAGATTTTAACTACGACCGGAAACGGTGCGCACTGTGCGGTATGAAAGGAGTTTCATCCCGCGCACGCTCAAGCTGTGGAATGAGCTCCCTGCCGTGGTTTTCCCAAGCGACTACAATATGGGGTTCTACAAGATATTGTAGTTGCTATTGGGTATAATAGAAGGTTTCTACAGGGTAGGCATGTGTGTGACGCTTCTGGTGTTCCAAACGTCCATAGGCCACGGTGACCACTTCCCATCAGGTGGGCCATGTGCTTATCTGCCACCTAAGTGGTATAAAAAAAAGACATTTAATAAAATGATAGTTAAGTGAAGTCCCAGACCATACCCATGATGAAAATCTTCGCCTTAGAGCCGCGTCTATCAGTAGGTGTAGCAGATTGCAGCCGAGGTTTACTTGTGTTCCGAAGGTTTTGGTCGATGTCGATATGTGATAGGGCTGCCCGCCTATAGCATATTCATTACATCTGACTACATAGTTTCTATCTAGTTTTGTGACAGTAACATAGGTACTTAAGTGTTCAATAAAAACGTAGCACGTACGCACACGCACGCACGTAGCATGTCTAGATCCGAGGCTAGGTATAGCTCGCGCTTCGGCCGTTGACACGAGAAACCAAAACTATGGTTTAGATAGTTAAACTGAGTCGTGGTGGAACTCTAGGTAGGTACCTGTAGGTCTGTTTGGACTGTAAGATGTCGTCCAGTTGATTTTATGGAAGTACATATTATAGAAGAGAGATAAATTAATGCATTCGTAGGTACTTACTCGACTAAATGCCATTGTTTATCACACTATGATTTCTCGTAGGTAGTCTATTTTAGTGCCGGGTAAAACGGGGTGAATAGAGATCGAAGGGTGAATAGAAATAAAATGGTTATCAAAATCCTGTATTTTTTTTGTTTCAAGCGAAACTTTAGACTGGTATGAAATATCTGGTAATAAGCTTAATTTAAAATTTTGTGAAAGAAATTATTCAAAATATTCCATTGACCATTTTATTTCTATCCACCCCTGGATCTCTATTCCCACTGTTTTACGGATTTTAAGTATTTCAACTTCTTAACTAAAGTTCTGCCGTGGTAAATCAAATGCCAATTATCTAATTATATATTTTATTTGATATTATATTATAATTCTATTTTTCACTTTTACAACAGTGGTAATTTCCTAATAAAAATGCGATGCCACATGAGCGCAGTCAATGCTGAAAGAGAATACCAAGTGACTATGTAAGATAAGTGTTCGTTTCTGAGAGTAACTCTGGTCTGATTGGGTATAGGCCAACCTTCTGGGGGATCTGGTATGCCCCGCGCATCTAACCAAACTGGAGCACAACCAATATAATTGCTCATCTCTTCGAGATCCCTGGAAAGATATTTACATTTTGCATGAGAGAAAAAATTGAAGATTTACAAAAAAATTAATAGAACAGAATTTATTTGCTTATAAATATGGTAAACAAACAGGAAATGCAAAAACGAGTATGTACAGTCAGCTCCTTATATAAAGTGACAGATAACATATCCAGATATAAAGGAACTCCATAAGTGATGAATGATGTGAGTACAAACAAAGTCTTTTAATGATGTAAATCACCCATCTTACATTTCACTTTATATAAGGAAGTGACTATACCTAAATATAGCCAGATTGTAGGACTATAAATTCATAGTACCTAGCTCACAACCACGGCATGTAAATAAATATTTTAAAAGCGGTAATTCCTTTCTTTTAATAATTCTTGGTATGAAAACTACTACAGTGTAATGTGTCCTACTTTATATTTGACTATATGACAGAAGAATCACAGTACTGTTTGAGTATATATAGTTATATATATAGTTTGAGATTGGTTAGCTACAGTTCTCCAACACACAGCACAGCATGTGTCTACAGCCTACAGCTTTGAAATTCCTAGAGTATTCAACATAGAAGCAATAAGTTTAATATTATGTATACAATAACTAGTATCGAACTGTCTAATATATGAATCCCAGCTGGACTCTCACTCTTCATGTTGCAAATCAATAACCATACGTAATGTTTTGGTCATATATACCTTGAAAACCACGATCCCTTTTCTGGGTTGTTCTTCGGCATGAATGGTGCCCTCTTTTCTGCCAATCGCACCACTCCAACTAATTCTACTTCACCCTTAACCATTGATGCCTCGCGCTTTTCTTTTGGACATAAGTTCTGGTGGATCCAGCCTCGGTTAATTAAAATTACTTCCCTGTCAACAAAAATATAAAATTTGCAGACTATTTTCCTTTCTACACATATTCTTTAATAAATTAATACCTATACAGTTACACATTAGAATACAACAATAACAATAATTTGTAATATTATGAGTAAACAATACAAAATAGCTTTTATCAATTTAAACAATAGCTTACTTTGTGTCAGCCAGCATAAATGGTGTGACTACCATCCATCCTTGATTCTTCTTTGGATCAGACACTAGGGATCCTGTTCTAGGCAATGCTGCATCTGTTTCTATTAGTGCTCTAGGTCCAATGAGGAACTCCTTTTCATGGATAAACTTACCACGAACCCGGACAGGCATGTACTCCATTTTGTCTAGTTCTGAGAAACTGTAATGGTAAACAATACACTTAAAACATATTCAACTATATATAGGTCTAATTATTGCAACATAGTATTTCACTAACTCTTGAGGCATTTCCTTTGGTGCAGAATTTGTTTTTGCTTGCATCATATCAATCAAGTCAAGTTTCCATTGCAAGCGATGTACCTGCCAGCAGCCAAGGCCAAATGAACCAACTGGAAGCATCTAAAAGGAAAGAAAAATATAAAGTCACTATTAGTTGTAAATTTTAAGAGAATTTATTATATAAATTTACTACAATAAACTAGACTGGAAATTTTAAGACATAGAAGTTGGAAGAACAAATCTGATCCACTTAAAATTGCCTGACAATCTGACCCTATTTGCAAAAACCAGTATAAAACTGGAACACATAATGCATTAAATGTTAAGAGCAATGTTGAGGCCTACAAATGAAATATAGCAAAACTAAAGGTATAACAGTGAACAGAGATAGAGTATACATACAGTACACATACCTAGGAAAACAAATAAGCTTCAGCTCAAACTTGAACAAACAAGAGATAGATAGAAAGAAGAACAAACACACCAGGAACAAGGAATAAGCCCTAAATAGTGACCTACCTGTCCAACTTAAAAAAAGAAGGTCGTTGACACATGCCTACACCCTACACTGACCTATGGCTGCTAAAGATGGAATTTCACGCACAATGCTAAAACAAAAATAGTTGCATGCCAAAGAAGCATGGAAGGGAGTATGATGGGTATAACAAGAATGCTAAAGATGAAGCAGTCACTAATTAGAGAAAAAACGAATTCCACATTTATTTGTGAACATTATTATGATCCATTATATAAACAAGAGGTTATGTTTACAGACAAATTATGACAAATATCTTAGCTGTTATAACCAACCGTATCTCCGTTAAGAGGATAATATTTAGTCAAAGCTGAGAACACCTTAATTTCATTATAAATTAAACAAACAATGATGAGAGAAGATTACCAATAAAATCCATTTGAATATTTCTCCGGGTTCCTTTTTAGGTGCAACTTTTCGTATTTTAGTGGCATTTGTAACAGTCACATTATATCGCACTGTATTATTGATCGTGTTCTTATGGCTATATTTTAAATTAATTATAAATGTTCGAGATACTTTACAAAAACTTGAAAACATTGTTGACATTTTTAGCTAATGCCAAATGCCAATTGCCAATGCCATTGCCAAGTGGCCAAGTGAGAGTCGTTCCAGCAAGATTCAAGTGACAGCAAGTGACAGTATAGGTGACCAAATTGGCACTTAATGATCGATTTTTTTATTTCTGTGTACTTAACGAAACCAGGTAACAAAAGCCCAAAGAAAACAATGTTAGGCATTAAATATTATTTTAGAGAGATCACCCAAAATTACTATTATGTGTTTGATCAGATTTGTACGGCATCTTGCTCACCGCCTTGCCACGGTAAGATAGTATTACCGTGGCCTTGCTCACGGTGATGGTGAGATGAGCAAGTGCGTGGCTGCCACTGCCTCCTGTAGTAAAGCAGTAAGTAATGCTCGCGAAGGTGACGGCGGAGCAGATACCGAGGACACATCGTAGTCACACACCCCAGAGGGCCTTCGCTGACCATTGGTCAGCCGGGGCGTGAGAAATATGCCAGAGGCTACCTCAGTCTCGGTAACTGATGGCCAAAGACGGCCTTGGTTGATTGGTCGGTTCGAGTCCGACATAACCACCTGAGCTAAACCTATCTCTGCGGGGTGGCGGTAGTAAACGCGACTGCAACACACAGGAACCGCGGATATGATCTCGCTCAGTGAAAAATATATTATTCTCGGGATCATCTTATTCCTTCCCTCCTATTGGTTTGGCTCTTAGGTTTTACAATACATAATATATATTCATATATACAATTCATATAGGTGCTTAAAATAAATACCTAGGTACATGCAAATATATATGAACATGTATAATAGGTATATACCTAATCAATTAGTTAAAAATATATACCTTATTAATTAGTATATCACATGACTTATGATTATTTAAGTATTATAATTATTAGAATTAATAATCAAAAATTAACACACTACATGTAAGCGACTGTCGTTTACTTTGACCTCCCAGTCCAGCCCCGAGTGAAAGTTCTAAGTCAGAGCCTCGATTATTAATTACCTATTATTTAAGTTACACCTAGATGCAGTCGCGCCTCTGTTAATATCGAAGTGAGCCGCGAATGCCGCGATGCAGCTAGATTGAAAAAAGCAGACCTCGAACGCCGAAGTGACAACTCGGATGCGGCCGGGATTAACTCAAAGATAAGGAACTCACAACACTCACTCACAATTATTAGGAACTCTGCGCTGTTACTATAGTTTATTGTAGTGAACCCTAACATGCCAACCTCAGCCCGGAAAAGAGGACAATATAAGTCTATGCTATTATATTTTTATTAATAAATAGGTATTAATAAAAAGTTCATGTTTGCCCGCGATGGATGCAACAACTACTTACTGAACGGATTTCGATGCGGTTTTCTTAGTTTGAAGGGGTTTGGTCCTTCTTAAAATCTTACATTTGTTTGATTGCAATCGGTTAAGTATAACCAGAGTTATGATTGGTAATATAGAATTTAAGTTGAACAGATGGTCGCGATAATCGACAGTCACGCGGACGGAGCCCATAAGATGACAACAAAGGGTATTAGTAATTTAGACTTGCTGGACAATCCCTATGAGTATCATCGCCTCAAAGATGATTGTTTATGAGAATTTCGATTGCTTCAGAGCATCCCTCTGTAAGGAAAAGATTGCGGGTTTGAATTCCGTCGAAGCATTCACTTTATCCGATCTAAATTAGAAGTATTATTTTATTAGTCACTTTTAAACAGATAAGGTGACATAACGTAAATCATTACAGCTGAAAATAATGATTTGTGAATAGCGATACGATAAAAACGAAAACAAATTGCATAGCGATACCTAAGTAGGTACATAGAACACAATACGGTAATCTTTACGCAGGTGTTCTGTCGTAGACACATTCGTAAATGTAAAAACTATGTGGCACTTCGTTGGCACTTTTTGTAGACACGTAGCGAGCACACGACATTATAGATAACACTAGTGATTTCAGCTATCGACAAAAATATCGATAAATTCTTACCACGCTTCAGATGTGATAGTTTATTACACAATAATAAATATTTGCACAGAGCATTGCGCGGGAATCTAACCCGCGACTTCCAATATAGCAGTCGAACGCTCTACTGCTACGCGACTGAGGTCCCCAGTGGTGGACGGGTGGATGGGTGGTCTACCCTCTTGCTCCTAATTCCAATGGCCATCTCACCCAATCCATAATCATCCCAGGGTAGGTTGTAACTGGCAAATACGGTTCGTAAGGTCAATCTATTTCATTGCAGATACTTACACTAGAGCCCTACCGCCAACCGCTTCTTCTTAAAGTAATATTATTTTAATATTATTTTACTCACATCGCGTGATTCAGACTCGAACCGCTCGACCGTTGCCGTCCATCGACATTTATACACTGTACCTTGTTAGACAAAAGAAAGTGCAAATTAAAAAAAATGTACAAACATATCGCTACGTAAGAGATACTGTTTAACCCAGGTTAACCATATAGCACTACTTTTCTGAGTATCCTGGTGGACGCTGATGACGGTCCGAATTATACTATGAAAATATGAAGTACCCAAGATTGACATACTATTACTTTTAAGAGGATGTGGTACGGCACCTGTTCCACTGTCAGATCCTCGAGGTCTTCTACACTGAAGACCTCTTAATTTCCCATGTTTTCCCATCTTATCAATGAGTACACGGTAGTAGGTGGAGACTGTTGTCTGATGTTACTTCAAATAAATATTAATAATATTAAAAGCAAATAGAATCTACGATTTCTTAACTATCGACATGTGAGTTAGCTCATTACTAACACAGATAGAAATGTAAATTTAGATTTAATCATAATATTGTGTAAGTTCGGAAGCGGCACACGTGCTTATCGACATGACGAACGCGGCCGGTGAAACGGTATTCTTTTTATTATTTTTACAACTTAAGAATCTACCTACCTACACCTGATTAATTCATACCTATACCTAGTCAACGTTGAAATATTTGCGAATGATATCATGCTTTGCAATTTAATTTTTAACGCTAAGAATTTAATTTTAACAGCTGGCGATAAATACGCGTGTTTTAACACAATACATGATGAATTTTTAACGGATCTACGTACAGTCAGCGACAAATATTTACAAATTATGTTATTGAAATACCTCAATAAAACATTCACCAAACAACGTTAAAAAGTGAATCTCAGATAGTGTTGTAAAAAACTCAAGTCTTTTAGTCTTCATTTCGGGACTTGAGTCTTTTTTCAAGACTAGGACTCGTTAGTCACATGAGTTCCGAGTCCTTTGAGTCTTTTGAGTCTTCAGAGTCCTTTCGAGTTTTAAGTTCTTTGAACTAGACTGAGTCATGAACTTGAGTTGGTGTATTATTCATTATCCATTATCCAATAGATAGGTACATAATAGGTAATAGGTGATTTTATATCGTCATCCACATTTATTTTTTGATTAAAACTAAATCACACAATAAAAAATTGTATTAACTAAATTTCACTAGCGCAAATAATCTAATCAAAACTATCCACCTGTAGACTGACGATTAGCTGATCAAAATGCGAGTTAAAATGTCTTAATAAAATATTAAACACCCATAATACCGTTTACTCATAAAATAAAATAAATCATAATTTTTTTGGAACAATTTACATAGCGCTATCTAGCCGAAACTAAGTTTGTACTAAAATAGTCTATCATTTATAAATAAATAATATACAAATTTATATTCATTGTGATTTTAATACTAAACTATACAACCATGTATTTAGATGACTCAGTCATGAGTTCTTTTAAAAGACTCACACCCGTATTCTTAAACGTCACTTCAAATGTCACTCCCCTCGACTCAATCACATTTTAATAATTTGGCAGTTATAGTTACGAAAAATCTCTCCACTCCGAGTTTACTCACCGAATTCCCTCATTTTGAGCGGAGTAAACAAACGTCATCTGAAGTGAGCATACGACCTAACTTTAAAATCCACTCTGGGCCACAAACTATTATAAAATTGCAGAAATGTCGCTAGAAAACAGTTTTGAAGACTATATAAATTATATATTTGACGATACAACTTATAATTACCCATCAAGGAAGTATATAAGGGATGCAGACAATCCTTTAGAAGTGTATAACGATATGGAATTTCAGAAACGCTATCGTTTCAATAAAGATACAGTAGTTAATATACTGGTTCCATTGTTATCAATTAATAATAGTGCCAACAGCCGAGGATTACCTTTGCCACCGATATTACAAATTTTAATTTCTCTCAGATTTTACGCAACCGGAAGTTTTCAAGTAAGTAACGATGTATTTTGTACCTACTACATAAGCCTTTGTAGCCTTTACTTTTGTATAGCTGTTTTGTATATGTACCTATCTATCATTCTATCGAACACATAGTTGGTATGTATTTACATTTTTGTATGTTTTTCAGATTGTTTGTGGTGATCTTCATAAAATTAGTCAATCAACTGTTTCAAAGACAGTAGCATTAATTTCCAAGAAATTGACTTTAAAAATGGAACAATATATTAGATTTCCTGCAACAAATGAAAGGATGGCAGTGAAAAGAAAATTCTACAATGTAGCTCAGTTGCCAGGAGTGATCGGTTGCATTGATTGCACACACATTCCTATTAAAAATCCTACGAGAACTACAGGAGAAATCTTTCGAAATAGAAAAGGCTGGTTCTCCATAAACGTTCAAATTGTATGTGGACCTAACATGGAAATATATGACATACTTGTGCGGTGGCCCGGCTCTGTTCATGATTCAAGAATTTTCAGTAATAGCAGATGCCGCTTGAGATTTGAAGAAGGTGATTTAGCAGGAAGTGGTATATTAATTGGTGACAGTGGGTATGCACAGACATCGTTTATGTACACGCCTGTCTCTAATCCTCAAACAGATCCTGAAATAAGGTATAATCGGGCACACATACGGACTAGAAATGTAATTGAACGTTTAAATGGTGTATTCAAAAGACGTTTTGCTTGTTTATCCAGAAAGCTCCAAAATAGTATACCTAATACATGCAATATTATTGTGGCTTGTGCCATTCTTCACAACATTAGTGTGTCAACAAACCAGCCTGTGCTACAGTCTGAACCAGTTCTAATTGAAGATGTGCCCACGACTCCTACTGTGGATACAGCTAGGGGAAGCATTATCAGATCCTCTTTTATTCATAGGCATTTTAACTAGGTTTAATAAAACACAGAGAGAGGCAGAAAGGAAGCAGGTTACTAAAGAAAAAAACATAATATTTTCTATTTTTTAATTCCAATTCCGTTTTTAATCTAGTATATTTTAAATGTTCTTCAGCAATCTCTTTTTCTATTTTCGCTTTCTGAAAAGCAACTTCCCTCTCTATTTTAGATTTATTGTAAATCTCCTCAGCAGCCTTCACCATCCACTCTTTTTCAGCAACTTTTAATTTGTGAAGTATGTCTTCCCTCTCTTTAGATTCAATATATGTCTGTTTTCGTATATTGAACTCTTCCTCTATAACTTTGCTTCTTATGTGCTTTTGTCCTGCAATTTATGAACAAATGTTAATAATATAATAACATGGAGCTTGGGCTCTGTGGTTGGCTCTAAGGCCTTAGATGTAACCATGACCCAGAGCAGATTAGATGGTCAAAGAATAATTATGTGCTGGTAATGATAGTTTATTTATTCTTTTCGAGATAGGTGTAAATGGATTATATTCCTTTAAAGTACAACTCTATTATTTGCTACTTAAATGCACTATGTAACTACTACTCTATGTGATTATTATCATACAAATGTGTATGTTACCTTGTGATGTATTGCCTCTATGCTCAGATAACCGGGATATAGTTGATCTTTGCCGCAGAGGAGTGTCTACTATCGGACCTGAGAACAATATATCTTGTAATTATTGTAAGAACTTGTTCAGTTTATTCTGAAATATACATAAAAAGAGTGTTATGTGTTATGTAATATACCTTTGTCACATGAAGAGCTCTCTTTGGTGGATATGGTTGGTCGCAGAGCAGTATCTGTTATGGAACCTATAATTATGATGATTAAATTAATCTTAAATATAGATAGGTATTATAATATAGTACTATGTGCAATGTAATAAACCTACCTCTGTCAAGTGAAGGGCTTCTAGTGCCGGCAACAGAGACATCTTCAACTTTTTGATCATCTACTTCCATGATGATTTCTATAAAATATCAAACAATACAACTATACTTATTGGCATTATTTTTCTAAAATAATAATAGTCAGTCAGTCTGTTATAAAGTTAAGAATATTAAACCCATTATTGTACATATACTTATCATACATTATCATCCTTGTAGAGCAAATAACAAGGAATGACAGGAAGGAGTACATACCGAAATGGCAATAGTATATTTATAAATAATGTTAGTGCAT
Organism: Pelosia muscerda; assembly: GCA_963691645.1. NCBI lineage: Eukaryota > Metazoa > Arthropoda > Insecta > Lepidoptera > Erebidae > Pelosia > Pelosia muscerda. The sequence goes on along the minus strand of OY829098.1, from coordinate 14,062,620 downwards.
ATTATATACATTGCAACCATTCTTTCTATCTCAAAAATTAGTGTAATAATATTGGTAATTGTGTAAATGTACATAGTTCCTACCTATTTACTGACAAAACATACATACCTCCATATATAAAACCGGTATCACTGTCGATGACATTGGTCAGTTCAACATCAGTTTGTTGAGACAATGCCTCCGGTATAAGGGTCTCTGGTGTAAAAATCTCTCTACTGGTTCCGGCATATGTTGGTATGGGTGTGTACGAGCCTCCACCTGTCATCATTCGCTGGCGTTTTTCATAGGTCAAGATTGTCTTTTGACGAGTTTTTAAATTCTCCCAGCACTTCTTTAATTGGCTCTCAGTAGGTACGCTGAAATATGTAATATTAAATTTTATACTTAAATGGATAAAAAGTAATGTTTCTTAAATTAATAAATCACTGAACATACCTTTGTATTTGTTTCTATACAATTATACTCCTCGGTTAATCGATTCCATGCAATTTTTTTCACACCCGGATGGCCAACAAGTGTAGAACTTATGTTTAATTTATATTTGACAATTAATTCTTGAAGACATATTTTTTCAGCCTCACTAAATATGTCTGGAAGTCATGGTAGCTAAACGTAGACTGTACCAGTATGCATTGTAGAATTTGAACTTTATAAGACATCTTAAGTTTGTTCAAAATATGTTTGCCAGATGTTTCAGCTTTCTCCTGTTGCACTTTTACCACCCTTTGTCCTCAAAAAATGAATTCGTACCTACGCCATAAAAATGGGTTCGGCCCCTCATAAAATTGTTGTTAAAAAGTATTGTAAATGTTTGTTATTCATATTCAATGAAAATAAAACAAATAAAACGACTGTTTACTTTTCAATTTGACATGTCAATCGTCTTTCACAACTACCATAGATTAAAAAGATACAGACTATTACACAAATTGATGACGTATGATGACGTATGATGACGTAATTACTCCACTCTAACTGGAGTTAAACCAAATTTAACTCACGTCGAGTAGAGTCGAGTGAAAAACGAAAACTCCAAAAGTTTAACTAAAAATACCGAAATTGAGGGACATTTGAAGCAACGCTCGACGCTTTCTCAGTTGAGTTTGAGTAGAGTGGTATTTACGGAAACGTTTAAGAATATGGGTGTCAGTCTTTGAGTTCTTTTTAGCAGGACTCAAGTCTTTTTACAAAGGACTCCAAATTCTGAAGGACTTGAGTTCTTAGTTTTATTTATAAGACTCGAGTCTTCAAAAATAGCTCAAGTTCTATTAAATGAGACTTCAAGACTCGAGTCTTTTACAACACTAATCTCAGAGGACTATATTAACAATTATATTTTATGTTTTGTTTATTATTTACGTTAGATACTTTAGTGGCTGACTATACTTACTATAGTTGCGACACGCTATGATTGCTGTTTTGACACGGCTGCTTTTGCTCGTTTTTTCGATTTTGAAACATGAAGTTTATTTGCTTCTGTGCTAGTCTCGCCATATTTTTCTATACTTAGTTATTCGTCTAACAGATCGTTATCCAATATGTTGGCAAAACCAGTCAAGTCAAAACGGCCATCATAGCGTGCCGCCACTATAGTTTAGTTTTTTGTGTGTCAATAAAAAAATAAAATCGTATGATTATTTAGTTAGATAATTGTTATTTTTCTTTGTCAAAAAAGCCCGAAATCCAGGGTAATGGAGCCATCAGCGTCCTGTACCTACGGCTGATGTTGCTCGGCAGAGTTGGATAAGGTTCAGGTCTAATATAAGATTCCTCATAATTTTGATACTTTTGACTTTTTCATCGAAAGTCATTGATAACGTATTAATATGAACTCCCACCTCCGAGAACAGTGTACCTGTACCTGTACCTGTCTTACCTACTAGGTACCTACAGGGTAAAGGGAATGATCGGTTTCCCTGGTCCCGATGTTTTTAGTTTGTCTTAAGTTGTTTTAAGGTATGCCAGTTTGAACTAAATTGGAATAAGTAACTAGGTACATAATTATGTTTACCTATCTAATCTTTATGTGGATTCAAATACGATTTCACTCACTTTATATGATAACCGTTCTGATTTACTAGGTAGTTACTATGTAACGTATACATATCGGTAAGTATCTTGGACCTAGTCGAGGGAGGTTTCTTTTTTATAAGTTTTGTTCAAAAACAAAGTATAACAAATATTTTTTTGCTTACAAACATATTTGAAAGACATAAAATCGGTATCGTGACCGTCCAGATATTCGATACTAATATCCGTGCGCTCAACAAAAGTTAAACTGCAATTCATGTTATAATGGAATTACAATTTTTCTAATCTTATCGTATTGATTTTGAACAGTGCCCGTAGCACGAAAAGCTGTCAAATTGTCAATGTAAAGGTATCGAATGAGAGGAACACTGCGTTTGACACCCTGCCTCTTACTGTGAACCTGTGTGTGCGTGAAGCCCACCGTCTCGCCTTGCTCCGCTCTCTCGAAACCTTCACATTACGAATTCGATATTTTTTCTTGCTAAGTTACTAACAGTGGTTACTAACTAATTAATTTGTACTTTGATAGTTCATACAATGGCTGGTGAGATACAACGACGTCAAGGCGCTGTGGGCGGAAATGCCGACGTATATCATCTCATCGACTGTCTTTCTGGCAGCTGGTCTTCTCACCCTCATACATGGTAATATGACATCACTTCATAAAAAAGAATCCGCTTGGAGTAAATGTCTGTACGCATAATAATGTCTAATATTGATGACCTGGATGTGTCTTGTACATACCTACTAGATGCCAACAGAATAGCAATTAGGTTAAGTTTTAATTAGTGCTAAATCCTAACAAAATTCAAATAAATATAACTAAATGACGACCTCCGTGGCGTGGTGGTAGTGAACGCGAATACTACTGCTCAGTGCAAATATTTGTGTGCATGTATATGAATATTTGCATGTATATGAATATTGGTCTGGGTGTTTCTATGTATAATATGTATGTATTTACAAAAAAAAAATATCTAAGTATGTTTATCCACATTCTAGAACCCATAACATAAGCTAGTTAAACTATGCTTACCATGGGTTCTAGGTGTCGTTGTGTAGATTGTCCTAGAATATTTATTTATTTATTATTATTTATTTATAAAATATTTTTGTGATAGACCCTTTTTCTCACGTAGAAGACAGTGTTTATTACCCAAAACCTTCAAAACGTCTTCTTATATAGATACGTAGGTAGTTACAATAAAATCTGATGTTTTATCCAAAGAATTTGGATACCTACGTAGAACCCCATTCCCACAGCCCGACACCATACACCTTTTGAGTCGTTTTGATCTCTGGATGTATTTTCATGTATTCAACATGAATTAAAATGTGAAATATTAAAATTTGATCAACCTCAATACCTAACTCAATTCTAGAGCCTCCTCTAGAGAAATACTAGCTCCATCTAGCTCGTACCGGAACCCGTAAGCGGTTCGGCGACACCAATAAGTCCTGGAATGCTCTGCCACTACACGTGTTTCCTTCATCCTACAGTCTCGGGTCCTTCACGTGGGGCGTGAAAAAAAAAGCGGTCGAGGCCGTCAGGGTGGGGACAGGGACGCCGCGCCGTTGCAGAGAAAGCACCAGTAACGGCAGCCACTATGTTCTGGACTGCGCGTTTGCTTACCATCAGGCGTGGTGTAGTCAATTTGACGACCTAAATATAAAAAATCTACGAGACTCTACGATATACTGTTTCGGCAAACGGTGTATATATATATCCTACGACGCACTATGGAACATCATTGGTAACACCACAATATTGTTAGTTTATTATTTAACACGGTGGAGGTGACGTATGCCTTCCCGACGAGCGAAAACTATGCTCGGGTCCTCCGTGAGTAGTGGCTTTGCCGTGAAACAAATTACTGCACCACGATGGCAACTTAAAACCAATTCTGTCACTCTGATAGGAGTAGAAATGCCATCGACTCGACATAAGCAGATTTAACACGGAAGGCTTACCAAAAGTAACATTGATAGCTTTCAGAAAGGGCGGCAGATGGCCATACTTCTGGCTGGGGACGATCCTGCACGGTCTCATCACTGACAACTTTTGGTCGGTTGCGCTGCCGGAGTTCGATAACTTTTGGCATTCTCAAACCCCGATTATGTTGCTCGGAGCAAGATTGCCTCTGCACATCATCTTTTTGTGTAAGTATCTTTTTTCGCATTTTAACGTATGTAATTGCACCATAAAAACAAGAACATGCACCAGCTAATCGCGTACCTTCATATTTCAGTTGATAACGAAAATAACCCATTGAATTGATATGATCATGATTTTCACTAGTGTTACCTAAGCCTCCACAATTAAGTAAGACAATCCTCGTAGAATACGGAATATTTTTTTTTTTTTTTATACTATCACGCTTATATCCCCGAAGGGGTAGGCAGAGGTGCTAGCACCCACATTTCGCCAGTGTATATTTAGGTCCCAATGTAATAGGGGGCGAGCCTATTGCCATCAACCGGGCACTTATAAACCTGCGATAAATACACACATAACTTGGAAAAGCATCGTAGTCATTGGTGTGTGCCATGGTAAACCTGGGATCGAACCCGAGACCTCGTCTCAGCAGTCCACCACCCATACCACTAGGCTACCGCGGTCTTAAATTACGGAATAATTTACCTACAAAAATTAAAAATAATATCAAAGTAGGTTAATACCTAATCCAATTGAGTCTTGTATATTATGGCGTAGTACATAGGTACCACATACAAATGCTTACGCCCGTAAATCCCCGAAGGGGTAGGCAGAGGTGTGTTAAACACCCACATTTCGCCAACATGATTTTCAGTCCCACGTAATAGGGGGCGAACCCAAACCTTTGTAAAAAAATGAGTAGGTACCTACGCCACGCCGAAAATGAATTCCTAACGGAAAAAACAGCAGCTAAATTAATTTGGAAAAAAAATTCACCCGATTCCTTGCTACGCGGTGTAAATCGCAAGGAAATTAATTACGTCCTTAGCGGCACAAGCACTACCAACTAACGTCTTGGAGAGTATCAGACTTAACTTGTGGCGTAGTACTATACTTTAGGTGCGCGGCCTTGACAGACAGCACTGTAACCATAAATAAGTTTTTTCAATCCACAGATCCTGCCTTCATCTATCACGCAGCATACGCAGTATCCAAACTGAATCTGCCGAGATATGCACAGCCTTTCGCGGTTGGCTTGGTCACAGTTCTCATAGACATACCGTACGACATCGTAGCAGTGAAGTTCGTGCACTGGACCTGGCACGACACCGATCCAAACATTTATGACCGACACTACTGGGTACCTTGGAACTCCTACTACTTCCACGCTTCTTTCGCTGCAAGCTTCTACTTCTCATTTAACGCGTTCAGATCGTGTTTCGCGCCTAAAGTTGCGCAGTGGGAATCAGCTGGGTAAGTTTGTGGTTACTACTATAATTTACATAGTAGATATAGACACAGTATTTGGATGAATATGAGACTTAATAGGATACTCAGGAATTCTTAAGAAGCGTTATAGAATCTCTTGGAAGGTGTATGTGTGGACTGAGGGCCTTATTATTAAAATTAAAATTGAGAGTATTATTAAAACAAAAGGCGTAGCCGTCGCAGCAGGTAAATTACGAGTTTATAGCCGACAGTATGTACCTAGTAGTAGCTGACGATGACTTGTCGCTGTGACACTATTAAGTTATAATTTGAAATACTTTTTGTAGTGAGCCGTCAGCCCGTCAGTCCGTTTTTCACAGGTGGTAATCGATGTCGCGATGACACGTTGCAACATGCATCGTCTGCTGGTGCTGCAGCGGTCTACAAAATCGCACTTAAAGCCGTATACAGAAAGAAAGCTGGTTGCCGTCGCCGTTCCATTCTAGTAACAGTTACATAAAGCAGATTGAAGCATAACGAGAATTTTAAATGACGGATGGGCTGGCGGCTCCGGTACTGACTGTAATATATTGACGACATTCGGCGATTGTTCATTTAAATACCCGCCACGGTTACCTGCGTGAACCGGTGCCTATAATCGCTGGAAGGCTGCCAGCTTTCTTTCTGTATACCTACGGCTTTAGTAGAGCCTAAAGGCTCTACGTTTAGTAAGACAGTCAGGACGAGTAATTAGGACTAGCTATAACATAATACACTGTATAGATGGATAAATAAATCAAGTTTTGTTCATTGCGGTAAGTATTATAAATGATGTTGCCAATCGAGTCTTCTAATTGAAGTGATGTCTTACAGGAAAGCAATTGAATGGAAGTCTGTGATCATTGCGTCACTACTGGGCATGCCGGGAGGAGTGCTGTTGTTCATCCCCATTTACCACCCCCTGCACGATGTTCATAAGATCCACACAGAAGTCACAGTCTTCTTCTTATTTTCTATCTTCTTCGTGATAATACTCTCTGGCCTTCTAAGTGACAGGGAGAAGTCCAACAAAAAGTAAGGTTTCAATTTTACTTTTTATTTATTACTCTGTGGCTACGTAGACAGTAGTTAGGTACCATGAGACATTACGAAGTACGTCAAATAATTAGGCACTCTCCCTTGGAAATTTTGGAAACTTTATCCCCTAGGGAAAGCCGAGGCGAGGAGCTGCTAGTTTTATTAAAGTGAGATTAAGTACCCTATGGTGGAAGATTGGCAGCAAAGTACGCATTGGAAGAGGCCTATGTACACGAGTGGAGTGTTGTTTCATCACCATGAGAGTAGGCCGTTGATCGACAAATCTCCGCCTTTTTTATAGTGAAAAAAATCCCCACCGATACACCCCGCCAGAACCGGTTGGGGAGGTTATGTCGGACTCGAATCGATTAAAACGCACGCCGTCTTTGGGTCCTTAGTTGCTGGAGGTGAGATAGTAACCAACATATCCCTCGCACCCCGGCAGACCCCGGCCATCTCTTTCGAGATAACCGCCTTCAGGTGTAGGGACCACGGTGTCCCAGTCTAACCCCCGAATGTGGGGAGGCTCACTTTTGCGCTGCCACAGCGGCCTGCTTCTGCTAGGGGCAGGCGGCCACCCGTCACCCCCAGGCCAGCGCTCATGGAGGACAGAGGTTATTCTGCGACCTCCGACGTCCGAGTCGCGTTCGCTCACCGCGGGCCGCACGGGCTCGAAGTCTTCATTCGTTCCGCCGGACAAATCTTCGCCTAATAGATTAGGATGACTTGAGCCCCGAATATGTTAGCAATACTACCATACCCTATGCATCTAATAATAATTAAGTAGGTAATATCACGTTTATAATATGGATGTTATACCTCGGTGTATGTTTCGCAGACTGACGCTGATCGACTATGTGTTAATGCTGCAGTTAGCGGTACATTATCTAATATACATGTCCTTCGTCCTGTTCTTCGACCCTGATAAACACGTGGCTATAGGACTCCATGAGCCAGTTGGACCTTGTGATCAAGTAGCGACCCTCGTCACTCCATTCGGACAGGTAAATAACTAAATAATATTACAATGAAAAGTATTGTTATAATTTTTTGTAAATACCCTATTGCCTAAGTGATGGATTGAATCACTCAGACCAACGGAAATATTTTTTTATATTTTTTCACGAATTCGATCTCGCGACCCTTGACTTAACAGTTAAAGAATCAAAGAATCAATTTCGTATATAGTTTGGGCACATAAAGAGCACATATTGAATGTCAAAGCTTTTCAGTTATTATTTATATTTGTCAAAAATATTATAATTTATAGTGCTTTGGATGCGACCGGGACTAACGCTAGGATGATGATGATGATGATTATAATTTATAGTAAATAAAATAATATAAATAAATCATTTGAAGTTCTGACGCAACGCCATGTTGAATGAATTTATCTATGAAAATACTATGAAAACTTTAAAAAAATACCTGAGGCAAATGAAGTACCTAAGGTATTGTTTATTATGTTACTTTTTGTAGATTCTTGTCATATAGATTTAGGTAGGTAACTGCATTGGAATAGGAATAGACAAAAAGGTAATTTAAATTATGTAAATACCTACCAGTAGGTACAGTTACCTGAAGATTAAAAAAAAATAGATAATGGCTTATTTCTATCAAAATAATCTGGCGTTTCTAGATAGGTACCGACCATGACAAGCTATTGTAAATAATCACATGAACATTACATAACTACGCTTAATATGATAACATCTACAATACGCTGGCTCTGTGTTCAATGAATTTCCATGATATTGCTTCGACAATAAAATAGTCAATATATCTATTGGACTAGAACTTCTCCCTGACCCTGACCCTCTCTGACCACTTACTACACTCTCTTATCCGAGAGTTATCCAAGAGTCGTAAGAAGTAAACTCGAAATAAAGCCCCGTACCAACCACCCTCTCTGACTACCGTTGAAACAGTGGGTCAAAGAGTTTTAACATTGGAAGAGGCCTATGTCCAGCTTTTGATAAGGCAATAGATTAAAGTACCTACTTTTAAGTATGGGTGCGTTGAAGACACTTTTATTTAGTTGCACCTACTTGTGTAGAAACTAAGCAATTCTTGCTATGGTCCACCGACCCACCATGACATGCTATAGCGATCGTGTTTAGACCTCGTTCCAGAAGGAGTTGAATGAAGCACGTCCGCTAATTAATATATTATTACCTGATAACTAAACAGCACCTGATATTTCAGGAATACCTGCTACAAGTGACCCTATCTGTAGGCATTTCTGAAAGTTGTCAAACTTTTATTTCTCAGGAACTGGAGAAGCGTAAATACTTCTGTCCAAGCAATTACGACGAGAAGTACTTCGATTTCCACTGCGTTGGGAATAAGCTGCCACCGAACGGAGCAACTTGGTACACAATTTGCGGAACTCCATTCGAGTGAGTACTTACTATCTCTTTATTACCACTTACCACAGATAACCTGGAGAAATAATATGGTACACAAAGTTGAAAAAAAAAACAATGTACCTACCTATGTAATAAGATAGTAGCTGTCCGTGACGATACCCTCCTGAAAGGATTTGAAGTTTGTATTTTACGCTCAGACCTAACCTTTACTTTAACGATAACGTACAATGCTATGTAGTTAAGTAGGTAAGTATAATGAGTGAAAGGGTGCACTGTCAATAAAACATACGTCCATCTTTAATTTCTGTGTGTTTCCATTAACAAGAAATATTATACCTACTAATTGGACTCAAACAAAAATGTATAAGGTCTGCGCATGTTCGGACTTAGAGGGGGTTGCAAATTATAGGGTGGGGGTTGGGGTAAACTCCACACGACGCTGCTTGGCAACGAAATGTGTGTGGACGTGTACGGGTTCATAATAATTATGAATGATGTATTCAGTACATACTTATTAGCTAGGTATTGCCCTGACATTTATTGACTAAGACCTTCGGGGACAAGCCAAACCCATTATGTTAATTGACGGATAAGGTTCTTTTGTCTCCCGAGGTGGGGAGGTTAGATGGCAGTCACGTTCACAGACAACATGTACATCAAATCAAATAGAGTATGCGATCGCTGGTCTTTCCTCTATAACACTTTTATTCAGAAATAAGATTATTGACTAATTTAATATCCTTTTTTTAGGAATCGTATCGAGTACATAACGGTATTGTCTACAATTCTAATTCTCGCCTCTGGAGTATTTTATTCGCTGTACTTCAAGACTTTAGCACGACCTGAAAAAGAAGTCCAGCAAAAGAAAATTAAGAAGAAGATTAACTAAGAAATAACATCAGTATTTATAAAATAAATTAACAATTGTAATTTTCAGTTATAAACTCACCTAATCGATTGCGACGTTGTCGTGTCTAAAGCAGATACCAGACGTTCGACTTAGGTGACATCTCATCCGCGAAAGATTTTACCTTCGGATGAAATGTCGCCCTTTTTTCCATTGTTCAATTTCATTTTACCAAGGCAATATGAGACGATTCACATCCTTTTTTTCCACTGAAAACCCACTTTGGAGGTGATCTGACCGTTTGCACTTCCTCTTGGGTTGATAAATCAATATCCTTTATTTTAGCAAAAGGACAGGTACCTACACTCCCAAAAAAACAAAGAATAATGAATTAACTGTCGAAAGCCTTCCGACCTTGTCGATAAGCTTGGTTGATTTTATTAGTATCTAGAGGACGACACTCTGGATGCTGAGCATGCTCGGATATGTGCTCGTGATATTTTTTAATGTTTTGATAATCAACAAGCAATGTAATTTATTAAATGCATGATGAATAAATGTATTGGCGTGAAATGTTTCGTTTGTATTTCAATCTGTTATTATAAACATGTTATTGCAGACGCTGCAGTCCACTGTTGGACGTACCTATATTCTTATCGACATAGGTTCTAAGTATAACTCCCAACTATTAGGTAATCTGTGGTATACCTAACACCCGTTCCTCCGCCTTCCGCATCCGGTCTATCTCAGCAATCTTTTTAAAATCGTTCCACCTTTTTCGATTCGTGGTCTTCATTAATTTCAGGTACTACTCGTCCAGTCAGTTTAATCTCTTAAAACTTGTGGAAATGTGTACGTATATTATCGACCTAGGTTCGAACCCATGATATAAGAACTCATGATTCAGTAAGTACATAGATATTATCATGTACTTTATATATTTTCATCATCATCCTTGCGTTAGTCCCGGTAGCATACGAAACTTTCACCTCGGAGCCCGGTGTCCGCTTGCCGGCTTTTCTCTTACACTCCACTTGCGCATTCATGATGGCAAGCCCAAAATATTTATTATTCTTAGATAATTTTGAATAAGAATAAAAATCACAATTTGTCATTTAATCACTTTATTGATATGTTCATTTTGACATACAATCACATTAATTCCCTTACTTTTCTATACGATTACATGTTGAGTGGTCTGTTACAGAATTTAACAACTAAAATTATAGTTCAGTTACCACTGTCATTGGTTATATGACGTAGGTACCTAGCTACCTTTCAATATATCAATAAATTGTACTTTTAATTTAAATAGATTAAATTGGTAGGTACCCCAAGAACTCTGAACTGAATGATTTAGAGCCCTTTATAAGGGCGTTTTAACTTGAATATTCTTTACAGAACAGTTACCTTATACTATATGGCATTTAGTTTAGGCAAGAAATTAAATAAATAATTTAATAATTCCGTAATTGTTGGACATAAGGTTACAGCTGTAATAATAATAACGGTGCAATCACCAAATCGATGTATAAACATAATTCTACAGTGGTTAGACCAAGACCAAATTATACTTATACTTATATTTAGATATACACCTACCTAGTAATAATTAATTAAATAAGTTGACTTAAAGCTAACATTACACCTACCAACATTGTGCATTACAAATAGGTGCAGTCCATTACTGGAACATTTTCACAGGTAACTTGGCTCGGTATAGAACCTGGTAGGCCCCGGTCCTAAAAGGATTAATTAGGCTCCTTCACCACGAAGCAAAACGTTAGGCGTATGGAATTAGGTAACTCCTGGACGAATTAAGTAACTTCCAATCAATACGAATAATTTCATCTTGTTCCTGCCAGTTAACCATGTGAGCACGTACATATATTTATTGTTTATTGTTATGATATCGTATATTTTATAACACACATAGACACCGATTGAAACGTTGTGTTTTTGTGCGGAAATAAAAATACCTACTGTACAGAAAAGACAAAATGATGATTATACTTATGCAAGAGAAAAATGAAAATTTCGTACTTGGAGGTACTAAAAATAATTCTGATTAAAAAATGTGGCACTGCGACAGTGCCGGCCTGAAGCGTCAAAACAGTCCAGGTATTAAAAGTTAAAACTATTTACTTCATGAAAAAGTGTTCAACTAAAAACACTTTTCGACTTTAGAGAGGTACTGTTACTTGTGAATTATTTACCACAATAATATTTGTCAAATACCTACCGACCATATGGAAATTAATGACATGCTCATTATCTTTATTCTTTATATCGTTGTGCAATTCGAAGTATTTTTCTCACCCAAAATTTTCTATAAACGACGTTTTCTATGAAAACTGCACAACACACCTAAACAAATTTTCACTTCAAAAACATCGAACCACGAAGCAGCTAACATTAATAAAATTATGAACTAACTACGGCATTCGATCGTGCCGCACAAAACATGCACATTAATTTTTGCTACCAAATCTCTAACACCTAGTTTGCTACCGACGCTTCGCACATGCTTCGCACTTCGCCTCACTGTAATCAGCTAATATCCATATTTGACTAAAACCTGACAGTCTAAAAAAAGAGATGCATGTTTTAAAAGAAGTGGTAAGAACAATTGTCTATTAAAGTCTAAGAACAAAAAGGCGATAAATTCAAAGTTTCCTTTATTTAAATTTGTCTATAAGTGACATCACACAAAATATATCTTCACATAGGTAGGTAAGAATATAAAATTATCATGGAATGTCTGAACACCCAACAATTCCGTATCCATATTCCATATCTAGTGTGCCCCCTATTACATTATGAATACACATTTATCACCTCTGGTGAAACAGTTACGATCTACAATGAATAAAACACCCGTAATCTAAAATTATAATAATATCATTGAATGACACAACACTAACACACACAATAAAATCGTTATGTTTATAACGTCCATTTGATTAACGCTAAGATGTAACATATTATACTTATAGCTAATATTCGATCGATCGATGCTTGAGATTCCTACCATAATAGTAGTAAACATTGCAAATTAGCTTGGAGGGTTACTTTAAAGTAAGTAGGTAATATCGAGTCTTTAGAATATTCTTAATACGCGATGGATGATGATTATACCACATTGCAGAACGGACATTAATAATTTAACTCCAGAAAATAATTTATTTTTCTTTTCAAGCTTGTATCAACATAAAGTTCTGTTTGGCAAAACTTGGACTTTTCAGTGGGTACTATCCCACTGAAAATTACACAACAGTTGTACACGAATCCAGTGTTATCTATATGAGCTTTCGTTAAACGATCGTATTACTTAAATCTAGGTACACATACACGACTTAAACACTGTTGAGATTTCAGTTGACAGCATCGAATGGATCGAAAGCAAATAAAAAATAGAATCATAATAAAAAAAAATCCCAAAAAGCTGTGCTTCATAAAACGGACAAAAAATTGGCGCAAAAGCGAACAGTCTCTAAATCACTATTAAGCTCAGTGCACAAACCTACGCGACCAAAAACATTTCTTCGAGTTTAATACTCAAGGAAGTTGGTATGAACTTCGTACGGCTCCGCTGATGATGATGATGAAGCGTGGCGACGAGCTCGTTTAGGAGCTGGTCCCATATAGCCGTAGAATTCGGACGCAGAGGTCTTGGCGTATCTCTAGATGGGGCGGTACTTCACAACTTCAGCAACGATGGAGGGATCAGCAAGTGTGGAGATATCACCGAAATTGTCTTCACCGTGAGCAATACGCCTCAGTATTCGCCGCATGATTTTACCTGAACGAGTCTTCGGCAATCCAGGAGCGTACTGGACAATATCAGGAGCAGCGAAGGCTCCAATCCTGTGCTTCACTCGTTTCTTTAAAGAATCGACCAGATCAGCATTAAACATTGCACCTTCGGCCAAGGTAATGAAGCAATATAAAGATTCACCCTTTACTGGATGAGGTCTTGCAACGACTGCAGCTTCAGCAACCCTCAGGTCTTCGGTTAGGACACCTTCGACCTCGGAGGTGGACATCAGATGTCCTGATACATTGAGCATGTCATCGATACGTCCAGTTACCCAAATCAAACCATCTTCATCCCTCTTCGCCCCTAAAATAGAAATTATAATGTATTATGTATTAGGTAAAATTTACTAATAACTTTTGGATTTGTGCTAAATCTTTAAAAGTGAAAGTAAAAAGGAAAAATAAATAATAATATTCCATTCACCATCCCCAGTGCAGTAATATCCAGGGAAACGGCGGAAGTACACCTCTTGGAAGCGCTCATGGTCTCCAAATAGAGTACGCATCATACCGGGCCAGGGACGAGCAAAGGCCAAATAGCCCTCGCCCTCACCAGTTATTACTTTGCCCTCGTGATCCAGGATAGTGGGATCAACTCCAAAGAACGGAAACCCCTGAAATCAAGAGAATTGTTAATAATTTTACGAACAGTAAGTGAAAATTGTGAAAAGTGAAATTTTTAATTGTCTAAAATGTTTCACGGACTTTTACAGCCAGCCGTAACTGTACATAATATGACACGACGATGTCTTGTAGCTGTTCTGTATCGATGAACGTACCGAAAGAAATTAAAACTTACAGCAGCACCAGGTTTCATGGGCGTAGCTGCTGCGATACTAGTGATGACATGTCCACCAGTTTCAGTCTGCCAATATGTATCAGCAATAGAGCAGCGATTGGTGCCAATCACTTTATAATACCAAAGCCAAGCTTCGGGATTAATCGGCTCGCCGACACTCGCCAGTACTCGTAACGTGGTCACGTTGTGTCTGTAAAAGTAAAAATTGCGATAATATGAATATCTAGAATCTAGGCCAACTAAAGAGGTGGCTTTAGCCAACATTTATGTACCGCACAAAAGGAATTTTGTAACAGCGGTATACCACCAACAACGTGTTAAATTGGTACATGCACATTCTCACTCATCGTTGTCGCAGCCGCAAAAGCAGAGAGAAACAAATCAAAAAAGTAGGAGAGCTGTTTGAATGCGCAACTTTTGATGTAACTGGGGTAAACGCTGTAATTTTGAGACGATGAGAACCTCCCAGCAAGGGTCCCTGTGTATATCTCCATGTGTATTGTATATCACGTTCTCTAGTAGCTACATCTGAATTTACAAGGTCTTTTAATAATCCTGACAGAGGTAGGTATATACTAATAAAATAAATAACGACTTACCTTTTAACATAGGAGTCTCCAAATTTCATCAAGGCTCTAATGGCAGTTGGAGCGGTGTAGAACTGAGTCACCTTGTATTTCTCAACGCATGACCAGTAACGATCGTTGTCGGGAAAGAAAGGAGTACCTTCGAACTACAAAAACATTATTATTTAGGGTTCTTGCACATAAACACGATATGACATAGTTTCATGATGCGTGACGTAGATATCACGGCAATCTGCAATGTGACTAAAGGGCACCATTGTCGGATATGTGCACAGTGCATTCCGATAAATTGTTCTAGGCTAAATGTGGTCCAATTAGAGGAGGGAGTGGCCTGGGTCATGTTGACGATTGGACCTGTTGTCTTCGGAGTGGTTCTGGAAGTTTTTTGTTATTACCAGAATGGCAGAATGGAATTTTTGGCTTTATTTGTCGTTCCCGACGGTCCGCTATCCTTTAGGTCTGTCGTAACGACGGGGTTGTCTTATCGGAAAGTGCCAGTAAGACAGGGCTCAGTGTTAATATGACAACTTTGGAAGATTGGCTATGAGTGGGAGCTTTACAATGCTCTTTTTAACCGTGTTGACTTGGCGTGCTACGCCGAGGGAATCCTCGTGCATGAAGTTCCATTCACCACGTAGTAACTATGGATACCACGGCACGGTCATGGCCTGGCAGTAACTCGACTGTAGGTTTTCCATGTTTATAAATAAAAATTTAAAAAGGGGGCTGGAGTCTTGCTACCACACAAGTCCAGTTTCGCCTGATAAATTGTAAGTTTAACTTTTTTTTTCAACAGTAATGAATGTGTAATCTTACTATTCTTGCTGATCATCTATTACAATGATCCCTATGATACGAGTACAAGACGAATGTTCGATAGATATCATAAAATTGTTACCTAAGTATAGAGGTATTTTAGACAATATAGCGGTTAGTAAACCATTACAACCATCCTCGTTGAAATGTGACAAGGTTATTGTCACAGTTGTGCCTACGATACTGTTGGACCGTTCAATGTCAAGTTCTTGAGATCGAGATTACCGCGTTATCTCCACCTTCAAATGAAACATTTATATACCAACCAACATTCTATTTGATTCCTATTTTGCTTGAATGACAATTTGAATTAGGATATTGAACACCAACTGTACCAAACTATATTTTTATAATCCGGCTGATAATCTACTTACCAAAACTGAGTATATGATCTATGATTACGGAGGTCTCTCCAGTTTTACAACCATGGTGCTGGATCGCGCACCAAATCTAGTCTGCTCCAATTTCCAATACCTCGGCTCTCTTATCGAGGTAGACGGGGAAAATTATTGACGCAGGAAGTATGAAATGCCGGTAGGTCAATGACCCAATATGTGATACCCGATTTCCCCTAAAGCTCAAGGGGAAAATTTATAATGATCAGACCTGCCGTCTTGTATGGATCGTCATAGTCTTAATAGCTGCATGTAGTGTAGATGCGAATGTTAGGATGAACGTGTGGAGTGACGAGAATGGGTAGTATAAGGAATGTCTACTTATATTAGAGAAACTTTGAAAGCTTTAAAGTTTAAAGGTATATAATGATACGTTCTGAATCAGTAGAGGTATCGAACTGACGGAAAGAACCTAAGGCACCTAAGGTTTCTCTCATTAAATTACTGTAGTATGTGGGTACCAATTACCTAAGAGGGCTATTGTTTGCTTAACCCGGTTATCCATATTTCTTTATCAGAAAATAATGTTTCAATCAATTGATTAATTAGGTACTATTGTTTAAAATTGGGTACACATTTTCCAGATACTGTAAGTACGGTAATACCTACAATCTAATATAGATAGTATTACCGCGTTGTGTGTAGTTACTGTAATTAATAATGTGATAACCCCATGTCATTACCAGCCATTTCAAATATACCTACCATATGTATTCTTCAAACGTGTAGTCTGTAACACTGTAATAATGTGGAGTTATCTAGACAGCCAGCAGCGAAACGATTACATTAAGTCGTTCAAAACATTGATAACTTCATCATAAGCACTTCGTCGTAGGGGTCATACCCTTGCCTCGGCGGGTGGCCAATAATAAAATAATTTATCAAACGCCCTCTAACAGTTATTCGCATCAAGTGCGTCAGAGCCATGAGTTCATATTCTAAGAAGTATAATAATACTGAAGGACTGGTGAAAGCCTCCCAACATTGGGTTCCCAATGTTGGTAAGCTTTCACCAGTCCTTGGTACAATATATCAACTAACCTATCGCAGTACATTGCTGAATATAAGACTCTTCTTATATTCAGCAATGTCCTGCGATACGTTAATTGATATATACACCTAACACTTACCATTACGGAAGTTGCGGTGTTTGCCAACGGTGCGTATACAACATATGTGTGACCAGTGATCCAGCCCACGTCAGCAGTACACCAAAAGATGTCTTTATCGCGATGATCGAAGACATAGCGAAAAGTGGCAGCCGCATACAGCATGTAGCCAGCTGTGGTGTGCAAAACTCCCTTTGGTTTTCCAGTGGATCCGCTAAAATATTTACATTAGAATGCAGAACAGATTTTTTTATAGCTATTGGTAGCCTTAAACCAACATTATACATAAAAAACGTTTTGTATTAATACCTACACTTATTACTATCGTATGCGTTCAATATATTACCTGGTGTATAATATGAAGAGTGGATCTTCAGCAGCCATCCATTCCGGTGGGCAGATAGTGGATTGCCCTTCGAGCATATCGTGCCACCAAACGTCTATGTCATCATTCCATTTGTACTAAAAGCAAATGTTGTGTTAAGCAAGTTTGGCAAATGGAAAAAACCTGTTTTCTTATAAAGACGGAATTGAGAACAGCATGTACCTATTGCGGCAGTATGAAAAACTGTGAGGATATCATGCAGAAGGAACAAATCATCGCATATACTAAGCATTTTGTTCCAAAAAATATATCGGTAGGTATACTTACGAGATCTCGCAGATCGTGGGGCAAATTCCCACACGGTGTCACGCGTTCCAAATGTGGAACTACAATACACATTTTTACTGTATGGTTGTATTTGGTCTTTGCCTTCTCTAAGGCATCGTCACAGGTCGCCTTGAGGTTAAGAAGCTTAGTGCCACGCCAACCTCCATCTGCTGTCACCAACACCTTGGCTTTGCAATCTGACATACGTTCTGCGAGGGAGTCTGCAGAGAAACCTGCGAACTGAACATTTTCTAAACTTAGAACAATACCTACAGGCAAAATTACAGTTTTAATAATATTAACGGTGAAGAGAAATCAGTAGCTTTACTTATCTAGAGGTCGTTAGAATAATATGCAAGAAGAAGTCGGCCTGAGCCTATCAATGAGGAAACATAGTAACACTATCAAGGAGGAAAACTAAAGGCTGCAAAGATTCGAAAAAGGCGAACTATGTCAGACTATCGAATGCATTAGCTAATACTTAACTGCATGGCCATCTCACCTCAAAGATACATAAGGTACAGAAGTAATAAATTGGACACATTTTATAACTTACAACAACAGAATGAACTGCGCCAATTCGTGCACAGGCCAGCATGGCAACGACAGTCTCGATAATCATGGGCATGTAAATGGCGACCCTGTCTCCCTTGCCGATGTTGCGATCACGCAGACTATTGGACAGCTGGCACACTAAATCCATCAGTTTTGCATATGTGACGCGGCTGTAATCTTCAGGGTGGTTCCCCTCCCTGCAACAAAAGAAATTAGGTTTAACAAGATTCCATCATTATACTATATTTTCTAGAATCTGGCAATTTCCTAGAATTCTAATTTGACGATTCGATTCACACTCAGTGCAAATATTTGTATGGCTAATGGCAATGGTCTGGTCGCGTCTAGGAGAGCATGTTAAACCGACGGTTCCGGTTGCATGGCAGTCGTTATGTGTTGTTGGAACCAAAAAAGTTCAATAACTAGTTTAACTGCAGTATTTCGATATCACCAATGGATCGTGGAGGTCAGATGGCAGTCGCTTCACGGAACATATCACAGCTCTGCCATTCGTGACTCAAATTGGGAAAATCAGACCCCGGACTCCGAGGATGATAACTTCGGTTGCTACCGGGATTAGCGTAAGTATGATGATGATGAACTATAAATAAAACTAATACTGAAATAGTAAATAAAAAAGAATAAACAGCACACATTTGATTTGCTATATTGATTGAAATATTGTAGGTACGAAATTGATATCTACCTACAGCTGAGGAAAAGGTTTTAGTAAGTGAAATAGACCGCGATGAAGTTGAACGGTACTATTAAAAATAATTGGCTGCGCTCTGGTTAATATAAACGTTTTGTATCAAACATTACTAAATAGATGATTTACATAAAAACATTATGCATTTATGTATTAGGTATCTATATATTATTAAATATTATTTAAAGTTATAGAAAAGCACTGAGCTCCGTGCCTACCGGACACAATGTGGACCGCGATAATCGCGACAAATATACTGATATGACTTTATTTTATTAAGGACACGTCAAATTGAATTCATCCCGCCAGATGGTAAACTCAACGAGTTATCGTCTACTCCCACCTGTTTTGTTGAGTAGTTCTGTTAACAGAACTACTGGTAATTTTTTTCCCATTAGTTCTGTGACTTATAAGACTATGCTTTTCCCGGATTTGTCTCAACTATTCCCACCTGTTCTGTTACGTGTGTATCTGAACTGAGGACTCAAGTTTTCTACCGTTGTGAAACGAAATAAGATTTATAAAGCAATTAGTTGAAGCGATTTAAAAGTCAAAGCCAAATTTATGGTGGTTTATTTATATAATTTGCTAAATGTAAAATAAAACTATTTATGTTGAGTTATGAGTAATTTACCCTCAGTTCAGATGTTTGCATAAAATGATAAACAAAATAGCTTTGAGTTTGTTAAAAGGTTTTTTAACAAAGATTTACTGAAAGAATAAAAAGTTTAACGCAGTTTTTCCAAAAAACAAAGATATTCCGATGTCACCATTATTCAATTGCATTTGATATACTCTAATCATCGCATCATTTTCGATCTCTTTATTTGCGTGAAGAAGTAAATAGTTTGAATCACAAGGTTCAAACAGTTTCGTGGACAGAACTAATGGGAAAAAAAATACCAGTAGTTCTGCCAACAGAACTACTCAACAGAACAGGTGGCAATTGTTTTCCCATTTGTTCTGTGGACAGAACTAATGGGAAAAAAATTACCAGAAGTTCTGCCAACAGAACTACTCAACAGAACAGGTGGGAGTAGACGCAAGTTATAGTCTCAGGAAAGAGGTTCAAACACGTAAAGTGTAACAATAGTGGCACTCAGCTTGACGGCCTCCTCAGATGCTTTTTCACGCCCAGCTTAAAAGACCTGGGACTGTAGGAAGAAGGAAACACGTGAGCTGGTAAGGAATTCCAAGACTTAATGTTGCGGCAGAGTAAAGACTCACCGAACCACTTGGTTCTTGATGGAATATTCCGCACCGTATGCGGGTGACATCTAAGCCCTGCACGTGTTGTCCTGGGTAGGAAAGGACACTGTCTGTATATGACTGTCTAGGCCCGCCATTACCAATAATTGAATCAACCATTAATCTCGATTGCATCAAAAGCTTGTTTCGTGGACCCTCCTCGTGGAAAATGTCTTATTATACCTAATAAGACATATTCAACGGCGGGCGGGGTGTAAAGCTACTGCCTTACACTTCTAATTGTGACCTGAGACGGCATGTGGTTTTAGTCGCTCTGAATTCGACAACCACTCCTTTGACCGACAGTAGTGATATCCTTGGTGATTTCCGCACGAAAAAGTTCTACTTATTACTACGGTAGACCAGGAATGAACGGATTAAGTCTTCACCCGCCTTATAACGATTGCCCGGTAGCACCACAAGATTGCGCTTTGGAGCCCAGGGACAGGTGATGATTTTTTAGGAGTGACTGTTGTCGTATTGTTGCACCAGAATCTCATAAGTTATTCAATCGGCACGCCACCAAGCGAACGCTGCGAGTAAACGCCGAGCGTAAAATTCAAAACTATAGAATCGCGAGTCTACTCACTGCTCACTACCTCGCATAGAATTCCTAGCTTTACTCGTTCCTCGTTCATCCCGGCGCGGCGTGGCGGTGGGTTAAGTGCCTTATCGAACAAACAATGCCTGTACCCAATGTCTGTGCCCATTCTGTTGCCCTGCTCATTTTCTAGACCTTGACACTCATCAAGTATGGAGGTAAATTCAATACAATGCAGCGTTAACTAGCACCTCTTTGTGAAGAGTTCCTTATCAGTCTTTGCAATTCTCACCATGTATAACAAAGACGTTTGTAATCCGAATTGGTGATCTGTGGTGTCCTCATTTTTGTTTGTGAAGCACTTAATCTCTTCACATCTTGTGCCAAATGAATATAATTATCATCTACTTTAGCTCCGGTGACTACGCACGAGGCAGTACCTACCAGGTGACCTAAGCTGAATTCTGAACAAAATAATTGGTGACCTGTAGTCACAGCACTCACAGGCACAATAAGGTTTTTATGTTTAACTACTTATATTCATGATGCACGCATGAGATAAACCATTGAAAAGTTAATATAATCTATATTTCAGGGTAAAAAAATTTGCATTCACAATTGGGTATTCAAAAACTCTGGCGCCGACATTGTTATGTAAAGTACACGTACGTGCGCGAAAAACCATTTTATTTACATAGTTAAGGACAAAATTTATTCATTACGTTCTTAATTTACTGCGTATTTTATTTAATTTATGTGATGAAATCTTCATGCATTTCATGTAGGTACCTACACCGAGACGTACTTGACATTCTCTAAAGTCACCCTGCTCTGAATAACAAAGTTTCTAAGTGCATTTCCAACATTATCGAAACAGCCTGTTTATTTATCACTAATTAATGTGCGTACACACCAGTACCTACTATTATATCTAAGTACGCCGTAGGTACTATGTGTGAAGGGTGCATGAGGAATAAATAAGTTTATCAATGTTATATAAAAGATAGCTAAGTCAGATACCTACTCTCGCATTCTTATTTCATCTCTCAGGCCTCGCATTTCTTGTGTCATTGCGACAATAAATGCGAGGCTAGAGATACAGAATACATAACATTGACATAGAGTCAGGTTCGTAGCAAGTAGAAAGATATTGGCTCCCCAATAGAAAGATATTGTTTCCCCCAAACAGCAAAGGGGCGTGATAAATGTATGCCTGTAAGTACCTACTCGTAGTATGTAACAGTAAAATCAAACCTTTAAGATCCATATGAAAATATAAATTATAGGTAGCCTGTAGCTGAAACTTCATCATCCTTCGTCAAGCTGAGCGCCACCATTGTAGCACTGAAGGTGTTTGAAATGGTGACCCTCTTTTGACTTTGCCTTAGCTTACCATCAGGCGAGGTGAAGTCAAATTGACGTGCCATAAATAAAAAAAAATCCTTAGCAATTTCCCGTTGTGTCCAAAATTTACAGCCCGAGGTCCGCTTACCCTTGTCCTTATTTTTATTCGTTTATTAACAGGACGTAGTAATATAAGCCTTCTCGTATGTGTGTGAGAACCACATCCCAACTCTGAAAGGAAAACCTGCGCCTGATCTTATACACCGGCGATCTCAATCGACAATGAAATACGAGGCCACGAATTTTCTCGTAGCCGTAGTAAGGTTCGCCAGTAGTACAACATTTAAAAATAACATCAATTTCTTATAGGTAAGTAATCATTTTTATGGGTAACATGCTATGTTGTCAGAATTCGTGTCAATGGCCCTCATTTCATCATAAGTACTTAGTAAGTATTACCTACTTACTTAGGTAAATGGTTTAGCTGATTATGCACGAGTACCTACATAACGACCTCGGCAAATTCGACCTTTGAAGCTAGCTATTATATATAAGTAATATAATATTATATAAAAGGCTCTGAAATCATGATCTAATGATTTGAAACATGGGTTGATTACGTATGTACCTATATGTCAAAAGTGGCTGTGGTAGCATGTACTTGAAATGATTCAGTTTCCTTTTACCTAGGTTAGAATCTAAGCATCGTTCTGATAAAGTTGTGTTTGTCTAGGTGTTTCTATGGTATATTTAAAAACGCCAGTACAAGGACAATGCATTTATTTATTTTATTTTATTTAAAAGGACATGGGTCAGAACGTACCCAGTTTGTAGCAAGTTGAAATTAGTACCATTCGAAAGGTCTTTAAAAACGTAGATATTTTTTGTATTGGAGCAACTTTGTAACTTATGTAGGAAAAAAGATATTTGATGTTGAAAATACCGAAAATCCTTAGTAAAATCGACCCACGCACGTTCAATTTTTTTTTGATTTTATCGATTAGGTGGGTAGTTCGAACTATTTTGTGCTAGCGTCGGTGTGTCGTCAGTAGTTAGTACCTGATAGGAACTGATTTTGAGCGCTCGCGCATATCTTAGTTTATTTTATTCTTACTTTTATTTACAACCTCGGCTTTCACAACGGACTTCAGTGTATTACTTAACGATTGGAGTATTATTATTACTCATCTGCTTCAAAAAAATGGAAGGTGAACGCGGTATATAATGTTGATGGAGATTTGATTGATTTGATTTGATTTGCCGAGCATTTGCGAGGTGGAGATGGTATATATAATATTGAGGTATCTTCGAGCCGTAGCCCTAGAATGTCGCAGCATGGGCTAGTAACCGAAAACTGCTCGTTCATTAGAGGCCGCATATTATCGAGGCACGTGTCAAATAAAATATATTACACATATATTTCAATCAAGGTTAATGTCCAGGGCAGAGAAGCCATCGAAGCCTATTATTGCTCCTGCATGACGGGTATGAGAACTCTAGGTGCTTGTGCCCATACTATTAGCATAATATGGTACTTAGGTGTTGGCAGGCACCTAGATAACTTCGTAGGTCCGGCAAGTGCCTGGGATGATTATAATCATTGAAAGTAACAATACAATTTAATAAAACTGTGCTATTTAAGATTGATAGTTCTTATTTAATATTTTTTCTGTACCAAAAACCAACGATAGGAAGCTATATCGCTCTCTTAAGACAGAAAAAATGACTGGTTACCTATTTATTTAGTCCAAAAAGCAGAAAAAGTGCGATTATTGGCAATTAAAAATGTTACAAAGAAGTTATCATAACTTCGGTCTTTCATTCATTCATTCATTCGTTCACTTATTTTCGAGTTACTCAATTAGGCCTCTTCTAAATTACACCTAGTCTAAAATGCTACAAAGTGGGTACGGGTTCCATACAAAATTACCCATTGTTCTTTTGGAGGTATGTTTCGTGTCGGTGGTTTTTAAATTTAATTTTTATTTTATACTTTTTAAATTGAACTTGTCAAGACCTTTAATTAGATACCCATATTAACGGTCTAGTAAATAAAAAGTAATTACTTAACTATTTGGCGGTGGCGGCCATCTTGGATTCAACATCTTCATTTATTTCTTTATTTATTATCTTTACACTTACTACCATTCATAGTGTATCGTATTTTAAAAGTCAAGCCTTTTCATTTGATATCCATATTTAGGGGTTTGTACAAAAATATGGAGTCCGCCTTTTTGTGGCGGGCGGCGGCTATCTTGGATCATTTTCATCAAACATAGCTAAGAACACTCACAAGTACACCTTTCACAAAAAGAACTACATCGAAATCGATTAATCCGTTTGGGAGCTACGGTGCCACACACACACTCACACACAGAGAGACACGTGAAACTTATAACAACCCGTCGTTTTTACGTCGGGATTTAAAAATTGAACCGACTAAAACAGTACCTACGTAGACCTACGTCGTCTTGGGCATTTCTTACCAGAGGTGAGATTTTATTTTTCCACTGAAACATCTCTCGCACCGCACTTTGGCTAATATCGAGAAGGTCCCTCCGGTTACGGTTCCCGGGTGACCCCACCTTGCCCCGGGTAGGGTGTTTCGAAGATGTTGGTGGGGCATCGCGTATCAATGCGTATTATATAAAAGTATCTAGGTACCTATATTAATAATTAATACCTTTTATTGAACAAAATCACTATAAGTATCTAAATAAATTGCAAATAGTAATAGCTATATTGTTCAATAAAAACAATTGCTAACCAAATATACTTATGTACTAAGTACCAGGTAATTTTTATGGCCCATTTCACCAAGTAAGTACCTAAACAAATGGAATATAGAATCTCACCTAAAATATATGAAATATACACTTTAAGAAATACAATGAGATTCCGTGTCGCAGAACAATGTTTTCTGTTGATTTAATTTAACTGGTATATTTACCTAGTTCCACTACCATCATGCACCTACCTATAAGATCTTACTAGACTATCGTTACCTACAAGTCATGATAATATCATATCTTGGCCTTCATTATCAAACACAAATTGAATTAAGATTTCAATAGTCGCGCCTAGTGTAACACATAGGTACCTACCTAGCAGCGGGGAGGGAAGGATAAGTGGGGACTCCCGAAACGATTTCGATTCCGAATGAAAAGTAGTGCACGGTGCGAACGAATCGAAAATGGATTGGATATTCGGCGTTGACGTATTGTCTTGATCTTTGGAGACCTTGTACACACTCCTAATCCACTTTATTATTCTACTACTTTATTCTGGTATTTCCTGGAGTCACTCATCATTTCAAGAAATTATATCAGTTAGTTTGTTACCGCGTGAGGTAACTAATTACATTCATTCTTGTAACGGTTATTCAACTTGAAAATGAATGCAATTAACTGGAGGGGCCTGAAGGTATTACTTTTACCTCAACCTCCTACCCTCAAACCGGTAAAAGCAGTTCGATTCATTCTGTTTGGGTTATTGAACGATAGCTCCTGAATTTCATTATAAACCGTTCCACGTGCGACAGAGATCGACGCGTCACATGTGCCAGTTAGGCAAGAATACAAGCGCACTGTGCACTGCATAGCAATACTGTAATACGCACGGTATTATTAAGTAATAGAGATAATTGCCCTCAAGGTTTGCTGACCGCGGCCGAAAACCAAATCACCAAGTAATGCATTATAACATTCCTTCACCTTCGGAGAACAATGATTCAATGGCAAGGTCGAGAGTAAGCAGCAAACGGACAGTAATGATACGAGCGTATTACCTACTACTACAGCGGCACCGCCCGCAAAGATGTCGGACCGCAACTTTTTCTCCTACCTCCGGTCCTACGCACGCGAGTGCGATCAAATTAGCGATTAGATTAACAAAATACTGACTCAATACTCTTGCTGGAAGAGAACTCATTGATTTCAGCTCGCCATTGTACCTGATTCTTGCAATTAAGTGTATGGTCTCTGCACTTTATGAGTGCAATAAGGAATTAAGAATCAAGATTTTAAGTAGGTATCATCAAGACTTTGAAAAAATCTGCATTTTGATAAGTACCGGTTTTATATTATGAACAGAATAAATGCAGATTTTTGATTTTAAACAAACTGATTTTTAATGAGTGAGTTTGAATTTTTGTCGATTTCATTTATGAACGCGAGTACCTATGTTTGTTTGTATTTTCAGATATTGTATTATTACTTATCATCTATTATAAAAATATATTATCTACCTACGGTGTCATGACAAAATGACCTTAGCTACCTTCCTGTGTGCTATTACTGTGGTGTACCTGTGCCTTAAGGTTATCAACTTACCTACTTGACCATCAGAAGGCAGTAAAAGGTATTTTAGTTTTAGTATAACCTTCTACCTAGGTATAGAGACACATTCTATTGTTGCTATTATATTTCAGTGAGTATGTGGGTCTGCCCAACGTAATTTGTGTCAACAGTGGTTTGCCTACTTCGTCTCATTTTTTGGCTCACTATCTGGATACGGCCTGGATACTTATTAGAAATTTTCTTAAACACTCTGTCTACGATTACGTCTGTCTCTAATTACGTCTACCATCCGATTTAAAATGCTAAGAATTACTACATAATTAATTGTTTTAAAATTTCATTCATACCGATATGCTTCGGGTTTGTAGAGCACTCTCTCCATCGCGCATGTCTAGTGGAGATAGATATAGCTCGTGGGCTTTTTTATTTCTTTTTACTCTATATTGATTTTCTGGAACGCGTCCGGCAAAAGCAGCGAATTCGGAGTCATATTTATATATATAGTAGCTGTAGCCCGCGGCTCCGCCCGCGTGGACTTCTGATCCCGTTCCCGCTGCTCCATTCCAAAGCATTTAGGAGTATGAAAAATAGATGTTGGCCGATGCTCAGACCTACTCAATATGCACGAGACACGAGAATTTTATATTATATAGGTAAGGCTAGCCGACCGCGACCCGGCAAACGTTGTTTTGCCTTTTAAAGAAATTTAACGGTGGACAACCCTTATCACTTAGGGGTATGGAAGATAGATAGTAGCCGATTCTCAGACCTACTGAATACGGTTATAAAATTTGGTAAAAATCGGTAAAGCAGTTTCGGAGGAATATGGTAACTAACATTGTGCCATGAAAACTTTATATATTAGAAGAATTTATCTTCGATTTAGAATAAACTCGAAGCTATAGTTCTAATGTTTTATACCTTTAAATAGGTATAACTATTTTACAAACATATGAAAGTATCAGACCGATAAAAGGTAGAAAGAACGCTCTAAAAACCGAAGTAAACCTATCCTAGCTGAAGACTCATGATTCTTCTAGACGAAGTTATCAACATCATCTTTGCGGCAGACCCAGTAGTCGCATCCGAGCCCTTTGCCTAGGAGTCCGGTATCCGCCTTCCGGCTTTTAATTTCTCCACTTCGCATGATCCCAAGACTATTTATAGCAAGCATTGGCAGTGGCATGTTATCCTCTACGTCGCCAAGCCAGCACTTTGTGGATCTACCATTCCTGCCGGGACCGGCGGAGGTGGCATAGCCAGATATTTTATTACCCTATCATCTTCCTAACGACGTGATGTCAAGAATCACAAGTCATGTTTTGTATAAGAGTGCATGGTTTATGGAGGCTTCTGGTTTGGCTAATACTGGGAAGTAGACTGAATCTGGACTGCGGTCTCTCTGTCGCACTTAGACTTGGACTTGGTAGGTTTAGTCTGATTTATGAGTGAAAGAATGCTCCACAAAACCAAACCAGGCCGATCTAAGACAGACTCTCATTTCTTATCTGTATACCTACCTATGCTGTATGTGTACTGTAAATGCTTAGGTATCAACTGTCTCCGAAGTTCATTTCATAGAGCAGATTTTAGAGAGATTTCGATGTTTATAACGTATAGAAATATATCTTTTACTAGAGAAGATACTAACCAAAACATAAAAGGGTCAAGGTCGGAAATAGATAATAAGTAAAATTAAATTAAATCGCCAGCAGTAGGTACAGCACACAGCAATAGAAAACGGTGATTTATTTTTACCGACGACGTGCAATGATTTCTTTTTATACGTCTTCTACCTAGATTGCCTGTATAGAATTTAAAAATGTGGAGTTAAGAGTTAAGACCTTAACCTAACCTCCGTTTACTGCTGTTTAACAGATAACTACAAAAAGACGCGTCTTCACAGATACGTACCAAAATTCCTATCTTACTTATCTAGTTTGTGTGCCCGTTCCAAATTCAAATTCCAAATTCGTTCCCACCTCACCAAGGAACCGTGAATTTTACAATTTTTGGTTCAAACCCCTTTTCTAGTATAGTCCTTTTAGTATATACATTTCTTTTTATATGTATAATTTCAACGAAACATTTAATATATACATGAAAATGATTATATTAGTCTACCCCAATAGGAAAAATGCGTGACTAAATATACGTATGTCCTTTTAATGTTGAAATACTGTTTCATTACTTTTTGATTAAAAGGTACCTACGTACAGTTCGTAACTATTAGATGAGTTGAGTAAGTTACATAAATGGTTACAATAGAGAAAAATGTAGGTACCCACACCGTCGGAAGTACCTAGTTCTTTGACACCGCTACATGTTATATACCATTAGTACCTTAAGTAAGTACATTAGGTACAAAATGATACTGTCAGATGCTTACGCGACTCAACTCACACAGATTGCTTAAAAGTAAATTAAAATGATTAATTATTTTGGAGAACCTATGAGAAAAACAATAGAGCAATCGTAATTAAATAGCATTGAGTAATAAGAAATCACTTAGCCCAAAGACTAATTTTAAAAATCCGTAAATGATCATTAAATTCTGACAATACCCTGTAAACGTATAACGAGTACCTAAATATTAATCAAAAATAAATAGGTACCTAAATAATTGAAAAATTCATAAAATAGGTAGTATTAAATCACTTTGTTTTCTTGAATGTAAAAAAGACGATAAATTAAACAAAGGAAATGAAACATTTTAATTTTATAAGGTTCATTCGTATAGAGTCGGTCGACGATTTCCTGAAGAATCTTGAATTACGAAATCGCACAGCAAATATAATTAAGTGATAAAGTCCCTATTTTAACAATATATTAATTGCTTGTAGAATGACCTTACTTAGCTGCTTAGGCTGATTTTCACCGGTGAAAATCATTTCACCTGAACTGAGTTTTCACATTTTACTAGGGTGAAAATTGTGACAACGCAGTTTAAACTGTTTAAATACAAAGCTTATTAATATTCAATGGTGAAATTTAGCCTAGCTAATGAAATTCATCAAGTTAAACGTAAATACGCAGAGTTTTGATTGATCGCGGTTCCTATCATTGCTGGAATACGCTCTTTGTCGTACCGTACACACAGTCTAAGCACCGAAAATCAATAAGTTCGCGCGCCGTCTCCGTACATCCGCTCAGCTGGGTATTGATTTTGGAAGCTACCTACAAGCAATATAAAATAACTTACCAGTAAAATGCAATCTTGTCCCCGTACCCGTTCCTCACGCTCTTGTCCAGCACGTTGAAGCAGACGTTGGTCACAGCTCCCTCCATGAATTTCAAAAATATTGGGCCCTTTGTTATGTCAAAATTATATGACATAAAATTACCGCGCGTAGGGGGAGTTTGCCAGTGAAACTCATTCACCAACTCTGACCAGAATGCTTCGGGTTCATCAAGCGACATCTTATGCATGTCCTGATATTGTTCGAAAGAGGGTAACAGCGATCTGTCGGCGACATAGTCCGTCGGAGAATATATTTCAGCCATCGTGGAATACGACCATACGAGTTCGCGTTTCACACAATAATGAAGTGCACGATACTAGATTCGCGCTTCGACTAAATAGCCGCCAGCCGCCGCACCGACTAGACTACAGCACAGATCAAAAGTCGCCGACGTTTGGCACTAACACGAGCAGAGATCGCTTATGAGATTTCTGAGATGAGATGACGCACGGATAGAATGCGCATGCGCGACCTATGCGCACCCTGTCGGCCTGAATTTAAACAAATCTGGGCGGTGTTTGGCGCCAGGGTTGCCACCTGTGGTTCCTACCTTTATTACACTTTTTCCAAGTTGATATTACTATAATGTACTGTATGGTATTTACTCTGTCAAAACAGGCTTTAACTTAACGATAGGGTACCGTCCGGTCTAGATACGAATGCGAATTACCGTTTGTATATCATTATCAGTTACCACAGTTTCATTTGAATTCTTTTCAAGTGTCAATTGATTAGCGAAGAAAATAAATTTAACTAAACTCTGCTTCGCAAAAATGAGTTGATTAGCCATGAAATAAAAAAGGTCATGAATATCATTAAGGTCACCATACAAATTCAAACACAAGACATAAGTACTTCACGTTGGCAAGGATTTGATTGATATATTATAGTTTCGTTAAGGCACATCGCCTCACAAACTCAATAATCAGTTCATAATAGGAGTATCACGACGGTTTGCACGAATCAAAACAAAACACCTTCAGTCAAACTAAACTACCGGGATTCGAACCCGATCCTGAGGCCCAGACTGCTACCTAAGCTTAGTTATCAATTACAGGCTTATTCAATCCTGTATTTAATGTGTGTCGAATATTGTGCCGAACGCCGCTGTGGCGACACACGCTGTTGCGAATTATTTTTCCACTGCCTCACAGGTTCGAAAGCTCATGGACTCGAATGCAATAGTCGCGAAAGACGCTGTTTCGAAAAACATTTTCACTGCCTCATACGCTCGCACAAAGCATTATGGTTTTCTAAATACGATTTTAGATGTACCCACGAATATAGTACTTTTTCGCAATATCTTATTCCAACGTAAAGTGTGATGGTGAAAACATTGAAAAATGAGCCTTAATAGTTTTTTTCGCCCTGTGACTACTCGATATGGAAAAAGTAATCTAATTATAGATGGATATATTATTTCCCACAATAAAACTGTAAAAAACGTTCATTATTGGTGTTGCGTGAATAAAAATGCCGCTGTAAACTGTCGAAGTACTGTTAGTAGCCGAATAGTTAGTGAAGAACATCTTATAATCAAGGAAATGTCCAGTCATAACCATGCTCCTGA
Source organism: Pelosia muscerda (assembly GCA_963691645.1). Classification (NCBI taxonomy): domain Eukaryota; kingdom Metazoa; phylum Arthropoda; class Insecta; order Lepidoptera; family Erebidae; genus Pelosia; species Pelosia muscerda. The sequence continues at coordinate 14,031,248 of OY829098.1, read as the reverse complement.
ACCAGGTATGTAGATTTTTTTTTAAAATAAGACACGTCAATTTGACTTCGCCTTGCCTGATGGTAAGCTCGAAAGAGGGTCACCATTATAGACATCATGTACATGCTACAATGGTGGCACTCAGCTTGACGGCCTTATCAGATGCTTTTTCACGCCCCGCTTAAAGGACCCGAGACTGTAGGAGGAGGGAAACACGTGAGCTGGTAAATAATTCCAGGTCTTAATGGTGCAGCAGAAGAAAGAGTCACCAAACCGCTTGGTTCTTGATGGAATATTCTGCACCGTATATATATATATATATATATATAGGTATATATATGTGTATAATATATAAACAAATTTTTATTTTGTGATTTGCAGATCGCGTTGATGAATTGAATTTAAGGGAAAATTTAAAAAAATCTGCCGTTCAGAGCAATGACTCACCAGGTAAAATAATTCGTGAAAACTTATCTTCTTTGCCTTCGAGTAGCACAACTTCGATACCTAACAAGAATGCTCTGCGGCAAATCATACAAAGAGCAAGAAAGAAGAATGTGCCTAAGGAGCCAACATGTGTTAGTGAAATAAACATACCTGATGATCTAAAGAAAATAAATGGGGTAACATTTTTGGCTCGTAACCATGAATATGGGAATAACCAACGCCTGTTGTTATTTACCACCGAATCGAATCTGCGGAGGTTAAGTGAATCAGAAATGTGGTTAGTTGATGGTACCTTTCAAACTTGCCCTAAAATATTCACTCAACTTTTTTCTATTCACTGCATAGTAGGAACTCGTGATTGCAGACGAATAGTTCCATTAGTGTACGGGTTTCTAGACAGAAAAACAGAAGAATCATATATTGAGTTTTTTTCTCAGCTGAAAGAATATTCTGCTGAACTTAACATTGATTTGAATCCATGGCAAATCATGTCGGATTTTGAACAAGCTATAATAAACGCTATTCGAATCGAATTTCCAAACACAATTCAAAGTGCTTGTTTGTTTCACTTAGGTCAAAGTATATGGAGAAAAATTCAAGCTTGTGGTCTAAGTGCACGATATGGTGCAGATAGTAATTTTGCGGTACAAATGCGATGCTATATAGCGTTTGCATATCTACCTGCGGAAGATATACCAAATATCTTCAGACAATTTAAAGACACTCTCTTCCCAGAAGAAGCCGAGGAAGTTACTAATTATTTTGAAGAGTACTATGTTTTAGGACGACTGATAAGCCGCAACATAGATGACAAAATTAAAGTTTTACGATTACAACCACTTTTTCCACCGAGCCTATGGTCTATAGAAAGAAATAACAACTTCTTCCTTCCACGTACTCAAAACAGTGTAGAAGCCTGGCATCGCCGCTGGAATTCCTTGTTAGAAAATAAGAGACTAGGACTGTATGGATGTATACGAAAACTTATTGAGGAGCAAAGTGTAACGGAACAAAAAATCGAGAAGATTTTGGGTAATTTACCTCAGACACCACCTAGAAAAAAACAAAGAGTTGCAGAAAATTCTATTTCAGCAATTTTGGCAAAAAAAAGTACTATGGTCATCCCTGAATTTATAAGAGCTTTAGCGTTGAGTACTCGTATATACTAACTAATGCTCGTACTATCACATGTGTTATTGTATCATTTCGGAAACAAACACCCCGTAAGTAACTACCTAGACAAGTTTTCATAAAGATCAGTTCAGGTTTTTTTTTATCTATGGCACGTCAATTTGACTTCACCTCGCCTGATGTTAAGCTGAAGGCAAAGTCCCATGAAAGAGGGTCACCATTGCATTTTTGTTAATTAGACATAGAAAATCGTTAAAATGTACAGTTGAGGTACCTACTAATATTTTTGATTGTTACAATTTGTTAATAATAATATTAAATGTTGATTGACACCGAATTTGTTGCTTTTTATTTAATTACAGCTTGAATATTTTTCTGTACACTTTCTGTATACTTTATGACTAAATAAATCGAAATCACAAGCCTTCGAGCGTATGAGGCAGTGAAAATGTTTTACGAAACAGCGTCTTTCGCGACTATTGCATTCGAGTCCATGAGCTTTCGAACCTGTGAGGCAGTGGAAAAATAATTCACAACAGCGTGTGTCGCCACAGCGGCGTTCGGAACAATATTCGACACCCGTATTTAATATTGCACCTAACCGGTTTCACTTTGCGGCATTCTCAAAGGTTTACCTTGACAGTTTCGAGAATGCCGCAAGGCGAAACCGGTTAGGTACAATACTAAATACAGTGGAGAAGTACAAATGTGTTATCAATTTATACTTTTATACTAATATTATAAAGAGGAAAGACTTGTGTTTGTTTGTTTGTTTATAACGAATAGGCTCCGAAACTATTGGACAGATTTCAATAATTTTTCACCTCTAAGAAGTTAGAATATATAGGAGTAACATAGGCTATATATCATCACGCTACCATCCAAGGGAGCGGAGTAATAATCATAAATCTCAATCGATCAGTAGTATAAATAAAATAAGCTTATTCAGTCAATAGTACTCATCAAATATGTACGATACCCTCTGTGTCGGTGTATCATGTAAATAAAATAATTATTTAAAGCAACAGTTTATGTTTATTTAATAACAACTTTTCACTTAGTTTAACAAAAATGTGCCAGTCTTTATACATATATAAAAATAACTATGACATATACATGGTTATTTATCAATGCAAGGTAGTGGCACAAAGAGAACAGAACACTATCTTCCATGACAATCAACAGGAAAACCAAAATTTAAGAAAAGAGCTTCATTAGGTGCGTATTGTACAAAAATCTTTTATCTTCATAAAAGTTTGCATTCCTATAGAACGTATGGAAAAGTTCCTAAATGTTGGCACATGTTCGTTATCTGAATCTGTCTACAGTGAATACCTAAATTAGTTTGGGGTCAGCAAAATACCTATTTTAAAAAAATCTGCACAATGGATGCTTCACTCATCTATTGCGCAGATCAGCTTTAAAAACCATGAAATTGTTTTTTAAATCCTCATGCAATAAGTAATGTGATAACATGGATTCATTTATTGTTAAATTTTAAATTTCATTATCGATAAATATAAAAAATGATGTCAATGCTAAATTCGAACAAATTCAAATCCATAGACGAAACTATTGAACAATATTATGAAATCATTTAATTAATGGTACCACTATCCCACGTACAATGTCAATCGCCTAATTAAATATATAATTTACTATTTTCAATCAATATTTTACACTACATAATTTTCAAGATCTATAGGTACAGCCTACAACTATTTAACACAAATCAAGTACCTAAGTATAAATAGACTAATAATATAGATATTAATATATTGTATCATATGGCTTTATGGCAAAATCATCAGTGTAATATAATATTACATGTGCCAGCCAAGCCATAGTGGGTTTTCTCTTAATTCATACATTGTGTAAACGTGGGTTTATTTCACAGAACAATGATTTACTCCGTGGCTTATTTGGCGTATTTATTTCGTGACTTATTTTATGGGACGAGCAATTATTATCTTCATAGTACATTATTGTCCATACAATAACTATTTTCACTAATTTAATAAATATGTATGCTAAGAAACGGCAGGATGCCTTTACGCTGACACTCCAGGGTGCAAATTGCTTAATGACTACGATAAATTTATAGAACCTAGTTATTGAGTTGTAAATATAATTATTTCCTGATGATGAAAGACTGCTGTCACCACTTTCCAGTAGGTATCTGTTAATATTTGTAAAAAATAACGCTATTTATGCAAAGTGCTATTACTAGTATTAAGTGGGTGCATGTATTCGGCGTGTATTCATTGTCCTGGGTCAATATTATCAAGACTACTATTTTAGGAATTGTCAGCCATTGTCAAACCACAGGCTCTATAATAATGTTATTAAATGTTAGATTTTATCCATAATAAACGAAAATAAGTTCAAAATTAAACGATGAACAGTTCTACATTCTTTCATTCAATTAAATGACAAACACTTCATTACATTCATAATATTTTTTAATCAATTAACCGATAAACAGATCGTTACATTTTTTCTTTAGCTCTAGAAACTGCCATTTAATTTCAAACTTTATTGGCGTAACAGTACAGTCTAAAATTACGCGGCATTTTCGAAGTATCTGTGGTTTGACAATGGTTGATAATTAGTAGATTCCAGGTATTGAAAGTTAAGATGTACCTATCAATAGCACACAATAGGTACATTACTTTCAGCGACGTAAGTTTCAGTTAATTTGGGGGACTTAAAAGTGGGACATTATGAATTCGTATACGTATCTGAATCTGATTCGTATCGACACATTAGTCCATATCACAATTTATTTATTTTTAATACGTATAATAAAATATAGTAAATAATATAGTTATAAAACAATTGACGTATGATCAAAAAATCTTTTCATTCATCATTTGAAGATGCATCAAAAAGAAAGAGTAGATAAACATTTCTTTTTCATTGTCCTTGACACCAGAATACTGTTCTTATATTCAACTTATCTATGTAGGTAATTATTTTACAGATATTAAAATGTTGGACTTGCATCTTGTACCCCTTACGATCAATTTTATGGGAAAGAAAGCTATCTACCTAAATTAACATATTACGGCATGCCAATCGACATTTCTAATATACACGATGCAAGTTTCTTGCCTATTGCGTACAATAACATTTAAGCAATAAATGCCCTGCATCGTCTAATCATACTGCTGCAAGATTTATTGATATTTATTAAATGATGATTCAATTTTTTATTTGTATTCGCGTGTAATCAGTTTTTTACAACTTTGTCAACTATTATTGAGCTAAATATATTATTGCTCCTGTATTTACCTACAGGAAAAAGGCATCGTTCAAATGGGTCTATACCTACCCTACGTATGTGTATTCGTGTGCAGCCGTATCATCGCAGCAGTGTTAGATTTAGAGTACTACAGTAAGTACTTAACATTTTAATAGAAATGATTACGTATTAAATGATTAATTTATTATTCATTCATTCATTACCAAAAATATGTTTTTGTGAATTCAATTCGAAGTCTTTAGACTACACTATAATGTTGATAATATAATTAATATAGTTTTATATTCATATAGGCCATGAGTCTTTAAATCATTGGTATCCTGGTATATTATCAAACTAACATGATATTAGACTTACCACGATTATCCACCTTTCGGTATCGTACGCAATGGACGCATCGATTTAATTAAACGGATCTTAGTATATAAATACATATTACAAACAAGTGCGTCCACCAAACAGTAGCGTATCCATAGGATCATATCTGGTCATCGGCGATGTCAACGCCGTTGCCCCAAGAGTCAACTTTTACGATGCCTGCCGATGACGTCACTCAGAAATACCAGTCAGTTGGACGCACCCATTATGTCACTTGTACATTTCACATTACGGTTTAATACTGAAAAATCCGAAATAAGTGGTATATGCAATCCCGATTGCTGGTAGCTGCGTCAGTAAATGCGCTTGCTGCCCATCATCACATCATGATATCATCAAAAAATCATTCGTTCGTTACGTACAATACCGAAAGGAGGACGGTTAGCTTCAAAAGAATACGAGTCTGTTTTACAAGCTTTTTTTATAAAATAAATTATAGTTGCGGCACGCTACGATCATCATTCATTATTTCAGCCACAGGACGTCCACTGCTGAACATAGGCCTCCCCCATAGACCTCCAATCCGACCGTTTGGAGGCGATCTGCACCCGCGTCTTTGTCGTCCGTCCACCTCGCACGAGGCCGTCCCACGCTTCGTCTACCGGTACGCGGTCTCCATTCGAGAACCTTTCGGCTCCAACGGCCATCTGTTCTTCTTGCTGGCGAGCAAGCAAGAAGAACAGATGGCCGTTGGGGCCATTTTTCTTTACTTATTTATCTAACAGTTCGTTGTCCAATTTTAAGTGCACTAACAAAGAGAAAACGGGCGAAACCAGCTGTGTGGCCGAGTCAAGACGGTCATCAAAGCGTGCCGCAAGTATAGCCGTCAGTGCTCTGTATTAAACGGAACACGACTGTACTCGTTACATTTCCAAAATATTTTCCATATCAGCCTTTTCCTGACTATTACAAACACGACAAAAATAAATGATCCATTTCAGTCCCGCTCAATTTTGAGCTTAGCAACGAATTTTACAATTCATACTTAGTCATTTAAAAATATATTATACGATTTAATTATTCTAGTGCGCGTCTTGATAGCCTGCGTAATTAAGAATACTACCTTTAGACTACTACTACATTCCATTCAAAAATAGATACATACCGTTGAAGTGAGGTATATTTTGGTAACTTAAAATATCTAAAACTATTATTAAATAGTTACTTTGTGCGTAAATATAAATTATATTACATAGACCACATAAATTATAAACGCAAAATAACAATAACTAACTTTCTCAGGTAACTCACACACCGCGGTTGGGCCGGTACAGTATTGTGGTTAGCTTAAGCACACAAAGTATACTCAATAACTCTCGCAAACAGCTTACTTAATTGCTATTACATAATATTCTGCTTCTAAGCTATATGTCTCTTCACTTTCCCCGTGTACACAGCATAATAAAACCACATACGAACTAAAATATAACAAGCAACCAACGACATGTTTTCTTCGTTTCACTATTTTACTTATAGTACATTTAAGAATAAGGTGCCATTAGTCTATTACACTTTCATAAATAATAGGATAGCTGAGACAAAAGCCCAATATTAATACCACATAATAGATACAGGCAGGAACCTCGCCGAGGGCAGTAGGTACTGAGGTAGACCACAAATGTTAGGCAGATCAAGTACTGTGTCAGTGGTTAACAATTGTCGCGGTCGGCGTTTTTTGCCGTCGGTAGGTATGTGGCCATCCTCGAAGTCTCCAAACAGTTTTCCCCAAAGCTATGAGCTTCACAGTAAGTACCTATATAACTATTCAGTAGTTTCAGGACGGCATCCTTCCAGTTTTAATTCTTTACAAATATGGCTCACACAAGGAAAAAATAAGTACAGAAAGCACTTGACTTCGTCAGGACAAATATTTTTGTGGGGGGTCATTCCCACTAGGCGGTAAAATCGGTCGGTGCTACTACCCTTCTTTTTCCAGGCACCAAAAGCACCACACTCCTATACATATAGAGACTGCAAAGGATCATGTAAATACCATCTAGCTACTCGAGCGTAGAGGATAGAAGGTCTATTAAAAGAGAAGACAGGGTGCTCCATAAGTAACAGTGAAAAGTGTACGACTCATTGCTCAGAGTATCGATGCGGTTATTACACTACAAAAAATGCTACAAAATTGTAAACCTTGTTTCTCAGTTTCATATTATCATTTGTGACAACCAGACGTTATACGGCATACTTCCCATTTTAAAGTGCACCTTCATAAATCGCACTAGTAGGGAGAGACCAGCGTTTGTTCCCATAATATGTAACGACTTAAACGATAAACACTTAACATCGACGAGATATTGATCAGACGCAATCTTATCACTAACAATAAATTCATCACTAGTGAAAACATTCCTATTATTCCATTACCTTATATAAAGTACAAAATTGATATTAAAAGTTCAAAATCGTACCAATTCAGTCTGGTTGATTTGGCTTCACTATATTGTTCCGTTTCTTTGCCTGTTTATGGCATTTGGGTTTATGCTAGGTGGCTAGGGACATGAGGCGTCGCCGGCGCAGCTTGCGTCCGCATCGCTTCCACGCCGCAGTGGCGCAGTATATTAAGGTGATGATGGCGAGGAGGGTCATCGCCCTGCTCGTCATACTCGGTTGGGAATGCTCGATGCCTCCATGACGGGAGGGCGCAGCCCCTGCTCCCCTCCATGTTCTGGGCGCAGGCTCTGTGCCTTCTATGTCTGGAGCACCTGTAATTTAACAAGTTTCAATACAATACTTCACTCAATTTGCAGGCGTATTAGTAACAGATTTCGAAGATACAAACATAACATACCAATGCTTTTAGGGTCGGTGGGCTGGTGCCTAGGCGCTAGGGTCCTGGCGGCCGGGGCGGCGTGTATTGGCCGGGGCTCCAACGGGGTGGGGGTCACGCACTCCGGCACAGGCCGGGGCCCGCTGCCATCCGGGGATAGGACCCGCGAGTACACGTGCAGGCGACCTCCCTCGGCACGTTGCGGTAACTCTAGATACATAAAATAAGGCTGTTGCATTTATCGCTCTTTGGTATAATGACCATCAAACTTTTGATAATGTACTCTAGCTGCACAGAAAGCGATTTTAGGACTCTTTGTAGATTGTACGGGGTGCGTGATTTATTAAGCAATCACACACATAGATACATATGCTCACGCCCGTAATCCCCGAAGGAGTAGGGTTAAACATCCATATTTTGCCAACATGATTTTCGATCCCACGTAATAGGAGGTAAGCCTAATGCCGCCAATCGGGCACTTTGTACTAAAACTGAGAATGCCGAAAATAAATTCCTAACCGAAAAGCTAAATAAACTTGGAAAAAAATTAAACCCGATTCCTTGCTATGCAGTGTAAATCGCAAGGAAATTAATTACGTGCTTAGCCGCACAAGCACTACCATTTACTTAAAGTCTTGTAGAGTATTACAGATTAGATTAAACGAACTACGGGTTCAAAATGTTCGCGTCATTGGATGATTAGTCTTTTAGTAGTCTTTGTTTGTAGACATACACGATTACATATGGATATAATACAGACTCAGTGATGGCTACTACAACGCGACGTAAAAAATATCTGATACACACATTGGCTGTTTATAGAACAGAGAGAGAGAGAGTTTACGTAATCCATCCAACCATCCATCCATCCGTCCATCCACACATGCATCCATCCATCCATTCATCCATCCTTCCATCCATCCTTCCATCCATCCTTCCATCCATCCTTCCATCCATCCTTCCATCTCCATCCATCCATACTTACAAACTTTCACGTTTATAATATTAGTTGTTTTTGGTTGTTATATAATTCATGTGCACAAACTTCACTATTTTTATTCAAGTGTTTGCACGTACTTACATTTCTTACCCCTGAAATACTGCGATCACATCGCCATGACTCTGTCTGTCTCTCTCTGTCTCTCTGTCTCTCTCTGTCTGACGGATTTATCCATTCATACATCTCTCACCAATTCGTTCCAACTTTCACATTTCTTATCGTAATAAGATTTCTTACCTGAAGGAATAATATGTACATCGCGAAGGCGATGCTGTTGCGGTGTAGCTGCATCCTTCAAAGACGCAGGCAGGTGGCCCACTAGGGCGTATTGAAGGGCTGCTAGCAGCAACCAGTGGCAGTTGCGGGCCGTCCCGCCCTCGAGGCAGGAGGAGTCCCCGTATACTACTAGGCGACCCGACTATATAAAAACAAATATTTTACCAAGAGTTTGGAAGTGAATGCGTTCAAAACTGTAGGTACTACAGTGCTGCATTTTTATCATAAAACTTTGATACTATTATAAAATGTGTCATTATTATGAGACTAAAGTTTCCGAGTTAACACTCAAGTTACAAATTAAGGAATTTGTAAAATGAATACCACCGCTCTCGATGTTTCGGGAATATGAGTAACGTACTTTTTTATAAGGACAAAACAGCTCCTTGGGTTACAGAAAGAGATATTCCTGTGTACAAAACTACAAATGTGTATTTATTAAAACGCTTTCACTTTCCATATAGGGGTTTCGGTCTGTACCTTCGGCAGTTTTTCCATAGTATCATTGGTGTAGTCCCTGGTCTCTCCGTCAGTTTGCAGCAGCCCCAATATTGGCACATCGACCGTCGGGCCCTGGTTCGGCGTGCCTGGTCCGCCGCTCGGTTTTTCGCCAGACATTATCTGAATAAAACATTATTATAATGTGTATGCTGAGCAATTAGCACGGAGCTCAATTCAGTTTGCGCATATTATATATAATTTTTCATTAAAAAGAACCTGTGGAAGCGTTTATAATGCAGCTATTTATAAACTATACTTAAAATTATTCTTACTTGATGGCCCTGGTCAATCAGCTGTGCAGTTATTAATATGCCATGTTCAGGGAAGCTGTGTATGTGAGTACCGCTGGCATAGTACATTGGGTGACCACCCAGCTTGAACGAGCCCTCGAACACACGGTCGCCTAGTGCCACCTGACCGTACAAAAGGAAATGTCAGATAAAAATTTTGAACGCAAGTATACAAAAAATACATGGTTAAAGTTGTCATGTCATATGACATAAGGACATGAAGGTATCTCCCGTCCTAATTGTGCAGTCCGACTGGGGAAGTACCTTCGCCCTACAGAATATCGCGGCTAATAATAACCTTGTGTTGTGGTTCCAGTGGTGAGTAGGGTAGCCAGAGCTCACTGGAGAGGTATTGTGGGAAGACCGAGAAACCCTTATTTGTCTTCTGCACCGAGTCACTGGCAGCACAGAGACTCTCTCCACTTTATCCTCTCCTCCCTTTCCTTTCCTATCTCGTCTCTATATGGTCGGCAGCACAAATATGACGCCCCTGGTGTAGCAAACGTCCATAGGCCACAGTAACCACTTTCCATCAGCAGGCTGTGCCGCGTGCTTGTCTTAGTGGTATAAAAAAGCTAGCAAAAGGATTTGAAACGGTAACAAATACTCTGCAATATTTGTAGAGTGACACTTGCAAAAGTATACATCCTAAAAAAACAAAATTGTTTTTAAGCCAATACGTAGTGTAGCAGGAGTACTACAGGGGGCCTCCCGCTTCGAGAGTGTTTCCCTCACACCCTGTATGTATTACAAATACCATAACTCTTACCTGGTACATGCTAAGTAACTCATTTAAAGCGGGCACATTGGCACCACCTGTTTCAGGAATCCACCTAAAACAATAAATGTTATGAAGAAACTTACTTTATTTTTGAGTACACAAGTCTTACTGCTTTTGTTCATACTCTTTTAATATGTTTTTACAACATACTATTTCTACTAGATAATATTATACTCTAGAGACCTTTGTAATAATATGCTGTGAAAGATCGCGGGATACTTTGCGAGGGCGAGCGGGTGAATCACAGTGCACAGTTACCTAAATCAGTCAAGTAAGTTAAGTATTTTTTCTCTGTGGTCGACACCACTCGCTATGTCATTAGATAAGAGATGCTCTATTATCTTAGCGCAATTGACACCATTTCTTTTATAAGCAAATTCAATTTATCGGGATCAGTAAGTAGGGACCAAACTTGAGTGGCACGTTCGGCCCTAATATGTGTTTCCGGATATCTATAACTTAGAAGTCTTTAAGACTTGAGAGAATATGTTACTTTTAGGCAAGCGAGCTCCACCGTCGACCACATCATCACTTACCACTAGGTGAGATAGTGGTCAAACACAAGCCTATCGAGCATAAAAAAATTAAGTTAGTACATAGGTACAATGCATATATTTAAAAAAACTTACCACTGTCTAGTGTTTTCGTCATAGAATTTAACATGTCTCAACAACGATGCGTTGTACCAATCAGCAAAGACAACGAGAGACATGCCAGAGTCAATAGATTTCTTCAAGGCAGCCATCTCCTCAGGAAAGTATTCGTCTTCGGGATCTACTAGTAGGAGCGCCCCGTACAAAGATGTGTCTACGCAGGTTATAGGTGTTCCTGTTAGAAATTTAAGCACATAATATACCTATGTATGACGTACATTATTAATCATTTTGTTTTGCCTTCCACTTACCCATGACCTCCAGATAGAAACCATGTTCTCTAAGGCGGCGATACATATCACGAAAGTTAGTGTGGACATGGTCGGCGTGCCAGTCTAAAGGGTCGTGTTTAGCACGTAGGTCGTCCCGAGGAAAGTAGCCCCCGGGGTATCGGAGACTGTGGAATTGGTCCCAGAGGAGACGACGAGATCGGACTGGTACTGGGATCACACGAGCACTGTAGAGGAAAAAAAGGTAAGTAAGGCGGAATTTATCTTGTATTTCAAGCTCATCTCTATTCTCAGACTTATACAATTAGATATTGTACTATTACGACGGAGATCATAGTGGGTGGGCCGCCCGCGTAAATGTCGGCGATCACGACTTGGATCCACCAACAACATTCATAAGAATCGGTAAAGCCGTTACAGAAGTAAGTTAAGGTGTACACAAGTTAGGTTTATCCCAGTTGGAGCCATATCTGTTAAATTTGAGAGGCCTACTTCCGCCAGACCCTCATCCTTTAATCAATAGGTGTGCCCGGTCACAGTGGACGAGTGACTAGACCTCGATGATCTTGATGAGGACCCTTGCACCTTTGCAATTTATTTCATTAGTTATATGTGGATATTTACCGTATGGGTAATGTGAGCGAGGCATTTTTTATAGTCTTTTCACCGGAATCATCATAGCTCTCTATGGTAATGTTTACGTGACCCTGAAAAGAAAAGCATCTAGATTAAGCATATGAACATGTTATATACTTTTCAAAAGACTGAAATCATAGCAAAAGCATGCAAATAGAAGTGGTACATACTTCAACAACACCGTCAAAATCAGCTCCTTGTTCGAGCACAGAAAAGCTGAGCGCAAGCCAGCCGGACCAAGGCCACAGGATAGGGCTGTAGTCTACAGAAACCGACAGTATTACGCCGTGGGGCAGGTGCGGGTGCCATGTCACGTCTTTCTGTGGAAGTTCCAATCTTGAAAAAGTCACAATGATAGATAGGTATATTTGTTAAGTGGTGCGCGTCCTAACGTCCCGCACAAACATAATTTTAGCACATCGGAAAGAAGAGTTAGGCTCGCTAAGATCAACTTGCTTCAGATTCTCAGAGCGCACATATGCGGCTTAATAAGTTTCATAGTACCTAAGAACTCCTGTTATAAATGGTTTTAACTACTCTATAAAGTTACTAAACTATCAGTTCAATGTATGATAGAGAGAACGCTCTACAAAACCGAAAGTCTATCTCATTTTTCTTCCTGTTTGTTTTTTGCAAATCTTTAGTATTTTTGTATTTGCTTAGTATTAAACAGGTGCACATACACGCACATACATAAGGCAACGGCCGCCATTACTGTAATACTTTGAATCAAATGCTCCACAATCGTTTATAAAAGAATCAATTTCAGTTTAGGCACATAAAGAGCATTTATGAATGTCAAAGTTTTACAATAATTATGTACCTACATTTGTCAAAAATATTATAATTTATAATAAATAAAATACTTAGTAAATAAATCATTTGAAAATGATTCTTCCGCTGGTTCGGTAGTTAAATCTCCTGAGAAGAGACCAGCAAGAAACTCAGGTAGATTATCATTATTCTTCATTTTCTTTTTAATATAATATAGTCTGTTTAATTATAATAACTGGGTGCAAGAGCAAGAGATTATTATGATGAGAAATTTCTACATACCACTGTACCAGAGACCCCGAGACCATTGACGACGGTCACGTTGGCGATGGTAGGCTGAGCGCTGTAGTACAGCGGTTGCGTGCAATAAGGCCACATGTACTGGCATTCCGTCAAGTCTATGTAGCTGGGCGAAAGGGTCGCTTGTGGCTCGTACTTTCTTAGAAACTGCAATTGAATTGTAATATCTCGGTTTCAATTATGAATGCTCAAGGTCGAGTTTTCATTGGTGGATGGGACTATTCAAGTAGCATAATTATCTATATATATAATCTATATAAATAAAATATGTTGGCAAGCGCATAACTCGAAGACGGCTGGACCAATTCGAGTATTTTTTTTTTATTTGTTCCTTGAACTGTTTAAGAAGGTTAAGAAGGTTTTTATGGAGCAGTGGGAACGGGATCAGAAGTCCAAGCAGCGGGAACGGGATTAGAATTCCACACAGGCGGAGCCGCTGGCAATAGTTAGTTTATCATTAAAAAATGCATCACCGAAATATACACACGGATCTTCGCTTTATTCAATACTGTAATGGAAGTTTTTGTAGGATACTTTCATCTGTCATTTGTTTCACGGCAGCGCAGCGCCGCTACTCACGCAGAGGGCCCGAGCATAGGTTTCGCTCTTCCTATATATAGCGAAACCTATCTATGCTCGGGATAAAACTACGTCCCCTTCAATTGTAGGATACTAATTAAAATTCAAAAATTGCTATATAGATCATTAAACGGCAAGGTCAAAATGAATACCTGATAAGCGCTTATAAGGTCGAGTTTTCCATGACCCTGTTCGAACATATTGGGGCCCGTCAAACGCTGGGCAGTCATACACAAGGCCTGTTTGACTGCAGCCGGCGTCAAATTATGCCGAGGTACCCCACTAGCCAACAACGCGATCGCACCCGCTACTACCGGTGACGCTACAGATGTACCTGTAATTATTACCTAATTAAGTTGTTATCCACGAGATCGCTATTTTGTGTCTTAAGTATCTGGCATTTGGTTAGAATTTCAAATTCAAATTTATTGTATGTATTTCATTTTGTATTTGTAACAACACCCACCGCTGAGAGAGCGACATCCGCCCGTGACACTGGAGCCTCGCACACCGCTGCCGTACGTCACGATATCCGGTTTCATACGACCATAACCCTGAAATACAAATATTGATCTAACACTATGAAGTTGAAATTCTTTGATATTACGAGCCTGCAGCGCGCAATTTAAGTACTGGTGTACTTACAACATTCCAAAGTCAACGGTTGGGTCATATTGCGTCTGTGCATCAGATCTCATTCTCCAAACAGTTAAAGCAATTTAATATTATAGTAACCGCAACTTACATGTGGTAATTCCCAAGTGGTCATGCCTCGGGAGGAAAACTTGGCAATTCTATCGTCGAAGCTGATACCCCCGACTCCTATCACGTCCATCTGGTCAGCCGGATTGTTCAAAGTCCCGTACAAAGGTCCGTCGTTTCCTATAGCTGATACCATTATTACCTGAAATTATGCCTGATTTATAAATCTATCTCTGTGCCAAATATCGTTCAGATTCGTTTAGCATTTAAGGTGTGATTGAGCAACAAACCACCACATTATTTATATTTTTATAATAGTAGTAAGATTGAAACTCCATATTTCAATAACTAAATTTTAAGCAGATGTTTGGAATCATATAGAAGTAGACGTTACATGACGGAAATACATTATAAGATAACATATTATGGGGAACTCGAGTAGAGGCCAAATGCATGTCGAGGTTCGTTGTTCGCACCGAAATTCTACTTCCTCGGGTAATAAGTACATTTAATTGCTTTGTGCGGTGGGTGCAGTTCGGCATTCCTTTGATAATTAGTAATATTTGCTATTGCTATTGTTGGAATTGCTAAACCTTTGATGATTGTTGGTCCCCTCTCCCCTCATAATAGCTCGAACATATAAGAAAATCTTATATGTTCGAGCTTGAGCAAGTTATTTGACGTACCTTATTGGCGCTCAGTTCCCACACTTTGTCTACGAAAGGATGGTCCATGAAGTCTGGGCCTCCAATGCTTAGATTGAGTACATCAATCTTTCTCATAATCGCATAGTTGAAAGCGTCAAGGAACCACGATGTATAAGACACCTGCAAAAATAATGAAGATTTAAAAACAAAACCGTAACATTGTGAATCTACCCAAAGGTTTAGGATAAGACGTCGGCGTAGGTGTATTATTGCTGACTGTAAGACTTTCCTAAAACTAAATACGTGTCAAATCCACCCTCTATAACTTAATTTATGGTCATGCTTGGGTAAACAGAAAGAACAGTCCATCATCAGCTGTTATTGTGTGCCTGGAAGTTACCCTTTAAGTTTTCACTGTTTGTACGTTCTGTGGAGCCCTAGATTAGACTCTACAATAATTATTTACCTGATTATCAGTAAACACACGGAATATATGGAGATCAGCGTCAGGAGCGAACCCAAGGCAATCAGCACGTGATGCAATGACGCCTGCCACAAAAGTCCCGTGTCCCAGTGCATCGTCGAGCGTATTCTCGCCCGTCCAGTCTGTGCGTTCTCGCACTCGTCCGAAGTGCGGATGATTGCGAGCAAGGCCCGTGTCGAACACTGCTACTTTTATGCCTTCACCTTTAAATAATCAATTTAATTTAGTGATTTATGGAACTTTTTATAATGTGAAAAAATTTAATCTATTTTTGATGCTGACTGTACATGTTAACTTACCTGTCACTCCAAGGGACCAAAGTAGATCAGCCTTTAGAACCGATGTTATTTGACGAGGTACAGTCCGCAATAACTTTCTGGAGCTGTAGCCACCATTCTGCAATATAAAAAATTATAAATCATTGTTGTATTTGTGTGTATGTATTTATCAGTATTAGATCAACAGCGATAGAGTCAGTACAATGACATTAACTGTATATTTATTAATATGTATTAGTACAGTACCTCACGCGGCTTTCTGAGAGAATGTAGAGCTCGGACGCGATGGTTGCGCCAGCCGGCGTACAAGCATCCACCTGGCCCACAGTCATCCTAAGTGTAATTAAAGTTTTATTGTTTTATTGTTCTGACCATTTTTTTTCAAGCGTCTATAAAATTACTGTGTCAAAACGTGTAATTTCAAACCATACATATGCTTATGCCTATTTCCATACAGGGTAGGCAGCGACAACAGCCTGCAATTTGACTCTATTCTTATATATTATACAGAGTGTCCCACGGCAATGCCACATGGAGGGAAAGTACCTTAATTATTGTAGATGAGACATTTTACTGAAAGAAGAATTTATATTAATTTAAAAATACCATTTGAACTGCATTCATACATTTTTAATAATTGCCCTGTTGAACCTGGAATCGAACCCGGTACATGTGAAAAAAAAATTTGTCTATAGTTTTATGTCACAGATTGGAAGGCTAAATTATCGTAACAGTTATTTTTTGCTAAATTAATAGGCATCAGAAATAAAGGAATTCAATTCCCAAGGCAATTATTAAAATGTAAGAAGAACTTTCCCTCTAGGTGGCATTGCCGTGGGACGCAATGTATTCTGTTGATTGATGACACTTAGTGGAATTTATTGTTATACATTATTGATAATAAATACACTTACATACAATAATAAATATAGTGGAGAAGTATAAGTGTGTTGTCAATAATGTATATTCTTACATACTTAACGATCTTCCTCTACACTCATGCTAGTGCCCTTTCATGCTAGTCCACCAGCATCTAGTACTTTTTACCTGACCACTCACCATGAACAAACCAAACTATGTGTGATTTTGAAGGTTTTATAACCACAAGAATACATGTATTTTCTTTTTTAGTTTAAGTAAATATAGTTTATTCTGTATTGTGATACAAAATTTACATTATGAACATAAACAAATAGCAAAATGTACAGTGCGCAGCATCATCTACAGCGGTGATCTCTTCCAGGCAACATAGGTAGGTTTCCTATTGATTTATCACAAGGAATACTGCTACTGTTTTATTTAATCAAATGGGAAACCTACTTTTTGAAGACATACTGTGACTGATTCTAGCCCCAGTTCAGAAAAACTTACATAACCATATATAGCACTGTACCTCATGAATATATTTGATAGTGCGTGTGACTTGTCGTTGGGCTGTTACTCGTCTGATGGCCGGGTGATCTTTCAGAGCATCCAGCGCTTTACGCCCAGCCTCCTCTAATATTATAACGTCAAAATCACTTGGATATTCTTTGGCAGGGTTGTCTCGCTTTAATAGAGTCCAATTTGACACCTAGAAACAACATAATTGATATACAAACAATTTTTTGCAATTTTTTTTCAATAATTCATACCGTCATTGACCTAGTGGACAGTAACAATAAGGATGATGGAAAATTGTCTTAAAATCAAATCAAAACAAAGGATGTAACTTAGATGTTTCACCAATTTTCTGATACCTCATTATACTACTAATTCAGTTCAAAGCATGTTCCATAACAGTTTGATGTTCCTACTGCTATAACTTGGTGTTTAGTGGGTTACTAATGATGACCTGAGTGTACTGGAGTAACATTTTAGAGCCTGACGCCTGCTTGCTTGCTTCACTTATTCTGTATGATTGGCTTTCATGGGACCTATTACGGTCTGCTCCCCAAACCCAAAAGAAAAGGATACAGCCGAGCACTGTCCATCAATCAAAACCAATTGCAAGTGACATAAGCTTGAGCCCCAGCTTGTTGTAGCTCTTAAACTTTTCACCAATAGAGTTAGTAAGTTCACAAAATCATCATTGTGATGTTAGTACCTTTAAAAGTACAATTGAGCCTCATATTCCTAAATCCCGCCAGCCGGCACCCTTTAAATGACAGATTAATGGATGTCTGTGGCTTTACTTGTGATTTGTACTCTAAATATTGATCCCATTATCAAAACCCATGGAAATCTTTTCACATTCTCTGCCTGCCTGACCCTTAACTTAAATTTTCAGCAAGATCTGTTCCGGCGTTACATTGTGATTCAGCAATTAATAGACATACAAACTTTTAAACACACAAACATAGGCACATTCTTTCACATTTATATTATTACTAAAATTAAGATGTATGTACAAGTAAAGGAATGATTATTAATTCCACCAACAACTGCTGGAGCTAATATAAAACCTAATATAATATTATTTGATATTCTATGTAAAACAATCAATTAGTCTATCACAGTCCACTGAGATGTACTTATATTTAGTTATACCACTTAGGTGGCAAGCACACTGACCGACTGATGGAACATTGTTGCTGTGGTCCATGGATGTTTACAACATCAGGTGTGTCACACTCATGATACTGTACCTGTAGAAACTGAATGTCTTTCTCAAAGAACCTCATATTGTAGTGGCTTGGGATGAAGTTCCTTTCCTACTGCACAGTGTGTAAGAATGAATGGCAAGTGGTGCAATGATAGAAACCAGGTTTGGGCATCATATCGATTGTACTGAACACAAACCATTGGGTGGTAACAAGTCTATAGGGTATATACAACACTATAGGGTATACACAAGGTATATACATATTCTATCATAGACATAATTAGTATAGTCACAAGTAATTACCCCAGCATTTCTCAAAGCAGCGCTGACATAAGTCTCTCTGGTAGATCGTGGAAAATAACCCTTAAAAGTTATTATATGTTGTTTCGGCTGTATGTCAGTACTGAACTCATAGTCGACACGTTCTGATGTTGTAGCATTGCACATTCTTTCTGCATTTAAAATTTCCTCATCGGCATATAATAACGGGAATAAATCACAGAGAAATAATATACTAATAAAAAACTTTATTCCATCATTAACAGCCCTCATATTTGTAGAGTGCCTCTAATTCTTATAATTAAATAGGGTATGATCACTTCATAATTAAGCACAAATTAGGCACCATGATTTTAGATTCAAATTTAGTCAAATGTAATAACTAGGCCGAATCGTACATTTGTAATACAAAGTTATTTGATTGAAAACTTGAAATGAAAACTGAACATGAATGTGAGTAATTATGCCGAACAACAATAATTGCTGTCAAAGTGTCAAGTGTCAAACAATGCACTGTCTTCTTCTTCTTTTCTTAGATGGCAACACGTCAACCCAATTTAGGGGACAATCTTGCCAGTGTCGAGTTGGGAATTTTCTTATATTTTGTCATAAGTATTGTTGGAATGATTGTTGATGATGATGATGATGATGATGACGATGGCGGATGATAGTTGCCCTAGTAAAGTAGTGGAGACTTTACTAGAAGCTTTTCTTAGGGAGATTTTGACACCAACACGAAAAATCACAATTCACTACAATATTCCACTCTCCTACATTTGTGTGCTTTGTCCAAGCGGTTATGTCTAAAACTCCACCATTTTTACACATAAAAACTCGAATGCACACCAAATTTAGAAAATAAAACTGCAGCGCTATGACACTTTTCGCGTTCCCACCAAAACTCCAATGCACTGTCAAATCAAATTTCAAGTGGGTGAACAACAAAGATTTTTTTATTAAAATACGTTATACACTAATATTATTGGAAAGATTTTTGAAAGTAATAATGCCGAGAACGGATGATTGTTGCTTCAGTAAAGTAGTGAAGACTTTACTAGAAGCTTCTTTTAAGGACATTTCGACACCAACACGAAAAATAACAAATCACAAAACGGGCCTTTTATTTTGTGATTAGTAGGTATAGTAGGTATATAATATTCCACTTTCCTATTAGGCTTGTGCGCTCGTCTAAGCCATCATATCTCTAAACTTCACCATTTCTACTTTATTCTCTTTGAATCTATGGCGGTGATTACCCTATAATAACATAATCCTTTGACATAATCTACATAACTATTAATCTGTGCATAATCATAGATTAATATATACATACTAGAGATGCATAATCATCTATGGCGGTGACGTAGTCGTCGTGATTCTTCGAGATATTTATTGTATTTGTTATGAATTTGTTTATACCATAAAACAAAAGTTGATTTTATTCAATATTTTGCTGTGTATTATTTAAATCAGTGTAATGATTTTAAAAAAATCAAATTAATGAATTATGGCTTACAATTTAGTTGATAGATTCTCACGACCCCCAAAATACTTTCGATTTTACGATCCAGGTGCGTACCAATTTGAAAAACAGGCGTTGAAACAAAATACTGCTCCATTTCTTTCAAAAGGCCAACGAAAGACTGGGTCCAATGCTCCACTGTGGACAGAAGCCATTTACGATGCATCCATACCTTGTAAAATAAGAAATATTACGTCATTAAAGTCGACACTCAAAAGATTTCCATATGAAGCCCTCAGTGCCGAAGACTTGGAAGCAATTCTCTGTAAATGCGGGATCGAAAGTGATTGTGTATGTACTGATTCTCAAAATATACCTGTAGAAGAGGTATGTCAACGTAATGTAAAACGTAGAATATTTAAGGGACCCGTACCTTCAGGTCTGCAGCAAAGACCAATTGGTAAAAATAAGAACAAATGTCCTCCGTTTTATGACGCCAGAGTAAATGAATCTACGGCATTTTATCATGGATGTAAATGGAGTCTTCCAACTTCAAAAAGGTCACAACAAGTTATGGAAACTCGACCTGGCCCTGCTGATTACACTCTTGAAAGAGAACCCACCATAGAAGAAATCTGTAATGAAAAAGTACGTGCCCTTAAACGAAAAACGTGTAAACAACTGCGGTTCATAGAAAAAGTTCAACACCAAACCTTATTAGAGGGCAGACCAGGACCTGCAGCCTATTCACCAGAATTACCTAAGGATAAAGGTCTTCAATTCTTAGGTCCAAAAGCCGAAAGATTTTCCGAGAAAATGTATGACATACACCCAGGACCAGCTGACTACTGGTTACGACGGGATTTCGATCCATTAGACTTTCCCGAAAAACTTTGTCAAGCAACTCTCCCAGAACCATCATGTTTCGGAGTCAAAGCTAACAGATTTACACCTAAAAAGGAACAAGGACCAAGCCCAGCTACTTATAACGCAATTTACAATCCATGCCATTTTGTGCACTGTTCTACAACGCCTTTTGGCTCTTCTACTGCGAGATTTAAAGAAGACGTCATAGAGGAAAGTGAAGATGAAAATAAATGCAATGAAGACGAGGATGAAGAAGTAAAAATTTGTCCAAATCCAACGTGGGAATTTAAATCAAAAACTATTCGTATGAAGCCTCTGATAAAAGAAGAACCCCGCCCAGCTGATCCATCGCCAAAAAAGCAAAAAATAGAAAGATCTCTAAAATTGCAATACATTGCTCCTTTTCATACATCTGAAGGTAGGCTACAACCATGGTGTAATTATATGCCCGTACATGGCAAAAACGCAACTCCAGGTCCATGTTACTACGATATAGAGATTCCTAAAACACTGCCCGCTGTTAGCCGTGGTCCCTTATTTAGAGCCAAACGTTTCCCCAGGTATAAAGTAGATACTCCTGCACCAAATGAGTATAAAGTATTCGGTGGTATTGAATCTATTTTAAAGACCCATAATGTCAGATTAGCAGATAATATAGAAAAACAACTGAAGTTTGTTTGGGAACGACCACCTGAACCAAGCTCTTTAACATATGAACAACGAGAGTCATTATTACTACAGAAGTGTATTGCTTTACTAGAGCCAGATCCATATCTTGGGAAGAAACGTAAATCAACCAAAGGGAAATCTACTATAAAGTCAGTGGCAGAAAAAGTTACAGATACTCCTGAGAACAAAAGTGACGAAAAATCAAAAATGTTACGCTGGTTCCTATATTCTCATCAAATGCCAAATTATTTTTGATATTTACGTATCTATTAATTCAATGCAATACCTACATGTAAGATACTCCATAGTAGTTACTTTTTGCATCATAGCATAGGTAGTTTCACAGTAGATGTGACTGGATGAGCGGATCCGGGCTCTATCCATCGCAGAAGGTTTCTTTTTAATTATGAAATCTTGTTTTTGGTATACTTTTTGAGCACTTATGCATAATACTAATAATATGCCGACTTTAGGAATAAATCAATTCACTGTTTTTAGTATTTCGTACCTTTTTTTCGTGCGCAATATCCCCTCGAATAGCACCTCCGCCAAAATCGGTGGAGGTGACTATGTCGAACTCGAACTGACTAAAACGCACTTCATTGCTGGAGGTGAGATTGTACAAGACCTCTCCCGGAGACATTAAGACCTGGGGATCTCTCTTTTCACATGACCCCCTTTCCCTAATGTGGGAACCATGGTGACCCGCTTTAGCCCCGGGGAGACGCACTTTGCGCTATCGCTGCGGCATGATTCTGCTAGGGTGACAGGTCCGCGCTCATAGACGACGGAGGTCTTTCTGCAACCTCCGATGTCCCAACGCCTCCACTCATCACGGGCAGTGTGCCTCCTTTTCGTGCAATACTTGCTCGCAGAAGGAGGCGCACATTTGTCCGTCTGTTCGTCTGTCCGTCTGTCCGTCTGTCCGCCTGTCCGTCTGTCCGTCTGTCCGTCTGTCCGTCTGTCCGTCTGTCGAGACATTTTTTTGATAAATCTTTATCTTTTTATTTATTTAAAAATAATATTTATTTTATTTTTGTTTATTTTTAAATCTGAAATTCATCCACATTTTCACCATATAAAAACACACAAGCGTCTCTATTAATCGTATCTATTACAGACTTAGAATACGAGTACCTAGGTATCTATTCTAAGCTATGTTATTACTTACTGAGTTAATAATAATAATGCCAACTCACTTACCTATTGCTCTTGGTTCCTTAAGACCATTTTTTGTACGACATCAAATTTGTTTAAATAAAACAACTTTTAAATGGCATTCTATCGTGATTTATTTGGTACTAGCTGATACTAGCGGCATCGTCCGCGTAAAATTTTGATCCCATACCCGCAACCGATGGGAACTTTTGCCCGAGATAAAATAGCTTCCGTATTAATCTAGCCCCGTACTAAATGTCAGCTAGATCCTTTGAGCCGTTAGAATGCAATTGAGTGGCCTGTGGCACTTATGCTTCCACGAGATGCTAAATATGCAATATAAAGAGGAGCAGCCTTAACTCCCTCTGAATCTCGACTAGTGCTTTCAAAAAACGCCTGCAGAAGCCCAGACAGTCATTCAATGATTATAGGATCGAAAAGCTGTCGGACTCGGACCCGACGTAGTCTCCATTGTGGACTGGAAGGTGATGGGAATTTTCACAAACCTTTATAACCTCGTGCCTATTCGTCAATGGTAAGATCCCAAACCGATGGAAACTGAGTATCATCACGCTGATCTTCAGGGGTAACGGACGAGATACGGATACGTGAGGATAATCGACTCCAGAATTCAATTTGTAGACTGAACATTCTCGGAGTGTCAGCTACTTACTACTACGACTCGGCCACGGGATCATGAATCCATGGGATCATGGCGTTGGTTGTAAGGATTGTCACGGGGAAATACAGGGCGAGGAATACATCTCTGTATTAGGTACCTATCTGTATATAGACATGCAAAAAGTTTTCTAATGTTTTCGCACTGCGGTCCAAAGTAGTTCCATCCAATCATCTTCAACCTTGTAGGTACCGGCTGACGCAGGTGATCACCGGTAATTGGTGTTTCGATGTAATTTGTCTCCCAGGACCACACCCGAATGCTATTTCTGATATGTTACGAGTGTGGGCTCAGGGTAGCACACTCTGACCGAGTCAACCGAGTGCCCATTGTGGTTAGGGCCGAGGCGGGTTCTTGTGATGGCTCTAGTATAGGGGCTCTATCGATTGATGTCTTAATCACAGTGTTTCTTGTGCACCGAGCCCTGAGTTTTGTAGATGATCAACGGTAGACCTTAGGTTTTACATAATATGATTTTGACCATTTTTTAATCTTGTCCTGACCTAAAGGTCTCAGTTACCTAGTCAATCCTACAAAAAAAAAGCTAACATAACCTAAATATTTTTATAATGTTTTGTTTTGTTTTGAGATTTTGGGTTAGTATAGTTTACTTTTATCCTATTTCAAAGATTTAATAATTAGCGATGTCGAAATTAGGCGCCTTACATTTGACTAAACATACTGGAGCAAAACATACAGCCACAGTAATATATTTTCATGGATCAGGTAAAGTACTATTCTAAAACAAGTAATATAACCTCAAATATTATTAACATCTCGTAAACTTAAAAGAAAAATTATTAAATGTTTTATAATTTATACATTATATATTTATATTCGTTATATACATTCTTTTGCTTCGTTTAGCAACATAAAAGTGCCGTTCTTCATTAACTTATGTAACATAACATAAATCATTATGTACTCAATAAGCACCTACCTTTAATATACTATAGTATACCAACTAGTTAATAAGATACTGGTGTGGCTTAGCTGTACCTGTGTAAGAAAAGTTTTCTCCACTTGGTGTGCAAGAAATTGTTGCTCCTTCGGTGGGCCCTGGGCATGTGCCCCGTGTGCCTCTATGGTAAAGACGGCATTGCTTATGAACCTATTCAATATGAGAATTTTGTTGTTAGTTGTACAATTTTAATGAGTACAGAGCCAAGTTGCCACATTCGTGATTATCTCCTATTTGAAATACAAAATGCATAGCAATATAAATTATATTTGTATGGTTTCAGGATCCAACGGAGATGACATGAAGCAATGGGCTGCAATCATGCTGAAAAACTTTTCATTTCCACATATTAATATTTTGTATCCAACTGCTCCACTGCAACCTTACACCCCAGCAGGAGGAATGAAGAGTAATGTCTGGTTTGATCGTGCAGATGTATCTATCCAAGCACCTGATAAATTGGAGTCTATAGCAAATATTGAAAAACATGTGAAAGATCTTATTCGAAATGAAAATGATGCTGGAATACCTAGTGATAGAATTATTGTAGGTGAGACCATTTCTTCTTATTTAACTTTTCACATTATTAAACTACAGTACAATCTGCTAACAATTATACATTGAAAGGGATCATAAACCATCTTCTTGTAACATTAAGGAAAACATCTTGCCATTTTTGTTAGATATTTATTTCAGTAAAAAGAAGAAAAGAATTATTGTGCTTATTTATCTATTTAATAAAAACAAATAAGTAGGTACATGATCTCAAAATTGAGTGACAGAATTATTTTAAGCAAATACGAGCCATCACATCCTTCACTAGAACTGGATGCTATTGAATAAATATAGCTAAAATGGTTTATAATAAGCAACATGTCAATATATCTGATTAAGCAAAGTTATTGTATTCCACGTATTATGAGAACCAAACTTCATTGGGTAATTATGCCATTATAAGCAATATAAACTGATTCTACTGTATTTTATATCAAAATGCATGCTTATAATAGCATAATTAGTTTCGTTGTTATTTGATCACACCAGAAGAAGTTGCAATCAGCAGGCTTGGATGAAAGGCTTAATGATAGTGAATGAACTCGTGACATATGTAAGGATGGAGTAAAACGGTGGGCTGCTGTCTACCTACCCTGGAGGGAAAAAGGTGTGAGCAGATGTATGTTTTTATGAGTATATAGGATCATACTGAATGCCTGTAGAATCACGACAATCAAGTCAATTGACGTCAATGTTCTAGTTCAGCTTTTCATCTCGGAGTTAGGAGGTTAGACGGCAGTCGCTAATACGTAAAACCAAACCGAAAAATATAGAGAGAGTAAAACTTACTAGAGTGAGCCTTGGGTTCCAAAATATAAGTTAAGTATAATCAGGCTGAATATTTGACGGTAATGTTCGAGTCAATTTACGTCAATTCATGTTACTCTAGAAGAATAACGGAATTACGACATTACCAGACCAGAGCAATTAGCCCAAAGAGATTATGTAACTGAGCCACTGGCTATCTTACACACAGGCGGAGACAATTCAGAACTGAAAATGTTACGCAAAAGGCGAGCAAAGTTTTCTCATAGTACTTAATTTATGAAGTGCAAAGATAATGCTACGAATGTATCATAATATATGTAGTACCTAACAAATTATAACCCTTACATATTAGTCATCCATAATAGCGGCTCACGCGCCATCATAGCTACCTATATCACAGCATAGAAAAACTATAGCCAGACCCCAGATGTACTGGAACACTAATACTTACAAGAAACTCTGTTAGCAGAACAAAGGAAAGTTATTTAACCTAAAAAGGACCTCCACTACGGGGATAAGGCGGTAATGAAGAGATTGCCCAAACCTAAGTTAAAAGAATAAAAGATCTTGACCCGTACTTCCCAAGGCCCTACTCAAAATCCTGCAACTTCAAGAAAAATACATCCATAAAATATATATCTATCGTTGCAGTTTCAACAATATGGCGCTGAAGCAAGCAGAACTGCACATTGCGTATTGAGTGCAACTATTAACTTAAAAAAATGAAAACAACTAAACTGCACAATAACGACCTCTCTGTAACTGAAGCGAAAAGAGAAAACAGAGAACTTCCACCAGAAACAATGGGTGAAATAGAAAACCCAACAAGCCACAAAGACCAGGAATGACATAAAGGATAGATGATGAGAAACATGATTAAGTAATTCATTGTAGAACAGTTATTGTCTTACTATACTTATTTTGGGGTAATTTGACTCCTCGGAAACATTATATGACTAATGACTATATTGTCAAATAAGAAAATCAATGAAGGGTAACCAATTATGGAAATATACGTAATAAAACCGTGTATTTTTATTATCAAAACATCTAAAAATGACATGTAGTTTGAGTCTGAGAACTGGATCATGCCTCTTCCTCTTAATGTGGTTTATGTAGGTCTTTGTATTAGTGACTTGTCTGATCTCCCAAGAGACTTGGAATTATGTTAAACCAACGTAACCTATAGGTCTGTGCATTGGAATTTATTGTTTTATAACAATATCATCTAAACGTCGAGTACTGGAATTTTCAAATACTCGTCTACAGGCGAAATAATTTCTAAGAAACGAACTAGTGGGAAGACTCTGGTATACCGAAGTGCGCCAACGAGGATGATGTGCACGGAATAAAAATAATTTAGTACTTTATACGGCGGTGGATTTTGATGAATGAGGTCTGAAATAAAAGGTATTCGTCTCCCGAGTGCTATAAGCAAAAAACTAGAACGTGGATTTTTGACTGATTTTTGAATGGCAGGCGTTACCCATTTATTCTTTATCAGTTTATGGTAGGCTACTATTTCGATCTTTTCACTAGCAGTTGAATTTTTATACAAATAGCATCTGTTTTAGAAAATGAAACAGCCGTGATATGCTGCTTATTGCGTTGGCGTAAAAACTCTGTTGATTGTATTATTTTCAGGTGGTTTTTCGATGGGAGGTTCATTGGCATTTCATACTGCGTACAGATGGGACCGGAACTTAGCCGGTGCGTTTGTATTCAGTTCATTTCTTGGTGAAAATTCAGTGGTATATGATGATCTTCAAAAGGCAGCAGGTGCTCGATGTAAGTTGACTGTAGATGATTTGTTTATCTTTACTATTAATAAATGGTGAATTAATTAAAAAAATATACATGGAATTCAACAATGTTTTTTATATACATGGTTGCGATATTTTATTACAATGGAAATACGCCATGTTTGATTGAAGTTTGTTGAATAGAATCGGAGATAATTATGACCAATAATAGAATCTTTTTAATAATATATTCGATAGAAGTTCTAGTTAAAGTAACGATATTGTTCATGAAATAGTGTTTTTTTAATAACTGTCTGAAAGAAAAAATTACTGCCCTTCTATTGGCTTGTCACGCTATCTCGTGTCTAGATTATATTGAACTCAGACAATGTAGTTATAATATCTACCTACCGTCTCTTTCTGCATTACAGTACCACCTCTGCTTCAACTACACGGGGACATCGATGACCTCGTGCCTGCAGAATGGGGTCAGATCACACATAAAAATATTACTAATCTTGGGGTTCAAGGTGAATTTCATTTGTTACGGAGATTGGGCCATTCAATAAACAAGCCTGGTATGAAGATTATTAGAGACTGGATTGAGAAACTTTTACCAGAAAAATGAATCGTAACATAATTTATGGTATGTATAAGTATTGTGTATATTGATACAGATGGTTGTTTTTATAAACCCAATAAAATATAGTTATTTACAAACGATATCTAAACGAAAACAATTATGAACTAGAAACAGGCTGTACCTATGCTTGATCTCTGCCTACCCGAATGGGCAAAAGGTACTAAATGTAGGTGAATGTACAGTAGTGGTATTAACAAGAAGAAATATCCGGGCATATTTCTCTTCCATCTTACTATTCTTTTTGTTTAGTACATTTTGTAGCCTACGATTTTCTTTTTCCTTTATACCTACATATAGATGAGTAAGCTAACCTAAAAAAGTTAACTGTGTTATATGTATGTACGTAACAATACTTTAGGTCTTACACAAGACTCAAAGAATTGTTATCGATTGTCCAGTGAATTGAAATTTATTTCAATATGCATCATAAAATGCCACCGCATTAACACTGACTGATAAAGTTTCGTGAAGGCTGGCAGCATTACCATGCAATAATTCCTTCATGGATGTTATCTTTTAGAGCTGTTTAGGGTTACCAGCTTGTAGTCCATGGGGTTGAAGTGCCTGTTTCTGTAAAGACTTGCCAGAAGGTAGAAGGTTGGATATAACGAGTATCTTATATAAGGAATTCACCTTGGTGATGCAGACCTCGGGATTCTAGGGGAAACAGCTAGAAAGCCCTCGGAATCAATCTAAATTCGGATATTAACCATTGACACAATGTGCTGAACTATCAATTAAGGTTAGAGCTAGCCTAGCTAGAGTTCGGCTTCGCATGTTGCATATTTTTGACTTCCGACTGTAACTCTGAATTTATTAATTTTCAAATAATATATTAGAATTTGCGGGATTTGTTGACCTGTAAATCAAATAGTCCTTCCTTCTTCGATAAATGGACTATCCAGCACGAGGAATTTTTCAATTCAATCCAATAGCTTCTGAGATTAGTGCATTGAGTCAGTCAAACAAACAAAGAAACTCTTAGCCTATGCTATTGTTGATATTATCTTTTTTGAACTGTAAATCTCTATTGGCGCGTTGTGCAGTTTTATAGAAAAATTTGGAAGAGGTAAAAATGTTGTTATCGTGTAACTTAACGGCACGCTCCGATAGTCGTCTATCGAATACCACAAAAAAACGCAAGACGATAAAATTAATATTATAGTCATTAAATACTATATGACCAGTAGGTTTGTATTTGACAATTAAAATTGTGATATAAAGAGAAATCTTTTTATAGGTTCGTCACAAAAATAACGACCCTCTAATTTATTAAAATCAATGTATGTAATGTGTTTGGTGGTACGTGCGGAACAAGCTCGAATGCTATGTGTGTGATTGTATTTTTATGACGTATGTCTGCATGTACCTATTTATGCGTTTTTGCTTGCAGGTGTCCTGCATAATTTTGAGAATCTTCTCATTTTATCGATGGCATCGCTCGGCAAAACTTAAGTGATAAATATAGCATTATAATAAATTATTACGTATTTATTGTAATCACCCAAAGACTGTTGCAATCGCAGTGATTAGTGTTCTAGAAATAGACAAGTCAGTGTCTTAGATCATTTTATATATCCTGTTGTATTTAGTTTATTATTTGTACATGACTGTGTCGATTAAAACTAAAATAAAATAATGTATATACATATCTACGTGAATTGTATTTTATTTGAACAAATGCGCGTGCTGTTTGTGAACTAAACGCGTGCTACACCTATAACCATCGAGATAGTAACAACCTACCTACATATTTTTTCAATGGCTGCAACCACGGAGGACTGAAGCGGGCGGACTTGTTGTAAAGGCAATTCGGGGAGGCAAAAAGGGACGGTATCTAGGCTCTGACGTTACGTCTTTGGGCTCGGATGTGGTTTAGTTTTCTGCAATGAAGTGTGTGGTGTTGCAAGCAATCAAAACATTCTGATGGTTTATCATTTATGTGTTCGTCCTCTGTATTTTTACTTTCATTTTTACATTTTCATATTATATGTATCATAGTTGTAATAATACTTGATGCATACTGTGAAAATGTCAACATCATTTAACCTAAATGATTTATATCCTTTACCGATAGATGTACCATCTTCAAAATATTCCTGCTTTCATTATGCACATAGATTATTCTAGAATTAGGGGCGAGTAGTCAAACTCTAATGAAAATTGCATATCAAGTTTGTGTCTGGTTTCACTATGTTCTGGATGATGAGGATAGATGGATTTGTTAGTAGTAGTACCTAGTAGTAGTAGGAGAGGTTTAGGCTGAAGGGTGCGTGGCGATGATTATTTGTCCCCGAATTCGATACGATTCTCCTTCTCACCCGCATCTGACCGCGCCCAATCTGGCTCCTACGTTAGCGGTGGGATAGTCCTATCTATCAGGGTTACTATTCCTCTTAATCGCAGGTGCTTGTAATCCTCTGGTTTGGGGTAAACACTCCCGAGTAGATCCATTCGATGTCTTCCTAAGGCCTGGCATGCACACAGTATGTGCTTCATTGTTTCAACGTCCTCCTTGCCGTGTCTGCATGTTTCTTCGTTCATGATACCCCTCAGTACAGTGCAGTACGCGTGCATGCAGATCTGTTCAATGCTATTTTAATCTTCAATGAAATCATCAATGTTAGGGCGATGACGGACGATAATACTATAACAACCATTATTACGGCATCAAGTTTGCCAATGTACTTATTCCACGAAAAATAAATAAAACGGCGATTTTCATTGGTGTTTTAGCCTAAAAAAATAATAAGAGCAACGCGGTTAGGTACACTTGTTCGGTTCACGAGGGGCTCAGCGCAGAGTAGGTATACAATGGACGCACTGTTAAATTATTATAGTAAGAATACAAATATATACCAATGTTAAAATCTGTATAGATAATATATATTTTTGATTATATTATATTTGAATGCTCAGCTCAGTCATCATAGAGATCAGTGTTATTGATCACTCAATCTCCTTGGAATAATAGTGAAATCAATATTTGTAAAAATATGTCATATACAAGTAACTCTATGATTATTATTTACAATTTCAATTGCTTGGTAATTTTATGTGCATTGTCGTAGGTACATTATTATATCTGATTACCGAGATCGTATTAATTAGTACTGAAAACGAGTAAAACGATTACCAAAGTTTATTTGGAGATCTATAAAAAATAAATAAATGGCTCCCAAAAAATCACCCCAACTTCCCGATGAAAATGCATGGCGAACAGTAATTGAAGAATCGCCTTTGGACGAAAAAGATTGGTCAGTGAAAGTTATCCTCATTGAAGCAGCTGGTTCTGATCAAGATAGAATATATTTGAACAAATTTGAAACCTTTGCCGCCGAAGAAAAACGATTCGTGGTAAAGAATATTTGCAAAACTGAAACTGTTTTTATGATAAATCAATTAGGGAGTGAGAAAAAAGTAAAAGACGAGAGTCTTCGAGTTTTTGAGGAAGGCAATGCATATCTTAAAGAAAAAAAAGATATACCCCCAGATATAATTGCGTTGATAATTAAACATCTTATTTTAAAGATGAAAGATGAATACCTTTTCATAAAGTGGCAACGACTAGAAGTGAAAGAAGGCATGCAAAAGGAATCAGCAACTATGGTTAACAAAGCTGAGGTTAGAGGTACAGTTACCGCCTTTCTTAGTGCTGCCGCGGCAGCATCTGAACCGCCTCCCACCCCTCAACAAACTAAGGGAGCTTCTGAACCGGAAAACCCAGCCGTAATAGAAGGTAAAAAGTACAATACTTTACTTAGAGAGAGAGGAGAAGAATGGAGGGATAAAGTCTATGTGGACGATTTTCCATCAGATGGACCAAATCTGTATGTCGCTCTAACTGGTTTCTTGGAACCCCACCTACCCGGATGTCTTGTAAAGATCGGTATACCTTTGACCGCTGTAGTTCAAATTCGTATTGACCCTAGCACAACAGTAATACCGTCAACTTTATTTAGAGCTACAAAAAGGGGCCAAAGTCAAACAGAGTTATTAGCAAATCAGTCATTACAATTCTGGGATGTATTACAATTACTGCGAATTCAGAAAAATACAGCAAATGATTTCAAAAATACGGCGTTCATCGTGTTTTCGCCACCTTACTGGCAGTCGGATAACTTATCAGGTGATGCTGATAGAATATACGATGAGTTATGTTACCTAATGTATGATATACAAGATTTGTCTAGACAACATATGCATTATCTAGAAAATATGGCTATTATTAATATTCCCGAGGATGTAGATAATAATGATTATAAAAGTTATTATCATAAATTAATTGATGACATACCATTAGAATCTGTAACCATATATTCTGTTTTGGATAGTATTCTTGCAACTGCTTGCAATAGCCAGAAAATAGACGCTGAAAGTAGCAAGTCATCACTGGCAACAGCAGTTACAATAAATACGGAAGATAATAAAGATAAAGCCGAAACCCTGGTCAATAAAGTTTTCAATGTTCTCTGCAAAACAGAAGAGGATAAGAAGAATTATCGTTTAACATACGGCGAAGAATATGAAAACCATAAAGATCCAATTGTAATCAACTATGGAGACAGTGCTAAGTATAATACTTTTCACTTAGGAAACATCAATTTAGACCGAATTGTATTCTCCTCTCTTCTTGGTATGCCAGTTCACAATTTGTGGCTAAGACAAGATCGTCCAACAGACGAACTCGAAGCAAAAATAAATTTTCATGTTAATGTTCTATTGTCATGTTTTGAACGAGAAGACGTAGAAACATCAGAGTTAAATAGACTGCTTCATATCCTAGCATGTCGTAAATTGTACAACAATAGAAGTTCTTTAAAAAAACAACACCTACCGCCAACGACTGTTACTGAGTTTAAAACACATTACTTAAAGCGTAGTGTCCTCGCTAAACCCCTCCAGACCTGTTCTTCTTTAACACAAGCTAATCTTCTGTCGCCTCCTTACACCTCCATGACTAAAAGTATAGAAGACTCTAAATCATCATATAGCAGCAGTGATGACTCTGAGGTTCAAAGAATAAAATTCCTCTTTGACTGTCCAGATATAAGTGAATTAGTATCAGCTGCAGAAATAGCTTCTAATCAACCTATCAAACATATAATAGACGATTTTGATTACTTTGAAGATTTTTCAGGTACAAGCGCATTTCAAATTATGTGTGAGGCGTTCAATAATTATAACTGCGTGGATTATAAATATTGTGAAGTAACTGATTGTTTTATACTGATGTTCTTCAATAGTCACAACAAGGATGGCATATCCCGTGACGAGTGGCGCTGTCATTTATCTACTCCTATTTGCTTACAAGACTTTTTTGACTTTGTTTTGGAAGAAAATTATGGTTGGATACAAGATGAAGAAAAGATTTATGATAAAAATATGCTGATGAGAGAACTATCAGAAAGTAAGCATTTTATTGACCCAACAACGTTACAATCCTGTGTTAAATACGATGACGTTGGTATGGATATGCTACTAGAAGGTTCTCTTAAATATGATGAGTTGGTTCAAGCTGAGGAATCAAGTCATGGTTCAGCTGATATTATAGATCAATCATCAAAAAAGGCTACGACAATACAAACTACTACCGATGATAGTAGTAGAAAAACCAAATCACCAACCAGTTATTCCCCTAAATCTGTGAAACAAGTGTCAGAATTACCCGTTACTGAATCCTCTACATGCATTGAAATACCTAAAAAGCCTTTCTTAGGTTATGATTTGGGAGACAGGAGAGTTGAAGTTTTTGGGAAAGACTCTATATATTTTTCTCGAGATGGTACAAGAATATCAAGTTGCTATAGTTTGATAATACCTATGAACCTGGAATACATTATTTTGAATATAACACCGGGTAATAGTTACAATGAATTTTGGATTCATAAAGCACTGGGAGAATTTGTAAAACCTGAGATCATTGACACCTGTGAGTCTTTTAGAGTAACGACAAAAGATCAAGTACTAATTAATATTAAAAAGCAATCTTATATGGTTCCCATTCATACGAGCTTCGTCATTGATAATTTGGAAAAAGTTAGCTTAAGTAAGGTAAAAGCTTCTAAGCTCAGTATGCCCAAATTACTTGAAAGTAAACATTTTCATTCTCTTTTTCTTACTTGGCCAAACGGCATGATCACAGAATCTGTACACGAAAAAAATTCTTCAGTTGTGTCTCATATTAAGCAATATCACCTGTGCGCTATGCCTGATCTTGATGAAGAAATGCGTTGCATTAGTTTAAATGGTGAAGTAATGATTTTCAAAGATTCCGGCGAGATTGATGTACTTAAGCCTGATGGATCTTTCATAAAGATTACGAAATACCATAAAAAACCAATTGTGAGAGAACATCAAGATCATTCTGATATTACGTCAGATAAATCCAAACCTAAAACGAAAATGAGCAAATCATCTATGAAACCATCCAAACAAACTATGTCATTGGAAGATAGTATTCCAGATGAGGCCCTCGAATATGAATTAGTGATTGAGGAATTTGAGTTACTTGATACGAATGGGCTGAGACAATATCATAAAAATGATACTCATGTCAATATAGAAAAATTACTAATACGTACCGCAACAGATTATTGCCTTGGAGAAATATTTTCTAGGCGTATGGATGGGACTAGTATCTTACTTAATAAAGATGGCGTTCTTCTCGTTACATTTCCTAACAAAACTAGAATTATAACACATTATATGGTAGACGATGAAGAAATTTATCCAGAATGGACGGATGAAGAAAAAGAAATATTTGAATTGTTTGGGTCTGAAGTCGAAGTTATTAATTCAGGATGTTCTGAATATTCACAAAAAAGTTATAATGAAAGCGATCCTGCATTATCGAGGAAAATAGAAGAAGAAGAACCTAAGGAGAAAAAAAGGACGGATGGTTACGTTTGTGTACATGTAATATACAGTATTGAGCACGAAAATTTTTGTACTGTTACAATGAACAAATTTAACGGAAGTATATCTTTAGATTCTCCGAATGGAACATCAATTGTGCTTGACCAAAATAATCATTACAATATTACTTTAGATCCCGTAACAACCGCTCATTTTGATGGCGAAACATTAGATATTTCTTATGAAGCTTGCCCTGAATGTAGGTCATTTACAACGTGCAATGTGACAATTAAACCAGATGAAACCGATTGCGATCTGAATTGGGTGCAGGTTAAAGATTCATTCTGTAAAAAAGTTGTAGTGAATAATGAGGGTAATATTGTTCTACTCGAGGACTCGTGTTCTTCTGAAAGAATCGATGGTGAAGAAATCTCTGAAGCACCGAACCTGCAACCAGAATTAATAGTAATAAACGAAAATGAGGAAAATGTGGATGATAAAACAGTAGATGCAAAGTCTGAAAGTTCCGTAACATTCCATGGAAAGTGTAGAGAAAAGTATTTAGCGAAGACTTTAAGATTTTTTGTTCTCAAACGGTAAGTGAAAATAAGTATACTTACAGCAGCGATAAATTTTTAAATCGTTGGTTATAATATAAATATATATTATATAAATATATATTTGTTTTTATACAACTTATGTGGTAGATAGGCACTCTTGTGCAGTTCAAAAGTTCTGCATCGATTATTATATAATATCGACTGAAATTTTAACACGATGTAGGTACGATCAGCTTTCTCTAGATTTTTTTTATTTTTTTTAGCTTAGGTAGATGGTGCTGCAATTGGTTTAAAAGATTTTTTACGCATGTGTGCCCGAACGAATTAGAGCTCGAACCATAGAACTATGGATATCATACACACAGAAAATACAGGCATACAGGAAACAAATAAAAGATGGTCCAATATCAAAAAAGTCCTGTAACACAACGCGGTACCAATCCTAACCATTCATACATAGAATTCTAATGATCAAAAATTAAAAACCATTTAATTATTCAATTAATACAATATTGTGTTCTTTAGGGAGCTGACTTGCTCAGAACTTATACACCGATCACTGATCGAGCAATACAAACTCGCCTGTCGCTGGCAGCCTTGGTGCTCTATCAACGAGTATGATTCTTTCGGAGATAATCGAACCTTGGTTTCCTTGCTGACTCCTATACATCTTACCGAAGCTGAGGTTAGACGTGTTATATTATTGGAATAAAGGCAGCTAAACTCTACTCGCAGCTCTTTATATAGATGTAAAACTCACTTCAACAGAAATGGCTCATGGACTCAAAACTAGCTGACAAGCCCAAGTACCTAACTTTCAAAGACTTGAAGGAGGATCAGGGTAAAGGCTTTTATCATTGGATGCGACCTTATGAGAGATTTGTACCTAAACCAATGAAGCCAGACAACGTCTTACCTCCGAGACTACCGAGAGCATATATAATGAGGTTGGCGTTTATTGTGTTTTGTAATTTATGTAGATTACAAGGTAAGATTAACTTGCACGCGCGCCGGTACGCCTATTGATAGATGGATGAGGCTCAGGCGCCGGATTTTCTTTCCCCGGGTGGTATCCCCACGGATACCACCCAAGGCCGGTTGGGGAGGTTATGTCGGACATGAACCGACTAATACGCATTTGGGTCTTTAGTTACTGGAGGTGAGATAGTAGCCAACATATCCATCGCACACCGGTAGACCCGAGACCATCTCTTACGAGATATAGGGAGGGGAAGCTAGTATGGGGAGGCACATTTTGCACTGCCGCCGCTTCCTGTTTCTGCCTAGGCGGCTACACCCGTTACCTCTAGGAGGACGGAAGTCATTCTGCGACCTCTGAGACGTCTGCGGAGTCTTGTCTGAACCCGTTCCGCCGTCTCCTTCTCGAGCATTACTTGCGTAGGTGGTGTAAGGTGGTGGCGACCCAAGCAATCGCGTATCGTACAATCGCCGTGAACAAAGCGTCGAGCTAGAGAATTCTCACTCCTTGAACTGTCACTAGGATCCGCCTCAGCGTCGCCCACGAGTTAAAATAATCCTTGACCATACAGGACTTTAGAAAAGCAGTGGAAAGAACCGAACAGAGAAGAATTTAACGGCGCCAAGGAGCTTCTAGAGGCGATATTACGATATCGAGTAAGAATGGAAGCGGACACCGATTCTCTACTGAACGTGCCCATCATAGACCCGAGACCTGAAGAAGAACGAATCATAGACGCCATGGTCCAGAATTTAGCCCATCAGTATGTTTTAATGTGTCTACTACTTTTCTACTAAGCATACTACGATTCTACGACTACTGCATACCTATCTAACAATAAAAACTTAATTTGGCAGAACTTACGAAGATCTTCAAAGGCGGTTGAACGAAGACGTGCAGACGCGAGCAACTCTTACTATCACGACGAAGCCTATACCCCCTGCTCCCGAAGAATTAAGTGTAGGCGATGAGTTTTCAGGAGAAGGTGAATATTATCAACTGAATGTTCTATTAGGTACTATAGACCAACCACTTAACTGAGTCATAGCCGCCCACTGCCCTCAGTCCAAGCGGTCCGGTTGCGCACTGAATCCCCGCCTGTGTACATCGCAGGCGATGACTTAGTTTATTCACACGTTTCAATGTGGTTTAACTATAATACCCGGAGTGTCGTTTTATTAGCTAGATTCCTAGAAGGAGATGTTGATAGGTAGATGGACCCTAGGTAACGGGCTTCCTTGGCGGAGGAAGGCAAGTATGCTTCATAAAGATTCTAATTGCATTTCTTTCTATTCTTCAAAACTAGAGCACTAACCAGGCTAGGTGATAGCAGTTTACACACGACACCAAAGGTTCGCTTTATTCTCGATTCGCTTTAGTATCGAGAAGTCCCGGGTTCAAGTTGTAGCCATTACACTGACGTGAACCCATTTCTAATACTAGAAATTTAGGTCTGTTGGACGGGTTAAGGTAAACATCGGTTAGTAGGTAATTTGTGTTATAAAAAGATAATGTAATAGGTAACCCAAATAAATATGGTCTAAGTAATTTTATGTGCATAGAGCAAGAAAAATCATCAGAGGAGAATCTGGAGGAGGAACATATGAAATTGGTGAGCCAGATGGAGCAGGCTGAGCAAATGAGCCCTAATCTTCAGAAGTACTGGAGAAAACGCAACGAGGAGCAGAAAGAAGAAGAATTTTTCAAGTAAGAATCCTCAGCGCTCCTTTTATTGTTACGTTGCATACCTTATAATGTATATATAAATAATATTCTTGGTATTTTTTATACCACTTAGATGGCAGACAAGCACGCGGTTCTCCTTATGGAAAGTGGTTACCATGAGACCTATGGACGTTTGCAATACCAGGGGCGTCACATTCATGAATGTGACGTGTAACGTGAAAGTGACGTGTGTGAGATTTTAAAGTAGGTTAGATTTGACTTTGCCAGTTTTTATCAGAATTTAAAAATATATAGGTATAAATGTTGAATAACTTAATAAGATGACAAAAAAAAAATTTGCGATGTAATGAAAACTGACCAAGTTAAATCTCACCTACTTCAAAATCTCACATTTTTTAAATAATAGGTATTTGTATATGAAATCGCTGAAATTTTCTTACAGATTCATTTGTTCGTTATTCCTGTAATTTAATAGCTATTTCTATTATTTATATTTTGTTTGAAAGTTGATTTCAAGATTTTAGTATTTTTTTATTGGCCGCTTGATAAATTAAATTCGATCTTCAAAATTAGTACTTCCTAAATGCTATCCATTTTGATGTATTTACTACAATGTATTATCATCATCATCATCATTATCATCAGTATAAAACAAAGGCGCGTTTTCTGTCCCTATGTGTCTTTGTATGCTTAAATCTTTAAAACTACGCATCGGATTTTGATGTGTTTTTTTATAGATAGAGTGATTAAAGAGGAAGGTTTATATGTATATAACATTATGCTGCAACCCACTGGTGCAGTGTGCAGTGCAGAAGTGAAAAATGTTGTAAAAACGGGGTGACGCAGACGAAGTTGCGCGGGTCAGCTAGTCTTGATCCTAGCTTTTATAGGCGTCTTAATCCGGTAATAGCCACGAAAATATGATCCTATATACCGATATAAGTCCAAATTATAGGATCAAACGTACTTAAGTAAAAACGGCATTCATTTTTGCTGTTAAAAGCACAGTAGGAAATACCAAAACTATTAGGGGAGCTTTATAAGTCCATATAGCATTATAAAATCCCATGTCAGGATTATTTTGCTGCTTGGGCGAACTCGGCTCTCTTTTCCACATTTATGTTTTTGGTGGAAAAAGTACGAGTATACTGTAACGTATATGCCAACTATAACACCAGACCGCCCGGAACTCTTAGGATTTCCCAGTTAGGTCTAAATTTTGTATCTTTAAGTTAGGGGGTACCTAGTACCTACGCTTATGTCGTGTATACGTAGAAGTTATGTCAAAAAGCTTATTATAAAATCCAGGATTATTTTGGATGATAAACAAGCCTGGAAATGAGCTGTTCACTCAACTTACTACTCAGCTAGACTAAGTAAATGATTGTGAATAGACCAAAAAAAAAGAAAAGCCTGCTGAGTTTCTTGCCGGAGTCTTCTCAGGTCGGGGCCGTGTTTCGAACTGGTGGTGGTCCATTTGCATTTGATAAAATGTTGTTGTTATTGACGTTTTGTGGGTGCCGTTTACTGGTCTATGCAGAGTAAATGATTTTTGATTTGATTTGATTGCTTTTGACTGATTTGACTCACGTCTGACCTCCCAGTCTGGAAAGGGAAGCCTACATCATAGCCTCATTCGTTTTGGTTTGGCTCTGGTCCTGATGGTGTTAAATTGGGCTCTGTGCATTTTCAACAAGGGACTGGACGGTTATCAGATTTTATAATATAAAATGCACTTAGATAAAATAAATATGATGTTTTAGGCTCAATTTACACTGCGGCTGAATGGAAGCGAATGAAATTGTAAGTAAGTACAAAGCATAATGAACTTATTGTGAAGTGCATAATATGCAGACTTATACGAGTCAAAAAAGGTCGCGCGTGTTCCGCGGAATTGGCGCGTGTTCTCAAGAATTCTACTAACTAAGTTCATATCACATTTGTCATAAAGTTCATTATGCTTTGTACCTACAATTACGGTCGCTACCATTCCGCCGTGGTGTAAATTTGAGCCTTACGATTATTAAATGAGGAAATATAATTTTGTTATAATGTATTTTAATCTGTACTGAAACAACAATCACAGCTCGTGACGTCACCAGTGTGCAATCGTTCAATTAAGCCCCGTCTTTTGCCAGCATTTTAGCAACATTTCACCCAACAAAATAAAACTTAGAATCAGAAGGGTTATCGTGGCGTTTTGACGAAATTTCACAAGCAATATTGAAACATGATTTCCAGTGGCTACCTAAATAGGTTATAAAAGAAATAGATTTATTACTACGTAGTAGCACTAAGTAGGTATCGAAGAAGAAATAAAACAATTCTTTAAGTCCGATCCCCTATTGTAACTCTGAACCATAAAAAATTATTCAATCATGAAATTCTTTATAAATACTTCTATTTATACAGGGTGTAAGGGGAACGCTCCCGAAGCCGAAGGCCCCTGGTAGTACCTACTCATGGTACACAACATATTGGCACTAAAAAATACTATCAGGGGCCTTCGGCTTCGGGAGCGTTCGCCTTACATCCTGTATACAATTTCATTTTCTTTAATAGGGTCCATATAAATTATCTAATTATCGTTGTACTCATACAGGTATCTTCTCCGTGAAGGAGTGGTGCCTCCATATTTCCGAAATGTCCTTGGTGGGGCAATATGGTGGGAGATGAACAATATGACAGATGATGCAGTAACTAAGGCTGAACGCCGTCAGATGACATGTGTATGTGCCGAAGATGACAAGACTACGAAAACTGAATGCGGGTCTACCGGATATGTTCTGCCGGGTCCATTTATGTAACATATTATTTATTATATTGTTTATTCACATCGACAGTTTTATAAATGCCACGCTTTCTCGTACCACAATGGGTAAGAATATTATCTGCCAATGTCGCAAAATCAATTAGACAATTGCAGCCTACTGCTGGACATTGGCCTCTTACTTCTACCAAATGTGCGCCAC
Organism: Pelosia muscerda; assembly: GCA_963691645.1. Classification (NCBI taxonomy): domain Eukaryota; kingdom Metazoa; phylum Arthropoda; class Insecta; order Lepidoptera; family Erebidae; genus Pelosia; species Pelosia muscerda. The sequence continues at coordinate 13,989,719 of OY829098.1, read as the reverse complement.
CGTTTCCTATTCTACACCATCCGCATACAGTCTGTCTATACTCTGTCTAATTTAGGATGATAATTTTGACAGTTCACGTCTATGAAGTAACGTATTTTTATATACAAATTAAAACCTCTAAAATTATCGTAACTCATAGACAAGTACCGCCCACTTATCGTAGAGAAGCGTCTTACAAGAATACAGCTTAATTGACTTTAGACAAATGAATCGAATAAATCGAACATATCTATTAATTTATTAAAATTATTATGTGGTTAAATACTTATCTACTACAATTTTTGTAATATAATTAGCTAGGTATAATACAAAACATAAATATTATACCATAAATAGCTGTAACTGTAGCAATTATATCAGTCTATATCTGTAGTACAGTGCGATTAGGCAATGCCGCGCCTCTTCGCTTCAGTGTCACCTTATCGTAAGTAAACAAATATTTATTAAATTATATTTCTCTAATTACCTAAAATAATAAGAAATAAAATGTTTTTGTGTATATGTAACTATCTATACCATATTCTACGGAAACGATAATGGAATATCGAATAGGTTCATTTACGATTAGGTACTCTGTCCCATACAGAGTACCTACACTACTTAAAGCTATCAAAATTATCATCCTATATTTGACAAAGTATAGTACAGTATATCTGGCTAGTGGGCGTCCTACCTTCCGCTTACCTTCTCGCGGTCTTCACTCAACCAAGCTCTCACATAAATAACCTTTTACTAGTTGTGGTGGTGCCATTACCACAACTGATTGGATAGAATTTCAAAAAGTTACCTAAGTTTCTGTTTAGATAAACTTTCATCGTGGATACACATTTGAGCGCATGCAATTGTAACGCGGGGGGTGCTGGTTCAATTCTTGCTCATTGTAAATATTGACATGCATGAATATGTCTATTTACATTAACCTGGGTGTTCCCGTACCGCGCAGGGCACATTAAGCCGACACGGTAACGATAATACGATCTTCGTAACTGCCCTACCTTTCGTAAAATAGTCGATGGACAGTTGTACTCCCTGCACAAATAAGGGGAGATCACAATTATTCCATTGTCTTCAAACATTCCTTGATCTATCCGACCGCGGGCAACAACTGGTAGTAGTTTAATAAACAAACACTCTGAGATATTGAATTGTAAATGTACCCTATAAATGTACTATAGGTACTCACGGAATAAATACATTACGCACTTCATTATTCTGTGATTATACGGGACGACTACCCCAGATCTATCCATAAAATCCTAGCGATGTAAGATAAGTCACGTACAATAAATAATTCTAATATCCCCTATCATAATTGATCATCGAAACGCCTTGTTTGACGCAGAAACGGGGCACAGTGTTTATTGATTTTATTACCCGGTCTGCTAAGACAGGATTGCCTACTTACGTTTTTGGCGTATTTTACGATGATTTTTAATGTTTGTGAAGATATAGTATATATAGTATAGATAGTCATCCAATCAGGATATAACGGCTGAACAGATCTGAATGAAATTTGGAACAGGGATAGCTCAGTTTAAAGTCTGGTAGGTATAATATATAAGCTACTATTTATCTCTGGAATAGGTTGCAGCGAGAACGGGATCAAAATTTCACGTAGTCGTAGCCGTGTGCAACAGCTATTACCTATCTACTTGGCTGAATGTAAGAGTTTTAGACAATACAATAATGTCTTCTTGATTTTATTACATTTCGTGCAGATAATGTTGTTCAACATGTTAAAGTAGTTTGGTTGTAGTGTAGACCATTTTTACATCAAATTTTATTATTTATTAGGTATATATTTAGTAGGTGGTGGTGGACTGTAGATTGGGATAGACAGATGTGTACGTTAAAGCGCGATTCACACATAGCGCGGGTGCGGGTCGGGCGCGGGTGCTTTTGCCATCCATTGCCGTTTTCTTAATAAGGTAATGTTTTTACTTTCTTCTGTAAACGGTGATGTATGGCAAAAACACCCGCGCCCGACCCGCACCCGCGCTATGTGTGAATCGCGCTTTAGGTACGAGTTCATTGCCAAACCGCATATAGCAGCAGCAGATATCGTGTCATTGTAGTAATGTGTAAACAAAAGCCGGGTACCTACCTACTTACTGAAGGTACGTACCTAGATCGTACAATCGATTTACAGATGTTTAAATACTCGTTATAAAAATAAATGAATCTGACAATGGTCAGATGACTGTAGTACAAGTTCAACATAACTCTTGGTTTACATTCCGTTGTAAAAGTGATAGGCTGTGATAATTAAGTAGTTAGTAGGTACTTCAGTATCAAGTTGTACTCTGTATCCTAAAGGTACAGGTACCTAAACATAAAATTAGGGACATATTACGTACTCCCCGTAGGAATTTTCGTAAATTTTTCCATTTGAGTGCCGGAACATACACAGATTCACACAAACATTGAAATCACCTGTTCCTCCTATTATGAAAATTATAATTGTGAACATTCGTATTTGTTTTTTTATATTACATTTGTTTCTATTAAACCATGTGTTACAAGTACGTTCTGAAATCCAAACTAATATTATAAATGCGAAAGTAACTCTGTCTGTCTGTCTGTCTGTCTGTCTGTCTTTGCTTCACGCCTAAACTACTGAACCGATTTGTGTGAAATTTGGTACAGACATAGTTTGGAACTTGAGAAAGGACATAGGATAGTTTTCATTTCAAACTAGCTGACCCGTGCGACTTCGTCTGCGTCACGCTACTCAAAGAGCTGCTGAAACCGAAGAGATGGCTCGGGAGCGCCGGCTCTTAGACACCGAACGTCACGCTGCTCAAAGAGCTGCTGAGACAGAAGAGACGAGGTAGGAGCGACGGCTCTTAGATGCCGGCCGTCATGCAACTCAAAGAGCTGCTGAGACAGAAGAGATGGCTCAGGAGCGCCGACTCTTAGATGCTGGGCGTCATGCAACTCAAAGAGCTGCTGAGACAGAAGAGATGGTTCAGGAGCGCTGACTCTTAGATGCTTGGCGTCATGCAACTCAAAGAGCTGCTGAGACAGAAGATATGGCTCAGGAGCGCCGACTCTTAGATGCTGGGCGTCATGCAACTCAAAGAGCTGCTGAGACATAAGAGATGGCTCAGGAGCGCCGGCTCTTAGATGCTGGGCGTCATGCAACTCAAAGAGCTGCTGAGACAGAAGAGATGGCTCAGGAGCGCCGGCTCTTAGATGCTGGGTGTCATGCAACTCAAGGAGCTGCTGAGACAGAAGAGATGGCTCAGGAGCGCCGGCTCTTAGATGCTGGGCGTCATGCAACTCAAAGAGCTGCTGAGACAGAAGAGATGGCTCAGGAGCGCTGGCTCTTAGATGCTGGGCGTCATGCAACTCAAAGAGCTTCCGAAACTGTAGATCAAACTCGAGTACGTCGGCTTTTGGATGCTGAACGTCATGCGTCTCTGATTTTTGCAGAGTCACATGAAGAATCTCATAGACTACGTGTTCTATTAGCTGCACGGCAAGCACAAAGACAAAATATATTTACACGTAATACGTGGGAGGTATTTCATGATGCTGCTTTTGATTACGACCCTTTAATCGATTAGTGCTCTTAGGACGGATGGCTAAAAAGTGCACATATTGTATGGCACTAAAATGGAAAGAGGAAACTCCGGGTATGTGCTGTTCTGGAGGTAAAGTTTCCACATTTCATTTTTGAAGTGATCCCGCGAGATCGGGAACTATGTGGGTAAAACCAAAAATCTGCTGGAAGTCTCTATTCCACGCGAACGAAGTCGCGGGCAAAAGCTAGTCTAAAATAATTAAAGTTATACCTAACTATATTTGTCTGTTTTATTAGTACATTTCTAAATATCGTATCAAAATCCAATTCAATAACATGATCAGTGCCAGTCAGTACGTGTAGAGATCAAGCTGTCTCGTGATTCCATAAGTATATTTAAACTTGTAAACTCAAATTTCGGATTTTGAATGTTGTCATGACTGTCCAAAGGATTTGAGATGAGTGGTCGTTGATGCCTTCTTCACGGTAATACTATCTATATAGTATCACCGTGCCTTGCAGGTATTGGTGACTCTGTTATTAATTTTCCTTGAAGTGACTCAAATTCGGACCACGATAACCACGATAATGCCTTGACCTGTGCGTGGAGAGCAGATTGATTATTAGTAATGAGTTTCAGATACAGAACTTTTCTTGTGCGAACACGTATTGTGACAATAGGTAACCTACGTGGGTAACAAATGTTTAGCAATGGTGTCCTCCCCGGGCCTTGGCTTCGTAGGAGGGAAAAATGTAAAATGTGCTCTCATTCTTAAATATTGCGAATGGTGTATGATGCCCCTGTCCTAATTCGGTCCAATCGAGAAAGAAATAAGTAGATCGACAGCAAACTAAAACTTGCTATCAGGCGAACAATATATACTTTCAGGGTGTAAGGGAAACACTCCCGAAGCCGAGGGACCCCTGGTGGTGCGCCTGGGTACACTACATACTGACATAAAAAATTACAATTATTTTTTTTATCCGTTATCACTCTCCATTGTGTTAGTAAAGGTAAATGAAACATTTCATGACAAAACATCAACTTGCATTATGGCGCCATTTGTTTTCTTTTTTCCAGTTCGTTTTTTTATGAAATTATCTTTTCATTCGCTTTTACTGATACGATGGAGAGTAAATAAGGCGTTTGTAAAAAATACCAAATCGTACATAATTTTTTATGCTAATTTCTGGTGTACCAGGAGTATTACCTGGGGCCTTCGGCTAAGGGAGTGTTACCCTGATACCACAGATTAATAAATCCGACACCCTGTATATGGTTTGTGGCGGTTGTTTGCATTCTCATATAAATTACTAGCTGTTGCCCGCGGCTTCGCCCGCGTGGATGTTGGTTATCACGACCAAACATACCATATTTATGTTTTTTCCCAAGGTCTAGTCTACCCTTTCATCAACAGTCATCATTCTCTGAACCTTTTCCCAACTCTGTAGTTGTCGGTTTTCCAGTCTAACTGTGATGCGGCTGAACTTCGATATTTTCCGTGAATGATATAATATAATGATATGACCTCCACAACCAATGGTCCAATTACCATGTCGATGGCGATATCAAAGTTCCAAGTTAAAGTGTTAAAGTGGTTGGACTTTTGAGGGCTCCAACTACCAGTAACGACTGCCATAGATGTTTATTATTTTTTTTATTTATGGCACCTTTTGACTTCACCTCGACTGATGTTAAGCTGAAGGCAAAGTCTCATGAAAGAGGGTCACCATTGCAAACACGTACATAAAGTGCTACAATAGTGGCGCTCAGCTTGACGGCCTCATCAGATGCTTTTTTACGCCCCGCTTAAAAGATCCGGGACTGTAGGATGAAGGAAACACGTGCGCCGGTAAGGAATTCCAAGACTTAATGGTGTGGCAGAGGAGAGACCCATAGAACCGCTTGGTTCTTGATGGAGTATTCTGCACCATATTCGGGTGACATCTAAGCCCTGCATGTGTTGTCCTGCGTATGAAAGGAGAGGGCGGCAGAACATTAACCATGGTAGAGACGGTAAAATACTGCCAGGGACTAACACATCTCTACGCATCTGCAAAGGTTCGGACTGGACTCCCAATAATGCGAATCGCGCGCCGCCGCTGCAACCTGTCGAGGGCATCTAATTAGTACTTTGCGCAGCCATCCCAGAGATGCGAGCAGTATTCCACGCAGGAGCGAATTTGTGTCTTTTAAAGAAGACACCGCTGTTCCGGCGTGAAAAAACGTTTGTATGGCAACCGGGATCGGTGGCTTAACGTGCTCTCCGAGGTACGACCAGACCAGTGCAAACAGCCATATTCATGCATACAACTTTTTGCACTGAGCGGGGATCGAACTCGTGCCCCGTGCGTAGCAGTCGCGTGCACTACTACCACACCACGCAGGTCCTTTCATCATCAGTGTACACTATTATAGTATAGGTGTTGCCCGCGGCTTCACCAGCGTGGATGTAGGTGACCGTGACCAAAAATAAACATGTTGTCTGTGTTATGACAGCGTGCGATTTGCCGTCGACTTCACAGAAGAAGTGTGCAGGTTGCAAGTAGACTTAGGTGAGTACCTAATGTGTATCGCCTATTATAACACGACTGCGTACTTGGTTGCTCTGTAGCATACAGTACCTACTCGCGATGTACTTCTTGGCGAGTGTTGTCCTTTTTAATATGGCAGTTTTAGCATTGTAATGAACGCAAAGGCGTATTGTCGTCGTTTGAGATGACGATCTTCTGGTGTAGAGTTTGCGGTGTCCTCGTCTAGCCTCTGGGTATGGGATGGCGCACTTTACGCCACCACCGCGGCTATTGTTCATAGTTCACCTCGTCAGTTCACCTGGGTGGACCACGAACATAATTTTTTGTTAGTAGACCAACTAACTTTTTCAAAAAAAAAAAATCTCAAATAATATGGTTCGTGGTTCACCTGCGAAAATTCTGGTAATAAATAAATAAATATTTTTCAACATATCACACAGCGCCATCTAGTCTAAATTACAATAGGTCTTTTATTTTTAATTGTAATTGATTAATTTAATAAGGTTGGTCTATCTACGTGTCACTATGGTTACCCATAAAGAGGTGTTTTTAAATGCACAATATCTTTATTTTTTTTCCAACTTAAAACTTAAACTTCAGTAAATAAAAAAGTAATGTAAAACCGGCTAACTTAATAAACAAGTGCATAGTACCTAAACTTAAAAGTGCACAGTACAATCTGTTGTCAACATTATCTGACCCACCCTAAAAACAAACGAATTTGGACCGTCTTCAACTAATATTAAGGTTTCTTCAACTTATATGAGCTTATCAGACAAATTATGCTTGTTTAAGAAATAGAATAATAAACACGCAAAGATCTCTAATACTTTACGATTAGGATGTTATAACTATTTGTGATAATTAGTGTCATTGCTACGTAGTAATACATTATTTCAATAAACTATTTCATGTAGTTCTGGTCTCGTGGCGTATGTATGGGACTGAGACGAAAAAGTAGCCAGATCTAATCCTGCGACAAAGATTTGTTTCGCTTTCAATTAATATTTGTAGCAAATTTTTAACTCAACTTTTTTTAATTTTTTACTAGCAAATGGTCCATATTTGTTTCTTTTTAAAGTAGGTCAGATAATATTGACAACAGACTGTACAATCAAATATGTAACTATAGGTCAACGCAATTTTTCTAACGCCAAACCGACGGAAATATCATTAGTAATTAATTGTAGCTGTATATGACGTATATCGTCATCGTTGGCTATGTAAATATTTTGTCTTTTATGACAGAATGTTTTTTTTCTATATCTTTTAAAGCCATACATAAGCGTAGTATATTAGTATTTTTTTTGTTTACTATTTTCTTTAATTTAGCATGATATGACTCAGCAACATTGTTTGTTCTGTGCCTTTCGCCGAATACGCTTAGCATATTAGGGAAGTTTTTCGTCATCCAATAATTATCAACGTATTTAAAAAAGGCAATAAACTTCTTCTTCTCATTACTTTCATCTTTTATATATTGCAAACCATACTGAATGTATTCTCTGGGTAAAAGTGGAAGCGCTGCTGTCAATCCAACTAATCTCTGTTCTGTTTTGCTTTTAAGACACAACTTTTTGGATTTTTTCCATACAGCTCGTTTCCAATGGTAAAAACAGCCACGCAGTTCGGCATCTGGGAATGTTTCTTGTACAGCATTAATTGCCCCTATTTCGAAATCAGAATGAAATTTTACAGGTCTAAGTACACTACAGAGATCATAATACGTATGCAATTCATTAAGGAAAGAGGTCACATACACAATGAAGTGGACCACGAACACAAAATTGTGTTTGTGGTTCACCCAGGTGGACTAAGGTGATCCACTAACAAAAAATTATGTTCGTGGTCCACCCAGGTGAACGGACGAGGTGTACTATGAACAATAACCCCACCACCGCAGCTTGCTTCTGCTAGAGTGACAGGTGGCTCTACCCGTCCCTCCGGGCTCATAGGGGACGGAGGTCATTCGCAGACTGTGCGTGTCCGGAGTCTTCTCCGAAGCCGACCCGCTATCTCCTTCTCAAGCATTATTTGCTTGTAAAAGGAGACGGCACTTAGTACCATAGCCGTGAGTAATGCAGCGGGTGAAAGTACTATGTGGAGCCCTAAGTCCTCGCTCGCATCACCCTCGTATTACACCTGAACATTTTCTTGTGGTATAAAGGAATTACAATCTTCTTCTGTCGAATCGACGGCATTTTTGAGTTGCCATTATAAGGAATACAATGATAATGCATTGCACTGACAGCACAGAAACTCTCTTAACCTTCACCCTCCTTTTCGTGTGTGATACCTCTGGGGTTTCAAACGTTTTACCGTCTTCTACCACGATGAATGTTCTGATGAGATCGCCTAGTTGATCCTACCTTCATCTTTCCGACACAGAACAACACGTGCAGGGCTTAGATGTCACCCGCATACGGTGCGGTGAACCAAGAACCAAGCGGTTCGGTGAGTGTTCCCTCTGCCGCACTATTAAGTCTTGGAATTCCTTACCAGCGCACGTGTTTCCTCCATGTTTGTTATGGTGACCCTCTTTCCGGAGACTTTGCCTTCAATTTACCATCAGGCGAATTGAATTCAAATCACATCCATAGAATAGGCCGCGGTAACCACTTTTTATCAGGTGGGCCATGTGCTTTACTCCACCTAAGTGGTATATAAAAAGTTATACGAAATCAAGTAGGTTAGGTCATGTTTAGAGTACTTTAAGTACTGGTATGATATGATCATATTACGTGCGCCTTTTTAACGCCTGAACATTTTCCTTGTAAAATATGTAGACTATGTAGGCAGTTCAGCTGAATAACGATGTCAAAGACAGTACCGACATCTATTTATCATATAACGAATAAAAAGTTGTTTGAAAAAAAATTGACAGGTCTTATATAGTCCCGTATGTAAAGAAACCATACCTTGAATTTGAATCGATCTACGCCATCTATTGTTGCGCCATGTACTAAATAATTGAATAACAAATTTTAATTTCATGATTAATTACGTATTTTTTTTTACAAATATGTACGTAAAAATAAAGTTTTTTTATTCACATACTTGACTGGACGTAATAAGACATAAATATCATCTTATAAGAATAAAACAGCGCCCCCTATATCTTTACTCATATTTCGTTTAACATCATTAATGCTCACAGCTCCGGTTCTATTGAACCGATTGCGATGAAACAAACGTAAGATTTTAAGTCTGACCAAGCCCCTTCTAACAAAAAAAACCGCATCAAAATCCGTTCAGTAGTTTTCGCGTCCATAGCGGATAAACAGACAAACAGACAAACAGACAAACAGACAGGAAATGAAAAAAAAATATTTTCGTGTTCAGTATCGTTCACTTAACATATCCCAAGTATTTTTTTTTTAATATCTCCAATGTACAGACACGACCGCTTTACAATTATATAATAGTATAGATAATACTAGTAGATATATAGCCACGAGCTATAAGCTTGTTACCACGGCTATCCGAGGGAAAAAATTAAAATAAATATTTTTGTGCGTTTTCTTTACTACTTTTATTCATATTTTGATGATTTTTTTTTTTAGAAAGTGGAACTAATGAGAACGATGTTGATTAACTTTATTTTGTTACATTAAAAAGATCCATGGAACTACTGTGAAAAAAAAAACTCACTAGTACCATGGAACAATTACGATGGAACTAGTGAGACCAGTTCGACTAAGTTTTGTTTCATTTGTTCCATTATCTAAGCGGATGGGATCGCATGGAACTACTGAGAAAATAAAGTCTCACTAGTTCCACGGAACTAATTGCTGGTGGAACTAGTGAGAATGATCCGGCTAGTCGGGTTAGTACGACCTAACCGAAACGTCAAATAAATCCAAAGGTAAATTATTGTATTTTCCATCGTGATTATTCGCTACCCATAAGTATACCACGCAAAGTAAGTATTACCGTGCCGAAAGTTCAAAAGTGAACATAGTCATATTATGCATAAGTATATTATGAAATGTATACCTGGTTTCTATCCCCATGGGGCCCATGACTCCCAGGTGACGATTGAGATATTTACTCGAGTTGGAAGTAAAGGTAGGTGGAGCGGAGTGGAGTGAATCGCTGCGGTTTGGATATGCGTAGGTATTCGTACTAATGTATCGGTCTAATGAATAGTGAATTTTTATCAAGTAGGTGGTTGAGTGCAATAGGTAAGTAGAAAAAATGTCTCGTCTTTGTATCTACCTAATAAATGTTTTAGCTTTGCTAATCATTCGTCATCGGCGACGAATGCTGGAAACATGGTTGATCCCATGAGTTGGTAGATAGCCACCTCTCATTGGCATAGGAAGCCTCCCGCCATAGTAAACGGAGTTGGAGCGGCTTGGCTCTTGTGTAGAATGAAAGATGCTATGCTAGAAGAGTGAGTTAGCGATTATAGAGTAATTCGAGAGTTGTTTTCCCCACCGCTTTTTCCGATGTGACGAAAGCAGCCAGTGGAGGTGTCTGTCGCGCGCCGCTATTGGTCGGCGGTACAACCAATGTGCGCGATCTCTGTATCGCGGCCCTAGCTACGAAAGGGATCGCAGCGACGCCCGTACACTCCGGACAGTCCGGCTCGGGCCCTTGCGAAGGATTGTGCCATTGACACATTTTTGAATGTGATGTGTTGTTTGTCAACATACCTCCGTACCTACATAATATATGTGTTTTAGTTTTGACCGTTAGTTTCATATTGTGGAGAGACAGACGTCAAATAAACCAGAGCTAGATTTCACGTGAGTATTTAGTCACTAATAATTGTTGTTTATATGTGGCGATAAGAGATGGCGTTAAGTGTCGCGTCGAGCGACCGTGTCATTGAACTAGACTAATTTGTGTATAAGTGTGAGTAACAGAGTCAACGCGCCTGTATTGTTTATTAGTTTTCTCACATAACTTGTGTGTGATTACGTGGAAGTACTCCGGCGGTTAGTGGCGTTATAGTTATAGATGATTTTAATGGTAGTAGCTTACACAGACACGTCCGCGTCCTTAAGAATTAATGTGATAATATTCCAGGTGTTAGTAGGTAGATCTGGATCTTAGCGGCGATAAGAGTATGATATGAGTAGAGAGCCAATCGTACCGGCTGACGCGGGTGATCTCTAATTAGGGGTGACTTCGGGGGCTACCTGTGTCGAATGGGGACGCCTGAGTAGGTACTTACCAGTATTACGAGACAAGCGATTACTCAGTGCTCTGGCAGAGCGCCCGGTGTGCGAGGTACGGAGGTGGGCACTCGTAGCTAGTAGTCCCTCTGAGTGGGTCCTCTCGTTCGGAGCAATTAATGGTCGAAAAAGAGACGGTCCGAAAACAACTGCCTCACCAGGCCCAAGTAAGGCGTGTGGGAAACTGTAGGCGACTCAGACGTCTGCGAAAGACAGACCATCCGCATGTCATCGTAATAGCTAATAGTAACAGTCCGGGGCAGCGGCATGATGCCTACATTCCTCTCTCCCCCTTCCCAGGGTAAGATAGGGACCAGCGATGGCCTTGATGCGGCCAGGGTGCGAGGGAAAACTATAGTCCTGGTGCTGAGGGCTTTAGTTGGTTCGAGTACGACATAGGTAATCGCCATCCTTTCTTTTTCATGCGCTAAATCCTCTATAACACCCGCACCTGAGCCGGTGGGAGTAGATGTCCAACTCGAATCATTAATACCTACGCTCGTCCCGCCCGCCGTCTTCCGGTCTTCTAGGTAATAAGAAACATATAAGTAACCCTCGCACCCCTTCGCTTCCTTCCTTGCCTCTCTTTAGATGTCTTCCTTCTGGTGTGGGAACTACGGTGTCGCCATCTAGCTCCCGGATATGGGGAGGCACGCACTGCGCGTTGCTGCATCTACTTCTTCTAGGGTGACAGACGGAACCACTTGTCACCCCTGTACTGCGCTATAGAGTACGGATAACATTCTGTGACCTCCGACGCCCAAGTCACCTCCGTTCTTCGTGGGCTGTACGAGCCAAGAATCTCTTCCGATCCCAGTCCACCGTCTCGTCGTCTCCTTCTTGAGCAATAGCCGCTTCCCTACAGGGTTTGTATCCGTGGCGACTTCCACAAAAAATCTTACCTACCTACTAGACTAGCTAGCTAACTAACTAGCCATGTCCTTCTTCTCCACTCAATGCTACCAATACACGAAAAAATAGTTTACTAATACCGTACCAATACCGTTGTGGGACCAATACTAAATCTATGATTATCGTAATGGTTACCGGTGATTACCGGATATTAAAAAGTACAATTCGAGAAAATTGACAAAATAACGCGCACATTTTTTAAGCGCAATAGTGTAAAACCATTTAAAATGTCACTTTTGCGCTTTTTATATGCTATTAGTGTCAATAATAATATTTTGCATCTTAATGACCACAGTATGATGCAGAATATTATTATTTACACTAGCATAAATACCGGTAGGTACCTACACAAAGAGTGAGCTACCTATATTGAAGAAAAAAAAGATATGGTGTTCAGACAGAACACTATAAACTTTTTTACTTTATATATAGCTAAGTATATTAAGTATTAAACAGACAATAATTAAATGCAATATTATTTACCTTGTAATCTACCGGCAAGCCATGACTGTTTGTATCACATCAAAATAAAATAGGACCATATTTTTTGATTATTTTTATATGTACCTACCTACAACTTAGGTGGTAGACAAGAACACGGCCCACCTGATGGAAAGTGGTAGGGCGGGAATAGATACTTCTCCAGACTGACCTCCTATAATTCTATCTGTATATCTCTCTAGAAATCCTATAATTTTGTAAAAATTCGCTCTCTGGGCATTTCAAAAACCTTCATCGAATACCTCAGCATACGACGCAAAATTTTCGTTGTTACATTGTCTCTTACTTATCAGCAATGCCCTCTTTACCATTGTGGCACTCGGGGCCGTGGCACGTACCCAGGGCCCATCGCCTCAGGTGAGCCCCCCGAAGAAGCGAAAATTTCTGGACATCAACTTGAGAAAATCTTTGGTTGCACTTTTCTCATAGAAAAAGTTACAGTTCAGTTAATGCTCACACAAAACAGCGGAAAACGTGGTAAACGAATGTACCTATGTCATATTATGTACCTACATCTACAAATAAGTATATGTAGTGAAAGTATAAGAGTGTCCAACCGTACATATAATTCTGTAATATAACAGTATTTTTATAGGTGCTGACCTATCTAATCTAAACCCCGCTATGCCAGGTCCCGTTGAAAATGTCACTTTTAATTTGTAAGTGACATAACTAAAATAAAAGTTATCATAGGTACTATGTTATATGAACAGCAACAGAAATTACTCTTGTTTATACTACTAGAGACTCTTATTTTATACCACTTACGTGGCAGACAAGCACACGGCCCACCTGATGGAAAGTGATCACCGTGGCCTATGGACGTTTGCAACACCAAAGGAGTCAAACTCTCGAGCTGCTGACCATGTCGAATTTTTCTAATCTTGAAGAACCCCATTATTGTAGTCGCTTGGAAAAATGCAGTTCCTTTCATAACGCACAGTGCGCACTGTTTCCAGTCGTAATGTTTGACGATGAACTCCTGCTTGTGGCGAGCGGTGCCATGATAGAACGTAGGTAGGCCTGGTGCTGGCCCGGTACGCACAACAATTATTCTGAACATAAACCATTGTACGGGCGGTAAAACACGCATAGCGAGCGAGGTAAAGTCCCTCCTGAAGTTGAGAGAGTATGGGATTGTCGAGCGCCCGTCTTTGCACCGAGGAATGCAGGCGCTACGGTAAAAAGGTGACAGCAGTAGGTACCTACTCTATGTGAGGCCGAACCTGCACCTCATTGAGAAGGAGTTTTCGCTCCGCAGAGAATTACTGATTCGCCCTGTTAAGCACTCCTAGTTTCTTTGATGTCAGCTTAACCTTATCCTCCAAGTGACTTTGGTACTGAATGTCGTTGGAGATATCGGCGCCAAGGATCCCGATACACAGTGGGTTTGAATTTGACTAGGTTTATTCGTCCTCAATCGGATACTCTAGTGAGAGTAGTCGCGATTTCAGATACAAGTAGTTTGCAACTTTTCGACAGATGGGAGAACCAATAAAACCAATTAAACCAATATTTCATAAAGTTGAAGCTCCTGAGGTCACATTTCGCGAAACTCAAATTGTAAATGGCAGCACTGTTAAATTAAGACAAGAAATTCTCGAAGATGAGGAGAATCACTATGGATGAGAGAAAGAAGCTGCTCTCAAGCCACTGAAGACCAACGGTAATTGCAGATAGAATTCTAGTTCTGAAAAATGTGAGCCTCTTTATTTCTAAGTTTTAGATCTGGGGTTGGAGAGGAAGTATAATGGCGTTTTTCAATTTGTGAGGCCTTGCTGAAGAATTGCAGGACCGTCTCGCACTTGTCAAACTGGTCACGAATTAGCCGGCAGCAAAAAATGGCAGGGTTTCGAAAAGTCTATAATCGCAACGCTCGCCACTGATATGGCATTAATCGTCACAAGTTGCGACAAAAAACGGTGAACATGGTATCCACCTCCACGTCAAGAACATGAACCACGTCACTCTATAGTGCGAGTGACACAGGGGAGGAATGTATCATTTCCCTCAAACCACTCAAGAAACGTACTGAAGGATGACATCTAAGTTTTAGATTCAACTGCGCGGGGTCAACACATATACGATGAGTATATTCTCCCACTTCTTCAGTTCACGGAAAACATCGTCATAATTGCGGAGTCAGTAGAGCAACTGGGTAAAATGCTGCACAGCTTCAATGGAACCAAGTTCATGTTTCCCAACATACGAGTATTACACCGAGCTCTATGGCCATCGAAAAGTACCTAAGTTCTTCAAGACATATTTCCTAAGATAACCTGCCCAAGGTAACATTGTATCTACAGTTGCCACTGTACCTACTTTTCAACATTCAATAATTTAACTATTGTTTTTCTGTGTGTGCAAATTTTTTAAATAAATAAAATAACATATTCAAGCTCGGTAAAAACCACTTTAGAAAAAAAGAAATCAAAGGGATATAATTTGGTGATAGAAGACAGTTAGATATTTGGAAAATTAATTCTGGTTTGAAACGAAATTGAAACCTAGGAACTCACGGTGACCCACGCAGGGTATTGAGCGGCCGATGGTTAATTAGTTTCTTTGAAAGATACAATTTTAGTGGTAATGGGCTGGCCACATTTGCCGAAAGACTAATGGCCGGATGATGATGACAGCCCAATGCAGAAAATACAGCAATACATCAAACATTAACAGGTTATTCAGCTTGGTTGAGGTAATTTCGAGGAAGAACTCGCCAAAAGGATCCAGCTGGGTTGGCCAGCATTTGGCAAATTACGTCTAGTTTTCTTCTCTCCCTTGCTGCAGTGCCTTAAGATCTTTTTTTTTTTAATTTATGGCACGTCAATTTGACTTCACCTCGCCTGATGTTAAACTGAAGGCAAAGTCTCATGAAAGAGGGTCACCATTGCAAACATGTTCAGTGCTACAATGGTGGCGCTCAGCTTGACGGCCTCATCAGATGCTTTTTCACGCCCCGCTTGAAGGACCCAGGACTGTAGGAAGAAGGAAACACGTGCGCCGGCAAGGAATTCCAGGACTTGATGGTGCGGCAGAGAAAAGACTCACCGAACCGCTTGGTTCTTGATGGAATATTCTGTACCGTATGCGAGTGACACCTAAGCCCTGCACATGTTGTCCTGTGTAGGAAAGGGGAGGGTGGGATTAATTGGAAGAGCTTATCAGAACATTCACCATGGTAGAGACGGTAAAATACTGCCAGGGACGCAACATCTCTACGCATCTGCAATGGCTCGAGGGAATTTGTGACCTCAGGACTCCCAATAATGCGGACCGCACGTCGCTGCAACCTGTCAAGAGCATCTAATAAGTACTTTGCGGAGCCATCCCAGTGATGCGAGCAGTATTCCACGCAGGAGCGAATTTGTGTCTCATAAAGAAGACACCGCTGCTCCTTCGAATAATGCGTCCTGTCAGTTAAGTCCTACTGTGCCGAAACGTTGAGGAATGAGCTATGCCAGGAGGCTCTTTGACGGATAAAATTCGCAATGAAGTCAGCCAACACAGAACTAAAACAAACAACTACTACTACTAAACAACTACTGACAAAGCTCGCAGAGTAAGTAAGCGAAAGTGGCAGTCCTACAGCCGCAAGTGGCTGTGGGATTGGCTACATCTGTCGAAGGACCGATGGCCGTTCAAGGTCGGCGGACGGTGGGACGTTCCTTGTCAGATGGAGAGAAGATCTGAAAAAGGTAGCTGTGGTGTACTAGCGGAGGGCGGCCGGGAGCAATAACGCATATGCGGAGAGGCCTAACTCCGCTTATGTCAAATTGACGGGGACAAAAGTGTTACTCCCCAATAGCTAGCATGGCGTCAAAGGAGATAACTTATGTCCCTCGCTGTGACGTAGACAAGGGACTATTTCTCTACTTGCTTAGCACGGCGGTCGCAAAGTGGAGAAGATATATGTCACTTTTTGACAGATGATAGAGAGATATTAGTCTGCGAGCTATTGAGGTAGGGACAAGAATCCTAACCGAAAAATAAATTCATTGAACTTCATTCGCCCTCCCCCCATCCCCTCTCCCTCAGCAGAACGAGTGTGACATCTTGGCATTACAAACATTGATAGGCCATCACTTTCCATCAGGTGGGCCGTGTGCTGGTCTGCCACATAAGTTGCATAAAAAAGCCAAACATAGTGCTATGTTAATGCAATGTATTACGTAACACAATACGCCCTATTACAAAGTAATAATACCTACTTACCTAGCTATATCTAAATAAATGAAGTTAAAACGTTTAGTGTTCTAAACATCATATCTTTTTTTCATTAATATTTCACTCTTTGAGTATAATTTGTCAGAATCAATAATAATATTGTGCAACATAATACTGATAATTTAAAAAGTCATTATTACACTTATAAAATATGCTCGTTGCTAGGTTTTATCAATTTGGTCGAATATTACTTTTTCGTGTACCTAGGTATTGGTAGCATTGAGTGGAGAAACGTTCTCCCCGGTGACAAACTAGTCTCTCCTCGACGCCATGCTAGCTAAAGGGAGAGAGAAGGAGGGAAAGACAAATTTTTCTCCACTACCCGGGGACTTTTGCCTTCGAGCCATGCTAGCCCTACAGTGGACCGCGATAATTAACTTAATTTGAAATTAAACATGCATAAATGTAATTAATACAGGTTATAGGTATGACATGAAGTGAATGCAATATCCTTAATAAATATAGGTACCTACCTACTACGAAAGGGTCACTCCCTTAATCGTGTAAAAGTTAGTACTGAAGGAAGTGGGACGCGACCTTATCTCCCTTTCCGATTGAACCTTGTAGTGAGTTATTGGCGGTGAGTAGGGTAGCCGAGCTCACTGGAGTTTTTATGATATTAGTTTTAGGACCAATTTGTCACCGGCACAGAGGTTATCACCCCGCTCCGGCCACTACCTCTTCTGGAAGGGCATTGCAAGGTTTCTCAAGTGGGCCGTGAGCTTGTCTACCAATTAAGCCCAAACTCTTATGTGCCCGGGCATAGGTTAAGACAACCCTGCTTATCAGAACATAATTAAAATAGGAGCGAGACAGTTTTAACAAGAAATAACAGATTTTAGCGTGCGGGCTGTGCGGGCTCGGAGTCTCCTCTGGATCCGCTCCGCCGCCTCCTTCTCAAGCATTACTTGCTCACAGTAAGAGTCAGGGGTAGCCCACGCGCTTGCATATCTCACCATCATCGCCGTGAGCAAGGCGGTTAACCATGCTAGCTACTGGGGAGAAACACTTTTGTCTCCTGTCAATTTGACATAAGCGGTAGAGAGGGATACTTATCTCCGTTTCGTGCTAGGCCTGCTGCTGTCTTGATGGGTCTTGTACTGTCCCTAATACCAACTATTAGGTAATCTGTGCTATTACTCAGGTAAGTAGGTCTATAGTTGCGGCACGCTATCATGGCCGTTTTGGTGCATGAAGTTTATTTTCTGCTCAACCAGTCTCGCCATGTTTTTTTTAGTTATTCGTCTAACTGTTCGCTGTCTTATATTAAGCAAACCAAAAAAAGAGGAAACGAGCAAAATCAGTCGTGTCAAAACGGCCACCATAACGCGTCACAACTATTTAAGTATCATTTAATCTAAAGTAGGTGAATAGACGTAGGTAGGTCGACATTGAAAAAATCTACGTAGGTATATTGGGTAGGTACTTTTTGTTTTAGCAAAATGTATGTTTTCATTAGATGACTATTATACAAACTTATCGAAATGGGTGACTAGTAAATCATATCAAGTTTCAGCCGCATCTTATAACTAGTTAGACTCACAGAACAATGAATACTGTAGAGTGTAGAGGGTATTCTTCAATTCAATCCATTCAAGCATCAAATCAAGCCATTTATTGTGGCACCCCAATTCCTGAACACACCGCTCACCATCTCCTCGAGTATTGGGATCCTTGGTGTCGATATCTCCAGCGATGTCCAGTTCCGCAGTCACTTGGAGGACAAGGTTTGGCCGGCATCAAATAAACTAGGAGTGCTTAACAGGGCGAAGCAGTACTTCACTGCGGAGCAAAGACTCCTTCTTTATAAGGCACAGATTCGGCCCCACATGGAGTACTGCTGTCACCTCTTTGCCGGGGCGCCTGCATGCCAGCTAAGAGGTCATCTTTGAGTCGGTACAACGGCGGGCGCTGAGGATCGTCGACAATCCCATACTCTCAGGCGGTGTGGAACCTCTGAACATCAGGAGGGACTTCGCCTCACTGTGTGTGTTCTACCGCCTGTATAATGGCCTGTGTTCAGAAGAATTGTTTGACATGATGCCCACCTACTTTTTATCATCGCACCGCTCGCCATAGAGAGGGAGTTCATCCTCACACACTATGACCGGAAACGGTGCGCACTGTGCGATATGAAAGGAGTTTCGTCCCGCGCACGCTCAAGCTGTGGAATGAACTCCCTGCCGTGGTTTTCCCAAGCGACTACAATATGGGGTTCTTCAAGAAGGGCATTAGGTTTCTACAGGGTAGGCAGCACGTGTGTGACGCCTCTGGTGTTGCAAACGTCCGTAGGCCACGGTGACCGCTTCCCATCAGGTGGGCCGAGTGCTTGTCTGCCACCTAAGTGGTTTAAAAAAAAATGTATTATTTATTCCTTGGTTAGACTATAAAGCTGACCTCAACCAAGTTGGAAAAATGAAGGGAATGATCAAGAGCATGACTCACCTCGCCTAATAGTATGGCGGAGGTTTTCCTTTCGGAGTCAAACGGCAGTGGTCCTGTAAAAGCCAAGATAAACCAATCATAAGTACATAGGTGGAATAGTAGAGCGGTAATCGGACTCTAAAGTTTATTCTTTGAATTCAACCGAAATTGACTAAGAAGCCTCGGTGTACTCATTCGACATATCAATATGGGATCGCCATAGGGCCATACTTCTGGCCCTTAACTATGTCATAAAGACTGTCGCTGAGAAATTGTTTCAGGGCGAAGAGTACCACTCTTTATTATTAAGTCAATAATAATCAATAAAAATAAAGATACCAGCAAAAGCCTATATCTAGATTTGTAGAACCCTTCGACTGTCTGGTGGCACGGAAGGCACTTCGGTCCAAATGGATTCCAGAATCTTAATGTTATATCTATGTGCACCATCCAAGTACCTACTAGTTCGTATTACAATATCTGTGTGTATGGGATCCTAGTGTTCGGAGGGATAATTCCCACGCCAATGCCAATATTAGGTAATCGTAGATAAACCTGCTAGTTATTCACTTATATCGCGGCGTAACATGGAACTTAGTCCAATCATTTACCTACTGTTGAAACTTTACATTTTTACTATATTTACTTGGCATTTCAATCATTGAGGCAGGTAGGTAGGTACCTACCTACTTCTAACACTGTTTCTAGGGGTTGTTCGTCAACTTCCTCGCAATAAACTCGTACGATCGAGGGAGTTGGCACAAAATAAATTAATTGATTTTTCTATTCTTCAACTCGCACGACCCTTCAAATTATTGCTAATTTAGTACAGTCAACTATAAAAGTTTTTTGGAGAGTATATTTTACGTAGCAAAATAATGAGTTTACAATAAAGTAAAACAAAATTTCAATTTAAATAATATATATAATCAACAAGCTAGAATATAGACTACTCATCACTATCACTACATAGTATAAAATAAAGTCGCGTTTTCTGTCCCTATTTTTCTTGTCCCTTTGTATGAAATCTTTAGAACCACGCAACGGATTTTGATGCGGTTTGTTTCAATAAATAGAATGATTAAAGAGGAAGGTTTATAATTATGTATATAACATCATGCTACGACTAATAGGTGCGGAGCAGGAATGAAAAATGTTGCAAAAACGGGGTGACGCAGACGAAGTCGCGCGGGTCAGCTAGTTTATAATAATCAACATTATATGTATACTCAAAAAGTATCTAACAAAAAAACACAATACAAAATTCTAACTTAGAGGTGTAGTTATAGGTACATATAAAAAAATAAAAATCTTCGTAATACACTAACAAACAATAGCGTCGACTGTAGGTCCAACCTACCTAATAGGTAGGTAAATATGATGAAGATATGAAGATAGAGATAGAGATGATGAAGTGGAGCCTATGTATGAGGACATCAGTAGAGTCTACTCAGCCTCTAAATCACACTTCAATATTGTTATGGGGGACTTCAGCGTAAAACTGGGTACGAGAGAGAGGTGATAACGAGTTGAGAGTGGGTCAATACGGGTATATGGGAAGCGTAACCGTGAGGTTGGAGGCTGGACGACTTTTTTGAGACAGAGGGACTCTTTATGATGAACTTTTTCTTCAAGAAGTCGTCTCACAGGAAATAGACTGTGAAAGGCCCGGGTGGTCGCACAAAAAATTAGATTGACTTCGACACCGAATGGTTAGGCGTACATTGAATATTGATGTCAAGCTGGAGAGATCCCGTCTGATGAAGGCCACGCTCTCACCTGGAGCTTCCCATATACAGTACCCAGAGAGCTTTCAACTCGAACTATCGAATCGCTTCTCTTGCCTAGAAGAATGCATCCCAGTGGACGAGGTGCATAACAGGTAGGAAGAAACCGTCCATTCAGAGGGCTCCAAATTCTTCGGGCCCCGCTGAAGAGACAGAGCACGGAAGCTCACCGATCATACCCTCAAAGTGGATGGTCGAACGACGCTCTATGATGCTGCAATATACCTACCAATGCGGCTACGGTATATTACGGTATATTACTTCTAGATAAGCATGATCAACCTTTTTCGACCACATCTTGTACCACCAGGTGAGATAGTTAGTGGTCAAACGCGAGTCAATTTTGTTCGGTGATTCTTTCCTTTGCCGCACCATTAAGTCTTGGAATTCTTTACCGGCGCACGTGTTTCCTTCTTCCTACAAAACGGGCGTGAAAAAACATCTGATGAGGCAGTTAAGCTGAGCCACCATTGTAGCACTGTACATGTTTGCTATGGTGACCCTCTTTCATGAGACTTTGCCTACAGCTTAACATCAGGCGAGGTGAAGTCAAATTGACATGCCATAAATAAAAAAAATACCTATTTGCGGGTAGATCTACTCTATTTGGTGGTATATTTACCATTTTGAGTAGGTCGTCAATAAATTAGCCTGTCGCAGTCCACTGCTGAACATACGACGACACGACGTAGTATAGGTACTGTTTCCACGCTTGCCAGACGGGTTGGTTACAAGGTTTTATTTCAAGTTTTCCTTCTCTCGCAGTGACATCGTTTATGTATTTTTCCGAACATCGCCTCTTATGTATGACTCTTCAGATGAGATGGCGTCCGTCGTGGTAATATTCTTTCTCCGTCAGCTCTCGGATAACTATACCTATCAACAATTGGTGGCAGACCTAGAGTAGGTACCTAAAATCATCATTCCCTGAACCTTTTTCCCAACTCAGTTGGGGTCGGCTTTCCAGTCTAACTGTGATGCGGCTGAAATTCGATATTTTCCGTGAAGCGACTGCCATCTGACCTCCACAACCAATGGTACAATGACCAATGACGATATCGAAATTCCAAGTTAGACTAGTTGGACTTTTGGGGGCTCCAACTACCCGTAACGACTGCCATAGATGTTTGTATGGCAACCGGGACCGACGGCTTAATGTGCTCTCCGAGGCACGACCAGACCAGTGCAAACAGCCATATTCAAATACATACAACTTTTTGCACTGAGCGGGGATCGAACCCGCGCCCCGTGCGTAGCAGTCGCGTGCACTACCGCTACGCCACGGAGGCTGTCGGTACCTAGTATATTTGTACCTAGTACCTAGTAGTAGGTTCCTAAAATATATTTGAAAAATGAAATTGTCGTTCGTGGTTGTGAAACCGGATATTTTATTCGATGATTTCGTAGAACTTATTACCGTTTCTAAAGTTTTATTGAATGGTTTCGGACTTCCTAATAAAACGAATCATTTGGAGAAACATCACAACTTATCGACATTTCTAAATTATTAAACTGAATCTTTGGTTTGAAACTTGAAACACAAGTGTTGTAAGAGTTTGTTACCTACTTTATTCGCGCGACAAAACACGGTCGGATTTCCAACAAGTTCGACCGTAGCCGGTTGTTTAATAGTGTTCATTGTTATAATATGTAAGAGTGAGGATGTTTGTATTTGTCATACAATGAATTCAAGGTTATTTTACTGTATATAATGAGGAAATATCCTTAGTTATGTTATGATATATTTACATTTAGCTGGTGTATTAACTGCAAGTCTGCTACGGATTAACTCGTAGTTTGAAAAGTTGAATAACCTGAAAGAACAATCACATCTACATTCCCACTAGGTCCTGGAACTTCTGTACACCTGTATCAGGTAACAAAAAACAAAATGTATTAGGTGACAGTAGGGATCAATAAAATACCGAAAATTGATACTCGTGAACGCCCACGACATGTTAAACCGTCTTGGAATGGAACTGTCTTGAAATTGAAGGAATCAGAAAGAAAGAATTTTGCGACCTGGGTGGCGTAGCGATAGTGAACGCAACTGCTACGCAGGAGGTGCGCGTTCGATTCCCGCTCTGAGTAAAAATTTTAATACATGAATATGAATATTTGCATCGGTCTGGATGTTTCTAGGTATAATATGTATGTATTTACAAAAAAAATATTCAATAATGTTTATCCGCATTCTAGATATTATTTACAAACAAACTTATCATAACACAAGCTGAAGCATGAAGGTGGATGGCGTTGTGTAGACTGTCCCAGAATATTTATTATTTAATATAATATATATATACCTACACTTTTATCTCTTCAGCAAACGGTACAAATAGTTCAGAAACAACACACTTGTCAAAATTTATTAATAATTTACTTGGCCATCTACTCGTTTTTAATTACGTCCGTATGAAAACTTTCGGAAATATTTGACATTGTGTCAGTATTGAATCCAAAATAATGATAGGCGGATAGGCTCCTGGTTGCCTTGGTGCAGACTACATTCAGGGTATCTATTATACCAGTTGATCGTAAAGTCAATTCTGTGGTACATGGGACAGACACAATTAATGTACGTAATGGCGTGGGCTTTAACTAATAGATTTTTGGGTAGCAACACCTACGAGAATAATGTCCAGAGCTTTTACGTGATAGCGGTAAAATTCCATTTGCCCTTCGTAACATTTATCGGTGAAATTCCTTTTGTCCTTAACAAATGAGAGTGGGTTCGATGAAATAATTACTTTAATGGACTGAACACTTCATTTTACGAGAACATTCGGATTGGAACTCAGATTGGATTTGAGCAAAATATCTTCAGTAATCGATTTGATCCCACTAAACATCTACATACCCACTGTCACATTTATTAACAAACATCACATAAGTACATAGTCATTTATTATGCGTTCTTTTATTAAAGACCGTATCTATTATATTCATTATCTATACTATTATATAATTGTAAAAAGGATATGTTTGTCCGCGATGGACGCAAAAACTAGGTACTGAACGGATTTCGACGTGGGTTTTTTGTTTGAAGGGGTTTGGTCCAACTTAAAATCTTACGTTTGTTTGATTTCAATTCAGTAGAACCAGAGTTATGATTAGGTAGTAATATAGAATTGACGTTGCACAGGTGACGCTTAGGTCGCGATAACCGACAGTCACACGGGCGGAGCCTTTAATAACTTTATAAGTTTTTATCTGCCCATCACGGCCCATCTGATAACCGTGGCCTATCATATGGACATTTGCAACCCCAGAGACGTCACACTCGTGCTGCCCTACTTTCCACCTGAAACAAAACATAAGGCTCTTTCTATACCTCAAAATTACTCATAAGGCTTATAGGATCACTTTGTTGTTCGTCGGTCTGTCTTTCGAGACCTTCCTATCAAGATCGCGACTTCACGAGGAAGTTCCAAATTTAAATATATGTAGGTATAGTAAATATAATACTCCTATAACTAATATATAAAATAACTATCCTTTGAGACAGAAAAAATTCAAACCATAAGTCCACGCAATATAAGCAGGTTTATCAACTGAACAAACGGGGATACTCTTGCGTTTACTTATCAGATTATATACAAGCTAAAAAAATGTATAAATATAGGTAGGTACGCACCGCACCTATTTATGAGTTCATTTTCATATCGTCTCAAATTACATTGTACAAAGTATTGATAATATTTTACAATAGTAACTACCTACCGTCGTCGCTACCAACAAATTGCTCGATTTACCAAGTAATTGTTTATTTCTATGTCTTATAGAACGTTATAATGATGCCTGCACAGTAACAGCGCGCGCATAGAATTGGCACATAAAGTAAGATTGGTTTACTACGGCTTTGTACAGCGTTTTCTAGTGTTGTAAAAGACTTGAGTCTTGAAGTCTCATTTAATAGAACTTGAGCTATTTTTGAAGACTCGAGTCTTATAAATAAAACTAAGAACTCAAGTCCATCAGAATTTGGAGTTTTTTGTAAAAAGACTTGAGTCCTGCTAAAAAGAACTCAATGACTGAGTCTTTTAAAAGATCTCATGACTGAGTCCTCTAAATCCATGGTTGTATAGTTTAGCATTAAACTCACAATGAATATATATATTATTATTATATATGTATATTATTTATTTATAACTGATAGACTATTTTAGTACAAACTTAGTTTGGGCTAGATAGCGCTATGTAAATAGTTCCGGAAAATTTATTATTTATTTTATTTTATAAGTAAACGGTATTATGGGTGTTTAATATTTTATTGAGTTTTTTTAACTCGCATTTAATATTAATATTACGTCTACAGGTGGATAGTTTTGATTAGATTATTTGTGCTAGTGAAATTTAATTGATAGAATTTTTTATTGTGTGATTTAGTTTTAATCAAAAAATAAATGTGATTGACCATATAAGATCACCTATTACCTATTACCTATTATGTACCTATCTATTTGATAATGGATAATACACCAACTCAAGTTCATGACTCAGTCTAGTTCAAAGAACTTAAAACTCGAAAGGACTCTGAAGACTCAAAAGACTCAAAGGACTCGGAACTCATGTGACTAACCAGTCCTAGTCTTGAAAAAAGACTCAAGTCCGAAATGAAGACTAAAAGACTTGAGTTTTTTAGAACACTAGCGTTTTCTCTGGCTGTGTAGCTACAAAGAAATAATATTGGAAATAGCCTGGTTTTATCTAATTTGGCATTATCGGAAATTCTCTATTATTTTTTCTTCCGCAATACATTGTAATTACCTACCTCAATTATACAATACATATTACTACCTACTACATACAGCTATAAACTTATCCTTAGAGTAAAAGTGTGCGAGGGACATACACGTACTTATCTTTCCACAAAACTTAGGCGTGCGCAGGGAAAGAATATACGAACCGTGAAATGTAACTTTAATCAACTTTGACAAAAATGATATTGCGGTGATGTCAATATTTCCACACTAAAAGCTAAAAGCGCTAAAAGTCACAACTCACATGTCACTGCCACTGACATTTATGGAGGAGTCTTCTGGTAATATTTACGCTAGTAATATTAATATTTAAACCTACACTGTGCCTACACGATCGAAAATATCAAAACTTGATGGACATAATATGTAGAGTTTATTATTTTGTCTTTTATTTATTTATTCAGTCACATTCATTTTTTACATAGGTACGCTAGTATAGACGTCTTAGAGTTACATTACATATAACTATAATATAAATATTCATCACAATATAATATACACAATAAAACGATATAGCGAACCAGATAGTAGCGAACATATTTGTGATATAATTAAGTTGATGCATTTGTCATACCGAAGTCAAGTTACGTATATCTATATTAGCTGTTTTGTGCCTAAGAAAAAGCAAATACCGCGCTGAGCTATGTAACTATTGGATTAATGATGAACGCCGTCTTTGGATCCAGTTGCCGGAGGTATGATAGCACCCGTTAGACCCGGGGCTCTCTCGAGATGACGTCCTTCGGGTGTAGGGACCACGATGTCTGCGTCTAGCCCCCGGGTATGGGGTGGCGCACTTTTTGCCGCCACCGTTGCGCCGTGGCCTGCTTCTGCTAAGGTGACAGGCGGCTCCACTCTACCCATCACCTCAGATCTGGGATATAAGGCGTGCACTTTGCTTTTGGGGATGGAATATCAGATGGTAATCGCTACCACAAGAGTCATAAAATCCAAATCAAAAGTAGGAAAGCAAACCCCCGGATATATATATTATATATTCTAGGACAATCTACACAACGTCACCTAGACCCATGGTAAGCATAGTTTAACTAGCTTGTGTTACGGATTCTAGAATGCGGATAAACATACATAGATACTTTTTTTTTTGTAGACATATAGGTACATATTATACGTAGAAACACCCAGACCAATGCATATATTCACACAAATATTTGCACTGAGCGAGAATCGAACCCGCGCCTCCTGCGTAGCAGTCGCGTTCACTACCGCTACGCCACGGAGGTCGTCAAACGATAGGATTTGTGTCTCTAGCGTCGAGCTGGAACCTTTCAATGCAACCGGGAATAACATCAAATAGATGATTCTCTCAAAGTCACTCGTTTTCACTCTTCAGTGGAAGCATCCTGGGGCAAATGCATGCAAGCACCGTAAGCGATGTTGAATTGGTATTCACATAAATCTAGCAGATCGCGCCATCTACTACCGATTCAAATTTATGTCTATGCATATTGGACATGCACGTTTCACCCATACTTAAAAAGTCTTAACAATGGAACATTCACTACTAGGCTGAACAATGCAATGCCTATACGAGTACAAGTGGCAGGAGTCCGGCGACAAAGGGCGAACACAAAATCAATAGCCACTGATCCAACTGTTAGTATCTACAGGTACACCTACATAGCACATGCATATTTAAAGTTTCTACTACTTACCCTGTCGATGGTTTCGACCATAGAAACCAAAAAATAAGTGGAAGTGGTATGTATGTAGTCGGTGTACGCGTGTCATTACTAGGCGTATTTACACAACGAAGGATAAATTCGACAATAGGAACCTTTTTGATAAGAATATGTCTAAATTTTTTCGTAAATATTCAAGCCATGAAATACTTATAATCTAATAATAAGCAAAGTAATCGCTATTTTGAACGCTTAAAAAAGGTGGTGCAAATATAGTTACTACTACCTTAAAAAGAGTAGTGTGTTTTCGTTTTGCAGTAATTTATTATGTAATATGGCATTAAAGGTTGTATATAAATAGGTACGATCAATCAAAGCAATTATTTACTAGTAATGCACGGTATTATTATCCGTTATGTATGTGAGTTTGGCGACATCGGTTCCGCTACTGAAAATATCGCGTCGCACTTCTACTAGTTTTTTCTGTTCTGTGGTATCGACTCAATGTTGTAATTATAGAACCTGTGACGGTACTGATTCCGAATTAAATCATCGCAGTGTGAGACTGTTTTGCTGCGCAAATAAAGAAAGAAATAATAAATAATAAACATGTGCACGGTGTGCACCCATTACCTATTCCGATAATTTATCCAAATCACAAAGTCAGTTATGGTATTATATTATTCCATACTACTTGATAGTTTAGTTCTTAATCAAAATATTTAACTAGAAGCAGGCGGGACTCATTTCATACCTTTCATATTTTGATACTCCAGTCAATCAGTTAAAAATTAATTAGGCATTATACGAAGAAATATGTATGATAGGTAGTACCTACCACAATATTTTTGAGTTGAGTTTTCTAGGTAGATAGCAAGCTACAGCACATGATAAATAATAGTACCTGCTAGGTACATGCCTATAGGTATAAATATTTGAGGTGTATAGGCTAGTACCTATATATCAAGATCTTTAGAGCCTAAGCGAGTCTCATCTATAAGCTAGGATTTATACATGGGGCAAGGGCACTCCTGAAGTCGAAGGCCCCTGGTAGTCTTGTAGTAACTCCTGGTACATAATATATTGGCATTAAAAAAATTACGGCAATGCAATTTTTTTTTATACCGTTTAACTTGCGTTATTCACTCTCCATCGTATACTTTGCAGGGACGTTTTTTATGAAATTTCGTTTTATTTGACTTTACTGATACGATGGAGAGTAAACAATGTGAAAAATAAAATAAAACAAAAGTTCCAAAAAACAAATACTTTGCCGTGATTTTTCATGCCAATGTGTTGTGTACCAGGAGTACTATCAGGGACGGGCGTTCGGGTTGGGGTGCGAGAGATATGTCTTGTATAATCTCGCCTCCGGCAATTAAGGACCCATGGACGGCGTGCGTTTTGGTCGGTTCGAGTCTGACATAATCACCTCCACCGGTTCTGGGGGAGGTGGTATCCGTGGGGATTTTGCATACAATAAAAAAGGGGCCTTCGGCTTGGGGAGTGTTTCCCTTACACCCTGTATACTACTTTACTGATTGACGGACGAAGCTCTGATAGTTCAGGTTCAGATGGCTCAATGCTGGTACACATATGACATAACACACAATGCTGGTAACATTGCATGCAATCAGAGAAGAAATGCAGAGAAGTCTCCACTCTCCTACATTCAGGTGTTAATTGGTAACTATAGCGAGCTGATATTTTTACTTACCTATCTAGAGGTTATAAAATATTAAATAGTCAGGGGGGTACAGGGCATTGACTAAGATAACTAACCATTACGCTTGGAAGAAAACGTGCGGCAAGGAAAAAGTAAAAGTTCCTGCTACAATGTGAAGTGATCACGTCTAGCTGTCCGTAAGCCAATAGTTGAGGTTTTTTTATACATTTAGGTCGTCAAAGTGACTGCGCCAGGTCTGCTGATAAGCTATGGTGCAGGCCAAGTAAAGCATAGTGGCCACCGTCACTATGCTTTACTTGGTCGTCTTTTGGGGTTACTATCGAAATTCCCTTTTCGCCAAAGGACAATGTACATAACATCTCATAACTATTCTATGAATGTAATTTATGTGTGCAATAAAAAATCAAATAATTAAAAATAAAACTTCACTTTCGCGATGCAGCATCGCTCGTTTTGTAGTAACATGTTGTAGTTCAATTTGCTGTCTCTAGATGGCGTTGGGTACACTGGTCAGATTCTATTCGAAAAACGAAGTGTGACAACATACTTCTTTATTTCCATAGACCAAGAATACGTATTTATTTCACGCGTCGCACAATTTTTCCATATAAATATATAAATCTTCTAGAAATACAAAGCCGTTTCTACGTTTAATAGCTTTAATAGTAAGGTTCAATAAAAATAAACATACGTAATATTTTGATAATCATAATTATCATCAGTAGATAAATTATTCCTGTTTTCGTAGCATTCGTAGCGTATTTAATTCCTACTTTATCACCGAACCAGAAACCCTACACCATGTTAGGGTAAGAAAAGCAAGATATTAAATAGGTACTTATTTATGCTTATAAATTATAATTTACTAGATGACCCGCGCAACTTCGTCTGCGTCACCCCGTTTTTGCAACATTTTTCACTTCTGCTCCGCACCAATTGGTTGAAGCATGATGTTATATACATATAAACCTTCCTCTTCAATCACTCTATCTATTAAAACCGCATACAGGGACAAAGAAAGCGACTTTGTTTTATACTATGTACCTAGTGATACCATCCGTCGCGATTTCCACACGAAAAATATTACTTATAATATGTACTAACCTGTCCTGACCCCTGCAAACCAGGGACTAATTCTATAACACTACATTTTAAAACACCAGTGTTGCCAGGGCTACGTTTTCGTAAGGTGGGTTTTAGACTTAAAACAATAAAACAATAATAATATATTATAACCTACGTTGGTTTAATGATATGTTTATTTATTCTGTGGTGTAACCTTATTACATTAAATCACAAAAAATGGTTTGCCTGATGATGTCTTATTGGAATTTCTAATTAACTTACAGTAACTGAAAACTGATTAATAGTGTAAATATAACAAATACGTAATTATGTCTAATGGCGAATTCAACTCACACAATACCAGTAGGAGTAGTACATCCCATAGTATATATAGGTATATCCCATGCCGTGTGATTTGACTGTAGTATTACCATAGATTATAATTATACAGGGTGGCTCCATTTTCTTGGATACAAACATTTAGATCAAAATCGAAGTTGTTCTGCTGAAGAGTTTGCGTCGCTTTTTGAAACTACCAGTATTCTTTAAATTTTCTATTATTCTTTTCAGTACAAACCTAGTTGGTGGCTGTTGGCCTCGATATCTCTCCCCATACCACCAATAGTAGGTAATTCGTCATTTTAATGGATAAAATACGTCAGTGATAACAATAATTAATTAATAACATAAGTAAACAGATGGATCTATGCGTAAAAGTGCTTTAACTTGACCCATTGAACAATTAATTTAAGATTTAATTGTTTTCCTTCTATTTAATTTATGAAGTTTGCTAAAGAGATTTCATCCTTATAATTGACCCTAACGATCAATGCAATAAAAGTACAGTATGCAACTTTTACATATTTTAGTCGGTTCGATTACCGGGTGCGGCAAGCAAATTTTCACAAATCATTGAATGCAGTTTTGTTTCTTTTCAAAAATAAAGGAATGTTTCCTTTGAGTAAAATTTTCTATCTACAGTATTAAGAGTACTTCCCCTTCAGGTGGAATTACAAAATTCCACCCTGTTTATAGTACAGGTACCTATTACTTTATTAGTCAGTAAGGTAGGTAAGGTAGATCGCGGATATGTGCGCGAACTGACAATTTGTATGGTTACTTAAGCGCGTAAACGCAGTGCTGACTCAAGAGTTTTCCTTAGTTTCATCATCATTCTGTAAACCTTTGCCCGATTCAGTTGGGGTCGGCTTTTCAGTCTAACTGTGGTGCGGCTGAACTTCGATATTTTTAGTGAAGCGACTGCTATCTGACCTCCACAACCAATGGTTCAATGACCAATGGCGATATCGAAGTTCCAAGTAAGACTGGTTGGACTTTTGAGGGCTCGAGCTCTAACTACCCGTAACGACTGCCATAGATATTTGTATGGCAACCGGGACCGACGGCTAGAGCACGTACTTAGTTTAAGGATAGGTAATTGCCAGCACCTAATCAGCATCATTCGCAGAGATCTACTAGAAGAGACTAGAAAAAACTATTAAAAGGAAAGTGGCCAGCTATTCCGACGTCAGAATGGCTGGACCAAACCGGTTTCACCTAGTTGTAGGCATTATTATTAGTTTATCATTAAAATTTAGTAGGTAACTATTTAGTACCTCCACGTATGCAAACTATCCTCTTGTAAACGCTTCCCGAACCAATCTGCAATGTATAGTGAATCTCATCGTATGTACCTAATTCGCCTGTTTTCTGTAATTAATATGTTTACTGCCAACACACTTTCTTCCGTGACAGCCAGGACTACCACTCCTTTGTTCAACCTCCAAAGAAAGGCGACCGGACTTGAACTCGCTATGCCAGCGGTAGATAAAATGAAATTTGAAGGTCCTTCATCCATAAAGGCAATTTTGAAATCGAGCAAATGACTCATCAGGTTTTAAGCCACATAAAATCGTAAAAAATCATCGCACCAAAATATTCAAAACTAGCTGACCCGTGCCCACTTCGTTGGGCATAATGTAGGCATTTTCAAGCTCCACATCTTTTCTCTAGAACTCAAAAATATATCTTTCATAGAAGGCAGCTTTCGTAAGAAACGCTTTCATTCGACCGTTTTTTCGCCGATTCACTTTGCAAAACTGACTATCACGTAAAAGCCTTTTATTTTTCGGTTTTGTATATAACCTATGACACTTAGCAATAATGTGGTTTTCTATTATTGAAAGAATTTTTAAAATCGGTTCAGTAGATCCTGAGATTACCCCTTACAAATTAACAATTATACAAACACACAAACTTTACTTCTTTATAATATTAGTACCTATAGATTAGAACAATGTTATTTTTACTTTTAAATAGAGTTCAGTCTTCAAAATAATCAGAAGTGGCTAAAGTCTTATATAACTCGGATTATTAAAGAAAGGATTCTAAACTGGCGGAGCTTATCACTTTCTCTCGCTCGCACACTAGAGCTGTCTATACTCACTCACGCGCGTACCGTTAACAGAAAAAAATATTGATCTTTATTTTCTTCCACGCTTTGTGCTCTTAACGCGCTTAGTGAGTAATAATCCTTTGATCCCTTTGATAATCCTGATGAAAGACTGTCTTATAGACAGTATTAATAATTTTGTTCATAATAATGTTAATTCTTTATTTTACCCAACATCACGAACTTCCATGATCCTCCTTATAGAATGTGATATACGTTGCCAGGTACTTTTTTCAGGATGAAAGGATTTAATGTCCGTTTAAAAGGATTCTGGCAGGTACTAAATGTATTTGCAATGAGGGTCACCCTCTTTCATGAGACTTTGCTTTCAGCTTAACATCAGGCGAGGTGAAGACAAATTGACGTGCTATAAATAAATAAAAAAATCTATGTGTAAAAGTAGGTACTGTTTCCGATGAAAACAAAAATATATGCCGTCACATGTCTTTCTAATTTTTTGAAGCCTCGCGTTAGCCTATTGGTATGGGTAATGGACTGCTGAGACGACGTCTCGAGTTCGATCCCAGGTTTACCATGGCACACACCAATGACTTTTCGATGCTTTTCGAAGTTATGTGTTATCGCAGGTCTATAAGTGCCTCGGAGAGCACGTTAAGCCGTCGGTCCCGGTTGCCATACAAATATCTATGGCAGTCGTTACGGGTAGTTGGAGCCCTCAAAAGTCCAACCAGCCTAACTTGGAACTTCGATATCGCCATTGGTCATTAGACCATTGGTTGTGGAGGTCAGATGGCAGTCGCTTCACGGAAAATATCGAAGTTCAGCCGCATCACAGTTAGACTGGAAAGCCGACCCCAACTGAGTTGGGAAAAAGGTTCAGGGAATGATGATGTCTTTCTAATTTTTAACATTCACGCGGGCGAAGCCGCCGGCAGTAGCTAGTTAGAAATTATTACGACCCGATCTTGTTTTTATTATTTTTCATTTTAAAAATGAAATGACTTGAAATTTTATATGCTAACTGTACTATCTGTCAACGCAAGTACAAGCCGCCATATAAGAATCCTTTCTTTAATGCATGGGCTTATATGTATAAAAAATACTTTTTTTTACCTTTCTGAGTGACCTGGTATAGTCTGATTGAAACTTTCTTACTTGATAGAAAATTAATTAAAATCCGTTTGGTAGTTTTGAAAGTATCGGGTATGTAGGACCATGTAGGTTACTTACGTTCTTTATTTATGAGAATAACTATAGGTATCCGTTAATTAGCCGTGAAAAGACTATAATGTTCGATGGAATAAGTAAGACCATAATCACAAAAATGTAAACCGGCTTACCTGTAATGACGAGCTGAATATAGATTTCACTTTTTATAACAGAATCCGAATGTGAATTAATTTCGTCGCTGCAATTTGCACGTCGCAGCTGGCCTGGCATATCTCTGCACAGTCTGAACTGTCCTCCTTCGAAGGCTTTGACTAAAAGAAAGACTAATTGATAACAGGATAGCTGCATACATATACAAAAATCATGTACAGCATAATATTTTCAATTGAGATATTTTCCGTGAAGCGACTGCCATCTGACCTTCACATCCAATGGGCCAATGACCAATGGCGATATCGAAGTTCCAAGTTAGACTGGTTGGACTTTTGAGGGCTCCAACTACCCGTAACGACTGCCATAGATGTTTGTATGGAACCGGGACCGACGGCTTTACATGCTCTCCGAGGCTCGACCAGACCAGTGCAAACAGTCATATTCATGCACACAACTTTTTGCTCTGAGCGATGATCGAACCCGCACCCCGCCGTGCGTAGCAGTCGCGTGCACTACGCCACGCCACGGAGGCTGTCTGACTCCGGTAATGTGTATAAATCGATATTTTAGTCACACTTTGCAATTAGATTTGGACAGAAGTCTCACGGCTGTAACTGTAAGAACTAAGAACCCAGGGCCAGCATATACCCTGGATCCCAATTCTGCTAATGGTTAACCAATATTAAACCACTGTGATTACAAAAATTATTATTGAATTTTCGCCTCTACCAACATATTGTTAGAGTTGCAAATGAAATGACAAAGAATGAATTACATAGTTTCCTTCATTTTATACGATGAAATTTAACTTTAGACTTAAATACACACTGGAATAAAGTTCAATGGCTTTTTTCACAATTTCAGAGGCTTACACAATGGTTGACATTTAGTAGGATCAGGGCCCAGGGCCTTAATGTGAATGTAACACACGGATGTCAACAACCTACTCGCACGACCCATTGAATGATTCTCATTATACATTTTAAACAGCAGCGGTCTTATAAGACGGTCCATCACTCGAAGCATAAATAACAATCCAATATAAATAATGTATGTTTTGATGTTATACCTACTTATTGTTGAGGGTGAAATATAGTACGTATACATAATAAATAGAAGTGTGATAGTGTACCTTCAGAGTGTATAGAATGAAACCTCACCAAAATCTTGCGGATTGTTGCGGTGCCAGACGAAGTGACAAAGTTAGGTTCAGATGCAAGCGAAGATCAGATAGCGTTAAATAATCCAACGAAAAAGGTACATAGTCACAAGTTCGTAGCAGACCGTAGCGGAAAAAGAGGGCAAAACGTGTAGGCAGTAAGTTGTAGCTTGTAGCTATAGGCAACATCAAAGTCAAATTAATTACGTTAATATTACTCAAATACGAAACTACGACGAAAAAAATACCTAATGGATCTTATATTTATTTTAAAAATAAATTCGAATGGCTTTAGCTAATACCTTTGATGTAGGTATTCCTTTTATAAGATAATATGCCTAAGGGCAATTTGACTTAATGAAAACGAACAAAAGGAATCTCGGATAATGCGCAACTCTCGCGCTAATTAAATGATATCAGAGACGGTTTTCCGTAGAAACCATTATATTTTCTAATTAGAAAATATAAATACTTTGCTACTACACCGCCGGGCTTTTGACGAAAAAGAATAAAAGTGAAATACAAAATAATATCAGATTTCGATACTTGTTTACCGTAGTGGGTTTGCAACAAAGTACGTAGTTACTTATAGTCTATACGTATGGTTAGCGAAATTCGGGTATTAACGCGATGATAATGGTAAATACAATTATTTAACTTTTCATTTGCTTGACGTTTCGGTTAGGGTGCACTAGCCTTGGTCACAAGGGCTACGGGGCGGGTGAAGTTTCTTGTTCAACTGGTCCCACATTGTACTTGTTACGCACACTACAATTGACTGAAGTGATATATTACAGTCATATAATTTAAACTTAATCTGTAAAAAAACTGATTTCGTTTGAAGTAAAAATCGATAGTTTCGGTAACGTTTTATAATCCGGAACTACACGGAGTTTCTGTTCTAATATTGTTGTATGTATTTAAAGTACTAACGCTTGTTCATAATTGGATAGTACCTACACAAAGTGTCAGACTTTGGTCTACTAGCTCATGCTTCTAGCGCACATAATGCGTGTTTAAATAAATGAGACAAACTTTGGTTTTTCGTAATTCCAAATAAAAATAAATGTGAATGATCTCTAGTCACAAAACTAAATAATAAATCTATGTAACGTTGGTAATAATCTCTAGCAGGAAGTATCTGTATGGGTTTATCCCTCATTTGTCCTATGAGTAACCCCTCGATTACAAAATACCATACGAGTATTCGCCTCCCTTTCGCCTCTATCGAGTTTCATTTTTTTTTTTTTCTAAATCGGTAGCCAGATAACAGTCGCTACCTTAAAAACCGTACCTATAACCCAAACCAAGGGAAGGAGAATACGTAAGCGTACCCGGAGGTCGGAGTGAAGATAAACCTCAAATGAAACAGGATACAACGTTAAAATGGATAATTATGGGGTTAGAAAATGTCGGGGTGTCGACAAAGGTAATTTATACAGGACTTACCTACTTATTTATTCTGTTGAAATTCTGGTTCAGCTTCGAAATCGTTCACTGTAAAATCGCTGTGACACTGGAGCTTAATCCCTAGTGGCAGAAGAGTCGTGCTTTCAATGTTTCGGAATATTAATTATCAGCGGTTTTGGGTTAAATAATTTATTTCTCATAAGAACATAGACATACTAGATCATAGAACAGATATATAACGTAAAAACTAAAAATAACGTAAAACTCAGCGCTCCAGACGTCTATGTGTACAATCATAATTATGCCTGTCATAATTCATATAATTACAAGATTCATCAATTACAATCATAATTATCATTTGGTAATCGATTGAACACCTCAAACTATTGTAGTTCTTTAGTTGTAATATTTCTTGAATTATTATTAATGTACTGCGCCGGAGGGTTAGATAGGTATCATAATAGTTATTATTGAGATTAAAAGGTAGGTGACTTGCGCTCGCATGTACCTACTGTTACCGGCATATATCTTGCTGCATAATCGAGGGCATCGATTACCTCACAAAATGTACTTTAAAATGTGCTGTGCTCTGTGCTGATCTGAGGACGACACGGTGTGCAACTTTGGCACACCGCGCGTGCTTTACGGAGCACTACTACTATAATCTCAAATTAAGTTACTCGCGCGATTCAGGGTCTGCCACTATAGGTACCGGTATCGGTGGTAACTATTACTAATAATATAAGGTACCTACCATGTCAGAACTCAGAACTCAGGCAGGAGACCAAAGTCAGACATCTTACCATTAACTTACCTGCGAACAATTTACCTTCAGTAATGAGATGATGATTTTTTAATTCATACTCTTTATGTACCTTGAAACTAGTAGAGACTAAATAACTAGGTACTATTTGCTACTATAACATAAAGCTCTTAAAGGCAAGGTTAAAATCATTTATCATAACCAGCAAATCATTTATTCCGTGAATAAACGATTAACAGTTAGTAGATAGGTACTGTACGACATTATTGGTAACACAAAATAATATAGCTTCCGTCATAGAAATCAATATCGGGATCTTGTGATGCCCACATATTAGACACATCGTTATGCGATGTTGCCACACTTACCAACCCCAACATGTGATGCGACGTTGCCAAATCGTTCAACAAAATATTCCATGAAATGAGCAGCAAGATTTGGGATTTGGTATTTGGTCCCCTTTTTTACCTGCTTGCTCCGTCTCACTGTTGTTAGTTTGGTGCGACTGTGCGATCTAATCGCGTAAATTATTTTTTTTAATCTCGGATTTTGGGAACATAAAAAACTAGATTCCCTACCTATTACATTTATCGGGATATTTACCATGTTAATTGAATTGAATTTATAAATGACCATGTCACTCTAAAATCATACAAAAGCACTAGAACATGAAAGTTTATTAATGAATAATTACTTACCAACAAATGGTTTTAAGACATTATCACCCAGGTAAACAAAGTGGAATAATCCAATCTTTATCTGTCAGGTCAGGTCCGAAGCGTAACTAACTACCTAGGAAGGGACTTAAGTTACCTTAGTCTACCCATAAACTGTCCAAGACGTACCTAGGTCAAAAATCGTGCGGGTTCTTTTATACCACTTATGTGGCAGGTAGAAAAGCACACGGCTCACCTGATGGAAAGTGGTCACCGTGGCTTAGGACGTTTGAAACACCAGGGACGTTACATTCGTGCTGTCTACCCTGTAGTAACCTTCCAATGCCCTACTTGAAGAACTCCACATTGTAGCACACCGTTTCCGGTCGTAATGCGACCTTAGTCACCCGTGTAAACCCCACATTAGTGCGTTGCACTTTAAATGTAAGTAGATACATAAAATGCATAGCAAGGTATGTTAAGGTGCATCTTAGGTTTGCACCTGCTCGCCACATTAAGGACCCTACTCTGAACGAGGTGTATAACTTAAGGAGGCTTAATTTATAACACTAAGTAGTAACTTGCCACCGGGTCATTGAACCTAGTTGCTAGGTACTCAGTATACGTCATACGAAGTTCCTGGTGATATTTGCTTGACTTTTATGGGAGCGAATATAGTCTGACCCTACCTACACCTAAACTTTAAAAAAAGCCTATGTTGTAGTCGGGATTTCGGCCGTCAATCAGCGACTACTGGCGACGATTACGAAAGAGGCTAGTTCGGATTTCAGAGCACAATTTTCATGGCTGTTCCGGTCAATCTAGACGAAAATTATTGTGTTAAGTATTAGTTTTGTAGCTCTTTTATTAACCGTGCGTACCGATATTAGAACCAAGAACTTGATCTTACCTACATATCTACGTAATTCACTGATCAAAATTTCGAAACTAAAGCACAGATTACCTAATAGTTGGAACTGAGTAAAACCAAATTGCGCTTACGGACAAGCGCAATTTGGTTTTTTCATTACAGCAGGTTATTTAAATTATAGTGTAGAAGTAAACATCAATTATTAGAATACAGATAAAATAGGAAAGATGAACTAAACAAACATCAGAGTCGCATCCGAGAATCTGAGGAAATCTCAACTTAGGTATACCTAGTGATTCAATACATAGGTTGTTACCGATGACAGTACTGCAATTAGGTACGGAGTGGCAGCAGGCCGACTGAAAATCGATGTATTACCGGTAATACTATCTATAGTATTACCGTGTCGATGCGTTTGCCACCGCATGGTACTGATGGTACACATTACGTAGGCGAGTAACTGGGCTAGGAGTGGGTTAGGGGTTTGTACATATACTGAAATTACCATTAATAAAAGGTACTCTAAAATTCCCGTCCTTTTCCAGTCCTATATTTACTTACAGACCCTTTGAAATATTTTGTAGAAGCTACCTAAGTTACTAATATGATATACATCGGAAATTCCCACGTATATCCTTGATTATGGAGCCTTTACCTAGTTACGCAAAGTTAACCTACTCTTAACAACCATTTTGACTTTAGCCGGAGGATTATTTTTTTAAAAAGTCTTATGACTACAAGCTGCAGTCCCGCATTTTTCGTCCCTATGTTGAAAAGGCTCTCTTTTAACAAATGTTTTTATAGAATACCGTAAAGTGCAGACATAGCGGACCAAAATCTACATAATGATCCATCTCCTTTGTTCAGAGAAATTATTCTCCCTTTTTGTTTTGTTGCTCTAAACATTGTTGAAAATAGACAGACATTGTGCTGTCAACCACTTCTCTGGTCGTTATTGTATTCGACTATGAATACTTAAATAGCTTAAATAAATCCATAGCTTAAAAAAATATTCTCGAAATGTTTCTGGTATTTGCCAAACCTCCGACTCTTTACTATTTCGCAGATTTTATAAATATTTTCGTCTAAATATTCTCATTTACCTCATTTACTTGTTCTGATCAGACACTCCAGATATCCACTTAATTGCTCTACTTTCTCTGCTCAGAATGCAAATTTGTTCCAAACCGTAGGTATCTTACTCTTGCCTTGTACCTAAAATGTACACTTAATCGTGTAATAATTAATTTAGAGTACCTAGTTCTAAGTATTAGGTCATCTTTACCTTTACCTTAGCAAAAATACCGAACAAGTGCAATCAGACTCGCGCTAGAAGTATTCCGTATCAGTACTAGGTCACAGAATACCTAATAGTTGGACTAGGTATACAAGTAGAACCCACCTAATTTTTATGTTATTCTGTTTTTAGTAGGTATTAAATAATATACAAATGAAATACATCCCCTGCAAAAATTTCACCTATTTAGCTATCACACTTCTGGAGTCCCTTCAAGGGTTCCCACTTGCCAGAGATTATTAATCTTTCAGAAAGTTTTCTGAAAAAGTTATAAAGTAGGTACGTAACAGGAGTTTCTTAATATCCGAAGAACTGAGCAAACAACAAAAGTTTGTCAAAGTCCCAGCCGTTTCACATTGAAACTTTCAAAGTCACCTGATACATCTACCTATAACCTCGGTCAATGTTCTTTACTTCACTCTATGTAACAAAGTTTTGCGTTTACGGCACTGGGCGAGGTAGGGGTGAGGACTGGGTAGGGAAGGGGGGCGTTAAGCTAGGGGTAACAACCCTCGGATCGATTTAGCTACGTCCCTTTTGATTGCACCCTGTTATATTGCTGAGACAACGCGTGCAAGATAATTTTGGTTGCTGGTATAATTTATTGTGGTTATAGTGTCACGATTGAAATATTACTACGCACTTATCGGGATTTCTTTACCCAAATGTCCTTATTTCACACCTTACATACCTAATTATTGATGATCTTAAATTGTCAAACTAAGAAGGTATACTTACCTACCTGCTATTTCCAGTCGATTCTGTGCTTGGTAGTGTGATT
This sequence comes from Pelosia muscerda, assembly GCA_963691645.1. NCBI lineage: Eukaryota > Metazoa > Arthropoda > Insecta > Lepidoptera > Erebidae > Pelosia > Pelosia muscerda. The sequence goes on along the minus strand of OY829098.1, from coordinate 13,948,793 downwards.
GCAGTCTTAGTATTGAATTCTCCAACAAAGAATAATTGGTTCTCACACTTGAGACCCAATTATTCTTGTTTTGAGAAAAATCTATAATGAAACTCCGTTATAGACGAGAAGGAGGATATCAATAACTAATAAATTAGGACAGTTAACTGTGGAAATGTGGGGATCACAATAGATCCCCCATTCTCCACCTTGATCTAGCGGAGTCTGACTCAGTCTAAACAAAGTCCCTTGAGCCTACCCATTTTTAAGACACAAAAATTAATCCGCTATCATTTTTTTGTTAATTAATACTGAATTCCAAAGTTTGATGATTACATCTATTCGGATAAACCTCGACTATCTACGACTGCGACCTTTGTGGCGTAGAGGTATCGGTAGACCGTTCGACTATTATTACGCTGCACTGGGCGCGAGTCTTCATTTCCCGCTCAGTGCAAATTTTTCAGTGCATAATAATAAAATTATGTATGCATTTACAAAAAATATTTCTAAGTGTGTTTACCTGCATTCTAGATTACATAACGCTTACTTTGTGTCCAGACAGCGCTCTATATAGTTATTAAAAAAACTTCGGAAACTAACACGCCACTACTTTTATCTTAAGAAATTATGCCCTATTTTTGATGATTTAAATTCATTTCTTGTTTATTTTTTGTCATAGTTTGTAAGCTGTTATCACATCAACTATTGTAGGTTACTACAAATAGCTTAGAATCATAGGCCATAGAGATGGCAAAGACAAGTTATTTCAAAACTACTGTGAACTTATACAGTTGTAAACTGCCATAGCTTTTAATTCAAAATATCTACGATAATATCGATATGTACCGAGATAACTGATAGCATAGCACAGCCGTTATCGGTTATTTACAATCAACTCAACTCAGCTGATAGTTGAGCGCACTGTGTCAACTAAATTGAAGACAACTTTTACTAAATTATTGCTCCTTTATAATTACTCTTTGACGAAAACAGCTGTGTCGGGTTCAGTGGCCGATGGGCCGACACCCGCACGTGCGAGTGTGAGAGACCAGCATACGATTTAGCCCAGGAAAGAACGAGATAGAAGTAGAATATTGAAGGAGTAGAGATGAAACAAAAAATGTTGCGCTTGGTGTGGAATAACAATATGTAAGGTAGTAACACCAGTTGAGAAGGAAGTTAACTGTTGCTATGGATTATGGCTTCCAAAGGATGCAGATTATGGATTGTGTAGACATGTCATGAACAAATATAAGTAAATTAGAGGAAAACGTGCGCATTATTTTGCGCGTAAATATTGTTATTTATTAATACAGATATCAAATATTCCAATTTGTAGTAAATAAATGAGTGATGGAAAATATCAGTGTCTATCAAAAAACTAATAAATAGGTGGAAATGGAAATGTTATGTCGGTTGAAATTCCTTCCAGAGATAAGTTCTGTATGAACTTGGTGCAGTGGCTCTATGTGAGCGCACCGCAATCGTAAGTGAGATAACACTATATAAACTTTGTATAATTCCATTCGTTGAAAAGGTAAAATAAAAAGTGCAAAGATCCTTTCATTTTATTTTTATGTGGAAATTCCCTTAGACAACCAGCCGGACGCCCGCCAGTCCGACGCCATTTCATCAGCATATATTCAAAAACTATAAACTATCCAGCCACTTTTCATCCCCTATTTCCTTTCTGCCCCCTTTAACTCCCCTTTTCGCGATTAAAGGTATCTATATCCTTTCCTAGCTTTAAACTATCTCTGTACTATATTTCATAACGATCAGTTCAGTGGTTTGGTCGAGAAAGCGTAACTAACTATACAGAGAGACAGACAGAGTTATTTTCGTATACCTAAGTTTCGCCAGCAGATAACAGCAATTAATAGACAATTAATTGAGTGGTCAATTGCCAATAGGCATATACTTACACAGGATGAATAGGTTAGGTGGTAAGTATGACTCACGAGCTTATGTTTGGTAGATAGACGGTGCCCATGGTATTAATAGCTAATAATTTTGAGACAAGATATGAACACTATGATTTATGTATTTGTATGTAACTATACCTGCACCTACCTATATTTTGAATATAGGTAGATACTAGGTACTATAATTCATAAGTTGCTTGTGTATTGTATTACCTACTCCTAACTGTTTACCCACGCATCAAATTTAGACTTCCGGAAGTCGATGCATACAGTGCATACAATGCAACCTGAGGCAATATAATTAGCTAAATGGCATTTTAGTGTCCGCAATTCACCGCTCGATTTAGCATTGCCAGGCGGCTGGAGTCGAGCAACTATTTTACATAATTTCTGAAAATTTAACACCAGCTAGGTATCTACCAGTGCTCGGTAACAAGCTGATGTTAAATGAGGTAGGTAACCAGTGGTAGGTAGGTACCTAGCTACCACTAGGCTACCACCTGCTCGACATAATGCTACAGCCGTAACTACGATACAAAATCGAGTGTACATCAATAAGATCTACACAAGTATCGAAATAAGGCGATATTTGCATCTTCAATGCGTAGGCATCATCATTCATCAATGCGTAGGCAAAGATAGAAGACAAGGTCTACATGCCGTACTCATGCATCGAAACTCACGATTCACTCGCTCTCATTCTTGTCATACTGATACTAAAGGTACCGCCCCGTCATTCATTATTTCATCAACGGGGAAGACCTGCGGTATTTTACTGGATGCACTATGTCCCACAGCTCGTCAGGAAGAGGGGGTGACGTGGCGACACTGCACATCTGAGTGAAGCCTCTCAAGTACGGCACCGTCCCACTGGTGACATCATTGTATAGCCCGCACTTGATCTGGTAGGCGTTGTACCGGCCAGCACCGCGACCGCTGGCTGGCCCGTGGTCCGGAAACAGCAGTCCGTGGCTCGGCAGCATGCGTACACGATACACCGAGAGGTATTATAATAATTACAGTGTTTATCTGAAGCTATCAGCATGCAAACCCATTATGAAAAAAGAGCCTATGACGCTTGCATCTCATCACTGTGGTATTAGTGTCTAGTAGATAGTTTAACTGTGGCATCAGTGTTCTCTGTTGTATGTTTTAAAACGTTTAGATGGTTTTTTAAATGTCTGTTCTATACCGGGTAAACTACGCAAGTACCTACCTATACAATGCATAGGTACATACATATCTAGAGCCCAACAAGAAACACTTTTCATTCAATTGTTCTAGGCGTAGACCTGTATACATTTATACTGCCCCAGTAAAAGGACGTATCTACATTTTCAATTTATTCGCTCTTCGATATACTGAGAACCAGCAACAGCAATGTTTCCATTCCTCCCATATAGGTAATAATAGCTCAAGATGATTTAGGGATGTTACCCATGCATGAATAGAACAATATGAGTATGAAATTGGAGCTATGGTGCTCTTTAGCAGATATGAGGTACTAAAGGTTGACCTATTTTGAATTAGGATCTCTTTGAGTACTTTGCTAGTCAACATCGATCTGATGCTGAGTCTACACTGGCTTACAGTTAGAACGTCTAACAATGGTTCTAACCTTTAAGTGTAGAGTGCAATGTTCAACATTGCAATTTTACTACATTCAATCGTCTGACATAATGAGTCGGACCCTTCGTAACTCACTCAATATCACAACAGGATGTCAAAGTTATCAATATTTTGACATTACTCAAAATGATGCAAGATGTTTAAACGGGGTACTAACATATTATTTTTTAAATTACCTACAGTAAATATTGCCATGTGATAAAAGTTGTGCTAAGTTATTATTGCCTAGTGTCACAGAGCTTCAGCCGTAGTAACAACTGCGGATCTCGCGTTCATACCTCATCCATATCTGGGTTCTAGATTAACTTTACCAATGTTGGGACCAAATCTAAGATAGGGCTTCAAAGATGTTGGAATTTTTTTCGTGAAAGTAATGTCTCTCCATACCTAGAGTTTATATTACTGACGTAACTAGAGGAACGATGGCAGTAACTTATGACTTTTTCAATATCTATTTCTGTCAAAGTTGAAAGGTGGTTTATAAAAAAACGATAGCGGTTCATATACTCTGTCACACTTAGCTTTTGTGCAAGGATGTTGTTCGCACACCTATTCCTCTGTACCCTATAACAATACAACTCATGGTCTAAACTACTGAATTTACGTAGTTGAACTTTCGGCAATTCTCTATCTCATATTAAAGAAATCCGCACGTTTCTTTTTCAGCGGATTTCTTTTCCAAATATTTTGCAACTAAGGGGGTAATAAGATAAATAAATACATGTGTTTTTCCAAAATTTCACTACTATGGGAGTAAAATAGGCGATTGGCGATGATTGCTTGTGTTTAAAGTTCGTAATTTACCAAGATGTACAGTAGGTACAGTCGACAAAATAGATACCGTATCACTGTTTCATACAATGTCCTATTATGCAAATGTGGAACCGTATATCCTTTGTTGACTGTACATTTCATACATTAGCTATTATGCTTCAGTATTCGTGCATTTCATTGTCTATTTTACACCTTTGGTGGTGAATTTATGAAAAACACTGACAGATTGTCACGTAAGAGCGATCGACCGGATTCTGGTTGACATTGCCTTGCTCGAAGAAAACAGCTTTCAGTCTGACGTATATATGCCTATAGGCCCATATTACGAATATGTTGCTTGCGTTTACACCTGCGCATACCTACTTTGGGTTATGGTATGGTTATGATAAGAACCTAATAACAACATTTTTTTATACATATAGGTAGGTAGAAATAGACGTGCCCAATTAGGTATGGTACGGGAGTAGTAGTAGTTATCAGCTGATCACACACCGGACAAGTATCGTAGTAAACCGGTTTTGTATTCCATAGGGTTGTAATAACAAAAACTACAGTCAAGAGCACACCACAGTCGGCCAAGTTCACAAAAAAGGCGATATCATAATGTGATATTTATTGCATGTGTTTCAATCACCGAGCTAAACAGAATGTTTTTAATTGTGGTAAATAGTGACGTGCCCGTGATCGAAGATAGGTCGGTAGTTACTTCTCGTGACTGGACAGTAAGGTGACAGAGTCAGAGCCTCAGGGCCAGAATTATGATATTATGACGCATGCTCGTAAAAAGTTATGTGCAGCAGGTAACAGAGCCGTCGACCTGCTTAGTATAGTTTTTCTTCTTCTGTCGAATCGAAGGCATTTTATAATTGCCATCGTGGTGTAGTAACTTGTTTCACGGTTGCGCCGCTACTCACGGAGAGGGTCCGAGCACAGGTTTCGCTGTGCGGCAAGCCATACGGTTGGACTCTACTTTCAAATAGGATCGTTCAAGCGAAGCTCTCTTAATAGCTGTTAGTAGTGGCACGATTTCAGGATCCATCATTCATCTCTCCATCTATAAAATCCAAAAATATTCACTTAAATGTCATCTTGCTAAGTAGGTAGCCATATAATACAAGTTCAATGCGTTCCACACGCGCCAACTTAGTATCATCATCTTCACCATCATCACATTTTAGAACATCGACCTCGAAACGGATTAGCGCCGCCTTCACCCAATTATATCTGATTGATCTAGCACAAAAACCTCTTTTGTATATAAAGTCTTGTACATCTATAAGTACATAATTATTATAGAATTGTGTCCGATCTCTATCTGTAGGTACATGGAAATAAAATGGGAAAAACTATAATTGGAGGACTTTACTAACGTAATAGAAGCAAAAACGACATTCGCAGGAATTGTTGTCAGTATATCTGGGCCTCGATTCTACTAATTGTCAAGGAACTGAGATTACAAAAAATGACATTTAGTTTTGGACTCTACGCTAATACTGTTAAAAAATAAAAGGATATTGAGTAGAGTGAATGAAACGATGTAATTAACTCTTTTCATTTCCTTTTGAACATTGCATCAATGTAAATAAAGCCGAAAATGGCCTGGCAGTTTTTGTGATCTCAGTCGTGTGACTATGGTTTGAAATTAGTAGAGTCGGAGTCCTGGTTCGTTTGAGCACGCTATTCTCAGAATGGGCTGATTGTACTAGTTGTGGTAGGTAGGCATTAGTTCATATTTAGTATTTTCTTTATTGAAATCGATTCATAAATACCTACGTAAATCACGTTAATTTTCTGATATTATGTGAATTGATCGACCCAAAAAACCATCAAAATGCATCAAGGATGAAGTTTTTTGAGAAATGTGTTTTTATTAGAATCCATTCCATTAATTACATTATATTAAGATTACACAGAAAAAAGTGTAAACATATGCAGAGAGTTTCTAAACAAATATGTGCATAAATGCTGACGGTTAGGTTTGGACTTTGGACAATCACTGCACATGCACAATGCGACTATATATGGCAATAGCAATGGGAAATAGGCATTAATGTTTCTAGATCACTGTCACTGTCCTCTGCCTGTTGAAACGCAGAGGTTTGAGGACGCCACCCGATTTACACCTGATCGATACGCTAAATGTACCTACACGATAAATCAAACATTTTCATCAAAAACCATTTCACTTTACAGCACTGCACTAAGTACCAATAAATAATATGTTTTTCCATGTAAACATTATTCAACAAGAAAATTAACTATACCTACATAATTCGATCGGATTGGAGGTCGATTCGATGGCCTATGTTCAGCAGTGGACGTTCTGTCGTTGAAATGATGATCATGACATAAATATATTACATTTCTATATGTAAGTTTTGATCAGAATTTTTAGTTAACAAGATTCAAGATAGTAAAACCAATCAGAACACAAAATGTTGTGCGTGAGTTGAAACTTAACGTTGCAACCATCTTTTTGGCAAAGAGAAGAGAACTACTCTTTTTGGTTTGTTGCGAAATGTTTTTCTTTTTAATAATAATAATAATATTTCTTTAGGAGCCACCGGCATAGGCTAGTATATATATAGATATTATAAATTTACATACAAAAACACACCTACTAACGTTTGGCATAAAATCAATAAAAGGAAAAATAAATCTTTCACAAGTTTTTGAAAACTGGCAAGGACTGAGCCCTTCTAATGGCTACTGGCAGAGTATTCCAAAAACGAGCCGCTTGAACTGGAGGATATGTCGGCTATGTTGGTAGAATGACTCAGCATTTTAGCCTATATTTTCTGATGATCTTAAAACTCTCAAAATATGTGCGTACTGAATTCAAAACGCTATTTCCGTTAAGATGGAGTTATCGAATTATAGAGAATATTTTATGAAGGAGAGAATATGTGCATTCTGACGAAAGCGCATAAGCAACCACTTATGCTTTCTCATTTAGAGATTTTAAATTAGGTTTATTTGGTTTATCCTGATTAAAAACCCTAAACTCTGATTGGTTTTGCCATATACCCCGATATTAAGCCAATTGAACCTGGCATCACTCTTCCTAACACTAGCAGAAGTTTAGTTAGACTAGTAAGCACGCTAGGAAGTATCTAGATACCCTTTAAAAAACTAAATATATTAACACTCTAACTCAGAAAATTAGTTAGGTATAGAAATAATGCTGCCAGTACACCCTTCAATGAAGGACATTGACACAGGAAGTTTGAAAGTTACGTGATCAAGTGATGAACTAGAACTGTTGCACAGTGGTTCGTACCCATACAAGCGCCCGCCGCAGCGTCTGAACATGGCGTAGTATCATCAAAACTTCAAGTAGGTTGAATACAGCTAGCCTACAGATACATTTAATTAAAATATAACTTTTACCAACTTTCTATTATTTGTATTATGCAAATAAATTATTAGATTTGATTTGGAATACTTTTTTCACGGGTCAAAATCCCCACGTTTACCTTCTCCACCAAAGTCGGTGGAGGTGACTATCTCGGACTATTAGCGCACGCCGTCTATTAGGTCTTTGATTGCCGAAGGTTAAATCATACAAGACATATCTCTCGCGGGTGCGCCAAAGTTAGCATAAAATTTCAACTCCGATAATTGGAAATCCGAAAATGTTCTTTCTAACATTTTTTACCCTAATCACAATTCCTAACTACTCTGTCTCTAATGTCATAATTTCTAATCATTCAACTTCATAATGTCAGTAGCAACAAACATCTAAAATACTTTTATTAGTTTTCCTAAATTTTTTCAACATAAACATATTTTACACTATTATTTAATGTCATATCATTTTTGTTTAGATTAGCGTCGCCGTCGCCTTTAATTTTATTCACAGCGGTGTGTACCTACCTGCAAATAAAATAGTAAATGTTCAGGAATATTATTTTTAAACAATAACACTTTACCCACTTTATACCACGGTACTGTTTAAAGTAATAAGTTTAGGTTAGGTTAGAACTGTGACCACAACGCACGAGCCGAGCGAGCGAAGCGAGCGTGCCGCGGCAGCGGGCGACGAAGTGCCAGGACCGAATCGTTCCTATAGTATTAGTGTTAGGAACATCGCCGGTAGCACTACTAATAGTATGGTTGAAAACGTTAGGAAGAAAAATTTTAGGACGAGTGATCATTCTGATTAGAAATCGTTAGGAAGAACAATTTCAGGTAAAGAACTTTATGACCCATCTCCGTGCCGTATAATTATGATAGCTTCAGTGGCGTAGCGGTAGTGCACGCGACTGCCACGCATGGGGCGCGGGTTCGATTCCCGCTCAGTGCAAAAAGTTGTATGCATAACTATGGCTGTTTGCACTGGTCTGGTCGTGCCTCGGAGAGCACGTTAAGCCGTCGGTCCCAGTTGCCATACTTACAAACATCTATGGCAGTCGTTACGGGTAGTTAGAGTCCTCAAAAGTCCAACCAGTCTAACTTGGAACTTCGATATGGCCATTGGTAATTTTACCATTGGTTGTGGAGGTCAGATGGCAGTCGCTTCACGTACACGCTTCTCGCACCACGGCAATAGTGATTTAAAATACTGAATGAGAGTCTGAAATTTCTAATTTTCACACTATTTTCATATAAACCTACAAAGTATTAGAATTCGATTTAAAATTTAGTAAAGTGATAATCATGCATGACTGTACTTGAACCTGCGAGGCAGGCTCTTACAGGGAGAATCCTCTGACCACTTGAGCTATTAGACCGCGTCTAGAGAGATTTACGTCTTAGGGGAGCGACGTTGGAGCCATTAATCGGCAATCCGAAACAAAGAACGATTATTCAATCATTTTAAACATTGCTTTTGAGAACTCCGCCCAATTACTTCAATGAATTTTGGACCATTATTATGCTATCATTTTCAAATCAATTTAAAATTGGAATAAATAAGTATCTAGACGGAACTAAACAGTCAACAGTCTCTTAGAGGGTAGGGCTTTCGAAATCGTTTCAGTTTTCATCTTAGGGGTCCAAACTGAAATCTATTAGAAAGAGTTAACATATCATTCCTCAAAATTTCATTAATCTTAAAATCAAATTGAAATAAAATAAAGTCGTCTTAAAATTATTTCCTTAGTCACACAAAGGAAACAGGGTTATTTTAGGTATGGTAAACATGCCATATTAATGTAGGTTTTATTGATTTTATTAACATTTAAGAACTCTACGCAATTATGACTCGCATCACAATATCTAGTGTATTTATGCTAATTCATCTTTGATAAGATACAAATAATTAATGACTGCCTAAGTACCTATTGATTACGATTTAACTACTAAGTTGTGCATCTACCTACTTACATTTTTAGATATGTACCTACCTACCTATCTATTATACCATTAGGAATACCTAGGTAATACGTACTTACCTCTTTATATTCATTAAACCAAGTTATTTTAGATCCGGTAGATGGGACCCCATATTATGTGGATATCTATACTTTTGAAGCAATCAACAGAACTTTCACACTGTATCGTGCGTGAGTCCTTACCTATCTACATACCTACTTAATCCGTGATGTGAGGTAAGAAAGTCCTCAGGTAGCATTACCATTGAGGCACATTAATTTAGTCGTACTCGTATAGGTACTCACGTTGCAATTTGATTCCTTTATTCCCACTAGTTCAGTTGACTAATGAGATTATTTTTCTTTTCTTTCTACATGTATTATTTTGGACCTAGATAATACGAACATAAAAATAAGCAGCACTATTGTCAAATTTTCCAAAATTGCGTGATTGTAGCTGGCCTTATGTTAAACGGAAAAGCCCGCTGAGTTTCTTGCCGGAGTCTTCTCGGTACGGGGCCGCGCTTCGAGCCAGTGCAGTGGTCCATTTGCTCACTGACTTATAAAATGTTTTTAATTTTGAATTTTAGTAAAGTACCTATTTAATAGTAAGCTGAACTAGTGAGGAAACAGTTCTCACCAGTTAAATCAACTGAACAAATGAGAAAATCTATTCTCACTTGTGCAGATGACGGAACAAGTGAAAAAAGAATATCACTAGTTTAATTAACTGAACAAGTGAGAAAATTAATCCCATTAGTTCAGTCAACTGAACTAGTAGGAATAAAGGAATTTGATTGACACTTGGCACACGCTTTCAATTAAATGTATCATTAGAGTATTTAAAATATAGAAGTAGGTAATAATACTTACTATAGTCGGATTTTTAATTAGACGATATCGGTTGACGGCAGCTAATGTCACATCTTCTTCTTCTTCTTCTTCTTTTCTTAGATGGCAACATATCAACCCAAATTAGGGGACAATCTTGCCAGTGTCGAGTTGGGAATTTCCCCAATTAAAAATAGTTTCATTAACGCAGCGTTTGAATTAAGGGAAGGCAGAGGGCTTTTATTTTGACTTGGGAAGGCAAATAAATACACAAATATAACAATACATTACAATTTTAAGTTATGAATACGTAAGAATTTAATGAGCGATTTAGTATATACTTTGTTAGATAACGATAATATAGATGATAGATTGTAGGGAAGAGGAAAATGTCTTCTTCTTCTTTTCTTAAAATGGCTTCTGCAGCAGGATAGCCGCAATTTTGCCAGTCTCTAGTAAATGTAAACGTTTTATAAAATTAATGGCGAGACGCCACTTCGTCAAATAATGTTGCTTTTTTTTTTAAGGGATTTTATGACATGGTAACTAGGACCTTTATGTCAAGTCTTATTTTATTTTATAACACTTTATTCACTTATATAGTTGGAACGATTGTTAATGATGATGGATGACGATGACGGATGATAGTTGCCCCGGTATAGCGGTGGAGACTTTACTAGAAGCTTTTTTAAGAGAGATTTTGACACCAACACGAAAAATCACAATTCACTACAATATTCCACTTTCCTACACCAGTGCGGTTTGTCTAAGCTGTTATGTTTATAAAACTCCACCATTTTTACACATAATAACTCGAATTTACACCAAATATAGAAAATGCAACACGGGAGCGTTATGACACTTTTCGCGTTCCCGCCAAAACTCAAATAATGTTGCTATTTGCTATATTCAGTAATAGTGGTGCAACTGATTAATTCAGTTCCCGTTCACTCGTATGAAATGAATGATGAGGGTCCGTTAATCTTTTCTTACTATACAAAAATAACTAGGTATTTGCATTTTACAATAAAATTGTATTAAAGTGCTCTGATGTTGATCTGTAGTACGAGTATATATACTACATATATATATGTAATTACAATCAGTTTATTTAGGAATAACAAATCCATATTTTATCATTTTATTGTGTATGAATAAGACAACATTAAGCAAACAGCAACTTTGATTACATTTTTGAAAAAGACAGCTGTAAAAAAGTAATACGAAACTTACCATCAAAATGTAAAGCATTTAGGAAGTAGGTACCTACTGTTTTTGAGGATCGAATTTAATTTATCAAGTGGCATAAAAAACACAAATATGTTGTAAAATCTTGAAATCAACTTTGAAACAAAATATAAATAATGGATATAGCTATTAAATTACAGGAATAACAAACTTATGAATCTGTAAGAAAATTTCGGTAATTTCGTATGCAAAGACCTATTTCAATCATTCACTTTGTCACTACACTATTTTTATTTCATCAAAAACTTGCAACCCAGTAAACGTCAGGTAGCTTCGTCTAATTTAAAAGCCGACTATATAAGTATATCTACTTAAGGATTCAATTTACGATCTGTCACGGTAATACTATACATATAGATAGTATTACCGTGTATGCTATGGGGTTTTGCGAATCTGTCCTTCTGCTACAGAGGCATATAGATAGTATTACCGTGGATCCGTATTACAAAGTAGAATCAACCATCATAAGTTGAACACTTTACGAGTGATGGATATAGGTAGGTACAATGGGCTACAAAAGTTCCTGGACAATTTGAAAAAGAAATTGTTTGAAGTGATGCCACTACACAATTACTGAACGATTTAGAAGCTACTATAGCCTAGTGGTATGGGTAATGGACTACTGAGACGAGGTCTCGGGTTCGATCCCAGGTTTTATCATGGCACACGCCAATGACTTTTCGATGCTTATCGATCGTAGGTTTATAAGTGCCCGGTTAATGGTAATAGGCTCGCCACCTATTACATTGGGACCTAAACATAAACTGGCGAAATTTGGGTGCCTACCCCTTAGGGGATATAGGCGTGAGTTTATGTTATGTTATGTTAGAAGCTACTGAATAATAGATCAACTTAATAATGTCATTAAGTTTAGCTTACTATTTGCATGTGTTTTGTTATTTTTCACCACAGCAGCTCAAACAAGTGAGTTTTTCTGCGTAAAAACAGTGTGCAAAATGCGATTTTGCTCACTCAGTGAGACAAAGTAGCTTTTTAATTATTTTTTTTAATTTTCAATAAAGAGTGCCAACCATAGATTCAAAAAGAATTGTTCCGCGAATAAGTTTCGAATTACATACACTGCACTCTATCTCTTGGCCGTCCATAAAAAAGTTCGAGTGACAAACACAAGTATTTTGAAGGTTTTTTTTTTTAATTTATGGCACGTCAAAGGTCCTATTTTGAAATTCTAAATTTGAAAGATATTTGTAAAAGAATAACCATGTATTTTATTTAGGTACATTATTTAATAATTATGTACTTAATGTTATTGAATACCAAAATAAGTAATGCATAAGTATTTATAATGATTACTATTATCAACATTTGAAAAATAAAATGTCACGTACGCTGTTTCTGAACACACCTTAAAAATAACGGGTATAAAATTTAACTTTTAACTTTCAACTTTAAATTTGCAGAACAGCAATAAGTAATTAGATTGCTTATTAACTTTTAAAATTTTCAGCATTATTTTAATTAATAATAGGTGTTCTGTTCTGTTAATAAGTGTTGCATTATCTTCTAAGTAATATTTCTTATGTGTTCTCGCTGCTGAAGTGAAAAGTAATGTATGCCACACGAGAGCAAAATTATTTGCATCTCGTGCATTTGAATCCCTCACTACGCTCAGGATTCTACAGTAGAATCACTCGCTACGCTAGTGATTCAATCCTAGAATCCCTCGCTTGCTCAGGATTCAAAATCAGCACTCGCAGCAAAAAACAGTTTTGCTCTCTTGTTGCACAAATAACTATTATTATAAAGAAACAAGACACCGATAGATAATTTTATTAACTTTTCAATAAATTACGTTTAGGCTGTTAAAGGATTATAAATCTTAACTTGTCCTGGCACTTTTAATCAATAATAATTATTAATTTGGGGGTATATATATAATATATATATAATCGTGAAAGTTTGTGAAGATGTTTGGATGGGTGCATATTTGTATGTTGGTTAGGTACACAATGACGCGCCGACAGCTGAACGGATCTCACTAAAATTTGACATAGGGAGAGATAGGAGACAAACATATAGAGTACTTTTTTTCCGCGAATAGGCGACCCAGGGGGAATATTTGCGGGCATCGGGTAGTCTGAAACAAACCAAACCTTCTGAGTTCTAATCACCTTAATTTAAAAATATTCACATTTATCTGTTTTGTAGATCGGAAGTACAAATCTAAAGATAAAACAGCCTAAAATATGCCGAACTACCTACCTACTTGTCAATGTACAAAACATCGCACTACCTATTACAATCAAGTCAATTCTTAATAATTAACGCCGAATTAAATACGAATGTCTGTTTAATGGTACAATTATCCCCACTCTACCCTACCGACTTAATTAAGCATTTAAACACGTTCTGTTGGCACAATAGAAACATATTAATGTAATAAGTAGGTATGTAGAACTAATGAAATATTATTCTGATGCTGATGAATAAACTACTATAAACTTGACGCGTTGCATCGCAATGAACCGTATGCTTACCGCCAAAAACCTGCAAATGCATAAAAAAAGGTGTAGTGCAATTCTTCTTCTTCTTCTTCTTTCGTGTCAACAATCCACCAATACTTAGACCACTCCAGAATAAAACCTTGCCATATCGACTGCACCGTTAGTAGCTCCGTTCAGGTCGTCTTTAGTGCAGGAGGCAGGGCATAAGGGGCACGAAACTAAGTGCGCCATGGACTGAACAGGGACACCGCAGTCGCATGCGGCTAGGCCCGGGTCTCGCATTCCCCACCTGCATAGATTTTGCCTCGACCGACCGACCAGTGTACGGAGACGGTTCAGAGACCGCCATACCGGCCATGGGAGGTTGTGCCCTGGAGCCAGTTTCTCCTGGGGAGGTAGGAAGTTGGAGGGTGGTGGTAGTTCCTCTTTCCATAGGGACTCTCTCATAGCTGCAGGGAGTTCATTTGCGGCAATCGTGTTTTTAATGAAGCTCTTACGACTCTTCAAGCGGGTATTAGGTGGTTCATGTCCGTATAGGCAGTGTCGGGGGTCCGTTTCCTGTGTCGCCTTCTCGAGTCTGCACGCAATGGCTCGTCGGATACCAGGTGGTGCGATACCTGCCAGCGGGTAGAGCATCCTAAGAGGAGTGGGCTTAAGGCAGCCAGTAATAGAGAGTAGTGCAATGATGGGTTAATATTTCTTTGACTCTATCTTAGTCGTTATTTCATGTAAGACAGAGATAGAGTTAGTGGCAATAATAATAATCATACAAACGCTAATTTCGTCCCTCGCGCCCTTTTGAGCTGTTCTTGGCAACCGGTTTTGTTTGTGGAACGGCCGTAAAACGAGCCGACCAATGAAAAGATACGATTCGCAGCGGGCGTACTATTGGCGACGGATGATAGAGAGCGTTGCGGTGCGGGGCCACGAAGACCAGCGAGGGGTGAGCCCGGAGTAGTGCGGGACATGGGTGCGGTGCGCCGGCAGCGCCCGCACATTTACACAGTCGCAGTCAGTCGTGTTTCGCCATTCGAAAAGAAGGTTATTGTTACAATGACACGGGCACCGGACTATCGATAAAGTGTGTTTGTATGTCGTTTTCGTCGATAATAAGTGTTGTGTTTACTTTCACCCGTGCGAATGTCTCGATCCTCACCTTTTCGTTTGTTTTTTCTTTTAATCATTGCCGCATGGGACGGCGCTTACGTTTCAGTTAACCTTTTATTTTGAAACGATGGAACGTTGTTCTTATGGTTTTTACACCAAAAGGTATTTTATGTTATTTATTAATTTCTAATTTCGATCTGATGTGGGTGAATGCAACGTGTGTGGCTATAAATGGTGAGCGGTTGCTAATATGTTCACTTTTCATAGCAACCAATCATTTAAGGGACCTGTAATTTGAACCCATATTGACAAAAAAGTAGAGACTGGCTCGCTACGTGTATTGTTATGGGTAGACAAGGGTAGATGCTACTTGTAGAACTAGCTTTTGTTAACAGTGAATATAATTATTTTAAACACTGTTGTACACTTATGTACATAATGTAAAAAATTATATTATATTATTATTGCAACGCATCGGGGAAAAGTCGACATTGTGAGGCCCTCACAGTCGAGGGTCGATAGCCGAGGGGAGGGAGGGCGCCGTCTGTCTGCGCACATGCAGAACCGGTTCGCGCTTCAACTCCCCTAGTGGGCTTTTATGATCCCTTTCTTTATTATGCCACACGCGTTTGCATAGCGCTCTCTCGCTCGCCCGTTTTCATTATTTTTTGCTTCCCCTTGTGAAATAATTCCAGACGGACTGTTTTTATGTAGGTGTCTGTCCCTACTTTATACCTCTAGCTCTAATGGTAAGTAAAATGAAATAAACATGTGGCATGCCTCTGTTGTCAATAATAACAACGTTTACCTAACAGTGTATATCGCTTTTAATTACTATGTGTGAGTACTGAATTTTAATTGGCGTCTTAAATTGTTCTATCATCAACGAATCAAATCAAATTAAGTACTCCTTAGTTTCTCCGTTCTTGTCCTAAAGTAAACTTTGTCGTCCAGCTATTAATAAGAAACCTTTCATCTGGTGAAGTTTGGCAATAAAATTGAATTTACTTCTACTCTCTCTCAAAGTACTATAAACATGAATAAACACATGAATTATGTTTTGTGTCTTTAGAAGGTAGATTGATCGGTCGATTATTACTGAGAGCACAGTAAATTAAACGAGCATTATTTGTATCATCAATGACATTAATAGGTATAAATCACCTAGGTGTTGCTCATGGGCCCCATGACTTCGTCCGCGTGGATATCTGTTCTCGCGACTAAACATAGCCTATGTCGTTTCGCAAGTCTTAATCTATCTGTATATCAATTTTTATCAGGCTATCTTCAGAAATTACGAACTTTCATCTCTTATTTGAACCCCAATATCGCAATCTTTCGCGATAAAAGGTAGACTAAATTCCTCTCCAAGCTTTATTCCATATATGGGCCAAATTAAACATTTATAACTAATATTGGTATAAATATCTTTACACGGTTATATACGAATATACCTTCATTATGTGTATAATACATAGGTTCAATACTAATAAACCCACCTAATATACTAATATAGCCTATAACATTATACTTAGTGTCGAGGTTAAGGTTCTCTGGAGAGCCGATTTGTTCGTAAAAGCATAGTTCACTCAGTTGCAAGGTATAGTAAAATAGAAGTCTCATGTCACAGCCAAGCCAACTAGTTCAATTAGCTAGTGAATTTAACACTCAGACCGTTCATTCAAATATTTAGGCCTTTATTATTGAATTAAACAGAAATCACTCCGCGTTTAACAACTTGATTTTAGCAGTTTACTTTCATAGAAGTAAACTGTTGAAAATATTTGACAAATCTCAAGACACACTCAAGTGTTAACACTTTAACTCATTTAAACAACTCTAGATAGGTAGACGTATACCTACCTGTAAACGAGGTAGGCATTTATATTTTTCGTCTAATAGTCGCATATAAATATTTTATTAATATGTAGCAAACATATATATGTAATATAAAGTTATAAGAAATGCAATCCTTATATGCGACCCTTATGACTTGAAAAATACCTTCAAATGAACGGTTCGAATTGCCCCATTTTCCCCTAAAGCTTTTCTTAAGATACAAGTGTGTGCCTGCCTGCACACAGTGTCGTATTGTATATCGTATCGCTGCTTTTGAAAAGTGACATAAAATCCATAGCTATCTACATAAACCTCAATTAGATACGTACGTCAGTTTCTTAAGTAGAACATTATCAGATTAGGCAATTAACTACGTCAAATAAATTAAAATATAACACTTTTATTTGCAAGACAATTGCTCATTAACTCATAGTTGCTTAAAAAATAAAAGTTTATAATGGTTTAATAACATAAATATATGCAATAAGTAATGAATTAAATTGCCTATCACGTATGTATTTCGAATTAAATTGTAGATAACAATTTCGTGAATGAAAATAATAAACAATTTAATCAAAGCGATAAATTAGCTACCTACATTTAGGTAGGTACACGTCATTTTCACATTTGCCTACAGTTGGCAGTCTGCCTCTCTGCCTACTTATCTTTAGTTAAACCTGAGGTTAAGCTCGTCTTTGTAGGCACACTAAGCACCTAACTATTATTTTGATATACCTACCTAACTACCTATTACAAATTACTCAAATTGTATATATTTGTACTAGGTAGGGCTACTTTAAGTAACTGTATCAGTTAATTTGTTAGGTAGGTACTTAGTAGAATAGGTAGCTGTGATAACTGATAAGTCTTCGCTCAGATTTTTCGTCATTGCCAGTGCAGTCGCAGTTGACAACATTGACTTTTTTGTATAAAAATGCAACAGTATAACAGTTGCATTGATAATTTAAATTTTAATAAAAGCTATAAATTGACACAATAATTAAAAAAAACATTTTTTACTTTTTGTGTTAAAATTTACTATAGTAGTGAACTAGTGATGTATAATTTTAACACTATTAAAAAGCAGATATTTGAAGTCGAAGTACCTATACTCTGTAAAATATAGCTTGGGTCCTATGACAGATGTCAAAATGAGGTTCATAGGGATGTCGGAAATTCGATGAAAATATCGATACTACCAGCTATTATTGATGCATGTTACATATAATTAGGTTTAATTTAATTGTATGTATGCATTTAATTGTAATGAGAACGGAATATTCGTAGCATACAAGGCGTCGGCACTCGTATTGATGAGAATGAGTAGAGTGGATCAGTGGAAATTCATATCAAACAAGATGTTGGCGCGTGTATCTTATGCATATATCATGGCCCAAGAGCCAAACGCGGCGGGTCTTCTTACAAAATCCCAAAACAGGTTCCGGGCGTTGATGAATTGAATGTAGAATTTTATTTACTCAATATAATTTAGGATATATTGAAATATAAATATTATTATGATATTAAAATACCTAAGCAATAAGATTAAATTCTAAATATTTTTTTCTTATATTAATTTCAATTTTAAATTAAGCTTTTTTCAAAATATGGATAGTTTATAGTATGTGGTCACGATGATTCATCGCCCATCACTACTTAGCTCGGTATGCCCATAAAGTATGACATTGACAGCTGCTACATTATTTATTAGAAAATTCAAAACTTCATGTGCGGGATTTCACTGACAGCTGTCATAGGACCCAAGCTATATTTTACAAAGTATAGTACCACTCGTCTACTCTCACAAGTCTAGTTGCACTACTGTGAAACTAGCCTAAGTACGAAATTTTGTAGTTTCTTTTGTGTTTACACCCTCGTCAGGTTAATGGTATAAACATGCTCTTCTTATAACATAAGATAACATAAAACACATGTTTGTTATGTTATGTTATGCACTTTTTATAATCTACGTTTTACACCTAAATAATGTATTTAGGTGTTGAAAGTAGATTATAAGATGGAGAAGAGTAGATATACATTTCCTTAAGACTTAGTAGGTAGGTAACTACTGTAGGAGGCCTCTTTATGTCACATGAACCTCTACCAAATAAATATGGCTCATACCAAATAATTTTGAATTCATATTTAGGATCTGGTGTCAATCTGAAATTATCTCAAGAGATTCATTCAATAAATGCGATCCAAATCAATATATCTATTGTTTAATTTTAAAGTAGGCCCTTGCCCCAGGCCTCGCAGTCTACAGTATTTTCCTGAGAATGACGCATCTGTAA
Organism: Pelosia muscerda; assembly: GCA_963691645.1. Classification (NCBI taxonomy): domain Eukaryota; kingdom Metazoa; phylum Arthropoda; class Insecta; order Lepidoptera; family Erebidae; genus Pelosia; species Pelosia muscerda. The sequence continues at coordinate 13,929,384 of OY829098.1, read as the reverse complement.
AACCTATTTAGGTAGGTTGGTAAGTACCTACATAAGGACAAGACAGAGTAAAATTTTTCAACCCTACTTGGAGGGAAAGTCCTTTAAATATTGGAGATAGCCAAGGGAGCTTCCGAAAATCGATGAATGCAGATTTGTTCTTTTTTAAAAATTACTCCAGTATTTAGAATAAGTACCTACTGATAGTATAAGTAAGATGCTGATAGATGGTATTACTGCGCCAATGTCAATAATTTTATAAACTTTCAAATTTATAATATTAGTAAGAAAATAACTGTTATCAGAACTCCGTGTAAAGAGAAAAATGACTAGAATTACCTATAAACAGTGGAGAGGTAATTCAATTGGCAACATTGATATATATTTTGCATAAGCACTGCCGATAATCTACTTGTATTATTAGTCTGTGCCGATATCACATCCAAAGAGTATAGTAATAAATAGGAGATCACATCGTTGCAGAGTGCAGAGTTTTACCACTACTTTACTGAGGCAACTATCATCTTCATGTTAATCATCACAATTCATTCCAAGTAGTGAACAAGGTGTTATAGAATTATAACGCTCATAATACAAAAAAGACTTGATATATAAAGATCCTAGTTACCATGTCATAAAAACTAAACCATGGATTCAGTATTGAACTATTGACACCTGAGGAGGTTTTGGCGGGAACGCGAAAAGTGTCATAACGCTCCTGTGTTGCAATTTCTATATTTGGTGTAAATTCGAGTTTTTATGTGTAAAAATGGCGGAGTTTTAGACATAACAGCTTAGACAAACCGCACAAGTGTAGGAAAGTGGAATATTGTAGTGAATTGTGAATTTTTTGTGTTGGTGTCAAAATCTCCCTTTGAAAAGCTTCTAGTAAAGTCTCCACCGCTATACTGGAGCAACTCTCATCCGTCATCGTCATCCATCATCATCAACAATCATTCCAACTAAATAAGTGAAAAAAGTGATAAAAAATAAAATAAGACTTGACATAAAGGGATTAGGATAGTTACCATGTCATAAAATCCCTTAAACAAGAAAAAAGGTATTGACACCTTTGACATACAAAAATTCCCAAAAAAAAAAGTATTGACATTGACACATTTGACATTGACTTGACGGTGATATGTTTTGATCAAGTACATAATTTAATAATTATTCATTACATAATAAATAAAACAAACAATACTGAACAGAATGTTAACATACACAAAAATAATTAAATTTTCTTTAAAATGATTTGATGTTCTTTAAAGCTTTTCTTAGCATTTATTTATTGATAATCCGTCCAGTCACAAAGTATGATCGTGATATTATCTGCATAGTGATATTATTTGTTTTATTTTATATGACGAACACAACATAATTTGCATTTGCACAGTAACTGCAATATCATGTGGGTTATAGTTGATTATTTTATGTTATGATTTAAGAGAAAAGTTCAACAGGTTAAACAGTTTTGTAAATAATAATCAAATTGTATTTATGTTCGTACTCATATACTAAAATTTGTACATAGACACCAAGAATTTTAATTAATATTTAAACTTATAATAACCCTCTCAATCCTTTGGTGATCCTGTGACTGCCAAACAGGGCATTAAAGTAGGTATGTTCTCTGGTGCAAACTACTATTGAATGTCCATGTAGGATCTAGTCAAGAATTGTATGTACCTATGTATGTAGTTTTGTCTCTTTTGTTTGCAGGTCTGAAATCTTAGACAGTATTCAAAAAAAGAAAGAACAGGAAAAAGAGTCTCAGAACACTAACTTCCAGCAGCAGCCAGTAAAACCTACTGATAAGTCCCATCACACAGCAGAAGTTCCAAATGCCAATGTTCCTGTAACACAGCATGTACCAGCTCAACAGCTACTTTCGCCCACCCATGGCATCGGCCAAACTTTGCAAGCTAAGGAGGATCCCAAAGATAAATTGAAGGTTGCTAATTCAACTACTATAACCCTCATAGATAACAATAACTTAAACGGTGAGAAAGATAAAGACACCTATCATAAGAATTATTTCACCTTGGAAGCTAAAAATGAAAAAAAGGATGATGGTAACAAAAATAGTATTACTATAACTAAAACAGTGCCAAAACAATCACCCAGTAGTACTCAGACAGAGAAAGGTAAAGCCACAACTAAATCTGCAAAAAGGCCTCTGCAGTACTTGGAAACACTTGCAGAGAAGGCTGGAATCACTTTTGAAGATAAGTACGAAGCTGCAAATACTCTATTGGCTTTAGACAAGCAAAATATCACTAGACGACTGCCTGATTTGAAACCACCTAAGCCTGAGCCTGAGAACCATAGTCAGCAAGAGGAGTACAGATATAGGAATCAGAAAGAGGAAGATGATAATAAGCTACAGGTAAAATAAACATTAAGTACATGATTCGTAATTTAACAGATACTTTTACCTTAGTGAAAGCTGGTCCTTTTACACCTTCTGTTTTTATTCGGGTTATAGCTTTTACAGGAGCCCTGCCATCTGATCTAACATCAACGAAAGGCTTGCACCAAAGCCCATCTCTTAATTGGCTTGGGCCCTAGGGACATATGGGAGATATGTCCCTGATTCAGGTGATGTTGTGTCACCTAGTACTATATTTTCAATTTTGTTTAATGGGTTATGTTGAACTAACCTTTAATGTTAGACTGTATACAGATTATATAGATCCAGTGATATTATATACAACGCAGTGTGTAAAATAGTTACTACTTTGTACAAGTTGATACATACAAGGACATGCACTCATTGAGTTTATAGTACAAAATTGATTTAGCTTACATATATCTATCATGCACATATCCATATGTTTAGGTACTTAAATAAAGGTAAACAATCTTGTGGCAACTTTTTATAAAAACACATGTTAAACAATAAATAAACTAGACTAACTAATTGAGTAATGAGTGGTTCGACACAGGTTTTTAGTCTTCAAAATGCGTTACTAAATAGAAAAGTATTTTTATACTGAGTTTTTAAAGAAAACATATTAAAAAGACCTGCTCAGGTTGTTTACGTTTTTTTAAGTACCTAAACAAATGGACAGCTGTTATATGCAATGCAGTTAGTTAGCAATATGGTTTCTTGGTCGGTATCTTTATAGTATAGTCAAAGCTTCTAATGATTATAGTAATGTACCAATCTTATGTACTAAGACGAATTGACAGTATGGTAAAATTTATTATATTTCAATTGATTAAGGCTTTAGAAATGAATATGAAATAGCATTGGACTTACTGAATGTATGGAATATTATCCTAACAGATCTTGTACAATATAAAAATCTATGCCCAGTTCAGGAGAAGTTTAAAAAATGTCTTGGGATGCCTTTACTCTTATAAATTGTGTTATGAAGATTGTTTTACATTGCAAATATAGGCTAATGTATATTTTCATAAATATAGGGAACAAACAGTTTAAACAATAGATATTGAAATTCTGTTTAATTAAAAAAAAGCTATTTTTTTTAACTTACCCCTCTGGTCCTCAGGCAAATAAACAGTAATAGTAATATTTGGTGTTAATGCTATCATAACTTCTTTCCCTAGATCCAGCATCAGATAATCCAACAGCAACAACAGCAGCAACTTCAACAACTGCAGCAGCAGCAAATCCAGCAACAGTTGCAGCAGCAGCAGGCGCTACAGCAGGCACTGCAACGTCAAAACCAGCAAGTGATTCAGCAACACATCAAGAACCAACAAGATCAACAGGAGCTGGTTAGCCAATCTTTGTTTTATTGTATAATATTTGTTTTTTAGCTGCCCCATCAAATTTCGTACTGCCATATTTTTGTTGTCCGCGGGAATTTGACCTTCTTTTAAATTTTCTTTTAATATAAACCTTGTCCAGATAAAAATGAACTCAGAACAAAAAAATTTCCAATTTGATGCATTCGGGAGTTATACACATTGAACTTTTGGGAGTTAGATTTTGTTTAATCATTCACTTAACCCCAATTAATAGTAAACTATTTGACAATAATGAAGTGTGATCTCAAACTCCTTTATTTAATAAATTGCATTATGGAACTACTGTCAAGTATCCAACTAATGTTGTATATTAATGTAGACTTGACTTGAATTTTTGGTTTATTGGCCAACCCAGACATTCACCCAGGTATATTAATGTATTGCACTTATAGACAACATAACCGTTACCCCACATGACTAATAAGTCACGCATGACACAAGTAATGTTCACTCATAAAAAGGATATCCAATACTAGTATACAGGGTGGAAGATTTAGACTTTATACCTGGAGTGAAATTACTCTAAATGCAGATAGCTAATTTCACCCGAAGGAAACATTCCCTTATTTTAAACAGAAATAAAACTGTCTTCAAAGCTTTTTAGAAAATTAATCGAACCGACGACGACGGCGACGTAAATTCGAAAAAATAACATTCTGTATTTTTATGTCATGAATCGATAGGGTCTATAATATGATAACAAAAGGACCAAAGCTCTCTAACAAACAAGGTAAATTAAATATTAGAAAATCCCTAAAATCTAAACACTTAAGTTCAATGCTAACATATACAGCATTTTTACTCAAGAGCCATCAGATACCTTATTAACAATAAAGTTATCTTTGATGTCATTCGTTTAATAAAATAAATGAATATTATGTTCTGTAGCTGCAGAAGCAATTCCAGCAACAGCAGCAGCAACAACAACAACAGCAGCAGCAGCAACAGCAAGTGCAGCAGCAACAACAACCGCAGAAATCTGATCTGCTGCAAGTCACACAGCAACCTGAAGTTCAACAACAAAAATTTTTACAGGTTTGTTAATAATTTCTTTTACCTCAGCTTGGTAGTCATATTTCAAATAATATTATCCTTACTTTAATCACTGTCACATCCGAGGACCTATTTCCGCTCAATATTTCTGATGAAGTAACTGCCTTCAAAACTTCATACCCCATTTTGGCGATATAGAGTTATTGCAGTTAGACCAGTTGTTGAATTTCTTAACGATTTTAACTACCATAGATGTTTATGACAACTGCGACCGATATGGCTTAAAGTACTTTCCGAGGCATGGAAACATCCAGCTCAATGCAAACAGAGCACAACATATTCATGCATACAAATATTTGCATTGAGTGAGAATCGAACCATCGTAGCTCCACAGAGGTTCATTTTATATGTCGATTTAGATTGAAAAAATGAAAGTATTTGACGAAAAAGTATAAAGCTACCCATAAATATAAATATTCAAATTATGATTCAAACTTTTTTATTGTTGCAGCAATTTAACGTTCCTGGATTTGGTGAGATCAACCTAAGCTTCCTCGCTTCTCCGCAAAGTAACCTTAATCTGCTCTTCGATAAAAGCTCTAAAGCCGGCATGAGTGGCGACACCAAAACCCAGGTATGTTGGATTTGGTATATACACGGTGATTTTATAGTGGTTTTGGAAAAAGAATATCTTGTTTCACACACAGTTTCGGAAGCAAAATCGACTGGAAGTTTTAATTTTGAAAAGAAAAAAAAAATACTTTTTGTATGGCAATAATGTGCAGGTGAACAGAAAAATGTATGGAACGTGTAAAAAAAAAAATTTTTTTTCGCCAAATTAGAACTTCCTTACGATTTTACTATCGAAATTGTGGCCAAAATCTTTTTTTCCAAAACCACTATAAAATCACCCGATATAATGACTGGCAAACTTCTTGACGATATACTCATGTTGAGCAGAACGGATTTTTGGGGCTTTTTTGTGTGTCGCGCAAATCGGCCAATCATAGATTACACTAAGGCCTCAGTAAACGGCACGACATGCCATTGAGAAAGAAAGAGAGTTTTTTTTTTCTCTCTTATTGACTTACCATGCCGCTTGCGCTGCCGCTCCGGCCGGTCGAAGCTTTGTACAATCACGGACTCGCATCATTGGTTGATCAGGCCTTTTAGTTTTTGATAAGTCCGTACAGTACAAATGCGCGAACTTTTTGACGTGTATTTAAGAAGTTGGCCGGCTTATATGAAACTACGTATTAGTCTAGTAGGTTACAACCTCAGTATAGAAAGAACAGTATACTGAATAACCTCTGTGGCGTGTCAGTAGAGCGGTCGACTGCTACGGAGGTTGCAGGTTCGGTTAACCATCAGTATAAATATTTACATGCGTGAATGCAGTTACATAGGACTGGGTGTCTTTTCTGTGTATAATACCTATATATTATGTGTATATTTACAAAATACAATGTGTTTTTATCGAAGTATGTTAATATTTATCTGCTTTTTAGAGTCCACATTACAAGGTCTAGATAGCGTGGTTTTATATCGTAAAAAGTCGTGGATGTCGGTTATCGCGACCAAATATAGCATTAGGTATTCCCTATTTCAGGCGGTGGACTAGCTCAAGTCTAATAATAAGCATAGAGCACTTAGCGGGTGTTGATTCGCTTACTACACTCGACAAGTCGTTAAACATCAAAATGAATAGAAGCGCCGCGAAAAGCCGCAGTAGCCTAGTGGTATGTGTAATGGACTGCTGAGACGCGGTCTCGGGTTCGATCCCAGGTTTACCATGGCACACACCAATGACTTCGATGCTTTTCGAAGTTACGTATGTGTATTGATCGCAGGTTTGTAAGTGCCCGGTTAATGCCAATAGGCACATTGGGACCTAAACATAAACTGGCGAAATGTGTGTGTGTGCTAGCACCTCTGCCTACCCCTTCGGGGATATAGGCGTGTGTTTATAAAAAAAATTAATGCGATGACCATGATTGAGAATAAAATAAAATTTTATGGAACGGAACCCAATGGGGATAAAGGCGTGAGTTTATGTTATGTTATGAATAGAAGCGGGCCGAGCAGGTTCCTGTCCTGATTTGCGCCCGACCAGGTGCAATATGGGTGTGAAAAGCAACCTCCACAGTCCAAGTACTGGGCATTTATTTTGCGAAGAATGTCTGGCGTGCGAGGAGTGCCGCCCACCATTCTTGATATCGACCGTGTCAAAAGCTATCTGGAATCCACGGTAGACTACTTCTACCTGCAAGCCAGCATCATTAGATGCAGCAAATTCCCAGTTATTTCCCAACCAGGACAGAAACCGTGATGTGCGTCGGGCGGCAACAGGGCACTTACCTATTTATACATGGAACTGTGAAGGGCAGCAAATGTCGTCAAGATTGCTTAAAATCGCCACTGATCTCTAGTCACCTTTTTGAACAGACTGAAAATATAAATAATTTATCATCACAGTGATGAATTATGTCAAAGTCCAGCCGGTAACACGATAGTGTTAATATTTTAATTTAATTTCTATTAATCCTATAACATGAGATTTGTAAACACTTTAACAATGATATGGTCTCTATCGTGCTTGCTTATGTTCTAAGTGATTTGATGGACTTAGACATTGAAAAGATTTGGTCATTACATTTTCCAATTTTCAAAAATAAGTACCTAGTGTTATCGAGGGAATTGAATAGGGAATCCTACATTCGGAATAGAGAATCGCACAAATTTTCAGAAAGTGTTTTAGTTAATCTTTCTAGACTTCCCTATCTCATTTAATATTTATTTATTTATAGCATTTTAGTTAATCAAAATCATGTTTTAATATCCATTGATTAAAAATCATTCCAACACGCCACGTTATGTTGTCTAAGAGCGCGTGATGTCAACTGTGTTCAGCCGCGTCTACTGCTTACATTGAAAAAAAAAACATTTTTGCAGTTGCCCGTAGTGGTACAGTCAACGATTGCTCATGTATGGCGTCACGCACTTTGATTCGTGTTTTAGAACAGATTATAGTATATGGTAGGTACAAGTGTGTAATGTTGGTGACTACCGCTGGTGCGCCATTGAGAGGGGAATTTAAAGTTTTTACAGAGAAAATAAAAGTTATATACTTAGTGAAAGTTCTATTTTATCAATTTTAATTTATTAGTACTATTGAATACGATCTTTTTTGAATCGAAACTTTTTTAAAAACAAAGTAACCTAACCAATAAAAAATGTAGTAACTCACTGGTGAATTATAGCAATGAAATGAAATAGTACCAGTTGAATTACAGGTTGTTATGTGCCTAATTGCAGTAAAATCCGAGCCACTTTAGGAGCAATTGTGTAAAAATAAATATAACTTAAAAACTTTTCATTTCAAATTCATTAAATAAATATTCTAGGACAATCTACACAACATAAATGAATTATATTAAAATATTATTCGATAAATAATCGTGAAATATTTTTTTTTATTCAATCATTTTATTTTAGCGAAATACATCTTAGATTTTAAACGGATAACTGGCCGCTCCCCTATTAAGGCGAGGTTGCAGTGAGACAAGTAGGTATTTTACGTCGCCTCAGTACCTCAGTCCCCGCAGCCGAATCGAGTGTATAGACGCTACGAGCGGGCAGCGCGGGCGGCGCGCAGGCGCGCGCGATCCCATAGTAAGTATAACCCGGTACGCGAAAACTTGAGACTCGCGTTTGTTACAAAAACTAAGTATAGCCGTATCGTAATCGTTTAGTATCGTAATCGTATAGACAAGTGTATATGGTATATATATGTGTATATAGACAATACCTAAGACCTGAACATATAGGTCATAGGCCACCGTGACCCGATTCGCATCAGTAGGGCCGTGTGCTTGTCTGCCACATAAGTGATATAAAAAACATGTTGTTCTGGATAAAGGGAGGGTAGGATTGATTGTAAGAGTTCATCGGAATACTCACCATATATGTGTGCCTTTTTCGCTTCGTCGTCGGTAGGTTTAGGGCTACTCGTACCATATGGTCCTACGTACGGCGGAGCACATGTCCATACCATCGTAGGCGTCGTTCTTTGACCTTGTCTGTAATCGGGGCAATTTTATAGCTTCCTCTGATGTGGACATTGCGTACTTTGTCCAGCAGTGTGACACCCGCTGACCAGCGTAACATGCGCATTGCTGTAGTGTGAAGCTTTGACAGGTGTTGTTTGGTAGATGCCCAACATTCTGTACCGTAGAGTATGGCAGGTCGTATGGCCGTTTTGTACAATTTGCCTTTAAGCTTAAGGGGCATCTTCTTGTCACACATTACGCCTGTGAGTTGTCTCCACTTCATCCATCCCGTTGCTGTTCTGTGGATTACATTTTGCCGTCGTTGCTGATTATTGATCCTTGAATTGAACTGTTGGTATAGGTGCTCCATCTCCGTCAACGTCGAGAAAGGAGGCAATAAGGCAATCTATTCAATAAAAAATAATAACTCAAACCAACTACTGACGTGAACCCCCTTGTAATTTAGCTAAGAGTTATGGGCTAAGAAGACTAGAGCAGTCATCAATAAAAGCCTACCAAAAATTTTAGAGCCATAGATATAGACTAGTTATTGTACACCAAATTCAAATTTTTATATACCTACTGGACATTTTTTGTACAGTGGCACAAAAGAAAAAAAAATTGACATAAATAAAAAATAAATTAAATTAAATTGACAGCACAATTGTGCGAGCGAGAGAAAATGATAAGGTCCGCCATTTTAGAATTCTTCCTTTAATGAACCGAGTTATACCCATTTTTTCAGCGAAACCGATTGTACGTAATGACGTGCGGGGGTGAAGCTCGCAGAAACAAACAGCACACGTCCTACCTTGAACACGCCTCGGCGGGTACTGACTCAACTGACTGACCGCTGCGAGCGCTCAAATGCAAAGATTTTGAGGATTTATAAGTTTTTGAAAAAAAAAAATAATTGCTTGATAAAATATAATTTTACCAGTCGCTAGATATTTTTATGCTCTTTATAATGATATTAATCTCGGCATTATTTGATGATGGCGTCTTAGTGTAAAACGTGTTTGAAATATCGATTTGGAGCGTTTTAGACCCATGTTTGACGCCAATTTCTATCGAGGCAATTATCATGAATCGTGTTTCTGTTTTCACAGGACCCTTGAAGGTATAGTCTATTTTATGAATATGCTTTTTATTTAGCGCTATTTGCTATATTACTTGTTATCCAGACGTTTAAAAATTGTAAAAACTACTGCAACCTGGCCTTAAGTGCGGTGCGATTGTGTAATTATATTAGCGCATGTTGAACAGAGGACAAAGTTATAGTAAAAACCGTGTACTGAAAGAAGCCGCCACTATACCTTCACTTTTAAATATTGTATAATTATAATGTAATTAAATTGTACAGCTCAGATTAGATCTTAGCTTAATTTAGAGAATTCCTCCTGTATGGGAAAGATCGCGGGTTTGAGGCCCGTCGGAACATTCGTTTTTTCTGATCTAAATTGATTTGAAATAGTCAGTATACTAATTACTTGAAATTTCATTACTTAAATCATAGTAAGTAGTTCCTATTTTCGCTGTTTCACGGAATCGTTGATATTACGTCTCGCCTATTTCCTCATTTTACATCTATCGGTCAATACCCAAACTACGCAGGTTATTCTTTGTAGATGTTTCAGCGTAGTGTAACTGTATCACACAAGATGTCACTACGCAAATCAAATACTTAGATATATGATGTCGCCATCTAGTGTTTAGTAACATTATACAATTTTGGAGACGCTGAGGATTAGGCGATTCTCAAACTGCTCCTCATTACGTGACGGGGTGTGGGGGAGCGTGGTATTAGGCCTCTACGGAGCTCTTTTTGTATAGAAAACACACGGAGAACGCGATCACGCGCCGTGTGTCAGATCAGATCACGCACTTTCAAGCAGAAAGCACGCGTCCCCGCGTGTGAAGTCTGCGAAAAACGCGAGGTGTGGCAAACCGAAATCTGCCATAACGCGCTTGATTTTGACGGGGTTTTTAATCTGAAAGCTGTTAGCCAAAACATGTTAGAGTCAATCAGAAAATTGGTCAGATTTCACTGATATTACAAATTTTAATACAGAAATGCATATCTAGGTTATAAAAAAATAATAACAATTAATAATATAATAATAATAAAAATAATATCGACTTCAAAGCCTGAGAACACACCTATAATATATAATGAAACAATATATTCAAAGAAAAAAATCGCATGCCCTGATCGCATGCGATTTTCTTGTTTAATACTTTTTAGAAGGTTATTTTTCAGTAGTCGTGTTTTAGTTTTTAAACTTAATTTATTATTTATATTACTTTGGAGCAAACATCCGCTTATCATTTATACATATTTCAAATGTGCTAATTTAGCTCTTTTATTTAATACCAAATACACCACGAGTGATTAAAAAAAATATAAGGTTAAGTGTACGTTTTCTAAAGTTTCTAAAGTTTTCTATTACGTATAGAAAAACTGGAAGTAGACTTTTCTGACATTTTAGTTCCATAGCCTTATTAAAATACTCAAATGTTACGAACATCGAATCCGATTGAAAAAAAAGCTTGGAATGAGTTGGTTCGGCTCAAGCCTGTCAAGGTATTTTGAGAATAATAAAGTTCAGACTAAAGGGGACGCGCCGGGATATGTAATTCCACCCACGCGTTTGTTCCCCTCTGTTTAAACCCCTCCTGCTTTTAAGAAGTCTAGAAGAAGATCTGCCAGAGCATAGTGAAACTAGAAACAAACCTGCCATGCAATTTTCATTGTAGTTTGACTATTCGCCACTAAGCGCTACAAAGAAGTGCAGAATAATCTATATTGGTCATAATTAAAACGGGAATATTTTTAAAAAATTGGGAAATCTTTCGGCTGGGACATAAATGATTTGACCGTTTATCGATAGATGGCCTAATTTAACTTATTTGTAATTTTAAATTTCAGTCAAATATACTTACTATTCACTACTAATTTAAAAAAAATGTTTGGAAATTTAAAAAAGTTGTGAAATTTTTACAGTAAGCATTGAGTTATTAACAAATCTGATATAGTTAAGATTAAGACAAATTACTTACATCTCCTGTCCGCTAGATGATTCTGTTAAGACATTTTATTTCTAAAAATAGAAATAAAAGTATAGCGGATGAAATGATACACCACCAGTATGTTTTGATTGTTTTCCTGAACCATTGTTGCAACCTATCGCCATACACTACATCGTGGAAGATGGTTAAAATGTTTGTTACATGCAAAAAAAATCTGTTCTGTAATAACTCATTGCCTTTGCAACAACTCCGCTTACTTCTTATCTCCATGACTTCTACACACTACGCTACACTGCAGCAATAGCTTGTTCTGTGCACACTGTACGACGTCTTTGTGGATACACTATTAAATTGTGTTTTCCCGCTAACACCGCTTCAGATATAATACTCAGCTAAAATTTTTTTCATGCGAAGTTGCGACTCTGATTTTCGGGTCAATGTTTGTCTCTCCTCCGAAACGAACTAAACCGATTCTTATGAAAATGTTGTAATCAAATGGTAGATGATAATAATAATAATAATAAGCCCGCAAGGGCAGCTTGTAGGGAGCCTTTTTAGCATGCATTTTGAGACTTATGGTTACAGTAGGCCTCCGTTAGTCTCCTCCCATAGCCCATTCACCAGTCCATTGAAAATTCAACCCCATAACCCATGACCTAGTTTCCATCGTGGCCGTAGCGCTGCACAGCAATAGTCTCTGCACCTGAAATTCTCTTAAAGAGGCCCCTTCGTCTACGCACGCCGTCCAAAGACCCGGGACTCCATAGGCCCGAGAGTTATGTAATTGAGATACAATAATAATAATAATAAAACTCAAATAAAGTGAAATAATAATAATAATATGTCTTTATTGTACACCAAGGATGAAATTATACAACACGGAGAGATGTAAGATATTATCAATTAGATACCATTTTATATAATACCTACCTACATAATGTCCATGTACTCCTTCATTTATATTTCGAAATCATCAGAAATTCTGTGAACGTGGACCAAAAAAACATGTTTTAAAATTTAAATCATTTTCAGGGCCTTTGTAAGATAAGCAACATATACTCTAGTAAGTAGGATATGGACAAAGGAATTATAATTTTGAATGAATAAGTGATGAAATCTGGCGTTGTCAATAACACATCATGTTGAGTAGGTTACGAATTTGATCGGTATGCCACTAGCATACGGTTTGATTTAGCTAAATATCGTTTAAAAAAACAACTCCTTTCTTTAGTGAAAATTAATATATTAAAAACAAGTACGTAGTAGGTTTTTAAATTAACTCATCACACCCATATGGATCTATATTAACGCGTTAGCCTAGTGGTATGGGTAATGGACTGCTCAGACTAGATCTCGGGTTCGGTCCCAGGTTTTTCTATAGCACACATATTTTCGATGCTTTTCGAAGTTTTTATCGCAGGTTATTAATTGCCCGGTTAATGGCAATAGGCTTGCCACCTATTACATTGGGACCTAAAACATAAACGGGCGAAATGTTGGTGCTAGCACCTCTGCCTACTCCTTCGGGGATATAGGTGTGAATTTATGTTATCTTATGTATATTAAGTTATTATTACTGCCGCGTATTGCCCGGTGGGCTAGAATTTAGGCCACCGCATCTCTGCCCATGTGGTGTCGTTCATGGCAACTAAAGGGTAGGGCTGTTTAACATCAAACACATTCTGCGTCAAAGACGTGGCTTGCTGAACAATAGTGCCCAGAATGTGACTATAGACTTGCCCCTGTTGTGTGTAGTGTTAATTCATTTCTGCTTAGCATAGAAGGGAAATAGGCGTGTGCCTACAATAAATTACTTTAAAAACTCATCATTTTGAGAATACGAATTGAATCAGGCTCTACATGGCGCATGACGTCAATCGATTATCTCAAACAAAAAGTAATACGTACGTAGGTAGTTCTGTTAAAATGTGCCAGTAGAAGTCTCAATTTTAGACTGTAAGGGTGACAAACTAATAGTGATAGCAAAGACTAGTGGTCCTAGTGCCGTACGTTTTCTTTTCTGTGACCGTACCTCATGGAACTATAGCTACAGGGGCAATTTTTCGGATCCTTGAAATCATAAAATCATAAACAGGAAACGAAGCTAACGAGGTAGTCCTCCGTTGCAAAAGCAATTATATGCAAAAGAGAACAAATAATATAATTAGTAATTAGATGCGCTCGTCGGAATCTTCAGTCACATGACAGTGACATTGTACATGGACCCCAATTCTACTAATTGTTAACCATTGTCAAACCATTGAGATTACAAAAAATGACAAGGAATTTTCGGCTTTATGCGCATATGCTCGAAGTTTAAAATCACTTCATCATATCGTTTCCTTCACTCTACACGATGCCATTTAATTTTAGACTTCAGCTGCATGATAGTTAAGTCTAAAATTAGTAAAATTTTGTTTTTTGTGGCTTGACAGTGGTTGGCAATTAGTAGAATCGGGGCCTGTTCACTTAACGTGAAGTCCCTAAGGTATGAAATCTTAGGAAGGTTGTTCAACAATGCGAGCGATTATATCCTTCCTTCCTAGTACACATACAGTTAATTATGTTAAGTTCTTTCACAGATTATGTGTGGTACTTAATCTACACTAATAATTACTATAAAGAGGAAAAAAATAATTGTGTGCTTGTGTATGTTTGTACGAATAAACCCTACTGTGCCTATTTCAAAAATTCTTTCACCATTGGAAAGCTATATTCAACCTGAGTAAGATAGGCTATATTGCACTGCGCGATAACCGACATCCACGCCAGCAACAGCTAGTAAGACATAACGGTAATTGAAATGTATTTTTATGAGGACTATTTCTTTCATAGTCACTGAATGGACTAACTAGTATTGTTCATAAAGATAAATTCAGCATTATTTCAGTTTATCAATTCTCGTTGGCCTATCGTTCGTAGTATGAAACAGCTCGTAGATTAAAATGTGGCCCGGTGTCTGCTTATTATTTTTGATTGGTTGGATCCATCCACGCTGATGAAGTGGCAGATAAAATTGAGTTTTAACAAAATGCTTTGTTGGGCAGATTGTAGACGGGCAAGGACAAGTGCTTCAGCAACAGATGAGTATGGCGCAGCACGAGCCGACACAGCAACACCATCAGACAGTCACCGTAGTATCCTCTATGCCCAGCAGCATGTCTCAGCATCAGGTACAGTACTGTGTACACGTACTTATTCAGCGTGCATACTCAGAATATTTTTACAGGCAAACGGCATTTAAGGTCGCCGATCGTTAAGCTGTAAACCGAACACTGAACTTAGTTGTTCGCGCATTCGTCATTAATCCATACAAAATTGGATTTAGAGAAGAAGAAATGCTACACAAACACAGTATATTTTGATTGCGTCGTCACCTTAAACGTTTCAAGATGTTGTGGATCTGAGTATATAGTATGAATTTCAACTTAATACGTCCACGGATTCTTGAAAAAAATGTTTTTAACAGACAGACTGATGATGATTTGATGCTACGAGTATAAGGGTTCCGTTTTTCGTTTAGAAATTGCTACGGAAATAGAAGAAATAGCCCTTAAAATTTTCACAAGTTCAAATCTTGCGAATCTGTTTGAGTGAACTAAAATCATGAAACATGTGTCATCGTTACCTTTCATCCATGTGGGACGCCCCTCATCCAGATGGACAGTCTAAAAAAGGAGACTGGACTGGATGTGGAAGGTTGAGGATCGGGCGCAATGGCGCATATTGGTAGAGATCTATGTCCTAATTTATATTACTTAGTTTTTATTAAAGGTTAATTTTAAACGACTGACAATACATTATCTATACTAATATTATAAAGAGGAAAGATTTGTACCTATTTTTGTATGTTTGTATGTTTGTAATGAATAGGCTCAAAAAGTACTGGGCCGATTTAAACAATTCTTTCACCTCTAAAAGGCTACAATATCTAGGAGTAACATAGGCTATATATCATCACGCTACCATACAAGGGAGCGGAGTAATAATCATAAATCTCAATTGATCCGGTAAATTTCTATACATTGGCGCTAATATCGCTAACAATTTCCGTTGTAAAAGCAAGGAAAAGTAGTATAGAGAAGCAAGTAGTGAATCGAGTAGAGTCGTACAACGCGATAATCGACATCCACGCGGGCGGAGCCGCGGGCAACAGCTAGTTTCTTATAAAGTAGATATCGTAAACAAATCGTTAGGTAGGTACATTTATGAATACCTTTAATACATTTGAAGGTTTTATCACGACTTCACGTTCTCAAGATTTAATTTGAATATAAAACTGTATCCCGAGATACAACTGTCAACATAGGATAGGTAAAAGAAACAAATGTATTCATCACTTAAATCAATTTCGTCAGAGCAAACCCATTCGTCCCGCATTCACAGTCGACGTACAACAGAAACCACTTGAACAATGACAATTTTTAAAATCAGATACGTATTCACTAAACGTGGAGATGAGTTTGTTCTAGAAACGCACACGACTGAAGATGGCGAGGAAGAGGTTACAGTAAGAGTTTTCTTATGCCTTGTCAATTTTTCCCAATTTTGTAAGATCTTTTTTTGTGTATTTTACTGTGCTTTAATTCTGATATTGATTTATAACATTTGGCACAGTATAAAGTGAAATAAAATATTTTACAGCTTAATTCGTGGTAATAATATTAAATCGGTAGTAATAACTGAATATTAATTTAAATTTTGTTAAAATTACGTCCCATTTTTATTTCAGTCGTCTACAGTTGCGAATCTTGATTTTATTTTTCAGCTTCTATGCAACCTATAATTCTACGTTATAAAACTTAATAACGTCTTTAAAACGTAGTTGAAAACTTTTATTTCAATTTTTTGTTAGGTAGGTATACGGTGAGCCCATTTTGGTACGTTAGGTAAATACCCAAGAGTATAATATATCACTGTATAATGTATATTCGGTTTATTCGCAATAAATTGATTTGAATTTGAATTGAATTGAACGGTAGATTAAAAAAGATCTGTGTATTGTTTATTTAACTTCCTTCATGTCCCAAGCTGAAAATAACAGTTGACTTGACATTATTAGAAATGAGATAGCGCGGAGGATGCCATGTTTATAAAATGGATCATTAAATAGTGACTTTTTTGATTGACCTACAAACAAATGTGTTTTAGTTTGTGTATGTATGTGAATGTCTATGTATCATTGTGGTGTAGGTGCAGCAGCAAGCAACCGGCATCCAGCAACAAGCGGGTACCGGCCTTTCCACCATGCCGCCTCTGCAAAGCTTGCCACCAAATACACCAAATCCACATCAAATCAGGTAAAAATCAACATTTTCAACGTCTCAGCGTGTAACGTAATATAAAATTCACGCGATCATTTTTGTCTAGCTAGCTTAATAGCTATTTCTATTAAAAATAATTAGAAATAAAGTTAGATACGCCCCGCTCAAAACTCAGCGACACCAACTGCACTCCGTCGCTTCATTCAGGTCGGGGCTTGTACAGGTGCATCCTAAATAGTATATTTAAATGCATTTCTTAAAATAGGTATATCACGCCTATGTGGATCTATTTTGATAATCCGTAGAGGTAAATAAAAGTTAAATCCATGCAAGCTTACGGAATCTAAACTACAAAATAAGTATTGGTTTAGAATTTCGTAATTACAATGTAGTAAATTGGCTGGTAAAAGCATTGGCTGTGTATCTACCTATAAATATGATATTTTTTATGAAATAGATTTAATTTCATTGAATACATGAAGAAAAACTAGCATTCGAAATCGAAAGACGACCGATTACTATACTAGTATTGCGATGACGGGCTTAATTTACTGTTTTTGGCATAATATACAAATCTGTATACAGCAACAGAAAAAAAATTTAGTAACTGTATACTCTTACCACAAGAAGCTTAGTAGTCACTTGGTACGCAAATGGCAAAATGTACGGCCCTTGCGTGTCGCTTTTTCGGTCAATTACTCTACGTGTTAACTAAGTTTCTTTTGATCAAAATCCAGTATAGGTAGTGAATCATAATTCTTTAGTAAATCAGTTTTTCTTTTCTGCTTATGCGGCTCCGGATACGTTCATGGTACGGTCCTATAATTTTGTAGGCATCGTATTCATTAAACTTAGTATATTTGATTATATTGTAATGTCACTGTGTGTATTTTAGCGCGGATTGGGGGCATAGTCGCGTCCAAGTTATTCAGCAACCGTTGCAGAATAGTACATATTTGCAACAGTTGTACAACGCACAGGGCCCACTACTGATGCCCGGTAACATCGCACTTCATCCTGGGATCAATTCACAACAAATACAGGCATGTCTTAGTTCAATTATTATTATCCCGCTTTGAATTTTATAAGGTAAACCACCTGTGTTGCTCTATCTTTGCCTGAAAGAGTACTTTCCTCGCTTTTTAACACAATACAATATTATATGTGTAGGTGATAGCAGCCGGCAAACCTTTCCAAGGTAATCAGTTGGCGCCCCATATGCTGACAGCTCAAGGCAAGCAAGTTCTCCAGGGGCAAGCAGGTAAGACTCACGTATACGATTTAGACAATCTCATTGAACCACTTTCTTAATCTATCCGCTTACTACTACTCCCACAACATATCTCGAAATTGACTTATCGCCTGCGAAAAACCTCATCTGTCAATCTATAGATCTATCGTCTTGCGTACATTAGGTACCGCATGATCTAAACGGGTTTTTCCTCCTGGCCAAACAGATTTGTATCAGTTGAATACATAAGTAACTAGTGTCACGAAGAGCGAATACAGAGTATATATTATATTAAATGGAAAATTTAAAAAATCCCCGACACAGACACACACTTACAGACACTTTATAGCATCGCTTTTATGTCGATGCTTAAAAAGGATGTACATAGGGTCCCATAAAAACCTTTGAGACCCGAGTCAACCCCTCCTTTGTTTCGTACACCTACAAAACATCGGATGAGGCTTGCCGAGGTTGGGCAATCAGATGGCAGTTGCCCCGTAAACATATCTTTCGAAGATAATGAACAGACCTCGGGCTCAAGTGCAAACTTGATATTGATGACAGTCTTATGAAAAATTATATTATTTCAATAGAAAACCAAATGTTGTAAGATAATATATTTAAAATACAAGTTAATCGGCAAGCACCTAAATTAAAGTCTTGATTAAAGTAAACACATGTAGGTACCTAAAGAGATATGTGAAATATATGTAGAAGTGAAGTATCATATATCACAAGTCACAACTCAGCATGCTATTGCCCTATCTGGTATCATATAAAAAATTGGGCAACAGTTCATATTTGACGCGGTAATGGAATCCAAGTAATATCTAATAAACGTACAGTCGCCCTCAAAAGTTGCTGAAAACTTGAACTTGAAAATGTTAGTAAAACCGATGGCGGCTGTTTTTTATGGAAGTATTAGTAAGTATGAATTGTGTTTTAACACTATAGGGGTAGTACAATACAACAGAGAACATCCCCTTCACAAATTCGTACCTACAAATTAAAATCAGAATACACTGTACTTAAGTGTAGTCGTCACTTCCTTGCCTAATAAAGTAATGTCGTCTCTGCACTAATGAGCATAATATTGCTCTTGGTTAGGCGCTGATAAGCTGGCATTGTTGAAATTAGCCATGTCAGAGTCACGCTGTTCATTCTACAAGCTTTTTAGTTCTTCATTCTCACAGTGGTCGCTCACATATTGCTGACGTATATTTAAGTATACCTACCTATAAATATGTATTTAGGAATTATTGCTACGTATAATACATTCAAGAAATCTTAGTTCCTATTAAATTTTAACGATATCAATTTTTTATGAGTATTTGGACTACGAGGCATGCCTTTTAAGTTTTGTCGTTTGAAGAAAAAAACGCCACTAGGGCCTCAAAGCACTATTTATTGTTTTTCAAAGTATTCACCACGTAGCTTAATACACTTTTCCATTCGCTCAAACCAGTTATTATAACATTTATTCCACTCTGAAGTGGGGGTGTTCAATATGGCTGACTTGAAAGCGTCGACTGCTTCTTCACCGGACTGGAACCTTTGACCACGAAGAATTTTCTTAATTTTAGGAAACGTAAAAAAATCGTTAGGACTTAGGTCAGGACTGTATGGAAGATGGTCAAGTAATTCTACTTTTTCCTGCTTCAAATACTCTATCGTTTGACGAGCGCTGTGTGTGCTTGCGTTGTCGTGGTGAAGGATGATGCGTCGCTTTGAATTCGATTTTTCAAGTTCGGCGATGACTTGTGGTAAAAAAACTGGGATTTTCCACTCTGCGTTAACCGTTCTACGATCTTCAAGTGCCATAGTTGCAACGTGACCGGTTTTTCCTACGAACGTGGCCACCATTTTCTTTGAAGTGCTTCGAGAGCGAACAACTTTAGTCGGCTTTGGCTCGTCTTGAAAGACCCAGATTGTAGATTGTTGTTTGGAGTCAGGCTCATAGGCATAGATCCAAGATCCGTCACCACTGATGATGTCGTAGACGTGATTTGACTCTCCTCGGTTAAACCTTTGCAGAGTTTTTTTACATCATCTGACACGGGCCGCGTTGTGATCATCAGAAAGCGGATGCGGTATCCAACGGCAAAGTAGCTTTCTCACACCAAGTGTTTCATGCAAGATCTTCTGAATGGTAGTCCCTGAAATGCCTAATAAAGCCTCTTTCTCTCGATATGTCATATGACGATCTTCGAGAGTTAGCTGTCTCACAGCAATGATTTTAACTTCAGTGAATGCGGATTTTGGGCGTCCTTCACGAGATTTGTCACTAACACTAGTATTTCCACACTATAATTCTGAATACTAGCGTTCGACAGTCCGCACACATAGGGTTTCATCACTGAACATAGATGTAAGCTCTTCATAACACTAAAGCCGTGTCAGGCCTCTTTTAAAGTTGTAAAAAATTATTGCTCGAACATTTTCCTTAGAAAAATTCATTTTCGTACGTGACCTGACAGATTCCAATCGACGCTGTGATTAAACAATAGCATTAATCCTTATACTTTCAACTGTTTTAAGATTAAAAATGTATACACATTCGAATATAGAACAGTTCCAAATTCAAAATTGCCGGGAAATATAGAAACGACAGAACTTAAAAGGCATGCCAGGTAATATAAAAATATTAGAGTAATAATTTTCATTCGTAGAAAGTACGAGGCTTACCATTTCATCTTTTTGCCTGCAAGTCAATTAAATTGAAGTCCAAAATTGTCAGCTCTGTTTCTAATAAACCAATTTCTCTTTAGTAAAGTTAAGAAAAGAGAGGGAATGTATATTTTGTCTCAGTTAATTATTTTGCACACCGTACTGTCGTGCTAACGAATGCCATAATTTTGCTAGCTCCTGTATTTCCCGTCGATCTATGACGTACATGATTTCTGATGATGTCGCTATACATATACTAATACTTAGTATACTAACTAACTACCAGTAAGGTTTCTAACGTCATGCGAGACGATAGCGACAGTGTATATTAGTTTATATTGAAATGGGTTCTTGGTAACGTTTTACTTTACTATTGTATACTTACAAAACTTGTTGTAAACTTACTGAGACTTAGAAATCGAGTTATTTAATTGTTATCACACAGTGTCACTATGAGAATAAAGTATTGTATAAGTTCATCAGTTATCGGACTTTTTAAGACTCCAACTATCTGTGACGACTGCCACTGATTATGGTATAGTAACTGGGACCGATTGCTTAACGTGCTCTTCGAGGCTCGGAGGGGTCTCGATTTGTTAAGAATGGTCCCATCCTGACTAGTGTTAGTGTGCTTAAACTTGCAATGTTTACTCGATTACCACACAGCCATGAGCCCCTTGATGCGAATTGATTTTATGACACAATATTAAAAATTGGTAAAATGATATCGCGTTAGAAATCGATGTAAAGAGATACTTATGTAAAGATAATTTGTGTTAAAATATCTATAAAATGGTTTCTAAAACAGTGGTTTGCTGACATTGTATAGATTACTTGACTGCTAATTCAAACTGATGTAGTTGTTTTGGCTAACCTAGGTACCTACATGTTATATACTAACATATTTATCTGTCTGCTTTATAAATCCCATTTCATATGAAAATATATCTATTTTACATGAATATACATATTTATCATTGTAAAAAAAATATACTTAATAATTTACATATGTCTTTATATAATAGCACAATGATATCTCTGTTACGGATCCGTCGATACTACGCACATAGCTACAGTTACACACTCATAGAAGTCAATACTATGTATTCAAATCCATTCAAATCCTGCATCTTTTAGTTTCCTTCCTATCCCTTCATTAATTATCTAGTTAATTAATTGTTATTATTTAAAATAATAACTTCTATAAAAACCCATTATACATTTAAGACTGAGAAGCACGGTTTTAATTTTCCTCAATGGTTCTGAATAATAATATAACGTGTACTGTTTACTATCTTGCTGCTTACTTGGGTGGCCCTGAAAAATATTACAATGTGTGTACCTACTGGTTGGGTTATCATGATGCTCCATATCAGCACATTTTTAAATTTATATACTTACCGCAATGGTAACACAACACCGTAGGTAGATAGTATCGCGCGAAGAACTTCAACACTATTTAGTTTTTCAGTAAATTTTGCAGGTCTCACTACATATCAGGACCAAGGTTTATACATTTTTCCAAATGTTTATTATGAGTCTCTGAGTAGAGAGATTTATTTATATTTAAAGAGGGAATTTTATTTCTTTTGGTGTGTATAGGTATTTTAATATATTTTTAATTGGCAATAATCTCTCAATTTTAATTTAAGCTTTTTCAAAATTTTTAGAAACGTTTGTTTACGCTCGTTGCAGGGCGTAAGCTTTTAATGTTCACTTTGTGATGCAGCTTTTTCTTGGCTTCCCACGCTATATATTCAAGTCATGTGTCGTTGCGCGTTCTATTTGTACCTTTGTTAATAATGTGTGATTTTTCTCATTCATGTAATTCATTATTTTCTTGAAGACATTGCATGAGGAAGGCGGACTCAACTATACATATTTATCGTCATCCTAAGTGCCTCCCCTCACTGTAACTATTATGACTAAGTACGTTTATATTTCGACAGCGCCGTTCTCGGGGTATACGACAATCCCTGCGATTCCTACGACTCAGAATCAGACGTTCGTGTTTAGTCCGCTGGGTGTGATCAATTCGCAGTCTAGCATTCTACCAGCGCACTCCCAGCCCACAGTGTCGGGTATTGGACAGCAACCGAAACAGACTGATATGCATAAGGTTTGCTAACTTTCAATATTACACAAGCTTATTCGTATAGTAATTTTCTATTATAAGATTAATATTTACATTTAAGTGTGGTGGAAAGGTCGCGGGAGCAAAAGTGGGCGGCACTAGTGCGGGCAGTCAAACTGTTCCGGTGCAGGCGCAATGTGTCCAGGTGTCCCAGCCCGTGCTCGGAGCTCAACAATCAGCTCAGGCGCAGATTATCAGTCCTTTACAGGTAATTCAATTTAAATAACAACTGACATGGCGTGATGCTCTCTAAAAGAATTTTTACGAAAAGTAAAGAAGGTAAATTTGAATATTGTGCAGAATGATTTCATTCTACGTTACTGATATACCAGCCAAGAAAGCATCACGCTTTGCATATACGTATGTGTATAAATCGAACTATCGAACGAATAAAGTCTCTTTCTAGAGTTACTGTAACTTTTTTCTTGATCTTGTAGAGAAAAGAGTCTTACATGAAAATTTAAAGTCAAAATTACCTCAAAAGTTCATAATCACATGTAACTTTATTCTGTGTGTTTATCGAATTGTATGCATTTTCAACATTATCATTTAGTATGTATACCTATCTTAATGAAATGATCCATTACATATAAATACTTGAATCATTTCATTACGAAAAAATTTTTAAGTTATCTACTTTATTCTTACTTTTTTTACATAAATAGGCGTGTAATTGCGAATAATATTATTTTTTCAATTCATATTGCACGGCGAAGTGTTTTTGTGTATTACAACTTTTTGCTTGCGACTACTGTGTTCTACTTGCAACTTGTATGTAGCGCTACTTAAACCAAGTTTTTTTCTAAACATTTCATGCATACCTTTGTTAATCTTGCCCTGGTATTTTCCAGTTAGTGCGCTTGTCTGCCACCTAAGTGGTATAAAAAAAAAAAAAGTTATACCGATAAAATAGATTTCAAAAGTATGTTCAATATTTGTAAGATAAGTTGAACTTGAAGGGTACTTACTTCATATTCCACTTATAAGTAAGACGCATGAATCTGCGAATTTTATAATTTTTGTTGGTTAGTTTGATTTATTAACAGGTTGTAACAGCACTGTACATGCACTACTGCTGTGACTACAAACTTGACAGTATATGCAGCCTTACACGTGTAAGGCTGCATCATATACTGTAGTATCTATTAGATATACGTCCTTTTTTTTTCTTTTTTTTTTTTAGTCGACACTCTTTTCATCCTGTACATTCTACCTGCAATGATATGTATACACTTTGGAACCTTGTCCCAATAATAAATGACAAGTCAACATTATGACATGAAACGGTAAAATACGACAAGTTTAATGTGAAAAAGTTCTAAAACGTATACATATTATTGCAGGTGACTGTACCATCAGCAAAATTAAATTGTAAATTGTATATTATATTGTGTATTGCGTATCTGAAACGCAGATTCATGAGGTCTTATATCAAGCCATTTTACATTGCTACTGTTGGTTATTTTCCTCTATAAAATGTATCCATTATGCATGTGTCCATCATTTTTATGCATTAGGAATTTTGATATCTGATTGTTATTCACATTATCATACACTGAAATTGAATACGTAAGGGGTCTACAAATACAGATTTTATGTTAGCACCATCGCTTTTTGATAACCAGCGTCGGTAGCTCAGTGGTTAAGGAGTCCGACTTGCGATCGAGGGATCCCGGATAGAAATCCTGGCCCTTACGCTACCGACATAAACTCAGTACTAATAAATAATTTAGCACAGCTGGAGGCAATAGAAGAAATATAAACGATTTCGGTGGCTAATATTATTTTCATACAAAAATTGGTGGGTACTTGTAGAGGTTGGCGATGTTATGTACTGTCAATGGCGAAGCTCGGTCAAAAAGTTAGTGTCACTTTGCCTAGTAATTGGTAGCACATTCTTTGTAAATAAGGCAGGATTACATTATCGTTAATCATTGTTCATTAAAGGAAACTCAATGTGTGCTGATGACTTGCTATTATTCACATTTATACTCCCAGATGGCTGCTACTTTTAAACTTACGTACTTAGATAATTGGTGAATTGGGATGAAATAACTATGCTAAAAAGCGTATAAGCCAAACAAAGAGAAGCGAGTAAGGGGAACCTGGGCTTGAAGGCCGGTAGTTGAGGGTGTAGCCAGACTGTATTGCTAGTTCTAAAATATAAGACCACGATAGTCAGAACAAGTAGTATCCGTTCTCTAGCGTGAAGTTTGAACCAACTATATCAAGGAAAGAGAATTATCTACACGCCAACAAAAGTAATGATATTTACAAGTAGATCTTGGTATAAGATTTCACATGAAACTTATCAGACCAACAATTTATTGAATTGCAAAAATAGACTCATGGACAGCTTAAAGGATCATAATCTATAATCTTAGATAGTGTTCTAACGCGGGTCCATTACTTAAGAAGCCTTTTAAAATTAAATATTATATCATAAACTAGAGAGTGCTAAGAGCCTGAAGTAAAAATGCATGTTTTTGTTCGTTTAGTGTCGTAACGCAAACTCATTTACTTAGCTTTAAACTTCACTAATTAACACGTTGTTGTCAGACTGGCGGTCAGACCATGCAGTTCGCTCCGTGGCAGATCTCGGGCGCGCTGCCCCAGGTCTGGGCGGGAGGCCTGCAAGCCGGGACCATACCCGCCGGCGGCCTCTTAGCTCCGAACCCTATCTTCATCCGGGGCACTCAACCAGATGCATCTCCTTCGATGTTTATCCAGCATTCACCACAGAATAACGTGCAACATACCAGTAAGTATTTTTATACATGTTTATTGTGCTATGCGATTCAAGCCAGGTTAGTCAACAAAAGGTGACGGCATCCGGCATTAAAACTATCTTTCTAAGTCCTAAAAATATCTATTTGATAGGGCAAGATGTTCTGAATTTGTTTGAATCTTATTTCATATATTTTATTAATTATTTAATATACCTATTGGTATATTTCTTGTAAATTCTTGTGTATCGCTTGCGAATATCATGGACCAAATGTGTCACGTAGCGATTGCATTATAGCGCGAACATATTTATTTAGGTTTTGGTGCATTTTTAAGATTATTTGCTACTGCATATAAAAATCTAGTTAATATGAATAGGATTATATGTATTTGTTTATTTCAGCTACGAGCGTGGCGTGTGCGACAGGGACGACCGTCAAGCCGCGAGCTTCCACTGAGGGCATTGCGAAAACCACTAGACCACTGTCCAACATTCTGCCTTCTGGCGGGATAAGGCCCGGGCCTGCATCATCGGTGTCCACTCAGACCAGTACCAATCAAGCACAAAATCAGGCATGTTTTTTTAACCAGTCTTCTTTTTATTTATATGTGTATAGATTAACAGCATACTAAATAAACGCATGAAATTTGGTTAATGTCTACAGTAGAACCCGCATAATATGCCATTTTAAGCAGGTCCCTGCAACATGAGACATGTTTTTATACATTTCTTAACGCTTAATACGCCCGCGAATTTTGGAATCGGTACAAACTGCAGTTAAATTTTTTTTTCTTATGAGAGACTTCTATGTCATGGTGGTAAAGAGAGACTTAATATGCTGGCCTGTGCCTCTGATGGGTTTTGGTAAGGCGAAAAATTACGTTGTTTCAAAATTATAAAATCGCACCCTGTATAACGTATGATGCGTCGTAAATTTTTCGCTTGGATGACCAACAGTCGTTTTATCCACTGGTTAAAAGCTGATCATTTCCAATTTAAATGTAGACGTATAACTCTATTCGTTGACTACTGAAATATGAAATATGTTGAAGAAAAGAATATCAAGCTATATATAAATGATTATTATTATTATAAATAAAGTACTTTTATTATTTAAACTTTTTAAATATGGAAATAATGTACAAAGGCGGACTTAATGCCATGGGCATTTTCTACCAGTCAACTTTAGGATGATGCAGAGATTTGTGAAGGTAAGTGCTTGAAACCTAGTGGTGAGAGTTCAATCTAGTACCTACGTACGGTATAAGATAAGATTACTTTATTGACGAATAATAAATAGCCACAAACACCCATCAAGGCTAACACCACCCTCTCCCGTGCTAATAAAATAACAGTGTTACAGGTAGGTTAAGAATAATTGTTGTGGCCTTCGCATCGATACTTGATTTAGATATACACTTTTTGAGTCCCCAAGCTAGGTATGCCTGTTTGTAGTGGACCAGGTATTGAAAGTTTAGTTGGAAGAAATTAATTATAATGTTTGTGTCTGTTGACGCGTGTGCTTATTCGTGTAGATTAGTGCGTGCGCGTATGCGCGTGTGTGTATGTGTGCGTATACGTGTACGCATGGGCGTGCGTGTATGTATTATTTTATGTTTATATTATTATAAAAGTGACGTTTTGGTAACGTTGTTTTATATTGGATCGAAGGACATACCCTGTCCGGTATGTATGTTTATATCGTACTAGATACTGAACTCTCAGAAAACATAATAGTATACTAAAATACTAATATAATAATAACTAAGTAAAGATATATACTCTAATAACATAGAATACATGTATACATATACACACATACATAAATACTGATGGAAAGTGGCCATCATGGCCTATGGACGTTTGCAACACCAGGCGCAGCAACAACACTCGAGCTACTTACCCTGTAGAAACCTTCTAATGCCCTTTTTGAAGAACCCCACGTTAAATACCGATACTGACCATCATAATAATAACATGGCACTGCTCACATGTACATACTTGCTCATGCGTATGTTTGTGATACCAGTCGAAGCAACGTGGCAAGCAAGGCGTACGTTCTCCGGCGCCAACGTCCAAACAAGATGCGGCCAACCAAACGAATAAGATGCAGCATCAGGTACAACAGCCTAAGCAACAGTAAGTATCTTAATAGTTTATATATCTTATGTTGCACCCAATAGCACAGTATAGACAGAACAGCAAATTATCTTCATAGTAAAATCTACCTGGTTAAATATTCCAATTTATTATGTGAAGAAAAATATAAATATAAATAAATAAATAAATAATAAATAAATATTCTAGGACAATCTACACAACGTCACCTAGACCCATGGTAAGCATAGTTTAACTAGCTTGTGTTACGGGTTCTAGAATGCGGATAAACATACATAGATACATTTTTTTTTGTAAATACATACATATTATACATAGAAACACCCAGACCAATGCAGATATTCATATTCAAGCACACAAATATTTGCACTGAGCGGGAATCGAACCCGCACCTCCTGCGTAGCAGTCGCGTTCACTACCGCTACGCCACGGAGGTCGTCAATATGTTAATAATATTAAACTAAAATACCATTTTAATTGAGAACCTCTTCCTTTTTGTATTCGGTTGAAAACTAAACGAGATAACCCTAAACTTTAGGTAAATAATTCGCCGTATGGCCTTATATAACCTACTATTCTATCTGTACTGTGCCATCGGAGTTCAGCCACATAGTTAAGATAGAAAAGCCCCAACTGAGTTCAGAAAAAGTTTCAGATCATGACATGCTTGATAGTTATCACGATTGACCTAAAGGTAGCAATAGCTTTCAAAAAATTATAGCCTTTATTATAGAGAAATTAAAACTATGTCGCGATTTATTAGGGTACTATTTCACTATACTGTGTCGTTTATTTTATTTTTGATAGCTTACGTATAATATATGTATTATCTACTGTTTATATGTATTTTCGGAATAATGTACAACAGGAATATCGTACTTTATTGACATGTAATGCCCACTTATATTGACAGTTTGAGAAAATTGGAAATTAGTGACGCCCTCACACGTTACCGATTCGATTCGAAATAATTATCGACTTTATTTAAAAACAACTTTCAATAGATTAAATGCACTGACTTATTTTTAATATATATATTAAATATCTATTTATCAAATTTAAATTATATATATATATATATATGCATGAAATAAATAATAAGTCATAAAAATAATATAAGCTATAAGCGAATTATTACAATTATTATCACTAGCAAACTTAAACTAAACGTAGACTTGACATAGACATTATTAACTATGCGTTTTAATTATAATTTCACTAGCGCATGCAAAATAAATAGATTTACTAGTAACATTATTAACTATGCGTTTTAATTATAATTTCACTAGCGCATGCAAAATAAATAAATTTACTAGTAATAGATTAGAAGCCAAATCAATTTGTTTTATTTCAAGACTTGTTTTATAGTCTGTGTCTGTTTGTTATGCACGAGGCACTTCACTAAGTGGGTATTACTCGTCAATAAACTACGACATAACTATAGTACATTATTACGAAAATAAAAACAGCAATTCAAATGCGTAAGCTGTCAAAAAGAAAATAAACAAATGGGCAGAGTATAATTTGTCCACAGAGTATGCTCTGTCCACAGAGTATGCTCTATCCACAGGGTATACCTTGTCCATTCGATTTCATTATAGTGAAGTGCCCTGTGCATTACTATAAAACAGATCTTGAAATAGGATAATTCGATCAATTGTTTTCTAAACGATTATTTATAAATTGATTTATTTTCTGTTTAATAGCTGCCTTAGGTTGTAAGTATCGACTTTGACTTAGTGATTTTTAATTTAATTTAATCCTCTATTACATAAACAGCTAAAATCTGACAAACTAATTAATATTTATATTAAAAATATGTCGATGCATTAAATCGATTGAAAGTAATTCTTAAATTATATCCATACTTATTTCGAATCGAATTGCTAACGTGCGATACTAATTTCCAACTGTTTCAAATTGTCCAAAAGAAAATAAATGAATGGACAGAGTACAGTTAGATTGACTCCCCAGCCTTGAAATGAAAACCTGCACTAGAGCCTAATTCATTGTTTTGCCAAGCTTTGGTTTGTATTGCCCTAGAGGGATCTTATGGGAGACAGTTTTATTTTGTCATATTTGTTTAAAGACGATGCATATTTATTTAATTTGCTTCCTACTGTAGGTTGTTGGTGATGAATCCGTCGGGCCAGCTTGCGCAGTTAACCAGCGTGGACAAGCAACCCATTACGAAGAACATTCAACAGCAGGCTCTGTTGCAACAACAGGCGCTGCAGGCGTCTATTGTAATGTCCACTTTTCATTGCTATTTAGCATATAGAAAAATAGAATTGTTAATAAAACCAGTCAAGTGCGAGTCGGATTCGCGCACTGCGGATTCCCTATAAAACTGGATTCGGGATGTGGGCTATTACACACCCGTGCTATTTCTTTACCTTTCCCAAACTCGTGCGTTCCCTTTCCCAACTGTCAAAATAATGTATATTGAAAAATATAAAACCAACCACGATGGTTGAAAATTCATAATAGTTTTTATGAGTCATGCAAATATTTCTAAAAAGGTCACTAATTTGTTCAATATCAGATTTAATATTTTTAATATTTTCTTAAATTAATATTAGTATCGGCCAAATTAAATTTATGAATATAAAAAGTTGGCTGTATGACGAGCACTGCCATAGTCTCTGCTTATATTCTATAAAAGTTGCGCCATTTTCCGAAAACAAAACAATTGCGAGTTTACGTGTTTATTGTGTTGTATTTACATATAAATAATATATTACATAAAAATGAATTGCTGTTCGTTAGTCTCGCTAAAACTCGAGAACGGCTGGACCGGTTTGGCTAATTTTGATCTTGAATTATTCGTGGGAGTCCAGACAAGGTTTAAACGGTGAACAAATATGTAAATGCTAGGAATGGAACAGCGGGAACGGGATCAGAAGTCCACGCGGGCGGAGCCGCGGGCAACAGCTAGTTATTTTATATGTTACGTTTAATTTTTTCGCAACTGTATTAACAATACTGGTGCAATACAACGTGTGGGACTGTTATTTCTACTGTTCCGACTGTCTACCCTCGCCTTCGGCTCGGGTCAACCTCTGTCGGAACTCGTTGTAATAACAGAAATCCCTTGTATCGAAAACTATTTTTTTACTGCATTATTTGTTTTTGCACAGTGTCAAGACGTGACATAAATAATGAGTATGTAATATGAATTTCAACTTAAAGTCCCACGCATTCCTGAGAAAAAGGTCTTGACAGTCAGACGGACGTACAGACGGACAACAAAGTGATCCTATGTGGGTTCTGTTTGTGTACCACTTAGGTAGTAGACAAGCACACGATCCACCTGATGGGACCACCTATGGATAATTCGTATTTCTCTTTGAGGTCGGACGGATCTCTAAAAATAGAATAAATTAGATATTAGTGACACATAGGTGATTATTCATAATCTACCTATCACTTTTGACATAACTGACTATATTAGTATGTATTAATAGAATAAAAAATATTTACCCAATTTTTGAGTCATATCGAATGTACCTCTAATATAGGTATTTTTGTTTCTTTTGATACAGCAACAGCAACAACAACAACAACAACAACAACAACAACAACAACAACAACAACAACAACAACAACAGCAGTTGTTACAACAACATCAATCACAGCAGATGGTACACTATCAACAAGGTAAGTTAGCAACAATGTGACCAAATAACACACTTATTCAATCAAATCAATTTTATTTTGCTAAACAACGGTATACATCCCACATGTCTCCCACATGTAATGGACTCGAAATGCGAGAGAAACGACGCCGACGCTTTGACGCATGTGGATTGTTTTGATATAATCTAGGACTCGTAGATTTGCTCCCCGCCATAGCACCCCGTACTATCCTCAAAATACATCAGAAAAATGTGTATTACATTATGGGTCCAAGATAATAAGGCAAGAGATATATCTAACCTACGGATGTCGCTGACTCCCAAACCCTAAGAGATGTTCACCTGTAGGTCTATTATAGCTTGAAGAGATATTAATACCCGCAGTTATGACAGTTTATATCTATACATTTTTACACGTATATATTTTTTTAATATAAGCTAAAAATTTTAACTATTTTGATGTTTGTCAACAGTTAATGAGCGAATATTAATTATTTATTTTTCTTTTGTAGGTATGTCCTTAGGTATGCAACAAGGCGCGCTGCCCGTTGGCTCCGTAGCGCAGACACTTCCGATGGCTGGGATGCCGCAAACCATATCTATGGTGCAACAAATACACCCTGTAAGTATATCTATGGTAATATTTGTATGGTAATAATGTGAACACATAAAAGCCAAAACAGACCTGGGTTTCATTCATAAAATACAGAAAAAACACGTTAAGAAAAAAATCTCCATTCAGCGGAAAACTTTTTATTTAAGTCGAAAACAATATTGAAATGCAAATCATTTCATTTTTGTAAGAAAAAATTATTGAACGGTGTCATTGTTTTGTGTTTTAATTCTTTATTTTTAAATAAAGAATCTAAAAAGAAGAAAAAATCATAATATAATCTACAGTAACAAAAAAGATTTCAGTTTTTCAAAGTGATCGCAAACTTTTTTTGATGTGTGTATATTATGTACGCCTAAAAAAAATTAAGAAAAGCAGGCCTGTAACAGGTTTTGACACATTTGACACAGACACTAGTCAAAACCACGTGTATGCTTATTATACAAGAAATAAATACCCAACTGTGATTAAATTGCTGATAACATTACGGAAGGCTAGCCTGTATAGTGGCAGTGTCACGTCTTTAATAACAATAATGAAGCAAATTAGTTTCCAATAAAAAACCCGACAAGAGAGAAGTTATGATGTAACGATATAATTTAATTTTGCACCGAGTATCGTTTTTGAGAAAGATGAGCAAAATGATGACATATTTGTCTACGAAACTTGGCTGAACTCAAATCGTACCGTGCCGCAGTCATAGACAAACGATACCTAGGCATCTTGCTCAAATGTACCAATGAGTAAAGGTGGACACTTAATAATCTACCACGCTGGATCAGCTGGAGGAGGTTTTGTGAATGATGCCTTACTTGCATTTGAGTCTAAAAGTACAAAACACGATCACGAAGTAATGGACACAAATAAATTCACAGACTGATTTACTAACTTGCTGACACACCTCCCTGAACAGTGCAAAATCATTATGGACAATGCACCTTACCATTCGGTTCAAATAGATAAAGCACCCACTCAATCAAACAAAAAGACTGCTTTGGTAGCATGCAATTTGTTGAAAGCTGGTAAAAGAAAATAAACCTGCGAAACCAAAATATAAAATTGATGAATTGGCACTTCACCATGGACAGTGATGAGAACGCGTTTCACGCTCAAGTGAAAGGATACGCCACAACACAAAGCCGCCGTTCTCCGTTAAGAAAATGATGAAATTGTTGAATGAAGTTTGTGCCAAAATTACAAAAGAAGACTCGGCAAAAGCGGTAGAAAGAACAACGAAAAATAATTAAGGAAGACTGACTGAGACATCAATATTGAAAATATAATATTAAAACGAAATAATTATAAATACGGGTGACGATGGTTAAACTGACGACTTTGGCTTATCATCTGAAGAAAATGATTCTGAGGACTGATTTAATTATTCTTGTTGTTTTTGTGATCCAGTGAATGTAATTGTAACAAAAATATTAAATAAAGATAAATTGACCTTTCATAATAGTGTATCATTTCAAAATGCCTACAATATCAAAGGTTAAGCTAATTTACTTTGATCCAATGCAAAGTGCATTGGATATTCAATTCTATCAAATCCCCAGGCAAACTGGATTCCATCCATCGTGAGTACCGAGTACCGGATCGTATAGTTACATCACCAGTTACGCCAAGAAGACAAATGTCACTTATTCTGTATAGACCATTTAACGGCACTTTATTTTTTAAATTTTTAAATTTACTCATAGTTGAATCCCTAATTACATTGTGGAGCTTGTTAAAAAACGTATACAATTACCCTGAAAAGAATTTAAAATTTTGTGGAATACCACCAAAGAGAGATTATTTTTGTGCCCAGCATGTCGCGCCGCGCAGGGCGGGCTATAGCGGTTACGGTCGAACTAACTATAATAAAAATATGAAATTGTGTTATTATAGCTGAGCGGCATGACCCAGCCCGGCACGCTGGTTAATCAATTGAACCCTACACAAACGTCTCAAAACACCTCGCTTGCAGTGCAAACGTTGCAGCAACAACCTCAGGTTTGTACACCACACTACCCATAGAGTAGATTTCATATATACCAATACAGTAGTTACGTTCCTTATTCAAATCATGTGTGTGCTTCATTGACTAATACGCGATAATCCAATCCAGTGGAACTAAGTTGACTGCCGTGATATCCAACTTAAATATTGTTCATTAAACTTCTGGAGTTAAGTAATATGAATTAGAATGTAGTTTTCTTGGATATGTTACCGGCAATCTGTATAATTCTGTATACGCCCAACATGGACTTTCTTCGGCCAGTCAGCCCAACATTGAATTTTAAATATTTGTTTTTCTTCAAGTCGCTACTCGGCGGGGGGCTGGTACAGACATCACTGGCCATGCAACAAGCTGGCTTGAACC
Source organism: Pelosia muscerda (assembly GCA_963691645.1). Classification (NCBI taxonomy): domain Eukaryota; kingdom Metazoa; phylum Arthropoda; class Insecta; order Lepidoptera; family Erebidae; genus Pelosia; species Pelosia muscerda. The sequence continues at coordinate 13,894,795 of OY829098.1, read as the reverse complement.
ACGCCGCACCTATGCATACGGTACGTGAAAAAAAATTAATATTGTAAGCGGTGTAGTACGACTCTGGTTCTTTTAACTACGTAGGTGGTAATACGTCTCTGGTCCCAATGAGCACACTCTCGAAGTAGTATTGGGCAACTGATCGGATCGGCGTGAGTCGCCACCTAGTCCGCTTTGTTTGAAAACTGTTTGAAATGGTGAAATTCCAAACAATTTCTCTCAACATTCTGATTATTACTTGAGGATCATTAAAAAACATAAAATAAAGGTTAAACCATAATTAGCTCAGTTTTATTACACTGTGACGGTTAGATGGTTGTTGTTAGGATGAATGACATAATCAGATCGCGATCACTTTTCTGCTCCCATGATGTGGCGGGGGGCGAGGTGAAAAAAGAAAAAGAAAGATCATCGGTCGAGAGCGAGCAAGAACGCAATTCACACAAAGCGCGGGTGCGGGTCGTTTTACCATTCATTGCTGTTTACAGAATAAAGTAAAAAATACCTTATTTAGAGAAAAACGGCGATGGATAGCAGAAACACCTGTGCCCGACCCGCACGCGCGTTATCTGCCAATTGCGCTTAAATGTTTTCCTGCCACGTAGCGTGCACCGTGGGAGCGGTACAGCGATCGCAATGTATAGTGACAAGAAAGGTGTGAATGTGTTTGTGGTCAATATATTATATATAAAATTATCGTGTCACAATGTTCGTTCCCGTACTCCTCCGAAACGGATTGACCGATTCTCATGAAATTTTGTGAGCATATTGAGTAGGTCTGAGAATCGGCCAACATCTATTTTTCATACCCCTAAGTGATAAGGGTTGTTCACCCTTAAAATTTATAAGGCAAAACATCGTATCGACCTATTTTGCGCATTTCTTAACAACATCGAATTTGAGTTATTTGGCGCTTACAAGTTTGAAATAAACATAACGTCAACTTCGTGCACTAGTTATTGATTGAACTACCATTGTCCTAAATACAGTATTCGTATTGTACCGCGATGGTATCGAGTCGCCACTAATATAGGCTACTTACCTATAGTAGTAATGAATACATGTATGTAGACTTGGAAGTATTCTCGTAATGTCATGAACAGCAATAAGATAAGATAATATAATCTACTAAGCTTAGGCCACCTTTGTCCCGATTGAAAACGGCATTGCACTCGAATTATCAAAAAAATTCGTTACACATGCAAAAATGTTGTAACGATATTTATTTATCGATTACATACGGGCAACTGATTTAGTTTGTAGAATATTTGAATACTGTGAACATCAAACTCTACTCATATCTATAAAAATCTGACATTTTCCATTTCAATTGTGCTTTTCTTGCCACCGGCCATGGAGTGATTGGTCAAACCGGTGCTACCCTTATGCTACTAAACACAAATCACTTTATCGTAGTAGGTACTAGGTATTCTACTAAATCATCCTAAAAATTAGGATAGTAAATTTTAGATAATGGGTTTAATAAAAGAACCTAACTCGAACGTGTAACTAATAGCTTTTTAGTGTTATTTGAGAAATACAATGTCTCATTTAAACTAATTTGTTATTAATTGTATATTGTGCAAATATTGTGTATAAGTGCAGGTTAATTTTTAACAACCGACTCAATTTCGTTTACTTATGTCACAAACAAATCAGAAACATATTTAACACAATAATTTAACTTACGGATGATATTGACAGATATATTATAGTTATAGTCTCACTATCGAGTATCTATGAATATTTTTGTATGTTTAGGTTAAGTTCCATATGTTGTGTTCGATGTTGTGTCATAAGATTCGAGTTATTAAAAATTAACCCTGTGTGGATTGACAAGATCTCAGTCTGAGTGTTGCTAACACGTCGGCAGTCGGGACTCGCACTCGAAGGCGCGGCGCTGCTGTCATCGCCCATCGTGCAAGTCTCATCGGCGTTATTGCAACATGAGGTAGCCTTAGCACCAATGAAACAATAATCTCATATGCAATACAATTACTATACAGCATTCATCACCTTCTAAGTTTTAGTTTATGTTTGCCACCGTAGTACTGCAACTTCTACTTTATCTAATTGTGTTGTCAAGGCTTGGACTGTACGGTACAAGTGTATGGCTGCAATATAAGTACCTACGCCATGTCCATTATTTTTTGCAATAGGTAGCACTCAGGTTATTGCCATAACCGGTAACCTATAGGAGGCAATAGACAACCACGAGCGGTTTCCAGAGCAAACTAAAATCTTTAAATACAGTCATGTATCAAGCATTGTAATATAAAAAAAATATCCACTCCGTTATGTATGAGGCGTTCGAGTGCTGGTTTGATGGGAAATATGATATATAACTTATGATCGTATTCGTTATATATTTGAACCTTGATTGTTACAATACACTGATTTAATACTGTCACTGGTCACTGATTTCACAATCAGTCATCATTCATGCAATCAGTGCATCACTGCCGTGAACACGGACAGATTTTCAAGGAGGTCGTCAACTATGCCCTCAGTGTATTTAAGTGAGGAAAATTAAATAAATATCATATAATTATATATAATATATGAAACCTAATGTATCTTGCAAAAGAATACGATACTACTTACTTTTATATTTAAAATCCTCTAAATAATTCATTGGTTGTCATAGTAGGTATTATAATGATTCAGCACACGACGTTAATAAATAAAGAATTCATTATTTTTCGTATTTTGTTTGCTGCCAAGATCGCTTGTGTAGTAATAGTTTTTTAATTGTTAATTTACTATCCAGCATACCGAAGCATATGTACCGAAGTTATCAGATATAATTTGTTTTTGGCCATTGCTGATTTAGGATTATTGGCGAAAATCGCCTTAAAGATTAAGATTAATCGCCATAAGCTGAGTTGCTTATAAACGCGTTATTCAGTATGCATTGATTTTTATTATCTAATGACCTCTACACACTAATACGGCCGGTGTCGCACCAAGCTTGTTTGCGTTTTGTAAGATAAATGCAAAATAAGATGAACGACAGAAGTTGACGATCTTGAGCTTTAATGACACTTTAGTGTGTAGAGAACATCAAGCGTGTATGTTGTAGAGTTTATGTGATATGGACTTAGTACATGTTCAGAAGAAATGCTATGTCTGGTTCTATATGTTAGTTAGTTACACATTTTTTTTCTATTGTGTTATTGATACTTTATGTTTAAGTGCCACAATAGAGTGTTATTGTTAATTTTATGCTTTACACCTGTTAATCAACGGTAAACGTTTCGTACTCATTTTATTGGTGGTATGCAGGTATCAGCTAATAGTTTAAGTTCGCCACAACTGACGCTGCAAGCGCAAGCCGCTGTTGGACTCATCACCGCTCCGGTTCAGAGTTCAGTCTTGCCTATGCAGCCGCCCACTACACTTGTGAACAACGCTAAAGCGGACGAGGATAAACCGCAGTCAGCACTGGTACCTATAGAAGTTTATTTTTTCATTGACCATGCCCTTTGTTTTGTAGCCTTTGAAATGTTGTCTGGTCCTGGTATAAATTTGATTAATTCACATTTGAGCCTCTGGTATAATAAAGATCAAGTTGTTTTTATCAAAAAAGCGTATTGTGTAGTTTTCATAGAAAATTTTATTCGTAGAAAAAAATTGAGTGAGAAAAACATTGAACACGCTTTGTTACCTAACGCTCACGTCATGCGGCACGACAATAAAAGATAGGTATAGTCATTAAATTCTATATCGTCAGTGTGATAAATTCACATGGGACAATCATTTTTCTTTGAAAACGTCTTTTTTAAGTAAATACTTGTTTACTTCAGGTCGTCCCTGCCGCAGTGCCACATTTTTTTAACTAACTGTCAACTGTCAAACCCATATTGAATATAACATGATGTATATTCGTACGTCAGCAGGCCGCCGGCGCCAGTGCCGCCGCCGTCCCTCAGCAGCCGTCTCAGCCGGAATGCTCGGAGTCGGCCGGCACGGCGTCGATGGGCACCATGACGGCAACCGCCGCTGACACCACCGTATCTACCAGCACCTCCACCGGTAGTCAGTATTATGTACTATACTAGCTGAATTTGCGACCTCGCCCGCGTGGACTTTCTTGAATTTCACAAGGTATCGAGAGAACGGACCCCTACGATTGGCGGTCCCTACTGTGAACCTGTGTGAGTGTAAACACGCCAATCGTAATACTCCGCTCTCTCGATACCTTTACATTTGACAGTCTTTTGTGCTGAGGGTACACCTATCTACAGTGAAAATCCCTTCAAAATCAGCCCAGCCACTTCAGAGATTACCCGTTACAAACATACAGAACGACAAACAGACAAACAAAAATCGTTATTGTGAACGATGTTGAAACTGTCAAAATAAAAATGTAATTTCAAACGTATTGGTATCTGATCTGTCAGTCAATCAGTATACGATATCATTAAATTTGAGGCAATTGGAAACCTAAATCGACCGTGAATAACTCAAATGTGTACTCTTTTGATCAGGTTCAGTGACTCCTATGGACATTTCAAAGCCGAGTCCTAGGAAGCCAGAACCCGCCAGCGAGCCCAGGCCGGCTTCCACAGTGGCGGTAGCTACCAACACTACACCTGTGCCCAGTAGTGCACAACAAACCACGGCGCCTGTTCCACAAGTATGCATAACCATCAAAGTATTATATAATAGAAAAGGTTTATAGGAACGTAAGCTGATTCCACAGACTAGGACACGGACATAATTTAATATGAAAAGTGTATCTGTATCACGAACGATTTTCTTTCCACGGTGCGAAGTCCGCGAAATAACGCACGCGCCTGTACTGTGGAAAGGTGACTTTAAACTAGGTGAAACCCTCCGAGCCTTGTAAGAGTATCTAAAAGAAAAATATAGAGGATCGGCGCTTGAAGAGACTGAAAACCAACCCCAAGTAAGTATGGAACGGGCTCGGAGGATGGTTACTATTAATGTAAGATATTCTGTATTATAGTTTACGAAGGTAGTCGTATCTTCCTTAGATAGTCACTAGGCGCTTATTTCTTTGATTAGGTGGTTACGACAGTTGCATCATCTACGTCATCATCGTCAACAATGACGACTGCTATCACCGCGCCGGTCTCATCAGGAAGTACCTCGTCTATGTTCAAGAGTCAGTGTACGCCTAGGCACATGAGCCAACCAGCAACTCATGGTATGTTACATTTGGTCGACCATAGTCAGTATAAGTTACTAGTGATGAGTTCATTCTTGAATCATAAGTTAGAGAAACATTAGGACAAACTTTGTCTATCAATTTAATACAGGACGTGAAAAGTTATCCCAGCATAATAATTGCTTCTAAATTTCAATGTTATATTTTGTCTAATCAAATTTTGCATTTAATTTAAAGAACATTACAACATCAAAGTTAGATACGATACCTTAATATAAATAAATAATTGATTGAGAGTGCCTTTTCATAGTACAATCACAGTTTGCATGTATTATAGTGTAGTGTTTCTGCATAAGATATTGTCCTTTTTCACGCAACAGAGAGGCGAAAACGCAGCGGAAAACGAGGTTTGACTCTTTGATAGTTGTCAATACCCTTATTCGCTATGATACATAAGTGCGTGCAAATAACATACACTTGTAACGCGGCTTTACGAAAGACCATAACACGGCCTTCTGATACTCAATTGGAGATGACATTTTGATTGTTACTCAAAATAAAAATTATCTTATTATATCTGTGAATTTTTAAAAGTCGCACTTACGAATAAGTTTTGGCTTTGTTTATGTATATGTGTTTGCTTCAACCTGTTGTTCGTCTTTCTGTTTTATTTAATAAATGTGTTTTATAAACATTTTTATGTATAGTGTAGTGTTGTATGGGGTAGACCTATGGGACCAAGCCATTCACAAATGCTGATTGAGAGACGCGGCTCTGGCGTAGAGAGCAGAGTTGAGGATACATACTTAAACGGTCTCTACATATAAGTCGAATAAGAGAGAGCAGATCCCAGGTTCCGAGGTGAAGGCCTCCGAAGGAACTGGGAACGTTGATGATTATAATGCTTTTTGTGTTGTACTCCTGTTGTCGTTACAAAAATTTCTAATAATGCAAAAATCACTGTTTCACAATGATCTTAGCATAATCTTCATTTATGTCCGTGTGCATGACGTTTATAAAAAAACAAATAGAATATCGCACAATCGTAAAAGGATATATTAGCCGATCAATCAATCAATAAGCCTATCAAAGTCCACTGCTGGACATAAGCCTCTCCCAATGTTGGGATACTCTGGTGTAGTGTTTACACGCTGGCCAGAATTTTTGAAACACGATTGTATTTTGAGATTTCCGTTTGTTACCTACTTCACCCTCTTATAAGATGATGTGGTATTCGTTCTGTGTCACTACACGGATATGGTAGTGCGATATTTTATTTTTATTTCATGTTGAATGTAAATATTTTATTTTAGTTTTATTTTTATTTCATGTAGAGTGACTAAGGGTCCACATAGCTGTTTTCATATATGTTTGTAAAAATTAAACCGTAAATGATGTATTATGTTTACAGATAAAGGATTGCCCAAAGCGATGGTGAAGCCAAATATTCTGACACACGTAATAGAAGGATATGTAATACAAGAGGCAGGGGAACCATTCGCTGTAAGTTTCATGTTAACAATATAAGTGGCAACACCAGGCCTAGCACGGGCTCATGTGACGAGATATTGTTTTATTGTTGAAGTACTAAAGGGTCCATCGCCTTTAGATCACCGCATGTTTAATATCCTAATGTCTGATGCATGTTTGTCTTCATGTCTAATGGCGGCGCACTCTATATCTCGCTAATCTTGTCAAATCAGCCCATGTTAGGGCTGTTGTAGGGTAAAATTGGGGGTTATGTTGACCCCCAATTCTACTTGAACTTCTTGTTAAGGTCAACTTAACAGACATGGTGCGCGGGGGCAGGCGTGGTGGCGATCAGTTGTGGGACGATTGTTTGAAATTGTATGATAGTCTACCGTCTGCGGTCGCAAGTGACGCTTGTAGACGACAAGTGACCGCCATCACGCCCGCACCGCCTCCGTGTCTGTATCGAGAACAAGTATAATGTTGTGGTATATAAGAAGTGCTATTCTCAGGTGAACCGACCGATTAGAGATTGGGGCGACAAAGAAGACAAGGAGAATAAATTACCGTCCGCTGACGAACCTCCGCGTAAGTACTGCCATGTTATCTATGTGTATAGGTAAAGGTATATTTGTGTCTAACTATAGTACGTGTTAAGTAGGTAAGTCAGGTAAGATTTAGATCGAAGAAGTATATGCTGCGACGGAAATGGGGAATGCTCTGACCACTGAGCTACAAAGCCACATTTTGAGCATTCGAAATCCTCGTACGAAATAGAAATGACAATATATCCTTAAGGTGCAGATAACAAGTACAATGTTTATTTATATATTCTGCGGTCTGTAGGTAAAAGGGCGCACCTGGACCATAGCGCAACAGTTGTCCGTATCACATCGTCGAGCAGCGATAGCGCCAGTCACAGTAGTGCTAAAGCGGGCACGTCTACCGCTGCGGCAGCGGCCGACAAGCCTGAACCAGCCGTCAAGATACCTAATGCTACCAAATGGAGTGTGAGTAATAGTATAAATTGATGTTCACTATCGGGTGGTTTTGGTTACAAACAAACGTGGGGTCGTTGGTGGTGAAAGCCAAACAGTCTCTCTCTCTTCCTCTCATTCTGTCCTCTCCTCTCCTTCCCCCTCCCCCCTCCCCCTGGTTATATAGACTTCGTCGTTGGCACCCGGCACCTTAGCAAATTGCCAATGTTTTTTTTTTTCTATTTCAATTCCTATATTTTTCTATACAGAAAAAAATAGGTTACTATAACCATTTAGCCAGCCAGTATAAAAAATGGTTCAATTTCACTTAATCAAAGTTTACCGTCGCTTCCTAGGCGCCAGTGGACACAATGCACTCTCGCAAATAAAAAAAGATAATAAATAAAAATTGGTTTAAACATTGCTGTACTTTGACATATAATATCATGACCCTAGTTACGTCACAAACAGTACACAGTATGAGCAGTACGCGGGTTTTGGTGTCTTTTGAGGATTCCACGGGGTGTAACGGCGGCTGAAAAACTCAAATCCGCCAATCATAGAATCTATCAAAGCAATCGGCGAGCACCATGACCTTATTTCTCTCGTTATGGGGTGAAGAAACTATAGATACTGGTGATAAAAGAACTATAACTATATCATGAGGACAAACTTGATAGAACTCTTTTCTTTGTCAGGTATCTGAGGTCTGCGATTTCATTCGCAACATCCCTGGTTGCGCTGGCTACGCCGACGAGTTTCTCATGCAAGAAGTGGATGGAGAGGCTTTACTGCTCATTCGCCCTGAGCACCTTGTCATGGCGCTGAGCATGAAACTGGGCCCTGCTCTCAAGATTGTTGCCTGTATCGACTCTCTGCGCCCTGAGAACGAACAATCCTCTCACGACCACGACTAAAGTACGTATACCATTAACAATGTAACCTGCTCTTCTTAGACAAGTGGCAATTCGTTGGTCTTCGTTTTGTGGAATAGAATAGATTGTTTACCATATGAGATTGACATGTATTTAGACACTCATAAAGTTTATGACAGTAATCAACAAATGTCATAAACATCAAAATACGTGACACTCACATATAGAATAATCATTTCTATTCCACTTAATGACATCGAACGAATTACCACTTGTCTAGAATAGGCTGTTGTTGATTTTTGATTTCACCTACATAATAATAAGTGATGTAAAAAAAAAATAATTGTACTGAACTAGTTGTCTCCACGAGACTAAAACATTGTCATCCTAAGAAATTGGTGACGGCATCCAACGATCATCTGAACTTTTAGTATAGGTCTGAACACGAGTACTTTACCGCCCCCATGGTGCGCGCGGGAAGAGAAAAAATGAGTAGGGAGGAAGCGAGAACGGTCGGTTGTCCCCTCCACCTCTCCTATAGTGTAACTGTACCATAAAATGAGGTAACATTACAGGCTTGTAAATTTTAACCTGTAGCGAGTTTAATTGAGGGTTTTTCAAGAATACAGCTGTCAGATGATCGGGCTACCCTAGCCTATGCTCGCTTAAAACAAGGAAACCCGTGACGATTGAATATTTTGATAAGTACTTATTTATAGGTTGTTTATTCTCTTTTCAGGTATTACACAGATGTTCCCGATCCAACGCATACTTTAATTAAAATAATAATATATTACAATTTTTACATTAATTACTATAGAAAACAAGTTTAATTATAAGATATGTACCCTTTAGGATGTATTAAAACCACTTACATAGAGCGACGGTTTTTATAATATCATTCCTAAAATTCACGCGACGATTGGAAGAAAACCGCATTTTCTCATAATATTCTTGAAAAGCGATTTTCTTTCGAACCGTTTGAGCTTTTTAGGAGGTGTAAATGTTGATGATCGCTAACACTAACACACACATGAATAAAGGGTACCTTTAAAATAAATTTATATTAGATGCTCATAGCCTCTCTGAGGTAAATGGCGATACATCATCACTAAGAGATACCACTAGTGGAAAATGTCTTCAAATTTGCTATACCTTTTTCAAAGTAATTTTTACCTTCGACTTTTCTTCCGATCTATTTGAAACTGTCCTATTTATAGTACTAGTATACTCTAAAAAAGAAGAAGAAACGATGCGTTAAATGCCTTTATTAATTTCTTCTTCTTTTTTAGAAATTTTAGAAATGCATTATTATGTAGTACCTAATCCAAATATGTCGGCGGAATGGTATTTTAACCGTAATTGTCTGTGTGGTGGTAGTAGGTACATATTTTGTTTAGTTATTAGTTTTTTTCGCCTGTCATTTATCAGTTGTCTCTCCTCCTACGGCGAATTTCATATGACCCGATTGATCTACATACTTACCTTTCGGACATATGGAAGAGCACGTAAGCCTTTATTATTTGCTTTCCTTATACAGTTATGTGTGCTTGAAATGATTTTTATATTGCAACAGCAGAATTTCTATTCAGGCTGCCTAAAAAAATGTTTTTGGGATCTTAATTTTAAGATATTTGCACCGCTCGCCATTGATTTCCGTTTTAATGCACTGCTACATTATCAGTTCTATGATTTGTGTAATGTAGTGCTGCCCTAGGACATATGTCGAAAGTTCCGCCTACTTAGTTTAAGTTTTATTACTATTTAACCACGTACTTAGTTGTATTATTGCGTCTCTCTTTCTTGCGTTGTCCCTTGTATATTGCTTAAAGCATTATTTGTATAGTCTCTACATTTAATGATAATTCATTGTATATTTTATTATAGTCATTGGAATAATAATGTTGACATATATAATTCATGTACATACATATTTTAATAACTTCTTGCGTGCATTCTTGACTGATTGTGCAATAAGAGTGACGGACTTAAAAACATGTATATATTATGTATATAATATGTATATATTGTATATATATTAAAAGTTCAGAGCATTATGCTGAGGATACATTCTTGAAACGATTTATGCCATAGGAGTGACGTACTTAAAACATGTACATAACTGAAAAGTTCATTACTACACTCTTTAATCAATTCTACAATAAGAATAACATGCTTATTAACATGTATATATTGTATATATTATATGTACTTCAAATACGTACATTTTTAATTCGATTGTGGCAAAAAGTAGAACATGCTTAAAAACGTTTACATACTAGACACGTTCAATGTATATATTCTTAATTCGATCGATGTGACAATAAGAATGACGTGCTTTAAAAAGTATACACAGGAGAAAAGTACTCTGCATAAATTCTTAAATCGATTGTGGAAAGATGAATGACGTGCTTAAGAGCATAATGCATATTTTAACAGTTTCCTACCCACATACTTAAATCGAATGTGGTAATATGACGATGATTCACTTTAAAACGTATGTGATACGAGAAAAGTTCATTTAATGAATTCTTAAAGCGAATGCGGCAATAACATACTCAATCGTGAAAAGTTCATAGCACACATTCTTAAATCGATTGTGGCAATAAGAATGATTTGCTATAGGACTTATACGTATGACAAAAAGTTATTGCATGCATCCTTAAATCGATTGTGGCAAGGAGAATGATGTGCTTAAGAACTTTCACGTACGTGAAAAGTTCACTGTATAGGTACATTCTTGAACGATTGTGACAAAATTAGAATGACGTGCTTAAAAACATGGGCATTCTTTAAAAAAACTGCGTGTATTCTTAATGTGATCAAGGCAATAAAGGTGACTTCTAAAAAGTCATAACACCGACATTCATGTGTCGGTTTACTTTTAGTAGAAAAAATGTCAGTAGTCTAACCAAGCAATTCACAAAGTTGCTTTGAAGAAGTTTTTGTTGGCGCTAGAGGTACTGACGTAGACACTCTTAACTAGGGTTGCCAACCCTTTCGGATTGCCCGGGAGACTCCGGTACTAATGTTGACCCTCCCGACCTCCGACAGTATTTTTAAAAAAAAAAACAAAAATGGTCGTGTCGTGTCGTGTCGGACGCACGTCGCTCCATACCTGTCTCTAATGCTTCATGCGAGCACGTATTTAGTATGGTAGAACATGTTTGGAGCAAAGAAAGGAACAGCATGAGCATTAATTTAGTTTGTCCCAAAGATCCCGCATCACTAAATGCTGCTACTAAGCCAAATTAATATAAATTTAAAAATTAATCACTAATTTTCATTTATTCGAAACTTTAAGCCCCACCTGCCCTCAACTGGGTTTCTTCAAAATCTCCCGGTTTCGTCCTTTCTAGTGTTGGCAACCCTACGTCGTAACTGTGGTCGTTGCAATTCAAATAATGTGTTGAATAACTACGAGCTATATTAAACTAATGAAATAAAACATAACAAGTCATGATTAACTAGTGTAATTCATACAAACCGTCTTTCAAATCTATTGTAATATTAGCACATTAGATTCAATTATTACAACCACAGTCTAAACCTACGAGGCTAGTAGTCAGTGGTATATAATTTATATAAAGAAGGTAGCTACAAAAATTTCTTCACGTCTGGAGAGATGTTTAATATTGCTTGACTAGAATATAATATTTTTTCGTCAGTTTGTGTTAGGATTTAAGCTTAACTATGTTCATGTTTAGTTAATTTGTAGTGAACTTTGTGGAGTGACGCAACTGTTGAACAACGAGACACCGTTCATTAGATAGGTAACCTATATTTTTTGTTTATGTAGTTGATGTAAAATGTGTTTAAAAATAGTTATAATTTACTTATATTGTTACTAATATTCTTAATAATTCTTGATGTATTATTTAGATGTGCTTGTAAAATTGATTTGCTTATCTGCCAAAAATAAATGGGATACATAAACTGTTACATCTGTGGTGCTAATTAATAATATATTTGTTTGTGGCGTCTTTTGTTCGTCAAAGTTAACATAATTACGCATGAATTTTTTTTAATGAAAATAATTGATTGTCGAATCATCTTGGATGAGCATTTTAACACTAGATTTTAAAAACAAAAATCTTATAAAAATAATTAAGATTTTTTAACAAAATATTTCTCGTAATTGTTTATCGACAAGTTTTCCAAAATGTCAACACGCCTTCGTACAAAATTGCCCTGTTCTGAAGATGCCTAGTGCAAGTGAAAGATGCAGACAAATATGAATTCACCATTAAGTACATTCTTGTTTTTATTTTGTCACTTGTACAAGTAATTTAATGTGTGCATAAGTTTCGAGCATGAACGATTTATTTGCCGCTTTAGCATACATGTATATATGTAGATTATATTCAGTAAAACTTAGCGAATAATTGTATGTATTTTTAAATGAATATTTTGTTTATATCTCAAAAAATATATTTCAAATCTGTAACAACCCATAGAGGGGGGCAGAGGGTAGTGGCGCGTTATATTATTTTATTGAATTTGTTATCTTAGTTTTTAACGCCGAGGTCAGTACCTATACGATTATTTTTAAGGGGCTGGTGATTAAAACTTCATATAAACTTATTACTTATGTATGTCGTTTAGGATAATGATAATATATAAAGTATATTTTATTATAGTGACCTCTTTCGAAGTTCGTGGCAATGGCAACCAATGATTGTAATTGCTATATATATTGTAAGTGTTATGAATGAACTAACTCATTTATTATAGCCCTAGTTTCCACAGCGTCTATCTGGTTTCATATTTATAAGTACTTGTTAGCAGAGGAATACGTATCCACCAAGCGCCGTACCTAAAACTTGCTTAAAACCTAAGACTAGGACTCAATTTTGCTTCAACAAACAGCCCCTTTAGACAAGTGGCGATTCGATGGCCGGCGTAATGTAGAACCTCGTATCTTGACATTTGTGACACTATGGACAGTCGTTAACGCTTGTCAATTCCATGCATTGGTCAATCTCAATCTATACTATTCTATTCTATAAACGTATTGCCACTTATCTGGAGGGTTAGTATTGGAACCTTATCGTCAAATCGCATTTTGCTGATACATCTTAGTGAACCAGGTGTGGTTTTAAAGTACATCTGATGGTATTTACCAAATTCAAGTTTTCTAAACAATAACGGTACCTATGAACAAAAAGCTGATAAAAAAGAAAACCGTGATACAATAATCCGACAGAAACGTATTCCTCGGTGTATATAAATTATCTGTAAAAATGTAAGTCAATTATAAGATACTCGGGCTATAATAAATTGAAAAAGTGATGAACGTGAGTTATTGTTGAATCACGAATGAGTTATTTACACGTCTACTTACTAGTTTAAAAGAGCGGATGATTTACTTTTTAAGTAATAAATTAATTTTCACGTTCAATGCAGTTTAGTAAAGTAAATAAGATGGTTTGAAAGGTTCTGATATGTTAATTTTAAGTATCTAAATGTCTAGTTATACTGGATGTCTATGTTGTTAATAGCAATGTGTTCATAACTCTCTAAAAACCTCACGGCGCTTTCTTGAACGGTAGGTAATGCGAATTAATTCTGAAGTGCAAATGCATAATTTTCAAAAGCCAATCTGGACTCTTATATTAAATACACTTAAATGATTGAGCACAAATTATGGGCACGTTGCTAATTGTTCGTTTCTGTGTATAGAATTACGTCATTATTAGGTGTTTTTTTAAATAAATAAAAGTCTTAGTAAAATATGTTTGAATCTTGAAACAACGTCACCTTTTCAACACTGCTAAGAGGTCTACATCTATTTGATACCCTGCGATCAGCAAGGTATAAACTTGTATAAATATTGTACTATGTCCATAGTAAGCTAATTGTAATGTTCTGCTACTTTTTTATTTGAAAGCATTTGTAAAATAGAAATAAGTATTATACACATTTAATGTCCAATCCAAACACTGCTCAAATCGGTGCAGACACAATTTTTGATTTTAGGAAAATAAAGCAAATGAGACTGATATTATACGTATTTTATTTAAGTTCCTTTTTTAGTCTCCTTAAATAACATAAGAAGATACAAGGCATTGATACAAGAGAACTGTATCATTACAAACATTGCACACATTTGATAACATATTCAAACAAAGCAATACCTAATCTTTGAAAATATTAAATCTGCATATATTTAAACATTACAAAGCTTACATGCGAGGCTCTTACATTCTGACCTGTAAAATAGTCCTCAACCTGAATTCTCGGTATCACAGATTTTATATCAATGATAAATTCAAAGGTATTGTTTTAGCTTCCAGGCTGAGAGCTAATGAAACAGCCTAAGTATTTTATCTTATTAGGATATTTATATTTTCAATTCAATAAAAAATGATGAGTAAGAGGTATACCTAAGTAGGTATAATCGTTTTCTACGGTTTACAAAATTGTGTAGGTAAGTACATAATTTTGAAGCAGAATTGACTATCTAGCTGACTGGGCCCATGTAGGTACTAGTGAGGTTCTTCTGGCAATAGTAAGACAGAAAATTGCCTAATTGGCAGGCTGTCCTACGAATGCATTAGCCGGAAGTGAAAACATACCCTGTTCCTGGCTCGAAGCCTCCTCGTAAATCTTACAATTTATTTTTTGTATGAACCTATAAATGCTCAATTACGTTTTAAGTTGAAGAGCAACTATATTAAGTTATTGCCGTAGTGGGGGTGACAAACGGTAACTTCAAAATATCTCGAAGAAATTACAATGCATTGCAATGCATGTACGATATACTTAGATTCCAAAACTCGACTGGTCTCTAATGACCTGAATTCTTGTCTAGCGACACGACCAGATTGTCCAACAATACTCCAAGATTGTTCATAGGTAAGTTAAGTTCAATCCTTCAAAAATTGTCTGCAAATAATACTGTTCGTTCTGGAGTACATTTCTGACATCCAATCAACCAGATAGAGTAGGTATCTCATGATTCTGATAGCCACCCAAAATGAAATTTAGAATAAGTGTGCATGAAATGCCCTTTTGGTAGTGTCACGAAGTCAATGTGATCGCCGAAGACGTATTTAACATGTTCCTGTTGCTTTACAAGCATCTAAAGTTAGAAATTCATTGGAGGATGGACCAAGTGGCGTAGCGGATTCAGGTTATGGGTGTACGTTACCCGATTTGCTTCGGTATAATCGACGGGTTTGCTGGCTGGTAACGGTCTAATCATCATTTTAGTTTTACTAAGTGGAGAATTGGGGCCTTTGAAAGATATCCAGTACATTGATTGTCCTCGGTTTTCTTCTCCAGGTTGTGTGTATCTGCCGTTGAGGTTACTGGAAATAGGTAATTAGATTGGTATAAGTAGGTAGGTACATATTAATATTAGAACGAGGTAAATGTGGGGTGATAATGATCTCAGGATCCACCGAACCTTTTTTGAAAATTCTTATACTAATAGGCAGCCTCATTATCAGCTGCTTAAGGTTGATATTTACTTACAAAAAGTACCTACCTACTTGAGCATTTTCCCAACTGATTTGAATTGGGTTATATTCCAAATGCAATAACGTCATCCATTGTAAGTCACTTACTTTGTACGGTACAAACTTATAATGCTTACATATCAGTACGTACTATTATGTATGATAAAATGCCACACATTGATCACCTCGGCTCGCGAGCTAACCGCGCCGCGAACGTGTCATATTCTTTTGCTAGACGATTCCTACCAGTTTTGTATTTGGTTTATGGTAGTATATGACACGAACGAATCCCAAACCGCACCGCATTTTTTCATCATCATTAGGTAGGTATATATCGCAAATATCGATCCTTGTAATAAACGACCCCTTTTTTGTCGCTATCCTGTGGTATACTATGGAGGTACCCATTGAAGACCTATTGAACAGATTAGTAATTAATTATGAAGTACCTTTTATCACATTCCTTGTACCACCATGCGCCGCCATGTTCCGTAGCACAAGCGCCATCCTTCCACTCGTCATTGTCCACGTCCACTGTAGAGAATTTCTGACCCGCGTGATAGGATAGTGAATCTCCTGAAAACAATATTTTAAAACGCTGTTAATACACTATAGTGCTGTTAGCGAATGTAACAGTTAATATCACCTACCAACTGGTCTACCTGCTTATTATTGATTATCGGACCAGGCTCGGACAAGCTACAAGCAATTACCTACTTACTAAGTACAGTAATGCTGAGATAATGTAGATGGCATTAAGGCTATGCTGATTTTGTAATGGGATGCATTTAGCACATTAAACCGCGTGGTTGTGCCTTCTAGGACGATTTGTTGCCCTCTCCAGAGCCTATCTCCTATGGGCTGTTAGATATATATTACCAGTATGTAGGTTGGTAGGTACCGACCTCTGGTTGACTGCATAGAATTTTTTTTAAATCACTATCATATTATTTTATTTCAGTTCATTAAATTAAGACAGACCTGCTGTTCCGTAGAAAGTGCCAAGCGTGCTAATCCTGTAACCTTCATGTTCGGGTCCAACGGTGAAGACAGAATAGCCAGCATACGCCTCTTGCCCACGTTGAGTCTCCATTTCTATTCTTAACTCGTATAACTTCTGATTGGTCAAATAATTGAGTTTGTCCAAACCAAGCCAGAATTCTCCGGCAAGATTACCAAAACCGTACTCGTAATCGTTCCAACCTTTGAGAAAATCTTGAGTGCCATCGAAACGATTTTGGAACACCTGGTAAATTAAAATTCCTCTTGTAAAAAGTCTGATACCTCAGTCTTCACTATACACACGGACCCATCTAGTTTGTTTTAAGGGAATCTTTATTACGGACTTTCTGATATCAACCCAATATTTTTATGCGTCAAGACGCCGTGATAAACTTTTCCCTCGGGTGTGGGTGGTCAGACAGTCATCGCTATAATAAAATCTGTAGGTATAAGTATACCAAACGAAAAGGAAAAGTGGAGGTGATTGTCTAGGGTCCAACTGAGAACAGCGTGAGTTGAGCATGATATTCCATGAAATATTCAAAGAAATCAGCATGATAAGTTTGGAAAAATTGGGATGTTACTCGATAGTAAGTAATTCGTCGAACAATTAACTGTTCTCGCATTGCGCTCGTAAAATAACGGTAGGTACCTAAAAACAGAACGCATGAATAGTAGGTCAACTCAATCTACTCAATCCTCACAGAAATCCTCATAGTCAGCGGGGTGGTTATGTCGGACTCGTACAGCCCATTCCATAACCACACGCCATCTCGGGCTTGACGCGCGTCGCCGTGTAGGGTGGCCAATAAGCAAATCTGGTTGATGACCTTCTACGCCTTTGAAATACCTACTGTGACCTAAGTATTTTCCAACCATAGTATGTGTAATACGAAATGACGCGTGCCATCACCTTTCCCACGCACACAAGCAAATTATATTGACGATTAGGTTCATGAAACAATTCACGTTTTTACTGTGGTTACACAGATACTGTAAATGTGTGGCGGGCGTCATTTGAGTTTAGACAAGTTTTTTAAGTAGGTAGGTATAGATAGATAAATATACATATTTAAGTAATTGTACTGGATTTACCAAACGCTTACCGTCCAACCGCCTCCTGCGGTGGTAAGATCACAGAGCACGTAAAATGGATCCATGTCATCGGGTCTGATCTTGTATATTCCTGATACATTGAAACCTTGCATTTGGATCTCGTGGCAATCTGTTGGGTAGCGTTCCGATCGATCCACTCTATTCGATCTGTTGATAATACTCATAATTATTTAGAGCTAGATGTATGCCTACCTACATAGAGACATGTAGGTGAACCTTGCCTATAAGCACATAAGATGTTCCACTACTTTTTTTACGCAATTTTCAAATTCAGACACAAGTTGTTCGCAACTTTCATCTACTTTAGATCGAAGGATTTGCATGTAATGTGCTTCACCGATAGGTACTGTCGCCCGCAAAGCAATGGATGGAGTAAACAGACAGAATGTCATAGACATGCAGCAGAAACAGGGTAGGGGACAACACGGAGTCGACCAGCGGTGTCCATGCGGTCCGAGCAACTGCCATTATTTTTGAGCTTGTTCGCGTCATTTCCGCTTCACATGTTTTTTTTTTTTTATATATATAAAATTGGTACAGAAACAGACATCAGATTGATGACACTATGACTATGATTTTACAAAATATATAGCATTTTCAACCTGAAGTCCACTTACATCTGCACACAGCATTTCTGTTGACTTCAGTGCCAGTTTAACTATTACTTAGCTATAAATATAAGTAAATTATGACTAATCAAAAAACAAATCAAATGACAAAATAAATAAACAGAAAAAAAAAATGTTATAGGATGTAATTCCATATAGGAACCTACTAAAATGTAAAGCTCTACAATTTTATTGTTGTAGTGTATAAATAATTACCACGGTCTAGGTCCTCGCACTAATATCTTTGCGACCCGAACTAACTTGACCTAGAAGCCGTTATACCTACCTACAGCCTACAGTATCTACCTGTACCTTCCGAATAGCGGAAGTGACTCCGGTGCAGACTTTTGGACTGTAGGACCAGGCGGCTGTAGTTTCCGTAAAGCCAAAAGCCTAATCAATTATATGAAAAATATAGGTACTTTAGCCAGATAAGGTTTAAGGGGTAACCTAAATATTAAAAAAATCATACTAACTTGCAGTCACATTTCTTGGATGATTTGTGATCGCGTATGGTCTTCCTGAATTCGGCGATCAGGGCCATGGCGTCCATTGGACTGGCGACTTCACTTCTGGTGCTGGTACCACTAATGAATATAAACTAATAAATTAATTTTTACAATTAAATTAACGCCTATTTGGCATTAAATCAAAACTGCAACGTCAGGAACAGTTAAACAGCACTTGATGGTTAGATTATAGACTTACTCGTATTATTACTAGCGTAAACACTCTTGGTCATTTTTTAAGTCAACCTAGTTTTTTATCAATAAATCAATTAGTCTATCGCAATGCATTTGTGAATATCCGTCTTTCCCAATGTTGGGAGGCTAGGGCTTATTGTTTCCTACACAGCGTTGGCTATACGGGTTGGCGCAGGGTTTTATTTCGTGTTTTCCTTCATAGGTGGTGATATCGTTCACCACTATAATAACTAATTATTCTACCAATAGAGTTACCTTAAAAATATCATAGTTCACGTTTTATTTAATTTAGATTGTAATTATAATTTTCTCTAAATGTATTCATTTATATCGAAAACAATTCAAAACGTATAAAAAAGCATTTAAGCGTTTTCATGTAGCGATGTTAACTTTTTCGAGAGTTTTGAAAATCGGTAGTTTTATACGTGTTCTCTCCGAATTTCAACTTTGCATCAAACGGCCATTGCATATTTTTGCTTTAAAAAGCAAAACGGAATAGGCTACATTTTTTCAATACGGCAGCGCGGGCGGATAGCGTCAATAATATGCCATGGCCGTTTGATGCAAAGTTGAAATTCGGAAAGAACACGTATTACATAAATTTAAAACTACCGATTTTCAAAACTCTCGGAAAATTACACTGCATCATAAAAACGCTTATGTACGGTTACGTCGCCTTATTGGAAAAATGTGACCTCAAATTAGTCTTTGGCAAATATTTCATTTCCCATGGGTTGTTCATTACTTGGAAATATAATAACTAGGAAATTTTGTAGTAGAGTACTAAATTTCCTAAAGCATTACTTTGAATACTTTTGGGCGTTGAATCATTTTCGAGATTCGTTGAGTTCGTTTTTTTAATTATAAATTCATTAAAATTTTAACTTTATTTTAATATTATAGGCAACTTCATTGGTTTTATTCTCTTAAATACAATTTTCATTCAGTGAAGGCCGGTTTATAGTGGTATAATAAATCAAGTAGTGACCTACAAAACACCTTAATAAGACCCTCGGTGCACCCGTCAAAATATTATAACTATTATAAGCTTGAAACCAGTGTTATGCAGAATATTATGTATGCAAAATAATATACCTATTGTAATAAACTTAATACATACATGAGAAAAGGCGTGTGGTTTACTGATATTCTGCTCTAATGTAGGCACATATCTGATTTATAAACAACAAATCAAGTGGGTAATGAGCCTATTGAGTAGATGCCCAACTATCATACGAGTAAGTACCTACTTACAGCTAACTTTGTTATGTTAACTGAACAATTTTCCCACAAGTACCTAAAAGAATCAATATTGAGATAATTCGGCAGTCTCTATATATAATTTCATGCTGAAAATACCTAGGTAGGTACGTTGCTTTACCTATGTAGCTATGTCTACGAAATATAATGCAATGCGAGCAGTTGCATGCATAAGACAGAGGGTCCTGTAATTGAAGATATATTAACTCACCCAGTATATGGTCTGGCGAACTGACGGCTCTTAACTTCGGATATAGTCGCCACGATGGAGTCTACGCCCGCCTGGATACTCTTCACGTGGTTTTCCAGGAAGGTAAAGCGCGAGTCCGAACTCGGATCGGTATGGTAATCCGCACCATCTATCGAAAATATTTAAGTGACTATTATGGAAAACACTTGTTCACCTAAGTCATAACTTAAGGCCGTCCGCTGCTTCATTCAACTAGTAAATTAAAATTAGGATAAAATGCGTCATTTTATTGCCAAATGTCATTATCGTTATGAAGAAAATATGAAAATTAATTGAAGCCATATGAAAGCAGACAAAGAAGTATATTCACTGGACAGAAACTGCTACAAATAAGAATTAACTTTAGAGACTAAACTTGAATTTACTTGACTACACAGCAATAATGTATTCAGTAAAGTCATTCGGCGTTTACACGATATACACAGCAAGAACTGGATTATTAAAGATCAGCATCTTCCAACCAACTTAGGTACGAGAATAAAGTCCGAGGACGATCCTATTTTAGATAGACGATACCTTTCACTAATTGAGCCCGAGTGTCCCAAGCCCAAATATACTTAATGTCTAAGATTAGTTAAGATGTTCTGACTAAAGACAGACTTGTAACCGGTTAACTTCTCACGCGCAACAGACACATTTATATTCCACAAATGAGTAGATAATAGCTAAAACTTAGTAGGTATACCTAAAGTCGCACCGGCGCGTTGAATCGGGACTTTCTCTAACGTAAATTTTATTTGATTCAAATCGGTCCTCAGAGCATGCAAACTTGGTTCCAATTTCTCCGCACAGTTATCACTTGCAAGCGATTTCGTAATGTCAGATAACTGCTTCATAATACCATTTGACTTTTCGTGAACTTCAATATCTAAACGGTTCAGTCTGAAATCAATACTGTCAACTTTTTTGAGATATTTTTCACTAGAAGTAATGGTATCCATTAACTTTTCGACCACCGCCTCGTTGTCACTCATCGGGCTTGACTGCGGCACACGCGTATGATTTTCTCTTCTTCTAGTCGAAAGCATAGCGTCCGTCAGCTCATGTTCGTATTCTTTTTTCCAAAGTGCTTTTTCCGGATATTCTGAGTTCTTTCGTCTTGCTCTCTTCTCTCGGATGTGCTCACACGATATTGACGCAATGGCCACAAGCACCACTTGTACCACCGTAATTTTTGCGAGCATTCTGCAGTGTGTATCTATTGTGTGATGTGAAGTGACTGGAGAGAACTGGAGCTGTAGCTCGTCGCCGGTCGAAGTTTACAAAACTGTGGAACAGCTAAACAAAAACATCTCTCACAGTTGCGAATTCCCGAATGGTGAGAGATCTTCTTTTTGTTATAACAGTATTTATAAACATTCGTATAATATTGTGTGCACAACATTGTGATCGTGCGAGTGCAATTCAATAAAAATAATAGTGAGCAATTAATATTCGTAAGCACAGATAAATTGTGCATTGAAGATGACGATCGTTTACAATTTAAAATGCTCCACAACGACTACGATTCTGTTTGGTAGTAAATATGGGTGACATGTTATGATTCGTCACGACTTCTCAAAATATCATAAATGGGTGTAATGCACAAGCAAAAACATTACACGGCAATTATGATACGGTAGTCAGAGTGCAATGCGCCGCTTTATAATTTTGATTATTTTTTCTCAGCTATGAGGACATTTCTCAATTAACTTTTTTGACAACGTAGGGAAAACTTGCCAAAAAATTAATTGCGTAATAACCTCTTATACCTACATTAAAAAAAGTAGCAAAGTGGAATTTAATTTTGATTTTGTCGTGAAGCATAGAATGTGTTCCTCTGCAGTTAGGTACGTTTATTTATTGGGATTAAATTGACTTTTGTATTATATTATCATACCATAGCCTATCAACAAAAAATATTATTGATTGTTTGTTCTTTTCAATACATTTGGCATGCCGTCAACTTTTGTCCTGACGAAAGTTATCATTTTCATGGACAGTAAATGTTACAGAATAACTTCGTCAAAATTGCGTTGATACGCACCTCATTCCTCTCCTCACTTCGAATGAATCCGCGGGTCCGCCCTAGTTCGTTGGAGTTCACGGACGGGTGATAACGCCTTGTAGTTTCTCACAAAAAAAAAGTAAGTAGGTAGGTATACCATTTCTGTGATCTGGGAACTATAAAGTTTCATATCGGTGAGTGTTTATCTCATGATTCTGTTAATTTATATCGAAATTGTGATAAATTCGCCATAAGTATGACTTTGCTTAAGTAATTGTAAAAAATAATTTAATTATTTCTTACATACCTCTTTATCATTTTAGTAATTTTATATCAGCGGATGCAGTGGACTACTGATAACAATCCATGGATATGATAAATCTCATGAATTTATGGATCCTTGAGTCAAATATTGAACCATTTTAGTTTTCTGCTGTACTTCTACTTAATTACTGCAGGTTCACAATTTTAAGTGTGTTTGATGTGTAGGTATTTTGCATAAAATATCAAGTTAAATAGTAGGTATTGTTTATATAGGATAAGTACGTCAATTTGATTTTAGCTCGCGTGATGGTAAGCTGAAGGAAAAACGCACGAGAGTTTCTTTCTATTTTTCTCTAAGATCAACGTTTAGTACTCGTAAATAACATTACAAACACAATACCTAGTCATATCACTTAGAAACTCCTAGCTATTATAATTATATTTTATAGCCATATGTTGTTAATAATTTTCAAATGTATTTATTAATAGTAGTAGTAGTACCTACCTAATAGTCAATTGTTTATTAATTGGTACTAATTAGAAAATAACGACTAATAGATAATATTTACAAAGAATATGGAAATCTATCTAGATTCGTTTGAGTCAAGGTAAGAAACCCACAGCGGGCCACATTCTTGGCTTTATTAGTTCAGAAGGTTTATCCAGTTTCGGTGTATTTCAGTACCTATCGTAATTATAGTTTCGATGGTCATTTTTACCAATTCGTTGACAATGTCGTCTTTACTACTGCACACTCGGGGTACGTGCCCAAGGCCCACCGACTCAAGGGGCCCCACAAAAGAGAGACAATATCTCTCATATCATCTTAAGAAAAATCAAAACCTATAAACTTTCTAAAAGGGCCAATATAGTCTTGTGTGTGCCATAGGTAAAGACGGCTCTGTTCGTTGAACCTTTTACATTGCAGTGGTCTCCCAAAAAATCCTGTCATGTCATTTCATGTCCCCTAATAAAAATGTTAAAAATAAGGTTAATGTTTATTTTGTTACTAAGTAAATAGACATCGAGAAATATAAACAAAACCCAACGACACAATGTCAACTGTTTGCTGTCTGAGAATGTCTTCAATATGATCAGCGCGCTGTATTTTTAACTAAGATAACTAACCTATCTACTGTTCTAGCGATAACAGGCAGCAAAAACGTAGGTAGCGCACTTCTGGTACTGGATGGAATTGGTTGTACCTAGGTACTCTGTGCTACTTCAGCCCCAGGGGCGTCTTTACCCTTGGTGCAGGGTGTGCGGTGCACACGGGCGCCGGGTCAAAGGGGGCGCTGGACGGCCTCTAATGCGATACCTATAAAGATGCGTCGCTTGCGGCGTTACAATGGGGCGACCTGCCGGTTGCTAGTAGACGGGTGCGCATCTACAAAGCCTGGCTGGCACGTAGGTAAGTACGTCCCGAAACGACGGAGAGAAGTGAGAGCTATTTTCATCCCGAAACCAGGAAAGGGAGACTACACATACCCCAAAGCACACCGACCAATCAGTCTGACCTCCTTCATGCTCAAAACCATGGAACGACTGTGTGAGAGGGAGCGAGAGATGGCGCATTAAAACAGATACCCCTACAGCTCCGGAAAGTCCACAGAATCAGCCCTCCATCTGGTGGTCAGTCGAATAGAGGATGCGATAAAACAACAAGGCATCTGCCTTAGGACCTTCATTGACATTGAAGGAGCTTTTGACAAAACTTTACCTTTACCAGTAACAGGGACGTTTTATTCAAGCACGGCGTGGAACCGGTACTAACTGGTTGACAAACATGCTCAGAAAACGAATGGTTCGTCTAGGCGACGAGGACATGACGGCACTGATAGCCAAAAGATGCCCACAAGGAGGAGTAAAATCTCCACCACTCCACTCTTGTGGAAACTAGTAATAGATGATAAATGTGATTAACAAGGCTGAACAAAAACCGGAACTATACGATAGGATGCGCTGACGACCTAACCATTCTTATATCAGGTAAGGTAACAGGAATAGTCTGTAATCTTACACAACAAGCCCTACGCATCGTGGAAAACTGGTGCAGGGAATTCGTCCTATCGGTAAACCCGGCCAAGACAGAGCTAGTCTTGTTCACGAATGAAAAGGTACTAGGACAGTATCGACTACCAAAACTCTTCGCAGCCCTGCACTTTTTGTGCTTATTCTGTATTAAAATCCGAGAGGACTTAATTGGAAGAACTCATTGGAATACTCCCCACGACAGAAGAATGGCATATTATCGATATCGAGTACGATGATAGATGACATTGAATTAGCGCCACTAGCGCCAAAGTTTTTAAACAGTGCGCATACTAATCACCGTTTACTCTTCACCGATAAATTAAATAATTTTTATTAATAATTATTTATATTATTAACAATTAAACATGTTAAGGCGAGGTGTGTCTATAGAATGTTGACTTGAATTGCCTACCCACAAATAATAAAAAATAAAATAATTACCTGTTTGATGTTTTATGTTAAATATCTGCGCCACTTCCTATTAAGTAAATAGTTATAATAATATTGTGAAAATTTGTGATATAATAGTTATTCGGATATTTATTACTAAAATTACGCATATCTGGTGAACGGAGCCATCGCCTTTTATCACATCTTTAATGAGATATACCTAATATCTTAAAGTCTGCTAGGATCTGCAGCACTTTTATAGTATATTAATTGACTTAGCAGGTAAGCACAAACTCACATACCTTCTTAAAACATATTGATCAATGAAATTTAATTGGTAAAGTCAAGATGCTTGGGTGAAGACCACGAGGCGAGCATAGCATCTAGAATGGCGGCCTATTCTCGATGCTATGCTCGCTGTGGTGGTAAAATGGTGGTTCAATACGGGCAATGGGTCAATGAAGTAAGTCTCTACACAACTGCACAGGTTGAGGTTTTAGTGTTGGTTGATGGTTCACACAACAACATACGACTGCAGTCGCGTGCAGTAGGTAGTGTCACAGATTACCTACCTAATAATATGTAGGTACTGTAGTGTGTCGTTGCGCCGCCGCCGTATCGACACACACCACAACATACCACAACTACAAACGCGAGCACTAGACGGTGTGACTGTGTACTTTTAGTTAGTACCTAGTTCGGATATAGACCCGAACCTGTTTTGTACTCTGCCTATAGAGGCGGAGTACAAAACATAACCCTTTCTTGGCAGTTGTGTAAATATTAGTGTATATTATTTTATATTACCAATTTATTTTATTAACCTACTGGTTGAAATAAATGTTTCAGGATTTGTCTAATCGAAATTGAATCAATATTTTATTTCTGCAATATAACATAATATCGGAGGTATGCACTGACAGGTATCAGTCAAGGAGTAGCTTAAATTCTTGCAGTGGAATTGCACCTTCTCTTCTTATTTCCACAGCTCCTAGTGACACTAGAGCTTATCCTTCCAGTGGCAATACTGGTCCTCAATACGGCACTGGGGCAGTTCTTTTTGGTGGTCAACCGGCTTCTGAAGAACACTTTTGAAACTGCTGTCGCTGGCGGAGCACCAGGATGGTTGACTCCATAGGGAATTTATACCTATAGAGAAGTCCAGACCGTGTGAGTAGGTTACAAAACATTTGCTGTATAAATCGCTAATCGCTACACTAATGGCGTAATAACTGCACCGTGGACGCCGCGGTACAATCTTCAGTGGACTTTATTTCTATGTAAATGACGGTTTGTGCAGAAAATAGGTAACAGGACCAATATACACTGACGGACTCATAAACTGCATCAAAGTTCAGGTTTACTCTAAAAGGATTTTTTATAATAAGTATGCATACTTTTTAGATTAAATTATATAAATATGGAAAGACTGGCTCTTAATCTTAAAAAAAAATTAAATTTAAAAATAGAACTGCAGTAAAACAAATGAATATAGCCGGGAAAAGAAAATTTACTTGTAGTATCAGATTTGCGTGTTATTTATAGCAAAGTTTTAAATTGATTCTCATTGATTTTTTTTGTTTTGTCAATTGAATTATTGTTACCAGCATAATTGTTGGGTTAGTTTTTTAACACATCGAGAGTTTTTGAACCATAATATGGATACTTCGTCCGAACAAGCGGCACAAATTGTAGCATTGGTGCGGGAGGGCTTGGATCAACGAACGATTGGTAGAAATTTAAATTTAAACCAGTCTACGGTTTCTAGAATATACAGAAGGTTTGTAGAGACAGGTTCTTACAGGAGGAGACGTGGTACAGGCAGAACTCGAGCAACCACACGTCGTGATGACCGATTTATTGTTATACCTAACTTCCCTGCGAAATCGTTTCCTCACGTCAGTTAACATCAAAACCGAGCTTAATGAAGTGCGTGGAGTAAACGTGTGTGCACGAACAATAAGAAGAAGGTTAAAGGAAGCGGATATCACCCCTTTTAGACCAGCAAATGGTCCAAAGTTGTCTACAGCTCACAGACAAGCTTTGTGCAGCAAGATTTGTGCGTCATCACCTGAATTGGACAGAAGAGCAGTGGGCCTCTGTATTGTTCACGGACGAGTGTAGGACATGTTTATATGGTGCAGATGGTCGCAGAAGAGTCTATCGTCGACGTGGGGAGCGATATGCTCAAAGTTGCATTGAGGAGCGTGTTCCTTTTGGAGGCGGTTCATGTATGGTCTGGGGTGGCATATCGATGAACGGGCGAACAGAACTTGTGTTCATAGACATGGTCCGTCAAAACGGTAATAGAGGGGGTTTGACAGCACATCGCTACATAACAGAGATATTAGAAGATCACGTGGTGCCTTACATGGGATTCATAGGCGAAAATTTTACTTTAATGCAGGATAATGCCCGGCCGCATGCAGCTGCACAAGTTCAACATTATGCGAAGAGGTTGGGATACGTACAATGAATTGGCCAGCACGCAGCCCGGATCTTAATCCCATCGAGCATGTTTGGGACAATTTAAAAAGAGCTGTATATATGCGAGAAACCCTTCGCCCACGACAGTGGCAGCACTAAGAACAGCAATTTCAGAAGAATGGGACAATATTCCGCAAGATCTTTTAAAAACCTTTATAAAATCTATGCGGAACCGATTAGAATCCGTAATAAGGGCACGTGGGGGTAATACACCTTATTAAAACACAAATAAACCCTTGCATAAAGTTTGTGTCTATTGTTAAAACCAATTTTTTAATTAAACCAATTTTTCTTAAATTTCTGTTTTTTCTTCAAAAAAAGTCTTAAGGTCCTTTCCAGTACATAAACTTAAACTTAAAGATATTACCCTACGCTGTTTTAAAGTTCACGAACCAATCTAGAGGTTTCAATTTAAATCTGTATAGAAAGTATGCATACTTGGTTAAAATATTTATTTCAAAGTCGTCTATTACTTTGATGCAGTTTATGAGTCCGTCAGTGTATCTTCACTTATAAAACGATAATACGCTATCAAACTGACTGATTAGTGTCAAGTGCGTATTTACAACACCATAATCAGTCTTATACCGATTTCTCAATAGTGGCGCCAAAAGTTTGTGCTTTGGAACCAGGGAGCCACTTACAGTTTTTGATTGATACGTTGGGTTTTCTGGGTACACCCAACCCCCAAAAGCCGGTCCTAGTACCTTATCCGTTAAACAGCACTCAGGTGTGGGATATTGCAGGCAGGATACGGTGGGGCGCTACTCACCACATTATATATGAGGATAACAAAGGCAAACTAAGCTGGTCAAACAGGGACCTGATAAAAAAGTACCAAGGTAATAATCAGCCGAAGCGTCGTTGTCACGGTTCACGGTTTGACAATATAGGTAGTTACTTTGATTTTAGTTCTTTCCTCCATGATCGTAGCAGAGACCAACTGTTGATGAATATCTTTGAAAAGAATGAGACATTGGAGGATGTTCATATAAGGCATAGACATATGAAGGTGAAAGAATGATGATCTGGAATCTGTACGTAGATAGAACGATATCGACGACGTCAAGACATGCATTTCCGCTGCGTGGGTCAAGTGGCGGGAATTGACTGGTGTCATATGTGACATAAGGACAGCCTTAAGAAACGATCATTAGGCCCGTCCTTATATACGGCAGTGAAGCGTGGCCGCAGCTGGACCTAAGTAGGAGCTGCATGTCACAGAGATGAAAATATTGCGAAGTCACGCGTAAAGATCGCATGAAGAACTCTCGCATCCGCGACAGCCTTCACATTCGTGACATCGCAGATAAAATGCAAGTGAGTCGTCTACGTTGGTGCGGTCACGTTTTGCGGAAACCGCCAGGCTCTGGGAACTGGTGGGTAACAAATGCCCCCGCCAGTTCCCAACAGGAGGGGTAGGCCCAAGCAGTCCTGACTTGACGTTGTGGAGGGCGATATGCGTGCCCATGGTGGAGGAGGAAAAGCAGGAAGGCAGACCCAGAGCTCCAAGTACACCTTGGCCTCGGAAGCAATCACGTCTACATGTTAATGATGATGATGATGATGAAAATAATGATGGGCTCACTGATAAAACTCTTTAGTGAAAGTATGGGCATTGCCGACATTACCTAAGATAGGTATGTAGCAGTATGGTGACGAGACAAGTTTCTCCTCCTTGTTTGTTTAGTAGGTACTTTTATCTCATACTTTTATCATCGATCATTGTGAAAAAATTGGTGGATGTCTAATATTCAGAATATTGTGTACGGTCTCCTAAATTATTTATTTATTTATTCAAATGTTACGAATAATAATTCATTGGTTTCCATACATAATAAATACAAAAATTTGTTATACTACCTAGTGAACCATTTTATTTCATGTTCTATTAATGGGTGTTTAGCAAAAAAGTATTGAAAATAGTTGTTCTTCTTCGACGTGGTGACGAAGGTTTATGCTATCTACAAAAGCTGACCAAAGGCCAATCTAAATGAGTACTTACGAGATATAAAGGTATTATGCAAATTGAACACTATTCTCTAAAATTAATTTAGCAATTAATTAACTTCATGTCATCATCATTTTGCCAAAAACTCTTCACAGTCGTAGTAAGTATGCACACTATAATAGATACTCTCACAAAGAATATTTTCATTTTTTTAGCCTATTTGCAGAATCTCATACAGTTAGATCTCTGCTGCCTCTGGATAAAGTAGGTAAGTATAGGTATTGGATTATTGATAGAACTTTTGTCTAGTAATCTTGTTCAGGGGCTAGGTAGGTACAAAAATTGTTTTACATTGTTCCGTGATTCGAGTTCATACATTTCGATTGGATTCAAATCAAGTTAGTTAAGGACTCAAATTTCAACGCTATGTGAAAGTAAGTAGGTAAGCTTTCGCCTATTAACTAGGCAAGGTTAATAAGCTAACGTAAAGCGTGTAAAACAGACTCACCACGCATAGCAGGACGATATTCTATCCGATCCCGCACCAACCCTTTCACTTGGTCCATATCAGATTGCAGTGCCTTTATTGTTGACAGAAGTGAATCGGTAGACGATGACTTTACTATCTTATGTACTTCGGTCAAATACTTCAAAATGCTATTAGTTTTATCGTGAAAAACCGTGTCTAAATGATTCATTTTGCGTTCCACACCATCTATCATTTTCAAATATCTTTCACTTGACATAAGAGTTTCAACAAATTTTTCAATTACATTTTCTCCTATAGTTGTAACCGCTCGCGATGGTGATTCTTGTGCTCTCTTAGTTTGCACCTCTTCTCCTTCGTTCTCTTCATTACGCAATTGTCGCTCTCTTTTAGCTATCACAACCACTATTAACGACAGTAAGAAATATACTTTTATATCCATCATACTTTAACCTATGTCGAGATGGGTACACTAACATTGAATGAACTCTTAAACGTGACGATGTTAACCAAGAACATGTTGTATTATAAAACATTCGGGATCCATTGTGCAGATAACAATGTGAATTTTACATATACATTTTGGTTATAATTACATAACATTAAAGGTTCGTTAAATAACGCTGGCTAGTTCGGAAGCAGGAAGAGTTCATTGTCTTTTTCCCACTGAGTAGTAAAAACTAGGTAGGTACTAATGATGTGGAATTCAGGTACAGAGCGATAGTGTTTTCTCTTGCAGTTCGATCTTAGTATGATGTTCAAAAGTTATAGGTATCTATGCATCCCTTGTACCCTCTAGATGCTCTTTTTTGACTGGATAACATTCTCGAGCTGAAACCAGACAGGGTATTTTACAGCATCCGACATGACTTCAAATATTTCAATCACAGAATTCGTTCCGCGGAACGGCCGGGAATAATATATAATAATATAATAAGTGACATAAGTTCGAGTTCCATTAGATCTAGGAAAACTGAACACATGCGGTCAGATGTACGACGACGTAAACGGATCGATAGTACCTTAAAACTGGGAATTTCTTCACCTACACTAAGGAAGAGTACTTAGTATAGAGAGGCAAGTAGAGAATCGAGTAGAGTCGTACAACGCGATAATCGACATCTACGCGGCCGGAGCCGCGGGCAACAGCTAGTGTAAAATATTTACAATCACGATCGAATGCGGTATGGCCGTGGGTAAAATATGTGTTTGAGGCAGCGTGAGATTTTGAAGTAGCTACTATAGATTACTTGCGTAGACAAGTAGGTGACTTTGTATTTTATGAAATATTCGGCAGTAAATGCATAAGTTTAGCTGCTCTGCTCGGTACAACAGTACCTAGATAATGGAGACGGCACACTCTTTCCCGCGCAGGAGAGACGTTGCCGCCTACGGTTGCGGTGGGAGCGACCCTGTACAGTGCTGCATTCCATGCATCCTTCTGACAGGAGGCACAGTGGAGTAACAGAGACTGCACAAATAAAAAGACCCGGGGATGACCGTTGCAATCGCCTGTCAATCTTTCACTAATAACCACGCAACGGCGTGATGCAGGGGGCATCACGTTGTTGTGCAGTCAGTCTCTCTATGCTTTTTTAGGCTTCGATGGAAATACTATGCTTCCCATACTCGAGCGGGCTCCTTAAATCCATATAAGTATGGCCCAAGGTCAGCCTGCAATCATGAAAGTAAAGGTCATTTAGCGGCCTCAGATGCTCGAGTCGCCTCCGCTCATCGCGGGCTATGCGAGCCCGGACTCTTCTCCGAACCCGTTCCACTGCCTCCTACTCCTAGGGCTACCACTAGGATCAGCCTCGGTGTCTCCCACGCCGGGCACCCGGGTCAGCGTGTGATGGCACTCGGACGTTTGCTTCTTCTGGATTTGCAAGTGATTCTAAGGAAGGCTCATTACTCTGCTGCAATCAGTTGGTCGTGGGAAAACGTTTAGGATATAAAGTTGACATCGGACTTAGGCAGGAATTTTCTACACGAAACATGCGGTTAGGTACCGGTAATTTATTGTAGGTATTATTGTTGGGCGTTGGACGGACCGAGTCGGTAGACATGCTATCCTTGTCCCTTCCATTGGTTTCGCTTGCTTTATATTGGTTTTACGCGAACAACAATGGCATTTTTATACGTAAATTCCAAATACAATTTGATTATTTTGTTGACCCGGGTAAAAATTACCAAATCCAGTTCAGTCATTATCGAGTTATAAATGAAGCAGCTAACAGTAGGTACCTATCGCACATACACTTTATTTTATATTACACATATATAGATTAGTATAGTCATTGGCAATTCTTATTGTCATGTCGGATCGATATGACATTAAGACACATTACATTCCATTCATTAATGTAGGTATTTTTAATTTTGACGTTTTGTAAGTGCCGTTTATTGGCCTATACGCAATAAATGACTTTTGAATTTTTAAATTAATTTTAACAAAAACTAACTTAAGAGGCTCAATGTGCAATAAAAAGAACCTGATATAGTATAGGTACCTACCTACATGAAACACTGCTTTTATAAAATTCGGTAAGTAAATATTATAATCTAAAATGATAGCAAATGTTTCCTTCATGGAAAGTTCCTGCCTTGGATGACTCTCCTGTAAAATTATCATTTTGCATTTTGGCCTATATAAGTAGGACCCATCAAAACTCTACTCCAGCATATTGAAATCGAATCCCTCGACTTACACTTACAATAGTATGTATTTAGGAAATTAGCACAAAGTATTCATTATATTTAAGCCCTTACTATTTTAGGTTATAATATGATGAATAAATGAACGTATTTAATGAATGTTAGGGCTCACCTCACTGTCATCTGTCAGTCTATGACTGCCGCAGTATTAATTTAAATTATCTGTGGCATTAAATTATAAATTATTATCTCTGTGGTCGGTTCAATGACAATTAGATTACGCGGCGCAGGAGTTTGACTTATATTTTAGTGTCCGTTTGATAGCGTAGTTAACTTGTTTCATAACTGTTGTGGCTAAGGGCATAGTACAAACGTGTGGTACGAAGTCTAACATATTACATATTTAATTAATTTACCCATTTTGCGCTTCTATTCGGTACATTGAAGTATTGACCAGACAACATAATGAATCCTATAACCAAGGCAAGTACCTAAATACTTTCTTATTATATTGAATTTATAAATAATTAGTCTTTTTTTTATAAATAGGAATGTTTTTATACTATTTCATTTTTCTGTAATTAGTATGTAAGCATGTTTTTTGTTCATTGTATGTTGAACCAGCAGCACCCACAAATGTTGTTTTTGGAAAGCTTAGATAAACGTCAAGTCCAAAGTTCATTGAACAGTGTGAACAGAATAACAATGAATGAATAAAACATTAGTTTTACATTATAACGATTCCTACTCATGCGAGTCTTATTCCCTACTCAGTTGGGGTTGGCTTCCAGTTTTAACTATGATATTCTTTGGGGAGCGACTGCCCTCTGACCTCCTCAAAGCACTGGCGAATTTCAAATTTCTATTCTTAGACCCGTTCATCGGATTGTTTAGAGCTACAAATTTAGGCAGATTACAAATACCTATATCATGAACACTGCTTAACAAAATATAAATTAATCTATCACAATGCAGTAATATGTGAATTTAGTTTTATGTGAATATGTTGAAATATTTATAAATGGTTATTAATTTTTTGAATGATATGATGAAAGGTATTGGAATTCTGCACTCCAAAATGGTAACAAAAATATAACTACTTAGTTGGACTGACTGATTGGATGCAATAATTCCATAGTCGACAGTGTGCTATGCAAAAAAATAAATAATTTGGTAGGTACCTACTTAATGATAAATTCACAATAATGATACACTTAACACAATTAATATTATTGACATATTATTTCTTCATATGACTAAATTTCCATTTTTTTTTTATTGTAGTGTTTTTACCATTTTTGAATGCCACTATGTTCCTGCATGATGGATCTAAATAAGTCATAGATTGTAATATGTTCTAATTGTAACGAAAAAGTGTCATACAGCTTAAGTTCATTATAAAAATTGTGTTTTTGGAGTTGGACAATAGTAATGGCCTAATGATATGATAGTATGGTGAAAGGTCAGTACTAATTAGTGTTTATTTTTATAACGTTGCTGTTATGAAAATTATGAAATATATAATCATATTAACCTGATTTAGTCTTCTTAATTATAATGAACTGAACTGAATTTGATGTAATAAAATACTTAGGCTGTGCGTTTTGATTTTGTTGTCATTGTACAATCTTTGCATTGCGAAGTTGCTGCGTATAACTGAACTTCAACTATCCACAAAATGCCTCAAATTAGAAATCACAATTTTCACAAATATTTTACTAGTTGATTCCTTATCTGTAGTAACCATAATTATCAGGGTTAGGTAATGTTTCTCAGGTACAGTATCAGTTTTTTAAGTGGGTAAAGCTGCATATAACACTTACATACATGCATACAACCTATGCTCATTATTATCCTCATTGCAATTTCCAAGTTGTGTCACAAGTTTAAATTTTATTTCCCAGGAGTAGAACTTCTGGCAGTGAGGAAAGTCGTGAGGCCTTCCAATCCAGTGAGGAAAGCCTCTTAACCTCTGTGCAAAGCTATCGTTTGTTTAGTATGTGTGTCAAATGAGTGGCATTGCCTCAATCACTAATTGTATTGGGAAAACTCTATGGATGGTATCTTCTTTGACATTATAACTATAGCTACACTACTGTGAAACTATTTACATACAATTTCGTTAAGAATTGTTACAATATTGTATTAAAAATAAATTTCATTTATTTTTATACTTTTACATTTGAATACCGAAATTTCAAGTAGCTAGCTAAGCTTGTCATTTAAATAACCCGCATTGGGTTATGTCTGGTGCACAGGAGATCAGAACACATTCAGCATTTCCACACTGGAGTGGTTAGCCTTTTCACCAGGTATGAGCCAGAATGAAAGTCCATTCCAGAGTTAATGTTATGTTTCAATCTATTGTATTCCTCACCGAAGCTAGGTTAATAATTGGCCTCCAGACTGTTGGTTCCACTGCCAAGTTCCACTAAGGTTCCAACAGGATTTTGAATTACTCATGGACCCATTTAGGTAGTGAAAAATGGGTCAAAATCCTGCTGGACCCCTTAGTGGAACTTAGCAGTGGAACCAACAGTTCAAACCGAATAATTGTACATACCTATATGACATATAATAGGTAGGTACCTTGTATGATAAGATTACAATTGGATAAATGGTTATCAGCATATGTGTGTGTGCGAGTCAGTGTGAGTATTTGTGGGTGTAAAAGTGTTTATGGATGTGAATTATATCATCTTGATTTAACATGTTTACTCTTTGTATGAGGTGTAGTAATGGCTATTATTTTATGTAATGTAAAGCACATTCCAACTGCAGTATACCGCTGATCATAGTCCTCTCACAATATGCCTGACACTTTGAAAGTAACAAATAATATATGCCTTTCAAAATAACGAATAATACAGGTGGGCTTTGGGTTTCAAAAGTACCTGCTTTATTCTGATAGTTATGACGACGTTGAGAGAAGGCATTTCTGGCAGGTTGTGATCGAACAGGCGACGATGTAACTTTGAACTGGATGGCGTACAATATACGGCAAAATTTTAAAAATCTCTTCATGTCCCTAATAAAGATTGTCCAGCCAGGCTTGCCATATTGTTCTTTAGTTATTCGATTAACAATTCGTTGTCCAATATAAAGCGCACCAAAAATGAGAAAAGGAGCAAAATCAGTTCCGTCGATGGATATACCGCGGTAGCCTAGTGGTATGGGTAATGGACTGCTGAGACGAGGTCTCGGGTTCGATCCCAGGTTTTACCATGGCACACACCAATGACTTTTCGATGCTTTTCGATGTATTTATCGCAGGTTTTTAAGTGCTCGGTTAATGGCCATAGGCTCGCCAATTGGAAGCTAAACATAAATTGTGCTAGTAACCCCTTTTTTCACCACTTCAGGGATATAGGCGTGAGTTAATGTTATGTTACCAGTCCCGTCAAAACGGCCAGTTGCCGCAATAGGTAGTCATGATGAATTGACATGTATCAAAAAAGCATTCTCACAAAGTCCCAACTGTAAATTATTAAGATTATATCCGATCTACGGAATACATAAATGCATAACAACTAAAAAAGGAATGCATAAATGCATAATAACTAACATGAAGAGAGAAAAAAAGGGTACTATATACGAATTCAGAACCGCATAATTTCTTGAAATGCATAAACTAAAATAGCACAATATTTATTAGTTGTAAACGTATCGTAAAGTATTCTTGTGTCATAATGTTCTATATTTTTTATTTCCCTTATGTCATATCATACAACGCATAGGTATAGAGTCCAGGGTGCGAAGGAAAGACCTTATGGGCCCGGGCGGCGTATGCACCCTTGATCCAATCTTTTTCGAGTTCGATTTTATTCATTTACCTATTATAACTTTATTGTACGCCAGTTACAATACTTATACACATGTACAGAGTTTTAAAACAAGTAAAATGCAGCACAATACGAATGCGTTTGAATGGTAATGATTGTTATTAATACTAGGTATTGTCGTTCAAGTACCACAAAAGTACCAACAAACTTTATTTTGACAAATTTGGCGTTGCCTTCATATGAGCACGCCAATGTGATATAAATATTTAAAACTGTACCATTAACTAAGACCATTAAGTCATAAATTGCCGGACATGATTAATGATACAATAAAATTTACCAGTGACCTTTAGTCACTAAACTCTGTTATCATTGCTAGCAACGAATATTATCGCCAACTTATATTATCAGTTTATTGGTAAAACTAACAACCGATGGATTTATAGGTAGTACTGCTAAATACGTATGGGGTAATCAACAAAACCACTGCGATTATTAAAAAAATACGTTTACCTTTGGAAGATGTTCTAACGATTTTTATTATGTTTGTGGCCAACTAGACGTGAAACAAGAATAGACCGTAGCTTGATTCTTGTTTGATATTCTAATTAATATATTGGTAAGGTCACGCCTAAAATCCCATAGACGAGCGCGTAGCTTGCTTTGTAATAAATAACTTATGATGCGGTATGTTTGTAGACAAACAAAAGAAAATATGAGCTAATAACGAATGTTTGGTATTTATTTGAAAGCAGACGGTTCGGTTCAAACCATTACATAAATATTTCAAGTACTTATTCCTTACTTAACTAAACGAAATGTTTTTTTAACTGATTAATTATGCCTAATAGGTTAGGTGCTTTACTCATTAAGGCCCGGATGCCATAATAGTTAAATTACTTTTTCTTGAGGTTTCAGAAATAAATTAGACAAGGTAATACTGATAGTAAGGAAGTATACTAATATATTTCCCTTCACTTACCAGTTCCATCCGAACGATCTGCATCACTATCATATAGCTTCATCAGCGTAGCATTGAGTTGGTCCAATTCAAATTTTATAACATTCAGCAGAGATTCAAACTCATCGGCAGAGGATGAAGATGCATTTGTCACTTTTATCATTTCAGTCAGATACTTTAAAATTACATTAGTTTTGTCGTGCAGGCTGGTGTCCAAATGATGGAGTCTTTGTTCCACTACTTCTATCTTTTTCAAATATTTCTCACTCCTCATTAGAGTATCTATAAATTTATCTATGGTGTTCAACTTCATGGCGCTCATTTTGCCATAATCGTAAACAACTTTCCTACCGCTGTGCAAGTCTTCTCCTGCACCATTATTTAGTTCTTTTTCAAATTTTCGGCCTACCACGAGTATTACTAAAGAAAATATAAAAAATAACTCGTGACACTGCATGTCCTGGGCCTGTAGTACAATACTAACAAATGAAAACTTACAATAATGTTTCGATGTTTAATATGGACACCGTTTGATATTTAAACATGAATTAGTCAGTCAGTAGTGTGTGCTTAAGTGTATGGCCAGACTAGCCGTAAGCGAAAGTACAAGGAATATCTAAACTTCTTATTATTATCGTCGTAGAGTCCCCAGTTGCATCCCTTTTTTTACTCTTTTTCCACCTTTTGTTTCCTTTCGTCTGGCCGCCCAACCCCAACAGGCAAGCTAATGCCAGTGCGTCCTCCGTAAATCAGCATGTGTATCACCTGGTGAATGAAGTTACCTTGACCTCGACAATCTTGATGGGGTCAAGCCAACCTAACCTCTTAGGCAAAAACTTAACCAAAGGATGAAACATGAGCTACATAGCGAGCACTTTAAATATTATTTTCATCCCTTTAATTCGAAAAGTGTCGCTTTGTTCCTCTATAAGCGGCAGACGAAACCTCAGAACAAGTATTTTCTCATAGAAAGGGGATGAAAAGTAGAGTATATTACTCGACAACAAATTGTTTTTCCCTCTGGCGGTGATTCTATTCTAGAAGCCTTTGCTTTATTTACGATTTTGCACCCTTGTCATACAATCTACCTTTCCTAAGGCTCAAAACTACGTCTTAATCTCAACAAACAACCCAGATGAACCGGACCTTCTTTTTTGTTTATAGCACAATTATATAATTTAGCAGTTCTCTGAGCACTGACAAGCTTTGACTATTTTGATACAGTTGTGACCGTACTCTAATTATGCAATTGTATTACTGTTCAATTTTCAACTAGTAGGACGGTTAATTTTTATTGTAGTACGAGTATAACATTCATTATTTTCTGTATTGTAAATGTTTCTTGTATTAGCATAACATTTAATTCTGACTGCGGACTTCGAACTGCGCGTGTTTTGCTTTGATAAAAATGTAGATTATAAGACTTTGAACTGCAAGTACTACAAGTGTTTAATTTGTATAACGTGCAAATTCTGTAATTTATTCATTACTACTGTACGAAAAATATAAGATAAAAATAACTGAAACGATGTTGCAAGACTACTTAAACGAAGAGTTTATTGACTCACGCGTTTATTCCTCCAGGTCAAAAACTGGTATACAAAATACGAAAGAAGATATACAAAAGTATGGCAAAACCCAAAGAAAAAATCGTATAGCGTCCTTGGCAAATCGTGCAGAACGTAGCATAAGTATACAATTTGACAAATTGTCGTACGGTTAGTTCCCGGTCGAGAAGGTACATTCATGAAACAAAAACCGAACAGAAACAGTAATTTTTGTAATTAATGGACGCTCAATATTTCAAAAAGATTGCCTCTGACAAAATGGAATTATAAAGCAATTTAATCGGATAATCTTAATATCTGAGATTATAAAAATGATGAGGCTATAAAAATGATAAACGTGAAGTCGATAGAGATGGAAAGAGATTCGTTATGAAAATTTACTGAATTATAGGTACCTACTTTAAAAACAGCGAATTATCATTTTATTGATGGGTTTTACGCTAAAATGTTATACAAAGTATTGATAAGCTGTTGCGGCACGTAAAGCAAAGATAAGTAATCCATTGTAAAAGTATATCTATCTACTGTTAGTCAAATATGATAGATAAACTTTTAAGTACTAAGATCTTGGTAATGTAAGTGCTCGTAGTTCTTTTTATATTCAGGCCCTCAATTGAAAACACCCACTAGATGGTAAGAAGCTAGCGTGTGGATCCAGATGATGAGAACCACCATACTAGACCACCATTCCATATGAGAGTCCTAAAATGGTGGTTTTCAACATGACGATCTTGACAGGGTGTCCTAGAATATTTATATTTATTGATTGCGTATACCTGCTTTCTTGGCCAATTACTGTATACATGGAACATATATGGAATATACATGGGACAACCTGGTCAAGTCACAACCAGGTTCTCTCATCCCCGATGGGAAATCGAGTCCGGACCTGTTGGGCTCAATGACAAGTTGTCGTTTGTTTCCTCTGTCTGCTTGACCGCAGGCTATCTGTAGTATCTCCTATGTAGAATAGGAATGTATAGTGCCTGCAACCCAGTTGAACAATCGTGTACCCCGCCCTTAGGCTGGAAGCTTGAAAGAAGCTAACTATGCCAGACTCTATCGAAGAGTTTGGTGATATCAAGTTCGATAGCCAGTAGCTCGCCATCCCAGCCTTACCCCAAAAAATATCAAAAGATATAACAGTACTATTAACAATTTATCTATTGGGCATAATTCTATGTTTCAGATCGTACGAGCCACAAAACCGATTTACAAAAAGTTGTCCACTTCGGCACCGTTGGCGGCTGCTGCCAAACCCATACCGAATACTGGATTGTGCTTCGGTATACTATTTTACAATATTATAGACTTGTCTCACGCAACTGCGACTAAACTAGC
This sequence comes from Pelosia muscerda, assembly GCA_963691645.1. Taxonomy (NCBI): domain Eukaryota; kingdom Metazoa; phylum Arthropoda; class Insecta; order Lepidoptera; family Erebidae; genus Pelosia; species Pelosia muscerda. The sequence continues at coordinate 13,854,029 of OY829098.1, read as the reverse complement.
CTATGCCCGCGGTAATAACCACTTTATTTAAAGTGTGACCAATGCATTTAAATAGAAAGCAGAATGAAAAGTCTAAATCCGTTCAGGAGTTTTGTATATTTTAGCGAAGCGTCATGTATTATGTAGTTATGTAACGAAATCGTAAATTTATGAATTTGAATTTCATGATTTAATTTACTTTTTACACTTTCCGAGTGTGTATAATACTTCCATAGGAATATTATAAATGCGAAAGTAACTCAGTGTGTCTGTCTGTTACGCTTTCACGCCTAACCCAATGAACCAATCGTGCTTGGTACAGAGATGGATTTGGTTACCTTTTGGGAAAACAGGGAATGAAAGTTCGTATGAATATTCGTCAGTTTTGCATATATTCGAACAAAATTTGGTTCAGAGATGGTTATAATGAAAGTTCGATATTGTTGACGATATCCTGATGAAATTTGTTACATAAACAGATTAGAGCTTGGGTAAGGATATAATGTAGTAGAGAAGAGAGACCACGTGGCAAAGGAGGAGAGTAATTAAAAGGGGAAGGTGAAGGGAGACAGGATGGGGATGGGAAGAGAAAGGTGACGAGGAAGGAATATAGGGCGAGGGGCAGAGGGATGAAGAGATAGGGTATATTGAGGAGAGGAATGGGCAAGAGGTGAGGAGAAGGAGAGGGGTAGAAAGTAAGTAGTAAAAAGGGGAAAGGAGGAAATGGGGAAGTGAGAAATATACATAGAAATATAAAATTGTTATTGATAAATGGCAATGCAAATTGTATATTGTAAAAAATATGTTTACAGAACTTAGCGATGAACAAAAGGCGCTTCAAGATCTGGCTCGCAAATTCACCAGAGAAGAGATTATACCCGTAGCTGCCCAGTACGACAAAAGTGGAGAGTACCCATGGCCCATCGTCAAGAAGGCCTGGGAAGTAGGACTCATGAATTCACACATCCCTGAACACTGCGGTAATGATATCTTTACCTGTAGTTTTTCAATTGTAGCTAAGTATGCATTTTCATCAATAATACAAAACACTAGTGTTAAACAACATATTAGGGATATCAACATATTGTTATACCAAAATATATTGTTTAACGGTCATTTGTTTCTTGGATTCAGAAGTAGGTATCGAATTTTTGCCCCTATTTTAATTTTAATTTCGTGATGGCCCATAGGCAGGTAATATAACTGTTGCAGGCAGGAAGGTAATAATATGAATTGTTGGTACTTTTTTAGCTACATGTTTCTCTCTGTGTGTCGTATAATTACAGGAGGCTTGGGCCTGAACGTATTTGATTTATGTATAATATCCGAAGAGCTGGCCTACGGATGCGCAGCTGTGAAAGCCGCCATACTCACCACCTCGATAGGTGTAAGTGAATGAAAAATAAAAGTCAGTAGTAGAAATCAAAGGCTTCATGACTAAACAAAACTCATAGCTAAGGCAATTCCAAACTCAATTAAAGATTTTGGTTTTGGTTGTACACATAACACAATAGGGGATCGGATTAATTTTCAGAAAGTGTTTTAATTTAATCTTCATAGATATTTATACCCACGAAAAATACTACTTAACCAAATAGGCTTTTTTACTAGGTAATAAAAATCATGTTTTAATATTGTTTAAAAATTTCTCCGTAACGCCCCATTATGTCATCTGAGAGGCTGTGAACAGTAGCGTACATTTTTCTTAATGAAAAAAAATTCTCGCCGGAATCCGTAGTAGTGGTGCAGTAAATGATTACTCACATATGACGTCACGCATTGTGATTCGTGTTTCGGTACAGATGAACAATTTTTAATAATAAAATTTATTTGTTCATTTAAAAAACATGAAACTAACTATATTAAATTATTATTCGATAAATAATTTAATCGTAATACAGTATACTCGTACATGTATTTATTTCATCAAGTACATTTTATATTTTAATCTGATGTCCGATCCCCTACTAAACAGGCTACCATAACTAGGAGGCCTCGTTGCACAAGGAAATTGCACTACTTACCTGCTTCGTTGGGGCCAGCTTTGTGACTTTTTAGCAAAGTTTCTCCATGTTACCCTCTGATCAGCAAAAGGTACAGTGATGAACTTCCGATAAAGTAGACCTCTTAATTCCATCTAATAAATTAGTCATGGCACGGACTTTAGCATAGCCTCACTCGCAACGTAACCTGTCCAGTAACGAATAAAAATAGGTGCTTCAGGATATAGAATAAAATTGCCGAACGTCACCTGTCAAATTATATTAAACACCTTCGTGTTAAACTTAGCATTATTCATAGGTTTATATAATATTTCATCGGCTTTCACAGGAGGCCCTGGTTTAGGAGTGTTCGAGATCTGTCTAGCGTGTGAAGAAATGGCATACGGTTGTTCAGGCATAATGTCGGCTATAGTCATCACCGATGTCGGAGTGAGCAAGTTAAAATACTTTGCCCTTAAATTTAGTGAAATTTTTGAGTGTGCTCCTCATTTTAAAGATATTGAAAAACTATGAATTGGTATAAATCTGGTTTTAAATGTATGTTGTTTGGTTGCTGGCATTATATCGTGTTGTTAATTTACATATGACAAATTGTGTACTTAACATATTTACATAGAAATAAAAATATTTAGCTAACTACACACGTTGTAGCTGCTAGGTAAATTTATGATTTGAATTAGGGGGGGGGGGGGCTATTTCCGCCTACCGGGCAGTTTTCTAGACTCGGTGCTGCTACTGGGTGAAAAAGTCTAATAAGAAATGCCAGTAAGAGAATCTAGAGATCTTATGCACAACAGCAGCACTCGTTACCACTGCGCCTTCGGGGTAGTTATTGACTCTCCTCAATCTACTCAGCAAGGCAGCATCGTGGCACCTCTGACGTGAAAAGCTTACGTAACGGATTCCCTTCTCGTTAGGCATGCCCATGGCGCAGCCATAACTTTAACAATGAACAGGCAAAACACGTATAAAAATCACTTAAAACTGTTTGGCGTGTAACCCTAACTGCCAACGTGAATATCAAATTATTAAAAATGCTATAATGAGCTTGTGATAGTGTAGGCCCAGCGGCACTGGTAGTTACACTCGCTTCGTTGTGCCCTCGGTGAAATCAGATCCTCAAATTTCACAGGATCCTACCACAAAGGGCACCTCAATACAATAGCTCAGATTCTATTTCAGTTTCCAGTTTCATATATATTTAAAACTAACGAAGCAATGGGTTCTCGGTTGTAGCATGCGGGTCATTTTCGGTCCTTTCATTAAGTTTGCGATTTGTTTGACGATGAAATTCAGCTATCGGGAGACTTTTCACGAACAAACAAGGCCATTTTAACCCTTTATCAATCGCGGACTTGGAATTTCTGTACATTTTTACTGTATTTTGATACTTACTCCGAATCCGAGGTACATTTATGAAACTGAAAATGTATTTCACATAATTATTTTGTACAACAATTTTGTACAATATAAAAATATATAGTATATAAGTATATATGTATTAATATATTATAATAATTGTCATTTCAGTTTTCGAATGTGTGAATTTGAGCAGTATTATTATGTATACCAAAATAAAACCCATCATTTTACTAATAAATCAATATTGTGGCCGCTCGCTATCAATATTTATTCAGGCAGATATTATAATGTCGAATAGATATTCAGTTATACACCCTAAACTATTGATAATCATCATTAGATCATCAGTAGTCTTCAGCTGTAAGAGATATTTCAGGGGGAGTGGGTGGTGTCTTAGGCGTGTTCGAGGAGTGTCTCGTGGGCGAAGAATTCGCTTACGGTTGTTCAGGCATAGCGACCGCTGTAGGAGGCACCAACCTAGGAGTGAGTTTATTTTATACATCACCGGTTAGGCCGTTCCGTAAACATACTATAACAATGCGATGCTTACACGACCTTCAAGACCGTAAAATTGTCGTGTAAGAATTGCTTAGTAGATTTATGTTTAATCTATAATGGGTATCTGAGGTGTCATGTACGATGGATAAATAGCTTATTTTCACAATAATACTACTAAATGCACATCCCACACAAAATGAATGAACAATTGGTATTCATGTATACTATAAATATCTGTTAGGCGGAGTAGGTTTTAAAATAACTTAAAAAGTTCTGTTCTGGTTTAATATGTTTATATTATGTTAGATTCTTCTACATGCCTATATAATCATTACATGTTGGTGTATTGTTGTCATTTGTCAGCGGTGGTCATGTTGTGCATGTGGACTCTGCTTAGTTTGTGATTTTTTTTTAACATCTGTTCATGTATATCTAAATTAGAAACAAATGCGGACCTACGCATCATTTTCCTCCATGGTTAGAAACTCGTAAATCATATTAAATTAGAAAGTCAGATTCTTTCCAAAACGATTATTCTGCCATCCCATGTTTACTTTTCTACATACATTTAAATAACAGTTATTCGAAATTTACCAACACTCGAATCTCTGTGGCTTATATATAATATTAATTAGTGCTGGCGTAACAAAATGGCAAAATATGCTAAAGACATCAATGACGATGATCTTTTGCTGTGTTAAATATTTGCAACTTTTGCTTGGTTACAATAAAATTAAGAAAGGTTCCAGTAAAATAGCATTGATTAAATATTGAGAGGCTATCATCTTTAAACCGATTTTCGTATATTTCCTAACGAAAAAGTTTTCTAATAGGTTTAATGTTAAGATTAGTGACTTTAGCTGTAGCAACTTTACGGCAATGTAAAAATAAGTAATTTATGTTAGTCTGATATCTCTACCTGGATAGCGGGCGAGACGATAGATAAATAATATAAACATCGTTATTCGCTTAATAACAATATACTCGTAATATAGATTTCTATTCGTTTAATAAATTTGTAAATTAGTTAAAATATGTAAGATAGAATCTCAGGAGTCGTAGTCGACGTATAAAATAGTATGCCATGGCATTGCTGGATCTGTGTGCTGTGCAGAAGTGATAGTGCACTTAGTAGATGGATACCGGTGTGGGGGATGAAGCCGGCGTGGGATTTTACCTCACACTAGTGTCCCTCTCCGCTGGTTACAATTATCTTACTCAATATTATTCAATATCATTGTAACATACAGAAGAAGAAAATCTCCAAGGGGCAAGACAGCGTCCCTAGAAGCTATAAGAGATTTATAAAAAGGAAAGTGTATTATAGCACAGCGCAGACTGGCGATGCGACCTCTAACAATAGCGCATAATGGAAATAACAAAATAGACATAATTAAGCCATGCATTTATCAGACAAGAAGCTGCACCACTGAGAAGACTTCACCGGCGAAAAGAATAAGGAAATATTGGTTTCAAAACTTACCCGGAGCCGACAGGAAAATGGCCTCTGGCTTACTCGCCATGGACACTAAAAATTACTAAATATCGATACATTACATAGGTACTAGAATATCGATTAAATTTTAGGAAATTATTTGTACAGTACAAGGTATATACAAGTACAAGTACAAGAAAGAGCCATTTAAGCCAGAAATTGAGCAATCCGTCGGGCCGTGGAGACTTCCGTTTAAAATTTCTGGGATACCTGTACCTAGGTGTTCGTTGGGGCATCAGTGCATCACATATTCAGTCGCCTTTGACTTCAGTAGCAGATCCCGATGGCACGCCTCGCGAAATATATTTGTAATATCAACAACCAGTAGGACACACGTCACTATTTGTTCCACTTGTGTTTGTACCTCTCTGTATCAGTACATGTGATCGACGCTAAACCGATGTACTATGCTTTTTTATACCAGGGAATATGATTTGCCTATGTATTTCTTTATGCGTACACGTTCTCCCATCCGAGCCGTATATTTCGGCGGGCACCTTCAGTCGAGTGTTACAGGTAACACCTGTAACCTAAGGAGACAAATTATGAATGTGCGCGATTTGTTGGTGTCGTGTTAGTGCGCATGTGAATGTGTGCGTGGGCATAAAAACGCCCACACACTAACAAGACACCAACTCTACTAACCGCGCACATTCATAATTCGCAAGTGTGTCTTCACACTTTTTCTGAATGTGCTTAATTGTGAGCGTTTGCTGCAGGTGGTATGGATCTGGGAGTGTTTGAAGGTTGTCTGGTGGGCGAGGAATTGGCATTTGGGTGCACTGGTATCATGACCGCAATGGAAGCCAGTGGCCTAGGCGTGAGTTACCAATTATGCACGCTGTTTTAAAGTATCAACAACGTGTTGTGATATTACTACTAAGCCTTGGAACCTCTTTGAAAATATTTGTATCTAGCACAACACATTTTGAATTCAACAGACTGATAAATATAATTATTTATAATAAATAATGATGAATATTTTCTTAAGGCTAGCGAGGCGGTGGTTGGTTGGTGTTGGTAATAGTAGTGCCTAATAAGTAGTAATAGTATAATCATGTGAGTAGATAAACTGTACAGAGATTAAGTTTCTTATGAAAGTTGCGTATTTTGATAGGCTTATCACACAATGTTAAGACCGGGGCTAGCAAGCTGTAGCCCGCGGCATGACTCGCTTGAAAAATTCCATATGACTTCGCGTTCCCGCGGTAAACAGAAACTTATTCCAGTGATAACATTTTATCTACTCATGTGGTGTAATCGCTAGTCTTGATTAGTTTTTGTTCTGATCTTAACAGTATAAATGACGTTTAGTGATAACTTTTAGTGACGTAGATACTTTTTTAATATAGCGCTTGATGAAAATTCCATTCGTACATTGACTTATGAATTATTCTTGAGGCAATCTATATAATTGCCACGTTCAATCTGTTTTCATAGAAATATTGGTTGCCACTTGTTTCTCATGTAATAAATAGTTTTGTTCGCTGCTAGTAAAAAATACAAAGAACATTCTTAAGGTATACCTTACATCGAAGTTTTCTATATGACCCGCTTGTAATATAATACTAACAGCTTCACGCATAAACTTAATACAACTATGATCTGATCTCTCAAAACTCTCTTAATATGTTAATATTGTCACAGTAAACAAAATACGAGTACTATATTTACCATTATTTCACTCGTTCTAATGAATACTCATAATTTATTGCATGCTGTTTCTTTAATGCATTTTGGGCACCAATTAACACGAAACTACTATCTAGCAATTTAATTCATGTTGCGTACTTCTATTACTAAATTGCTGATTCAAATAATTCAATACTAACTCAAAAAGTAAATGGAAATTTTCAATATTATGATACCATGTCCCAATACATTATAATGCCGATGCCGTTCCGAATCTATAACTCAATTGAAATAAAATTATTAAATCAAACCCAATGCAAAATATAATGGATAATATTTCATAGTTCAATGTAATATTCAGCTTTGTTTTATTGTACATTTTTATGTTTTTATGGTAGAAGTCCTAAGTATACGTATGATGCATCTAAATGATTATATTTCAGCAAACTCCTGTCATCATTGCCGGCACCAAGGAGCAACAGAAGAAGTACCTTGGAAGACTCATTGATGAGCCTATTGTAGCCGTGAGTTCTCTTATTCACTAATACATTGTCGAATACTTCACTTTTAAAAACAAATTAAAATGTGTTTAGTTATTGATGTATTTGATTATGCCACTAAAATGTGTTTATGTAGATATTTTGATTATAGGCATACATTTGTCTTGACTCGTGCGTCGGAGAGCACGTTAAGCCGTCGGTCCGGGTTGCCATACAAACATCTATGGCAGTCGTTACGGGTAGTTGTAGCCCTCAAAAATCCGACTAGAACTTGGATATCTCCAATTTGGTTGTGGAGGTCCGATGGCAGTCGCTCCACGTAAAATATCTAAGTCATGAGGAACGCAGCACATCAAAAGACTAACAAGGAACATCCCGGTCGATTCACGGCGTAGTGTGAATCATTGTTTTCATCTGCAAATCAATAATAAAATAAAATGTACTGAAGTTTCCGACATAAACATGTCACTTTTTTACTGACCCGTATTTTATACTTGTCAAAAATTATGAATTAAACAATAGGTAATACATATTATAATGATATATCTAATATTGTAATATCGAATTATACGATACTATCCTAACATAACAAACTAGGCTATATAACATTTACCTATGTCTAGTAGCATAATGTCTATTTTTCATTATGCTTCTAGCTGAAGCCCAATAGCTTTACATGTATAATGGCGAATTGCCGGTTATACTCAACGGTCAAGCAAAGTCTGACTAAATTCTTTCAGTAGCTTTGTCCGTATGGTAGTTAAGTGTTTAATCTAAATTTATTATTAATTTTATAAAACATCATTGTCTTAATTTGTGGCCAGGCCTATTGTGTGACAGAACCAGGCGCGGGATCCGATGTCGCCGGTATTAAGACAAGGGCTGAGAAGAAGGGCGATGAATGGATTCTTAACGGACAGAAAATGTGGATCACCAATGGAGGAGTCGCCAACTGGTACGACCTACGTATAATAAAATAAGATCCTTATACATCTTTAAAATTACTCACTTCTGTGGAGTTTACATATTTATATAGATAGTACGAGGCGATTAAGGCGAATATGTGACTTTATCAACAAACAGGCACCTCACACTTCTATTTTGCATCATATATATATGTATACCCCTTATTACTCGTAGTTCCGTGAAATTACATTACGGCCCTCAGGGGCTAAGCAATAAGGAAAAATAATGAGAAAGACGAGGCCGGGCGTATGTTGCGACGCAGTGGAATAAAACCGTGACACTTAATAATTTATAAAGATTGCTATCGTGATTTGAACAGACACATATGTGGCCGTTGTCCGCAGCGACCTATTCCCATTTATAGGGAAAACCAGACGAATACAAGATTAGTGTGACAATTTAACATGAATTCTAATGTAACCGGAAATATTCGTTTCTGAGTAAATACAAGAAATAAAGTTTAAAAAACTGTAACCAGGCCACGGAATGGTTAAAATATAGGAGCAGCTTTTTCCACCGGTCGATGGCACTAGTAGTGTTTAATATTGTATTTTTGTCACTTGGTGTATTCAAGAACCGTTAGGGATATGCCAGAGGCTACCTCACCCTCGGCAACTGATGGCCCAAGACGGCCGTGCGGTATTGGTCGGTTCGAGTCCGACATAGCCACCCTCGCTAACTTCGGCGTGGGGTATCCGTGGGAATTTCCGCACGGAAAAAAGATGTATTCAATAATATTACACAACATTATCGCACAAAGATGTCTTATTTTATATTGTGCCGATTAATTTTGGGTTTAATTTATATAACAATAAGCTTGCTAATACGTAAGCATATTTGTTTTCCTCCTAGGTGACTACGATCACTATAGCGAATAATGACTTTCGCATTTTGCCTTTTCTATACTTATATAAATAGAAATACGTATATCAAGCAGTAGGCGTTTGATGAAGAGTAAATAAATGTGTGATGCAGGTACTTCGTGCTCGCCCGCACCAACCCCGACCCGAAGTGCCCAGCGGGCAAGGCATTCACCGGCTTCATCGTCGAGAGGGAATGGGCTGGCGTTACTCCCGGACGCAAGGTTCTTATTGCATCTATACCTATAACATTCACATACAGTGCTAATTCATGTCATATCCACTTGATATCAACTCTTTATTAGAACTACTTACTCACTAATGTTGAAAAATGTAAATTACAATAGACCTCTGTTATTATGGGTCTATGTCTTGGCATATCATTCTATAGGTACTTCAATAACACAACTATAAGATACACGATTGCGTAAAAATTGTGTCCTGAGCTATTCAAATAAAATGGTAATTTTTATCATTAAATTCAAACAAACAGGCCAAGCGCTGCGCACGGCACTGCGATGTTTAACATGTTATCGGCATTAGCATTCATGAAAACAAAAGATACAGTTTGATTTAAAAGAGAAAATCACAATAACCTCTTGTTTTACATTGGAAAAACATAAATCACGTTGCCAAATGAATTAAGTAGATAGGTCACAGCGGATGTGTAGAAATGTGGGTTAAGCGATTCTACTGTTGCCCAATGTATCAAACATAGGGTTACCAACTGTTGTTTAAACAAATACGTACACTATTTGTTTAAAAAAAGTTATATCTCATTTCAGAGAAGGTAAATGAGTAGTACGGATCTGTAAAACGTGAAACGACACTCACTTAATTAGAAAGAAAGGAGAAAGAGGACTAAGAGAAAGATAGATTTTTTTTAAAGCCTTTTATGGTACTTTGCGTAACCCTTAATAACTATTGCTCACTATATATAAAGAAATTTGTACGACGAACTATCATAATGGGCATGCATTTTGAAATAAATATCAGATAACTTTTAAGCGATTTTTTTTAAAGAAGACATACCTAGGAATAAATATTTCTGGGAATAAAAATCCATCCTTGCCCATTATTTTTAAAGGTTTATTTTTGATAAATACCAGAAGTAACGCGCGCATGTGTTGTGCACTGTGGAATGAACTCCCTGCCGTGGTTTTCCCAAGCGACTACAATATGGGGTTCTTCAAGAAGGGCATTAGAAGGTTTCTACAGGGTAGGCAGTACGTGTGTGACGCCTCTGGCAAACGTCCATAGGCCACGGTGACCGCTTCCCATCAGGTGGGGCAAGTCGAACCTTGTCTTCGGCAATGACGCACATTTTTAGAATACGGTACGGCAACCCTACCATCTATTTTGTGATGGGTGACAAATTTGTTATTTTCAGTATGTATGAATTCAATCATAAATTTTCAACAGATGTGTATGGCGCAGTATTTCTTGTCATGTGAGGCAATATCCTCATTATTCTCAGGGATCGCAACTTAGTTGCATGGCCTACTAAATTATGCTAAACAGCCGATTTTCCTTATCCGTTCGATTGAGGTGACTGTTTTCTGATCTGAAGTTTTATTTCACTTGGTATTGGTACTTACGTGAAAGCTTGCGACATAAACATGAAGACTGAACAGATTAATTAGTATCTGATGGGGTATATAGTATAGACGGATCCTAGATATTTGCCTAAACATACTTAAATATATTTGTTTTTGTAAATACAAATCTATATATTGCTCATGAAATATGAAGCTACTGATGAAGTCGTATTGATGCAAATATTTACACTGAGTAGTAATTGAACACATGTCGTCGAACTAATGTGTTGGTATGTTTCTACAGGAACAAAATATGGGACAGCGTGCTTCAGACACCCGCGGCATCACATTCGAGGATGTGCGTATTCCCAAGGAGAACGTGCTTATCGGCGAGGGCGCTGGCTTTAAAATAGCCATGGGCGCATTTGACAAGACCCGCCCACCGGTACGTCACTGTAACTGAATTTTTAACTGACCTGTTTCAGGTAGAACGTAGTTATTGTGTCACAGTTGTCAATTTTTATGTATTGACGAGAGAATATTGGTAAAAACTACATACATACATATGGTCATGCCGGTAATCCCCGAAGGCGTAGGCACAGCTGTAAACACCTACATTTTACCAACTATCATTTTCGGTCCCACGTAATAGAGGATGAGCCTATTGCCGCCCGAGCAATTTGTAAACAAATGGGTATGCTGAAAATAAATTCCTAACAGCTAAATAAATTTGGATAAACATAATTGACCCGATTCCTAGCTATAGGTATGGTGTAAATTGCAAAAAAATTAATCACGAGCTTAACCGCACAAGCACTACCAATTAATGTCTTGGAGAGTATCGGACTGTGGTAAAAGTATTTTGAAATTTATAGGTATTTAAACCCCTTTTAGTGAGGGAGCTCACCAGCAAGGCCTATCTACTAATCACCGGGTGAAACGCAGGGTCTTCTCTTAGCGTTAGCCATCTAAAGAAAACTCTTCTGTCTCTCTCTCTCAAACTTCACACACCTCCACCTCCCAACTACCAACTTTTCAAGAATAGCATTAGGTTTCCATAGGGTGAGTAGCACGAGTGTGACGCCCCTGGTGTTGCAAATGTCCATAGACCACGGTTTTCCATCAGATGAGTCGTATGCTTGTCTACTGCCTAAGTGGTATAAAAACCACATTGAGGAGCACAGAAAATTGGGCACTCAGATGAAAACAAACGGTTTTAGACAAAGAACATTTTCAAACAGGTAGCGTCAGGCGCCACCGGGCTTGCGGCGCGTGCATTGGCCGAAGCTACGAAGTACGCTCTAGAACGCAAGACGTTCGGCGTGCCCATCGCCCATCACCAGGCGGTCGCCTTCATGCTGGCCGACATGGCTATCGGCGTGGAGACCGCACGACTCGCGTGGCAGAGGGCTGCTTGGCTCGTCGATCACGGTAAATAAATATTGTATAAAGAAATAAATATTCTAGGACAATCTACGCAACGCCACCTAGACCCGTGGTAACTAGCTTATGGCGTCGGTAGTAGAGTGCGGAGAAACACATAGAACGATGTAAAAATTCATATTCATGCACACAAATATTTGCTCTAAGCGGGGGAAGAACCTCCTGCGTAACAGTTACGTTCACTATCGCCACGCCACGGAGGTCGTCTGTAAGCTAGGTAAGATGTGAAAGATAGCTCTGAAATATGCCAATCTAATTCAATTCCGTTCCCGCAGTCCGTCCGTTTCAGCCAGATCCATTCGCCCGTTAGAGAGTGATTGAATAACAAGCTTTCATATTTATAATAAAAATGGTAAAATTGGATTGTTTCCTGCATAGGGTTTATATTTTCTTACGTCACCGCAATCGATTACAGTACATACTCACGGACTTGGATACGGTTTCAATAAAATTGTCCGAACCAATTACACGCAGTAGCACATTTAGCAATAGATGGGGCTTCATCAAAATAGTGTCAACAAAATTACGTATAGTTACGAAAGATATAAGTAAGTTAGTATTATATTGTAACTTTGTTCGTAATTTTATTTGCATTTGAGGTGACATATCTATCCCATTCTAATAGCAAATCATTGCATCAAAAATTAACTTTGACTTATACGAGATTAAAATAAGCGTACTCATCATAAAAGCTACACGTACCTCGAAAACTTTTTACTTCTATTTTGTAAATCGGCCCGTTCGTTATGCTAGAGAAGTAGGTATAAGGGTTTTTAAAGATTTGCTATTTGCAAAGTGGACCCCTGGCGCCTGAGTGTACTATTCTACCTATCTCACAATTTCAAATAATCACAAAACGGTACTCAAAATTATCAGACATTTTGTTTGTCAATTCATTTACACACTTCTTTGTTAATTTATTATACACTTAACAGCTATGTGGACGTCGGTTATCTCGACCAAACATAGGCTATGTCCTTTGCCAAACTCTAATTCATCTGTTGGTACGGAGATCTATCAGGTTATCTTCGAAAGTGAACTTTTTAAACTTTCATCCTGTATTACAGTTTTCCTTTTCGGTCTTTTTTTTAAAGGTAGTCTTTGTAGTATAGAAATGGACTGCTTGGGAAAGCTAATTCATCCATCTCCAGATCAAATTTCGTCAAGATCGGTTAAGTGGTATAGGCGTGAAAATGTGACAGACAGACAGTTACTTTCGCAATATAATATATTTCTTGTACATTGTACCCTAGGTAACAATCTACAATCATAATATACAGTATCGTACCACTAAATTGCTATATTGGTGTCATGAATGCGCAATTGATCCCGTTTTGTTTTGATTAACCGATGACAGAAAGACATTATTTTTGTTTATAACAGTTGTGATGTGATGTTGTGTATTCATTTCTGTCCGATATAATTTTGTCTCGATTACAATAAAGTTACTGTTCAAAATAAATTTATACCTACATGTTTCAACAAACAAAATGTTACTTTATTGAATATATGAATTTCCACTTTCTTTCAAATTACCTATGTCATTATAAAGTTTGTCCCGGATTCATAGAAAGTTTTAATAATTCGCGGAAAGTACTTTGGAAACCGAAGTTCAATAAATACCTACATTGTTTTACGTAAAACAAACCTCTTTGTTGGTAATTTTGTTTCCCCGTAGAACACTTCCAATTTCATCAAAAATATACGGCACCTGAACTCTTATATCTTAATCAATAAATTAACATAGTAAAATACTGATTTTATGTGCAGGTCAAAAGAACACCGTCGCGGCATCAGTAGCCAAGTGCCATGCTTCTGAAGTCGCCAACAAAGCGGCTGCGGACGCCGTGCAAATCTTTGGCGGCAATGGTTTTAACACCGAGTACCCTGTGGAAAAACTTATGAGGGACGCCAAGATTTACCAGATCTATGAAGGCACCTCCCAAATCCAGAGAATCATCATTTCGAGGGAGGTATTGAGCGCTGCTAAGTCAGCCAACTAAGGAGAAACTTACTAACACACAAAAAGTTAGGCAGATTTATAATTATTAACTTTTACATACATTTACGTATTACATTTTAGACGATACGTTTAATTGTTAAATCATTTACACTTTTATGAGAATCTTGTCTCATATACTTTGATGTGGTCAAAGTTCGTTTTTATTTTAGTGGTAGCTCACTAACAACGCATACAAATAGGTGTGGAAGACTTCTTGTTTCCTTTTCATCTGCCTAATTTTAATGTAAAAGCTGGTGTTATTAAAAACGGAGACGTGTATTTATTTGTATAATATCATGTATGTTTGTATAATAACTTTTATGGGTCTTGTTATTAAGTACAAGTTATTCATTGAATAAAGAAAAATACTGTTTTGTGTTAATATAAGAAATATAAAATTGTATTCCATTTTTATTTCATCTGAATGTAAAAATATAAAAATTGTCTGAAAATGTGCACATTTGCTACTGCCGTATTAGGTAAAGATGAACTATTATGATAATCTATAAATACGAATAAAATATATATACTTAGTTTGAGTGTTTTAATCAAGTTTATTACAAATAACCAGCGCGTCGCAGAGTCTACATTGATAATTGTGTATACACAGGGTGTAAGGGGACCACAACCTTTTTTTTATACCGTGTAACTAGCGCTATTCACTCTTCATCGTGTTAATAAAGCTGAGCGGAACGATAGTTTATGGATCGAAAATGGTGTAAGTACATTTATCGCATCAATGGTCAGGATCAAACATAAGGACCAATCCCTCTAATAAGCATGCTAAATGTGGTGAAAAGAAACCCCTGAAATCTAAACTTTAAAAATTCAAATTCACAAAATAACCCTGGTGGTCTACCCAGGGTGTTGTTGTCAGACTCGTATTGACTAAAACCGCACGCTGTCTGAATGACTCTTTGAGTAAAGGCTTATTGACAATAACATTGAAACAATAAAGTACGTTTTTAATCTTCTAAACAACATAAATCATAATTCATTCTTCTAGGCAACGTTATGCAAGAATATTCGTGAATTTCATTAAAAACTAGCTGTTGCCAGCGGCTCCGCCCGCGTGGACTTCTGATACCGTTCCTGCTGCTTGGACTTCTGATCCCGTTCCCGTTGCTCCATAAAAACCTTCCGTAGAGTTCAAGGAATAAATAACAAAAATAATTAGGTACTCGAATTGGTCCAGCCGTCTTCGAGTGATGCGCTTACCAACATATTTCATTTTTATAAATATAGATTTAACTAGTTTTCGCGGGTATTTAAGCAGTTGCTTACCATTTTTAAAAGTCAACTATTGCGTTTTATTTCATGAATTCAATTACTGCTCTTGTTTGTACAATAAAATGACATAATGTAAACCATTATTACATCCATAAAGTCTGTTCGCATTGAATTTAATAGTTCCGATTTCTGTAATTTCTGTTATTTTAACTTACAGTTTGATTATCGGGTAAGGTAAGTGAGTCTACGTAATGTTGAGTTTACGTGTAATTTTTCTCTTCTGTATAGAATTTGAATCGGCTTATACATAATTAACGAAACGCATCGAAGTGATAATGTTCATACATTTTCCAAGACAAGTATACGCGCGCATTCTACAGAACATGCACCTTCGAGGGACCCACATTGATAGGTGATTGGCATTAATTGTAAAGAATTAGGCGCTTCCATGTGCTCCAACTCTGTGCTGTAGCTCCAATCAAAATAGTGGATTTGTCTTCCTATTTAGGTATTTATGCGTATGACTGGATAGACTAGGTATCAGGCAAGTAAAATCTGTTGGAACCGCGTCTGCGCTTTCTAATTTAAATTACCTTTTTGACCACTGCAATAGACCTGCAGAACCTCCGTGGTCAAATTATATTGTCTGGTCTCACGAATGGATCTAGGGATGTCATGGGGTTTAGGGAAACTCATGAATCAAGCTAATCTTATTAGGCTTTTTGTTATTCAAATGCTATCATGTGACTAACAAGAAGATAAATTATGATGAACCTAGCCACAATAATGACATTTTTGTAGTGTATATACATATGATATTACCTATCCATGTCCTCCTAACTCTAATTGTCATTATTGTTTTAAAAATGTAGGTACAGAACTGAAGCATCAATTACATAAATTAGACACTGCTGGGCTGGATAATTAGTGACATACAATTTTCAACAGATGGAGCTAGGAGTACCCTACACAATACTATAGGACCTACGCAAGAATGATTTCTATTCTTTGATTACATGCAAAGCAAGACATGTGTATCTATATATACAAAATAAATAAAATACAGGAGCATTATTATTTATCTTAACTGTGTTTTTAAACGGTTTATTTATTGGTATGATTGATTCAATGCTAGATATACTGCATTTAAACAAAATATCAACAATTTCAATTGTAACTTACTGCAAACAGTAACTTTTCATCTGTTTCGAACTTAAGTCATGAAGATTTATAGGTAGGCATCTACAAATATTATAAATTATATTCACTAATGTTGACATGCTTTTTAAATTCCGTAATATCAATAGTAACGACATCTACTACAATCTGAGATAAGTGGGCAGTAACTTTGGCTGTGATTTCATATTACATAGATGGCGTTACATGGCACCGGAAATATGAAGTAGTTTTTTATATTTTTATTTACTAAATACAATTGCATGAATGGTTAGTCAAAAGAATATGCCATAAAATTACAGATTTTTTTATTTTAGTGAATAATGCATGGGTACTGTATATTTTATAAATAAAGTTCTATATTGCAATCATGCTCATAAAGATTGACCTACATTCGAAGCCCTTGTGAAAGGATTGTGCAATAGAAACGGTCACTTATTACACAACACGGCATGTTCATAAGTAAACGTAGTCATTTTACATCATTTGCATGCTTTTTCAAGCCATTTTGTTATAACTGAAATACAGACGTTGAAGTACTCTCAATAGATTTTTTCATTAGATATTGTTAATTCATTTATCTAAAACAGTAGTTTTATTTTTAATAACGCAGGTAATATTGAACATTATTTAGGAATAAATTAGGTCATGACACACTTTTTTAGAAATTGGGTTAAATTTCTTACTGCCCTTTACCGACTTATTTCAATGTCAGTCATGAGTACGGTAGCTCCATTGATCCTGAGTTATGTCGGTCGGAATATCAAAGTGTAAGTGAAGTGGCCTAGAGACCTACATTTTGTTTTAAAACGTAAGAACGTTTTAAATGAGTGAGTTTTAGAAGAAAATATATTCATCTACGGTATAGGCTATATACTAAAAAAATTGTGGGCGGCATTATTCTGTCGCCCCGTTAATTATTTGTGTATGATGCACGAAGACGCTCCAAAAATGAGCGTAACACAAAGTCTAGTCGCCTCCACGAGCCAGGCGAAAAGTGAGATCAACTTAGAAGTCCCTATGGAGTATGTTAATTCCTCTGAGACGAAACCTACCCAGAGTATAGAAATGGAGCTGAAAATTGCTTATGTGGAAGCCAATAGCGGTAAGTGTATCAAATTCTATCATTATTACCATTGTCGGTACATACATTATACTCTATTATCTTGAGTAACCAGTACAAGAATTTTTCTATTGAAATTCGAATAGGTAATTAGTATTTAAATACAATTGAATTACATACGAATTACAGTATTCGTAGTGAGGCACAAAACCATATCATTGTAATGTTTAAGTAAAATGGTATTCGAATTGAACTCTCCTATGATTAAATTGGGGACATGAGGTCTGAGAGATAAATTAACAATAGTGGATGTCATTACCTATTCAACGAAGACAAGTGTTGTATAAAAAAGATAGATTAGATACCTACATTATGTATAAATATGCATTGTGGAGTCTACCTGCTCGTACGCTCGGCTGCACGGTGTGGCAACGCAGCATTGGTTTTTTCGCGCTATCCTGCGATAGAGTACGATGTGAAATAGTGTTATAAGAGTTACTGAATAACACGGGCTCACGAAACATGTTTCAAGAATAGCTGTTTGATTGTATAATTAACCAACACACCACGGTAGGCGCATAATCGCACTGTCAAATGAATATGTGGTTTTGTATTCAGTGGGTGGCGCGGCGACGCATTTTGATTTCATTTGGTGTTAGTAGGACACGTTTACTCCACTGCGGGCTGGAGTAGTTCGAGCATAGAACTCCGGTTATTACACCATATGAAACAATGGTCTTACGATTGCCGTGTTACACTTAACTGCACAATCATGGAATACACCTGTTCCACATTTAATATACTTACTAGGTACGTGTACCTTGTAATTTCGATACTGAACAGATGGTCTTAAAATTACAGTGTGGTTTACCATTTAACATGTTTACCGCACCAATATCTATTTTTGAAGTTTGAACGTATGAAGTTCAGCTTGGATTCTGGCTAGCAAATATACCTATCACGTCCTATCTGTAGTTACTCAGTGAGGTATACCTTGAGACATATATCTTGAACCTAGGTCCCGAGAGTTCGATTGATGGATTTGAGCTTGTCCACCATCGTAGCGCCCTGTATTATCCTCAAAAGAAACCCAAAAACACGTACTTAGAACTGCGTGTATAGAACGTAGTATATGCATGTAGTTTTGAGTACATTTTAAATCCAAGAAATATGCCCCGAAGTATATATAACAGCAAGAAAACTGTTTTGCTATTTATAAATTGAGTCGTGGGCATGGTGAGCGTCGACTTGTAAGAAATCCCACAGTCCAGACTACCATTATGCCTATTAGGATCTTGTTTATGGAATATTTACAGTCCATTTACAAGGTTTTTTTTTAACTCCTATCACGATCAACTTAGCGTAGTTTCCAGTAGCATCCGAGGCTTTATCCTCGGCGCCCGATATCTACTTACTTTGACTAATATGGCTCATAGAATTTTGCCGGGAACAGGGGCACAATTTTAGCTTTGATTATGAAAATCGAATCTCGATAATGGAAATCAGCTGATACTGATACCGAAAATCATACTCGGCAAATGTAAACAATAATAATTGAAAAAAAAAATAAGTTATTCTCTTGAGGTTGTTGTAGCCGGTGACCTGTTGAATATCTTTAGCATATGCTTTACATGTCATATGTACATAGGTATCGGACAGAGTCGTAACATGGCCGGGTATTTGTCGGGAAAATTTGGACAACTGTTCATTATTTGATTATCAATGAAATGATAAAATGGGGAACGTGATAGGCGACCCGTCGTTGTCGCCATCAGTCCCATGAACATTCAGAAAATCACTTGGGAACTCCGCTCCACCTGCCCGGCAAAAGACTTTTAAACTTATTTTATCGATTATTTTATTCATCACCATGGAGACGTTCTTTATCGATTCTTTTATTCATTACCATGGAGACGTACTTTCCTCCTCCACTTCCCACGGTCTTGGATGTCAATGGTAGTAAGACTATTAGCATGTATCATCCATCACGCATGTCACCCTCCACGATATCAAACCTAGGGTTGTGCATATCCCTTGTATTCGTCGGGGGTACCAATACCAGGCATTTATTACCCATGTTACCTGGTGGCTTCCGAAAAACGTGACCGCACCGGCGATGGTAGCTCTGCGATATCACGCACACCAGTCACGAGAAGTACACATCGCGGTACCTACTTAAGTTTAACGCCTAATATTTTGTCTTCGCCACATTTCGTTTCAAACTATTGTCGCTGTATTTTTTTATTTATCGCTGTTCTCAGACGTATTATCAATCATCCACAGTTTGCTCATGTTGGTTTCTTGTCGCTTAATATCATCAATTTGAATAAGTTAGGGACTGCGAATGGACCCTTCATGTACCCAGACGGGGATAGGGAAGGTTTTCGTGTCGCCACCAGCGGGCTGAACCACGCAACTGGAACCGTGGTTCTTCATGGATAGCAGCAAGCCATGTTGGCACTCGGATGGTATCAATGTAGGTTTTGGAACTCCTTTGGACGGCAGTGCCCACCAGACGCACGAAGCGAAGGCGAAGACCTTTTGCATATGTAGAAACAGGCAATGCAATGCAGAGGCGTATTCTTCGGCATGTAATTCTCCACGACAATCCTTAGAGCACACGCCGGATCCATGATCCCGTCTCGCCTGTTGGATCCGAGAGTCGTATATTCTCTGTTAGAGTTAAAGAATGTGGGACATTACCTTTATTATTTTATATATCTATTTTATCGGTTCTTTTAATGAATGGGCGATTTACTATTTTTTATTGTAATTACGTTTTTTTATATCTGTGAATTTGTAACCGGTTCATTGAGTCGGAAATGTATTGACTTGGATATTGACCCAGGGCGTTAACAGAATCTTGTTCACATTATCTAAACAGCTTACATAATTCCAGCGTCAAATAAGGCACATGTCTTGTCTAAGATATATTATACCACTAGCTGACCCGCGCAACTTCCGTCTGCGTCATCTTGCTATATTTTTCATTCCTGCACCTGTTGGTCGTAGCATGATGTTATATACATATAAACCTTCCTCTTTAACCATTCTATCTATTAAAAAAACTCGCATAAAAAACGTTGTGTAGTTTTAAAGATGACCTGCGCAACTTCGTCTGCGTCACCCCATTTTTGCAACATTTTTCATTCCTGCTGCGCACCTGTTGGTCGTAGCATGGTATTATATTATTATTTATAAACCTTCCTCTTTAACCATTCTATCCGTAAAAACAAACCGCATCAAATTCCGATGCGTAGTTTTAAAGATTTAAGCATACAAAGTGACATAGGGACAGAGAACGCGACTTTATTTTATACTATGTGTAGTGATTAACGAATATTTGAGTGATATAGAGAAATAGAAATGAATTGCTCAAGCGATTAAAGTAATTTAATATTTATTAAGAAAACTCCTTGTGTATTATTAAATTGTTACGTATGGCTAATTCGAGATCATTAGAGATATCTATAGCTAGTATGTATCTACATGTGTCGTTTTATTGTAGAAACATGATTTTCAATTCTATTTGATATATAACTTAGTCACGTACTGCCCTTGTCCCCTTTTTATCGTTTGTTAAGTAGATGCTCCTACTACATTATAATAGAATAATAATAATATTCTAGGACAATCTACAGAACGTCACCTAGACCCATGGTAAGCATAGTTTAACTAGCTTGTGTTACGGGTTCTAGAATGCGGATAAACATACATGATACATTTTTTATATTTCTTATATATCATACATATTACATAATATACACAGAAACTCCCAGACCACTGCAAATATCCATATTCAAGCACACAAATATTTGCACTGAGCGGGAATCGAACCCGCGCCTCCTGCGTAGCAATCGCGTTCTCTACCGCCACGCCACGGAGGCCAAGTTACAATAAATAATACCATTCAACAACATTTCCATTAGATAGTGTAATATTACTTGTTAGCAAGTGGGGAAAATGGGGTAGTGTAGAAATAGGGCAATGGGAAAAAGGAAAAAACAAATGAGAAAATAGGGAAATGGGAAGTGGAGAAAATAGAAAGTAGAAAGAGGAGAAGGAGGAGATGACAGGCGAATAGAGTCGAGTAGAGAGGCGAGTAAAATATCGTGACGAGCGTTAAAATTTCCAAGACTTGCTGGGCGATAACCAACCTCCACGCGGGCGGAGTCGCGGGCAATAGGTAGTAATCAATATAATACCTAGCCAACCCGGCGAACTTAGTACCGCCACACTTAGGCCCTCGTGGAATGCACACAATTCAAAATTGTCTAGGGATATTTTAATCTCTCAAATATAACTAAAAATTTGCAAACAACTCGTAATGACTTACTTGTGACAAAATGTACGTTAGTTCATATTATATCAGGACATGTAATAAAAACTTATATTCTTCTACATTTCGCTTTCTTTTCCATTTGTAACTAAATCGCATACTTTTTGCAAAAACTTTAAATTGTGAATCGGTCCGCAAAATAAAACCAAACTTAGGTAGGGATCTAAAATTACATTATTGAAACGAAAAAATGTAAAATGCCATCAACAATTTCGTATTCAATGTTGTTAATCAAAAAATGGATTTTCTTAAATTATACCTATATATGTAAAATATCCCTAGACTTTGTTGAAATGTGCAGATGTCGCTCCCGCCGCACGTTCTATTATTTTTATTAATTTCCATGTATTAGGAATACGAGAAACGGGACCAGTACCGTTCCCTCTTCAACTTCAACCAAACGCTCATGGAGACCATAATACCAGCCCATAAAGATTTACAAGGGCCAAGCAAGTCTGCGAGTCGCTAGACATTTTAAGAACAATAAAGGCTGTTTTTTCTATGTAAATTCCAATTTTGTAAATACAAACCCAACATAGATTAAATTAAACATGTCGGAGGATCGGGAGCGCCCTTGCGCTTTGCGCGATGCCTATCTAGGTGTGCGCAGCATGAGGTTCCTTCCATACCGCACAATGCGCACCGTTTACCGAAGAAATTATGTAAATTAGAAGTTATATTAGGGGA
Organism: Pelosia muscerda; assembly: GCA_963691645.1. NCBI lineage: Eukaryota > Metazoa > Arthropoda > Insecta > Lepidoptera > Erebidae > Pelosia > Pelosia muscerda. The sequence goes on along the minus strand of OY829098.1, from coordinate 13,831,256 downwards.
GTTCCAATTATAATATAGTTGCCGTGAAATTATTTTTACTAACCGGCGTACTCCCACCTAAAATTATGAAATTCACAGCATGATGTCCAATTACAACAATACCTACGTCTTTTAGTATGTTGACCGCTTTAAGTGTAAGATTTTGTGTTAAATTAAATACAACACTGGCCTTCATAGTTTTATTCTCTGGCATTGATACATCTGAATATGCGTATTTACAAATTATATAGTATAATATATATATATTGTATAAGTATATTATAACTATTATATACTTAAGTAGATAATTATGAGTAAATAACCTACGTTGAATACATGAGATGAAATATTGCATGTGAATTTATTCTATTGAAATTCAAGTTAAATGTTTCGACCTAGCTTGCTCCAACTGAAATCGATTTTATATCGAGAGTAAATGAAAGATCTCGTTCCATCGAGTGACTTAGACCGAAACTCCCAAAAAGAGTCGCGTGGCTTCCAACTTTCTTAAGAACCGAAGGGATAGATAAAGAAGACTACTTAAACATAATGGTGCGTACCGACCATTTAGCGCGCGGTTACGCCATGTGCCGAATATCCGTGTACAAGCGTCGTCACTCGCTGTTCTCCGTACTGGCTAGTCTGGTTTGGTTACACTGGGTTACAACAATGCTCGCGGTATTAGTGTTTACTGACCGGTATTACACTGTGTAATGTAACAGGGGTTTCGTTATTATTTTGGAACAGTTAAACTTACATAGTTTATTTGGTACTTCTTCAGTAGGTACCGGTATAACGGGGTGAATAGGGATGCAAGGGTGAATAGAGACAAAATGGTCAATGGAATATTTTACATAATTTCTTTTACTAGATCTCAAATAAGCCTCTTATCAGATACTTGATGATTTTGTTATTACAATGAACTAGTCCAAAATTACGGTTGAAAGAAAATAACTACAGAATTTAGCTGACCATTTAATCCCTATTCACCCTGGGATCCCTTTTCACCCCGTTTTACGGATGTAAAATGTCGTCGAATTTGGTACAACGGTAGCTTATTTCCATTCTGCCACCGTGTTATACTGCAAGACCCAGTATTATATAGGTACTTAGTATTATACATGTGTAAATACACGAGTTTATTAAATGATATAACAAGCATCATGTTATAAGTTCCCGTTATTGGCAACTACCTAATAAAGTTGAAAAAAAATTCCCGACCACACACTATCTAAGATTCTGGTACCATTTCGCAGAATAATGTAAAATCCGAAGGAACTACCGAAATAGTTAATTTTGAAGTAATAAAATTTAATCACTATTTAAGAGATTCAGTATAACCAAAATACACTGCTTCGAAAGCAACTGGAATTAACGCAAGGATGATGATATTAAATGTCCTTTAAAGATTTTCAAATTTTAATGTTAATGTTCTGAATTCAAATAAAATTTTCATAGGTTTCGTACAGTCAACAAAAGATATACGGTACCACATTTACATACAACGTTGTATGAACAAGTGGTACTATATCTCTTTAGTAGACTGTACATATTTTATTTAACGAGTCATTTTTACCCTATATGGAGCATGAAGGAAATTGATAACAACACACGTAAATGATAAGATAGATAAGATACGTTTATTTAACAACTTGTATTCCCTCCTCCATACGGTTCTTGATGAGAGTCCCGATCAAATGTTGTGGCATTCTATTCCATTCATCATGGATTGTATTTAGCAGCTGGCTAAGTGTTTCTGGGGCAGGATCTCTTGCTCGAATTCGTCTCTTTAATAATATAATCCCATAGAAGTTTAATCAGATTTAAGTCGGGACTACTTGCTGGCCATTCTTTAATGGAGATGCCGACTTCGGTTACATCTCACTCGTGGTGCGAGCCCTAGCAGTGCCGTACATGAATATGAAACCGTTGCCTGTCGATCACTGTTCAGAGTAGGCAGACGTGGCCTACACACGAAGACAAACTCTACCTTACCGCCGGTGCTGATTCCACCGCAAACCGTCCACGAACCTATTCTTCGTTCTCGTAAAGCGTTCACTATCTTTTTTGTAGATCTTTTGACTTTGGTCGTTACCGTACAGCAAAATTTGACATTCATCAGAAAAGAAGACCTCGGTCTACGGGAGGTAAAGTTAAGGCGCGTTCTTCGGTGGTCTGCCGTTAATTCCGGCCCATTTCCATTTACTAGCTCGTGCATTACCAGTTCACGTTACCTTCTTCTAATTCTAGAGTCACTTACAGCTAACCTACCTACAACGTGAAGCTGAAAAGTGTTAAGGCGTGGATTAATTATAAAGAAGTTGTTACAATAAATCGATTATCTCGCGCAGAACTGACCCGATTCCTGCCAGAAACTGAATAGCGCGTGAACAATCAGTCTGACGATAGCGTTTGTAGACTCTTTGAACAGACGAAGGACTGAGATGCAATGTGTCAGTCACAACACGCTAAGTTCAGAATCTAGCAATGCCACCACTTGGGCGGCCCTTGGGAGCGAAGTATCGATGTTTTAGACTAGAAATCTTTTTCAGATGTTCCAAAGTCACAGTATACAAATTAAGAACAAAAACATTTATGTAACATAAGCACATAATTTTTATAATATATAATTTGATAATTTGGAATACATGTCGAAGTATCTCAGTTGGTCAGGGCATTCCCCTTGTAAATTACTACTACTTGACTTGCGCATCAACAATACACTACCTTTAGTAGCCGATAAGTGTCAAAACTCAGTATCACAGTCGGTATCTAACTGATATATCTAGGTAGTTTCTGCATCATTTTTGTTCAAACAGCTTGTATGTTATGTTGGTAGTAAACCCAGAAGTCTGCCAATGACTTAGATTATATTTTAACTAAGAACTCATGCGAGAGTTAAACCCTAACAGAGCTCCCCAGGTTTATCTCTAAGCCCTTTACCGTTCTTCTATAGGCCTCTAGCGCGACAAGCACCCACGAGGGAGCGTTGTCGTATCGCCATCATCACTTTTAAAAAGAGTGATCTAGGTCAATATCAAATGTATAACATATCAATAACAAGCTGCGACATCGTCATTCCTTGCAATTTATCAATGGAATACCTAATACCGTACTAACTGTCACTAAGTATTGTCTGATTGGTTACGTTAGATATTTTAAATGTACAAAATCAGGTTTTATCTTAAGCCGGTTCTTGGTCAAATAAAGTAAGAAGAAAAACGTCATACCTATTATGTTAAATTTAATAATAGAATAATTAAACATACCTAGTAGGTATATTATACTGGTTTCAGAAGTATAATATATGGTGGCTTCACCCAAATCTTAGAGCCCCAAATTTGCTTCACCTGCGAGCCGTGATACAATCTACTCATTAACGGACGAGGCTCTAGGCTCTAGCGCAAGTTTTCCTATTGATATTAGAAACGTCTGACATCCGTATGCTGTACGATGCTAGCAAAAATATTACGAAAGTTACCGATGAAAAATTCTCGAATTTTCTTACCTAATTGAATTGTCTTATGAAAAAATGTATATCTAAAGCTACTTTCCTATTTTACTGTACTGTACAATTTTTAACAAACTATGTAAGTAACTAATATGTCAGTGAGAAAAATTATAACTGAATGTTAAGGTACTTTACAGTTCCTTAAAGATTTTAGTCTTGCGTCTAGTCACTATGCGATACTTGATCAATTTAGCAAAATGCATGTACAATTGCATCGCAGCGCTAAGAATACTAACAAAATTCTATTAATTTGATATATAAGTGGTAAAATCAAGGCGAGATGTCGAATTTTTCTTTTCAAATAGGTGACTTTTTCATAATGAATTGAATCTGTGCTGTCAATTACTTAATCTTTAACTCTAAGGTGTTCGGGTAAATTAGGAATTTTCAGCATAGAAAGTATGTCGCACTTGCCGGCGCCAAGTGATGTAAGTCAGGTCACGAGGACTGGGCGTCATCTGAATTATTTTTACTGGCCATCAAAATATAGTGCGAGTATAGTTAAGACTAAAAGTACTCTGTGTTCATTAAGTTATAGGTAATATAGATGAGTTTTGTTATATGATTTGTGATAAGTATATTAATAAACCATTTACTTAAATGTTGAAATATATCAAGCGATTGGAAAAATCGACACATTTTAAAACGGTAAAATGATTTCTAAACAGCTAAATCTCTTTGGTGTCACGTTTTGCTACACATTTATGATAAGCGTGGTTTAGTTACATTAATTCGTTCCAAGTGTGAGTGTGTTCGTATACGGACTAGTAGATATACGTTGTGGACGGTACAAACGATTGCTACTCTGACGCGTAAGTAGGTCACTAGGTCACAGACGAGGTCCGCTGATAGTAGAGCTGTTGTTTCCCAAACTATATACAGTTCGTAACAAACGTGGAAAATAACAACTGTAGGTACGTCCTGGTATGAATATAATTGTGTTGTGTAGGTACATCAGTATTGTTGGACCCTTCAAGACAGTATGTTCTACCGAATATAAAAATATTATAGTATCTACTGACTTGTTAAGTTGTCATTCAGTAAGAGTTCGTGTAATATTAAAATAATTTAAATGATTAGATACTTGTCTTTAAGTTACTATATATATATCCATATGTAATCACTTACAGTTCTTTCGAACTTGAGCTAAATATATATGTCCCTGCCTGACTGACCTGACTTGCTAGTAGACGGAATTTAAGGGGGTTATTATATATTTTAAATAACAAATTATAAAAACTTGGGGTGGCCTGTTATTATTACTGGGATGTAAAAAATAGATTGGACACAAAAAATCATAAAAAGTTATGGCGTTTTCGAGGAATTTCGTTGCAAGCACTGCACGAGAATTTTATAATTAAACCTTATGTTACCCGCGGCCCCGCCCGCGTGAATGTCGCGGTCAATGTGGTCCTTACCCAAGCTCTTTTTCTAGATAACATAAACCATTTCCAACTTAGAGAAAACTAAGTTAAGAGAGATTGAACAGCCCAGTGATCGTCGATTATTTCGTTGAATTGGCGCATTTGGAGACTGATTTAAGAAATACCTTTTCTATATTTTGAGGTAGGTTCTTCTATCTATCTTTAGTCTAAATGGGAGCTATCCATGGAATCCTGCCAGTAGGTGAGAAAGAGCCGAACAAACAAATTAAACAGTACTCGAGCATCATGTGTAATGATAATGAAGTGTGCGTGCGGCAAGTTATTTGTTCTATTTTAATGTTAGTCGAACGCACCAACCTTGCTCTACATTCGAGATTACAATTAAATAAAAAAGCAGTTAAGTGCGAGTAGTATTCCTCGTAATAACAAAACAACTTTCGAAAAAAAAACATCATTGCAATATAAAGCCCGACCCATATTTTCAATCAGGTCAAGGCTCTTGCCGTTGTTATAACTTATAACCTATTTGCAGTATATAAATATAATGTGATTAATGATAAATATCTCGTAAATAGAATACTTCAAATACTTGTTTGTTAAACGAGATAATGATATATGTTGTGTTGTAAACTCCCTGTGCCATAAGTATTAAGTGAAGAATTTATCTTACTGGTGTTGTCTGTAATTTTCTTGATCTACTTGCTCCGTGTTCTTTAAAGGGACCATGTAAGGAACTTAAAAATAATTATTATAATAGTTATTTTCCATAGGGCGTTTTTTGTAGATTTGGGCTTCGTTAAGAGATACTTGTTAGACTACACTCTTGTACTCAACCTTCCCGTGCCATGGCACACACTAATGACTTTTCAATGCTTTTCGAAGTTATGTATGTATTTATCGCAGGTTTATAAGTGCCCGGTTAATGGCAATAGGTTCGCCACCTATTACATTGGGACCTAAACATAAATTGGCGAAATGTGGGTGCTAGCACCTCTGCCTACCCCTTTGGGGATATAGGCGTGAGTTTATATTATGTTATTTAGGTTTGAAAATAGTTCTGCTTCACCGATAAGCAAGCCCTTTCCACCGAAAAGTGACAGATACACAGTGTGACACATGGTAGAGGAGATATTCCCGCATACGCACATCGCTTTATTGGCACTTTCACTGAATGGATTGGATTTATGAATGTAATTAAGGAGTTAAACTCTCTACCTGAATCTCGGTACCCGGAAAGCTATAACCTGGAAATCTTATAATCTTATGTGTATGGGTTCCTTATGGTAAAACATATTTCATCGGATGATAAGTGACGTTAGATATGTCTGAGCCAACTGTTGCTTGAACGGCTAATCTAGCTACTTATCTGCGACAAATAAATTATCATCAATCATCAATTATAAAATCTAACTGGTCGCCCTGGAACGCGGTGCATATAACACCTTGATTTTTTTCATACAATCCTTATTCTGTACCTCCGAACGCTCTCTCTCAACTTCTGAAGTCGTCAACTTTTACTGATATAATTTTCTCCCTAATTCTGAAGATAGATTTCGGTGGTCCTTTTGATGATCATTTCAGGCATTTCATCTACATACAAGGGCAGAAGGGAAAGTCATTAAGTGCTCCTTGCTAACTTCTCGCGGTAAACGTGAGAATCTTTTTATCAAATCATTGCGCTTTACGATGATGCCGCCTTTGTTGCTAAGACTACCAGAATTGCATTACCTACTAGATATATTTGTGTACGCTTGGTTATCTCATCTAAATACATATTAATACACACTAAGAAGACAGTTCGTCTCACACAGGGCTGCAGCTAAAACCCACAATTCTGTTGCAGGGTACGGCCTCTATGTGTCTAACAAGTTATTACTTGGATACCGAAACTGGAATTCGGTTAGGTAAGGCTGCTACGACGTTGACCTGGGATCGAACCCGAGACCTCGTCTCAGCAGTTCATTACCCATACCACTAGGCTACTTCTGTTCTGTCTCAATGTATGAAAACATTTATTTTAAGAAAAAAATAATACAATAACAACTAAGAATAGTATAAAGTTAAAACGTTGCTTAACAGCATCCAGGAGACATGACCGTCGACGACACCTACAAGCGATGCGTGCCTCCAAATGCGAGTCAATCGACACGTTCATATTTAAACATTTGGGGGCAAGAAGCAGTCACGTATGCAATGTCTTTCGAAACTGATTTATTCTTGAAATTATATCAGTCACTGTTTTGTAATAGCCTTTGGAACAAATTTGTTTTATTTATTGAGTCCTATACGTTGATCGGCAATGTACTGGAGCGGGCACTAAAAATGTCAGTTTTCATCAGAGAGGAATGCCCGTATTACATATTTTGTGATAGGAGTAGGCGAGACAAACATAATAATCTTTTGTCCCTATCTCCGTATGCTATTTTGGGTACCCAAGTACCCATAATGGAACTGACACATACTATCCGACTAAAATAAGTAGCATAAGTACCCAGATGACCCGCAATAGTTTCAGTAGGTAACATTTAATGAGTCGTTTTATTTTAAGATCATACCATAGCGAATAATCAATATGAAAAAAATTAATAATTTAGTTTTTGCACCTCGGATGGTTTCGAAAACAAGTGGAAGTGTTTACCAGTTATAGGTCCTCTGACACGAAAAAGTATGAATTATTTATTTTTTAGTTTATGAAGGTATTTTTCGTGTCGGGGGTTTTTTTCAATTATTAATTAAATCCTATTTGAATCGATTCGAGTGACGCTGGCTAGGTACCTGGCGGTACGGAACCATACGTGCGGGAGTGCGTCTCCACTTGGCCGGTTTTTACATATTAATAGTTATTTTCGCAATTCGTTAAACGTGTAACATACTTTTTTGTATGAGCTTCTTTGTCTGACTTGATTGCCAATAACTTTGTATAAGCCTTAACACATCTTGCATTTCTAACTATTTCTTTTTTAATTTCGGGCCACCCACTCTAAAAAAGTAACCCATAGTCCACACGCAATAACCAACGAGTATATTACGAACTTAATAATTTACATAATAGGTACAATGGCTCTTTATAGTAAGTATATCTAACTACTTAACTTTTTTTGCAAATAATCATGGGTAAGACAATAGTGTCGCTCTGGAATAATCAATGGCTTGATAGAATATTACAATGTGCAAGTAAACGAGTGTATGGTCGCGCACAACTAACTTTATAATTGTGGAGGTAGCGTCCGGTTTTTGTGTATTCAAAACGACAGTTTGAGTGCTATCTGTGTCAAGGTGCGGATCGACTCTTGCGCAAACCGTTTTTTAGTAAGTACTACGCCGGTTGCGAGGTAATTAATTCGATTCAGTGTCGCAACGAGTGATACTCGTAGTTTTTGAATATTTTAAGATTTTTTTACATGGTAGTCGTGTTTATTCACCCATTCATTACGAACCGAATATTAGTCAGCATATGGATGACATAGCGACTAAGCATGACATCAACGACATGAGCCAATATATTATTGACACGCTATGTCTAGTCTAGGGTTGCCAAGTCCCCGAACATAATATACAACCGGACATTCAAGTCAGTTTGGGCGCACATGTGGATAAAAAAGTCAGACCTTTTTTTCTCTTTTTTCCCTGCGGAAATTTCCATGGAAGATGGATGCCCCCGACGTCGGCCCCGTCAGGTGGGAATAGAACTTCAACTAGAACCGAATTGTGAAACTAAATCAATCAGCGACATAAGTTGGTGCTTCAATATGGTTTTATGGTTCTTTCAAATATGAAATGTGTCATTTTTACTTTTGTTGTAGCGGTCCTGCTTTATATTACCCATTTGGCATTAAGTTCGCCTTGGTACACAAAAAAAAATCGTCGAATTCTTCCATTACGCAAGCCTACACTACAGCCACCAAAATGCCCGAAGTATCGTCAGTTTAATTAAACTCTGTACTGATGAATCAATCTTCATGAGTTATTACTTATTTAGGTATATTATTATCAAAATTATGTAGATATTAAATATACAAATATACCCATGCTACATAAATGTATATCATACCATACACAAGCCAATGATATTTTTAAAATACTGAACTTAGAATGTCATGTTAAAAATTCAAATGTTTCTTGAAGTTATTGGCTCTGTTGCTAATTTTATAAGAACATACTATTTAAATAGCAACACGTAAATATAACATAACATAAACTCACGCCTTTTATCCCCGAAGGGGTAGGCAGAGGTGGTAACACCCACATTTCGCCACTTTGTTTAGATCCCATTGCGAGCCTATTGCCATTAACCGGGTACTTATGAACCTGCGATAAATACACACATAACTTCGAAAAGCATCGAAAAGTCATTGGTGTGTGCCATGGTAAACCTGGGATCGAACTCGAGACCTCATCTCAGCAGTCCATTACCCATACCACTAGGCTACCGCGGTTCTACCCGTAAATATAGTTACCAAAAATTATAATGTACGCTTTTTAACACCCAAAACGCAGCTAATAATACCTTAAGACCTCAGTGGCCATGCTCTCGATAGCTCTCCTTAGATGGCTCACCAACAGACTAGGTCGAGGAGAACAACTACAAAGCTGCGTCATTATTTAATATGCGAACTGGTTCGAAGATTGCCATCCACTGCTGGTTTTATTAGCTCTATCCTCAAACTTTTTGAAACAAACGTTAACTTGAGGTTGATCGAATGAAAATTTTCGTAGTTTTATTTGTAAGTAGACTGGTTAGAGGTACAAGATGCAAGGCACGGCCAAAACATCATACTTATATTGAATATCATATTTATACTGTGTTTACTTCGTGAGTGATCTTACAGACTCAAGGTAATCAAAATCCGAAAAAATATAATGAAATATCTTAAATTAAGTACTTCCAGCTTAATACTCAGATTAAGGGAGACCCGAAATCAATATCACTGCATACTGTATGAAACATAATTATGTGAATCAGACATAGCGAGAAATAATAATAATAGCATTCTATCTCCTTGTTTCTTGAACTCCTATTCTGACTCCTTGAAACCACTATTTTAGGCTATTTTAGAGCATATCTAGAATAGGCAGCTTAGGCTTAAGATCAATCCAGGCCTAACACATTCCAAGGAATTCATAAGCAATGACTTATGAAGGCTAAACAAGAAAATAATTAATTACTATAGGGACAGAATCAGAAAAATACTACTACACAAAATACATTTTGATCATGATTGGTTTAATGAACGATGGAAAATGCAGGCACTGCAAGGAGGACGATGTAACAATGAAACACATACTGTGTCATGCCCTAGGAAGACATCGAATGGATCTTCTCGTGAAGGGCACCTTAATAGAATAGGCTGTTCCTCCTCAAATGTAGGGGCCAGTGTGGGGTCGACACCCCAACAGGGTCGAAGTGTCCGTCATAGCTTCAAAGCACGCACCTCAATAACATATGAAAAGATAAGGCGTAGTCAATTCTACTTCATTTCGTTTAGTTAGAATTATAATATATGGCATGGCACAGGACAAGTAAATGAGAAAGTTCAAATATATGTACATGACAAAAATAATGTCCGCATCCTGTCTATTCAGTTGTTATGTCTGTCTGATTTTTCAAGAATGTGTAAAGGTATCACGTTGAATTTTTCATAATGTACATATATTATATATTATAACAGCAGTCGTCACTGGTATTTGGAGCTCTCATTAGTCTTACTAGCCTAACTACTTCGATATCGGTGGAGGTCCGATTGCATTATCTTCGCGGAAAATATCGAAGTTCAGCCGCATTTTAGACTAGTAAGTCGACCCCAACTGAGTTGGGAATAGGCTCCGAGAATGATCTTAGACCTGCAATCTCTTACAGCTGAGGAAAATTATACGTGCCGGTCAATGCATTAAAAAGATATTGCCGTATATGTAGCATAAGTTCGTCCGTCAGTTTGATTCTGTACGGCACCCTCAGTGCGCGAACCCAACTTCATTTATACCGCCACTGTTTTTGAAATAGAGCCTCGCATTGCATAATTCTATTGAAGTGCTTTCATATAATGTAGTTACCAATACAAAATTATATTTAGGAAATTAAAAATAGTACGAACCCTTTATCTTTTTCACTTTAAAACGCTTGTCTCGGTCAATGAAGTAATTTCCATTAATTTACATCATGACATAAATTATTTTCCATTAATAAGTATATCATGATGCTTACCTGCATAATTTAGAAATAAATATTTTTTTAGATGTTGTTTATGTCTTAACCTGAATGTAATTCTACAAAATATGATGTAGGTAGGTATTATCGAAAAATGATTACTTTGAAAAAATATTGAAAATCTAATTGGTATCTACTTCGATAGGATATGTACCAGACATATTCATTATTACGCAAAACACTGAGCTGATGAGGAGTGGGCGCATCAGGCCGGTCGCGCGACTGTCGTCCCGCGAAAACGTTACTCACAATGCCGGTCGGGGGGGCGTGGAGGGTTTCAGTGATTTAAAAAATAATACTTCGATATCACCACTGATTTGTGGTAGTCAAATGGCAGTCACTTCACGGAAAATATAGAAATTCCGGCAAACCGCAAACTGGAAAAAGCAAACCCCGAATTCTGCTACTAGAAAAGAACAACTAATAGCGTTAATCCCTCTTCTTTTGAAAAGAAGAGCACAAAAAAGGAAATAATCGTGGATTCTAAAAATCTTCAAATAAAGACTACAATATGGAGAAGATCGTCGCCTTAGTAGAGAATTAGAACAAGACATGTTAACAAACATACAAAAAAATTTCGTTGAGATCCATACTATTTTTTGTAATATTCACAAAACCTCGTGACATGCTCACTACCCGCGTCGTACACAACCCGCGCATACCTCATAATGTGAATGGTTATATGAGCATGTGTACATTACTACGAAAATAAACGACGCTGTCATGTCATGATTTGTATGACTGGTGATGTATAATTCGTAGGACTGGTGACATGCACGGATCCCGCGCTTGTCGCGGCGTTGTCGTCGACAGTCGTCGGACGACCCGCGTCGTACCCGCTATATGGGTGTTTTGCTTTTTAAATTACATAGGGCATTCTGATATTTAACGTGCGTCTCTCTCTAGGGGTGCTGGGTACTTACTGTTTGCCATATAGGTACCCACTAGATCGAGTACCTGCGACCATGCCGTTCAATCGACTTTAAAGAATATTATATAGACACTACGATACAGGGAGCCGTAAAGGAAGCACAAATAATATTCAATAAACTGTAATAATGAAAAACTGCACTAAAAAAGATCAATATTCAAAATATATTAAAGGTTAGCAAATGGACTACCAACTCGTAATGGGATTACTCGCGATTGTATTACGCCTCAGAAGACACACGTAAGAAACTTGTGGGCTAGTTGACTTTAAAAATTGTTTTTGGTCTATTTGCAAACATTTCAGTACTTGATACAATATTTTTGTCCCAAACTTCGAGTGTCGCCCCTTCGATGGCAATCAGCCTCGATGCGACATGTTCATAAAATGTAAAATGATATATTATACGATGGCAAAATCAAATCTACCGAATTCCTTGTTATAATAGTGTGATGTTAATAATTGATATTTATGATTACTGCTCCACTCCCTTGGACAGTACGTAATGATATATAGCCTATGAGACTCGCAAATAATGTGGTTCAAAGCCGGTTCAGCAAATCCAGACTTTCCTCATTAAAATTGTACCGAAATTTAAACCACAGCATAACCTTAGAACGCAAATACATAGTGACATAACTTTAATCTTATCTAATTTGATGTTACTGGGGTGCGTGCTCTGCAGCTATCGCGGACACCTCGACCCTGTTGGATCCTTTGAGTCGACCCCAACCATAATAGCTAATAGACATTACTGTCGCGACACTTTTTGTAGACAATGTGTGTTCTGTAAAGTAGAAGTATATTATTTTACTCTATCATCAATAGTTTTCGCAGTGCAGGCGATGTAAGGAAGTTTTAGGTCATTTTTTTACACCTTGGGTTACATTATTGAAGTTTCAATAGGGACCCCCCAATATTTTTGAAAATATAATGTACCTAACCTATATCATCCGGGGATAATGTAGCTTCCCAACGCGACGGTGAGAGAATTTTTCAAATTGGTTCAGAAGTTGCTGAACCCATATGATACTCCTTTTTCCACTCCCACTTTCACTATCACTCCCATTATTTAAGAAATATGTGATTTTTTTTATTAGGATACATATATTATAGAAAATAATGCCTCTATTTTAAAAATTAGAGTCACTTACAGAGCCTCTTTTCTATTTCCTCCTGTTGTATTTAATTTTGGAAAAAATATATTTCACTTTGTATATCCTATAAGATATACAAAGTACAAGATACAGGATATGATGTAATACTACAGTAACTTCAGATCTGTAGGTTTTATATTGAGGAAGAAAAACGGTTTTGAAATTACCGATTATTCTATTTTCGTCTTGGTTAATCGACTTAACGCGCAAAGATATGCAGAAACACGTATCTACAATAATTACTCAATATACTGTGTATACTGAAAATAAACTTTTAATTTATAATCTGGAACGCTGATGTCTGCTACCGCTTGATGATGGGTGGGCGTTACGTTAATAGCCCACGACACAGTCTCTGACTAATGTGGCTACTATTGAACATAGTTTAATTGTAAACTCTCGACTCGTGGCTGAGTGGTAACTGAGTAGATTAGTACATTGCTACCTTAAGCAATGCTAGCCAGGTAGCCTCAGGATCGGTAACCTTTACTTAAAACATTGAGATCTCTCCATGTACTTCGAAAAGTAGGGTTACACACTGCCCCGGTTGTCATACAAACATCTGTGGCATACGTTACTACAAAGTCCGACATCGGCCTGAATATATATATTATACTAGCTGTTGCCCGCGGCTCCGCCCGCGTGGATTTCGATTATCGCGTTGTACGACTCTACTCAATTTCCTACTTGCCTCTCTATACTACTTCTCCTTGCTGTTATGACTACGGAAATAGTTAGCAAAATTAGCGCCAACCCATAGAAATCTACCGGATCTATTGAGATTTATGATTATTCGGAAGCCTATTCGTTACAAACAAAAAAAAAACAAAAACTTTAATATTAGGGTAGAAGTAGATAGATATATCGAAACTTGAATTACAGTATACTACAAAATTGCCAAGTGTCAGTTTGGGTTGTAGACCTCTAATGGCAGACGCTCCATGTAAAATATAGTTAGAAAGCTGACTGTCACCCCGTTTCATCCGGTAACTTTCTTTAAAACCTATATATAATAGCTTGGTCTTTATAAACAGGTTTCAGCTCTAGTAAGTAGGGACACATGAAGAAATTTCAATATTCATAAGTTTGCTTATCTCTACTTTTCGAGACTTTTTTTTCGGTTATGCTTAATACTATGACAAGTTTCAGAGGCAGTTTCACGTAATTCCAGCAGCTTATCTCTGGCCTCAAGGTGTTAGTAGCGTCACCATATTCACGTCAACTACAATGGCACCTGACCTTCGCCTAGTTATTCATTCGTTCGAAACGAGCCACTACTCGAATCTTTTCAAAACATTCGCTTCTGTCTCTTTCACGCCTTTGTACCCAACTAAATTAGGTTAGTACGTTGCATATGACCAATCGAATAATTATAATTCGACGCTTTATTACTTTGGAAGAACATTTACTGCTGAAGAATGTTTTGAACGACTATTGCACCTTGGGGAAAAATAAAATGCTTAAAACGTGCAAGTTTTTTAGTCTTGTTTGTAGACATATTGACATTTTCATCAAATAAAGGGTACAATTACCTAACTTAAAACAAATATCCATGTAATATGTGCATAGAGCATGTCATGTCGGTGTGTATTATGTTTATATATATAGGTATCGTGTGACCTACATTTTCACGACCATTGCATTTCTGTTATCCTCTGTCCTGATTTTTATAAACTTGACCTACTTGCGGCAATATATGGATGTTTAAATTATCTAAACAGCTTACATGAATGCACTATTAAGTGATGGATATACGATTATACGTATGCACTATGTGCAGCACGAGTGCATGTGACGCATTCACGGTTACATCAAGGGTAACGTGACTGCATAATAGTGGCCCTGCTTCAACTGTATGTGCTGTGCTGAATAAATATCGCTCACTTGCGTTGCCTAGTTCTGTTGTTATTTGCCCTATACTGTACAGGTTACATTGTATTTAAATAAATTGATGACGAAAAGAATTGTTAAAATCTTTATTCAAAACCATAGTAGTATAAAGATAACAAAAAGGACTCCGCCTCGGTTGGGGCACGCAATATAATTAGGGCACGAATAAATTCGCACCTCCCTCCCGCACAGTCAGGGAGTATTAGCCCCCTACCCGTGCGCACATAGCGAGGCCGAGGAGGTATGAATGCGATTCCCTCTGACCTACTTCCAGGCTGGTCATGACCCACTAGCCTTGTTCCTATTAAAACGATATAAACACTTTATATACCCGAGTTTTCAGATTTGTACTGGCCTCACATTTTATACACGTTAACACAATAAGTTAGTATATGATAGAGGTATTTGAGAATGTGTGTTTATACATATTAACAAATAAGATTATTAGGTACTTCACACTATTTCAAAACGTGAGCCATAGAAATATCCTCGATGGTTAACTCCCTGTTGTTTGAGTCCCCCTGACCCACTTTTGTATAAACTTGGCCTATATCCACTACGGCCCCAGACGCCTCACATACCTATGTTGAAATACTTTATTATAACCGTGCTCTGGTGTACAACCTAGTTACTGGGCGGATTGTGAAAGCTGTGCGTAGGTATATTTACCACATAGCTATGTATGTAACTCATAACTTCGTATTTGCGTACGTTTATTAGCTCACCCTTTTAATCACGAACCTATCGTATATCGATTCATTGGAATATCAAAATTAGAAAACCTATATCAAATCATAGATTATTTGCCCTAAATGTAGAGGTATATTATAACACAGGTTTTGTGCTAGTGATTAGACAGCAACCGTGTACATTCTACCTTAAGTTAAGCATGCCAAAAAATTATCAACTGGATAAAAATAATTAATTTCATTAGTCAATATATTTGAAAAAGTAGTATATTACAATACTTAAAAATAACTAAAACCGCAGAATACTTTTAATTTTCTTCTGTCGGATTATTTTTAATACGTGCTACTTTGAACCATGAGCGAAGCGATGGACTCGTAGCGCACTCGCTGTCCCGTCGCCGCCCTCGAAGTATGTAATATCTTGAGCGCAGCGAAACGAGGGGTCAAAGTATACTTTATACTTTGTATCGCGCGAGGGAAAAATAATAATTTGCTCTCGAGTGTCGTGCCATCCGTGGCGTTGCGGTAGTGAACGCGACTGCTATACAGGAGGTGCGGGTTCGATTCTTGCTCAGTGCAAATATTTGTTTGCATGAATATGAATATTTGCCTTGGTCTCTTTTTATAATATGTTTTATTTACAAAAAAAGTATATCTAATTATGTTTCTCCGCATTTTAGAACTCATAACACAAGTTAGTTAGGTTATGCTTAGGTACCATGGGTACCGCTACGCCGCGGAGGTCGTCCACAATCATTATGTTGAGCTAATGATAAAACCACAATGCTAGTAAGAGACAAAATATGGGATTAATGATTTTTTGGTAGTCCGACATTTTCAAAGGCGAAGTCCGAAATTTTTTCAAAAATAAATCTTTTAAAAAATAAATGAACACGTTTATCCATAAATTTTAAACTTTCACTACTAAGGGGGTAAAATGGGCTTCGTCCATGAACTATGAAGGATGCATGGGTTTTCTAATTCTCTAAAAAGTAGCAGAAACAAAAAAGATTAAACCGACTTCAAAAATAATAAAAAGAGACACCAAAAAACTTAGAAGAACTAATTTTACAGGTATGTACATGCTGTGCAGATGCTTGAAATATTCAATGAATATTTATATAGTTGCATTGAGTTTAAAAATAAATAATTAAATTAAAATATTGGAAATTAGGGGGACTAAATACTGGTAGGTACACAAATATTGGTAATTTGCCCAGTTTTTGTTCAAATATTATTTCCAAACTAGGTAAGCGAGTCGATCGGTTTCAAACATCGTTATATCAAAATTCCCAATGGACATGACAATGAACATAAATAAGAGAGTTCCACTATAATCTACACTAATATTGTGTAGACGAAAGATTTGTTTCTTGTTTAAAAAAAATTGAAAGTAGAGAAAGGGACAAGTAGTATAGAGAGGCCTTAACAGAATCGAGTAAAGTCGTACAACGCGATAATCGACATGCACGCGGGCGAAGCCGCGGGCAACGGCTAGTCATAAATATTTCAAAGTAACCTGTCTGTTGTTCTTTATGATTAAACCTACAATATCGAAGGTAACCGATTGTAATGAAACTTGAGAAACCTGGTACCTGGTCATGAACATAAGTTAGTTTAACCCTTAGGTACTTGGTTTTATGACACATTCGAAAATCTAATTCGACCGGAGGCCTTTCCACAACCTCTCAAAAGTCATATTATTTCATTCTTTCTTACTTTACTTTCATAATGGTGATGAGGACAGTTATCGTCCGTCAGAATACTCAGCATACTGTATAGTTGAAATGGATCAAACAGTATCTCTAGTGTAGTGTACAATATTCATTTATTTCTTTAATTTGTTAGAGTTTACACTTGTCTTACAAGATACCTATAGTACACAAATATCGATGGACGACAACAGATCAAGTCCGAATCACACTATGAAAGTAAAGTAATACCTATTGAATAATATTAGGTACTTTTAAGAAGTTGTGTAGCCCCACCTCCGGCAATCGAGGACCCATGGACGGCGTGCGTTTTGGTCGGTTCGAGTCCGACATAATCACCTCCATCGGTTTTGGTGGTGGTGGTATCCGTGGGGATTTTGCGCACGATAAAAAAAAAAAAAAAAAAAAAAAGATAGGATTAATAATACAATTACTTTACTTTAGTTAGACTAACAAGTTACCGGCTCTTTTACTCGTGATGACGAGGTCAAACTGTATTTTTTTCTCTTAACAATGACAAAAACAATGCAGCCTTACATTAAAAGGTCAACACTAAAACAATAGTAAAATTAAATAGTTAAGATCGAATAAAACTTGAGTTTATTTATTATACGGGTAGGTACTTACTTCTTAAAACAACATAAAAATTGCCTTGACACAATTTTCTTAGTAGGTACACAACGCTTAGGAAGTGTCTTGTTAAATAAGAACAGTCAGCGAACAGTTCGTCTGATAAATAAAATTAGCTTTGCAATGTTTAAGACTAATTTGATATAAAGTCTCCGTAGACTCTATAGACAGCGAACAGTTCGACTGATAAATTAAATTGGCTTTGAATTGTTTAAGTTGTCTATGGTGTTAATTGTATTACTACGGCTAAGAGTCTAAGTAACCAAAATAAGTCTACTAGTGCGGTTGCGTACAAGACAAAAACGCAGGTAACCAAACTATTTTGTAAAACCCATTACAAATTTTCAGTGCGTTTATCAACGAGAACAACCTTAATAAAATGCTTCGAATAATTATGAAATATTATGACCCAGTTTACTTGTATATTGATTGATTTCGATGTAGATGCCTATATTTTATTAACAACCATAATGGTCTCATTGTGCAGCATTTCCACGAATGCTTTAATAACTAGGCTTATTCATTACTAAGAATTGAAATTAGCAAAATATTGAAAACCATTAGTAAAATGTTAGTATGCGCATGGTAATATTAATATTTTCTTTCACCTCATATTTTTGAAATGGTAAATAGTGGTCAAACGAATTACAAATTTTAAACAGAAGAATTATATCCAAAGGTCGAACTCCATTGTCGTCAGATTTTTACATTAAATAACCACTTGTTTCTACTTTCTACAAAATAATATTTTTTATTTGAAAGGTACCAAATTATAATTCTAACAATGTTACTTTCAGTAACAACATTCCCTAAATATAAATGAGATAGATATACCTACATAGTTTCCGTAACTCCATTCCACTTCCACCATGTTATATCAAGGACAAGCAGTAATATAGCTCCACTCATGGGACTAGTTTCACAAATTGTTAGCGTAGGTAGGTACGTGTATGTGCTATGCTCAATTACGCCTAAATTAATGAGGAAATTTGTGGATAGATTGTTTTCTAACGCAGTCAATGTTGATGGATTGTCTTTATGACTCACAACGAGATCACCATAGAAATGTTCTTATAGTATACCCAGGAGCAAAACCTCACTTTGGATCTTGACTTGTAAGAACCAATTGGTAATTTATGTTTATGAGCATAAGCGCATAAACGTCAAACCTTTGAAAATGATAAATATGATCAAAAATTATACGAGAGTAGGGTGAAACATATCGGGAAAGCTAGAGACTATAACGGCAATAAAAGAAAAATTAATTTCATTCCTAATTTCTAATAAGTCGCTTTTTCCACGTGAGTCTCTGCTTTCTGCTGGTGTAAATAAAAATTTAATCAATAGGTAACCGACAAAAGTTCTGGGAAAAGTAAAAATAAATATTCATTCGTTAAGGTATATTTTGTTGGAGGTTTTTTAAATTATTGAGTTAATTTTCATTCTATACTTTGAAACTCTCCTAGTCAAGCCCTTTCATTTGACACCCATGTTGTAGGACTTGGGACAAAATATTTAGTCCGCCATTTTGTGACGGCGGCCATCGTAGATCGATTTTCAGGAGACATTGCTAACAACACTCCCGACTAATTCACTTTTAAAATAAAAAAGTACATCGAAATCAGTTCATCCGTTCGGGAGCTACGATGCCATGCATACATACACGCATGCACGTATGCACGCAACCAAAAACACATTCACGCACACACGCACAAAAACACACACACAGAGACTTTATTAGTGATGTAATGATGTATATTCCATCCACTTGCCATTAGGTGAGCCGTGTGTTTGTTACCGCCTAAGTGGTATAAAATTTCACTCAAAACACATTAAAACACACCGGGTATCACACATCGTACCGACCAAAATCCGAAAAATTAAAATTTAACCCTTGTCGAAAAGATTTATGAAGTTTGATAGCAGGTGATAACTACTTATAAATTTTCTTTCGATTAATGATTGCCAAATAGCAGCAATTTCAACAGCAGTCGGGTTTTTATTCATTTAGTGAATTATTTTAAGTAATATCATAACCAGACATTTCATAAATATCTCCCGTATTCTGTTCATGTCATCCATTTGCATAATATCTACCCTTCGACACATTTTTTTTCGTTCACTTAGTTATATGTAAGTATGTATAAATTATTCAGTTTCTTCGTTTTGTTCAAACTTTTTGTAGTTAAACCTTTATACATTTAAAATTAATTGCTAAATACATATTCACCAAGGTTGAAATAACTATGTAGATTTACCTTTCAACTCTGTGCAATACATGAAACCTTGACACAGAAATGTTTCGTCAATTAATAGAAATTGAGATTTATTTTAAGTCAGTTAAAGTCATGCTTAAAAACAGATATGCATGTAGTAAATGTGAGTAGTTATATTTCAAGGTTTTCTACAAAAAGGTAATTTCACAAGGTTATTATATTACAGAGAATGATGTTTAGTTTTTAATAATAAATCTGTATATAAAGTTGTCATGCTTCAACATGCCCATAGTTTATGTAAAAGTAGCCAAAAAATAAAAGGGGCCATTTTTTTAAAGTCAAGCTTCTTCAGTTAGGGTTCCGATTGTGTTAGAAGAATTTCTAATCGCTTCCAAGAATTAATGAAAGCGCGTTTGGAAAATTATTAACCCTTGTTCATAGTAAGTGATAGGTAGTACGCTTACTGTGCGTACATCTATCAATACACACATAATCTTAAACGTAGGTAGGACGCATCGACCTCGCCGAGCCAAAAGCAGTACCACTGTCACTAGGTAAGTGTGTCAGTGTGCCAGTAGGGCGCGCGTCATCCGCGACCATGCCCCTCTCCTGCCCCTCACCCGTCGACCACCACCCCTCTACAACTATCCAAGGTCCTTAGAGACTGCAACGAATATTATTTAATTCAACAAGTTCTAAATAAGGCAAAGGATCACGGTATATAGGTTATCTAATTCGCAAGAGAACATAAATATGTATAAAATATTTTGTTTGAATCATAGGTAGCTACGAGTACCTAGTGGTTGTCGGCGCATTAACACTTGCAATTAATTTCTCCTTGGTCTTGATCAAGGATATTATACACTGTGCGTACGTTTTTACATTACAGTATGGAAATGAGGGCTTAGTTGCGTAAATAGCTATTAGTCTTTCCGTTTTCTTTCAATATTGCTAAAATACGTGTTTAATTATCTTCGCACATGACAAATAATATTGGGGCTTTACCGAGAATATAAATCCTGATTCGATGATTAATACGCGCTTAGCGGACACGGATGCGGTTACTGTACCAACCAAGTCTTCCCTCCATATCAGAAGCACTGACTGGTTGTTCGCTGAATGTTGTTTTTGCACTAAACTATCACATTAATTCGATCGATTTCATGGTCATTTCATACAATATATAAATTAATTTGACTAAGTTAGAAGTTACAACAACTCTTTAATAATGTAATATCAAGCTACCTACGAGCTTCCTCTACTGTCATTATCATATAAATATCTGACAAGTTCACCAATATTCCAATATTCCAACTACCAAGCTTGTCATGTTCGTTATCTAAGTTCTTCTAGACCGACCCCGACTGACCCACTTACAGTTACCTTGTATGAACTTGATTTGTCATTCGATCCATACTACCGATTTCTACAAATATCTTAGTGACTTCATTTAATTCTTTGGATTACTTTATACACTTAACGCGGTAATAATAGTAAATAACTAGAAGAATAAAAACAAATATATTTAAACTAAATATTTAGGTCGTGATATTTCCGTGATAACTCCACAGTAAACATCACCTTATTCACCCCATTTCACCCCCTATCAAAAATTCAAAGGACACTGACAAAATACGGACGAAATTGTAACAGACTTAATTTTTTTATTCTTTTTAAAACTAATATTTTTTAAGTAACACCAGATTACTTCTGCACGATAAATTAGATGATGAATTCGTGGGGTGGGCCACCAATTAACATACCTACCTGTTGTAAATAAGACTGTGTGTGTATACAAGGAAAAATATAGCATCTCACCTTAACATTTGTGCGTTATTCCGATATTTAACAAACAATGTGAACTCCTCTAATTAAACCTTAACATATTGTCCATTCTCATCTGATTTATGTTACGTCTCAAAGGCTAGATTTCACCAACGAATATTAAAGTATTTAATTAAATGTAACACACACATTACTCAATGAATTACATTCCAAATAAAACGTAAAAGCTATGTTTAATTAATCTCATAAACAGTATTGAAATCCAGCCTAACATAACTATTCACTAAAAATGACGTTAATTGGTAGTGCTTGTGCGGCTAAGCAGGTAATCAAGTTCCTTGCGATTTACACTGCATAGCAAGGAATCGAGTCATCTTTTTCCGAATTTATTTAACTGCTATATTTTCGGTTAGGAATTTATTTTCGGCATACCCATTTATTGTACAAAGTGCCCGATTGGCGGCAATAGGCTCGCCTCCTATTACGTGGGACCTAAAATCATAGTTGTCGAAATGTGGGTGTTTAATACACATCTGCCTACCCCTTTGGTGATTACGGGCGTGAGGATATGTATGTATGTAAATGTTTAATATGGATTTGAAAGCGGGTTACAATTATGGTCATGAAGCAAAACTTTGATGTATGAACCTCGTAGAATTCTAGTCTTGTAAGTACCTATCACTATAACGTTCATCTTTATGATTGTTGTTATTGGTTGTACTTCTGGTGAATTGAGAATCTGGTGAATCGAGAATCTGGTAAATTACGAATCTGGTAAATTGCGAATCTGGTGAACTGCTTCTGAGCGGACTAAAACGCTTTCCGACAGGCTGCATTTCACCGATGACGACTATTGCGCCAGTAAAAATTTACGTTAGAAGATGAAGGACAGATATCAAAATTCTCTTTGTATAATCCAGCTGATTGGGAATGTTCATATGTGTGGCTGACGTTTTTACTGGTGCAACCAAATATTCATAAATGGGCGGAGAGAGTGGGAGTGGGAGGAGTAGCGTGCGAGTAGGAAACTAGTGGACCGATATGAATACTTTCACAGTCAGGAAGTTACGTTATCCCTGGATGAATAAATAAATTAATCATCATCATCATCATTGCGTTAGAGCCGGTCGCATCCGAAGACCCTCGGAGTCCGGCGTCCGCTTGTAATAAACAAATAAATATGAAATGTAAATCACTTTTGATTTAGAATAATAACATAATTAAATGGAAATCATTAACAGAGTTGTGACATATTTGAAATACTTGTATTTAAAATACAAATACAAAATACAAAATACGTATTTTGGATTTTGTACTTAAGTACTTTTTTTAAAAAGTATTTTGTATTTTATTTGAAATACTATTCGAGACGTATTTTGTATTTGTAAAATGCTTTGTAAAATACAAAATACTTTTTTATTCTTAGCTTCATTTTTCTGAAGCATTCCGCGATTCAGTAAAAACAAAAAATGCCCGCTAGTGGCGCAGCAGCTTCTATGCGCAAAATGAGAGATGAAACAAAACGCATATACTTCTTCTTCTTTTCTTAAAATGGCTTCTGCAGCAGGATAGCCGCAATTTTGCCAGTCTCTAGTAAATGTAAACTTTTATAAAATTAATGGCGAGACGCCAATGTCAAGTTTCAAGTTTTAAAAAAGTCTTCCAGAGCCACGTTAGCCACGCCAGTAAATTCGTTTCCGTGTGTCCGCCCCCCACGAGATCAGGTAGACGATCAGGACGTGTGGTTGGATTTTAGGGGGCAAAAGAATAATGCATATAAAACCTGACCCCTCTTGACAATTCTCAAAGTCAGTGTTACGTTTTGCAGTGTTGACAGCTATTTCATTATTACTGTGTTGTTCGCTCGAAATGTCTTTAAAAAAATGCCAAAACAAATTGTATTTAAACAATATGCCGTGTAGGCTATAAGACATTATTTTAACGATTCGTATTCGATACGAATGTATAAATGACAAATAAAAATACAGAAATAGAAAAATATATTTATAAAAAACCAGTATGATTATGCGTCCACACAGACGCAACATGTCAGATGCTCTTTTTGAAGATTTTAAAAAAATAGAAGATCAAAAATTCTGAAAACCAGTAATTTTACCATAAAGTATTTTATATTTCAATAAAGTATTTTGAAAATACATATTTTGTATTTAGTATTTAAATACAAAAGTCAAAAGTATTTTGTATCTTGTATTTGAAATACTATATTAAAAAAGTATTTGCATTTTGTATTTAAATACTTTTCGAAAAGTATTTTGTACATCTCTGATCATTAATTTCTAAATTATAAAAAAACTGATTTTGCTATTTCTAATATTTTTAATCTGTACACGAATCTCACTGGATAACATCATACACGATCAATCATTGACTGCACTAGTTAGTACTACGGGTTCCTGCAAGCATGGCTTTTTCACTAATAAAAATGTGTAGGAGACGTGGCCGGCCCCGAATCGTGCGGGGGGACCCTGGTCCCGGGCCCCGGGCGGCAACTCCAGGGGGCGCCGAATCTGGCCTTAGCCGGTCTCAGTCCGACATAACTACGCCCACCAAAAGAAGAATTCGGCATTTTGAAAAAAGAGGGAGGCCGCCAATTCATACTTTGAATACGATACACAACTCATTTATGAACTTGCTATTAACATTAGGTGCTTGTAACTCTAGACACGAAAATTATTGTTTGAGGGGGCAAGTTCATAATGGAAGGTCAGGGGCGATACTGGGGCGGCCTTA
Source organism: Pelosia muscerda (assembly GCA_963691645.1). Taxonomy (NCBI): domain Eukaryota; kingdom Metazoa; phylum Arthropoda; class Insecta; order Lepidoptera; family Erebidae; genus Pelosia; species Pelosia muscerda. The sequence continues at coordinate 13,806,418 of OY829098.1, read as the reverse complement.
CCTAGATCTGGCGGCTAGATCGCAGATGACTTCGCCTCGGTCGCCTATGACGCCAGTCGTGAATGACAAGACAACGACGTGCCCAAGGTCACTTGGATAAAACTAGAGCTGGCGGTGCGAATGCTCAGAGCCAAGAACACCGGCCCGAGACACGATGTGACGGTATTTCAGTATATTGTGTCTGATGTGCCTGTCTAATAGTCGAAAATGCTCAGGAGACCCAACTGAGAAGCCCTTCTCATTTCCGATATTGTGATAGACGGAGAAACCGGTCATGATACGAAAGTAGAGGTATGGGAAAGTGTTCGACAAGGTATGCCAATAACTTTAAAAAAGTTATAGCGAAGCGTTTCGTCGATCTCCTCTCCTAAGTGGGGCCGGACCTGGCGCATGGCCAGTGACAGCCGACCAGAGGCGCTCCACCGTCCCTGATGGACATCGCTAACGCGCTCCACACTTTGTTCTTCCATGACCGACAGAGGCTGTGTTCTTCCATGGGTCTTGGAGCGTGTCACCAGAGGGATCATAATAGCGTACCGTATACCACCAGTCATCTTATCCGCATCAAGCCCAATTAAAATATTTAGTACTTGATGCCGATAGGAATGCCTCCTATAATAAAATATTTGAGGCTCGTGCTTGACGGCTCATGTACTTTGGCGAGCATCTCCGATGTCTAGTCTCCAATTTGAAGGGCACGCATAGCACTGTACATGGGAGTTACCACATTCTGCAACCAAGCAGTCTGATATCGCGGCAAAAAGGCAGCTTCTTGTGACTGAGCTTGACCGGATCCTCGAATCATATTTCCAAATTCATCGCCAAGAAGATGCAGGCATGTGCGTTTACAGCAAAGGCATTTTCTTTCCTTCCCCTTCCCACTCGCATTGCCATACACGCCACTGCCATTGCAGGATAACCTCAATATGCTCGGTATTGATGTTCGCTGCAAATTGAATAACAAGAACGATATTGAGGGCATCATCAAGACAGCATCGCGTAAACTCGAAGTGCTGAATCCTGAACAGTGTGAGACATTTTTTCACGCTGGAACAGCGGTGTCTTCTTTACAAGACACAAATTCGCTCCTGCGTGGAATACTACTCGCATCTCTGGGATGGCTCCGCAAAGTACTTACTAGATGCTCTCGATAGATTGCAGCGACGAGCGATATGCATTATTGGGAGTCCTGAGGTGACGAATACCCTCGAACCTTTGCAGATGCGTAGAGATGTTGCGTCCCTGGCAGTATTATACCGTCTCTACCACGGTGAATGTTCTGATGAGCTCTTCTAATTAATCCCACCCTCTCCTTTCCTACACAGGACAACACGTGCAGGGCTTAGATGTCATCCGCATATGGTGCAGAATATTTCGTCAAGAACCAAGCGGTTCGGTGAGTCTTTCCTCTGCCGCACTATTAATTAAGTCTTTTCCTTACCGGGCGCACGTGTTTCCTTCTTCCCACAATCCCGGGTACTTTATGCGGGGTGTGAAAAAGCATCTGATGACGTGTTCGTAACGGTGACCCTCTTTCGTGAGACTTTGCCTTCAGCTTGCCAACAGTTAGTTAGTTTTTAGTTACTAGTTTTTACTCGGATTTGTTTTGGGCTTCGACTAAGACTTCTGTATTACAATTTAACTGTCTGTACTTTTTAGTATCTTCAATAATTTTATACTGTCCGAGTTGTCAGTAAGAAAAATAAAATAAGACAGCTCAGACTCTGTTGTCGCTTACTTATATTACTAGATTTGACCCACCACCCGCCATTACGCTGGTCTAACGCTTAAGCTTAAGGCCGTTCGCTTATCTTTTCATGGCATGATTATAACTACCTCATGAAAATTCTTAAACCAACACACAACAACGGTTTCAACTGCTGTTTTCATTTGTTGCGTAGGTCCATTATAATTCAGTACTTCAAATATATTTTACAAGTTACCTTTCAACCACTTATCGAACTGAATCTTTACAGAGTAGGTCAAGACGCGACCTAATTCTATTTCTATAAATGACGGGAATAACGGCTGCATAACTATGTCAGACAAAAAATAGAGAAAATTATATTATCTTCGCTCACATATTAGATACATGGTACTTATCATTTTATAACAACTGATTAATGTATTGTATTGCATTTTGTTTAGAAATAATCTTGGTTTGCCAATTAACACTACAAAGTGTTTCATAATAAATGCTCTAAGTTCATTTAACCAAAAGTTTATTTACTGACTGGCAGTTGAGTCCATGTTTCTATGGTGGTGTAGGACACGGATCGGACTTTGCAAAAAAGATGTAGGGAAAGAAAATACAACGGCACAACGTTCCCTGCAGTGCTTCTCCACCAGTAACACTCCTAACCATTGTTACCAAGCGAGTGAAATTAGTTAGGTGAATTAGGGGTACACTTGCTGATTAACGGATTAACGGACGTGACTCTGGCTTACCTCTCGGGAATTACAAGTGAAACGACAATCACTTCCATACAAACCATAAGCCAAATCTAAAAGAGAAGTGAACCTTGGGCTTACAGGTAACGCTTAGAATGTAACAGGATCCGCACGATGTCTATACACCGATGTATACTACTCTGTATAAAAAGTATCGGGAATATGTCAATAAAAAGACCCGCGTAAAAGAGGTCGTTCTAATTTTTTTACTTCATGTTGGTAGCACTGTAATGATAAGCGCGCAAAATTTGAGCGGGATGTCATTTAATTTGTTTTAATCTACACTTTTTGTTGGTCATAGTTTTGAGTCCTCTGCGATTTTTACAATGGAAAATATTATTGAACAAAGAGTGTGCCTTAAATTTTGTGTTTCGTTGATATTTCATGTGGTGAATAACTAAAAATGTTGCGAAATACCTGCGGCGAATCGTGTATATCGAAAACAAGGGTTTATGAATGGTATACGGCTTTTAAAGAAGGCCGAGAAGTAGTAGTAGAGTTGCCTCGTTCTGGTAGACCTTCAACCGCTTCGACCAAAGAAAACATCGACAGAATCAAGAAGCTAGTGCTCGAAAATCGACGTATGAGTCTGAGAGAGTTGGCTAGTGAGGCGAACATATCTTTTAAGTCCGTCCACAACATTCTCATTGACATTTTAGGCATGAAACTCGTCGCCGCTCGACTAGTTCCAAAAGAGCTCAATTTTGTTCAAAAATCGCAGCGAAAGCATGTCGCTGAAGACATGGTTTCCCGAGCTTCTACGGATCCAACCTTTATGAAACGTATAATAACTGGCGACGAGACATGGGTTTATAAATATGACATGCAGACAAGCCAACGGTCTTCAGAATGGCGTCTCGAAAACGAACCGAACCCAAAAAACCGCGGCAAAGTCGTTCCAAAATCAAGGTGATGCTGACAGTTTTTTTTTTGACTACTGTGGTGTGGTTCACTCCGAATTCCTTCCAGAGGGAGAAACAGTGAATAAAGAATATTATTTAGGCGTCATGAAGCGTTTGCGTGAGAGTATCCGCCGAAAACGTCCAGATTTGTGGCAACACAACTCATGGATGCTGCACCATGATAATGCACCATCATACACAGCCATTATAGTTCAAAAGTTCTCGACCAAGCACCGTATTCACCCGATATGGCTAGCTCTGACTTTTTTTTATTTCTCAGGTTAAAATTACCACTTCGAGGAAAACGTTTTGAGTCGATAGAAGCCATAAAAGAAAATTCGCTGAAAGAGCTAAAGGTCATACCGCAAATAGCCTACGAAAAATGTATGGAAGACTGGGTGAAGCCGTGGAGATGTTGTATTGCAAAATTACTTTGAAGGCGATAAAATAAATGTAAATGAATAATTTGTATTTTTTATTTTATTGACAAATTCACGATACTTAGCCTTAGTTGCACCAACCATCTATTAAAGTTATGGTTGCTGTCAAATTTAACAGTAACAGTAACATTGATGGCAATGGTTTGGTTAAATCTGTGGTTAGTACACAGAACAGAAAAACTAGTAGAATTGCGACGCGATAGTTGCAGTAGCGGAACCGATGTCGCCAAACTCACACTCATAATCGTTAATAATACCGTGCTCTACTAGTAAATAAATGTTTTTTTTTGCCTACCCTTTCGGGGATATAGGCGTGAGTTTATGTTATGTTATGTTATAATACATTAAAATATTAAATAATTTAAATAATAAAACATGGTTATTCGTTTTACAAATACCTTTCAAATTTAGAATTTCGCAATTGGACCTTCATATTTTAAAGAACTTTCTAAAGGACGGCCAAGAAATAGAGATTATATAGTTGGAAAGTTCATCGCGGAACAATTCTTTTTAAAATCTATGGTTGGCACTGTTTATTGAAAAAATAAAAAATATATATTAAAAAGTTACTTTGTCTCACGCAGTGGGCAAAATCGCATTTTGCACACTGTTGTTATGCAGTAAAACTTACTTGTTTGAGCTGCCGTAGTGAAAAAAGTATTTATGGAAGACTGGGTGAAGCGGTGGAGATGTTGTATTGCAAAATTACTTTGAAGGCGATAAAATAAATGTAGATGAATAATTTGTATTTTTTCTTTTATTGACAAATTCACGATACTTAGCCTTAGTTGCACCAACCATCTGTTAAAGTTATGGTTAAAGTTATTTATATACTTTGAATTGAAAAAGCTTGAATATTTACGAAAAAGTTTAGACGTATTCTTATCAAAAACGTTCATATTATCGAATTTATCCTTCGTAGCGTAAATACGCCAACCAATGACACGCGTGCACCGACTACATGCCGCTTCCATTTATTTTTGTTTTCCATGATCTTGTAGCTCTGTTATAGTTATCTTTTTGACAGAATTTGACGTTTGAGCGTGGCCGATTATAGTTACCGTTATGACGTTTTATACCTAACCGGTACTTTGACAACTTTGTTACGGTTAAAGTAAGATCGTGCAACCAAGGCTTAGTACAAAGAATGTATGTATACTGCTAATAAAAACATAATTTACCCCGATATAATAGTTGACTAAGAAATAAATAATTTTATATAACTATTCGCTTCGTTATAACCGTGCAACGATTTTATTTAAAGTCACATGAGCAACAAAGAAATTTCTTCATACTGTAGCGGGTGAGTGACGTCTCCACAGAACACATTCATTGGTACGCGTATTGCAACATGCCCGAGCGCCGTGTCCCACTTATCAAGATAAATTGAAATTCAATTTCGCCAAAGGGCAAATGTAGCGTAGTGAACGCAGAGACAAATTCATATTATATCAATAATTTAAAATTTTCTTCATTTTTCTTTTCAGAATATAGGCCAATGAAAATTCTAGAACTTCTTGTTTTATTGTCAGAACATAGGAATGTTATATTTAACCTATTTAAAATAACATAACTTCTGAAGTCAGAATGAACCATTTTGACATATTTAAAAAACCTGTAATATGTATATTATCCTTAAATAACGAATCTGAAACATGTTCGTCTGAAGTTTCAAAAATGACGTACATACGAGTATTAACGAAATCCTTTGTTGTTTGGGTATTCTGGTTGCACATCGGAGTCAAGTCTTGCACAATCCACGCAACCTTCGAAATGGAAAAGAAACACACGCGGCGGCCCACGTCGTCGTTCTCCACATTAAAAAGAATGGTTCAAAAATATTAAACGAATTGAGGACTGATTTATTTCTTGATTTCATTATAATTGTAGTGTGTAAATTTGCTTTTTTTTTTGTTTTTTGTAGGTGAAATCTTGTTGTAGGTACTATCTATAATGTAACTCTTTAATACTAGAAAAGCTATACTACTCGTAGCTACTTAATATACAAAGCCACACCATGACCTTCGGGGCCCAGAACCGACACCATCTAGAACTCATTACATGTACACCAAGTACGCGAATTGTTCCTCTGTTCTTGTAATGAGTACATATATTTTTCTCATAGAGAGGGGATGACAAGTAGAGTAATATGACTCGAAAGCAAATTATTTTACCCTCGGGCGATGTATTTTGAATCCGTATTCTACACTCCAGAATCCTTGCCTACGCTCGTGGTTCAAAGAATATTCTAAAAATATTCTCGAATTCTACAAAGTTCTCCATAATATCCGTATTTATGACACGGTGGCACAATAACCGCCGCGCGAGAGGGTTCTAAATCGGATAGTATGTTATAAATTTTGGGTACTTGGGTACCCAAAATCGCATACGGAGATAGAGACGAAAGATTATTATGTCTGTCTCGCCTACTCCTGTCTGACGATAACTGACATTTTTAGTGTCCAGTCCATACATAATCTCTCAACGTTTGAATTTTAAACTACTGGGCTTGTTTCTTTCTTTTTAGTTTTTATTTAATTAATTTTTTCACATAATTTTTAAAATTAGCTTTTAAGCAGTCGGGTTTTTTGTTTTTCTTTAAATTATTTTAAAATAATACATAGGTATGTTGCATTTATTTATTGCACTAGCTGAGGCCCGCTGCTCCATCCGCGTGGATGTTGATTACAGCAATGTTTGGTAATTTATCTAGTTTTACTCAACCGGTGAGATAGTGGTCAAACGCGTGGCTATCGAACGTTGATTGATACAATGAAAGTATGATCATGACATTTAAACATGAACTACCTAACTGAAAAGCTATTTGCATTATTTTTATTTTGTTTGAAAGTTTATTTTAATATTTTACAACTCTGTATTAAATTTTATTTTTATTATCCGCAATACAATTCAATAAATTAAATTCGATCTTGAAAGCAGTCCTTCCTATACTCTGTTTAATTAAGGATGATAATTTTGACAGTTCACGTCTATGAAGTAACGTATTTTTTATTCAGGAATTAATACTACTAAAATTATCGTAACTCATTGACAAGTACCGCCCACTTATCGTAGTGAAGCGTTTTGCAAGAATACAGCATAATTGCCTATAGACAAATGAATCAAATAAATCGAACTTATGTTGATTTATTAAAACTATTAAGTACTTATCTACTACAATTTTTTTGTAATATAATTAGCTTAGTTTATTACAAAATATAAATATTATACCATAAATAGCTAATTATCCTTCTATATTTGCTGTAGGTACAGTGCGGCTAGGTAATGATGCGACGCGCCTCTTCGTTGCAGTGTTACCATAATTATGCAAATATTTATACAAATTAAATTTTCCTAATTACCTACAATAATAAAAAATAAATGATTTTGTGTTTTTGTAAAGATCGATACCATATTCTACGGAAACGATAATCGAATATCGAATAGATTCATTCATTTCACCTAGAGTTGTCAAAATTATCATCCTATATTAGACAAAGTATAAATGCTATCCATTTTGATGATAAATTTCGTATTACTTTTTTACAACTGTCACTTTTCAAAAATGTCATAAAAGCTGTTTGCTTAATGTTGTCTCACACAAAAGAAAATCATAAAATTTGTAGGTACCTACCTATTTGTCATTCCTAAAAAAATAATAATACAGAAAATTGGGTTTCCTCTAATTTCTTCAAACAAAACGACAATTTCATATGTAAACCTAATAATTATGCATCTAATCTAGACATAAATACATAAAAATTTTCTTTTTTCAACTTTTTCATTATTTTTAATTCAGAAGACATATATTATTTTAAAAACAGCTTTTTTGCGCCATTTTCAACAGCGCATTTTGCGCCATTTTCAATATTTTGCGTGTTGATCATCAAACTACAATGTGGAATGGGGTATTAAAGAAAATAGGTTTGCAGTGATCGCTTGCATAAAGTAGGCACCGTCGGTTATATTCCAGAAAAACTATATATTATATGATATTTTTTCTTCTTATCATCTAAACTTCGCATTCCAGTAGTGGCAGTAGTATCTATGACGCTCGAGTAAATCCCGATTTAGCATCATAGGCTCCCCTACTATATGGAACTTATTGACATTTATTAACTGTCCAGATCACCTTGTCTGCTACGATATATCTGATGGCGACTGTACCTGAATACAGTCACACAGAAGTATGAATTATCATAAATCCATCAGAAGCGATACGCATAACTTGGCACAACATTAAGCATAATTAGGCGGTGACCTACTTTTTTATCGAAGTTTGCCTCGTCGATATGCCGCGCGCGCGCTCTCTCTCACACATGTATATATCACATTCATACAAATGCACAATACACACCTGCCATATGCCTACCACTTGCATAACAGTCGCAGATAAACTTTTATATAGGTACTACCTCAAATACCTACATTTATGTCGTGGAACGATTGCAGAATTAAATTATCTTTTAGTGATGTACTACATTATTTAATTTTTAATAAGCTAGTTTATTTGGTGAAACGAACATAAACCATAAAAATTAACGAATCACAACACCTTCGTTGTTTGTAATCAAGATTTAATTAGATAACGCATGATAACTGCGTGTCTATCTTCAACGTACTACGTATATATTTAATGTACTTACTATATCATACATTAATTTTATTGTCGTTATTCGTTAAAGTTTTTCAGCACCAGGTTTTAGAAAATTGTATGATGAATGAAGAAAAAGTATAAATTCTCTAATCGACTCAGTTTATGCAATAATAACCATTGGAAAGCTAACTGGGAATTATATAAATAAATCACCTATAGAGTTGTATTGGAACACGTCGATTTGATTTCAGAATAGGTATTATCATTCTCTGAGGCAATTCCCAACTCAGTTGGTGTCGGCTTTCTAGTCTAACTAAGATGCCGCTGAACTTCGATATTTTCCGTGAAGCGACTGCCATCGGATCTTCACAACCAAATTGGCGATATCGAAATTCTGTAGTTAGGCTAGTCGGAATTTTGAGGGCTCCAAGTACCCGTAACGACTGCCATAGATGTTCGAATGGCAACCGGGACCGACGGGGTGTAACGTGCTCGCCGAGGCACGACCAGACCAGTGCAAATAGCCATATGCATACAAATATTTGCACTGAGATCGAACACGCGCCTCATGCTTAGCAGTCGCTTTCAGTACTGAAACGCCACTGAGGGATAGGGATATATTATTTGCACAAATAGAACTAATGGTGTTTTAGTATGATCTGGTGGGTGTAAAATTTCGAACACAGGGAGCGAGCCGATACGGCCATCTGGTCTGTCAGACATGTTATAATGGCTTTGCTGATCTGTAGATATAAATTTTGTAGGTACCTACCTACTTAGTCCGGTCAATTTAGACATTCGAAGGTACATAAAGTCCCAAGCTGAAAATTAATAAAATTGTTTAAAACATAATTGTAAATAATATTTAAAAGTTCCCCATCATTCCCGTGTATGGAATTTTTTTATTGAAGGTCTAAGATCATAAAATGAATGTCTAAGTATGTTGTTTGTTATATTTTGTAACTTTAGTTCTACAATGTGTCAATAGATGGCATTTGAACTAGTGTGTCTGAATCGCGCTATTGAGATTTTCGAACACGTATTTAAATAGTCAGAGGTTTAATAAATGATCGAGATTCCATGCTAAGGTGGTGTTTCATTTCGGGATACTTTTTGTGACATGAACAAGTTTTTTGCGATTTTCAGCTAAACGATAAGTTTTATCATCAAAGTACGTACCTTAGACAAAATTGTAGATCATAAAATTATCTAAGCAATAGGCTCGCCATTTATTACATTGGGACCTAAAACAAACTGGCGAAAGGAGACTGCAATGATTACATACAATCTTGGGCCCTAGTTGTAAGAAGATGAAAGTAGTGTCAATTAATAGCTTATATATTATCAACCTTTCACTGAAAATTCTGCGGATTTTGTCAATCTGAGAACAGAGATATAAGAGATTATGTAAAAGTGACGTTATGTTATAAAATTTAACTAACAGCTGATTCCTGAAGTGCAAAATGTGTTCTTTTGCACTAATAGTTATTATATTTACTAGAAAATGTTTGAAAAATCATATAAATGAACATCCACGACTTCAAGCGATAGGTAGGTAACAGGTAAAGAGATAGGGAAAGGATGTCTAAAATAAAATAAAAAATCATTTAATATAGTGTTTTATTCGCCTTCTATTATAATTAAAATGTCGTCTAGAATATGAGCGCAACAGCCTACAGTTCGTTTCCCTACAATACAATTGCAGTACCCTTCTTCTACGAGAGCCGTCGACTAAAATATAAATAAAATAAGTTTTATTAATCTTCAGCTACATTAAACAATACATAATTAACTGTTTTGTATTAGGGTACTAAAACATTGTTTGATAAATAAATAATTCTTTGCCATAACTGTAAACAATCTCCATAGGCCTTCTAATTATATGTATTTTAAACCTGCCAGGATGGTAGTTGGTTAGATGAGGTTATATTCACTCACAGACTGAGGTGCAAGCCATTGCCGAATCACTGACAGAGTTGTTTCATCGTGTAAGGGTGGTCGGCCCTGTGTATTGCAATGACCAGTGGATATCCCACAATTCACACAGCGATCCATAGTTTCAATAATATCCAATCCACAAGCCGGCGGTAAAATCCAAAATAACAATTTCAAGTCAAACGTGTGAGCGATCTTCGGTGTCCAACGTAGTACAAGGTAGGCAGGGTCAGAATCCGTAAAATACAAAGCAGTGGTCGTAAAAAATTACAAATAATCGGGCAAGCAATCAAAACGTATTGGAAAACACGAAACGAGTGAGCAAACAAAAAGAGTCGGTAACTGTCTAGTGTCAATGCTATTATTATATTTTTAGCTGTCATGTCAGTGACAGACTAAAAATATAAGAGAGATTTGAATCGATATTAAATCGATAATCATTAATATTGGTTTTTCAGTAATTAATTGATATTTGGTTTAATAATATGACTGTAATTATATGCACTATATTGCATGTAAGTATACATAGCGCATTTAATTACTTTGAGTTAATTATTTACTGCAAATGTGTACCTAATCGATTACTTAATGGATAATCTCACGAAAACTATTTTCTCATATTTCTCCGCTTCCAGATTGAGAATTGAGGTGATTTTTCATATTCTAAGACACAAATATATGACTATTTTTTTAGATCATATCTCAACTTATTACATCTGGGCCCTCCGTTTTCCATCTCCTTTGGGTGCTAGCACCTCTGCCTATAAAGTATAAATCGGGTATAAAGGTATAAAGGCGTAAGTTTAATGTTATGTTTATGTTCATTTGTAAAGCGGTAAAATAGGAATAGAACTATAGGTTGTCAGGGCTTATTGTTCTATTCCCATGGATCTGCCATCTGCTATGCCTATCTTTTAGGACTTAATACAAAGTATGTAACTATGAGGCGCATATACCCACGGGGTCTTTATACCTATGGGGTCCATTTAACCACAAGGTCTATTCTCATATAAGACTCATATACCCACTGGGTTCATTCACCCTTTAGTCATCGGGGCCCATATTCGTACGTCCCATACACTTAAGGGGTCCATATACCCACGTCCTATTCACCTATAGGGCCCATATACGTATGGGCTCGACCGTCACCAAGACCATACGTATACGCTGCCATAGGTCATATTTATCATTTTCCTAGACAAATCTAGTGATTTGATCAAATACCAGAACTGGTTACGTGAAATGTTCAGACGCTTCACAAAATTTATAAAGGTCAGCTGATAAAATGAAAGAAACTAGTTCGAAGAAATTTAAAGATGTATCAGTTGGTTCCAGCGTTTTGATTGATGTACCTAAAGTCGACAGAGGTCCACTAGATGCAAATAATATTACAGGAATTGTACATATTAGATACGAAAAACAATTTATTTTAAATCGGTACTACAGTTCTGTTGGTATCATAAAAGATTGGCTTCCTAGGAACGCTCTTCAAATATCTACTGCTACATTAACTTGTAGGTACAGTTCCACCGACTAAGATAAGTTTGCGTGAAATTGCAGGAAAATTATCTTTATTTGGAGGGCAAGGGTTCAAAACTTCAAACAGTGTTCAACAGGAGTCAAGAGTCCAAAATACGATGCCAAACAAATAAATGTGCCTGTAAGAAAAGTAATGTTCTTTGTAATCCAAGATGCCACAAATCTGCTACATGTTTTAATAAATAAACATTTTATATTTTCATACACGCCATTCGTACGTAACTTTAATTTTTTTGTGATTATTTAGGTGTAATATACTTAATACGACTAATTATTATAATTATGTATGTCTTACCAAATAAATCTTTGAAATATTATAGAAAGTTTATTTTTGTCATTTCACGTAACCAGTTCTGGTATTTGATAAAATCACTGGATTTGTTTAGGATAATGATAAAATCGCTTAGGGAATTGACAAATCCCTGTTTTTATCATATCCCTGCGACGTATACATCAATTGCTTGTTACGTTTTATAAATGCTCGTTTGTAAAGTTGTTAGTACATATTTGATTGCAGACGATGCATTTAAAATTCATGGTAAACACATGTAACAGAGACGAACAAATTTTTAATTTCGTTAAAAAGTGCCATCACAATAACAAAAAATAGGTAGGTATTCAAACCACTACATTTTCTACCCGAAAGTACATAGGTACTTATCAATAGAACGACATTGATTTTTTAAAATTAAGCTATTGTTAGGTAAAAAGAGATCATTGGCTTTAGATATGAGTAGCACCTATTCAAAATTGCTATCAGAGTGATAGTTACATGAAGTAACTAGTCTATACACCTGATAATAATTTATCTTCTGAAATCTTTACTATAGGTTTTTATGTTTTACAAAGCTGATAGATTAAAACCTTCTATTAACCCATTAATAGAACGATGCTAATATAAGAATCTCAAGTGCGCAAAGTCTTGCGATATTAACCGATAACAACAACATTTAATTATTCGATATAAAAATATACAACGTCTTGCTCGCTTGGTGATACGAACAAAAATTAAAATATTAATTCAGTATACTACTATGAATAATATGAGTGTATGAATAGTGAGAACGCTATTTCTCACATACATGTAAATAAGTGAAGCCTTGGCCTGGTTACCACGATTTTAGCGGTATTACAAAATAGTCAAGTGATGCGGCGCCCGCGCTCCGTGCGTGGAGTGGGAACTACACACACAAGCCAACATGTAACGTATACACATGCCGCATGATGTGTATTTATTTCACTCTAGTTTTTTAGTGTGAAGGTCTAGAGAATAATTTAGAATATTTCGAAACTTCATTTCCATGAATAAATAATAGGTAATAAATACTTTAAAAAATAATAAAGCACTGGTGAACAAACATGGCATGCTAAATGCGTTATTTTTATAATTATTAGTAACAATGTTAATTGCTATCGTAGGGATTGTTAAGGGGTGGGTCATTGATATGTTTTCTTATTTCCAATTGCTACACAAATGAAAAAGATAAAAGAGGGATTATTCTCGAGTTATAGATATATAGCAAGTTTTAATAAGAATAACAACATCGAATTTGAAGATAGGGCTATGTATAAATGCACTGGATTAAACGCTTGTACGTGAAAGACAGTGTAATTTTCATTAAGACATAAAGACATTCCTACATTTTTCCCCGTTTTAGGCGGTTTGAGTTAGACGTAATCTCTCTCATCGGCTCCGTTGGGATTGTTATCCGTGGGGATTTGGCGCACGGGAAAATAATGACATTCCTACCTGACGTGCTTAGTTTTCAATACCATGAATAAAACAATTATAATCATGAAATTTTAGTTTTTAATTGTTTAAGATGTACCTACATTGAATTTAATTTGTTGTACATTGAACACGTGAATAACCAAAGCTTTGGTATAACCTTGCTTTCTACAACGAAATAGCAAACAAATTAAAAACTTCGTGTTTCAAAACCTCTCAAACGCTTATTATTCAAGTAACTGAAGGTTCCTTAACTTCCAAATTATTGAAAACAACAACAACAATTTTAGGGTCTTCTACAGAACGTGAACCCATTTTCCTACAAACATCAATGTAACATTATAATGAATTTTGAATGTTTTTACTTGGAATAGGCCCAAGAGATTTTTCTCGAAGCGATAAATTACACTTTGTTAGCTTCTTTTTCCAGAGGTATTGTTTGTTAAATAAATATGTGGGATTAATCGATACATAATGTACCAATAAAAAGTTGTGCAGGCAGATATACATACAAATGAACAGCATAATGTGTGGAAGTAGCACAAGGTTGCTGGTAGAAACGGCTGCGCGGGTTGTAAAAGAAACAACGGATACCAATAATTTGACCAAAGGTACACGTTGATAAACCATGTCACTGATCTGTTAAGTCACACTATCCAAATTTAAATGGAAGTATTTTCGAAAATAGTTGATTCAAAATCAAATTTACTAACAGTATTAAATTATTTGGGAGAATTTCGAGTTTACAACTCAGCGTTGCCCAATTCTACAAGGTTATTTAAAGTGATTGGGTAAAACGTTATTCCCCGTACAACTTGAAAATCTAAAATATCGTAAATGGTACGTAATTATAAATTACTCATGAATACGTGTGTAACATACCACGTCACAGTTAAATCCTTATTCGTTAAAATACGTTTTCCCTAGTTTAAACTACTTTTACTAAAACAAGAAATATCTAGTCTCAATTAAAACGTGTAGAAATAGATAAATGAACGAATTGCGACACTGACTGTCTTTTGAGTATAGGGTAGTTGAGTATTTTGGACAGTTAGGTGGAGAAGGGACGAAAATATTTTGGCTGTGAACGCGCATGCCTGTGTTTTGTTTCTCAGGTCAATACTCGGATCAAGTTCGCGGAACCCCATTGGGAAATGTCCAAAAGCCGGACAAATGATTATTTATAACTTTCTACTCCTTTTCAACTCCATTAGGAGAAAAATTTCAATAAAATAAAAGTCACGTTTTCTATCATGCTATCCAAAATAGAATAAGAGAATATTAAGAGTGGATTGGACCACGGAATCACGTTGTAGGTACCATACAAGCATTACCCCGGTTATCACTCCCTTAGGAGTAGAATTTTGGGAAATCTTTTCTTAGTGGAGGTCTATGTCATACAAAGAATACACCCTCCAAATTTCGAGTTCTATGTTCAGCGATTCAGGCTATATGATGTGTTGATACCTCAGTCATTCAGGACAAAGGATTTTATATAATATTAAAGATAAGATGTCATAGAAATTTAAATGAAAGTAAAAGTAAAACCTTCTCAGTGTTACTTCAACAAATAGAACTCTAATGGCAATGAGCAGTCTTCTAGTATATGTATTATGTATATACCTATGTGTATTTATAGCTTTCCTAAAAACGCGCTAGATGGCGTAGCCGACACTTTTGGTAAGAGTGTGGTATCACGTCTAGTGTTCCCTAATTTATGTAAAAATGTTCTTCGGTTTTCGGAGCACATATATCGCCGTCCACACCCAATCTTAAAGCCCTGATCTATTGATTTCGTAGTGTAGTTCTTTTGGATCAAATGTGTTCCTTGGTTTCCACAGGTATGAACAGTAGCAAATTGTATTTACTACAATGTATTATTAACTGAAATTAAGAAGGTATCAACTTTTTGAGGTAACAATGTTACAGTACATACAAACAAACTTCAACGATACAGAAACAGCTACAATCAAATTAAGACATTCGCTCAGTTCTTTCTTGCTCCACTAGACTAAATTGGCCTCCATAATGCAAATTAAAAAATACCAAAAGCTATACTAGCGCCGTCGCCTGATGATTTTAAAAACCAACATATTATATACCTACTGAAAAACTGCAAATTCAGTTGCATTAGAACTAGTTGTTGCCCGCGACTACGTCCCACATAACATCTGAATAGATTAAGGTAGAAATGTTTACTTCTACACTGTCAATTCCAACATTCTTAGTATGTAGCAAGTTATTTCGCAGTTGTATCTATATATTAACTAGCTGATCCGGCAAACGTTGTTTTGCCTTATAAATTTTAATGGTGTACAACCCTTATCACTAAGGGGTATGAAAAATAGATGTTAGCCGATTCTCAGACCTACTCAATATGCTTACAAAATTTAATGAGAATCGGTCAAACCGTTTCGGAGGAGTACGCGAACGAACATTGTGTCACGATAATTTTATATATAAGATACGTGAAACGAAAATTTCGGAACCCCGGTTACGAAAATTGCGGACATGTAGGAGGGTAAGATTTGACATATCAATAAGTTAATACGGTAGAAAAGTGTAGGAGCCAATTATTATGCAATATGTAATAATTGAAATAATTCCTAATGGGGAGTGACTAAAGGGACGGGAAACTGGACGATAGGGATCCGTATGCGTACGGCTCTGTACGCAATTCGACTCGTGTAGGTTAGGGTAGAATGCCTTAGGCTTAGACCATCATGATTTTTTTTAAAGACCGAAAATAAGTGTCTTTATAAATAAATTTTCCTCGCAGTCTAGGTACGTGTACGGCTCCTTAGGCCGGTTACATTGCTCCAACGACAGTCGGTGCACATTCCATCCTGACGATACATATAACCCAATTGTCAGTTTGTATCATTCAGTGCTCGAAATCCTGACAAATAATGTGACCGGACCGGTACAGTCGTACTCGAAATGAACGCGTTTATGAGTAGTTCAATAATTGCTGCTTATTATCTTCCTAGACGTTTTAGAAACAGAAATAGAATAGAATAGAATAGATACTTAAATATCATGTTCACCTAATCGTCGCTAAAAGAGCGTTACAAGTGGAAATACTACTAGACTGATTATTGCGCGAAGATGAAGAGTTATTTTTATTACTTTAGAATGGTGTCAATACAAGTATTATTATGTGTTCATGTTCAGTACGATATCATTTTTATGACGTTGATACAGATACAGACATTCGTACGATCGGCCCACCGATCAGTGCAGCACTGACTGTGACTGAACGCATTCATGATGTTTCTCCAGCGCAACGGTCAACCGTACGGTCAGCATGCTTACGGTCCTGCACTGTACGATTTATGAATTTTCATACAAATGACAAGCAACACTAACGTGCAACGACGGTCGGTGCATTTTCTTAATTAGAGTTTTTATTTATGTATTTCCCTTAACGTTACCAATACAAGGTATGCGCTCCACCGACACGTACACGCACACACATACAACATTTGCAAATTATTTTAAACAGTAGAGGATTTCTTCATAGAAGTAAAGTAGAAAACCACCACAAGTAGCAAGCAGTTACGAAGCAACGATGAAGTAATCATAGTACTAGCAGCACACCGGTACACAGCGCTGTGATGAAATGGAGTAGGTTCACAAACGACAAAACAGAATAGGTACTCCTTATGAGCATTTTTTGTAGTTTGTACAATTCTATTTTATTTATTTGTCTGTTAGGCACAGATTATTAAATAGTTACTACGCGGTTAAAGGAACTAAAAATATATTTTCCCGTATTTTATAATTGCATTATGAATGTCATACAATTTTGTCGAACGACGCGATAGTCGCGGGAAAAGCTAGTAGGTACCTAATCAATAAAATCAGGTAGGTACCTATAACCTTGCCAGCTTGATATAGTTCAAACATAAATGACTTAAATTCTTATATAGATATTAACCGACAATATAAATCGTTTAGGAATCTTTAATAAATATTTATGACTATATTTTATTACTTTGAAGATTTGATGGCAACTGAAAATTGACGTAGGAGCATCTACTTACGTAGTAGGTACTAAAAACTGAAATCGTTAAGTTTTTTTATTCATGTATTTCCCTTAAAGCTACCATTACAGGGTATTCGCTAATGCTATAGCATGTGTAACACGACTTTTTAATGCG
This sequence comes from Pelosia muscerda, assembly GCA_963691645.1. Taxonomy (NCBI): domain Eukaryota; kingdom Metazoa; phylum Arthropoda; class Insecta; order Lepidoptera; family Erebidae; genus Pelosia; species Pelosia muscerda. The sequence goes on along the minus strand of OY829098.1, from coordinate 13,788,662 downwards.
ACAAAGGCACGAGAGGTGACAAAATAAATTAGAGAAAGGAAGACTATTTTCAAAGGTCCTGTGTCCTTAAAATTTGACTTTACATTACGCTTGTATTGCCAATCAGCGTTTATATATTTGTGAAACGAATATATGTAACAGAATAACCCCGTCACTTAATTACGCGAGAATTCACTAGAACCCACTAAAACCACGATATTACAAAATCAATAAAGCCAAAGGACGTCTACCGCTGAACATAGGCTTCCGCCATCGGTCTCCGATCTGACCGGAACGAAGGAAATTGACAGGTATCAGAAACATTTTCGAACTTTCGAATATGCGAAAAAAGCACACTCTACTCAAGTATCGATATTTTTTTAATTGACGATGATACTTTACTAGTCCCTAGGCCGTGGACCGTGTTAGGCTGACCGCACATTGGCGTCAAGACTGTCTTAAGATAGTTTTGTCTCACTCAGACAAATCTGTCTTAAGACTATTTTCCTTCGACACGCATCACACGAACACAAAATCATATGAATACTCCTAAAGTATCGATACTTAAATATTTTTATGCAAATGTCTTATAAAAGTAGATAATACTTAAAAGTCTTATTTCATTTGACAGCGATTTTAAATTTGATCCCTCAGTTCACACGTACACACGAACTCAGAGGCGTAGATAAAAACAAAAAAAATTAGAGGATGTTGTGGCGGCTATGGATACCGAGAAATTTATTACAGAAATCTTTAATTATCAAGACTTTATTCAGTTCGTGCATTCCTTTTCTCATATTCAGAATCATCATCATCATCATCACCATCATCCTTTAGGCCCGCTTATACCCAAACATTTACAATCCCGGGTTCTTTAAGCGGGGCGTGAAAAAGCATCTGATGAGGCCGTCAAGCTGAGTGCCACCATTGTAACACTTTACGTGTTTGTAACGACCCTCGTTCCTGAGACTTTGCCTTGAGCTTACCATCAGGTGGGGTGAAGTCAAATTGACGTGTCCTAAAAAATAATCGGTTATGTCCAAAGCTATTGTACCTACCCAATATAAAATTGTCATTTATCATATTATATACAGTAGTACTTAGGTAGGTTAGGTAGGCTATCTATTTAAACGTAAAATAACAAAATTAAGCTTGTTACTCATATAGGTAGCTAAGTAGAAAAATGAAAGGTTTTTATTCGCCGTGCATCAATCCGAGTGCTTTAAGTATACCTACTACAGGGACTTCCTCGATTATTACAAGATTGATTCGATGCTATTTATATATTTATTTCTAGGTATCGAAACAAAAGTATCAAGTACTTACTCGTTTTTATTATTAGTATCGGAATGTTCCTACCTCCGTAAGTCTGTTTTGTATTCTATTATATTCTATCTCAGCTCTTCAATGCCGGAGGTGAAACTACCAAGATAATATGTACTTCGCACCCTGTCTGTAACAATCTCTTTTACCCCTGATGAAAGCTTACCCAATAATATAAAGGGAAGCAACGGGAGTCCAAAGCATGTTACGAGCGAATTATAATTTATACTATAATAATACAATTAGTGATTTGATACACGTCGACATCAATCAATTAACCCGCCCCTCACCGTACCAGGGGCAAAGGTGCCCATGACGCTAGCGGCATTTCCCCGCTGAATAGCCACTGCTAACCTCTGCCCCAGGTACGAGGTGGAGCGAGAGTCACCGGTTTTATCCCTCAACCTGCGCTCCAATTCGCGAACTAAATTCTTGGCGTCAATACCCCAACTGCTCATAGTATCGACCGCGAAGGGCGCGAATTTGTACCCGTCAGCCAAGGCTGCATATTTGCAGCGTTTTTTCCGCCGCATCTTCGGCAGCGGCTGCTGGAGAAAGGACCGTGCGACACAGGTGGCTGGGAGCAACCGTGCTGACACACGTGGTATCAGGCATTTACCATTTTTCCACGGCACCAGAGTCATATCGTCTGGCCTTTTGCCGTCCGATCTGCTGAGGCCGGGTGGCTCCAGAAAGCACGGGATATCTGCCGATGCAAAGGCTCTCCGGAGTATGTCGTTGAGAGCATGGTGACACGGAAACCTACCCGCACTTCTAGGACAACTCATTGCGTGCTGCCCATCGTCTCCTACCATGGAACCGCAAGTGCATCTATAGGGTTCGCACACCTTGCAGCCCAGGCGGAGAACCACCGCCACACGCAAAGAATTGTCGTCCAGTAAAGTGCCCAGGTGAGGTAAAGGCAGTGCGTGCAGTCATGCCCCGATTCCGACTGTGACACCGCCCAAAGTCTCGCGAGATCGGCTCCTGTGGAGAGCAGCTGGTGCGGGACCAGCTGCTCACGTACGTCAACTTAGGGAGGGCAAAGCACATGCGCAATAACACCAATGCCACATGCGTTATTTTAATTTGTAATTTTGATTACTTTAATTATTTATTTAAATGTGTAATAAATTTTAATTATGAGTGGATTTTAAACATTGTGGTCTACGAATTCCTTACAAATAAAAAGTACAGATTTTTTAGGTATAATAACTTGTATTTATAAGAAATGAAATTTAATTTGCGTAATTTTTTTTAATTATCATCTTCTTCATCGGTAGAATCATCTTCCTCCTCTTGCTCGATTTCATCATACTCAGATTCGCATAGCTGCACACATTAAACTTTGTCGATTATTTTTTCTTACTTCGGCTTATGAAAATCGTCAGATTATATATTTTTTGTTATCCTTGAAATATCTCCTAAAAATAAAAAATAATGTAGCCGCGTTCGAGAAAGTCGAGATGACGATAAGTTTGTAACCCTCCAACTTCTCTACGTCACTCGAAAATTGTCAGATTAGTAGAATAAACACCTTTTAGCATGTAATTAACTCACCCTACCTTAAACTGACGCGCCCGATAATATCTGATGATCAATTTTTTTTTACTAATTTGATCCTTTATCCTTGACAGGCGTCCATATATATGTGACTCATATGTGGTGGAGGTACTTTACTTGGTACAAGGTATCTCCTTGTATATTAATCTGCCGAGCTGTAGTGATTCCCGAAATACCCCCGTGGGCTACCTCCTTACCACTATGACGAACTCAAGATTGCCGCCACTGCAAAAGGAAAAGTACCTTTTTATATAAAACACTAGTCCCTCAATATGGGTATCAAATGAAAGGGCTCGACTTGGTGATCGTTTAAAAGGTACCAAATAAAAATTAAATTAAAGATTTTAAGGATGCTGAAAAAAATACCTCAAAATAGTACAACAGTAATAATAAATAGACAACGGTCCGCGCCTGATTTACACTATGAAAATAAAATAAGAAATAAATAGTATCACGTTTTTACTAGTTTGAGAAATGGTGATAAGGCCCCTGATTTATGTTCACGTTGCAAAATGGTAACAAACTTTAATAGGCAGCAAATTGATATTCAATAACAAAACAAGACAAATGTATTCCTGTCCATCAAAATTCAACCGATGTTTCATCTAAAATTTAAATAATTGCGAAATGTATCTGAAATGAAGTGAAAACGTCTCATCTTAAAATCAGGTCGCCCGTTATTTTGCAATGATAGGGTTGGGCAACCTAATTTGTTATTCCAAATATCTGTATTCCTCAGCACATTATACATTTACCTACGTGTTTACTGGTCAGTAACAGCACTTTCTAATACGACAGTTCGATATCGATGGTTCTGGTGCTTCAAAACTTATTTAATTGTTTTCTTATCTTTATTATCATCGGTTGTGCCCGATGCCCAATCCATTTGAGGGAAAGACGGTGATTCCCACACCAGAATCGACCCGGGGCATCTCCAACCTGGGAGCTATCTCCCAGGTTCAGCCAGGTTGCGGGGGGATGTCCTCTAGGCAATTTTACACGCCGCCGGTTTTGAAGATCCAAGATCGGTATAGAGGGTTTTAGTCGGTTCTAGTTCAACACAAGCGCCCCTAGTGGGCGTCGGGGGATCACTATATACCTAGAAGAGATCTCCGTTGGCGCTCATTATACCTACATTCTGTTATTTGTTTATGTCCAAATGTCCATATTGCAAAATTTTGTCTTGTTATGTACAATAAATAGTTCTTTATAAACGCATGCAGATACACTGACGGACTCATAAACTGCATCAAAGTTCAGGTTTACTCTAAAAGGATTTTTTATAATATGTATGCAAACTTTTTAGATTAAATTATATAAATATGGAAAGACTGGCTCTTAATCTTAAAAAAAAATTAAATTTAAAAATAGAACTGCAGTAAAACAAATGAATATAGCCGGGAAAAGAAAATTTACTTGTAGTATCAGATTTGCGTGTTATTTATAGCAAAGTTTTAAATTGATTCTCATTGATTTTTTTTGTTTTGTCAATTGAATTATTGTTACCAGCATAATTGTTGGGTTAGTTTTTTAACACATCGAGAGTTTTTGAACCATAATATGGATACTTCGTCCGAACAAGCGGCACAAATTGTAGCATTGGTGCGGGAGGGCTTGGATCAACGAACGATTGGTAGAAATTTAAATTTAAACCAGTCTACGGTTTCTAGAATATACAGAAGGTTTGTAGAGACAGGTTCTTACAGGAGGAGACGTGGTACAGGCAGAACTCGAGCAACCACAGGTCGTGATGACCGATTTATTGTTATAACTTCCCTGCGAAATCGTTTCCTCACGTCAGTTAACATCAAAACCGAGCTTAATGAAGTGCGTGGAGTAAACGTGTGTGCACGAACAATAAGAAGAAGGTTAAAGGAAGCGGATATCACCCCTTTTAGACCAGCAAATGGTCCAAAGTTGTCTACAGCTCACAGACAAGCTCGCTTAAGATTTGCGCGTCATCACCTGAATTGGACAGAAGAGCAGTGGGCCTCTGTATTGTTCACGGACGAGTGTAGGACATGTTTATATGGTGCAGATGGTCGCAGAAGAGTCTATCGTCGACGTGGGGAGCGATATGCTCAAAGTTGCATTGAGGAGCGTGTTCCTTTTGGAGGCGGTTCATGTATGGTCTGGGGTGGCATATCGATGAACGGGCGAACAGAACTTGTGTTCATAGACATGGTCCGTCAAAACGGTAATAGAGGGGGTTTGACAGCACATCGCTACATAACAGAGATATTAGAAGATCACGTGGTGCCTTACATGGGATTCATAGGCGAAAATTTTACTTTAATGCAGGATAATGCCCGGCCGCATGCAGCTGCACAAGTTCAACATTATTGCGAAGAGGTTGGGATACGTACAATGAATTGGCCAGCACGCAGCCCGGATCTTAATCCCATCGAGCATGTTTGGGACAATTTAAAAAGAGCTGTATATGCGAGAAACCCTTCGCCCACGACAGTGGCAGCACTAAGAACAGCACTTTCAGAAGAATGGGACAATATTCCGCAAGATCTTTTAAAAACCCTTATAAAATCTATGCGGAACCGATTAGAATCCGTAATAAGGGCACGTGGGGGTAATACACCTTATTAAAACACAAATAAACCCTTGCATAAAGTTTGTGTCTATTGTTAAAACCAATTTTTTAATTAAACCAATTTTTCTTAAATTTCTGTTTTTTCTTCAAAAAAAGTCTTAAGGTCCTTTCCAGTACATAAACTTAAAGTTAAAGATATGACCCTACGCTGTTTTAAAGTTCACGAACCAATCTAGAGGTTTCAATTTAAATCTGTATAGAAAGTATGCATACTTGGTTAAAATATTTATTTCAAAGTCGTCTATTACTTTGATGCAGTTTATGAGTCCGTCAGTGTATATTGCTAATTTGGAACATTTTTAGTTTGTTTTATTTTAACAAAAAGATGAAAAACATCGACACTTAAACATCTGTATTCTGTACAGCACAACACTATGAGTTTGGTAAACATATTAAGCAGAACAAAATAGATACCTAGAGTATTGCGAGATGCAACATTATTCACTTCTTGTTGCTAAACAAGATAGCATCAAATAACTATATGTAGCCGCGGCTCTGCCTTCTAGAAATAATGATACCTTTCCCAAGATGGAAAGTAACTAACTTTAGGGAGAAAAATGTAACCTACATAATTGTATGCTATGTTAGACAATTTCTACTACACTTCATGCAGATCCGTTCAGCCTTTTTTGCATGGAAGAGTAACCGACATACAAAAACTTACATTCGATAATATTACATTTTATTTTAGTTGGATATATAAATTGTGATTTACAGCACAGCTGCAAGAAACTCCCCATCTGTGCAATTCAGACTTGCGCACGCATGGTTCCGTACTACCGAACCATAACAAAGAGAGAATTTAATTGCAACTACCTGTGTTTCTGCGCTAAGAGTAATGATCCTACAGTAAAACACATAGTCACATAGACAACTTTGATAAGACATAATTTATAGGAAATTTACAAGCGAAAAGGTGAATCCTAGGGATGTTTCCCCTCTTCCCATTGGCTCGTGTCCTGTCCTCAGGGACTTTTAGTGTGTTCATATGGCCACCTTAAAGAATGCTTGTATCTACCAATTTTCAAAACCGCATGAAGTTATTTCCTCTGATGGTCAATTTATAATGAACTTTTCTGTTTGTCTTACATCTGTAGTAGACATAGCGGCCAGAGTGATGCTCTGCTATACACATTTAAATTCTGTGATTGCAATTTTTGATTGAAACCGATGGGGCATTTTGATATTTTATGTCTTCATTGATCTCCTACGGTATATCTATTTTAAATACAAATACTTGTTTACTCCACTAGCCACTTTTTCCAGGTCGTCAGTTCACTAGCGTCAGGCGAGAGGGCGTGTCACCTTCCATTTCTCGCACCTTCTCGCGGTCTCCACTCTTGGACATGTTTGCTCCAATGGCCATTTATCCCCTGATAGATGCGGTCAGCCCACTGCCAATTCAGCTTGCTTTTTTGCGAGCCATGACGGTGACTTTAGTTCATATCAGTCCGATTACAAGATCAGAGTGCAGAGTCAATACCGTTGCAGAGGGGAGTGAGACAAGAAGCTGAACCTAATATCTCCGAAGGTCACCAATGCAATGAAAGATGCCTTTAGGCTTCTGGAATGGTAAAGTCTAGGCACTAATGTTAATGGCGAATACATCATAAGTCGAATGACCTCATTATGAATTGAAAGAAGCTCCGAAGCATAGGTAGCTCGCCCCATAGGCTGCAGCGTGACTTCTAATTTGTGACCTTAACCCACCGTCAGCGTCCATGTTTCGGCACCGTAAGTCGTAACTGGTAGGTCTTCGACGACCTTCGTTTTAAGGCATTGTGTGAGGAGAAACCCCGACGTAATAGAACATACGTTAATATTATTTTAACACTACAAACAGACACTACAACTTTATTTATTTGTACAGATTACCTATAGAAAGCCTGGCCTTCCTTATTTATGTAAAAACTGACCGCGTTTAACCTTTTCTAAGTACCTATGCATAGTAGCGTAGGTTCTTACCACGTGCTCGTCAGCATATCTAATATTCTCCATGGTAAGATTATTTGAATACTCCTTGGGAAATGCATTCACTACAGTTTTAGCATATAGCTAGAAATAGTTATTCACACATGAATATTTTACAAACAATCTAGTGTTGTTAATGGTTTGAACCCTACATATTTTTAACATTAAATTAATTTATTAATTCTTTTATTAAAATTATTGATTAACTTAGGTACCTATTTTTGGATGAACAATAAAATAATCGCAATTTTGAAAGCTGTTGGATATTTTGACTAGGTGAAATAGTTACCTAATAATAGATGACTCGCCTACCTCCATTAATCATCCCACCCATATTATAAAAAAAATGTAAGTAGCGATTTCTTTATGCTATCTTCTAGGTAACGGCATAATAAATAAGGGACCAGCTATTAAGACGAGCCCGCACGGGTCAATAAGTTTAATAGAGCTAGAGCGTCAGTCAGCGTCACGCTCGCGTCACTATCACTATATCATGACGTCTGCTGTACCGCATACAATATTCAGGCTTGTTCGATTCAAATTATGAATCGTCATATATTATATAGGTAGGTACTATTTTATCTATATATTTTTGAACGGTAAACATGTATTGTGTTATCGTTTTGCAGTAGGTTATGATTTGAAATATTTTGATATAGATAGATTTTTCTTCCTTTCGTTAGCTCGCTGGTTCACAAAGCTTCTTATGAGGCCCATAGTGACGGTCCATGTTTGTGCGCCATAACGCCAGCCGTAAATAAAACTGGAGTGGGCTTTAGAATACGGGTATTCGCCATAGCCGGGGACTTAGCTATAATCATCTTGAGGCTCACCTGTTGAGATCTTCGAGGCTTGTGCTATCCTGTCATGACCACGATTTCATGGAAAAAACAAAGGTGACTGATGTATTCGCCATTAACATTAGTGCCTAGACTTTACCATTCCAGAAGCCTAAAGGCATCTTTTATTGCATTGGTGAAGACCTTCGGAGATATTAGGTTCAGTTTCTTGTCTCACTCCACTCTGCAATGGTATCGACTCTGTACTCTGATCTTGTAATCGGACTGATATGGTGGCGTTTTTATACAAACACTTCGACATACCAGTAATGGAAGTCATCAAACTTGCGTTCGAGACGATTCGTGATAACCCTCGTCAAGAGAAGCGAGAAGGGTATACATATAGTTCTTATGCGAGACTTTGTTCCCTGTCTTGCAGAACAGGATCACCACACTTTAGTTTCATGCTTCTGGCGAAATTGGAGAGCTTCTGAAGGACTCAATTTTAATGTTCCACTCGGTTTCAGAAGTTCTGAAGTGATTCCGTCTTCTCCTGGTGCCTTGTAGTTTCTAAGCTGTTTGAGGGCCACCACCCTAATCTCATACAGGCTGATGTCTGAAACATTCTCGATGTAATGTCAGGTTAGCTTGACTCTTGGGTCCTTAGCCGTGTCGGTAGCAAGTTTGGGAACCGAAGTATACAACTATCCATAAAATTGCTCGATCTCCCTCAAGACAACTGCCTTATGCGACGCGACACTGCCCTCAGCCGTCTTCAGCTTCATCAACTGGCTATGCCCGTTGTGGTTTAAGCGGGTGGCTTAAATATTATATTGTGATACCATTGTAATATTATAAACAAATAAAAAAATAGACAAGTCTCTTGCAAACACTTTGTGAGCCTTTATTCAGCTGATACATGCTATAATATAAGATAAAATTTCTAGGTCTGTACCTACTTGTTAATTTTCATCCTTTCATGCATCGTACTTAGTCTATAGAAATCTGGATAGCATAAAGATAAAACTTTAATAAGGACATACAAAATGTTATCATTGACCTAGTAACATGTTACACTTGGCTTCGAAACCCAAAATCTTACCCCCTAAGCATAACACCCTCCCTGAACAACACATTGTAACGCCACGAAACACCCCAAAACCGCAATTAAATACATTTACCTATTACGTGTATACCATACAATAGCTTTTCAACATCTATCCTTTTATGTTAAACTTACGGCTTTAAAATGCGCACTTTGTCAAGTGGCGGACAAAAAGTATTATAATAAGGATACGTCATGTATATTTACAAACATTCGGTTCGGGTCGTTGCTTTGGGTACTTTGAATATTCTTTATATTATCTTGTCAGGTGTATGAATAATTGCATTCAAATAGATTTTTTTCATATTTACAAAACAAACCATGAGTCAAGAATCTGAATAAAGTTCACCATACAGACTAGTGAACTGTTAAGATCAATTTTAGGGTTCCGTACCCGAGGTATAAAAACGGAACCCTTACTGAGACTCTGCTGTCCGTCTGTCTGTGCGTCTCTGTCTGTCATCACTCATCAGTCTACATCTCTTGAACTGATCGAAATTTGATATAGGTAGGTATTTCTGTTGCCTTTATATAATTGTATGGGAGCCCCCTTTAAAACTTAACTTCAAAATAGATAATAACTTAACTTTAAAAATAAATAATAAAAGTAAAATAAGTATTCAAGGAGGCTCCTATACAAGAAACATGATTTTATGTCCAATATTAAGTAAAAGCGGTAACAGGCAGATACTTTTAATATTCACATAATATTTATTTGTATAGTTCACTTAAAAAATATATGTTTTAATAAAATAAATTAAGTAGGTCTAGGTAATAGTACACTTCCATCACTAAAAGAATCCACATTCAAAGTCAAAACAAAATTTTATACTGGGATTCAAACTCAAAACCTTTTCAAATGAAAAAGCGACTCTATAGGACCTTGAACCACGAGGACTTAATAATATAAGTCCTTGTGTGCATGCAAGGGACTTAGCTAAAGATGTACGTATCTTAAATAAGTTATAATTAATTAAATATGTTTTATACTATCTTAAGAATATTAGAAGCTATTATGTACTAGAGAATATATATAACTAATAAACACTGAGAATTAGGTCAATTCAATTTGCAAGGGTGAGTAAAGAAATGAGTTATTGACAATTTAGCCATATGTGGGCATATATAATTATACGTTTGACCTAATTCTCAGCGTATGTCAAATACCGCGTAACATACTTATCGGAATAACACACACATCTAAAACTGAGATACTATCTTTTTTGCCGAGTGTACGTACTCTGCACTCACTATACATCGTGCATGACATACTAACTGAGTAAAGCAACATAGTTACCACCGCAGGTTACCACACTATTACGGTACGTTACATCAACGTGCGTCAGTGAGCGGAGAAAGTCTGACGTCAGTTGTGCGCATGAAGAAAGCATTGCGCGTGCGACTCTGCGAGCACTTTTGCTTTCGATAGAGGCCATAGCGTCTGTACGATAGCGAAAACGGCATACTTCGGGTATGCCAACCATGCTGTCGCTTTTCATCCGGTATTCAGGTCTTGATTATGAAATCGTAACTATTGAGTCATTGGCTCATTATATTTCAAACTGCTTTGTAAAGGTGTGTAGTGACAATTGTATTAGTTTTACAATAACCATACTCAATATCTCACAAAATAGTCACAAGCGCCATGTTAAAACAGATTTAATTATCGAGTTATTGAGTTTAATTATCAAGTTTGTTTTTTGTTGGCAGTATGCAGTATAACATTTTCAAAGCCTTATAATCGCATTGAGAACATTTTATTTAAAAACGTAATTATATTTAGTAGTTCTGTTGGTTAATTGTCCGTTTACGATGTTCACGTTTGAAGTCCTGACGATTTCATTCTCGGAATAAGTATGTGCTAGTCGAATGCTTGTCGTGTAGTCAAGCCTCGTCTGCTTGCGATGTGTTTAATGCTGTAAAACACGTCGAATCAAATTACATTACGAATACAAGGCTGTCAGAGACAGTCACTCGTTCGTGACCTGTTGACTGATTTTAACAAAATCCAGGTCAAGATCTTTATTTCGCTTTTGATAGTATACCTCGAAAAATTCCAGTATAATTGTTTATTTTGAATACATAAGAGCTAATTCATTAAATTAGTAAACAATGTTACAAATGTATGCCTACATATTTTATTATTGTTGCCATGTGTAAGCTATCATTACATGTACCTAATAATTTGGAGATGTCTGAAAACAGAGAAGCTAGTAAGATTAACATATCTTACGTTTACTTGCCTTTACACCTTAGCAAAAAGCTTAACGTTCTCATAGTTTGGGATGGATTTTTTGTGGCCCACACCAAACTGGCCTTAATTGCAAGCTGGTACACACCTGCTGATGGACAGATGAGGCTCTGGTGCAGGCTTTTTTTCGCGGTTGGGAAATCTGGGAAATCACTACCTACCTTAACAGCCAAAATTAATTTAGACATCCTAGGTGCAAGCATCGAGATAACTTCGTATCTGACGAGGTCCTTCCCATTTATATTTAGGAGACAAATTCTGACTCTAATTTATCAATCAATTTTTGATATGAATACTAAAGAATTCTTATCTACTAGAGCACTACAATAGTTAAGAGTTTCAAAGACGAGTTCTTTCTTTCTTTCTTTCTTTCTTTGGTTTTTCAGTAGTTAGAGCACGGCCCGAAGTATCTATGATCCATTAAAATGAGGTGTTTAGTTAATGTCTCAACGCCAGAGCAGCGGTGTCCCCTACAAGACATAAATCTGCTCCTGCGTGGAATACTACTCGCCTCTCTGGGATGACTCCGCAAAGTACCTTCTAGATGCTCTCGACAGATTGACGCGACGTGCGATCCACATTATAGGGAATCATGAGATCAAGAACACCCTCGAGCCTTTGCAGTATTTTACCGTCTCTACCATGATGAATGTTCTGATGAGCTCTTCCAATTAATCCCACCCTCTTCCTTCCTACACAGGACAACGCGTGTAGGGCTTAAATCCGTATACGGTGCAGAATATTCCATTAAGAACCAAGCGGTTCGGTATTTCTTTTGTCGCACCATTAAATCTTGGAATGCCTTGCCTCACGTGTTTCGTTCTTCCTACAGTCCTTGGTCCTTTAAGCGAGGCGTGAAAAAGCATATGAGGCTGTCAAGCTGAGCGGCCACCATTATAACTCTGTACGTGCTTGTAATGGTGACCCTCTTTCCTGAGATTTTGCCTACAGCATACCATCAAGCAAGGTGAAATCAGATTGACGTGTCCTAGATGAAAAAATAAATAAAACGTGTACTGTGTTGTATGACAGAAAGTAGATTTCCAAGTCATTTACTTAGTAGGTACATTTTTTGTTTAAAAAAATATTACACCTATAACATATAGTGAAAAATATGGTAGATCAGACACGATAGGACGCTTTTAATTAAAAATAGGTATTTAGGGATGCTGCTTAGTTTTAATTGGGACATAAAAGATATTTGAACGGTACGCTTTGTGCTGCTGCAGTTATGCTCACGTAGAAGAAACACAACTTGTAATTGAATGCAGTGCGAACGTAAACATTAGCTTGATGTTCGCGGCAACCCTGCCCTGCTGCGGCACTGCGCGCAACTGGGTCAGTGGGCCGCCCCCCGCGCCGTCCTCCGCCCGCTCGGTGGCGCAACCGCGCGAACGCGCACTAACATAGACCTGGATCGCGGGAAAGTGGGTCACCGACTCACTTTCACTTATTACATGGGCTCCTAATCGTTTTCCATTGTGCGAGCGGGCGGGGGCCTGCGGGTAGCGGCGGGGCGCGCATGCGGGAGGCGCCGGCACGCGCGCCGTTGTCGCCGGCCGGCTGCTCGCCAGTCGATCGCGGGACGTCTACCGAGCGGTACGCGTACCGCCCGCTGAACGTATTACTCAACGCGATCGTAACATACCACGCGCCGTCAACAGTTGTAACATTTATACGGAGAATACACTTGGTGACTGCCACAGAAACTATAGGCCTGTTCAATTCTTACACCACTCATATAGAACAAAATGTGTTGGATTTATGTGCCACCTACTATAGTGCTTGAACAGGTGCAGCCCGCGAGCGGCAGCTAGTGTTGCGGCCAGCCCGCTAGTGAACTCGGTGACTGTGTGAACGTTGTTGCGGTTGAACGCCGCTGTAGGGATTGTAATAAACAGCCGCATAGAGCGGCCGAGCATGACGATGGACCAGCAGACAGGCCTCATGTCCCTTAATATGTCCCCATTTGATTTGAGTCCAGGGCCTGAAGGGTCAGGCTCAGGAGGGGGACCCTCCGGAGCATCACAACAGTATGTGCCACAAGGCGCAGCGTACCAATGTCCTCCTGACCAACAATCTTTTGGATACGCCAATTTGGATGCTTCATACTTATTTCCAACAGGGGCTGGTGGTGAGACAGGAGGCTATTTACCAACGGCAGGCACCGTGTGCGACCAGACAGACACCAAGGATGTGATCGAAGAACTGTGCCCCGTCTGTGGTGACAAAGTCAGCGGTTATCACTACGGGTTGCTCACTTGTGAATCTTGCAAAGGATTCTTTAAAAGAACAGTTCAGAATAAAAAGGTGTACACATGCGTTGCAGAGCGAGCCTGCCACATAGACAAAACACAACGGAAGCGCTGCCCATTTTGCCGTTTCCAAAAATGTCTCGATGTTGGCATGAAACTCGAAGGTGAGTAAATTCATCTGTTTAGATGTTTTTATTTGTGTTCATTTGCAGTTTATTGGCGGATGACTACATATTTTACATTATTGTTATGTCCTCATTAATATACCAGGGTACGTGGCCGCACATCGTACATTAAGTTGATCGGTCGTAATACAATTGGTTCAAATAGGATTACATCATTTAGTACTATTAAAATCGAAAGTATTACGGATATTATGTAGCGAAGTACAACGGTGATTCCTCCAGTGGCCTTCACCCAGTTTGTCTCATTGAGGTCGACCCTGAGCCGATGCAGGCAGTTCAAGATATGTGCCTAAAGAGAATAACGTTGAAGGTTACCCGTTATTGAGATAGCTAACAAGTCTAAGTATTTACTAAACATTCGTTAATTCAGTGCTCATAAATAAATAAAGTCAAAATAAGTACTTATGTAGATTTTGTCCTATCTGTTTTTAGCGCACTTGTTTTATCATAATGAGAAGTGTTCGTGGATTTGTCTATTTATTTTCGAAGGGATCTGTACATATTTTTTTTTAAGTAAACAAAGCTATATTTGTTCTAAAAATAGTCTTACGATGTACCTTTATTCTACGATGTCCTTCTCGGAAATAGTATGCAGTTGAAACATGCAGAACAATGTCCATAAGAAAAAATACAATTCAACAACCGCGAACAAAAATACAATTAATTAGGTAATATATTTTAAGTTGAAATACTGCTACGGCCGACAATCGCATTGTAGTGTGTGTGGTGTGGATATTTCGTTTTCCGTTGTAGGTTTGTAAGTTTACATAGGAATACCTATAAATACCTACGTAGTGCGTCAGATATATATAAACAAATAAACAAACTGTAATGTATTATAGGGTTATTTTTATTACGACTACGTTGTACAATTTTTACTAATTTCTTACTTTTTTAGTAATATTCACAATGCCGTAGAGATAGATTTTGATGTAGGAGTTAACCTAAAATTTTACTGAAATGACTTCACATAATGAAAGAACTTCTTTTACATTAATTACACGTTTATTGTTCTGAGGGTAATACTTAACTTGTAGTTAGGTGATCGAGTGGGGCGGAGCTTAAAGTGCGGATCGTTCTAAATTTAAAACGCGCGCGGCCGCAGAGCGCCCTGACCTACTTGCGAGCGGGGCCGCGATGCGGCGCGCGCGCTGTTGTGTTTGTGCGTAACAGCATAATGCTACGTTAACACACAGCTGTGTGCGTGAGCCATTCGCCAATGCGCATTTCGCCAGATGCTGTACTGTTTGCAACATCTAGTAATCTAAAATTTGAATGAAGAAAAGCCCCACAGATTTTTCACAAAAGCTCTTGAAAATACAAAATCTAGATCAATAGAGGTAGTAGATCACATACATGTCAATTGTAACGATAAATAAAAAAGATGTTTACAACATTTGTAAAGACTTATTTTTCAATAAAATCATACCTATGCATGAATATGCGGTACGTGGATACTGTTATCAATTCTTTCTCAAATTGTAATAACACTATTCAAACTTTTTCCAAATTTAAATTAACTATTCAAGAAATAAAGTACATATAAAGTAAGTTCCGTTTAAACTTTAAATCAATAACAAAACAAAGAATATTTATCGTAAGTAAGATGACACAATTCTCAGAAATAGTTGACTGACGCTGACCTGAATAATGGCGGTTGCGAGAACCTCGCACCGCCTGCTCGACCTGCAGCAAACCTTGTGCAATGTTACCGCTAAGCCACACCGATTCAATAGACTAAATTATTTTAAAATAAAGTCACTACTATTGGTTATGTATTTCTATCGAGCTACGCGAGTAAAACATTTTTTTGATCAATAAGAAAGCTATCTTCTTATGGATTATATATTTTATATTCTAGTAGTTATTTAACACTTCGTAATATTGAACTTCCTAAAATCAGTAAATAGAAATACATTGAGAACTCCCGTTTGTAAGACGTGTGTACCTGCATAATAGTTCACTTCATAGGTAATAATAGTTCATTACATAACAGAACGCTATTTACACGAAATTAGCCGTGACTTATGTCAGCCACTTCGACATAGCACAAAACAAGGCGTCGCAACTTGTTGCTACACAATGAAATTACAAGCATCTAGTGAAATGGCATCGTGAAATATACATTTTTCAAACTATTCAACACTTTTATGAAGTACTCATTGATATGTTTGTTAATCAGTATATTAATATTTAAATTATATGCGGTACAAGTGTATAAGTAGTGAGGGTAGCGAGTCGGGCGTGCGCCGGAGACTGTATTATGCGTTTCGACACTATCGACCGTCGACGGTAGAGCTGCGCAAGCGTTGTTTCACAAGACATTCGGTTGAGCTGTCGCAATGGACTTCCCAAATGTGATCTAAACACGTATCGCATTACTTATCCATGGATACATGTCTAGCTTAATTATGGTCGAATAAAGAACTTGCAAGAATACTTTTAACAGTAAACATTATTTTTAGTGTACATAATATTTTAGTTTCACGCAGGTACCTAATATAGTAGGAACTAGTAGTAATAGTAACAGTTTGTTGAACTAATAATAATACATATTTCGTAATATGTAAGTATTGGACATGTGCCATATACTCAATGCACTCTTATAATGATGTTTACACAACAATTTAGTCAAAGTTTCGTATCTGAAAGTGATTTAGATTTTGTCACAAGATGATTATACGTGTGGTAAAATATTCACATTGATATAGGTTGGTGCCGAGTTTCCCGTATGAAGCCGTGTGGTGCCAAGAACCGCGGGTTACGATCGATGAATAATGATGGTATTTACACGGTCCGCTGCCTACAGTATAATATATTACCTACCTTACGTAATCCCAATCACCTTTTTTATAACGTTTTAATATCATGCTCTTAACATAATGTAAAGTACAAATTTAATAATCCCACCACTAGTTAATTCTGCAAATAAATCCTCCACAAAAACACAAAAATCTCAAATCATTAAGCACTAATAAACCAAATTTCGAAGTAATTGATCAAGTAGATGGTATCGAATAAATGTCATGTCGCGTTGCGGAATATCGTTCACTTCCATGATGCAATCACAGTAGTGGAATTTGATCTATTCAGGTTTCTTAGAGGAATGGGTATAAGGATTCCAATTAGAATTGACACTTGCTTAACGGATGAATTATTTTTTTAATAAATTTGCCTACATGTGACCTTCGATGAATATGCATTAGTTACGGTGAAACGCACAACGTGCGCAGGGGTCGGTGGGCCGCGGACAGCGACAGATGTTAGATCACAATAAAAACGCGCGCGCCAGTCGACTATTTCGGCGGGCTGCCTTGACCCGAATCGAGTGTTTCGACAGAGCGGCCTCGTATACCGGGCCTTTCTATTTTTTAGGCATTACCTGTCGTATTATTACGACAGTCCTACGAGCCGCCATTTTCGTAGCATTTTAATGTGCAGGCGTTCCAAGCGCGCTTCTGTGACATGAAAACTTATTCCAAAATGTTAATAGAATGCAATGAAATATAATGGAATATAGCGCAAATTAGGAACAACTAAGAACTATTTTCTAAAACATCGAGAAATACATAGAATGAAATCAAAACTATGTCAAAGTAATATTTTTTACTGTGAAGTCTACAATGTATAGATGAGATCTTGACATAGTTCAGCGGATCACCGCGAGTGATTTATCTTGGTTGAGTTGGTTGTGTAACGATCGCCGCGGCCGCTATCTGGGCGCGCGATCGAGTGCGTGCGGGCGTTCGGATGCGGTCGGCCAGCTCCGGTAGTACTCGGTCCGAAGGGGGCCGACAAGGGGGAAGGGGCGCCGTGCCAGCCTTGACCAAGTTTCACAGAGTCGTCGGTACAAGGAGCGATCCCCACCTCTTCCCGTCCTTTCGGTACACACTATTTTTTATCTCGTTGACACGATTACTTCATTTGGCGGCCCTACTGCATATGCCAAGGTCGACCCTATACTTGCGATAGTTTAGAAAAAACCTGATTTATCTGTAGTATCTGTGACAGTGAAGTTATATCCAGATGATAGTGACGGGATATGATGCACATCCGTGACCTCTTTACTGAAATCGACCTTGACCCATCTGTATGACAAGTAGGCCAGATCCACAAATAACATTAGAATCCGAGGTGAACTCAAACGTATACATGTCTATTTCTGCGCACCGCACCGGTTGTTTGTCACCGCAACGTATATTTTGATTTGTAAAAATGACCTTGACCTTGATCTAGTTTAGTCGTGTAATAAACGGCTGACCTCGTTTATCGCATTATCGGCTGCTATACGCTATGCACTCATTATGTTTTATCATGGAATGTTTAGATCAACTCTAAAGTTAAACTTACATCAGATCATATGTACTCACTATATTACCTACATCGAAAACCTTTATTTTCAAATACCTTCTTTCGCATATGTTTATGTAAAAATAATGTACCTAATTAGATTAAATTTTTATTCAATTCCGATATACCTAGATAATTTTAAATATTGTAGCTATAAACGTTCTAGTCCCTCCGTTAAGTGTTACGGAAGAACCGAAAAAATGGTGATAAGGACACCACAATTGAATTTTTCACGGTAATTAAATAAATTTAGATATGTATACCTAAATAGTTTATTGAGTGATCCAGAAAATAATGTTCTAGCTTATGTAGATTGATTTCTGAATAGAACTTTTAACTGTGTTCATTAATTGCAAAGTAGTAGGTATTTTGTACTCCATTTTTACCTTTATTCCCTCATGTTAAAATAAACAGTTGAAAATAAATTATTATCAACTAAAAGGAGGAATTCTTTCGCAAATTTTTGAGCGCACTAAAGACTGTCAAGAGTTACTGATATAAAAAATCTGCCGATCTCAGTCTTCCCCGCATTCAGTCTTTCTCAATCACCTGTAACCTATATAATGAATAAAGTGTATTAATTGAAACATTTCAATAAGACTCCCATTCTACTATTTGAATTCGAAACGAACACGTCTATTTTAGGACTATTTTTAATCTTTGTTATTCATTACCGGCAGTTACCCACGACATGAATCACATAGAAGATCACACAGGGTATTGTGTTGTCAGTGGGAAGACCAAGAAACCCTTCTTTGTCTTCTGCACTGATAGCACAGAGACTCTCTTAACCTTACCCTTCCGCCTCTTCTCTATATGGTCGGAAGCACGAATGTGGCACACCTGGTGTTGCAAACGTCCATAGGCCACGGTAACCACTTTCCATCAGGTGGGCCGCGAGCTTGTCTGCCACCTATGTTGAAAAAAAAAATAAAGATCTATATCGGAATATATAAAAAAAAACTTAGTACACTTACTAGGTACTAGTTCTAATTGTGCATAACGTAATGTCTGCGAGGTTCCCTAAAAACTCATCGCATAGCATACCGCATGACAGATTATCTACTTTTGCTGGTTTAATCAATAAATTAAGCCATCCTCTCCCCAATGGGCGCCATAGTAACCCAGTCTATCAACTGCGATTCCGCATCCAGCTACCTTTTAATTGAATACCATTGATAATTAACTTAGGCTATTATGAATCCCAAGCGAATTTATTATCCTGAACGCAAAGTAAGACCGCAGTCCGAAACATGAAACTGATGGAATGGCATTCAATAGTAATACCTTAAATCAGTAAATGTTCGCCGTCTCTTTTGAACCTTTTATCGAGCCCTATAGTTTCCTCTTTATCGCTCGGAGGCGTGTTGGCAACAATAAAAACCGGAGGCTATTTTTAACTCGTGAGTTGGGCGGCGACTCACTGAAAGCTTTCCGTTTCAGGTTCAACATTATTTCTCCACCCTACTGATGTATAAGTATACTAGGTAATGATACAACACTGAACTTGTGTCCGAAAGTGTGTGAAATTTTAATCACATTCGCATACATAACAAAATCTTCTTTACATAGATTTTTTGTTAACAAATTCAACAAGATCAAAAGAAAGGATTGATAAATTATGGAATAACTTCTTTTACTAGTTGTCAGTATTATATTTTAATAAATGTAAGCATTTATAACATAATTAAAATGTAATGCAAACGATTTCCGTCAATATGTTGCACAAATAATAAGAACAAACTTAAATTAGTTGTACGGCAAGGAACAGCGTTCGGCATTTGGAATTCAGCCAAAATTATAAAGAGCTGTCGACTTCGCGTATGTTATGAGGCCACCGCCCTAAATTTCTTTCAAGTCTAACTTATTACATTTTTATTGAATGCTGAACAATAAAGTGTGGCCATATCGTACGTTCATGTACGAAATCACACAAATATTGTCCAACTTCGTTATCGCCTCTACTGAGATATTTTATTAAACAGTGATAACGGGGAAATAAATTTAAGTAGAGAAGTAGATTAATATATGGTATCTACCCTTATATTTCGACAGGCCTTATTTATAAATATTTACTTGCATTTTGTTATTAAATATGAAGTACTGAGTGATATAACGTTCATTTAAATAAAGGGTACAGCTCTACAAATCACACATTCAAATCATATTTGATTTACATAATTCCATGCATACTATGAATACATGTAAGTGAATTATGTTCTGATATGTACATTTTGTTTCAGCTGTAAGAGCGGATCGCATGCGAGGAGGCCGTAACAAGTTTGGTCCTATGTATAAACGGGATCGCGCCCGTAAACTGCAAATGATGCGACAAAGGCAAATCGCAGTGCAAACATTGCGTGGCTCACTTGGCGATAGCGGATTAGTTTTGGGATTTAATTCCGCATATGCTGCAGTTCCAGTAAAGCAAGAAATACAAATACCGCAAGTGTCGTCACTGACGTCATCACCCGAATCTTCTCCGGGACCTGCTCTACTCGCTGCGCAACCACAGCCCCCGCAGCCACCTCAACCACCCACTCACGACAAGTGGGAAGCGCATTCACCCCACTCAGCGTCACCGGATGCGTTTGCGTTCGATACCTCGGTTACCGCCGCAGCTACACCCTCCAGCACAGCTGAGGCTACCAGCACTGAAACACTGCGTGTCTCGCCTGTATCTCCTATGATCCGCGAATTCGTTCAAACTATTGATGACCGCGAGTGGCAAAACTCGCTCTTTGGACTCTTGCAGAGCCAAACCTACAATCAGTGTGAGGTCGACCTTTTTGAGTTAATGTGCAAAGTGCTGGATCAAAACTTATTCTCGCAAGTGGATTGGGCGAGGAACACCGTGTTCTTTAAGTATTTAAAGGTGAATTTCCAGATGAGTATGAAGTATCCTATCCCGAATCCCTGAACCCCCTATCCTGGTGTACACCAAATGTGCTGGCGATTATGACGCATTGCGCTGCTGCCTTGTTTATTATTCAATACCATTCATTGTAACGCTTTGCGAATGACTGAAGTAATTTGCGTACCAACAGATAGTGGCTAGTTACGATGTGATTGTGTGAGTAAGGGAGCGTTGTGACGCAGCGGACGACGCGGTGCCTCTCGCAATCGATACGCCGCGCCGCCCGCGCCGCACCGCGCCTCACCAACTGGGTCAAGTTCCCACGACAAGCGTGCCGCCTACCACTAGTGTCGCGCTTAGTCTTCACATATACCAACTTACTTTAACTACGACATACAAGGTTCTAACAATAATAATCTATGTTACGCAAGGATATCGATTACTACTTCAAAGATAGTTAGTAATAACCATATAAAGTAATTAAATAGCCGGTAGATCGCTGCAATAATTTATTAGAATTTGGTAGTGGTAGTCTGATGAATCAGTAGGAGTCGATCGCGAGGTGGAGCTAGCACAGGCGCTGGCAGCGATGGCCGCATCGTGGTCGTCGCACGCTTACGCAAGAGCCACAGTCAGTCATGTGGGCGAGCGACGTTGCCGTTCCGTGCACACTGCTTTGTCTCACTCCCACAGACAGCCTCCACTTCATAACTAACAATTTTTGTTTATGCGAAAATGACGCGACACATTTACGACTCGCTCGCAGAATTAGGACGACGGCGAATACAGAAGACAAATATCAATGTTTACGGAAGTAATAACGCCTATTTAGAATGCGTTTTGTTTTTAGTAAAGTGTTTTTGTATGAAAAAGGAGGTAATTTAACACACAAAAAGCATGTGCAGTATTTGTAGAGTACGTATGCAGGGCGGTGGAGAGGAGTGGTTGACCTAAACTTTCCCCAGACAGATATTATGATGTAACGTGGTGCGAGCACGCGGGGCGGCAACGCTGCACTTTCGCCGCCGCACTTGACACACTGCCCGTGGCCGAGTTACCGCGAGAAAGCACTTTTTACCACGACGCGTAACCGTCGGTAACGGAGACGTAACAAGTTCTCTGGCCTTTCTTCGCTTTCTCTTATGTAATACTAATTGCGATTAGTCACATAACAGCGCGATGAACTTGAGCTACCGGTGTTTTTATTCCAATATTTAACACGTGGATTTATATTACTATTTTTACGGCACTTGAAGTTACTTTTTACACAGGGTTGCTATTAATATCGATTGTATTATTGCTTTTTTTTGCAAAGATTAATTACACACCCTATGTCAATTTGACCCAAATTATTCGATTATTAGGTTAAGATCTATTTACCGTTTCAATTTTAATATGTAGATAAAATGAAAATCATATTATTATTTAACCAGGAATATTTAATTTTAGTGCAATTTAGGTGCAACTTGATTCAAAATAACCTTTCGATCTTCTTTGATCACAAGATTGCCCATGTCCTAGTTTCAACACTGACTAACTATAACCACTGTGCGACTGTGTTCCTTTAGCGTTTCACCTCGCAATAGGTAGTGATATTCTCAGTGGTTAAAATCTTTGTATCGTTATTATAAAATAATATAACTGAAAGTAATATACATAATAGTAGTATTTCAGAATTTACATCCCTATTACTGTCTCGGCGCAATGATATCAAAATGAATTCTTACAAGTACTGTACTGTATACTACACTGTAGGTACGATAGTCTCCACACAACTCAAATTACATAGAGGTATACAAAAGAAGTTAAGCGTGTATATTGCTATGATGAAAGGAAATATGGATTTATGAAATCCATAGAGGCCATAATGCTTTATGTGTAAAGTTTTGGGCACGCGGCAATTCAAGACGACTTTGACCTACTTCGCGCTCTACCGATTACTAACAACTCTGTTCAAGATGGCCGCCCGAAGGGAGTGTTACCGTTCTAGATCCACAACGGCATAGGACTCACTCCCACTCAGCGCAAATCTCAGCAGTACTTCTATGAAAATAGTAACGAATATTAAATAATTGTAGTTGATTGAGAATGTTGGCGCAGTAAGAACTTATAACTTGAGTTGAATGATTTCGAAAGCTGTACATAAAAGCTTTTGCTCGAAAAATTGCAGCTATGGGTTTCTTTTTGACTCAACTAACTCCTGTTTGATAATTTCAATAAAATTTTGGATATTTCTACTATTCGTAAAACTCTCAGCGGGTCTACATATAAATAAGTAATAACAAGATACATAATTTGTTAGTTGGATAGTTGGTTTTCATCGTCTCGATCCACCGTGTTGAGCAAGCAGTATGCGGTGTAGCAATGCCTTCGAGCTCTAAAATTCAGTTGTAACATTTCGTAAACGGCAAATTTAACGCGCTCGAGCTCCGCCCCGTA